>OW386547.1:28195816-30935672 GCA_936435175.1 Glyphotaelius pellucidus
AAACGGAAAACATAAAATATTGTTGAACGTACAAAATGGAACTATATCTTCTTTTAACTAATAGAATTTAAAAGTTTGATGCAGATTTTGAAAAATCTTGTCTGTAAATTTAAGACAAGAAAAGCTTTGCATATTTCATGACGCTAAAGCTCCTCATCATTCGAGAGTGTTTTCTTGATCCATACACAAAGATTTCTGGCTTAATTATTTTAATGAATCAATGTTTAAGAAAAGAAAAAATAGTTCCAATAGTGTCAAACTATGCAGCAGATCAAACGTTTTCTGTATGCAAATTATCCAATAATCTTTGTAAAAACCTCACGTGACATTATTGTGATATAACCATTCATGGGCACACGTTTTCCACAAACCCTTTGTATAAAATATCGACACGACCGTATAAAAAAAGAAGATTTTTATCCATAAGAAATATCGCTTCCGTAGCTTTCAAAGGCCTCTATTTTCTCATTGAAATGCTAATTTTACTGAATTCCGTCTTCGGGAGTACGAGCTTTGATATTTTTTTATTCTGTTTTGAACAATTTTTCTATTAGCATAATAAATTATTAGAGTGTTGAATGATTAGAATATTTGCTTTGAATACTTTTCAACGATTCTATTTATTTATTATTTCTTTACATGATAGGTATTATTGTTTACAATTCAATTGTTAACCTCACTGTAACAAGCTTTTGTTGAGGATAATATTTTTATAAAGTAAAAAAATTAAAACAAAATAATAAAGGAACATATGAATAGAAAAATATTGTGTTTTGACGTTTCTAAGAGATAATGGGTACCAATGGTACTAAGTATAAGGAAACCAAAACATTATAATGCTAACATGTATGGTGACTATGTGTTGAAATTTGATTGGAAATAATATATTAAACCATTAATTTAAATAGAAACTAAAAACAAACTTTTTGAATATACAAATATAAACATATATATAAAGCATAAATTAAACTACTAATTTAAAAGGACAAAGATTTAAAAAAAATGATAGCAATTCTCGGTTAACCCAAATAATTTTACAATCTTTTTGAAAGCAAAAGAAATTATCGTCTCACATATCGATCGTCCAGTTGATTAGTCAGACATCTCCAAACACTATTTTCATGTAAAGAGGAAAGCTATATTCGAAAGCTCTCCTTTAAACAATATTGTTTACACGTGCCTGTGTTTTACGCTATAAAATAACACGGGGAGTCAAAAACATCCGGTATATTAGTACGAAATTTTGGAATGTCCTACTAGTGACCCAGAAAACATCAAAATTTTGTTCAATTCACTAAAGTTTTGCTGCATTATAATTGATTTGGTGATGTTTATGAGTAATCTGAGTTTATTTTACCAGAGAGAGGGTATGCTTTTATATATAATTGCATACTCAACTCAAATTAATATTTTTCGTAGATTTCTAAATAATCAACTGGACGATCGATAAACATCTCCGTTATTCCGATTGTTCCCATGATCCATTATAAAAATTGAATCTTCACCGTACGCGTATTTTATTAAGACATAATTCAAACAGTTTTTCCGCTTTATAAATTACATAAAAATAATTGATATAAAGTAATCTATTTTGTACTTATTTATCTCACTTTATTCGGAAGTTTCGGTTTTCTTATATTTTTGTGAAAAACTTGTCTGCCTTACTGATAAGATAACGTACGTAAAAGGGTGCATATTAAGATCATTCTTACACTTTTCACACGAATCGATTGGTAGTTATGACTTCTACGTAAAGTATGTAAAGATATTAAATTGTGTAGCTTTGATCTGTCAGCTACCAGATTGCATTGGGTGTCTTCTTTCTCAGAACAAATGTCCCCCTAGGGAACTAGTGGAGTGGAAAATCTTCAGCAATGTGCTATGCAGTAGCTTGTGTGCATCATACATTGCAGCATCCTTGAGGCCCCGTTTGTTCATCACGTGCACACAGCTGCTATGACTCAATCGGTTTGTACTTTATGTGGACCGTGCTTGCAGAGGAGAGGAATCTCTGGCGGTATCAAATTAAATCATGTACTCTGTATTCACGATAACTGCCTCAGTATTAGCTCTGAACATTGTTGCCAATTTTCTTACATGCATAGGTTCGAAAATTCGGTGGATTTCAACGTCATCGCTAATTAAACAGCAAAAAGTTTATATATTTATTTGAAAGTCGTTTCAAATTGTAAGAGTTGATTTAGCAATTTAAAACATCTGTCTCCGTTTTCCCGTCGCATTCGATCACATGTAAGGTATTGATGATACACGCGCACATCTCTAAGGCGTTTTGACAATCAACCGAGATGCCCGACACGCTCCGCTCTTCAGTTGGGATCTGACAGGATTAAAGATGGGCGTGCGGCCACTCCCCAGAGAAACCGAACAATGGTGGAACTTCGTTATCGTAATCCAAATCAAATTATAATGTTAATACTTATTTCAATTGCGGTTAACCAATAACTTCGCTTTTACTTAAATACTAAGTTGTAATGTATAAATGACCAGAAAGGCTCTTCCCTAAAATTTGTGAGAACGAGATCGTTCTCCCGCGAGATGTCCTATCAGATTTGTGTGATTGATAAATTTTCGATCGCGCTAGCCACGCCCAATACGAATATTTTTTAGAAAAAACATTTAGATTCGCCTTAATGGCTATAAAAGGTAACTTTTTGCATTCGGGACGGAAAACATTGCACTTAAAATTTCATTTGCGTAAAGTGAAAATTTATTTTGCGTACTGAATTTGCGCGGCCATTCTATCGTTTTTTCTGTTGGTATTCCTGATACTATATGCAAGTATTTCGTATGAATTTGTAGCCGACTTCATGCGTGTACATGAGATACGTATACATGGGTAATTATAAAGATAAACATAATTTATGATATTTAAATACAGAATAGGTTTTAAGCAAGATTTTTTTAAGTAAAATAATTTGACACACACATTTGACAGCACATCTCGCGTAAGAACGATCTCGTTCTCACAAATTTTAGGGAGTAGCTCTTCAGGCACCTTGGTAGTATAATTTTGTACATTAAAATAGTTTACAATAATGTATTATCTAAAAATTTAAATAATCAATGCTTTTTGAGAATCAATCACGCCCTTAGATATTTATAAATAAAAGTGTCTGTAGTCTAATTCACGCAGATAACATTTATGTGTTAGACGTAGTATTTGCAACAAACTTTCATTTTATTAAACATGATAGCACTTTTATTTAATTTGAAGGTTAGGGATATTTATTCATGCTTCTTTTAACACATACTATTGATTATATTAATTAATATAGCAAAAAACTTATAATAGAGAATTCCAGTCCAATTTTTTTATTTTTTTTTATGAATTATGACCTTTTAACTTAAATAACTGCATATTTTTTTTTTTTTTTAAAGATAGTTTTAATAGTTGAAATAAATGTCAAAGTTTTAATTTTTCAAGAGCCCCCGAAAATCACCGAATCTAGTGCGACGTCATCATGACTAACCGAAGCATGAATCTTGTAGGGAACTGGAATCAGCTGTTCGACTCCCGCCATTTTGAATTTCAGCATTGGAGCGTTTTCATAGACATGACTGGGCAATACGATCGTTTTTTGTACAGTTAAAGTTTTTTAATATTTTCAATAATACAGATAAACTAATAGAGATACTTTATTTTTGATACTGAATTATTTAGGCCTAAATAATGTTTCAATAAAAACAAAAACTATTATACGTCCAATTCTCTATAAGCCAATAACACGGAATGCCGAACGGCTTGCGGCTTCATTTCTATTGATTTCCATACAACTTTGACCCAGATGACGCGGCGCGGTGACGTCACGCCGCCAAAATCCAGCAAAAGGGTGTTTTAATTTAAAATGGACTTTTTAATATTTTTTTTAAAAACTCTACGTTAAATATTATGTAATAAAACTTATATATTCAGAATCAGCGTATATTGGTCAAAATGAACATATTTTTCTAAAGCCATAATATTTTTCACTGGAGTTCCTTATTGTTTCAAAATCTGAAGTTGGAA
Source organism: Glyphotaelius pellucidus (assembly GCA_936435175.1). Lineage (NCBI taxonomy): Eukaryota > Metazoa > Arthropoda > Insecta > Trichoptera > Limnephilidae > Glyphotaelius > Glyphotaelius pellucidus. The sequence continues at coordinate 28,199,844 of OW386547.1, forward strand.
GTTCTAAAACCCTTAAAAAATTCCTTTTTTGAAAGGGATATCTTCAACATTGGAAAAAAAAATAAATTTTCAGATATTGTTTTTTGTTTACAACCACTGTATTTTATTTATAAATTGACCAGTTTCGGATGATCTCAACCATCATCAGAATCAGGGATTGCGATCCGGTGTCATTTTCATTCCAACCGGATGCGGCCGGAAAATTTTCTGGAATAGGAATCTGGATAATTTTCTCTTTTTGTTCCAAAATGGACTGTTTATGAGATAATCGAGCGTGCGAGTATAAATATATTTATGAAATCAAGTTTATTTCCAATGTTATAATATTAGACAACGAGCAAATAATTAAAAACCTTGTACAGTGTAGGTAATTAATTAAATTTGAACGTAACGGGTAGTTGAGTGTTCCTAGATTTCTTTGGATTTTAGAAAGATCAATTTAAATATTTACTTAGCTTATTAAATCTAACGTTATCAATCTTACTTAATCTACTGAAATCTCAATAATTAGGTAATTGATCATGCTAACAAATGTCATTCTTATATTTATGACAGACATTATGATTAATCTGTGACACAATTATCACAATAATGAGTTTATTACTCTTTATTTCAATCAACTTACTATAAATAACATTATCAAAAAATCAATTTTGGTTTTGAAAAAATAATCGTATAAAATCTATAGTGTTAATTGTGTCATATGCTAATAGAGCTGCAAATAAAGGCCAAAAAAGCCCTGTCAGCTTGTCGGCTTTATGGTCAACAAATAAACATGTATAGCAGACAAGTATTCTACTCGAACTCCTTCTCTTTAGAGTACCCACTCATGCAACAACGCGATTATTTTGCGAAACATTGGTTTGTTTGTAAACGTTTAGTGAAGCCGGATCCGCCAAAATACCAGATCCGGTTTCCCGGACTGCAATCCCTAATCAATGTATAGATATAAACTCAGTTTATATCTGTCTTTATGAAGGTTTAAAACCACCGAAACCGGTCGACGTTTAAAAATAAAATAAAATTTTGAACGGAGAACATTTTTCGTTTGTATAATGTCAAGCCCAAAGTGTTTCCTGGATAATTTTTTCAGGTATTATGAATTTATTATATTTGAATGAAATTTGATTTTTTTAAGGTAGTTGTTAAATTTTTGAAGAAGGTGTAATAATAATTAATAGATTATGTTAAACACATTTCTACGTGTCATAAAATTAAATAAATATAATGTTTTAATTACAATAATTGTATAATTTCCATAGCGCGAAAAAAAGGATAACAAAGGCTTTTATCTTCACATAAATGACATGACGCCTGTACCCTGAAAAAAACAAAAATTCTTAACCACGAAGCATAATGAAGCATAACTTAGCATCATTAAATTTGCTCGGTTAACAAAGAACTAAAAAAAACACTAAAACTAAAATTTGTTCGTGAAAGGAACTTCTTAGTTTTGTAAAAAATGAAAACGTCATTAAAAAGTTAAACGGAACACTATAAAAAACATTTCAAACAAAAAAGTGTCAATTTCAGTCGACACGAGATTGTAAAAAAGAGCAAAATAAAATCATTAAAGAAGTAATTTTTTATGCCTTTTTGTATCATACAAATTTACTATTTTATAAATCAACATGCTGCATAACATAGTTTCGCAAAATAAACGAGGTATCTTCTGCAAACTTCCGCATTATAATTCAATACGCAAGACGTTCACGAACTCGTTAGTTTCCGGAAGACGAAGGCTGTAATGCTGACAAGATTATTTAAAAAATTTAATGAAAAGTTGGCAGGAAGGCTCGGCAATTCGTTAGCGAAATGTCGCAGAAGTTGGATGTAGCAAGGACAGGCAATTGGTTTGCTTGAGGTGATTTCTCCCAAAAATCTCTTTTATAAAAGAATTTCTTATTCGAATGAAACAGGAAAACTTTTCTATGTTAAGAGATTTAAATTTAATAATCATTATATGTAACGGCCTCCGTGGTCCCGAGGCAAGAATCTCGACTCACAATCCGAAGGTCGCGGGTTCGAACCCGGCGTGCGCAAATAAATTTTATTTCATTAATTTGTGTTATTTCACAATTTATTAATTTAAAATAATGAATAGTATATTTGCGGCACGTTCCAGAGTGGAAGATACTATCAGTATCGCCCTGGTGTAAGACCACCAGTCAGAATTGAAACGTTGCTTGAAATGGCTTAAGCCGTGTTTAGTGACCAGATCTGAATAGCCAGGTACTTTCCCACCTTCCTCTTCCCTATCTCCTTCCCATTCCCACTACCTTCAGCCTCAAAACATACCCCGATTGGGGATGCCACAGTCTCACTGGCTCCAGACGGGAGCAGTTGGGACTCTTGTGCGGTATTAACTGTAAAAAAAAAAAAAAGTAAGTTATTATAATTAAGCATTACAATTTATATATTAGTGTACCCTTTAACTTCAAAAAAAAAATTAATAGTGTTTCCATTTACCAATTTTTCCAATAAAATTCACAAAGAATTGAAAGAAAAACGCATCACGATGAAAATATTTTAGAAAAAAAGTAATATCCATTAAGAAAATACAACTTAAGATGCCCCATGCAAAAGTTGCTCCATTTGTAAATAGCCTTAGGTTTAGACTGTTAAACAAAGTAAGTAGAGCTGTAGAACGATTCCTATTTGGAAGAAAACTTGCTGTCCCTAATTTAGATTAGAGACCTTTTGACTTCTAAAATGGAACCAGAAAGTCCAATGAATTTGATATTTTTTCTTTGAGAATTGCTTTATGGGATATGTGAGCTGCGCATGTAAGCGCAAGATGAACAAGTATCAAACGATGAAAATGTTTGGAATATATTTTAGCAGTCACAACTTTTGTGTATATTTCCTCATTAATATAATCGGGGACTCTTCAAGACCCACATTGATAAATCCTTTCCTACAGCCCCTACTAGTCGGTCTTAATATAGTTCCACTATCTTTACGCTGTGAAGATAGGGGAGCTCTTGAGAGATGCCTAAGTATTTCATAAAAAAAATGTACATAGTAATTCATATACTTTTTTTGCCCTGTAGACGGATTAATTATTCATCTGCAGTAATATAACTTCGAAGCTATAGTTTTTTTTTTTATATGAATTCCGCACAAGAGTCCCAACTATTCCCGTCTGGAGCCAGTGAGATTATGGCGTCCCCAATTGGGGTATGTTGTGAATCTGAAGGTAGTGGGAGGGGAAGGAGATGGGAAAGAGGAAGGTGGGAAGTACCTGGCTATTCAGATCTGATTAACAAACACGGCTAAAGCCATTTCGAGCAACGTTTCAATTCTGAACGGTGGTCTTGCACCAGGGTGATACTGAGAGTATCTTCTACTCTGGAACGTGCCGCAAATATACTTTATATTATTCAAAATGAATACATTGTGAAATAACACAAATTGATCAAATAAAATTTATTTAAAATAATTAAAACACTTTGTATTTAAACCACAAATTTATTATTTTATATATAACTACCGGTTTCGCTTCGACTTTCCTTTCGGTCGAAGCGAAATCGGTAGATATATATAAAATAATAAATTCGTGCTTTAAATGCAAAGTGTTATAATTCTTTTAAATATAATGTCTAACCACAAAGTAATTGCTTCTTACAAAAAAATTAAATTTATTTGCCACGCCGGGATTCGATCCCGCAACCTTCGGAATGCGAGTCAAGAGCCTTACCGCTGGACTATGCCGGCCGTCAAATGATAGTTCAAAACTATTGGAAATATTCTAATAAATATCTCTATCAATCAGAAATTAATGATTTCATGCACTTTATTTTGCCTTATACATTTCAATTATTTATTTACTAGTTGGGAGTTTGCGTTGTGCATTGTTTGAACTGTCTGGATGAAGTTATACAATAAAAACGTAATTAAACCCACAAAAGGACAAATTAATTGAATGAAATCAATTTTATTTTTATATCTATTCTCGCTGTAACACTACTATTGTTCAACTTTGATATTGGTTGATATTTGTTCACACTTATCTAGCTCTTTTCTGGCTGCGTCACACTCCTTTGAGAATAAGAAACCGAATGAAATTTTGACGTTTGAAAATTTTCGATCAATTTCTTCCAAAGTAAGAAAAAGCTTTAGTTCTAACACACGGTCTCGCCCACCACACACTTTTATTGGCGTAGCTCTTTACTGATAACGTAGAACAATATCAAAAGTTGTTATCAATTCGCGTATTTCATGCTGGTAACAAAATACTACTGAGTAATTGGTTGAAAGTGAACACTTTTCAGAGCACAATCATCACTTCTCATAGCGATATATTTATTTAAAATGATCAAATATCGAGTATTATTATTGAGAGCATGTATGTTTTAAAGTGGTGAAACAAGCACTCTTTATTTGTTAGGGAGAATTGTATATTCATGCATCGAACCTTCCATTCAGCCAGTGAGTAGATCTGCAATAAGAGTGCACTGAATTTTATTTATGGAAATGCCAGAAGAATATCCTTAGGTAGATACTCAATAGTATGTAGTTAGGTATAACACGATTACAACTCTTATTTCAGTTACACAAACCAGTTAGGACGGCTCACATGCATTTTGTGGAGTTTTTGGACGAAACTGTACTCTCATTTCATTTAAATAATCTTATAATATTCTTCTTTGCTTTCATTTAATGCCTAATATTATTCTAGAAATAAGGTGCACCTGCCTGTTTTTGACTTAGGTACACCCCATACTAACCGTTCCTTGATTCTAAACTAGATTATACGAATAGAATTTTAAACAGAAATATCTATAATATTTTAAAGTGTGGGAGCGAAAAATGAAGTGCCTTTTATGACAGATATCTTCTATTGGCTGCTCGTATGCCATTAGTCGACACAGCTTATCACCAGTGACGGGTCAGACGAGCTAAAAAGCAAATCATTCTGTTTCCAATTGCCGTACACCCAACTGCTCGGGAATTGCTCCAGTGTTCGCTTCCCGCCTTCTGATGAATAATTTATTTTATAAGTATAAATATTTACTTGGTTGAATATTACTTGTTAGTACTAAAAATGGGTTATTACAAAAAAATTTAAGAATTGAGTGAGTTTTTCAGTTTTATGAAGCTTAAAATGAATTATAAACAAAACATAAAAATCGACTTAATAATTTTAATGAATAGTTCAAATTTTTTGAAACAACCCGTCCTAAGTATATTTAATTGATTTGCCAATGCAAATATACGTACCGCCATAAAACTATTGGTATAGGCTTACATGAAATAGGTAGACATTCCAAATTATATTAAAATTAATTCGAATCCGTCTTCTAGGAATACCTACTCTTCAACTAGTACCATTAAAAATACTGTCACGTAAGTAAATTCAATTAAGCAACATGGCAATAGAGCCTCCCGCACAGCTCCTGAGGGAGGCTCCCTCTCAGGTCGCTTTATATTCTCTGAATGTACAATATGCCGAGTATCGTATGTTAGATTCTGTTCGCCTTCTCATCAGAAAATTCATAGAATATTTACTGCCAAGTTCAAGACGTAAATGCAAAATCTTCAGTTAGTTATCAGTAACAAACTTTAATCAATAGTTATTTTTGCTTGCATACATTTATGTAGTGTATTGCATAAACAGGTAATTTGAGTTTCTGTTAACAGATATCGATTGGTTAGAGCTTCTGCCACATCTCAACAGATATCCGCTGAAGCAGTAAGAGTTAGAGCAGTACCACCTAGCGCCGTTCGTGTCATGAATACGAACGGTTATGGTGAAAGCCGAAGGCTTCAGAAGAGTAGGCCGCTGTCGTTTGTCAGAGCGAGCTTCAGATATAATTCTCAGTCAGTCGGGTTCGGACGTGAGTTTAGCATTAAATAATTGTGTAAATATACACGATAAGTAATAAACCAGCTTGTAATTGAGAACCTAATTATTCATTGGAAGAGACCAACACTTCACTAATGTCTAATGTGAATAGAGCAGACATTATAATTTATGTCTGTGGTCTTTTGTTAATTTAAAATAAATACAGGGTGGCGCAAAATTAATCATTCAATTTTGTTTTTGAATAATTGAACTAAATAAGAAAAAATGATTTTGAGTAATGGAAATCTTTATTTGGTCCTTAACAATTTTTTTTGTGGAAAATATGATATCCGTCAAGTGGCTACCGCCAGTGTTGAAACACATTTGTGCCAGTTTTATTCCATTTTCCACGATTTTCCGCAAGATTTCCGGTGATAACTGTTCGCTTTCCGAACGAATATTCTCCTTAAGGGCTGAGATTGTCTGAGGCGCGTTGGCATAAACCCGCAACTTCAACTAGCCCCAAAGAAAGAACTCCGGGGTGGTTAAATCGGGCGATCTTGCTGGCCATGCCAAATCGCCAAAACGGGAGATAACGCGATCAGGAAACGCTTCCTTCATAATATTCATTGTGGCTCGTGCTGCGTGTGCGGTTGCACCGTCTTGTTGAAACCACATGTTTATCAAGCCCCGTTCATCCAATTCCGGCAGTAATAATTCATTTATCATGGCCCTGTAGGAATCGCCAGTAACAGTGACCGTATTTCCAATGGCGTCCTCAAAAAAATACGGCCCAATCACTCCCCCTGCGTGAACGCCGCACCACTCAGTGGCTTTGAGTGGATGTAATGGCCCTTCGTGCATCACACGCGGATTTTCAGTGCCCCAGAAACGAAGACTTTGATTATTGACGTAACCACTTAAGTGGAAATGCGCCTCGTCGCTCGTGATGACTTTCGACACAAAATCGTCCTCTTCGTTCGATCCACCGACCGATTATTGGTAAAAAAAATTGACACAATTATTCCACGCTCTTGCGGAGTGTAGCGCTCCATTGCTTGGGCTGTTTGTATTCTGCAGCTGTCTAGTTCACAAATGTCAAACATGATTGACGTACGACGCCATTTGCAAAAATTATAACATCTTCCGATAGGGTGATTAATTTTGCGCCACCTTGTAAATTGTGCTACCAAATTAGAGTTTTCTCAAGAAAAAAATTGAAACAATAAAATTTTCTTGTCAAATGAATCCGATAAAGATTGGCTCGTTTGTGTGGTTGGAGGACTATTAAAATTGAGTTAACTATTTCGAAAGAAAGAAGATACACTTAGTAAAATTTCATACACCAATCAGTGGTTGAGTGGACTTCGCGTTTCGGTCCCACCCGGGCGTCGCGTGTTCGATTCCTCGGCTGGCTAAGTCCTCCATCACGACTCAAGCAACATTTTTGGCTTATTGTGGTGGTAGTATGAGATTTTCAAACATTGTTGGGTTATTCATAATCCGGGAATGTTTGTCTTTAATTAAAAAAAAAAAATTCTTTCAAAGATAAATTTTCAGGTTCGGACTGCATGTTAAAACAAAAATTTTATTACTGCCCAGTTTTATCGAATCATGACACTCAAGTTTTGACTTTATTAATTTGGCATAAAACATTATTATGAATATCATCGTATAATTAAAACCCGTGGAATAAATTACATGGCACCCTGTATTATTTTTTACATCCAAATTCATTGCGAATTCATGAAGTAAATTTCATATATTGACTATTCATTGGCAATTCATGCAGATTACTGTCAATTATGAAAACGTTCAACTGACGTTCTATGATTCTGTAGAATTTCATGAAATAATAATTGATCCCGTGCCTTTTAGAACTGGATAATATAGAATCATTTGAAATGATAATTGATGCAGCTTTTGATAGGATTCCTCGCTAAAGCCAATTTCATTAATTTAAACATTAATAAAAATATTTTTTGTTTTGCCGCTTGGTGCGTTGCGCGCCATGAAGAAGTCAGAAAGTTTTCCGATGCACGCGTAGGCAACATTCAGCTATCCGTGTGAGAAGCATGGATTTTCCAAAATTACCCCGTGCTCTCCCCTACCACTACATTGTTTTTATTTAATTCCCCCCCCCCTCTTTCCCTTCCTCGTCCTTGTCCTCATCCCCTCCGTCACCTCTCTCTTACCTCCTCCTGCGTGTCCTTTCCCAAGCGCTCCCTTTACCCTTCCGCCTTCCATCCTTCCTTGCCTTCCGCTAAACTATATTATTGTGACACATTTTTCAATTAACTCACGCGCCACCTATTGTAAAATATGTAAACAAATTTCGTAACGCCAGTGCTCACCATTATATAAAGAAACCATCGTAGCCGTGCGCACAACTCATCAAAGTTTCATTGCAATTGGATGAATGGTATAGGAAATAATAAGGGATAAATAAAGAAACAATTTTTTTATGAGAACAACTCTCTTTTTATAACTTTTGTATGTTAATTCCCATCAATGTAATATAAAATTGAAGAAGAACACTAACTATCTGAACGAAAAATATGAAAAAAACAAGACACAAAAAAATAATAAGGTAACGATCGCAATTAGGACTCGAACCCAGAACTTCTCATCTTACCGGGACGCGTATTTCCAAAACCTATACACCGTTATATACACCTATATACCGTTTCAGTCGGTAGCGACAATTTACATTTTCAATGTCAAAATTTTAATATTAAAAAATAAAATTATTTATTTCTAATATACACATTGGATTCTAGAACAATTTTTGTTTCTGAAAAGTGATAAAAAATAACCATATAGAAGTGTTTTTATAATATATGGGATTAATATCAAAATTTAAATATTTAGAAATAGAATTATTCATTTCTAATACACAAATTGGAAAGATTATTTTATCTACATTTTAGAACAATTTTTTCTTTTGCAAAGTGATAAACCAATAAAGAGGTATATTTAAAATGTTAAATGTTGCTTCAGCGACTGAACCGGTATAGGGTTTGGAAATACGCTACTGGGACAAACGCCTCTACCAATTCTGCTACTGAGACATCTTATCGTCAATTTCATATTTCAAATTTCAGAATAAAAAATATTATCTTAAGCCCCCGCATTCCAAATTTCTACCGTTTTATTATATATTTCTATTAAACGCCTTAAGTTTTTAGTTTCTAAAAAAAATATGTTACATATTAAGATAATATCTATACATTTTTAGATCCGAAACGGTGATCATATGAAATTCCTTCGATAGAAAAAAATCGCAAAGTATGCTCTGAAAATGATTGAAAAACACATTTTGTTCGGTTATTTAACATGTTAAGGGTATGAAAAAATTCACAGTGCATCAATTGCAAAACAAGCATTTGGCGAGAGATTTTGTTCTATTTTAAAAGATTCGTGTTTCATTACACATTTTCACAATTTTCGAGTGATTATTTTCGTTTTTAATATTAGCGCGATCCCTCTAACATTCATATTAACATAGCTCCTCTTCTTTTTAAAACAACAGCTGACTACCGGGCTTAAATATCGATAATAATGAGAACAAAAGCACTTAACTTTGGTTTAACTTTTATATTTTTACGATTTATCCGTCTACATTTCATTTCTCGAAGCTTTGTTTTAGAGACCAAGCAAAGGTACATACGAATAAATATAAAGTGATAAATAGAATCAATAAGAATCACTTTATTGGAAAAATCTGTATTCTGTTCATTGTCTGTAAGCTTTTATAGTGAGCATGCCCCTAAAATAAAGTATTGGCGTATATTTTCAAGATTTTCAGCCGGCGAGAGGCTTGGTTTGATTTTTGCCAGCTACTATTTTCATATATTCGTCATGAAGCTTCTCAGGCAGCATAAATAGAGACAATGCGAGACAATACGATAAATTATTTGAGGAAATCGAGGGAGACAACAGATTAGAGAAAGCAACCGAATACTTAAGAACTGTTAGTTGTCATGTAGTACCGATGAAGATATAGGTGTGTTTCCATAATTAAAAATTGAAAAAATATTATTATATTAAAAAAAAAACTCAACGCTGCTCTCCAATTTTTCCGGCTAGATTACATATTTTAGCATAAAATAGTATTATGTTAAATTGAGCTGAATAAAAAAAACGCGTGTTTATCTTCGCAATTCTGTAGAAATATATTGAAATTTTAAACATTTTATAAAACTTAATTTCAACTCATTGAACAGTTATTGCCTGTGCGATTGTAATAAACTTTCAAATTTGATTAAAAAATGTTTTTATCCTATAGTAGATAAAAAAAAATACATGAAAATATTTGCGGTTAACCAATGAATTGTGTTTAAATATCATTATTTTTTTATTTCATGAATTTTTGTATAAGTCTTAATACCTACATGTAATGTGAATTTTCTTTGAAGAGAATATAAAATGTAGTTGAAAAAATTTCCATTAAATTGTAAGGTAAAGGTTGCATAACCTTAACAAAAATTTAACATAAACCTAAGTAACAAACAATTAAAATTTTCTAAATCTTGATTTCCGTTTGGTCCGCACATAAACTTGAAATATTGGTTAAGTCACACGAACAGATGCATCGAAAAAATCACTGCGAGCTATCAATATTAAACAATACAAAGAGTCGTTCAAGCTTTGTATTCAATCGTTTGATTTAATGAGAGTGAAAAACAATTATCTAATTCCGTCAATACGATAAATTTCTTAAGAAATTGAAAATTTTTAAACGAGCATTGCTTGCACGAGAATTATTTTTCGCACCATATTGGGAATGTATTTTTTTTTGTTTTTGAGATCAGATTACTTGATATCCGAAACTGTGAAGCAAATAAAATGTGTGGTAAAAATAATTTTAAGATGGTCGGTTCTGGTTTCAGGACATTAAGCACAGGTTTTTTTGTCTAAAATTCATGCTTTAGCATTTTCACAATAAGCTATGGAAGTTTGCAATTTTCTTATTTCTAACAAAAACCAGACGCCATATTCGTTGTTACAATTTATTTAATATTTAATTAAAATGAAGACATTATGAGCGAAACTCAATCGAAAATCTGGAAACAGAAAAATCAGAAAAAGATATTGGCACCTCTGGGACTCGAACCCAGGACCTCCCTACTTTCCGGGTTGGGCGCTCTTATCCACTGAGCTAAGGTGTCGATATCCAATTCGGTCACTTTTAACTGTACCAAACTTCGACTAAGAACCACCCATATTATCTTCATTTTTTCTTAACGCATATTTTTATTGGCTGCCATCTTTATGAATGATTGCAAGATTCAACTCGAACTAAATGCAATCTAGATGGTGTCTGCAAACTGTAATATTTAATTAAAATGAAGACATTATGAGACACCACCAGATTGCATTTAGTTCGAGTAGCAGACACCATCTAGATTGCATTTAGTTCGAGTTGAATCTTGCAATCATTCATAAAGATGGCAGCCAATAAAAATATGCGTTAAGAAAAAATGAAGATAATATGGGTGGTTCTTAGTCGAAGTTTGGTACAGTTAAAAGTGACCGAATTGGATATCGACACCTTAGCTCAGTGGATAAGAGCGCCCAACCCGGAAAGTAGGGAGGTCCTGGGTTCGAGTCCCAGAGGTGCCAATATCTTTTTCTGATTTTTCTGTTTCCAGATTTTCGATTGAGTTTCGCTCATAATGTCTTCATTTTAATTAAATATTACAGTTTGAGGTTTTACTCATAAAGTTGAAATAATAAATAATAATTTATTTAATGTTCAATAAAAATATAAAAAAAGGATGCAAAGCCGATTATTAAATCAAGAAGATTTTGGTTTAAAATTATTTTCCACGATTAGAAAACATTTATTTATAGCAAAACTCTAACTTCGAAGTTTGTTTCAAAGTAAGAAGTAGATAGTAGAATGCAGACAATGTACATAATTTACAGAGCCCATTGACCTTATTTAACTCAAGGAAGGTATTTATGAATTTAGGATTATCTATTGACAAAATTGGATGCTGGGACTGAAGAGAAATTTATTGAGGATATTGCTGGTTTTGTTCCACTGGACTGTAATAATCAGAGGTCAAATTGCTAAATTTGACAAACCTTTCTTGCCACCTGCTTTAGTTTAACCAATCACATCAAGTAAGGTTTCGATTTTAAGCCTTTGGTAGTAACGTGTTATTACTATTAGCCGATATTCGTTGGAAGCATCATATCATTTCATAACCATTATTACATAGGGCGGTGTAGATCTAGGAAGATTATTGTTATCCAAATATGATAAAATTAAATTTTTGTTTCTTCATAACAATTTTCATCATTTCTGTATGTTTTTTTATTTCACATAATATTGTTTGAAATTACCATTGTTATGTTTTTACCAGATCTGGATGGCCGGGCAGACATTAAAACCGTCATTTTCTTTTCTCTCAACTTCCTTCAATTTTATTTAAGATTCTCATGCGCCGAGTAAATGGACGTTTTGGTTTATGTTTCTTTCAAATAATGTGGATTAGGGCTTAAATTGCGAGTAAATTAAATGTTATACTTTAGTGTGGGCCGCAACTGTATGACGAAAAAAAAAGATCTTATTTCCTTAAGCGCTAGTAATAAAAAGTTGTTTATGCATCTAAAACATCAAAAATTTTTTTTTTTAAAATCAAAAAATGTCCTACGGTTCCGCAAGTCCTCTAAAGTTTGAGAAAATATCGAAATATTTCCATTTTTTCAGCCTTTGCACAAAATATTTTGAAATAGTTTAAAGAAATTCATTTATGAGCTCTTGTTAAATAAAGTCTATAGCTTCGATGTATAAAACCATCATTTATTATTTTTGTAGTAGTATGGCACTAAACCACGTCCGCCCGCAGTCCCCAAACCCGCCCTCGCTTGAGCAGCGCGCCATATTGGCCGCTCCTCAGTCGACCAAGGGCCCTCTGGGGTGATATTGTTTTGTAGTTAACTAAAAGTATTATTAAAATATGGGAAAAAGCTTCTTTGTAAACGGAGCTGACTTCTGAAGTTAGGTTAAGATCTTCTAATTCTTCTTCCGTTACATTTTCAAAAATGGGAGGATTCATGATTGGCGTATCTTGCCAAGATATCAAATCAAAGTAGGCTTGTGCATCGAAATTCAATGGAGGTACTTTAAATGTTCGATTCTGTCCGGAATAACTCTCTGGCTTTCGATAAACGCCTTATTCCAAGTTCTTTTTCCACGACCCATGTAGTTTTATATCAAACCACATAGGAGCGTATGCCCTCATGATAAACGTGGCTAACATAACAAAAAAATATGATGGCATTGCGCTTCCAACATATAATCGCGGGATTTGACTCATGTATTAATCACTCCTGGGTTCTTCTGACAATATCAGGATGACAACGTCCGCTGGAAACTACTTTGAAAATATCAAGCAAGTATTTTTGATCGGTGCTTAAATCTTGGTGCTGAATACTCAACATAAATTTGAAAAAAGATTGTACCGGTAAATTATGCCAATTATGAAGAGTCGAACCTACGGGGCCGGAAAAATCATAAAGTCCAGTGGTTGTACCATCCGACTTCATAATCAAATGGCGTAGAAGCAGCTCGTTGCAATGAAAAATGCAGATCAGCCACTGTGCCGGTCCATTCAAGTGTTTCTCCATCGTTTGAATCACACCAACAGTTATTCCCGTGTTAAAATTTGTGCCGTCACACCCAATTGCATTTAAATGGTAGAGTGAAATGTTTTGACCAGCAAAATATTCCATTATTGGTTTGGCTATGTTCACGGCAATGCTGACCTAGCATAATAGCGTCAAGAAAATTGGTTCCTCGATTATCGATACGTGTTCTTCAAGTACTGTGGTTTCATAGTATTTGTGTCTTTTTTATATTAGCTAAGGACTTGTCCTTTCGACCATTACAAAATAATCTACTTACTTTATGCAAATAGCTTTGATGAGTACAGATCTGATACGTCCGCGTCGCAGTCTATTTTTGTGTATAACTTTATTATCCTGCGTGATTATGTTAATTAATCAGTCTTTTTCAGGCGCAGATATTCCAGAAGCATTTGCAGACTATTTTAAATCAACTTATAGTAAGGAAGCAGCGGACTTGAAATCTTTTATACCTGGAAAAAATACGCCTCTAACAGCGCAGAATGTTGATATTCCAAATATCACAAACATTGACATCACCGCGGCTGTTAGAAAATTAAAAGCCAAAACTTCTTTTGGAACGGATTTTATTCCGTCATTTGTATTAAAGGGCTGTTTTGAGCCCTTATTAACACCTCTCGCGTATATTTATAATCTCTCACTTAACTCTGGAATATTCCCAGACTCATGGAAGATTTCCAAAGTTACACCGTTACATAAAACTGGTGATAAGACTTCAGTCTCCAATTACAGACCAGTGGCGATCCTATCCTCTCCAGCCAAGTTGTTTGAACTAATAATTCATAAATGCATTTATACCCAAGTTGAACCCTTTATAATTGACCAGCAACACGGTTTTAGATCTGGCAGATCCACTGTGTCTAATCTAATGGTTTTCACGGAGTACGTATCTCAAGCTCTTGATAGTAACAATCAAGTAGATGTATCATACAATGACTTCGCAAAAGCCTTTGACTCGGTAGATCCGCTTATTCTCCTAAATAAACTCGACCAATTTGGATTTTCAGCGAAACTTTTACGTCTATTTTTAAGTTACTTCTCAAATAGACAGCAATACGTAACTTATGGTATTTTCCACTCTTCCAACTTCATCACAAACTCTGGAGTTCCACAGGGGTCAAATCTTGGGCCCTTACTTTTCTCGCTATTTATCAACGATATTTACCATTGCATAAAATTCTCTAAGTTCCTCTTATTCGGGGATGACATTAAACTATTCCTATTAATAAAATCTTTGGAAAATTGCTTGCAGCTACAAAGTGATATAAATTCCATCGTCGAATGGAGTCACACCAATAAACTAAGATTTAATATTAAGAAATGCTCCATTATGTGCTACACCAAGGCAAACAAAACGATTTATTTTAACTACAAAATGTCTTATTCATCTCTTCAGCACATTATTGTTTCGAGAGATTTGGGAATCACATTTGATACTGTGACGATACACCCTGCCTACGTGCACCAAATCGTGATAAATCTACCCTGGCTACGCTGTATCAAATATGTTGAGATTCTACCTCTATGTATGATCACGGCACCGAATGCGCTATGTCGCGCCTACCCTCGTAGCTTCAATTTTCGTAGCTTTCTATCATGATGTACCTAGCCTATCATTTAGGGTATTTCTAGTCTAACTTTAAGTCATTCGCACTTTTGCGAAGACCTCTTCTCTCAACCTATTTTTCAAACTTCTACATTTTCCTGAGCTAATCTAAACCCTACTTTTCGTAATCCCTGTGATAATTTCACACAGTAATTAAGATTTTTGAATTTTTGTTTACATTATCTCCGTATCCTGCGTTGTGTAATTTTTTGTTTTAGGATTTACACCCATACGCGTAATAAAACGCATACAAATGTAAAGAGTATAATGTATGGTTTTGTGGTAACTTTGGTTCTTTTGAATAAGAGTGAAAGAATTTTTAATTGATTAATTTAAATATCTTCTACCGAGTTTGATATGACCTAACTCTAGGTCTCAGTTTTTCACCTTCAGTCTGCAAACCTCCACCTAACGTGAATTTTATTTTCATGGTTAGTAAACACTAGATTGTTTGGGGAAAGAACGTGTGTAGGAATTGGGTCAAGGATAAAAAAAAAATTGTTTTCTGCAAAGGTTGGCTCCTCCACTAACCAAATAGATTCTGGTGACCGACTTCCGAAAAGGCCTCTGTCAATGCACGGCTACACATACCTAAAGACCGGATTTTACCCTCTTCTGCGGGCTTCCTTGCTTTGATAGGAGCTTTACGTACCAGAGATAAGTACCAGGTCTTTCGTCGTATCTCAGAACTATCCCAACCTCCTCACCTCCAGGTAGTTTAACTCGACTGATTCTAGAAGGGGTATTTCATTGCATCCCTTATCACGGCTCTACTCGCGTTGAATGTGGTGTGCGACTGTTTTTGCCGTATCCATCTCCCTCGTGATCCGACAGAATCGCACTCCTGCCACCTCTTAGACCTGCTGCGATTGCGCCAAGGGAGCGTTTCAGTTGGCTCGCATCAAATCCAAGGTCGACAAGACTATGATATGCAAATGACTTAGAGTTTTCTTTAAGCGCCGCGCCAGCGTATTCCACGCATACGTCTCCTCCTGCCTCCGCATGCCTCCGCCTTGGCAATACCGTCACAGGGCCTAAAGCTTCTCTCTCCCTCAGGGAACGTTTGACACTAACCTTCCCCAGAGACACATTATTGCATACAACAATCCGGAAGTTTACTGCGTGGGTAAAGTTTTTTGGATTTGGACTGTATGTCTTCATTCACTACCAGTGCTTTTTAATGTAGTCACTGAGTCCACGTGTTTAGGTATGAAAGGATAGGGGATACCTATTCTATTAGGTAGGTATAAATGGAAAAGTGAGTTTTTGGTTTGTATTTTTATTGAGGAAGCCCTCCTCATGAAGTAGTAGGTATTCACCTAGATAACCAGAAAGGCAACGTTATTTACAACAAAGTTCTAATTTCAATTTTGATAAATTTAATTTTTTAATTTTAAATTTTCCGACCACAATTGATAAACTTGTCCCTAGATTTTTTATTATCCATTGATTCAAATGTGGGTTACCTGGTCACTATGTGACATTGAAAAATTCCTCAATCGAAGGTCACATAAACAGACCCTTATTTTGTTGATGAAGGAAGCGGCTATTATTCGTTTATATAAACACGCTGATACTGAAGCTCGTTCAAAATAAACAAAGTAAAAGAATGTCAAAGTTTTGTTTACCAATCTACGGTATGTGGGATGAATGATCTTTGTAATCAACCCTCATAAGTTCTCAGCACCTAATATGAATGCTAAGCGCAACGAATTTATATTCTGAGTATGTATTTGTCGTTGCGATTCCGAAGGCCGAAATATTGATTGACTGATCTTGATTGATCTGACTTCTTGGATAGGTATGTATTTCATAACTCCCACGCACAGCTATTAGTAAGTTATCATGCTGTTATTAAAACTTAAAACCGTTAGTCACCGACATGCTCCGTTCGCAAATTTTATAAATAAGTGTGACTGCTTGCTCTGCATTATCTCCAAGAACCTGCAAATAGTTTAATGATAAAAGACTTACCAAAATTCTGCAAATTACCCTTTTGGTGTTTAAAATTTTTAATCGCATTCTTTAATATTAGATCTTTTTTTGATTAAAAAAAATACTAAAAAAAATCTTTTACTTGGATATTTTAGACTATGTCTAAAACCTTCTCCCTGTTAGAATTGTATTATAAAAAAAAACGATTCTATTTAAATTTTCACTTGGGTATTATTAGATTATGTTAAAACCTCTGATTTTCTCCTAGCATTGATTTATTATCATCACTCATAATCAACTCGGTATTTAATTTGTAATGAAAATTTGACCATCTTATTAAATCACTATCGCTTTCGAGCAATTCGTTATTATTATTTATTTAGTTCACTGATGTTATTTTATTTTTTTTAAACCCAAAGTTTTAATTGTTTAATATTTCGTTAATACTCTATAATTTATTTCAGCCGGACTTCTTAGTCGTAATCAAAACTTTATTTTAGATATAAAATTCGAAATTTTATTATTATTATTTTTCCTTTGTAATCTCATAGTGAAATTAAATTATTTTTCAATTATAAGTCGCGTATCTATCTCATGATTATTATTCTCTCACAAATGTAAATTAAATTGTAGTAAATCGGATTTCTAAAGTTTTAATTATGTTATTATTATTTCGCAATCCTATTTATATTTTAAGACACAAAATTTTTATAAGTGTTTAAAGACCACTCTTCAATTATCTTTAATTCGTACAGAAACATCGAATTTAAATTCACTGGATTTTACACTTTGATTTAAGTTATAAAAAAAGACAACGAATTGTTCACGATCAACCGTCCCCGCCGCCCATTCTTCCCTCACTAACGACAAGGGCCGGATTATTTCTCTTCAAACTTGTTAAACGCCTTCTTATGTTTAAAATATTTTGAAATAAATCTTCATTAATTGAATTCTGTTTATATTAGAATTTTTACGTACTTGGTTGTAATGCAATTTTAATGGCCGCACTGTCAAATATAATCGGTTTTCTCTAAAGTAAACTTCTATGTCTGATGTGTTAAACCAAACATGTACTTACGCCTTAATTTTTTTTGTTTTGATTACACTAACGGCGCCCAAAGAGACTCTCCGTTTCCAAGACCCTCTGTTTCCAATGTCACTTATATAAACACTCCTCAGGGCCAATAAACATTCATTTCTTTGTCTTTGATTCTGTTTAAAATAAAGTTCGTTCAACTTTAATTCCTGTGGGAACGAAAATGAAGGTCACCCATCGTGATAAAAGTCCACGTGTCTCTTGTTTTGATTATTAGCCGTTACTGGATGTACCTATAATTTACACGATATTAGAAAAAAACTTTGCAGGCCCCCTTGAACGTGAAAATGTTCTTTCCTCCCATAGCGTAGGTGTAGGTAGGCATTATGATTCATCACAATACGCACCTAACATTTCACGTTCACATTGAAACGATTTGCAGCAAAGCTTTAAGAATGCTAGGATTTGTGCTAAGCAACTCCAGACATTTTTGCAGCTCGGCCGCGATTCGCGTGCTCTACTATAGCTTAGTACGTAGCATTTTGGAAAGTGGTTCAGTAGTATGGGGACCAATGGATTTCACTTACTCTCAAATGATAGAGAGAGTACAAAAGAAGTTTCTGAGATATTTATATCTTAGAGACTTCGGATATTATCCCTGGCTATATCCATCAGCCTTTTTGTCCGGCATGCTGGGTATTAATAGCCTCGCCGATAGAAGGAAAACTGCTTTGCTGACAACAGCATATAAACTTTTAAACGGTAATATTTGTATTCCCGATATAATACAAAAATTTGAGTTTTATGTCCCCGACAACTTCACAAGAGCGCGCAGACACAGAACTTTTCTTGTTCCGAGATGCAGAACTAACTTACCATTAGTAATGCCGCTCGGAAAAATGATTCTATTACTTAATTCCCTGTCCCCTGAAATCGATATTTTTCAACTAAATATTAAAAAAATTCAAAACGCCATTATTACTTTATAATAAAATGTATGTTTGTAATTGGTTTTGAACTGTAAATGTACATTTAAAATAAAATAAATGTTGAAATCATTTAAATGGAAGAAGCAATTGCTGCTCCAGCTCGATCCGATATCCTAAACCTGTCAAAGATCTTGGAGAGAACTGTAAAAGGCGAAGAATTGCTGGTTGTCGGAAAGGCGGTGTTATTTTTTTTTTTTTTTTTTTTTTTTTATATGAATACCGCACAAGAGTCCCAACTGCTCCCATCTGGAGCCAGTGAGACTATGGCATCCCCAATTGGGGTATGTTGTGAGGCTGAAGGTAGTGGGGAGGGGAAGGAGATAGGGAAGAGGAAGGTGGGGAAGTACCTGGCTATTCAGATCTGGTCACTAAACACGGCTAAAGCCATTTCAAGCAACGTTTCAATTCTGAATGGTGGTCTTGCACCAGGGCGATACTGATAGTATCTTCCACTCTGGAACGTGCCGCAAATATACTATATATTATTTTAAATGAATAAATTGTGAAATAACACAAATTTATCAAATAAAATTTATTTGCGCACGCCGGGTTCGAACCCGCGACCTTCGGATTGTGAGTCGAGAGTCTTGCCTCGGGACCACGGAGGCCGTCAAGGGACCACGGAGGCCGTCGTATTAGTCTTGATTTTGCGACCGGAAGATAATTTTGATGTTAAGGTGGAAGATAATGATAAGCAGTGATAAACAATGATTCAAAGTGCCCAAAAATTCTAAAGCTTTTTCTTCTCAAACCTGTTCATTTAATTTGGTAAGACCTTAACATTTTCTCTTCATAGGCTTTAGCAAGTGTTTCGTAGTCGGTATATCAGTCCTGCCGATGAACATCTTTCTCTCACCTCTTTGGTCCTCCAAAAACTCTTTTTCCTTAGGGGAAACTTTCATTTATTGTCTGTAACTTGCATTAATAAATTGCATTTATTGTCTTTCCATTTACAATTGCAATAAAAAACAGTAGAGAGCTTGTGATTTTAAATGGAGAGACTCTTCTTTGGAAGGAAACTGTATTTTGTCTACCTTTTTCTGACTTCAACAAGTTAACATACTTATGCTGACGTGCCTTAATAATTTTTGTAATTCTTTCTTTCGAAATGGTTGGTAAAGAAGCTTAATCCCATATTTTCAAAATACTTTTAGTTACCCACACAACAATATCATGAAACGGAGGGTCCTTGGTCGAACGCTAAGGAACGGCCAATATGGCGCGCTGCTCAAGCGAGGGCGGGTTTGCGGACTACGGGCGGACGTGGTTTAGTGCCATACTTCTACAAAAATAATAAATGGTGGTTTTATTCATCGAAGCTATAGACTTTATTTAACAAGAGCTCATAAATGAATATCTTTAAACTATTTCAGAATATTTTGTGCGAAGGCTGAAAAAATGGAAATATTTCGATATTTTCTCAAACTTCAAAGGACTTGCGAAACCTTAGGATATTTTTTGATTTTTTTTTAAACTAAATTTTTTTGATGTTTTAGATGCATAAACAACTTTTTATTACTAGCGCCAAAAGGAATTCGGAAGAAAAAAAAATCGGCCCACACTATAATACATATGGTCCAAAAACTAAAAACCTTATCATATATGATATTTATGTGATTGATGAAGTCTTTCGAACGATTACAGCAAACTTTTAAAAAATGTTTCAGTGAATAATGATGCAATACATACTTTAAAAAGTCTCTCTATCTTTTAAAAGAAAATTTTTCATCAAAAATAATAATGCTGCAAGAATTTTCTTTTGCGGGGAAAGAAGATAGAGTTGCCTCGGGAAAATAATTCGATTTTCTCAAGCTGCAGGAAGGTGATTGTTTCAGCCGCGGGGGTAATTTTATGTAATACATTCTGGATAAGTCGGAATATATTATAATATTCAAGGGAAGATATCTCCCTGGATCTCTTGGCTCGCTTTGAAAATGATCCTTTCCGTAGATTGACGCTGCCATGTGAGGCACTTTTGGTAAGATGAAATTTCAGATGAACATATCAAATTATTATTGTTTTGTCAAAACCGACGTTGATTAAAGTAAACTTTGTGACGCTAACAATTTAAAAAAAAAAAGTAAAACTGAAAATTTACGACGATAGAAAATATTATGACGCTGAACAAAATTTCGTTTTGTTTATCTTTTCTTGATGTTCGCATATTTATCCGTGCTGTAAATTAAATAATACGCGATTATCATACTGTTTATGTACTTACTCCACAGAAGTCTGTAGAGCTTTATGGTGTTAAATGATTTATTTAGAACTTTATTCACAACGTGTATTCATGTTTTTTAATCGTGTGGTGAACTGTGTACTTCATTCAGGTAAGGTTTACAATTTTTCTCTCACCAAAAAATTCAGATCAGCAAAATTGAGCGTAGGGTCAGAAAACCAAGGGTTTACTCAGCACCTCCGCGAGGAGAGTTTATGTTAAAAATAACATGAATATTTAACGTCAGATAATAAAGTGAAAAAAGCTAAAGTGGAAGTGGTCAGGCCACACAATTAGAGGAAGTGAAAAATGGTCAAAATAAGTCATGAATTGGTTCACAAGTGACAAGAAGAGAAAACGAGGTAGACCATTAGACTGTGGGTTGACGACATCAAAACCTTAGCGGGTGGTACATGGACAAGAATAGCTTATGCTAGAGAGAAATGGTGGCAGTAAGAGGAGGCCTTTATCAACTAGTGACATACAGACAGGGAGTCGATGCAAGATAAGTGAATATAATGTAAAAAGTTTATTATAAATAATGTTGTGTAATTTATTGTCTGAATAAAGGATGTTATTATTTTTTATTTATTTTAATAAAGTGAGATGCCATAATTATTTGTCATGGTTAAGGGCAAGAATTTAGTGAAAAAATATGTAATGAAGTTATATGTCTTGTTTTGGCGTTAGGCTTCGTAATTCTATATGTTATTCAAAAATATGAACGAAGGTCAGAAATATATCAAAGAAACGCATTTCGCAACCACCGATGTTTATTATGTTATTTGATGTTTCCTTTATCCAGAATGATCATTCTGAAGCGGACTTTCATATTGAAAGGTTTATATTTAGCCGCTGTATTGACAAGACAACTTTGGTAGGAATCCGAGGGTTAAAGAAAAATGGAATTTCCCATGGGAGACATTCATCCAATAGTGAATAAAGACAGATGATGAATTAAACAAATATTGAGAATCAGAAGATCAATGTTTGTATCGACCCAATAACTTGTATGAATCGAATTATTTTTTAAAAGCTATCTGACGAAAACGATTTTCTGGTTGGGTATGGTATCTTTGCCATACCTGCTTCCTTGAGCGAGAGTAAATATTATTACATATCATATTATAGGATCTCTTAACGCTGACATGAATTATTAAACATGTAGATCCAATATCCTATATTCATGAAGGGGATATTCAGTTTAATTATGCGATGGTAACAACATTGGAATGTACTAGCATTTGACACAACAACGCAGGAATTAATTGCAAAATCTGTCAAGTTTTATCAGAGAGATATCTTCAGGTTTATCGAATGAAATGTGAAAAGTAATAAAATATGTTTAGTGTACCTTTTTAAAAATAAAACCATGCGTTCAGGAAACTTAAGCAGTTTTAAGTTTAAAGTAAAATCTACTTTTTAACAATTAACTCCTGAGGAAAAAAAAATCCTGGAATAATTTTCCTCAAGGCCCATGTCATATTTGGAAACGTTGTGGGGATGGACTTTTAGGGGAAAGAAAGAAGTGAACGTTTTGAAGAGACCCACGTCGAACAAGGAAGGAAATAAAGAGGCTGGATAATCATTTAACGGCCGAGTTATTGAACTCAAAAACGAGTCGTGTAAACGACTCATTCTCGTGTAAGAAATTTCACAATAATGTTGGTCACGTGTTTAGCATGTTTTCGAATTTTACACCGATGTCAATAGGAGCAAAGACGGTAGTTTCTCGTAACACCTTCCATTAAAATACCGGTTTGCCCACTTATCTAATTTTTTAATCGATTTACATAACAATCAATGCTTCCCCTATCCCATCTCGTCTGTCACTTCACTTTTCCTCCCTCTCTTTAGTATTACGAATATTTTATACCATTACTGTTTTAACGTTAATTTAGAAATTACTTTTTATAATTCATAAGTTTTGAAACTTTTTGGTTTATCATACTATTGCTTATTTTAGTTGTGCTACGTATAAATTTGTTTTTTTTCCAAAATAATATGTTTACCCAGCAATAATTTTTAAAAAAATCTTTGTGAATCCCTTTAGTGAGAGAGAGTCGTCCCAAAAATCAGATTATTTTTAATTTTTCTCTTTTTGAAACTGACAATTCATGGTGGAATTTCATTTTTCCAATTGACCGTAAACGATTTCAGGTCGCTAGAGCCATCTTCAGACTGGTACAAAATATTCTTAGTCTACGGTTTATATACACCAAATATGAAGGAGGGTGGTCTTAATGATTATTTTTAAGATTGTTTTTGTTTTAATAAATAATTTATTATATTTTGAAAATAAATCATTTTAATGATGGTGCTAGGTGCTAGCACTAATTCACGAAAAATAGTTGGATAGTCCAAATTCTTGACAAATAAGTTCAGATTTTAAAAAGGTAAATTTAAAAAAAAATCCGGTTAAAATATTTAATTTTTTTTTCAAAATTGATTCCAATTTTGAAAATGACGCTTGAATAAAAAAAAAAAAAAAACTTGGGTTCACTGATTCAGATTTCATGCAGGACTAACACGTTACGCACAGATAAGCAAATTTAGTATTTTTGGTTATTTGAAAAAAACATTATTTGATTATTCAGAACCGAAAAAAATAAAGTTCAAATAAAATACGATAATATATTAATTCCATCGCGCAAGGAGAAATTGTTTTACAATTTTACCCACGAACACAAATAAAACACAAATCGATATCATAATACGGGCATGTGCCTAGTGTGGTGGTAGTCGAAAAACTTGTAAAAACTGTGCACCTATAATATTTTTATGAATAAAGAATAATTTAAAAAAAAAACGTAATGAAACAAACAAATTTATAAACTTTGTGGTATTTTCACTGTAAGTTTATTAAGCATGGATGCTTTTATAAGCATTCTCCAGTCATGCAAAAGTATATTACATTTTATGTATCTAAAATACCGGCCTCTGTCAATATGTTTTGTTCAGTAGTAAGTTATAATTTTTTTATATAAACTGATTGTCATAAACTGCGCCTCCACTTATTTCGATTAGAACGATGCTGATTGTATTTGATTTAAATCATAATACTCTGATGTTATATCTATTTTTGTTATTAGCTGCTTATGTTATAAACTGCGCCTCCACTTATAAGTATGCACTTCCGAAGTATGGTATGATAGTGATTATCTTTTATTTTGAACTTAACATTGTGTTGATTTGTTTTTTTTGTTATAAACTGTCTATGTTATAAACTGCACTTTACAATGTGTTTTATTTCAAACGTAATATTGTGTTGTTATTTGTATTTTTGTTAAACTGCTTGTGTTATAAACTGCGTTGCTCTCAACACGCTCAGAACATTATCAATTGTAATAGAATTAATAACCATGAAAAATAATATAAAAAAATAACTTTTGAATACAACGGAAAGAAAAATAAATACAACCAGTATTTACGCAAATCCATTCATTTTAATTTTTAACAAACGCGAAATTTTCAAAAGTTTGCTTTGTGGTAAAATGTTTTACAAAGGGTCGTACTTACCAAAGTTAAATAAAACAAAAATTCGGATTTAATAAAACAGTTCGGTCAAATTCATATTAGGTGTGTGTTTTTTACTTATTTGTTTTGATTAGAAAACCATAAAACCCTGATTTTTATTTGATCAACTTTTCTTAATCACACTGCCATTTAGTAAAAAAATCAGTGTGTGCAGTTCTAAAGCGGTAAGAGTGAAACCTTAAAAAAAACTAAACTTCGAGAGAATGAGAGAATGAGACAGAGTATCAGTAATCGGAGTAAGATAATTGTAACATTTATTTATTATAAATTTTTTACTAAGCTTAAAAATTATTTTTAATTAAATTCTATGAAGCACCGCACAAAGAGAAGGCCAATAGGCTACGAAGCACCGCACAAAGAGGACACCGATTAGTCTATCTCATTCTCTTGCAGGCTAAATCCTACAGATGTTTGTGTTTGTCTCTTTTTATTGTCGCCGGTTTTCGTATCATCGAGTTTCAGATCGCAACGGCTCTAAAGATGTTTTCACTTTAAAAAAGTGGTCTGAGAAGGCCGGTAGGTCCTATATATTATGTACACAAAAATCTTTTTATAGGTGACATCTTTTGATGGAATTAGTAAAATTAAAATCAATTTGGTACTTTGTTCCGTATGTTTATTTTAACTGGCGGACCAGTGTCAGCCAATAATCCATCTTCAGATCGCAAAAATGCTGCTTAAAGTTATGAAATTTATACATTTTAGTGGCAAGATTGGATAACAAATGATTTTAAATAGTTAACGTCATCTTCAAAAAGTCAGGTTTTTTTACTCTGCATACCTAACTTAAATATTAATTTGGACGTCTCTCCATTTTTGCCAAATTTTGAAATAAAATAATATTGATGTAGGTAAAATAATATTATTAATGTAAAAAAAAAAAAAAAAACATCTTTTATAAATTTAATTCTCCCAAGAGGTCTGCGAGATCTCTTTTCTGAAATAATAAAAATCACCCTATTGAGACTGGTTCAAGTACAAAGTTTTTAGGTTACGTAAGACGACAAAAATAGATGGGACGCCCCAAGATAAAATACGTTCTACATTTTTAAAACTTTATCTGTGATGGTTCTACGTGGTTTCCCGGGATTATTAAATCAACATTTTTTTACTCCGACTTTTCAAGACGCAACAAGTGGAAGTCATCAGTCCTTGTCAGTATCATTTTTCGCCTCGATTCGACCTTAACTGGTACCGGGAGGAAGAGAGAAGGCGATAATTTTATATATTGGAGGAAATATTATTTATCGGGTGTCAACCGCGGTATGAACTATAGACGGATAGATTGGACTCTTTTGTGGGAAGGGTGAAAGTGAAGTGAGGTTTTCAAGGGGTGAGGGAGGTGAAGGGTGGTTTTCATTCGCCTTGGAAACTCGATGGTGTTTTTACTCGCACGATATATTTAATAAAATGTTATTTAAATGTTGTGGAAAAGCAATTTTTTTCATATAAATATCTTCAAATTAACTCCTAAGTATTAATCTTGAAATTTAGTGAAATGCGTAAAAGATGCCATTCTAATTTTTTTTTTTTAATTTTTGCATTTTTGGAGGCGGGTATGGGTACAGCTACCCCGAGAGCGTTTATTGGATAACCAAAACCTCTGCCGTAGGTCACCCTAAGTGGTTCGTTACATTTGGTGACTTAGCAGGATTCATGGGGTAAGGTTTGTCAAAGTCTTAGCGGTCGATGTGTCTACCCACCTGCTGCTTGGCGGACCGGATCAAAATAGACTGGTTGAGTAGGTCTTTTGATCTCTACAGTCAGAATCCTTGGACCCATCGCCTTGCACAGCAGTTGAAGAGATGTACTCATATGTCCGTCACTCCTGGACACACTGACCCTCAGATTCATGGTATCGATTTCCTCCCTAGATTTCCCTGTTCTTCCTTTCCCCAAAAAAAACCTCACACAGCATCCCCCAAGGCATAGGCCCTAAGGGAAATTATTTTTCTCAAAGCCTTCAGTGTGGAGCTAATGTAAAAAAAATATATAGTTAAGTTGCGTAGGTATTTAACAAAAATATTTACTACGTACACTTTCAATTAACGAATAACAATTTTATTGATAAGGTAGTATTTCTTGTAATAAAGTATCTTATTTTGTTAAAAAAGCATTTTTTTAAATATTGAACTTCAACATTTGATAATAGAGAATTCCAGTCCAATTTTTTTTTTTTTTATGAATGACCTTCTGAATGACCTTATGAATGACCTTTATAATGACCTTCTAACTTAAATAACTGCATATTTATTTTTATTTTTATAGTTAGTTTTAATAGTTAAAATAAATGTCAAAGTTTTAATTTTTCAAGATCCCCCGAAAACCACCGAATCTAGTGTGACGTCATCATGACTAACCGAAGTATGAATCTTGTAGGGAACTGGAATCAGCTGTTCGACTCCCGCCATTTTGAATTTCAGCATTGGAGCGTTTTCATGGACATGACTGGGCAATACGATCGTTTTTTGTACAGTTAAAGTTTTTGAATATTTTAAATAATATAGATAAACTAATAGAGATACTTTATTTTTGATACTGAATTATTTAGGCCTAAATCATGTTTCAATAAAAACAAAAACTATTATATGTCCAATTCTCTATAAACCAATAACACGGAATGCCAAACGGCTTGCGTCTTCATTTCTATTGATTTCTATACAACTTTGACCCAGGTGACGCGGCGCGGTGATGTCACGCCGCCAAAATCCAGCAATAGGGTGTTTTAATGACACGTTTTAAAATGGACTTTTAAAAATTTTTTTAAAAGTCTACGTTAAATATTATGTAATAAAACTTATTTATTCAGAATCAACGTATATTGGTCTATATGAACATATTTTTTTAAAGCCATAATATTTTTCACTGGAGTTCCTTATTATGCAGAAAGTTTTGATAGTTTTCAAAAATTATCCGTTTTTTTTTTTATATGATGAAAACGTTCTTGTTTAAAAATTTTAAAGTGGAAACTGTAAACAAAATGGCAATAATATTAAAACAATTATTTGTCAATAGATCATTACTCATTTCTAAATTAAATTTTGCTTAAGAACATTGACAAGAAGTGCACTGCTCAGCTGTAGATTCCGAGTCTGGAATACAACTGGTTTTAAACAAAGCCTCTGATGATATTAAATGATATTAACATGATAAATAACATGATAACAGATTTTTTTTTACATTAACTCCACACAGGATATGTGTGGAGTTAATGTAAAAAAAATTACACAGGATATGTGTGGAGTTAATGTAAAAAAAATTACAACAGATGTACACCTGTACAAGCCTGCTCTTATCTCTCAATTTATAGACCAGCAGTGAAATTTTAAAATTATTTTCATGATCTTCCCAGGAAAATATATTTTGATTGTCGGATTTGGAGCGGAAAACGGATGTTTGAATTAACCTCGTTGCCTTATCAAAGCTGTGGGCCCCTAAACCTTCCAGGAAATAGATTAAAATTGCTTTAGAAGATGAATATTATTTAAAGAACATGGTTTGAATGATTTCATCACATTTAATCTTTATTTCTTGCCTTCTGGCGATAGGATTTCAATAGACATTCTTCAAATTCGAAAAATTTATTATCTTGCAAAATACCTACTGTATTGATGTAAAAACAATTTAACGGCGCTACCTAAAGATATTAAACTTCATCCATCCAAAAATGGTTAGTCTTTTAAAAGGGACAGTCTTCTGGAAAATTTTTGAAGTGAAAATTTCTTTAGCACCGTTGTGATTTGAAACTCGATGAAAGGAAAATGAGCAACACTAATAAGAGACAAACACCAACATCTTTTGGATTTAGCCGGCAAAAGAATGAGAAAGCAATAAAAAATTGTTTATTGCACAGGTACTCGGAAACGGTTCCATGCCAACTGAGAATAAAGTCACTCTACACCTGCTTGAAAAGTCATTTAAAGCTATGAAAAAAAAAAATTAAATTAGCCGATAACCCTTACCTAACTTAACCTATTTAATCATTTTTTAATATTTAATTTTTTATCATTCTAAATTACTAATCTGAGATGGTTCTGAGTTGGTTTCATTCCGAGTTGTCCGGTCACCCTCGGATACACGACCCCAATATTATTATTATACTTTTTTTTTAAATTATTTTTTATTTATAAAACTAAGCTTTACATAGTAGGTACATAATAAAAATAATACGTCTTAGGTTTTTTATTACTCTTTCACTGAAAGCATTTGCTTGTGTATGGATAAATCCACGGTCCTACGCAAGCCTCCGATTATTCATTGGTAAAAAGCGTATAGTGGAATAAAACGCCCTACGAATTTAGCGGCCAGACATTCAGTAGGTAAGGATCGAATCCTATTAAATAAAAAATCCAATTTAAACCACTCCAAAATGAACAGGCAAAGAAAACACAAAAAAGCGACATCTAGCTATTCCGAAGAAGAAAAATCAAATACTTATAAGATGACCAAATGTATAGACCAAAATATAGAAAAAAATCAACATTTACCTTGATAAAATGGATGTTTCGTAGTCTCCCAACTCTGTCTACTTTAGTTTTCTGAAGGTTTCACTTCTACCGCATGTAAATATTCACACTCTGATTTTTTAAACTTTAGCTCCAAACGGCTCCTTTGGGGATGCTGTATGAAGGGCCTTTTTATGAAAAGAAGAAAAAAAGAAAAGAAAAAGTATGAGGGATGGATAGGAATCTGGGGGTCAGCCCAGGAGTGACGGACTTATAAATCTATTCCTCTCACTGCAGTTCAAGGATGTTCCAAGTGAGTACTGCTAAAGAGGTAAAAAGGTCTCCCTCAACCAGTCCCTACCGCAGTAGGTGGACAGACGCATTCGCCGCTAAACGAACAAACAAACAAACTGAACATACCTCACCCTATGAACCCGAACACTCCTGCTAAGTCGCCAAACGTAACGAACCACTTAGAGTGACCTATGCCAGAAGTATTGGTTTTCTAATAAATTGTTCCATACCCGACCCACATATTGGAAATGTTGAATTTGTCAATATTTTATTTTAATTTGTTTATATTTCAAACTCGTCAAAACAATATCCTAAGTTTTTTTTTTTATATGAAATACCGCACGAGAGTCCCCAACTGCTCCCGTCTGGAGCCAGTGAGACTATGGCATCCCCAATTGGGGTATGTTGTGAGGCTGAAGGTAGTGGGGAAGGGAAGGAGATAGGGAAGAGGAAGGTGGGGAAGTACCTGGCTATTCAGATCTGGTCACTAAACACGGCTAAAGCCATTTCAAGCAACGTTTCAATTCTGAATGGTGGTCTTACACCAGGGCGATACTGATAGTAACTTCCACTCTGGAACGTGCCGCAAATATTCTCGTCCTGTTATTATTTGTTTTCATAGTGTTTTAGACTATTCGTCCCTGGGATTTCAGAGATCAACACTCGTTATCAAAAGATATTGTGTGGAGTTAACGCAAAAAATAATTGACCACTCTACAAAGGAGGGGTCACGTGCCTCTGTTTTAATATTGATCCAGTTTCTCTCCGATTTTGTTTTTTCTTGTAGAGTTTTAATTAAGTAGCTTATTATTTTCTTTTCTGTTTTCATGCCATAGGTCGCTCCAAATAGTTTGATTCGTTTGGTGACTTAGTTAGTCTTACCGTCCGGGTCTTGACGGTAGATGCGTCTGCCTATACTTGCATGGCAAGCCGGATCGGAAGAGACTGGTTGAGGGAGATCTATCGACCTCTTTTCAAGACTCTCTCGGAACCATCGCCTTGCACCGCAGTGGGAGGGATGGATTCATACGTACGTCACTCCTGGACACACTGACACCCATATTTCTACTAATCGCTCATATTTTATTCCTTCCTGTCCTAAAAAAGCCTCCCACACAGCAGCCCCAAAGATAACAAAAGCCTTTAGGAACATTATTTTTCTCAAGGCCTTCTGTTTGGAACTTATGTTATAAAACATTTCTATCTACCTTTAGGCGCACATATTAGATTTATTAGAAGCGAATTAAAACTCGATGAAATTACTCTAAAATGTCCTTAAAAATTATTTGTTCTGAATGTGTTATATTGTCCGCAGTAATGCGGATTAATATATCAAATTAAAATAATAATTTAAACAAAACAAAATGCAGGAAATTTAACGACGGTAAATGATTACCATAATAATGAAAATAAATCTGCAGATGAAATTGTTTACAGTGTAGCGATGATTTACGACAAAGAGGCTTCGATTCGATTATGATTACATAAACCCACAAAGATCAAAAATTGCTTAAAATACGTCAAACAATATACTTTAATACTCCGAGCAGATAACCGGTAGAAGTGAGATTTAAACTTTTCTGAAAGATATCTATTTTTTCCAAAACCTTTCGACTTCAAAACAGGCCAATTTCTTTCATTTTTTTCCTGTGACATAATACGATGACTTTGTTTAGAATTAGAAATCTTATAATCAGAATCGAATGTTTAGGTTCTGGTGGACAACGTTCTCTCTAATATGCTTTCAAAATCCTTCTATTACTGGAAACCACACGGTTCTTTGTTCCACCATGGAAAGGCAACCCGATTTTTATAGTAATTTTACACGAGCTCGAGCTTGAGCCATATTTGCTTCATCACATTTTCTTCTAAAAAATCGTAAACATTTTGTACAAATAACGTATTGAGTATTGAATCCGAGAGGTGTGGGTGAGAACCCGGCGCTTTAGTGGACGCGACCAACGAAAATTTTATTTAATATTTCGATATAAATTGAAATGTTTAATCTATTTCACTAGAAGTAAAGGAAAAGTAAATATTTTAGACACACGGATACGCCCACAGTACACTCCAATCAGTTTATCTCCTCAGTACTCCAATAGCCAAAAGGGAAAAGTTAACCCTAACGCCGATATTTCACATCCACGTCGGTAATGTGGGAGGCTGCGTGCGTCATCTCAGAAGAGGTGTCTTCCGATTCATTTCGCGTTGATTGCTTTTTTATCACGCTTTTGCAAGGTTGGGTACGAGACGGGACTTAAGTGACGACATTTAAGCCACGGGCGAGATACTTCTCGCTTTATCCCTCTCGCCTCTCGCCTCTCCTTCTCGCCTCTTCCCGCTCCACCAAGAGGGATTAACGAAAACACAAACTGAGACAAAAAATGTATTTTGGAAGCATTTCTGCAAGGGTTGGTTAAAGGTTCCGTTGAAACTTAATTCCTTTTATGTGCATGTCTGGGTATTATGCTTCCAAAATTTGATCTCTTATTAACGGCCATCAAAAATACCACCCAAATTCACATACAAAACTGTGATTTTATCGAATATTCAGGTCATAAAAAGTCATTCACCGAAAATGTGGTTCAACCCAAAAAAATAGTTTATTAATCGATTTTAACGATCCGTTATTTGATTTGTTAACAAATAAATGTTAGGAAAAAAAGAATATACTTAACCCAAATGCATTAATAATTTATTTAGAATGTAGTTAAAAATATCAACGGGGAAAAGCCAAATGTATGGTTTTTAAGGTGTTTTAGAATTTTAAACGGTGGTTACTTAGTAGTTGTTACCAAAAATAACTTTTTTGTACATAACTGTAACAATTTTTACGTTAAGTAAACAGTATAAAATATTTACTTTCTTAAAGACAGTATTATACGACATTTTTTGGAGTGGATAGTAAAACTAAGTTTAATGAGTTTTAAATCCTAAAGCAGTAAAAATTGCCATTGCTGAATATATTTTTCTTACATAAATGGGCGCTTTTCTATAATTTAAAAGGGCCAGCAGATACTAAAAATATTCATTTATTAATTTTCGGGAAATCGACAGTTAACATTTATTTCAGTTTGTACATAGGTATTATATAGCCAAAATAAAACCAATTGCGGGTTTCCTCCTTGTGACTTTACCTCTACTGAGATAGGTAAAAGAAATTGTACATATAAATTAAATCATAATAGAAATATAAACAATATAAACATAACATTATTCACGAACAATCAGAGAAAGTAAAGGTGAATTATAATTTTAAATACAATAATTTTAACAGTGGAAAACCATTAAACATGTTTTTATCAAAAGACACGAGGAAATTATTCTTTAATAACATTCTTTGACATCATAACAAAAGGTAGAATTATCCATGAACAAAGGAAGTGAAACAAAAATTTCCGGAGGAAAAAAAATTTTTCCCTATCGGTATATTTTTTTTTGTTTTTGAGATTTTCGCGAAAAAAAATATACAATTCCTTTTTTCTATAATAAATAATTAACCTAAACAAGTTTTTTTTAGATAAATAGCTTATTTTTCTTCTAATTACACTATTGAGTTATTAATTTATCACTAAAAAACTAAAATATTATGATGAGGTAATCCAATAACTAAACATTTGGTTCACCAATAAGTCTTCACTGTATTGAATATGAAATTTAATCAACCGAGTCAAATTTTGCATTCTTAGTAAGTACAGACAGACAATGAATAAAATCCAGATTCTAATAAATATAATGCGATGAAGTTCAGCGATGTGGAAAATCCGAGAGATGGCCACAACGATAAAGAAGTCGGAAATGACGATGAAAGCTGCAATGAAGCAGCTAATTTGCACTGAATAGGATTTGCAGGAGATTCGTAAGATTTTTCCTCTGATTTGACTAAAAATGTAAGACCATTCTACATAGTTAAAATATTTTTCCATAGATAAAAAATCAATCATTCATCAATATGACGGTTTTTATAGTTACATAATATTTATTTTATTTATTTATTTTGATGCAATATTTTACATTTTAAAGTACAATCCAGTAATGTTTGCCTCACTGGGTGGCTTACCCGTGCTGAGGCCCCCATTTTATAAAACAAAAACAAAAAAACAATTTATACGTATTTAATTTTGATAAGAAGAAAATATAATTTTGGTGACTAAAAAAATATAAAATTATGACAAATTTAAAGCAACGATAAAAGTAATATTCAAAATATTAAATTAAATTAAAAAAATCGGCATATATTATGTGTTGTGTGTTTGTGAGTGATGTGTGTTTTATATTGTTTTTGTATGTTGCGTGTTATTCTTTTAATATGTTTTATTCTTTCATGTAACGAAATTTCGGTAATATTATCTTTTTTGTTCTGTAATCCATGTTTTGTAATCTTGTGTCTGAATTTATTTTTGTTTTCCTCAATTTTATTTTCAAGTGTAAGACTCTTACATGCTTTTATAGCATGATATTTATAGTATGTCCAAAGCTTGTATTTACCATCGGAGTTTTTATGTTTTCTTAGTACGCTTGTCTAAGTGGTCTGTTAGTGATATTTTGTGTTCGTTGAAAATTGTTTTTTTGGTCAAATATGTAGTTAAGTAGTGTTTTAACGTATACTTGGCGTATATCTAGTATGTCACAATTGTTGAATATTTACCTTTAAAATCCTATTCTGCTTGATTTCTAAATGATTATTTGTTTTATTTTATATATGTTTCTTGTGTTTAGGAAAATGCGTATTGTTTTGAGGAGTTTATTTGTGATATGGTGTGTCCATCTAAGATATAAGTCAATTACGATTCCTAGATAAAATAAGTTTACAACCTTTTTACGGAAACTGGAAAAATCATATCAACAAATATAATTTAAAATCTAACTGTTTCCTCATTTTGAATTATTTTGATGTATATATATATTCATTAATTTTTTTGTGACAACTTTTAAGAAAAAAATATTTTGAAAATAAATTTGAAATTGGTGTACTCTCTCAATTTCCACTATTTCACTTGAAGATACAATAACTGTTTCATTTGTATACTTCCAACCCTATCCTTCTCAATTTTTCCAATATAGAATCCGTTCAAAAAATCATGTTTCGTATTTTGCATTTTGATAAAAAATAGATCATCATATAATAATCCAATGATTTGACGATATCTTGGATTTACTCCCAACAATAATTTAATGGTAACTTCACGAATACATTTAAAGTAGTTTACTTGTGAACCTTCTCTTTCGCGCATTCTTTTATCTATTTGTAAATAGATAGTTATTAAGGACGGGTTGTTTCAAAAAATTTGATGGATTCATCAAATATTTGAAGTTAATTTTCACGTTCTGCGTAAGTTCTATTCAAGTTCTATTATTACATCATTATAGACCAGTTGATTCACAAAACTGAAATCATCACAGAACTTGAATAGAACTTACGGAGAACGTGAAAATTAACTTCAAATATTTGATGAATCCATCAAATTTTTTGAAACAACCCGTCCTAAGTGTTGGAAATCACATTTTTTAAATTCTACACATCTAATTAATCCATTAAACGTAAGTTTTCAGTAGATTCCAACAAATCTCTCATCGTGGTTTTAAATGAACCATTTTTAATCCTTAATCCTACACAATATCTAAGAGAAATAATTTAACAACAATAAAATATGGTTAATTAAATGTGTAATATAAAACATAAATTAAGCTAGACAGCTTTTTCATTGTATTCATTTTGAAAAGAATAGAGGTCGTTGTTCTTGGTAGCAAACATGGAATTCACAATGGTATTTTTGAAACAATTGAATTTTAGGTAAAGAATTTTTTTATTGCTACGCGAATAAAATGTTCGTTTTACTGTATAAATATTGACAAATTTTGAACAAAGGGTATAAAAATAAATTTTAATATGACCGGTAAAATTAATAATTAATATTTAGGTTAGCATTTTGCCATTGTACCTTCGTCACGTCGGTGAAAACAGTTGGCAAACACAAACTACACAGTAGTCGACATTTGCATGCCAAACAAATGTTTAAAAATATTAAAATCATGCTATAACGAAGCAATCAAATTTTAACACACCAAATGCATTAAAATAGATGCATTTCAAACGTGGCTAAAATATTATTAGTTATAACAGAACAATGGTGATCATTCTAAATTGAATGGATTTATGATAATATAATATTTGTTGAATCACACAAATAACTGTTAGTTAATTTTTTTTTTATTAAATATGTCAAGTAGCGTGAAAACACGCCTTTCAATAAATCCAGGGGTCATCTGTTATCCCAGCAAAATAAATTGGCATTTTCATTTAAAATATTTGATGTGTTTTTGTTCATACGCAATAAAAATTTATCTGAATTTTTTCATTAAAATATTTAAAAAATATATGTGTTGTTAAAACTTGTAATTTTATTAAAAAAAGTGTTATTTGCACTTTATAACACAATATTTACAATACCTCGCACTTTTTTCAACCTCGCTCAACGAAAGCCCAATAATAAACATTTGGTCATCGTAGAAACGACCGACTTGAATAAATAATTAAATGTTTCAACGTCACTGTTTTCAGATTTATGAGAAACCCCGGTCAACCATTTTATTATTTTTTTTAAATGCCAGTATTTTTTTAAAGGGTTCAAATTGAGTGAAAAGCTCTACACTACATGATATAAATCAGATGGCGTATCAACCGTGACCAATCTCTCCGCAACGCTCCTAAACGGCTCGCAATCGGATCGAATGACGTAACGTGCATTTTGATCTGTCGGTCATTTTTGAAAATCTATTTATTCATTGAATGGTTATAAGACACATCTCCTACTTTCAAAATCGACGTTTGTTGTTCTATCTGAAAAATGTTTGAAATTGACAATATTTTTCAGCACCGTTTCTTATTCTAAATGTCTATTTAACGTAGCGATATTTAAGCGCAATGTCACCCCAGAGGTGCTTCACAAAGAAGAAAAATATGTTTAAACGATGATCAATTACATTAAAAAAATATTGAAAGCTTAGTAGATTAAATAAGCTTTTAGAGGTAGATTAAAGAAGCTTTATAAAAATACTATAACACGTTCTAAAAGTTTTTAAAGCCGAAGGTAAAAAATAATAAAAATGGAGACAATTATACTTTGCAAAAATAGTGAAAGAAATGTTGAAATACTGTAAACTAACTCTGAAAAGCTATGTTCAACTACATCGTAAGACACGTAATTACATTTTTTTTGTCATATTTATCGTAAGGCACCTAATTAAAAAGGTCCTTCATATTATTACCGTAAGCCACATAAGTACTCGTAAAAAGGTCCTTCAAATTATTATCGTAAGCTACGTGATTAAAAAAGTCCTTCATATTATTATTGTAAGGCACGTGATCAAAAAAGCTCTTCAAATTATTATCGTAAGGATGTTAGTTAAAGGGTGCTTCATCTTTTTATTGTTAGGCACGCGATCAAAAAAGTCCTTCAAATTATTATCGTAAGATACGCTAGTTAAAAGGTCTTTCATTTTATTTTCGTGAGGCGCGTAAATAAAAAGGTCCATCGTATTATCGTAATGTATGTAATTTAAAAAGTCCTTCACATTAAAACTTTTATAAATTAATTTTTCCACTATATACTTATCGACTATAAAACAAAACTTTTAAATATGTTGCACACGTTAGACCGCATTCAGACGAGGCGGTTTCACCCCAGTTGAAATATTATTGTTTAGAAGTAACAATATGTTGTGGTTTTCTGCGACGGGTCCGCGTGTCAGCTGAATACATACTATTACATTAGAGCATGCAAGACAATGCATATTATGTAAAACACACCAAGAGAGGATTCTGTGCAGTGTCGAGATTTCACCCGATAGCTAGCGGAAACCATTCCCATAAATTACGCTTTGCGAAGTTTTGCGTGATAAAATGTTTTTTAAAAACAAAGTTTATTTACTATAAGGCATCGGTTTGCAAATTTGAGCCTCACTGAACACTTACACCATTTTACAATTTAATAAAATTCAATAAAGAGGTAATGTGAAAAAATAAATTTGAATAAAATAAAACTCCGAAGAAATTAAATTAAATGCAATAATAAAGGCGGTTATGAAAAACGTTATATGTAAGGTTGAATTCTATTCCGTTTTATTAAATTTTTTTGTGAAATTGTATTTGTTGCTTTTTAATCCATCTTTTAATTTTCTTTGTTATATTTTTCTCCTTTCGTTTTTGTTTTCCTTATTTTTTGTATAGAGTTTGTAGAATGCTTTAGGTACCTACGATAATAAAAATGAGATATAAAGGTTGGTTGTATTTTTTTAAAAATTTAATGTAAATCAAATTTAATAAAGTTATTTTTAATTTATGCAAGAAAGAATTTAAGTTTTTTATTATTGTCACAGCTTTCTTGATCAATTTTATAATGATTCTACCAATCTCCGCAGGACGTTGCTAGTATCTCTTTTCGACGGGATCGCTTGTTCATTATTCACTCTTTTGTTTTTTCTTTTCTGTAAAATTTATTTAATTGAGCAAGAATTTTTTTTTTATTTATTTAATTTTTTTTTCTTCAAATTTTGCAAATTCACTTTGTGGCACCATTTTATTAATGAAATAATTAAAAACACTTTGTTTTTACCACAATAAACTTTATTTAAAAGTCAACATGTTTCAAGAACGATGTACTCTTCATCAGGACAAAACAGTGGTAAAAACAAAGTGTTTTTAATTATTTCATTAATTTTTTTTTACTTACCACACTTTTCTATTAATTGATTTACATAATTAGTACGACACTTTTCTATTGGTTGATTTACATAATAAGTACTACACTTTTTTATTCGTTGATTTACATAATTTGTACGAAACTCTTCTATTCGTTGATTAGCATAATTAATACGAAACTTTTTTATTCGTCGATTTGCATAAATAATTTGATAAAAGATAATTACGGTTAGAATTTTAAAATTGTGTAGATTATCAAATTATGTAAACAATTATTCACAACAGGCATAAATAATGGAAGTGTTTTGTAAACTTGTGTATTCAATTTATTGTTTGCGGCGCAATTGAATATTATTTGTTGTCGACTGAGCGTGGTTAGCCAAATGGTGAATATGAATATCAAACAATTTTATCGTCATTCAAAATGATGATAATATTATACTATTGACGTTTCATTGAATAGGAATCATAAAGCTTTTGTCGATTTTAAGCGATTGCTGTTGTAATTTCTGCTGACACGGAGCTGTTGTGAAACATTAGGTTCCGGGAGGGAATGTCAAATTAAATTTGTGTAAATGTCAATAAATATGATACGCGATTACTGTAACAAAGGAACAAACCACATCATCCAATTTTCAGGGTGTCCGGGTGTAAAGTGCATTAACTTTGGGAGGTTATTCTACATGATGATAGGACTAAAAAAGATAATTACTCTTTCCGAATTCTGAAACCTACAAAAAATCCTTAGTGTGAGGTACAAACTTACCCGATAAATTTGCTGTCAGCTTTTCACTGTGCACTTTACCCCCAGCCAACATGTGTTATTGTACGCTTTAAAATACGACGTTATTATCAGAGTATAACCATATCTATAAGAATACCCTCAAATATACAAAGTTCAAATAAACTGCGTGTAAAAAACCTAAAATATTTTGAATGCCCATGCCGGCATTCGAGACGTCAATCTTTCCTTTACCAAAACCCACTTTCCTACAATGCTTTTTTTTATAGATTTGAAAATATAATTTATTTAAAAAAAAAATGCATTGCACATCCCATAGAAAAGTGTCATAAGTAAAAAATTATATAAACAGATACTTCAATAGTACACACGGTACAAATCTCGAATGAGCCCCACGGTTGATTTTGGCAGCCATCTCTGGTCTGGAGCTCCAAAATACCTGAAAAAACCTCGATTCTGTGTAGAAACGAGTGGTCCATTTGAAAGATTTCTATCTTAACAAACGGATTGCAATATTTAGAGCACAGGCGTCGGGTGGAAAGTTATTCTAGTGCCGTTATTGATCCCCTTGGTACCGGTACATAGTCGAGAAATACGCCAAACGCGCACAGCATAATATGTAAACAGTAGACATTTGTCACTTGAGAACTCATTCTTAAGTTCAACAGCTCGGCTGTGTTTCCTACTTTCTACAACACGGGTCTCTTCAAAACCATCGTTCATTCCTTCTTCTCTTCAAAAATACCTTGCACACAAAAATTCAGATGACATAAGCGCTGAGAGAAATTATTTCCCTTAGGGTCTTCTGTGCGGAGTTAACGTAAAAAAATCTATGCCCCATAAAAATCCTATTTTTGTTAGATGACTCTTTCTCCGCAGGATGTCGCTAGTATTTCTTTTCGGTGGGATAGCTTGTTCATCTTTCACTCTTTTGTTTTTGCTTTTCTGTAAAATTTACTTTTTTTACTTACGACACTTTTCTACGGGTTGTGCGATCTCTAGATAAAAACAGCATTGTTGTTATGCATTTTAAGTAATAAAAAATAACCATCGAATATTTAATTTGTGGAACGCTAATTACTTCCCCGTCAGAAATCATCGATGATTGATGACATTAAATTATTCATCCGGGAATGTGTGGGCTCAATATGCATTGTACTCTGACTGCCTGGTAAACTGACAGACTGGCATAATGACAGCCTGCGTAGATATCAGGCTCTAGCTGACAGTTGGTTCTGGATATCGGCAGTGTTGCAAATACGTATAGGCGTGCATAATAATACAATGTGACAATCTCTAATAACAGAAGTTGATGGACGAATATGACATATTCATCAATACATTGTATGCTGTGTAACCATTGATATAATTATCGCTCGGTTTAACCGGACGCTGGGGTATTGTGGCGGTCAAATTGTGGCTTGCTCGCTTAATCGCTTTAATCTAATCAAAAAGGTTTCGACTTTTCTTTTCTTTTTTAGAAACAATCTTTTTACAGTTATATTTTATAATTTATTATTTAATAAATGTGCACACTAAATATTTATGTTGACACGTAAAATAAAAATATATACATGTATCGACACCTTGGCGCAGTGGTAGCGCGTTTGCCCGGGAAGCGAGAGGTCCTGAGTTCAAGTCCCAGAGGTGCCAATATCTTTTTCTGATTTCTCTGTTTTCAGATTTTTATTATCTTCATTTAATTAAATAAAAATATACTTTACCTCAAACTTATTTGGTTTTATATGCATTTGAAAAAAAAAACAGTAAATAAAACCGCAATTTATTGTTCTCTACATAAACATTGTAATTTACATTTAGCATAAATAATATATATATTTGTAACCTTAGTATATATGTATCGTACAGTATATATTAATATATAGTATAGCTAATATATATATGTTACCTTAGTTATTGTTGAAGACTGTTAAGTATCTATACAGAAACAGTGTACACTACTCTTCCAGCCACAAGCTAATGCTTCTGTGGAAGAGTAGTATTGGTATATTTGTTTACATGTACTTAAATATATAAGCATCCACGTATAAAGAATATATGTTTGTATGTACACATGTGTTTCAATTTTTGAAAAGAAGAAGAGAAAGTTCTGGGAAGGAAAAAGGTGAATAGGAGAATGAGGGATGGGGGTTTTCTGATCCGGCCCGCTACGCAGTAGCGTAGGGTAGGGCAAACGCAATGGCGGTCAAAACCTAGATAGACCTCACCCCATGAACTCGAGCAAAGTAAGTAAATCATATTACACGTATTACTTAATTTATGTACCTGCATAGGTGCACTATTATTGCTTCTATTAAGAGGTCACAAACGGCCTTATATTTAACCTTCGTATACTCGCGCACGATGTCTCAGACCGAGATTTCATCTCGTCTGTATTATTTTAATTTTAATTTTTTTTAGCTTTATTTGTTTTTATCATAAAGAAAAAGATATAATTGGTATTAAAAAAAAATATTTATTAAAACTTTTACTTTATTTGGTAGAAACAGGCTATTTATTCAGCCTCCTAAAAAGTTCATACTTTTTGGTACTCTAACTCTTATAAAAAAAGTGATATTTCATTTGTTAATTTTAAAAAAAATGAGATCTATTAAATGAAAATATTAAGAAAAATAAAATATTACAAAAATAAAAATTAATCATTATTTGGATTTTTGGGTAGTGGGTACTTTGTTACTTACCTAAAAGACCGAAAACAGTAAGTAAGTGTCACACGTCCACTCAGCACCAATTGCACGCGCCGCACTAAACAATGCCTAACAACAAATAAAGAAGCTACTAAAAACCTCAATTTCCCATTGTTGTTAGTTTTTGAGAAAACTGCGAATTATTGATTTGTCGGTCTGAGAGACCAATGCGCGAGTACATGAAGGTTGAAGTTTAACGCTCGTCCAATTGAGTTTGGACGAGCGGTATCAAAATTATAGACCGAGTTAGCTTGAGTTACATGTTGTGCTGAAGAGGCTGCCTTAAAATATGCAAATAAATTCATGAAGGATCCTACTGCTGCAAATCTGAAGATAAATCAACGCGGGAACAAGCGCACCATCTTGTTGGATCACCTGTCCTACCCTCTACCCCACACTCCCCCAATCAGAGTGTCTTCCAGGCTTTACAACATTGCACGAGTGACTGTGAATGTAATTTGTATCTCAACTATCATCTGGAAGATTCAGTGACTCAAACGGTTGGAAAACACTGCGCAGATAATAGCTGGAAGTGTGAATTATTTCGATTTGAAAGAAAATCTTTTATTCGTAGCTAACATAAGCTTACCAAATTGTTTGTTATTATTCTCAAAAATGAATTACGTAATTTGAAAAATGTTTTATCAATTTCGAAGAAGTAAGGAAATTTTAACTCAACACCTCTACAACGCACTTAGGGCGGGTTACATTTTGCTGTTTCATTGAATTCGAACAACACAACATCAAATTTCAAATCAAAGTTAAAATTCAAGTATTGTGAAAGTTCTGTTCTTATCATTGTACTCTGAAACAATCGGTCCATTAATAAATTATAACAGAATTTCAAAAGAACTTTAACGGGATTTGAAATAATTTTCAACTAAGAA
Organism: Glyphotaelius pellucidus; assembly: GCA_936435175.1. Lineage (NCBI taxonomy): Eukaryota > Metazoa > Arthropoda > Insecta > Trichoptera > Limnephilidae > Glyphotaelius > Glyphotaelius pellucidus. The sequence goes on from OW386547.1 coordinate 28,242,389, forward strand.
ATTTGATGAATTATTCAAATTATGTGAAAGGACCCGTCCTAAGTGTGATATGTGCCGATTAGAAAAAAATTGTTCACAAAAAGTTGTAGTTTTTGACCTTTCTATTATCAGGAATTATGCGGGCACACGAAATTGTTTATTTTCTCTAAAAACAGTATCGACATTATTGAAGGTTTTTTCAATTTCTCAGAAGTAAAGGAAAAACTGAGCTTATTTTAGCTTCATTGACACTCCCACAGCACTCACACCGGACGTCACTCGACGCTACTAGATGAATAGTGGTAGTGATAAAGAAATTATGGTGGCGATCACTCGCCAGCTAGAAGCGTCGAAATAGCTCTGTGTGACTGAGGTTTTAGGGTGATCTGTACCGGTTGCGGCAAAATTATTGAAATTGTTTATCTGCTCAAAGAATATTTGAAAATATTTTATTCGATTTCGCAAAAGTAAGGGAAATTTGAGCTATCCTCGGGAACACGGATACACCATGTGACACTTCTGTCGTTTCATCTCTTCAATGGTAAAAGGGGTGCAGAATATCACAAAAGGCAAGAGAAATGGGTCGGGGGAAGCATATAAGGCATGATTTAATAGCATAACGTATAATCTGCGTTCATCCGTGTTCAATTTAAATAATAAAGGCTACGACCATAATACACATTCTGCGAATCTACTTTGTAACTTGGCTTTAAGTTTCAAGTTATAATATTGTTTCTAACTCAAATAATACGGGAGCTATGAACGCTATCCGGGTTATGATTTGGGTTTGTTCGCAGTTCAGAGAAAATATTATTCAGGATATATATAAACGTTGAATTGAGATTATGCTCATAAGAATCATTATTTTATACTTACCTTTTAGGAATTTTGTGGGCGTTTCTGTGTGTTAGAAATAAGCTTATTTTCTTCCATAATTCTGTTGAAATAAATCAAGCATTTTCAAAAATCTAAATTAATTATTTCAACTGATTAACATGTTAATCTGCCTGAATATTTTAGTACATATTTACGTACTTATCACAACATAATCTTTTGTACGCTTAATTCTTAAGCTCATGGTGATCTCGCCCGCGGCGATTTTGTACGGCTTTTTGGAAATATGCAACACAGTGATCTTTCGGAAATTATTACGAGATTTGGTACCCGTGATATTTTTTTATAAATTGAGTTACAGTCGCAAAGTAGCAGTCATTGAGTTTTTCGAGAAGAAGAAAAAGACGCGTATTTCCTATAATTGACAAAAAAAAAACATTATTGCCGATAAAAAAAATTTCACCATCGTCGATTATAATATTTTAGTTAATTTTTTAATGTTTTTAAGTTAATAGGTATTTTGTATTTTTATTATATTATCTTTCTATTTTTTAATGTTATTTCACGCACTTTTTATGTCCATGTCTACGTTCTATGTTGTAAATTATGAGGAAAAAAACGCTTTTAATATTAAAGTAAAGTATATTTTACAAAATTATGCTTTAACGTTTGGCTAACAAAACAATAACAAAATTCTGGCCCTTTTGAAGCAATAAAGGCACTGGATCTTGGAGTATGCATATGCAATAAAAATGTTTTTTACTTTTTTATTGTTCCCCAACATTTTTTGAAGTTTTTGCAGGATTCGTATAAATTTCGGGACAAGCCTGAACTATTTTGAATACATTGTCAATAGTATGTTCAATATCTTGCACAAAATATTTCTTTCCTTGATTGTTTGTGACGTTAAAAACATATTGCTATCTTATAGTGTGTTAAGCGGCGTGGTTGCAATAATGAGCTTTTACAGTGACCAACGTAAACAGCTATTGGAAATTAAATTACTATGAACCTTATGTGCTTATTATAAAAGTGGAAGTTAAACAATTATTTCAACGTAATCCGGAAAATAGCTTGAATCGGCAATATTCAGTTGCGGAAGCGAACCAGCCGCATAAGGAATGTTCGATTCAATAATGTTCTGAAAGTTAATGGCCATCACGCAGGCACTTAACAATCCACCTCCAAACTGACGACACCCCCACTAATTCAATAACACTTTTGATTAATGGATGAAAGTTTATCTAGGAACAACCAATCGGCAAAGTAAATAAGTAAAAACACCTCCGTGAAGGCTGTATTACCACAATATTGTTTAAGGTTTGAATTAATCTTAACCTCGTTACCATTTTTACCCAGTCCTTAGACATTATGGTATTTAAATAGCTAATTTTAATAGCTAGACTTGCAGAAAAGTCAATAGATGTCGCAAATTAAATAAAATGGATAAAAATGTATCCAGACACCATCTAGATTGCATTTAGTTCAGGTTTGAATCTTAATAAATATCAATCATACATAAAGAAGGCAGCCAATAAAAATGTGCGTTAAGAAAATGAAAATAATATGGGTGGTTCTTAGTCAAAGTATGGTTCAGTTAAAAGTGACCGAATTGGATATCGATAGCTCAGTGGTCAGAGCACTCGCCCAGAAAGAGAGAGGTCCTGGGTTCGAGTCCCAGAGGTGCCAATATCTTTTTCTGATTTTTCTGTTTCCAGATTTTTGATTGAGTTTCACTCACAGTGTCTTCATTTAATTAATTATGTATTAATGTCGTTCGAGGCACGTCATTGGCTGAATGACATCGGTCAGTAGTATTTAAGCAATGCAGGCGTTCAAACGGCAACATTTTGACTAAAACTATATAAATTTCTTGAAATTATATTTGTTCGTTAATTCTTACTATTTACTGATTTATTAACGCCCTAGTGGGCTTTTACAAGATAAGTAAACAAGCAATACAGTTGTGTAAGGTTACAAAGTATACAATATGTAATGATTTACAATATGTAAAACTGTTTTCCATAGTTACAATTATTGTGGTATTCCTATACTAAAAATACTAATAAAGAAGTTTTTATTAACGGACTTAGTGAAACATTATAAAAACTTCTACTTAAGTAAGTATCGGATGTGACCGAATAATCTGCGTATAGATGGCTATTAATAATTTGGTGTTCTCTATTCGAACGAACGTTATGAGAAGATATAATTTAATTAGTACAACTTCGTGATACGGAAAAGTATTGAGACCATTCAACGAGGGAGCGGTATTTTGCATTTCCTCAGCCGTTCTGCTTTTGGACGGCTCAATGTTTGAAATTGGTGCCCTGAAATAAATTGTTGTACTTTTGAGCGAGATCAATTTGAACCATCCTACACCCAAAGATTTTATAGTGTTGTGACTACTCCATTAGTCATTCCATATTGAATTCATTTTCTCGTCAAGATGTGTCTCTTCAAGACCCATGTTGTGGGAGGGAGGTTATGCATTTGAAAAAAATCGGTAAATAAAATATACAGGGTGTTAAGTGACGTACTTGACTTACTTTAACCAGTGATTCCTAACATTTTTTGGAGTAAAAAATGTAAATGAAATTTTGGTCTCCGGTGATTTTTTTAATGACTTTTTTCAATTTTTTTTTCTTAAAATTCAAACAAAAAAAAATCTTTCGTATTTAGTCACTGGTCACTTAGCCGAGTAACCGATCAACCACTCACCCCGTCTCCAACTGTCCAACACCATTTTTTTATGTTTTTGTAGAAAAAATACAAAAAAAACTTCAAAAATGTCACCGGAGATCAAAATTTCAGTATCAATTTCAAGTCAAGTAAGTCCCTTAACACCCTTTATGTATGTATCAATGTATCACTCTTTCCTTTCCCCAAACAAACTCTCAATTCGGTATCCCCTGGGACGATGTAGATCCTGGGAGGAAATTATCAAGTGTAGAAATATTTATATAAATTATTATCTATCACGTTGTTCTCATTAATTGCTGGCGTAGAGATTATGATTATTTTTTTCAGTTTGCTACCCCTGCTTCCTGAATGTTTGAAATTTAGTAAAAATTTATAAAATCGAAAAAAACTTTTTCATAGCTTTTAATAACTTTTCAAGGAGGTGTTGAGTTGATTTTATTCTCAGTTGGCATGGAACCATATTTTGTAAGGTAAGCATAAAGGTGAAATTTGAAAATACCCTTAAAGTGTGGTACCGGTGTTTTATCACCAACCAAGAGTTCCTAATACCCGGAGCCAGAGAGACTATGAATGGCATTTCCTATTTCAGAATATGATAATGATTTATGGTTGTATCGAGTGGGAAGAAAGAGGAAGGTAGGATATTAACATCCTTGTAACTAATTATAAACAGTCAAAGTAAACTATGATCCTGAAGATGGCAAAAATGAGCCGGTGACCTGACCCATGAATAATGGTGCTCCAAAATTAACATCTGAAAAGGCGTGTACTTACTCAATTTTTAATTTTAAACTGTTTTCAATTATTTTAATGCTGGATGTTTTATCATAAAAACATTTTTCGTGCTGAATGTTTTAAGATAAGAAAAAAAAGTTTTTTTACATGGTTTTTATACGGTTTCTTATATGGTTTTTAAATCGAAGAACTTACCTACAACAAATACCCACATACACACACGAAGACCAAAACATTGTGAAAATACAATTTTGAAATCCAATCACTATGGGCTATTTATGGCCAGTTTCGTTTTATCTTGTAAAAGTGACCTACAACGACATTACAACATTAAGTAACAGAAGTGTTTTACAACACGAAAAAAACAAATTAAGCCCCGAGAGCAAAATGATCACTACCGACAAAATCCCTTTAACGATCCGGAAAATTGGAAACCTTCGTCTTATTTTATTCCGTTCCTGGAATTCTCGTAATTATATGTCAATGAAGAGAATTGTGTTCATTAGATACATTTTGTGGATTCGTGCCAGCAATGGGTTCGTATTTTATAATGTAATTTTGCGTAATCTAATATCATCAAACTCCTTTCACGTCTCTGAAATATCAGTTACCTACTTCGGTTCTTAATAAAGTACCTTGATAGCTTTCACGGTACCCTATATAATCTTAGCCGAGGTGTTAAGGGAATAATTATTTTGACCAAAATTCTTAGAAACTGTTTTACCACGAATTAAGAATTTAGTCAGAAAGTTTCGACTAGAAAAACAAGTATTTTAGAATTTAGTTATCAGGCGGTTACAGAAATTCATTTATTTTCTAAGGGTTTTCTAATGTTACATTAGGTATTATTTTTTAAAAGGTTCTTAATTATTTAAAAAAAAACTCTAAAAACCATCTTTATTATGAAGGCCTCGAGAGGATCACTTTTTTTTGTGAAATGTGCTCAAGGGAGTCGAGATTTCATCATTTTGTTATAATATATCTTTTGTAAGGAAATGTGAGAAATTTCGCAAGAAAGAAATGCCTGGAGGCGCCGTGCCGAAACAATGGATTTTAAAACCCGACTGGGAGAAGATAACGAACCTGGCGATGATCAATACATCGACTGCATATCGATGATTTAGAGTTTACAAGATACTTTAGAAGAATATAAAAAAGAAGATCTTAAAAAATGCCAAAAAATTAGAATGATGCCCTAAATTATGAATTGAATGATAAAGCGGAAATCTTCTTTCAATGTTACTTGACGGTGAGTTTTGGTTTTATAATATTTTGTGAAATATGGAGGTGATCGCAAATATTTTCGGCTCGGAAGGTTCTCATTATGAGATATTTCATATAATTAACTTATTAGATATGGCATTAAATGTGACTCGATTTATATTTTTCAAAAATAATTATTAGATAAAACATTGCATGAATGTTGACGTACCTCTGAATCTATTAAAAAAGTATCTCTAGGAAAGAAAACTGGTAACGAACGTTGAAACTCAGAATCAGAACCGATAGAAATCAAACCATGGCGTTCCGCAAGAGTCGGTTTTAAATTATATTCATAATTTACATAAAGATTATAATTAAAACCATAAAACATTGCAAAATTAGACTATTTGCAGACGATATTATCTATATTTCGTGTGAAGAATATATAGATGCAATTAACAAAATAAGCAAAGACCTACAAAATATAGCAATATAGCTGAAATTAAACAAGTTCACTGAACGTACACGATATTAAATATATTAAAATAGGGAATAAAATGCGTAACACAGGGTTGAATTTGACAATTAATGATGAAAAAATTGAAAAAGTAAATGAAATCAAATGCCTTGATATAATACTCGTTTCAAAACTAACTTTCACAGCAAATTTTGAATAAATTAAAGAATAATAAATTCAAAGTTATTTGTTTTCATTTATTAATAATGATGACACCACAAAGTGAATTTGCGAAGTTTGAAGAATAAATTAAAGATGTTTTCAAAAAAGTAGTTTTCTTAGAACACCAAGAAGTAAATTAAATGAAAACACTACAGAGCTCATTTATAAAACGATAGTTGTTCCATATCTAGATCACTGCTCTACGATGTTATATTTGGCCAATGAAGGAAATTTGAACAAGCTAGAAGTTACACAGAACAGAGCTCTGAGATGTATACTGGAGAAAGGCAAATACGCAAGGGTTAATCAAATGAGAGAGGAGCTAAATTGGATTCCAATAAAAAGAGACTGTTATTTAATGTTTTAAATTTTGTGCATAAAGTTGAGAAAAACTAAATGTCAAAATACTTTATGGATGAAATTATATTATTGAGCCACATACGAAAAAATCAAAATCACAGAAACGCCTGATGTTTAGAGGATAACGAAATGCCTGAATGTATGGAGAGTGAAAGAAGAATGAGTGTATTTAAAAAGAAATGTTATAAGGAGAGGTGATTAATTACTTAAAATATCAAAAAAAACAAGTATTAAAAATAAAATATAGAAATTATTTTAGAGTGGGTAAAAAATTACATTAACATAATTTTAAAAAACAAATCAAGAAGACTAAATAACAAAATAAATTATTATAAATATAAGTATTAATACGAAAATAAATTTAAAAGATGGCTATTTTTAAAAAACGTTTGGTTATTTATAATATTTAATTTACTAAATTATCTAATTGTATACCCGTTGTGTTAGTGTGTAAAATTTTTAAACCTTTATTAATATCAAAATAATGACCTGTTTCCTAAATGTGGTTTGCAAATTCTGAATAATTATTATTATTTAAACATCTTAGATGTTAAAATAATAATTATTATTTAAATAATAATAATAAGTTGTGCTTTACGAAATGAATGTGATTACGAAAGATTTTTTTGATATTTATATTGAGGGATCAGTAGGATTCATCGGTCCAGTTAGGAGTTCTATCGAGCCGAACCCTCTGATATGAAAATATCTGGAGTCGGTGAAGTATTTTCCCATATGGTCTCTGGTAGGTTGACGTGTTGTTCTTGTATAGTTTTGAATTTAGTATACTTATACAATGCAATTACATCGCGTGGATTGACTAGATGATCATTTGTGGAAAAGTGTGTGGAAGGGTTAAATTTTTCCTGTGGGGAAGATTTAACCAGGACATAAAGTCTAGAGAACAATTAAAAGCTTTATAAGTTAGTGAATATTGTGTGTGTGTGTGAATGTGTACGTGTGCCTATGTATGGTTGAAGTTAGTTTTGTAACATATAGATCTTACCTCTGCCTTCCTACTCGTAAATCTATATGATCGGTAAACACAATATTACCAAACCTGGTCATTAGTCACACAAGGATGAATAATTATTATTGTCTGAAACAATATCAATACTCCAGGAAATCGAAATAATCTTCCTCTCATAATATAATCGTACAACCTTTGCTTTGTTAATTGTTTAGAAATACATGTAATGTCCAAAGCAACAGGCAAATACACTGTTAATGAAAAGGCGATTTGGTGATTTAAGCATATTGCTTGAATCACCAAAACTTAAATTTGAAAAAGTATTTATATATTTTGGTCAGAAGGTGAGGTTGAAAAGATAACTGTTGTCAGAAAAGAAGAAAGTATGGTGAAAGGCTACATTATAATAATATTATATGTACATTTTCATTGCCTTGCACCGCAATTGGACGGATTGATTCATACATCCATCACTCATGGACACACAGACCCTCATAGCATTTTCATTCTTAGAATTTTCTCTCCTTCCTTTTTGTCCTAAAAAGATTCAACGTCCTCATTCGAACAACATCCTCAAAGGTGACACAGACCCTGAGGGGATTTATTTTCCTTAGAGCCTCCTGTCCGAAGGTAACGTTAAAAAAGTATAATTATATATATACGCGTTTATATTTAATATTAACATTATTATCCCCGTCGCGTTAATGACCCATTTCCAGGCGCCATTTTCGAATACATCTAAGTGGATGATATTTTACCCATCCTGTCCTTATTTAACATAATATTTCGTTTGGAGTTTTTAGAAGAGATTCAATTTGATAATCATTAAAATTGTTTTGAGATTTAAATCTTACAATTTATATATCAAATTAACATAAAAATGCCGTTCAAATTGGTGAAGTTAAAACTTCCAAAGCGATTAAATACTTCTAATTCAATTCTCGTTAGTGTATGTGAATATCTTGATTCAAATATAATTGTACCTAAGAAAGTTTTATTGTAAATTTGAGAACAGTCGGACTAGTTAGTTATTTTCAAATAAATTCAATTTCAATGTTAAATGTTGAGTAATGTTTGTCGTGAAATTCACCTGAGTATTTTCACAAACGAGGAAATGCTGAGAAACCAGCGTTATTTTAAATTTCGCTTTGTGTTTCTTGCAATGTTTTGTGTCAGTGGTTGTCAAGAGACACGTAATATTGCTCACAGCAATTACAGGCACCATGTCACAGACATCGAGAGTCACACAATGCCCCAGAGTGTAATACACTCCCCTAGAAGGTGAACTGTGGTTTAACTAGTATCTACTAAATACAACTGAAGACATATTGTGCCACAGGAAGAAACTTGTTGAAAACTACTTTACAATTATTATAAATTCAAAAGTTGTTCTCTTATTTGGTGTTGAAAAACTGCATAATAAAATATTTTTTTATTCGGTACAGTGATACCAGAGAGATAAAAAAATCTTAACCGATGACCTCTTGCAATATGAAACTTGAGTAAATATTTTTATTTAACAGCAACTCGTGATCTCTCATTCAACATTAGCTTTGAAGACTTTTAAATATTAAATTAATTGTCAAACAATACGTAAATATGTAACAAAGTTTCCATGTTTTCCATTTCTGCAATAAGTCCAAATGTACATTCGATAACGAGTGTTCAAAAAAGGTTGGAAAGTATGCTAGCTTAACGATAATCATATCATTAAATAAACTTTGCATTATAGAAGCGTGTATTTTTATGTTTGGCGAGAAAGTTTATAATATTTCCACCAAAACTGGGCACGATAAATTCGGAAGCCGTATCTTTACTTTTATATGCGATATAATGTTCATGTGTAATATTCCCACTTCAAGTGATATTGATAGCTTAGAAAAATCTACATTGGAAAAAGAATGTCAACATTGGTAGCAACTCGAAAGTTAACCTATTCATAACCATTCATTTATCAGGTGGAGATAAAAATATGTAATACCGACAGATTAAGAAGGGCCTTTCCAGTTAAGCCCCCTCGCAAAACAATAACATTTGATAATGTATTTTTTTAGATCCCCAATACTGATTACGCTAATTTAATAATAACTGAACGAAATTATATTCGGGACCTCATTACCGTTATTTCATCACGATCAACGATTTTTATAAAAAGGAAGCTGTCTTCATTATTGATCGCCAGAAATACCTCCCGATGCATATTTGCCAGGTGCCAGGCGCCAGATAGTTAAACAATCATTCTTGTACGTCCCTGGGACGACAGCATTGGAGCATGATTTGAAATTGTATTCTTGAGTAGATACCTGTTGCAAAACATTACCATGAACTTCATGAACATTTCATTTTCTAAAATCCGGCAAGCGATAAAACAAACTTTTATTTTATTAATTATTTTTTTTTTTTAATTTTAAAAGTGTATTTATTTTGATTAATGTTTGATATATATGTTAACATAATTTAATTAAGTTAAGATACGTTACTAAGACAACGCGCATGATTTCACTAAACTGAGCGCTTTTATTATTACCGTGACGATCCACGATTTCAGTACCGTGACGAAATAAAAAAGGCAATAAACATACGTTCCTCATCACTTTAATTCTGCAGCTCTTTCAAAAGATGAGATACACAGTTCTGTTTCCTTCAAAGGAAAAAGTAACCATTTCCTTGCATCTCTCTCACACACTGCACCGTGCCATCTCCGTAGACCTTTACAAAACTACTAGCCTTGACGATAATTTAGAAATATAGTTACAAGGATAATATGGAAGTGTTAGTGAAGTGAAAAAATTCAAAAACGTCAAATGCACTGATGGTTTTGCTTCTGTTCTTCAACATAATATAATGCTGCAGCTCTTTCTTACACACTAAAAAGCAATAGTTGAAAATAAGACAAACAAACCCCCCCCCCCCTTCAAAGGGAACATACAATCATTATCATACATCTCCCTCACTCCTCACACGTATAAAAAAATGAAACGCCACACCCGTCACCGTAGCCGAGCCGCAATAAGATATATCTGTTTCCTCCAAACGAAAAAAGGTAGTACTTTGGAGGAAACAGACACATGTATTTTGTGTGTTTCATATTTTGTTTCAGCATTATTTAATGTGTAAAAAAGCTGCAAACAATGTTTATCACCTTTATTTGCCGTCACGGTACTGTAAACGAAGGTCGTCACGGTAATAATTAAAGCGCTCACAAGGTTCAGCGGACATACTTTAGCGGTACGTTCATATAGCAATCTTCTTACTTTCTGTACCCGTTTGCAAATAATAAAATAAGATAGAGGCTAAGAAATCATAATAAATTGTACAGCGCCCTTGTTGTGATTATTTGCAAAAATGGCGCTCTACAAATTATTATGTGAATGGCTATCATTTTCATATTCGATGCTACATTTTTAATTCGATTAGAATGAAAATAACATGTCTTGTATTTTTGTAATATCATTGTATAAATGTAGTAATTTTTTTAATTTCAAACAGTTGGAAGATAATTTTTTTCTTTTGAAATACTTGGTCGATGTTTGAAAGGCAGTGATCCTGAGGCAAATACTTTCGGCCTCACAAATCCTACAATTATAATAACTCGTGATCTTTCATAGTTCTATTCTAGTATCTCATAAAATAGACTTACAGCGTGATGAGGATGCCCGTTGAGCTGAACGCCATAGCGCCAATGGCCCACGCTGATCCGGGCCTCAGGAACACCTCAGGTATGTCTCTGCAGCGCATGCGTGCTTCGTCGGGAACTGTTCCCCTCGGACACAGCAGACACTGCGTCTCGTCCGTTGGGTGACGGATCTGGGAACAGAAAGGGTGAATGATGACACGTGTTCTTACCCTCACGTAATTCGGTACAATAAATTAACTTCAGTCACGATACTTTCAAATATTCAGCCAGTGCTACGAGTTCGAGAATTGTCCCCGATGCCCTTTTATTTTGTTCTTTGAAGCACCTTTCAAATCTTATCATTTATTGAAAAAAGCTGAAATATAAACTATTCTGTTATTAATTAACTAATAAATAAATTGTTTAATCTCGGCAATCAATTTACCATTCTGTACTGATTAAGTTTAAAAAAGGGGAGGTTGGAGAAAGCTGAACACGAATCTTACGTCCAATTGAAAATGTTCAGTAACCATCTCAAAATTCAAGAGTTAATTACAGTTTAAGTTAAAAATCTGCACACGGGAGATTAAGGAAGAACTGTACTCTAAGTTGAAGTCAAAATGTTAGATCTCGGCGGCCATCTTAAAATTCTACTTTTCTGCACCGATTAATTTCAAAATCGACTTAAGGGAGGATAGGAGAAACTGAACTCGTATTGTCAAAATGCAAGATCTCGGTTGACATATTTGAATTCTAGAGTTCTGCACCAATTGGTAAGGCTAGTTTGGTCAACCCAAGTAATTTAATCGTGGTGAGTAGTATAGTGGCTAAACCTGTTCGAAAAATAAGTAGAGTAGTTTATTCAGTGGTTTAGTCTAGTCAATCCATTTTGTTCTTTTTTTCGAGTAGTGCCTCCTACCGTATCACTGCTCCCTGGCACAACCACTGAACAAGTTCTACCTCCTCGTTTTAGTAGAATTCATTAGCTACGGCACAAATATCATCTGACACCGTATTTACAATTTGAGTGCTTGTAGAACGTCAAGCCCAGCTTATAATTAGACTATTATAATCAGCCTAATTGACCTATTTACTTTACTCTACATCTTTCAATACACCACTCACTAATGTACTACACTCAACCATAATGTGAACACTTTTTGATCAATCGAGTGACGAATTTCTCGCCACTCGACAAAATTGCTAGCCTAGTTCAAATCAGACTTAAATCGGTAAAGGGAGGTTAGGAGAACTAACTGAATTCTTTCGCCAAAATGCACAATGCAATACGTAAGTTGAATATGCCAGGCCATCGTTTCAATAGGTGGACTGGCAATGCAATGCAGCGACTGTAATACTTTCAAGTGGAAGGCAGAAATTTCGAGAATGTGTTGTACAGGAAGAAATGATACGTCTCGCCGTATTTCCAGAACCTTGGAATTATTGTTGGGGACAATGCTGGGAACAAAATCCTTTGAATATCTGCCGATTCAATTCAGCATTCATCTTTGAGCGAACATTGAAAGGGAGACCGATTTTATGCCTTTATTCTATGTTAGTGTGTACAGCATATTTTGATTTCTTAACAAAGTCTTATTTCTATCTTAAAACCAAGATCCTTACCCCTTCGTGGTCAATGGGTAAAACTCTTGACTCGCAACCTGAAGGCGGCGGGATCGAATTGTGTTTATTTCACAATTAATTCATTTAAAATAACGTAAAATATATTTGCGGTGCGTTCTGGAGTGGAAGATACTCTCAGTAGCATACTTTAGACGGGGGCAGTTGGGAATATTGCGCTGTATTCACATAAAAATAAAAATAAAATACAGGTGATTACACCAAAGAAAAGATCCCTCAGTGCCTTTGTCATCTTTGGAGATGTGTGTTGAAGGTTTTTTTTTTAGGAAAAGGTGGAGAGGAAGTTTTGGGAAGGAAAAGGTGTGGGTAGGAATTTGGGGGTCAATGTGTCCATGAGTGACGGATGTATGAATCCACTCTGTGGTGCAAGGCGATGGGTCGAGAGAGTGAGTCGAGAGAGCGGTTTTCAACCAGTCTCTACCTACCAAGCAGTAGGTGGGCAAACGCATACGATTTCAGCCTCACAAATTCCCCGGTTGGGGATACCATTTTCTTACTGGCTCCAGATGGAAGCAGCTAGGACTCTTGTGAGGTATTCATATAAACAAAAAAATACACAGTAATAAAAATATACAGTTTACTAGAACACAAATCAAAACTTAACTCCAAGCCGACCTTAACAACGAGCAATGTCCGGTACACGTCCGTTAGTAAAATATAAAACACAACCTAATAAAAAAAAACACGAAAAATACTTCATTACCTATTCATTATTTTGGGTTTCAGTTCTGTAAATTAAAGGCTAATGCCATTATAAAGAGTAATTGACTAACTAATTAGTGTTGGCCAAAGCATCTGAAGGTTTCCATGAATTACACTACTTATTTACTTATGTACGGGTCCGTACGGACTGGGACCTCACAAATATAGGGAATTAGGTATTCGCTTTAGACCCTCGGATTTATCAACGGGTACCTTCACAGCTGAACAGATTTAATTGAAATCCGATTGAACCAACGAAGTTATTAATTAAAAACGAACGCCTATTAAAGTTCTTGGTGAAATTATTTAAAGGGTCTGAATTTAGAATTCCAGGTTACAAAAGACTTGTTTTAAATGAATATTCCATGATTTGGATTCTAGATGTTGATTTTATTCGTTAATATCTTATGACGGTTTCGACAAGGTGTTTGAGATAACCTTTATATATTAGATTTGGGTTGAAGGAGTAAAATAATAATGGGGATGATTATAAGATAAATGACTACGGTGTTATGAAGCAGTGTTAAAATTATTATCTTTTTTATTTTTAAAATATGAACACTGCTAACATTAAATTTTTCATTTATGAACACTGCTTTATAACATTGATCCGTAGCAGCACGAACTATTAAGTACCCGTTTAATTGGTGACTATGGTTTTTTTCAACGAGGGGACGGGCAACACCGAGGACAGGGGGCGTTAGTTTTTCCGGTTCCGAAAAAAGAAAAAGAAGAAGACTCACTCTCGCTTCGATGATGATTGGGCAACATCATAGCTGGGACAGTCAATTAGCATTTAATTGTGAAAATATAAAAGGGACGTAATGTTTTGAAAAAACAAACGGGTGCCGGTGTTACTAAAGTTCCATCCTACTCGAATATCGAGAAATCATTGTGCAACTAAGTTTAATGTGCCGATATAGTTCAACCGCGGATCCGGATGATTCATCGCAAGATATCATGGCGATCGGTTATTTAATTGCATCGAACCGATCACGTTTGCGGGCACCTGCCGAATGTCGACTGTAAGATCGATTCCGTTATTGCACGAAATACCCCGGACATGCGCTCCGCTGGGTGATAAGAAGATCAACGCGAGCCGTAATACCTCGGAAGTCCCCTCGTGCTCCCTGGCGCGCCCCGTACCCTCGCTGGAAGGGAATTCCAATTGGCCCTAATTCGGATGACGATCAGATCGTCTCCGGAAATCCACATTACATGAAGGAGGTCCTGCCTTGCCGCGGAGGAGACTGAAGGATGACGATCAGGCTGGTCATCAGGCTAATCCTAGCCATCCCGTTGTGATGAGTTGCGGATCGACTAGGAAGTGCAGGGAACGTTAGTTAGGTTAGATTGCATTCGGTCCTCGGGGTGAGTCACTCTGTTATTTGTTATTATTTGCTTTCGGTACAATACACGTCATATTTTAATTTCCAAAGTGAAACCGATGTTTGATTTAAAATACACCCCCATCTATCAAGGTAAAATCGCCTTTCCCCACGGCGCTGAGATAGAGTCTCAATCCGGCCTGATGCACCTAACCTCCAAAAGGTGTGTAATCATAGTAACAGTAATAATGGATGGTAACAATGGCGCACTCAACGTGTTTTGGGCTCGATTTATTTTACCTTGGTATTTGGAATTTAACATAACGTCAATGTTAAAAATGCTATCCATGTGCAAGTATTTTGCAAAGAAATATAATTACTGTTATTGTTTCTAAATGTCACCGTACAAAGTTTATCAACTTTTACAGTCTTATATTAAGAAATCAATGTTGATTTACCGCGATCACTCATACATAATTCTTCTAGAAAAGGATTTACATATTTATGTTTCTGACATTTGTTGCAATAACAATTCGTACTGCCGAGATTTATAATTGAGAGTAATTGTTTATAATCAAAACATCAATGATTTCTTTCCAAATAACATCAGCTATTACCAAAGCAACAGCTGTTACCTGTCAAAATAATACATTGTTGACATTTTCAAATTTCAATCAGACATCTCATAAATAATGTTGTTTACATTCTTAACGTGACAGTTCTGTCAAAATAATGTTTATGTTTTCTATTGTTTACCTTTCAATTTCATGTTAAATTCTTTGCTAATTGAAAAACGTTCTAGCATTTTATTTCATTTGCCCCGAAATATTATGTTATAATAATTGTTTTTATTAGTTATAACAGCTTTACTTTACAAACATTTATTGAAATAATTTTAAATATCAGGGTTGCCACGAATTTCTTCTCTCTTCCCGTAAAAATAATAATTTTAAAAACAAGGTTGCCACAATTAATAATTTAAAAAAAAAAAAAAAAAAATTAGAATAATTTTCAAACAAGATCAGGGTTGTGAAAAATTTATAAATTTAAAATTTTTTTTTTTTTTTTTCTTTTTCTCTCTTTTTCCGTTCTACGAATAAAAATTCACGATGTCAGGGCCTATCGAGAATATTAATGGCAAATCGAAAGAAGATTTATCTATGGATTTAACTACAAGAAATCTAATACCGGCAAACACCTTAGAGGAAATGCGTACTCAAGCCAGAAAGCATAATAAAATCATAAAAGTTACGAAAATCACGGAACAACATGAGGAAACATCGAACACGGACGAAGACAGTGACTCAAGTTCCAAAGTCATTAAATATACTAAAATTATTTATAACGAATCACATCCTCCAACAAACACGATCAATAATTGGGATATCAAATTTAATGGGTCAACTTGTGTTCGAGAATTTATTCTACACATCGACGAGAAATGCAGGACAAGAAACGTTCTACATTCGAATATAGTAAAATGTTTTCCGGATATTTTAGAAGGCTTGGCTTTATTATGGTTTAGATCCATTTATACCCCCGAACTAACTTGGGATAGTCTAAAGACACTATTAATAAAACAATTTGAAGGGGAACATAAACAATTATCACTTAAAAAGGAGTTATTTAACATGAAGCAACCTACCGGTATGACTGCTTTTGAGTTCACCTTGAGAATGAAGGCTCAGAATAACATGCTCGATTCTAAATTACCAGATATTGAATTACTCCAATTATGCATGCGAGCTTTGCTCCCCATGTATGTTAATTTGCTTGCGTCTAGGGACTTTAACAATTTTGAGGAACTAGTAAATGCTACAAATAAATTAGAATCATTCTCAATTCCTGAAATAGAAAAGCAACCTTCACCTTCCCCCTCTTATACAGGCAAAATTTATGCTGGTAATAAACATTACAATACTAAATATAATAATCAACAACCTCATACATATTCCAATAATAGATTTGCCAGCAATCACTCTCTTCCGAATAATTTTAATAATCAATCAAAACACTTTCAATCTAAACCGGTTTACACTTCTAATAGCCAGGGTCGTTTTGTTCATAATTCTAATGTGAACAACGATCATACTTCTTCTACACACTTTCAAAAAAATTCATCTTATGATTCTATTGATAATAAAAATAAGGAGATATGCCATCCTTCTAAGGTCCCTTCGGACAGAAAGATTGTCTGCAGCTATTGCAAAAAAATAGGTCACACAAAATCAGACTGTAGGAAGAAAGCTTCCGACAGTTCCGCCTCCAAAATAAATTCTATAAATAAACATAATACACATAAGGAATCGGAAAACTAGGACGGAGCCGCTCTAGACATGCACCTTCTCTTGCGCAGGGGAAGCGTGAGTGGCAGAGTTGGCTCCGACTGGTTAGAGAGTTTCTTTCGGTCTCGGATTCTGACGTAGTGGGCCCACTACCACGGGATTCTGAGATCGAAGGAGATAATCGCCCGTACGCCAATATTTGTATTAAAGATAAACATTGCAGAGCACTACTTGATAGTGGAGCTTCACTTTCGTGTATAGGAGGAGACACATACAAATATTTTTTAAAGATGGGTATTAATTTAATAAAAATTGACTTTAATGTTTCAACAGCCGACGGTACGAAACAAAAAGTGTTAGGAACAATGACGTTGCCGGTGACGTATAATTTAATAACAAAAAACATTATTTTCTACGTCATTCCTTCGTTATCCCCAAATTATATTTTGGAAGTAAACTTTTGGAGACAGTTCCAAATCGCACCGGAACTGTTTTCAATGGCGCCCAACCCACAAAAGACAGGACAAATTAATGAGGTAAGGGCAATTCGACCGGCCTCATCCTTGTCTCCCTCAGAAAATAGAAATCTATTAAAAATAATAAAAAAATTTGAATCCATTTCATATGAAAAAAAAGGGTTAGGTTTAACTCATTTAGTCAAACATAAAATTCATACTACAGGGCCTCCGATTAAACAGAGGTACTACCCTCTTTCTCCGGCAAGACAGAAGCAATTAGATAAGGAAGTAGACGAAATGCTCAAATTAGGAGTCATTCGTCCTTCACGCTCTCCATGGTCTAGTCCAGTCCTAATAGTTACAAAAAAGGATGGCACTGGTAGATTTTGTCTTGATTCTAGGAAAATTAATAATGTCACTACTCGGGATTCGTACCCGCTCCCATACATTTCTCGTATTCTTGACAAACTTCGTGGTGCCAGATTTGTCTCTTCAATAGACCTTAGTAAAGCTTTTTGGCAGATTGCTTTGGATAAAGACTCGTGTGAGAAAACAGCATTTGTTGTCCCAGGTCGAGGACTCTTCGAATTCACTCGGATGCCGTTCGGGCTAAAAAACGCACCCAGTGAGCTCCAAAGACTGGCGGACGCTCTTTTTGGGCCTGAATTCGATGAAAATGCCTTTTGTTATTTAGATGATTTAATCTTAGTGTCAGAAGATTTAGAGTCACACTTTAAACTGTTAACAAAAGTTTACGAACGGCTACGAGACGCAGGTCTCACCATTAACTTAAAAAAATCTGAGTTCTGTAAAGCCGAGCTCAAATACCTAGGGTATATGGTAGATTCCAAAGGTCTTCGCACTGATCCGGTTAAAATAGAATGTATAAAAGAATTTCCAGTCCCCAAAAACGCAAAAGGAATCCGTGCTTTCCTTGGACTTTGCGGTTATTTTAGACGTTTTATAAAAGGGTTTTCTAGCATAGCCGCACCTCTATCAAAACTTACTGGTTCAAAAAATGGTGTAAGTAAATTCATTTGGACACAAGAAGCTGAAAATGCATTTAATGATCTAAAACAAGCACTTACGACAGCCCCGGTCCTTAGCTGTCCTGACTTCACTAAACCATTTTCAATACACTGCGACGCGAGTTCGGTTGGAATAGGCGGAGTTTTAATTCAAATATTGGAGGGTACAGAGCATCCGATTGCTTATTATTCGCGATGTTTGAACACACACGAAAGAAATTACGGTATTACAGAACGAGAACTTTTAGCAGTGTTAGATTCCGTTACACATTTTAGACCATACATAGAAGGTGCGCATTTCACAGTTGTCACGGATCACTCTAGTTTAAAATGGTTAGGGTCATTGTCTAACCCTAGTGGTCGTCTCGCGCGTTGGAGCTCTCGACTCTCACAATTTTCTTTTGATGTTATCCACCGCAAGGGTACTCAACACATCGTACCAGATGTCCTTTCGCGAATGGATCTTGCTAAAATTTCGAGTATAGATTCGAATTCAACTAATGATAAATGGTACTCAAATATTTGGAAGGGTTGTCAGGAATTCCCACAAAGGTTTCTAAACTTCCAGATAAAAGATAACGAATTGTATCGTCATACTAAGACTAAGTTAGCTTTACAAGACGACACAGCTTGGAAAAAAGTAATTCCTCAGGAACATAGAACAAAGATAGTATCTGAGTCACATGAGTCAACTCGATCTTGTCACCCTGGTGTCTTTAAGACGTACAAAAAGTTACAACTCCGATACTACTGGCCAAACATGTACAAAGAGGTAAAACAGTTTATTAATCAATGTTCTATTTGTAAAGCACACAAAATTAGTACAGCCGCGCCCAACGGTATGTCGGTGAACCCGAAAAAGGTCACGAGACCGATGCAAATGCTATCTCTGGATTTAGTAGGTCCTCTGCCTAGAAGTTATGCGGGTTTCACGGTTATATTGTCATGTGTCGATGTATTCTCTAAGTTTACTTGGTTGTTCCCGCTGCGCAAAGGCACCGCGAAAAGCATTATTAAAAACTTAGAAGAAAACATTTTTCTCATACATGGCGTACCACGTACCATTGTCTGTGACAACGGACCACAATTCATATCTAAAGAATTTAAAGAACTTTTAAAAAACTATAACATATCTCCCCCCTTTTATAATTCTTTATACACTCCCCAAAATAATGTTGTAGAAAGATACAACCAAACATTAGGTACGGCACTATCCATTTTGGTAGAATCTGATCACCGTACTTGGTCAAAATTTCTTCCTCAAGTGCAATCAGCCATGAACAATACTGTTAACTGTGCTACAGGTTTCACACCTTATTTTCTAATGCACGGTAGAGAACAAATATTGGATGGAGATTTGCATCGTAACCCGATAGCGGATAATGAGTCCAATACGCATGATTCCACTCATCAAAAGGTTTATGCACATAAGTTAAAAGAATTGTCCACGGTTTACGAACAAGTATCAAACGCACTTCTTAAGGCTTACCAAAAGGGAGCTAATCACTATAATCTACGTAGAAAACACGTTACTTACCAGGTTGGAGACGTAGTGTGGCGTAGGAACTTCGTCCAATCTAATGCATTAAATTACTTCGCACAGAAGTTAGCTCCACGTTTTGTTAAAAATGTAATAGTAAAGAAAAAATCAGATTTAATATATACACTTGCCGACTTAAATGGTAAGGAAACCGGTGACTTTCACGTAAAGGACATCGTTAAATTGGACAACATTCCCGTATAGTCCTATTATCATCAGTGCCTTGTGAGGTCTGGCCATCCTTACAAGGACTACATTTATTATCAATGGTAAAATGCTCGGACACTTCAATCCGGCCTGATCAACCGAATTGTTGTGGCCAGTTTTCTTTTGTTGTCAGTAAGCCGAATTTTAAATAACTTACATTTCAACGCTTTCTAATAATAGATATACATATAGGTAGATATATGTATATATATTTTTTTTTTCCTCTCGACTCTAGTACAACACTCGAGTTGATTTGAAACTTTAATTCTGAATACACCCTTGTATTTGAATCTGTGAAATGCTTGTACATGGAAAACATATGCATAGTTAAAATTTAAACATGGTACTTTTCGTGTTATTTACTTTTAAGTTTATGTTAACTTGGAATATATGACGATATTAGAAATATATCCTCCTGTATTCCAAGCATATTTTATTATGACCTATTCATATTTGTTATATTATAAGCCCGATGAAACTATAACCAGAACATACAGAAATGATAGCCCATCATTTCTTTATGTTCCAAGTTTCAAATTTTCATTCTTAAGTGTTAATTTTATGTTACAAGTATACTCAAACATCTTACACAGTGCCTGTGAAGATACTACTCGTACTAATTGCCTCAATTCATTTTGATACAAAAATTTTATAAATTGGTTATTACCATACAAGTTATTATTAAAAAAAAAATTTTTTTTTTTTTCTCTCTCTTTCTCATTATCATTTTTCCCTTGTTCGGGATAATATTTTGTTATTTATGAATAAGCGTCTTGAGCGGCGCACAACAATCTGCTTTTATATATTGATAGGATTATGGGTAACCTCAATATTTTGTCTTTAACAAACATGTTACCTTACCAATTGCATCCTCTAGCAGAGGTTTGTACACATTACATTTGGCACCATTCATTAGCATTGGTTGTTGACTTACATTTGCCACCATTTATTGGCAATAGTTGTTAATTTTTGACACCATTCATAAGCGATGGTTGTTTACATCTAAGGATAATCAAATATGATTTTCTTATACAATATCGACATAAAAATATTATGCTTTTCCTTCTATAACTTTAGTTTTATTAAGTAAAAGTAATTTTATCTATCAATTAGTATGATAATACTATTACCGATTACACCATTTATAACAATGGATGTATACTATTACCGATTACACCATTTATAACAATGGATGTATACTATTACCGATTGCACCATTTATAACAATGGATGTATACTATTACCGATTACACCATTTATAACAATGGATGTATACTATTACCGATTACACCATTTATAACAATGGATGTATACTATTACCGATTGCACCATTTATAACAATGGATGTATACTATTACCGATTGCACCATTTACAACAATGGATGTATACTATTACTAATGGCACCACATCTATAAGATTGGTTGTTGACAGTTTCACTAGATTAAGCCACCTTACACACCTGCGTGCGTGTAAAGGTTAAAAGTTTTTTTCTACTATTACGAAATAATGCTTTCCAAGGTTGATTATTTTGTCTTATTGTATAAATTCTCTTCGAAAAACTTACCCAATAACGAGGTCAGGTAGAGTAGATAGAATTTCTTCGAAGTGTGTTTTTATCTCCAATGGAGAAGTAGACTCAGTGAAAAGTGAGGGTTGGCTTGCCTCCCTAAAGTGTTGCCTAAATGGCTTTCTAAAACCCTATTATGGGTCAATGATGCATTAATGCGTATGGTTGTGTATAATTAATGTGCTGGACACAAAGGTTTATTTTAAGTTAAGGATGTGTTGTCCACTGATTAGTGTTTATACTTACATAATTAATTATGTTTATGCTGTAGATGTAACGTTAACGGCAGTCCAAGACATAAAGTCAATTGTTCTTCACCCAGTATTCTCAATGCTGTGGGTGTTTGCAGACCCCGTTCACGGAACATTAGTTCACCTTGTACTTTAGATTAAGTTTCTCTAATTTTAAGTGTTGATTTGAATGACTGCATTGTGAACCCACCATATTGCCAGACAACATGGGTGCGATTGGAATCATAATGAACTCATTCTTCTTTATTTCTATTTTTTTTTCTCTCTTTATTAGATTTTGCTATAATCAATCGTATGTATAACATGGTGTGCCTACCACATTTGATGATTCACATTTTATTTATGCAAATTTTATAATTTATTTTTTAGAACACCCTGAGGAATAACCAGAATAGCTTAGGAATATATTAGTTAGAAGATACATGTTTGAGGGCAAACATTTGTGTGGCGCGGGGGGTATTGTTATGAAGCAGTGTTAAAATTATTATCTTTTTTATTTTTAAAATATGAACACTGCTAACATTAAATTTTTCATTTATGAACACTGCTTTATAACATTGATCCGTAGCAGCACGAACTATTAAGTACCCGTTTAATTGGTGACTATGGTTTTTTTCAACGAGGGGACGGGCAACACCGAGGACAGGGGGCGTTAGTTTTTCCGGTTCCGAAAAAAGAAAAAGAAGAAGACTCACTCTCGCTTCGATGATGATTGGGCAACATCATAGCTGGGACAGTCAATTAGCATTTAATTGTGAAAATATAAAAGGGACGTAATGTTTTGAAAAAACAAACGGGTGCCGGTGTTACTAAAGTTCCATCCTACTCGAATATCGAGAAATCATTGTGCAACTAAGTTTAATGTGCCGATATAGTTCAACCGCGGATCCGGATGATTCATCGCAAGATATCATGGCGATCGGTTATTTAATTGCATCGAACCGATCACGTTTGCGGGCACCTGCCGAATGTCGACTGTAAGATCGATTCCGTTATTGCACGAAATACCCCGGACATGCGCTCCGCTGGGTGATAAGAAGATCAACGCGAGCCGTAATACCTCGGAAGTCCCCTCGTGCTCCCTGGCGCGCCCCGTACCCTCGCTGGAAGGGAATTCCAATTGGCCCTAATTCGGATGACGATCAGATCGTCTCCGGAAATCCACATTACATGAAGGAGGTCCTGCCTTGCCGCGGAGGAGACTGAAGGATGACGATCAGGCTGGTCATCAGGCTAATCCTAGCCATCCCGTTGTGATGAGTTGCGGATCGACTAGGAAGTGCAGGGAACGTTAGTTAGGTTAGATTGCATTCGGTCCTCGGGGTGAGTCACTCTGTTATTTGTTATTATTTGCTTTCGGTACAATACACGTCATATTTTAATTTCCAAAGTGAAACCGATGTTTGATTTAAAATACACCCCCATCTATCAAGGTAAAATCGCCTTTCCCCACGGCGCTGAGATAGAGTCTCAATCCGGCCTGATGCACCTAACCTCCAAAAGGTGTGTAATCATAGTAACAGTAATAATGGATGGTAACAACGGTTTAGACGAATTCAAGGATTTATATTAATCACGCCTCAATTTCACATTTGCTAGACTTAAAAAATAATCAAGAAGTAAGAATCCACCAATGTGAAAATTTAAATAAGATTTTATACAAAAGAGGAGCTCAGTATGAAAATAGGACATAAGCCATTTGGATTATTTTTAGTAGAGCGAGTTTTTTGGTTCGAATATGCCGGTATAAAATATCTGATATTTATTTCCTAACCTCATAATCCTCGCGCGTAAAGAATCACAAGCCATATATATAACATTCTATAATTTAATAATCTAACTATTTTATTTTTAAATTTAAAAATGCTTATATCCGCTTTTGATACCAAGACGAGAGAAGTGATTTACTTTTGCGTCTTTTTTTTTGCTCGTTTACAATTTTCGGAATTTGTTACGCGCTTGCGAGCATTCATAATCTCCATTTTATCGTATTTTGATCAATATTAAGCTGGAAAACTTCGACAAACCTTCAATTTCGTCCTTGATCTGTCAACCCACTATTAAATTCAGCGGTTGTTGCCTGACAGTCAAAATAACAGCTGCCATGGCACTTTTTGTATGATGTTTTTGTATTTTATGTATGTCCGAGTTTGTTGCAAACATGAGTTGCAAGTATCCGCTTTTGAAACAAAGTGCATACTTTACCATGCGATTTCTTGTATTAATTGTCCGTTTTTGATAGATTTTCTCAATTATTCAGAAAGAGAATCAGACATACCACCATAATCAATTAAAATATGCATTTTAGAAAAAGTGGCGTATGTCCAACATTGATACTGAGCTCCTAAGTTATACAAATTGTTTTAATAAAGATCCAATAACTAATCACAATATTAGATCCATTAATTAAAGCTCAAAAATTGATAATGCGGACTATTTACAAAGTACACTATATTCACCCCACGAAGGACTTATTTAAGGACTTCAAAGTACTCAATATAAAATCCTTATACGTCAAAAACAAATCCACCTATTACAAATTCAAACATACGAAAAAAAATATTTTTGAATCAACCTACAATACAAGAAACTCCAACAAATCCAATTATATTATTCCACCAACAAAAACCTCAATGGCAAAGACACAATTTAACTTTCTTGCTCCTAAAATCTTCAATAATTTAACAATAGAAATAAAGTCAATAGCCAAATACGACAGTTTCAGGAAGGCGCTTGGGGACTTTTTGATGAGTGATTGTGATAATGTTAGTAGCCTGTTTCTCGTACTCAGATGAAAGTGTATCTTTTGTTTATATGTGTGAGGATGTTGTTGTATGGGAGTATGAACGTATGTGTGTATATACATGTATAGATGTGTGCACCAATATATGCATGTGTGCTTGCATGCACCCAGACTAAAAAAAAGGTAAAAAAGTTATTACATTACAAGTACATTTTTATAATCTAATATTAATTTACTTCTATTCTCCTTTCTACTTTCTTTTTTTTTATAAACATAATTTCTACTTTTTATTATAATTTCTACATTTTATTTTAATTTCTACTTTTTATAATTTTATTATAATTTCTACTTCTTATTATAATTTTTACTTTTTACTATAATTTTTCCAATTTTTAGCGCCATTTATACTAAATCCATATGTTCACACTAGACTCCATATTTCATACAACGTAACTTTTATCCATTGGTCACCATGAGACAGGCAGCCGCCTAGTATGGTGATCTAATATTCTTTATGTAAGTGTAACAAATATGTAACATGTTTTGTATAAATAAATAAAAATAAATAAAGAAGAGAAATATGACTCAGCATAGTTAAAATTTGCGTTGGAAGCAACCAATGAGCTTTTTGTTTACAACTAGGTATTTCAGGAAACACGTCTGACATTTGTACACGTTCACATTGACATCTTAACCGCTGGCTTCCAACATTCGTTCTTGTGTTCAACACAGCTGTTGGTTCAAAACAGCAATTTTTACAGGTTATGATCCTGGCTCACTCCTTCTTGTCCTCAAAAAGAGCCTCTAACAGGATCCCGACAGAGGACATAGACCATGAGGGAAATAATTTCCTATGAACACGCACCAGTCTAAAGTTAATTCGTTTTTCGAAACTCAGTAAATGCGACCCACAGACAGGCCAAGAAAGAAGTTGTCAGAAAAGTGTATGTTAATTCCAGTGCAATTTCAACGGTCTTTACCTGATATTGTGTGCAGTTAAAACAGTGCCAGCAACAGCTTTCGCCTTCGACATATTGCTTCCCCTGGCCCTGCTCACACGGGAGGCTGCAGACAGACTCTGGAGGTTTTGGCTGACTCAGCTTGAATTGGATCTCTGTGGGAATAAACATAATATAATATAAACAGATTCCATCTAATACCAAAATTTAAACAAATTATGTTTTTCAAAACTTTATTTTAAAACTAAAATATATTGAATGGCCATGTCGACCCATAATTGGCAGAACAGCGTAAGCGATATTTTTGTCAAATTACTAATTTTAATAACTATTCAATGCTGCCTAATACATCAATGACAAAAATATTGCAGCTCTACCTTATATGCCTGACACTTTTTTTAGTAGCTGTGGCTTTTAGCGTAAGCGACTGTGGTCGGTTATGTTCTCATGCCAAACATTAGAGAATGTTTCAGTTTGGTCGGTTGGCGTCCTTCTGGTGACTAGTGCAGACGTATCGGCGGCTAGTAGCATCGGAAAATAAACGGAAATTCTCAAGTCTTTTTAATTTAGAGATTTGTACCGTTGTATTTACCGTCCGGAAAGCGAAAGGTCCTGGGTTCGGGTCCCAGAGATACCAATATCTTTTTTGATTTTTCTGTATCCAGATTTTTGATTGAGTTTCGCTTATATTCATTTAATACGTATATGTTTAAGGTTTGCATTAGGACTATAACTATAAGGTGACATGCAACAATTTAACAAAACAATACACAAAATAAATAAATAATTCAAGATGAAATGTATTGGCATATTAAATTAGTCTATTATAAGCTCACACTCTGAAAAGCTTATCATGAATAATTTTATCTCCCACAATTGTATTTCTAGAAATAATATTGTTAGAATTAAATCGTCTAAATATCACTGAACGAAAATGCTATCTACCGCAAAACGAAACTGTTTTCCAAGTTAAAAAATTTATTTTGACCATGGATATTTTCTAAGCTACTTTCCAAGTTAAGAAATATATTTTGACATGCATTGCCATAGCCAAAGAGTCTATCTGCCGAGTTTCAGCTTGGTCGAATGTCAGAAAGTGGGTTCATTACCTCTTCCGAGATCTCGCGTCATTCATTCATCAAGTCAAGAAAACAAAAGTGAAATTCAAATAGAAGTGTTTAAAAATAACGATTTTTGGAAACAGTTCTTTAGGACCTTGCCTCGATGAACGAACTCGTTTAGAAACATTATTACCATCAAATTTCTGCAAAAAATGTCACCATTATTTCACAAAAATACTACCGCAGACCTGTCACGGGATGTTATAATTATTGAATTTGTGAAGCGGAAAGAATTTTTCAAAAAACATATTGCTACAGAAACATTGTCTTCTCATAGGAAGTAAATAACAACATCTGTTCGATGACATTATAAAACATGAGTTATGTTATATTTGTAGCTTCTTTTATGGAAAGGATAGCCATTCAAAGAATATGTATATGAACGGGCCGCTAAAGTATGTACACTGGACCTAGTTCAATGAAATCACGGGCGTTTTATCAACAGTGTATCTTCATTCTATAACTTTGTCCAGGCATCTGCCAAGCATTTGAACGAAAGGAATACTCATTTCGAATAAAGAATAATTAATTCAAATAAAAAAAAGTTTTATTTCTTGTCTGATTTGATAAGTAATTCCGATAATTAGTTCAAATTTTGAATTAAAAGTTCAATGCACTTGAATAATGTTACGCATTACGTAAAAATATTTCACATTACTTAACCATGCACCAAACACATAAATTTAGTATGTTTAATTATTTTTTCACTTTCCACGCCCTGGGGGATGTAGTAGCTAGAATGAATTGTCCTTAGGGGATGGGGCACGTTATGCTCCCTGATGGGAGGAACACTTCAAACCGAACAATTCTCCATTAATGAAGCACCATCACGCGATTTAAGCTTTACGAGTTTTTCGACATCGAAATAACTGAAAATCCCACGAAGCAATTTCTTTTTTTTTACTTCTTACCTACCTTTTAAAAAAAAAAAATTCGAACCTGAATTCTAGTTGCATTCGGTAGGTAATTAGCACGTTAATATTATTAAAGTGTTGTCAGGTAAGTTATTATTAACATTCAGTAGATAGCATTTTAAAAACAGCTATTATAAAACAATATCAGCACATTATAATTATTATTACAAGACTAAGAAATATTCTTGGCCTAGAAAATCTAAAAATAGTTTACAATACGGTATTATAGGCTGAGGAGGAAAATATAAAGTTATTTTAATCCACGAAAAAAAATTCACAGATTGATAATTAAGGTGATCTTCAAAAAACCGTCTACATTTTCTACTGCAAAAATCTTTTTAATATTCATTGTACCTAAAATAGACAAAACATTAAAAAAATATTCAATAACACAGACTTTCAAAGAAATACAGCTAAATAACTTCAATTCAATATACGAGTACTAGCAAAATATTAGAATAATACTGAAATCCCAACATTTAATACTTAGATACCTATCTCTATGTAGGTATAACTTATTTCAACAACCTAAATTAACTATGAATTCCACGTTAAATTGAAAAATTAAAACTACTAAGAAAATTCATATCTGTTATTATTTCTTTTAAATCTTGAAATTTATTATTGATAAGCCTTGAATTTTTTTTGCTCACCTTTTTGTCATTATTTGCAATATTTTATTATTTACTTAATTACTTGATTTCATATAATTGAGCATGAATTTTCTCACCAAATACAAAAGCATTGTCTCTTAATGGTGAGGGGAGACTATTTATTTTCCTTTGTAACACTGTATATCTAAAAATACTATAACACTTATTATGAAAAATATTAGTATTGTATAAAATTTATTCTGTATAACACTTTATATGAAGTGTATACTTATTATAAAAAAAACATACAAATATAAAATAAATTAAAAAATTAAATATCATGATGGCTTCCGTGTTTGAGTGATAAGACTCCAATCTAGCAATCCCAAGATCGCGGGTTCATTTAGATGAGAAATAAAATAAAGATTATTGCCATTAATAATTCGGAAGACCTTATCAAGAAGTTCCAATTAAAAGGAAGCAAACATTTTGCTTGTCATTCCCAAATAATCGCATTAATATCAAAGTCGATTAAGGCAGAAATTCATAGAATCTTCTGAGCACATTCTTACCTAAAAGTAATGGGCGAATTTCTTTAAGAGTGGAATGTGCGATTGCTCGTTTCGGATATTTGATATTAGTATTAGAAAGGTTTCAGCTAGCCGTTAGAAGAACGTGCTCGAGGGGTGGCTATCAAGCTAATATGAGATAACACGTGTATCTATATAAATAATCTAAAACTGATTTAGAAGTGGTTGATAATACCTACCTAATTTTTTTTGTCATAGAACTAACTCATTTATTGATAAGCACGCCATTTCTTGGCGTGCTTATCAATGAATGCTTAATGTTGGCCAACTTTTTCTTGGAAAATGCTCATTGTTTCAATTATGTTATTAATCAATGTGTACAAAAAGTCTTTATTGTAGCATTTTGTTGTGACATGAACCTACTAAATAATTTGATTAACCTGTTAGTTGTAATAATTGATTCCTTGGGGTTCTCCGGTTTCTTATATCATTTACTTGCACGGCATTTTACCTTCCTGATATGATTCTCAAATCGAAATCTTCTAAAATGCCTTTTTATCTGTTTCATAGATATCAATCTAATATCAAATTTGTAATTTTATCCGTTACCAATTAAAAGCACGAATTTCAATTGTCGGTGCATCAGTGAACGCGTGATTTGAAATTGTTTTCCTGCGTAATGCGTAAAGTATTTAAAGTTCAATGAGCCCTTAATTTGCAAAATTGAAATTGTATAATTAAAAAATAAATTTTAATCATATTGGATAAGTGATATTGTAGTTACCAAAATTATTTCATTTTCGACAGGTTTTACAGGCAGATGAACACACTTTTAAAGTTTAAGCTTGGAGGATATACTTTACACAGAGGACATTGTATTAAGAACACTGCGTATTGCCTGATTTATATTTGCTTCTTCACCTTTTATTACTATTGATATAATTACATTCATCAGATTTTTATTATTTGGCGACAAAAATATTAATTTAAAAGAAAAATTGAAAGGCAAATCACAAATCCTACGATTTTAACATCCCTTGATTTTTCACGGGTTTCCACTAGTTACAAAAATTTTAAAGTAAAATAAACTAGTCAATTGAAAAATTCACAAAATTTTATTTATATTTGAATTGGAAATTTCAGACAAGCTAAGAAAGTAATTAATAATATTTTCAAATGATAATTTTAGTTATTTATTTATTTTTTGCTAGAAGTAAGAGAAAATTGAGCTCACTTAACAATAAATTTTTTTTTTTTAATGTATGCAACATTTTTTTTCAATTTAAAAAAATCTATGGATAAAATATTTAAAAAAAAAACGTAATTAAACAAAACATAAAATAATAAAATATTATGCCTATGAACGATATCAAAAAACCCATCAAAGATAGGGTGCAATTAAAAAAGCATTTATCTGGGCAAGCCTAGTTTTGCGGAGAGTAATCTCAAATACACTTTTTATTCTATAAAAGATTTCTGATAAAGTGATTTATGTATTTTGGAACTAGATCTGCTTCTTGGAGTATCAAAAAATGCTATTTCTATTGAATGAGCCCAAGATGAGCCTGATATTATACGTATTACCTTGTACGACTTCTCTGGGTTACTTTTTGAATGTTTATGTAGCAATTTAAAAAATATTTTATGAGCTCCTTGGATTAAAGGGCCATCGAGTTTTTTTTCATTTTCATTTTCAAAGGGTCATTAAATCTTAAGGGGGTATTCTAGTCTAGAAGCATGAATTGTGGGTGTTTTTTCAGGTGCAATAAAAAAAAAACTAATTATATTTTTACCACTCAACCTTTACAAAATAATTATTAAACATTAAGTAATACACATAAAAAAAAAATCAAACGCAAAAATTAAAATTAAAAAAGTTACACGGTGTTGAAGTGGGGGGTCTCAAATAAATGGCGCGCCCTGGTTGACACGATTGCAACCCTCCTAGTCATCAGAAAATTTTTTTTAAAAAATTCTTAATCCAGACAAACGCTGCTATGGCCCGTACCTCAAAAAAGTTTAATTTTTTTTTTCGCAAAATGGTGTCTGTCTGAAATAAAAATACATTTTTTTAAAACTTTTTTTGACTTTTCGGAATTTTTAAAAAATTAAAAAAAATTTAATTTTGTTATAGTTCTGGTAGGGACGATAGAGTAATGTGTAGAAAAAGCTCACACCAAAATTCAACAAATTGGTTTTGTAGAACTTGAATTTAATTTTGAAAAATCCTTTTAATGAGACATTTTCAAATATTTAAACTTTGGAAATATGAAGAAATTTAATTTTTTATTTTCCTCCTTCATTTAGTACTGCATTAAGTACTAAATGAAGGAGGTCCAAAAATATTTGAAAAAAGTCGAAATCGCGTCCTGTTCCAAATACATTAATTCATTAGTAGAAATCAATTATTTATATTCTGGCAACATATTTTGTGAATTATTTTTCTGGTAGACGTAATTTTCGGGACTATTTGTAGGTCGTTTGTGTATCATCAGTCAAAGAATGTTTTCATTTTTATTTTGAAAAAAATAAATCTCCTTCCACGGAAAAATGAATTTGAGTTGGAATAATCACCTGTCATATTCAGTTTGAGCTCTCCCTCCAGGTACTCCCCCACTTTGATCCAGCGGTGTTTCCCCGGGGCTACTTGCTTGAAGTGGATGATATTATATCGGGCTGGACCATCTCCATTCTGGTCGAACTTGAAATGGTCACCGCTTAGTCCTGGAAAAAAGAACAAACATTGAGAAAGGCAAAGATATTTTGCATCCTGGATACTACACTAAACATTACCACAGAAAATGGAAGACTCTGAAATATGTATATAAAAGCACAAAGCGAAACTCTGAACTAATGTGATAACCAAATTATAAGTTAATCAAATAAGATAGCTTCATCAAAACTTATCGCCAAAACCCACATTATTTTCAAAAGTTCCGGCTCTTAGAGGATTGACGCGAGCTAAACGGTATCTCTTCTATATACATAAACACACGCTCCACCACAATCTACACATCTTCCTCGATGATCGACTGTAACGCAACACGGAATAATTCCCCAAAAATATGTCACGATAAGTTATAATTTATTTATCAATTGACCTAGTAGTGTGAAATTGTTATAACTATTTGCTACAAAAAGAAAAACTTCAATATCTTGGTACTGTTATCATAAACAGTAACTGCAAGAAACAAATGATT
Organism: Glyphotaelius pellucidus; assembly: GCA_936435175.1. Taxonomy (NCBI): domain Eukaryota; kingdom Metazoa; phylum Arthropoda; class Insecta; order Trichoptera; family Limnephilidae; genus Glyphotaelius; species Glyphotaelius pellucidus. Next base: position 28,274,536 of record OW386547.1, read on the forward strand.
ATCAAGCATGAAAAAATTAGAGCAGAACGATGGCGAAGTACGGGGAAAACTCCGCACTTGGCTTTGAAACCTATGTATTTGATACTAGCGCTGAGTTCCGCAGAGTTGTTCCGTTGGGTAACAAGGTGAAGATTGCCTTATGCTAGCTTACCTCTGATGAGTTAACACCATAATGTGATGGATTGGTCAGGAGGAAAAATAACTGAAGAGCACAGATGGACACAAGAACAGAGGATGTCTGGACACCTCACATCAAGGCCAAAAGACTGCTCTAGTGACAGTGAACCATAATATTAGAAAGACTTAAGAAATGGTGGAATGACCAGGTGCTAGTAATCTGAATCAGAATGGGATGGCCTGAAGACTGAATACAAATGACGAAGGTTCCAGAGCAGTGAAGAATTTTGAGTGGGAGGTCAAAAAATCAAACAAGAAGATTGTTCATGGACTGAAACCAGCAGATATACCAACGTGATAGAGATGTTAGTAAGTTTCCCTAACTGCCTGTGATGTCGTTTCCTCTCAACAGTTAGATAGACCGCCACACGATCGACTCGCAAAGGTCGGCATTTCTGACTCGTGAGAAAGCTTGTTAGGTAAGACGTACATATATTTTTTTTTTTTTTTACAATAATAATAACATTTATAATATTATTACCTAGGTTTACATAAGAATTAATTTTATGGTTCCACTACTCCATAAATTGAGCTCTAGGTGCTCGTGTTTATGGGAAGAGTATTTACATGCATAAAAAAAACATAATGTTCTGAAAAGTGTGTATACAATGATCAAAGACTTAAATGTCTTGAATGAAATAAATATACAAATACTTTTTGACATAGATATAAAAAAAAAAACAATAACAATAACACTTTTTTTTGTAAGATGTTAATTAGTTAAGGGTACAATATATCATTATCCAATTTCAGGAACTTAATTTGCTTTTTAAATTGTTCATATTTCATTGCTTCTGTTACATTTATTTTGTTTTTGGATAATAATATATTGTACCATCTCACACCTAAATATAGATAGTGGTGTTCAGCCGTGGTCGTTCCAAGCATAGGAATGGCTATTAAGCCATTAGTTTTGAATCTATTGCTTATGCTATCTGAGGGATGAATTTTTTGAATGAAATATTCTTTGTAGATTTGATATAATGCGTTTCTCTTATACAATTCTGTGATACATGGCACATTAAATTCCCGAAATATCTCTAAAGTAGGGAAGTCGTATGGTTTCCTAAGGATGATTTTAATAATTATTCTTTGTATTATAATTATGGGCTGTAAGGAAATCTTAAAGGCCCCTCCCCAATCAATAATGCCGTACTGTAATAAGGACTGAATTAACGCATAAAAGACAATTTTGATAGTTTTCTTGTTTAAAATGTTTCGTATGATATAGAATACATAGATAAGTTTTCTTATTCTTTCCACAGTGAGATCCATATGATCTTTCCATTTAACATTTTTATCTATTAAGATTCCAAGATATTTTACATTAGATTTATGATTTAGCTTAGCGCAGTCCGTATTACATGTACCGTCATTTGCACAATTTTTGGAATGGATTGTTATGTTAATTAAATTAATTGGCACATCTTCTTGAAGAATGGAATATAGTATGTTTTTTCTGTGTTGAGTGATAATAAATTGTTATCGAACCATTTTTTTATAACCTTCATGTCCTGATTGGCTGCATTTGTAATATCGTTCCACGTCTTTTTTTCGATAATTATTGCAGTGTCGTCAGCAAAAGATATAAGTTTACCATTAAGTGTTAATTTAAACATTTGGTTGACGTAAATTATAAATAAAATCGGTCCAATAACAGTCCCCTGGGGAATTCCAAATGCTAAAGTTTCATTTGCACTTAGTGAGTTATTTAATTTTACTTTTTGACTTCTTTGAGTTAGGTAGCTTTGTATCCAATACCTAACCTTACCAATAATACCGATATCATTTAATTTTTAATTAGTTTTGTATGGGAGATACTATCAAAATAATGCACATAGGATAAGAAAAAGTATTGATTTTTCTTAGCGGTACCAAGAAAATCTTCTTCTTTAACCACATCGACAAATTTAACTTAAAAATATTCTTCACAAAGGGGTTTGGCTTATGGTATTTTTGTGAACCAAATTCTTAAAGCCGCATAAATGATTGGGTTACGTATCCCACACACATGTCCCTGGGATATTACTTCTACTGCTTTCGTCAATTAAATATTTTAACCCTTTTCCTGAAATGCCCCAAATGAGCGTAATATCTTCTTTGACATACATTATTGTTTCGTATTTCAAATCATATTAATAATTTTACTCCTTCACCTCAAATTGAAGATTGAAGCCACGATTGTGGTTACTTTATGACACATGTAATATCATGCATGACACCTGTCACAAAATTATATTTTGTAGAAATATTTCCTTACTGCTTTTGACTTAACCTAACCTTTGACTTTTAGGTAGGCACAATGTGGTATTATTATTATTAATTATTATTATGACATTTAAAAAGAGGTTTCCTACTGAATCAAAGACAATATTTTCGCTGATTTTAGGGACATTATGAAGCGCTTTGGGGAAGAAATATTGAGAGACGGGCTTAAAATTTGGTAGAAAAAACGAAATGCGTCAAGCAGTTTTACTTTCTCGTCTTTTTGGCAAGTGTATTTATTTTGATAAATATCTGGATTTTCAACTAATGTGTTTAATACACACACGGTAGTGTTTGAGGTTGAAAAAATGTGTTTTAAAAAGGCCATAACATAAATGAATATATCATTGTATTTTCAAAATGAAAATTCCCGTGTTTTTAAATCAAAGTGTTGAATTTGCACAAATTTAAAAAAAAAATTGTGGATTCTGACTTTGTTATACAACTTCAAAATTGGTCCACAAGCATTTTTGTAAAGAAATTTTTTAAAATACCTACTTTTTTGTTGTTTACTATTTATATCTGGATCGAACTTCCCCGTGAGAAATTACGAAAAACCTAAAACCTAATACAATTACACCATCTATAACCGTCCTTCCCAGGGCGAGATTCATATATTTTTGAATCTACAAGGTCATGTTTGTAACCAATCCCCTTTATAGTATGAGTACGTGTGACGACACGTCAAGTACACTAAAAATAAAGCATGACACTTGTCTTTAGACTCAGTTTTAATTTGTTTCAACTCTTCCAAGATTCTCGGAACTTTCTTTGTATCGACGGGGAGCAATCCGTTATTTTAAATTTATTTTTGAGTGGACATTTTGCTGAACAAGTAATTTTCCCTGCAAAATTATTCAAAAATGTAGCATTGAAATGGGGTTGGAATTAGGTATGCTGCAATGACTTAATTATTGTAATTGGTTCACCAAATAAAATAACGATATTTAAAAAAAAAAACAATATGGCAATTAACTTAGTTGCTGCAGCAACTGATCAGTCAATTGAAAATGTTTTGTGTTGAATCATTCCATTTAATTTTTTTTAATATCTTTGCGCTCTTGAGGTATTCGAAATAAGCATTTACGATTAATTACCATTCTGCTTTTGATCTTTCAGAAAACATGCCATCGACATTCAATCCCCCAATGATGATTATGATTATGATTGCTAAATGAGTAATAATCATTATTTCTGGAAGGGTCAAAGGATATAAGGAAACAGAATTATTATTACGAGCACCAGTTACTCACTGAAAATCAATACTACGAACGGGTTATATAATCGAAAGGGGTGGACAACGTATGAGCACGTTTCTTGAAGTTCCTTATCAAATTAATGATTCCTCGTTTTGTTACATAATATTATTATGCAAGAGTTGCTTGTAATAATAACGGATTTAATTCGAAAGTTCTTTTTCAATGGCTGGAATGCTGTAAGGTGTGATATTACTCTCAATCTGGAAGGAATGTATATTTTTCTTTCTTTTATGAGGTAGTCGTCATTCCAGTTGGCAGGGTGCTCTGCTCTCAGTTGGATGGATTAAAGTATTAAAAAAAAATTTATTTTATTTTTTTATTTTATTTTTATTTTATTGATAAACAGAAACAAACAGTACATTAGTTACAATGGTGAAAACAATTTACAATTATTAAGTACATTTCATGATGGGTACCTATGACATGTTTCTTTGTAGTGTTTATGTATATTAAGTAATTACCGGGTGATGTGCGTAGTGGGTAGGTGTGTGTGTATGTGTGAGTATGTATGTATGCGCATTGAACAATTTATATCATTGACATGATGCTCTTTTTAAATTTGGGCAGTGAATCGAAGAAAATGTCGATGTTAGAATTTAGACAGATAGAACATACAGATAGTATATATACATATTATGTACACTTATTTATTTATTCCTATCCTAGTACACACAACATACATATGTTTACAGTGCACATAATATAGCACATATTATATTATTGAAGAAGAAGATAACAACAATAATCTTAAAGAAAATATGAAAGAGAACAAGACACAGAAAAATTGAAAAAGACAATGGTCCCAACTGGGACTCGAACCCAAACCTCTCGTTGTCCCAGTTGCGACCATTATCTTTTTCTTTTTTCTTTTTCTTTGCCTTGTTCTCTTTCATGTTTTCGTTTAGATAATTATTATTATAACGTTACAAATTATACCTTTTGTATCGATGGTTGAATACGTACCAATATGAATTTTTATTATGGAGTACCCTACAAGAACAAGAGCCAGAATCAGTTGAACTATACAAAATAAATGACTCTTTGACTAAATCTTTTCAAATACCACCCACCTAAAGCCTATTCAAGCATTTTTTTTAAGATTAGCTCCACAAAAGCCTTGCGGAAAATAATACCTCTCATATTTTCTCTGGGATGATGTGTGGTGTGCTGAAGTCGTATCACTCGAACCTTTTTTTAAAATTAGTTTTTTGTGAAAATATTATTATTATTATATTATCCCTACCGGATGATTTTTATTAAGTTCACACCTCTTCCTAACCATCACCTCGTCGAAAAAGTATTTGAAATTTTGGAAAAAAAAGACGTAAAATTCGAGTGCATTTGTTTTTAATAACAGAAAAAGGATTTGTACTTCTTTGGAAGCAAGATGTTGGTGTATTTTGTGGTGTATTTTAAGAAGAAATTTTCCAATGTTGAAAATATACTAAAAAATTTTAAGTACTCATTCATTTTGTTGTGGCCATAATTACCTCGAAGTGCAATGCGATGGAACTATATTGCGATTGTTTTGTGTGCTCCTTTGCAAAGATACAGTAGTAAGTGATTATGTGGTCATCCCTTTTTCCTTCCGTACCTTGTTATTTCTAAAGCGCCCAAATAAAACTTTGGAAATTAACCAAAAAAAATAATTAAAAATTAATTAAGCTACTAAAATAATAGCACCATGTAAATCAACCTTATTAACAATGTTTCCATGTAATTTCGACTCCTTCCATCATTTACCCCTCCCCCAAAATCACCACTCCTATGGCTCCCACCTAATTAAATCTAATCATTTTAGTACTTGTATAGAATTTTAAAGTTAGTTTTAAGTTTGCAGATGTTTGCGGATGTGTCGAAACCGGTAGCAAAAATTAAAAATTGTAAGTAACAAATTTAATGTACACAGAAAATAAAACTTTTCAAAACGAAATGTCAAGAAATTGTTACAAAGTTAATGCCCAAGAAATACAAAAAAAAAAATATTTACTTTTAGGGAGAGAATGTAATTAACTTATTGCAATTATGAGCATTGTTTTGATAGATAACTTATCTGTAGCGGCTAAATTTAGTAGCAATTCGTCCCTTTGCGAGTTTTAGTATTTTTGGCCAGAAAACAAAAGATTCGTAAGGTTTATTTTAAGGGCGAACAAAACAAAACAAATGATGACAACCAAATGTTATTGTGAGCCCTAAATAAATCTTGAAACGCAGGTAATTTTAGAAAAAGCATAGCTAAGCATACATTCGGATACACACTTTGAATAATTATAATTGGTATAATGTACCTGTTTGTTTGCTTGTTTGTTTGTTTTAAATTATAGAAATAGCTCAGAATCAGTTTCATACTAATAACGGTTCATGACCCTTCACTCTTGTGTCTATTATCTGTAATCGGAATCGACCAACTTTAAATCCCAATATTTGACAAGAAATAACAAAATCGCAATAATCAAAACGTTATATAAAAATAGCTTTCTGAGTTTAATCGCTTGGATACGATAAGACTCAGCTATCGACCACGTATAAATAATACCCTCTAACCCACCTCCCTGTGAGAATACACTTTTTTATGGAATTCAGCGGAAAATCGAATTTAGCTCATCACAGAGTATACGCGTGGTATACTGTTTCCACTCGATGAAGCTCACAGCGTAAAATAAGCTACATAGTTTGTATAAGATATTGCCCATCTTCGTCACTTGTCTAAGCTCCTTGCCTAGGGATTTATTTATTTTTTGTCGCGATATCACTCAAGTTACATTATTTTATGGTACAATTGAATTTAAGTAGAAAATAATCAAAGTAAGCAAATAATAAACTATTTATGTTCTAAGGAATATCATATTGTGAAACTCCGATTGGTTTCGTCGTTTCTCCGAACGAAAGAATTAGATTGATTGAATAGAATTTCTAGTAATAATATTAGATTTATATATTTAATATCCATTTTTATACCATTCAGAATTGAAACGTTGCTTGAAATGGCTTTAGCCGTGTTTAGTGACCAGATCTGAATAGCCAGGTATTTCCCCACCTTCCTCTTCCCTATCTCCTTCCCCTCCCCACTACCTTCAGCCTCGCAACATACCCTAATTGGGGATGCCATAGTCTTACTGACTCCAGACAGGAGCAGTTGGGACTCTTGTGCGGTATTTCATATAAAAAAAATCCTTATGCGAATTTCAGAGAGAGCTTGTTAAAGTGATTTCAAACTTTCTGTTTTAATTGAAACATATTTTCTGCTTTAAAGAATTTTGGTGACATAACCAACAATTTGTTTGAATTCGACATTATAAAGACTAAGGGAAAATTTGTTTTTTAATCTTTAACTGATGACGTGGGGGCCACTCCATTCTACAAGTCCATAGCAACAATTATTATATCGGAATATTCCCCTCCCCCGCGAGCGACGCATAAGCCGCTTCCAGTACCTTCGAATTTAGTGACGCCAAAGCCTAAAACGCCTGACGCCAAAGTTAAATTTTTTAATATCATTGAAAAAGTAGATAACACTTATAATCTAAATGAAAATATGATATATTACGTTCATGGGAATAACCTTCAAAAGTTATAAAAAGAGAGTTTTTCTTATAAAAAAATATTTTTTTATGTTTAAATTAAACAAATTCTGTAAGCAAATTCATTTCAATTTTTTTACTGGCCTCTCTGACCCGTCGTCAGTTCTTAATAGACTTTTTAAAAATTAATTTTAACTATATAAAAATAAACATAAACAACTTTACTAAAGTTTGATATGTGTAGGTTATTCGAGACACTATTGAAATATTATGATTAAAGTGAGTTCACTCTTTTTATTTAGTTTAATAGATAATACAGACCGATTTCCGATCTCAATTGATTTTAGCCAAAAATTATTATATTATATCCAAATTGTCAAATACGAAGATTATTTTATTTTATATGACTATATTTCAATTATCCCATAAGTGATAATTTAGACCTCAACATTTTTGTGGATCTCTAAAGAATAAATGTTTAAAAATTTAAAGTAATAGGCCCCCACGTCAGAGTATACGTAAAAAAAATCACGTCGGCAGTTAAAGGTGAAATTTGTTTATGGCCGAGACATCACAGTAACAAGAATCCGCAATTTTATAATAGATATGCAGAAACCAATAAAAGTTTAATCGGTCTCCGATTTCTCCCCAAGCCAAGTCTCTTTTCCGGAGTGGCTGATTTGCGGTAAACTACCATTTACGGCGATTACCAACTTCAAAGCTACTATTATAAAAAAAAGTATTGAATGCGTGTCACTTGCCATTACCTTGTCGATATTTTGTATACCCAATTCGTCATGATGCATGACTGTCATAATTTTATCTAAAGCCTGATGTAAACATAACACGAACTTAAATGTAGGTAAAAACAAAATATCAGTTTTTCACCATGTCCGTTGTGGATGCTTCCAATTTGTGACTTTGAATAAAAATTTTAAGTAAATAATTACATATTTGCAATACAATTGTTTCAAACTACGGAATTAATGCATTCATTCTTCACAAAGCTAGAAACTAATTTCAAACTTTAGCAAAAATAGAAAAAAAACTGAAGCTGTAAATTTTATTTTAATATTAACAGATGACCCCAGTTTTAGAAAGTTTTAGGTTTACGTAATAAACTACAATAATTATTTAAAAATAATTAAAGAGGATCTATGAAAAGTGGCTAAATCTCAGGAGATTTTGAACGTTGGTCTCTCGTTGATATGTTTTTATTGTGCTAACAGACACATCCTATACAACCACGTTCATAAACAATAGAAAAGTAAAAAAACAGGCGTTTGGCGGTTTTATAATTTTATTTTTTCTGTTTTAAAAAAATTGCGTATAAACTCACTTACAACTAAATATAACAATGATAAATTGCGCAAAAACATACATCAGAGTGGAATATGCCCTTAGCCATCGCCCTGGCGAAAGACCACCATTTAAAAGTAAAATTGCTAGGCTGGCTAAGTCCTCCATCACAACACAAGCAACATTTTCGGCTCTCTGTGGTGGTAGTAGGAGATTTTCAAACATTGTTGGGTTATTCGTAACCAGGGAATGTTTGTCATTCTTTAAAAAAAAAATGGCTTTTGCCGTATTCGGTGACCAAATCTAAATGTGTAATACTATTCCACCTCCCCCTACCCCATCTCCTTTGCCTCCTCGCTACCTTCTACCTTATAATGTGTCATAATTGGGGATATCTTAGTCTCATTAGCTCCAGGCGGATTGGGAGCAGTTGGGACATCATTTTTTTTTACTATTTTAAACTCACGAACATTTTTTCTGAACAAGGTTTTGATAAGTTACAATTTATTATTTTTTTTAAATAAAAAAGAAAGTCAAACATTCCCGGGTTACGAATAACCCAACAATGTTTGAAAATCTCCTATTATCACCACACTAAGCACAAAATGTTGCTTGTGCCGTTATGGAGGACTCAGCCAGCCGAGGATCGAGCAAGCGACGCCCGGGTGGGACTCAAGCGCTTTAGTTTACAAGATGATGGTAATCTTTCAGAATAATATTCTTTCACTTCAGAAAATCACTGGAATATTAGTCAGGAATAAGGCTCTTAACTAGCAATACAAAGGTCTTGGGTTTTAATTCCGACAAGCTCAAATAAATTTAATTTGATTAATTTATGTAATTTCATAATTAACTCACTAATAATAATGTAACCTTTGTATAGCGTTAATTTTTCGCTATTAATTTCACTTATAATATTACGACTATATGCGTAGATACGCGTATATTTGCGGCACGTTGCATAGCGGAAGACACTCTCAGTATCACTCTGATGTAAGACAAAAAAAAGAAAGTTTAAAAAATACCAATTGACCATTTTTTTCAATAACCTAATAGCTTTACAACGAATACGGTTGGCGTGCTCAGATTATAAACGGAAACCGTAATTTTACCCGATACCCCCTGTCAAATGTTATCCTCTCGGCAGCGTACATTTTATCCAAAACATTTTTCCTATATTATTTGTTGAGAGAGGTTCTAGGTTGGTATTATGGGTAATATTTTAAGGGGACTTCATTCAGCTCGATTGAATTATTCAACATTTAGCTAATTTCCGGTATTTGACCTAATTCCAGAAACAAAAAAAACTTGGCAGCTTATAGTTAATTATTCAGACGTTGCCATTTATTACAAAGGGAAAAATGTTTGATAATTTGAATGGGAAGATTATTTTTCAGAATAATTCTCCCGGAAATGTGAAATTTAAATGGAGTAATTGAAAATGTCGACACATTAAAACACATAACGTTCATTGGTTTAGTAATTAATTAATTACTCAACCTAAACCTTACACGAGATCCTTCAAAAAGATTCAAATTATATAATTACATATTATGCTGTGAATAAATTTTAATTTTAAATTAGCTCCACACAGGACATCGCCTCAGTTCTTAATTGTCCAAACGACCATTAGAAAATTTTACCGGAGGAAAAGGTTTTCTTTCGTTATTTCAATTAAACATTATGAAAGATGTTTGATAAAGCTATTTTCGTGAAGGCAAAAGTCTCATTAGTTTAAATAATTCATAGTTTAGTGATTATATATCAATTTTATAATTTAATTTTCATTTTAAAGTGGAGATTGAACAAAAACTAAAATGGTCGTTTGAACAATTAATACAAAAGTACTAAGGCGACGAGGAGGAAAATAATTTCGCTCTGGGTTTCTGTCATATTTTGTGAGATTTGATCTTGTGTGAGTTTTTTTTTAAGAAAAGGTAGGAATGGAAGTTCTAGAAATGAAAAAATGTATCGGAGGTGGGTAGCAATTTGGGAGCGTATGTGTCCGAGAGTGACGGACTTCTGAATTCATCCTTTCCACTGTGGTGCAAGGCGATGGATCGGGAGAGTCCTGCTCTGCATGACTGACCCTGGAGAGGTCAAAAGGTCTATCTCAACTAGTCTTTCCCGATCCGGTTATCCACGTAGAGCCTCCGCCGCCAAGGCCTAGATAAACCTTACTCTTGAACCCGGCACCCCTGCATAGACACAAAACGTAGCAAACCGTTTGGAGTGACCGAAGTACCGAAGATATTACAAAGTATTAATAACCTAATAAATATTTTCCGGGCCACCTCCTCCCGGTACCATTCCCGCCTCCGAAATTTAATAATTATTTGAAAGATGGGATACCGAACGGAGAATTGCTAATTAAACGTGGTCAGAGAAGCAAAGCTGGCAGGAAGCCTAACCCTGGTGTGTAATTATTCATTAGGATAAGGCATGATCTAGTGAATTGAATACATAACGTCGTCTTAGTTCTTATTTGTCCAACAGACCATTTTAGTTTTTGTTCAATCTCCACTTTAAAATTAAAAACAATGTATAAAAAATGAAAGTTAATCTAATTAATGAAAATTAAATTAGATTAATTACATTAAATTAATAATGACGCCACAAAAAGAATTTGCGTATTTTGAAGAAATGATAGTTAATCACTTAACTAAGAATTATTTAAACTAATGAGACCTTTACCTTTACGGAAAAAGCTTTATCTTAAACATCTAACATATGTTACATTGAAATAATGAAAGAAAACATTTTCCTCCTGTAAAATTTTCTAATGGTCCATTGGACAAATACGAACTAAGGCAACGATAAGTCAGGTCATTTCAAAAAACCTAAAAACAGGAGCAAAATGTACGTTTCATACAAAACTACTAAAGGAATGGTCTCATAATTCACTTCAATTCTTTAGTCTTATAATTCACTTTTCGCGTATTTTTTACATGATTTTTAACCTTTGACCGGTGACATGGTTTTTTGTGTAACTGGTGACGAACGGCCTGAGAGGCCGCTGCCGTATCCGGTCTATAGCATAGACATTAGGCAATGTAGCTTACGGCAGTCTTTACAAACTGTTTAACAACATATAAAACGATAAAATAAAACTAATCAATAAACTCTTAATGTAATTTTTAATGAAGAACTTGTTATTACAATGTATGAAGTAACTATAATAAAATAAAAACTAGAGATGAAATCAGTAACCACAAAAAAAAAAAAATCAACATATTATAACAAAACTATTTATTTTCCTTGAAGTTAAGATACAAATCAATAAATAAAAAATAATGTTCTAATCACTGATTCATTTTACAAAGCTGGCAATGGTCAAACTTTGGTTATTTTTATTGGCAGTCAGGGCATAATTGTTTTGCAAGCTGCAAGCACACATGTTTTTTACACAAATTACATTGGTAATTAGATTTGCGATTTAACTTAAGAGGACAACTGGCAGAGGTTTTCCGTGTTTTTGGCCTGTCATTGGAGCTTTGTGGTTCAGGTGGCAAAATACGCGCTAAGTTGACTCGTACATCGCGTGGAATGTGAGTATTATAAATTCTGCGCTGCATGTTTTGTAATACCGCATTTCAGTCCAACATTTTTATGAATGTTCCTCTATCAAAAGCATTGGCACCCTACGCCTCTTTTTTGGAGGTGCGGAATTATTCATTGGAAGTAATAACTGTAAAAATAAGGAAAAAACAATTTATCCAAATAACTTTTAAAAGTTAATATAACGTTTAAAAGTAAGTGGTGACATATGGTCCGAGAGACCCTGCTGGACTTTACATTGACGTAAATTATCGATTAGGGACTGTGCAATGCAACTTTATTTCTCTGCGGCGTGAACGCAACTAAAATCGAAGCTACTCAGTCCTTGAAACAAAGCGAGCGCTGCAAAGGGGGTGAAATGATGTTTGACTGACGCTGCTTGGCCTGTGAGACCGCTTGTCACCAGTTGAAGGTTAATATTATTTGAGTTTTTCCATTTTCTTTGAAATGTCTACTTTTAGCACTCATTTTGCTTTGAGATTCAATTTCAATTACAGCTTATACATATTTTTTCAAATGTTAAGTTTTTTTTTTGTGTCTACGTTTATTGTTATTATTATGAATGTAGTAAACATACTCGTAGTATAGTATAGTAATACAGCCTACATAACACTGCAATGATACGGGCATGAGTCTGCTTGGTGCTTAGATAATGTCTGCTTAGATAAGGCAAATGGATCGTTATGTGAAATTTATTTGAAATTATAAAAAATAAAAATCATATTATTAAAGAATTTATTGAAGCAAAGATTCTGCAACAATATGGGATCAAGAGTCTTTCTACCTAGCTTGCCAACTGTTGGGTGGAAAAAGCGTAACGGTTCGTTATTTGGTACCTAAGTTAAATTTAATTAATTCTTTAAAACGATGGTATTAATTCTCTTCCCACTTTTTATGTGAGAAAATTCCTCTACTTTTGTAATAGAATCGCTTTCAGTCCTTTTAAATCAGTTATGTATAAAGTTCTAACGAACAATTCAAATCACTGTCGCAATCAGATGGATTGTTCAGATCTCTGATTTAAGATTTTAGTCGTAAGAATTGTTTGAAAGAGGAAGCTAAACCAATTTCGCAGCTGATAGATTTTGTAATCGTTGGTAGATAATAGATTAAGGTTAACTTTTATTATCTGTTTAGTAAGTTAGAAAAGCAATTCTTTTGTATCCCGTAAGATGAAAAAAAAATTCATACAATCAAATTTAATGTAGATCTGAATGTAATGGAATCTTTCAGTTCAATTTTCACCCACTTCCCGAACTACTATAATACTGAATTTTTGCTCACGTTTTAATGATAAAAATGATTACAATATATACAATAACAAAAATTAACCAATATTAAAGGTTACTTTGCTTTATTAGTTCGTGATTAGCGTATTTTTAGTGTATTTTTAGACCATATGTTTTTTACCTGCCCATGCTCTCTCAATGCCACCTAATTATCTCTTGGTTTTCTACTGCCCCCTTGAAAGTCTCAAACGCCCAAAAGGGGGCGTTATTGCCCACGTTGAGAACCTATGGGTTAAATAGATTAAATTTTGTTGGTTCGTAGCCTACCAAATTTAGGTAATAACAAGTAATAATATTTTCAAAATTTAGTTTCGATGTCTTTTAGCTTGTCGTGTGAAAATTTGAGTCTAAAATTGATCGACATAGTGGAACATGCTATTTGTGTATCTCATTGTTGATAAATTCCATTCCACTTTGATTGCCATTCCTGGCTCCCTAGCACAGTCGATCGATAAGGATTGAAAGGATAACTTTTGGTAGTTTCTCATCGTTCCCTAGCATGATTGCAGATCGCTAAATTAATATTTAATAACAGTTTATCATGACTAAATGTTCTTAACATATTCGAGGTCAACTGTTGTTTGTATGTTAGCGATCCACAGTTATCCTAGGGAACGATGAAAAATTGCCGAAAGTTATTCTATCAATTCCTTATCGATCGTTTAAACAGGAACAATTTCAAATCAAAAGAGAGAAATTGAAAATTGGATAAAAGTAATGCTTTTTATGGTTTTATTCGTGTTTCGATGTAATAAAAACAAACGTTCGATGTAATAAAAATTGTGATTTCAATGATGAATGATGAATTGTAAAATTTTAAAACCTAGCTCTTAACACACTCATTACAGGGCATTTGTAGGTGAAGTCATGATTTCACTGCAATGCTATTGTAGTTGGTGGTATTCTAAGTGGGGACGATGGAATGAGATCCCGTGCTCCGCACTTAGAATAAAAAGTTGATAGAGGCATTTACCCACACGGAAATAAAAAATTAAATTATTCATGGTGATGTTTATTTTTAATAAAACTATATGGCTATCCTAAAGAGTGAAAAATAAAAACTAGCAATAGATTTTGTCAGCGTTTCATACGAGTGATGTTGCCTAATCAGTAAGATAAGAAAGGTCATGTCAATTAGGATATGTTTGAGGCTGAAGATAGAGGGATGGAGAAGGAAATAGGGAGAGGAAGGTGGGGAAGTGCCTGTCTATTAGATCCGGTCTTCAAAGGCGGCTTAAGCCATCTTAAGCAACGTTTCAACTCTGAATGGTGGTCTTAAACCGTATCAATTATGGAGAGTATCAATTGCGCACGCCGGGATTTAAACCCGCGACCTCCAGATTGCTAGTCTAGATCATTACTCCTCGAACCACAGAGGCCATCATAAAAGTATCCAGACATGAAAAATATTTTTCACTTTTTCATGAAAAAGTGGATTGTCGACGGGGTGTCGCTTCGCCGGTTTTGTTTGTACGCCAACGGTATTGTAAAACTGTTTTTTGTACAAAATTAATGCGTAAATTATTATTCATGAATATCGTAACCTTGTCTTTCCATATAATTACTCAAATTCCAGTTATTTGCAACCTTTAGAAAAAGTGTGGTTGAATATTTTATAAATTAAGATATTTTATAAATTTTTTATTGCTCTTAAAAACATGTTGCTTGGGCATTTTGTATGGAATTTTTTTAAAATTATTCAATAAGGAATTCCGGAATTTTTTTAACAATGTTAACCGTTTATCAGAATTAATGGTATATAAATATATGTATATTGATCAGGATTTCATAGCTAAATTAATTTTTAAAGTTAGAATTTTTGTTTCTCCCGCCTAAGCTTTTCCCAGCACGGTATTGCCGATGATTGACAAGTCGAAGCCGAATCAGCTGTTTGACGCTCGCCATTTTGGAATTCAGAATTGGAGGGTTGCAAGTACCTAACATTACGATTGTGTTTGTACAATTTAAAGTTTCTGACATGGTATGTAATTTTTTAAACAGATTTTGTATTATATTAGTATTATAATTTTGTATTGATTTGTATATTATGGTCACTTACTTAAACTGAAAAAACTCATAATAAGATAGTAAGCAAAACTGTTTGGCGTATACCTCTCTTATCATAAACAAACCATCTCTCATGTAATAGAAAGAGATGCACCGTAGACATCCCAATGACCGTACAAACCGAAGTACAGATGACGTCAGATCTCTTTGAACCAATCATGAAGCGTTTATAATTTAAAGCTTTGTAATCATTTTTAAGAACGTCTAATTAATTCTAAGAATAATAAAATAGAAATTTATTTATACATTTGGAATGGATATTTTTTGATCTACATGAACATTTTTTTTAAAAGTCAAAATATTTTTCATTTAACTTCCTTATGCGAAGCTGAAAGTATTTGTAAAATATTTGGCTGAGGATCATTGCCGTTCAAGTGCAAATCAGGACTGGCAATTTTCCTTACAACATAACTTTTTTTTGACAAATAAGAAACACGTTGGAAATGAACCTGTTGAATGAACACCGTTAGTGAACTTGAAAAATCACATGAAAAAGTTAAAACAATAGAAATGCACATAATATTTTATGCACATATCAATACACACAGAATAAATTATTTATTAATTAAAATAATATAATTTTCTGATTACAGGTAGGCCCTACATATTACAAACATTGTTTTTCTTCACACTATTATACTTGCGTTCATCGCGACATGTTTCAGAGTGGAAAATACACTCAATATTGCCCTACTTTAAAACAACCATTCAGAATTGAAACTTTGCTTGAAATGTCTGTAGCCGCGTTTGGTGACCAGACTTCTGAGGCCCCAAACAACATTGATAAGAAGGCGCTTGCGTCAATCTGTTGGTATTTATTTGTTTCATGTCTAGCCAAGATTAGATATTTGCATCGTGGTATTTACCACAACGCATCGGAGTTTCGATGTAAACAGACATTAATCAAAAATGATTGATGAACGAATATAATTCATTTTTTTATTAGTAGGTTGCTAAAACAAATGTCATTTGCACCGTTGCATGCTCAACCATACTTATAAAATACGACCCGCGTTGTATTTATTATCTGCATTTATAAAGCATAAAAAACTGAATTTATTCAAACTCGACAACGAAATAGCAAATAGCATGCCGCGAGAAATTAAGAAGATTGTAGGCTTTAAAAACCACTTTGTCAGGATCCCAAAATCATATTTTTAGTATGTAAGCCATTAATAAAAAATTAAAACACCAAACACTTTTTTAGTAGCTCATGCCTTAAGCAGAATTTAACTAGCTACCACGCCATATCCCCGCAGGGGTAGGCAGAGAAGACGCACCGCCAAACGATTCGGCCTTGGCACACACTCTTTGCCTCGTTCACTTTCGTACATCGTCTCATACATACTTTTATATTATTCTGACTCTTGACGTGGCCCGACTCAAGTATTTGATTCACTTGATCGTGCCATGTCTTCCTCTGGCGGCCCCGACTTCTCAACCATTCACATTTGCGTCATATTTTCGCCTAACGCTCCATTCTTCATTCATACGCTCTGCATGCCCAAACCATATAAGGCGCCGTATCCTGGATCGAAAAGAAGAAGATGTCGAGATATATAATTACAAATGTTGGAGAGAGCGCGCTAATATTTCAAACGATAAAATTGAAGCGAAAATTGTGAAAATGTTTAATAAAACACGACTCGTTTAGAGTAAAGCAAGATGCTCGTGGGGGTTGTCTTAAACAACATTCAAAGAAACACTGTGAATTTTTTATAATATAACTTGTTAAAAAATAGAGACAGACTTGAAAATAAAAAATTTCGGAGAAAACTTTGCGATATTTTTCTATCGAGGGAATTTCATATAATTTGCGTTTCGGCGTGGGGATTGTGTAGATATTATCTTAAAAAATAAAATATATTTTTTGAGAGCTTAAAAACTTCAAATGTACAAGGGACATATGCAAGAAATCGGTAGAAATTCGGGTAGAGGCGGCTGAAGTCCCTTTCTTAATCTTACTCATTGCGCTTAAATCAGCCTTGCATTCTTTGCGGATCTTCACAATTCTCACAAGATCATTTAGTTTAATTTTAAAACTGTTTCCTCAAATTAATGAAAATTAGTCAAACTAAATGGAGTTTATGTGTTTACGTCGTTATTGATTTTTTTACGCTATTGTCAGAAATACAGTTAGTTACATGTGTTTAAGAAGAAAATAAAGCTTCGTTCTAATTAAAATTTATTTACTCGGCGTATCTGATACAAGCCGTCTTAAGCCTTTTGACTGACTCCTATATTGAACCTGTAGAAGTACGGGAGCGTAGAAACCTTATGTGTATTTGAACAAGTAGGTGGTATTCCAATCTCTTATTATTTAGCATGCCTGAAGAGAATTCGATACTTTAGACACACCTCGTTACGTTTCAGTGATAAATTAATTCACCATCGCGACACCGATACTCTCCTTGTTAATCTGGTAATTAGTTAATTAAACGTGTGTAATACAATACGTTACTTTATTCGAAGTACAGGTTAAGTACCTACCCCAAAGTTTGCAATTTATAGAAATTGATATTATTACACAACATTTGTTAACAGAGATGGTTTAGAAGCAAAAATAATTTTATTTTCTAGATGGTTCATGAAAATATCTTCGTGGCGTGGACTGGTTGGAGCACCCATAGCCTATTTGCCGTATTTTTCTTAATAAATTTAATACTTTTCACTGCACGAAACATCGATTACCAATCGTCCCTTTATTCAGTAATAATTTTTATAACGAATTATCTATCACTAAGCACATAGCTTAGACAAAATTAATGGAAATTATTCGCTTCAACAATAATATCATTAAATAAATTCCCGCTTTGACAACAATTCTGTCAACTTTATAAAATAGTATACTCACAAATCAAATCGCACCGTGAGTTTTTTGTTGTATTTAATAACAAGGATTGTTTTGAGATATCAGCGTTTGACGTTACAAATTTCTGTAATAAATTGATTATCAATCAATTGCGTAAAATTTTTTTTGGATATAAATTTGCATTATTTATTTTTGTTTTTGTCTTAATACTACAGCATTAAAAGCGATGTTTTTTATTATTTCAGGGTGCTACAGACATGATTTTCAATTGATATTTATGGTTTAAAATTTATGCATTAAAAATATTCAATTTTGTACCGTTATGTTGCTGTAAAAAAGTTAGTATACTAACCATTCGCGTATTGTGAATAAGGAATGAACAATACTCGTACAATCGCATTTTTTGTGAGTGTTAAAAAATATGAGAAAGATTACGGTGAAACCGAGATAATATTATGTTTATACGATAGTTAGAGGGAGTGGGCTAATATAAAAAAAAAACTCATAAAAATATCATAACATATCCTAATAACATATTATAGTAAAGCAGTCAATGTCTTAAAATATTTTGAAAAACTTTGGTTAAGTAACTCAACAATTACAATAATGCAATTAATAAATTAAAAATGCTGAATAAAACTGCATTGTCAACTATAAAACTATATTTTTTTAGGTTGTTCTCAATACTCATGGTTCGAAATGTTCCAATGGCGTAGAGTCCAGTATCTAAATAACTTTCTTCTTTAAGACTTAAAAATGTTAAAAACGAAATACAACCTGCCTTGTACACGAATAATGGCTTAAGTAATTTTTTGATAAAAAAAATTAATATTAAAAAAGTGTGCTTTAGACCACACGACTGAAGTAAAACTTTCTTATTCTTCGTTTGCCTCGCCCGATCACACTTTTCGTAACGCTCTCGTCACACATTCACCAGCTTACTCCTCAAGTCAAGCGTGCGTTAAGAAGTTTTACCTTTATTGGATAACCAACACGTCTGCCATAGGTCACTCTAAGTGGTTCGCTACGTTTGGTGACTTAGCAGGGGTGCCCGGGTTCACGGGGTGAGGTTTGTCTAAGTCTTGGAGGCGGATGGCCAAGACACACTGAACCCCAGTTTCCTACCCACTCCTTAAACCCTCTTCCTTCCCAGAACTCTCTTTGCCCTCCTTTCCTTAAAAAACCCTCCACACAGCATCCCCAAAGATGACATAGGGCCCGAGGAAAATTATTTTCCTCAGGGCCTCCTGCGTGGAGCTCATGTAAAAAAAACTTCAATAAACAAAGTCATTCGGGCATTTACAATGAATCCAATTACAATGATCGTGGTGACTACACTGATCGTATTGGCAAAATGGCTAGGAACTTCATCAATAAAACAAAAATTACATAATTTTTCAATAATAACACTTTTTTCTGAATTAACAAAATCAATATTATTTTTTAAAAGAAAGTGTACTATAGTATGCGTGCCGCTAAAACTAAAAAACGAGTCCCAGTACGACCAAGGGAGTAATATTTATTTATTTAAGGAACAGAAACAGTCTTAGTAATAAAATAAACATAAGAGGATGATAAAAAACAGACTAATTTTTAATGTTCACAGATAGGTATTTAGAAACAAGACAAACTGAATGTAAACCAGAATATTTAAGAAAAATGAAAGAAAAAAAGAATAAGCAGCAATTAAAAAAAAATAATAATAGTACAAATCTGAATTCAACAAATGATAAACCATTACACAACAATAAAATAAGCGTAATTATAAGTGAAATAGACTGCAAAATAATTATTTGGGTTGGGAAGGGTGAGGGGAGGGAGGAGAGGGATTAGGGAAAGTTGCCACGCAAGTAATATAAAAATATTAGATACAATTAATTTAATCGTCATGAATATGTGTTATTCGCACCTAGAATGTTAAACAATGAAGTTCTGTAGCGACAGTAACTAGCAGTCAATACGTCAGCACGTGTGTCTATATTTGCAAATTTATTGTTATAGTAGTTACATGTCCTTTGCATAAATTCATTTTGATTGGAATTAGTATTACATCTATCAATATAGAAAAGGGTATTTTGTCTACTATATCGAATCGACGTGTGGAAATTTATTTTATTTAGCAACTCCGGGCAGTCAACTTTCGGGATGATAATTTTGTACAGGAGCATCTGATCAGCGACAAGCCTCCTATTGAGTAGTTAAGAGCTGGAAATTACACCCTCTAGAAATTTCCAGAATATTTAAGAGTATTCGAGAGCATTCCACAACATTTCAGAACATTCCAGAACATTCTGGAATGTTCGGAAACAATCTCGAAATTCGCAAACATCCCAGATCATTGTGAAACATTACAGAACACTAATGAATGTTGTGAAATGTTCTGAAATATTTTGGACCATTTGAAGCCTTTTTGTATGGGTGGGATTACCCTTTGGTAGAGGTATATAAAGAAAAATACGACGTGGGTTCAAACGCGAGCTCAATCTCTTATCAACTCGCTGAGCGAAGCCGGATACCCCAGCTGGTGTCTAATAGAAAGAATCAATATTTTTATACCTTAAAAAATTATAATAATTACAATTTTGCAACACATTGTAAACTAACATATTACACGTAATTGGAATATGAACGTAAACACATTATATACCTAATCGAAATAGGTTAAACATGAACATAAATATGAATAGGGAACCCTTAAAATTAAGGAAGCCGTAAATAATAATTCTAACATAATTATTAACTACCTGCGGTAACGTACTTACGTTTGATTTGTTGCATTAACCTCCTGAAACATCGCCTCCTTTCCTTACCTATCCCGTTCTCAAATAAGCAGTCTCCTCTTTTTTTTATATGAATACCGCACAAGAGTCCTAACTGCTCCCGTCTGGAGCCAGTGGGACTATGGCGTCCCCAATTGGGGTATGTTGTGTGGCTGAAGGTAGTGGGGAGGGGAAGGAGATGGGGAAGAAGAAGGTGGGGAAATACCTGGCTATTCGGATCTGGTCACCAAACACGGCTAAAGCCATTTCAAGCGACATTTCAATTCTGAATAGTGGTTTTAACACCAGGGTGATACTAATAGTATCTTCCACTCTGGAACGTGCCGCAAATAAACTATAATTTTTTTAAATTAATAAATTGTGTAAAAACACAAATTATTCAAATAAAATTTATTTGCCCGATCTTGTTCGATCCGAATTTGTTCGATCCCGCGACCTTCGGAATGCTAGTCAAGAGCCTTACCGCTGGACTACGCCGGCCTTCTAGTCTACACACTTGTACGTCTTTCTGCTATTTTATTATTATCCGATGTAATTATTACATGTGTCTGTATCTAATTATAATAAGTTGATACTTACCTAAATAATTTGAATAAGTTGTTATCTTACAAAAAGGCCTATATAGATTTTAACGACATTTGCTGCCGCTGTGGGTAGCGAAAATGGAGTGGATATGAGGAATCCTAGCTGTTCAAACCTAGGCAGATTTTGCTTACAAATACCCGGCGGAATCCCACTTGATTTTTTTTGCTACCCACATCGGCAGCGAATATAGCTTCAATCTGAGTAAGCCTTTTAGCCCCGACAAAGCTTTTTTTTTTTTTACATTAACTCCACACAGGAGGCCCTGAGGAAAAAAAAAGCTAGAGTTAAGCAAAACCCAGTGAGCTGTCCATGAGTTCATTCAATAAAGTGGTATATTACAAAAGATATTTTTCGTGTAGGTATACTGCGTTAATATTTTTTTCATTGAACACAGCATGTTTTTGTTTTATCCACGTATGGATCAATAGAACGATATTGATGTGAAAACTTCTTTAGCACCGTTGTGATTTGAATCTCGATTAACCGAAAAATATCAACCCTAAAAAGAGGCAAACACGTATCGAATAGGATTTAGCGTGCGAGACAATGAGATAGTATAATCGGTCTCCTCTTTAAGCAGTGCTTCGTAGCCTCTCCACTCTTGTCTATTTAATTTTTCGCTTTCACTTCTACCGCGTGTGAACTCCACATTTTTAAAAAATATTTACCTTAAATACGGAATAGAAATCATTTATATGTATTCTTTTTGAGCAAAAATTTGCAACTGCAAAAATTTTTTTTAAATTTAAAGAAATTATCTGGAGAATGAAATTCTCTCAAAAATGTCCGCAATTCTCCGGAGTTATGGTAATATTCTCTTTGTGTCGGTAAGACTTACAATATATAAAGGAAAAATTGTAAAGGATGGGTAATTTAATTCTATTCCGTTTGTAGGAATGTTGAATACTGACTGAAAACTTAACGTGTACGTATCTGGTTATGCAATATTTTCATGGACTTGAAGGTATTACCGACATAATATTAAATAAGAAACAAAAAATCTATGTCTTTGTAATGGCTAAAGCACTCGAACCTTTAAAGATATGAAATTAAACCAGATTTTTTATCTCTAATGACCAACGCATCTTTTTTTTATCTCGTATCATAAATTTCATCGTGAATAAAGGAGTCGTTCAATTTCCATATCCGCTATATAGAGTAATATAAATTCGAAAATTGTTCATTTTTGTTCAACAATATTTAAGTTATTTCGATAAATAAAAAGGATATTGCGGATTTTGATTTTGATTTGATTCCGAGAAAACCGCAAAAAACTTTCACACATCTAGCGTAAATAAATAAAAACATTTTTATTTTTTATACAATGAACTGGAGTAATATAAATTCGAAAAGTGTTCATTTTTAAATTTACGTCTTGCAATATTTATATAATTTCGAGAAATAAAATGGATATAGCGGATTTCGATTCTCACTTCGTGATTTACTCACTAGAGATTTACGCATTTGGAGGCTTTTGAAATTCAACTGACCTGGCGCGCGAGTTTTTAAACCCGCCATTTTAACAAAAATAACTGCTCGTCATTGTTTGAATTCTGATATAGCGGGTTTTGAATGATATAGCGGGTTTCGTTTCTCACTAACAGTTTTAACATGGTTTTTGGTCATGGTAAGGAAGCATTTCGTTATTTGTTTTTGGGATGTTATGCCGTGTTGCGCTTTAGCCGTGAAAATCTAAAAACTTATCACGGTAAGGAAGGTTTCAAAACTCAATTTGAGGTTCATCTTGTTCCTCGCAAAAATGTAAACAAGATGTCATACTCAGATCAATTTGGCAAAAAATCGAATGTAGCGGATATTGAAGTTATTAAAGAAGCACTTAAAGAACTTACGATTTTTTTTTAAGAACGTTTAAATTTTGTGAAAAGTCGGATCTCAGATGACTTCAATAATGGGAGCCTTTCATACTAGAAGCTATGAACGTAAAACAGGTCGCAAGTGGAATAATGCCACATTAACTAGTACTGTAATTTTCATTTTCATTTTCATAACGTATAAATTACACTCGAAACACGTGTTTCAGCTATTAATACGTGGAGACTGCGTGTAGTGTACCAACAGGGTTTATACATTGTATTTACACAAAGCTGCTGAATCTGGAAATAGCTCATCTGAATCTGGTAATAGGCCAGTTAAGAATATTTGCGGATTTGTTGTTACCTTCCCACATGGAACCCAGTGAACGTTATTTTTAGAAGGGTTCGAAAATGATGATTCACAATATTAAATCTATATGCAAGGGGCGTACAGAACGTAAACGCAGACCAATTGGCCGGGATTGGACAATATTTTGAATGGTAACTTGTACGATTATTTGTACGTGCTGCGGAGGAAAATTCTCAAAAAGGCATAACTTTATAAATTAATGATAAAATGTTGAGTTTTAAGGCTTTTTAGATTTTTTGATCCAAGAAGCCGAACACATAATGTGAGACACATCATCGTCATACTTGTATTTCAGTCGAATACAAATCTGAATCTTAGATTAATGGACTTTGTTTTGAAAACGTAATTCAAATATTTAAAATAGTATTTAAAATATTTAGGGATTCATTTGAATGTAAATGTAAATATGCAAATTCAGGAATCATAAATAGTTTGAAAATTTAGGTAACTTATTTAATAAGAATAATATAATTAGAGTAATGTCTTATGAATATGTTTTGAACCTGAATTATGATCGAGTTCACGAGCAATATGTCCATCAAAGCATAACATAGAACAAAGATTAGGTAGAAAGAATATTATTTATGAGGCGGAATGTGGAGGCAAAACAAAACTTCCAGAGCCGCTAATTATTACAGGCAAAACAATTAAACTATCATTATTTGACTGGTCTAATTTGTTTTATAGGGCCAATAGACTTAGCTATAAAAGATAAAAAAAAATCATTTGGTTTTGGCCTATTTCAGCATATCGCTCGCCATACATTCCCAACGTGTTTGCCTCCGCATTCCGCCCCTTAATTATTAAAGAATTAGCATTGTTATTTTATACGTTGTAGGGCATGCGAAAACATCACATGAAAAAAACAGAACAAGTTACAGGAAATAATGTTATCATTGAAGAAGAAGAAAGCACTAATCGCCGATAGAAGGAAAACTGCTTTGCTGACAACAGCATATAAACTTCTAAACGGTAATATTTGTATTCCCGATATAATACAAAAATTTGAGTTTTATGTCCCCGACAACTTCACAAGAGCGCGCAGACACAGAACTTTTGTTATTCCGAGATGCAGAACTAACTTACCATTAGTAATGCCGCTCGGAAAAATGATACTATTACTTAATTACCTGTCCCCCGAAAACGATATTTTTCAACTAAATATTAAAAAATTTCAAAACGCTATTATTACTTTATAAAATAAAATGTATGTTTGTAATTGGTTTTGTAAACTGTTGTTAGCGTCAGCGTGCGTGCTGATGCTATCGGCAGGGTTGGAGAAAGCTCCCACATATTTAATACAAATTAGTTGCTGTATCTGCCCCAAATAAAAACTAGCTCAGGTTCGGTGCAAGCAGGGTTTCTTTTAACCTCAAGGCTAGTGCTCGTGGTTCGGAACTTCACGCTTCTCCATCCCCCCAGGGCCTCTCTCGACAAGCAAAACACGGTAGGTTATCACATAAATAGTTTATTCAATTCTAGGAGACACAATAATACATAAGAGGAACGATCCTAGCTGAAAGTTAGTTTGAACGTCAGTCTCTGCTCTCTACACGCGTGGTTAGGGCTAAAACATTATTTGCACACAAAGGGTAACATGGTAATTGACTCACGTTTGGTTTATGGGCCAACAGCGGCTTTACGCGCTTGTTCTCCCGGTCTCAGCAGCGTCCATGCGGACACCGGAAGTGCACAACCGGCGAAACTGAACTTGTGTCGCACATGTTCGCGCGGGACGTGGGCCCGGGAAGCTCGCTTGCTGAAGACTGGGCGCTTGCCGCTCGAGATGGTCTAGCGACAGCTCGGTTTGTCGCTCGCGGGAGGGGGTAGTGCGCGCGCCTCTATATTGGCGGTCTATTTGTAACGTAACACTTCCCCCCTCGCCGCAATAAAAGCGACGTGGCAATGGAGCTGTAGGACTAATAAATCCTCTTACCCTTTCAGCACTTGTGCCAAAAACATTTAAGAGAAACGAGGAGAGAGAGAGAGAGAAATTCCTAGCTGGAGAATAGTTATGAACAGAACACAAAAGAGATGATACATGGTGTAACAAGGAATTGTCAATAAATGTATATAAAGGCAGTGGCATACATAAATACAGTTGCAAAGAACAAGGATCTGTTGAAGAAAGGTACAAGGGTTATGCAGTGATAGAAAAAAAAACTCTAAAATTGTATCATTGGTCTGTGAGCTAATGTTTGCGAACGTGGTTTGCGTAGGATGTCTGGGGTGGTTGAACGTTTCACTGAAGTTACAAGGTTACTTTGTCACAGTAACCTGGCCCATTTGAGATTACACTCAAGGGACACTAGGGCCTTTAAGAAAATACGAGGAAGAGAACACATGATGAGGCTTCTAGGTGGTGTGGAGAGTTCTACCTGTCACAGAGGTCGAAAGGGTAACTGCTTCCGGATCCTGTGGGTGAGCCAGTACGAAACCATTGAAGTATTGGAGAGTGGAATCGTAATTGGTGGTTGGTACACTGGTTTTTGTATGTAGTGGGATTGTTTTGTGAACAATCGTTGGTATTGTTATTTGCGCAAGGGCACAGGAGCATCAGCACAATGGCAGTAGGGCATTTGCATTATGCAGCAGGAACATTTGCATAATGGCAGCAGAAACATTTGCACAAGGGCAACAGGAACATTTGTATTATGCAGCAGGAATATTTGCATAATGGCAGCAGAGCATTTGCATTATGCAGCAGGAACATTTGCATAATGGCAGCAGGAACATTTGCACAAGGGCAACAGGAACATTTGTATTATGCAGCAGGAATATTTGCATAATGGCAGCAGAGCATTTGCATTATGCAGCAGGAACATTTGTATTATGCAGCAGGAACATTTGCACAAGGGCAACAGGAACATGAACCAACCTAGAGCTGGCGTGCTCGGGTTTGTTTTGAGTGTCGGTTCTTTGTGGTGATACAATTCGCAACTACACGCACGACTCACACTAGGTTATGTTAGATGCGGTCGGGTGCTTTTGGTACGCAGGGATTGAAGGCAAGGGACCTCCGTGACGGTAGCGAGGGCAGCATGAAGAGGCGCAGATGTAGATAGGGTGCAGAGCTGCTGGTTTTTTTTTTTTTTAATCCGGCAAAAATTATTATTAGAACAAAATTCTTGAAGTTTACCTGCCTAGTAGACCAATGATGAAAAAAGTTTGGAGAGAAACAAGTGTGCATGTTGAGAAAAAGTTGGATTTGTTTGGCGTGTAGAGAGAGAGACGGAGAGAGAGCTAACTAAATGTGGCTAATTCCTAATACATGTTACAAAGGTACGTATTCAAGGACAGGTTCTGTGTAACCCCTTTTGGTTTTTTTTCTTTACCAAATACATTTCCAAGAATACGTGGTTGAGGGATTGTACGTATAACAAAATTCCCCATTCGAAAGAAGTTGGTCTTCCATGACCTATGCTCACGTCTATACGGTAGCATTTTTTCTACTTTCGAAAAACAAAACATTGCGTACAAGATTAGTTATAACAAAGTGGGAAAGGAGTAGGAAGTTGAAAGGATCCGCGTATGAAGATTGTCCCATTTGACAAACGAAACGCCAAGTGCGTAACGCATATATCCCCATTCACGGATAATTTCGAGGAAGGGGGAGGGTGATAATTGGGAACATTTGAACGAAGAAAACTGCTGGGGACTCGGCTATTTCCGAAATTCGACCTCTGGGTGGAGGTGAAACAAGGTCTACAGCAGTCATCCTGGCACATTACAATAATGACAACTGGGAAAGGAGTAGGAAGTTGAAAGGATCCGCGTATGAAGATTGTCCCATTTGACAAACGAAACGCCAAGTGCGTAACGCATATATCCCCATTCACGGATAATTTCGAGGAAGGGGAGGGGTGATAGTTGGGAACATTTGAACGAAGAAAACTGCTGGGGACTCGGCTATTTCCGAAATTCGACCTCTGGGTGGAGGTGAAACAAGGTCTACAGCAGTCATCCTGGCACATTACAATAATATTTGGTAGTGTTGGACAAAAGAATACACTGACATAAAAGTCTAATCCTCTACGTGTATTGGGCAGAAGATTAGGGGTCGTTTTATTCTCCTACTTGTTTGCGAGAAATGACAGACCCTTGCTCAAATCTCACAAACCTGGGGATTTTCTTTGTTCGTCTCCCAGACAACGAGTTAGGTGTTTTTTGTGTCCATCAACTTAACTCCCACGACACGATGCCCCATAATCATGAGTGAAGCGTATGATTAGTCCTTTTGAGATAGTAGATAGTTCCTGGGTTCTTGTGACAGGAAGTCCACGGGCATATTAATGATTACAAAAAAGGGGTGTGGACTACATTGAGTAGTTCACACATAAAGGTTTGATATTATTTCGTTCGCACGATTCATGGTGAGTATTATAACGTCTTCACGTATAGCGTACAAGATTGCAAAATCAAAAGATTTGCAAGTAAGTTTTATAACGTCTTCACGGATAACAATGAACGAATTACAACTGGGTTGCCCAGTATTGAAGGGAGGTGCAAAAGACTAGGTATTTATGACATTTCTGACAAAAACCCACAGAGTAATTATAACGGGCTCCCCGTATCGCATTTAGTAGATATTCTGAGATTCCCATCTATGACGGCAGATTTTATAAGGTTCCCACCTATGATGGCAACAAAGGTTAACGTTCATATAAAGGTACCTATTCAATACAGACGGCGAGACATACTGATGTACTTAGTACAACAATACCGTAGCATAATAAATCCATATTAGCGTACGTTAAAGACTTGCACAAAGGCAAAAACATATTTGAAGATCTGGCCAAGATTTTATACTTCAACAATTAAGGGACAAAAAAATTCTGGCGTGCTGATGGAATGTGAATTTCATCTAAGCTTACCGCAAAAGAGATCCTTTGTGGTACAACCCTTTTGGTTACGCACAGAGTATCGTATCGTGATGGTACAACTTTTGTTGTACTTACACGTACGATGGTAGCAACAATACAAGACATGCGCTTATCGTTGTTTGACAAGGAAAATTATTTACATTGGTCCGATTTGAGTGTTTAAGACCTTCTAGGTTTTACTTACTTAAACAGACTGCGATGGGCACACCTTGGTGTTATGAAAATTATAATAATGGGATGGGTTGTTCACAGGGTGGTTCACTTGGAGACCTGGCTTCTTGTTGTGACCTCGTACTTTGCACGTGATAAGTCACAACAAGGCAACCCCAAAATTTCAGTTTGAGCAGTTGAGACCCAGGGTGACTCAATGTTGCTGAAATGTTGTAAAAAAATTTATCGTTAATGAAGAGGCACGTTGAAAGTTGTCCCTTTTATAACGATACTTTCCAGACTCCACATCCAGTTCTGGGGAGAGCTAGAGCAATTTGGGTTATTTATTGAGCGCCATTCTATTTTCTTAAAAAACAGAAAAAAAACTTAGAACGGGTAGCAAACATCTGATACCGCCGTGGGTTTACACAGGTTTGCTTACCTAATTTAACTACATATGACATAAGGGTTAGATGCACTTTGGCGAGGACCCGATATTTAATGTACAAAAAAAATTTTCTAACATTTAGAAAGGGGTGACGAGGTATGACATGATGATGTGAAAATATGATGCTGCTAGTTGTGACGATGCACAAAACCTTGGGCACGTAGTCTCTGACTACTTGCAGTAAGCCACAGGGAATTCCTTTCTCCGAAGTGATCAATTTCAGGTAGAGGTGTGTATGCTTAGAAAAAACGATGTTTCCAAGGTTTGACACCTGGGGCAGCAATTAGAGGCGAATGACTGATGATGACGAGATATTTATACAAACAAAAATAAAATAAAATAAAATGAAACGAAACCACAAGGGAGAATTATAATTTCTTCCATGACTTTGGCTACAGTTGACACCACTGTGCCAGAGCTAGAAAGGTTTCGTTTGAGTGTCCCAATGAGTGACAATCGTTTACGAGAGGCCGCTCATTAGTGACGAAACAAAAGGGTTGACTTCCATAGTGATCCATGTCACGGTGTAGACGAATGGTTGCTAGGAGTCACGGAATAACCGTTGGGGTTATACGGGCGTGGCAATGGAGTTTGTTTCCATGTTCCCACTTTTTACAATGTCCTTTATATGGTAGTTACCTATGTGTTTACCAGAGATGTCGGACAATCGGTAAACCAGGTCTGAGATTTTCTTTAGAACTTTCGTCTTTACAAAACGGGGTGCCAATTTGGCAGAGAAGTACAGCGCACCTTGTGACAGAGTGTTGTTTCTCCTCCAGACGATGTCTTCTTCCTTGAACGTGACGTGCTTCCTGATGTACTTTTTGTTGAAGAAAGAAGCATATTGAATAAGGCATTTTTTGGATTTATTCCTGGGAGAAATCTTTCTACTTCTCAGGGCCTGTAGTAGTTCTTCCTTTTTTGACGTAGAAATGTGGGGGATTATACCCAGCGTGACTTGAGGGACTTCCATAGTGTATAGGGTCGTGTCAGGGTGACCTTACGTTGGGAGAAAAACGAGAACTCGACTCTTTATCCGTAATTGGAAAGAAATTTTTGCCAGGGATTGACCACTGGGGACGTATATATATTTTTTTTTTACAAAATGCTTCTGCGAAAAAACGCGTATTTGTAAGTGTTTGGGTTATTTGAAAATTTGGGCAGAGGTTTGCCTCTGGCCACGTGCTTTTTAGGAAAAATCCAAGCGTTTTTGGAAAAAAATTTCGAAAATTAAAAAATCGAAAAAAGGAAAAATCGAAAAAAAAATTTTCAGAGTCCGAAACTGGAGAAAATTTGGGCAGCGATTTTCCTCTGGCCATGCGTTTTTAAGAAAAACTCCAAGCGTTTTGGAAAAAAAATATTTCGAAAATTAAAAAAAATCGAAAAAAGGAAAAAATCGGAAAAAATTTTCAGAGTCCGAAACTGGAGAAAATTTGAGCAGCGATTTTCCTCTGGCCATGCGTTTTTAAGAAAAACTCCAAGCGTTTTGGAAAAAAAAATTTCGAAAATTAAAAAAATCGAAAAAAGGAAAAAAATCGGAAAAATTTTCAGAGTCCGAAACTGGAGAAAATTTGAGCAGCGATTTTCCTCTGGCCATGCGTTTTTAAGAAAAACTCCAAGCGTTTTGGAAAAAAAATTTCGAAAATTAAAAAAATCGAAAAAAGGAAAAAATCGGAAAAATTTTCAGAGTCCGAAACTGGAGAAAATTTGAGCAGCGATTTTCCTCTGGCCATGCGTTTTTAAGAAAAACTCCAAGCGTTTTGGAAAAAAAATTTCGAAAATTAAAAAAATCGAAAAAAGGAAAAAATCGGAAAAATTTTCAGAGTCCGAAACTGGAGAAAATTTGAGCAGCGATTTTCCTCTGGCCATGCGTTTTTAAGAAAAACTCCAAGCGTTTTGGAAAAAAAAATTTCGAAAATTAAAAAAATCGAAAAAAGGAAAAATCGAAAAAATTTTCAGAGTCCGAAACTGGAGAAAATTTGAGCAGCGATTTTCCTCTGGCCATGCGTTTTTAAGAAAAACTCCAAGCGTTTTGGAAAAAAAAAATTTCGAAAATTAAAAAAATCGAAAAAAGGAAAAGTCGAAAAAATTTTCACAAGTTTTCGTGGAAGTAATTTGTTTGAGAATTCAACAATATCTTGGGGGCATGGTTTCATTACGCGGCTTCCTATAGCCTGATTTTATACAGCACCAATTTTTGGTATTTACACGCGAATTCCCTTCGTCTTTTCGACAAGATATTACCTTCTTTGTCAATTGACAAGGTATTATAGTGTCAGATGTCAAGGAATCCACGTCAACGCGAATTTAGTATTTTTTGCATTATTCGAATGTGATTCGGCATGACCCGGTTTCAGCAGACGACAGAGTCAAAAATACTTAATTGTCAAATGACAGAAAGAATTTAAATCCACTTGTTCCCTAGGTGTCAGCAAGTGTCCGTTTAAGAGACGTACCAGCGTGCTGCAATATAGTATATTATTAAAAATATTTAGCACTTTCGAGACCAAGCGGATGATTTGTTTATCATGTACATGATTTTAATTGTTGAATAAATTCTTCTTTAATTTGTGTTTATTTCCACTATTCACTTGTATTGAAAATAGCAATTTTAATCGGCCGACACTTTGTAATCACTGTATTATTCGCAGCGACAACTTCCTAGGTTGGGCACCTTGCGTTGGAATACCGGTAATATTTTGTCGAGTGACGACTCACAAATGATAAAATCGCGCCCGTAATAATTTAAATTGTGATTCGAAATTACGTTCGCGCCGAGATTCCTGTTGGAAGTGCTAGACAATTGGGAATAAACAATACATCATAATAACATTTCAGAGTTTACAATTGTTGCTTGGGAACGAGGCCGTGGTGGAACAGAAAAAAATTTAAATGGCCCCACGTTTAGCGCCAGTGTTAGCGTCAGCGTGCGTGCTGATGCTATCGGCAGGGTTGGAGAAAGCTCCCACATATTTAATACAAATTAGTTGCTGTATCTGCCCCAAATAAAAACTAGCTCAGGTTCGGTGCAAGCAGGGTTTCTTTTAACCTCAAGGCTAGTGCTCGTGGTTCGGAACTTCACGCTTCTCCATCCCCCCAGGGCCTCTCTCGACAAGCAAAACACGGTAGGTTATCACATAAATAGTTTATTCAATTCTAGGAGACACAATAATACATAAGAGGAACGATCCTAGCTGAAAGTTAGTTTGAACGTCAGTCTCTGCTCTCTACACGCGTGGTTAGGGCTAAAACATTATTTGCACACAAAGGGTAACATGGTAATTGACTCACGTTTGGTTTATGGGCCAACAGCGGCTTTACGCGCTTGTTCTCCCGGTCTCAGCAGCGTCCATGCGGACACCGGAAGTGCACAACCGGCGAAACTGAACTTGTGTCGCACATGTTCGCGCGGGACGTGGGCCCGGGAAGCTCGCTTGCTGAAGACTGGGCGCTTGCCGCTCGAGATGGTCTAGCGACAGCTCGGTTTGTCGCTCGCGGGAGGGGGTAGTGCGCGCGCCTCTATATTGGCGGTCTATTTGTAACGTAACACTGTAAATGTACATTAAAAAAAAAAAAAAATAAAAAAAAATAAAATCTTAAATATGAAAGGTGGTCTTACACCAAAGCGATACAGAGTATCTTCCACCCTGGAACGTGCCGCAAATATACTACGTATTATTTTAAATGAATTGATTGTGAAGTAACACAAATTAATTAAATTAAATTGCCACGCCGGGATTCGATCCCGCAACCTTCGAATTGCGAGTAAGGAGCTTTACCCCTAGACCACGCCGGTCGTTAGGTATAAAATTCAATAAAAAAATTGGAATATAGCTCAGTAGCTAGTGAAATTAAACATGTACTTATTTTAAGAAACTTTAAATAAAAATGTAAAAAATATGTGTGTAATGAGTACTAGAAGTGCAAGATAAAATGAAAAATGTATCTATGTTTACGTTACACCATAGGAGTAGATATGTTTTAAGTTTATTAAATATATTTTTTTTAAATACGGCAGGCTATGGCGATACTTCGTTATCCGAGGTGTGTTGTTAAAACGACTAAATGTTAATGTTAAAGTCACCATCGTAAATATTAAGATCACTTCCAGGATGTGGTGCCAGTAACTAGTAGGTGCTTCTTGTTTAACGCGCTAATGGAGGGGGAGTGCTTCGAATAAAGGGGTTTCAAAGGAAGCCACTTTCCGGACAGCAGAGCTTTGGTAATAAAAGCCAACTACTTTTACTGCTTTTTTAACTGCTTTGACGTTTTTAAGTTTTTTTCTTTTGTTTCCTCGTTTTATCACCATCAACGTCCAGCCAGTTTCGTTGTATAACTGAACTAGCAAAAGCTATAATTTTTTATATTTTTTAAATAGACTTTTAAGAAAGCTGCTGCATTTAATTTACACTTAAAGCCAGTGCAATTTACTCGAGTTACAGCCACTGCAAACATACATGACGTAGGACTTAAGAATTTGAGAGCCGATGGCTGAAGCTTCTCTATATTGTAATATAAGCTTTCAAGATGATAGTGTTGGAAGGCTTATACGCAGAAGGTAGCGTGGCGTGGAAGCAAACGCCGCATCCTTTATCCTCCACACAGCGTCCCTAAGGATGACATAGGCCTTTAGGGAAATTATTTTCCTCAGGGCCTCCTGTGTGGAGCTCACGTAAAAAAAAAATCCTTAATCAGTATTAACCACGAAGAATTTCAATAGCTCCACACAGGAGCCTCGAGAAGAATATATTCTCTCAGTGCTTATTTCATCTTAGGGGATGCTGTGCGGGGGGTCTTTTAAATAAAAGGAACGAGAGGATGTTTTGTGAAGGATAAGGTATGAGGGGTGGGTAGGAATCTGGGGGACAGTGGGTCCAGGAGTGATGGTCGTATGAAAACATCCCTCCCACGGCGGTACAAGGTGTTGGTTCCAGAAAGACCTGCTGAAGAGGTTAAAAGGTCGTTTCCTCAACCTCAACCAGTCTCTCCCGTTCCATCCCGCCATGCTGTAAGTGGGCAGAGGCATCCGCCGCCAAGACCCAGACTCACCTCACCCCATGTTCCCTAAGTCGCCAAACGTACCGAATGGGTTTACGAATGGCGGAGATATGATTATCCAGTATTATTTTATGTGAGATGTTTTTAAAAAGTAGCTTGGAAAATAATTGAAGGGTTCTGCTGGTGTAACTAAAAAGCTTATTTAACAATGTAAAGCAAATGGAAGGAGAAAGAAACCTATTTCAAGAAAATATTAAACGACAGATTGGTGAAAAGAAAAAGTATTCCGAGATTCCCGAGAAAACTAGGCATGTTCAAAGCTTCAAATTCCTAATTCGAGAAAGAAAAGATTTATGCCAAGAGTTGCGCGGTAGTCCAGAACATCTGTCTATGCCCGCAGGAACTGGTATTAAGACTATTTATTTAGTACTCAACACAAAAACTAACCAAAAGGACATACTTGTTATTGTTGTTTTATCTAGCTACTACGATATCGAGAATTTTTAAATTAATGAATTTTTGTTCGGCACATTTTTATTCTAAACATAGAATCATTTTTATGGTATGTTGCCTTTTCTATTTTATCTGACAAGGAACATTACTATTGTGGCAAATTTCATTCTTCAAACAGGTTTTATTTAACACCGCCAATTGGATGTCGGGCTATTCTCCGGCGATAAAATAATATTTTACGTTGGTGGATAGGTGATAGGTAGCCCGTCAAAAATGAGGAATTTTTTGGTATCGGCAAATTCTGATTTGAAACCATAAAATTTAAAACTGCTTTTCGGCAAATGAATTATAAACACATTTCTACTACGCTCCATAGTTCACTTCCTTCAGCAACAAAGTACACATGATTTCAAAAAATAATTCAAACCAGGAGGACTAAGAAAAATATTATGAATAAACTTTTTGCCCTATGATTTTTTTTTTAATTATTTTTTTTGCGATTTAAACAAAATATATTGGCATAAAAATAAAATATATTTTAATGTTTTAATTTGGTTATTTGACTTATTTCTGAGAATTTTAACTTCGTAATGAAAAATCTCAAACAATATTATCCTTCTTGTAAGAGTTCGCTCAGCCACTGCATGACTGCTCATGATATATACAAAAAGGTAATTGAATAGCATTAAAAGATACCATTAATTTTTTGATCTGTATATAAACCTGGTAGTAAGAATTCTTTCATAGAGAGCTCGGTGTAGCAATTTCAAAGTGCCCAGAAATGTAGAAATTCTATGGAATTACTGTCCGTGAGGGGTTGACCACGTATGTGCAGCGATTAATGTATCTTTTATAATAAACACGATGGTATTACTTTGTTTAATTCCACTTTTTATTTTCTTATCCAACTAGTTTCGGTTCAACCTGAACCTTTTTCAGGGAAGAATAAAAATATACATACAAATATACATCAGTATATTTTTATTCTTCCCTGAAGAAGGTTCAGGTTGAACCGAAACTAGTTGGATAAGAAAATAAAAAGTGGAATTAAACAAAGTTATACCATCGTGTTTATTATAATTATGTATTCCTACAATGTGTTTGCTACATGTGAAAATTAAATGTATCTTTTGTAATCTTTTCACATTCATTCTTTCCTTTAATTACGTTAACCCTTTTCTCTTTCTCTGGTAAGCATGAAAAGATGCTTCAGCTCCCCTGGATTCAGTGGCGAGCAGTGCCCTTTAACGCTCTAGCGGGATGAGCTTAACTGGACCAAAGACGGCGAAGCTTTTGTGTCCCTATTTTCGACGTTTTTCTACAACCATATTTTCATATGCTGCACCTATTTGGGGAAACGCCGGGAAAATAAAAATAGACTCTTAAAAATCCTGCAAAACAAGCCGACTAACATTGAATGCTTCTTAGTGGATTAGGGTTAAGATGAAGTTATACGTGAAATCCGATTTAGGTACTATTTAGATTCACCTTTATGACGAATCAGTTTACATTATGAACATCAAAAAATATGCTATGGATAAATTGAAGCTTTTACTAGCTTTTATATGTATTGAAATTACAATAAAATTATTATTTACAAAACAAAAATATAAGCGTAAACCACAACAAAAAATGTTTTTTCATGAATTAACTATGAAGTAATATAAAAAAAAAACAATTTTTGAAAAATACCGCTTAATGGCTAAGACTATTTTTGAGGTTTTGTATGTTCTAACTTTGTTTCGTTTTCATTAAATTATGCACAAAATAAATGAAAACCACTTTTTCGCTTACTTGCCTCGTGCACATATGACGCGCTATTTTAAATTTTGTATGGCATGAGAATCGAAATATCTCTAGCGTTTATATTCCTCTGAACACTCCACACAAACGTGAAAACATTTCCCAGATAAAGGAATTGATTTAATCATTTGCAGAACCATTTCGAGCGCATTGAGAGACTTCGCTTGTCAGAGAATTACTCAGACTATCTTGCACTCGTTTACTATTTTGTTTGTTTATATCTGAAAAAAAAAAATTCTTTTTGAAAAAGTGTAAGTTTTGACAGCGACTATATTTTTTTATTTTTATATCTGCTTTCTGTCATGAAAATATTCGCCCACCGCCACTAGTTGGAATATGTACCTACATAATCCAGTAGTTTTGTTTTTATGAGAGGTCGGAAGGTGGTACGTTACAAACATGGGTTAAGTAAAGTTGCGGAATCCTGAAAAAGGGGACAAACCCTCATTCGGACCTCGTCATTTACGTAATTCCGTTTGTCGTTGTCGCGCTCTGAATTACTTACTTCCGTGTTCGCGTGTTTGTAAAGAGTTTGTTACATCGCACGCGTAATTGTGTGAATTTTCTGCTGAGAATACTGAATACTCCATGTGCTCAAAAATGGATGGACGACCGGCCCTTTTGCAATGATTTAATATACCTGTTTTTCTCTTTAAAGGAAGAGATATATTATCTTAGAGGGTTTTTAAAACAATATTGTAGTCGCAAATGTATTCACTGCAAAAATCAATGTACTGTAATCATAATATTATGGAATATTTTGAAAATATGGGAATATGTGAACAGTAGGCACTGGAGGGGAACTTGATTCACCTCCATTTCCCAAAGCACGTACTTATGATATTATGGCACTTAGGAATCACTAGGCTGATAAATGCACAAGTCTCCGAACGAATCGATATTAATGTCACCAAGAAACTCCAGGTGATGATAACTGCATAAAATTGCTTAAATGGACCGGAGTTATTATACCATATTAGAAAATATTGTCATATGTAGGAAATATTGGCACATATTGTCAGATAGGATGGAAATGGAAGGTTAGTTTGATGGAGGGTAGATTTATATATTGCGTCAACAAATATGAATTTGTTGATTGTGCAGTAATACAGAACTAAACATAATCGGTGATGTCTTAGCGAAAAGAAATCGCTGTCGTTCGAATTAGATAACGTTGTTTTTTTATACATTTGTTTTTAATGTTGTTTTGGAATTCTATTGTAATGATTTATTAGAACAATTTTAAACTTTTATCCTATAATAATTATAATAAAGGTAACTATCAATCAATTTCAAAATTCCCTCAGGGGATGCCATCTTTGGGAATGCTGCGTGTGGTTTTTTTTATGAAAATGATGGAGAGGTGAAGTTTCAGAAAAGAATAAGTTATGTGGGGTGGATAGAAATCTGGAGTTCAACGTTTCCAGGAACGACGGACGCAAGAATCCATTGCACTCTAGTAGGTCCATAGTCCAGCTGGAGATGTTAAAAAGTCCGCCTCTCAACCTCAACCAGTCTCTCCCAACCCATCCTACCAAGTCCCGCCAAGCCAACACATCCATCGCCAATACCTAGACAAATCTCACCTCATGAACACGGGCATCCCTGATAAGTCATCGAACGTCGCGAACTACTTCGCGAACTACTTCGCGACGACAACTACTTGGGGTGACCTACAGCAAAGATTATGTTTATCCATTAAATGGTTCCCGGGGCGGCGGTACAAATACCCGCCTCCCAAATTAAATTGAAAATTTAGAGTTAAAACACAACACAACAACAACTAAAACACGTAAACCCAACAGTAAACTCATAATAAATTCAGAATTTACCACCCTTCACTGTGGCTTCAGTGTTTGTAATTCAGTAAAGTTCCAGTTATATGTACAAAATATTATATACGATCTGTACCAATAGCAATTTTACGTTAATAGGCAGAATATTTATGAGAACTTGCATTGCAAATTGTTATACAGCCAATGAAAAGTGAAAATTTTGTCAAAAGCTCTAAAAACTGCTGTGCGGACGAAATGGTATTATTTATTGAAATTTATAATTTTGGTATGATGAAATAAGTCGACGTTAAACTTGGCAAATGTTCAGTGATTAAATTAAATGTTGCCCAGAGAATTAGCTACTCCCAGGAATTTAGTGAAATTATTATAGAACAACAAATAATCGTTGTTGGTAATGCTTACATCTACATAATATTTCAATAACAGAATGCGGAAACTTATCAGTGAGTGATGTACTTTGGTTGTTTATAAACATAGTTTGGAAATGTTTCATTAAGTAAATAAATTTATTTAAGGTATTTGATAAACTGGGTTGATTTTCGTTAAAAAAGTATCTAATAAAAAACGTATTTAACTACCTTGATAATTATTTTACAATTTACAAGTCTTGTAATTTAAATTAATATTTTTGTGAACTATTGCATTTAGTTTTTTAATGTTTATTTAGATGTAGTCAGTAACATACATTTAGTAAGAAAATCATAAAAAATACAATTTACGAGATACAGTTAATCGTCACCTTAGTTCGTATTTGCCCAACACACCATTAAAAAAATTACAGGAGGAGAAGGTTTTCTTTCATTATTTCAATAAAACATCTTGAAAGGTTTTTGTAATTTATTTTTGGGGTGTTATGCCGTGTTTCGCTACCTCCTTCTTTAGCCAACGTTTCGGACAGCGTTACAGTGTCCATCAACAGGGCAGATGAGCAAATGATATTGGTGAAAGTGTTTGCTTATGTATGTCGAAGCGATACCGTGCTGCCAGCTCCATTTCTCTACGAGCTGTGATATGATGAAAATATCTGTGATATCATTTCTCTACGAGCTGTGATATCAATATCTTGAAGGTGTTTAAGATAAAGCTATTTCTGTAAAGTTAAATTTACTATAAATACTTCTTATTTAAGTGATTAACTATACTTTTTTTATATTTTATTTTTAATTTAAAAAAGGAGATTGCACGAAAACTAAATGGTCTGTTGGACAAATAAGAACTAAGTTGACCAAATGTTTGAAAATAGGTTTAAAAAATACATTTTCAGAAAAAATTGGTAACTAAAATAATATTGGTGAGTATGTTCGTATTCAAATCAAAAATTGTTTTTTACATATAAAGCACATGTCTTACGAAAAGTGCTAAGGCTTGGGCTTTACTGCATTTGGTAGGTTATTATAAAGTTCTTGCCCTTTATATTTATTTATTTATTTATTTATTTATTTATAGATAGATACAAATGAAAGTACAAATTACATATTAGGAGATTTGCCTGTCCAAATAGGAAATAATATAAAACGCGCTGTTTTGTGTGCACGAAAGGTTAATTTTGGGAAGCCTAAAATCTCTGCGTCTTCTCGTAGGATAATTGTGAATATTTTCA
The DNA here is from genome assembly GCA_936435175.1 of Glyphotaelius pellucidus. NCBI lineage: Eukaryota > Metazoa > Arthropoda > Insecta > Trichoptera > Limnephilidae > Glyphotaelius > Glyphotaelius pellucidus. The sequence goes on from OW386547.1 coordinate 28,314,463, forward strand.
TGGTACACAATATCACCTTGCTTATAATTTGGGAGCATAGTAATTGTAAGCTTGTTCATCATTATTCGTATTAAATATTATAATTTGTTTGGTTGTCATCATATTTAAATTTTGTAACATAAATTTAACTCTAGTAAAAATGCTGCATTTTAAAATCACCTCTTCCCCATATTTTGTATAGGTTGTATTATAATTTTGACCTACGTTACATAAGAACAATAATTTAAATGTGTAGTTATCATTGAATAATTTATTGTAAACGAGGCGCTTTGACTTGAGTTCCAAGTTATTTCTGATCGTTTTTAGGAATCCAACTTTTTTAGCAATTTTCTTCTTTATGTATTCTAGGTGTTCGTTGAATGTTAATTTATCATCTAATATTATATCAAGATATTTAATACTGCTAACCCTTTCTATTTATTATCATTTTTTAGTATTGTCTGCTCGTTTCCACTTACGCTATCCAAAGTTAAAACATTTGTTTTCATAATATTCATTTATTGTTTGTTTTGATTTAGCCAAAGCGTTACAATTCTTATTTTTTCAATGACATCCTGTAAATTTTTACTTGCCATGTTTAATAATGTATCATCAGCAAAGAGTTTGATCGCACAATGCTTTAATGCTTTGATGATATCATTCATATTATATAATTAACAACAATGGATCTAAGACAGAACTCTGCAGACACCCTTTTCATTGACATATTTTTATTGACTACTGAAGTCAATTGACGTCATATTGACGAAATTTTCCGCTTTAATTTGGTAACTTTGAAATACTATTTTGTTAAGTTTAACAAAGTTTTGTTTGATCATATTTCCTTTAATTTCTAAATGTAATTTCACTGGATTCATTTGTAATTTACTGGTTTCAAATATTGTTAATACTTTTTGGTCGCGAATTAATTAAATATTTTTTTTTTTATTTTTATAAGAAAAACTCACTTTTTATAACTTTTGAAGATTATCCCCGTCAAAGAAATATTACATTTTATTAACCGGTTGACCGGTCAGTGGTTAGTGGGCATCGCGTTTGAGTTCCACCCGGGCATCCCGTGTACGATTCCTCGGCTGGCTAAGTCCGCCATCACAACGCAAGCAACATTTCGGCTTTCTGTGATGGTAGTAGTAGGAGACTTTCAAGCTTTGTTGGGTTATTCGTAACCCGGGAATGTTTGTCTTTCTTTAAAAAAAAAAAATTAAAAGAAAAAATTAACTTCCGCACGTAGGGATTTGAACTGGAAACCTCTGAATTGTCTTTCCCCTTTACCACGGAGACCGTCAAGCAACATAATGAGATTTACCTGTAAAAGCGCGGAATCGGTAAAAAAAAATCTATAAAAATTTTATTTCCAAGAAATATTCCTTTATTTTGCATTTAATTTTTATAATCTCTTTAATGCCAATTACCGGGCACTTTGGAAAAATTAATTACCTTTGTCAAAAAAATGTCAGTTACACCCCAAACTCCAGATAATATTGTCACATTATTTATTTTAATTTAATATTTTATTTTAGAAATAAAATGCTTGGAATCCGAAAAAAGATTGTTCAGTCGATGGAAAGGTCGACGTATTAACAAAGTATTTACTTTATTGTAAATTTATTTAACCTAACGTAACCACGGAACACGAGGATTCTTCCAAAGACAATTCTTGGAAGGTTGACGCAATTTGTATTCGGCTTACCGCCTACGAGAAACGATTTTGAAGTTTATCAAAAATATCCATCATGAAAGCCTGATATAAAAATAATATGTTTACTCAATCGACTTTTATTAATTTTTTGTTGATATAAAGATCAAAGGCAAGCAAAACAATAATAACTATTAACATTATGAAAAAGCAAAACAATAATAACTATTAACATTATGAAAAAGCAAAACAATAATAACTATTAACATTATGAAAATTTGCTTGGGAGAGCAAAGAATTTTATACTAACTCGCATTTCAAACTATTACAAAAACTATCAAACATTGGAATAAATGGTAATGAACTTTTAACAAAACAATAAGTTTTGGCGTACCTCATGGAGGTGTTTTGAGTCCCACTTTATTGTTAATTTTTATAAATGAATTGTGTAATCTACCTATCGATGCCAAAATACTCGTAGCTTCGTTGATGATACGATTCTCCTCTTAAAATCATGTACTGGAATGATGTCTACCTAAAAGCCAACCGAAGCATTTAACCCTTAATTTACCCGGTAGGTCCCTGGGACTCCATTGAAAACTTTCAGCGCTCATACACCGTTGGTTTTTGGAATTACAAATTTTGCGTTCCAGTACCTTCACCCAGCGACATGCCAAACGCGGGAGAGAGTGGGCGTCGATGTGCGAGGCTTCGGTTGATAAGTAATCACGCTAGTGGAGTCCGTGGGACTCCACCGGGATATTAATGTTACATTTTTAGTCTATTGACGACATTGAGCAAAAAAAGCAAAAAAAAAATCTTGTTCTTTTTTTTGCTTTTTATAATTGATTATGTTTTTTGTTATATTTCTTTAAAAATAACTTTGAAAAATTGTTTTGTTTTTGAAATGTTGAGACTAGAAGTTAGGTCTCGTAATTTTTTTTACAAAAAATGCCATATTCTAGAAGTTCCAATAAAAGGCTATGATTCTATAATTTTAAATAAAAACATTTGCCATTGTAATACCAAATATATAATAAATAAATACAACTAGCATTTCATTTAAAGAATTGTTAATTTCATATTTAATTAACGACTTTATTTCCGGGAGTCCCGAGGACCCCACCGGGTAAATTGTGTATGTATGAAGTCACCGGGTAAATCAAAGGTTAAATTATTGTGTTAATTTATTTACATGGTTTTATTTACCCCTTTCCTATGTATTTGTATTTGTATGATATTGTTATAGTAATTTAATTATCGATTGAAACCGATTTAATTAGAAAATCAATTGGGTGAGGCATTTGGAGTAAAATTATTTTGGTATGTTTTTAGGTTTTCACGGCCAAAAAGTATTTTTGTTATTGTTTTTGGGGTGTTATGCCGTGTTTCGCTACCTCCTTCTTTAGCCAACGTTTCGGACAGCGTTACAGTGTCCATCATCAGGGCATCATCTCATCTGCCCTGATGATGGACACTGTAACGCTGTCCGAAACGTTGGCTAAAGAAGGAGGTAGCGAAACACGGCATAACACCCCAAAAACAATAACAAAAATAAAATTATTTTGTTTATAAGTATTTCTGAATGGTTTTATAAATTATGTAAAAACCACAAAGTGTACATTTTAAATCTAATATCTACATTTCTGTGCAAATACGCACACTTAAACTTAAACGTAGGAGACTCTTGAGTATTTCCCACATCCTTATTTCTTGCCATAAATTTCCCCGAGTTCCTTTTCCACCATTAAGTGAACATTTCCTGTGCATAGAATCTAATTTCATCTTTCCCTTGGCATTTTCAGTGGGGACCTTGTTGCTTGAATATTTGAGCTCGTGAAGCCACTGACGCGATTTTCCAACTAAGTTTTCCTAGCGGTGACATGATCAAAGAACTATCCGCGTGCAGTTTTCAAAAATCCTGTTAAACATATATTTCTATTTCTCTTATGCAAGAAATATCTTTGAACTTTTGAAGCTGCCTTTACTTTGGTAGTAAGTTTAGTTCTGTTGGAGTTTTATGAGAACACTACCGATGCAGTGGAATTTTGAGTGTTTGCAGCACAAATAACTCTTGAAATACTTCGGGCGTAATGAAAAATGAACAGATTTTTTTTTTTGCTGAAATGTCGAGATCAAAGCAGGAGAGTTATGCTGCTTCACACAAAAAGAGACGGGTATGGGTACCACCACTCTGGGAACCATTTATTATAAATGGATAACCACACCCCTAAAGGGGTCACCCAAAGTGATTCGATATGTTTGATGACTTAGCAGCGGTGCGCAGGTCCATGAGGTGAGGTTTGTCAAGATCTTGACGCGTACTGCAGTGGGAGGGATGGACACCCCCCAAGAATAACAAGGCTATGAGCGAATGTTTTTCCTCATGGCCTCCCGTATGGAGTTAATGTAAAAAAAAAACAGGAAAGAATCGATGACAAACTTCTTTGATTTTTTTAGACGAGCTGTGCACCTAACGAACGATTTTGTAATTCTCCAATAAACTCAATATTTTTTGTACCGACCATTAAAATAATGAACCACTTTTTATTAATAATGGTTTTAATCTTTTTAAGTTGACTGATATTAATCTACTTAGATATTAAAAATGTATCTCATAATATTACAGCACATTTTTCTGGGATTGTTATTGAAATTGTTTTTATTCGTTAAATTTACGATGAATTCCAATTCCGCATGTATTACGTGAGGCTTGACAGATATTTTTGGCAAGAAAACACGAGTTGGTTTTTGTCTGTTCCAATGGTATATTATTTTCCTTCCCCAATTGTATCCACCTACTTCAGTCTCTATGAAATGTTACGTCAAAAACAGAAAAATCTCGTATAATTTGGTTCTATCTTCAAAAAACCAGGAAAAGCTTTTTCTTCATATTTTGAAGAAGTGCTGTTATTTTTCTAACATCTTTCAAGAGCCTGCGAGAATTTCTCTCGGAGATTTATAAGAATAAACGTAAATTTACGACTGGAAATTTGAATTTTTAAACAATCTTTGAAGTTTGTCGCTCTCAGTATTTCATTTACTTTTGTATCCCGGGTCTTTAATCCTTTCAGTTCCTTGCTGAGAGGAACAAATAATAATAAACCTTTGAAGATTCCAGCAAGATTGAAGAGTTCAGGGTGAAAATACAAAATGTGCATACATACTTTAGTCGTATAGAACCAAAGACTTTTCAAGCCAAATGTAATTTCAAACGCGACTTAAAAAAAATATACGAATTTTAAAGTTATTTTCATTGTTGAACAAAAACCTCAAAATAAGGTAGTTTCATTACTTAGTGATGTAAGTCCCTGAAACCGCACAATTTTAAGGTTTTTAAATGTAATAGGTATTAATTAAAAAATATATATGAAGTAAGTGAATTTTTCTAACATTATTCAGATTCAAATCAAAAATCATATTAGATACGAGCCGTAAAGTGACCAGAACTTAATAGCCAGACACTATCCAAACCTTCACATATATTACTTCTTACCTTCCCCCACTACCACCACACAATATTAGATATTTTACTAGCTGACCCAGCCACGCGTTGCTGTGGCTGTGACGAAACAAAACGACATCTGTTAATTTCCATGTAAATCAAATCCACACCTACCGCTTGCCAGCCAACAACGTTCTTATATATTTCAACCAATTTACACAAAATTTTGACAAATTTTATATTTATTCACTCATGAATCACTCTATTGGTGAAAACCACATAAAAATCCATTCAATAGTTTTTGAGTTTATCGCGAACAGACAGACAGACGCGCCGGAGGACTTTAATTTATAATATGTAGAGACGTGAATACCGCAAAAGATTACCAACTACTACTCCCAACCGCCTGGAGACAGACTATGGCAAGCCCAATTGGAGTATACTGTGAAGTTGAATATGGGGGGGAGGGGATGAAAATGAATAAGAGGAAGATGGGGAAGTATCCGACTATTCCGATCTGGTATGTTCAAATGGTGATTGGGTGAAATTGAGACCATTTTCTGCTCTGGAACTTATCGCAAATATACTACATATTATTTTTTAATAAATTTTGTCAAACAACACACCATTAATAGGTACAAATAATGCCATGGTCCAATTACTACCTGAATGAAATCTTAACCAAAATAGCGTTGCACAAATTATCCAAATTCAATTATTATCTGGCTCTGAGGCTAAGGATTCTTATGACGTTCTCGTATTAACCTCTCCACGAGTATGGACGAAACGGTCCGGCAAAGAGAAAAAATGCTCAGAAGAGTATGGACGAAACGTTTCGTCCGCGGCTATTATTCAAATACCGTCATATTTAATGAAACTATTTGACTTGAAATGGCTTCTATTGACATCTGCGCATAATTTATTGAAGTTTTGGAAGACATAAGTACAATACCAACTTCACAGTTTTAGTTTAAAAATTCTTTTTGCGTCATTTAGCGGTCGTAATAGGAAGGAAGCAGTTTTTTGTATGGACATGTTTTTTTTCAGATATGTTGGTTTATTTTTGTGGATTGATGTCGACGACATTTTAATTCAAAATTTAATATTATTTTTAGTTAACCTTTGATAATTTATAAAAAAAATAAATAAAAACTCACTCCTCACGTACAGTTTTGTTCGCCAAAACTCACTCGCGGAGAGTTTGAATTTAATTTAATTTTTACCAAAATTTTACACTGATATGTTTTGGTATACGCACTAACTTACTTGCGTATTTATTTTGTAAAAATTTTCTTTTGTTTTGAGGTAAAATTATGTATGTTCCATAAAATAAATGTTAATGTTCTTAATCATATCATCAATCAATAATGCAAACAAAAGCCTTCAAAATCCCATTTTTTCTCGTTCAAAAAATTTCTCCGTATTGTCTAATGAATACTTATTGTTGCTTGTTTCATGCTGATGGTGTATTCCAAATTATGTTGTTTTAATAATAAATGCACCTTAATATTCATAAATACGTTAAAAAAAACTCCAAAAATCTTTACAAAATTCTTAAAAGATTTTTTCAACCTAAGACTGAAACATTATTGGATTACTTTCAGATTTTAAGGTAAAATTTTCATTACTAACTTTGTTAATAATTAAATCCATCAACGAAGAAAGTATCTCCAACTTTTTATAAAATAAAAATTAAAAATGATAATTTTATGCTCCTAGCTGAAATAAACAGTTTTTTAAACTTTAGAAATCATCGATCGATACGATGAAACATCGATACGATTAACTTAATACTGGAGGCCTTGAGGAAAATAATATCCCTTAGGGCCTATGTAATCTTTTTAGATGCTGAATGTACAGTATTTTCGAGAAGTAGAAGAAGGTTCACAATAGATTAATTATAAAGTTCCAGAATGAAAGATCCTCTCAGTTTAGCGCTGGTGTAAGACCAACATTCAGAATTGTTGCTCGAAATGGCTTTAGCCGTGTTTGTTGACCAGATCTAAAAAGCCAGATCTAAAAAGCCAGAAAAAAACTTCCCCTCATTTCTCTTACTCATCTCTTTCCTCTCCCACTATCTTCAGCCTCACAACATACCCCAATCGGGGATGCCATTGTCTCACTGGCTCCAGGGGAGAGCAGCTGGGACTCTTTTGCGGTACTCATATTAAAAAAAAGTAAACATGCGTCTTGAAAATAACTATTTTGTAAGAGGAAAAAGTATTAAGACGCTGAAAACAAAACTTTTAATTTCAATTACTTAGTTAATAATAAAATATTAAGTATTTAATTTTTTATAATATATGGATTTTAGCTGTTTCAAAACGAAAAATTCATCATCCTTTAAATCCCGAAAAGCTTATGTGATAATCGATTAAATCACCTCTTTCAATATTCAAGAGTTGTTAGGTGTACGATGTGAGATCTGAGAGATTTTTAATTTTTTTATTATATTTTTTTTTATTAAAAACATTTATTAAAGTTACAATTTTACAACATAGTTATTAAGTGGTATCGTGTCGAATCCAAGATTCGTTAGGTGGGACGATGTAAAATCATAATAAACATGTGTTAGTGATTATCCCTCCCTTCCTTGTACCTACCCAAAACTTTTGGCATTATGCATACCCACGAAAAGTACATAAAACCACAATTTCATGCGTACAAGTGTCACAAAACTTAAGTGCGCTTCAGTGCAATAATATAATTTTTGGTCGTATCATTATTAGAAGATTATCTCCAGTTAGATAAAGATCCATGCGTGTTATAAAACTAAAAAACGGTATTGTTTAATTGGCAGTTATCTGAGAGCGGAAAGCGAATAGCAACATCATTGTGCCATCTTTTTTTCCTAAATCTGTTATTATTTCTAACACGTAGCTAATATTGAAGGAGGAAGAAAAGTGAGACCATTCTATTCGCGTCATATAATATTGATATTAATAATCTTTATTACAATGCAAGAATCGCACAAAGACGTACTCTCCGCAAGAATTTACTGGTGAATACAAAATTGTGATCCCGACGACAGAATGACATTTTTCATTTGTGCAACATCAGTTTTTTTTTCTTCTTTTTTTATATGAATACCGCACAAGAGTCCCAACTGCTCCCGTCTGGAGCCAGTGGGAATATGCCATCCCCAATCGGGGTATGTTGTGAGGCTGAAGGTAATGGGAAGGAGAAGGAGATGGGGAAGTGGAAGGTTGGGAAGTATCTGGCTATTCAGATCTGGTCACCAAACACGGCTAAAGCCCTTTCAAGCGACGTTTCAATTTTGAATGGTGGTCTTACACCAGGGCGATACTAATAGTATCTTCCACTCTGGAACGTGCCGCAAATAAACTATATATTCTTTTAAATGAATAAATTGTGAAATAACACAAATTAATCAAATAAAATTTATTTGGCACGCCGGGATTCGATCCCGCAACCTTTGGAATGCTAGTCAAGGGCCGTCGATCAGAGTAAATAATTGTCTGCTATTGTATATTTAAACTGCAAATCTCAATACTCAGTTTAACTCTTTAAAAATACCCTCCGTACGGTACCTTCAAAGATGACAGTGTGTATACCATGAAAATTTTGAATAAAAATATCTATTTGTACAACAAGGCGGTGTTTTTTTGCCCGGAAGCCTTTTCAAGGGTAAACTGCTACTGCTGTTTACTACCCTGCTGAAACGTTTTGGTTACTGACAGTTAAAATCATCATGAATAATATGAACATGATTGTGCGAGGAGATACTGAAAATCTGTATTTCCAGAAAACAATTTTAAACAAAATTTGCACCTAATACCTAAAACCTATTTAGGTATAACTTAAGTTAATATTTTCACAAACAAGAAAAAAATTTCGATGACTTGGTTCCGAAACATTACAGCACTTGAAAATGGCAAATTCATAAACATTCAGACGTTTAAACAATACCATACAATTTACATTACTCAAGGAAATAATATGTAATGATAAATCGAGACTAAAGACGAGACTAAACTAATTTGAAATAAAAAAAGTAAAATAGCACTTCTTCAAACTTATTCGTTAAGTTACGGAATCTACATGGATTATTTCTAAGATAATTTTGTTCAGATTTAAATCGATGGTTTAGCTTTCATCTTGTATAAACATCTTTCAGCACGCTGCCTCCGAAACAAGGAGCCAGAAGATAGGCGTAGTTATTTAGTTATCCAGGGCTCAAGGCTCCAGGCTCAGGGCTCAGTGCTCGGGGCCTGAGGCCCGACCAGACGGAAGGTCCATTCCAAGACAACGCGTCAAAGCCCATCCAAACTTTATTGCCCGGAAAATTCTTGATAAAGCCTAATATATAATGCCGAAAGTTTTCTCGTTCCAAACTGACAGATAAACGCAAGTACTGGGGCGTAGTAGTAATGAAAATAGCGAAGGTTTAAATGAAAATTGCCTGCTCGGTAACCAGTCATTTGATATTCTAACTTGTTATAGTTTTGGTATTTGAAGTCATCAATTTAATGAACTTAGTGCAGTTATCATTGTGATTTAATTGGTTTCAATATGTGTGAGTGTGTTCCGTGACAGAGTTGTGTGGCGGTCTATCCTCTCTGCTACTCTGGAGCGTGATGGTTAGTTAATTTATTTGAGCTATCATTTTCATTCAAAAATAGTTACTTGGAGGTATTATCTGAGACTTTTCAATATTTTTAACTTTTAGGTACCAATGCTCTAAACAAAAGCTTTGATTTGAAATTTTCGCGGCCAAAAGAATTATCGTGATTTATTTTTGGGGTATTATGTCGTGTTGTGCTACCTCCTTCTTTAACTTATGTTTTTAGATAGGTAGACTTCACATCAGCCCTGATGATGGATACTACAATGCTGTCCGAAATATTGGCTAAAGAAGGAGATAGCACAAAACGGCATAATACACCAAAAATAAATTACGATAAAACAACAGTTCAATGCTGTATATTTTCTTTGGCTGCTTGCATTACTAATCACCTTGAACCATTAACAATAATAAGCAATAGTGCAAATGGAATGCAACCTTTACAAATATGCAATGGTGCAAATGGAATGCAACCTTTACAAATATGCAATAGTGCAAATGGAATGCAATCTCTACAAATAAGCAATAGTGCAAATGGAATGCAACCTCTACAAATAAGCAAAAGAGCAAATAGAATGCAATCTCTAAAAATAAGCAATAGTGCAAATAGAATGCAATCTCCACAAACAATAATAAGTAATAGTGCAAATGGAAGCAAATTCTACAAATAAGCAATGGTGCAAATGGGATGCAATCTCTACCAACAATAATATGCAAAAGTGCAAATGGAATACAATCTCTACCAACAACAATATGCAAAAGTGCAAATGAAATACAATCTCTACATACAATAAAAAACAATAGTGCTGATGGATTGCATTCTCCACCAACAATAATAATCAAAAGTGCAAATGGAATGCAATTTCCGCAAACAATAATAAGCAAAAGTGCAAATGGAGTGCAATGTCCACAAACAATAACAAAGAACAGGCAAATGGAAATGTTAACTACGACTAGAACACGTAAATTTTGTGAAAATCATGAATTCAAATTTTTTAGCCCTTTTATATTGCCTATAAATAAACTTACTATCTGGACGAGGATAGCATTCGAAAGCTTAAAAGGTTGATTCCAGCACAATCGTAAGAATGGAATATTAAAAAAGATTTCATGAACTCAAATCCAAAGGCATTGTTTACCCAAGATAAGCCAAAATCCGTGAAATTTGTATTCATATGACATCTTTCCTCATCATGAGTAAATATATAACGATTGTAATCCCAGGTTGATTACAACTGACCCAAAAAATGTTTACAAATTTTGGGTTATTGTTAGGAAAACTGAAACCCTAGAGGATTTTGATGCGATTGTGTTGGCCTTGAAGGAAATTACCAGTCCTCCTCTGAAAGAGTAAACAATTACTGAGAATACGGTTGAGATATTCCAAATTGGAATAGTCAAAATAACTCATTTGTACTAGTACAAAGTGGCCAGTTTGAGGTGGTTCTCAGGGATTGAGCTTTTAGTTCCCGAGAGTCTTTAAGGATACATCGGAGCGGCGAGCGGCCCCGTGCATCCCCACAAAGCCTGGGTTGAGGTTGAGGAAGACGGAAATATCTGGGAAAAGCGTTTCATGAAAAATACTTGGAAAGTGGTTCTTAAGAAAAATAAAATCGCTTTTGATACAAAGTCACATCGGAGTAGGTGGCCTGCTACAAAATATTGTTTTTTACTAGGAAAGCAAAAAGATTTTTTCATATATTTTTTTGATTTATAGATTTTTTGCAAGAAAACTCAAAAATCCACGTACGCGTTGATTAAATCTTATCTGTGAGACTAATAATAATTATTTCTTCAAAATAGGCATATTTACTTTGGGGTGTCATCATTAATTTTATGAAAAACAAATACCTTTGTATTACACCACTATTTTTAAATATATTATTTGTTGGTATTTGTTTTTCATAAAACTAATAATAATTGTTTATTTTATAGTTATTTTGCAACAAGAACGGAAAAAAATTAATGATGAATTCTGGTGACCCGAAAATTGCACACCCTTTTCTGTTTGCATTTTCGTAAGAATTGAACTATTACATAAACAAAGCGTTTTACCAACATTAGCTATGGAGCTTTGAAATATCCGCATAGCTTTGAAATATCCGCATAACAAAACACGACACGTTAATCTTCAATATTTTTTTCATAAACAAGGGAATTTTTGAAACGTACGTACAAAATTTATTGGTAAAAAAAGTTTATGTTTAATATTCGTAACATGAATGTTATTTGTTCTATCTAATTATACAACAGCCCTTTATTCCGGTGGTATAAGTCTATTATGCCTGCAGCAGCGTAAAATAAACTTACATGGCTGTGAACTAAGGAGTTAAACAAAGACAACCGAATTATAATATGGTTGATGGGAGGGTTATAAATCTCGCCCTAATGGGGGTGCAAATACATATATTATATTAAAACTGGGATCAAAATATTTCCATTAGAGTGTGCTTTATTTGAAATGGCTGAAAGCGTGATCTTGATAAAATACGTATAATAAAATGGAAACATTTTGAAGTGCTTTTTCATAATTTAAAATGATAAAAAATCAAGTGAAGCAATTTAAATGTGTCTATTATAAATAGGCACCTACGAGTTTCATAATAGTTTTCTAAAGAGGAATAAAGTAATTTGACTCCATGAAGCCATGTCTAGGATTGAATTTCCGAAAAAAAAAATTAGTTGTCTGTAAAGTCGGTTGACAGACGATAATTTTACGTGATAACGTCATATAATAACGATTGAGTGAAAGAGAGATAGATGCGTCACAAGCCGAACGCTTAGGCCGAACGATTGTTCCGCGCTCTCGCTTGCACGCTCGGCTCAGGCGAAACGTGACAATGAGTCATGCTTTTTCATGAGTGCAGCCGGCTTTCATCGACTTACAAGACGTTATCACGTCAAAAATATTCAGGCCTTAAATTATTTTGTTTTGATTGTCACAAAATTAGTGTTTCGATTTTCACAAGCACGTCCCCTTGTAGGTACGTATAACTATTTAATGCCCAAATTTTCATAAGAGAATAAGAAACTTCTTTACTATACTGATTACTAGACAAATTCTAGTTTCACTATCACTCAAAACTTCATACCACCTAAACACGCTTATAGATGAAAATAATAGATTGATCATCACTTGCAGTAAGACGAGTGCAGATTTGCAGAGTTATTTAGGGCTGCTGCATGTATGAAAAATATTGCACCGATGATAGTCAAATTCATAAGAAAAATGAGTATATACCACCATCAATTTCAAAACTCTAAAGAAATAGATAAAAATCCACGCTTATATAAAGCCCTTCCAAACAAAATAAAAAATATCATGGAACATCTAAGTTAATATCAAAATGAGAAAATCATAGAAATTATAAAGTTGTGCTAACATAAAGTCAACAAACATGAAAGTAATAAAATCACAAAACAAAGCACAAAGTCAACAAAAATGAAGATGAGAAAATTATGACAACACAACTTTCGGCTACTAAAACGAGCGTGTGCCTAGTGTGGTAGTCGAAAAACCTGTAAAAAATTGTATACCCAAGTTATTTTAGGAATAAATAAAAAAAAAAAAAAATTTAAATAAAAAAAAAAACTACCTACAAGAGTCCGCCTTGCAACAGTATTCCTTATCGAGGCGGACTGTGAATAAACTATAATACTTATGTACGTAGTAATTAATAAAAATAAATTTATCAACTGAAATAAATTCCATAAACGAAACACGATTAATTTCTTCCCATCTAGGTTAACAGAAGTGAAACTCAAAAAATACAATAAATTTCTTCTTCCATCTTTGCAAAAATCACTTTGTGCAGTCATTTTTGATTAAATGAAAACAGATAACTTTGTAAAAACGCCACTATTTAATTAAAATTATCAACATGTTTCGAAACCAAAGGTTTTTTGGTCAGGATAAAAATTCTGTGTTTGGTCAGGTTGATAATCCTTGTTTGTTTATAATTTTATTTAAATAGTGGTGTTTTAACAAAGTTTTTGTTATCATTTAATTTAAATACAGTAAAGTTTAATTGTTTGCAATATTGGTAGGTGCATTACAAAACGCACACAAAAAACATTTTAATATAATCTCTGTGTATTACTGGAACTAGGTAACCACACTAACCGCAAGTGTACTAATCAATATTTTGTAAAATTGCATAAATAAACTGTAAAATAAATTTTAAGCGAATTTCAAATGGTTTGTTTGGTCCTGTAAAACGCAAGCTTAAGCAATATCGTGTTAATCCATTAGGCTTCCGGTGCATTTTACAAAGCCTGTAGTTTTTGCGGCGGGATGTGCTATCTGTTAGAAATAGCAGACTTCAGCTGAAATAATAGTTCTTCGGTAAACTCGATTTAACCGCAACTTCTAAAGCTGCTGTCCAAAAGAGGGTAAATTCAAAATTTTAGAGATGACGGAATAAACTTTGTTAATTTTTATTTATAACGATATTTCATCGATGATTGAGCGCTCTAGACGTATGCTTGTTTAGTTATTTACTCAATTAGCACGTTTTAAAAACATAATCACATATAATTGTACATTCGTTTTGTGGCGTCGTCTTATTTTATTGAAATAAGTAACTTTGTATTATACATTTATCCCGACGAAGAATCCGTTTGTTTTCAAACACGTCAATTATTTTTATAAAATAGTGGTTAACACAAAGTTATTTATACTTGTGTCAGACCACGACATATGCACGCTATACTTTTAAGGCTTAGCCATTTTTTTGAGGCCATGAGGAAAATATTTTCCCTCAGGGCCTATGTCATCATTGGAGATGCTGATTGGAGATTTTTTTTAAGAAAATGAAGGAGAGGTAGTTCTGGGAAGGATTAGGTATAAAAAGGAACCTGGGGTCATTGGGTCCAGGAATAACGGACGTATGAATCCATCCTCCTACTGTGGTGCCAGGCGACGTTCAATCAGTCTCTCCATGTAATGTTCTGTTAATCCTACCGGCTGCGCCAGCTGTAATGTTCTGCTACTTGCAGACACACAGTCAGTTTCTCCAACTCCCTTGGATGAAGATTATTTTGTATAATAAAAGAGTCTGGTTCTTTATCTGGTTTTATTTACACTTCGCGTATACAGTTTGAGACTACGTTAGTCAACCTAACTGAGAGCTGGCTAGAATGGTTCTGTGGTCTGAACATTAAAAACACAGCCTCTGGCTGTCCTGACCTCCTGTCGGAGAACTCAAGCACTACGGCTTGCCATCTAGCGGATTCTACCGATAGCTGACGCTATCGCCATCTGTATCTACAAGGCAGAAGCTTTACGATACATTATACTCCCGATCCGGCCTACCACACTGCTGGTGGGCAGACACATCCACTGCCAAGAACCGGACAAATCTTAACCCATGAACCTGCTTGATGAATGCTGAATCGGTCGATATGCTGAAATAGGCCAAGTCCAAAAACGTTTGCTATAGCATAGTCTGACAGTACCGTAATTTCCTTTAGGTAAATGTTTATTTTTTAACCTAGAAAAGAGACCAATATTTCCGGATTACGGATAACCTGACAATATTTAAAATTATTTTACTACCATTATCAGAAAATGCTGTTTGTGATGTGTTTGCTGTTGTGTCGATGATAAGAATTGATAGGATAACTTTCGAAACTTCTCATCGTTCCCTAAGACAACTGCAGATCGCTGTCGTACAAACAACAGTTGACGTTGAATATATTAAGAACACTTTAGTCGCTGTGAACTGTTACTTATTCTTTGGCAATCTGCAGTTATTCTTGGGAATGATGAAAAGTTACCGAAAGTTCCTATCAGTCCTTCTCGATCGATGGTGCAAGGACCCCTGAATACATACTACTCTCGAGTTCTCATAGACTGGAGTCAGCGGGTCTACGAACATTTATTATTTTGTATTGTCGTTACCAGAATAGACTGAGGAAAAGAATAAGGGAAAAGAGGTAGTCTGGGAAGAACCTGGTAATTCAGCTCTAGTGACTTAATAAATTTAAATCGCCCTCAATGATAATGGTAGAGACTGGGGAGAGACGCAAAACACGAAAAAATAACAACTTCTTCTGGCACTGTTTTTCGTGTCGATTCATACCCAAAGTCAGCACTCTTAACTTTAACTTGAACAGCCACTAATTTTCTGTGAGATGGCTTTTTTTTCCTTTATTTTTCCCAAATTTTACATTTGATGTATACAATATCATGAAATAATAAGAATAATGGGTACTACAGTTTAATATATTTTATTATTGTGTCTAGAAATAACAAACAATGGGCATATAAAGCAAAAACATGTTTAAAATTGTCTAAACAGCTGTGCACAAAATGAACATACAACAGTGCAATAGAGAGTGTATAGTGTAATATCAAGTGTATATTAAGTGTAGTAGTGATATAATAAAGGTATATTGTAATTATAAGAACATAGTAGTAGTTATTAAATCACTTACTTGTATATGGAAGAAAATGATATTTTATCTTGATATCAGTTGAATTCATTATTATATAATATTCCTATTTCTATATTTCTCAGTTGAATTCATTATTATATCTAAACACAGTTTGTTAACTTTTTTAGTGATTCTCTAGAGATAAAATGAACAATCCATAAAAAAACCCAAGCTTTCTGTTACCACGCATCGAATGAAAAGGTACACAAATTTGATAAGCAAACAAAAACCCCGCAATATCACGAATTTAGTTAATATTTTAATTGTAAGACCCTTTTATCTAAAGATTGCTTTACGTAAAAACACGTTATTGAGTGTTGCCACGGGGAGGTTTTAAAGATGTATAACTCTATTTAATGACCGGACATAAACACGCATAGGCCCTGGGCAATAATTAGAAAAGGACGATAAGCTTTTGGATAGTTATATTTGAAATTTTAATTAAACATGAACCGGCTTAAAAAACACTCCATCTGAGGAATTTAATTACCAGTTTAACACGAGCTTAGCTGGTTGTCGAGTGAGAGAATTTTTATGGAATTTGGGAAGGTAGCCGAAAAACCATTTCGCTCAATGGAGGTAAATTCCACCCCTGCCTAAATAATATCTTTACAAATATCGTTTTTTGTATTTTATGACAACACTGATTGTAATATTTACTACTTAAGTTAGTTACAATAACTTTTTTATATACATTTTTTAAGGTAATTTCATTTCTTCAAACTTCGCAAATTCACTTTGTGGCGTCATCATTATTAATAAATGAAAACAAATAACTTTGTGTACACCACTATTTAATCAACAATATCGACATGTTTTAAAAACATAGTTTTTGAAACAAACTTCATATTCGAAACGATATTCAATATTACGAAAAAAAATCTTTATACTGGATCACTCAACCTTAGTGTACAGCACGGTGTATGAAAAATTACTACGAAGGGGTCTGGTTTAACCTAATGACATTTCTTTATTATTATCATAACGCTGTAATGACATATTTATGTAACACGTGCAAAGGTTGTTTTTTTTTATTATCAAATAGATATGAAATTATGTATTACGATTTGTTTTAAATTGAAAACCAGTATAATCAGAGAGTGAACAAAGCTAGAACCAGTTTAATAATGATATAGTGAAGAAAGCTAGAACCAGTGTGATCCAAAATTAACAAGGCAGTATTATCGGAAAGCAAACAAGGCTCCTGAAACCAGCATAATCAGATAATTAATTGGTCTGGAACCACTATAATCAATTGGTGAACACGACTAGACTTAGGATGGGTTGTTTCAAAAAATTTTATGGATTCATCAAATATTTGAAGTTGATTTTCACGTTCTGTGTAGGTTCTATTCAAGTTCTGTTATTATATCGTTATAGGACAGTTGCTTCACAAAACTAAAATAATCACAGAACTTGAATAGAACTTACACAGAACGTGAAAATTAACATCAAATATTTGATGAATCCATCAATTTTTTTTAAAACAACCCGTCCTTAGTAAAATCTGATAGTGAACAAGACTAAGGGATTCGAAAACAAAAGTAATTACATCAGGAGTAAGCTGTTTACATAAAGAGATTTCATTAATAAAAGTAACAAACTTGGAATATTTTTTTATAGTTCTGTGATTCACACTTTTGTGT
The DNA here is from genome assembly GCA_936435175.1 of Glyphotaelius pellucidus. NCBI lineage: Eukaryota > Metazoa > Arthropoda > Insecta > Trichoptera > Limnephilidae > Glyphotaelius > Glyphotaelius pellucidus. Next base: position 28,332,213 of record OW386547.1, read on the forward strand.
AAGAAATGTTTTATTTTCGTTAATTTTTTTAAGGGGCAAAAGAGCTGAAGAGGCTTAAAATATTTTCTTTTCTTTCATAAATCAAAAGTAGTATTCTGAAAATTTCAAACCAAAATTTCGCACAGTTTAAAAGTTATAAGTGTTTGAGTGAGTGTTCCTCGGTCGAAATACTTCTTTACTGTTACTCTTATTTTCAAAGACGTTTTTCTCAAGACTGCTTTTTTTAATTTGTGTAACCTCTAGCTCCTACAGTTTTTGATCAATCGTTACCAAACTCAGTACATAGTTTATTTATATAACTTTTTTTAATGCAAAAAAACGTATAAAAATAATGGTAAAAAATCAGAATAATTTTTCATATTCCACAAAAAAAATATTAATTTTCGATTTTTTAATGAGGAGTGAGATTCAAATAGAAGAAACACTTCAAAAAAAGTTTTTTTTTTTATTTTAAGTTGATTTCGAGTGTAAATTGTGACCTCCAGGATTTACACAATTTGCCCAGTCAGATGGCGACTTACAATACGCGGCAGCTAATATCTCCGTTATGTTTTCATGAAAAAAATTCAAAATCTTAGAATATATTCTTGAATATGTGTGTAAAATGATCTCAAAGTATAAACAAAATATAAATATTCCCTGTGTGTTAAAAAAAACATGAAAATCACTAAAAATACGCCGTCCCACATCTATTTCCCCCCTTAATTCACGCTTTCTTTATTTTTTACCTCTCACTAATATCGATTCTCGTTTTTTCGCTTGAAAAATCGCTTTAGAAATAAATAATGACAAACGAGATGAAAATACGCCTAAAACAATAAAACTTCGGTGGCATAAAAACTCCATTAAAACGAACTCAATAAGAATCCCACGGAATCCCTTAACGTGCTGCCTACAAACTTACTGAGAAATAAATTAAACAATATCATTGTATCATTATAAAACCGAGATTCCTCTCCATTGTATTTCGAGAGAAGTGGCTCCGCCGTAATTCTCTGAACTTTACAATGGCTTTGTCTAAAGAAATTGCCTCGATTGAATTAAACGAAGAGTTACAAAGAAAATCCTCTTAATTCTGCCATGACCAAGTTTTTCGCAAATACCTTCAAAGATTTGATCATTTCACGAACTTCCAAAGGGTGGTTTGATTGAAAGTAGACAACCGCTTTTATCGAGCATGAAAACGCCCCCAAATAAATAACTTTCAAAAACATTTTTAGTTATTTGTGCGTCGTAACGAAATAATTATTAATTATTCCAAAAGAGCAGATATCGAAATTTTGATACCTGGAATTTAAATTGATGGATTAATATATCTTACTATAAAAACTAAATTTCTTTCTAAAAATTACAAAACTTATAAATGTTAATTTAATCGTTAAGAATATTATCTTTTGTGAGAGGCAATCGAGATGAACTCTTTGTAAGAATATAAAAACACAGGTTTATTCGATTTAAATAGAATAAAGGTAAGCATTCACAATTAAATCTAATTGATTTTCGTACATGTATAGAATTTTTAAGTTAGTTTTAAGTTTGCTAGTGAATGGCACAAATGTGTCGAAATCGGTAGCAGAAAATTAAAAAATTTAAAGTTACAAATAAACATTGAAAGCTCTTCAAAACAAAAAGAAATCTGTTAAAATTAATATCTTCAGTTTTTTACGTTCACAAAAAATATGCTCCAATTTATTTATGCGGAAGAAATTCTTTTACGTAGGCTTACTAAAATTGTCTTATAATTTGGGTGGACAGAGAAATCACAAGATGACATATTGGATAATAATTTGAACTGACGAGGGAATAAAATATCACAAGAATAATGTTCTGCTTCCGTCCGAACTTGAATAAAAAGTAAAAGAAAAATGCGTGGAAATGTCCGGGAGGGGAATACTAAAATGCTTTTATGTTTAACTGTGGAGTATTCGTAAGCATTATAAGACGTTATGCGAATTTATATAGGTTCAGACAATAAAAATTATAAATGGATATTGTTTTGGACTTTACCAGTGTAATGTTTGGTTATACATTTCCTTTCGTCAGAGCTAAATATGGAAACCATAAAGAAGTATCAATATGAGACACGCAGAAGTTTTGATGAGAACAAAGAACGTCTTTATGTTTTCAAAGCCTCAATGGTTTTAATGAGCTTAATGGTTTTTTTTCATTAAACATTTTTTTTATTGTTGCCGATCAAATCCGTTCCTTCACCCATCCCATAACCTTTCTTAATCTGAGGCAATATTTCTTTATTCAATTTTTACTTCTTATATAACTTATTGATGCACTTACAGAATATGAATATCAATTCTGCGTACATTTTTAATTCTTACGCGTGAAAAAGCATATTTTCAGAACAGGGTTTGAATTCTGTATTCGAACTCGAGCTTGAATTCGAACGGATTTGAAGCGATTTAATCGGCTGCTAGTAACCACTATGATGTGATGGTAACCTTCGGATCCGCCGTTATCATCAAATACGTTTTTGAATTTTTTAAAATTTTGAATGCTCTAAAAAGTAATATATACGACAAGAAGATTTGCAGATTTCTGACAAACCAAGCCAGTTCAGTTTCAAGTTACCTCGATTTAATAAAAATAAATTTCAAAGTGGTTTGTTTAGTAAAACTAACAATAAATATTATCTAATAGTTCCATTACATTTTCAAAGATCAGCAAAAGCTTAGCCAAAGATTTCTTTTGCTTACACAATACAGGTTTTAAATGTTCTTATTTGAATACTCCGAGCAGTAAGTACCTATTAACCTTCGCCATACCAAGTTCGTAATCAGAATATGCTGATCCAAAGGGGGTAATTTAGTTACCCCATGCAAATAATGATTATTTCATGGACATTTAATACATTTTGACACCGAAAAATATATTTTTTTTGCTATAGTAATTTACAGAATAATGACAGACCCTTTCACAGAGCTAGCTTGAATAGGTACATTTTCGAAAAGCACATGAAGTTCGTAACATAGAAACCAAAAAACCAATCTTTAACTCAATCAAAAACCAATTCTATCAGAATCCTTTACGCAAGTAATATACATTTACCAAGATAATATTATAATACCTTTTTTAAAAGAATATAAAAGTTTTTTTTTTTGTACTTTAAACCATGTTTTATAATTTTATTAAATATTATTTATTTTGAGCAGATCTCGAGAGGACAATCTTGGAGGAACTAAGTTACCCCACATGGTCGCGGGTAGGTTAAAAACGTATCAGCACAATCTGAGAAGACGTCCGCTTATCCTATAATGCTTAAATATCACATTTTTAATGAGCTGTGAAAACTGCCTTTTTAGCACGAGTATTCTGGTATTGGATTATTATATTCCAGGGAAAGTAGGATATTTCTGGGTATTTTTCTTTTGATGGCTTATCCAAAGAAGCTCTCAAAAGCAGATTCCCTCTGGAATCTGTGCTTTCGTAGTAGGTATTAAAACTAATATATACATTTTATGACTCTTTTAGATTTCACGCGAAAATGTCGGAATAAGCTTACGCGATTAATTAGATGAATTATTGATAGTATATGTTTCCAGGTAAAATAAATTAAAAATTAAACTCAACAAAATTTTTTAGCATTCTTGAAGCAGTGAACAACGAAAACCGAGATTCAAGATCATTTAAGAGCACATAACTGCTAACCCTGTACAAATCGCAACTGCGCTCTACGGTTGAATTTGGCAGCCACCTCTGGTACGGAGCCCCAAAATACCTGGAAAACACTCTGTGCAAAAACGGGTGGTTATCTTGTCTAAACAAACTGCTCGCAATTTTTAGAGTACAGGCGTCGCGTGGTAATACTTTCCTTACCAGTATTTTTATTTATTTCTTTTTTTTTATTTCTTTTTATTGAGGAAAAAAACAGTCATACAGAAAAATGATTATAACAATAAAATTCATATCTTGTAGACCAATTAAGTTCCATTATGTTAAAAAATATTGTTTTAGTATTTTTACCTACTCAGCTTATTAAATGACAAAGAAAAAAATATATATTTAAACATAATAAAAAAAAAACATAAAAAAGAAGAACATAAAAAATAATAAAGAAAAACGTAAAATTATTAACAAACATGGTTATACTAATTACTATGGTTGATAATAATATAATTTTCACAAAAAAGAGAAGAAAAAAAAGTATTTTAAGTTATTAATTTATTAAGCTGCATTTTATATGATTTCAAGTCATGGTTGAAAATGTCTACATCTCGTAAGGCATTGTAAGTTTCACAAATACGTAGGTACTATTACAGAGTTTTGCGCATATTTAGATTTACTGTGTGGTATTCTAAATGAGTCGTTCGATCTGGTGTTTTGTTTGGGGCAACGAAATGCAATATTTTCTAACAGATATGATGAATCAACAAGGCAGTTCACGATTTTGTGTAAGAATAATGCATCAGAGATTTTTCTACGTTTATATGAGGCGATAGGATCAAATCGATGATCACTAAAACGATAGGATAGGTGTTTTATAAATTTGTTCTGGATATTTTCAATGCGATGAATTTATGTTTGATATTGAGGATTCCAAATTACTGAGGCGAACTCGAGTTGTGAACGTACATATGACATATATAACAGAATAAGGGTGTGTGCTATAATAAAAGGCTTTGTAATGCGAATAATGAAACCCAATTGCTTATAAGCTTTTTCTAGAATATTTATGAAAGATATTATGAAAGATGTTCCGAGAAACTAGCGTCATTGATTACTTCGACACCTGTGCACAGTCGGTAAATATGCAAAACATTTGTACACAGTTGAAAGAGAACATGTTGAACAACACATTTGTCACAAGAGAAATGATCGTTTCTACGACTCGTTCTTGAAATCAACAGCTCGGCTGAGGAACTGTTTGCTGGCCTCTATGTTTCATCCCTCTCTCAAGACCCAGGTTCACTCATTCCTCTTCATGAAAAGACCCTCCACACAGCACCCTCAAAGATGACGTAGGGAAATTATTTTCCTCGGGGGCTCCTGTTTGGAGAATGTAAAAATCAAATTTAAAATTTCGTTAAAAATCTCCAGGAGACAATTACTGACATTTTTTTTGTTCACCAAAAATACGAAAAGTGAACATTGTTGTTTGTTTTCACTTCATGTGAACGCACGTAATTTTTGTAAATTAAAATGAAATATATCACACATATCGTAGAAAAAAGTCGTAAGTAAAAAAAGTATATAACTATTCGGAGATAAAAATAAAATTTTATAAAAGAGAAAATGTTGACTTACTTTTTCCATGGGATGTGCGTTATGTCTTTGTACCATTCGGATCCTGAAATTTTGGATTGTGCTTGTGAAACACTGTATTATGATGAATATTTTAGGTACCTACCTGATTACCAAGAGAGTTTATGAGAATATATTATTTTTCGACAGTGATATTTGAAAAGATGCCAAGAACAAAGGTGGAAGAGTCGGATTGTAAAAAAATATGAAGAGTTTTGGTTTCCTGTGATTGATGGCAAGAGAAACGTGTTTTTGTCATTCGCCTTCGGATGAAATAATTAGTTTTTTTCCCCGAGGCCAGACAGTTGTTGACGAGAAGTGGGATAACGAAATTATATCACACTCCAATAACTTATTTGAATTGAGCTTTTTCATAATAATTTTTGGAATTAGTTTTATTTCAGGCTTACTGAGAATTTTTTTGGATAAAAAAACTTTTGAAATAAACTACTTTTTCAAAATTGCCAATGGATTGTGTTAACAAGGGTTTTCGAAAAAAATATGTACCTACATAACTTTAACTCCCCAATAACAATATGAACGAACGCTTACTTGAATCGATTTGAATTAATTTGGTGTAATGAACGATGTGTAGATCCAAGTTTTTTTGTAAAAGTAGTTAGGTGCATTCTTACCTGCAATGAATCTATCTGCGGTATAAGGCGATGTTGGAGTGGTCAAAGGTTTCCCATAACCAGTCTCTACCGATTCGGCCTGCCACGCAGTTGGTGGGCAGACGCATGCGCTGCCAAGATCCAAATAAACCTCAGCCCATAAACCCGGAAACCCTTGCCAAGTGAACCACTTGGGAAGACCTAAGGCAGAGCTGTAGGTTATCGTGTAAATCGTTCCGGGGTCGACGGTACCCATATCCGCCTCCCATATTGAATATTAAAGCAAAGAATGTTTAAAACCTTTTGAAATAATTAAATGTTATTTTATGTATTTTATTAATTTAAGGTATTTTATACTTTTTGTTTATTTTATTGACTTAATTGATTATTTTTTATTTATTTTATCTATTTTATCTTTTTTATTTATTTTATTTATTTTATTTTATTTATTTTTTTTTTTATATTTTTTATTTATTTGATTGATTTAATTTTTTTTTATTTAATTTTTGTATTTATTTTATTTAGTTGGTTTATTTAATTTTTTTTTTTTGTTTATTTTATTTATTTATTTATTTTTTTTTTAATTTTTCAATTTTATATTATTTTTCTTTGTTGTTGTTATTTTATTTATTTTACACAAATAAATTTTTAACACAAAACAAATACATTCAGTTAAACTTTAACATGATAAAAATTAATATAAATAATGTTATGATGGAAAAACGGTTCGTACATCAAATAATAAAACTGCAGTGAGAATTATTGAGAAAAAAGTAACGGTAAAAAAATATTTACTTGGTCAATGTTGAATAATAATAATAATAATAATTGGATGATGTTTACATGAAATAAAAACAAAATTACGGAGATAGCACTAAATGTCAACATTTAGGCAATATTCTAGTCATGAAAAAAAAAATCTTTTTCTCTTCCAAAGTTTAAATATTCAAAAATATTTCCTTAAAGGATTTTTCGAAATTCGCATTAATTTCAAAGTTATAACCACTTTAATGTCGCGGTTTAGATGGAATCTAACCAGTATCTAAATAGAACAAAATTTTAAACGCATTTTTCTGAAAACCTCTTTTTTCGAGACGGTTGACACGATATCTCAAGTTCTACTTTACCAATTTGCTTAAAATTTAAAGTGTGAGCCTTCTTTATAGATTACTCTATGGCGGGAAGTAAAACTGTAGAAAATTTCAATTTTTACTATTTTTAAAAGATTTGGAAAATCAAAAAACTGTTAAAAAAATGTCTTCACAAAGTCACAATTACACACCTACCCTGATGATGGATACTGTAACGCTGTCCAAAACGTTGGCTAAAGAAAGAGGTAGCACAACACGGCATAACAAATAACGAAAAACCCCAAAAACAAATAACGAAAACAAAAATGTCTTGTTTATTTCAGACAGCGACATTTTGCGAAAAAATTTTTTTTTTACTTTTCCTTAGTTCTGGCCATAGCCGCATTTGTTTGGATTTAGAATAATTTTTTTTATTAGATTTCTCGGAGGGTTGCAATCGTGTCAACCAGGGCGCGCCATTTTTTTAGATCTCCCACTTCAACACCCGGTAGCTTTTTGAATTTTGAATTTTTTGGTTTGATTTTATTTTTATGTATTCTTTAACGTTTAATCAATATTTGATAAAATAATGGCTTATAAAAATATTATGTTTTTAAATTGCTCCTGAAAAAAATACCCACGATTCAAGCTTTTAGACTAGAATACCCCTTTAAACGTGTTTATAACACCCAAGTATTGGTTTGAAAATTACGTTTTTCCAGGTAACTGGAATATTTCTATTCAGAAACGTTTCAATTAATTTTGGTTTTATGTTTACGTGACCGAAATATGAAAAAAAATCTTTTTCATTGGACAGTAAAGGATCGCTAAACTGTTTTTGAGCCCATAAAAATGTCGTAAATGGAAATTGTCAGGCAGGTTGTATCATTTTTTTATCTTTTCATATTAGTTTTTACGCCGAAGTGTAGCAGGTTTTTATGATTAGGGAGAGTAGACGCCGCGTGCCGATTATCGTGGTCGCATCTTTCACATCTTTTTAGCACACCAGCCCTACTAATGTATAAAACTCTGATCGCGTTAAAAATACTTCATTACAAACCGCTGGTACTAAAAAGATCTTTTATGATTTTTGCTCAAAACTGACCGTGTATTTAGGTTCAAAATAACGGATTGAATATTAAAAAATCTGTTTTATTTTAAATATGTCCCTTTATATTAACATGCCAAAGAAAAAAAAATCAACACCAAAAAAAAAAAATCAACACCAACAAAAAATCAACACAATAAAAACCAAACCTCATCTTCCAACCCGGCTGGTCACCGTGGAAGATCAAGACCAAAACCCTCTGAAGAAGACAAACACCAGAAATACTTAACCCTACGAACGAAACAAAAGATAAACATTACATAGTAACTTATAACGTCAGAACTTTATCTACTCACGAACGTTTTCTTTAGAGGAGGCCTTCACCTTCGCCTCAGAGAGGGGTTCTTGCACATGAATAATCTAAGATACCTATGTTACATTTTTCATCAAGGTTGTAAATAGATAAATACGTAAAACTAAAATTTTTATAACTCTGTAACATACCTTTTTGCAAGAAATAAAAGGCTTATTATTATTATATTTAAAAATGGTGAAAAGTGACACGCTCGACAAAAAAACATTTAAGTTTAATGTTTAAAACTTTAATGTTTAATGGGCATGCTTTTTTGCATGCCCATCTTCATTTATAAAAAATAATGTTCCCTTGTTTGTCCCGTATGCGTTCCTATACTCTTCATCCAATTGCGATGAATCTATGGTAATTTGTTGTGCGCACGCATGCGACGGTTTCTATATATAATAGTGAGCTCTGACGTTATGGAATTTGTAAAAAATTACAATAGGTGGCGCGCGAGTTGTGTGTATTTCTTATAGTTTAGCGGCAGGGACGGAAGGCGGGAGGGTGAGGGGAATCCGGGAGGGAGGAAAGGGAACGAAAGAGAGGAGAGGGTGACGGCACAAGGTAAGGGGGAAAGGGGGGAAGGTTGAAAGGGGAACGCAAGAGGCGGGGGTCACAGTACAGAGTTTCACGAGTGGGGGAACGAGGGAGGGGCAAAGGAGACATTGAAAAGGTGAAATAGTAGCGGTAGGGGATAGCAGGGGTAAAATTGTAAAATCTATGATTCTCATATTCTTGTGAGAAGTGTTTCTTGTGGTTTAGCGACAAAGAGGGAAGGAGGGAAGGGGAGATACTCTAAAAATCTTCTGATTTATTCATGCATCCACCAGACAAAACAAATAATATTGTGAATCCTATAGCACTTCAATAAAAAAAGAATTAAAAGACAAACAATATTTCGACTGGTCAGTGGTTGAGTGGGCATTGCGTTTGGGTTCCACCCGGGCGTCCCGTGTTCGATTCCTCGGCTGGTTAAGTCTTCCATCACAACACAAGCAACATTTTGGGCTTTCTGTGATGGTAATAGGAGACTTTCAAACTTTGTTGGGTTATTCGTAATCCGAGAATGTTTGTCTTCCTTAAAAAAAAAAATTAAAAGAAAAAATTTACTTGCGCACGTAGGGATTTGAACTGGAAACCTCTGGATTGTCTTTCCCTTTAACCACGGAGACCGTCAAGCAACATAATGAGATATACCTATAAAAGCGCGGAATCGATAAAAAAAAATTCAATAAAAATTTTATTTCCAATAAATATTCCTTTATTTTGTCCTCCATCACAACACAAGCAACAATTTCGGCTTTATATGGTGGTAAGGAGATTTTCTAATATTGTTGGGTTATTCGTAACCCGGGAATTTTTGTCTTTCTTATAAAAAAAAAAATTATTCTTATTTTTGATACTAACAATTCGTGATGACATTCCATGATAAGAATATATTAAAACAAAATTAATTTTTTTTCCCTTTAATTTATTTTTGACCGTTGTATTGAAGAACCTGCCAATTTGTCACACTTGCATTCGTCACACTATATAAGCTATTTTTATAAATTGAGTAATAATATTATTGAAAATGTAAAAGTAATTCAAAATAAAAACGGAGTTCCAAAAAGTAAACTTAATAACAATAAAAAAAGGAAAACATTTGTACTAAATTGTGCAAACCCATAAAAATTAAGCTTTCCGTAATCCATTAAAACCAGCACCCATTTTTTTATGTATCCATACAAGATTTGGATTTTCCGCTATTGCCGTTTTGTTGAAAAATTGTAAATACTTTTAGATAGAATAATCCCATAAAAATTTAGAACGATTTACTGTGAAGGACATTTTTGGTTTTTTTCATCCTCTCTTATTTCCTGATTGGAAACGATTTCAAATTAAATTTCTCATTTTGCCAGCTTATAGGATTTGGAATTTAAATGCGAGATTTATACAGTCATACGTTTTCATTGTTCGAATGGCAATTTGGATAATAAAATGAATACAGCAAAATGACCAACGAAACAAAAATATATTTTACGATGTATAAAAATGTTTTTCTTACGACCTGAACTAGAGTTAATACTTACCTTTAGGCACGTATTTCACTAATTATTGAGTTCCCCTTTTTTATTGTAAGATAACTATCTTTTCAATTTTGTCATTTTAACGTGGGAAAATAAAATATTTTTTAATTAACTTTTATTACAACTCATTAAACAACAGCAGCAGCTCATTTAACATAATTTCCGCTGTAATGACCATTTCACCATTGCATTAGCATAATTGAATATAATTGCTATTATTTGCTTTGTTTTTGTCAGTTTTAGCGCCGTAATTAGGTAGTGTTGTTATTTTAATTTTGTTAACAAAAAAAAATTTTTATACACTTCCATAAAAGTAATGTTATTTGATAACATAAATGACTTGTGCATGTGTAAATACATACCAAATTCGAGTTATCAGCGTTTAAATTATGCAAAAATGAATTTAAAATGTCAATTTTTTTCAGTTACTAAATTAAAATTACTATTATAATTTTTTATTTGTGTGAACGAGAAAAAAGTTTACAGTTTTCTTCAAAATGCATTAAATTGATGGAAAGGAGAAAATATGTTTTATAAATCACTCTACATTTTGGTAAGCTTTTAAAAAAAAAAATTCCACGTTTGAAGCTAGGCAGCTAGGCTATGGCAGTTTTTAAACGCTAAGTATATTTTAAATACATGCATCTAAAAAGTAATTTTGTTTACTTCAAATAAAGATGGCTGTGTAAGCAATGTTTAAATCTTTCCATGAACAATTTTTGTCATTTTTTTTAATTAGTAAGGTTTAAATACATGGACTTGATCAATTGAATAAAATTTTCACGACGTTTTTTAGTAAGTATGGATATAAAGTAGTAATGTCAGGGAAGTCCAAAAGAACATAGATTATAAACGACTATAGTTATGTGCACATTCTTAATACGCTTGTTATCACCCTATACAACAATAAAAAAATAAAATTTAGAAGGTCCATCGCCGGGTGGTTTCAATTTTGCAGCTTAGAGCTTTAGTTGAGAGGCGATCAAGCGATTTTCGATACCCCTTATCCTTGATGTGGGCGTTTGGCTGCCATCTACCCGACTACCCTACTGCAAAATTTCCCAAGCACCTACCCATCTATCATACTTCCAAGTACCCAAGTACCAAATAGGTACCCAACTGCCTCCCATCCACATAATCTCTACTTGTTGGAAACCCCGTTCACGGCTTCCTTTAACACCTAACCTCCTCCTGAGATTCTGGTGAAGTTGCTTCCATTGATGGAATGGAGCGATTATCCCGAGATGAAGGTGAATTTAATGTCTGTGTTGCGAGAAATAACAATTTCATTTAACAATATATCATATTATATTTCGTATTTACGTATATTACGTCTTTACAGCGACATTTAAAGGTGCTAATACGCAATTTTTTTTATGTCGATAATTTTTCGGTTTGCTTGATTTTGTACCAGAGTTCACGTACCTAATAAAAAATTTGGACACCAATTGAATTAGCTGTTGTTGCGCGGCAACTCCTCTGAAAGGTGTGGGTATATATATTCAAACGGTGACCGTACAACCCAGAATAAACTCAACACTTCATTTGAAAAGTCATCAAGTGATAAAGGAGGAAACACAGAGGCCGGCAAATCGTTCCACAGCCGAGCAGTTGAACACAAGAACGATTCAAAGAAGCGACCCGTTCTCATGTGACAAATGTATACCGTGTACATATTTATATATTTATTTGCGAAAACAGCATAACACCAATACATTGCAAAAGCGGTTATAAAAGACACATAATCATTACGTTAACAGTTAAAAGGTTTATTTAATAAGTACTATTTCATGCTTAAAATCATTGCAGGAAATGTGGAAAACATCCACTTTTCCTGCAATGCAGTTAATTAATCTAGTGATTCTTCCCAGGGACATCACCATTGGTAATATTTTGGGCACGCTTTTGGCGTGTTACCGGTGCCGAAGGGATCAATGACGCTAGTTTCTCGGAGAATCTTCCATTGAAATACCGGTAAAACAAAGATAGCATTCCCACCCGACGCCTGTGCTCTAAAGATTGCAATCCGTTTGTTAAGTTAAGTTAAGGAGAATCTGACACAGACCTTGAGGGAAATTATTTTTCACAGGTACAGCATTAAGAACAGATACGTCATTTGAACTGATTTTAGTCTGTGTCGTGATTAATTTTTGGGCAATCCTTCCATTATTTCTTTATACAATCTTTAACCTCTCTATTTATCCAATATTTCGGACAGCATTACAGTGTCATCAGGCAAATGTCTAATCGAAGATTGTGGTGAAATTTATGTATTTAGATACGATTCATATTGCCAGCTCCATTCCTCTGTGAGCTGGCATCACAGAATAATTAAAAATAGTTTTCGGCGTTTAGTTTTGGTGAAGCCGACAATTACAGGATACTTAGAATTATTAATCTTAGCCCAGTTGATATAATGTACGTTAAAGTAATGAAACGCCTGGTATTTGTCAGGGTGACTGAATTTGCACCCTCGAAAGTGTTCTGATTTTCTTTTCGAGATGGTCCGTCCTCCCTACATGCGTAGGAGAGGGCGGGGCAAGACAGGGTGGAGCAAGATGGAGTTTTTGCTATATTACTTTGTCCGAACCTGCTACAATCCTAATAATTTATCCATATACGCCCCCACCGCACCCCTATGCCTTTAGTACTACGACGGCAGACATCCTGTATTGATGCCGTAAGTCCTGAGTGGTTTTAGTTTTTTCACGTTTTTGGTGTTATATTACGAGTGTACCTCGAGAGCGGTGTATAGAAGATTATTTGATTGATTAGACTGGTTGACGGGTATCCAACATCGGATACTTTTTGTCCTTAAAGGAAAAGTTTTTTTTTAGCTGAAGTTTTAAAGTTAACATTTATTACGATGTTTAAAAAACACGCCAACAATGTTTAAAAAAAACACGAGGGCATGATGGGGTAAAGCCCATTACGCCCTCCTCCCCTTTCTTACGGTTATTTTATTAATTTATTAGGCCATGCGATCCTACAATTTTCTCGGACAATGAATTTATGGCTACTGAAGCAATAAATATAGAGTAGAATTCAAAAGTAGCAAACCTGAATTAGATAACTAGCAGTCTATACAAGCATACCACTAGGATTTGTATCAAACCAGCAATTGCCCAGGTGCTGAATATAGTCACCAAACATCAGATTGCACCAAATTCTTCGGCGCAATCTCCATCTCATAATCATGACTTTCAGTCTAACCAGTCCAAAACAGCTTTTACCGATTCCAAAGATGAATGGAAAAGTTAATCGAAAAAAAGAACATGAGGCAAGACAGCCATTATTAGATCATCTCCGTAGAAACAAGATTCGGTGACAGCGGTTAGGCAGAAAATACTTAAAAGCAGCAAACAGCGAAAAACTGAGAGAAGTCAAGCGATCGAAAAAAATCTTTGTCTTCTGAAGACACAAAAATACGTATTGCCTTTACTGTAAGGGGAAATATTTGGAATCAGTAGGAGGTTGGATTGCCTGACAAAAGTGTGCTCCCTGATCCTATGCAGGTGTCGAAGATGTCGAAGACTAAGGACGTGTTGTTTCAAAAAATTTGATGAGTTCATCAAATATTTGAAGTTAATTTTCAGGTTCTGTGTAAGTTTTTTTCGAGTTCTGTTTTTTTATCATCATAGGCCAGCTGCTTCACAAAACTGAAATCATCACAGAACTTGAATTGAACTTACACAGAACGTGAAAATTAACTTCAAATATTTGACGAATCTGTCAAATTTTTTGAAACAACCCGTCCTAAGAGTCAATACTTGTTTGCCACAAGTGTGAATCTTAACCCCATCTTGCCCGGCGGTCTACCCCGTCTTACCCTCCTGGTGGGGCTAGACGGGGCAAATTAGAGTTTTATTTAGTTAAAATTTTAGAGCTTTTTCAAATATCTTTTAGCACTTTATTCAATGAAATGATTCAGCTACACGAACAAAGTTTATTTGCGTAAAAAGAAGAGTTTGTAATATTTGAAGAAAAATGTTTTTTTCCTATTTAAATGTTATCTACCCCGTCTTACCCCGCCCTCCCCTACATCCCGAAATAATGATGCGTAGACCCAACCAGTTTAAAAACAAAACACAATGCATAAAATATTATTTCGACGTCAAAAGTCCTACATACAAGCATATTGTGAAGGTGAAGGCAAATCTCTTATAAAGGGACTTTTACATGGAATCAGTGATTTTATTTGATTGGGGAATTATTTTTTTATGTCATGCAGCTTACTTTTCGTATTTCCCGACATTCCGCAGAGTCTAAAAAAATTTGACAGTTTTCTCCTACATTTCGTTTTTCTTGATATCCTCGTAGGTAATTCTCGATTTTATTTCATTTCAAAAAACTTTTGATTCCTTGACATTTCCCTTTATTTTTTCCATATTCATTTTTTTCACTTATAATATCGCTCATACGAATATAACAAAAGAACCATAAGTGCAAAATTTGGGATTTTGAGTAAAAATGCTGAAATATCATTGAATTTATCACATGATGCAATGCAATATAAAATAATTAAATTAAATTAAATTCAATAGAAATACTCATTTCATAGTTAAGTAATGAAATGTAATTAATAGACAAAAGCTCAATTTCAAATTTGTATTTCAGTAATTCTGATTTTAAAAATATCCACAGGATGATATTAATACGAAGTCTATGGACTTTTTAGAGGCAAATTTGGTACGAAATAGAACTTTACTTTTTGTGTTTCTACAAGGTACCTAAATAATATCTTTCATTTTTTTTATATGAATACCGCACAAGAGTCCCAACTGCTCCCGACTGGAGCCAGTGAGACTATGACATCCCCAATTTGGATATGTTGTGAGGCTGAAGGTAGTGGGGAGGGGAAGGAATGGGGAAGTGGAAGGTAGTACCTGGCTATTCAGATCTGGTCTCCGAACACGGCCAAAGCCATTTCAAGCAACGTTTCAATTCTGAATGGTGGTCTTACACCAGGGCGATACTGAGAGTATCTTGCACTCTGGAACATGCCGCAAATATACTATATATTATTTTAAATGAATTATTTGTGAAATAACACAAATTAATCAAATAAAATTTATTTGCCACGCCGGGATTCGATCCCGCGACCTTCGGAATGCTAGTCAAGAGCCTTACCGCTGGACTACACCGGTCGTCATTATCATATTCAAGACAATTGAAGACATCAGATTTAAAATGAAGCATTACAACTAGTCAAATAACTTCATGGTAGGAATATAAGTTTATTTAAACCTAAACATTAATATTACTTGTGCGCATTGAAATCATAAAATATTTAATTAAATAAAGGCTATTTTTGCTAAACTCAATCGAAAATCTGAAAACAGAAATATCAGAAAAACATACGGTCGTATCCAAGTCGGTCATGAACCCAACCTAACCCTTTCCGGGGCGGAGCTCTTCTGAGTTCTACACATCCAATCATATTTAAATGTATCATACTTTGACTAGGAACTACCAACATTTTCTTTACTGAAATTGTCTTAAACACAACCGTTTCTCTTTCTGCCTTTTCTGATTTCAGTTTTTCGATTGAGTTTCTCTAATATTGGCTTCATTTGATTAAATATTACAATTTTAGGTTTTACTCAATAAGATAAAAAATAACATAACATAATTATATTTTAACGCCCTTTTTAGCCCTAATTATTATTATGATTTATTTCAAATTGTGATGTTGGGATCTTGCATAATTAAATTTGTATTTCTGAATATTATACACAAGCATAACTTTGAACATAATATAGTGAACAGGTTTTCATTACATAATTATTAATATGGATGCCGGTTAAGGCAAATGTTCAAACTTTAACACAACTTGATTAAGCTTTAGAATAATTTGTTCGCTGCTATCAAATTACACTGCAGGAAATTGTATTAAGGATGCGCACAGGATTCGAATAGTTAAGTACTCAGCTGTAAGTGGTCTCTAAATAAGTTTGCAATACTAAGTGGTCCTGTTACTCCGACAGTCATTGTACACGTGAAAATAATTTAGCCTTACCTTCAAACTGGACTTTCCTTAAGTATCTGAGTAGTTCTGGTCCTTTGGTTGGTTTCATGGCTTCGCAGAGTCCCGCTTTACCCTTGCAAAGCTCCCTGTGCATATCCCTGTGGAGAATAATGAAACATTAAATAAAGCATTGAACAAAATTTTGAACTGTTGAAACAATGGGCTCGCAAGCTTAACTTTGGTATAAGTTGATATTCACGTCTGAATAAATGCACACTTAAATTTTCATTTCCACAATTTGTATTAATTTTAAAAAAGAAAAATGTTTGTACTCACTTTGTAAAACACCATTTTTTATTTGAATTAAAAAATGACAGCCAATCAGGTTTGGCTAATCTCAAGCTTCGCCACCGCTTATTATATTAAATAAAGACAATTACACACAGATACATAAATATATGAGAAAAAAGAACAATTAGTGAAAGAGAAACAAAATAGAAAAGAAGACAACTTATTGGTGACATAAAGAGAAAAACAGAAAATAGGAAAGAAAAGAAGCAATTTCAGAATTGGCGAACTATTTAATCGAAACTAAGCACTCATTCGATAAAACCTCTGTAACTAAAATATAACGTAAATGTGAAATTAGAGTTATATTTAACAGACCCTTCAAAATTAAGAAAGCCGTTGATAAAAAATCAAGCATAATTAACAAACAACAAAAAATAACTGATATTCCCATATTTAATTTAATCCTTAAATAAAATTTGTCTCCTCTTTTCTATTCGTATCTCCTTCTATCACCAATCAAATGTCTTCTTTTCTATTTCGTAACTCTTTTACTTATTGATTTATATATACGAGTATGTCAGTATGTAATATCTTTAGTTAATATAATACTTGAGCCCTGACCAAGCTTGAGATAAGTGACAACTGATTGGCTGTCATTTGTAAATTCAAATAAAAAGTTGTGTATTGCAAAGTGTATTTTTCATTTATTTTATTAAATGAGTGTATTTAAGTTATTCCTTTTTTTGTTATGTTGTTTAATCAGATGTAAAATCACGATGAAAAAAATGTAAACTGTCGATTTCCCGAAAATGAATAAATAAATAAAATAACTTGGTTATAACAACATAACGTTAATATAAATAGGACAATATGGTAATATGAGCAAACAGAATAATACGAATAACTGTTTTTACTTAATTCCATTCGCTACAATATTTTTCTTTAAATCGTTTTGTTTTCCCAGCTACAACCATCTCTTTCCTCGTGATATTTACAACTTTAAAACAGTATGCATTCACATTTAGTATTTCTAATTGTGCAATTTGTTTTACTTTATCCTGGTGAAGGAAGAACTTTTACAAAACATGCCACCAAAAATTTAATTGGACTTCGTACGAGGTGTCAAAATAAATTCATTATTTTTGTTTTTTGTTTTTGGGGTGTTATGCCGTGTTGCTCTACCTCTTTCTTTAGGCTCATCTTTATTATTTTTTTTTTATTTATTCCATGATACTGCAATGAAAAAACAAAGTATACAATGGTACTAGATTTGATTTGAGAGTTTCACGGCCAAAATTATTATCATTTTTTATTTTTTCGGTATTATGCCGCGGGGCCCTTCCTACTTTTTCAGCCAACCGTTACATAAAGTATTCATTACTTGAAAACAAATTACTTTGTATACACCATTTATTTAATCAAAATAATCACCGCGTTTCAAAACGAATGGATTCTTCGTCATTCAACAAGTATAGACAAATAAGTTTCTTTAGGCAAAAAACTTTTCAAACACAGGGATAAATAATTAATCTCAACTAATTGTAATGCATTTTGACTAGTGTTATTTTTGTTAATTTTAATTTAATCCTGACAAAGAAACCATTGGTTTTGAAATAAGTCGATAATTTTGATTAGTAGTGTATACAAAAAAAATGTTTTCATATTATAATTAAATGACGCAACGAAGTGAATTTATTGATAATGAAGGAATAAAGTATTCATGTTTTACCTGATGGCGTAAGCAAAAGCCATCACCGCATCAGAGACGAATTGGAGCTGATCCTCAAAGTCGGTGTTTTGTTTGGTGAGTTTCTCCTTTCCTGTGCAGGGGGTGGTGTATTTCAGGTTGTATGGAGTGCGCGAACTGTTCAGGTACCGACAGTGGAAGTGGTCCTCCCAAAATTCTGTTGGAAAAAAAAACACACATTTAAATTTTCGCCCAATCATGAATGCGGTAACAATTTATAAAAGAGGTAACAAAACATCAATGGAATACCAAAACATAAATGGGGTACAAAACCATAAAAGGGGTAACAAAACATAAATGGGGCAACAAAACATAAATGGGGTAACAAACATAAATGGCGTAGCACAATATAAATGGGGTAACAAAACTTGAGTGGGGTAACAACATATAAATGGGGTAAAAAATCATAAATGGCATAAAAAAAAATAAATGGGGAAACAAATCATTAATGGAGTAACAAACAATAAATGAGGTAACAAAAAATAAATGGGGTAAAAAATGGGGCTGCCCCGGAAACTATTTATTGTATAACTAACATCCCTGCTGTAGGTTACCCCAAGTTGGTTCGCTTGAATACGTTTGCGCGTCACTGGGTGGTGGGCCAGATCGAAAAAGACAGGGTGAGGGAGATATTTTGACCTCTCCAGCCGGACTCTCGACCCATCGTCTTGCACCGCAGTGAGAGGGATAGATTCGGGCGTTCTCCTGAAAATATTGACCTCCAAGTTCCCACACACCGACCATTCATTCATTTTTCCTTCCCAAAACTTCCTCTCCCTGAAAAAATCCTCCACACAGTATCCCCAACGTAGGTAAAGTTTTTTCTCAGGGCCTTCTGTGTGAAGATAAAGTTTAAAACAAAAATTATTTCAGACGATGTGTACATACATGGACGAGTTTGCATTATTATGTAATGGCAAGATTTCGAACAAATTTAGCGATAGCCTCCAGGACTTTTCTAAATTTCTCAAACTTCTTGTTTTCACTTGACTTCACTTGACCCGAATGTTATTTTCTTTTTTTTTTTACAAAGGTAGACACTGTAAGTTGTTTTATTTTTATACATTGTTGTAAGTACACCGTTATTGAATGATTGGTAATTTTTCGTTCTCAAGTTTTATATTAACCTTCCGTCGTTTGAGTAAATTAAAAATAAAGTATTAATGGTTTTCCTGGGAGTATAAATTAAACGAAAACGTTTCTATTTTAGGGCTTTTAAACTGTGCTTTCAATTTTACACTAAGACCTCTAGAATTAAAGTTTTTTTTAAACTTTTTTGCCTTAAGGGGGTATTCTAGCCTAGAAGCATGAATTGTTGGTGCTTTTTCAGGTGCAATAAAAAAGAACAATAACATTTTTCCGGCTATTACTTCACCAAATATTTATTTGTTTTATTTGTTCTATTTATACACGCCTTGAAGGCTTTTACAATATCATGTTATTAATGATACAAAGGTTATTCAGGAGTATAAGCATGAAGTATGTATAATAATAAATAGGACATTTAGGATACAAGCAGGTTCAATATGTAGGTAAGTAGTATCATTATAATGAAAAGTTGTACAAACGAGTTAATTAGTTTAGTAAAATACTGGTAACATAGAACAACTTAAGGTACTATGAAATTTGTTATAGAGGAATGAAAATTTATTATGTTCATTACTAAACATTAAAGAATACAAAAAAAAATCAAACGAAAAAATTCAAGATTTCCAAAAGTCACAGGGTGTTGAAGTGGGGGGTCTCAAAAAATGGCTGGTTGATACGATTGCAACCCTCCTAGTAATCTAAAAAAAATCAAATTAATTCTTAATCCAAACAAATGCAGCTATGGCCCGAACTAAGGAAAAGCAACAAAAAAAAATTCGCGAAATGGCGGTTCTCTACCAGTTTTTTTAACTTTCCAAATTTTTTTAAAATGGTTAAAATTCAAATTTTGTTATAGTTTTAATAAGCGCAATAGAGAACTTGAAATATCGTGTCAACCGTCTCAAAAAAGTAGTTTTTGAGAAAAATGAATTTAAAATTTTGTTCTATTTAGATTCTGGTTAGATTCCGTCTAAACCGCGATATTAAAATGGTTATGACTTTCAAAATAATCCGAATTTTGAAAAATTCTTTAGATAGATATTTTTGAATATTTAAACTTTGGATATATGAAGAAAAAAAATATTGTTTTTTTTTCTAGACTAGAATTCTACCTTCATAGTAGTCATTGACGGCAAATCTGCCTTCGCACATCTTGTATGAAAACGAAAAATTCAGAAGATACTAGAATGAAGACGTCAAATACGACCATTTCCTGAGACTACTATAAAAATTTAATTTGATCAATCATTACTAATAGTTCCTCCGCAAGTAACTTAAAGAAAGACGACGGAGACTTTGTTTACGCCACAATTAATTTTTAAAAAGTGTAATTACGTTTATAAACAGTAAAACTAAGATTTTAATGCTATATCGATTGTATGAATCTTAAATTTACCGAATTAATCAGGAAACTCATAAAAAAATATTGGCTGAAATTCTAGCAGAGAGCAAGCGAAACTTGAAATTAAGAATTCCTAATCCTTTAGTCTATAAAAAAAAAACACACAAATTAAATACCTTTTCAAACAAAATCGTTCAGGAATATGCAAATGGGCCTATTAAACTCTTTCGCCGTGATGATAGACGATAAAAGTAAGCCTACAATATTTTTTTTAAGAAGAGGTTCTTTAAATTTAACTACATCGTTAGAAGTGCTTCAATCAATTTCATTATATTTTGAGCTATGCTCGTAAAAGAAAATACAATTGAAGCAAAACAGCCAAAACCGCATGAAAATATCACAAAAATCGCTTTGAATCCATGGATTATTCATTTAAGCTTTTATTCATGGCCGTAACGAATTATAAATATAAATATTATTACGGTTGGAAAAGCCTTTTCAATCTTTTCAAAACCTGCACGAAGGACGATGATATAATTAATTTAAATAATCAACCGTTTTCCCTGTTTTAATACCAATTAATATAGCAGTGAAAGCTTTGTAACGTTTTTCGAAAATTATTTTGAACGTTTTGAAGTGAGCAATCACACCATGCTTTATGAAATTTTCTAGGTGTAGATATCATTTTGTACATACTTATTTTATTAATAGGCAGCTTTACTTATAGGTACCTAAGTTTCCTCCAGGCACTATAGATATTGCTTTTGAAGTAAATGATGGAAAAATAAAAATTTCGATAAAAAATACAGCCCAATAGACGCTAAGGTCAGTACTTAGCAATATAGAGCGTCTCAATAAAAGAAAAAGACAAACATCCCCGGGTTACGAATAACCCAACAATGTTCGAAAATCTCCTACTACCACCACACTAAGCGGAAAATGTTGCTTGTGTCGTGGTGGAGGACTTAGCCAGCCGAGCAATCGAACCTGCGTCGGGTGGGACTCAAACGCAATTCCCATTCAGTCATTGACCGGTCACTCAGCCACTGATCGCCAAGATATGATTTGAATAGATTAAGAACAGGATCAACTACACCAATTTTCTTGAGTTTCTTGAAAAGTACGTCATGGCTAACTGTATCAAAGGCTTTTTGAAGGTCAACCAACATACATAAAATATAATTTCCACCATAAATGCCGCTCCTAAGTTTACTAATTAAGTAATTTATTGCTAATAGTGTGTTCGATGTTTTCCTAAAGCCATATTTTTTTCACAATCAAATTAGGTGACAAAACCACACTATGATTGTCAAGTTCAAAAAAGATTACCAACGTTCCTTAAACCAAGCGCAAATAATTTATTATCGGTATTTGTTATCAGATATACTGATGATAACAGTTCATCAGATTGAAGCCTGTATCGTTTGAACAAAATAAAGATCTCAAAAAACCATTCTTTGCTCTCCCTTTTAATATTTGACTTCTCTTTCTAGGAAAACTGAACCTTTTTGTCTTAAAAGCAAACAGAGAAGGCTGAATAGAAAGTGAAATAGGAATTTGAATTTATACTGCCTATACGGAATAATTTTTCTGACGAAAGTCAAACATAAAACGTTGTATCCCGTTTTCAGAAATACAACATTATATTGCATATTTCGAAAAAACTCTCTCCGTTCTATCAGGATTAAATGGTTTTTAACAAGATGTTATGGGATATTCTTGACATACTTCAACCAGTGATTCCTGACATTATTTGGAGTAACAAATGTATTTTTGATGTTTTTTTTTTCGACATAAAACATAAAAATCATTAAGTGTTGGACAGCTAGAGTCAGAGTGAGGGGTTGGGCGATTACTCGGCTGAGTGACCAATGACACAAAGAAAATGTTTTTTGATGGGTTTTGAGAAAAAAAAACATAATAAAGGTCACCCGAGACCAAAATTTCATTTTCTTTTTTTACTCTTCCCTGACATTATTGTCAGGAAAAACTAATTGTACGTTACTTAACACCCTGTATAATATGCTTTTTTAGCGGAAACATGGACGACACCAAAATGAATGAACAGTCAATTTATTGGCTGCCAAGTTCTTTCTTACATGATTTTTTTATAAATTTGTATAAGTATTCGTGTAATGAATGTGTTTTCTTTACTTTACACCTGAATTAGATACATTCCCGGTTTTTTAATAAATGAAAAAAAATACCAAAAGTAAGCTGAAGTAAATTTTTAAATAAAATACTACACTCGACCCGTGTCATTTTTATAAAGGAGAATTTATTTATTTATTCATAAAATTAACGCCATTCGGCTTTTACATAATAACATAGATAAGCAACAACATGAAAAAAAAGTTCAAGTGAGCTTGTATATTTAAAGATTACAATATTGCAACAATGAAAAAATATATTTAAATATGATATACATGCAATTAACTTAACTTACGAGGTACGTATTATTGGAAGTATTTATTGGAAGATAAATAATAAGTCAAATATATTACAAGTGAGGAAACAAACCTTATTTCCAATGAAACAATAAAATTAAGAAAATCTGAACAAAATAATAAGAAAAGCCACTATTGTAATTTAATATCAATATTTGTAAGTTGGTAACAATAAGGTTTATATCGAAACTGAGAGTGTAGCTAGGCAAATAGAACTGATTTGGTACACTTTTATCGTAAACGTTCTTTAAGAAATCTGCAAAAAGATCGACAATATTTTTAATACCATCAGCCTTTCTATCTTCAAAATAATGAGTTTTTGGTAAATCAGAGTCAGTATTTCTTAATGTTTTACTGAATCGCCAAAAACTTTTTACATTGTACAAAATATATTTGTTTGTCTACTTAGAATTGCACAACAAAGAAAATTTACTAGGTCGACTGTTCTTTTATTTTGTAAAACATAATTTATTAAACTTAGTTACTTTGGTACAACAACAAAAAATTGTTATTGTTTCGAATGCCAATTTATTTTTTATTTTTATTAAATCATCATTTTTTGTTATTCAGTTTGGAACAAAGATGAGTGAAGTCGAAAACAGGCTTAAAGCAAACAATTTTCACTATTAATGCTGAATCTTTATTTATGGGGTGAATATTTTCTTTAATATACAACTTCTAAGAAGTTTTTGGTTCAATTTTGTTTTTAAAATATTTACAAGATCTACCTTTTCCTAAATGTTCTTTTAAATTAATGTCAATAAACGTAAAGGTAAAAAAAGTAACTCTAAGAAGTTTTCTAAGGATTTGTAGCCATGTAATAAAAATAACACAAAGCAGAAAGATATATCCCTTTATAAAAGAAAAGCTTCAAGTTGAATGTTTACATGTACCTCAAATTTTGATTTAAAAAATTCTAACCTTTTTATATCAGCTCTTTGAAGAGTCTTTTTCTGTTTGTGACAAGGATATATTATTATTTGGTTCCTATGAAAAACAGAAAATGTCAAAACACATCACTCAATTACTAAACACTTTAAAATATTTGCTTCCACACTCATTAAAAATAAAGAATTAGCCAGTTGCATGTATTCAGTTATTGGAACCAAAAGTTGTTTTCATTATTTTATAACTCCGAAGAAATTAGTAGGCTATCCTTAACAAATTTGACAATACTCGCAAAAACATTAACCAATTTAAAATAAAACATTACAATAAACATTGAATAAAATTGGCCGCTTTGTAAGTATGTTGAATGGTAGATTTAAATTTAACACAAAAAATTTGAGTCTGAGAACTGAATTAAAACATTAAAATAATATTCGTGAGAAAATTATCACATTTGGTTGATTGGATCCATCCATGCAAAATTTACACTTGATAAAAGAACATGCTTTGATAAAAGAGTGTTGGAATAAAATTGACAGTTTTAATCATTTAATCCGAACTATTTCTAGAAATCCGATAAGTTTTAAAAAATATTACGGAATGTACAAAAGTTGATGATAAAAGGCTGATTGGTAGATGATAAAGGGCTGATTGATCAAACCTTCTGCGGGCTAATATATTTTCGAAGTACCACTAGTTATTTTATATTTTCATGTGTATAAAAAATAAATACTTACTAAGGCTGATTATTTGATATTTTCGCAGTTAATAGCTTCAGACAGA
The DNA here is from genome assembly GCA_936435175.1 of Glyphotaelius pellucidus. Lineage (NCBI taxonomy): Eukaryota > Metazoa > Arthropoda > Insecta > Trichoptera > Limnephilidae > Glyphotaelius > Glyphotaelius pellucidus. The sequence continues at coordinate 28,357,180 of OW386547.1, forward strand.
TATATTATTTTGACTACTCAGTGGCTAAGTTGGCATCGCGTTGGGTCCTACTAAGCCGTTGCGTGGTCGATTTCTCGTCTATCACGACACGAACAATATTTTCCGCTTACTGTGAGGTAGTAGATTTTCAATTATTTTCAGGTTATTTGTAACCTGGGAATTTTAGTATGTCTAGAAATGTTTTTTCAAAATGGCAACATGGTCAATACTTTAAAATCATGATTTGATAATAACCTACTCACACTTAATGCAAAAAAACAACATAATATGTCTTATTTTTCCTTACAGAAAATACCTGATCATGGAGTTAATATTATAATCCAAGACGAAAAATATGATCATGTAAACAGTAAACAACGTAACCCTATTATAATGTTATTAACTCTTCTCCTGAAATAAAATATCTCGGTGTGATCATTGATCAAAATCTGAAGTATAATAGTAACATTACAGAGCTAGTATAGAGAATAAGAATATTTTCTTATAAATTGGTTAGGTTTAGAAATATTTTAAATGTGAAAAAAATCAAAAATGTCTACTATTCTCCTGTTCACTCTTTGTTTATCTACGGAATTATAGGTTGGGGAGGATCTTACAAAAACAATGTAAACTCACTTAAGGTTTCGCAAAGACTCATTATACAAGTAATACTTTAAAAAAAAAGTCTTCTCAACAGAATCACTTTTTAAATTGTTTCCAGTACCAAAAGTCGATGAAATATTTAAGCAATCATCCATTTTAAAGATAAAATATCAAAGAATAACAAGAATTTTATAAACTAAAATGAGAAACGGAAATTAATTTTTTAACACTTATTTTAAAACAACTCAAATACGAAACCAATTTACCAAGCCACAAAAAAATTTAATTACCTCCCTCCTAAATTGAGCTGTATTATCAACCAATCAGAACAAACAAATAAAATAAAACAATTTTTCAAAAAAACTCTTTTTAAAAAGTATAAACACTACATTAGTTAATTTACAAAACTAATTATATCATACAACCTAAGTAAGAATCGTGCTCCTTTATTAGACACAAGAGTTCCTCTTTTCTGATAAGGCAAACACGACTAATGATGACAATTAAAATATATATATGTGTTAACGTAATTCATATTCTTTGTATTATAATAAAAAAATAAAAAATCAGAGTGTACAATTCACATGCAGTAGAAGTTAAAATTTCAGAAAACTTAAGTAGGCAAAATTGGGGAGACTACGAGGCATTTTTTTTATCAATGTGAAGGACGATTTTTTCCATATTTTTGTCGTCAAATTCCAGTGCTCCTTTTGTATTTTCTTCTTCGGAGTTGCTATCCATTTTGGAGTGGTTTGAAGATTGGATATTGATTTAACAAAAAACAAAAAAAACATTCTTCAAAATTCGCAAATTCACTTTGTAGCGTCATTATTAATTTAATGAAAACAAATAACTTTGTGTACACCACTATTTAACTTACAATATCAACATGTTTCGAAAACTATGTTTTCTTCGTCAGGATAAAAAGTTAATAAAAAATAACAAAAGACAAACAAGTATAGACAAATTAGAACATAGACAAAATATCAGAAAGGAGAGGTGATTCATTACTTAAAATATCATAAAAAACAATTATATAAAAAAAAACATAAAAATTATTTTAGGATGGGTAAAAAATTACATTAACATAATAAAAAATCTTTTAAAACAAAACAGGAAGTCAAAATAACAAAATAAATATAAGTATATTGTATATTGCCAAATAATTAAGAAACAATGTATTGGATGCGCTTACTTTTCGCTGTTAACGGTGTGTTCCTTACGTTATTTTAAAAATTAACTATTTTTCTTTTTCTCTGGAATTCTATTCAATTGGATCAATAAATTTGAATATTGCTTTATTCGAGCGGTGCAATTAAGTGAGTTAGTAGGTACTGTGTTCGACTCAATTCTTGTTACCATTCCTGATAGAACCAAAATCAGCATCAATATCCAGATTGAAGGCTTTGGAATAAATAAACGAACACGGCAATATACTTATTTACGTGGGCCTTTTTCTCATTCTTGCTGCAGGCGACAATACTTTTCAAATAATTGTTGCCTTTGCCATAAAATAACATAAAAAGAGGAATCTTGATATTTCTTTAGCGGGATAATAACTGCAATTCTCGCAAAGAAACCAAGGGAAAAGGAACGTTTTTCCTTAGATTATCTGTAATAATCACACTCTGCAGTTTCATGATATGATTGCAAAGCGCTGTCTATAAATACTGTTGAATCCTGCAAAAAAATCTCAAGGTTGATTTTTTTACGAACATTTCATACAATATGTGGATTCCAAACATGTTTTCAGCGAGAGAGCTATATAAATGTATTTTTTTTTTTTTAATATAATTAAACCCCTCACTGTAACAAAGCTCTCAAAATAATTCATTGAAGTTAACAACGTAAACAAAATACAAACATTTTTATTTTCAAAGAAAGATAAACATTCCCGAGTTACGAATAACCTGACAATATTTGAAAAACTCCGACTGCCCCCACAATAAGCGGAAAATGTTGCTTGTGTCGTGATGGAACGCCAGCCTCGAACACGCAATGCCTGGGTGAAGCCCAGACGCGATGCCATTCAGTCACTGACCGGTCAAATACGTATTTTAAATGTTTATTGCAGTAGATACTCTGGTGAAAGAATTCAGGATCGAAAAGTTGCTTGAAATGGCCATAGGCGCATTTAGTGACCATATCTGAATATCCAGATACATCCAAGCCTTTTTCTTCTCATCTCCTTTCTCTTTCCACTCTCTTCAGTATCAAAAAATACCCCATTTAGTGATTCCGCAATTCCACTGATTCCAGAAAGCTGGAAGCAACAACAATATTGCGGAATTCACATGAAAAGGACGGGTAGTGTCACATTCCGAAGTCAGAGTATTAAAAGCCTACTTCCTTAATTATTATTGTTTTTGTGTTTAATTCGTAGAACTCCATTTAAATAAATAAAAAGCAGCCTACTTTCTCGTTTCGCAAGATTACGGTTAAATTGGGCACTCGTGGGCAGGTATTTCTGACTACCTAAATAACATGTCGTTTATCGCTTCCGCACTTTCTTTACTAATGACCTCCAAGTATTTTTAACTCCCCGATTTTCCCCCTCAACATGAATGGGTGGTTCTACTTAACGTTCGTCAAATTCTCTTTGCCTAATGAAATCATTCAGTACCTGAGATGATTTATGAACGGTATCAGTTTCAGTAAGCCAAAAGGGGGGAATAAAATATTACAGTTAACTCGACCTTTTATTAATAAATTAACGCGTCCTATTGATAAACTAGGAAACTTGGGAAATTTGACCTCACTACTTGGAAAAATATAACGATTAATAAAAACTAACAAATTCATTCATCTTAATCAAGATAGGAATCGTGTAAGGTGTGATAAAAATGTACGTAGCATTCTTTTTCATAACACGGCTTCTCCAAAGGTAATAAAGATTATATTTCCCTAAGGACCTCTTGCGTGGAATTAATATATAATCAGTCAGTTTATATTAAAAATATATAAGCTTTGAAAGTACAAATACTTATAATAATCATGTCAATAATATGTAAATGCGCATACATACATACATAATATATATACACACACACACACACACACACACACACACACACACACACACACACACACACACACACACACACACACACACACAAACATAGATACTACAAGGAAACATGTCATAGGAACCCATCATGAAATACACTTGTAAGAAATATATGTGTTTGTTTCTGTTAATAAATAAAAAATAAAAGAAACAAAAAATGATAAACCATTAATAAAATAATTTGCATATATAAACATAGTGGACTTCAAATATTAAATATTTATTAGAGGTACACACAATACCAAATATCGTCTTTTTATTTTAAAATAATTTATTGCTGGCTGAGAAAGGATGAAAATAGACTGAATATTGCAGAAATGAGATCCTAGTATTCTTCTTCTTCTCGGTATGTTCAATGGACTATCGGAAGTTGGCTATCATGCTGACTACGCGGACTTTGTTTACTGCGGCCCGGAACAGCTCTCCAGTAGACTGGCCAAACCACTGTCTCAGGTTTTTCAACCATGGTGTTCTCCTTCTTCCAGGGTCCCGTCTTCCGGCAATCTTTCCCTGCATTATGAGATGAAAGATCTCATACTCCTCTGGTTGTCTCATCACGTGCCCTAGATATTGAAGTTTTCCGTTTTTTATTGTTTTAACAACTTCTTTCTCTTTATTTATCCGAACCATAACGTATTCATTCGTAACTCTATCCATCCATAGTCCAGGCAACAAAGGAAAAATAGAGGAAATAATTCGTGTGGAAGCCAATTTTTGCACAGTTCTAGGGGAAGATGTCCTTAGCAACATACTTAAAGTACCGTGGGTGGGGTTGGAACTAAGGGTGGGGGGGGTCTCTAAAGATCCCTTTTTTCAGTTTTTCGTTAATAACTCGAAAACTACTGACTCTAGTGAAAAAATGTCTAACTAAATTATTTACATTAAATTTTCTACAAAAAAGGTTCTATACATTTTTTTGCTAGGATCAACGTTTAAGGAGGTATGGAGGGGAGAAAATGTAAAATTAAGAAAAAAGGTTTTATCTAAGGTCTCCTTAAATAATAATCCTAGCAAAAAAAATTTTTTTTTTGTTGAGAATTTTATTTAAATAATTTAGTACTCCGACATTTTTTCGCAAGATGCAGTAGTTTTCGAGTTATTAACAAAAAACTGAAAAAATGACCTTTCGAGACCCCCTCGCTCCACCCCCACCCACCGGTACTTTTAATATGTTGTCAAGGACACCTTCCCCGCCAACTGTGCCAAAATTGGCTTCTACACGAATTATTTCCGCTATTCGGTCTTTTTTGGTCTTCGTTGCCTGGACTACCAGCTTATTTTGAGTATTCTTCTGTAGGTCTACATTTCGAATTCCTCAAGTCGCCTTATCAGTTCTTTAGTACGCGCCCATGCTTCCATTTCATAAAATAATACCGAAAACACGTAACATCTGACCATTCGCATTCGTAATCCAAGGTTGAGACCTTGGCTGCTGAACATCTTTTTCATCCGGATAAAGGTTGGACGAGCTTGCTCATTGCGGCATTTGATTTCAACCGAAGGAACCCATCTTTTATTTAAATTGCAGCCCAAGTATACAATTCTTTGTACCTTCTCTAGTTTCGTTCCAGCAATATAATCCTTGTATGTGTGGTAAAAACCAAATATGATCGTGTAAGAAATGTGGAGATCCGCAAAGAATGCAAGGCTGACGTAATGAGTAAGCTTAAGAAAGGGATGCTCTTTCGGTTTGTAGAACGAATTATCGAAGAAAGGAGTGTAAGTAAGGAAAATATTTGACGCAAATGTGAATTGTAGAGAAATGGACGGACGAGAAAAACATTGCACGAGCAAGTGAATCAGATTGTGATTGAGTCGGGCCATGTCAAGAGTCAGAATAGTAGAAGAGTGCGTATGAGACGATGTATGAATGTGAATGTGCGTTGAGTGCGTGCCAAGACCGAGTTATTTGGCGGTCCGTCCTCTCTACCCAACCCTGCGAGAAAACAGTGTGATGGTTAGTTAATTAGTTAAAGACATTAAAAGTAATTGTAATTACTTTAACCCAGAAACAGAAAAAATCACCACAATGTTCAAATAACTACCAAACCACCAGAGAGAAAAAAGTTTTTTTTTTTCAAATTGAATGCACATCTTTTTCGATTTATCAACTTTCCTTAAAAACATACTCCTTTTAGAAAAATAAAATTTCGTCTCATTTTACAAAACGTACATTTCCGAGAATGTTCCGAAGAAGGCCTCCAGGGGAGGTTCGATAGAAAGAACGATATGAAGTCCGGCGGAAAATACAGAACACTTTGATTTCACGAAAAAAATGCTTTGTATTCTCTTTTCATGAACAATATTGATAAGTACCTACCATCTTCTAGTACGATCGTGTTACCCACATTCTTTATGCCGGATGAAGCAAAACGATACATATAATTTAGTCATAATATTCTATTTTGAAATCGATCATTTGTAACCCCGGGTTACGAATAATCTGGCAGTATTTGAAAATCTCTTTTTGCGATCACAGCAAGCGGAAAACGTTGCCTGTGTCGTGATGGAAGACTTAGCCAGCTGTGAAATTGAACTCACGATGCGTGGGTGGGATATCCACTGCTTACCTAGATAAATTATTTTAAAGAGCTCATGTCTGAGTGCACATTTTGTGAACACCGAAAGATTCTAAAAAGTTTTCTCACTATTTGACACCCGCTTGCAGTAGCCCAAAGCATAGCTCATCCCTCAATAGCCCGAAATTACTGGATTCGTGTGAGTAGAGACGTTAATTAATTATTATATTTGTATGTTTTACCTGCTGTCTATTGGGTTAGCCAAAGTACCTATCAAAAATCCCCTTTGTAATTTGTTTTATATGCACAATATTTTTTTTTTGTTCTTGCATTCAATTGTTAATAATCATTATTTTTTATCCATCCAGAACAGCACTATACATGAACAGCTTTATAAAATTATTTAATTGTTCCTACTTCTGTATCCAGCGAGCGATGGTGGAATTAGTGAGATGACATTAGAACCAACTCTTTGGAACTATACTGATAGAAATTATTTCAAATTTAGAATAAAACAAAACATTCATTGTAAAAAAATGTTGATAAAAACCCAGAGATGCAAATTCAATATTTCAAAATAACACATCAACATTTTCTGGGAATATCAGATAGGAAGATTATCCGGGAACTCCTCATTAATAATGATGAAATCATTACCAATCAAGAAGGCTTAGCGTGTGTGATATATGGGGAAGTAGTTAAAGCCCCATATTTAGCATTTCTCTAGAAATTCCAGGTATTCACCCCTCCCTTCTGCTTCTGTTGCCGTTGTTTCCCTCCAGTTTAATTGATATACATTTTTGATAATTTATCTTCATGGGTTTTAGTGATGTTATATTATAATTTACAAGTGTTTCGTATTCCGCATCTATTTAAATATTTTAACTAAAGCTTGTGAAGATTGAATCGTTATCGAACATTCTATAAAACTTTGAAGAAAATATTCATACCAAACATATAAAATAATACAGTTTAACATTTCGAATTTGTATCCACATTCTAATGATCCGATAATTTTATTGGTTTTTCTTTGAAAACGGTTAAACTTTCGTGAATGAGGCATTGATTCTTCAGATAAGGTAGGTACAGTTTGGCAATTAAGTGTAGAAAATAAATGATAGCGCTGCGATCGTTTTCTAGGTTTTAAATGGCAACATCAAGATGGCTCATAAGACAATAAATGCATGTTTAAAAAAACACTATTATATTTTATAACGTATCTGTATTTTCAAAAAAATTTTAAAAACTGTAATTTAATAGAAGTTAAATAAAACAACAGCAAGTTTTAGTGGGCATTTATTTCGTTATAAAAACGTAGGTAGGTACATAGGTATTTAAAAATCTGAGTCTATTAATTCAACACCTAACATGTAATTATTGTCTTCGTCCTCACGTGATTCTTCTTCTTCCGTATCTTCATCTTCATCTAAACGTATTATCAGTTCATCGATATCATCATATAGAGGACTGCCTCGTGCATAATATTCTGCCTCAATTTTCATCACGTGTTTGCAACAATTTTTCCAATCATCAGCCTTATGCTATTAAAATTATATTATATTATTAACGCAAAAAAAAACCAAATATATGCTTATACACTCACCATATGCAAATTGTCAGGAAAAGGAATTACATATAAAAAGTCATTCATATGATTGTTTGCACACAAAAAACCAATTCCAGCAGTGTAATTGCCCGAATATAGAAAAAGTGTACCAATATACATACCTTGGTCTTACAATAGATGTCAACTTTAACTGGTCAAATCATATTGAAAATGTATGTAATAGATTAAGATCCATATTAGGAAAATTTTACCACCTAAAAAATTTTGTAAATAAAAATATATTATACTGTATATACAACGCATTAGCAGAATAAATTATAGGATACGGAATAAATAGTTACGGATTAACGTACAAAACATACTTAAATAAAATAGAACAATTACAAATCCGTTTCCTAAAATTGATATCAGGCAAAAAAAAGGTCCAGTTATGCGAAGGTGATTATAAAAAAATGTTCTCCTTGTGTAATGTCCTCTCTATACACAGTAAGGTAAATTACCAATTAACACTAGATGAATTCTGGAATACAGAATTCAAAAAACCTGTAAACCACAACTACCCTACTAGGCATAGAGAAGCACAAATGTTTATTGTCAATAAATCTCAAAATGTATACGGAGATAGAACAAAAAGTCATAAAATTCCGGAAATATTTAACGCATTACCTGAAAATATCAAAAATGAGACATCTTATTCAAAAATCAAAACAAAAGTTAAATCTTTCTACCTCCGAAGAACATGAAATCAAATAAAATAGTTCCTATCTATTTATTTTCTCACCGTATGTTTGTACTGTGTAAAATATTTTTACTACAACGCAATTCATAAACATTAAAACATTGAGATAATTAGTTTGTCGTAATAATTAGTATTTTAATATTAAGTATTATATTTAGTATATACTATGTAAAACTGAAAAGTATACTGTATTAAATAATTAGAAAAAAATGAGAGATTTCTTACAATCAAACTGATTGATCAGTTTCGTAAGATTTGTAAAATAAAATATTGTAAAATTAAAACTGAATAAACATATTTAAAAAAAAAAAAATATATATTTTCTGTCAGCTTTTTTAGATTGACCGTGTTCAGTTAGGACACTATGAAAAAAATTAAACTAATGTTGAATGGCACAAATAATATCAAAATCATCCAACTCTTTTTTAGGGCGCTCCATTTTCTGTTTTCCACCTGCCTTTTCCCCTTCCTTGACGATTCGTCTTACCATTGATTCAAATTTACTTGTGTGTGAAAAACATCATTAAAATTATTATGATAGAAGGTAGTTAAAAAAAAACACACAAGATAAAATTCATTTAGAAAGAAAGAAAGAAAAAAATTATTTTTCTATGAGTTTAAAGGAGTTGCATTTTATCATTAATTTTTTTAAATTGAGTTAATCCTTTTTTCCTGTGGCCTCATTTGAACTGTCGAATGGAACTGTCAAATTAGGATTTTTAAGCATAACCTCAAATCATATTGTAATGGTTAGACAAAGCGAGTAATTCGGTGTTGCCACTGTAATGAAAAAATTTAGTTCCAATTGAATACATTTCTAGACTTAATTGTCAAACTGTACTTCATTTAATTAAAGAGGATCATAACATTGAGATTTTATCAGAATATCATGATAGAGACTGTACCGGTTAGCAGAGGCTTATTACGGAAAATGTTATTAACAAGAAATTGTTGTGTTCTCGCATATTTCTATGATGAATCGTCTTGATAAGATTCTTATCAACGTGCTCGGGTTATGTTGCTTTTGCATGGTTGAATTATTAACACGATAAACCATTGGACTTTGTTTTTGTTCTTGGTGTTCAGCGATAGTGTTTAGAGATAGTAATAATAATTGTTGCCCGTATCAACACGTGTAGAAACTGTTTAATTTTGCACAGTAAACAGTAGCGACTGGCTCAATCATTCGGTTGTCTGACGATATTTGTGAAGTCTGTGTTTGATTTGCAAATCCTTACCTAAGGTACCTTTAATTAATTTGTAAACCTTACCTTCAAGAGTAAGCCGGCAATTTATTTGCAAGAAATCGGTATCTATATTTTATTATTCATATATTTTTTAGTAAATAACATTGTATTTATTTAATAAAAAAGCTCCACACAGGAGGCCATGAGAAAAATAATTCCCCTCAGGGCCTAAGTCATCTTTGGGGATGCGGTGTGGAGGTTTTTTTTTAGGAAAGGAAGGGGAGGAGAGTTCTGGGAAGAAAAAGGGTTTAAGGGGTGGGTAGGATCTAGATAGAATCTGGGGTTCAGTGTGTCCTGTCATCTGCCTCCAAGACCTAGACAAACCTCACCCCATGAACCCGGTATACGATTTGATTTTTCAATATTAAGACAGAGGTGCTTTTATTACATTATTAAATGTTTTTGTGTTTAATTCATAGAACTCCATTTTTCATTTTTTTATTTGATGTAAATCAATTGAAAAACAAATTTAATTTACATTAAATAAAAACAAGTTTTTTCTGAGTTTAAATTTTTGTTTGTGGCTGACAATCACTGGCATGAGCGTTTAGTACAGATACCTGTCTCACTTCACTTATTTTTAAACTGCATAAATTGCTTCAGAAAAGTAAAACAACAATTGGTTGCATTTTATAAATCACACATCAATATTTTCTTTTGAATAAAACACTTTGAAATGATTTTTTGATCATAAATTTTGCATTAATTTTATTAGAAGGCTCCATTCATTTTACCGGCACATCTATTTGATCTAAAACCTTTATCGACTAATATTTAATAAAAGCGTCGTCATCCCATTAGCTATGAAGCTTAGACCAAAGTCACTACATTCAACGTGATTGAAAAACCGCTGGAAGTTTGACAAAGGATTACGACAATGAGATAAGGGAGGCTGCTAGTTTGATGGGGACTGATTAATCCATACAATCCCGATTAAATGCACAGGTAAACATAGATAGCCAACAATGGTTGGATTAACCACACATTTTTATTTAGAAAATAGTTACTAAACGTTCTTTCATAAGTACCTACTTTTGGCTCTGTGCAGAGATTCATGACAATAATATTGTCATTGTAATGTACTGTTTTAGGAAAACATTCTTAAAACAGTAAATTACAGGGTATATCTAAACGTTACCGACAGACTTAAACCATCGATTTGTGAGATTATTTGAAGTAAAAAATGTATTAAATTTTGGTGTCCGAGGACATTTTTTTTAAACAAAAAACCTTGGATGTGTGATTTGAGATTTTTACGGCCAAAAGTATAATTGTGATTTATTTTTGGGTTATTACGCCGTTTGTCGCTACCTCCTTCTTAAGCTAACGTTTCGGACAGCATTCACAGCGTCCACCAGTACATTACACAAACGTGTGCCATGATGTATACTGTAATGTTGTTCGAAACTACTGAAGAGGGCAGCGCATCACGGCATAAAAACCCAAAAATAAATTGCGATAAAAAATCTCTTTTTTTTACATATCGCAACTGACAAGAACCTAGGGCCAGAAAGCTTATTTATTACGTTATCACCGTCCGTAACTGCCCAATATTTTTGTAGCAATGAGAAGGTACAGACTAAGTTGTAAAAAAGTGGTAGTATTGGATTGCAAGAGACGACAAATGAAAGAAAAAAAGATTTTTTGTTTTTAACGAGAAAAAAAGCCATCTTCGTTATTTACTCCAAATAAACTAAAAGGATCGCTACTTAGTATTTTTGGTACGTTCTGACGTAGGTAGCCTGTAGTGCTTAATACTTTTCTTCTCTAATTAATTAATTGAATAAAAATATTAATCTTGATCATTTACTAACAACTTCTAATTCCGCCTAGGGAAATCCATGGGAAGCGGGATAAAATAATAACTAACATCAACAAAGGAAATAAAGGGAGAGCCTCTTTAAACATGTATTATAATATTTTGAAACAGAAGATAATCCCCTATTTAAACACTTTGTTCAAACAGAATATGTACGCGTTCTTAATTCTAATAAAGAGATAATACAAAAGGTATCTATCTTTTATCTCTGTATTAGTTAATTAACTGTTTTATTAGTTGTTGATGGGCGTATTGGGTGTTTGTAACAGGAGTACGTACTATCCTAAAATATCATCTTACATAATTTTTTTACAGTAACAGTTTTTCGTAGTTTATTTAATTCACTGTCTCAGATGTGATAACTAATTTCGTGAATATTAAAAAAAAAATAGAGTTAGCGTGTCATCAACCCTAAAGTGGGCGCGCTATGAGCATTTTGCCGCCCTCTGCAAAAAAAACGTTGATAATTCTTAAATCTATTGCGCGTTTGAATTTTGCGCTTTTTATTAGCTGCCCTCTGCAAAAAAACGTTGATAATTCTTAAATTTACTGCGCGACTTATGAATTTTGCGCGTATGAACTTTGCACTTTTTATTAGCTGCCCCCATTATCGTTCGCAACCCGTGCCAAAATACTGGACGCCGTCAGTGCGCAAGGGACTGCTTGAAAAGGTTGTTACCATCAAGTGTCGTCTGGCGGCAATTTGCTCACCGCGCGCCTACTAAGTAAAAATTGTGCTGAAAGATTATTGCATTTTAAAATGAAACCAAAGGTGGTGTTGATGTCGTGAACCAAATGAAGAAGAGTAATCTGTTGGTAAAATCGCAAATGGCCAACGAGGTTGTTTTTTTCAATGATGAATATTGCCGGTGTAAAAGGGAAAATATACTCAAAATGTAACCAATATAAGACTATAATCTGTACTAATATGAAATAAAATTATATTTTTTAGATATGTTTTTGGATGAAATAAATAAATTTAAAAAAAAAAAATAGCCAAATAATTTACAAAGCCAATACAACACTTGATGCTACGCTGACAGTACTTGAAAGAGATTGCGATTATCCTGGTTAAGCCATACATGACCGCAAGGTCTTCTGTAGACACCTTAAATATTCCTCTGAGGAACCAAATTGCTCGCTTTGTTCATATAGAACCAGCATCATCCTCAAAAGTATATTTTCATCAAAGAAAAATAAGCGCACAAAAAAGATGTTGTAGATGCACAAAATTACTGTGCAATGAAAATTGCACATTCTTTTGTGAATACTATTTTGCCAAAACATATCCTGTAGATTTATAAAATATTAAATTTTGTAATTTTTTTCCATTTTTATAAATATTACGAAAGGATAATGTAGGATAACTTAAAAAAGTAAATTCAAATGTTAAATAATCTAAAGTCGGTTGTAAACCAAAGTTCCTTGCACAGAGTTCAATATGTTGATTTGTCATTTCTTATTTGTGTTTTACTGAAATCCTGAGGAAATAAATGAATTAAATTGCAGTATTCATACATAAATTTTTTCACGAAAACGAGCGGCAAAACGCTCCCTAAGCGCCCACTGTTTTAGGGAAGACGCGCCCACACAAGGGTTAAACAGCAATATTTGAAGTACTGTATCGTTTGTATATAATATATATAAAATTCAGTATCGACCGAGTTGTTATACAAATAAACTAAAATATCTATTTTTCGTAAATTATTCATTCTGCAAACTAAGAAATATATATTTGAAAACAATAATATTTTCTAAGAAATTAAAATTAGATTAGTAAAAATAATGTGTTTACAACCCCAAAACTGTACTTAATTATTGCAAAACGCCTAGCTTTTACTAGTCCTCATATATTTAATATTTTACAGAAACAAATTCAAATGACGTATAAAATATTAAATTTTAATTAACGGATGTTAAAATGCTCTTCCCATGAACTATTATTTGTAAGCCTTTATGATTCATTTTTCACGTGCTTGATGTTTCATTTTTAATATTTTATTTAAATTAAAAACCATATTTTTATTTTTATTTTATTAGATCTTTGTTAATTGTTATACTCGTATTACCCAAACACAGGCAATGTTTTTAGTGAATTCTCATTAATCACATTTGTTTCATAATGAATTCGTATTAAATTCGTTATAAAGCTATGCACTTATGTTTTAAAATTGTTGGGAAAAATATAATTTAAAAAAACATATATTTATTTTTGTACAATATCTGATCTTGACAATCATCTGTCAAAACTCTGGACAAGCAACTGTAAAAACCGTGGTCATTTGGTCCCCCTCATTGTCTAAAGAACCATTTTTATAAGAAAATCACATCCAGGACGCTTCGAGTTTATTTTTAAATGCTTATAGTAGATGATTCGGTATCGGCAATAAGTAAAACGGATTATGTGGATTTTTTTATTAACGTAAAAAAGATGTTCCCACTCCAAACATATGAGTGCTTGTATAATTGTACTTGGGAGAGAGCATAGCACATAATCGACGATCGTCCTAAAATGCCTTCATAAAAATCTCCCGTTTCACAATCTTGCATGAAAACAAAAAAGCAGAAGGTAGTATGAATACATTTATATTTAAAATGAATAATTATGAACACATCTTATTGCAAATATCCTGTTAATTACTCGAATATCAGAACAGTAACCGAAAGCGTCAAGAGTATATCGACATACGTCCGTCCCATTGAAACATACACACCAGCTCTGCTTGGGACTACTTCGAAATCTTTCATTAAATGGGAAGACAAACATTCTCAGCTATATTTGAAAGTCACCTAACAGGTACCATCATATTACAAAGAAAATACTGCATAAACAACAACAACGGAGAACTTAACTAGGCAGGAGATCGAACCCGCGACGTCACCTGGGAGAACCCCGATGCCTTGGCCCGGATCAACAAAAATTACAATACGTGTAAAAGTTTGAAACATATATATTTTTACTTTTTAATAAAATGAAGACAGAATGAGCGAAACTCAATCGAAAATCTGGAATCAGAAAAATCAGAAAAACGATATTGGCACCTCTGGGATTCGAACCCAGGACCTCTCTCTTTCCGGGCGAGCGCGCTGACTACTGCGCTAAGGTGTCGATATCCAATTTGGTCACTTTTAACTGTACCATACTTCGACTAAGAATGAATGACGAATAATTGGCTGCCATCTTTATGTACGAGTCCCAGAAGTGCCAATATCCTTTTCTGATTTTTCTGTTTCCCAATTTTCGATTGAGTTTCGCGTATACTGTCTTCATTTAATTAAATATTACAATTTTAGGTTTTACTCATAAAAGTTAAATAAAAAATAGTTATATTTTTACTCTCTATTAGATAGTTAAGCATCTCTGGCAATTTTGCCGCTTTCTTACTAACGATGACGACGATGGTTGCTCAATGAAAATGAAAGAACCCAATGGGGCATGAAATCATTAGCTTTTTCATGTTAATTTATTAGACGAAAGAGGATTGGACTGATTGGAAATGGAAGGTTTTATATCGATATATATCGATAGATGCAGATTAAGCTATGCATATAGCAATAGATATAATTGTGGATTATGGAGTTCGAAGACACTTTTTATTTAATATAATACATTGGATAATCGACATGAAATTAAAAAAAAAAACATGACAAACGTCGGCACACTCACCAATTATTATAAATGTCAAAGAGGAGTTGATTGTAGGTATGTCACGTTGATTGAATTTTGTCGAGATGAATTTTCTCCGTGGAAATATATCGACTGATGTCAGCTCTTCGATATTTTAAAGTAGCTATAAGAGGGTGGAGAATGAAAGTGTGGGTGGTAGTCATGATTCTCGAAACTTTTTTTTAAATTAAAAAAAAAAAAAAAAAATTATAATAAAGCATAATATTTTTTTACGTCATTAATTTTAAGTAAACATTATATTCGGCAGCAGTTTTATCAAAATCGACTATTCAGTTAAAAACATTGTTTTATCATTTTACCAATGTTTAATTTTACATGATCTTTCGTACAAGCCAAATACTTTTCAAACCACGACATTTCTTGTAAAAAGAAATAGAATTAAAAAGTTAGGACTGTTGGAAAAAGTTTTCAGAAACATCCCTTGAATTCAAAAAAATCTATTTATATTTGCGCAAACAATTTGTAATCAGGAAAAACATAAGAATTGTAATTGAAAAGTGTGTCTCACGTATTCAATAAATGGATCTTTTTCCAAGCTTTGCGAATTTGCAATAATGTCGTCGAAATGAAATTTTCCCGGCTTGGTTTCGTAACATTTGAAAAAGGTTCTGGATTTTTCGGATTAATATTTTGACGATTGATTGGTGGTAATCGTTGAAAATGATTAAAACCTGCAGTAAAATTAATGTTAAATAATTATAATAATTGGATAATTTCTAGAGAAAAAAATAACTTCAAGGTCGCTTTACAACTTATTATGAATTTTTTGCTCTATTTAACTGTTTTATTTACAAGTAAATCACACATTTCTGGCAGGTCACTTCCGATAAACACACTTTAATTCGAAAGTGAATGCTTGTAGAAAATATGGCTTTGCATGCGGTGGACATTATATTTAAAATACTGGAAATTGCAAGATTTTACATTTGCTACCCCCATTTCTGTTTGTATTACAAATTTATGAGAAGATAAGTGGCACAAGTACAGTTGATATTTATTTTAAAAAACTGGAGAATTTAGGTCTATTTAGAGATGGAGAAATTTTTTGAAATGACCTTTACAAAAGCTTACAAATAAGAATTTTAACATTTTTACACAATTAGTTATTTACAATATAGCGGGCAGTGAAGGTGAAGATGACAGGTTTTTGACTTAATGGATACGACTGTCTGAAAAAGTGAGTTTTAAGTTTAGCTCTAAATTCCGTTGAATTCGTCGTTCGATCGTTCTTAACTTATGTGGCAGTCTATTCCAGGCTTTAGGTCCTCACACTCCGAAAGCGCGCTCACCGAACTTAGTATCTGGTGTGCGCTTTGGTTCCTTTAACCTTCCGATAGCTGATAACGTTGCTGACTTGAGGGTTGATTGTCGAGAATCGGAATTTTTCGGAATTCACAATTTCGATAAGTAAGCCGGAGCAATTCCGTTAAGGGACTTAAATACAAGCAAAACTTGAACCCGATTCTTTCAGGATATTTGAGCCAGTGAAGATTTTTGAGATGCTCTGAATTATAATATTTAGATACGCCGGTGATAAGTCTTACCGCAACGTTGAAAACGGATTGTTATTTGTAATTTGCTATTTAAAGTTTGAATATTATATGAAACACTTCAAAACGAACACGAATACAGATTTAAAATACGCTCTGTCTAACACAATGATAAAATAGAAATGTAAGTAGGTATATTTGAAGCCTTGTTTGCCCTAAATGCCCTGAGATTTAAACGTCATTTTGTCGAATATGAATTAATGTCGAGGAATGATTCAGAAGCTCAATTTGTTTGTTATTACTGCCAGTTTGGTTTAGAATTTTTTTCTCTGTCAGTTTAAAGATTTCTTGTGGTGTGATAAGGATCTACAAACATTTCAAGATGCAATTTTGTGGAAGACCTATAAATAATAATTATCAGAAGCCAATAAGCGCGTAACAGAAAACTAAACGCTAGAAATATTTCGATTCTCAGGCCACACAAAATTTTAAATCGCGCGTCTTATTTGCACGAGGCAAAGAAGCGAAAAAGTGGTTTTTATTTATTTTTTGCATAATTTTATAAGAATGAAAAAAAGTTAGAACATACAAAATCTCAAAAATAGTCTTATCCATAAAGGGGTATTTTTCAAAATTGTTTCTTATAGTTAAGTCATGCAAAAACATTTTTTCAGTGGTTTACGCTTATATTTTTTTTTATGTAAAAAATTATTCTATTGTAATTCCAATACATAGAAAGGCTAGTAAAAGCTTCAATTTATCCATATTAGCATATTTGTTTATGTACATAATGTAAACCGTATTTGTCGTAAAGTTGAATCCAAATAGTATCAAAATAGGATTTCACGTATAGCTTCATCTTAAGAGCATTGGAATGATTTGAAATTTTTACGGCCAGAGTACCGTGATGTATTTTTGGGGTAAGATTCCGTGTTGCGCTACTTTCTTCTTTAGCACAAGTTTCGAACAGTTCTTCAGTTACTATCATCAGGGCAGATGTGTAATTAAACATGACAATTAAACAGTATTTTTCAACAAAAAAAAACTGTGCAAAAACATGCGGTTAATGGTCATGGTTAGGCGCCTTCATACATAAAGCAGTCTTATGATCTTTATTAAGTTATTTTTATTCAACCCACCAGTTCGCTTTCTCTATTTGCTCGCTTAGAAAAAACTTTTCTAAAACTTTGGCAATAATTATTATTAATGGGTGATGGATAGCTCGGTGAAGAGAATTCTTGATGAGATTGGAATGGGAGTTTGATAACCATAACGCGTACCAACTTTAGCGTAGAGATCATGTTACTTCCTGTAAGGTAACCTAAAGTTAATAGTTTCATTCAGAAAAAATATTTAAAAATCGTTTTCAAATTCTAGTTTTAGCTTTCGAATCCAGCCGTTGATACGTTTATCAAATCCGTAAAAAAATTATCTGTTGTCTTTAAGAGCTTAAAACAGCTTGGAAATTCCTACTTTTTTCATAATATGTAGCTAAACTATCCAGCTGGACCCGAGATTTCGTTTGAAACAATCAAAATATTACGCCTTCGTAAAATTTGCAAAATTCAAGGCTAAAAGATTATCTTTTTTATTTATTTATTTATTTAAAATTTACGGCACAAAGTGCCATTTACAAGCTTGTGTATATTTAATTACAGTCATAGTACATCATTACTACTTGATTAATTTTTGATGAATTACGCCATGTTACGATTCGCTTTCGCCAACGTTTCGGAGAGTAATATACGAGTTACAGTTTATGTTACAGCAATCACGTGACATTATGACGAAAATTGTATCGCCGTCCGATACGTTAGCTTAATAAGGAGGAAGCGTTGCACTACATAAAAGCCCAAAAACAAATCAAGGAAAAAAAGGCTTGTTTAATTTTTAGAGGGTGAAATAATAGTAATTCGTTGCTTCGTTGAAGACAATAAAAATTACATTGATTACAGGTGGTAAACTTCATGGCTTAAGCTTATTGATTCAAGTTTTTTTCTGTATCAATTTCAAGGTTTTCGGAATTTCATAAAAGCACTTTACTTTTCCTGAAATGAACTAACTGTAACGAAGTAACGACGGCCTCCGTGGTCCCGAGGCAAGACTCTCGACTCACAATCCGAAGGTCGCGGGTTCGAACCCGGTAGCGCAAATAAATTTTATTTGATTAATTTGTGTTATTTCACAATTTATTCATTTAAAATATTATATAGTATATTTGCGGCACGTTCCAGAGTGGAAGATACTATCAGTATCGCCCTGGTGTAAGACCACCATTCAGAATTGAAACGTTGCTTGAAATGGCTTTAGCCGTGTTTAGTGACCAGATCTGAATAGCCAGGTACTTCCCCACCTTCCTCTTCCCTATCCCTTCCCCTCCCCACTACCTTCAGCCTCACAACATACCCCAATTGGGGATGCCATAGTCTCACTGGCTCCAGACGGGAGCAGTTGGGACTCTTGTGCGGTATTAACTGTAAAAAAAAAAAAAAAAAAAACTATGTAACTACTTACCTGCCAACTTATAAAACACTTTCAAAGCTTATTTTTTGAAGACGGTTTTTTCGAGAGTACAAATAAATCATGCAGAGAATCACCCATTTCACTTATGATTTCTGTAAAAAAGAACTTCTCATTTTTAGGTCAAACAAAAAAGTAATAATAATTTACTATGTTTCCTGTAAGTTCGAGTAAAGCTGGCAAAATCATAGAAACACTTTTGTTATTGTTCCAGCAAAAAGCAGTGTTATTACAAAAACTCATTTGATAAAGATGTTCGTTCAACAAAACGTGTTTGCGAAAGAGGAAAACCCTTTTCAGAATAATACCGACCTTTTGGGGGCTGGAAAATATTTTTTGAGACTCCTGTTCAAACTAAGTGTGTGTATAAATCCTTGCCAGGCATCCTTACTGGCAATTGGCATGAATGGATAAAGACGATAAGGTATAAAAACATTTCTGAATTTTATGGCCCTGACCGAGTCTTGTTATTATAAGTGATTTTAGGTAGTTGTATGATAGGATACATCAAGCTGTTAGTAATTCTTTTAAAAACTCTCCTCAAAGTACAATTTTGATCACTTTACCTATTCCATACACAAAAATCGCAAGATCCGATTATATAGATACAATATACCAAGACATGAAACTTAAAATTTCTATCGAAGAAGATGATACTACTGAACGTAAACGAAACATGAAACAGAACAAATCAGAGAAAAATAAAAAAGGTAACGGTCGCAACTGGGACTCGAACCCAAGATCCGTGGTCGAGGGTTAAGGCTCTCGACTAGAAATCCGAAGGTAGCAGGTTCGAATCCCGGCATGCCTAAATATTTTTATTGTTTACTAGCTGACCCGGCCGCGCGTTGCCGTGATGTTAAATCGAAACACATCGCCATCTACTGGATGGTTACTCAAACTAGATGCTGTGCGGATAAATCAACTCACACCGCCATCTGTTAGAAACTTATGGAACTTACAAATAATTACATTTAATGCACGTTTAATTCGCAATAATAAATATTGAAGTCAATAATCGAGATAAAAACTATCTTATCTTTTAAGTTGGACCAAATTACACACAGATAGCCGAATTTCATCAAAATCGGTTAAGTAGTTTCGGATTTTATCATCCTCGCCCTTCCATCTACAGCCTCACAAAATATCCCAATTAGGGATGCTGTGGTCTCACTGTTTCACTGACGGGGGCAGTTGTGACGGGAAGGGGGTATTCACATTTAAAAAAAGAATCTCTTGAGTAAATGAAAAACAATAAAAAAAAATTTAGGCATGGTGGTCCGCGAGTTTTCGTTGAGTTAGAGTGCTAAGATTGAAAAATTCGATGAAAAATACGTTTTTTTTTTTTTAACATTTCAATTTTTTGAATGAAATCTTCGTATGAAAAGTTGAAATTTCGAACAAAAAAAAAATCATTTTCAGCTACAACATCAATAACGGAGTATTTTTCAATATTGGCTGGTATACAGTATTTTTTTTTTGTATTTTTTTTGTATTTTTTTTTTTTATAAAGAAAGACAAACATTCCCGGGATACGAATAACCCAACAATGTTTGAAAATCTCCTACTACCACCACAGAAAGCCGAAAATGTTGCTTGTGTTGTGATGGAGGACTTAGCCAGCCGAGGAATCGAACACGGACGCCCGGGTGGAATCCAAACGCGATGCTCTCTCAACCACTGACCAGACATGTGTCATGTTTATTTTTATTTGATGTATTTTTTTATTTCATTTATCCATGTATTTTTGTCAAAAATTATCTCCGACGTTAAAGTTACTACCTATATTTATGTAAAAGTCCCCTGTGCGTTAAATAAATATACATGTAACTGAAGACTCACCGACAAACCAGGGGTTCCTCTCATTATTATCCACTGTCAGGCCTAAGAAGTACTCCTGAAAGCCCTTGACAGGATTGGCCTGCGGCTGCACGGACAGGGTCCCCTCAACTTCGGGCTCGTTCCCGTCGCTGACGAGGTTGCGCGCGCTCCATCCATCGGACCCAATCCACGAGAAGGCTCCGGTGGCGTTGGAGCGGCGCACCGCTCGCATCACTCCGGCCACCTCTTGGTCGGACCCGAAGATTATCACACCTGGAACAAATAAATAATTAAATGAAAATAAATAATAATATGAAAAAAAAATGTATAGCTGTCAGCGCGTCCCGTCATAGTCCGCAGCTCTCCACGCAGCCTAGACCAGCAAGGAATACAGACGCTTCAAGGAGTCTTGTAAGTTCGAGTGGGGCGCTCGATCTTCAATAACGATGAAACAATTAAAAAAGAAGTTTCATGGTGTTCAAGTTACATTTAGATAATAATTTTTAACATTAAAATAGTATGTTTTGTATGTGCACCGCACAATAGTCCTGACTGGTCCCAACCGTCTGAAGCCAGTAAGACAGGCATCCCCCAATCGGGATATGTTATAAGGTAAAGGAAAGTTAGGAGGGAAGGATGTGGAGCTGGGGCTATATTATAGGCTAGCAGATCGGTCCACAGCCGAGCAATCGAACTCAAGAACGATTTAAGAAATTGTTACATAAATACAGTGTAACTGTAAGATATGGTATTCGAACTTGGGGACATGCAAGCACTACTTACATTAAATATATTGAAAATTTACAAACCGCAATAATAAAAAAAATTGTCACAACTAAGATTTACAAACAGAGACATAACTTAAAACTACTGTATGGCTCAGAGAGCCTACTTACAATAAAATGTCTCCACTGGTTCACTACTATTATGGATAATATGGGGGAAAGCCCTTACAAATACCTACTTGTACACAAACATACCACAAGATTTAGAGAAGGAAAGGGCCTAAAAACTCCTCGAATATTAAATAAATATGGAAGCCGTACTCTTGAATATCTAATATCAGTGATTTTCAATAAAATCAATAAAAACACAAAATTTGAAAAAAATGAGAGACTAAGTCCTAAAATGATAAAACTATGGTTAATGAACGAAAACTCCATGTATCTTTGAATATCTTAATATAGCTGCCTACATATCTTTTATTTGATAGGTATATTGAAATATCTTATATATTCATAGTTGTAAGTTAAATTATCTAATACGATATATAATGTGATCTATTCTAATGTTTCCTTAAAACTATAAATGTATTTACAAATATTTTCTTAGATATTATATTAAGAATGTTTAAATTGTTAGAACCTGCAGACAAGCTGCCATATGACAGCTTTGTGGGTCTACTCAAATTCTTGTACAAAATGTTCTGTAATTTTAATAAATTAAAAAAAAAAAAAAAAATAAACAAAAAAAAAAAAAAAAAACAAAAAAAACAAGAAATAAAATAATAGTGAAGAGTTCTCAGTGAATGGGTACCTTTAGTTCTCAGTGAATAGGTACTGGAACTTTATATTAAATATTGTATTGGCGACATTGTAATTTTTATCTGATGAGTTGCTTATTCTGACCAGAGGGTAGTCAGACAGGACTGGCTTTGGAGCTGGCCATTCCTGGACGAGCCACAGGTGACTCCGGCCACAGTCCCTGTGGCTGGTCGAAGCAATCACTTCGCCATATTCATAAATCACCATAGTACTTCAAGATGTGATAAATTAAATGAACGCTCTTCAGCGGTATCGGAAACTGAAGACCATCACAACAACAATTAAAATCCTGGATTGGGATCTGAGTGCCAGGGGAGCTTATTTCTGGATTGTAAATCCAGCAACTGCAAACGAAGTCATCTTCAATCACATCAACCTTCCGACTACACCTGGAGCCAGAGGTGCGGCCCAAGATGGATGACCTTGGCCGTCATCAAACTAGTCGGCTGGCTGACAACCGTCCTGGGACTGGACGTCACCGGGAAACCGCGGGGCTGGAGCCCTGTTAGCTGCTCCAGCCGGCTGTTTCACTTTGTCAGCAGCGAAGGCAGCAGTGTGGGATCGCCAACACATGGGATCGCCAACACGTCAACTCCCTGGATTAAACTGGTACTACCGCTTCATCAGATTTAAAAGATTAGTATAAAACTATTACCTAAACTATTAACTATTAAGATAATGTTTTGTGCTTGTTATAAATATAATAATTTAACCGTTTCAAAGCACCATATTATTTGATAACCCCTCCTCACACCAAGTATTTAATACAGCCGCCTGCTCAAGGTCCACATCTGAGATATACAAATTCAACAGAAACAACCTTTTTTCTCATGCTCTCTTTCAAAAGCACACAACGCCATACTTTGTATAACATTTATGGCGTCCAGTGTAACTATCCATAACAAAATGACACATCGCTGGGGAGGAAAGAAGGTTTTCCATTGTGGACATATTTGAATTACCTACGGGATAATAAGGGTTACAAAACGACGATCCGAGATTGACCATCGATTCTTGTCACTCTTTGTAGGAATGTCACAAATGAGGTGACTGAGGTGATTTGATTCAGTGGGCCGCCCCAAGGAAAGTCGGCCCCAGGAAATGTTGGCCCTATGGAAATAAGTAACTCAAGATGTTGTTACAAGGGAGTTGGGCATACCTACTGTGAACGAAGACCACTGAATTCGCAAAGGTTAGGGACGCTCGGAGGTTTTTTTTTCGAGGCGATGGATCCTTGACCCGAATATAACAAGGGTTAGAAGATGGAAGAGATTCGAGTGATTTACCAATATACGTTTTTGACACCTGTTGACGTAGATTGATTGAACAATGGAGCTTAGCATTGTCACTTTGTATGGGTTTTAGGCAAACGGGTACGCCTAGACTTTGCTGCCTCTAAAAGCTTTTTGTACGTACCTACTTGCCACATAAATAAGCTCTTCAACATGCTACCGGGACGTAAGGTAATGGGATATTTATTTTTATGTTATCCACATATATTTGCACGCTTAAATTTGATTCTCATGGGTGGCAAATTAAAATTATCATTGTAATGATTAAAAATCAATTCTTAATAATATAGGTGCTAATAATTTTTTGATAAAAAACCTTTATTTAATAGGTATTTACTTCATCGCTTGTCTGAAATATTGACACAATCAATTCCAATTTCGAGAACAACCCTTATGTTCAAAACAAATCTGAGTTCGTTGAACCAGAGTTACAATCACTAACAAACAAACCCCCAACCGAAATCAGTATGTTTGAGGATAATTAATATCAGAATATTTCTTTGATTTCATTAATAAATTGTCGATTTTTTTAGTAAAAGGTCAACCTAGTCAACTATTCTAAAAATCGATGGTACAATCATTTAAAGGCGACGCATTTCATAATAACTCAATAAGTAATACTTTTCGAAATTGGCAACGTGTTATTTTTACGACCGCTAGATTGCCGGTGGTGTGCCGGCGCACAGGCCAAAATAATCACAAAAAAATAATTTTGTAATGCGATTTTAATCCTTATGTATAAAGAAAAAGTATAAAGAAGAAGGTCAGAATCGCTTGGGGCATTCTCGTTCATAAGGTATAAGATACCAAGAACCCACCTAGCGCAGCGATATATTTTCTGTGGAATTGTTTATGATTACGGGCCTAGATTTTTTCCCGCCTTTCAGCTGTCAGATTGGCGTCCGTCACTCTCGCACCGTGGTCGATGAAAAGATCGTAAAACGTATAAATTCATCGAATAAACGCAATTAATGTTTTTATGCATAGTTTATTGTTCAAAGAAGGTGTTTCGGTAAATATTTCATAAGATAGCATAAAATAAACCCACAAAATATTACGTAAAAGCCAAAACGTTGCCAAATTTACCCGTTTGTTCCCGTGGCATTTGAAGTGTTTAAAATGTATTTTTATCTACCTAAATAAACAATAGTTTCATTGGTATTTTATTGTTTTATTATTAAAATAAACAGATAATAATGTAAGATAAAATGTAATACATTCCCAAAAGCTTCTTTGAAACTCAAGACATGCATTTTATATGACTTCCCAAATTATGTGCCGAGAAAAAAGCAATTAAATTTTTGCAATAGTAAGTAAAATAAATATTCCGAAATCTCCTTTCAAAATTGTCTTTATGCTTTTTCTATAGAAGTCTTTAGAGAGGTCAGCATAATAAATTCTAACAAGTTTCCATCTCTGAAATCAAAAATATTAATCTCCGGTATCCATTCATTCAGGTTCTCAGATACGAGAAATGAAAACTGTGATTTCGAGTTTTCATATTACATCCAACTCTTCAAACAAAATCAATTGGGATGTCTTGAGCTAGGGTATCTGCCTTTATTTCTTTTCATTCTGCGAGGGTCAGGTAGTTGGAAAAAATGTCTCAAGTACTCGAAGGAAAAACTAGTTTTTGATCTAGTTTAATAAAGTAAGATAACTTCTCCTAATGGCTTCATATGGGAAAATATTAAGGTCAAAGAGGATCAAAACTTTATGATTCATGGCGGAATTTGTCCTATTCGGAGGATTCATTTCCGAGTTATTGCGATTTAATTATTATTTTTATTTATTTGTTTATCTTAAAAATTGTATATATTTTAGTATTTATTTTTTATAGTATTTATTTTATTATAGTTTTTCCGAGTTTTTGCGATTTGAATTTTTATTTATTAATTTGTTTATCTTAAAAATGGTACATATTATAGTATAACTGATCTTCCATTAAAAGCATTTACTTGCGGATGGAAGAAGATTTTACATTTTATGTATACATTTAAACAGTCACGTGTTTCACATGTATAATTAGTACAATTAATACAAATACGTCGTAATCACGACCCTATAACTAAAAGACATCCATGTATTCCAAAAGAGTAAAAACAAGTTTCAATTTTAGTGTTACATTTATGTGGAAATAGGGGAAGCAGTCTTCCCGTTCATGATTTCTTTAAAATGATTTTTGATAGAGTTCAATAATTGTATTTTGTTATTAATGATTCTGATTTCTATTGGTAGGTTGTTAGAGAAATATTTTCCTCAAATGTAAAATGATGTTGGGCAAAAGAAGTGTTTAGTTTCGGGCATACAAATACATGTTTGAGTCTGGTACGACTTTCAGTTATGAATTTGTTTGTGAATTAATTTATTTATTTGTTAGTTAGTAAGTTGTTTAGTTTATGTAATTTGTTTTCTATGGTGTTTACAAAATATACATATTTGTTTTTGTGTGTTATAATATAAAACCGCTGCCAAGTAACAATCTCATTTTTTATCGAATTGATTCGATTGAATCACATTACGAATAGCTAGATTAAAAGCCCTGAATAGATTGTACACACAAGAAGTGCCTTCATTGTAGATTTTAATAGAAACTAATGTCACCATTTGCACTGTCTCTCTTAAACTTGCCTGACATTGTATATTATCATCATTTCATTTGAATGAAATGCAAATTTTATAATGACACATAATAAATTTATTTTGTATTTGAGAACAGTCAGGTTTTTATATCACGAAACAAGTCCACATCACATTTCTGATATTTTATTTGTTTTGTCACTGATATGTTTAAATGTTTGTTATTATTGTAATAGATTGCGTGAACGTTTATTTTTATATACACATTAATTTCGGTTGTAGTTGCATTACAGGCGGGGTGCTACGTTACTGAAAACGAACAAGTATTTGACGGGGACCAAGTAGTTACTAGCCACGCGTCAAGATGCTAAATCCTGATGATTTCAGAGAGAAAACAATTCAATACCGTAGTGACAAGTGATCAAGATGTACAGGAGCCGGTATGGCGCACGGAAGATCAACTAATGAGAAGTAAGAATATTCACAAAATTCACCAATCATCACTAATTCGTAAACTTAAATTACCTTTTGGTTACTTTTTATCTTTATTTTTTGTTTAAAACACTTCTCGTATGAACTGGCACCCTTTTCTAGTTCAATTAAATGTTATATAAAGAATTTATTAAAACGGTAGCACGAATAGGTACATTAATCCTGCAATTAAAACTGAAATGAAATAAAATTATTTATTTATTTGTAAGAGAAAAACAGCTTGTACAATATTGTACATATAAATATTGATTATTATTTTATTTTAACTTTTTATGAGTAAAACCTCAAACTGTAATATTTAATTAAATGAAGACATTATGAGCGAAACTCAATCGATAATCTGGAAACAGAAAAATCAGAAAAAGATATTTACACCTCTGGGACTCGAACCCAGGACCACCCTACTTTCCGGGTTGGGAGTTCTGGGTTCGAATCCCAGAGGTGTAAATATCTTTTTCTGATTTTTCTGTTTCCAGATTATCGATTGAGTTTCGCTCATAGTGTCTTCATTTAATTAAATTTTATAAATATTGAAATTCAGAAACACAAAGTGAAATTAAGTCAAGCCAAAAAGATCTCCTATGTTAGAGTTACTTGAAGAAATAGTTTTATATGTGGAAGCTATACGTGTTTCTATTTATACAAGATTGTTCTAAGACTCTATTAATAAAAATCATCAGGGCATGTCTAGTTTCTAAGATTTACTTGAAAACTAAATCATATTAACTATGAACTCACAAAATTAATCTTAAACTTTATGCAAATAAATGGATACGTGAATGAATTTTAGTTCAAGGGGTAATGATTATTAAACTACAGAAAGCCGCCAGTGCGTACAAGAATAGTTATGAACAATAATTACAAAGGGTCTGCGATAGTATTATATATTTAACAAAACCACAATGTCGATTTCATTGATTTTACGCAACTATTGTGACAAAAAAACATTTGTTTCATTCACATTTATACGAACGCGCTCTCATATCTACCTATTGGTACTTTTTTCACAGAAAATCAAGGAGTTTTTAGGTTAGAAAATTTAGGAAAAAAGGGGATGAAGAAGAAGAAAAAAAAACTGTTTATTCCAATCTAGTTTCACTACAATTTAAACCATTCAAATAAAATTTTGAGGCTACGGTATATGTCTATCACAAAAAAACAAAACGTTTGTAAAGCTTAGTGATATTACAAAAAAAAATCAAGAAATAAATAGAGCTTTTTTAATAAAGATAATGATAAATTGTTTTGACACCAATAACTGACATGGTCGAATTTATTCCGAGATTCACTCATTGGTCAGATTTGAAGAAGATAAATTTGACAAAAACCCAACCACTTTTTACATAACGGCTGCCGTATCGGATTTCGATACTATTTGAATTATGAAATTATGTAGATAGACGACACGACTATTTTCATCTCATAAATTAAAACTGTTATTAAACATGTGGAAGCCCTTTAGATGATTTTTAATGATGTGTTGCCAGTTATTGGAGCTCTGCAATTTTGTACAACGAACATACGTAAGCAAAATTATTGCATTCAAGAAAAGTTGATACGTTTTCCTTGGAAAAAAAGTACCTTTATGAAGCAAGTACACAAAAAATGATATGCTTCATGAAAAAACATTTAGAAATCTCACATTCTCAAGAACATCACGAACCAAATTAATAAGACATTAGAATTTTAAGTGCGGCGTTTAACTACCAAATGAATCTAATCTATTAAAATGATACACCTCTTTTTGGAGGTTCAGGCCCAAATGTTAAGCTCGCGTTTAAATCTGCCTTTTATTCAAATAAGGGTCGAGCCTAAATGAACCATTGAATGAACCGTACATTTAAGATAAAATCGCAGGGGTGATTAAGTAAATGGAACCATTTTTTTTGTTTCCACGCAAATGGCTAAAGGTACACAACATACCTGAAACGAAACGAATCCAATTTACTCCATTCATGTTATTATTAGCAAATTCATTAAAAAAAAGAGAAATATATCTGTTTTCAAAAAAAAAAAACAATTTTCGTGGTTGAGGAAATTCCACAATTTTTACCTCTTTTAAAAATTAATGACCAACATTCTCAGGTTACCAATATAACCCGTCAAAATTTGTTTAACTATTACAATTACTGTGGTAGGGAAATGTTGCTTATACTCGTACAATGATGGAGGACAAATTTATTTAGTAACCGTTTCTTTGCTACTATCTATTTTTTATGTTTTATCCAGGATTAAGAATAAATAATGTTAATATGAAAAACTATTTGTTGATATCGCTTAAAAGCCTTGACTGCTGAAGACTTTATATCTATATGGTCATGTTATGTTGGAGGAAATGGGGATTTGAAATATATTGAGAAAAAGTATTTTAAAAATAAGTGACTGTTCATATCGAAACAGCAATCAAAGCTTAACAAATTTCAAGCAACGGATTGTGAACTTGGATGATTAAATGTGATTTGAAATGATTTTTCCACGCCTTCTAAAACTAATAAAACATTTTTTCCCTGACCGAGCTTAAAAATCGCGATTCAGATATCCAGACGTATAACCTAAGGAACATTTTAACATTATGACTAACACACCGAAAAATTAGATTTAAAGCTTCCTAAATGTAGGCTTAACACCGTTCTTTGCATATCAATGCTTAATAATTATTCCTAAATTGTTTTTGCAAAAAGTTTGTTAGGTATGAGCGACCAAGATCGTTGTTGAATGGTGAAATGATTAAAGTCTTAAAATTAACTAAATTCCTTCAAATTTTAACACAATAAATTTTGACTGGTTCTCTTTATCCCCTAATTTGACCCTTTGCTCATTCGACAAATTCTATAGCCTTGATTGTTGGTGTTGAAGTTTTCTTTGTGTTGCAGCTCGCTGCTGTTCGTCAGACAATTTTCCCATTCAGAACACTTCGTTACTCGGAAATCTTTACTGAGAAACATTACAACTCACTACGTTCTCACATAACTTAGGAAATGAGCGAATATTAACAATAGGAAATAATTTGATTATGATTTTAGATCAAAGGTTTCCTTTTACATTAATAATTATGCTTTTGTCAAAATTCTTTGGAATTTTAAATTTTAATCCCTTGAATTCCATTGAAAAAGAATTTCAATTTTTTGCTAGTTAAAAACTTATATGGTCTGCAAATTTCATGTAAAAAATTTACAATGTAATTACTTGTAATTTACAAATAGGCCTCCTGTGAAAGCAGAAGTAGATCCAATAATTTCTTTCTTCAAACTTCGCAAATTCACTTTGTGGCGTCATTATTAATTTAATGAAAACGAGTAACTTTGTGTACACCACTATTTAATTATCAATATCGACATGTTACAAAAACTATGTTTTCTTCGGCAGGATAATAAGTTAAATATAATAATAATAATCTCAGTTTGATAATGCCTTCAGAAGGCGAAACAGCTGTCACGTTTAACAATAATTACCTAGCAGAACTTGTTTATAAATAAACTGTTTTTATAATTCATATTGAATATATAAAATTAATTAAAAAAAATTTTTTTTTAAAAAAACAGATATTACAGACTATCAGTTTCGGGCATAGGATTACAGCTTGAAAGGATAAATTTTACGTTTTTATGATTTTAAAACTATCAAGTGTTGGTGCCATCTATTGTAAAAAAAGCAATGTGCTTTATTCTTGGACACCCAAATTGATAGACTTGCTCAAACATGAAATCTGGGTATCATTTCGACGAGCTTCGTACAAACCACATGTCCCAATTTTTGGCACCACGAGGGTTCGAGAACGCTTTGAATAAACTATGACATCAATTGTACGTTGTCCATAGAAAGACACACTGTTTCTTTATTCGTAAAAGTGGTAAATACCTAATTTGGCACCTTCTCATTTTAGTGAAGGATTACTTAGACCAAACTGTAGAAAAAAAACCTATTCAACACATGTTAAGTTGTGATTAAGTTGTTTTTCATATATTACATTGTATTCATTTAAACGCCATAAAGTTTTTTTTTAAAATTTTTTTTTAAATTTCTTTATTCATTTTGTTTATTACAGGATTGTTTTATATGGTATTTCGACTACCAAGCTAGGCAAATGCCCGTATTATGGTAGTCAAGATTCATAAGATATTAAGTATATAATATTAATAATCATCCATATATATGTAGATGAAAGTACAAGCATATAGCATACATATTAAGGAAAATATTCATACTAGTATTAAGTACATGATCACATTCAGGAAAGGAGTTAAACTAGGTGAATCTTGTATAAATAAGAATAAAATAAAATAACAAATAAGAATAAAAGTAACAAATAATAATATTTTAAGGATAATAGAAATAAAAAATAAGAATAAATCATCTATACAGATGAACAATGATAGTCTTAGACCCCAAAAAACAAAAGCAAGTATTCCTAGGCAGCATATGAAATGGACGAACAATGTCAAAAAATATGAAAAAAAAAAAAAGCATCAGCGTAATATAAAGTTTTGGTTGAAAATTAATTTAGAGATAAGATTTTTTACTCGAGAAATATGAAAAAAATAAGAACAGTTTTTAAGATGTAAGGCATTCTTTATAATATTTCCTTCCCTGAGTAAATAACCAGTTCTGTATATTAATGGCATAAAGATCATCAGTTTTCGATGTCTTAATATCAATACTTGAACATTTTAGGCGCAATGTAAGAGAACTGTCGTTGGGCGAAAGCTGTTTTTGTTGGAGGAATTTTGCATTTTTGGTGTGATGAATAGCGGGTGTAAATATTTTGTTGAGTTTTGAGTGTTAAATCATTTTTCCTTATGTGTATGAGAATTGTCTTAACGTATAATTGTCTAATGTCTAGGATTGCGAATTTTTTAAAAAGTGGCTCTGATGGGTGAGATGGGTGACATTTTAATATAATCCTTAGTAGCAGCTTTTGAATTAAGATCAAGGGATATATAATTGAAGCTGCACAGCCTCCCCATCCCACGATACCGTATGTGGCTATTGATTGGAATAGTGCAAAATATATGCATCTCATTGTTTGAATGTTCAGGATTGATCTGAGAGAGAAAAATATATAGCACAATTTGCGGAGTCTTTTTGTTGTGAAATTGACATGGTCCTCCCAACGCAGTTGGTCATCTATAACAATCCCCAGATATTTAATTTGGTCGGATTTTTTTAGGTTGGTGCATGAGCAATTATTGTGGGGAGGCGTAGTGGCTTTTAAATTCAAGTATGTATCACTTAAAGTGGTAAACAGGAGACTATCAGTATTTTAATAATAACAAAAAAATATATTTAAACAATATTAAAATAATATACTAGGTTTATACATATACAAGACCTAACATAATATGATGTATGTGTGATAAAAGCTAGTACATAGGTATACGATACAAAAAGTGTTACAACCAAAAAAAAAATGTGTGAAATCTTAAGAAATAGGGTGCTGTATCTAATATGTTAAAATAACATTATATTTAGACAGAATAAAAATATGTTAATAAAGGTGACTTGTTAGCAAATAGAATCGAGCAAAGTCAAGTATACCTATTCATACATTCGCATTTATTTGCAAATCTAGGAATTTTTTATGAATTTAAGTGATTGACTATTGTTTTTAATACTTTCTTTTAATTTTAAAGTGGAGTTTGAACAAAAACTAAAATGGTCTGTTGGACAAATAAGAAATGAGGCGACAAAATAGAGAAATTTGGTAGAGTTTAGAGTTTATTGTTACCTTAAAAGTTTAAATTGGATGGGGTAGATCTAACTTTGTTGTTTTTGTACTAAACTAAACCGTGTTGTTTTTGTTCAATTAATTTTATTATTTTGGGATAGATTCATCATAGACC
Source organism: Glyphotaelius pellucidus (assembly GCA_936435175.1). Classification (NCBI taxonomy): domain Eukaryota; kingdom Metazoa; phylum Arthropoda; class Insecta; order Trichoptera; family Limnephilidae; genus Glyphotaelius; species Glyphotaelius pellucidus. The sequence goes on from OW386547.1 coordinate 28,389,987, forward strand.
AATGATAAAAAAGCTTAGATATTATACTGACTGTAAACAAAGGGGGCGATAATTGGCTGTAAAAATGTAGTCCCTTTTTTGAAACCTAGGCCTACGTTGAATAAAGCTCGATTTTCAGCAGTTCGAAAAATATCCAAGAGATAAGAGACGGTTGAACAGTAGTAAGAATGATATTGTAGTGGAGCAGTTTTAAGGAATAAGGATCTTAGGAAAAAAAAAATTCGCAAAATTTTTGTGTGATAAGATAATTTGTGTTAAGTGTGCAGCCATACTAAATTTATTCTGGTATTTTGTCATCAAGTATTTTTTGAAGATATCCGAAAAAAGATTTACTCTGTTATGTGTACTATTTGCACTGATTCAATGCATACGCATTATTGGAATTTGTTTATTGGCTCGCCAACGGAATACACCAATTAACAATCATTTTCTAATTTAAAATTTGAACATGGTTACGCGATGATTCAAATTAAGAGGAATATGAACGCTAGAAATATTTCGATTCTCATGCCTTCAAAATTTAAAATCGAGCGTCTTATTTGCACGAGACTAGTAAGCGAAACAGTGGTTTTTATTTATTTTGTGCATAATTTTATAAGAATTAAAAAAGTTGGAACATACAAAACTTCAAAAATAGTCTTAGCCATTAAGGAGTATTTTTTAAAAATTGTTTTTTATGGTTTAATTGTGTTTTATGCTTATATTTTTTCTTATGTTGAATAATAATATTATTGTAGTTCCAATACATAGAAAAGCTAGTAAGAGCTCCAATTTATCCGTAGCATACTTTTTGATGTTCATACTGTAAACCGATTCCTCATAGAGATAAATCTTAATAGGATTTCACGTAAAGCTTCATCTTAAAGGCGAGCACACCATTCATCTCAACTTTCTTACTATATTGTTGAATAAAGTTGACTGTAATGGAAGTGGGTTCGGTTTTGTCAGTTTTCAGCAGAATATATTACTTATAATGTACTCTTATTATACCTACTGTTTAGTATATTCATTCATTGATAATTTTTTTAAGAAATTTCCAGGGCTTTTTGGACTTAAAAACTGTGTCCACGATATTTGTTATGAACATTTTGGAACAATGTTTGGAAAGATCTTTTTATTTTTTTTCAGGTTCACTAAAATGAATATAATTATTAATTTTTGTTTGAATTTAGAAGTGTTGTTTGAATTGTACATATTAGACAATTTTTGAATGAAATAAAATCGATATTGAGTTAGCAGTTAAAATGCTGGTATGGAGATTAATAAATCTTTTTCATCGGAACCGTCTTGTACAGTTACAAGGATACGATCGCTAGACCATCTTTCGACGAAATTCAAATTCTCGGCCGCTGGTCAATCGGCCTTAATAAACCCGATCGTTCTCCTAGCCTATCATTGTAAGAAAATCATGGAATGTATGGAAATACATTTTTCTGAATCTCAAGTAGATAGGATGTTTTCCTCTTGAGAAATCGTAGTAATTCTGAAGAAAATTTTAATTTTTTTATTTTCAATGTTCGCTGAACTGGAGGGTTCAAGTCTTCAAGGACGTGATTGCTCAATAAATGCGTAATACTAAACTATTAGACGGATAACTATTAAATAATGTTGAGTTACAGAAAACCTTACTATTATAATATTAATATTATGTTAAAATATATTTTCGGGCTAAAAATGTATTTATAAGTGAGCACGCCACTAAACCGTTTCAAATTTATTGATGAATTTTGTGATAGTGATAAATCAGTTTTTTTTTATGCTCTTACTTTGTATAAAGACTTTTAAAGATTTTCTGCGAAATTTGGAAACATGTATCATTTTAATTAAAAAATACCATTACCATTATCAAAAAATGGAATTTTCCGCGAGAGGCCTAGAGGATATAACGATATTGTCAGCAAATAACTTACTTGCCTATCGCTCTGAATTTAGAATTGTTAATATTTTAAAGTATTTTCTTTTGTTTGAGTTTCATAAAATGAAGATATCGGGGACCACAAGATTGATTTCTTCCGCTTACGGAGTGAACATAAACGGATTGCTTTCTTTACAAAAGCAGCTATTCAAGAATATGACAGGAATGTTATTTCACATTCACCCTTATCTCCTAATTTTGTTCATTTTAACAGGTTGACGTAGTTTCCGCCATCTGTCCAAAATTATCCAAGAAATGTCACTTTATCCCCATGTATCAAATTCCTTCAGGCGTTAAGTAGATTACAGTAGTATGAATACACACTGATGACAAGCACTTTGTTTATCGTGATTAGTTTTTGGGGTATTATTCCGTGTTGCACTACCTCCTTCTTCGGCAAATGTTGACAGCATTACAATGTCCATAATAACATCCAAAACATTGGCTTAAGCAGGAGATAGGGCCCCCAAAACAAATCACGATAATATTTTTGAAGGTGAAAATCTCAAACCATATAATAATGCCAAAAGTTGGCGCCACCTACGTTAACAGCTAGCGTGAGGAATATCGGCTAGCAGGCGTAAGTATTATTGAATTTGTAATTTTGTGGATCTCTCAGGGTAAGAAGAGACTGATGAAAATATGATTTTAATTGTAAATGGCAGTTGTGAATAATAATACCACGCATTTAGTCTATATATTATACATGACGTCATTGCCTACGCGGTTACTTTATCCCGGTGACTAGCTGTCACTGGATTGCCTGAGGTTATTTTTCCTCAATCCAGATTAGTCATGAATTTCGTAAAATTACTGTGAGTGTGTACATTTGTTAAATACCAAAAAAAACGTAACCAATGTCTGAGAAAAAAGAAAACCTTCAACTAGATATTCTTTCAAAGACGATTAGAGGCATCAGAATTGAACAGCCCACATGGTGAAGCAACGATTTCTATTCACAGACAACAATGATCGGCCAAACATTTTTTTACTTACTGATTCAACTGAAGCATATTATTAGTGTCATTCGTCTAACTTATTAGGAGGAAAATCTTGAAATAATGAAAAATATTTTCGGGATGGTTCTTAGCCGACAATCTTTCCAACTTTCCGAAGCCAATGGAACTCTGACATCTTCTATTTTGGGGAAAATTGCTCGGGCGAAGAATGCGGGAGAGCGATAATATGTGAAGGTAAAGTTTGGAATAACCCGGCAATTTAGATCTGTGGATCGATAACTTAACAATATCCGATCGATAGGCTTAACTGACGACGATTTATATTGTTTGAAATATTTACAGAGTGTTAACAATTATTACAATAATAGAATTGCCGTTGGTATACTACATAGATATTAACACTTCAATTAGAAATGTTCACAGCATGAGTAATCAATGTTAAGTTGTTATTAGACGAAAATGCTTGTAGTGATAACAGAAATAATGATAATCAAAATGAAATATAAAACATAGTAGAGAAAGAGAAAAAAGAAAGCGTATGACAATAAAGCAGCTAGATAACTGTTCTCCACGAAGTGTCATGGTAGGAGTTTGATAATTTGTTTTTTGAAATATGTGAGATAATGTGTCTCGAATGTGTCGATTATATAAACAGGAGGAAAGCCAAGCCGAAATTAACAACGAAATAAATGAGAAATCACCCTAAGATGGCAATAAGGCCGGTTATTGTCTATGGGTCAGTATTCCGAAACATCAAACGGCTACGTACATACGAAAAAATACGATGTCGAATTGAAATACACTCACTTTAGTAAGTATACATTTGTTGTCTGGATTAACCTTTTGACATAAAAAAGGGAGTTAATTGGTTAATGAGGTCTTTAGCCATAACTCGTGCTAGTCTGAATTCCGTTTCTTCAAGTTCAAACGGATTCAATTGACCACGTAAACGATGTCTTTTAATTCTACGAGCTTTGTTTGTGTGCTTCCGATCATTAATAAGCCAGAAATTAATTTGGAACGACATTATTCAACAGTGACATCCGAGACGCCGAGCTTAATTAGGCGGCTTTTGTCTACCTGCTTTGGGAATATTTTACAGTAATTGCTAGCCATGCTTGTATATACCATCTAACGCAGCCTAATGGTGGCTAGTATCTACAAATGACGGATTTAGTCAATAACGAATGGATATATGATCGAATATCAAATTGATGTTGGATAGACCGACTGTGTTAGACTTCCTGAATAAAATGTTGAGACCTTACTGTGTTCGGGACCGTAAAATAAAATAATATAACTCGTATAATTAAAGAATATATTAATGTAACGTTTATCGCGTGGTGGTTACGGTGAAGAGAGGGCTCTCATACAAGACAATGCCTTTTATACCTTAATTCATGTCCAAACAAAGAATCCCAAACATTATTCTTTTGTTCCTATTTAAACTTGGATCCACATTCATTATACTGAACATATTAAAATTTAGGAGGCGGGTATGGGTACCGCCACCCTGGGAACAATTTATTGGATAACCAACCTCTCTGCCGTAGGTCATCCCAAGTGACGTTTAACTCTAAGTTTGGCCATTTAGCAAGGGTGCCCGGGTTTGTGGGGTTAGGTTTGTCCGGGTTTTGGCAGCGGATGTGTCAGTCCACCAGTTGCGTTGCAGGCCGGATCGGGAGAGACTGATTGAAGAAACCTTGCGACCTCTCAAGCAGAACTCTTTTGGAACATCGCCTTGCACCGCAGTTGGAGAGATGGATTCATACGTCGGGCACTCCAGTACCCATTGACTTCTTCCCAACCCAAATACCTTATCTTTCCCAGAACTACCTCTGTTTTCTTTCCTTTAAAAAACCCTCCACGCGGTGTTCCCAAATTTGACATAGCCCTGTAGGAAAATATTTCCCTCAGGGCTTTCTATGTGAAGCTATTGTAAAACAGAAAAATTTACCAGAGATTTTTTTTTACATGAGCTCCACACAGGAGGCCCTGAGGAAAATAATTTCCCTCAGGGCCTATGTCATCTTTGGGGATGCTGTATGGAGGATTTTTTTAAGGAAAAGGAGGAGAGGAGAGTTCTGGGAAGGAAAGGGGTTTAAGGGGTGGGCGGGAATCTGGGGTTCAGTGTGTCCTGGTCATCCGCCTCCATGACCTAGACAAACCTTACCCCATGAACCCGGGCACCCCTGTTAAATCACCAAACGTAGCGAACCACTTGAGGTGCCCTATGGCAGAGGCGTTGGTTATCCAATAAAGGTTCCCGGGGCGGCGGTACCCGTTCCCGCCTCCCAAATTGAAGATGAGGCCATATCAACAAATTTTCTATAGAATCGTGTTACACCGGAGCTATAAAGAGATAATCATTAGGTTTGTATTGTCTAGAAATTTATACATTTTGTAGATATGTGAAAGTTTTGAACAGACCTTAATTAATATGTGTAATTGAGACCTGCGCAATTAAAAGAAGAAGTTAACTAAGAAAGCACTGCCTGCTCAAGAGATCTAATGTCGTAATAAAAAAGAACTCAGCCCCCGGGATGCATTAATACTCGTGTAATAACAACTGTCCGCTTTATTTGCGGCTGCCCAATATCTGGACCAGAAAATATTTTCGGCCATTAATACCCTTTTATTTCAGGGCACTTGGGAAGTGACCTTTTGCCCAGTCTGTCGTACTTAAATAGTAATTAGTAATAGATATACTATTACTCACACTTTCACCTGAATCCAAACATTTTGGAGGTAGTGAATTTTAATTGGGAACATTTTAAGTGAACACAGGAGGCTCGGAGGAGAAAAATTTCCGTTTGGGCCTGATGGGATGCTATGTGGCGGGTTTTTGAAGGGAAGGATATGAAGTTCTGGGAAGGAAAAGGGTAAGAGCTGGGAAGAAATCTGGAGGTCAGTGTGACCAGGATTGACGGACATATTTGCATCCCCTTAGGTGCAATGCCAAGGTAGCTATTCTCTAAGCCCTCGTCGCTCGTAATCGCCGTCGAAATTACGTACATTGGTCGACGTGGTTATTCTTGTCGACCGGAACATTCTTAGACGCCAAACCCCAAAAGTCATTCGACACAACAACGAGTGGGATAGACCAGTCGTAGCTGGCGCATGGCGAGTAACGATTGATCGTTGGTCGGGAATAGCTACCCTGAGGTGTTGTTTATCCAATTTTACCGGTGCGGCAGTACCCGTACTCTCCTCCCAAATAAGAAGTTTGTGGTTTTCGATTTATTACCTGTAAATTTTCAATGTTTTTTTTTATTCTTGAAACTTATAATCTTTTCATATTTCAATTTGTTTTTTTGCATTAGTTCCACACAGAAGGCTCTGAGAAAAATAATAACCCTCAGAGCCTATGTCATCTTTGGGAATGCTGTATGTGGGGTCCTTTTAGAAAATAAAGGAGAAGAAGTTTTGTGAAGGAAAAGGGTATTAGAGGTGGGTGGGAATCTGGTAGTCAGTGGAGTGACGGACGTATGAATCCATCCTTCCCACAGCGGTGTAAGGCAATGTTTCGAAGTCAAAACGACTCCCTCAACCATTCAGACGCATCTGCCTCCAAGACCCGGACGAAACTTACCTTGTTGATCGCTTTAGAATATAGTCTTTCGAAATATCTTCGAAATCATTGTGAATGGTAGGCATGAGTGATGTTACGGACTACAGCGTGCAAGTCTTAAATTGTCCCTATGAAACAATAGAAAAACAACGTCTTGATTAGGTCTCCGAGTAACTGTATTGAACAAAAGCAAAAAATATGTATTTAAATTTATCTAATGAGTAAGGAAATCTCTTTTGTATAAATACATTTAAAAAATAAAAATATACTTCCTGGTTTATTATAGATTCTTATTTATTCTATCTATGTTTACGAGCATCATTGAAACACAAAATATATTTTTTAACCTTTCTGTAAAAAATTTTTAATTACCGTTTAAGTCTTTAATGTGTTGAATTCATAAAATATTTGACATTTGATTTTAAGTCATTTCTTTTAAATAGAATTTTTTTTCATTTTTATCTAAAAATCATATCGATCATTTAAAGCAAAGGTTGCCAAAGTAGTCAATATGGACCCCCGGGGGTCCATATTGTTAAGAGAAAAAAAATGGGGGTAAATTGTGTGGCTATGGAAACACATTGTTTAAATATAACTCTACATTATTTCTTTGCATTTTTGCCAATCCAGAGCGTTAAACTTTAGTACCTGTTTGTTTGTTCGATATCATATCTATCATAGAATATTGGCTAATATTATCTTGTTATTCTGTAAGCATTTTTTTAAATCAAATTGTGGTCCTAGAGATGCCTTTCAAAAATGAGCAAAATGGGAGCCACTTAGAATAATAAAGTAAATTTCGTTGTTATGTGTTAAACAGAAAAGTGACGACCTTTTTCAATTTTCCACTTTAGAGGAACCTATTTAAGTGGGTAGTAATATTAATTGGATAATTTGCATAGCGCCATTTTTGAGGAAAGTCACCCCAAGGGCGCTGAGAACTGTCAGGTGCAAAAAATACATATAACGTTACTAACAGTCAGAACAAAGAAGAAAAAAATTTGAAGAATAAAGTTTGAGAACCTCTGCTTTAAAGATTTTTCTTGAAAGGCAAACTTTTCAAAGTTAAGAATAGCCTGACAATATTATTTGAATTCCTCTTACTTCATCATTAAAAGCTGAAAATAAATTAATGTTGCTCGCTAAATTCTACTTCCAAAGGCAAACTTTAACTATCAAGTTTGTAACTAGGGAGTCCTCAATGTAAAACTTGATTTGTAGACATATTAAAAGACGCAGTTGGTTTTTACGTTTAGAATTGGTCGCTTTGGGACATTTCTTTTCGAAGTTTATGGTATCCGGTTAAATATACCACGCATATTATTTGTGAACTAAATCTTTTCCTAACATTGGAAAATTAAACCCCTGGGATAAAACGAATAAAATAAAGGACGAATAAATATTGAACGTTTTATCAAATTGGAGGTGAATTACAGAATTCGATATTTTCCGCCGTAACAAACTTTTTTACATAGCTAATCCCTTTACATAATAAAGTCGGGTTAAGGGTCCACTATTCGAATTTCGACCGATTTCTTACATATCTCCTTTAAACATTTGAAGTTTTTAAGCTCTTAAAAAAATATATGTTATTTTTGAAAATAATATCTAGATACGTTCCACGCCAAAACGCAAATTATATGAAATTATTTAAAACAAGTCTATTTCTACTATTTCACAAGTTATATATGTGAAAAAATTGACAATGATCCTTTAAATGATACTTAAGATACGTTCCATGAGATTTTTGCTCTATTTTAAGCGAGTCATGTTTTATTAAGCTTTTTCGCCATTTTGGCTGCGATTTCATCACTTAAAATATTAGCGCGCTCTGTCCAACATTCGTAATTACACATCTCTACATCTTCTTCTTTTTCAGCCGAATAGCGCCACCTTAAATAGTTAATTTACTTAGTAAGAGTTTTAATTTAGTTTTGATTGTGTTACTGTGCTCAAAGGAAAGATGTTCAACATATATTTATAAATTTTGAATACTTCCTACGTAAAAAGACACTATTACTTTCATTCAGAATCCAAAACAGAATATGAAAAGTTTTATGAAAATCAACATACATGAGAGATTTCACACAGAATTCAAATAATGCCAATGCTTGAATGTTCAATACTTGAGAGAATCTCGTATGAAAGATCTTTCGCTTTTATAGTTTCTTACACGAATGACACAGGGGAATAAAAAGGCTTATCATTAAAACATATCACAGAATATTCGCCTTTTTCCGCTTTTTTCCTTTGAAATATTATACACTTTTGCTTCAATACACTACACTTTTTGCCGGTGTTGTCGACGGTTTTCACATGTCTCTTATAGTATCAAAGTATCTGTAAAAATATACTAAACAAAATATATATTTTGGGTGTTCTTAAAATTCATTTACGTATTGCATAAAATAATGAAAAAGTACTTTTTTGTATTTCTTGAATAGCTAAGGAGATTTCTAACACCGCCACCATAAGAATGACAGCTAACAGTTACTAGACCATTGAATAGATTTTTTTCCATTAGATCCACAGGAAACCCTGAGGAAAACAAATTCCATCGGGGTTAATGTCATCTTTGGGGATGATGTCTGGATGGTCTTCGTAGAGGAAGGAGGGAGAGGAAATTCTAGGAAGGAAAATGCATGAGGGGGATAGAAATCTGAGGGTCAATGTGTCCAGGAGTGACTGACCAGAAGTTTTTTTTTTATATGAATACCGCACAAGAGTCCAAACTGCTCCCATCTAGAGCCAGTGAGACTATGGCATCACCTATTGGGGTATGTTGTGAGGCTGAATGTAGTGGGGAGGGGAAGGAGATGGGAAAGAGGAAAGTGGGAAGTACCTGGCTATTCAGATCTGGTCACCAAACACGGCTAAAGCCATTACAAGGAACGTTTCAAATCTGAATGGTGGTCATACACCAGGGCGATACTGAGAGTATCTTTCACTCTGGAACATGCTGCAAATATACTATATTTTATTTAAATGAATAAATTGTGAAATAACACAAATTAATCAAATAAAATTTATTTGCCACGCCGGGATTCCTCTCACGACCTTCGGAATGCGAGTCAAGAGCCTTACCGCTGGATTACGCCGGCCGTCAAGGAGTGAATCTATTTCTTCCACTGCAGTGCAATGCGATGGGTCGAGAGATCCCGGCTGGAGAAGTCAAAATTTCTCCCTTAACCAGTCTCTCCCGATCCTTATTTCAAACAGAGCGGCATTTCTTAAAGCCAAATTATTATTATTAATTGAGATTCAATTCATAAAATGGTCATGGAAGATTTTCGGGACATTACATAAGTCATTGATAGTTCGATTCTGGAAAAATATTAACACATTTTGATAAACCCTGTGGCCTTCATGACTAATAAACGTGTGAGAGTACGTTAGTATTAGATGATATTAAATCCAAGCGCACACATATAACGTCAACAACACAACATGCAAAAGCAGGCTAGGGTCTACCGTATATCTTCCGGGTCGTGTTGTTGGCCGTATAAAGCCTAATAAATATGACGGTAAGGCCAACCGTTCCTGGACTTAACGTCCTCTTCATTTCCTTGGCGCATAAACCCGAATGACCCGAGGATAGCGCGTAAACTCTTAATTCAGAAGTACGGCTGTGTAATGTACAAAAGTAACACCCTCTGGGATATAAGATTTTCTGGGATTCACCATTATATTTTAAGCCAAATTTGTATGGATTCCAAGCTATGGAAGTTCACAAATCGATTTATTTTGAAGGATTTTGTCAGGGCTTAAGGATATTATTCGCTTCCGTCAAAGAAAATAAAAATGAATTGAAATCATTTCATGTTTAGAGTTGTGGCTCAAAATGTGTTCGAAATCCAAATATATATTCAAATATGCGCCTTTCAGATCGGTTTAAAAAGGCATGTAAGGTGATTGGCTGATTTAAAACATCCGTATTGAATATTTATGTTGCTTATTAATATTTATTTTTTTATATTACCTTCTCACAAAAATTCCCCTTTCTTTGGGAATGCTGTGTTGAGGATCTTTCGAAGGAAAGAAAAGCCATGGCTTGGCGAGAACAACGTCGTTAAGTGGAAGTAATGCGCAGCCCTTTTCGGGCCGTTTCATAAAAATGTTAATTCTGTATTTGAGATCCCAAATAATACCCAACCAAAATGAAAAATATTTTTTGTAATAAAAAGGTGTATCAAATATCTAGTATGGATGTGAGTGACTTTATTTGTTTTTGCTTTAAACTATAAGATAAAGGCCATTAAAGATTTTTAGTGTTTCATGATTTTAGAAGCAACTTGGGTAATTATTTGTGAGTAAATTAAAAACAATAGAAAAATAATTTTACTTTGTGACGGAAGTAAGAATTCGTCCCTCTCATTGTGGTGCAAGGCGATACTCTTAAGAGAGTCCGGCTAGAGAGTTGAAAGGGTTTCTCGCAACCAGTCTCTCCCGATCCGGCCCGCCAAGCATTAGGTGGGCAAGCGCATCCGCCGCCAAAACCTAGACAAACTTCACCCCGTAAACCGGGCACATATGCTAAGTCACCATTGTAGCGAACCACTTGGAATGACTTGTGGCGGGGGTGTTAGTTATCCAATAAATGGTTCCTGGGCGGCAGTATCCACACCCGCCGCACGAATTGTTAACTATACAAAAATGTTCAGTACGCCCTTTGAAGATTACCCAACAATTGATCCGGTGAAAATCGATAAGTAGGTAGGTAAGTAAAGCGTTTTTTTCCCAAGCCGAGTGCACTTTTTTACAAAAGCTCCACATAGGAGGCCCTGAAAGGAAGAATAATCACTCGGGCCCAATATCATCTTTGGGGATGCTGTGTGGAAAGTCTTTTTAAGGAAAGGAAGGAGAGGAAATTCTGGGAAGGAAAAATGTATGAGGAGTGGGTAGGAATCTGGTGGTCGATGTGTCCAGGAGTGAGAGACGTATGAATCTTCCCTCTGCGGTGCAAGGCGATGTCCAGCTGGACAGATCTCGATTATGTCTGCCTTAGGTTTCTCAGTCTCTCTCGATCCGGACCGCCATGCAGTAGGCGAAGAAACGCATTCTCCACCAAGACCTAGACGAACCTCACTCCAAGAACCCGGGCACCCCTGCTTTTTCATCAAACGTAGCGAACCACATGTGACCTATGGCAGGATGTCGGTTTTCCAATAAATGATTACCGGGGCGGCGGTAATCATATCCGCCTCCTAAATTATAAGTAGATGTAGCGTGACTTGAAATGGCTTTAGCCATGTTTGGTGTCTAGATCTGAATATCCAGGCACGTTTTTCTCATTTCCTTTCCCTCCCCACTACCTCCAGCCTCACAACATACCAACCTTTGGGATGCCATGGTCTCACTGGCTCCAGACGGTTGAGAGCAGTTGGAACTCTTGTGTTATATTCAGATAAAAATATTTATATTATGTGCAAATAGGAATCTTTAGTAATTTTTTTCTAAGCCGACTGCACATAAGGTATGTCGTATTTTGTCGCACGCGCCTTCGGGGAGTCGAAATTATTAGGTATTAGTAAAAATATTTTTACAGCGAATTTTCACTCAAGATGCCTTCAGGGCTGCTATTCTCCAAGTCAGGTCGCTCACAATCGCCGTCAAAATCGGTCGACTTGGTTATTCTCGAGCCTCGTCGAAAGTACATGACGCCAAACGTCAAAAGTCATTCCATACCAACAACGAGTGGGTCGAACCACGAGTAGTATTCGAGTAGCGAATGGGGAATTGTTTGCGTATCTATGCAATTGGCTGTCAAAATCTTGTATTGTTTTCCCGCGCGAATTTTCGCACCCGCAAAGATACCGTATATTTTTTATAAAACCGTTTTAACCTTCCATATTGCAATGACTGATTTTCTAGCGATATTTTGGTTGCTTGTAATATATCCTAAACTCCCAGCCATTCCGAATATTATCGTATTAACTCGTAGAAATTAAACGCTTAAAAATACAACTATTTGACATTTCAGACTCACACCATAGTAATCTCAAAAACATCAGGAACATAGACAATATTCACAGAGCTGCCAATATAATCATCTCTTCGACCGTTAGACTTTGAAGAATACGTAAAAATGAAACATTCGACAAAGTTCGTCGCGACGACGAGTAGATTTCGTTCGTAGATGGCGCATAACGAGTAACGATTGATCGTTGCTCTAGAATCGCAGCCCAGATATAAGTATATCGATTTTGGTTGTACGGCCGTATATCCTCTTCGCATACTTACTTGAAGAAATAATCGATCGAGAAAGGATCGACTATCGGGAAATCAACTGTCGGTGGGCCAACTGTCGGGAAATCAACTGTCGCTGGATCAACTGTCATGGAACCCTTTAGCCCTTTTTAACCCTCTAACCCTATCTCCCGGGTTTTATTGGTTTCAATTAATTCGGTGATTGATTTTTATATTGACTTTGCTCGTTATTTTTTTCAATATAACGCATTTAGTATAATTTTGAACAGATTAAAGTAAATTCAAAGATTGGCTTTCCTATTTGATCACGTCATTTTTTGCTGATTAGAATTTCCTCTGTTAAGGTGTCTGAATGACAGAGGTAGACAGATAATTAAAAAAATATATACCATCGCTATGTCCAAAAATTGTTACACAATAATTCATTTCTTTCGCATTTTAAGCATTATTCTTACTCAGCTGGATATTCTTGTTACAGCATTATATTAAAAACCAGAAGAGCAAAGAAGTAGAAGGAACCAAAAAGACAGTTAATCCAATTATTTCAGCCTGTTCCTTCCTTTTGAAGCACGTGAAAGATTAAGATCAGAAATTACGCAGACACGTTCGTGATTTGTAGCGCTACCATTTCTTTGGGTTCTTTAGCTTCACGGAATCTATTTCATTATTATTGTTATTTCACATCTACGGGTTTTTTCTGTGTCAGCCGTTTTGCTAAATTCAATGCATTAAATTTAATCCCATCGTAACAACTCTCTTGATGTTCACTTGATAAAGAATGTTAAAAAGCTATTTTTTAATGTACATAAAATCTTATTTGGGCTCCAGAGTTTCAATTCTTGATAAAAAGTCTGCGCGAAAAGAGATTATAAATATTATATTACGTAAGTAGTCTCTTCACTTCGCGTGCTGTAAAAGTGGTGCCCAAAAACCGTTTCGTTTTTTCATAACTTCTCGTAAACAACTTGTTTACGGTTTATTTTCGTCAAAATTGTTAGAAGTTTACCTTTGTTACTTTTAATATTTTGTTGAAATTTATATTGCTGTCTATTTATTGATTCCTATACTTTCCACGACAAAATGACACATTTTTTTGAAGATTTTTTTATGTTTGACTCGACGAATGGTGACGAAAATTTCTTGAAAAATCTTGTTAATGGTTATATTTTTCCTACAAACGTAGGCACATAATATCTACTTACAATTTTCATATAACTAATAAACGATCTTTACAATTTTAGAAAAAGTAAGCAATACTTACGAAACATATTGGTTTTTGAAACAATGGAAGTAGTTAAAACTAAGTGTTGATAAATTTAATTTAATTAAATGGTGCTTCAACATAAGTTTGTTGTAAGTGAGTATCTGTTTAACTTATTTTATTTAGCGGATCTATAACTGCACCAAAAGTAGGTACAAGAAGGCTTTTACTATCAAATCTTTTGAACCAAAAATTTTAACCAATATCCACCTACATATTTTGATTGTACTTGAATCTTATACTTTAATGTCCTTCTGAAGCTTTTAATCGTTTTATACTCTGCTATCATTACATGATCGAATATCACATTTAAGTGTTATTTTTAGTTATTTGTTGTGTTGTTATATACTTATCTTTAACTGTGGGATCCAATTATTCTATGGTATATTAATTTATACAGTTGATATTTCATAAATTAATAAATACTGATTATTATCTTTTATTTTTTTGGAATTTGTATGAATGTTGACCTTTCAATTCTAGTTCCTTCCAAACTAATTTATCAAATGTGTATCTCTCGTATTTAACAACTCGTGCTTATTTAATCAAAAATAACGATTTTTTTTCCTGAATACTGGAAGAAGATACAAATCATAAAATATAATTCAAAGATATAAAATACATTTTACTTATTTTATATTATCGTCAATTTATCTGATTTACCTATTGGTTGTTTGTTGCGTTTTGTGTAAAAAAAATTTGTGTTTCTATTTTCTGTCAAAAAAGATCCTCAATTTGAAAAAATTGATAAAAAGTCATCTTCTACCACAGCGGGTTAAGAAAACTACCTTATATATAATAATTGTATTGTTGAAATTAAAATAACGATCATTTTATTGATGATATGATTTTCGCTTCAAATAGCTTATTAGTAGAACCCACGGAGCCAGGACCCGTAGTCTGTCTCCTACACCTATTTTTACACTTTTACTTTTGTTAGAAGAAGAATGAAGAAAAGATGAGCTCCTAAAATAACCCCTTATCTTTATACCGCAGCCTCCGTATCGTTGAATTGAAACACGCAATTGACTTTTATTATTGACGTTTTTGTAAGATTTTCGCGAGTCTTATCTTTGAGCCCGAAAAAACTCCCGAATGGGAACAACGACTTTGCTAGTAAAATGTATCTGTATTTTTTTCACTTTTTAAGGCTGTTTAAATTTTCAATTCAGTTTTAATTGACGATCTCTTAACACAGCAAATGTAATAGCTATTGCAGACTTGTTACTAACAAACGTAATAATAATATATATAAGTTTTTTCCAGTGTACCTAAAATATTCACATACCTATTGTAAAAGCAGATTTTTTAGGTTCCCTAGTTCAGCGATCAAAAATTATGAGTTTTGCAAATGATTTTGGTGTTTTGAATTTATTTTATTTATTTAATAATAAAAAATAATTGGAAAAATTTTAAATCGCTTTTTTTAATGAAAGACCACCCGGAGGAGGCTATTTTTGTAATGAGACAGTGAAAACATTGTGATATTCGCATTAATTCATTTGTTCGTCACTTCTGGAAATATTGGTCCCCAAATTCCCACCCACCCCATATTATTATACTTTTCAGAACTTCATCTACTTCCTTTTCCTTAAAAGATCCTCTATACAGCATCCCCGAAGATAACATAGACCTTGAGGGATTTTTCCCTCTGGGCTTTCTGTGTGAAGTTATTAAAAAAAAAATTTTCAACAATTCTTAGAAATTATCATATTTTAAAGCAACGTTATTTGGCGCAATTTATAGGTTTTTAAAATTATTATAATAATAAGTCGTAAATTATCACATTGCATTTTCTCTTATTGCATTTATCATAAACAATGACAACTTATAGCATAGAATAAAGAATTTTCTTTAACCTTTAATAAATAGATCTAATCCTAAGGTCGGTTTACAATAATCATTTCAAAATCAAGTACTTTTTCGTACCTACTGGTAAATTATGAAAGTTAGACACCAATTTTAGGAATAAAATTAAATTCAGCTCGGTTTAATGGAGCGAAATATCACAACAAGTTATTTGGAGCATTTGAAATTTTCTTTTGAAAGATTTCTGAAGATATTTTTGATAAAGTGAGCAAGTATTGGTAAAAAAATATGGTTACGCCCATACACAAACCTACACATACTCATACCTACATAGCACGCATACATACTGTCACTGCTTGAGATTGGTTTTAATATTGTTGCAAATTCCTTTCCTACCTATCCCTTGCCTACCCGTCCATTCTTACTCAGTGTTATGTTATAACTGCCCGCCGCAACATATCATATAACCATTGTGCTCCGCTATCGGTGAACCGCTATTAAAATAACCCCGCTGTGTATTATCAAATAAACGAAACTCGCGTCTATTGCTGTTTGTGCCTGTTGGATCATAGAGAAAGCAGACGAGGGCCAGCCTACAAGTTCTTTCATCCTTTCGGTGAGTCCTTTCCTTTCTATGCCACATGTATTTTTATCATTTTTCAAGCAGTGATAGTAACACAAAATCAAGGTCCTTCGCCAGTCATTCTTTTACACAAAACATATCAATCCACTCTACACAATCGTATATCTCGTCCAAAATATTTTATTAATCAAATTTCTTGTAATTTTGTATTGGCGATTAAGATTGCATTTATTAACCTATTACCCCGAAAGACGATGCCTATTAGCATATTTCAATCGATAAAAAATTACGTTTTTTTTCATTACGATAAAAGCTGAATGCGACCAAGGTATTAAGCAGCATTGAAACATTGGTATTTGGCTTTCAATAAATAATAAAATGTGATATGTAAACATAATTATTTATTCTATAGTGAAATTAATTATTATAACCGTACTTCTTCTTCTTCTTTGTGTGCCCTATCGGGTCCCCCCGACGTTGGCGATCACTCTGGAAAATGTCTCTCTACATTGTGCTGCCCAGAATAGCTCCTCAACACTTCTAATGCCGGTCCACTCTCGTATATTTCGTAGCCAAGACATTTGTCTCCTACCAGGCCCTCGGCGACCTTCTATTTTTCTTTTTAATATTAATTGGAGCAAGTGATACTTTTCCCCTCGAAGTACGTGACCCAGATATGAAATTTTCCTGACTTTTATTGATGTGAGCAGTTCTCTGTCTGTTCTAGCCCGCCTGAGAATTTCTATGTTAGTGATCATGTCGGTCCATGGAACCTTGAGCATTCTCCGGTGAAGCCACATCTCAAAAGCCTCTAACCTGTTTATAGTATTTACTTTCAAGGTCCATGTCTCACATCCATACAGCAAGACTGACCACACATTTAACATTCTCACATAACACTCACATAACACTTTAACCCTACAATTAGGACTAAATAAAAAGAAATTGAAATAGAAATAAGAAAAATATGCTTTCGACGTTTGAAAAAAATGTTACTGTCAATATTTATGAATATTCGATTTTTGAAACATTATGACATAATGTTAGCAAAAAAAATTATGTTAGCAAAATACCGGAAATATTCATTCAATAAGCTTGTCTCGACACAGGTATATCCCAGTGAGACAGGCATTGAAAAACCCAATGTCAACATACTGTATATAGATGAATAAATAAAACAAAACAAAAACATATGGTATTGCACAAGATGCACAAGATGTCAGCCAGGTGTTGCTCGAAGTAGGTGATCCATGCGCGCACCGTTTGTAGGTCGGTCAAAGTCACAGATGTTTGAATGCAAAGTTTGGAGGTCATTCAAAGTGACAGATGTTTGTATGAGCTATTGGCTAGAATGCCGGCCGGAAACAAAGCGGTTGTCATGTGATTTTGAACTCTTAAGCCAAACTTTTTCGACCAACCTCCTTGCACGCAGTTGGAGAAATAGATTCATAGGTCCGTCACTCCTGGACACTGCCCCCCAGATTCATACCCACCCCTCATATCTTTTCCCTTTCCTGAACTTCATCTCCTCTCTTTCCTTAAAAAGACCTTTCAGACAGCAATCCCTAAGATGACATAGGCCCTAAGAGAAATTATTTTCCTGAGTAGAGCTGATGTGATCAAAAAATATCCCTAATAATCTGTTATTATTATTCTCATTGCCCCATTTTGAAGAAATTGAAATATATTTTGGTATCTGTTGCTTCACAAAATATAGTCGTTGAGTTGTAGATAGTTTAATTTGGAGCAAAAAAAGAGTTACATAATTTATAATTATTGTAGTTATTCTGAAATTTTTTTGACGATTTCGTTTCTTAAAAAAAGGATCGTCTTTCCATTTTTTTACATACTCAGCACGATTATTACAGTTTAGTAAATGGTGACAAATATCACAAATTTTCATAAAGCGACACTCTGATTTTGACATTGAGATTTAAGCTGTCTGTATAAAACGATTAAACTAGTTAAATAAAGAAAAAATCGCATTAATTCTTATTGATAATTGTAGACAATAAAAGTATCATTCTAATTTTCTGCAATTTCTTTGTGGTAACTGTACTAAATAGTGCATTTCATTTTGACAGTCTGCGATCTCAAAAATCCATAAAATATTTTTTCGCGCAAAATTTCCGATCAGCTGTTGGCGGTTAAAAATGGAGTTTTTTTAGTATATATTTGTTCTTGCGGTTATCAAATAGGCCATAGACAACGTGTAAAAGTCTAAAATATCCAGTGTCGACTCGAATAAGGATCATTTGCGGCAATTTAAAGGGTCTAACACGCAGGATTCGCGCGATTTTAAAGTTTATAATTTTTTTTTTTTAATTCTACGATACAAATAATCTATACTAATATTATAAATGCGAAACTGCTAGAGTTCGTTTATGACGCTTTCACGCATTAACCAATAAAACGACTTCATTCATCAATAGAAAGCTAAATTATATGCGAAGACTATAGTCTGCATGTGATGGCAAGCTCTGGCGTTATGAAATTATAAATATTAATATATTATATTTGTTATACGTTTTCTGTCGCTAACAAAAGCGAGTTTTTGCTAACTCAGAAAAAAATCGTTTCCATGGAAACGATGTTGATATATTTGTGGGCTCTAAGCTGGTAGGTACTCAGCCACCTGGTCAGCTACTGCTCCAGAAAATTCAAATATTAGAATATGTTTTGTTTTTTTTTGGACAAGCTTCTGTTTTGCAATAAATGTCAGATAAGAGTTCCTAAATTAAAAATATAATTCGTTACGATTATAAAGACTGAATAATAAATAGTGTAATTTTTTATTATATTAACAAACTTCCAAATATTAAATTAAAAATAAACATCCGAAATGTTTGTAAGCGCATAAATTCCGAACGAATGAACAAAATTGGATAATTCTTTTTTTCTTTGAGCAATAGCTTTATGAAATTTAGGTGGCAGGCGAGATGTTTGAAAACTGAATGTAAGGGAATGAATGTATGGAATGCGGGAGGGGGTGGGGGTGGGGAGGAGGGGGATAATTGATAAGTTCAACCGCTATAGTAATTTCCCGTAATACCATGCGAGCGAAGCCGCGGGGAAAAGCTAGGTGAATGTATTAACTGCATAAAACTATAATCAGTTTGTATGTTTCCATATTCAAATTCGGAGGTTTTACTTTTTTATTGTGGGCGGAAAAAGTTCAAAATGATGACCAAAAAATCTTTAGCAATCCGAATAAAAAGTTTTAAATTGCTCTGTCATTCCAGTGGTTAATATATATTACGTTTAGCCATTTTATTACATTTCCCTGTTAATTATTAATGAAATTATTTAATTTTTTCAGAATTTTCTCCAATACTTATGTACTTGAAAAGCAACATCGCATAAATGAAATCACACTCACTCAAAATAATAATAATATTTTTGATATAAATCTGCGTACCCAGAACTCATAAAAAGTAACGATAACTGTTATTATCTCTGCTATAATTACAATCCAGCGATGAGGACATATTTATAAACCAAATCATAGCTAAGTCAACTTTAAACATGGGAAGAATTTTCTATCACAAAACCTTAACTATCCCTAATGAGGTTTCTGCAATGAAGAAAGCCAGTAGGTACCTCCTATTAGTCTAATTTACGGAGTGTCTCGTTCCACACATACATGAATAATGAACCATATTGCATTTTAAAAAGTTCCAAACTTGATGGTGTGAGAAATTCATTTTGCCAGTGGTCACAATGTAGTCAGGCTCCTTGTCACTGCATCACAGTAACGTATCACTTGGATACAAGTTGGCAAAATACCAATCGATCAGCCAAGTGTAATCATTTAATGTCAGTCCCCGTTCAGAAATAAGTAGATACATCAACCTTGACAAGTCTGTTTCAAGAAAAAAAAATCAGTTTCTACCCAACGACCGCCTACAGACATGACAAAGACTTATGTATTGCAAAAACTATTCATTAAAACAGTCGATTCTGCTTTTAGCAATGAATTTACAAAAGATTTTCGATAGCAAAGGGATTTGTAATACTGTAGAAACAAAATACCTGAATTGATTAATCGATAACACGTAATGAGCGTCGACGTAACGCGATATCGTCAAAATGGTTCAAAACAACCTTTAGAGATATCTTAACTGGATGAATGAAGGACTTAGTGTAAATGGAGAACTAATTATTGACAATTTACGTTTGCTGAAATCTGATAGCTTTAATGATCTCAAGTCAATCTAATAGATAGATAAATCGTTTAAATGTTACACTTTATCGGTTTTTTGTGAAAAATGGAAATGAATTCTAGCGTGGAACGTAAACAACGAGTTGAGAATTTTGTTTTGAAAAAGCAATCAAGTGCACATAATCAAAATTCTACAATTTAAATGAAATGTTACTTACTTTTAAACCAAATTGTTATGGCCTGACATGTACAGGATACTAGGATATGGTAGATACCTGACATGAAATCTAAAACATGATATCATTTACCTACTACCTACCAACGTCAAATGAAACTGGAATTAGGATTTCGGGTACGGCGGCCTCTTTCTTCTCTGCTCTGCGGCATTTTTCCGTGGGTTTAAGTGGTTTTTTTTACGTTGGAAATTGGTCAAAATTATAATTTTATTGTAAATATCATTTCAGGGATCAATTGTCGGGAAATCAACTATAAGGTCACCGTAAAAGTACCTGATCAAAGAGCGGGAACTCTCGACCCGCTCACTTCGTCAGTGGGTTGTGAGAGACCCAGATCGTTTAAATGATGGATTGAGTCAGCTTAATTTTACATCTTGACTCTCGCCACCCTGACTTTCGCAATCGTTTTGTTTGGAATATTTTTTTAATTTTTTCGATAACCAATAAAAAGTAATATTTTTTATTCATTTTGATTAACAAACATATAATATAAAACACAAACACTGTTGTACAAAACAATGGTGAGGCTTTAGCGCTGTTTTAGGTCAGTGAGAAACACACTTATTTAAAAAAAAAAAACTAATTAACCATAACTCCACGCCGTTTCACCGCAAGGATATGCAGAGGGGATAGACAGAAACACAACTCTATGTTGTAACACATTTCTTGCTTCATTTATATTCAAACATCGTCTCATACTAATACTCTCCGTTATTGGGATAACCGATTAATTATGACCCGACTCAAGTATTTGATTCATCCCCGACTTCTTCTACCATTAAGTACACGTGATATATGTATATTATCACTGATTCGTATTGATTCCTATTGATTCCTACCCATAACAAATAAATGCAATGTCTAGGCAAAACAAAACAAAACAAAAATATAAATTCGATTTTTTCTTATTACAGCTTTTATACATTCATTATGTGTAAGGTGGGACATAATAGATATGTCGCTAAGACGAAAAAAGATACTAATTGTAGCTAGAATCAAATATATACCTTGTACGTACCACACACATAATTTTTACATGTTTTATTAGGTAAATATCGTGTGTATTTCTAAAATGAAGTTAAGTGTTTATTTCTCAAAGAGGGAGTCAGATATTTATGTTGCCAGATCAGTAGCTTAACATAATAATATGATGCAAATTCTAAGAAGAACTGACGTAACCCGCGAGTAAACGCCGAAGTAAAATGATTACATTAACCACTTTACATTACAGTATTATTATTTGGTATTAGCAGCATCCGGAGAACAGAAAATCGAAAGATAATATTCTACCCCTTCTGGTTATAAATACAGGTGAAATGACCAGTATGTCTGTTTAACTTCGGCCTCTAATAAACAATTTAATCCTTCTGATAAACAACATACCCTGGATAATGTTCAAGTTTGATTGTTGTTTTACGAGAATGTTCGGTTATATGGACAAAAACAAAATATTATTTTATCCGATCGAAAACAGATACCAGAAACTCCAATTTATCAGACAATAGATTTTCTGAGCACTCACCATTCCAGAGTTATCTGCTGCTTCAGGAAACCGCTTTACACAATGTAGTTCAATATTTTGCTTGTTTCTGTTTGAAAGCCATTGTGTTTTCGACCATTATGGGAAAGAATGAAGTAATGTTTGTAATATTTTCAAAGTTATTCACGTGTTGAAATTAAAATAGTGCAATGTATTTTTTGTTCAAATTTGTGATTAAATTAATCAGTAAAACAATTACAAACATAAATATTCAAACTAATCAAAAAAACAATGAAAAAGGTGCACATCTATACGTAGGTTGTTGTCGTTTAGTCCACGAGAGCCAAACTTATACGATACAAAGGGCTGAAATACATTATTTTTTGTGTCAGAAAATATAATCTTATGGCTTGGAGCGACGCGCTCAGATGAATTCAACCTAACAACAATAACAAAAGACCCACAACACAGCATCCCCAAAAATGGCATGGGTCTTGCAGGAAATTATTTTTCTTCTGCATGGAGTTAAAGCATTAAAATATATTACAAGTGTATATAAATTCAAAAACAGGAGTGAATTTTTCGGAACTATTGCTTTAAATGTTTGCCATATAAATAATATTATCAATAAGGCCCTTAAAACTCACGAATCTTTTTTGAGAGCTGCAAAAGACTTCAATAATTTAGGCACATTTATCGTATTACATAATATCCTTGTCAGATGCCAACTAGAGTATAACTCTACGTTATGGTCTCCATTTTACAATGTTAATTCCGACAGCATTGAAAAGATTCAACATAAATTCCAGAGGTTTATAAACTATAAATTGCATATTCCTGTACAAAATATTGATTATAATTACCTACTGGATAAAATTTCCCTTTCAAAACTTTCAGAAAGAAGAATTAACACAGATTTAATATTATTACATAAAATACTGCATTACAAAATTTACTGTCCTGAATTATTTCAATTAGTCAACATCCACATTCCCAAAAGATCTTGCCGACATTTACTACTCTTTTACTTTAACAACACCAGGACACTCTCTTACCAAAATTCCCCGATTCCGAGACTTCACAATCTCGGAAATAAATATTCTAATCTAGGAGATATATTTCGCCTTAAGAATAACCAGCATAAACATTTTTTATTCCAATTTTTGTATAAATCTAGACACAAATTATAGTCTTGAATAATTTCTGCATTTTTGGTTATTTTTAATATCTTTTTATGTGTGACTTCTTATCATTTTTACCTATGTATTTTATTTTGTTGTTACATTTTTTTTCATTATTTTATATTTTGTTTTAGTTTTAAAATATTTAAAAGTACTGTGATACTTAACTTATAAACAAATAATGTAAAAGCCCATAAGGGTGTGTAATAAATAAATAAATGAAAATAAACGTTTCCTGATGCCACTATCTTAATGAAAGTTCCTACCCACCCTAACAAGAATCGGTGGAAATATTATAACGCTCGTTCTGTAAAGCCGAGTTGTTGGACAGTTGGTGGTTTGTTTGAGTGAATTCCCAGAATGAAGACACGTTTCGTTATAAAGGAGCGTTCACACAAGAGAACTAACCGCCGCTGTACGAAATACGAAATAACTTAGTAAAGCAACACCGACATTCCCAACATGCTAAATAAGGTCATTTAGTAAGGATGTGTAAATTATTTGTACCCCGAAACTAAATGAATATTTTGCTGGTCGAATTTACGCATAACCTGACGTGTTCAATTGTTCGACATTCTGTGAACATTTATTTATATAGTCGGTCAATTTTTATTCTACTGAGAATGTATTTTCGTTGTTAAATGGTGGTGTTAAACAAATTTTTTGTTTCGCCTGAAGTAAACATGATAATTATGAAAAATTATTTGCTTTTAAAATTAATATGAACTTTTTATTTTTAACTTGAAGAGTAAAACCTCAAATTGAAAGATTTTGATTAAATGAAGACAATATTAACGAAACTTAATCGAAAATCTGAAAACAGAAAAAGTAGAAAACGATACGGTCTAGGCACGAACTCAGGACCCACGCTTTGCTGGGGCGGAGCTATACCAACTGAACTAATGTGTTCCTATCCGATTCGGTCATATTAAATTTATCATACATACATTATAAGCCACCAACATTTTCTAAACGCATATTTTTATTGGCTGCTATCTTTCTGTATGATTGCAAGCTCAAACTCGAACTAAACGCCATCTAGAGTGTCTAGGATAAATTATTATTTTTTTTAATATGCGACGTTATTAACTTTTCTGCAAATCTAGGATAATAATTATTTTTATTTTTAACTTGATGAGTAAAACTTCAAATTGTTATTTTTTTGTGTAGTAGATACGGTCACATCTTATTCTTATTTTTCTGTTTTCAGATTTTCGATGGAGTTTCGCTAATTTTGTCTTCATTTACTAAGAATATTTATTTATTTACACTACATACTTTATAATAATGACAATATAAAAACTTTGTTTAAATCCACTTTATTACATATTTTTAAACCAATCGGTTTTGGTTACTACAGAGTATTTAAATGAAAAGTAGAAGAGCGAAAGAGAACATCATCTTTGATGGAGGCAAAGTTGGTAGAGTATACAAATGTACTTACTATGTATTTTTATGAACTTAGTGCAAAAATTATTTGTTGAATTTTGGACTTTGTTTTGTTCAGAAACAATAATATGGTTTCTAAATAAGATGTTTTTAATGTTTTTTGCTTTCGCACGTATTTTAAAATAACTATTTATTATTAGAAGTATCATTTTATTTTTGTTCATAAAGTGTAAAGCAGTGATTCCCAAAGTGGTCCAGGTGGACCCCAAGGGTCCACGGGAGACTCGACGGGGGTCCACGTAGGCGTGATAAAAAAATGGGGGTCCACAAGTTGTAAGTAGGGGTCCACGAAAATTTATCTGGTTTCGATAGTCATCATCTTGGCTCTACAACCCCTGGTGGGTTTTGGCCTCCTCAACAGTCTTTCTCCATCCATTTTGCGCCAGTTCTCTCCAGTTTAGAAGCTCCACGGTAGATACATCTTTGAGGACTTTGTCGCTCCGTCTTAATCTTGGCCTTCCCAGGCTCCTTCGCCCTATCGGTCTGGAGTTCAGCAGGGACTTTGGTGCTTGATGCTAGGTCATTCTCTCCACATGACCCAGCTACCGAAGTCTCCCCAGTTTTATGAATTTTGTTACGTTTAGTTCCTTAAACAGAACATAAAGCTCATTGGTTTTGATAGTGAAGAACGAAAATGTTGGCTTGGCTTTACCTGTCAACGTAGGCAGATAGTACACTAGTATTTCGGTGAAAAATGGTCATATTGAGACCCATCCCGTGCCCATATCCCATCCCGTCCCCCGTCTCATTTCACATTACCCCTCCCCCCCCCCGTTATGACAGACCACAACTCCAGCGTCATATTCAATATTCAGTATAACGCGTGTCTAATTTGGGAATATGGTTGAAAGGTTGCAGCAGGGGGTCTACCGAAACCACAAAAATTTTGAAAGTGGTCCACGAGGAAAAAAAGTTTGGAAACCTCTGGTGTAAAGGATGGAAAAGTTCAAGGTTCTGCTCAGTGTGATGAGTTTATCGTATGACAAACCCATAAAATTACCTACAAAGGGACTCATAAATATACTCCCAAATTTAAAATTACGTAGCAACTATTTATCAGCGCTGCCATAGTGCGAGTAAATAGGAAAAATTCTGGCCCTGATCATATGTGACCGCGAAAATCCAATTTGCCGGGGCACTTTAGCGAAAAATTGTCTCTCGAGCCATAGCCAGCCATACATGCCATTTCCCGGCCGACGCCGACGTTCGGAAGGGCAATATATTTGGTTTATGAGGCGAACGACAATACCAGACCAGGTGGCCGATCCGCTACGTTCTGCCAAGTTAATCTCGCGGCTGCGTAAATCGCATCGAGTCAAACG
Source organism: Glyphotaelius pellucidus (assembly GCA_936435175.1). Lineage (NCBI taxonomy): Eukaryota > Metazoa > Arthropoda > Insecta > Trichoptera > Limnephilidae > Glyphotaelius > Glyphotaelius pellucidus. The sequence goes on from OW386547.1 coordinate 28,416,122, forward strand.
TAACAACCCTTATTTACTAGTGTGTCCTCCCTGAATAAATAGTGAACACCCTGTAGTTTCGGGTTTATTTATAACCAAGACAGATAATAACTGTTCTAACCGTATCCAAGTTATTTCTGTTAAGTGTCCTAGGGGTGAATAGAAATTTGTTAAAGGTGGGAAATTTGTCTGATTTTGATTTCTTAACGAAAGATTTGAATTGTAGATGTGATTGCTGTGTCTGTTCTTAAAAAAATGTACTTTGATTTTACTTCAGAATAGATTTAATGTGATTAATCTCGTGTCTAATGGTTGACACGTGCCACATGCGAACAGGTATATATTTAAACAAGTCAAATCTGAAATAACTCCTGAAGGGATGATCTGTTTTTTCTTTTCAGAGGCCGTGTGTTTGTTGTTATTTGAATAACAGACAAGACTAGTAACACGTCGTTAGGGGTCGTCCATTAATCACGTGATATTTTTTAGCAACACCCCCCCCCATTCCCGAAATCACGTTTTTTTTATTACAAATTATATTGAAATTCTCAGAATATTATCTTTAAACACAGGTATAATCTGATAAGTTTTTTAGATTTTCATGGCCAAAAGTATTTTCGTTATTTGTTTTTGGGGTGTTATGCCGTGTTGCGTTACCTCCTTCTTTAGCCAACGTTTCGGTCAACGTTACAGTGTCCATCATGAGGGCAGATGTGTAATTGTCTAATTGTAATACACATCTGCCCTGATGATGGACACTGTAACGCTGTTCGAAACTTTCGTAAAAAATTGTGTTATTTCCGTTTCGCAATTAAAACTCAATAAATTATTTTTTTCTAATCGTAGCCGAACATTGAAAATTGTTTTTGAGAGGTTATAAAATAAACTTTTAAATTGTGTTATTACAAATAAATATTTAGATTTAATAATATTAAAATTTAGAATGCAAACATAAAAAAATGTAAAAATGACTCACGTGATGTTTTTTATGGAAAAACAATACCAAAATCACGAATTTTGTAAAAAAAAAACACTTATTTTATCTTACAAATGTATAATAAACAATTTTGTCACTTCACTTTTCTACCATGTCATACAAAAATATTTAATAAAAACACTGTCCGTCGGCGCATATGCGATTTGGTGGGTGAAAACTGTTTCTACAAAATAAGTATTATTAACCTGTATCTGTAAACAACGTTGAATAGTAGTGTAGCGTGTTTTATTATAGATATTTTTATTTTTGTGTTAGAGTTGTAACTAGAACAAAAATGAAGTTATAGTGATTTCTGTGGGAACACACGCGTTAGCTTGAAAACAAGCTTATTGTACTTGACTGCTATTGTTATATTGTTGTTTTAACAAGCTTAGGGGCCGGAGTGGTTTAACGAAACGCCAGATTTTTGCAGTAGAATTTTTTTAACGGTAAGCATGTATTATACAGTGCTTTTTTGTTACACAGCAGCTTCCCACTTATAAAAAATTGCGGCAATTTATGCTCTTCACCTCAACCCTAAAATCTCATTCGCAAAAGGTTTTTTCCTTCAGAATAAATCGAGTAAGCGCCTTTTAAGTTTCTTTTTTGGAGAGATATACAATAGGCACAGTGAAAGCCTTAAAATGGGATTGCTTGAAACAACGTTACTAAAAATAGATTAGGTATTACCATTACGCATCAATCCGACTAAGAGCATAAGTGCGGCAATAAATTATTCACTGCTTAGAATTAAACTAATACATTCCCCATAAATTGTTCTTGTAAATTCATTAAAGTTGTTTTAATCTGCCGCATTACGTAATTAATATTGATAATATTTCCTAACTCAACATAATTGCAAATGATTGTTGTACGTAAATTGTTTTCGAGAAATACTATTGAGATAATTGAAAAACGATTAGAATTCCTTTCTTCGCAAAAATAAAATGATGAAAACGGTAGTTGAAAAGAAAACTGATCTCTTACTGCTATATAAACAAATAGAAATTAAATACTAAATGAACAAAAAGCTATTAAAATAATTGTGCAACAATCAATTATTTCACACAGTATCTCACTTTCAATTTTCGTAGAAAGCAATCTCTTTGTAGTTTGCGATTATATTTGAAGTAAAGCAATTTCTTTGTAAACCGTTAATTTATTAAGATATTTGACACCCAAAGTATCATTATTATAAAGCTTTGACTTTGGGAGTATTTTATTATCTATAATTGAGGGATACTTTTATTGCTGAAAAGAGATTGCTTTATTTCAATTCAATTTATAACCTGTTATAAAAACTGTTAAATAAACAAAATTTAAGCGTGACAGCCATCCGCGGTCACAGTTAGGTCTATCAGATTCGATTTTTTGTTTACCTATATTAACTCGAAATGGAAATTGACTAAAAAAGATGCAGATTTTTTTAATAACTACTATAATGTTGTGTGGATTTTGGGTTACTAGGCTAAGTTGAGTTTCCTTTTTCCACTTAAGCCAACGTTTCGTAAGACCGTATGGTGCGCGTTTTAAGAACAAATTGGTAGAGAGTAAACATTACGTCGCCTTAGTTCTTAATTGTCCAAACGATCATTAAAAAATTTTACGGGAGGAGAAGGTTTTCTTTCATTATTTTAATGAAACATTGAGATAGGTGTAAGAAAAAGCTAGGTAAAGGTCTCATTAGTTTAAATAATTCGTATTTAAGTGATTAACTATTGGTTTTATGACTTTATTTTTAATTTTTGAGTGGAAATTGAACAAAAACAAAAATGGTCGTTTGGGCAATTAAGAACTAAGGCGACGATATTATTAGCTTATCCGTTCAGCACCAAAACTATATAAAAGTACTAATTTCTAGTTATATTCGGCGCCTTCTGAATATATTTTCAAAGGCGGACACCGGGAAATTGAAGATTTTGTTACCTAACCACCCAAAGCATTCAATGAATCCTCACTCAACAATTTCCACTTATTATGATGTTAGTAAGAAGCTTCATAATACTGTCAGATTACTTGCAACCCGTAAATGTTGGTCTTTCTTAAAAACAATTGCAAAAATAAGCTTGCCGTTGATATTTTTTTCACAACAGACAATATATTACCGACTGCACTACTGAATAATTGTATGAGGAATCCAGAACACGTCAGCTATTACTCAGGTTCCTCGAGCCAGATGGTTGCAGGAATCAAAACAGTGCATGTTTATTTAGTTGATTTGTTCATCAGTCAACAAAGCTGCGCGATAGCTGACTGGCATAGGATATCTGACGCAATTGATTCGCGAGACCGGGAACGCTGAAAACGCTATGATATGAACGAATTGTTAATTTCAGCGAGTTATTGATACAGATATGTATTTTTCGAGTGGAATTTTAGTAATCAAAGAAGTTGAAAAAAAAAAATTTTATATTCTCTTCAGAGGATAACTTCATAATATTGTAGGTACTGGGACCAGTCCTTATTATCCAGATAAACTATAGGGTGCTTGATTGAAAGACTTTGGTTCTTAATAGCACAGTGACTGTTTTTTTGTCGTATTATTATAATACTTCTGATGATAAATGTTCTTCCGGGTTGAAGGCTGGTTTTGATCTGGAAAGCTTCTGAAACCTAAAGAGTTAAAAAATCTACCTTCGGCCGCTTTCGACACAACTCGGCAACGAGACCATGTGACCCGAAGAGCCCAAAACTACTATGGTAAAGTATGTTCTAGATCATAGATGCCCACAGATGACAATCTAAGGTTAAATATTTACTCTTGGTGCAGATTCATTAAAAAGGAATATTTCGTAAGTGTCTAAGAAACACGTCGATACCACAATAAAAAATCGGGTGATTTGGGAAAGAGGTAAAATAAGTTTTACCTAATTATTCCGTACTTATCACTACTCGTAAAAAGTGAAGAAATAAAAAAAAATGGATTTTCTCACGTGTAAGACGCTTACATTTTGCAACCACACGCTTACATTTTGTGGAATAAATTCGTTGGATCATTTTTTCATGCAATAGAACATAATTAATCATTACACATTTTTAAACCTTTTAAACTATTTGTTAGTTTAGTTATTCACGCCTTCTGGCGCCATCTGTTTGTTGACAATGAGTTTAACATAATTTAATATGCGGATTTGATATACCTGCCAACATTGTGCGTTGATAAGGTATATTCTCACTCTTCCGCCTAACCCCATATTTCCGCTCCAAGCTCTTTAATCATTCTCCGGTTCAAAATCCTCTGCCACTCTCACCGCATCCTCATAATTAATTGTGGTTCCTTTAAATAATCTTTCTATCTTCCTTTTATCTACAAATTCTAAACCTTTGAAACTTTCCACCGTGCGACATCTCAATCCATAAACAAAAAGAGACGAGGACACTAACAGAAGCAAACCATTTTAATACAATCGTTGATTATCACGTCATTCAATTACTATCATTGTTGAGATCTTCAAAACCTTAATGTTACATTGATCTAACATTTTATAAACCGTAAAAAACAAATATTGAATTAATTCTTCAATATCAATGTCACAGTTGCGACCGTTATCTTTTTATTTTTCTGTGTGTTGTTCTCTTTCATATTTTCATTTAGATTATTAGTGTCTTCTTCAATGATATCTTCTTCTTCAGTGATATATTACATTGATGGGAATTACCGTCAAAAGTTATAAAAAGAGAGCTGTTCTAATAAAAATTATTTCTTCAAAATTCACAAATTCACTTTGTGGCGTCATTTTAATTTAATGATAATTAATTTGCTTATACCACTTATATAATCAATATTATCAACATTAAATGGTTTCTTCATCAGAATAAAATTAGAAATTTGTTAATATTTTAGTTTTATCCTGTTGAAGAAATAATTGGTTTTAAAATCTAGATGCTCTAGTCTAGATTCATAAAACTGTGGCCTATCTAATGTAGAAGTGAAAATATTGATCCAGGCTTTTTTTACAGCAAGAAATCGTTAAACAATCTTTATTCCTGGGTGATTCATAAATTCGACATAGGAACTTCTGGCATTAAGCCCCAGATTTATAGATCCTGTGGGTCGACTAAAGGACGCGCCAATTTTTTTTAATGTGAATATTTCACACGAGTCTCCTCCCGACCATCTTGAGACAATGAGTCTATGTCATCCCCATTTGGGGTATGTTGTGAAAATTTATAATAGCTATTTATTATTTTCTTTTCATATTTTACGACCATAATTCAGACGAGGCACATTCCGTTAGCAAACCATAATAGTAATTAAAAAATAAACATACATTTGACAATAGATTGTTACATATCTAAGCATCTTATTTTCTTAATTACATTGATGCTTTTGACAAAATTGTCACTGCGGATTTCTCTAGGAATGCAGCTGTATTTCAGCAGTGCAATTATAAATTATAAACATCCATATCCATACTTCCATACTAATATTATAAATGCGAAACTGCTCGAGTTTGTTTATGACCTTTTCACGCATAACACAATATAAAGACTTTAATAATTCTTTCACCAATATAAAGCTAAAGTATGTATGCAGACTACAGGTTGTATATGATGGTAAGCTCTGGCGTTATGAAATTATAAATATTAATATATTATATTTGTTATACGTTTTCTGTCGCTAACAAAAGCGAGTTTTTGCTAACGTCAGAAAAAAATCTTTTCCATGGAAACAATGTTGATATATTTTTGGGCTCTATGCTGGTAGGCACTACTGGTCAGCTACTACTGCAGAAAATTTAAATATTAGAATTCGTTTTTTTTTTAACAAGCTTGGAATAAATGTCAGATTTGAGTTCCTGTATTAAAAATATAATTTGTAACGATTATAAAGACTGAATGATGAATAGAGTTTTTTTTTATTATATTAACGAACTTCCAAATATTTAAATAAAAATAAACATCCGAAATGTTTGTAAGTGCATAAATTCCGAACGAATGAACAAAATTGGAAAAGTAATTCTTTTTTTCTTTGTGCTATAGCATTATGAAATTTAGGTGGTAGGCGAGATGTTTGAAAACTGAATGTAAGGGAATGAATATATGGAATGCGGGAGATAATTGATAAGTGCAAGCGCTACAGTAATTTCCCGTAATACCATGCGAGCGAAGCCGCGGGGAAAAGCTAGTATATAATAAATGGTTGCGGCGGTTACTAACTTATGAATTTACTGGTTTCGTAACTGTGAATTGAATGTGAATGCAGTGCCAAAAAATATCCATTCAATTGGTTCCTTTTTCAAATTCTTACACTCCAAAAACCACAAAGCCTCAGCTTTATCAATAATTTATTATAATTATATTGGTCGAACGCCACGCAAGTTTAGTGTTTTGAATATACTTTGGAATTTTCGACGTACAACAAATGCTCCGGTGTTTAGCTTTAGCAGTCGAAATCGTCGCCATTTTGGAGTAACCCACAAATCGATCATTATTGTGAATTGTAAAACGTATTATTATTTGTGCTGAACTATTAACATGTACCTACTGAAAGACAATAGAATTATGTGAGAGCTGTGACCAGCTGTCGATTATAAGAAAGGCCTTGAAAAGCAGCCATACGGACCAATGATAAGTTTTGAGGTATTCTCATCTCGCTTTTAGGCAAACCTATGTGGTTTTTAATCGCACCCACAAATGAACGGAAATTAACGAACCAGTATAAGTGAGGTTTGTCTAGGTCTTGACAGCAAATGCTTTTGCCCGAGGAGAAGAGAACTTTTTCTTAGGAGATAGTCTGGTTGAAGGAGACTCATCGTTTTGCACCATGTTGAGGGATAGATTCATACGTTCGTTACTTCTAAACACCTGGACTCCACCATATTGTGCAAGAGTTGCATTAATCTGCACACGCTTTATGTACCTAATAGACAACCAAATCCGATGCAGCCACAATAGTTGTGCGTAAATAATGAACCAATGGACTCGGTATGATTCGAAATGGATAAATATGAGCCAATTTAAATAATAGAACAAAGATACAGATTCCACCTTCGCCAGTTTCCCTTCGCACATATCCGCTGAACCAGATGACACCCGATGCCGTCGACTGGCTGAATAAGCTCGGCCTCCCACTTTAACCTACAAATACCAACTCTCCTTCACCATACGGAGAAGAAGAAGATTATAATAGTTTGTAAAAATATGTATTTAATTACCAGGTACCATTCAAATTGATTTAATAAAATATCTTAGGATACAATTATTTTTTATTTCAACTTTAATGAGTTAAAACTCAAATTGTAATATTTAATTAAATGAAGGCACTACGAGCGAAACTCAATCGAAAATCTGGAAACAGAATAATCAGAAAAAGATATTGGCACCTCTGGGACTCGAACCCAGGACCTTTCACTTTCCGGGCGAGCTTCATTTACTTAAATATTACAATTTGAGTTTCTACTCATAAAATATGATTTAAAAATTAATAATATTCATCCTTGACTTGCAGAAAAGTCAAAAGATTTCGCATATTAAATAAAATGGATAAAAATGTATCCAGTCACTATAAAGATTGCAGTTAGTTCGGGTTTGAATCTTGCAATCATACTAAAGATGGCAGCCAATAAAATATGCGTTAAGAAAAATGAAGATAATTTAGGTGTTTCTTAGTCGAAGTATGACACAGTTAAAAGTGACCGAATTTGATATCGACACCTTGGTGCAGTGATCAGCACGCTTGCCCGGAAAGAGAGAGGTCCTGAGTTCGAGTCCCAGAGATTCCAATATCTTTTTCTTATTTTTCTGTTTCCAGATTTTCGATTGAGTTTCGCTCATAGTGTCTTCATTTAATTAAATATTATCCTATGATAGTTTGAATGGAAAATTTTCATGTAAAACGCAGTATATATAATTATTGAACGTGAACGTTAAATATTTAAAAACATCTTCCTGGAGACTTAAACAAAGCAGTTTTCTTACATTTCACAAACTGATCCAAATTTAAAAACCATTTTCATAAAATTCATGAATAATAAATACCACTAGTAGTGGGACGTACTTGTTGAAAACTAGTCAGAAAAACCTTCAACGGTTTGCCAATAAACCATCTCTACTCCCAGCTCCGATGAGATATTTGAAAAACGTGCCGTAAACAGTATCAGATGCAGCGGAGATAAAAGAAAGATGCTGAGATCTCATCTCAAACATTAACAATAATTTATTACAGTTTCATGAAAACGTACGAAGATTTTAGGAATAGAGTGTGAGATCTAATCAACGGATGACGGAATTTGTACAATACGTTGGTATTTATTATCGGTCAGTAAAAAAATCTTATCTTTCGTTTGGTTTATCTAACCTCATGATTAAGGTAATGTTGAAAATTCTGGTGCATCGCTCCTAAAATATACAATGCATTGAGCATCGATATAAAATATCAAATAACACTGTATCCCTTTTTACCATACGTGTTCAGCATTTGAAATTTGAAAGGGGACAAGCTCTCTTTAGAATAGGTGAGTTCCTGACCCTTTTTTTTTTTTTAATAATATTTTTGTTTGTTTCTACAAAAAATAATTTTTCTAGTTCTTACATTATATTTTAAATCTAGTATGACTACAATAATACGAGCATGAGTGTAGTATGGTTATTTATTTATTTTATTTTAAGGAAATCTTATATCTTTATCTTATAGAGTAAATAACGTCATTGAACCTATTATTGGTAAAAATTAACACTTATTTTGTCATACATCCATACTAATATTATAAATGCGAAACTGCTCGAGTTTGTTTATGACGCTTTCACGGATTAACCAATAAAAATACTTTAAAAATTCATTCACCAATAGAAAGCTAAATTATATGCGAAGACTATATTTTGTATATGATGGTAAGCTCTGGCGTTATGAAATTATAAATATTAATATATTATGTTTGTTATACGTTTTCTGTCGCTAACTAAAGCGAATTTTTGCTAACGTCAGAAAAAAATCGTTTCCATGGAAACGATGTTGATATATTTGTGGGCTCAAAGCTGGTAGGTACTGGACCCCCTGGTCAGTTACTGCTTCAGAAAATTCAAATATTAGAATATGTTTTATTTTTTTGGACAAGCTTCTGTTTTGGAATAAATGTCAGTACCTACATTAAAAATATAATTCGTAACGATTATAAAGACTGAATAATAAATAGTGTAATTTTTTATTGTATTAACAAACCTCCAAATATTTAATTAAAAATAAAAATCCGAAATGTTTGTAAGCGCATAAATTCCGAACGAATGAACAAAATTGGATAATTCTTTTTTTCTTTGAGCTATAGCTTTATGAAATTTAGGTGGCAGGCGAGATGTTTGAAAACTGAATGTAAGGGAATGAATGTATGGAATGCGGGAGGGGGTGGGGGTGGGGAGGAGGGGGGATAATTGATAAGTTCAACCGCTACAGTAATTTCCCGTAATACCATGCGAGCGAAGCCGCGGGGAAAAGCTAGTTATAAATAATTGTAAAACTGTTGGTTTTCCAAATAAAATAAAAATAGAGAAAATTGTAATTTTAAAATTTTGTTTCAAAAAATTATTAAAAAAAATGTCAACAGAAGATTTTTCATTTAAACATAAGTTGGGGAAGTGTTTTTTATAGTAAATTATGGCGAGCCACAAAGTTAATGCTTTTTACAAAAATCATTTCTTCTTCCATCTTTACAACTTCACTTTGTTGCGTCATTCTTGTTTAAAGTTTATATAAATTCTTAGACAAGTATTTGGTAATGTTTGAAGAATCGAGTAATTCATTTATAATATATTTAGTTTAAACAAGACGAACATTTGGAAATAAGTTAACAACATCAAAGTGCATTTTTAGAGACATCCAAAGATTTTAATTTGTCAATTTACTGTGTTTTTGGGATTAAACATTTGGTTACCAAGAGTTTAACAATTACTTGATGATGCCAACTTATAACTAGGAGCAACTTATAACCAACTTATAATTTTCATTTTATCCTGACGAAGAAACCATTTGGGTTCGAAACATGTTGATAAATTTTATAAAATAGGTGGTTTACAAAAAGTTAAAAGTTTTTTATTTAATTAAAATGACGCCACAATGTGATTATTGAAGAAGAATAAAACATAATACATAAAATTTTAAACTGTGTTTGTTTTATTTTTGCGAATCAAGATAATGAAAAAATGACGCAGGTATGATATAATAATATTCGTACATTAAAGCGAACTTCCATAAATATTATAATATATTGCTCCCCCAGGACCATTTGAGATTTTTAATAGCGCTACCAAGACCGGGTTTCGTATAATAAATATCATGTATAACACGCCATAAAACAAAAATGATCAATATCTATCATCATCGAGTTTTGGGTTTGTTTCCAATATGATTAATGCTTCAGCCTAAAATATAGGACACAATACTATCTAACGTACCCATCGAGGTTTTCCATTGCAAAGAGAAAATATCCCTTTTGTTACGTATTCTATTCCGGTCTCATCAATGAGTTCAGATAAATTGAACAAAAATCATGGAATAGAAAATAAAAATAGATTGTTTTTAAGGAAAGGAATTCATTTTTAGGTTATTTCTTTTATCCCGCTCAAGAGCGTGCATCCAATGTAGTGATGAACATTTCAATTACTTACTTACAGGCTTTCTAATAAATGTGTTTTAATTTTTTATTTTTACTTAACCATCAGTTTGAATTAAATAATCAGTTGGCATATTAAAAAGATTTTTGCTATGAATGTAGTAAGAGATACATGGCGCGTAATTTGAATGGATCTGCGGAAAATAGCGTTATTCCGATAAACGGTTTTACTGCCGGAAAAACCAACTGTTACTAACTTGTTAATATATTATCAAAATTATTTATCTGAGTCAATGTCTAGTAAATATAGCATCGAGTTGATTCTATCCATACTGATCTCAGTAAGGCGTTCGATAAAGTTAATCATGATTCATTGCTCAATAAACTGCAAAAATTCGGTAGAAATGCATCACTATAATGTAAGTGAAAGTTATTTAATCAACAGGCTGTTAAAATTTATGGCATTTTATCATATAAATTCATCCGTGGCGTTCCGCGATTGTCGATTTTAGGGCCAATCTTGTTTTTGTTAATTCTTATTGATGTTTTTTTGTATATTTTCAATGATGACTGAAAACTACGCTTTTTCTAAATTAAATAAAATAAATAATTGTAACACTTCGTTTATGCCAACCAACTAGCAAATACCCGGCGTGCATTGCAATGCTACCCAAAGAAAGTGCTTGTTTTTAATCCTGTTTATTAAAGTTTTTAACAGCTCTCAACAACTTCTGAAGCCAGTAAGACTATGGCATCCCCAGTTGGGGTATTTTGTGAAGTTGTAGGTAGTGGGGAAAGGAAAGAGATGGGAAAAATACCTGGCTATTCAGATCTGGTCACTACACGCGACTAAGCCATGTCAAGCATGTAAAAAAGGGTGACACTGAGATTATCTTCTACTCTGGAAGTTTTGAACTCCAGAACGTGCCGCAAGTATACCTTTTTATTATTTTTAAACGATTAAATTATAAAACAACACAAAACAATTCAATAAAATTACTGTGCATCTTTAGATTGTTAGTTGAGAGCCTTACCCCTCGACCACGGAGGCCGTCTGCAACTAATATTAACTAATCATTACACCGCTTCTCCGCGGAAAGGAGGATAGAGAGGAAAAACCGCCACAAAACTCTGCTTTTAAAGATGAGTATAATATATTACACACGATTAATTTGTACATAATATGAATAGGTTGGCTTAGAGTTTGCATGCGAGGTTATTCCAAAAAAGCAATATGAACCATGAAAAAAATTCTGAAATTCAGTTGAAATAAACAAACCGTTAAAATATGTGTTTGTTTGTGACATAGAAAATGTCAGACCCATATCAAATGTCATGTGCATGCATTTTTACACTGTGTTGCCAAAGGTTCGGTTAAAATAGTTAAAAATGAATTTTCTCAGATCGGTTTTAGCAAAAAAAGAATTTTTTTGACGAATATTAAGTTTCGCTTCATTGAAAATAAATTTTCCACAAGTACCGAGTATTGTTGACCGCTAATAATTTATTAGGGACGTGTCAAAGGCAAACAAAATGTCTGCAATAAAACAAATTACCACGAATGGCATCCAAAACCATTATTTTAACTACATATTTTGACGTAATTTTTTATTTATTTTATCATCAAATAAAATGGCCTAGTAATGGCTTAATGGCCTGGTTTTCTTGTAATATTAAGGGATAAATAATTATTAAAAATAATTATTATTTTACTAAATAATTTTCATTCACCTGGATTGTTGAAATCACATAAAGGCAAAATCAACGTATAATATTTCCCTATATTTCCTGCTAAATTTGTGTAAAATTATTCTCATAACTTTAAAGTTGACTACTTTTCCCACAAGATTTACCAATACTTATCTTACTTAATATTACAAGACGACTGTTTCCAAAGCAGTTTTCAATGCGAATTTTTCCCCTTCAGATATCAACTCATGGTGCAATTCACCCCAAACGTCTCACTTTTGAATCATAGACAATAAAATATCTGAGTGTTCTTCGATCGGATGTGAAAATTTTCCCTGCCAAGTTCACAGTTAAACCCGAAGATTTATGCTTTCTTCGGAAAATTTATGTTTAAACCAACATCGGTTATCGGCAGTATTCTTAAAAAAAATCCATACATATTTCACCCATCGCGGTTAGCTGTCTCTTTCGCGCAAATGCGTATATATAAATGTTGTATTTTATCAGCCAAACTCGACTCACTGCTGTTGAAGGCCTCCAAGGGTTTTTTACCCTCCTTGACGTGTGTGATAAATGACAATACTTTGTGTAAAAACAATCTTTTTGGGCTTCGACCCGCAGATACTCTTACTGCGTTTCCCTTATAACTGTGATATCAATCAGAAAAATAACAAAAGCAATATTAAATTGTTCTCTAGATTTTATGTCCGGGTTAAATCTTCCCCACAGGAAAAACTTAACCTTTCCACACACTTTTCTACAAATGATCATCTAGTCAATCCACGCGATGTAATTGCATTGTATAAGTATAATAAATACAAAACTATACAAGAACTACATGTCAACCTACCAGAGATCATATGGGAAAATACTTCACCGACTCCAGATATTTTCATATCAGAGGGTTCGGCTCGATAGAACTCCTAACTGGACCGATAAATCCTACTGATCCCTCAATATAAATATTTAAAAAATCTTTCGTAATCCTACATGTGTTTAATATGACTGATTTTTGCATTTTTTTATAAAGATTCTTTGACAAATCTAATAAGCCTTTATTTTGAATTAGAGAGCTAGGTATAATGCCAGTAGCCGAAATAACATATGGTAATATTTTTATAGTCCGAGAATGTTAAATTCCTTTAATCTCATTTCCTAAATCTGTATATATTCTAATTTTTTCAGATACAGATTTTTGTATATAACCGGAATTTGGAATAGCGACATCAATGATATAAGTTATTTTTTAAATTTTGTCATGTAAAACTATATCGGGTCTATTATGACGAATCGTTCTGTCTGTTAGTATAGTTTTAACATAATATATTTTATAAAATTCATTTTCCGAAAACGAATTTGGTTCGTATTCATATATATACCAAACTTTGGTGAATAATTTTTAAAACCTGATTGTGCCTAAATGTATACTCGGAAGGCGCTAATATAGAACATCCCGATATAATATGTTCTGTAGTTTCCGAAAAAGTCAAACATTTTCCACATAAATCATCAATTTGATTTGTATCTTTGATTATATACTTCTAATAATATTATATAATTTTAAGTTTCATTGTTATTATAGTGAAGCATTCAAACAATGTGCTGCCATTACGAGTTAGTTAACGGTTTCGAATGAAAATCAATTATTTTACTTTCATAAAATAAGAAAGTTTTTTTTTTCAGGTTGGAAAGCCAAAATATTCATTAGTAAAATCTAATACTATTATGCAATGCATTTACTGACGCACAAAATATTCATTAGTAAAATCTAATACTATTATGCAATGCATTTACTGACGCACAAAATATTCATTCGTAAAATCTAATACTATTATGCAATGCATTTACTGACGCACAAAATATTCATTAGTAAAATCTAATACTATTATGCAATGCATTTACTGACGCACAAAATATTCATTAGTAAAATCTAATACTATTATGCAATGCATTTACTGACGCACAAAAAATTCGAACAAAATCTCTTAATTCTAACTTTACCACCGACTTCACCAGAGACATAGATAAAATAAGCAAAAATTTATTGGGCATTGACCAGTTGTCTTAAGCAGAGCTAAAACGAGTTCAATAATGTAGTTTTTTTTATATTAGCTCCATAAAGGAAGCCCTGAGGAAAGTATTTTCCCTCGGGCCCTGTATCATCTTTGGGAATGCTGGGTGGAGCGTCTTTTTAGGAAAAAAAAAGAGGGAATGTTCTTGGTAGGAATCTGGAGATCAGTGTGTCCAGAAGTGTCGGGTGCATGAATCCATTCCTCCCACTACGGTGCAAGGTAACGGGTTGAGGAGGTCGGACTAAAGAAGTCAAAAGATCTCCTTCAACCAATCTCTCCCGATCTGGCCCGCCACGCAGTTGGCAATCTTATCCTTTGCCAAAACCGAGACATACCTTATCCCATGAACCCAAGCACCCTTACCAATTAACCAGACGCAGCGCATCCCAAATTATAAAATATACTGAAAGCTGCGCACATCATGCTTGCTTTTGCTCAAAATTATTATTTTTAATTATTAAAAATTAAAGTTTCAATCTGCGACGTTTATAGAATGTACATGGGTCGTTCTTCTTTTTAACGCCTACATAAAGTTGTCTCCACTAGTTAGTGGAGAAAAATTCAACAGAATTACCAATATTATTATTTTATAATTACTTTAAAATCTACTGTACTAACGATGTAACCACTGTGTGCGTTTTAAAAAAATGTTGTCATAGGAAATAGGTATACACGCAGCTCGTGTTTGTCACCCTAATAGGCATTTTAGGCCTCCTTCCCCCTTGCTACAATTTCCCCTCTGAGATCCAGAGGGATTCATTTATAGTAAAAACAAAATGTGACAGAGTGGTAAAAATTATGTAGGTTTAAAAGAAGAACAACGTGCGTTGCAAATCAGGAAGATTCGTTTTAAAAAATGGTTTTTACGTGCTGATGCTACTCATTTCGTGCAAAAATTCATAGTTGCGTTGTTCACACTTTGTGGGCGTAAAAAAGAAATTTAAAGCCATGAAACAGTTTGCATGGATAGCATGACATAACATTATTCCTATAAATCATGTCAGTTGTAGCTTGTCATGAACCCTTTGAATAGTTTTGAAAACGTAGGCATGGTTCTATTGAACCCGACCTCGGTATAACGCGATATATTATTAAATAGGCGATACATTGACATTCCAGACGTGCACGAAAACGTACAGTTATGTATATTATATTCCAGAGTGGTCTCGTTAATCAACGTCAACAAATCTACTCGGAGCCGATAGGGTATGAGAAGTGGGTTGTGTGGAAGTTTCTGTGTCTGTAGCTTAATCTATTCGCCTCACTCATTTGAATGGCTAAAATGCAGAATAGGTTTAGGCTCACGTTTACTAATTATACAGGAGACATACGGATATCCATATATTCCAACAAGCTTGTTTTTACAATTGCTTTCTGGTGTTGAATTTTATTTTGTGAGTGAAGTGGATTATTTTTCTAAAAAACAGCGCTCTATAAACTATCCAAACATTTTGCTAGTCACATAGAGGCGCTATACTTCCACAGCGAAAGAATCGAAAGAATTAAAAGAAAACACATGAATAATAAACCAAACTTTAACATTTCAAATGACACTTAGGACGAGTTGTTTCAAAAAATTTGATGATTTGAGGGAGCGGACTCCGGATCGGCAGAGACGGGAAATAAATGAAAAGGCAGTCAGTCGATGTAGTGAGTCGAATCGTTTATTTGGCTACGTAGCGAAGGTTAATACAAAGGTAACAGAGATGTAGACAGAAGTGCCATGATGAAGTGTTGTTGGTGCACGGAGATGATGTTGCTGCTGAAGGTCAGTAAGATGCTACGGCGGTGAAGTCGATGAGTCTTCGCGAACGCCAGCAAGTTGCTCGACACCGTGAGTGGTGGAGTATGACCGTACATTCCAGGAAGCGAGATGCACTCGGCACTTGAATGTATAACTGTTACATAATGATATAACGATGACTGACTAGGCCATTGTAGGGCCTGCGATTTGTATCGCGGTGAGTTCAGAACTGACTGGTAGGTGGCTGATGCACTGATTATATAAGTGCTTCCCACGATGGAGAATCTTCGAGACTGTTCTTGTAAACATTCTATTGTCAGCACTTAACGCTGTGCGTGTGGAAGTGTTATAAGCGTAATTTGATACTCTCCTAGCTTCTCGAATATTCGTTAGTTATTGCGCATTGCTGGGCTGCCACATAACCCCCTTTCCAGTGACGAAGTCACGTTAAATTCGTGTGTTAATGGTGGATCGTTGTAAAATCTCCAGAACTTGCGATAAAATGATGATGGGCCTGGGCATGTTTAAAATAAGCTGGTTGCCGTTTTTAGGTATACATATTTCTCTGGAACTGGTTGCTGCATGCTGTCTGTCGGTTGATGCGCAATTCGTATTGATGTTTCTCGTGTTACTACTGTACGTTGTTACAATGAGAAAAAATCATAAAATGCGGCTTTTTGTCGTCTCGACCTTTTCAGTGGTGGCTAGGCAATACTTTGTTACCGGTTGCAATCGTAGCAATGCGGGTGAGTAGACAGCGATCGGTGTTGCAGGAGTCGTCCTCGACTGCGTAGGTACCAGTTGTGTAGGAGATGTTCTCGACTACATTCCAGATGAGACTAGTTAAGATGCCCATTGTTGACGTCGTTCTCGTTGTCACTATTGTCGATGTTGTTGTTGTCGATGCCCAATTTTTGCTTTTGCTAGATTTTCTTGATGTGACTGCGTTGAAAGGTGAGGCCAGGGGTCGCAGGAAAGTCGGGTTGAAATCGTTGCGTCCATGTTGATGCGTCTCTACCGTTGTCCCTCATTTTCGTTGTGTTACCGGTTGCGCCATACGACCGTATCTTCTGGGAGCGAGTTGCATTCAGCACTTGAATGTATAACTATTACATGATGATATAACGATGACTGACTAGGCCATTGCAGGGCCTGCGATTTGTATCGCAGTACCGTACATATTTATTTTTTCTCCTGTTAGATACTACTCTAATGACATCAATAATTGTAACATTATTCTTATAACAATGTTGTTGTTATTTACTTATAGATATTAACTTAATAATGAATTATTAACTTATGTTTTTAACTTTGTAATTGAATGTACTTGTCATGATAATATTTTATTATTATTACTGTGTAAAGGAAAAGGAAGAAAATAAAAAATAAAAAGGGAAAATAAACTCAAAATGTAACCAATACACGACTTTATAATAGCAATACGATATAATATTATATTAAATTATATAATTTGTTTTTTTGGTGAAATAAATAAAAATAAATAAATAATAAAGTAAAAAAAAATTGCACAATTTATTACAAAACAAGCAAAGTTTTTAAAACTCATATTTTTATTTCTAATAATACATTTAGAAGCGTGTTTTATAATACTTTCAAAAACAGTTTTTAGTTTTCGGATATATTCAGAAATATTCCTTTTATTTGGACTTTATTGCAAACCGTACTGACGGCCGGCGTAGTCCCGCGGTAAGGCTCTTGACTCGAATTCCAAAGGTCGCGGGATCGAATCCCGGCGTGGCAAATAAATTTTATTTGATTAATCTGTATTATTTCAAAATTTATTCATTTAAAATAATATATAGTTTATTTGCGGCACGTTCCAGTACGTGGAAGATACTCTCAGTATCGCCCTGGTGTAAGACCACCATTCAGAATTGAAACGTTGCTTGAAATGGCTTTAGCCATGTTTGGTGACCAGATCTGAGCAGCCAGGTACTTCCCACCTTCCTCTTCCCCATCTCTTTCCCCTCCCCACTACCTTCAACCTCACAATATACGCCAATTGGGGATGCCATAGTCTCACTGGCTCCAGACGGGAGCAGTTGGGACTCTTGTGCGGTATTAATATAAAAAAGGCGAAATTCTTTGACTTTCTTACAGAATATATCACAGGTCTCACGGGTTAAAGTAACAACCTTCAACATAAAAAATGTATAAACTAAAAAAAACTCAAAAACGATGTATGCTACCTTCGCAATGTAGGAACATTACATTGTAATATTGACTAACTTCAACATTCACCATCTAAATACGTATCGTGTTTGTGGGGATGGATGCACGTCATGTTTGATAATGATTAGTAAACCTGCCGGTGAAACATCGTGGAAACATGATACCAGAGCTCAGAAGCTGACCGCCTCCGCTCTCTCCGAGAGAATTACATTTCCTTCTCGGGCATTATTTACTCAGTAACAAGTTACAATACGATCTGCTGAATAAATTATCAATTTGATGTTCAATGTTTAAAGATTTTTAAAGTGAATTTTTTTTAGCACTGTTTTGATTTGAAACACGATGAAAGAACCGACATTAAAAAGAGACAAACACGTACATCTACAGGATTTGGCCTGCGAAAAAATGAGATAGAATGATACCTTATCGCATTGGCCGCTTTTATTTTTAAGCTAACTTTTCAAGCCTTCTATTGGTTGAGATTTTGTTTATCATTATCTGTGCGACCCACCTGTGCCAAAAGAGCATTGTTATTGTTAATTTTGTTCTATTGGCGTTTCTTTGTGTATACTGTATATTCTTTGTTTCATATTGTTCGATCAATATTTTGTAAGGACTCGGTAAGGAACACTAAAGGATTACTTTTAATGTCATTATAATTAAAGGCCCTTGAAGTGAAATAACACAAAACTGCGATTTACAAATATTACGTTATTATTATTATTTGTTGTGCGGGGTCTCCTCACTCTTGTCTTCTATAGTTTTCTGAAGGTTAACTTATACCGCGTGTGAATTGCACACTTTGATTTTTTTTGTGAATACCTCACAAGAGTCCCAGCTGCTCTCGTTTGGTGCCAGAGAGACTATGGCATCCCCAATAGGGGTATGTTGTGAGGCTGAAGGTAGTGAGGAGCGAAAGGAGAAGTCTCACTCCAGGGCGATACTGAGAGTATTTTCCACTCTTGAACGTGCCGCAAATATACTATAATATATTATTTTGAAGTAATTAAATGTGAAATTAATCAAATTATTTAAATAAATTTTATTTTTGCACGCCAGGATTCGATCCGGCGATCTTTGTATTGAGAGTCAAGAACCTTGCCCGTCGACCACAAAGGCCGCCGTAGCTTAAAAATAAAATTATATTCAAAAGTTTTAAGTATTATTTTGGACAAACGTAGTGATTTTAAAGAAAATATTCGAATAAATGTTTGAAGTAATTGTCAGCTTTGTAAATTATATTAAAAAATGATTTTTTTTGAGCCACCATATTGACTACTGCCATAATATAGAATTTTAAAATATAAAATATTTATTCTTTAACTCTCTCCCCTTAAATCTGGGGTGAACAGACCGAGGATCACATGAAGCCCGCGCGCCGCGCGGCCCGCGACCGCGTTTCTACGTAACGTTTCTTCTTATTAACGCAAACTAAATCTTTTCAACATAATAAAAATCGAAAGAGTTTAACTAATCTTAAAATGATCCAGCCCATTTCAGATTTAATTAATAACCACTTTGGAAATGTTGTTGAAAATGTGCAAGCCGAAGCTCACTCAGCTGGAGCGAATTGTTGTTTCGCATTTTCCGGTATATTTGCGGTACGTTCCGGAGTGGAAGATACTCTCAGTATTGCCTTTCTAGTTTGATACATTACTTGAAATGGCTTTTACGTGCTTTGTGATCAGATATAAATAGCCAGGTACTCTCCACCTTCCATTTCCCCATCTCCTACCCCTCTTCACTACCTTCAACTTTACAACATACAATTGGGTATGCCAATAGTATTTTTTTTGCTCCACGGAGCAGTTGGGACTCTCGTGAAGATATTAATAAAAAAAAAATTAAAACAAATCTCTCTTTTGAGAACGACTTTCTGTTAAATTTTTATCTATTTCTAAATAAAAGAATCCATTCTCGATATTTAAATCGATCAAATGTGCCAACGTATGTAAATAATATAACAATAACTATGCTGAACTATTAGAGGTAAAGTCACAAGGAGAAAATCCGTAATTAGTTAATTTTGGCTGTATTACTATGTACAAACTGAAAAAATGTAAATTATCGATTTCCCGAAAATGAATAAATAAATAAATAAGTCCAAATCCTTGAAATCCATTCAGCCCAAAAACCATTTCAAGGCCAAGAATCTAGAATTAATTAATCGTTTCTCTACTACAAAATTGTCAAATTGGTTGAATATTGTGCAAATAAAAGTTTTTGAAAATACATATTGTAACAACTACCATGATATGTAATAACTATGAAGTACAAAAATATAAGTTAAAAACTTTCATGTTTGTATATTGTATGTGATTTTCTTTGCGACTCTCCTTTCCCCCGCCGCACAGTGGTCCAAAAACCCAATTTTGCTGGACAAAAATATTTTTTCATTGCAAATGTTGGAAAAAGGTCCAACATAATAAAAAAAACATATAAAATATATGCATTTATTGTAACCACTGTTACAGAATTTTCAAACCAAAATAAAATACTAAAACAACGCCAATAGTACAATGGTTCAAGTAAGTCAGTAACAGTGTACTTATTATAAGTGTAAAAATATAATCTATAACATAATAAAGGAGTAAAATCGAATGACATTTGATGATGAACTACTGGCCGAGTCACTATCGTCACTTTTGTCAAATGATAAATTTCTATAATAGCACCGTCAACAGACTTCTGCAGTTTCTTTGCTGGCATTTCAGAAAACGTCAATAATTTTATGACATCATTGGGTAAGACATTGGAATGTTTTCTTTATGTTGTGGTGATTTCGGATATTATAGAATCCGAACTTTTAAATGAAACAAATGAATCTGAAACAAATCTCCATTTGAATGAAACAAATCTCCGTTTGTGTTGGAAGGCGAATTTTTTTCGAATGAAATCCCTTGATCTTTTTTTAAATCTTTGTTTTGAAATTTTGGAGCTTCTTTTGCATTTATTGTATCGGAATAATGCAATAACTAATGACGCCCCATAATCGACTTGAGCTTTAGAGTACTTCTTGCGACTTTAATCCTTGTTTTATGTTAGAATATGTTACGATACGTACTATGACGTCACAGTTCCTACAGCTGAGCGCAGGCCGCCTCCCCCTCGCAAAAGAAACTGCATACCCTGCCTCGCGAGACCGACTGTATACGCGAGCTCCTAAGCTCGTCCATTACCCCGCCACTCGTTGAGAGAGATAGCTGTGTCGGTTCGAAACGCTCCGTGCAGCCCACGCAAGCACGCAAAATGGCGGTGCCCATAACCGACCTTCCCGCGGCAAACTACGAGGTGATAGAGCGCTGACTATAGCTGCTCCCTCGTAAATCTCCTGGTTGCCGCACACCTGTGAGTAGTCACTAATTCCCCTCTTTTATTTAAATGTGTCCGACCAGTAGAATTCCACGGTTATAAACACCACACGCCCAGAGAAACTTAAGAGAGAACTCCTTGTATAAGAAATAATTACGTAGCCACCCCGCTTGTTTTTGTGATTTATGTAATGTACTTGCCCGATGATGTAGATGTGAATTACTGACAATATAATTATGTTTCCCCATACAACCTGTTTCATTTGATTGGGGACACAGGGATGGGTTTTGGCAAATAACAATGTATCCAGGTAAACTTACCCACCTACGACCCTGATGAGGTGGGACTCTCCTGCCTACCCGACGAACTTGAGCTGGCCGCCGGCAACAGGTAGGTGGGCCCGCATCGGCCACTAACAAATAATATAAATTAAGCGATTTGCTTCTTAAGTAAATTTTCCTCTAGACTTGAGGAAAATTACTTAAACGAGACTTGTGATTTTCTTTGCAAATGTTAATACGTTCATAAAAATTCCATATTGCAGCAGAATTCACCTTTGATGTGTCTTTTTTTCTTTTTACAGCTTCAAAATATCCAAATAAGCATGGTTTTAAATGAAAATTGTTTCATTAAGAGGTACAAATTGGTACACGATTTTGAAAGTTTAATCAAACTTTGTCAAATAATAATAAATACTTAAACTGGTTTCACGATTTTTTAATTTATAATAAAAGTGATGTTGAGGGGGCAAATTATTAAATACTTAAATAAATTAATACATTTATAAGAACATACTATTGACTTCAATTTCCATCTTCGAGTAATTTCTTTCCGATTTCAAATAGCACTACCAACGACCGAACAGCGTACAACCGGAAAGAGATTGACCGCAGGGCAAGTGACAGGCACATCTCAAGTGTGGTGTTTAAAACGTTGTCACGTACCACGCATATTGTTTTAATTTTTTTATCGATGAGAACGTGGACTGTTTTCTATTATGTGAGCATAATTGTGTACATAAATTAAGACATCCTTGAAATTTTTTTGTCTAGCTAGATTCCTCTAAGGCAGTGGTCCCCAACCTTTTTGTCGCCGCGGCCCGGTCAGCGTTTGATAATTTCACCGCGGCACACTAAGGGTAGGGGAGTTACATTGGGGGGGGGGGGGTCACATTGAATGTATTTTTTATTTTTATTTTTATTATTTAATAAGGAAATATTATTTTACAGAGAAATATAAAAATTAAAAATAAACAGTAAAGAAAAATGTTTTAAAAATAAACAATAAAAAATAATAAATTGTAGCTTCTCACCATAAATAACAAGTTTCTTGTGTTTGGGGAGGAAAAATTCGTTAATAATATTTATTCATAATAAAATATAAAATAATTTATTTTTAAAAGAATGAATAAAAAATTACAATTGTAGTACATAAGTTAAAGTGACGAATGAAAGTAGTGAAGAGAACAGAAAATACAAGGTTTGTGGGGAAAATTAAGAAAAAATATATAATAACAAT
The DNA here is from genome assembly GCA_936435175.1 of Glyphotaelius pellucidus. NCBI lineage: Eukaryota > Metazoa > Arthropoda > Insecta > Trichoptera > Limnephilidae > Glyphotaelius > Glyphotaelius pellucidus. The sequence goes on from OW386547.1 coordinate 28,439,150, forward strand.
GAAGGATTATTCCAGACGTTTCAGATAATTTTTTTTGGATTCATGGGTATTTTCTTTATTTTTAAGGCTCAACGGGAAGGTTGAAAGTATGTTTTTCCAAGAAAGAGAAAATATTTTCGAGAACGCTTAGGGTTTAATATCAGGATTTTAATGTTATTCTGAACTTGCATATATATTAAATTGTAAGTTATTAATTTATTTTTCTTTAAAAGTTTTCATTGTGAAGTTTTAAGTGTTTGATTTAAAAATAGATTTAATCATGTTTAAACATACATGGGTTGGGGACCACTGCTCTAAGGGGACTACCGTGCGCCGTACGACGCTCGACGTTCGGTAAGGTCCTTTATAAGTCTTCGTATGCGACTCGCTTCTAAAAATCTCTGCGCATTGCTTCCTCAAATGATTGAAAGTAATCCAAAATTGATGTGATATGAGCTTTGCCCCCCAGAAATTTATTGAATAAACTGTTACTCTTTCCATGATCATTCGAAAGTGTTACAAAAATCTACTTTTTGAAACGCCTGCCTTAAAACGAATTTTAAAAAAAAATTAAAATTCCATTTATTTTAGCGGCTTGGAACAGAACGCATTTGACCTTCACGGAAGGACTCCCAAACTACCTTCAAACTGTACGAGTAGATCATTCCCTCGATACGTGATGAGAATTATTGAAAACATTTCAAAGGCCTCGTTAAAACCCCATCCAATGAAATTAAGTTTGTCGGTACCTGCTGGTAGCCTTGTCTAGGTAACCATTTAGATGTGTACATTTTTATACGCGTAAAAACCAATTAAGGGAATAAATTAAGCAAACGTTTTTTTGTGGATTCAGGAGATATCAATGTCAAAATTAATATAAAAAACATTTTTCATTTCTTTTACATATTCAGTCAAATTATTATTTCATTGGTAAAACATTTATAAACAAGTTCTGCTATGTAATTATAATATGTATGTTCGTCACACAGTTATATTTTGTATGCTCGTTACACAGTTTTTATAGCTGTAGAGCTGTAGATAATTTAGGATGATTTAGAATAACCAATGACTGGTCAGTGGTTGAGTGGACATCGCGTTTGGGTCCCACCCAAGACAAAAGATAAAACATACATTGTACGAATATCTGTTTCATCTAAAGGAAAAAAGTAGTTCTTTGTAGGAAATAAACATGCGTTATTTGTGTGTCGTATCATTTATCTCAGTATTATTTAATGTGTTAGAAAGAGCTTCAGCATTATTGTGCCAAGGAACGTATATATGTTTATTTTTTTTTTTGTAACTTTGCTGGTCCGTGAACGTGGTAATATTAAAAGTGCCTCATGGAGTCAATTACGACGTGAATTCTATTAAGTCTAACCCGATATCTGTAATAGGTATGTTGTTATTTTGAAATGACCTACGAAGGAGAGCCTAAAAGTTTCGAAAATCACGGAATCAAAAGCAACCTAAATGTTTTTCTCTCAAAAGGGGATAGAATTAAAATTATTATTTCATATTTGTACAACGTTAAAGCTTTTCTTATTCAGAACAGCTTGAACGAGTTATTAATTTCCTTAATAAATAAAAATAAATATAAAACGTCAGAGCGAGGTTCTTAGAACTGTAGTTAAATAATAATTTTTCAATGCTGTAAGCATTTACCCTATGGCAACACCTGCGTACTAGATCAAAACGCTCACGACCGCCAAGCGAAAATTTCTAAGATCGTTCCGTAACAGCCACCACTTCGAAAAATATATGTAATTTTTGGAGATAATATCTAGATACGTTCCACGCCGAAACGCAAATTATATGAAATTCCCTCGATAAAAAAACAATCGCAAAGTATGCTCCTAAAATGATTTAAAACAAGTCTATTTCTATTATTTTACAAGTTATATTTGTGAAAAAATTCACAATGTTTCTTTAAACGATACTTAAGATACGTTCCACGAGATTTTTGCTCTATTTTAAACGAGTCATGTTTTATTAAGTAATTAATTTTCTCTTCAATTTTATCGATTTAAATATTAGCGCGCTCTCTCCAACATTCGTAATTACATATCTCTCCATCTTCTTCTTTTCGAGAGCGGTTACGGGGCCTTAATCATCTTTTGAACAAACAGTCTTTCATTTTATATTATAATCATTTAGAGAGTCCTTCGCAACAACTACACACTACCTCTACAAAACCTTCTTCTTTTCCACCTTCCAAACCTTTTAAATTTTTCAAGCTTTGCAAGATTCCACAAATTAAAGATGCCATAGTCCCACTGGCCCAGGGCAGATGGATCTCATGTGAGGTACATATAAATATTTAATATAAAACCTTCCACCGAAAGATATGCTCAACGTAATGCTTTTCATGTTAGAAAAAGTTTTTTTAGCAACCGATAAATGGAAATAAAGTCGTATTTTGAGTACTTACGTAAACAGGCGAAGCATCATCAAAATATATTATGTTTCCTCTCATTCGGTTCACAGCCTCCCAAGAGAAATCTCTTATAGGTACGACAATTTTCGAGATACATTGAACACATATTGCAGAAAAACTGGGTTCCATTTTTGTAAAAATGAAACGCCGAGCCATTGCACATTAGTTCAAGTATTTGAACGGCCTATTAAGTTTTTTCTCGTATTTTTCACAGCAATTTTGCGGATAATGGGCTTTCTTAAGTGGGTTTTCTTTGTGTAGGGCATTTTTATAAGTAGATATGCTATCACCTTATTATATTTATTATAGGCACACTTCTTTATCTTGATACCATTTACACCCTTAGAAAATTCGAGCAGCAGCGAGGTATATTTTAATTTTCTATCAAAAAGTGTTACCATTCTCAACCAGGGACAAATAATTAAATTGCGCTCTTTGAATTTTTTTCTCTAGTGATTGTTTCTATCTGTTTAGATGTGATTTATTGTAAAAGCTTTAAACAAACTTTTTTCTTACTTACCTTACTTCTCTTTGTACCGGCCTAGTGGCCAGAACTAATTATAACGTTGTCATATTTATATTCAACAATAAACTTACTGTGTACTAAAGTTCCCACGATTTTCAATAACGTATAAATCTTTAGAATACCGGAGATACAGGGCTCAGTGTTAAAGAGTATCATCTCAGTGGTTTTATAGAGGATAAAACCCGAAAAAAGCAATTCACTATAGAGACCTTACAAGTCTTTAAAAATATAACTTCCCTTAATTTATTCTGTAGTCTTAAGAATTAGTATCATGTTCAATCAACTTGAATATCTTTTTTGCTCTGTTAAATATAAACATACATAAATTTTAACAAAAAATAACTTTTTTAGTAATTTCGCATGGGTTTAATTAATGTTATCTCTCTCAAGCGAAAGCTTCCAGTTTTTATATGGAAACTAAAAAAAGCGTCACTGAAATTAAAATTGAATTTTGCTTACCCCTGGCTCTTGGTTTCGTGAGAAGTTTTGTTACAATGCTGTCATATGCAATCTCTTCGGCAACTCCCGAGTCTTTCACCAACTTCTCCTTAACGGCAATGCAGATGTTATGCTTTGACAGAAGTCCTTCCAGTTCCTCGAAAGCCTGAAACAATCGTTAAATAATTTGTTGAAATTCTTTTGATAACGAATGAACACGTCAAAGGGAGACGTAATAAAAGTTGATTGTAGAAAAAGGCGGGGATCAGGAAAATTCAATAGTAAAATTATTATAGTAAATCCGCAAGGTTTTTAATACAAAGTAAACATTAAAAAAAATATACATATAAGATAAAACTTATCTAAATCTATGAAATCAGAAAATTTTGATTCCATCGCTTGTAAATAAACACTACCAGAAGTTTTGCGCACTGACAAGTTATTTTTCGACCGTGGCTAGTCGGGATCTGTTCACTGTATTTATCTACGCATTATACAAAACTTGTTTTGTGTAATACGTAGAAATATGAATAACACAAAAAAACATTATAGAAACATTTTTCCGATAGTTTTGATTAATTATTTAATTAGTTATTATTTTATCAACTATTTACTAACCTTATTTGCTTGTAATAATAATACGACTAAAAAAATATTAATTATAATTTTATTTAAATGCCGTTTTATTTTCGACTATTTTAACAAATGATTCAATTTACATTGTTTTTATGCATACATTCGATATATTTTAGAGAATATTTTGGTAAAAAAACTGGCCTGTGATAAAAAAAACATCACAAAGTGGTACTCTACACCCCAATTGAGGGTTTGTCTCATTTACCCTTCCAAGAATTTGTCATTTATTTAAGCTCAGATTTGAACAATTAAATAGTCGATATAAGTTGAAACAATCCCTAGCCTCCTTGAGTTTCTTCGCATGAATATTTCGTAATAATTTCTTACGTTTACATAACGGATTTGATTTGGGTACAAGGGGAAATTTATTCAAAGCATAAAACTACAAAGATTTTATCATTTGATGAAAATACAATTTTTCTATGAGTAGCGAATAAGAAATAAAATAATTTTGAATGATGTCGAACACGAACATTTATGGATATTTTTCCCAAGGGGCTTTGAAACAATTTTGGTTCTTTGCATTGAGAAATATGTAAAGTTTTGTAAATAATGAGGTTTGAATCACAAATGGGTTGGAATTCTATGTCTACAGTGACATAGATACGTTTTAATGATGTGTGTTAAGTTTTTTTATCAATTGGTAGAATTTTCTTTTTAAACACTTAACATTCCCCGAAACAAGGCATTATTATTAGATTATCTTTGTATTTCCTGGAATAAAAAAAATAGAGTTATATAAGAATTTATATTTTTTTGGATGTTGCTTTAACTTTGCGGTTATCGTCGGACAGCAAAATGACATCTTTGTTTTTTACTCCAAATATGGTCAAGAATATAATGTCTGAATCCTTCGAAAACGTGTTGTTATATCCTGTGTAGTGTATATCTCCTTTTCGTTAGATGGCAGCTAATAGCGAAGATCCATTAAAGCTTGGTAAGGAGCTTTATTATGTTCGGTGCGGCGGTTCAGTATAGTGATAATAATATTGCATAGTCTTATACTAATGGGGTAAAACCTTAGTTTTAAGAGCTTTTGTTTTCAATGCACTGCTTTCTAAAAGTTCACAAGATTTTATTGATGTAGAAATGTCAGTGTAATTTTGAAAATCATGTTCTGGGGAAGAAAAAAGAGTAGTTGGTTGGAATCTGGGGGTCAGTGTGTTCAGGAGTACATGAAACCAATGTATTAAACCATTCCTCCCACTACAGTGAGAGGCAGTGGGTCGAGAGAGTCTGGTTGGAGAGGTCAAAAGGACTCCCTCAATCAGTCTCTCCCAATCCGGCCTACAACGCAGTCGGTGGGCAAACATCCACCACTAAGTCTTTGATAGATAAGAGGCCTCATCACACTGCAATACAAAATTAGATCTCACGTTCGAGAAGCCCACAGGAAATTTTTTTGGAAAAAAACTTTAACATAAGAACGGACATGTCAGCGACACCTGCCGGGAACGACAAACTTAGAACAAATTTAAAAACTTGATTTATAAATCAATTTTCTCTTTGTTATAAAGATGGCAATGTAAAATTTTAATTACGAAACAGAGAGTTCAACCAATAAGAAGGCAAGAAATAATTTATGAGAATCAAAAAAAATAAGTAATCAAAGACGGGGGACAGTTCCGGAGACAAAGGAATCGTACTTTGATCAGGGCGTAAGTTATGATGATTTATGGATGAAAAACCTTGATAATTATCCCACGAGAACCAAAGGTGACTGGATGATAAAGGAAACAAATCAAGATATGAGTACACTCAATAAATTATATAAAACCTCACCCCACGAACCTGGGCATCTTTGCTAAGTCATAAAACGTAGCGACCCATTTGACTTTAGTTAGATAAAAGTGACATAACCTAAATAATTAAATAACGACCGCGCCGTTCCCCCGGAGGTAGGCAGATAGGAAAGACCGCCATTTAACTTAGTCTCGGCGCTTACTATTTGTTTTTCACTCTTTATTTAAATGTAAGCAATTTTTTCATACATCTAATCTAGTAGGAAAAATAAAAAAAAATACAATTTAATAGATACAGTTACATTTACAAATAGGTTTGAAAAATACATTTTCAGAAAAACAAATAACATGTTTGGTGACTAAAATAATATTGTTGAGAATGTTCTTATTCAAATCAAAAATATTTTTTTACATTTAAAGCACATGTCCTACAAAAAGCGTTCAGACAAAAAGCCTTTACGGCATTTGGTAGTTGATTATAAAAAATTTGCCCTTTATAAAACGCGCTGTTTTGTGTGCACGAAAGTTTAGTTTTGGGAAGCCTAAAATCTTTGCGTCTTCTCGTAGGGTAATTGTGAACATTTAATAATATTACTTTGCAGATAATTTGGAAGCATATTATTTTTAAGTTTTTACATCATTGTTAACGTATTATATATTGTATGTTATTTTGTTCTATTACTATAGGTATTCGTGACTTTCACGTCAATGTTAAAGTCACCGGTTACACATATCTTGATTTTTCATGTTTGTAGTACACCAACTTTCGAAGAAATCTATGAATATTGAATGGCTTTGGTTTGATGAGTGGCAAGTTTTTTCGTATATCTTACCTATGCAACACATACATTTAAATATCGTTTTATACATGATTCTCTTCCGTTTTTCAATAACTCTTGACATGGCCCAACTTAAGAATATTTAATTATTTTTGTATTGTTTCTATCTAAATCTCTCCATTACTTTAGGAATCAATTTTTACGTTGTCTCGAGGCCAAAATTCAAGAAAGAATACAAATAATGTGGTGTTGAGTCTAATTTACATAACTGAATCTTTTAGAAATTTATTTAAAAATGTCGCAGCTTCTCAAAATTGGTTACTTCTTTATTTCCAAACCACTGTATTTAATAAGCGTGTAATAGAAAAATAAGATATCTTTGGGAGTCATTCTTCAATGTTGCAGGTGAATAAGTAATTGAAAAGTATCCGTATTTAAAATGATTTAAATCAAACATGCGAAACTCTAAGGCTCTCATGGTCTCAATAAACAAAGTCCAATGAAATGTCGCATGAAATCAAAAACTTCAGTGTTTATCGGATCTTAAAAGTATGGTAAGAATGGTAAAGGAAATGTTTTTCCTCCTTTACACTTGGCATTTCTCTTTTGCTACCATCTTTCGTACTTCGAAATCTTATTAGTTAATCTTGTTAGTTTTGAAGCTGACCCAAGGTAAATAATTTTAGATCTGGAGCTCAATTTTCCAATAGCGATCAAGAGTTATGCGTTATACGCCAACTACGAATGAAAAATGATCCGTCGCGTCGCGTCTTGACGAACGTCGAAGGGTTGATTAGATTTTTATATGACAGCACTGTGAATATTGTCTACGTTTCGGATGTTTTAGATGTTTCTATGATGTGAATTTGAAACTACGACCGTGATACCTTCGAAATGGTTACCGGGTATATCACTCGAAACCCAAAACAGCTATTAACTGTAACCACTCGCAAAAAAGAAATGTAATGCTTCTCACAAAAAGGACTTGGCAACAGATAAATTAAAAATATGATTTTCATGTGAAAACTATCAATGTTTTCAAAATTCATATTTGCACTCACCTTAGTTTTGACATCTAGAGCGAAATAACGGGAAGGAGTGTAATGAACAGAGACACAGTGACTACCAGCTGACATACAAAGGCTTTGTTAAGCCTAAAATTCCTGACTTAGGCTTCGTCTGTCAAATTAGGGAAATAGACTGCCTTTTAACGTTCTTGTTCTTCTCAAAGCAGCGCTTCAGCTTGCTCTACATTTTGTATTGCATCCAACATCACTGGTAAATCAGCCATTATATGGCCGATTTATTATCAGCTATTATATGGCTGATTTACCAGCTACCCAAAACTATAAAAATATACGATGTTGACTTTCAGGAAACGATCTTCGGTTAGCCTACAATGTACTAGATTTTGACTGTTTGGTCATTATCGATTGGTTCGACCCACTTGTTGATCGAGTGGTTTCTGACGTTTGGTGTCTAAATATATACGTTTGACGAGTCTCAAAACTAACGAATTCGACCAATGTATGTACTTTCGATGGCGATTGCAAACGACATGGATTGGAGAATTGGGTCCCTAGCATTAAATTTTAAATGCTTTGAGCTTACACATCGATCAACTAAAAAGACATTTAAACTTATTCCTAAACACACATCATTATTATAAGGGAGAATATAAAATAATGTTTTATCTTACTGGCGACTTGGGGGCTTAACAAGATTTATAGCGTTAAATAAAGGCCAAGATTCAAGATCTCAGTGAATGTGAAGGCGTAAATAATAGCTTGTTCAGCAAATAAGTATCTTTTACTAATAATTATTATTGTTAGCAAGTTTACCGGGGCTCGAGTTGTTAAATTAATTTTGACGGTTCAGTAGAAGTTGTAACAGTAATAGTAAATATAATAGTGTTCAGTTTATAAGTAGCTTAAAGGCTAAGCGGTAAGCTCCTTTCTCGGGACCTGAAGGACTAAAAGGTCGCGCGTTCAAAATGTATCAAACTAACTATAATATTAATTTACTCCTAATAACCTTTAAGCATTCCATGGCCATAAGAATCTTTTTTTCAAATCCAAGTTACCAGCCTAACCGTAATATTTTTTATGTCTAAGTACGAACTTTATCATTGATATTATTTCAAGCCACAAAGTGTTTGTTTTCTTCGATAAAACTTTAGGTATTCTATGCCATTGTGTTTATTTATGCGAGCAAGGACGATCCGTGATTTTTTTTTTTTTTTTTTTTTACAGTTAATACCGCACAAGAGTCCCAACTGCTCCCGTCTGGAGCCAGTGAGACTATGGCATCCCCATTCGGGGTATGTTGTGAGGCTAAAGGTAGTGGGGAGGGGAAGGAGATAGGGAAGAGGAAGGTGGGAAGTACCTGGCTATTCAGATCTGGTCACTAAACACGGCTAAAGCCATTTCAAGCAACGTTTCAATTCTGAATGGTGGTCTTACACCAGGGCGATACTGATAGTATCTTCCACTCTGGGTGGAAGATACTATGTGATTGCAACTATCGAGCACGTATACCGAGGCGACAAATACCCGCTTCATGCTCTCCGGGCAGAACTGATGGGGTCCACAGGGTCCCATCTGAGATCCCAGACAAGGCGCAGAGTTCTTGATGCCACCATCCGCAAGAAGAAATGAGAGTTGTTACAGTCCGACAGAAATTTACTCAGTGAAAATAGATCAAGCCGTATCATTTTACATTTTACTTTCATTAAGCGAAATGGTTTCTCGCCATGTTAATGCTGAGATTTTTCAGTCTTTTCTTTCCGAATGAAATCTGAATGAGCAAACAGCATCTATTTTGTACATAAAATCGATAATTAAGGCATTGGGTTGAAAATAGGTGATATCGCTAAAATTATATTGTGAAATCTTTTTGGTAGACGATTGAAAATTATAACACAACAAAGGCAAACTTTCATTTATTGTTATCAATTTTAATTTGTATAACTCCATTTAAATTTTTTATTTCTTTTATATATTCAATAAAATTATTATTCAATTTATAAGAACAGTTTATTTATAAACAAGTTCTGCTAGGTAATTATTATTACGCGTGACAGCTGTTTCGCCTTCTGAAGGCATTATCAAACTGTCACAAAAACAAGTCAAGGGCAAACTGTTTTCAAAAAGAATACATTTACTTCTTTAGATGGTAGTTTGCGAAAATACAAATGAATAATTTTATTATTTATTTTGTCAACAATAAAGACCAACAGATAAAATATGGTGATTGTAAATAACCATTTAATTAATTTACCTTGATTCCATAGTTGGACTCCTCGTAAATGATGCTCACATAGCTCCAGCCTAGCTCCCCCACTATATCCACCATGGCTTTCACCTGGTAATGGTCCGACGGAATGGTTCGGGTGAAGTATTCGAAACGCTGCTTGTTGGACAGCTCAGGACTGGTTGAGAAAAATGAAACCTGCAACAAAAAAAGGATTGTAAGAAATTATGACAATGTTGACGTCAAGGAAAAAAGATCCACAAATACAAATTTGTTGAATTCCAGCAAGAACACATGAGCTTTTGAAACAACGACTAGAATGAAAATATATGAAAATTAAAATATTTTTAACACCGAGTCCAGGTTTTAAATCATTGAAAAAATAAGCACCTTCCATCAATGTGTTCCTTTTTTTCTTTTTTTTTACATTAACTCCACACAGGAGGCACTGAGGAAAATAAAATTTTCTATGTCATCTGGGATGCTGTACGTAAAAACACTGTAAGATACTTACCTACCCACAGGAGATTCCAAAGACATACTATTTTCATTTTAACTAACGTATCTGCCCAAAGAAATCAATTATGCAAATGCAAGTAAATTTAACTATACATCTACTAAAATGTAGAAAGTTCATTGGAAAAGGATTTGAACGGCTTAAGTTCTTGTTAATTTCAAAGGGTTTTTGTTTATTTTTTCAACAACCATTCCTATAAGGCCATTACAAAGCCGCAATAACTTTCTTTTCGCATTAAAACTTCAAGATGTTTTATATTGGATAAGCTCTTTCTGCAGTAAGACTCTAAGAGATTAGTCTCGGGAAATACAGCTCCGAGCCAATCCTTTTAAGTCTCTTTTATCTCGTTACTAAATTGCACTTAATTGTTTAAAAAAACTGTTGCAACAGAGTTGTTTTTCAGAAAGCTGTATTGACCGCGCAATTCTACGGACATATCAAACTGAGTTATTGAAGTACTTACTTTAATTCTTAATGATTATGTTTTAATTAGGTAGGTACCTAATATGTTATCATATTTTTATTTCTTTTTTCTTCTTTTAGATCTTTTAATTTACTCTCTTATGTTATAGTATGTATTATGAATTTACTCTCTTTTGTATTGTATGTATTATTGTATTATTATTATTGTTATGAAATATGGCAGACTGGGATTGCACACCCCTCCCAGTCCTGCTGGAATAAAACCTTAAATAAAATAAATAATTCGGATCCATAATATGTATTGAATGGTAAATCATTTTTTAAAAACAAACAAAGTGAAACTTTTGACTTTATTACAATCTTCTAATAACCAACTAAATAATATTTCTATTTCGAGAAACCAAAATATGAAAAGTCCGTTTTTGAAAAAGTCAATTCGAGCGAAAATGAATAAATATATTAAGCCTGATATCAAATGTATTATAAATACTAGCTTTTTTGCCCGCGGCTTCGCTCGCATGGTGTTAGGGGTACATTACTGTAGCGCTTGCACGTATCAATTATCCCCCTCCCCTCCCGCATTCCATACATTCATTCTCGGTACATTCAGTTTTCAAAAAGCTCTAAATTTCATAATGCCAGAGCTCACCAGTATTAAAAAAAGAATTATCCAATTTGGTTCAGACGTCCGGAAGCTACACGCGTAGGTTCCAACATTTCGAAGATTCATTTTTATTAACGTAGATAGATAGATATTAAATACGACAGCTGAATTAAAAAAATATATCAACATCGTGGAAACGATGACGAATACGGCAACGATTTGTTTTCTGACGTTACCAATAACTTTTTTTAGCGACAGAAAACATATAAGAAATATTATATATTAATATTTATAATTTATTAACGCCAGGGCTTACCACCATATCCATCCTATAGTCTTCGCATAATTTATCTTTCCATTGATGAAAGAATTTTTAAAATCGTTTTATTGTTTTATGCGTAAAAGCGTAACAAACAAACTCGAGCAGTTTCGCATTTATAATGTTAGTAAAGATGTATTAAATAATGTATTTCATTCCTGAAGTAGTAATAAGTATTAGTAGTAGTAAGTATTATAGGTATATCATATTTTATTCCAGAAATAATAATCATAAACACATGAGTTGGTTCTTAAGGGGGGGAGTTAGCTTTTAAAAGCCATTTTTAACATTATTTTTTTTCTAAAAGTACAACATGTGAAGAGTATTGTGTCAAAATTTCAAGTAAATCGGAGCAAAACTAACGAAGATACAGCGTTTCAAGCAACCGGTCCTCTTGCTCAATCCAAGTATATTTCGAGTATAAAAAAACTTTAAATCGATTTTCTCGCAAATTTTTTCAAAAAGTTCGTAAACATCATAACTTACTTTACTGATCCTTTTGAAATTTTGTACACTATTTTAACACATAAATCAACAGGTAGTGACAAAGAGTTTTTTTTTACTTTTTTTTTTTTCATTTTATAATAACATATTCACCGAAAATTTTAGCAAAAATCACATTTTTGACTTCAACATGCTGCAAAAAAAAAAATAAAAAAAAACGCTTCGTCACTACCTAGAAAAATATACCACTTTTTCAAAACATTTAGATTTTTTTCTTTGAAATGATTTTTTAACGAGTTATGATGTTCACCGCATTTTCGGGGTGCCTCAGGAGATTCGCTCTCACGGCCTTATTTATTGATATTTTTAGTAAAAAAAAATTTTGTTAAAGATACTTCAGATGTCAAACTATAACGTGTATATAAAATAAATAAACCAACATTATTCATATCTCCAAAAAAAAATCATGAAAACGTGCTTTTTTTAGCCTTTAAAACCTTACCCCCCCTTAATCTATTAATTGCCTTAGGTTTAACTTTATGTTAGAGTCCAGCAAGTCGTTCGTTATGAAAGTTCGTTATAAAGAGTGGCGTTTAATATTATAGAAGCGAGTCCATCATTTAGCAGCAGTAAATTTTGATTGCAGTTTTAGTACTTACACGTCCACCCATTAAATTCCAAATACAGGAACAATTTTCAATAAAATGAACATTTCCACTGTAGGTACGCACTATAACCGAAGTCATAAAAGTGAGATGAGTCAAAAACGAAACATAAAATGTGATTTTAGTTTTAAAATTAATCGTAAAATGGGAGGTGAGTTATTTTATTGAAAGCCCATAAAATTTGAGTTTATGAAAATGAGGTTTTATTTGCATTGAAATGAGATCGCCTGGATGAATTCACTTTATCCACTCGTGTGATGGACATTTCCTGGTGTTTGGTTTTCGATTCGGTCATTTGATTTAATTAATGTCATACCAACAAATATTTATATGAAAGCATATTAACGGATTTCAGTGATTTAAAGCCAATGAATTCACCTAGATTTCACCGTTTATTTTTAAGTTCTAAAAAAAATCCTTTTTTTTTAAATTGGCAATTCATTTTAAATTTTAAAAATTAACAAAATCCTTGCGTTGGTCTTGAAATTCGTGTAAAAATTATTAAAAAAAATGCTTTCACAATTTTGTTGGCTAAGATATCAAATTCTTCTTATTATTTCATTAAATTCAGGACAATCACTTTATTTAAATTAAAAACATTTTTCTTTTAATTCATAACATCATTTATGGAAATAGGCAGAATAAGTTCTGAGGCATCTCGAAGTGAGCCTTTACGTGACTCGGAGGTATTTTGCAAAAAAGGTGGTGGCACAAAACATATTTATAAATAATGGTCTACAACAGGTATATAGAGAATAATTTATTTATTTATTTGTAAGAGACAAACAGCTTTTACAATAAATATAGATATATACATATAAAATTAAATTAAATTAAGCCAAAAAATAATAAATACAATGGAGAAAAATAGCGGCGAACCACACTTTAAAAGTAAAAAGGAAATGCGTCCTCTAAAGCGTACCTACTATAACTTTATCATTATTTTCCATATTTCAATTGTATGCAACATTCCATTGTATGCAACAAAATGAAAGACTGCTCTCTTTAATACCGTAAATAAAAACATATGTATAACCCCCCTTCCCCGTCAGCATAAGGTGATTATAGCATTGAACTTTTTGAAAAAAAAAATTAAATAGCCTTACTTCCAACAACACAGAAATATGAAATTTCCGCTTTGCACAAGGGATTTTTTAGGTTTATTTTTGATTTATTTATTTCGAATTTCTGAACCCTTCTCCAATATCTATTTAAAGCCTTTATGCTCAATGACACCTCTTTTTGATCTTAAATGTGTCAAAAACATCAAAACTCTAGGAGATAACTTGAAAACTCAATGCCTTTAAAAAATCAACACTTTCATAATAATGAACAGTGGAAATTGTGGAAGAATCAGTACAATGCGCTACAATCATTGGAACCGCGCCAAATCTTATCAGTCCAGTGTGGTAAGTTTATTAACCGGATTTTACACCCTGCAAGTGTTAACTAGATCTATATCTGCTTTCATTATGTGAATAAAGATACAAAGTTTACGAATACATGAATAAAAACAGCTGGCAAATGTCCATGTTTGTTGAAATAACTTCTCATTTTGAAAGAGAAAAGTTCCACAACGCAAATAACAATAACTATCTGAAAAGCCATATTCAGTTTTAGAACTCAGAATTTTAGAATTGAGAGCATTTTATATACTTTTTTAGTGCATTTTATGAAGCATTACAATGGGTGGTCTATTATTACCTGGCCACAATTTCTAAGGCAATCCTGAAACTATCAATTCTGTTGACTTATATTATTTCTACCCTGTCTTTTAGGTTATATTTATAACTATGCGCTCAGCTTCAAAAAGTCAGTATTAAAAATAAGGTCTCTGAAAGAACCTTTCATATAGTGTAACCCAGACAAAGAGTACTTACTCATAAAATATATATAACTTTAAGGCTGCCAACATATCAACACATTCATATTCCTGTCTAGACAGACAACAGGACGAAGAATTATAATATTTTTAAATACACGGGATTTTTCTAAAAGTGACTGAAGAATATTATCATTTTGGAGCAAATTTTTGTAATAAAAATTTTTTTTACAAAAAAAATGTTTTTTTTTTTAATTTTCCAGAACATTCTCAACAAATACAACCAAAATCAGGCATCAAAAGTAAATTAGGACGGGATCAAAATGTTTTATTTATTGTTTAAATTGAGCTTTTTTTGTGAAAGTGTTTTTGTTTCTGTTTAATTCTTAAAATGGATTGGGAGCACCTTGAAGTTTATCGGTAAATGATCAAGGAAGATACCAATCATACTGAATGATGATTTTCATTCAGTCAGCGATACTGGAATGATATATGTCACGTGACAAATATAATAACTATAACAGGTAGTTCTCGTACTTAAGAAAGTTGGAAATTCAAGGTACCGAATCGTAGTTCATCTGTATTTTACGAGATCGAAAAGGAGGTGCCTTATATCAAATTCTCCGTTGCTGAATAAAGGTACCTGTTGAGAAAACGTATCATCTGGTATTTCTCAAATGAAGTTCGAGTTTATCTCTGCTGAAGAAAATTTTAATCTATCTGCAACTAATCATTATTTTTTGTACTCGTATATTGATTTTTCGGCTGTTGTCACACATACTTAAATATTATCGAACTTTTTATTACGATCGTTAAACATTTTTTTCTATGTTTTCATAAGAAACAGATACTTTGTGATGTGTAATTACAATTGAAAACAAAACAATAACTTTGTTTGCCCCACCTTTCAACATTAAGTAAATAAAATTTTACCAACTGGTTATAATTTTTTAAATATATTAAATCAAATAAAATTCTTTTTTTCCATTTAATTTATTTGTGACCGTAACTGGTTTCAACTGGCTGAGGTCATCTTCAAACTGGTACAATTGTTTCTTAATCTACCATTTTATCTGTTATTATTTCGTGTAAAATAAACTGCATATGTGAGATGTTATTAATAATTATAAATATTTCTCACATTGAAATAGCTTTTCAAATGCCAAATTCAAAATAAAAACTACTGTTTTTACTCAAGTGTTGGAAAAAAGATTTCATGAGCCCTCATTGTGAGACCTGTTTTGTTATCTTTTTTTTATTTAATTAAAATTGTTTGATAATCTTTTTGAAAAGGTTCTTTTTGCTGCTCTTTTGGTTTACAAGACCATTTTCAAACTGTAATTGAACCACTTTGAGACGACGTATTTATACGAATCTAAAAGTAATTTTTTAAATGTGTCTAAATTTATTTATTACCGGTTAAACCAATTGGCTGAAAAACTAAGCAGAGGCAGTAGATACTCCATTGTGTAAGAGATCTGTTTTCCCGCACTAAGTGATAGGGTTCCCTTAATTGTTTACTAATGACTTTACTGCTATGACTCACTTAAGTGTTTAATTTTGTTTAGCTTTTGTAAACATGCTAAGGAGTGGGGAATAAATAATTTTCCGTACTTTATTAATTAGCGTTACATTGGGGTCATTCATTAATTTATTGATTTCTAATTAAGTAATGGTTTAGGCTTTTTGTTTTTAAGTGGAACGTGATTATTCATTAAGAGATGTTCTTCAAATTTTGAAGAAGTGTTTTTATTATTATAACATTGCATATGTTCTTTGAATCTAGTTGAGAATGCTCTACCCGTTTGTCCGATGTACGTTGCGTTACAGTCGGGGTGGTCACATTTTTATTCATATATGCCAGAGTTATTAAGTTTAGGTTTTCTACTTTGTGAGTTTTTGAGGCTTGTTACTATATTATTATTGGTTTTAAAATCTATTTTTACACCAAATTTTTTAATTTCTCTTGCAATTTTTAAAGACATGGGGCTGAGAAATTCGAGAGATGCAAATTTTAAAGTTTTTTTATTATGTTCCGGATATATAAGATTATTTGTTTTTTCGTATTTCATGTTTTTTATTATTTTTTCAATGATATTTTCCTTATAGTCGTTAATAATCTCGATTTTTTTCTATCGTTTCCTTTTCTTTAAGAAAAGAACACACTTTTTTTTGGCACCATTTTAATTCAAAATTAAAAGAAAACTTAATTTTTACCACGTTTATTGTTTATAAAAAACCGACGTGTTTCATGAGCAATGCTCACTTCCTAAGGGCTTATTTAAAACCTTTTTTTTATTAAACTTTTGTAGTAAGCCCTGAGGAAGTTTGCTCGTGAAATATTTCGGTTTTTTGTCAACAATAATCGTGTTTTCTATTAATCTTGAACAACATACTTTTTAGCAATCGCACAACATTTTTTCTGAATCCATATAGATTATCGACAAAAATATCTACTAATATACACTATCTTATTATATAGTCGATACATTTGGGTCAGAGGGCTAAAATAAGCCATATTATTTTTAAATGTATTCAGTTGGAATATGTTGCGGAATCTTAAAAATGGGAATGGGAACATTTTCAAATTGCTAAGACCTAATGTAGTATCAAGATGGCCTTTAATTATTTTTTGTAAATATATTAAATCAATCAGTTGCCTTCTTATTTTAAGTGTGTTGATTTTGAAGTACTTAAGTCGCATTTAAAAAATTAGCTTTTTTTAATTGTGTCATTTATTTTAAAAAACCAAACACTATAGTTATAATAAAAATAGCATAATTATTTCATTTTACTCATAAATATTATATATTCATAATTTATTACTATAGTTGTAACTCTCAGGGAAGCCAGTTTCTAATTTGACCTTTATCAACAAATCGAAAAATAGGAAACACAATCAGTTTACATATGTCCATCTTTTTATTATTAAAATAATGACGTTGCACACTAAAAAAAGTTGTGCTCACCCATGATTTCCACAATTTTAACAAAAAAATGTAGGTACTATTTTCATGGGACCAAAGCTCGCCGTTTGTTAGTTTTCAGAGAGACAAATAAACAGAATAGCTGCTTTCCTGTATAGTAAAGATAATAATATTATCATAATGGCCAGGATGTTCTCACCACACGTGGCTCAGAGGGAGTGAGTGGTAACATTACGTTAAGAATTTCTAAAGATACCCACAGAGCTTTGTTCTCCTGACTCACGGCACACCTTACTTATAGTAAACACATATTACATGGAATAATAACGCTTCCTTTGTTTGCCCCGCACTTTTCCTCCAAACATATTACCCAAGTAATAATGAACGGAATGCGGGGAGTTTCGAATTACGCGTTACAGGGTGAAGAATACCCAGTTTTATTTTTAACCTTTATTGGGTTCTTGATTTTTGTCGCAATTACATTGAACGACATCCGCGGCACAGCGGTGAGCTCGAAAGCTAGTAATGTTAGGAACATCACGTACCTAATAAAATGTTCACCCCTAATTTTATAACTGGTCTAGCCCATTAGTATCTGAATTAATCAACATAAATTTGAAAAAAAATTATAGATATCAGTATCAGCAAAAGAGAATATCTGTGTGCATTGCTTTACATTTGATTCAGTATTTCGAGGAAAATCTTAGCAATATCTAAGCTGTGTACACACATATGCTGACAAAACTCTAATTTGACGCCAGTCTTTAAAATTAGGAGTTTAATCACATTATTGGTAGAATGATGTTTTACTTCAAAAATAATCGACCACCACAACACGGGCATGTGCCTAGCATGGTGGTCGAAAAATC
This sequence comes from Glyphotaelius pellucidus, assembly GCA_936435175.1. Classification (NCBI taxonomy): domain Eukaryota; kingdom Metazoa; phylum Arthropoda; class Insecta; order Trichoptera; family Limnephilidae; genus Glyphotaelius; species Glyphotaelius pellucidus. The sequence goes on from OW386547.1 coordinate 28,457,526, forward strand.
ATAAAATTCATGTAACAAACTTTTTAATGAATAAAGAAAACAAAAAAAAAAGATTATTTTTGAAGTAAGACATCTTTAGCCCGTTATTGATTTGAAATTCGGATGAAACGGAAGTGCGTCACTAAAATGTATTATTTGATGAGTCGTCGGTTCTAATATAATGCGTTAAATTCGCGCCTCGGCGCAAGCCTCTCTTAGCCCAGCGGCTAAGGCGCTTGACAAATCTCGGCCAGAGCGACAGACATCCAGCAAACGGAGATTCGAATCCTACGAAATCCAAAAAAAACACTTTTATTTTTGTGAAATCAATATCCAATCTTAAAACATTTTAAAAATAAACAGGCAAAAGAAAAGAGAGCGACATCTAGCAACTTTATAGTTTCACTTCTACCGCGTGTGAATTGAAGAATCTGATTTTTTATTTATTTATTTATTATAAATGACTACTTCAATATTAGGGCAGTGCATAGTGTTATAATTTCTTAATCTTCGCGGTCAAGGAGCAAAATATCCTTTATTTGTTGTTTAGTAGGGCTTTACTGTGATAATCTAAGAAAAATATCCTGACGAGGTTTTTGAAATAAGATAATTCTGTTTTTGTGTTAAATTTGTAGAACTCCACTTAATTTAAAAAAAAATTCTAAATCTTATGTAATGTTATTATTAAATTAAACTGATGATTATTTCTAAAACATATAACATTAATAATTAAAATGGTTAAAAATATTTACTCCCCACTTCTCAGTATGTTCACAAGACCTAAAAAATATAAAACAGAAAAAATTACCATTCAATGTGGGAAAAACAGATTTCAAAGAACCCCACAGAATAGAGTATCTTTTGTTACAAATTTTAATAAATCGGTAATAAATCATTTTAGGCAGAATAAAAATTGGAATTGGGCGGTGAAAAAAGAATCATATATATAGTCGTCTGAACGAAGATTGAAAATGGCATTGAACGTGAAGTCCTAAAAATACAAAAAAAATTAAATACTCGCAGAACTTAATAATATTTTTGAATTGGTGGACATTAAATTTAAAAAAAAAAACAATTCTTCTTACCCTGCGTCATCGTAGCTTTACTTTTGAGAGTAATGCACTATAGCAAAATGGCCACCCTCACTAATTAGTTCTTAAAAGAACAGCTGACCGATTGGGAAGACATAGTAATTATAAAGGTGGGTTGATAGGAACGCTTTGTAAAGAGAAGGGGTAAGAAATTTATCATTACTTTTTTATTTGTACACTTATGAAAAAAAAGTTAACATATCGTTGAAGAAGAAGATAACACTAATAATCTAAACAAAAATATGAAAGAGAACAAGACAAAAAAAAAATAACGGTCGCAATTGGTAAAGCGTTTGTTCCTTTACGTCGAGAGGTTCTGGGTTCATGTCCCAGTTGCGACCGTTATTCTTAGTTTTCGAATTGAAATAAAACGATTACTTTGTTTGTTACTACGATATATTTATTTAATTTTTTTAATAGCGACCGGTTTCGCTTAACACAAGCATCTTCAGGGTATAAAATTAAACTGATAAAAAATATACATTTTGTGAGCTTATATAAACAAACAGAAAGAGACAAAACATAATATGAAGAAATAGTGAGAGAGTGAAATCATCATCTTATGTACAAAGTGATAGAGAGAAAGAGACGGGTGATATCTAGAGAGTTACAATATTGTGTCTTCAGGGACAAAAAACGTCACTTGAATAGGGATTAAGAGATAAGGTAATTAAGGGTTTTTACTAGTTTATGGGAAATATACCTAATTTGGGGTAACTAGACACATTTAACTGATTACAAGGGATTTGGGTTTTTGTTTTAACAGCTTTTTTTATTTCGAGTGCTTCTAAATGATTTAGTCTGTTACCATGACCATTTCTGTGTAAAATCTTCGTGTTGCTTCGATTGAAGGTATGATCTTTATCAATAAGATGTTTGGCGAATTCAGAAATCCATTGTTATTTAAGTATCTAAGATGCTCTTTGATTCCTACGTTGACATTGCAAGTTGTTTTACTTATATAAAGTGCTGAACAATCACTACAATCTAATTGTAGTGATATTTTTAGTAAAGTGTATTTTTGATCAGTTTAATTTTATACCCTGAATATGCTTGTGTTAAGCGAAACCAGTTGGTATTAAAAAAAATAGTGGTTAAAAACAAAGTAATTGTTTTATTTCAATTAATATGTCAAACCACAAAGTGACGCCTTCTACCAAAATATTTTTATTTTTCTGTGTCTTGTTCTCTTTCATATTTTCGTTAAGATTAATCGTGCTATCTTCTTCTTCAATGAAACATTACATTGATGGGAATAACCTTCAAAAAGTTAAAAAATGGAGTTGTTCTAATAAAAATTGTAAAAGTTAACATTTCGGCTTAGTGTTTCCCAAAGTTTCGCAGTATGAGCACGAAATGTTGTTTTTCTTCCTTGTTGATTTCATAATGTTGTGTTAATACAAAATTCGGTATAAAATGTCACATTCTGTACACATTGCTTACGAGATACCTCATATAAAAATCTGAATTATTTTCCTTAAGTGGAATTTGAACCAACAACCTCAGATTCAGGATATCACAAAGCCTCCCACTCTGTCACAACAGTTTTTATATATTTCTTTCTCTCAAAGCTTTCATAGAAAAATATCAGACCTTTCCCACGTAGACATCAAACATAATATTATTATTGTACTGAAAGGTTACTTATATCAGACTTTTCCCCATTTTTTACATTCCCTGGTAAAAAAAATTCCACCGAAAAAAACGTGGTATAAAATACGAAACCTTTATTTTCGTTTTACCAGATTTTTGTTGTCTCTCCAGGAACCTTATTTCATTACTTTGTATTAGGGAAAGTTACATGCATAATCATTTATTCTACCTTATGGTAATGTGTTCATTTTTCTACATTTTTATTCATTCATAAGTAATGGGTATCTCATTGAAATTAATCATTTAGAAGGAATCTCCAGAGATTTTTTTGTTGTAATTATTTAAATTTACGACGTGAATTTTGTAGCGTGGGTAATTTTATTTAATTTTCACTGGGCTCTGTTTGTGACGGTTTTCAATGTCTTAAGATGCATGCTGCATATGCGAGAAGTGGCATATTTTACAGTTTTCGCCATTACATTTTTCCGTTGGTGTTTTTTCGGCAAAAAGTGATAGTATTTTTTAATGAAACATGGCAAACCCTCGCATCCTGACCACGTAAAAGCTATCTACGCATCTGGCAAGCTGAAGTCGTAATATTTATCACAAAGTGGGAGTAGTGTAAATTGCCTATCTTTAATATATGTATGCACTCTCACTTTTATACAAAGATATAATAGGTAAGTGTTTAAATCCTAAACAAACTAACTAACCATCACGCCGTTTCCCCGCAGGGGTAGGCAGAGAGGACGGACCGCCAAACAACCCGATCTTGGCACACACTCCTTGCTTTGTTCACATTCATACATCGTCTCATACATGCTCTTCTATTATTCTGACATCGCCCGACTCAAGTATCTGATTCACTTGGTCGTGCCATGTCTTCCACGGGCGTCCCCGAGGTGTAGATAATATTAAAATTATTTGTATGAATAATATGACGGTCTTCGTGGTCGACGGGTAAGGTTCCATGACGACCGGCGTAGTCCAGAAGTAAGGCTCTTGACTCGCAATCCGAAGGTTCGCCGTACGAATCCCGGTGTGGCAAATAAATTTTATTTGATGAATTTGTGTTATTTCACAATTAATTCAATTGAAATAATATATATGTATTTGCGGCATGTTCCAGAGTGGAAGATACTCTCAGTATCGCCATGGTGTAAGATTACCATTCAGAATTGAAACGTTGCTTGAAATGGTTTTGGCCGTATTTGGCGACTAGATCTGAATGACCAGGTACTTCCCACCTTCCTCTTCCCCATCTCTTTCCCCTCCCCACTACCTTCAGCCTCACAACATACCCCAATTGGGGATGCCATAGCCTCAGTGGCTCCAGACGGGAGCAGTTGGGACTCTTGTGCGTTATTCATATTAAAAAAACATCAACAAAGTGAAATTTCAACATCCCTTTGAAGAGTCACTAAAAGTGATGAAAACATAGCCCACAACCTAACCCGACGTAACCTATTTAATCTAGTTTTTTTTTTCATTTTTTTTTTGTCATTTCATGACTTTTCAAAATAATATTGTAGTGCCACTTTGTTGGGTTGTCCGATGAATCCGGAATCAGGTTTCAAATTCCAGCATGCGCAAATAAATTATATTTAAAAAAAAATGTTTTACAAACAATTAATTTAAAATAATAATTAGTTTAATTTCCAGTGGAAGACACTCTCAGTATTAATCTGGTGAAATACCAAGATTCAGAATTAAAACGATGCTTGAAATAAAGTTTTAAACGTTTTTGGTGACCAGATCATAAATAATAAGGTACTCTCCCACTTCAATCTTCCCCATCTTCTCTCTCTTCTATCTTCAGCCTCACAAAATTCCCCAATTGAGAATGCCACGGTCTCAATAACTCTAGACAATACTGTTTTTTCATTTTTTAATGGAAAAAAAAATTTGGCACATCAAAATGACATCTTCATTTTTATTCCAAATGTGCTTGGGAATCGCTAATTAAAATCCTTGCAGTGCGTGTCGATATAAATGAATAAAATGTAAAAAATTGAACATTTTTTTTTTTTTAATTCAGTCACAACACCATGTAAATATTCTATCTACAATGTAGGAATGAAGATTTTTTTATTATGAACTAGAATTTAATATTTACCCTAGTACACACAGGGCCACTACCCTATTTAATTAAGAGGTTCAACCAGGCTTGCTCTAAACCGCAACCACAGCCTCCCTTCCTGGGCAGGTACCGGAAAGTTAAGGCTCAACAAGTGCAACCACTCCAAAGTTCAAGCAGCATTTTATACGAACGGATTCATTTAAGATAAACTTCGAGTTGTTACAGTGCAAGTTGTAGTTTGTTACAACGATCCTTTGTAATATGTGATTTGATTGAAATAAATGTTTTCTTTTTCTCAATAATTTTTCGCACCAATTGGAAAATTCAAATTGTAATGTAGGAGCTACATAAAATAAGAAAAATGTAGTTTGCAATATGAAATGCTATAAATAATTAGCAAATTGTTAACTTAAATGTACAATTTACTAAAATAAAACTAATTCATAATGACAAAAATATAATACCCGTAGTAGACTTACACCGTGAACAATAACAATAAATATGAACAAAATAAAATCGGCAGATTGAAGTGAAGGCCTTTCTTACAGACAGACTCATGACTCATTACTAATATATCAAATAATTATGTAATATGGGGCAAATAATAAAAATTTTAGGATATCTTTTTTAATAATGTTTGTATTATTTAACCACCATTTTTGGGTGAAAAAATCACCTCAAAGGCACTGTGTTCATTTATTAGAGATTAATCAATTTAATTAATGGATTTAAGGCCAAAATACTATAAAAAGCCTACCTTTAGCAAATATCTATTACGGCGCAATTTTATATGGGATTGGTTGGGTATTGCATTCGCGGACTTGATGGGTAGATATGTCAAAATCCTGAATTTATCCCACCTACCTAATCTTTCCCTCCTAAATGTCACCATAAAAATTGTTGCAAAAAGTACTAAACTTTGGAGAGGTGACAGTGTGATTTGCTGCTCAGTACAAAATAACATCTCAGACAGGGCGCATGTATTGTAACCTCTTGTTATAAGAATATTGCAAATTTTTAAACAGTGAGAAGTGTACACCAAAACTGGAGATCAGCGAGGCCCCATCTGCAACGGTGAGTCCTATTTTCCTTATTCCAATCTGGGCTTATCTAATTTTCCAAAAGCCCAGATCTGAAGTATCGACTGACTATCCATCGGGTTTTGCGAGTGTATGCTATCTAATCGTCCCGTATAACTTAGCGATTTCACGTAGTTTCGGGACTGGTCCTTCGAGGGCTGCATAGGCTTTGCTTTGCAGCATTTACCGCCAAGTAACAGTGGAGTCGCAGTTTCGCGACACCAGTGTTACTTACTAAACAAAGCCTTTAAAAGATTTAATTTTTCATAATTTTAGAGGCGACTTTGAGTTTTTCTTTGAGCTTTTCGAATTTTTCTTTCAGTTTACGGCAATTATTGTAATAATTATTTTAAGCAAACTACGAGTAGGTACTTCACTAAAGAAAGATATGATAAGAAATTTCAAAATTTATGTACGACAAATTTGTGTTCCAAAGACCGATCAAAATGCTTTTCTCAATGATTTATATATTTTTTATACATTTAACCTCTCCACGAGTATGGACGAAACGTTTCGTCCGCGGCTATTATGAAAATATCGTCATATTTAATGAAACAATTTGACTTGAAGTGGCTTCTATTGACATCTACGCGTAGTTTGTTGAAGTTTTGGAAAACATACCTAAAATACCAACTTCACAGTTTTAGTTTAAAAATTCTTTTTGCGTCATTTAGCGGTCGTCAGAGGAAGGAACCATTTTTTTGTATGGACATAGTTTGTAAGGACACAGTTTTTTATAGTATTTTTGTATAATTTTTTTCGATGTTGGTTTATTTTTGTGGATTGATGTCGACGACGTTTTAAGTCAAAATTTACGATAATCTACGATAATTAAAAAAAAAAAATAAACTTAAAAAAAAAACAAAAAATAAAATTTTTAATTTAAAAAAACTCACTCGCGGAGAGGTCAATTATATGTTTATAGGAGGTAAGGAAAAATTATTTTTCTGAAATAATTATCATTAATTCACAAATAATTGCCAAATTTGCCTTCATAAATTGAAAAATTAAATCTTTAATGGCCCATACATGGTAATTTAAATCATTATAAATAAATATGCATATATATCCGTACTAGATTAAAGCTAAACCTTTTAATAAAAAAAATATATTATTAAGTTTGGTGAAGTATTTTCGCCTAATTCCAAATTTTGGGGAAAAAATATGAAAAAGTTCGCGCAGTCGTTCTTCTTAAGCTCAATTCACATTATTTCTCAGCAAAACTTTGCCTCTAAAGCTTTTTTGGGAGCAGTTTTGAAAATAAATTGCCATATCACGTTAAGTGTTAGTTGTTATTGCTATGATATACGAATTTAATTTACCTCACCTTTCAGTTCTATCCAGGGCCTTTTAGGAGCTAACCCAAAGTTATTAAAAAAAATTACACAAAAAAACGAGCTGAGTAAGGAATCGATATGAATGAAATATTTTTGTTAATTTTTGTTTGGATCGAAAAATTAATACCTTACGTTTAGTCACGTTCATTTCTGAGTTTCAATTGACGAATTACTTACATAATCACATTATTTATTTAATATTCCAGTATATTTTCTTCATTTAACTTATTAATAATTCTGATTGTACTAATGATAACGAGTTAAAAGAAAATAATACGTAATAACTTAAAAACGGCTCAGCTTGCTTACATAAAATTACCGTCTTAATGGAAATATTATGCAAACTTCACATTGGCGACATTGCGAAAAGAGATGTTGTATTTCGAAATAAGGAAACCATAAAACTTTGGTAAGTATTTAGGAGCGGAAAAAAATGCGTAATTGAAACAGGAAAACTCGGAAAAAAATGTCAACTCCTTAAATTAGAAACAATGTTTTTATTTTATTCCAATTAAGTATTGTGTATAAACATTACAAACCATTTCCTTGTAAATTTGTTGTTACAAGACTGATACTTTTACAATTTATCAAGATTCGTTAATGTTAACACGTTTAATGGAATGCTCGTAATGATATTGGTGCCAATCAGCAATTTTAAAATACCAGCTGTGAGACCTTTTAGACCCATGTAAATTCAGCTACAAATTACAAACATATATGTTTGTGCTTTTGTACGTACGTGTTTACAATTTGTATGTGTTTACAATTTGGGAGGCGGGAATGGGTACCGCCGCCCCAGGAACCTTTACTGGATAACCAACACCTCTGCCATAGGTCACCCCAAGTGGTTCGCTACGTTTGATGATTTAGCAGGGGTTCCCGGGTTCATGGAGTGAGGTTTGTTTAGGTTTTGGAGGCGGGTGACCAGGATACACTGAACCCCAGATTCCTACCCACCCCTTAAACACTTTTCCTTCTCAGAACTCTCCCCCATTTCCTTTTCCATAAAAAACCCTCCACACAGCATCCCCAAATATGACATAGGCCATGAGGGAAATTATTTTCCTCAGGGCCTGCTGTGTGGAGCTCATGTAAAAAAAATGTATTATATAAGGTTTCATCTCCAAAAACATATGTTTATATCCTTTAAATGGTTTGAAATGTTCGAGCAAACAATTTTTAAAAAAGATTTCAATGAAGTTATTTGCGAGCATAAAAAATTACTTTATTTTATTCTTCTTGGTGTAATCTGTCAGACCGTATAATAGATTTATTTCTGTACTATTTATGTACAGTAGTTAATTTAGGTCACATCTAATTAGATGACTAGGAGAAAATATTTATATGTCATCATACGTTGATAATTTCAACGAAGTGCCGGCAGATTTGTAGTAATAATAATATGGTTCTGGTAATGAATGGCCAACACTGAACTTGGAAGAATACATGTATGTTTTGTCTTAAAATTCATTGTTTTCGGTTCTTCCTGAGAAAAATAATAAATAAACCTTATGTAGAATGCATGATGAGTACACAATAATTAGCTACAATAATTAAAAAAGCTCTCAGCCTTTAGGAAAACAGGATATCATTTTATAATATTACTGCGTGTGTCTCTGGGACAGCACTTGGGTAAATACGCCACATAATATTAATAAAGAGGTAAATTGTAAAGTTAGTACAACTTGTTCAAACACATTTAATTTTATTGTTAAGCTTCCAGTTTTCTAATGATACAAACATAAACATCACTTTAAATTAGTTTGTATCTACTTCATTTAAAGCTCAAAAAAGGTACGAGTACCTAAGAATATGCACTAAAGGTTTCATACGATGTGTTGTTCGTAAATAATAATATATTAAGCTCTACAGAGGAAGTAACAAGGAGCTGAATGAACATAATTTGTTTCACTATTACTCAGTGAAGGAAGGATGGGTAAAACGATTACATTTTAGGAGTGTTTTGCGTCAGGAGTGTTACGATTCCAAAAACAAAGGAGTTTTCCTAAATACATATCAAAAATAATTGAGGAGCATTTTCACGAAGAGTTTTTTTTTCACCATTTTCATCAACAAAAACTTTTCTTTTCGTGAGGTAATTTTATGCGAATATGTGAATGACGAGGTTATGACGAACATTACGAAATTTTTTACTTTGAAAATCTGTCTTAATTTTTTATTCATTTCGAAAATTGTTCATTTTTACTAACAAAGAGAAATATTTACATATTTGAAAAAAAAATGTTTTACAAAGAGACGATGTACAATAAATAAATTTATAGTTGTTTTATCTTTCAAAATTTGCCTAAAGTTTCAAATAATGCCTACGTACCGTTGATAGGTAGGTACATAAAAATAGATAAGTAATACCGAGGCAAAAAATAGATGAGGGATCAGAAATAAAATTTCTTCGGTAATGTATCATTTTTTACAACAGGGAGCTTACTCACATAAATTAAAACAAAATTGGAATAAATGTCTCTTTTGAGTTACGTAACCAATTATTTATTTCACTTTATAATTTAGTTTGAAGGTAGGTAGATATTTCACTTTATGAAACTTTATATTTTTCTAGTACACGTAAAGCAAATATATTTCTTTAGAAATTCTGATTTATCAATTTCGAAGACACGTCCTACGTACAGAAAATAAGATGAAAAAAAAATCGTTTTATGCCGAATTTTCCACTTTTAAAAAAGCTCGTCAATTTTGAACGATATTGGTGTTTTATAATTTTTTGGGCTTTGTTCACAATTTACATTTGTTAAATTTTATTTATTTCCACATCATTCACTAGCGTTCTTAAAACTTAAAAAATAAACAAGTACAGAAATTATTAGTTATTATTAGGTGAGGGTTGTGGGAGTGGTGATTTGGGAATGTGGGGGGAAAATGGTAGGAGGAGACAATAACAAAACGAAGAAACATGGCCAATAAAGGTGACATACGGGGTGCTGTTATTTTAATTAAAGTTAAGTAACAAATATACATTGTGAGCAAAACTCGTCAAAACAAGATAAAGGTACCACCTATGCGTGAAAGATGCGCATGACAAAACATCAATGAAAATTTAAACGTCTTTACATGTACTCTTAAATTAATATGCGATGAATTCATGGGAATTAGGTTTGTAGAAATTATTTCTGGCATTCTGTTAACACAATGACGTTTTCAAACCGCTGAGTTTAATCCCTTGTTATCCTCTTACTATCTACGGCTTGTAACAATATTCTTTCATGTGTCTGCCTAACTAATACTTCAGCTTATTTGGCCTTTTTACAAGTACTACTTCTATATGGGGGTTGTATTTATATGACTGATTTAAGTTACATTAAGGCTGGGCGCATACATCCGATTTTGCTTTCCGGTTGTCTGATTAGACAATCGGATTAACACCGCACACATCCGATTCTAAAATCGGATAGGTAATACGACCGGGGCCATGCTCTTTGGACGGCCGGATTGAACGGCTGGCCTGGAAGGCTTGGCCTATTTTGATGTGTGCGGGCTTGCATAAGAAATGTATGGCGCGAAGGCCTTCAGGTTGTTTGATCAGAAAATCGGATCAACAATCGGATGAAAAAATCGGATATATGCGCCCAGCCTAACTGAGGATTTATCGAATGATGATGATATTGAACGACAGCAAAGAATCATCAGTATACTGTCTAACATGAATGTCCGAAGATTCTTGCAATGCAGTAACAATGTAAAAAAATATTGTTCAATGCATTTTGTACTAGCCTATACACGTGTGAAACATGGTGTCACTACCGAACCAGCTGGATGAAACGACTCCGGATCCAATATAATAATGCATGCAGAATTAAATTTTAATACAGAAGATATGATAACAGTTCATCGACAATATTTACTGAGCTAGGACTGCACGGATTCGCCGATTTAATGAGACATCGGGTCACTGGAGCCAGGATGCGGCTAATGGCCTCCGATAATACAGTGGTGACCGCAGCGTTCCAGCACCAAGCGTCACTCCTGAGTGAGCGCTGGGCCCGAGCTCATCCCAGACAATGCCCTATATTAAAATTGATTATTTATTTTATTTTTATTATCACTTGTTTTTTTTCCTACCCCGTGTAATTTTTACTTAAAATATTTTTAATTAAAAGGGACGTGTGAGATTGCACTATCCTCCCCACATACTGGAATAAAACATTATTATTATTATTAATGTATTTTATGAGGAGAAATCTTGACTTAGTTTTTTCCATTAGGTAGATGGTACCCATGCAATTTATTTATTATCTAAGATAAGCTACTAGTTTTGTACCATCTTTTTACCTACCTGTGTAGAGTAAAATTAATTAGTCGTCACGGGGTTTTATATTTGATTGGATTTAATATCTATCTTCGTCAGCTCTCAGAGTGCTAGATATAATCTTGAGTATCGCCCTGGTGAAGCAAAACCATTCAGAATTGAAACGTTACTTCAAATGGCTTTAACCATGATTACTGACCAGTTATGAGTAGCCAGGTACCTACTTCCCACCCAACCTCCGTATTCCTTATCTCATTTTTTTTTTTAATAAGGGTTTAAGGATTCTTGATACGCTGACCTCCAGATTCCTATCCGCCCCTCACATTTTGTTAACAGAACTTTCTCTTCTTCTTTTCATTAAAAATACTCTCCACGTAGCAACGCCAAAGATGACACGTTCCTTGGTGAAATTATTTTCCTTAGTAGAGCTAATGTAAATAAAAACTTTTTCCCCTTCCTACTGCCCTCAACCTCACAACATAACGCAATATGGGATGCCAGAAGCCTTAGTCTCACTGGCTCCAGACTGTTGGAAGCAATTGGGAATTTTAATGCTGTACTCTATCAAAAAAGATACATTCCGATAAGTTTTTAGATTTTCACGGCCAAAAGTATTTTCGTTATTTTTTTTTGGGTGTTATGCCTTGTTGCGCTACTTCCTTCTTTAGCCAACGTTTCGGACAGCGTTACAGTGTCCATCAACAGGGCAGATGTGTAATTGTGTAACAAGTACACTTGTTACAAGTACACTTGGTACACTTGTTACAAGTACACTTGTTACAAGTACACTTGTTACACAATTACACATCTGCCCTGATGATAGACACTGTAACGCTGTCCGAAACGTTGGCTAAAGAAGGAGGTAGCGCAACACGGCATAACACCTAAAAAACAAATAACGAAAAAAAAGATACATTCCGTTCTACTAGCCAAAAATTATTATTGTTCTGAAAGCTGTTATTATTGTAAATACTTGCATTATCACTGTTTTTTTGTTATTTTTCTTATTTTTTTTTATCTTACTAACACTTTTATCTCTATTTTTTTATGTTACCGATTTCAGAGGAATTATTCCATGGGCTGATACTTCTACTTTACTTTTGTAATATGTTAATGTAAATACTTGCATACTGCTTACTAACCACGTATGCATGGACATTGGAGGGTCTAGAGTCGATCAAATAAATTTAGCTTCATTCAATCAAAAATAGAGTCTTGACGTGTGCGGTGAAGGAGGAAACCATATGTTTCGTTATAACGCCATTGGGAAAGGGGTGTGGTCCCCTCCAATGAAAGCTGGCAGCCTTTTGTAAGTACTGAACTCAAAAGTACGAGCTTTTCTTAAGCCAAGTTATTTACAAAGTTTGTCAGGTTTCATCTTAATAGGGAGAAAATATTGAATTTTCTTAAAGCACCGCCTCTCACAATCCTAGCCAAAATTAAATCTAATCTTAAGATAAATCCGTCATCACAATGGGGCAAAATTGACATCTTGATTGAGATACTGTTTGAAACGCCATCCACCAAAGCGTGTTGATACTATGAATGTAATCAGATTCATTAAGTATTCGGTCCCTCAATAAAAGACCAGACCTATTTGGAAAAAAATATATCGCAGACTTTCACCACGTCGTTAAAAATTCAGTTTTTTTTTTCAAAAAATTTTTTTCGAAGTTTGGTCCCACTTCCACGTGGAGAAACTTTTTTTCTCATGGAAAAAAGTAATTTTCAAAGTCAATATAAAAATTCAGTTTTTTTTTATCAAAAAAAATTCTTCGAAGTTCGGTCCCACTTCCGCGTGGAGAAACCTTTTTCCCACGGAAAAAGTAATTTTTAAAGTCAATATTAACTGAACGTTTGAATTAATTGATATTTTAATCCACATGTACCCTGGGTTCAATACTCCTACGAATTATTCTTGAATGCTTAAAAAAATCTCATGTTCTTTGACAATAAGTTAAAGTTTTGATAACATGTTTTTTTTTATTTTTTTTTATTATTTCTAACAAAAACATACTTAACAAATACAGATAGAATTGGAAATTTAAATAGGTAATCCCGCGAAGCTGCCACATGGCTGCTTGTCTGCAGGTTCTACCTCAATATACATCCATTACCATTTGAAATAAATAAAAAAACATATTTATAAAATTTAAAATTGTAAAGAAGAAAGCAAATAGAGACAATCAAATCCTAATGAACTGGTTGGTGCAACCTACTTTACAGTTAATGAAAATAAATAAAGTAAAAAAAAAAACAAAATTTTATGTTTACAAAGGCATACAATATTTAACAGATTTTGTATCTATCATTCAAGAATATAAATATATATATAACATTACTTTGGATTTGTTCCTGAAGTCCTGGAAAGACCCAAAACTTACAGAGCACGCCTAATTACGGAGGCAATTGAAATCCATAAAAACCCCATCAATATTAACAGAGACGACGGAGCTAAGCTCAATAGTTCTTGGTATTCAGTAATTGACGGCTACACCAAAGCTAAACGCAAAAAACCATGCTGAATGTTTTCTAACACCAGCTCGTAGAGAAATGGAGCTGGCAGCACGGTATCGCTTCGACACACATAAGTAAACACTCTCACCAATATCATTTACTCATCTGCCCTGATGATGGACACTGTAACGCTGTCCGAAACGTTGGCTAAAGAAGGGGGTAGCGAAACACGGCATAACACCCCAAAAACAATTACAAAAATCTATTTTTGATTTTATTAAAAATAGATTTGTTATTGTTATTTATTATTATTTGTTATTTGTTATTGCTATCTACTTTCTGATGTAAAACACAAAACTTAAAAATTTGTTTAAAACTGAGGACCGCGAATAATATTGGGTGCGCTTAATCAATTATACAATTCGTTCGCTGCGGATTGCTATCATTAACAAATCAACAATTCATAGAACTGCTCAATACGCTTATGAGGATATGGGTTGAAGGAATGCCAAAGAGTTCACCTGATTCCTATCTTGTCGATCGTATGCCACTGGTTTCTCATTAAATATTTCACAAAATATCAGTTCATAATTAAACAGTACAAAAATATATATTATTTTTGTCTTACTCCGCTTACTGGTTAATACGCAATATTTCTTAATCAAACAGGTAGATTTAGCTTTATTATCACGAAAATTGAGTATTTCAATCAATCACGCTGCCAATCATAGAAAAAATATTATTGCCTTACAAAACAATACTTTATTAGGGTTATGAAGTGAAAGCATTTTTGACAACTTTGAACCCGTATTTTTAACAAAAGAACATGGAAAGAAAGAAAGTAGAATAATTAAACATACCCGTTAGATAAACCCGGCTTTGCCAAACAAACCATTAAGAACCTGGGATGTATATCTAAATTGTGATGACATCCAGCTTTCGCAGCTTGAATCTCAACCCAGGAATAATTCGGAGTAGAGAATTTACTTTATAAGGTTGGTATTTTCGACAAATGTCATATTTGATTGTCTATTAGTTAAAAAAGGAATGTTCCGTATTATCCGTGAATCGAACTTCAATGATACGAATGTTCCGTATTATCCGTGAATCGAACTTCAATGATACGAATGTTCCGTATTATCCGTGAGGTGGGCTTATACAAATTTACCAAATATTTAATAGGCTCACAGTTGAACTTATTTTGCGGCGTTAGAAAATTCACAAGTAAATGCACAGAATAATTCACAACATCGGGCGGGCGAAAACGACTAAAACATTCACGATGTGCGTAACGCGTCACGGTGACAACACACACATCACAATGGCGTGTTGCAGAGCGAACTACGCAATAATTCACATTAATAATCACACCCGGGAACATCGGGCAAATTCACACTGCGTGGTTCATTGTAACGGCGACAATAACATATATGATTTTAGTTTTTGACAAAGAGAAGGATAGAGGAATGGGGCAAATTAAGCTATTCAATTACTGATATACACAATTGTTAGGTACCGTTTTTTCGCGCAAACAAATATTATGATTTCAGATTTCCCTCACTTCATGTACCTTAGCACCCTACGCTAGGTCACCAAACATCTCATTTAACCAATTTAACCGTATATTATATTCTGTTTTTTTTTTTTGTGTTTTTGATGTATTTTCTTACTAAATGTGTGACAATTTTTGGATGAATCTAAATAAAAATTCAGTAACAATAACTTTTTTAAAAACCCGTGATATTCCACATATCCTTACATATCCGGTGATATTCCATAGTTTTGGGCGGGTGACGTGGATTTGATTTTTATACAAATCGAAAGTTTTTCTAATTTTTTTTGCGGTCGTGGAATGCCACGAATTTCACGTCACAATAGATAGAATATATTATTATCAAAGTAAAAAAAAAAGTTTAAGTTAATACAATACTTGCACAATTAATACGCGTGATACCCGTTCTAATGCACTTTACTTTGTTACCAATTCTACTAATAATTATTTTGAAAACTCTCCAATACAAAGACTTCATATACTCGGAAATAAATATACTTCAATTGACGTTTATCGACATCAATCGATATCTAAATTTAAACTCAGTATATCAGAACATTTAAAATAAAGCTATAAATATCATGCACTATATAGCACCTTTATCGATATATTATTGTAGCTATGTTTCGATAAACACGTACCAAATATGTATAACAAAGATTGCTAATTATAAACATAAATAATGACAATCTTGTCTTATTTCTCTTTATAATTAAAATAACTATCTCACATTAATTTACGTGACCATATATTCTATTTTACCTGCTTTGTGTCATATCTAGTGTTATCTATGTTTTGTTTCTTATATCTTATGTTATCTTTATTTTTTTTCTTACAGTTATATTATGTTTATATTATATTTTGTTATTTCCTATACTTTACCAAAAACATGTACTGCACTTTATGTAAAAGCCCTATGGGCGTTTAAATAAATAAATAAATAAAATAAATAAATATAATTGTTTATACCGAGGTACATAAAATTTCGATACATACATTGATTTTGAAAAGCTTTACGTAAAGCCTGGGTAATGCCGGAGAATTGTGCTAGAATTATCATAAAATTATATTATCGGTTTTGAACTTAGTTTTAAAAATAAAGAAAGAAAAGCTCCTAGAACCCCGTGTTGAAGTTTCTTTGTTATTTTGAAGTGTCGCAAAGCCTTTCAAACTCGTAATATGATAAGGTTTACGGTGCAGAATAAATACTGATCTCCGATACATATATTCTGCTGCAGCCGGCGTTTTCTATGCAGTTGGCATGCAGCTGCAGGTGTTGTAAAATTTAATTTGACTCGGGGATGGGCTCGTTAGTGTCATGGAAGGAATTTTATTTATCAATTATCCCCGCACGAGAGACCATAAAAATATTTTATGCTGCCTCTCAGCAGGAAACTGCAGCGACACCTCGTTGAAAATTGTTACCTCTAAAAGCTTTCTCATTATTTACATTTTAAAAAAGAATGTGAAAAGGTATCAGGCTCAGAAATAAATTGTGAATTGATGTGATGCCACAGCTCTCGGCTATCCGGGGCCAGTGAGACTATGGAATCCCCAATTAGGGTATGTTGTAAGGCGGAATGCAGCAGGGAGGGGAAGGGCTTGTAGAATAAAAAGGTATGATAGTATCTGGCTGTTCAAATTTGTCATGAAACGTGGTGTAAAGGATGCGCTGAAAAACGGGGAAGCCGGAGCCATTAGAGCATCTCGGATCATCTTGACAGCGGGCAAAAGAGACTATGTTCTTCCCCGTGGCAAGAGCAGCGACATTTTGCGCCTCCGTAGATTGGGACCTCACGCCTATCTTACAGTACTTGCCGCAAATATACAAGATATTAAGGGACTACTTACTTACTTTAACTAGTGATTCCGGACATTATTTGGAGAAAAAAGAAACTTAAATTAATTTTTTTTTTATTTACCAACAGCACAATGCATTAATTATTTAAATGATTATTTTTTTTTCTTCAACTAATGGTAAAAAAAAATATTTCAGAAAATTTAAGCCAATGAAAATATTTAGGTAACAAAAAAATGGCATCCTGTCCCTGTTTCAACAATTACTTCCATGAAAATGAAAACAGTTTATGATGTAATTGAGTTGTGAGGTGCAAAACTTTCAATTTTTTAGCCGTATTCCAACATTATAATGCATATTTATTGTCATTAAACGGGACAAAATGTTATATAATATTGTTAATTTTGCATCAAAAAATTTATAAAAAATATTTTGTTAAAATTTACAAATTTGAGGAGTAAATACATTTTGAGCCTAAATCATATTTATGAATGTCTTAACTCTGACCAACGCACGGTGGTTCCTTTAGAACAATCTAGCTAGACATAAAGATTTCGACGATATTTTTATTTATGTACAAAAACATACTCACAGCATAGAAAACAGTCCATAGCATTATGTTCGCATCGATAAAAAATTAAAACAATACGCGCTACACATGACAACGATGTAAACTCGACACTTTGAATGTGCCAGGCGGCCTCCCAGCGGCCCATCTCTTTTAGGTGTACGCGCTGTTCCGTCGTTAATGCTGTTATTTGAAATCGTAGAGAAATTACGTTAAAAAAAAATTGAAGTCCATGGTGTGTTTTATCAAATATATTTAAGTATTTAATATTTTGCCTCTTCCATATTACTTTTATTAGTCATTAAAAAATCGTGAAATCATTATCAATATTTATAATTATTTTTCAAAGTTTGATTAAACTTTCAAAATCATGTACGAATTTGTACCTCCAAACTTAACTATTTTCATATAAAACCATTTTTATCTATATTATCTTATAGAATTTGTCTGCTCTTACGTGCTCTTTTGACTTTTACAGAGCCTCTACCCTTGATCTATATTTTTGATATTTTGGAGATGTTAGAAGAAAAAGGCGCATCAAAGTCAAGTTATGCCGCAGCACGGAAAAATTTTGGTAGAAAAAAACACTTTTATAGATCTCAAAAAAAATTTACTAAAGAAAAATATCTTTATTTCTATTAATATGTCATAGGAAATGGAAAAAAAGAATATCACTTCATTTCTATTAATATATCATTGGAAAAGGTCGAAGATATACTCTAAAATTCATGTAAAAAAAACTGAAATGTGTTGATACAGTTTTTTTTCTTCCGGTAGTTACGTGTAATGATGGACTACGTGGTGAGCGAGAAAAATAATTTGGTTTTTGATCGTTAAAAAGTAAAATAAGAAAAATTAAATGTCCTCTGAATTCTCGAAGTCTAAAAAATTCTTTCATGCTGCTTTAGTCAGCTTGAGATCTGATGGAAAACGGGAAGCTGTAATATCCGATATAACCAAAATATCTAAACATCACAATATTGTTGATTTTGGAAGTACCAACGTAGAAACCGCAGAGATCTGATGGCAGTGTCACTTAGGAATATTGTCATTTAACAAAAGTGATGATAGTGACTCGACCATAAACAAATGTCATTCGGTTTTATTCTTATATTATGTTACAAATAATATTTTTAACTAATTACTTAAAATAAACAGATTGTTATCACTTATTTGAATCATTGTACGACACGCAATTTATTTGTATTTTATTTTACTTTTAAAATTCTGTAACAGTGGTTGAAATAAATGTATATTTTTTTAATAATTTTTTTTTATCATATTGTGACCCTTTTGCATCACATTCAGTGTAAAGACATTTTTGTCTAGCTAGAATGGAATTTGGGACCACTGTGCAACGTATGAAACAAAATTTTCGTTCCTTACTTGAAATGTCTAATTTAACATTTTAAATTTATGATGATTTCTTTCCCAGTAACCTTCGTATGTAATTTGCTATAAAAATGTCTCTATACAATGTACATATCACAACATAGTGCAAATAAACGTTAAAAAAACTATGTACAATGTTGTTGATAAATATTCCAATTCAAATATCGCCTGCTAAAATTTTGTACTTGTTTGGAAAATATTTTAATTTTAAACTTTCTGAAAAAGTCTATCGCCAACGCCAACTAAAAAACAACACAAAATAAATATAAAAGCTAAATGTTTCGTCGACAGCGCAAACTTCATAATTATTAAGCATTATTTGTTTGTGTACGATAATTTGGAACCTGAGCCAAACGCCCAAGCCTGAAAGTATGAAAATAATATTTTGACCGCGGAAAAATGAATGTGTTCATTTTGCGGAAAAAGTGTCTTGCAGCATTTTATGACAACAACGGTGCGCTGAATTTGTTTGTAATCGTTTTTCGTTCTGCATTGTTATTCTGGAGAGATCATAATTTATTGTTATGTGTGCATTGCGCAATATTGTACATTGCTGTAAGGTTAGGTTGGTTGCAGAGGAAGAACATTTTGTTCAGGCCAAATCCAAAATGATGGACAAATTATTCAACCTTTTAAGCGACCTTCAAATATAAACGTTTTTGTAGAAAGGAGATCCTTGATAAGCGAGAGATCAAATTTAAAGCTGCCAGTACTCGTTGCGCAAACATGTAGGGCTGTAGGGCCACTGACTGATCACTTGGCGTGTATTAGCCTTTGCAACGTGATGACCGCCGATCCGATTAGTGTCGATTTTTTGTGCACTAGTCAAAGAATCTTGGCGCCAACCGAACACGTCGGTCCAACGTACACTGACAGCTTTAAAAATATTTTTATTTCCAAGATTTTAATACTCTCTATTTGCTTAGTGAAAAATTAAAAATATGGAATAAAGAAAAGTGAATCTTATCTTTTGAAGTAAAACTTCTTTACACACGCTATACTTGGGGAGTAAGCTGGTGAATGCAAGACGAGAGCGTTACGAAAAGTGTCGGGCGAGGCAAACGGAATTTGAGAGGGAGATATAAGTTAGTGAAGATAGAAAGAGGGAGAGAGTTACGTTTTGTTTATTACTGTAGGGGCAAGAGAGAGGGATGCGAGCACACATTTACTTTCTCTTTTTCTCTCATAGCCAGTTACGTTTCGTATATCTAAGATACAGTGCAGGCCTATTGTCTGTATCACACTGTAGGAGCAAGAAAGAGCAGTGCGCGCGCACATTTTCTTTCTCTCTTCCTCTCACAGAAATTTTACTTCAGTCGTGTAGTCTAAAGCTTGCTTGTATTTTTTATACCATATCATGAATACTTCAAAGCTTCCTAGCTCATGACAAAAATGTCGGCTTCAAATAGCTACTAGCGAGTCCTAAAAATTAAAACTATTTCTCTCACATCGCCAGACGAATGTTTTCACGATTCCAATCTGCTTAAAAATGTTCAGCTTTTTAATTTAAAAAAAAGTTTTATTCCCGGATCACAAATCAACCACCTTCAAACTGCAAAATCACAGCGCGAGTTTCGATTTCGAACCCATTGAGTCAAGCTTCACTAAGAAGCAATTCATGTACCTAGTCAACGTGCAGTCAATCGTACCCACAAAGCTCCCGTTGCGCATTGTGCTTTAGTGGTACCTACCTAAAGTTCAAACGCGCAGCACGAATGACCACAAGGTGACCGCACACGTACTCCATACTTGTCATTTACATCTACATTATTAGATATTTCACAAGCTCTCTTACTTACTCACAAGTTAGATGATTGCATTAAAATTTAGTAGACATAATATGACATTGCACAGAGGTAATATATAATAAAAAGGTGATAGATCGATTGTACGCGTCCTCATTTCAACTCCGTTCAATAACATTTGTTTTAACCTATTAAATACCAAGTTGTTAGATTCTAACGACTATGAAAAATTCAACATTCAAGCATGTCATTTTTCAGAACTTGTCACTAAGTCACACCTAAAATATTTTAAGTTATCTTGTCAATATTTTTTACAAATATATCCGTTTTGTTGGCTCAATTAAAAATTACCAACAATAGCTAGTGTTTGTTCCATTAAAATGATTGAAGTACTCATTTTTATTTCATTCGATTTTTTTAGGCGGTACACAACCCTAACAACTTTTGTTTGCTCAAAACTCACATTTTAATCATTTTCGGTGAATTCGTAACTATATTAACTTTTTTCATTCCAACAGACGCCTGAGGATGTAAGTTATTTATTTTAAAAATTAATAAAAACGATACCTTTTAATATATGATACCGATAAGTTATTTATATTTAAAATTAATAAAAACGATAGCTTATCATTGATTTATTTTCCGTACAACTACTTTAAAACTTTATAACCCGTTTTTCAACTATAAAGTTAGTGGTAAGCACCAGATTTTATTTTTCTAGACGTTGAGTTAATAACTTTGTGAGGTATTCATTTATAAACATCTTAAATATTAGTTACAAGTTCTTCAGATTTAATTAAAATGAACCCGGCGGAAAGTTTGAATTTCCAGGCCTGCTAGGGCGAATTCGACCGTACGTCCGTCCAATACGCCGTGCCACGGGCATACATTTGTTTACACGCTTTCTTCTGTTTATTTGTCTTCTTCTTCTTTTCTTTTGTGGGGAAAATTCAACAGTAGGTCCGTCTAATATAAGGGTCGCGAATCGCCATTTGTATACACGGCTTCTTTACTTACGTCGTTATGATTCTGAATATATTTTAGGGTATTGTGTCATATAAATAGGCGGGTAAAGGATTCTACAACTAATTAAAAGAGTGACAAAACAAATACTTTGCAAAGTGATATACCTACAGTAAAAGTTGAAAAAGTCTCCTTAACACTTCAAATGCCATGGGAACAAACGTGTAAATTTCGCGATGTTTTGACTTTTACGTAATATTTTGTGGGTTTATTTTATGCTATCTTATGTAATATTTACCGAAACACATCCTTTAACACTTACCTATGCATAAAAACAACATTACTTGCGTTTATTCGATGAATTTATACGTTTTACGATCTTTTCATCGACCACGGCGCAAGACCGACGGACGTCAAACTGACAGCTGAGAGGCGGGAAAAAATCTGGGCCCGTGATCATAAACAATTCGAGATAAAATATATCGCTGCGCTAGGTGGGTTCACGGTATCTTATACCTTATGAACAAGAATGCGTCAAGCGATTCTGACCTTCTTCTTTATACGTTTTATCTATACATAAGGGTGGCTTGCCAGAAGCTCTATATGCTGCTCTTGTGTTGTGGCTGCCGTGGGAACATGTTTCAATTGCTTTTTCTTAATAGATTGCTTAATTTATATTCCTCTTTAAATACTGTCTCTCCGCTAGCTTCAAGAACGAGAACAAACTGCCTCGGATGAGAACACTTAAAAAAAAATTTGGTATGTATAATTGTATGTTGTGCCGTGTAGGGACAGTCGGGGGCTTTTAGAATCATTTCAAAGTAGCTTCGTTTAAAAAATAAATGTAGAGTCTTGATGTGAGAACCGATAGAGGGACCAATCTGGTCCTTAAAACGGTTCGGGAAAGTGGTGGATGCCCTCGACTGTATACATAAGGGTTAAAATTGCATTACAAAATATTTTTTTTGTGATTATTTTGGCCTGTGCGCCAACGCACCACCGGCAATCTATTCTAACCCAGTAAACCATTTTTTTTTCTTCATAATTTTTTTTATTATGTACTTTATAAATGTTCTATTTTGCCACTGTTCTAATTGGCCCGGTTACAGGATGAAGACATGTTTAATAAGACTTCATTTATATTATAAGTCCGATTGGAAAGCATAGCAAAAGAAGGTGATAATTTAAAAAAATGTTTTCGTGTTTGAATCGCCCCATCATTAAATATGGTAACCGGACCCAATAGAACAGTGACAAAACAAAATACTTTCACTGAAAAATATCTTAATAATAACGTTTCTTGAACGACATATTTACGGATGTTCACCTGTTTCCACGTGGCCTTAACTACACTCCAATGTTTTCCATCATTAAGGGCGTACCATCGCATCGTCCCGCCCTGAATTCCCTTCGCGCCCATAAAGGGAGGTATTCCATTTCCATGAGCACAATGCCTTCGCAGAACAATAAAGGAATTCCTCCGAGATGCGTCGTTGTTCTCCATTATATTATTACCCCCCCGAGATATGCATTCTCTAACAGCGCGACCAGAATAACCCGCCGTTGTGTTACGGGAAGCTATGCACTCAGAACTCGGCCCTGCACCGGTTTGAATTTACGTCCATAGTTGGGTGACGTTTAGATAAAAAATGTTATATAATATTCAAGTGGGTCACATCGATTCATAGTGGGTCGCCAAAAGTGTACTAATACATTTTCTTCAAAATTCGCAAATTCACTTTGTGGCGTCATTATTAATTTAATGAAAACAAATAACTAATATATAGTTATTTGTTTTCATTAAATTTTAATATTTTATTGCAGAATACAGAAAAAAACACTTAGGTTTGTTTTTGGCAGGTCAATGGTTGAGTTGTGAGTTTAATATTCGGCTGGCTGAGTCCTCTAGCAAGACACAAGCGACATTTTTCGCTTACTGCGGTGGTAACAAAGGATTTTTTTAATTATTGGCAGGTTCAAAAAATCAGAGTGCTATTCACACGCGGTAGAAATGAAACCTTCAGAAAACTAACGTAGACAAGAGTGGGGAGGCTACAAAGAACCGCACAAAAAGGAGACCGATTATACCATCTCATTCCCTCGCAGGCTAAATTCTATATAATATATAGATACATAAATGCATTTTTTCTCTTTTTAGTGTCGCTATTTTTCGTTTCATCAATTTTCAAAAATGCCGACATGTTAAAATACATAGCTCGTGCGCATTTCTCAAGAGGAGTAGTTGGATAATTTAAAATGATACACATCGTTGTATTAGAATACGCTCCTTGCAACAATCACATACATACATCTTCGCCAAATATTTTTCAGAATACTATTGACATTACCTGACTCGAGTATAGTTTCACTTCATTGTGTCATGTTTCCCTTGGGCGCTACCGACATCTTCCGCTATATTCTCCTGACACCCTTTCTCTTTCATCCACTTTACGTGTTAAAACGATCCATTATACCTGTCGCTACAATTTACTTAGTCTTCGCACTAACTGGTTATAATTTGATAGTATAAATACATTCTTCCTTCAATGCTTATCCGCTGGTTGGAATTAACTTTGATTATCAAATAAAAAATATTCTTTGAAGTTTTCCTCTCCTACTAATGATAAAAACACATCTAAAGCACGACCAACTCTTCGTCCATCGTTAATTAAAGCTAGGTGAAACGAAAAAGTTTGTCCTTAGAAAAAGCTAGTCGTGGTTCTGAAAAGTTATTCAAATTCCAGAGTTCGGAGCAGATTAAAGTAAAAAGTTTATTAAAAAGGTTATCTTCGGTAGTTAGGTCATGCAAAACTGCAGTGGAGTTCAGTATTTTTCTAAATGAGATAACTTTGTACTAAAATGGTGTTAATTAATGTTTCCAAACTAGTTAGTCTAATTACGTGAAAAAATTTTAATTTTGAATTCACTGTTGCTTCGATTTTAAATTTAACTTCTTTTCAGTAATGTAAAGCTCTCAAAATTGCATTCACGTTTTTAGTACACGTGAAAACTATTTCATAATTATGTTTTTAGTATATTTTTGAAAATTTGCAGTAAAATTTAATAACGACGCACTGTTTAGGTAATTATAATTTAAATCCGTTAGAAGAAATTATCACTTTGCGTTTTTTGAAATATTTTTGAAGTGAAACTTCCTTAGTCCCGTTAGCGATTCGGAAGTAGAATAAAACGAAAAAAACGCGTACAGAACCTGCAAAGCATTATACTCCTATCAAGGCTCCTATTGGTAGAGATATAAAACGGAAACGACGTGAGATCTGCGCTCATTGGCCCGCTCACTGCGCTTTGATTATGACATCACTTTTCGAGGCTGCTTGGTTCTTCTCTAGATCTGCGCTCATTGGCTGCTTTGGTTATGACCTCACTTTACAAGGCTCTTTTCATTGGTGAAAGAATTTTTAAAATCAGTATAGTGGCTTATGCGTGAAAGCGTAACAAACAAACGCACGTATTTTTGCATAAATTTATTATTTTTTGACTTTATGTCCGGGTAAAATCTTTCCCACAGGAAAAACTAAACCCTTCCACACATTTATCCACAAATGATCATCTAGTAAAACCACGCTATGTAAGTTTACTATATAAGTATAATAAATACAAAACAATACAAGAACAACATGTCAACCTACCAGGGACCAAAAGGGAAAATAATTCACCGACTCCAGATATTTTCATATCAGAGGGTTCGGCTCGATAGAACTCCTAACTGGAGCGATAAATCCCACTGATCCCTCGATATAACATTTAAAAATCTTTCGTTTTCCTACATTTATTTAAAATGATTGTTTTTATTGCATTTTTATATATAAATTCTTTGGCAAACCTAATAAGCCTAAATTTCGAAAGAGAGAGCTAATATAACTAATGGTAATATTTTTATATTCTGAGAATGCCAAATTCTTTTGATCTCATTTCCTGAATCTGCATATTTTCTTATTTTATCAAAAACAGATTTGTGAATATTACAGGAATTTGGAATAGCGACATCAATACAAGTTATGTAAAATTTTGTCATGTAAAACTATATCGGGTAAATTATGACTTATCGTTCTATCTGTTGAAAATCTTATCATAACATATTTTATAAAATTCCTATTCTAAAAATGAATTATGTTTACATACCAAACTTAGTGAATTATTTTTATAACCGGATTATGCCTAAACGTATACTCGGACGGCGCTAATACAGAACATCCCGATATAATATGTTCTATATTTTCCGGAAAAGCCAAACATTTTCTACATAAATCATTTATTTGATTTGTATTTTTGATTATATGCTTCCTATAATTTTAATATAGACTTTATCTTGGATGGCAAGCATAAATTATTCTATTTCTTCGCTAAATTCTCATATACTCAAGCATTTGTTTGACGAAAGTTTGTCAACATACGTTTGGTTGAGATAATTGAAGTGTTTTGCGTGAATAATTTTATTTGATCTAATAATTCCTGGTTGGTATTTTAAAAAAATGTTGGCATCCTCGTCGTTTAAATTTAAAGGTGTAATGTTTCTATCTGCCTTGCAAATTATTTTGTGCATTTCTGAGCTATTAGCTTTCGTATGGAAAAAAGTTCTTAGCATTTCTACCTGATTGTGTTTCAAAGGAGTTATTTTGACTACACCTCTACCTCCTAAATTTCTAGTTTAATTAATTCGTTCTTTAGCTGAATTTGGATGATGGCTATTAAATTTTGTTGACATTGTTCTAATTAATCGTTCTAATCTATCCAAATCTGTATTGGACCATTTAATTATGCCAAATGAGTACGTTAATAAAGGTATTGCCCAAGTATTTATTGCTTTTACTAAATTTTTAGCAAATAGATCGCACTTTAAAAATTTTCTGATCCTAGTTTGAAATCTAATCCTTATATCATTTTTAATACAAGTATGATCTAATTTATCCGATTGCGGGTATCTTAAATATTTATAACCTCATCCCCCTTTCATACATAAAATTATGTGACATATTAATATTCTATTCTTTTGTGCAATTCGTAATGTCTAACTAGTGGCAACAAAGGGTAATTGCAAAAAATGAGGTCCCAAAGTTGACAATTTTACGTCTGACGTACATTACAGTTGTCACGATCGTTTTATTAATAATTGTGTGTTTATTAATAAAACGATCAAAACATAAACAACATGCAATAAGTATTATCTCATATTTTCACAATTGACGCTTACTCTTCTGTAAGACGTAATATTTTGTCATAAAGTTCTTCATTATTAAATAAGGAAAATTCTCAACTTGATGTAAGTGCGAGACGAAAAACAATTCAAGTTTTGCCTAATTTCATTTTCTTGGGTGTATTCTGACAGATTTATATTTTAAATAATGACCATAATAATATTAAGATTTCAAAGCCCCTTTAATAATTAAAATAAGTAAAATATTTTCCAACGTCACTCAAAAATGATGATCTGATAAGGTTTAACAATTGAAAGACAAGATAATAAGCCAGATGTTTAAGTGGAATTTACTAAGATACAATTTAATTAAAGAAAATCTATTGAAAATTAGTAACTTTATTCGAAGGAAATGGAAAGAATATTTCACGTTACTAATTTTGTCTTACTAAGGCACTGTCGGTTTATTATTGTAGTAGCTTTTCCCCGCGGCTTCGCTCACATGGTATTACGGGAATTACTGTAGCGCTTCCACTTATCAATTATCTCCCTCCTCCACCCCCACCACCATCCCCTCCCGCATTCCATATATTCATTCCCTTACATTCAGTTTTCAAACATCTCGCCTACCACATAAATTTCATAATGCTATAGCTCAAAGAAAAAAAGAATTACTTATCCAATTTGTTCATTCGTTCGGAATTTATGCACTTACAAACATTTCGGATGTTTATTTTTATTTAAATATTTGGAAGTTTGTAAATATTATAAAAAATACTCTATTTTTCATTCAGTCTTTATAATCGTTACGAATTATATTTTTAATATAGGAACTCTCATCTGACATTTATTCCAAGCTTGTCCAAAAAAAAACGAATTCTAATATTTGAATTTTCTGCAGTAGTAGCTGACCAGTAGACTGAGTACCTACCAGCATAGAGCCCAAAAATATATCAACATTTTTTCCATGGAAAAGATTTTTTTCTGACGTTAGCAAAAACTCGCTTTTGTTAGCGACAGAAAACGTATAACAAATATAATATATTAATATTTATAATTTCATAACGCCAAAGCTTACCATCATATACAACCTGTAGTCTGCGCATATAATTAAGCTTTATATTGGTGAAAGAATTATTAAAGTCTTTATATTGTGTTATGCGTGAAAAGGTCATAAACAAACTCGAGCAGTTTCGCATTTGTAATATTAGTATGGATTATTTTTGTATGTATCGTACACACAAGAAAATATTTTTACATTGTGAAATATGACACAACAATGTCTTATTTGACGAGATGTTTTCGTTTTTTCCGTCGACTCTTCATTTAACTTCTCTGAAAAGTGAAAGCTTTTTTGTTTTTCTGCACGATTTTAAGTAACAAAACTTTGTGTCAGCATTTTAAATTTTTTGATAGGTAATTCATTATTCTTTCTGATTTTTTTTAAACAACTGCTAATGATTAACAGCTGATAAATTTTCTTCACTTAAATCCACCCTATATCGCGAAAGCCAGGAGTTGGTGGGACTGTGGTGCCTCCAATTGTTTCAAACAGTGATTGTGTTTTTGATGTAAAACATAAAAAGATGGAGGCGAATACCATGAAATATTGTCCTTTTTAGTGCTCAATGAAAAGTTGACAAAATTTAAAAAAAAAAAAACTATTTTTCTCAAAACATCATTTTATGAACTGGTATTTTTATAATCCGAAAGCCCAATCCAACTTGGCCATTATTTTTAAGAAAATATGTGGGTAGCGATTAAACAAAGAAAAAACGCGGGCAGCGTTTTGTCCATACAAAAAAAATCTCCATATTTTCTCTCTGGATTTTGACACTAGTACAATAAAATGGATATCAACCACTATCAATCACGATTTTGACACTAGTACAGGAAAAATTCTCCAATTCCCCGTATATGTGCGCAATATAATGCAAAATTCTACAATATAGACATCTTTAACAATACCATTCAGAAATACCGAATAGAAGTAATGCGAACGATCAAAAATTGATACAAGAGTATGGAACGTACAGGAAGCATCTCCTATCCTTTTCCTATTTTCCTTCTCCTCCTCTCCTCCTAACCCCAAAATTAATTTTAAATTGTAATAAAACTCCATATCCAAGTAATTGTAACATAGGAGACCTTTTTGGCTTCACTTTATCTTACTTGTTTATTATGTATTTCTATATTTTTACAAACTTATAAGCTGTTTGTCTCTTACAAATAATTAAATAAATAATGGATATCAACCACCGGCATGTCCCTATGTTTTGATTTGTTGATTACCTCTAGTCTGGAGCTCCAAAATACCTGAAAAATACCCTCGACTCTGTGCAGAAACGGGCGGTCCGTTTAATAGATTCTTCCATCTTAACAGATGGGTTGCAATTCTTAGAGCACAGACGTTGGGTGGGAATGCTATTCTTGTCCTATCGGTATTTCAATGGAAGATACTCCGAGGAACTAGCGTCATTGATCCCTTCGGTAGAGGTGCATAGTCGGGAAACACGCCAAATGCGTGCCCAACATATGTACATGGTTGACATATGTCACATGAAAACGGGTCGCTCCTTTGACTCGTTTTTGTGTTCAACTGCTTGGCTGTGAAACGATTTGCGGGCCTCTGTGTTTCCTTCTTCCTACAACTTGGGTCTCTTCAAGACCAATGTTCATTCCTCCCTCTCCTCAAAAAGACCCTCCACACAGAATCTCAGATGACATAGGCCTTGAGATAAATTATTTTCCTCGGGGCCTCCTGTGCGGAGTTAATGTTTAAGACCACTTATAGGAGTTAGGTCCCCCCAAAAACCCCTAAACTTTCCAAGTTTCAACGCCATCAACGGATATTTAGTTTCAAATTTGAGTGTTTTACGTTATATAGAAAACGTATAGACATAAAATATTCTCCTCTATTACGGTTGATGAAAAAATCTTAAAAGTCGGTTTAGTTTTGGAGGGAATACTAAGTCTCGATTTAGACGATTTTATTTAGGAGTAACTAGCCTAAGGTGTGGTTGTCACTTTCGTTCAGTGTTCGGGCGGAATAGAGAGAATCGTATCTGATTAATAATTATTTTTTGTGACTTTTGTGTAATTAAATTTCTGTTGGCGAGGTTCCTTACCTGTGGAATTTTGAACAGCCTGAGAAGGTTCGCGACTTGGATGCTTGTGACGCTGGAGGCGGCCCCTACCACACCTGAGATGACTTTCTTCACCTGGGTCTTGTTGCAGTGGTACTCAGCGCCATCTATGTTGCTAATGGAACCTGCGAATTAAAGAAAATTTGCGTCATTAAATTATGGAATATTATGTTTTATGGAGACTGACGGCATTTAGTAATAGACATGACTGGCATTTAGTAATAGACATGACGGTAAAAATATTGTGAAGCCGCTCTACCAACAATAATCCTCGACTAATTGAATACGTGCAATATTGCAATTATTTGTGAATAGAACGCCCGTAGAGCTTTTACAAAAATAATTCAAGTTGAAATTTTACATAATGCAGAAATATAATACACATAAGTGCATATGATAAATATCAGAAGGTACATTAAATACTTGTCTTGTAATTTTGTAAATTTATAATCTTAGAAATTTGCACAAATTTGTAACTCCCGTTGAATAAACTTTTAAGTAGACATTTGTATATTTTATACGAGATGTATGTATTCATAAGAGTAAACGAGAAAGAAAGGTTGATTTTTGAATTTTTTTATCAGACATCAACCAACATTATTTTGCAGGCCGAGAGTTAAACAGTTTAAGTAGTTTTAGTATTTTCACGTTTACGGAATGGCGAAGATATAAAAAGGGCAACAAACATACGTCCCTTACCACAATAAAGCTGCAGCTCTTTTTTACGCATTATATAATGGCGAAACAAAAGATGAGATACACAATATACGTACATCTGTTTCCTCCAAAGTACTATTTTTTTTCTTTGTAGGAAGCAAACTTACGTATATGGTGTGTCTCATCTTTCTTATCATTTCACCATTATTTAACGTGTAAGAAAGAGCTGCAGCATTATTGTGATAAAACATGTATATTTATTACCATTTATACAGTCTCCTTTCTGAAAACGTAGGAATATACAAAACAACTATCTTATATATATATATATATCGGTATAAAAATAAATATTTGTTTGATTGTTCATATTTTACGCGCTGCCACACCGTTCATCCGATTGCGATAAAAGTTTGGTGACTTGTTGTGCGCACGCCCGCAAAGGTTATGGGCTATATCTTATGGTATCTCTGGCGTTATAAAATGTGTATAAATGAAAATATGAGTATTTCATATATTTTAGAGGCAGGTAGGAAAGGCACGAGAATTCTTTGAATGGCATTGCAACGCATGCCGTATACCTGCTAGTTCACAACATAAATCGGTTGTGCTCGGTGACAAAAAGCCAGAATAGTGCACTTTTATTGAAATTAATATATTGATGACATCGAAGTAAGATGTTTAAGAGATATTTTAAAAGAAAAATTACTTAGAACCACATACTTTGCTTTCTGTCAATTAATTATACAATACGGCATTATAGGATGGGGCGGTATATATAAAAATCAAACACAAACAATTTACGTATCACAAAAACTAATAATAAAAACAATTTTAAAAAAACCCTATTCATATTCGTCAGAACTTTTATTCAGACAATTTAAGGTCAGAAAATTAAATGCATTATACTTCTACCATGCAACATTACAAATTTATAAAGATGATATTCAAAATAAAGTAGCACCCTTTAAAAATAACAGAAATCTCAGACAAACGTCGATACTTCCAACTCTAAAATGTAAAAAAACAATAGGACAGCAAAATCATAAATATCTCGGTGTCAAATTTTTTAATTCCCTACCAGAAAAAAATAGAAACATGAACACTAACATAAAATAATTTAAAACACACCTTAAAAATTATATTGAAAATATGAAATGAGTTATACCAAATAAAACTCACGATAACACCCCCCATACACACAAGCCCTGCTTATTTATGGGGGTACATAAAATATATTTATTATGTAACTAATTATTGTATAGAATCAATTAAAATACATGTATCTATTTATGATTCATAATAAAAAATAAAAAAATGTTTTCTAATTTTTGGATAAGTCTCATAGGCGTATAATATTACCACGTTGAAGAAGAATTACAACAATAATATGGTTGGTAAGATGTAACTGTCTTATAACTTAATAATGAAAAAAATTAATGCAGTACCTCAGGGTATTTAACGTCGTATTGACACAAAACACTCATTCCTGATAAAGAAACTACGTATATGCTTAATTAGATTTAGTTCTAATTATACCAGTCTGAAGGTGCCCGTCATAAAGTAAAACCGGTCCGGTTAATACGGCACCAGACCACGGGGCGTTAGTGTAAGGTACAAGGGTGAATTTTTCAATTCTATCTTCAATTGTGATGAAAACTAATATAAAAAATCTATTAAAAATGCATTAAATGAGTACAAAACTGTATGGTATATTTATGTAACGACTTATATTATGTACTGCCTCTTGTTGTAATAATGTAATTTCTCTTAGCTATTGTAAGATTACTTTTTTTATTTTATAGATACATAATGTAATAGTATAATGAGGAAATCTATAATTGGTTTATCAGATAGGTAAATTAAACATGTACAAATTAAGCAAGCTGTAAACTGTTGATTTCCCTAAAATAAAATAAATAAATAACTATTTTTAAGCAAACGATGAATGGAATTTTTTATTAATGCTTAAAGGCAATATATACGGATAAAAGACTTTGAACAAAGTTTTGTACACCACTCTAAAGTATAGTTTGCGGTGCACGCCGCTTTCAACGAGACACGGTTCACCAGAAAAATAATATATTAAGAAACTAGACATACTCGACTTAGGTTTATGATTTTGATATCCACGAACAAGCGATTTTTATTTCCGGTTTTGATGGCAAATTTTCATCGTTCATAAAAATAAAAATAAAATAGAAGGGGGCTTTTTATAAAAAAATTCCTACGTGGTCCCATTGAAACTGGTTTTTTGAACAGTTTAAGACTTGGTGCATGCAATTCGGATGAACGGTTTTTTTGTTATATTGTCAACCAGGTTTAAAAACATTATTTTGAGAAGGATAATTCAACATACAAACTGTATCAATCGGTTTCACATAAATGGCCACATCTCCGTCAATTTTAAGAATTTAAAACCAAAAAACCACAATAGCATTTTTAACAACCGCATCTTTTAGAAAATGAATTAAAAAAAATTACAAAAAAAAAATACGTTGGTCTTGTGCCTTAATAAAATAATGAAAAAGTTTAAAAGGTGTTTTAGTCTCTAAAAAGTGATATTGAAAAATAACGTTATTCCACCATGAATTATTAAATTAAAAATGATAATCATATTATTTCAATGTTTGAAATCTCATTTATATAATTATTACCATAATTGAGATGGTTGGAATAATAACGAGATTAATGTTACTCTGCTTTTACGGATTATCTAAACATGCCTAAAGTGCAAATCGTGTAGGGAAACGCCGACAAATATTTAAACCAAGTTAGATACGTCAAGCAAACAATCGTGAAGACAAACGTACGGTGATTGATGATCTCTTGACGTACATATGATTACATGCTAACATGACGTCACGTTAACTTAAGCGGAATTTACACAATTTGATCCTCCTCGTTCCAAACACTACATTTCTACGAAGTGACCACTCATCGACCAACATCGATATTACTGAACACCTGAACGACTGAACTGAACACCTTTGACACAATCTGCTCCAGCTCGTCCCAAGCTACTGAACGGAAAATATCTATAAGTGCAATATAATTTAATTAAGATCTTTCGACCCTTTCGTACCTGACAAATCAATAAAATTGACTATTTTTGACGTGATAACGTCTTATAAATCGATGAACGCCGGCTGCACTCACGAAAAAGCATGACTCATTGTCACGTTCCGCCTGAGCCGAGTGAGAGCGTGGAATAAGCGTTCGGCCTAAGCGTTCGGCTTGTGACGCATTATCTCTCATCCACTCCATCGTTATTGTGTGAATTTATCACGTAAAATTATCGTTCGTAAACCGACTTAACAGAAAACCAATTTTTCGAGAAAGAATTTAGATATTCAATTAAGTTTCAGCAAAAACAGGAGAATTTGAGCTCGCTTTGGAAATACACACACGCCCACAAGACTTTGTATCCGTTTATTTCTTTAGTTTTCCAATTCTGTTCGATACCGTTTCCAGGTATTACGATAAACGGAAAATGAAACACCTATACCATTGCGGTTTTAAAACACGATTTTCCTTTTAATTACAATTAAATTTCTTCCCTCTTGAGGATCGCGCTTTTATCAGAGCTTTTAGCAGGGAATTATTATTAGCGATTTAATGAATTGCGATTTTATTTTGCTTGCGTAATATTATATCCATTCAGGCACTGCTGTAAGGTTACATTATTATCGGACCGGTGACAATGATTAATAGCCATGATGGATATAAACGAAATACATCCGTTCACAGAACACGATATTAAGAATTGATCGGTCGGATTTGGACGACGCTGATTTGAATGCCTAAATAACGAGGGCACTATTTTAGCGGTTTTAGTTTTGGCGTATTTTGTCATAAGGTCAAAATATTTCTGAATACAATCAAAAATTAAACACTGTTTTTGAAAGCTGATGAAATACGTTTACAGATGTTATTATTGTAAATAAATATTATCAATAAATATTAATATTCATCTTATCCTGACATTGTTTTCGAAACATGTTGATAATATTGATATTATAAAGTGGTGATGTTACAAAGATAATTGTTTTAATTAATTTAAAAATGACGCCACATAGTGTATTTGCAAAATTTGAAGAAGTGAAATATGATTTTTGAAATAATCGTTTTTTTAATGCAAACATAATTTTCTTTTTAAAATGGCTCTTTTAAAAAAAATGTCTTTCCTAAAATTACTTTTTTTTTTATCTAAAACTACTTATAATGAATTAAAACAAAAACATATTTTATTAGGAAAATGTACTACAAACGTTATTATCACCTCATAGTTTTGTCGTTTCATCAAAAAATGGTTATCGAAAAATTCTCACATTAGACGTTTTCTATGTTTAAACTCCAGATTTCAATATGAATCGTAGAGTTTTCTCTTTTATTAAAAAGTATTATTCGTATTCATCGTTGATCAGAATGTGTACGGGTACATTAATAGTACAAAAAACGTAGTCGCATGTACATACTCCATTCTATGTTAAACTAAAAAATATCTTTATATTTATCTAAAACATAATCTAAATTATTTACAAAAAAATAATAAAAATTATGTGAACACCAAATAAAAGTCTGAACTTCTCACGACCGCCTGGAGCCAGTGAGACTACTGCGTCTCTAATCGGGCTATGTTGTGATGCTGAAGGTAGTGGGGAAAGGAAGGAGTTGAGGAAGTACCTGGCTATTCAAATCTGGTCACCATAACGGCTAAAGCCATTTCAAGTAACGTTTCATTCGAATGGTGGTCTTACACCAGGGCGATACTGAGAGTATCTTCAATCTGCCATTATATGCCGCATATTATTTTAAATGATTAAATTGTGAAATAACACAATTCAATCAAATAAAATTTACTTGCGCACGCCGGATTTGAACCCGCGACCTTTGAACTGCTACTAGAGAACCCAACTCCCCAACCACGCAGGCTTGTGTTCTTCTATTATGTTCTTAATACAAATAAATTATTAAAGTTAAATTTAATCAAAACATACCTCGGAAATTATTTTAAAATTCATGGAAATAGAGTGGTATTTTCAATTTAGCTTTCTTGAATGAATAGAAACTTGCTAAGAATCTAATTTTACATCGCGGAGAGTTCATTCTAAAATGTCAAACAAGGAAATAAATTTAGCAATAGACATTACAAGTTATTTCCAACCTGACGCTTCTTTAATAAATAAATAATGTTTTTCAAAGTTCAGTCCTTATACCAGTGGTTTTAAACCGGTGCTTCACGGAACACTGGTGCTTCGCGAGTTTGTAAATGCTTCGGGATACTATGAAACCGGATATTAAATGCTTGCTCATCTACACAATTAAATTGGATGCTGAGTTAAGGGTGGTATTCCTGTATATTTTTTTTTCATATTTCCATAGTTTAGATATTCAAAAATATCTCTTTAAAAGAATTTTTCAAAATTAGCATTATTTTAAAAGTTATAACCATTTTAATGTCGCGGTTTGGACGTAATCTAACAAAAATCTAAATTGAACAAAATTTAAAACGCATTTTCACAAAACTACTTTTTTCGAGACGGTTGAACGATATCTTAAGTTCTACGGAACCAATTTACTTGAAATTTGGAGTGGACTTTCTCTACATATTTCTCTATCGCTTCTACCAGAACTTCAACAAAATTTCAATTTTTAATCTTTTAAAAAATATCGAAATGTCAAAAAAATAAAAATAAAATGATTAAAAAATATCTAATTATAATTAAAATATAAAAATAAAATGATAAAAAAAAATTTCTTTTTATTTCAGACAGCCGCCATTTTGCGATTTTTTTTTTACTCTTGTGAATTACTATAGGAGCACTTGTCTGGATTTAGAATTAATTTGTTTTTTTTCTCTGATTACTAGGAGGATCGCAATCAACCAGGGCGTGTCATTTTTCGAGACTCCCACTTCAACACCTGTAACTTTTTGAATTTAAAATTTTTCCGTTTGATTTTTTTTATGTAATCTTTAATGTTTAATTAACATTTGTTAAGACTATTAAAAATGTGTTTTTTATTGCACCTGAAAAAATACTGACAATTCATGCTTCTAGACTAGAATACCCCCTTAATCAAACCATGTTTCCGCACATATTCCAATGCTCCAGACGCCCCATCACGATCGATCGATAATGATTCGTAGGATTACTTTTCATCGTTCCCTAGGACAACCTCAGACCGCTAACGTACGTACAATATATTAAGAGCGCTTATTCATTGTGAACTGTTGCTTATTCCGATCTGCAGTCATGCTACTGAATAATAAATAATAAGTTGCTAAAAGTTGTCCTACCGATCCTTATCGATCGACCATACTAGGGGCCTGGTATTCTGTTCTCGTCGGCAGGTTCACGTTTTGGCATTTATTATTATTTTGTATAGGTATATTTTTGGAAATAACTGTGATATAAGTGGAAATGCGGAAAAGATACCATATTCCCTTATGACATTTCTGTGCACCTGGTATTTTTTTCGTGTCGGCTGGTTCACGTTTATTATTATTATTTTGTGGGTATTTTGAATTTGTGGATAATTTATGGGTATTTTTTTTAATGTTATAATTGTGACATTTGGTGGCACTGCGGAAAAATACTAAGTTACTCAATGATATTTCTGTGCTCCTGGTATTTTTTTTATGTGGACAGGGCCACGTTTTGACGTTTGTTTTATTTAAGCAATATGTTTTTAGCGCAGGCCGCAAAAAATTACAAGATATTTCAAATTACAATTTTGAAAAAGACAGTTCAAATAATTTATTGGTAAAATATTTATACTTAAACGGTTAATCGCTTTATTTCAATCAATTACAGTTTTGCAATCGACAATTAAATTCTAAGCGAATCCGAGTTCTAAAGTTTATTAAACCGGAATTACAGACATAAACTTACTATTTTTAACGAAATAACGATTAATTAATAACAATTTTTCAAGCAATAAAGTAGGTGCCAAAATTATTTTACTATGACTTTTATTTAATTCTTTATTTGAAATATGTACTTCTTTTGTTCGAATGTTTGACAGATGCTTAAGTAATTTTAATGGATAGATAAAATAGTCGTTGAAAAGTTTACAGGCATTCGAAAGGTAAATTTCTTCTTTTAGCTGGAGGTAAACATATTTTTTTTATAAATAATTTAAACTTCACAAATTCTACACTTATAATATACATGATTTTTTACCTGCGCTATTTTAATTAGAAATTAGGCAAGTAATTATCTTTGTATTTTATTAACAATCCCAATAGACAATTTTTTTATAAAAAAGATGTGGGTTCGAGTTAAAAACATACACAAACGACGCTTTTTTCAAATAAAAAAGGCTGATTTTTTCCGCACAAAATTATTGGACAAAGTGGACAATTATAGTCAAAAAAGGTATTGGGTTTCTGAAATTTTGCCTTAAATTCCGACGGCATCATAAAATTCGTCATCTTCGTTTTTAATTAAAAATAACGGTATTAAATTTCTAGACGGATCGTATTGAATGTTTAAGGTAAAATTTAAGTGCGACAAGATAGCATTGTTATTGAATAATAAATCAATGGATTTAAAAAATATGCAATATAGCATGTACAAACATAGAAAGCAAAACCGATATTAAGTACCAGGGCATAACAATAGACCAACGTTTAAAATGGTCCCCACATATAAATATTCTGAACAACAGAGTAAGGAAACTTACATACATATTTAGATGTTTAAGAGATATTTTAAAAGAAAAATTACTTCGAACCACATACTTTGCTTTGTCAATCAATTATACAATACGGCATTATAGGATGGGGCGGTACATATAAAAATGAAACACAAACAATTTACGTAAAACAAAAACTAATATTAAAAACAATTTAAAAAAAACCCTATTCATATTCATCAGAACTTTTATTCAGACAATTTAAGGTCAGAAAATGAAATGCATTATACTTCTACCATGCAACATTACAAATTTATAAAGATGATATTCAAAATAAAGTAGCACCCTTTAAAAATAACAGAAATCTTAGACAAACGTCAATACTTCCAACTCTAAAATGTAAAAAAACAATAGGACAGCAAAATCATAAATATCTCGGTGTCAAATTTTTTAATTCTTTACCAAAAAGAATTATAAACATGAACACTAACACAAAAGAATTTAAAACACACCTTAAAAATTATAGTGAAAATATGAAATGAGTTATTCCAAATAAAAAAGTTTTATCAAATATATATATTAAAAAATTTGGTTGTCTGTTAAGTCGGTTTACGGACGATAATTTTACATGATAACGTCACGAGTCGAACGCTTAGGCCGATCGTGCCTCTCTATCGCTTGTTCCGCGCTCTCACCGAACGCCTAGGCCGATCGTGCCTCCCTATCGCTTGTTTGCCCGCTCGGCTCAGGCGGAACGTGACAGTGGGTCATGCTTTTTCGTGCATGCAGCCGGTGCTCATTGATTTATAAGACGTTATCACGTCAAAAAAAGGCGGTTTTCCTGTAGCGAAAAACTTAAAAAAACAATAAATAAAAGCATTTTGTTGCGTAAAAATGAGCGTCACAATATACCAAAGAAAAGCACGTATTTTAATAATCGGTTTACTGTTTCCATTTATTCATAAAGGGTCTCCAAATACAATTACAACGGCTTAAATTGTTGAGAGGCTTTTCGCGCGTGTTAACCGAATTATTCAATCTGTAAAGAAAATAAACCAATAATAATTAAATTCAAAAGGATTCATAGCCAAGAGTAAAATCCAACAAAGTGATTGGATGAATTTGGGAAGAATCTTTATTTTTAACTTATAACGCGATAATTAAACGTTAACAAAATCAGCTCCCTTTGAATTTTTCAACACAACGTCATTGTTTGGTTTTGAAATCAGAATATTCGTAGTTCTTACCAGGATGTCAATTATCCAGTTCCTACCTTTATCTATCACCTTGCTCGAAAAGTATTTGAAATTTGGAACAATTGTAAGAAAAATAAGCAAATTCGAGTGCATTTGTTTAGAAAACAGAAGTTTTGGAACTGCCTTGAAAGCAAGTGATTCGTTTTTTTTCTTGTGCACGGTCTCGTTTTAAGTAAAAAGACGGAATTTCATCATCTCAAAATTACATTAAGTCGTTTTGTTGTGGCGACCTTGAGGAACTAATAACTTTATTGTCGTGTGATCCTTCGCGGAGATACAATGGTAAGTGATTGGTCATCCATTTTCCTTGCATACCTTATTTTTTCCTACACATATTATCACCCAATTCCAGCAAACACCATTCGTATCGTTTCGTTTCTAAAATTTACATTACATTACATGTGCGTCTGAAGCAGTTTTGGATACAACAGTCATCAAACCGGCTTTTTTTTCGATAAGTGGTACAAGCGGCTGTAATTTTCCACACTTCGCTCTACTTTTTTCTACCACCGCGGACATGATCACATGAAATCACCAAAGTTTCATCGCAATGGTTAATGAGCAAATAAGAGACAAACAAAGAGACTTTCATTTTTATGTATATGTAGATAAGAACAATCAATCGAATTTAGTACCTACCATATGTACTTATTTAAAATACCTATAATTCTTTATTTGATTCAAATTACTCGATTTGGTTGAGTATTGTAGGTACGTACTTCAATATTATATTATTAGTATTATAATTCAGCATATATTTACCCCGCAGCATAAAGACAAACTAGAACATAAATATAGCACTAGATTCACGCGCAACGACGGGTTAATAGTTCCAAAATTTAATAATAAGTACGGACAGAGAACGTTTGAATACAACATACCGAAGATATTTAATTTATTACCTGAAACTCTAAAGCAACTTAATTCTATGAATAAGGTTAAATATATGCTGAAAAATTGGTTATCGCAAAAAGAATATCTATATTTATGAAAAAATGTATGAAAAAAATGTTGAATCTGTAGAAATAAGATGTTAATTATAACTTTTAAAATATATTTGTAATGGAACCATAAGCACCTGCTGACAAGCCAATGCTATTGGCTTAGCAGGACTTGTTTGTTGATATTTAAAATTAAATTAAATAAATAAATTATAAAAAAAAAAAAAAAAAAAAAAAAAAAATTAAATGTATTAATTTAGAGTATACATTGAGTTACCAGTTTCTTAAAATTTGAAAGCAAAATAATATGTTTAATTAAATGAAGACATTATGAGCGAAACTCAATCGAAAATCTGGAAACAGAAAAATCAGAAAAAGATATTGGCACCTCTGGGACTCGAACCCAGGACCTCCCTACTTTCCGGGTTGGGCGCTCTTATCCACTGAGCTAAGGTGTCGATATCCAATTCGGTCACTTTTAACTGTACCATACTTCGACTAAGAACCACCCATATTATCTTCATTTTTCTTAACGCATATTTTTATTGGCTGCCATCTTTATGAATAGTATGGTACAGTTAAAAGTGACCGAATTGGATATCGACACCTTAGCTCAGTGGATAAGAGCGCCCAACCCGGAAAGTAGGGAGGTCCTGGGTTCGAGTCCCAGAGGTGCCAATATCTTTTTCTGATTTTTCTGTTTCCAGATTTTCGATTGAGTTTCGCTCATAATGTCTTCATTTAATTAAATATTACAGTTTGAGGTTTTACTCATAAAGTTAAAATAATAAATAATAAAATAATATGTGTTTTCTATTCTAACTTTCTACTCAATATTCTGTTTTAACATCGTTTAAATTATTTTTTCATTTCCCTTCTCCACCCCTTCCCAATATAAATTTTTAAACACGGTGCAGAAAAAAATCGACGAAATTTTATTTTCTTTAAATCAAGTTTGGTTGGAAAAAATATTCACCGGGCCCGTATTTACATAACACTTCTCTGAGCAATATTCCTCATCTCTTTCTAACGGTACTATCGTTTTCACCCTTTCGACTTGAATTAAAATTGGCAGTGGTGGAACATGCTGAATAAGAAAAAAATATTATTGATAGAATTAAATGAATTTTTTTTTTTAGTTTTTTTCTAAATATTACAGTTATTGCTACTTTTAGATCATTAGGTCTCAGAGCGGGAGCTTCACATAAAATAACATATTATACGCTACTATTAAAAAAAAAAAATGTTTACCCAAAAAAAAAAAAAAAAAATTGCATTAAAAAAATCATGTTGGCATTTCACTCGCAGTAGAAGTGAAACCTTCAGAAAACTAAACTGCGAGAAAATGAGACGAATGCAGAATATCAGGAGTAGAATTTATTTATTTATTTTATTTATTTCTATACATTACAGTATTTACCTTTGTAATTTTATTATGTTGGGTGTAAGGTAGGTTTGTGAAGGTGAAACTGTGGATAGGTATTGTTGTATGTTTCGTGAACACCTCACTAGGAGAACCTGTGCTGAGAATAATTCTAGGGTTTATGTATTATAATATTGCTACAACTTTACCAATTATTAAACATTTTATTCTACGAGGCACCGCACAAAGAGGAGGCCACAAGAGACCCCGCTTCTTTGTGCGGTGGCTGTGATAGACTACTAAGCACCGCACAAAGAGGACACCAATTAGTCTATCTTATTCTCTTGCAGACTAAATCCTTTAGATATATGCAGATTTAGTTGAGATTAGACATACAATATATCAAAATACTTTTCATAATTTAATACATGACCACCGCCTGAATCAAAATCATCAGCTATAATCTAAAATCCAATGATAAAAACAGTGCATAAATCCAGTAATAATAGAATTTGGAAAACGAAAATAGTTTATTCGTGTTAGTATTTTTTCACTTCTTTTCTGTTTTTATTTTGTGTAAGTATTGAAATTATGTCTATCTCTGAGTTATGGTATGTATGCACTTACACTACCTGGCATATCTTCTGGAATAAATTACTTTTGATATTATAGAGAGGTAGGAAAAAGTTCTGAAATGTAAGTATTTTGAATTGTTAAATATAATGAACTTTGTAAGAAATACTGCTGAACTAAGAAGACATACTACTGAATGGGATTGCAAAATAATAAATTGTTTAGCTACTAGTGTAATGCGTACTCGAGGTTAAAAATCACATAACTGTCATTACGGAGGCAATTGAAATCCATAAAAACCCCATCAACATTAATAGAGACGTCGGAGCTAAGCTCAATAGTTCTTCGTATCCAGTAATTGACGGCTACACCAAGGCTAAACGCAAAAAACCATGCTGAATTTTTTCTAACACCAGCTCGTAGAGAAATGGAGCTGGCAGCACGGTATCGCTTCGACATACATAAGCAAACACTTTCACCAATATCATTTGCTCATCTGCCCTGATGATGGACACTGCAACGCTGTCCGAAACGTTGGCTAAAGAAGAAGGTAGCGAAACACGGCATAACACCCCAAAAATAAATAACAAAAATATATAAATCAAAGAATGCTTGCTTGGAGGTATATTATATTCAATTTGGGAGGCGGGAATGGGTACCGACGACCCGGGAACCTTTATTGGATAACACCTCTGCCATAGGTCGCCCCAAGTGGTTCGCTACGTTTGGTGATTTAGCAGGTGTGCCCGGGTACATGGGGTGATGTTTGTCTAGGTCTTGGAGGCGGATGACAAGGGCACACTGAACCCCAGATTCTTACCCACCCCTAAACACTTTTCCTTCCCAGAACTCTCCTTTCTTTCCTTGAAAAAACCCTCCACACAGCATCCCCAAAGATGACATAGGCCCTTAGGAAAATTATTTTCCTCAATGCCTCCTGTGTGGAGCTCATGTAAAAAAAAATATGTGTTAAGAATTGTCTATATTTTGCTATAATAAGCAAAGGAAATGTTTAAAACTTTCAATATATCTTCTTTTCATTATCGAAAAGGTTTTTGGATTATTGTAACCACATGCCAATATATCTGAAAAGGTTTTTCAATCATTATAAAAT
Source organism: Glyphotaelius pellucidus (assembly GCA_936435175.1). Taxonomy (NCBI): domain Eukaryota; kingdom Metazoa; phylum Arthropoda; class Insecta; order Trichoptera; family Limnephilidae; genus Glyphotaelius; species Glyphotaelius pellucidus. The sequence continues at coordinate 28,501,282 of OW386547.1, forward strand.
CTCTTACAAAACTGTAAAATTTATTTAAAGTACTGACCAATTGTACTAAACAAAATCAAATAACTTGAATCTTATGAAAAAAATTATTTATTTTAAATAGGTCCCAAATTTGATTAATTGTTCTCATAATTTTTTTTTTTACAAATGAATGTTTGTGATAGAAAATTTGTCAAAAAAAATTGCAATAAGTTGCACGCGAGCTGTTTGAAAATCTGAATGTACCGGGGCTGAATATATTGAACGTGGGAGAGGGGAGGGGATCGCGGGAGGGGAGTTCACGGGAGAGAAGGATATGAGATGGGAAAGGGGACGGGATGAATGGAAAAAGACACACAGGAGAAACAATTTCTTTATTAGTGGCATTGCAACGCAAGCTGGGAACTCGCTAGTAATATATAAATAAAAAAATCAATCAAATGTACATATATAGTACTTTCAAAGACATTACGGTTCAAAACAAATTCCTTTTTCTCGAACGGGTTCCTTGTTTTTTCTTGTCTGAAATGTACATGCAATAATCTTTAAAAACAATGTTCAATCTCACAATATCCCCAAAATCAGGAATGTTACAGATACATATTTTGTTTTCTTTTCAGCAACACATTTAAAAAGCATTTCAACAAATTGGTGACCTCCGGTGGTTTAAATTAAGAACAGGTATTTCATTGAGGAATAATTTATTGTTTTTCCCCAACATTCAAAAACATTGGAACGCCTGAAAATTCTCGGAAAACTGCTCAGCTCTCAATTGTTTCCTTCCACGAAGGGAGTTGGGTGAATAAGTAAGGTGGGGTTGTTCTCGTTAATGTAGATTATGAGTTCTGAATAAAACCTTTGATTTTATCCTTTGAAAGATTTGGTTAACTGTTTTTTACATGAACATTGAACACGTTCATTCTTCATGAATAATACTGATATCAAATAATGTTAAAACCAATGGAAATTTTATCGAAGTTTCAAACGGACCCAACGGCTTATAGAAATGTAATTAGTAAGTTTAAATATTTCATATCACTGTGATGATAAATGCAAGAATATTTTTTTTATATTTTATGTTAATAAAAACACTAATCAGACCAGTACTTACGTATGCAGCTGAGACGTGGGCACTAACTAAAAGGAATCAGTGAGCACTGGTCGTTTTTGAAAGGAAAATTTTGAGGCGCATCTTGGGACCGGTCCTAGAAAATGGATTTTGACGCAGACGTTACAACAATGAGCTAAATGCTCTATTTAAGGAGCTAAACGTCACAAAATTTATAAAACTAGGAAGACTTTGGTGGCTGGGTCATATGGAGAGAATGACCAAGCATCAAGCATCAAAGTCCCTGCTGAACTCAAGACCGATAGGGCGAAGGAGCCTGGGAAGGCCAAGATTAAGATGAAGCGACAACGTTCTCAAAGATGTATCTACATTGGAGCTTCTAAACTGGAAAGAACTGGCCCAAAACCGAGATGAGTGGAGGAAGACTCTTAAGAAATCCAAGACACACCAGGGGTTGTGGAGCCAAGAGTGATGATGATGATGTTAATATTGGGTAATGGAAACAATAATTCCAGCTGATTTGATCTAATAAAATAAGTGTTAACATGGGATAAGAAGAAACAAAGATATTGAAAAGCAAGGGTAGAAATTTTTTTATTAACCCTTAAGTACCGACGTGTGGTCTGACAGACACCTAGAGCTTTCGAAAATTCTAGTTACCTATGTTAGCGTAGTAGTATTACCCTATACTTCTATTTACCCCTTGAGTAGTTGCCCAACAGCGTTCGTGGAGAATGGCAGTGTCGGAGCGTGCGATTTCTGTAAGTTATGGCTGTTATAAGATGGCGAGTGGTCTGTCAGACCACACGTCGGTTCTTATGTAACTTTTTTTGGCTACGACTTTTTCAGATTATATGGGTTTCCTCTTTTATTTTTAGTCAAATGTTACAATGAATTAGCCAGGATCTTCGGGCATGAAACGAGCAACCTCAATTAAAAATAACAGTGTTGCTGTCACCAGAAAGAAATATAAAACACGGCCTTTTATTCCAAGGGAATTGCGCTCGTCGACAAAAAAAGTTCTTGGGTCAGATGTGCCGGAAAACGTAAGGAAAGAAAATGAAATGGAAGGTTACTAACCAAGAAAATTCTGTCATATCTGTCCCTCAAAGGTAAAATGCAAGAATGCTTACAAAAGTGACACTTTCACGAAATATGTGTATCTTCAATGCAGCGAGCCTGTGTGCAAAGACTATTTGTAATATTTGATAGTTCCTACAACTTGATGCCTTTTGGTTTTTCATAAAACTCCTAATTATTAATGTGTTCTTTGTTTTAATAGTTTACCTAGTTATTTAACTTGAGGAATAATTTATTTTTGAGAAAGAAAAAAATCGTTTAATGAATATTTATTGAGATTAAAGTTAAAGTCAATTTTTTATTTAAAAAATTCGACGTCTGTGATTTAAACGCTTATAATTATTAATAAATACGTAAATCTTTATATTTTATTTTGCATAAGCAATTAAAGATATATGAACAATTTTTAAAAGAAATGTTTTTAGAAAAATACAAAAAAATACAATAATTTTTCATATTAAAACTATGGTGGTCTGGCAGACCTCACGTCGGTACTTATGTAACTAAAACGGCACCTCGGTACTTAAAGGTTAAATAATACGATACAGCGCAGCATCTTTTAAGCTGTCAATCTAAAAAAAAGAGCAATAATAAATCTAATAAATCAAAAAGAACTACTTACGGCGACTCAATCTGTAAAGTATTGGTTTTAAATTCAATATGAAAGAAGTATTTGATTCGATTCGATACCTCCAAGAATGAGCTGCAGTATATTCCAATAATGGCGAGTGAAAGAATGATGACGGGATTGGCAAGTGGATTCGTCGTCTATCAGTTAAAAAGGGTGCCTTTGGTCTGGGCTGACGCACAAGGAATCAAATTGTTCTCACTTAATCCTTAGGCTTGGTGTTGTGTCCGCAGGTTCAGCAACAGATTTTTTTAAAAGTGAAAATTTATTTAGCACCGTTGTGATTTGAAACTCGATGAAACAGAAGCGAGCGACACTAAAAATAGGCAAACCCATAAATCTATAGGATTTAGCCCGCGAGAGAATGATGAATGATGAATGATGAATGAATATTTATTTTATTCACGGGTACTCAGTTCCAATAAAATACGATAAATCCACGATCCTACAGTCTTCTTTGTTCCACTCCAAAATGAACAGGCTAAAAAAAACACAAAATGCGACATCTAGCAACTACGAGGAAGAAACACAATACTAATAGATGACCAAATATATAGGTATTCCATAAAAACAGTGCTTCGTAGTCTTGCCTACTTTCCCCACTCTTGTCTACTTTAGTTTTTTCCCCAAAGAACTAAAGTTCTTCAATCAAAACAGAATAGTTTTGAAATACTGGGCAGTACTTATAATAAATACAATATCTCTGTACCTATTGTATGAGGTACCTGGTTATTGGCACGTGCAGCTCGAAATCACTGCTTTATCTACCTACACTGGATAAATTCATTAAAAACTTTTATTTATCATAATTATGTTATATATTTTTACATGTACTTTTATACATTTTGACATTATTATTTTACAGATTTTCTCTTGACATTAAGTTACGTACTTTAATTTGAAAATATAAAAACACAATAAAAAATTGATAATTGTTCATAAGGAAGCTTTATAACAAGGTCGAAATACAAAATAAAACCAAATAAATAATCATATTACTATTCACAAGAGCACTCCTGTCGGTATATGTTTTCTAAAGGCGGAGAAACCATTTGTTCACAATATTGTGGCGATGTATAAAACGGTAGGTTCCTAATAAAAAGTCCGCCATGAATGAAAAGAAAGCCGAAGGGGTGAGTGGTTGAGGCTTTTCCGTGGCTCAGGAACATTCGTCAAGGGACGGGTGTTCATTGTTCAAGGTATGGAAGACTGAAAACAAGTCGAAAAAAATTTCCTTTTGATTGCTATTTTTTACGCAAGGTTTCATTTCTGAATGGTAGATATTCCTTCAACAAGGTGACACCGACATAATTTATCAAGCTGGGTTGACGCTCAATTAAATATAAACTTCTGTTACTCACCGATATTCTGAAGCTGAAAACTAAAGACTGAATTTATTCTTACAAAAGGACATGATTAGGCAATAGCTTTTTTGAACGTAAAACAATAAAACTATTGAATTTTTCGGTACCAGTTGGTACTTTGAAAAAATTGTTCGAATTTATGTATTCGGTAGTACACGAATAACAATTTATGCATTCCTATCGTATCATTATGAATCAATTGTTTTATTTCTGCTCTACAAGAAAGGATTTTGCAATACACCAGGGTACCAGCATGGTCGATCGATATAACCCTATATCAATACGATATTGCCCAAATTCGTCATCTATGGTCAATTAGCATTATTTGCGATCACGGTCTACAATTCGTCGCCTCAGTTCTTATTTGTCCAACAGACCATTTTAGTTTTTGTTCAATCTCCACTTGAAAATTAAAAATAGAGTATAAAAAAGTAAAGTTAATCACTTAACTAAGAATTATTTAAACTAATAAGATCTTTACCTTTACGGAAATAGCTTTATCTTAAACACCTTTCATAATGTTTTAATGAAAATATGAAAGAGAACCTTCTCCTCCTGTAAAATTTTCTAATGGTCTGTTGGACAAATACGAACTAAGGCAACGAATTGGTAAGAGAAATTCCAACCGACGATTGACAAATTTTAGACCGGATTCCATAATACAGATAAGTTTCAGTTAGCCGTCGATATATGCATTAATTTGAATAATTTCTGGCCTTTATAATTAACGCATCAAACTAACGAAGATTTTGTATTGTAGAAGTCATATACGTGATCCAGACTTTATAATTCAACAAAGACGCGACCAAATTATTCCGTTCGAATTTTGAGAAACTAAAGTGTCTGAAATACGATTAAAGAAATGATTGACAAATTAACTTCCATGTACTGTCAAAAATTAATTGCGGACTGCCAATGCACATTTAGGTTACTATTTCAATTCAACATTGCCAAATTATTCATATTTTTACGTATTTGACTGGCGTTTGACGTTTTTGAATGTGAATTCATGGACAGATCCGCCATTGTTGCCAGCATAAATATGGAGTTCTAATTTATTCCCCACCAATATTAGTTCGGCTATCAACAGTAAAACTGTGCTAGGGATATTGATATAAAATCATCGGAAGTTACTCCTAACGATCCGGTATTGTAAAGTTATCGATTTCACTATGCTAGAGCCCCAGAGCTGAGGTCTAGCAGAGTTTCTAGTCTGAGCGCGACTGGATCTCTGTTTGAGTCTGTTTCGTAATTGGAAAATACTAACACGCAATTAAATATTACAAGAAGATTTAAAAGCTTCTACAAGTTATCTATACTAATATTGTAAATGGGAAACTGCGTGTTTGTTTGTTACGTTTTCACGCATAAAACAAAACGTCGCCTTAGTTCGTATTTGTCCAACAGACCATTTGAAAATTTTACGGGAGGAGAAGGTTTTCTTTCATTATTTCAATGAAACATTATGAAAGGTGTTTGAGATAAAGCTATTTCCGTAAAGGTAAAGGTCTCATTAGTTCAAATAATTCTTAGTTATGTGAATAACTGTACTTCTTTATACTCTATTTCTAATTTAAAAGTGGAGATTGAACAAAAACTAAAATGGTCTGTTGGACAAATAAGAACTGAGGCGACGAAAAGACCAATTTTAAAAATTCTTCCACCAATAGAAAGCTCCATTATATGCGAATAATTTAAGCTGTATATAATGGTAAGCTCTGGCGTTATGAACTTATAAATATTAATCTATGTCTATACTTCTATACTAATATTATAAAGCGCTACAGTAATTTCCCCTTAATACCATGCGAGCAAAGCCGCGGTTAAAAGCTAGTCTATAATGAAATTGAAAATTATTTCTTCCTCTCTGCTTTAGTGCGGAGAAATGCATAATAGCATGTTTTTATTTTCAAGCCGTTGTGTAGAGCAAAATGTAGAAACTGTACTGGATTTAAAATATTTGACTTTTTGTGACTAAAATTATCACCCATACTGAAAACTGATAAAGATTTGCACTCAACCAATAGCCACAACTCATCTCACTATCACAAAATAAGCAAGCAGTTATAATTCTAGTCTCAGAAGAAAACTATTAACGAAAAATAAATTGAACATGAAAGCAAGAGTCCCATAAAGTTACTTTGTTGTTCGTTACAAGAAGTTATGACAAGTTGAACATAAGTAAATCACGAAGAAAAGCAGCTGCTAAATTAATAGTGCCTTAACCAAACTTTACAAATTGTAACAAATAAACGTTCTGAGTTATGCAAATGGTAATCAAAAGAGATTCGCTAACAGATTATGTTTTTTACATTTCCTTTTTAAACATTTGCGGTGGTCCCGAGATTTTATAGCTGAGCTAGATTTATGAGAACTCAACTTTAATCTGACTTAAATGAGCTCCTTGGTTGGAAGCTTAAATACGTAGCGGTTTCAAGTCGGCGCTTCCTCTAGGGGTCACCAGTTATAAATTTACTACGAAGTGGATGAGGAAGATTTTTCTAAATCAGGAAATGCGATTTTTAACTCGATTCCGGATAATAAGAAAAAACTCATTCCGTTAGATAAATGAGAAAATATTAATTTCTATCAAAACGATATTTTAATCATGAATTTAATGCTCTGTTCGTACTCGTAACTTCACAATAATAATTCAAGTTTAGGAAAATCATTGCTATCAATCAGTGGTTATTTAGGTCTAGAGAATGTAATAACTGTTCTCAGTCATTATTTTTTTGTCACTGATTGATATATGTATAATTGATAACAGGTCTTTTGTTTACTCCGTGGAGAGTACATACCTACACGAAACCGATATCTATATATAAACCAATATCAAACATGTGAATTTAGAAACAAATATTATTTATTTATTTTTATATGATACGTGATGAATAGGTATATAATAGGGAAATAATAAGGCACTTATTATAATCTTTCAATGGTTCTCACATCTTTTCTGTTAAATTATTTCAGTTAATTACATCCAGGAAAAAAAAATTTAACTTATTTTACATGGCGTTCAACTCGTAACAACCCGATTCAACGTCAAATGCATACTATGACGTTGCGGAGGAAGTCTTTATTTCAGTATAAATTAAAAATTCTGTTTTCCGGTTTATTTGATCTAGTATTCCAAAGTGAAACAATCACTGCGGTAATGAGTCATATCATAAACTATCCATTTAATTAACAACGAATTTGAAATTAATTGTGTGGATAATATTTGGTCCCTAAATAGAGTTAGTTTATTTGTTGTTAGCGTTTGGAGTTGCTCTCTATTAATTATAAGTGAATTTTCGAGAAGGTTCGGATGATGAAATAATATAATAATTTACCCGTTTAAAAGGCTGGTATGGGTACCACCGCCACCGAAACCGTTCATTGGATAACCAACATCCCTGCCATAGGTCACCTCACGTGATTCGCCACGTTTGGTAACTTAGCAGGGGTGTCCGGATTAATGAGGTGAGGTTTGTTTATGTCTTGGCGGCGTACGTTTGTCCGCCTACTGCGTGGCGGGCCGGATCGGGGGAAAAAGTTTGAGGGAGACATTTTGACCTCTCCAGACGGAATCTATCGACCCATCATCTTGCACCGCAGTGGGAGGAATGGATTCATAAGTCCGTCACTCCTGGACACATTGACCACCAAATTCCTATCCACCCCTCAAATCTTTTTCCTTCTTAGAACTTCATCTTCTTTCTTTCCCTAAAAATACCCTTCACACAGCATCTCCAAAGATAGTGTAGCCCTAAGATTGCCGGAAGTCAGAGCCCTGGAAGACGGAGAACATCATGGCTGAAAAACCTGAGACAGCGGTTTGGCCAGTCGCAAGCTTGAGCTTTTCCGAGCCGCAGTAACCAAAGTCCACACAGCCAAAATGATAACCAACATCCGTGAACGGACAGAGCATGAAAATAAGAAGAAGAAGAAACCACTTGTTTTGAAACATGTTGATAATTTTGATTAAATAAGTGGTGTATAAAAAGTGATTTGTTTTCATTTAAATAAATAAAAATTGTTAATGTTAGAAAACGAACGAGATTTCTGGTAATGAATTGATTTGTTCTATAATCCTCAGCTATCACTCATTGAATAATCACTTTAATCTCAAGTGATCCTCTTGGAAATGGGTACATTTATAATACTTTCATGAATGTCGAGTAAGCGCTTCTAATCCATAGAAAATTATCCTGTCAAATTAATCTCTCGGTTGCTACTAATATTATTACATAAGACCCGATATGGCATAACAAAATAATAATAAAAAAATTTTAAGCGTGCAATTTTTTTCTCGAGACAAACAGTTTTTTTTTTTAAGTAGAAATAATCTATAAAAATAGGTAATGCATGAATTCACTCATTTGACCATAAACGCAAAGATTCACTTTATTTTTTCATATTTAAGTTAATTCAATGTCTCCCACCTAATTTTATTTATTATTTATATACTATATAAAAGAGTCTGTCTCCGAGAGAATGGATAAAAATTTGTTCCTGATAGACTGAAATATAAAAAGAGAACAATGTTAAAGGCAACAGTAAGAAGGCATTAAAATTACTCATGTGTTCCAAATGTTACCGATTCCTGACAACATTAATTAAAAAAAAATTATTAGTTATGAAATTATTATTAAATTAATTCATTTATCTTTCAGCACTTGTCAAATATTTGTTTCCATTGTTTTTATATATAATATGTGGAATTGTGAACTCAAAATAGAATGTGGCAAGTAACTCCTGTGTTTTCAGTAAATTCTTAATTCAAAAGTTTTTCATCTTTGATAACGATAGATATTCAAAGAATATATATTATTATGTGTATGGACGACATAAATACAGGACTGGCGACGTTAGCGTATTCCTACCAAATACCAATCACGGGTGTGACCGAGATGCCCCGCTTACTTGCTTACACTAAAACGAATTCTGCATGAGATGATATACTACCATAGGTTGTTCTTCTTACACATAGTTGTTTGCCATCACGCTTTTCCTATTTTAAAAAAAATATATATTTTTATTTAATGCCCAAAAGGCTTTTAAATGATTGGTAAGAACGAAATAATAAAACTATAATTTCGTTAGGTAAAAAATGCACCCGAGGCATAAAAATACAAGAAACAAATACTGAAAAATACAGCGATTTGAAAGGTTACAAAAATACAATATGTGTTTAGGAACGGTGTTGGAATAAATATTTAACATGATCCACAAAACTCACCAAGATATTAAATATGTCAACATCACTTAAGTACTGATTATCCATAGTGTCTAATCGTTGTATCGGAGAGTGAGCAATTTAGTGCCGCTTATGAATGCTGCAGTAGTAAAATATATTTTGTCTTGTTATTACTGTAGGTATTGGTAAGTTTATGAATTGCAGGAGTTTGCAACAGTCAATCTTCAGAGTTTAATAAATTGAATAAAAAGGTGAAATCGTTTATTGTACGTCTGTCTTCTAACGTTTGTATTTTTAGAATATTTAAAAAGAAATTTCTAAGTCTTCTAGTGGGATATTTAATTTATTAGTATTTTTATCTAGTGGTCATTGTTTGTTTCCGAAGTTTTTCCGTTTGTCTTCGAAGAATAACAAAATTGAAATCTTACTATAGTTCAATACTTTCAATTACAGGTATTAAGAAATATACAAACTTTCATAATAAAAATGCCCTGGCGTGTAATACAATTAATAAAAAAAAAAAACAAAAAAAATTCAATGTAAGATTGATTTGTTCTGTCTTAAAATACAATAAATGTAAGAATTTTTCCAACCAAAAGTTGGATATCAAACAAATAAGTCACTCTTAGTACGAGTATATTATTTAATCTTTACATGGGTAACTTTTAAGGTCACTGTTACCATAACAATTTAAAGTACGATAAAACAGAAAATTTCCCTGCATAAAATTTTTCTCAAACTGCAGAAAAAAATATGACATTGCTCAATACATACATATTAAAAAAATAAATTATTTAAAGTTTCTTATTATTTTTATTGTTCTCTAGTACAAAAAAATATGACATCGCTCAATATACACATTAAAAAAATAAATTATTTAAAGTTTCTTATTATTTTTATTGTTCTCTAGTAAGAAAAAAAATATGGCATCGCTCAATACACACATATTAAAAAAATAAATTATTTAAAGTTTCTTTTTATTTTTATTGTTCTCTAGTAGAAAAAATATGACATCGCTCGATACATACATATTAAAAAAATACATTATTTAAAGTTAGTTATATTTTTATTGTTCTCTAGTAAAAAAAATATGACATCGCTCAATACATACATATTGAAAAAATAAATTATTTAAGTTTCTTATTATTTTTATTGTTCTCTAGTAGAAAAAATATGACATCGCTCGATACATACATATTAAAAAAATACATTATTTAAAGTTAGTTATATTTTTATTGTTCTCTAGTAAAAAAAATATGACATCGCTCAATACATACATATTGAAAAAATAAATTATTTAAGTTTCTTATTATTTTTATTGTTCTCTAGTAGAAAAAATATGACATCGCTCGATACATACATATTAAAAAAATACATTATTTAAAGTTAGTTATATTTTTATTGTTCTCTAGTAAAAAAAATATGACATCGCTCAATACATACATATTGAAAAAATAAATTATTTAAGTTTCTTATTATTTTTATTGATCTCTAGAAAGAAATATGACATCGTGAGCACATTAAAAAAATAAATTATTTAAAGTTAGTTGTATTATTATTTACTAAAAAAAAAACAATTTTTTTATGAACAAGTTTTACTGTCTAATTATTATATAAGAATTCGAATTTGGAAGTTATTATCCAATAGACAGTTTGATAATGACTTCGGAAGGTGAAACAGCTGTCACGTTTAATAATAAGTTTACCGCAGAGCTTGTAAATAGATAAAGTGATTCTTGTTACCAAATTAGATATAAAATCATAAAATTTCAATGTAGCTTTATAAATTAAACTTGAAAACAATAAATGCTTATCAATATAATTAATAATAATAATTAAAATATATATATATATATATATATATATTTCGATTTTTCCTTGTCTCGAAAATCCACAAAACGAAATTGAAATTCGAATATTTTCCGAAAAAAGATAAATTCTCCGCCATTTGATATGTAACATAGTACAATTATTATCTAAATTTACTTCAACCATAATATAAACTCTCTGCGTGTGATAACATAATAATTATTTTATTGGTCCACAATCTAAAACGTAGAACGCAGTCTTCACAACTCGCTTATCTTGTTCGGTTCACAAAAAGTGTATATGAAGAAGTTAGATTTTAAAATACTATAATTATTACTCTTTTAAAAATGGGAGTGTTTATGTATGTTCTAGTAACTCTTTCAGTGACTGTAGCTACTTATTTGTTGAATAGTTATGTGAAAAATAGAAGGTTTTGGAGGTTAATAAATAAGTTTCCTGGAGCGAAGACTTTACCTTTTATAGGAAATGCCCATCAATTTGGAAACGACTCTGAAGGTATCTTGACGATTATGTTATTTTATGTATTTTTCTTTATTTCGTGTCACCTAAATTTCATAATGCCAGAGCTCACCAGTAGTAAAAAAAAAATAATCCAATATGGTTCAGTTGTTCGGAAGTTATGCGCGTACCAACATTTCGAACATTATTTTTTATTTATATAGATTGATAGATATTTACTATGACGCCTGAAATAAAAAAAAATATATATCAACATCGTATTCACGGCAACGATTTGTTTTCTGACGTTAGCAATAACTCGCTTTTGTTAGCGACAGAAAACGTATGATAATTATAACATATTAATATTTATAATTTCATAACGCCAGAGCTTATCATTAAATGCAGCCTGTAGTACTCGCGTATAATTTAGCTTTCTATTGGTGAAAGAATTTTTAAAATCGTTTTATTGTTTTATGCGTGAAAGCGTAACAAACAAACACACGCAGTTTAGCATTTATAATATTAGTTTTTTGTCTTAGATTAGATTAGATTTTATGTCTTTTTCATTAAAAATATACATTTTTTCCGATAACAGCACGATTTTACTTATCTGTTAGATTCAAGCTAGAAAATGGTTCGAAAATCTTCACTTTGTTTTAAAAGTGTTAACACCAAAGTAGTTTTTACAATATCCGAACCTAAAAATTCTAAATTTAAACGATTGTCAGAATTTGTCTGCAAACTTTGACGCCTCTATATTACCTCAGAACATGGTAAGGGAAGTTACAACGCTATTCAAAGTGAACTGAATGATCAACTGTCAATTATAAACAAAATGGCGATTGTACAAGTTTAAAGTGAAGTTAGAAACATGTACAGCGGAATCCGTTTATAATGACATCGAATGGAAATGACAAACACGTCATACTAAGCGGACTTCATAAAAAGAAATTTTTAGAAAATAAACAACCCCTGTTTTTGTTAGGTATAAATGTATGTACAATTTATTTTAAAAGAGAGAAACAGAGCATATTAAGACTATTGAGTGAGAAAAGAGCATTTTAAGACCCGTGACGAGAAAAACACAGCATATTAACGTCGTCGGGCGTCATGTGACCCTCCCGAACACTGCCGAAGATGCCGTTAGAAATCATGTCGGTCACTATAACCGACAAAATTTTCCGTGAAATTAGGCCATAATTTATTCAAAATGGATCGTAATAAGCGACATGTCACTATAAACGAAGTCATTATATCCGACTTTGTCATAAAGAATTCTATATGAAAACCAAACTTCGCCGTGTAATTACGTCGTAATTAAGCGGTTGTTCAATATAGACGGAGTCATAATAAATGGATTCTATTGTTATTACAATTTGGTAATTGTAATAACAATAGAGTTATGATCCTCCCTCCCAGATTGTTAACAATCTGTGAGGCGTGTACGGGTACTGCCTTCCTGGTAACCATTTATTGGATAACCAAGATATCCTTCATTATTCACCCCAAGTGCTCTCTATGTTTGGTGACTTAGCAGGGTGCCTGGGTTCAATGGGTGAGGTGTGTGCTAACCGTGGCGGAGGATGCACCCACCCACCCACCAGCTGCAGGGCATGCTGGTTCGGGAGAGGCAGGATTAGGGAGACTTTTCGACTTCTCCAGCTGGTCTCTCTCGACCCATTGTCTTAGCAGGAGGGATGGATTCATATTTCCTTCACTTCTGGACCACTGACCCCTAGATTACTAATCGCCTGTCTTGGCTTTTCCATTTCAGAATTTCATCTCCTTCTGTAGGAACTACGATTAGGAACAGTACTAAATAATGATTTTTCAATAATGTAAATACTTAATCTATGGCAACACCGGCGCACGAGTTCAAAACGTTGACGCCGCATAGCGAAAATCTGTGGCGTTCATTTCGTGCCTACCATCAACTTCAATTAGTTCGTAAAATCACAGTTCTTACATTTTAATTCCGTGTTTCAAACTTCGAATATAGCGCAGCGTGTGTAATAAAATGTAACAAAAAACTTAATCATCTTTTGAACAAATAATCTTTCATTTTACATTAGAATCATATAATCCCACTGCTGCCATCTACACACACGCACTCCAATAGCTATACTGCATCGCTTTACTGGTGACCCCGACGGGATAAATGGAAATTTAAAATGTTTGATGTAAGATCTTTGTCATATAAACATATATACTGAAATACACTTCAGATGGCTCTGAAAATTATTTCGGTTATGGAAATGAGGAAAATAGATGGTTTTGCACCCAAAAGTAATTTTTTTTAAATGTCAGTTACAGCCTTGTCTAAATATGGTTAAAAATAATCTTTAGAAAGATATCGTACAACGATGTTACACAATTTTATTCCGTGAAGCATTATTAGCTAGTGGCAAAGAGATTAATAATCATCGTTCCGTTTGTTTATGTTTTGTATCGCTGGTGTTTTGTATAGAATTTATTATCCGATAAAATAAAGCAGTTGGACGAATTCGAAGACTTTTGTTTTAATAAAATATTTTCATTTGTTAACAAAATAAGAAATATTTGAACAGCATGAAATGGAAGACTAAGGACGGGTTGTTTCAAAAAATTTGATGAGTTCATCAAATATTTGAAGTTGATTTTCAGGTTCTGTGTAAGTTCTTTTCGAGTTCTGTTTTTTTATCGTCATAGGCCAGCTGCTTCACAAAACTGAAATTATCACAGAACTTGAATAGAACTTACACAGAACGTGAAAATTAACGTCAAATATTTGACGAATTCGTTAAATTTTTTGAAACAACCCATCCTTAATTTTAATATTTTATTGCAAGAAGGTTTGAAATTTTATGATGTAATCAGTGCCTACAGTAGTATTATTTTTTAAATGTGAACTCTCCTAAACAAATAACGCAAAAATTGAACCCTCTTTGTTACGAAATTTTTTTGTTTTTTTTTTGTTTGTTTATTGAAATGTACGAACACATTATTTTTGTAGTATCAACCTACGTCTGCAATTCACTTAAAAATGTTTTTTCGTGATGTTATGTTTTGAAATCTGTTCAATGTTCAATGGATATATTTATTTTCAGAATTCTATCAAAGTGAAGTAAAAATGTACGAAGAATGCGGCAGAACTACTTTCAAAATGATAATGGGAAGTGACGTGTTCGTAGGATTATGTGACCCAGAAACTATCGAAGTAAGATTTACTCTAATGTAGACATTTAGGTAAGTATATACCTAAAAGTGTGTGGAAAAATGTGGATATCTGTTAAATAGGTGTTTTTCTAAAAATATGAAACAAGAAAGTTTTTACTCTTATATGCATGAATTTTTAGATTTAACTATAATTTATTATTAATACAAAACCAAAAAAAATCATGAAGCGGATAATGGAGAGTGACGTGGTTATAGGATTATGTAACCCAGAAACTATAGAAGTAAGATTTACTCTAATATAGATATTTACCTAAATATCAGGGAATGGATATCTGCTAAACAGGTAGGTGGGTTGTTCTTTTTAACCTACAAAGTTTTCTCCAGAGTAGAGAAAAATTCAACAGAATAACCAATATTATTATTTTATAATAATTTTAAATCTACTGTACTAAAGATACAACGGCTGTGTGCGTTTTAAAAAAATATGTGTTTATATTTTTGGAGTAAAAATTACTTTACAGAGTTGTAAATCCTCGTGATAGAAGTGTATTTCATACAAATCACAGTTGCCTCCCGCCACCTCGACTTGCGTATATTCCATAATTTTGCAAAAAAATGATATGACGACATAAAATATAAAACTATTTTTAAACTCCAAAAGGTACCTTTCAAGTAACAGTGATTATTATTTTTTATGATGTTTAATAAAATATTTTTAAAAATCTTAAAGACTTTTCCCTTACAACTAATGTTTTAGTGCATTAATTCTGTCACGTGGGTTCTCATTCGAAATAGGTATTCAAGTAGCTCGTCAGTTTGTCACCTCCGATAGGCGTTTTACGCCTCCTTCCCCTTTCGCTACAATTTCCCTTCTGAGACCCAGGAAGAATTCATTTATAGTAAGAACGGCCTCCGTGGTCCCGAGGCAAGACTCTCGACTCACAATCCGTAGGTCGCGGGTTCGAACCCGGCGTGCGCAAATAAATTTTATTTGATTAATTTGTGTTATTTCACAATTTATTCATTTAAAATAATATATAGTATATTTGCGGCACGTTCCAGAGTGGAAGATACTTTCAGTATCGCCCTGGTGTAAGACCACCATTCAGAATTGAAACGTTGCTTGAAATGGCTTTAGCCGTGTTTAGTGACCAGATCTGAATAGCCAGGTACTTCCCCACCTTCCTCTTCCCTATCTCCTTCCCCTCCCCACTACCTTCAGCCTCACAACATACCCCAATTGGGGATGCCATAGTCTCACTGGCTCCAGACGGGAGCAGTTGGGACTCTTGTGCGGTATTTCATATAAAAAAAAAATAAAATAAAAAAAAAAGAAAAAAAATTCTCACTTTAGGTGAAAATGAGACAGAGTGGTATAAGTTTTCTAGGTTAAAAAGAAGAATAACACAGGTACCTTTTTTCCTGTTTCTGAAAAGACGAAATGAGAAAAATTTTACTCTTAAATGCAGGACTTTTTAGATTAAAAATATTTTATTATTAATACGATAATTACCAAAAAAAAATTATTTTTTTTCCAAAAATGTAAAGATTTGAACACTCGCTACCACACAAAAAGCACCCGCTCTGTTGCAAGACTGTGGTTTGAGAGAGTCCTGCTGGATCGTTAAAACGTCTCCCTTAACCAGATCTCCCGATCCGGCCTACCACGCAAACGTGTTGCCCACGCAGGTGGCAGATGCATCCGCCGACAAGACTCGGACAAACCTCACCCGTTAAACCTTGCTAAGTCACCAAACGTAGCAAACCACTTGGGGTAACCAATGGCAGAGGTATTGATTTTCCAACAAATTGTTCCTGGTGTGACTTTTCCTGCACCCGCCTCCCAAATAGAGATACATCACAAGATCACTTCCCGACCTTCCTCCCCTCCCCACTACCTTCAGCCTCACAACATTCCCCAATTGGGGATGCCATAGTCTCACTGGCTCCAGGCGGTTGGGAGTAGTTGGGACTGTGTTGCGGTATTCTTAAAAAAAACAGATGCGTTTAAGGGAATGCTGAATACATTTTTTTTGTTTGTTTTATATTATTTGAAGGAGTTTTTTTGATTTATTTTAGACATTGCTTACGAGTAATACGGAACTCACTAAAATGCAAGACTATGATTTTCTGAGAAATTGGCTCGGCAATGGCTTACTTCTTGCTACAGGTACATATTGTATCAATATTTTGTAATCAGTTAGCATAATACTCATACGGATCATTATAATATCATCAAATTGTCTAAGAACTTTCAATATATATTTAAGATTTGCCATTAATTTGTCCTTTAACTAATTACAAGGAAGTGATGAACTTACTGAAAATCTTAATTAATACATGTATTTGTTAAATATCTGATATAACAAATATCTTACAAAACCAATAAACTAAATAAATCGAGTAAATATATTACATGTAATAAATAATACTTGGATAAATCATTAAGTTGGTATTTTATCAACTACCGAAATCTTTTTTAACTGATAAACGCAGGTCGAAAATATTTTATGAATATTTTTATGCTTTCATAAATGATTCTGTGAAATAAAATTGGGGATGATATCAAACATCAAATAAATCTTTAATGTATTTTTCAGGTGACAAGTGGAGGAAGCAAAGAAAAATTATAACGCCAACTTTCCACTTCAAGATCCTGGAGCAATTTGTCGATGTTTTCAACGACAAGGGTGAAATTCTTATAAGAAAATTGGCGTCTCAAACTGAAAAAGTGTTTGACGTATATCCTTTAATTACGTTATACGCATTGGACGTGATTTGTGGTAAGAAGATTTATTTTAGATTTTTGCCGATAAAACTGAACTTATATTAAGGGTGGTATTACACGGGTGGTGGTGGCTAGTGGTTTTGAACCCAGCTTATGGCTAATGTGTCAGATGATGCAATTAGTCAACGCTTTACCAGAGATTCATCTTGTTAGCTTAGAATTTTGGGTTCACAGTATGTACTATGTTTGTTGCTCCTTATGTGCGTTGTTCATGTGATTATTCATAATACTTGGTACATTCAACTTTGTTCTCATGAGAAGTTTACTTGCATTAAATTAGGCAGCATGCTTTGCATTGTGCAAGTTTCAGCATTAATTAAATTTGGAGAGAGTGCCAATTCAGGGTACTCACCGTTAAAAATTTTCTTTAAAAAAATCATTTTCAAACAGCTTAGTGGCTAGAAAATTTTAAACAACTTCCAGGGATTATCATCCTTGCCCTATTTTTATTTTCCCACTAAAACCTCGCAAAGGTCAGTGGTTGAAGATTAAGATGTAAACTTTAAGTCATTTTAGGATTAGTAGTCATATTTGAGTTGCCTTTCTTTACGGTAAAACAACGTATTTTGCTTATAATGTAAATGTATATTTTTGTGTTTATATTCTTCTTTTAGAATGATCCCATTCATATAGTATTCATTCAAAATAAAGTGTATAAAAATGTTATTTTTTGCCTAAGTTAGAAGTCAAATGGAGTACAATTCTCCCATCTGGAACCCACATTATAATGTACATGTACAAGCTGTTGAAAGAATACAAAACAAGTTTTTACCTTTTATAAATTTTACAATTTGTATTCTAGCATTAATGTTGAACTACAACACCATTTCAAATATGCTCAAATTGTCGCTCAGAAGAATTTTCACTGACTTGGAATTTCTATATAAAATTCTAAATGATTTAGTTGATAGTCCGGTATTGCCTGAATTGATAAGTTTCCGGATTCCACAACGTAATTCAGAAGTAGAAGTCAGGATTTATTTCAGTGCAGAAATTCTGGGACTAACTACCATGTATGTATTCTTCTTTGCCCAGAATACTAATAGAGGAAAACAATCATACAAAGTCAGTGTGACATCTTCAATTTATCTTTAAACAAATATAAAATATTGTTACTGAGGCAGTCCAGTTATGTACAATAAAAACTATATATTTCTTGCTATTTATATGTAAAAGCCCCGAAAGGGGCTTCAATTTATCAAATTTATTATAACATCTTCAATTTATCTTTAAACAAATATAAAATATTGTTACTGAGGCAGTTCAGTTATGTACAATAAATACTATATATTTCTTGCTATTTATATGTAAAAGCCCCAATTAATAAATATTTTAAAGCGATGAAATGTATAGTTTTGCAAAAATGATGCCCGTGGAGTGTAATCTAATAACACTGGATTTTCATTATATATGTGATGTTATTTACGTTACTTAACATTCACATCGGCTGACATCCGGAATACATTACTATCTACCTTTATTTCTTTATTTAAATAACATAATTAAATTCTTCTGAAAAGAGAAAAGACAAAGATGTTGTTTGATTTAATAAATATTCTGAACTGAATTTCTATTATCAGTGTGCGGTGAATTTCGTTTGAGAGATTTGACAAGATCAATAAAGTAATCATGGTTGGGCACGTTTTAGACAACTTATCACTTTCATCAATCTTCGTCCTTTGAATGTCAATATCAAATTAGTTTGTCAGAGTTGACTGATAATCCGAAAACTTGAATGGATTCCCTCGGTACATTTTACTCAAAGATATAATTTGAGAAAATATATTATGTAACTAATAAATTCTATTGTAGCATCGATTGAAAGAATATTTAATAAGATTTTGGCGACGTAAAAATATTTGATGATACCTATTGCAAGAATTTTAAAGGAAAGTTGACAGAAACATTTTTTATTTAATATTATTCCTATGACAGATTCTGCCATGGGGGTAAGCATCAATGCTCAGGAGAACTCGTCATCTGAATACGTAAAAGCTGTTTACCGGTAATTTTTTTTTTTGCTTATTGATTTATTGTAAACAAACGGAATTTTGCAATAATCTTAATTGGCATAAAGTTGAATTTATTTGCAATTAAATAAAGGTTTAAATAAATACCTAACGGTCTTCAAATTCAATTCTGGATAATGTTTTTTAGCCAGGAGATAATATAAATAAACCTAACCTCATTGATTGTTTTTTTTTCTTTACATGAGCTCCACACAGGAGGACCTGAGGAAAATAATTTCTGCTGTGCTGATGCTGTGTGGAGGGTTTTTTTAAGGAAAGGAAGGAGAGGAGAGTTCTGGGAAGGAAATGAGTACTAGGGGTGGGTAGGAATCTGGGGTTCGGTGTGTCCTGGTCATCCACCTTTAAGACCTAGACAAACCTCACCCCATGAACCCGGGCGCTCCTGCTAAATCACCAAACGTAGTGAACCACTTAGAGTGACCTATGGCAGAGGTGTTGGTTATCCAATAAAGGTTCCCGGGGCGGCGGTACCCATTCCCGCCTCTCAAATTGATCAAATCATTAAAATTGTTTAATGTTCATTAAGAAGTACTGTATTTAATTTGTTTCTTGTTCTTTCCACGACTTTTTTTAAAGGTTCATTATAAACATACAGAATATCTGTTATTGTTTGAGCCGTTAATGAACACTCAATTTTGTTTCTCAACGATAATATACAACCATTATTGCAACAGTCATTCGCTTTTGTCATTGCATCTGACTATCATGCTCATTCAAAATCTCACGTTTCTTTCACACACGTGGATATATTTTTCTTTGGAAAAAGATACTAGGTTTTTGGTTTAATGAATTGTTATTACAGTCTAAATGTGGTAGTTAGCTATTGGTAGCTAACTTTACTTTTTTTTTTCTAGAATCTGTGAAATAATAGTCAACCGCGGTTACTCGCCCCTAAAGCGAAACGATTTCCTGTACTGCCTCACCAGCGATTGCAGAGAACAGAATAATCTACAGGATAGGTTACACAAATTTACTGAAGACGTGATCAAATCAAGGAGAAAACATCTCAAGGTAGACATAGAAAAAAGGATGAATGATGATCAAATTGAACTCAACGCGAACGATGACGTCATTGGAAGAAGAAAGAAGGTTGCCTTTTTGGACCTGCTCTTGCTGAGCAAGACTGCGGACGGCGAACAGTTGTCTGATCAAATCATAAGAGAAGAGGTCGACACTTTCATGTTTGAGGTTTGTACAAGTTCAATACATTTCATTCTATCAAAATTTAATGGTGTACATCTAATTATTGATTGCTTCTGAAATATTGCACTCCACAGAAAATTAACTTCTTCAAGCTATTTTCTGTGCAAGCCTGAAGATACTTATCATGTGATACATTACAATGTTATAAATGTGTGCTGTACTAATTAGTTTTGCAGTCATCTTTCGAGTTAAGCCTTTTGAAATTGGCTCCTGAAAATGTGAGAAATACGTTTATTCCAAAATTATTGAGCAATCAAATTATTTTTATTTTATTTATATTTTAAGTGTTCATTAAGACTTAATATCAGATACGTTTATCGTTTATATCATTGTAGAAGTACATAATTACAATAGAAGTTCTTTATATGTACATTCCTTCTCACTAGGGATTCCTGTTTCAAAACGGACTTTATTTAGATTGTTGCGTTGGTGTTGTACTTTTAGGCTGTTTTTATAATTTTACCCAAGTTCTTTACTTAGTCATATTTTGATAAAGTTCTTCAAATTTAAATTATTAAAAAAATCTTCATTGTATTTTTGTACTTACGGTTATTTTGTACTATCTTTTTCGTTGCTTTAATTACTTCATCTTCATGTTTCCTTCTACATGTTTTGATGTTATTTTTTAAACTTTTTTTTTTAAATTTCATTTGGAAGGAAATTATCAGAATTATTGAAATTATCCGGAAAAGTTTATTTTCCCTATTATGTAAAAACGAGCCAAAAGATAATGTTTTATCTATAGTTTGGTGTTAGATAAATCAATCAATTTGACGATTCTTTACCTTATCTCAGGACAAAAGACCCTTCATTCACCTCAAATAAACCATCCACAACATTTTCAGAGATTTTTGTAACTGACGGGACACTAAAGGTCTCTTGAGAAAAGTTTTAAAAATATCCATATTTATAGTAAAAGGTAATCTAATATTTCTTTGTCTTATACAAGAAGTTTGAGAATAGCGCACGTTTGCCAGCTGAATTCTTATTTGGTGGCAGCTGCGCTTGAGAATTTGTGGATTATTTATGTCTAGGAAAGTCATTTTGAAAATATTTGTCCACTCCCATAGAATACCCCAAACTCCAACTTCACAGTGCTTCCAAACTATTCAAAGGTTCTGTAAATACCCTGTGAAATACGATAACGTTGTTCATACAGTTTCACCAAACAAACTGCAAACGATGTAAAGGTAATCCAAAAACTGAATGAAAGAGAATGCCGAAACATGTTTCGCGTTTTTTACAAATTTTACAACCGGAGTTATTTCAGGCCCTCTTTTTTATGAAAACAAATTAGAAATAGTTGTTTTACAGAATTTGTATAGTTCAGCAAATTTCAAAGGCTAAATTTGAGCTGTGTGCAAGTTCTATTATAGCTTATATTTTCATGAACCGGTTGTTTCACAGTACTTGGAAAATAATAGAACTTGAATATAAAACAATCCGTCCTTAGTAATTGACTGACCATCATCATGGTGATGAAGATTTATTTGCTGGAGAAAATCGCTACTAATAAAAATTGGAAAGAAACGGCTACGCGGCCTTATTCATACAAAACTTAATATTATATATACCAAATCAGAAAATACCAAACCAAACTGAAAAATATTTTTTTTAATCAAAAGGTATTCCGAATGTCTAGTACGGATATGTGCTAGTTTAAATATATATTTGTTTCAAATTGTAAATTATATGTAAACTAGCTGGATTACCCGGCTTTGCTCAGGACAACATTCGAGAGTGTTCTGGAATGTTCCACAATTTATTTTATTTATTTATAGCGGACCCTAGTTGTCTTGTACACAACTGGGACAAACTAAAATTAAAATAGAATAATATTGAATATTCGATACTCCGATGGTAGCGCAGTCTGCCGGATCCAATGTAAAACATTCCAAAATCAACAACTCCTTAGAAATAAAAAAAATAATTAAAAGAACATTTTCCAGTGGACTAAATTGTGAATCTAAACCATTCTCGAATCTTCTTGAACCCACACAAAAAATTTCATCAAAATCGGTCCAGCCGTTTAGAAGGAGTTCAGTTACATACACACGGACAGAATAAATATATATATTAAGATAAATACATCTGTTTTCCATAATTTTAGAGGCAACTTCGGCATTTTTTGTAAGGTCATTATAATTATTTAAAAAT
The DNA here is from genome assembly GCA_936435175.1 of Glyphotaelius pellucidus. Classification (NCBI taxonomy): domain Eukaryota; kingdom Metazoa; phylum Arthropoda; class Insecta; order Trichoptera; family Limnephilidae; genus Glyphotaelius; species Glyphotaelius pellucidus. Next base: position 28,524,189 of record OW386547.1, read on the forward strand.
AATCTTGCACCACCTACCTATTGAGTTAATATAATGAAAATAAAATAAGTTAAATAGAAAAAAGCATTTCTTATGCAAGTAATTTTTTTTTATGTACGACAAATTTATGTTTACGTCAAAATGCCTTTTTAACTTTTTTATTATATATTTTGTCATTATATATTTCTTTGAAAATTAGAGAAAATTATTTTTTTTAATTAATAATCTTTAGTTACAAATAATTGCCAAAATTTCCTCTAAAATCTAAATGAAGAAGCACACATCTGTACTAGATATTTGCTGTACCTTTTTATAAAGACAATATTTTTTTAGTTTGATTAAGTAATTTGGCCTCAAATCCAAAGTTATTTTTTTTTAATGAAAATAGCTGCACAGACATTTCCGTTAAGTAGAGAATGAATAGCTACATGTATTACTTGGAATGAAATACATTTTCAATCTACGTACAGTGCTCCTCATGCGTTGGTACGTTTTTTGCGCATAACCATGAGCATGTCTTTTTTAAACGCAAATTTGGCAATCAAGTGTCGGTTTTGATAGCACAGATGTATTTAAAATTGTGTAAACTTAATTATGGATTTGTTTTTAGGGTCACGATACCACTTCTGCTTGCATCAGTTTCGCCCTGTACTCCCTGTCCAACCACCCAGAGGTACAGACTGCTGCCTTTGAAGAGCAACTCGCCGTTATGGGGGTCGATCCCCATAAACTTGTGACCTATAATGACATCCAGAGCATGAAGTATTTGGATCTGGTGATTAAGGAAACACTAAGAATGTATCCATCGGTGCCGATGTTCGGAAGGAGATTGAAAAATGATCTCACACTCCCAAGTAAAACGAAAACTATTATAGTTAACTGTTATTAGTAAAATTTTGTCCAATGTTATGTGTTCAGTTAATGTTTGAGTCAAAAACGACGTTTCTTTTCTATTACGCTACTAATTACTTGAATATTTCTTTTGTGATTCAACGTGCATTCAATCGATATGTTTTGTGTACCTCCAAAAGACCAGCTCGGGGACGGGGGATCCACCAAAGCCAGATATAAGTTAGCCTCTTAATCCGCCAGTGCATAGTCAAGAAACACACCAATCCAACATTTGTACATGGTTGGCATTTACCACATGAAAATTGGTCGTTGTTATGACTTGTTTTGCGTTCAACAGCTTGGCTGTAGAATAATTCGCCGGCCTCTGTGTTTCCCCTTCCTACAACTTGAATCTCTTTAAATGCCAGGTTCACTCCTTCCTTTCCTCAAAAAGACCCTCCAGACAGCATCTCCAAAGATAATACAGCCCTTAGTGAAATTATTTTCCTCCGCAAATGGAGTAAGTGAAAAAATTGATCCTCCAAGTTTATTGAATAATAAGATTGATGTTTTTTGAAATGATTTTGAAATTTTTAAAATGATCATTTTTCACCACTAATAAATAGCATTGTGCTATATTGAAAGGCTGTCATTTACTGTCACGAAAAGAATCCTCGAAATAGTTCATATTGAAATCTTGAAAAACAGCTAGTAAAATATTATCGAATCGGGCTATGAACGATTGATTTTGATAGCATCCCGCAATTCCGAACAATTTAACAATGTTTCGATCATTATTTGTACAGCGCCGTTTTCGTGAGAAAATCACCTCAAGTGGGCTTAAAATCTCAAACGAACACAGTGTATTATTTATGAGGCGGAACGTGACGGGGATTTTAATCTAGGAAAAAGATGAATGTTTAATAATTTATCCGTTTCACGTTCTTCTATCGGCGGCAATAACTTTTGATCCCGTCTTAAAATTGTTCAAACCCAGGAGTATAAATGAACATAGTCAGTCTGAAAATATTACGTTTTCCTTTGAGTAACTCCGTATCAGAGCTGGGAAGTCACATTTGCTAAATTGTTGAAGAGAGGTTTTTGAATTTTTTTTTAAAGTTGCAAAAATTATATCTCTAGAACTCCAGACCAGTGGTTCTCAACCGGTGGTCCGCGAGATCTTAAATGTGGTCAGTTAAACATTCGTTCATTTTACTACAAAACCGAAACGAAAGGTATCCAAAAGCCGATTCGTAACCCCTTTGGTATAAGTGTTGAAGAGGTAGCTGAAGAAGTTCAAGAAGAGCTCATTATTTTACCTTGTGATCCCTGTGAGAACAAATAAATATCGTGGTGGTCCCTGGTCAAAAAAATGAGCCATTGCTTTAGAACTCTAGACGAAGTAGATAACTTTTATTTTAATAAAAATAAAGATACTGCTGAGCACCAGTGGACTACCGGGTTCTGAATGTACAGCTGAGCAGTAACCTTTTTGTCAATGTCGGGCCGAGTGTGACGTGGAAATGGTTAATGCTGAGAACATGGAGTCCCCCGCTTCTGAATTAGTTTGTTCTAAAATACCGGTAGTCTAATAATACTTAAGAGCTGAATAAATATTCATATTCATCAAATGAAATTAAGGTTAAAATCTAATCAAATAATTTAAATTCTAAATTTAATGAAACAATCGTTTGAACCACTATTTGTTTTTATATACGTCGACCGGTTTCTGAACAACCGTTCCTTGCTCATGGCAAATGTAACTCGACAGTACAATACAGTTAGTGAATATAATATATTAATTACTAAGGACGGGTTGTTTCAAAAAAATTGATGGATTCATCAAATATTTGAAGTTGATTTTCACGTTTTGTGTAAGTTCTATTCAAGTTCTGTTATTGTATAGTTATAGGTCAGTTGCTTCACAATACTGTCACAAAAAGTCAAAGATCCATTCGCTGCAGAGCTTCTTGAAACATTTTGTTAAATAATTTAAAAAACAGGACGTAAAGGAAGTTAGTTATTTTTATTTAATTACAATAAGCGTTTAAATTAAAGTCTTTAAAAAAATATTTAAAAAAAAATATTAAGTAGGTAGGTACTTATGTGAAATAGAGATTGTTGTGAAAAAAGTCTGTTTAATTTATAATTTTTTTTAATCTAACACATGCGAGTTAGTAACTGTTCAAATTTAATTTCCAGATGGTAAGATTATTCCTGCAAACGCAAATGCCATCGTAATGATGATGTTATTGGGAAGAAATCCCAAGTATTTCAAGGATCCTGAAAAGTTTATACCTGAAAGATATCTCCCTGAAAATCTGCTCTACAAACATCCGTTCCTGAATGTCGGCTTCAGCGCCGGACCGAGGAATTGTATAGGTAATAATATTAATTAAGAATATACAAAATTAATCCAAGGAGATAACCTTGAAGAACGATTCGGCTACCTGCAAATGTATGCACTACGTTTCGATTAATATAAAAAAAGATTCTTGTAATCTTTGCAAAGGTAAACTACCAGAGATGGTAAAATATTATGTAAGGGAACGTATGTCTAAATGAATGAAAGAGACAACCGAGTGTGAATGAAAAAGCGTGATAGTAAAGATGCGTATAAGAGCCTTTTTTACATTGTTTTAGGAAAGAATGTGTCCTTACTGAGAAACCCCGTTCTAAGGTCACATTGTACATGTTTTTGTTATTGAATCATTAATAAGTTAATACCTATTTTATTTTATACTTACAAGAGAAAAGCAAAATACAAGCATTAATTTGTATTAGGTTGCAAAATTGTATAAATGTTTTTCCTTCCCATAACCATAATCCATATCTTAGTTCTTCTTTGAAGTCGTTTATTTTTTTAATGGTTTTTATTGCAAGAGGGAGTGTATTAAATAATTTTACAGAGAAATATTGAATATTTATTTGCCCCAAAGTCATTTTAGTTGTCGATTGGCGGAATGCATGTTGTAATGTGGATCTTGTGAATCAGCACGTTTGTCTGTGTAAAGTTATCCTGGTTTTTGAATGCGTAAATTAGAATATCTTTTAATGAATTCAGTGCTTTGAAAACGTAGTCTCTAGGAGTTTTGATGAGTATTATTTTCAAAATTGCCCTTTGTGCTATGAGGACTGGTTAAAGTGATAATGATATATAGTATGATTCATCTTTACCCACCTTCAGAGCATTGAACATCTCAAAAAATATTTTATGCAAGACGCATTGCACAAGATAAACAGTTGTACCCACGAGATATTATTATTTACTGTAATACCTTTAAAGAGTAAGTTTAATTGGTGAACGATTGCAATATTCCAAGATGAACAATCACCACAGTTTGGAGCGAGGTCGGTTTGAAACCGAATCTATGCTTGTTAAGGCGCGAATGGACTGTAAGCGGTTTTAATATCTATTTAACATAATTTCACTTACCCAAAAATCTGCTTCCTGCATTCCACTTATTCTTATTCACCAGGAAGATAAGTGTTAGTTTGGAACGATCTGGGAAAGGATTTGGTGATATAATGATGAACAGGGAGATCAGGCGGGCGGCGCGGCGAAAATATTTTTACTTTGCGAATGGTTGCGGATTATGGACTTAGTAAAACGATGCGGTTTTTAGAACTTGTGTCTTTTGCGGCGAGGTGAGAACAGCTGAACTCAATTAAGGCGGAGGGCATACAATAGGTAGTTGCCAAAGCAACATGCAACAATAAAAGCGTAAACAGTGCTTATCATATTTATTTGATATAATTTTGTTTGTAACATAGTCGTCGAAATTATTGATGCTTTCTTGTCCTATAACTTACTACCTTACAACGCAGAGTAATCTAAAAGCTCAGGTAAAGAATTCGCAAGAATGAGTAAGTATGTGTCTACTGATGCATAGCAACACATTTTATTTAATCTTGGTTTCAATCTTTTATTTTCAGGAGACTTTCTTTATCTATCTGCAATCTATCTGATCCAAGCCCACCTAAGTGTCAGTTTATTTAGATTAGTAAGTCACTTACAATTCGGTCATCAATTGAACTCACTTGCAAGTTGATTATTTAGTTTCACGATAATCAACGTGAAACTCGGTGTAATATATATGGAAACGTGGAACTACACCCTGTCCTAATAACAGTTGACCTAGTTTGGACTCTTCTCTTGTCCGTATCACAAAGCGGTACAAAGGACAGAGAATTCCAATCATCGCACGCATTCCGCGGTCGATTTCTCCCTTCTGCCGGCGATTGCTCGAAAATTTAACACCAAAGTACAAACAACACAGTTTTAACTGCGTCTCGTTAGCATAGCTATAGAGATTACACCGTATTTGGTGGCTTTCAAAGGCCCTGATTTCTGTTTTAGAAGTCCTTAGCCCCATTCCTGCATCGATTCTTGGAAGTTCTACTGTGTCGAAGTCAATCTAACAATGGCTTTTGTTTGAAGCAAATAGCTCTTGGAAAGTGTATGATACTTTACAAACTTTACTAGCAAAAAAACTCAGCTTTTTATGTTTTATCCGCAAATTCCGTTGTTTAAAACGTTTATCGTTTTTAATCATAATAAAAATTGGAATTTTTTTTATAATATATGACATATTTTACAACAAATACATCACATTCCAAATACCAGAATAAAAATTTTAGTGGTAATTTTAGTATGCAATTAAGGCAGTATTTTTTTGAAGAATTTTAAGATACATTAAAAAAAAATCAAGTTGATTTTGTTTTCAAGCGGTAACCAAAAATTCGAATAAAATCTTTATATCTGTATTGATTATATGAATATTTTGTGATAATTCTCTTGAAATTTTAAAGGTTCGTGGATTTTTATTTAATTTTTTTGTTTTAGGTCAAAAGTTTGCTATTCTAGAGGTCAAAAGCATTCTTTCGAAGATTCTAAGATCCTACGAACTGCTTAGTTCTGGAGTAAAATTGAGGCTTGCCCCTGAAATTATTCTCAAATCCAAAAGTGGCATGCAGATCCAAATGCGACAGAGACAATATCCGAAATGATTTTAGATGTTTAATAAAAATTGGGAACATTTTTAATGTTTTTTTATTTTTGAATTTATTTTTTTAATTTGATGTGGTTAATAGATAAAGCTATTTTAGACGTCAGTAAAAAACTGCAGATCATTAAATAATAATACAATTTGGATGATTTCCACAGCGCCATTTTACACATATTATTTGCAACTCGTCAACTTTCCCGTAAAAATTGTAGTATTTTTGAGAAAAAAAATCAAAGGCACAAGCGATTATGTTCATATTATAATTAATGACTTGCATGAAAATGAACAAGTACATTTTACATGTCGACATCATTTTATTTTTTACATAAAATGGAATATACACTTTTGAAATTGTCAAATTTAGAACCGTAAGCTTTGGTGATCCAATACTATCATAATACTCAAAGTTTACCCGTGAACACAACACAACTTAGAAGCCCATTTCAATCCATCAAATTGAATTACCAGCACGTAAAATGGAAAACAAAATGCTCATGGAACTCATGTCTATTTTTGAATATTATTTGTTACCCACCAAAAAAAAGATTTATGACAATGCCGTGAGTATCTGCACATAATAGAAATTATATAATTTTGGTAAAGTTTCAAATTATTTGTGTATTACCTAGTGGTAATCATCATTTAGTGCTGTTCTTTTTTAGAGAAAACATAAAGCACGTCATCAAGTATTCGTGAATCGTATTTTTACGATTCCGACAAAAGAAATAATATAATGGATTATTATTTGTATAACACGAGAGTTGCGTAACGGTGAGTATGTATGGGTAATCTGTGTACGAGGAAGTTGAGTATAATGTGCGACGATATTTTTTCATCCAGCAAAAATACTTCATTTCATTTTTAAGATATCAAAGTACTTTACCATAGTCATTATCGCTAAGATCACACTTTTTAAAAAATTATTGCCTTAGTTCTAAGTACAATGAAGTTTCCAATCAAACTGTTCTGATTTTAAAGATACTCGTATAATCGTTATTACTTCCAACAAAGCAAATTATTTTCGTCAATTATTATAGCCTAGAGGCTTCGCAATATTTTCAAAATATTAATTCTCTTTTCCGCTCAATTTGATTGGATAATTTCAAGAGAAATAGTATCGGACGAGTTGAAACAACGTTGAGTCAGCTCTCGTGTAATTAAAATCAATTTAGTTGTGAATTGGATTTTGTAAATAGTTTTGTTTTGTCTGTTGGTAAAATAATGCTGAAGTTTGTTCACTTTGGACTTTTTGAGATATAAAAATGAAATTTGGTTAAATTAGTATGCAAATTATTTAGTTTTCTTATGTTGTGCTTATTCTATTTACTAAGGCATAATAAAATCGATGTGCTTATTTTGATCTTCTGCAGCACTTCTAAATAAACAAAAATAATTTTTCTTTTCAAGTTTCTGTTCCCATCGAATCACGATTGAAAAATACGTGATGATCACTTACGACTGTGGCTAAGTGAGGCGATATCTTTACCTTTGTTAAGATCAGAGGGCACATTTTCGAACCATTGTGAGAATTTACTGAAGTGTTTTTCTTTTTGGGTTTTATCACGTAAATCAAATAAATGTTTTTATAATAAATTCTAGGCAATAAAAAAAAATATTCGAGAAATGACTCTCCGTATTTTGTAACGAAATAAAACGGAGTAATTCCAGCATTACTTTTTTATTTACATACCTACCTTTTTCGTAATATTTTAAAATCTCAAAGCCTATGTGAGAAAACCAATATAAAAATTAATGTTATTTTGAAAAAAATATATTTAAATGACAAGCAAATTTTTCTTTTATCTCGTCTAAGCTTCTGCCATTTCCTCATATTTATTTTGTGTGTTCTTGGAAAAAAAAATTTAAAACATTTCGTGTCTTTGGTTGTAAAACTTTTACGGAAAAAATTGTTCTTAATAAAATTTTATAACTAAGAAGATGCAAATCTTTATATTTATGGAATTCCACTACGTGTTTAATCAATAAACACTGCTGTAATAAATTACAAAATGATTAAGAGGAACATATGCGCGGCCCATTTTGGGCCGTTTCATACAAATTTTAATTCTGGATTTGAGATCAAAATACCCAACCAAACTGAAAAATTATATCAAAGATGTCCTTTTTTGCAATTTCAATTTTTTTTTTCTTCAGAATCAAACAAACAAAAAATCTTTAAAAAGAATCAGCCCAGTAACTAACGAACCACTCACTTCGTCCATACCTTTTGATTTTTTAAGTTTTCATTTGAAAAAAAAATATGTTTCAGGAGACAAAAATTTCTTTTATATTTTTTACTCCAAAAAAGTCAGGAATCATTATTTAAAGTAAGTTAAGTACATCCCTTAAAATCCTGTGTTCAATATGCAGTCGGTTTAGAAAAAATACGGTACATCTAATTACATAAAATAAAACTAAGTGAAGGGATGTTCAGAGAAGAGTACCGTCGAAAAACAAAAGTACAAATTATATTTTCATCCAAATCATTAAAAAATTAAAGATAAATTTTTTTTTATGTATATAATGTAAATACCAGCGTATAAGTACAAAAAATCGACACTAAATAAATCCGTTAGATATCCATACCAACTAGTTATTGAAGGTAAGTCAATTTTAGATTGGAAATTGGTAAATAATGCACAAAAATTATAATTTTATAATAATTATAATCTCGGGAAGCCAACTTCGGAGAATTAACTGTTGGGTCCCCGGATATCACACAAGCATAGGTCTCTTTAAAATGATTTTTCTGTTTTCACTGAGAATTATTGTTCATCTAGCTTGTAGAACGATCAGCGCGAGCGCACTATATAGCCACAAATCTTTTTTTAACCATGGCAACCCTGACCGCAGCGCGGGTACAGCTGTCATCCGGAGATTCTGGAAACCATTCGTTTCTCCGGGTCCAAGTCGTTTGCATCGCTAATCGCTTTACATAAATCCTTCTGATAAAAACGTGTCGTTAAATTGTACTACTTGTTGAGTTAATAAATGTAAAGATTGTTACAACATCCTACTTTAATTTTTATCTCAAAATGACAATATTAGCACGATTACACATGACTGTGAATCGGTAAGTATGGTGGATGCAGATAATACCCACTCCACTAAAAGCTAATAACCAAACAATTTGATTGCCTTAGGTAGGTACTGGATTTAAAATGAAACAATTGGCCAGAGTCGGCATTAGTGGAAAATACTCGTAGTTTTCTCATTTGGGGTATTTTTTGGGCTGATATTTATGATTGAAGAGAGCAAGTAAATGAGGAACAGAAAAAATTGGAAATACCTGGCTTCTCAGATATTGTTGCTAAACACGGCTTTTTTAATATTTTTAAGTTAATTCTGCACAAGAATCCCAACCGTCTGGAACCAGTGAGACTATGGCATTCCCAATTATCGGGTTAAGTTGTGAGATTGATGATAGTGGAGAGGAGAAGGATATGAGGAAATATCATATGATATGGTTATTCAGATCTGGCTAAGGCGTTTCAAGCAACAATTCAATTCTTAGTAGTGGTTTGTCACCAGGGCGATACTAAGTGCATCGTCCGCTTTACAACGTGCAGTAAAAAAATATATTATTCTTAATGTGTTAATTGTAAAACAACACAAATTAATTTAATAAACTCAAAAAACATTTCTACTATATATGTATGTACATCAAACTTTTTAATCCATATCGCATCATCCTGTCCCGACTGCGCTCATATCGAGTCAAAAATTAACAAAAAACGATGGAACCTATCGTCTCCCTATCTCCAGGCTCAAATTCTAAAGCCTAAAGCTCTTTGGTTAACCATTAAAGCCGCCGAGCAGCCAGTTATTAAATTTAACAAATCACTGTCACACGTTACAGGGGGTTTGCTTTAATTAAAATAACCGCGCTTTGACATTAACGCAAAATTTTTGCGCGCTGAGCATAACGATGAAAGTACAAAGAAATTCACTTTTGTTTAGTTTTCCGTCGAATATTTCCATGAAATGTAGTGGAAAACTGCTGCCTCCGGTTATAATTTCTTATAGGACTATTAAACATTTCATAATTGATGCTTTCCGCCTTAATAGTTTTCATGGAAATAATAAAATTCCATAAAACTATTTAGATTTTATCGTAGGGCGTTTATCTAAAGCTGGGATTTGGCCTCCTCCTCCACAAATGATATCCACCCATTACCCTTTCTTATGCACTTACGTAGTCCTCGGATTTTCATATTTTTCTCAATCTTCTTCCATGCAGATAGTTCGCCTTTTCTTTTGTTTATTACTACGTTGCTTTCACAGAGACACAAAACGGGCATGACTTTTGGTGTCCTGTCATTTTCTTTTTACGCATGGACCAACCATCTCAGTCTTTGGGACCAATAAAACAACCTAAATAGTTTCATGCTCATTTAGATTTTCAAGTTTTTTTTGTTATGTATGGTCCATTCTAGCGTAAGCTTCCGTGGTCGAAAGGCAGGGCTCTCGACTAGCAAACTGCAATTTCACAACTTTATTCAATTATAGTTAAATATAGAATAAGATACTCATGGTATAGCCCTGGTGTAAGACCACCATTCAAAGATGAAACGTTGCTTGAAATGACTTTATTAATTTTTGGTGACCGGATCTAAATAGCCGGATTCATCCCAACCTTCCCTTTCACCATTTCCTTCCCATCCCCATTACTTTTAGCGTCATAACTTTTCTCGATTGGGTACGCCATGGTCTTACTGGCTCAAAACGAGAGCTGCAGGGACTCTTGAGAGGTATTCACATAAAAAAGATCGAATTTTTAATAATTAGATTCTCATAAACTGCTAGATTCAAACTATAAATCACAGATTTCCAAAATTTGTAGCTACTGGGAACCTAACCGGCCTACCTAAGGCAAATTATCGATATGGATCTACATTTATTTTTTGTTTTTTTTTATATGAATACCATTTTATAAGAGTTCCAACTGCTCCCGTCTGAAGCCAATGAGACTATCGCATCCGCAATTGGGGTATGTTGTGATGCTGAAGGTAGTGGGGAGGGGGAGGAGATGCGAAAGAGGAAGGTGGGAAGTACCTGGATATTCAGATCAGGTAACCAAACACGGTTTAAGCCATTTCAAGCAACGTTTCAATTCGGAATGGTGGTCTTACACCACGGCGATATTGAGAGTATCTTCCACTCTGCAACGTGCAGCAAATAATTTAAACATTATTTTAAAATGAATGAATTGTGAAATAACACAAATTAATTAAATAAAATTTATTTGCCACGCCGGGATTCAATCGATTCAATCGATTCAAGCGACCTTCGGAATGCGAGTAAAGAGCCTTACTGCTGGACTACGCCGGCCACATTAGCTTATAAGTCACACGTCGTATTTAGCGGTTTCTGTGTGGATCAAATACGTTACCTAATGACCGTTTGGGTCCGTAGGAAAACGGACATTTTAAAAGCTTTAATGAGGAAACAGTCATTAGTAGTACACGGCTATAAAGCCTGAACCGCGCTAAAACTATCACAAAGCAGAGCTTAATATAAACATTTATTTACAAGTGTCATGTACATTTTTTAAAGTTTTAACAATAATTAAACGCAAACGTAAAGATTTTGGCATGAAATGGCCACAAAAAATCGTCAACCGAAATTCCTAGAAATATTCGTAATTTTTCTGTTCATTTTTCTGAACACCACTTTATAATAGCGCAATGCAATGCATTTGTGGTTGTTTTTTGATCTTTGGCGTTTACTCGGGCAGGAACTGCAGTATGTCCGCCCGTTAGCGGCAGAGCGATGAAATATTACATATAGTTTGCGTTCCACACGGGCGCAAATTGCACAGAGGAAAAAGATTCTGAAAAATTTGTTGCAACTTTCAACTTCAAGTTTTCATATATTTTTTCTCGGATTCTATTGTTTTATCACCAATTTTGAAACACGGCATAATTATCCTTACAAAAGGGTTATAGTAATTTTATGAACTTTATGTATTGCACACAAGATTTAATAAGTTATTTGTGGGATTGTATTAAATATACATGCATTTATTTACATGTAGTACATTTATTATACAGGTTCATCTAATTTCGAAATTTCTGATATTATTTAACTTTTTTTTTATTTTGTAAAAATTGATATTTTTTTGCAAAAATCAAAAATGTAGCTGTAAGAGATTTATTTAGAAGTATTGGTTTTCCATATTTTTGTGTATAAAATATACATACATATTTGTATGTATATACTCATACAACCGTCATTCACTAGCTCCTAAATGCAGTGAGGAAATGACCGTGAGGGAATGATGAATTTTATTAAGCAAGTTCATTAAACACAGCACATTACCTACATTAATTATGATTTTTTTTTTATTTCTCAGTTATCATTTCGATCTAGCCCGGTGAAATAATTACATTAAATTTTTAATAAAACTTGTCAAAATCATTCGATTTTTTTGTTCAATACTTTTTGTTGATCCAAAGACTTTTCAAAAGAAAGGAATCTAATAATACTATTTCATAATAACGTAAATGCCAATCAAAGAGAAGATCAACTTAAAAGCTGTAATATAAATATGCATATTGCATAATTCAAATAATATAATACAGGGTTTTTAAAGATTAATTAATTTTATGTAAAATAAATTAATATTTTCCTAAATTTTTGAACTTCTTGGCAAGAATTATTTAATACTAGCTTTTCCCCGCGGCTTCGCTCGCATGGTATTACGGGAAATTACTGTAGCGATTGAACTTATCAATTATCCCCCCTCCTTCCCACCCCCACCCCCTCCAGCATTCCATACATTCATTCCCTTACATTCAGTTTTCAAACATCTCGCCTACCACCTAAATTTCATTAAGCTATAGCTCAAAGAAAAAAAATAGTTATCCAATTTTGTTCATTCGTTCGGAATTTATGCGCTTACAAACATTTCGGTTGTTTATTTTTAATTAAATATTTGGAAGTTTGTTAATATAATAAAAAATTACACTATTTATTATTCAGTCTTTATACCTAATCGTTACGAATTATATTTTTAATGTAGGAACTCTATCTGACATTTGTTCCAAAACAGAAGCTTGTCCAAAAAAAAACAAAACATATTCTAATATTTGAATTTCCTGGAGCAGTAGCTGACCATGGGGCTCAGTACCTACCAGCTTAGAGCCCACAAATATATCAACATGGTTTCCATAGAAACGATTTTTTTCTGACGTTAGCAAAAACTCGCTTTTGTTAGCGACAGAAAACGTATAATAAATAAAATATATTAATATTTATAATTTCATAACGCCAGAGCTTACCATCATATACAACATATAGTCAGCGCATATAATTTAGCTTTCTATTGGTGAATGAATTTTTGAAGTCTTTTTATTGGTTAATGCCTGAAAAGGTCATAAACAAACTCGAGCAGTTTCGCATTTATAATATTAGTATGGATAATAATAGGCAAGTATTCTTAAAACTTTAAAAGTTATGGAAAGATATTTGACTGAACAATCAAACTTCCACAGACGGAGCGGCATTCCGAAAAACTTTAAAAACATAATAAAACAAAGCCAAAAAATATATTGAAAATTAAAAATAGGATTTTTTTAGCAATTTAACTCCAATAACGTTAAACTTTTAATTCTTGTAGCATTTTTATAATTGCCGGAACATTACAATTGAACAAATGTTTTGATTTTAGAGCAATTGTGTCCAGATTTTTTAAAATTTGTATTGTGATTACCTTGATGTGGGCATGAGTCTAGTTGGTCAAAATACCTCAAATAAAATCACATGCCGATTACGCTTAATTGTAACGATTTATGTCTGTCCAATATAAATTAAATTTGAGGGAGCTAAAAAATGCTGACTTTTTTATATGAATACAAATAAGATTTTTTTTTTAGTTCTTTGTGTGTTTATAAACTTTATTAAATTTAAAAAAAAAGTAATAATTATGTATTTACTATGACACAAATATCGTCGCTGGGCACGTAATATCCCCAATGTGAAATAATGTTTTTTTTGTGCATTACAGATTGATTTAATCCTATTACAATACACATGACTTTAAATGAAAAAAATTATAATAATTGATATTTTAGAGTTTATGCCTAAAACGACTTTTGAAATCTTCACGGCCAATGTTGAATATGTCAATAGACCTAGAGGTACCATTTAGCAGCACCATACCTCTTGTCATGCTCTGCTGGACCATAACGTCCGTTCTATCGTGTGAAATACAGAGCAAGCCACGATGATGATGATGGTAGTTGTTCGGTACGAACAATTTATAGCATTGCAAGACGTATATAGGCTTTCAATGTAATAGTTTATAATCTTAAATGCTATTACTGTAAGGGTTCCATTCTTTCTAGATTGGAAACTTTCGTAGCACGTTTCAGGGAGCAAATCCGGGTGAGCTATTCGGCTGAAAAAGAAGAAGATGGAGAGATGTGTAATTACGAATGTTGGACAGAGCGCGCTAATATTTTAAGTGATGAAATCGCAGCGAAAATGGCAAAAAATCTTAATAAAACATGACTCGTTTAAAATAGAGCAAAAATCTCGTGGAACGTATCTTAAGTATCATTTAAAGAAACATTGTGATTTTTTTCACAAATATAACTTGTAAAATAATAGAAATAGACTTGTTTTAAATAATTTTCGGAGCATACTTTGCAATTTTTTTCTTTCGAAGGAATTTCATATAATTTGCGTTGCGGCGTGGAACGTATCTAGATATTATCTTAAAAAATAACACATATTTTTTTAAGAGCTTAAAAACTTCAAATCTTTAAGGGAGATATGTAAGAAATCGGTCGAAATTCGAATAGTGAACCCCTAAATCGCGGGCATACATCCTGCATTTTTGTATAAAGATACCTTAGAAACTTTTTTTGAACTTGTTACAAATAATCTATGTTCTTTTGCTGGTATGGGGCCCAAACAGCAGAAGCGTATATAAAGAACCACCTTCAATAGCTGAAGGATTCGTTTATCGGTTATATGGACAAGGCAGTACAAACGTCAACTACGCGGATGGCATGGTGCTGCTGGCACCCTCGATTAAACCGATGAGACCTGAGAACTCATATAACCTGTTGTACAATTCTAAACACTCAGTTATCGTTTTCAAATCCAACAAGGAGCCAATTCCAATAATCTGTCTAAAAAGAAACGACCTGATTATGGCCTCACAAGTATAGTAACTGAGATATAATTTCTTTCAGATGGTGTGAAAGATAAAGAAGATATGGGACGACGGAGAAGATGAATTATTACTCCAGTCGGAATACTCTCTAAGCTGTTACCACTACCACTGTGGCGACGAAGTCAGGAAATTGATTTTCATGACACACTGCGCTCCCCTGAAAACATCTGAGGTGTGAACACAATACCCAGCAGCACAATGGGACAAGCTGAGGTCGCTGAGGATATGCAATAACAATACACGCGGGCAACTTATGCAACCTACAAGATTCAGCAGTGCCCCCACAATGAAGGTAGGGTGTTTATTTATTTGTATTTATTCCCCGCCTTATTCGCCACCACTAGCCAGCTTCTGGGGTAACCAACGCAATTGTCATGGTTGAATTTGAATGGCTCAACTCTCCACCCAATGTGCAATGGATGCAGATTCGACGGCCTCCGTGATCTAGCGGTTAAGCTCTTGAATCCCAATCCTAAGGTTACGCGATCAAATCCTGGCGTGGAAAATAAATTTTATTTGATCAATTTGTATTATTTCGCAATTAATTAATTAAAAATAATATATAGTATACTTGCGGCACGTTCCAGAGTGAAAGATACTCTTAGCATCGCCCTGGTGTAAGACCACCATTCAGAATTGAAACGTTGCTTGAAATGGCTTTAGCCGTGCTTGGTAACTAGATCTGAATAGCCAGGTACTTCCCCACTTTTTTCTTCCCCATCACCTTCCCCCCTCACTACCTTCAGCCTCACAATATCCCTCAGTTAGAGATCCCGTAGTGTTACTATCTCCAGATGGGAGCAGCTGGGACTTTTGCCACGTATTCAAATAACTCTTTTTTTAAATATGATGCGGTGACCTCCCTAAAGTATGGTCCATTAATTAAATTAATTTTTCATGCGTTTATTTTATGTTGTCAATGGATACTTTTTTTTTCTCTTTAAATGTAATAATTGTCCATATTTCATGTAATACGTGTGTCAGGCTATAATTGCCCTATCCTCCCAGTCATGTTGAATTAAAAACTAATAAATAAAAATATTAAAATTAAAATATCCTTTGAAACGGAAACAAGCAAATCTCTAAACATTTGCAATAATCGATTTATAATAATAAAATTATTATTTATTTTATTTCGGTCTTGTCTGATGAAGACATTTCCGGAGTACAATATTAAAAATACTCCTTTCAGTCTGAATTATTCACGCCTCGGGTCTCAGCCATATTTTGTTAGAGGGTCAAAATATGTCCTCTTTACAATAAAATCCAAATAAATGGATTTTTTCTGAACGAATCCGAAAACTAAAAACTGTTTTTGAAAGGCGATAAAAAACCAAACAAAATAAATAATAAATAATTTTTTTGTCGTTCTATGTAAAAAATAATTTATAAAAAATTCCTAACGTTTCAATTTTTTGTTTAGTGAAACTTCTTTAGCGGCGTTAGTGATTCGGAATTTGGATGAAACGGAAATTACCATTAGCACCTGCGGAGCATCACACTGCACTCATTGGCCGATTTGATTATTGTCACAAGGCTCATTGGTTGCGATTTAAAACGGAAATGACGTTAAGTTCTAGATCTGCGCTCATTGGCTGCTTTGATTATGACCTCACTTTTCAAGGCTTGAGATTGTTTTGGTAAAGTTTCTCTTCTACTGTGTGTGAACTGCACTCGTATTTTTTTTCAAATTGCGTTTCGAAACTTTTATTTCATAAGGGTGTTCATTTCAATTTTTGTGTGGTTAATTTTTAAATTTGTGCACAAAGTGAGTTTTTTTTTCTTTTTAAATACAGTTCAGATCATGATGATCATGATCATCCTCACCATGACAGTAAGGGAGCCACAACGATTTTTATGAGACCTATCTGAGTTGTTCGGAAAAGCGAAAAATTAGACTGACAGGTAAAGAAATTAAATTATTTGTTTCTCACTACGAATAGTAAAATTCTGCAGCTAAAAGTAAATAATTTCTGAAACTGATTTAATGGTAGGGTACCAATTATGTTTATCAGATTAAACAATAACTTAAGCCGTGTTCATTGGGCTGAAACTAAGTTCAGAATTTCGGAGGAATTGAAATCACGTTGAAGCGTAATAATTATTGTAGAAAATGTAATTATTTTTTTAAAGAAAGACAAATATATTACCAGGTTACGAAAAACCTGATAATATTATTTGAAAATCTCCTACTGCCATCACTGCTACTAGGGTTTCAAATTAGGTCGAAATGGCAGACTTAAATAAAAATGAAGCTTTTATTTACGCCAGTTGTAATTGTTCCCTTTGCAAATAACAAATATTTGCGTTCTCAGAATTTCACAAATTATATTTGAATAGCCCGTTGTAGTATTAACAAGTGTTCAAGGGTATTTCGCTGTAAAAAATATTATAAATTTGGTGGTTTCCGCCTCCAAGGGGTAATTTGAATTTCAGTGGAATAATCTGAATAATTAATTTTTGTATTTGTGGAAGCCTTTTTAGTTGTAATATGATTGTAGGTAAAACAGGTTATTAAATATATTTTTTTAATTTTATTAGGAAAAAGAGACATTTGGTGTTCATCAGACGAGCAATTAGTAGGTGTTGTTATTCTGTGTGAATAGTAATTGATATGAATTTTATGTTAATTTTGATAAAGTGTCAAAGAGATGAAAATGAATTACACCTCGTATCACTAAAGAAGAGTAATGTCAGGGGTGGAGTAGTTGGTAGCTACTAGTGTTGTTAGTGTCGTTTGGTTGGAGTCTTTGATAGCTACTAGTGTTGTGAGTGTCATTTGGTTGAAGTCTTTGATAGCTACTAGTGTTGTGAGTGTCATTTGGTTGAAGTCTTTGATAGCTACTAGTGTTGTGAGCGTCATTTGAGTGAATAAATGTTTTATCTCTTCAAAATAGGCATATTTACTTTGGGGTGTCATCATTAATTTTATGAAAAACAAATACCTTTGTATTACACCACTATTTTATTAACAATATCAACATGTTTCGAAAACTATGTTTTCTTCGTCAGGATAATAAGTCAATAATAAATAACAAAAGACAAACAAGTATAGACTAATTAGAACATAGACAAAATATTAGAAAGGAGAGGTGATTAATTACCTAAAATATATCATAAAAAACAATTATATAAAATAAAATATAAAAATTATTTTAGAATGGGTAAAAAATTACATTAACATAATAAAAATAACGGTTATTCTACACAATTAATAGATAATATGTTAAACAAAAAATATAAGAAAAAGTTTTTTAGATCTTTTGTTTATCCACACGTAGTTGACAAGAATAATAATTGGAGAAAAATTGTATTTTTAAATAATAACACTTCAAATTTGATAATTAAAAACATGCCAGATAATATCCAACCAGCTTTTTACGCCAATAAAAAATTAAAAAATTATATATTAAATAACAAGGACAAAGGTGTGTTTTTGAACAAATCTGGGGTTTATAAATTAATTTGTAATGATTGTAACTTTTTTTATATTGGGAAGACTTCTAGAAATTTTAACATTAGAGTTAAGGAACATCTAAGATGTTTAAATAATAATAATTATTCAGAATTTGCAAACCACATTTTGGAAACAGGTCATTCTTTTGATATTAATAAAGGTTTAAAAATTTTACACACTAACACAACGGGTATACAATTAGATAATTTAGAAATTTTAGAAATTAGAAAAAGTGTTAATAGTAAATTAAATATTATAAATAACCAAACGTTTTTTAAAAATAGCCATCTTTTAAATTTATTTTCGTATTAATACTTATACTTATAATAATTTATTTTGTTATTTAGACTTCTTGTTTTCCTTTTAAAAGATTTTTTATTATGTTAATGTAATTTTTTACCCATTCTAAAATAATTTTTATATTTTATTTTATATAATTGTTTTTTATGATATATTTTAGGTAATTAATCACCTCTCCTTTCTAATATTTTGTCTATGTTCTAATTAGTCTATACTTGTTTGTCTTTTGTTATTTATTATTGACTTATTATCCTGACGAAGAAAACATAGTTTTCGAAACATGTTGATATTGTTAATAAAATAGTGGTGTAATACAAAGGTATTTGTTTTTCATAAAAATAAATGTTTTATCATTTTAAAACAATATTTATTCATTAAACCTTCTGACGATGCGACGTTTTCGGATGCCTACCGATTTATAATATATTTTACTTGAATACTTTTTTAAACTCTTAACAAAATATGTTATTTTCGGAGATAAAATCTACACATTAATAGAATTCAAAATTTAATTTTAAATTTGACAAACTCACTATCAATGTCTGCGAGGCGTACACTCAATCGAAAATTCTCCAACTCTTTCTAACGGTTGAAGTTAGCGCCTCGTGCTCTTTGACTAACGCAGTGGCCACGGGAGCTTGCCGCTGGTACCTATGTTTACTAAGGCAAGTTTCGCCATGTTTGACTTATTGAGGTACAACTCGCCTGCGAGACGTATTTTTAAGCTTTGTGTAATTTTTAACTAAATTCGAATTCAACTTTTTTTTTTATTAAAAGTCTGATAACTTTTAATGTTTGCCTTAAGAATAAGAAATAAATGTCAAAAAATATAAAATTGTTTTAAGAAATACATGTTTGAGTTGATTTTTCAGTTTGAAAATAAGCAAAATTTTTGTTTTGTTGTGTGTGATTGTAGTTTTCATTAATAAAAATGTGTTTTATTATTAGTTTTTATCCAAAATTTAAATTTCATATGAAAAAAAGGACATAAGTAAGTTTGTTTTAGGCTACAAACTGTCATTTATATATGTACGCCTCTGAGGCAATAGATTAGGATTCTAAGGTTAAATGACAATGAAGTTCGTAATGATAAAACAACTCTTATCAGCAAATTATTAATTTTGATACTCTCACTTGGTAAAACTAAACTTTATCCTGAAATATAACTAGGTATTCATTAAATGAAATGAATCATTTGTTGTACACAACTAATTTAATTTAATTTATACACCAACCGGTTCAACTTCGTCAGGGTAAAAATTTAAACTTAAGCAAATTGACCGCCACACAGACTCTTAACAACATTCTTATAAAACCTACTTTATTTATTTTTCAATAAACTTTATTGGATAATCAACACCTCTGCCATAGGTCACCCCAAGTAGTTCACTACGTTTGGTGATTTAGCAGGGGTGCCGGGCTCATGGGGTGAGGTTTGTCTAGGTCTTGGAGGCGGATGACCAGGACACACTGAACCCCAGAATCCTACCCACCCCTAAAATCCTTTTCCTTCCCAGAACTCTCATCTCCTTCCTTTCCTTAAAAAAAACCCTCCACACAGCATCCTCAAAGATGACTTAGGCCCTGGGAGAAATTCTATTCCTCATGGCCTCCTGTGTGGAGCTCATGTAAAAAAAAACATTCATGTCTTCTCACAGATATTCATTTGTTTTTTTTTTTATTTCTTGACCCGACACAAGTGTTTGATTCTCTTGATCGGGCCATGTTTACTTTGGGTGTCCTCCTACCTCGCGTCAAAATAGAAATAATCATCCTTTAAATTTCGAAAGCTCTCATTTGGTCAATATGGTTTTGTAGAATCAAAAGAACTAATACAAGACACATCGCCTAAAAGTCTAGAATTATTTTTCAGGCGCTCTGTACACGTAAACAATTATCTGAAGAATTACGATACAAAACCCTGCTATTGTGCCGGAACCACAAATAAAGTACACCCCTGACAGAAGTATTAAATCGCCACAGGAAATCGATTCCGCTGAACTTACCACAACCTACGACCATACTTCTTGTACTTTATGTCTTTGGATAAATATTTCTTCATCTAATATCTGGATCTGTAGTTCTAGGAAAACTTTATTATTACCACTGGTTTAGAAGTTAAGATGTTTTCACAGAAGTTATTGCTTTTAAAATAGTATTTTCTTTCTATCTTCAAAATAACACACTTTTGCAAGCGTTTTAAACTGCAGATTGTGTAAAACTTTTTTATGAAATTAAAGCGAAATCTTTTTAAAATTATTTTGTTTTACAAAAATAAGGTATGTACAAATATATACGAATTACGAAGTTTTTTTTTCATTTACATATCAATAATTGTATGCCCATCGGCATTGTTTCTCGTGCTCAACAGCTGTTATTAGAAAGTGTATCGAACAGTTAAATAAAATACTAATAGTTAAAAATGAGACGAAAGGTGCCCGTAAGTAAGTACATGATTCAACGAAACTCGAATAAGATGTTGCCAGATGGGTTTTTAAATCGCTTTAATCTTTTTTTTAACATTAACTCCCCACAGGAGGCCCTGAGGAAAATAATTTCCCTCAGGGCCTATGTCATCTTTGAGAATGCTGTGTGGAGGGTGTTTTTGAGGAGAGGAAGGAGTGAACATGGGTCTTGAAGAGACCCATGTTGTAGGAGGGAGGAAACACAGAGGCTGGCAAATCGTTCCACAGCCGAGCTGTTGAACTCAAGAACGAGTCGTAGAAACGACCCGTTCTCATGTGACTAATTTCAACCGTGAACAAATGTTGAGCGCGCGTCTGGCGTGTTTCCCAACTATGCACCGGTGCCGAGGGGATCAATGACGCTAGTTCCTCGGAGCATCTTCCTTTGTAATACCGGTAGAACAAGGACAGCATTCCCACCTGGCGCCTGTGCTCTAAAGATTGCAATCCGTTTGTTTAACTAGGAGAATCTATCAAACGGACCGCCCGTTTCTGCAGAGAGTCAAGGGTTTTTTCAGGTATTTTGGGGCTCCAGCCCAGAGGTGGCTGCCAAATTCAACCGTGGGGCGCACTTGCGATTTGTACAGGGCTAGCAGTTGTGTACTATCAAAGTATCTGCGTGCCCTGTACAGTATGCCTAGTTTCTGAGAGGCTAACTTAACTCTGGCCTCGATAAAACCCCGTACCTGAGCTGGTCGCTTAGAGTTACACCAAGCATATCAATGGAAGGCCTGTTCGGGAGAATGCTTCCGTTGAAGGAGACTAGATTATCATTTCGATCCCTTTTAGACGTAATCAGACATGATTGGGTCTTTGAAACATTAAATTCGACAAAGTTATTCTTACCCCTAGAGAAAACACTTTCGAGGTAACCGTCCATTCTTTGCTTCAAAGCCCTCCGAGCCAATCTGACTTCAAACAATAATTAATTCAATTACAAGTAAAAATTATTTAAATATTTCCAAGTATTATTTAATATAATATTACAGTATATTACTTTGAACCTTTGCAATAAATTTATTTGATTTATTGATTTTAAGTTTAGTTTGTAGAACTCCATTTAAATTTTTAGAAACTTACTATTTTTATTATGACGCGTGACAGCTGTTTTGCCTTCTGATGGCATCATCAAATTGTGGTGAAGCCACTTACAGACATCGTAAATGATAACTTAAATGTTTCTATTTTTATTATCTTACGGCTTGATTTCCGAGTAAATTGTCGTAAATTATTATTTGCTAATCCCTATTAGTTTCCCCAATTATTGCATTGCTTAAAATTTCACTTAATGTCGTAGGTATTTCCAACTGATGACTCAAGGGCTTATTTCCCCGCATAATTAAGTATTTTGGTGTCTAACTATTAGGAATTTCATTACATTACTAATGTGTTAAGTTCAATTAAATCAAAATTTCTACGAATATTGTTACCATTCCATCCGTAATACGTTATCGTAATCACATCGGTAGAACCGATTTGTAAAATTGTTATACTTATTCTGAGTATCTGCTTTCAATCGAAATTTATTCGCACATTCAACGGAGTAGAGTTTATGAGTAAACGCGTTTATTAAAAGAGGAACATACATTTGATTATTATTTTTAATATCGATATTTGCATCTCACAATAACAGCTACCAAAATTCGATATACCTACACAATTATTATTTTTTCGAAGAAAACTTCTTCTAAAAGGTTGTTACTTTGTGATGTCATTATTTATTTATTAAAAGAAAATAACTTAGTTTACATCACTTCATTTATTTTATACTATCAACATGTTTCGTGAACTGTGTTCACTTCTTCAGGAATAAAAGTATACTAAAGTTAAAAAATTAATTATAGATTACATGTGGAGAGAAGAAATTGAAGGAGGGGGGAGGGTTGACAATGGTGGGAGTTTCGAAGAATTGGGGATTACCAAGCTATTAGAAGAGAAAGGCCGGTTAAGTGGGAAGATATTTAAAACAGGGTTAACAAAAAAAATTTGCTTATTAATTATGTCAGCTTTTGAATTAACATTTTTTCTTATTCTAAAATTTCTAAATTATTGATTTGCGATGTTTTATATCCTGTATGTAATATTTTTTAACTTTAGTATACTTTTATTCCTGAAGAAGTGAACACAGTTCACGAAACATGTTGATAGTATAAAATAAATAAAGTGATGTAAACTAAGTTATTTTCTTTTAATAAAAAAAAAAAAAACCATTATTATGTTGAATTGTGGTAAGTTGTATGCTAAGGGAAGGAATGGAAGGTGAGGAAGTACTTGGACATTCAGATCTGGTCACCAAATATGGCTTGTCATTTCAAGCAACATTTCAATTCTGAATTATGGTCTTTCACTAGGGCGAGAGTATCTTCCACTGAAGAAAGCGTGGTCTTCTGCGGCAAAACGGCGTGGGGTTAAGAATATTTTATGGTTGTAATTTTTTTAGTTTTTAAAAAATTTACGATGCTTTAAATAAAATAAAATTTAATAATTATTGTGTAAATACCTTAGCAATCTGGCAGCATTAATTTGGCAGACGGTCAAACTATCTTTGTGTGAGTGCTTTGTGATCGTTGCCGAGCTGTTTTATATGAGCCGTTTTTTGATTCATCGGGATTGTTTTTAAAACTTTACATTCTTTGTACCTTCAAATTAGTGGAAATAAAGTTAAGCGTGTCAAACTGATCGTTATGTTCCGGTAATTCTGGAACGTTTTTAACATAAGCAATTATATTCATAAGTCCGCGTCCGCCCAGTCTGCGACGTTGTAAATAACTACATTTGTAAAAAAATGTACGTAGTAGGATAGCCTCGTAACATTTTTACAAAGAACTTACGGTGATTTAAAAAAAAAAAACGGCGCGTTTCAAATAATCCAATTATTATTATCGATAAGTACCTAAGTGAGGAAAATTGTTTTTAAAAGTGCTCAGAATTATTGGATTGATATCATAATTGTTCAATAAAATATTTATATTCTGGTACTGGATTGTGTAATACGGGCTTTGTTCGCAGAGAAGTCATGAATCGGTATTTTTTATAGAAACGCGTGTTGAGTTGCGACGTTGCTTTGAAACTTTGACAAAGGCTAAAACAGTGGTGACATGTGGTGAAAATATGAATAGTAATTTTTTTAATAGAAAAAAACGTTACCGGACAGCAAAGTGCACACAAGATTTTTTACTCCAAATGTGCTTAGGATAGCTGGTTAAAGTTTATCGGGTACGTGCCGATACACCCTGTATATTAAATATAACGTTCTCGGTTACTTTGTACCGGTGACAAACACTCAATGACAGTGGATCCTAGGAACAGGCTATTTTTGAAACCAGTTCCTATTGGATTTATAAAATGGTCAAACACTAATTGGGCGAAGCCGAACCAAAAGCCGCCCGCATTGCCTAGCAATGGAAACTTGTGGAGCGGGTTTAACTGCCAGTTTATTTTATTGGTTTTAAGGGATTGGACAATTGGAAATAAAGTTAACAAATTCTACAATAAACTTCAATTCTTTAAATACAAGTTATATTGTACCTACTTGATATAACGATTTTTGAAAATATTGAAAAGAAGTAGTTGGTAACGCTTTGGCATGGTTCCAATATTGATTTGTTCGAATTCTGTGAGATAAACCTTCAATAGCAAAGGTTGAAACGTTACTTGAAATGGCTTTTGCCATATTTGGTGACCAGATGTGAATTGAGCCACAAACTTCCCTACCTTCCTTTTCTCCATCACTTTCCTCTCCCCACTACCTTCAGCTTCGCAACTAATCGCAACAGCCGTTCACAATTGGGTTTGCCATATTCTCATTGGCTCCAGACGGGATTCTTATACGGTACTCACAAAAAAAAAACATTAAATATCCGAGTAATTACACACATAAAATAAGAGCACGCCTTTGGACTAAATAATCTGAACAAGGTTGGTACAAGCACTATCAAATTTTATATAAATGTTAAAATTAAGAACACTTAGGACGGGTTGTTTCAAAAAATTTGATGGATTCATCAAATATTTGATGTTGATTTTCACGTTCTGTGTAAGTTCTATTCAAGTTCTGTTATTATATCGTGATAGAACAGCTGCTTCACAAGACTGAAATAATCACAGAACTTGAATAGAACCTACACAGAACGTGAAAATCAACTTCAATCAACTTCAAAATTCACTTTTTTGAAACAACCCATCCTTAGGATGGGTTGTTTCAAAAAATTTGATGGATTCATCAAATATTCGGAGTTGATTTTCACGTTCTGTGTAGGTTCTATTCAAGTTCTGTTTTTAAATTGTTGAAGGACAGCTGCTTCACAAAACTGAAATAATCACAGAACTTGAATAGAACTTACACAGAACGTGAAAATTAACATCAAATATTTGAAGTTAATTTTCACGTTTTGTGTAAGTTCTACTCAAGTTCTGTGATTATTTCAGTTTTGTGAAGCAGCTGTCCTATAACGATGTAATAACAGAACTTGAATAGAACCTACACAGAACGTGAAAATCAACTTTTTTTTGAACAAATTTTTTTGAAATAACCCATCCTTAGCATGCAATTTTTTTTTAAACCCATTGGTCACAAACTAAAGCCACATTACTAAAGACACCAATGTATTGGTTGGTACTATTTGAGCTTATCATTAAAGTAACCATCATATTATTAATACAATAATGTAGGTATGTTAGTAAGTATTTTAGATTGATGTACAAAATGACTGCCTCAACACAGGCTAGCCTAGTGAGGCAGGTTATAAGAATCTTCAACTATATAACTAACTACACATTAGTATTCTTTAATTTACCTTTAACCTACTGTTCATATGTATATTACTTTCTACTTGTAAACTTTTTGTACTGATATAATCTATTGTAAACTACACTGAATATGTATTTTCTTAGTTATAATGTTCCAAATTTCATTGAATAAAGATATTATTATTATTATATTAAAAAAACGCCGGCAGCCTGCTGGGTGTGAAACTCAGGTACTTAACCACAAACCCCGGCGCGCCGCTGGGCTAGAGTAGGTCCGCCAAAAAACGGAAAACCAGCACGACAGTGACTTTTTTGAAAATAAATTTAAATGACAAACACTCTGTAGGTAATTAATCATTCGTTTCGTTGAAGTGGAAATAATACGTTTCTTATGTTTTTCCCTGATATTTGTGTTCCAAGTTTTGTATGCAGCCAGCCGCCATTTAATTTCTTCAAAATTGCGAGTAGTTTTAGACTTTTGGCAGTGACCCTGCACGTCCCTGATAGCTTTGGGGACTACCATACCAAATTATTTTATTAGTTATTTATTAGTTTATACGTATGTAAAAAACAAAAATTATTTATGTTTGATTTGTGAATATTATGTTTGTTGTAACTTTATGAATAAAAATGTGAAAAAAAAACTTACGATAAAGGAGAAGGTTATATTGGTTTCAATTTTATTTATTTTTATTTTTCTTTACCCTTAATCTAATATGTAAACAAATTTAAAGACATTCATTCATTTGAATAAATGATTCAAAAGTTACATTAGACTAAGTACATCAATGTAGGATTGCAATTTTTGGTACAAGATTAATTCAGTGGTGAAGGCCAATTTTTTAGCTCATTAATTCTGTGGCCAATGGGTTGGTATTCATATTTGTGGAGGATTTTTTAGTTAAAATTTGTTGCTCAAATAAAGGTATCTCATTCGTTGCCAAGCACTTGGTTCGTTTAGTTCCCAAAGGTTTCGGTTGTTAAAATAAGATAATATTTAATTCTGTTTTTAAACATGGGGGTGTTTGTGTATTCGCTTATTACTTTTGTAGTTGCTTTGACAACATATTGTTTTAATAATTACTTGAAAAATAGGAGGTTTTGGACGTTAATTAATCAGTTTCCTGGTGCTAAAACCAGGCCGTTCGTTGGAAATGCACATCAATTTGGAAAAGATGCTGAAGGTAGATAAAATTTGAGATTTTCAACATCAAAAGAATTATCTTGTTTTTATTTTTGCTACTGTTTGCTTGTTTTCCCAATAATATAACATTACAAAAAAAAACAATGGTAAAAGGTATTTTATAGATGTCTTGTCTTGTTTTGGACCCATAAGCTTATTTTCACAATAATATAACATTACCAGACATATGAATGAGGTATAAGGCGTACCTGACTAATGAAAATGATTTTTCATGCTGACAATCATTTTTGAATGATTGCTGACAAGCGTTTTCTAAATCTTACACCTCTAGGTCGAGCAGTAATAATCACATAAGTCATTGTACAATCAGCAAGAAAGTAAAAAAACACAAGTTTAATCAAAATCTGTCCAAATTTGAAAATGGTAACAGCATTGTAACGATCATAAGCCTGTTATTTATCAATATTTTATCAATGCGTTATGTTAAAATCTCTATGACAAAAATACTTGTCTATGGGCAGATCTGGAAATGGGATCTCACTTCGTGTACTCTGGTCAACATGTCAACAAGTTACATTCCAAATAAATATTACCTAAAAATAATAAAGTGTTTTAATGTTTATAACAAACATTATAATCATGATATAAGATTACTTCCATATTGTAGAATTAAGTGTTTTACTTATTTCAGAAGAAGAAATAAAATAGATACGCTATTTTAATATTTTATTTTATTTGATTTATGGGAGACCAACAGTTTACATTAATACCAGAGCATAATAGTAATTGAGTCACAATAATTGTACCATTTACATGTTTCCACATGGGCATTGTTTGCAAGTGATTTGACAGATAATAAAAGTTATATTACAAGAAACAATTATTTTGCTATTTAATTTCAGTGCTTCATAATAATAGCATGGGCATACATCTAACATGGTTGTTCAAAAATTTTAAATAGCTCGGCTGTAATGTAATCCTTTTTATTGAAGGTAGAGTTATTTGGTAATATTCTATTATTTATTTTCAGAGGTACACAAAGCTTTGGTGAAAATGCACAACGAATGTGGTAAATTCACTTTCAAAATTATTTTAGGGAGTACTGCATTCGTTGCATTATGTGACCCGGAATCAATAGAAGTAAGTACACATGTTTTGCCTAGGAGGATAGTCATGAATATAATAAAAATGTATGTATATTATATTGTACAAAATACTTAAGATTATGTTTAACACAACTGATTAGAATTTTGAAAACTAAATTATTGCCTTTTATAATGATTCTAGACGTTACTTTCAAGCAATAAAGAATTGTCTAAGTTGCACGACTATGAATTTATTCGAGATTGGCTGGGCGATGGTTTACTTATTGCTACAGGTATGTCTTTTAATCATGACAGAAACAAAAAATTACACATCTTTAATAAGCGTTTCAAATCGCAAACAATGTTAAGTCTTAAATCAAAGACCAGTGGATTATTTTAATAATATAAAGATCAAACCTTATAAACATCCATTTTTTTCTACAATATAATCCATTTTCAAATGTTTTTTGGTTAGAGTGAGACTCGAACCTTCCCATCCAGAACAGGAGTCAACCACGCTGCTAACTAGCCAAATTCCAGCTAGTAAACACCGAAATTTATTTGGTACATTAACTGTTGTGGTGTCATAGAATTTCACAGAAATGTGCATTTATTTTGTCGGCGTGTGGTGCGCAATTGCCCCCCAAAAGATGAAAAAAATGCATTGTTATCGACACCAAATATATCTTCTAAGTTTCAAATTTAAACGAATATCGAGAAGTGGTAAATTTCCACTAAATCCAGATTCAACCTCATTCATACTTTCATTCAAATAAGAAAACAAAAGTGAAATTTAAATAGATATATTTAAAAAGAGCGGAGGAGTATTTCAAGGTTACCCATTTTTGTTATTTTTGTGACTTTCACACTCCATAATAATTTTTTTTTCAGAAAATTGACCGCGACAATTTATCAAATTAAAAATCTCAACTCACAATGAAACAATAATGATGCGTAAATGTGCAATTAAATGGCCTCAAATATACGTTTAAAACTCTAGTACCTATTATCAACAATAATAATAATAAATAAATAAATCAAGACTGCATTAAATTTCGACGAATAAATTACATTTTTTGTGTAACGTAATGGTGAGCCTGTTTTGCCGGAATAAGATACGTTATATTAAAATGTGATTTTTGTTATGATATGACCTCTTATATTTTCTATTTTCTAGATCAAAAGTGGCGCAAGCAACGAAAAATCATAACGCCTACATTCCATTTCAAAATTCTGAAGCAATTTGTAGATGTTTTTAACGACAAGGGCGAAATTTTGGTAAAGAAATTGTCATCTCACACAGGCAAAGTTGTTGACGTTTACCCTTTCGTTACCCTGTACGCCTTGGACGTGATTTGTGGTAAGGAAATTTTTTATGCAGTTTTTGAAAGGACAAAATGTGAGATTTTTATGAGAGGCTTTATCCGGGGTCTTGGGTGGCTTGAACCTGACTTTCCTAGATTATTGCAGGTTTTGAGATTGCTGACCTTATGTGTCAGATGTTGCAAATGGCTTAAGTTTCTAGAGCTCCTTATGAATTTTTAATTGTTTAAATTTATAATTCGTCTTCAATTACAATTGTTGATGTACCATGCTTGTCTCAAAAGGAACTTTTGTTTTTTTTTTTTTTTACATTAAGTCCACACAAGAGGCCCCGAGGAAAATAATTTCCCTCTGGGCCTATGTCATCTTTGAAGATGCTATGTGGAGGGTGTTTTTGAGGAGAGGAAGGGTTTCCTCCCTCCTACAACATGGGTCTCTTCAAGAACCATGTTGTAGGAGGAAGGAAACACAGAGGCCGGCAAATCGTTCCACAGCCGAGCTGTTGAACTCAAGAACGAGTCGTAGAAACAATTTGGGAGGCGGGAATGGGTACCGCCGCCCCGGGAACCTTTATTGGATAACCAACACCTCTGCCATAGGTCACCCCAAGTGGTTCGCTACGTTTGGTGATTTAGCAGGGTTGCCCGGGTTCATGGGGTGAGGTTTGTCTAGGTCTTGGAGGCGGATGACCAGGACTCACTGAACCCCAGATTCCTACCCACCCCTTAAACCCTTTTCCTTCCCAGAACTCTCCTTTCCCCCTTTTCCTTAAAAAAACTCCACACAGCATCCCCAAGGATGACATAGGCCCTGAGGGAAATTATTTTCCTCAGGGCCTCCTGTGTGGAGCTCATGTAAAAAAAAAAAGAAACGACCCGTTCTCATGTGACTAATGTCAACCGTGTACAACTGTTGGGCGCGTGTTTGGCGTGTTTCCCGACTATGCACCGGTGCTGGAGGGATCAATGACGCTACTTCCTCGGAGCATCATCCATTGAAATACCGGTAGAACAAGGACAGCATTCCTACCTGACGCCTATGCTCTAAAGATTGCAATCCGTTTGTTAGGTTAGGAGAGTCTATCAATCGGACCGCCCGTTTCTGCACAGAGTCGAGGGTCTTTTTTAGGTATTTTGGGGTTCCAGACCAGAGGTGGCTGCCAAATTCACCCGTGGGGCGCACTTGCAATTTGTACAGGGTTAGCAGTTGTGTACTATTAAAGTATCTGCGGGCCCTGTACAGTACGCCCAGTTTCTGAGAGGCTAACTTAACTCTGGCTTCGATGGAGCCCCCATACCTGAGCTGGTCACTTAGTGTTACACCAAGCATATCGATGAAGGTCCTGTTCCATGCAAATGCATGCTCTAAACACAAAAGTTAGTTTGTTAGTTTGTATGTCTCGAAAAATGCATTTTACTGCGTATCCTACATTTTCAAAAATTCTATTCTACATTGTCATCTTTGAAAATGTGGGGAAGATCCTTTTAAGGGAATAAAGAACGAAAGTTCTGGA
Organism: Glyphotaelius pellucidus; assembly: GCA_936435175.1. Lineage (NCBI taxonomy): Eukaryota > Metazoa > Arthropoda > Insecta > Trichoptera > Limnephilidae > Glyphotaelius > Glyphotaelius pellucidus. The sequence continues at coordinate 28,555,228 of OW386547.1, forward strand.
AAGGAAAAAGGTATGAGGTTTGAGTAGGAATCTGGGAATGCATGTGTACAAGAATGACGGATACGTGAATCTGAATCCAGCCTCCCACTGCAGTGCAAGGCTATGGGTCGAGAGAATCCGGATGGAGAGGTCAAAAAATCTCCCTTAATTAGTCATTCCCGATCCGCCCGTCATGCAGTAGGTGGGCAAATGTATTGGCCGCCAAGACCTAGACAAACCTCACCCCATGAACCCGGGCATCCTGCTAAATCACCGAATGTAGCGAACCACTTGGAGTGACCTATAGTGGGGGTGTTGGTTATCCAAGAAATGGCGGTACCCATACCCGCTTCCAAATTGAAGGAAGGAGGTAGGAAAGCCGACAGTTTGACATTTTTAAAACCTCATTTCTTATTTCAGGTATATGTATATTTTCTTTGAATGACGAACATTCCCAAATTACGAAGAACCTATCAATATTTGAAAATCTCCTAGTACCACTACTGTAAGCGAAAATGTTGCTTGTATCTTTATGCAAGCCTTAGCCAGCCGAAAAATTGAACACACGACGTGGGTCCCAAACGCGATGCCAGCTCGGCCACTGACCGGTCTGGTTAATTTTTTGAAAATGTCGGTATTCTGCAGAAAGAAATAATTTTTTGCTTAAAAAAATCAACAGAGTTCAAAATCTGAGAGCCCGAAACAATTATTGTATGAAACACGACATTTTTTCGAACACTTTTTTTTGTAGACTTGCTTAGAGATGCTTATTACAGATGAAAGACGTCACCGATTTTTTAATAAAGATAGGTACAAAAATATAAGCGGCTTATTACGTGATATTGATATTAATACCAGCGTATTTATTTACATAATTATGTCTCCTTATCTGAGTTGAGTGACACACTGTTCGGTACATTATACCTATTAATAATTCGGTGCAAAGAGATCATGTTTCTCTTATTTAAGAATTCAAAGGAAAAATAAATATAGAAAAAAAGAACAAGTTGAAGAAAATACTGATTATTCTAAAATTTTAAATGAGATTGACAAATATGACGGTTTGACAAAAGGTGGGAATAGCGAAATTGGTTAACGCGCGTGTTCTGGTTAGACGAGAGGTTCCAGGATTCGTGTCCCAGTTGCGACCATTGTCTTTATCTATTTTTCTGTGTCTTGTTCTCTTTCATATTTTCGTTTAGATTTTTAGTGTTGACTACTTCTTCAGTGAAAAATAAATGGTTACGAAACATGAAAGCCTAATCCATCGTTTTACCAAAGGAATGGTAGACTTAATAGCAAATAAATATTTATTTGTTTCATACTTATTTTCAAATTATATTATTGTTTTATTATTTTTAGAAACCGCGATGGGACTTAACATACATGCTCAGGAGAACGCAAAGTCAGAATACGTGACAGCTGTGTACCGGTAATGGGTTTTACATAATATTTCTTATATATTTTTTTTTTAAATATGAATACCGCACAAGAGTCCTAACTGCTCCTGCCTAGAGCCAGTGAGACTATGGAATTCCCAATTGGGGTATGTTGTGAGGCTGAAATTAGTGGGAAGGGGAATTAGATGGGGAGGAGGAAGGTGGGGAAGTACCTGGCTATTCAGATCTGGTCACCAAACACGGTTAGATCTGGTCACCAAACACCAAAGCCATTTCAAGCAACGTTTCAATTCTGAATGGTGGTCTTACACCAGGGCGATACTGAGAGTATCTTGTACTCTGGAACGTGCCGCCAATATACTATATATTATTTAAACTGATTTAATTGCGTATTTTAAATGTTTCGATTTGTGTAACAAATTAAGCACACATGTCACAACATCATAGGAAACATATTAGAAACAGTAAATAAAGATTATAACAGGTAATTGTGGCGTTTGAAAGAGAAATGACACCAGAGATGCGATAACGTACAAAAATCTATAGTACAAATAAAACTAATATTGATTGAAAAGATTTGATAGTATAGCCCTCTTGTACCCAGCTTCCGTGCAGTTAAATAGATCTGCCACATTAGCATATCTATTAGTAACTTCATGCAATCTAGGTACAAGCGAGTGTTTCGTATACTCAGCCCGGTTATTGTAGCATTTAAACAGGATTTTAGAACAATTGGCTCTCGTGGGTATATAAAATTCAATGAGCTTAGTTAAATCAGGACTGATTATTCCACCATTTACAATTTTGAACATAAATATTAAGTCGGATATAATTCTTCGATCTGAGAGTCTTAATAAATTTAATGTTTTCATCACGTAATTATAGTTTATGTTTTTAATGGAAATGCTGAGTTTAAAATTAATGTGTCTTAGAAATTTATGTTGAATTTTCTCGATTGAATCTGAATGTATTTTAAAATTGGGGGACCAGATAGAAGAGTTATATTCGACTTGACTACGTACTAAGGATGTTTACAAAATTTTTAAAGTTGAAATATTCTTAAAACCTCTAGAATTTTGAAGAATGAAGCCAAGCATTTTCATTCCTTTCTTAATAATTGTACGTATCTGGGATGAAAAGTTTAATTTTTAGTCGAAAATTATGCCCAGGTCATTAATTTCTTCAACAGTGTTAAGTATGTACGGTTGAATAATTGGTTGACTTATTATGTAAAATCTTATTGAATGACGCTTATTTATGTTCAGAAAAAGTTTGTTAAGAGAACACCAATTAATTAACTTGCTTACATTATTTTTTAGATAATCACAATCTTCAGCGGTTTTTATTATTTTAAATATTTTTAAATCATCCGCAAAAAGCAACACATTTACATTTTAATCAACTATATCAGCAATATCGTTTATAAAAATAAAAACAAAATTGGGCCTAAATGAGACCCCTGTGGTATACCACTGAAGCTATAAATTGATCGGAAAGGAACAAATTAATTTTAAAAAGTAAAACTCTTTCAGATAGATAGCTTGCAAACCACTCTAAAAGTTTACCGTCAATTCCGAGCTTACGTAGCTTTACCAGTAGAATTTTATGGCATACTTTGTCAAAGGCCTTGATAAAATCCGTATATATGGAATCGTCTTGAGTTCTGTTAGCTAATGCATTTGATATAAAGTTTTATTTATAACGAGAGATTTGTTAAGAGTTATTTCTTATTTTATCTTATGATAAAATAATAAATTTTGTCAGTAAATGAATGATTAGTTAACCTTGCGTGTACCTAATGACTTAAAATCTCGTCCAAAACTAGGTGGGGTATGACAAACCCCAAAATACAAAAGTGATAAAATTATCTTATTTATTTTTTCGACGGAATTATACATTTGGTATATAAAAATACATAAAAATAATCAGGTTTAAGTAAAACTCTGAGTGGTAAATATGTATTAAAACATTTTTATCGTAAATGAAACAAAAAAACACAACTTTTGTATTCTTCATAACCAAACTATCATTTTCTTAAATACTAATTTTAAAAGACACTTTTAATTATCACAATCTTTTTAATTTATGTTTCTTTTCTATGTTAATCATAAATTAAACAAATGTAAGATATATATCTGTGTATCAGCGAGCCGTACGAGGTGGGATGTGTGAAACCCATACGCACTTTAAGGGCGTGTTACTCACTTGGCGGTCGCCGCTGGACTGGCTTGGCAACACTGATCGCCTGATGGGAGCGGCAACTTTGCAATTCCAACAACTGAGAATTCGAACTTTGGCGCTATTACTATTTTGAAATTGTTGCGATTTTCGAAGAACTGGGGTACGTCACAGCACACCTGGGACACGGAGGGTTAATCGAACAACAATGATTCAAATTAAAAAATAAATACAAAAATTACAAAATTTCTTTTTTCAGAATCTGTGAACTTGTCATGGCACGCAGTTGGTCACCACTCAAGCGAATCAACTTCCTGTATTCCTTCACCAGTACCTACAGAGAACAGGTTAAGCTGCAGAATAAATTGCACAATTTTACTAATGACGTCATCAAATCAAGGAAGGAAGATATCGCAAAGAGAATGAACGCCGATGAGGTTGAACTGAATGCTGAGGATGCTGCCATTGGAAAGAAGAAGAAGATAGCCTTTTTGGATCTGCTCTTGATAAGCAAGACTGCTGAAGGGGAAACGCTGTCTGATCAAGTCATAAGGGAAGAGGTCGATACATTCATGTTTGAGGTAAGCAAGCTTTTTATTCTAACGCGTACTTGAAAAATCATTGTACACAATATTTATACACGGTTGATATTGTTTCTCGATGCTAGAAAACGCTTCATTTATCTTGTATCTACTCTTTCCTACAACAAGTCTCTTCAAAAATACCCTCCATGCAGACCGTGCAGTATCCCAACGCTGAAATAGGCCATAAGGGAAATACATTTTTCTGGGCCTCCTGTGTGGAGTTGATATTAAAATAATCTCAAAAAAATTGAAATATACTTTTATACTTTAAACCAGTGTAGCGCAACCGGTGTGCCGCGGCACAGCCGGATACGGGTGTGACGTGGTCAAATATGTAATGAGAAATTGTTAAAATGTAATATTGTCTATTCTTCAAAATAAAGTACAGATAATTATTATTTAATATATAAACTCAATCATTTTTCAACGGTCCCCCAGCGCCTGATGTAAACTGCTGATAACTGCGAAGTATGCTTTGCTCACGCCCCGTCTAGACCGAATGTGCCGGATATGAGTGTCCGGAAATGGAAGAATTTTATGTCCAAGGACTGATCACATAATTTTCAAGGCGAAAATAGCCTATATGTATGGATATGAAAATTTGTGTTCAAATTTTGATGAAATTCTCTAGGCACACCCCTCCCCACCTTCCCCCAGGTTGGATACACTAAAATGGTGATTTAATATCTACGTATTTTAGCTATTGATTTGCCAAGGAATTCTGGAAAGAATTTTTGCTCTTCCCAGAATTCCGCGGCAGTAATTCCGTGTCGTAAGTGAGAAAAGGTTGCGGAGCACTGCTATAATAATTACAATCAAATAATTACGTAAGATTTTTGATTATCAAATTCTTTTATAATCGAAAACACGCACAGGAAAGAAAGTAGTGACTCTCAATCGAACATTTTAAACAGAAGAATAAGAAAAAGATTCGTTCACATCTAGGAAGCAGCGCCAGCGTTACCTTAGGCTAGGTTACGGACTATTTAAAAAAAATTATAAATTTTAAAACTTTTCGAAGGGGTGTTGAAATGCCACATTGTTCAGTTGCCGTGGAACCCATTCACTGTACGTTAGGGTGGGTCACGACTGTATGGGAAAAAAATCTTGTTTTGATTTGTATAAAAGTGATAAAAGAGTGTTAAATGGAGATATAAAATCACGTAATTTTTTTTTAAATATTTGGATATCATCTTCTTCCTCCGGATTGACTTTGAAATTTCACGTAATAGAGAAAAACCCACCCTTGGTAAATCTTAAAAAAGTGTTAGATATACCTTTAAAAATTAACTATTTTAAATAAAACACAAAATAGGGAATATTTACATTTAATTATTAAAAAAATGTATGTGAATATAATTCAAATTATCTCAAGGCAGTGTATTCAAATACCAGCAAAATCCTTCTAACTCTCAAATTTCGGCATTATTTTGCAAGACTCAAATTTGGGACTTTTTGTTAATGATTTCGTCAAAATATACTACATTTGCTATGGAAGGTTACCAAAAATATGGTTTGGTTAAAAAAAAAAAAAAAAATATTTAAATTTTCAAAACTTTGAAGTGAATCTGGAGGAAGAAAATCGTATCAGAAAATTGAAAAATTTTAAACACGTCGTTTAGAACCCATTTGGCACCCTTTTATCGCTCTAAGAATTTAAAAATAACATTTTTTGTTAAATAAACCACCTTACTGTACATGCCAATGAAGCAATGTTGAATATATTTTTGTTTATTACGCGAATACCGCATAAGAGTCCAACTACTCTGCGTTACCGGTGAAACTATTATAACTATTAGTGGTCGCCTAATGGTCGAAATTCGACCGTAGTTGTAATGTTTTTTTTATTGATTTAATATTGTTTTTTATTCATTATTTAAAAAAATATTAGCATTCTGCACTCCTTCTATGTATAAACTATAAGTGTGCGAAATTTCATACTCTCCCGTCAGCACAATTTTCGTACAAAGGGGGTACAAATTTTTCGCTTCACGTATTAATATACTGATGATATGGATTCCCATCAAGGGTATATTGTGAAGCTGAAAGTGATTGGGAAGGGAAGGAGATGAGAAAGATAAAGTTGGGAAAAGAACTTGACTATTCAGATCTGGTCGCTAAAGCAATATCAAGATTATATTTTGCTCACTCTTACCATGTATTAAATTGCAATTGTTATTATTTACTGATGCATTATTGTAATTACTATTATATGAATTGCTGTTATTATGTTGGTAATGTATTGCATTCTCAACTATTTAATGATATAAAAATATGTTATATTATATAATAACAACTACATGTCGGTATCAAGCTCCAATTCAGTTGTAAATAGATTACACACCATTGGAAATTTTTATGCCAATGTGGCTGATATTTTTAATATTTCCATACTGAAATATAAGGTTGTACTGATCGAACATATCAGCCAATTATACGTCAACGAGGTCACTACATAATGAGTTTTTGATATTATTGTTTATTTTTAATGCCTGTATAATATACTACGACTGTAATTAAATATACACAAGCTTGTAAATGGCACTTTGTGCCGTAAATTTTAAATAAATATACGTATTTTCCTACTTCACTGCTTTTCACCATAAAAAACGGATTCTGAATTATTTTCAACATTTACATATCACAATGTTGGCAGGTATGTTATATTATGTTGTTATATGTGTAAGTTGTTGCTACGCTAATGCGTTCATAATTATTTCATTTGTGGTTGTAACTTATCTGTGAGACTAATCTCCCGCTGACAAATTACTTGCAGTAGCTTAGTGGGTATAAATTACATTGTATGCAATTTTCATACAATCATAAAAAATAAAGAAAGCAACGATTCAATTCTTAATAAAGAACTTTAAACAGGGTGACAACCGTTGAAAGTAAATTTACTCAATTAATAAAATTATTTTTATGGTTGTTTATTTGTAGGGTCATGACACAACCTCCGCTTGCATCAGTTTCGCCCTCTATTGTCTATCCAACTACCCAGAGGTCCAGGCCGCGGCCTTTGAGGAGCAACTGGACATCATGGGGAACCACCCCCATAAGCCGGTCTCCTACAACGACCTGCAGAACATGAAATACTTGGATCTGATAATCAAGGAAACATTGAGAATGTATCCATCGGTACCAGTGTACGGAAGAAAATTAACCAACGATATGACACTCCCAGGTATACATTTAACTATAATATACCTATATATAAACTTTTAAAGCTTCTCAATTTTAACAATATTATTATTCAATTGTGTTTAGTTCAGATAAGTTTGGTTCGATAGCTAAAACAATAATGAAAATTAAAACTAATTTTTAATTTTATGAAGACAATATAAGCGAAACTTAATCGAAAATCTGAAAAGAGAAGCTTTCTTTAAAAAAAGTTTTTCTTTAAAAAAATACATTAATTAATTAGTATATTTAACACATTTTTTTAGAGCAGAGCTCGAGTTAAAAAGGCGGAAAAAACGAATGTGAAGCACAATTTAACAAAAAAAATAGTAATTTTTTTTTTATGTGTAAAACAAAAGATAGGTATTTAATAGAGAAACAAAAAAATCATATATGTATGTATACACATACACACACGTAGATATACACACATACCTACATATATACACATTTACACATATATATATAAACATGCATACGCACATAAAAATATGTGTAAATGTGTACATACATACATATGTGTACACATACATAAAAATCCCTAGGACCCTCTACCAACTTAGATACTACATATCCAGATAGGATTTAGTTTGGGATTGAATCTTGCAATCTTGCAATAAAGATGGCAGCCAATAACAATTTGTTTTTATTGTTTTTGTGTTTAATTCGTAGATCTCCTTTTCATTTTTTTTTTAAATTTGATAGTTTTATTATCAAGTTCTGCAAGTATTTTAGTATGTATTTTTGTTACAGTGTTTCAGTTTACAAGACCATTTTCATAATGTGTTTAAATCCACTATTAGGCGACTTATTTATAGGACTATAAATGTCAATTTTTGAAGATGTCTATTTTGATTTATTACCGGTTAAACAAAATTGAAACAGCTGTAGCAAAAAAACATTCTAAAATATTTGCAAAACTTGATAATAAAACTATCAAATTTAATGTTAATTATTTATAAAAAATAACAATATGCGTTAATTAATTGAAGATAATGTTGACCGTTCTAATCCAAAGTATGATACAGTTAAATATGACCGATTCGGACAGGGACATATTAGCTTCATGAACTGTTAGAGCTGGGCCCTAGCAAGGCGAAGGTCCTAGGTTCGAGTCCTATCTTTATTTAATAAAAATTAAAAATTTTATTCATTAAGTCGAAAATAAAAAAAAATAATATTCTTGCAGATTCGATATTAGATTTTCTTAAATTTCACAAAATATAAACTTGATTTCACCAAGTGATGAAAAACTATTAAAATAAACTATTTTATTACATGACCATAATACTGAGACTGTTAAGTGCTATTTTTTTCTAGACGATAGGATTATTCCTGCAGGAGCCAACGTCACAGTACCGATGATACTATTAGGAAGAGATCCTAAGTATTTTTCAGAGCCCGACACGTTCATGCCTGAGAGATTTCTTCCTGAAAATGTGCAAAACAAACATCCGTTCCTAAATATTGCTTTCAGCGCCGGACCAAGGAATTGCATTGGTAAAAACAAACTTGTGTAAATATTTTTTTAAATCTCTTCAACTTGTGATTAAAAATATAACTATTAAAATTTATTTCTTGGCCAAATTTTGAGATTATTCCTTAAAAATTTCAAATTTACTTTTTAAAATATTTTGACTTTCTTTTTTTAACATTAGCTGCACACAGGAAAATAATTTCTCTCAGGGCCTAAGGCATTTTAAGATACGCTATGTTAAGAGTTTTTTTTAAGGAAAGGAAGAAGAGGAAGTTCTGAAAAAAAAGTGCGAAGGGTGGGTAGGAATCTTGTGGTCTTAGTAATCTTGGTGTCAGTGTGTCCGGGAGTAACAGACGTATGAATCCATCCCTTTTCCATTTTTTCCATTTTCTATTTATTTTTTGAAAAAATCTGCTAATAAACAAAAAATATAATGATCAACAAAGGTTACAAAAATGTAAGCTAAAAAGTAAAAAGTTTGATCTAAGGCCAAGAATTAAAAGTAAGTAGATGGCGTTTTGATAACCGTTCAAATGGCATTAATTAAAAATTGCACTGAACGTTAATGATCACCAAATATGAATTTGAAATGTGTCAACCTTAATAATACTAGTATAAACAAATAGTCGAAAATTGTGTTTTGCAGAAACATAGAATTTTTTTATTAAAATGTGAGAATTGACAACCAAGTGATTATTTCTTTATCAATTTTTGACATTGAAAAAGATCCGGGGACAATTGACATTTTCTGCAATCATTCTACTGAAAACAATGAAGGTGTGATGAAATTAATATATTTTACATTTGTTTCCAGGTCAAAAATTTGCAATACTAGAGATAAAAAGTATCCTGTCAAAAGTTCTCAGATCTTACGAACTGTACCCTTCGGGAGTGGATTTAAGACTGGCCCCTGAAATTGTTCTCAAATCAAAAACAGGAATGCAGATCGAATTGCGACACAGGGTCGACAAAAATGGTTTTGCGTCCTGAAAACTGAAGATGTAATTTAAGAATACTTTTCCGCGTTTTAATTTTTTTTTACCAATTTCAGCAATAAATCGTTATTTTGTATAATATTTTTCCTTTAAATAACCTTTACCACCGAAGAGATACACCTATAGTAAAAAATTGTGAGCAAGTCCGTGTGTCCGAAGTAAGCTCCATTTTTCCTCACTTCTGGTGAAATCGGTCTAACATTTTGAACTTTGTGTTCCTTGAACAGTTTATAAATTTCGCCAATTTGTACGGAACCTAGAAGTTCAAAAATTTAAATTAAACGGCGATATCAGTTTTCATTCAAATCGGTAACACACGGACATTTATTAAATCCTTTAGAAGTATTTCTGCAGTTTTATTAATGAACTCCACAAACGTTTCGATAGATGAAACAAATTACGGCAGTTAAGAAGTTGTTTTAAGTGTTATCAAATAATATTTCGGTATCATTTGCTGTGGTGTGTGAAAACGCAGTGTTTTCCTTGAAACTCTCAGAGAAGACACTGCGTTTTTACTTAACGATAATAATCAAAATATATCTTTATTCGATGGAATTCGCAACAAGATGTGAATAGGCAAAAACGTTCCTACTTTCCTCTTCCCCATCACCTTCCCCTCTCCACTACCTTGTTACTCCAACTTAAAAATCTAAAATCTCTTTGCACTTATCTATACAGAGCGTTCCATCTGACGAGCTGTCAAATTTCGAATTTGAAGTTTTAAAAAGACTGATTAAACATAATTCTTGATAAAAAAATTTGAACACAAAGATTAGAGTGATTCTAAAATATCTGGCAGTATTTGGAGTCGAATATCAAAAAAAAAACATTAGCTCCACATAAGAGGCCCTCAGGAAAATTATTTTTCGTCGGGGCCTGTGAAAAATCTGGGGATGCTGAGTGGAAGGTCTTTTTGAGGAGAGGAAGGAATAAACGTGGATCTTGAAGAAACCTTTGTGGAGGGATTAAACACGGAGGATGGCAAATCGTTCCATATCCAAGCTGTTGATCTCAAAAATCTGGACATGGTGTAAATGTTCAATTTGTTCAAAAGTATATGGGAGTTATTAAAAGTATAAGAGATAGTTATTATTAATGAATAGAATAATACAACGGCGGGAAATTTGAACACGTAAAGGTAGGGGCATATTTTTATGACCAAATTTAAATTATGTTTACGTGAAAAAATCTGATTTATAAACATGTAATCTTGGTGAAGAACACCTTTTTGCAAAAGATAACAATCTCTTGACTGAACACAATTGTCATTAAAGTATGAAAACCATATTATTCATAAGATGGCGATGGGAGAGGAAAGAGGTGCCGATACCAAATATGATATACAAGTCCTTTGTTTTAATATGCAATTTTGTTTAAAATCAAGTCTTAGAGCGGAAGTTCCTTCTATTTTAGAAGAAAAGAGAATGTGTACAATTTAATGGCACGCTAATGGCAACCAAAACCATATTTTGTGCGAAATTGAACAAAAACGTGTTATTTAAAAACATTTAGATAGATGCTTGGTTGCTGAGAATAATTTGATTGAATTTATAATACGGGGTGTTCGTACATTCCGCAAAATAGGATTTTTTTAATAAGTTACGCACTAAATTTCCTTAGAGGAAATTCCCAAATAAATTCCGTTACGGTGAAATACTCGCTACCTTGCCATTTCTGCAAACAAGACGTTGACAGTGCTCACAGTGCCACTGAGAGGGTCCACTTCCTCCGTGGTCACGTCCATTCTGTCTCTTGAGAGTACTGAACAATCAGTGAATAGAATACGATACGTACTTCTAGTATATATCACTTCCACGTACACACAACCTATGACTCACTTCACTACAATCTACAAATCTGCTCTGATCATGGACACTGTAACGCTATCCGATAGGTTATAGGAGAAGGCGCAACATGGCGAAATACCCCTAATTATTTTTATTTTTACATTAAGTCCACAGAGGAGAATATTTCTCTTTCATCCTCAGGGAAATATTTTCCCTCGAGGCCTATGTTATCTTAAGGATACTGGGTGGAGGGTCTTTTAAATGAAAGGAGTGAGAGAGATTTTTTGGAAAGGAAAACGGTTAAAGGGCTGGTACGAATCTAGGGGTCAGTGTGGTCCAGGTCCAGATTCGGTCCGCCACTCAGTTGGGGGGCACACGCTTTCGCCGCCATGACCTGAACAAACCTCACTCTCGTGTACTCGGGCACCTATGCTAAGTCACCAAATTAAAGCTACCATTTGTAAGATTTTAAGGTAACTTTCACTATGCTTTCTACCTTTGTATGGTTTAAGAATCGCCCGATATTTTTCACGGTAGTCCTTTATTCGCGCCAAAATTGTGCGCTGTTCCACGATCAGAAGAGACGCTCGTTTCCAAATATTTTCTATTTTAGTAGACACAATTTCAAGAGTATCTCTTACCAAATCCTGGAATTGTTTTTCTGTACTTAGCAAGACGTGAATAAAATATTTCATCATGTCTTCATAACTTGGTAACACACTACCCCCGCGGCCCCGCGTCTTATAATATATAATTTTTAATTAATAAATATTATAATTTTTTTTTAATACTATTATTTAAGGCGCGGCAATTTTTATTTATTATGAAATGTAAAAGAAAAAAATTACGTATTAATATTGACACAAAACTGTTTTATAAAAGGACAATTTTTTACAAGATTTTAAATAATTCAAATACTTTGGGGCAGTACACGGTTGACGGCCTCCGTGGTCCCGAGGCAAGACTCTCGACTCACAATCCGAAGGTCGCGGGTTCGAACCCGGCGTGCGCAAATAAATTTTATTTGATTAATTTGTGTTATTTCACAATTTATTCATTTAAAATAATATATAGTATATTTGCGGCACGTTCCAGAGTGGAAGATACTATCAGTATCGCCCTGGTGTAAGACCACCATTCAGAATTGAAACGTTGCCTGAAATGGCTTTAGCCGTGTTTAGTGACCAGATCTGAATAGCCAGGTACTTCCCTACCTTCCTCTTCCCTATCTTCTTCCCCTCCCCACTACCTTCAGCCTCACAACATACCTCAATTGGGGATGCCATAGTCTCACTGGCTCTAGACGGGAGCAGTTGGGACTCTTGTGCGGTATTTCATATAAAAAAATAAAAAAAAGTTATCAAAATTTCAAATTAATATTTTGTAAACTTAATTGTATGTACTTAGATCATCTATTCCGCACCCCGCCAAAACTGATTTATAAAAAAAAATTCCATACAATGGCGATCCACCCTAGTGAATACCCGCAAACTTAAGCCTACCTTCCTCTCCCTCGTCACTATCACTTCCCCACCTTCAGTCTCACAACATACCTCAATTGTGTATGCCATAATCTCACTGGCACCAGGCAGTTGAGACTCCATGCGGTATTCACAAAAAAACATTTAAATATCTAAGTAATTAAATACTCAAGATAAGAACACGCCTTTGGACTAAATAATCTGAACATAGTGATGGTACTTACAAGCATATCAAATTTTATCTGAATGTTCAAATTAAGAATATTTAGTTTGCAATATATTTTTTTAATTCGTTGATCAAGTAAAGATAGAGCAGTCGCATTTGTTGCGAAGTACTTGGTTCGTTTAGTTCACAAAGGATTCAGTTGTTAAAATAATAAAATATTTAGTGCTGTTTTTAAACATGGGGGTGTTTGTGTATTCGCTTATTACTTTTGTAGTTGCTTTGACAACATATTTTTTTAATAATTACTTGAAAAATAGGAGGTTTTGGAAGTTAATTAATCAGTTTCCCGGTTCTAAAACCAGGCCGTTCGTAGGAAATGCACATCAATTTGGAAAAGATGCTGAAGGTAGATATGAATTGAAATTTTTACCGCCAAAGATATTATATTTATTATTTATTATTTTAACTTTATGAGTAAAACCTCAAACTGTAATATTTAATTAAATGAAGACATTATGAGCATATAATGAGCATACATTATGACATATGAGCATATATTATATAATGAGCATACATTATGACATTATGACATATAATGAGCATACATTATGACATAATGAGCATACATTATGAGCATATAATGTTTCGCTCATAATGTCTTCATTTAATTAGATATTATATTTGTTTTATTTTTGGAGTGTTATGTCGTGTTGCGTTACCTTCTTATTTAGCCAACAATTTTGGACAGCGATATATTGTCCATCCTTAGGGCAGATATTATGTAATATGCCGTTTTGAAATAACTTGCTTCTTAGCCAACGTTTCAGACATCGTTACAGTGTTCATCATCAGGGCAGATGTGTAATATGTGCGTTATGCCGTGTTGCACTATCTCATTCTTTAACTAATATTTAGCCAATCTTTTTTTTTTACATGAACTCCACACAGGAGGCCCTGAGGAAAACAATTTCCCTCAGGGCCTATGTCATCTTTGGGGATGCTGTGTGGAGGGTTTTTTTAAGGAAAAGAAGGAGAAGAGAGTTCAGGGAAGGAAAAGGGTTTAAGGGGTGGGTAGGAATCTGGGGTTCAGTCTGTCCTGGTCATCCGCCTCCAAGACCTAGACAAACCTCATGAACCCGGGCATCCTTGCTAAATCACCAAACGTAGCGAACCACTTGGGGTGACCTGTGGCAGAAGTGTTGGTTATCCAATAAAGGTTCCCGGGGCGGCGGTACCCATTCCCGCCTGCCAATGTTTCGGACAGCGATAAAGTATCCGTAAGCCTAACCTAACCTAACCGGTACGATACACGCTCTCATCGTCTCATAATATACTACACATTTTTCCTGATGTTGGACACCGTAACGCTGTTACATTTACGTAAACATTACAACACCGTTTGCTAAAGAAGGGAGGAGATCAACACGGCATTGTATCACAAAAATAAATTAAAAGAATGCTGAAGGAATTTTATAGATTTTGTCTTTATCCAACCACTCGGACCCATAAGCTTGTTTTCACATTGTGACATTACCAGACATATGTTTGACGTGCAAGGCGTACCTGACTTATGAAAATGAATTTTCATGCTTACAATCATTTTTGTGTTTTAACCGTTTTCTAAATCTTACACCTCTAGGTCGAACAGTGTAATAATCGTAAAAGTAAGTATACCTAATCAGCAAGAAAGGAAAAAAACACAAGTTCAATCAAAACCTGTCCAAAATTGACAGTGGTAACAGCCTAGTAACGATGATAAGCCTGTAATTTATCAACATTTTATCAATGATCATGATATAAGATTTTTTATTTATTTATCTATATACAGTATGTTTACATTGGGTTTTTCGATGCCTGTATCACTAGGATATACCTGTGTCGAGACAGGCTAAGAGATTACTTCCTCATTGTAGAGTTAAGTGTTTCAAGTATTTCAGAAGAAAAAATAAAACACACACGCTATTTTGCTATTTAAATCTGGTGTTTCAAAATAACAACATGGGCATTTGTCTAAAATAGAAGTCTAAAAATTCTCAACGAATCGGCTGTAAACAGCAACGAAATTTTTTATTTTTGTTATTTCATAGTTGCGGTTAAACGATTTTATTTTATTTTATATATACATACATATATGCAAATGCATACATGTAGGGTGTTGGGATGTACTTCCCGATATTATTTGGAGTAAAAAAAAGTTGATGAAATTTTGGTTTCCGGCGATATATTTGATGTTTTTTTCTTCTTTTATGCAGATAAAAACATTTTTTTAAAGTAGGTATTAGATAGTTAGGGGTGGGGCGGTTAGTCGGCTGAGTGACAAGTAGAAAAAGAAGTTTAAAAAAAGTTTTCGTTAAAGTCAAAGGAGACCAAAAAATTGATTTACACTTTTTACTCCAAATAATGTCAGGTGAAGTAAGTCCCTTAACACTCATAGAGTGATATAATATATAAGTTCTTGTGACGTGGTTTTTTTCAATTTTTTAATTTTTTTTTTTTTAATTTTTCAAAAAATTAGCGCTCTACAAATAATCCAATCTAATGTTATTATTACGCTTGCATCTGTTCGTCTGTTCAGTTGAAATTCAAGAATCTGACTACAAGTACAACTCTGGCGCCGCGCCTTACGCAAAACCGTTTTCGTACGTGGAGTTTGTTACAAAATCTACTTTTGTAATAGAAGTGAATTGAAGCAATGATAAAAGATGGTGCCACTTACGTTAATAGCTAGCTTGAGGAACGTCGGCTGGCAGGCATAGGTACTATTGGATTCGTACTTTTGCGGATCTCTCCGGGTATAGAGAGATGGATTGTATGATTATTATAGTAACTGGCAGATTTGAAAAATATTACCACGTTGTGATTTTTTCCAAGCGTCAATATTTTATATATGACATCATTGCCTGTCACGGTTATTTTGTTCCGGTGATTTGGTGTCACAGGATCCGAGGAAACGGCTATTTTTGAAACCAGTTCCTATCGGATTTATAAAATAGCAAAAGCCGCCCGCTGGGCTAAGGAACAAAAACCTGCGAAGCGGGTTTTTAACTGCTGGTTATAATTATTATATTACGTATATGATTTCACAACATCCAGCATAATTTATTTTTAAGAAATTATGTCAAGTCATCCGGTGTGGTTCAGATTCCCATCTCTTGTAATGTATTTTCGCCTTGTGTGATAACATAATTTATAATAGGAACATTACTTGCTAAATGAATTATGTGAAATGTCCAGTTCTGAATAACCAGGCAGATAATTCCCAACCTTCGACTTCCCTATCTACATCTCTCTTTACTTCATAAAACTACCAAACTAGAGACACCATACCTCCTCCCACCGACTCTTTGGGTTGGGTCTTTGTAAACAGAAATCTATGCTGTAATCTTTTTTTGCTTGAAGCGAGTTATTTGGTAATATTCAATTATTTTTTTTCAGAATTACACAAAGCTTTGGTGAAAATGTACAATGAAAACGGAAAATCAACTTTCAAAATTATTTTAGGGAGTACTGCATTCGTTTCATTATGTGACCCGGAAACCATAGAAGTAAGTACACATGGTTTACCTAGTAGGATAGTTAGGGATATAATAAAAATGTGTATATAGTACAAAATATTTTTGATTACATTTTACACAACTGATCAGAATTTAGAAAACTGATTTTTTAAATTATTGCTTTTTTTAATGATTCTAGACGTTACTTTCAAGCAATAAAGAACTGACTAAGATGCAGGACTATGAATTTCTTCGAGATTGGCTTGGCGATGGTTTACTTATTGCTACAGGTATGTCTATTAATCATGACAGAAACAAAAAATAACACATCTTTAATAAGCGTTTCAAATCGCAGATTATGTTAGAAGTTTTGTAAACTTATTTAAAAAAAATCATTTATATTATTCTTTTGGCACATTTTACCATGTGTTAAATGTTTTTATTCCCAAAAAGTAATGTAAAGTTTAAACTCAAAGACCAGTTGATTATTTTAATAAAAAAAAGATCAATCCTTATAAACATCCCTTTTTTTAACAATATAATCTATTTTCAAATGTTTTTTGGTTAGAGTGAGACTCGAACCTTCCTATCCAGAACAGGAGTCAACCGCACTGCCACCTAGTCAAATTCCAGTTAGTCAACACCGACATTTATTTGGTAAATTAACTATGGTGTCATAGAATTTCACAGAGTGAGAAAAATGTGCATTTATTTTGTCGGCGTGTGGTGCGCGATTGTCCCCAAAAGATGAAAGAATCCATTGTTATCGACAAAAATCTATCTTCTTAGTTTCAGCTTTGAACGAATATTGGGAAGTGGTTAATTTCCACTAAATCCAAATTCAACCCCATTCATACTTTCATTCAATCAAGATTACAAAAGTGAAATCCAAAAAGATATATTCAAAAAGAGCGGAGGAGTATTTCAAGGTTTCCCGTTTTTGTTATATTTGTGACCTTCACACACTTAAATTTTTTTTTTTTCGGAAGATTAAAAACAAGACATTTTATTAAATTAATAATTTCAACTCACAATGAAACAATGACGATGCTTAAATGTACATTTAAATGGCCTCAAATGTACGTTTAAAACTCTAGTACCTTACTTCAAGACTGCATAAAATTTCGACGAATAAATTATGTGGGTTGTTCAATGATGGTGCGCCTGTTTTGCCAGAATAAGATACGTAATATTTTTAATGCGATTGTTTACTGTTATGATATGAACTCTTATATTTCCTATTTTCTAGATCAAAAGTGGCGTAAACAGCGAAAAATCATAACGCCTACATTCCATTTCAAGATTTTGGAGCAATTTGTCGATGTTTTTAACGACAAGGGCGAAATTCTGGTAAAGAAATTGTCGTCTCAAACAGGCAAAGTTTTTGACGTCTACCCTTTCGTTACTCTGTACGCCTTGGACGTGATTTGTGGTAAGGAGATTTTTCATACGAGGTTTTTGAAAGGACAAAATGTGAGATTTTTATGAGGTTATATCCGGTGTTTTGGGTGGCTTGAACCCGGTTTACCCAGATTTTTGCAATTTTTGTTATTGCTGACCTCAGGTGTCAGATGTTGCAAATAGTTTAAGCTTCATTTTTATGATTTATAAATCGGGTATGAAGATTAAGAAAACACATGACATACTTGCAGGAAGGAATAATTTTGTGTCAAAAATCAACAGAGCTCAACATCTGAGAGCCCGAAACAATTATTGTATGAAACACGACGTTTTTTCAAACACATTTTTTATAGAATTATTTTTTGCGAGAGATGCTTATTGCAGTAGAAAGACGACACCAATTTTTTAATAAAGATAGATTCAAAAATAAAGGCGGCTTATTACGCGAATTTGATGTTGATATTAATATCACCGTATTAATAACAACATCAATTTCGTTCTTACGTCTCCTTATCTGAGTTGAGTGATACACTGTCTGTTCGGTACATTATACCTATTTATAATTCGGTGCAAAGAGATCATGTTTCGATATCTTATCAAAGAATTTGAAGGAAAAATAAATGCTTACAAAAAATGAACGCCTGGTTAATCGTTTTACTAGAGGATTGTAAGACTGAATAGCAGATAAATATTTGTGTTTTATATATTTTTTTTCAAATTAAGTACATTATTATTTTATTATTTTTAGAAACCGCGATGGGACTAAACATACGTGCTCAGGAGAACGCAAAGTCGGAATACGTGACAGCTGTGTACCGGTAATGGGTTTTACATAATATATATTTTTTTTTATTTGAATACCGCACAAGAGTCCCAACTGCTCTCGTCTGGAGTCAGTTAGACTATGGAATCCCCAATAGGGGTATGTTGTGAAGCTGAAGGTAGTGGGGAGGGGAATGAGATGGGGAAGAGGAAGGTGCTAGGAACTCTCTTTAGGTGGAAAGATAGGAATGGCGTAAAAAACTCACTGTAGATTATGTAACGGGCTGGGTTGGTGTCCACATAAGAATTCACATAAAATGTTCCAAACTGTACAGATGGTATGATCAACATAAGTTATTTGAAGTCTTTGCATACACATGTAATTAGCACTTCGAAAATATGAACAAATATGAACTTCATAATAATACATTGCTTATCCGCCAAAGGTTACCTATGCACATGTCGAAGGTTGTCACTACACTACACTTTTGCACTGTAGGTAGTGGAAGGTAGGTAGGAGGTAGGTAGGAATTTTGGGAAAGGACAATCAAATTCCAAACAGAAGGGGGGAAGTATCTGACTATTCAGATCTGGTCACCAAACACGGTTAAAGCCATTTCAAGCAACGTTTCAATTCTGAATGGTGTCAGGGCGATACTGAGAGTATCTTGCACTCTGGAACGTGCCGCAAATATACTATTTATTATTTTAAATGATTTAATTGGGTATTTTAAATGATGTAAAAAAAAATATTTCCTACACCAACTGTAACATTTAACGTCTGTAATTTTTGTTTTTTCACTGTTGACCTTGGATTTTTTTTAATTTTTGGGGGGTTCGAAATGGTTTTGTTATGAAATTCAGCAATGATGGGTCTCTTGAATTTTGTTTTAATTTATTTGCCAATATTTCAAAAATGGCAGATGATGTTGTTACTTTTCATCCGTATCGCAGAACCAGACCAAGATAAATTCTACTTCGTAATGTCTACTTTTTTTGCAAAATCAGCTTACAATACTAGAAAACTCGCATTATTCTATGTTTTATTTTATTTCAGTAAATACGTAACATTAAAATTTCAATATTTATATTCGTTATGGCACGCAATTGGGAACCACTCAGTTTTTTTTTTCATAGGTCTATCTTCGATTTATCTTATGATAAAATAAGAAATT
Source organism: Glyphotaelius pellucidus (assembly GCA_936435175.1). Taxonomy (NCBI): domain Eukaryota; kingdom Metazoa; phylum Arthropoda; class Insecta; order Trichoptera; family Limnephilidae; genus Glyphotaelius; species Glyphotaelius pellucidus. Next base: position 28,575,287 of record OW386547.1, read on the forward strand.
TCGTCAGTAAATTGATGATTATTTAACCTTCCGTGTACCAGACGACTTAAAATCTCCTAGTCTAATACTAGGTGGGGTATGACATACCCCAAAATACAAAAGTGATGAAATTATCACATTTATTTTTTCTACGGAATTAAACATTTGGTTTTTATAAATACATAGTAATATTTAGGTTTAAGTAAAACTCTAAATAGAAAATATGTATTAAAACATTTTAACCATAAAAGAACAAAAAAACACAACTTCTGTAATCTTTATAACCTAACTATCATATTATTAAGTACTCATTTTAAACGACACTTTTAATTATAACAATCGTTTTAATTTTACAAACTGGAATATATTTTATAATAATTAAACATAAATGAAATATAAGAAATGATAAATTTATGTATCATTTCTATGTTTATCATAAATTAAACAAATGAAAGATATATATCTTTGTATCAGCAAGCCGTACGAGGTGGAATCTGTGAAACCCATACGCACTTTAGGGGCGTGTAACTCACTTGGCGGTCGCCGCTGGACTGACTTAGCAACACTTATCGGAGCGGCAACTTTGCAATTCCAACAACTGGGAATTCGCACTTTGGCGCTATTACAATTTTGAAATTGTTGCGATTTTCGAAGAACTGGGGTATGTCACACCCCACCTGGGACACGGAGGGTTAATCGAACAACAATGATTCAAATTAAAAAATATTTACAAAAATTACAAAATTTATTTTTTTCAGAATCTGTGAACTTGTCATGGCACGCAGTTGGACGCCACTCTACAGAATCAACTTCCTATATTCCTTCACCAGTACCTATAGAGAACAGGTTAAGCTACAGAATAAATTGCACAAGTTCACTAATGATGTGATCAAATCAAGGAAGGAAGATATCGCAAAGAGGATGAACGCCGATGAGGTTGAACTAAATGCTGAGGATGCTGCCATTGGAAAGAAGAAGAAAATAGCCTTTTTGGATCTGCTCTTGTTAAGCAAGACCGCTGAAGGGGAAACGCTGTCTGATCAAGTCATAAGGGAAGAGGTCGATACTTTCATGTTTGAGGTAAGCAAGCTTTTTATTCTTAAGCATACTTAAAAAAAATCATTGTACGAAAATTTGTAGATTATTTGTCAATACTGGAGAACGCTTCATTTATCTCGTATCTACTCTCTCCTACAACAAGTATCTTCAAAAATACCCTCCATGCAGACCGTGCAGTATCCCAAAGATGAAATAGGCCATAAGAGAAAAATATTTTTGTTGGCCTCCTGTATGAATTTGATATGAAAATAATCATAAAAAAACTGAAATATTTATTAATTTATTTAAATATATATTACAGTATAATATATATACCTTACAAAACGATGCTTTGTCTGTCCAACTGGGAAGGTTTCCCGTTTCAGGCCAGCCAAATTGCACAATTAGTTCATAATATTCTATATAAAGGAATGGTTTCTTTATGTCCTTGAAAGCATCGCAAGGATGTGATTCTTACTAGGTCATTTTGGAGAACATTAATGTTTGCATTTGGACAAAGGAATGGTTTTTTTCAAGAGATCGCAGGATGAGATGCTTTCAAGGTCATTTTGGAGAACATTATAATTGCATAATTAAAATTACAGCATGTACTATATTTAAAAATAAATTACTAAGTACTAGAAATTACACATTTGTAAACCAAAGTATCTGACAATGACATATGAATTCCCAATGTATTAATCACTACTTAATTGATATAGAGAATAAACCAGTTTAAGAAGACTTGTCTTACAGTTAAATTTGAATAGGCAACATTGAGAACTTAGATTTTAAAAGTGCTTGTAATTTTTTACAAGAATCAAAAAAAAACAAAGCAAAAGATTCGTAAATTTAAATTGAAATATCAAAAAGGGAAAACCAGTTATTAGGAACATAAAAAATAAATTTTAAAATTAACCAAAAAATATCTCTCAGATTCCTCTTATGTACAAAAAAATATCTCTCAGATTCCTCTTATGTACAAAAAAATATCTCTCAGATTCCTCTTATGTACAAAAAAATAGCCTCTGGGATTCATGTTAGTACACGTTATTTTCCTCACATAATTTATTTTATCAAAAGTATAACTATTATTTTTTTCCTTATGTATTACATAATAACTTTTTGATGAAAGCTAACAAGAAAAAAAAAATAATGTATCGATAGCGTTAAATTATATTACTAACTAATTAAATAAGTACTTAAAAATTAATTACACCTTAACATAAAGTTTTTAGTACACATTAGGTATGTGAGTTTGTGTTAGCATGTGTTCGCTCTCGACTCTCCCCATGCTCAGAAGTCAATCGTTAACCCATTTACGCAGAGTGTTTGTGCTTTTCGATTTCCATACATCGGGTATGAGGTTGAACAATTTTGGCCCTAAGTAGGAGAATTGTCTTTGGGCATGTGATGTGTTGGTAGTGGGTGGAACTACTGGATTCCTTCCTGAATGACGGGTGTTGTGAAGATGATCAATAGATGAGAAGTGGTGTCGATGTTTTTGTGTATGTAAAAGAATTTTTCTTATGTACAATTGCCTTACATCAAGAACTTATATACTTTAATAATATCAAACAACCAAATAATTACGTAAGCTTTTTGATCATCAAATAATTTTATAACCGAAAACAAGCACAGGAAAGAAAATAGTGACTGCCAATGGAAAATTTAAAACAGAAAAATCCGATAAAACATTCGTTCACTTCAAGGAAGCAGCGCCAGCGCTACATATGCGTGATTCGTGATTATGGACTGATTTTCAAAAAAAATTAGGTGTTGAAATGCCACTTTGTTCAGTTGTCGTGTAACCCATTCACTGTACATGTAAATGAAGCCATGTTGAATTTATTTTTTTTATTACGCTAATACCGCATAAAAGTCTAACCACTCTGCTGAAATTATGGCATTCCCAGTTAGGGTATATTATGAAGCTGAAAATGATTGAGAAGGAAAGGAGATGAGAACGATGAAGTTTGGAAATAACTTGGCTATTCAGATCTGGTCACTAAAGTGATGGCAAGCAACGATTTAATTCTTAATAATGGTCTTTAACCAGGGTGACACCTGCTGAGAGTATATTTACTCAATGAATCAAATTATTTTTAAAGTTGTTTATTTATAGGGTCATGACACAACCTCCGCGTGCATCAGTTTCGCCCTCTATTGTCTATCCAACTACCCAGAGGTACAGGCCGCGGCCTTTGAGGAGCAACTGGACGTCATGGGGAACCATCCCCATAGGCCGAGTTCCTACAACGACCTGCAGAACATGAAGTACTTAGATCTGATAATCAAGGAAACATTGAGAATGTATCCATCGGTACCAATGTACGGAAGAAAATTGACCAACGATATGACACTCCCAGGTATAAATTTAACTTTAATACACCTACATATTAAATTTTTAAATTTGTCAATTTTAATAATTTTATTATTCATTTCTGTTCAGTTCAGATAAGTTCAGTTCGATAATGGGTTCGATAGCCTAAACAAAAATGAAAATGAGAAATAAAATTTAATTAAATGAAGACATTATAAGCAAAACTCAATCGATAATCTGAAAAGAAATTCAGAAAAAGATACCGTCACCTCCAGCACTTGAACCTTTGCCTTGCCGGGATGCAGCTCTACCAACTGAGATACTATCTAGATAGCATTTAGTTCGGGATTGAATCTTGCAATCTGCCAATAAAGACAGCAGCTAATAACATTATGCGTTGTAAATGAAGATGATGTTGGCAGTTCTTATCCGAAGTATGATACAGTTAAATATGTCCGATTCGGTTAGGGACACTGTAGCTCCATGAACTGGTAGAGCTGCGCCCCGGCAAGGCAAGGTTCTGGGTTCGAGTCCTGTCTATATTTAATTAAAATTACAATTTGAGGTTTTACTAAATTGAAAATAAACAAAATAATAAAATAAAACCAATATTATTACGCAACCGATATTTAATTTGATTTTTTTTAATTTTACAAAATATAAAATGAGTTAGTCATGAAAAATGAAGAAAAAAAAAACTAGTTTGAACAGATACAAGGTTAGGTTTATGGTTTAGTTTTTATCATCGCTTTTAATAACTTTATATCTTTTGTTGATTTTCCACTCTGTTTTGAGTTGTTATGGAACCCTAAAATAATACAATGTATGTTATAATCAGCGAATACAGGGAAGGGGATTCTTTTATGGGGTGACCGGCCAACTCGGAATGAAACCAACTCAGAAACATCTCAGATAAGTCATTTAGAGTGATAAAAAAAATTTATAAAAAATTGGTTAAATAGGTTACGTTAGGTTAGGGTTATCGGCTAATTTGAAATTATTTTTTTCATAGCTTTTAATGACTTTTCAAGGAGGTGTTGAGTTGACTTTATTCTCAGTTGGCATGGAACCCTTTTATGGAAGCCGTCCAAGAATCCAATCAGCCGATGAAACCGTATATGGAAAAAAAAAAAAATATTTTTTTCTTCCTTTGAAGACGCTGTGAGAAGAGTTTTTTTGAGTAGAGGTAGGAATGAACATGAATCTTGAAGAGACCCATGTTGTAGGAGGGAGGAAACACAGAGGCCGGCGAGTCTTTCTACAACCGAGCTGTTGAAATCAAGAAAGAGTCGTAGTAACGATCCACCATCACAGTTCTCTTGTTACATGTCAACCGTGTACATATGTATGTTAGGCGCGCATTTGGCGTATTTCGTGACTACGAATCTTTGCCGAAGTGATCAATGACGCTAGTTCTTTGTAGCAACTTTCATTTTAATACCGGTAGAATAAGGACAGCACACCTATCTAGCGCCTGTGCTTTAAAGATCGCAATCCGCTTGTTAAGATAGGGGAATCTATTAAACAAACTGCCCGTGTCTGCACAGAGTTAAGGGGTTTTTCGGGAATTTCGAGGCTTCAAACCAGAGGTGGCTGCCAAATTCAACAGTAGGACACACTTGAAATTTATACAGGCTCAACAGTTATGTACTATTAAAGTATCTGGTCTGGTCAGTGGTTGAGTAGGCATCGCATGTCTGGTCAGTGGTTGAGTGGGCATCGCGTTTGGGTACCACCCGGGCGTCCCGTGCACCCGGGCACCCGTGTTCGATTCCTCGGCTGGCCAAGTCCTCCATCACAACACAAGCAATATTTTCGGCTTTCTGTGGTGGTAGTAGGAGATTTTTAAACATTGTTGGGTTATTCGTAACCTGGGAATGTTTGTCTTTCTTTTTTAAAAAAAAAAAAAAATCTGCTACCCTGTGTAGTACGACCAGCTTCTAAGATGCTAGCTTGACTCTGGCTTAGATAAAAGCTTCATGTGACGTGTTTGGCGTGTTTCCCGAGTGTGCACCGGTGCCGATGGGATCAATGATATAATAAATAAACCTTAGACTTTATTATGATGTAAGTTTTAGGTTAGACCTCGAACTACATAAACGTAAATCTAGTCCCAAAAACAAGAAATTCGTATTTTTTCAAAACTTATCTTTCGTAACTGTTAAATTTTCAACATCGTCGTCTGCACAACAAAGTTTGGTGTATTATATAACATAACGAAACGATGACGATCGCGCCATTCTGCAGTTGAACCTTAATAAACTATGTGAGTGGTGTTCTGTCAATGATTTACAACTAAATATTGGTAAATGCCAAATTAGTTTTTACAAAGGTAAAAATCCCCTTAACTTTTCTTATGATATGAATGGTGTCAATCTTCTTCGTGTATCGCAGATTCGTAATCTTGGTGTTATATTCAACGAGAGTTACTACAGTTCAACGTACACATTGATGAAATAACAAGCGATGCAATGAGAAAACTAGGTTTTATTTTGAGAATGGGGGCAAATTTTAAAAGCATGTCAACATTTAAACATCTGTATTGCTCATTAGTACGTAGCAGATTAGAATACAATTCTTCCGTATGGTCACCATACTATAAAGTTCATTCTCAATCATTGGAAAAGGTACAAAATAAATTCCTTCGGTACATCAATTTTAAAATGAAAATTCCAATCGAACTTATAAACTATAATTATTTACGCGCTGAAACCAGACTTCTTAAATTATCAGAAAGAAGAGTGTTAATCGATTTATTATTTTTATACAAAATTATGAAATCTTTAATTGACAGCCTTAATTTGCATTAACATACCTGCCAGACAAACTCGTAGCAATGATATTTTTAAATGCAACAATAAAATCAATACTAATTACTATATTCACTCACCAATTCCAAAAATCCATAACCTTGCAAATAAATACTGCGAATTAACAGATATATTTAGTGTTGACAGTTTTCAATGTTTCAAAATTTAACTAATCTCGATTTTATCTGCTAATAATTAACTTTTATTATTTTTTTGTTCTTTTCATAAAATCTTTTCTCATCCAAACTTTACTAGTATAATATATACTTATTTTATTATATATTTTTTTCTGTTCTATTTGTAGTAATAAACAGGTATAATTGTTTGTTTATACCCTAATACTAACTAGCTCTTTTTCATTACACTTTGTTTTATTTCAGGTCTTATTATTAATAATATGTATAAATGTTTTAGCTGAATTGTATTAGTTTTTTGTAAGTACAACTCGTACTTTTTCATTTCATATCTTTTAATTTATGTTACAAATCTTATTATTAAAATCTCTCTAATTGTATAACGTTTTACTTTTTACCTACCATCTTTACTTCTTTGTACCATGTGTAAAACCTATTTATGTTATCTTTGTTATTTAAACACACTAGTATGCAGTAAATCATAAAAATGTTATTTTGTATGTAAAAGCCCATAATGGCGTTAAAGATTAATAAAATAAAATACATAAATAACATAAAACGTCTGTGATGTAACTGAATCAGAGATCTGACAAAGAAACGTTCAACATAAGATTACATAACCATAATGTTAAGACTGTTAAGTGCTTTTTTTATTTCTAGACGGTAAGATTCTTCCTGCAGGAACTAACGTCACCATACAAATGATGCTCTTAGGAAGAAATCCTAAGTATTTTTCGCAGCCTGACACGTTCATGCCTGAAAGATTTCTTCCTGAAAATCTACAATACAAACATCCGTTCCTAAATGTTGGTTTCAGCGCCGGACCAAGGAATTGCATAGGTAAAAACAACCTTTTGTATATATTTTTTAAATCCCCTCAACTTGTGACTAAAAATATAAATATAACAATTTATTTTATCGGGAAAATTTTGAGATTTTTCCTTAAAAATTTCAAATTTACTTTGAAAATATTTTGACCATTTTTATTTCTAACATAAGCTCCACACTGAGCAAAATAATTTCCCTCAGAGCCTAAGTCGTTTTAAGGGATGCTGTGTGCAGAGGTTTTTTTGAGGAAAGGAAGAAGAGGAAGTTTTGAAAAAAAAAGTGTGAAGAGTGAGTAGGAATCTTGGGGTCAGTGTGTCCGGGAGTGACAGAAGTATGAATCATCCTTTTGCCGTTTTCTTTTCAACTTTTGATCGAATCTGCTAATAACTAAAAAACATTATGACCGACATGCTTAACAGCTTACAACAATTTAAGCTTAAAAGTAAAAAGTTTTATCAAAAGCCAAGAATTAGCAGTTGGCGTTGTGATGACCGTTCAGATGGCAATAATTAAAAATTGCACTGAACGTTAATGTCACTAAATATGATTTTGAAATCTATCAACCTTAATAAGCCTTGTATAAACAAATAACCAAAAATTATGTATTGCGGAAACATACAATTTTTTTATTAGAAATGAGAATTAATAACCGAGTGATTTTTAAGAATTTTTGACATTGAAAAAGATCCGGCGTTAATCGACATTTTCTGCAATCATTCTACTGAAAAAAATGAAGGTTTGATGAAATTAATACATTTTGAATTTGTTTCCAGGTCAAAAATTTGCGATTCTTGAGATTAAAAGTATCCTATCAAAGATTCTCAGATCTTACGAACTGTACCCCTCGGGAGTGGATTTAAGACTGGCCCCTGAAATTATTCTCAAATCTAAAACAGGAATGCAGATCATATTGCGACACAGGGTGGACAAAAATGGTTTCGCGTCCTGAAAACTGAAGATATAATTTTGGAAAATTCTTTATTTTTTTTTAATAATTTCAGCAATAAATCGTTATTTTGTATAATTTTTTTCGTTTAAATAACCTTTACCACTGAAGAGACACACCTGTAGAAAAGTGTTGTAAGCCAGTCCTTGTGTCCAAAGAAAGCTACATTTTTCCTTACTTCTGGTGAAATTGATCAAACATTTTGAAACCCAGAAAATCTTTATCAATTTCGCCGATCTGTACGTAGCCTAGGAGTTCAAAGGTAAAACTGGTGACATCAGTTTTCATTCTAATCGTAACACATGAAGAGTAATTAATTTCTATAGATGTTGTTTGGTTTTATGATAGGTTAGTACCAAACCAAGAAGGAACGATTGATTAGTATTATGGAAGGCCAGTAGGTACTTATTTTCAACCATTTCAAATGCATTATTTGTTCTATTAAAACAAAACAAATGAATAGAGTTTTTTCATTTGTTTTTGTAAAAGTAAAATTTTCAGCGTCTTCTATTGTTTTACCTCGCAATGAGAACAACCATATTTTTGTGTGATATAATTTGCCCGTTTTATCTGAAATACTCATAGTTGTCGGTGGTGATTTGTTTATTGAAAATAGTATAATAAATCGATAGATAATCGAAAAATACTTTTAATTGCCTTAGTCCTAAAACTTTTACATTTGATCCTTCCACGCCGGACGATTTAAATAAAAAATCAATTTACAATCGGAGTCGAAACCACAACATGAACCAGCATCCAGGGGAGAAAAAGTTGATCCACCGAGAAGACTACTGAGAAGATAAGCAAACCACGGGCAAGTTGACCATCCTATCACATTCCTTCCTTCCTTCTTTCCTATAAAATAACAGTTTCAATCTAAACATACTACGGTGTTTTATTGTTCTATAAAAAAGTCCGAACGGGCTAATTGTTGCAAATGATATTCGAGGTTATTAAAATGTTTTTGTGGCAAGCTATATGATATGGTACCGCAATAAACAGATTAAAATATTAAATAATATATTTAATTCGTTAATATTCAAAACAATAGGACAAAAGGTGAAGCTTTTTGTTTATTGTTTTTGAGCAGTCGATAAAACAGATAACCCTCGAAACTAAGCAAGGAACCGTCGGTAAGGTAGGAAAATTTAATGAAAGTACTAAACAGTATCTTTTGTTTTGAGGTATTGAACTGAATTCATATTCGGTACAAAAGAGACATTGTAGTAACAATAAGATTTATTGTTACAACAATATAATAAAAAGAAAAGAAGTTTAAATACTAAACAGTATTTTTAAATTTCTTCTCTTAAAAATCAAACATATTTGATTGAAATATCGTAATATGAAACATTTATCGCGAGTCGGTAAAGTAGAACACCCCGACAGTCGGCAAAGTAGATGTCGGGAAAGTAGCGGAATTCAAAGCAAACAACGTAGTGACAGATGTTGCTAGATTGTTGTAGATTTTATTTATAAAATCTTTACGAATAAACTTTCTGTGAACAAAAACAATACAGGTGTAGTGATAACCTAAATTAAAATTGGATTACGTACTAGATTAATTTCTGTGAGTATTATTTGTCTATTGATTTGTTGGTTAATTTATCGCAACCATGGATCTTAAAACTTTGATAGCTCAACGAGAGGTTTACAAGTCCGATGTGACTCGTTTTAAAAACTGTTTAGAAGGCAATATAACATTGTCAGAAATAAAAGTAAAGCTACAAAAATTTGAAACGATACTAGATGATTTCGATGCCTTACAAGAAAAAATTGAAGTGTTATCTCCAGATGAATTGGAGGACTATTTTGAACGGGAAACGTTTGAAAACGCGTATTTTAAAGTTTTGGCAAAAGCTGTAGACATATTAGATACTAAAGGTCAACCTTCAAATACAAATAACTTTAAAAAAGAGGACGAAGTTCTCAATTCTCAAGCGTCCACTTCAAAGCAAGATACTTTGGTATCGAATCATGCTGCAGTTACGAATAATTTTATTTTATTATCTACAGCAGTAATTAATGTGCAAAATAATAATGGCGATTTAATTAAAGCTCGTGCCTTATTGGATTCCAGAGCTCAATCAAACTTTATTAGTGAGAATTTTGCAACAAGATTACAATTAAAGTCTAAAAGGATTAATATACCGATTACGGGAATTCAAAATAAAGTTTTACATATTAAAAATACTGTAGATTTGACAATATTTTCGAGATATTCCTCTTATGAAAGGAGATTGAATGCCTCGTTTTACGAGAAGTATCCAGTAATCTGCCGCAAATTTCTTTCCAGAAAAAAGATGCTGGCATTCCAAATGGTCTGCAGCTAGCTGATCCTAGTTTCAATGAAACCAGCCCCGTAGACATGCTGATTGGAGCTGATACATTCTGGGAAATACTGCGGCAAGATCAACTCAGGATTGGAGATTCAGGGCCCATACTAGAGAGGACTGAATTCGGATGGCTGGTGTCAGGACCTATCTTTGCTGCAAAAATGAAAAGGCCTGTAAAATTTTGTCATCTTTCGTTAAATTTAATCCCTAAACAAAATGAAAATTTCTGGAAGTTGGAGGAATTAATTCCAATAAAACTCAGAAAGCGGGTGAGGGAACCTCAGGAATCTCGGAATCTCAGAATCTCGGAATCTCGGAAACTCAGGAATCATGAGGAGCAAGCGTGTGAAGAAAACTTCAAGGACATGCATCGAAGAAACGACGAGGGTCGTTTCACGGTAAGATTACCGCAGCGCCCCTGTATTGAGCAGTTGGGTGAAACACTGCCTGTGGCAGAAAAGAAACTCTGCAATCTTCAGAGGAAGTTTACCTTAAATCCTATAACAATGCAAAATTACACAGAATGTATGCAAGAACACCAGGATTTAGTACGCAGGACACGGTGTGAAGCGCCGTCTCCGAATAAAATTAATTATTATTTACCGCATCATGCGGTTTTCAAGGATTCTAGTACAACCACCAAGACTTGTGTGGTATTTGACGGATCATCAAAATCATCTACTGGAATTTCTTTAAATGACACCCTCATGGTAGGGCCGGTTTTACCAAAAGATTTATGCGCTCAATTATTATTTTTCAGAAGACACCAGTACGCGTTAACAGTAATAGCGAAGCTATTAATGCAACGTCTGTGGCAGAGCAAAACTCAGTGGGACGAGGATATTCCCCCTGACATTTTGAATGTTTGGAGAGCTTATATAGGTGAATTGCCGCAGATAATTAATTTGAAGGTACCTATGAAAATCATTTGTCAAAATTATGTGAAATTACACTTGCATGGATTTTGTGACGCATCGGAAAAGGCCTACGCGACCTGCGTAGACATGGTCTCTACCGATGCTTCGGGTGGGAACCACTCCAATTTAATAATTTCTAAATCAAGGGTGGCGCCCATTGACCTAGTATACCCTAGACAAGCCGTCTCATAGTAAAAATCAGAAAAAATAACCCCAAGTATCAGTAATTTCGCAATACAACTCTCCTTCGAATTCCGCCGTCTTGCATGCGAATTCTCGGCAATATAAAACTGAGCACCGTCTGATTCCATTGTGTGATTTGTCGAACTAACACTTCAAAAGGTGAACACGTGTTGCATGCGTGATGTTTCGACAAGCTGTGTTGTATATAAATGGTTTTCAAAGTGGGGATCGCGAGACATTCATAAATTTAATTAGACAAAAATATTTTTTTACTTTATTATGACAAGCGATTCAATTTCGGAGGCGAGTATGGGTACCGCCGCCTCGGGAACCATTTATTGGATAACCAACGCCTCTGCCATAGGTCACCCCAAGTGGTTCGCTACGTTTGGTGACTATGCAGGGGTGCCCGGGTTCATGGATTGAGGTTTGTCCGGATCTTGGCAGCGGATGCGTCTGATAATTTTTTAATTTTATTTTTCTGATGAACCGTATGGCTCGTTGTCAACCACCAAGCAGCAATTACGTCGAAGTGTCCTGTTGAAAGCGGTGTACACTCTTTAGATTAACCATACTTTAGATTCGTGTACAAAAACTTGTACACAGTCCCGTATATGTATATATTGATCATGAGTTTTAAATAAAAAAAATCCATTCATCGTTTGCTTAAAAATAATTACGAAAAATTGACCCTTTTACCGCCCACGCACCGTGGGCTGCCCAGGTTGGTCGCTTATCATTAACACAGTGATGAGCAACCAGCAGCCCGCAAGCCCTTTTACTGCTTTCCGGACTTTTGACTACAAAAAATATCAAAAAAATTGCGCTAAAAAATATTCAAAGGCTTCTGTTCTGTTTTGCAAAATGTCTTAGCCGAAAACTATAATCTTTCTTAAAAGTTTTGAATCAACTGCTCAATCATTAAGTTTTTTTTGTGTATAGGAATCATAAATAGGTCGAAATTTGAGCACGACCAGCAGATCAGCAGAAAGCTGGCTGCATGCCCGCATGGCAGCAGAGCGTTCTGGTCGCTTGCGGGCTCAATAGGTCGCAATTTCTGCAAATCCAGTCTGCCACCTCTTACCAGAACTGACGGCTCTCTAGCTAATACCGCCGCCGAAAAGGCTAACTTATTAGGCAAAATGTTCGCGGAAAACTCGACCCTCGATGATCAAGGTGCTATCCCGCCGTCGGTTCCTCACTGCGGTTTTCATATGAAAAAGCTGAGGATCCGGCATCGGGATGTACTCCAAGTCTTACGAGGGCTCGATGTTAATAAAGCTAGTGGGCCTGACGGAATACCTGCCCTGGTATTGCAGAGGTGCGCTGCAGAAATAGCTCCAATTTTGACGAAGCTTTTCAAAATGTCCCTGAAGTTTGAAAAAAGCGATCATTCACCCTATTCCAAAGAAAGGTGACCGCTCCAACCCGGCCAACTACCGCCCCATAGCGATCACATCTGTTCTGTCAAAAGTGATGGAACGTGTGATCAACGACAAACTGCTCACATACCTCGAGAAGAACAAAATTATTAACGACCGTCAATACGGATTCCGGCGGAACCGCTCGTGCGGCGATCTTCTCGCGTATGTGACGCATGTTTGGGGGCGGTGCCTGGAACGTTTTGGTGAAACCCAAACGGTTTCACTGGATATTTCCAAGGCCTTTGACCGGGTTTGGCACCGAGGGCTTGTCAACAAACTGCCTTCTTACGGACTTCCCGCATCCTTGTGTACGTGGATTGCCGACTTTTTGAGGGAGAGGTCGATTCAGGCGGTTGCTGATGGTTTCACCTCTTCCTCGAATTCGATAAATGCTGGCGTCCCACAGGGATCGGTTCTGTCTCCGACTTTGTTTTTGTTGCACATCAATGACCTCTTGACGTGTGCACCGATTCATTGCTACGCGGACGACAGTACAGTCCATGATAGCTTTTTGTTTGACAAACCTCCAAAGGGCTCACAAACCCCAATGGCTCGGAGGGCTTTGAAGCAAAGAATGGACGGTTATCTCGAGAGTGTTTCCTCTTGGGGTAAGAATAACCTCGTCGAATTGAATGTTTCAAAGACCCAATCATGTCTGATCACGTCTAAAAGGGATCGAAATGATAATCTAGTCTCCTTCAACGGAAGCATTCTCCCGAACAGGCCTTCCATTGATATGCTTGGTGTAACTCTAAGTGACCAGCTCAGGTACGGGGGCTCCATCGAGGCCAGAGTTAAATTAGCCTCTCAGAAACTGGGCATACTGTACAGGGCACGCAGATACTTTAATAGTACACAACTGCTAGCCCTGTACAAATCGCAAGTGCGCCCCACGGTTGAATTTGGCAGCCACCTCTGGTCTGGAGCCCCAAAATACCTGAAAAAAACCCTTGACTCTGTGCAGAAACGGGCGGTCCGTTTGATAGATTCTCCTAATTTAACTAACGGATTGCAATCTTTAGAGCACAGGCGCCAGGTGGGAATGCTGTCCTTGTTCTACCGGTATTACAATGGAAGATGCTCCGAGGAACTAGCGTCATTGATCCCCTCGGCACCGGTGCATAGTCGGGAAACACGCCAAACGCGCGCTCAACATTTGTACACGGTTGACATTAGTCACATGAGAACGGGTCGTTTCTACGACTCGTTCTTGAGTTCAACAGCTCGGCTGTGGAACGATTTGCCGGCCTCTGTGTTTCCTCCCTCCTACAATATGGGTCTCTTCAAGACCCATGTTCACTCCTTCCTCTCCTCAAAAACACCCTCCACACAGCATCCTCAAAGATGACATAGGCCCTGAGGGAAATTATTTTTTCCTCAGGGCCTCCTGTGTGGAGTTAATGTAAAAAAAAAAAAAAAAAATTGAAAAATGACAGAAATTCGTAGTTTATTAAAGCCCGTTAGTAAGCGCTCAAAAAGAAGAGGAAGGTGAGATATGTAAATACGAATGTTAGAGGGAGCGCGAAAACGATAATATTTAAGCGAAAATTGTGAAAGTGTTTAATAAAACATGACTCGTTTAAACTATTTTAAAATAGAACCAAAATCTCGCGGGAAATGTCATAGCTTTAAAGAAAAAAAATGAATTATGATTTTTTTCATACATATAACTTGTAATGTAACAAAAATAAAGTGCTTATAATAATTTTCGAATTATACGATTTTCTTCTATCGGAATAATTTCATTCAATTACCGTTTCGGCGTGGCAAATGTATAGATATTATCGTCAAAAACAAAATATATTTTTTTAGAAACTTAAAAACTTAAAGTGTTTTAGAGAAATATGTTGTAAAACGGTAGAAATTCGGAATGCTATGGCTTAAGATAGGTTAACTTTCGACCTTAATTGAAGAATAGTGCAGCGGTTTTTTGTTAAGATCTGCGTTTAATGTATTTTAAAGTTTTCCGTTTTATACAAACCGGGTCGCGTTTTTAAAAAGTTTAAAAACCACTGCCATTTCGTGATGCCAGCCTTTCGTCTATGTGTTAGTATCGGTGTGTGGTGACGTCACAAGCATTTGGGTGATTAAGTGACGTCAGAAACTTTGCTTGCCAAAAAAATAATACGTCAATATTATTACATTTATTAAAACGCTGCCTTAAAGCTATCGGTAAGGCATAATTTTTTTTATGTATTCAGATAGCTGGTTACATTATCGAAAGTAAAGTCCGCGGACTGTACCTTGTACAATATTCGGAAGTAGGATATTTTTGTGATTGAAAAAATTAATTCCGTCAGGACGGCTGGGACAGCAATTAGCTTCAGTGTGGACCGATAAAAGGTAAAACACAAAGCACTATGCGATCCAAATAGTACGAAACAATGCTCGCACTTTTTCATAAATGGGCCTTGAGCCAGTTTTATTTGGTTTCTGGCGTCATTTTTAATTTCACAGGGCATGTCTTGATATACTTGGTCGAAGGTGGCGCCCTTAAAAAACACATCTCTACCTAAACTAGAATTGTGTGGAGCTATATTGTTTGTAAAATTAATTAATTATGTGAAGGAAGCTATTGGTATGCCAGAGGTATCTACTACTTACTGGTGTGACTCACAGATAGTCTTGTGTTGGGTCAAGGGACAATCTGCAAGATGGAACACCTTTGTTGCCAATAGAGTGGCCGAAATTCAAGAATCAAGCCAATCTGCACAATGGAAGCATTTGAAATCAGAATATAATGCTGCGGATGTGTTATCCAGAGGTATTAGAACTTCTCAAATATTGACACACAAAACTTGGTGGCACGAGCCCCCTTGGCCAACGCTTGAAGAATCTAGTTGGCCATGCGGTGAATCTCCTGATGGTGATCCACCTGATCCACCTGAGGTGAAAACAAAAATTGTATTATTGGCAACAGTAACACAAGATTGGGACATTTTTACGAGGAACTCATGTCTTACCAAATTACAAAGAGTAACAGATTATTTACTTAGATTTTTGTTTAATTGTAGGAACCCATCGCTACGGCGTTATGGTCAATTGAAAGTAAGTGAAATAGATGACTCTTTAAATGTTTTAATTTCCCGAGCGCAAGCATATTCCTTCAGAAAGGAGATACGAGCCTTGCAGTCGGGCAAGGATGTATTCAGAGGTAGTAATCTACGTTCACTAAATCCTTATTTAGGCTTCCTTATTTGCAGGCTTTCCAAGGGAAAATTGCTGTCAATAAATCAACAAAATCCTATCTTGTTACCATCACATCATAATTTAACAGATCTAATTATAAAAAAATTTCATTATTTGCATTTGCATTCGGGCACTCAGACTCTATTGGCAATAATCAGATTGAAGTTCTGGCCGATAATGGGAAAAAACGTAGTGAAAAAGATAATCAGAAAATGTATAGTATGTTATAGATCAAATCCGAAGCCGATGCAGCAAATGATGGCAGACCTTCCAGCGGGAAGGATAACGGAATGTAAACCCTTTAAGATGACTGGTATCGATTACTGTGGACCATTTATGATAAAATCGGGTATTCACAGAAAAACTAGTAAAGTAAAAGCTTATATATGTTTATTTGTATGCATGGTGTCAAAGGCCGTGCACTTAGAACTTGTACTGTCTTTGAATACAGAAAGTTTTATAAACGCGCTAAAACGTTTTATTGCTCGTTGTGGAAGTCCGAGCAAATTATTTTCTGATAATGCGTCTAATTTCAAGGGCGCGAACAATGAGTTAAAAGAAATTTATCAATTTTTGTCTAGTTCTGGTGATGAAATCGAAAAATCATTATCAAAACTTGCAATACAATGGCAGTTCATTCCACCAAGAGTGCCTCATTTTGGAGGCCTATGGGAAGCCGGAGTGAAATCACTCAAATATCATTTGAAACGAGTAGCGAGTAACTCATCACTAACCTATGAGGAATTTAATACTGTTTTGTGTCGGATTGAATCTTGTTTAAATTCTAGACCTCTCACTCCTTTGTCTCCCGATCCAAATGACCTTAATCCTCTCAGTCCTGGTCACTTTCTCGTTGGTGAAAACATAGCAGCAATTCCAGAGCAAAACCTACAGAATATTTCATTCAACAGATTGAATAATTATCAAAAATTGTCTTTGCTCATACAATCTTTTTGGTCGAGGTGGAGCAAAGAATACCTGGCTCAACTTCAAGGCAGAACGAAGTGGACCAGCGGATTTCATACGCAGCTGAAATTTGGCGACATGGTAGTCCTGATGGAGGACAATCTACCCCCCTATGTGTGGAAACTCGGACGGGTAACTGCAGTGCACCCAGGAGCTGATGGGAGGGTTCGTGTGGCAACTATAAAAACATCTCATGGAACTACTCAGAGGGCAATCTCAAAGCTGTATCTATTACCAATAGACGATAATGATGAACTGAAGATGACAACGCCCCCACTCAACGGACCAGACACTGGTCAAAGCACCGAACTCTAAAACAGATTTCTAAAAAAGGCTTTGTGAGCCTAAGAAGTGAAAAGCAATAAAAACACTGGAGTGAAATTAAAATCAGTTTATAAAGTGAAGATAGACTGTGAACTATAGCTGTGAATATAATTACGTGAATTATATCCGAAGAGACTAATTATTAAGAAAAGAAAAAAAAGCATACCAAAATGCAGTATATGGACTGTGTGAATAAAAAATAACCCTTAAGAAGGATGACCAGGAACCCGCTACTAACTGTAGTGTTTTGTCCCTGCTATATGTTTTCTTTTTTATTATGTGTTAATTGTTGTGTCTCTTTGCACTATAATTTTTGTTGAGATTATCTTGGTTATATTATTACTATATGTTAGTGATTAATTTAAGAATGAATTTGGTTTGAAGGCCAGTAATTTTAATTTCACAATTAAGTTTGTATAACTTTGTTTCTTTATTTTTTAACAGAAAAATAGAATTCGATATTTTTCTTTTGAAAATATCTGCTCTATTTTGGCCCGGAGTTATGTTTGGTTTTATGATAGGTTAGTACCAAACCAAGTAGGAACGATTGATTAGTATTATGGAAGGCCAGTAGGTACTTATTTTCAAGCATTTCAAATGCATTATTTGTTCTATTCAAACAAAACAAATGAATAGAGTTTTTTCATTTGTTTTTGTAAAAGTAAAATTTTCAGCGTCTTCTATTGTTTTACCTCGCAATGAGAACAACCATATTTTTGTGTGATATAATTTGCCCGTTTTATCTGAAATACTCATAGTTGTCGGTGGTGATTTGTTTATTGAAAATAGTATAATAAATCGATAGATAATCTTGACCCGTGCATTTATGTCTCTATCTCATATTTGTTTCATTTACTACCTTTCTGGAATTTATTTGTTATCACGCAGTTCTTGCTACATTATTTTTATTTTTATTATTGTTTTGGCTTCTTGCTATCTCTTTCTTACTACTATATCTAATTATATTATCTATACTTTATTATTATATATTATTCATATTTGTATCATTTTCTACCGTTTTCAAATTCATTTGATATCGCGCAATTCTTGCTGCCATTTTGTTTTTACTCCTTGCTATCTCATTCATAGTACTACATCTAACTACATCATTTATACTATATTATCTATATTAAGCACATTTACCATTGTAACTACATTTGGAATCGCATTTAATCATTTTTTACTCGGGAACCAAAAGTTATTTACAACTACTCTGAACACCACACAAACATATATCTTATCAACTTAAGGACAGATATACGTCAGACGAGCTACGGGAACTAATGCTATTTGTATATCCGATGAAACAAAACTTGAATCTATGTGATACAATTGAACAAATTACACTACCTAGGTATGTACCGTCTCACTCGTTTTCAGGTATATGCATGAAATTGTTAATACGGCGAACCAGCGAATTTATCTGTCTTTATTATACTATTTACCAAGGTTTAAATCGATTAGCGTTAATTTCATATTTCACTATATTAAGAAGGTACGAGTACACCCTGTCTCACTCATTTACATATGATACTTGGCTAACATTTATATATAAAATTTTATTATTATTTATATATAATATTTTTGTTTACATTTACGTTTAATAGTTTGTTATCATTCACAAATATTAAATTGTTATCATTAATACATAATATTTTGTTTGCACTGCGTTTCAGCGTCCTTAAACATTCTGCTTTATATTATCAAATCACCGTCAATTTATTCCATACACACCTAATTGCATCAACGTTAGTAATGGATTTAATAATATATTATTGGTAAACTGTTCGCTTTTCCACACTCAACTAATATTTAATTATGTTTGATTTAACTTGTGATATTGGTAACCATTCAGATATATTCTGCAACATGAATACTATTGATGATCTGAATAAAATAAAAAATTATAATTGGGGCTCTTACAACCTAAAAATTATCCATCAAAACATAAGAAGTATATCTAAACTTGACGATTTCTTAATTTTCCTAGATCAATTTGATTACGCATTCGATGTCATAATTTTGTCGGAATGCTGGATAAATAAAGAGTACACCTCCAAAGTAATTCACAATTACTCAGAACATCACACAAACATAAATTTAAATAAATCCAGTGGAATCGTAGTTTATATCAGAGACGGTCTACATGCACAAGTTGACGAAATTTCACTATCACAAGCTAACTGTATGAAAATTGTATTGAACAATAATTTATGTATTTTTGCAATCTACAGGTCACCTTCTTTCCAAAATATTGACACTTTTTTGAATTCTCTACAAACATTCATCAACAGTTCAAAACAAGTTGAACGACAAATTATTTTAGGTGATTTAAATATAAACACGATCCCTGAGTACCACCGTCAATGCGAAGATTATTTATGTATGCTTACGGAAAATGGGTTCATGCAGACAATTCACAGTCCTACTCGAGAACAGGGTACAAGTAAATCTTGTCTAGACCACATCAACGTTAAAAAAATCAAACATATCGACTCATTTGTTATCCACACCACAATTTCTGACCACTACACCACAGCTCTCTGCCTTAGAAATAAGCCTCCCACCGCTGCCAAAACTAAATACATACCTCGAATAAACTACATTAACTTACTTCAGGACTTAAGTTCAGAAAAATGGGGAAACGTTTTAGACCAAAGGGATACTGATTCAGCAATGACGGAATTCATCTCAAAGTTACATGATTATATATTTAAACACACGAGTAACAAACTCATACCTAATAAGCAATTAAAAATCACGCCATGGATCACTCCTGGTCTAGTTAAGTCAATTCACAAACGGAACCAACTCCACAAAAAGGCAAATAGGAGCCCAGATAATATAATATTACAAACTCGCTATAAAAAGTATAGGAACTTGTGCAAAAATTTAATCGTATCAACTAAAGAAAGCTATTTTAAAAAAATTATTTACGAAAATAACTATACGCCAAAACTGCTATGGGAAGCATTCCGTAATATAACTAAAACTAAAACTAATAAAACTTCCGATATCAAATCACTGTACATTGATAACACTATTACGTCAGATCCAAAAAAGATGGCAAATTTTGCAAATAACTACTTCACGTCGGTGGGAAACACACTGGCAAAAAAAATCCTAGATAAAAACAATACAACTGAAAAAGATCTCGCGAAGCAAACTGGCTGTTATTTCCGTCACAAAATAGATAACATTCGAACTACGTCACACGAAGTGATGAAAATAATTGACGAGCTTAAGTCATCCAATGCATGCGGTCCTGATAAGGTCTCATCAAATCTATTAAAAAATATTAAATCCGTCATAGCATCACCGATATCGTTCATATGCAATCTGAGCTTTAACTCTGGAAATTTCCCTAATAATTTAAAACAATCAAATGTTATTCTACTGCACAAAAATGGGGATAAATCTCAGATTAACAACTACCGACCGGTTTCTTTGATCAATTCTGTATCTAAAATTATTGAGAAAATTGTTAAGAATCGGCTCAGTCTATATCTAGAAAACAATAACATCCTTTCCAATAGACAATACGGTTTCCGTCCAGGTTTAGGGACTGAAAATGCCATTGCTAATTTAACAAAAATTATCTCTAATAACATCGATAGAGGTACAAAATGCATTGCTCTCTTCCTGGATCTAGCCAAAGCGTTCGACACTATCTCTCACAAAATTCTGTTGAATAAATTACAGCGTATTGGTATACAAGGTCAGCTCTTCAAATGGTTGTGTAGCTATTTAGATAACAGGAGCCAAAGAGTACTTATCAACGACACTATAAGCGATCCAGCTAATATTAAATTCGGTGTACCCCAAGGAAGTACTCTAGGACCACTCTTATTCAACATATATATTAATGAACTATGCAACAGTTCCTTTGCCGACCACATTATTACCTTCGCCGATGATACAGTTTTACTATATGAAGACAAAAGCTGGAATATTGTTCATAATAAAGCAGAAATAGGTTTAAACAAGGTCAAACAATGGCTAGACAATAATCTCCTCACACTCAACTTAGATAAAACTAAATACATCCGTTTCAGTGCAACACAAGCAGGAAAACCAAAAGAAACACACAACATCATTATACACCACTGTAATGACCTAACCACTTGTAATTGCATTAACTTAGAATGTGTCGATAGCATAAAATATCTAGGAATCATAATAGATAAATCTCTGAGATGGGAGGAACACATAGACTCTACCACCACAAAGATCAGAAAACTTACTCATCTTTTTATGTCTGTTAGAAATATTCTTTGCGTAAAAGATCTGAAACAAATGTACCATGCCATGTGTAATTCTTTGCTAGAATATGCATCCTTAGGATGGGGCGGCTGTTCGAAAACAATTCTTGATCCCTTAGCAAAAGCACAAAAATCGCTTCTAAGGGTCATCCTTAAGAAACCTTTCAGGTATCCCAGTGATCTATTATTTGAAGAGTTACGAGTTCTTGACGTACGGCAACTTTACATAAGAAAAACTATTCTACATACACAAAAACATCGACACCACTATTCATCCATTGATCATCTCCACAACACCCGTCATGCAAGGAGGAATCCAGTAGTTCCACCAAATACCAACACATCACATGCACAAAGACAATACTCTTACTTAGGGCCAAAATTGTTCAACCTCGTACCCGATGCATGGAAATTGAAAAGTGCAAGCACTCTGCGCAAACGGGTTAGCAATTGGCTTCTGGACATGGGGAGACTCGAGAGCGAACACATGCTCACACAAACTCACTTACCTAATAATATGTACTTTCAGGTTTACGTTAATCCATAAGAATCTTATAAGTACTCATCTAATTAGCTGGTATAATATAGTTTGTATAATATGATCTTTATTTTTTTATATTGTTATCTTCAAACTAAAAGTTACTAGGTTACAAAAATAGGTACAAAAAATATTTTAAAAGTTGTAGTATTGATAAAATTAAATTATGAGTAAAATATTATGTACTATCAAAAATTGTAACACAGAGGCTATTTTTGTACATTAGAGGAATCAGAAAGTTACTTTTTATTAATTTCTAAAAATGATATAATTTTTTTTTTCTATGCCCCTGATAACTTATATCCCTTTTTGTTAATATTTACAGACTTTTAACTCAACAACCATTTCATCAAATTATTATAATATTTAAAAACATTTTTTTTTTTTTTAGAAAACATAGGATAGATACGAAATTGTTAAATTAAAAAAGAGAGGTTGTCTTTACTCAAACCTATTATATATTTTCTTAAAAACACATTCGAACTTTCGGATAGGAATACATCGAAGAAAGATTTAGTTTTTATTTTTCTGTTTCACAAACCAATGAGTTCATATTTTTTTTTTTTTTTCTTTGTAGCTTTAATATATTATCATTCAAATTTTTTGTACTTGGTAACTCTTCTCAGTAGCTTTTTACTATTAATATTAAATTTAATTGTTTTATTTCTTTTTAATCTTGCACTTGACTGTAGATTTAACAAATACAAATGTAATCAGCACTTATGTCCTCATTCATTTACTAGTATTTTAAGTTCTACAAAAAAGAACGTAACTACCTAATGTGAACTAAACCAGGCAATTTGACTGTCCTAAAACGGGAAATCTCTTAGTTGGACAGTCAAAGTTTTCTTATAATGTGTATGTATTTTTTGTTCAAATAAATAAATAAATAAATAAATAAATCGAAAAATACTTTTAATTGCCCTAGTCCTAAAACTTTTACAGATGTATTTCGGCAATTATTTACAAACTCCACAAACATTTTGATAGATGACACAAATTACGGTGGTTAAGACGTTGTAAGAGTTATCAATTAATATTTTGGTATTATATTACTGTAGTGAGTAAAATCGCAGTGTTTTCCTTGACTCTCAGGAAGACACTGAGACTCGCAGTGTCTTTCCATGACACTGGAATGACACTGCGTTTTTATTTAATAATAATAATACATCTTTATTCAAAGAAATTTGCAGCATGATAACTAAGAAAGTAAATGTTCAGTGTAGTTTATAATGGTTTATACTCGTAGATGACATTCGTACAAAAAGTTAACAGAGAATATTATACATGTTGACCAGTCAGTGGTTGAGTGGGCATCGCGCTTGGGTCCCACCCAGGCGTCCCGTGTTCGATTCCACGGCTGGCTAAGTCCTCCATCACAACACAAGCAACATTTTCGGCTTTCTATGGTGGTAGTAGGAGATTTTCAAACATTTTTGGGTTATTCGAAACCCGGGAATGTTTGCCTTTCTTTATAAAAAAAATGTGAACGGTAGGATAAAGGTAGATTAAAGTTTACAAATTTAAAGTTATATTATTGAAGCAGTTATTGTGTAAAATATTTATGAACATACCCACACTTGTGTTAAAATATATTGGTTGCATTAATAATAAGTTCGAGTAATACCCACAAATACATTGATATCATTGGTAATTTCAGATTTGGGTAAGTGTCCCGGTAAAGGCCATTACAGTGTCATTACTTTTAATAAATAAAAAAACATTTTTATTTTTAACTCAATGAGTAAAACCTCAAATTTTAATATTTAATTAAATGAAGACAATATTAGCGAAACTCAATCGAAAATCTGAAACAGAAAAATTAGAAAAGGATACGGTGGCAGAAGTATGGTTATCCAATAAAATCCTTAGTATAATCGGCCTGAAATTTAAAGCAACGATCGAAGTTTAAAAAAGTGTTACTATTGGCGTCAGAGATATCTTTTCACGAAAATACAAGACGGAGTTAAGAGACGTACCTGATTTACTTTAATCTGTAATTAAAATGTAGATGACATTATAAAATTGGTCTCACGTTCCTTTTCAACTAAAAACAAAAATGTCACCGGAGACCTAAATTGCGTTCAATTTTTTTACTCCAAATAATTAGGAAACACTCAGGTCAAAGTTAATCAGGCACCCTGAATATATTTTAACAATATATGTATAATGATGTCATTTGTATTACCTGCAATGGAGATGCGTCAATGGAAGAAGATGGGTGCCTTTTATAAGTAACTTTCTATTGTCATTATAATAATATGGACACTCATGGCTTGTGCAAAGGAAATCATTTTGTATTAAAAATTAAAAATAATATTGTACGATTAATTTCAAAATTGTTCGCTCTAGGATGAAATTTCATCATTTATGAATAGGCCAAGGTAGACGGCCTTTGCTGTGTTATATTGGTCGAAGCATTTGATTTAGGTCTTGACGTTATGTATTAAATTTTCATCGTCAAATAAATTTATTTTCAATCACATATCTAGTTATTGTAAACGAAATAATAAATTAAGTAGTTAAAACGGGGGGGGGGGGGGGGGGGTTAGGTTTTCAACTCATTTTTCAAATTATTTATTTTCTAAATGTACAACATGTTGAAAGTATCGTGTCAAAATTTCAAGTAAATCGAAGCAAAACTAACGAAGAAACAGCGTTTCAAGCGACCGGCCCTCTTGCTCTTTTCAAGTATATTTCGAGTATAAAAAAACTTTAAATCGATTTTCTCGCAAATAAATTTTTTGTTCGTGAACATCATAACTCAAAATTTACACAACCGATCTTTTGAAATTTTGTATACTATTTAAATACATAAATCAAGAGGTAGTGACGGAAAGTTTTTTTTTTTACCAATTTTTTCCATTTTATACTAACAAATTCACCGAAAATTTTGGCACACCGCATAACACCTTTTTTCGATAACACCTCAGGAGATTCGCTCTCACGGACTTATTTATAAATATTTTGAATTAAAAAAATCAAAGATACTTCAGATGCCACACTATAACGTGTATATAAAAGAAATAAGCCAATATTATTCATATTTCCGAAAAAAAATCATGAAATTATGCCTTTTTTTCGCCTTCCCCCCTTAAAGTTCAAGTTATATTGTACCTAGTTACTTTTTTTATTAATTTGATTTTAGTAAATTGTACATTTAAGTTTATAATTTGCTAATCAATTATTTCATTTCATATTGCAAACTTTATTTTTCTTGTTTTGAACATCTTAAACATTTCAATTGGTGCGAACTTTAAAGTTTCCGGTAGAGTGTTAAGCAACTTCATCCATTTGTATAGTAAACTGCCCTGCGTATTCGCTTTGTCATTTTTTTGTAGCCTGATTTCCTTGCACGTCATTGCGTGTTATGTCTGTAAAAGACCTTGTTGAATATAATTTTGTTTGAGAGTATTCTGGTAACATGTTGTTCACTATTTTATGGATAAAAATCTGTTTCAATGTTAGCCAATTTAGTATAACGATTTTTGAAAAATTATTGACAAACAAGTATTTGGTAACGCTCCGACATGGTTCTGATATTGATTTGTTCAAAATCTGTGAAAAAACCCTTCCTGAATAGCCACGGTTAAAACGTTGCTTGAAACGTTGCCTTTGCTGTGTTTGGTGACCAGATTTGAATAGCCACAAACTTCCCTACCTTCCTCTTTTCCATCACTTGCCCTCCCCACTACCTTCAGCCTCACAACCTACCCCAATTGGGTTTGCCATAATCTCACTAGTTCCAGACGGGACTCTTATGCAGTATTTACAAAAAAATACACATATTAATACGCACAAGATAAGAATATGCTTTTAGACTAAACAATGGACAGGTACGTACAAACACTATCAAATTTTATCTCAATGTTAAAATTAAGAATATTTAGTTCGCAAACATATTTTTTTTGGTTTATTGATAAAGTAAAAATAGAGCAGTCACATACGTTGCGAAGCGCTTGGCTCGATTAGTTTGCAAATGTTTTTGTTGTTAAAATAAAATATTTAGTGCTGTTTTTAAACATGGCGGTGTTTGTGTTCGCGCTTATTACTTTTTTAGTTGCTCTAACAGTATATTGTTTTACTAATTACTTGAAAAACAGGAGGTTTTGGAGGTTAATTAATAAGTTTCCCGGTGCTGAAACCATACCGTTTGTAGGAAATGCACATCAATTTGGAAAAGATGCTGAAGGTAGATATGATTTGAGATTTTCACGACCAAAAGTAAATTTTATTTTGAAGTATTATGTCGTGTTGCGCCAAATTCTTCTTTAGCCAACGTTTTGTTACAGTGTTCATCATTATGGTAGATTTGTTATATGAACAATAGCGTTACAGTGTTCAACATCAATAGCATTACAACGTTGCAGAACACATCGTCAGGGTAGATTTGTAATATGTACAACAGCGTTACAGTGTTCATCTTCAGGGTAGATTTGTAATATGTACAATAGCATTACAGCGTTGCAGTGTTCATCATCAGGATAGATTTGTGATATGTACAATAGCGTTACAGTGTTACAGTGTTGAACATCAATAGCATTACAGCGTTACAGTGTTCATCATCACGGTAGATTTTTAATATGTACAATAGCGTTACAGTGTTGAACATCAATGGCATTACAGCGTTGCAGCAGTGTTCATCATCAGGGTAGATTGTATTATGTAAAATAGCGTTACAATGTTCATCATCAATAGTGTTACAACATTACAGTGTTCATCATCAGGGTAGATTTGTAATATGTACGATATGCCGTGTTGCACTACCTCCTTCTTTAACCAACATTACGGATAGCTTAACAGTCCATCATCGGACAGACGTGTTATATGTGCAATATGTCATGATGCACTACCTCCTTCTTTAACCAACGTTTTGAATAGCTTTAAAGTGTCCATCATCACCGTTACCATTATCCCTTCGTTTGCTAAATAATGGGGTAAAGTAAAACGTCATAGTACCCTAAAAATAAATCAAGACAATGCTGAAGGTGTTTTATATTTAAGTAATTTTGTATTTATTTAAAGTGATTTTTCATTATGAGAATCGTTGTTGTGTTGTTAGTGTTTTCTTAATCTTTCACTTTCTGGTCGAGCTGTATAATATTCACATAAGTCATTTACCTAATCAGCAAGATAGCATGGGTGGAGTAAAACACAAGTTCAATCAAAACCTGTCCAAAATTGACTGCGGTAACGGCATGGTAACGATTATAATCTTGTGATTTATCAACATTTTATCAATGATTATGTTATTAATTTACTAATATTATTATAAAATTGTGTACTTAGAAGAAAAAATATGAGTCATTTTTCTATTTTAATCCGGTATTTCATAATAACATGCCTACGTGCCTAGCATGGTTGTAAAAAAATTCATCAACAATGCAATGAAAAAAGTAGAAAAACCCTTTTTTAAATTTTTTGGTCACTGTAATAAGAACGATTCTAAACTGTTTATTTTTCACACAAACGATTGATATATATACACATATGTAAATGCAAGGTGTTAAGAAAGGTACTTTACTTACGTTTACCAGCGATTTCTGATATTATTTGAAGTAAAAAATGTAGATGAAATTTTGGTCTCAGTGATATTTTTTCTTTTTTTTTAAACTAAAAACATCTTACAAGAAGGTTTTGGATAGTAAAGGGTGTGGTCAACGGTTGGGCAGTTACTCGCCTAAGTGACCAGTGACCGACATGTGAAAAAAATTGTTTAATTTTGAAGAAAAATATTGGAAACATCGAAAAAGTCTCCGAAAACCAAAATTGGACTTAAACTTTTTACTCCAAATCACTGATTAAAAAACGTAAAGTCCCTTAACACCCGGTATAAATCAGTTCATTTGAGATGATTTCACAGAAAATTAGCGCTCTACAAATGATCCAATTATTATTATTATATTATTTCACATAATTCAATATAATTTATTTTTAAGTTGTTTTGTCAAATGTAATCGGTGTGGTTCTATCCCATCGTCTCATAATATATGTTATCGCCTTGTGAGTGATCATAATTTATAATAGGAACATTTCTTGCATTGATTGATAACGTGTTATGACCAGATCTGAATAACCAGGCAGATACTTACCATCATTCGATTTCCCTATCAACATCCATTTTTACTTCACCCAGCCTCATACAACTACCAAACTGGAGACGCCATACCTACTCCCACCGACTCTTGAGAATTGGGACTTTGTGTGAGGAAATCACGCTAATTTTTACTGATTTTCTTTTATTTGCCTGAAAAAAGAGCTATTTAGTAATATTCAATTATTTATTTCCAGAATTATACAGGGCTTTGGTGAAAATGCACAATGAATGCGGTAGATCCACTTTCAAAATTATTTTAGGGAGCACAGCATACGTTTCATTATGTGACCCGGAAACAATAGAAGTAAGTATATGGTTGACCTAGGAGAATAGTTAGGAATATAATAAAAATGTATGTTTTGCTCAAAACATTAACTTTTGATTCCACTTTAAATGATTTGAATTCTGGAAACAAATTATTTTAAATAATTGTGCTTCTCAATGATTCTAGGTGTTACTTTCAAGCAATAAAGAACTGACCAAGATACAGGACTATGATTTTCTTCGGGATTGGCTTGGCGATGGTTTACTTATTGCTACAGGTATGTCATCACAACTACAAAAAATACTTACATCTTTTGCAAGCGCTTTAAAGATTAGAATATAATTTAATAATGAAATTGAAAAGAGTTATGCTTCATCTAAATAATGAAGTATGCACCAAACTTGCTAAGAGTAACTCTCTTTTAATGATAGTAATTGGTGCCTACAATTACATTTCAATGACCAAAAACTCTTGTATCTTTATGACTGCGTTACATTTCGATGTTAAACTAAATGGGTTGTTACGTAATGGTGTGCCGATTTAACAAGAGTAAGAAATGTCAGCACAAAGAAGATAATTAAACACTGTCCTTTACTTTATTTCTTTCAACTTATAAACAACTATTTAACTTTCAATAATGATTGTTTATCAGTTGTATAAAATTTAAACACGTTCATCAGTAAGGCCCTGCGCCTGAAAATTGGTGTTGTTCATAATATTTTGTTAATTCGTTTGTTTACTGATATTATTTGACCTCTTGTGTTTCATATTTTCTAGATAAAAAGTGGCGCAAGCAACGAAAAATCATAACGCCCACATTCCACTTCAAGATTTTGGAGCAATTTGTCGATGTTTTTAACGACAAGGGCGAAATTCTGATAAAGAAATTGGCGTCTCACACAGGCAAAGTTTTTGACGTTTACCCTTTAGTTACTCTTTACGCCTTGGACGTGATTTGTGGTAAGGAAATTGTTCATCTGGTTTTTGACAACACAATATCTGAGATTCTGGGAAGGTTTTGTCGGGCCTATGGGTGGTTTGAGCCCGGCTTATCCAGAATGCTGACTTTTTTTTTAAATTTAGCAATTTGAGAGGCGGGCATGGATACCGCCGCTAAAGGAATCATTTAATAGAAAACCAACACATCCGCCATACGTCACCCTAAGGCTGATTTAGCAGGGCGCCCGGATTCATGGAAGACGTCTGTCTAGGTCTTCCCGGCCAATGCCTTTGCTCACCTACTGCGTGGCGGGCCATCGGTAGTGTATTTGAGGGAGACCTTACCTAAATCTCTCCAGTCGGACTTTATATTACAGCTTTTACATAGCAATTTGGGAGACGGGTATGGGTACAGGCAGACCCGGAACCGTTTATTGGATAACCAACACCCCTGCCATTGGTCACCCTAAGTGACTTGCTCCGTTTGGTGATTTAGCAGCGGTACATGGGTTCTCGGGGTGGGATTTTATCTGGGTCTTGGCAGCGGATGCCCACCAACTGCAAGGCAGGCCAGATCGGGAGAGACTGATTGAGGGTGACCTTTTGACCTCTCCAGCAGGGCTCTTTTAGAGCATCGCCTTGCACAGCAGTAGAAGGGATGGATTCATTCTGGACCTAGTGACCCTCAGATTCTTTAAAAAATAACCAACGCACTAAGAGTCAAACCCGATAGTCGGAATTTTTTAATATTCACTCAATTTCCATTATTCTTCTACGAAACACGATTTACAAAAAAAAAATATTTTTTCGTCTACTTACAATTTTTTTTTAAATGTTATATTTTTGTGAGAGTTGTTTATCTAATCGTAGATTAATGATGACACCGATGTTTATAAAGATAAGAGTAGGTACAAAAATACAAATAAAACTACGGTTAGTATCGTTAAAAAGATTCATTATTTTTTCTGTCATCGTATTAGCATATCAACATCAATTTCGTATTTACGACACCTTATCTGAGTTGAGTGATTCTTTGTTTACACTATAATATCTATTTATAATGTTTCTATATCTTATCACAAAATATAAAGGAATAAATAAATGCTTACGAAAAATGTACGCCTAATATGTCTTTTTTCTAGAAGGTTGTTACACTTAACAGTAAATAACAATTATATGTAATATTTAATTAAATGAAAACACTATGAGCGAAACTCAATCAAAAATCTGGAAACAGAAAAATTAGAAACAAAGATATTGGCACCTCTGGGACTTCGACTAAGAAAATTCTTATTCGAAGTATGATACAGTTAAAAGTAACCGAATTCGATATCGATACCTTGGGAGTCCTCCATTAATTACATGAACTCAAAATGAGGGGGGGGGGGGGGCGAGGTTCAGTAAAATCTCAGCAATCAAAAATTAAATTGTTTCACTTATTTTTTAAGTGTCCCATTTTGTCGGCTGAAAAAAATCTAATGAATGATCTATCTTTATGAAAATAAATATAGTCATTTAATAATTGAAGTGTAAGTCTCACTTACTTATTGCTACAGGAGGGTAGAGGAGTGAGGGGTAGAGGAGTTACACCAAATATCACTTAATCTCACCAAGGGAGGGGGAGGGTGTATCAATTGAAATAAAACAGCTATGCCCCCTTGGCGCAGTGGTTCTAACTGGGTTCGAGTCCCAGAGGTGCCAATATCTTTTTTTTGTTTTTCTGCTTCCAGATTTTCGATTGTTTCGCTCATAGTCTCTTCATTTAATTAAATATTACCATATGAGGCTGAACATAAAAAGGTTAAAATAAAAAAAAAATATAACAATTATTTATGTTTACTTTTATTTATTTTCAGATAACATAATTACTTTTAGATAATATAACATAATTATTTATTTTTATTTTTAGAAACTGCGATGGGAGTAAGCATAAATGCCCAGGAAAACGTAAAGTCAGAATACGTGACAGCTGTGTACCGGTAATGAGTTTTACATTTTATTTCTTAAATGTGATCTAAAAAATATAACCTTCACCAATTTTTACTTTTAAAGCCTATTATTTCACTGTTGACCTTTATTTTTTGTTTTTTAATTCTTGGAGAGGTTCAAAATGGCTTCTTAATTTTTTTTTATTTATTTACTTTCAACATTTCACAAATGACAGATGTAAGCCATTAATGATGGTTTGACCCTTTTACAAAACCCACACCTGCTTAAGATAAAGGAAACATTATATGAAAACATATTCGATAAATCAATTTCGTCCCTTTATTTTCATTATTAACGACAGTTCAAAGGGGTTGAGAAAAATTATTTTTATTAAGTTGTACCTTTAATTTGCTTTTCAGAAATTAAAGGTATAACATAGAAAAAATGTGAAAATACGCATTTTCCGTGATGTTTTTTGTTAATTCGGCAAATACTATCACGGGCAACACATTCTCGTTCAGCCAGACGTTAATTTTCTGATTTATTGCTTCTACATAAAATTATACGTGCATCAGTTGATACACCAAACATTTTTTTCCGAAATTAACATCATCACCATCATAACCATCAATAAATTCAACGACGAAGATGAAAGACATTTTATATTTATTAACACTTCCGTACCGGACCGGGGGAAAGCATTTACACTAATGAAAGTTTTACGCTGTATGTAAGTTGTTTTTTGAACCACATACTCAATAACCTGGGTAATCCTAGAAACACTATTTGGTTATCGATCTGCATTAAAAAAATAAATATCGCATTACTACTTTTCTTAATACTAAATCATTTCTATCAAATTCCGGCGGAGAATCTGTCCCGCCCGCCCCCTACCGCTCTGTTCGGGCGTTACCCAGTATCCATCTGCTGGAAGTATCGGGACAATTCTAAGCGATAGCAAATAATTTCTAAGTTGTTGGTGGAAAGGACTAGATCCCGTTTGTTTACACTGCGCACCTCGTTTACACTTTCTACAATGCTATAATGTTTGCTTGCCGGTCAAAGATCATTTGGTCTGGGTCGTTTCCGGTAAGCGCCAATCGTCAATCGAGATTCGTAAACAAGGAGTTATATTGGCTATCGGCCCGCCTTCTCTGTTTTCTATGGAAAAATACATACCATGGTCTAAATTCATTAGAATATTAACTATGACTTTATGAAACGATTTTGAAAATAACTGCTGATGTACGATGAATATACTACCTTCTAATTATAACCAAAACAAATTTCCAAAAATTGTGTCATTAACACCCTTTAATAAGCAAAACAAATTGGGGTCCCCGAGTGACCCCCCTTCGGATCATGTGTGATTTTTTTCTTTCCGGGACGAAAAAATTAATGCCTTCCACACAAAAGAGGATATTTTACCCCCGTATCGCAAACATTAAGATATTTTAACACTACACACTGGTCAAATAATGAAATTAATGTTTTAGTTACACATTTAAACACAAAAAAGTTAAACCATTAATCATATTACCAAGATGATATTGTGATGAATTAAAATGAATTATTTAAAAGCAGGTAGGTATATTGTACCCACAAAATCAGTGTCCCAACAGCATAGGTGCCAATAATAAATTGTTTGTGGATCTATTTTTATTCAACATTTTACTCACTCTTGTTTGTCATATACTTTTGCAAATTTAGCTTATTATTTTTGTTACTTGTTTTTTTTTTAAATATTCTTTAAAACATCCAAGTAGGTAATTTGGCACATGTCTGTTCGAAATAAAAAAATACAGAGAATTTAATTTAATCAAAATTTAAATATTTCTTCTCAGAATCTGTGAAATCGTTATGGCACGCGGTTGGTCACCACTCAAGCGAATCAACTTCCTGTATTCCTTCACCAGTGACTATAGAGAGCAGGTTAAGTTGCAGAATAAATTGCACAAGTTCACTAATGACGTCATCAAATCAAGGAAGGAAGATATCGCAAAGAAGATGAACAACGATGAAGTTGAATTGAATGCTGAGGATGCTGCCATTGGGAAGAAGAAAAAGATAGCCTTTTTGGATCTGCTCTTGTCAAGCAAGACCACTGAAGGCGAAGCGCTGTCTGACCAGGACATAAGAGAAGAGGTCGATACATTCATGTTTGAGGTAAGCAAGCTTTTTATTCTGACGCATACTTGAAAAAACAATTTTTCAAAACAAGAAAACGGGTCATCTCTCCTACAAGTCTCTTCAAAAATACCCCCCATTCAACATTCCCAAAAATGAAAAAGGCCATAAGGGAAATATTTTTTCAAGGCCTGTTGTGTAAAGTTGATACTTATTAGTAATTTTTAAACAAAACTGAAAAAAAATTTTGAACATTGAAAAAAAAACAAATATTTAAGTAATTTTTTTGATTATCAAACGTACGTACGTTTTAATAACGACAATATTAGTGACTTTCAATCGAAAATTTGAAATAGAAAAATCAGAAAAAGATTCGTTAACATCTACGAAGCACCGCACAAAGAGGAGGCTGATTATTCTATGTCATTATCTAGCTAAATCTTTCATAATACTATAATGTTTGTATTTGTCTCTTTTTAGTATCGGTTTTTCGTTTCATCGAATTTCAAATCACAACGATGCTTAAGAAATTTCCACTTCAAAAAATATGTGTGCAGTTCACACACGCGGTAGAAGTTAAATCTCCAGAAAATTAAATTAGAAAAGAGTGGGGAGGCTACGAAGCACCGCACAAAGTCTACCTCATTCTCTCGCAGGCTAAATCCTATAGATGTATGTTTTTGTCTCTTTTTAGTGTCCCTTTTTCGTTTCATCGAGTTTCAAATCACAACGGGGCTAAAGAAGTTTTCACTTAAAAAAAGGGGTGTTGAAATACCACTTTGAGTTGTCGTGGAAACAATTTATTTTACATACCCATTAAGCCATGTTGAATGTATTTTTATTTTGCTAAGAACCCCAACTGCTCTGCTGGAAGGAGATAGGAGGATGAAGGAGTGGGAAAGAACTTGGCTATTCAGATCTGGGCGCTAAAGCTATTTCAAGCAACTATTCAATTCTTAATGATGATCTTTCACCAGGACAATACCTGCGGAGAGTATATTGACTTAATTAATAAAATTATTTTTAAATTTATTTGTAGGGTCATGACACAACCTCCGCGTGCATCAGTTTCGCCCTCTATTCTCTATCCAACTACCCAGAGGTCCAGGCCGCGGCCTTTGAGGAGCAACTGGAGGTCATGGGGAACCATCCCCATAAGCTGGTCTCCTACAACGACCTGCAGAACATGAAGTACTTGGATCTGATAATCAAGGAAACATTGAGAATGTATCCATCGGTACCAATGTATGGAAGAAAATTAACCAACGATATGACACTCCCAGGTATACATTTAACCATAATATACCTACATATTTAACATTAAAATTTGTCAATTTTAATAATGTTATTATTCAGGTCTGTTCAATTCAGATAAGTTCAGTATGATAATGGGTAAGATAGCAGAAACAATGATGAAAATAAAAACTAATATTTGATTAAATGAAGACAATATTAGCGAAACTGAATCGAAAATCTGGAAAGAGAAAAATCGGAAAGTTTAACTATAATAAACATGTTTACCTTCAAAGTTAATCAATTCAAATAATGTTATTACATTATTTGAATTGATTAATTCATTTCTGTTCAGTTTAGGAAGGTTTGACTTTTATAATGGTTTTGAGTGCCTAAATAGTTAATTATGAAAACTAAAGTACCTACTTATAAATAAAAAAAATAAAAAAAATAGATGTTTAAAATGATTTTCTTAAAAAAACTTGAGTTCTACTAAAGTCATGAAAAGTATCTCGTCAGTAGGTAGAAATATTTCCGCCTTGCAATAAAACTCAAATAAATGGAAAAACTGTTTTCTATGTTGATGAAATACGTTTCCAATTTTTATTATTAGAAATAACATTGTAATTTTTTTTTAATAAAATTTTGAGTGCAAACCTTAAAAAGTTTTAAAAATTGCCCTCCTTACGTTTTTTCCAACTCCAATTACCGATTACATAAAAAAATAAATACACACATAGACAAATGAATTACAAACGTTATCGTTACCTTACTTATTTTTCGTTATACGTAAAAATAATTCTTAAAAAATTCACTAATTTTCATAATTTTTTTTTTCCAGTTGCGGTAGGAAACTTTGGTTTCATTAAGGTGTGAATCTTAAAATTTTGTTGTTAATTTCAGATTACAATATAGAACGTGTTACTTTTTATTTCCAATACTGTTTAAAACATTCTTCTCACTATGATAGTAAGGGAGACATAACGATTTGTATGGGACCTATGTGAATTGATACATATATGGTCTCCTGTGATTAAACGTGTTAAACAGATACTGTAGGTTAGGTTTTCGGGTTAGTCGTTCATTATCGCTTATATCTATTTTCAAATAACTGGTGATTTGCCACTCTGTTGAGTTGCTATGGAACCCTAAAATAATAACATTTAAGTAATAATAACAGCAATACAACGAAGGGAGATCTTTTAAGTTTGACACCGCCCAAGAATCTAAAATTACAAATTACATCAACATAAATCTTGTCCCAAAAATTAGGAGGTAATTTTGTATTTTCCCAAAACTCAATGTTACTTCTCTTTAGTTAAGGTTAAATTTTCAGCATCAAGTAACACGTCTGTTATATAACTGAATCAGAGATCTGACAAAAAAAAACGATAAAAAAATGATTAAATAACCATAATTTTATAACTGTTAAGTTTTCTTTCATTTCTAGACGGTAAGATTCTTCCTGCAGGAACCAACGCCGCCGTACATATGATACTATTAGGAAGAAATTCTAAGTATTTTTCAGAGCCTGACACGTTCATGCCTGAGAGATTTCTTCCTGAAAATCTACAATACAAACATCCGTTCCTAAATGTTGGTTTCAGCGCTGGACCAAGGAATTGCATTGGTAAAAAAATAACATTTTAAAATTTTTAATCCCACCAACTTTTAATTAAAAATATAAACATAACAAATTATTTCATTGGCGAAATTCTGCACAGAGATTTTTCCTTAATGATTTCACATTTACTTTGAAAATATTTTGACTCTTTATTCATTAATTATGTTCTTTAAAAAGCTTTGCGCCTAAATTTCTATTGAATCACTTAAAACAAATAGAATGAAAAGAACATGAAAAAATGGAACAAATAAAAAAAAATAATTGCCCAACGTGCACAACAGTTATCGGTTGTTGATAGATTATTTTATTTTATTTTTTTGTTTAGCATACGAGTTCAAAATATCAGCAGATATAATATTAAGGTTGA
Source organism: Glyphotaelius pellucidus (assembly GCA_936435175.1). NCBI lineage: Eukaryota > Metazoa > Arthropoda > Insecta > Trichoptera > Limnephilidae > Glyphotaelius > Glyphotaelius pellucidus. Next base: position 28,612,065 of record OW386547.1, read on the forward strand.
GCTATTTGTAACTTTGGTTATATTTGATAATGTAGCACCATTTTAATTACTTAGTAAAATTAGAACGGTAAGACGATAGTCGCCAATTTTTTTCACGTTTCAACTTTTGATAAAGTCTTCTAATAAGCATAACAAACTGACCGATATACTTAAGGCGGCGCTACTCGGCTGAAAAAGAAGAAGATGGAGAAATGTGTAATTACGAATGTTGGACAGAGCGCGCTAATATTTTAAGTGATGAAATCGCAGCGAAAATGGCGAAAAAGCTTAATAAAACATGACTCGTTTAAAATAGAGCAAAAATCTCGTGGAACGTATCTTAAGTATCATTTAAGGAAACATTGTGAATTTTTTCACAAATGTAACTTGTAAAATAATAGAAATAGACTTGTTTTAAATAATTTTCGGAGCATACCTTGCGATTTTTTTCTATGGAGGGAATTTCATATAATTTGCGTTTTATCTTCGAAAATAACATATATTTTTTTAAGAGTTTTAAAACTTCAAATGTGTAAGGGAGATATGTAAGAGATCGGTCGAAATTCGAATAGTGGACCCTTAACAGCTAACAACAATTTGAGCTAAAAAGTTTAACGAAAAGCCATGTCTCAACAACCCGTTTTGAAAACTGATCAAATGGTAAAATAAAAAATTGCACTGAACTGAACGTTAATGGTCACTAAATATGAGTTATAAAAGTTTCAAACATAATCAAACTAGTAGAAACAAATAACCAAAAATCATATTTTGCTTAAACATTTATTGTTTTTTTATAAAAATATGAGAATTGTTTACCGATTGATTATCAATTTTTGACATTGAAAAATATCACTACGGCATCAATTGACATTTTCTGCGATCATTCTACCGAATAATTTTTTTTTTTTTTTACATTAACTCCACACAGGAGGCCCTGAGGAAAAAATAATTTCCCTCAGGGCCTATGTCATCTTGAAGGTTTGATGATATTAATTTATTTTAAATTTGTTTCCAGGTCAAAAATTTGCAATTCTTGAGATTAAAAGTATCCTATCAAAGGTTCTCAGATCTTACGAACTGTACCCATCGGGAGTGGATCTAAGACTGGCCCCTGAAATTATTCTCAAATCAAAAACAGGAATGCAGATCAATTTGCTACATAGGGTATATTAAAATGGTTTTGCGTCCTGAAGACTGAAGACATAATTTAAGAATCTTTTTTTGCGTTTTAATTTTTTTTTTATAATTTCAGCAATAAATTGTTATTTTGCGTAAATTTATTTATTTAAATAACCTTTATCACTGAAGAAATACACCTATAAAAAGTGTTGTGAGCGAGTACTATTGTCCGAAGTTAGCTTTATTTTTCATTACTTGTGTTGAAATTGATCCAACATTTTGAAACACCGAAAATCTTCGTTGAACAATTTATCAATTTACTCATCTATGCAGAGCCTAGGAGTTAAAAGGTTTACAGTAAACTGGCGACATAAGTTTTCATTCAAATCGATAACACAAGGACATTAATTAAATTCTGTACATGTATTTCTGCAGTGTTTTTTACGAATTCCACAAACGTTTCTATAGATGAAACAAATTACGGTAGTGAAGACGTCATTTCAAGTGCAATCAATTAAGGTTTCAGGATTATATTGCCGTGGTAAGTGAAAAAGCAGTGTTTTTCTTGAGACTCTTCTTTAGAAAGACACTGCGTTTTTACTTACCACGGCAGTATGGTTTTACGGCTTTGCATTTATAAAATTATATTTAAATAATAATATACTTCCAACCCTACGTACCTGCTAGCACAAATTTTAAATCACTTACGGAATGGATTCTTTATGAACAAAAACCTTTCCTTCAACTTTCACTAAGCTTCAACTCTCCAGAAATATCATATTTTTAACATTTTATGTAAATATCTGCAAGTGCAATGCAATGAGCATTATTTCAACTTAATGATCATCGCCTGTTTTGTCGGAAGGTCAAAATATTTTCGCTTTGCAATAAAATAAAAATAAATAGATTGTTTCTGAAGGCATCTGAAAACGAAACAATGATTTTGAAAAGTGATGATATTCGCTTTAGAATTTTACTATTCAAATTAAATATTTATTTTTTAAAATATAAAACGGCGCCGTTTTATAGAACGAAAAAATTACAGCGAACATATATGCCCTGATGATGGACACTGTAACGCTGTCCAGAACGTTGGCTAAAGAAGGAGGTAGCGAAACACGGCATAACATTCCAAAAATAAATTTCTAGCGAAAGTGAAATAATGATGATGTACCTATGTATGTGTTTATCAAAGCAATGTAGTGTGCACCAAACAACATTGCTTTGACATCTAGACATCGAGAGTAAATCTCTCATATTGATGATTGGTGCACACAGAATTGATATATTTTTAAATTGCCAAAACCACAAGCGTCATCAAAACTGCATTAAATTTCGATGAATAAATAAAATGGATTGCACGAAGTAATGGTGTTAGTTCTTTACAAGAAAAAACTATTTTAGCAGAAAACGAACAACAAATACTTTTTTCTGCGTCTGCAAATTTGTGCTTTCCATATTTTATATTGTGATTTTTTATTGTTGTCATGACCTCTTTTATATTTCCTATTTTCAAGTTGAAAAGTGGCACAAGCAACAATAAAGCCTCCACTTCAAGAATCTGGAGCAATTTGCCGATGTTTTTAACGGAAAGGGTGAAATTTGGGTAAAGAAATCGGCGTCTCACACAGGCAAAGTGTTTGACGTCAACCCTTTCGTTACTCTGTACGTCTTGGACGTGATTTGTGGTAGGGAGATTTTTCATACGGTTTTTGACAGCACAATATGTGAGATTTCGGGAGTGGTTTTACCGGGGTTGCGGGTGGCTTGAACCCGGCTTACCCAGATTGCTCTTGTAAAAAACTAGTCTCATATGTCAGATGTAACAAATGGCGAAAGTTTCATAAGGTACCCATTCATCTCGTTAGTTGGGTAGTTACTTTATACATCTCAAAAAAATCATTTAGATACCTAATTCTGGATTCATCGTTAAATATTTATAGCAGAGTTAATTAATTTGATTCATTGAAATTCATTTTTGTTTATGTATAATTAAAACTGTTAGGACTGGTTGTTTTACAGAAATTAAAATGTGACCTAGCATCAAACGGCCATTATGCACCATTTTGTTTTTTTTTTAATGAAATGTCCCCGTTAAAAGCTGATTCTAAGTCCGTTTCTGCTTTTGAACAAATGTTCAGCAGGAGAAGACATCTATCATATTGATTGTCAGCTTTTAACAATTTGGTAAAAAGCCGAAACAGACCTAGAATCAATATTTAACGAGAACAAATATTTCTACACATACAAAAAAAAAACAACGCGATTTACAAACAAATGTTACATTTTGTCCGTAGAGATTATTGTCCGTATTGTCATTTTATACGAGATTTGTTTAACGTAGTTAAACGAAGACATTTTTTAAAAATTGATACCTACAATAATATAAATGGCAGCGGTTTTTGTATTTCTTTCTTTTTACCCGCTTTCCGATTTACATATCAATTGAAAAAAATCTATTTACGTCTCTTTATCTGTGTCCGTTCACTGAGTTTATTCGGCACAATGTTGAATCATCTCTTTTCAAAGAATTTGAGGAAAAAATAAACGCCTGAAATTATACGCCTAATATTTTTTTCCAGATGGTTTGAATCGGTATGTAACTTCTCTGGTTACTTACGAATAACAAGTATTGTATTTATATTTCTTTTCAGTTAGTTTTATTTATTTATTATTCTCAGAAACTGCGATGGGGGTAATCATACATAAATGCTCAGAAGAAAGCGACGCCAGAATATTTGACAGCTGTGTGCACCGGTAATGAGTTCTGTCTTTTCTTAATGTGAATTATCACTGTATCTGAAATTTAAAACTTATAATTATTTTTTTTTTACTGCTGATGTTACTTTTTTTTAATTCTTGGAAATGTTTGAAAATGTTTCGATCGAAAAATCAGCAATGATGAGCAAATTTTACACTTATTTACTAGCCAATATTTTACTTATGACAGATGTAAAGCCGTTGAGAACGAATCATATTATATCACAAAATCTGCAGAGAATTTAGGGAAAACATCATACAAAAATATATGATACAATACTTTCATCCAATTATTTTTTCTCGAAAAGGAGTTACCTGATAATTCATTTATTTGATAAATTTTTAAATTACCTTAATTTTAGCGTAGGTATCTATCTTCAAATTATGTTAAAATAAGAAATTCGGTCCTAACTTTTGGTCCAACTACAAAAAATATTTTTAAAAATTCAATAGTTATTCCTTTCAGAATCTGTGAATTCATTTTGGCTCGCGCCACCCAAGAGAAATAATTTCCCGTATTCCTTCACCAGTGACTATAAAGAACAGGTCAAGCTGCACAAGCTTACTAATGACGTGATCAAATCAAAAAAGGAAGATATTGCAAATATGATCGTCGATGAGCTTGAACTGAATGCTGAGGATTCTGCGATTGGAAAGAATAAGAAGATTGCTTTTTGGATGCTCTTGTTAAGCAAGACCGCCGAAGGCGAAGCGCTGTCTAATCAAGTCATAAGGAAAGAGATACTTTCATGTTTGAGACGAGAAAGTTTTTTACCTGTAAAAAATACAATATTTTTAATCTTCAAATGATCATAGAATGGAAAAGACCCCAGAAAAAGGGAATCTAAGTTTTTAAAAGTAAAAATAGATTTAACTAAGTATTAATGCGTCCTCGTGTATTATTAGAAAGGGAAGGTATTTTCAATGACGAACTAATGTATGAACTTTAAACTACATTCTATCAAAGTTTCAACTCTTCGTTGACAACCAGATGGCTTGATGTATTTAGCTTGAATAACAGTTATCGTCAGGTATGTATACCATTATAGCTGCCTGACGGTAACTGTTATATATAATAAACAATATAAACCGTTAGTAATAAACCCAAATAAATATTTTTATTTTATCTTTGATGATAATATTAACGACTTTCAAACGACAGACGTGAAACAGGAAAGATAGAAAATGACTTTGTCGCATCGGTGCACTCCTTCTGTGTTCTTTACGAATTCCTAAAACAAATTTCGAACGGGGGATATGAAGTTTTCCTTAGTCTTACATCAAATAATATTTTAGTATTATTCTTTTGCGGTTATGTATTTACATAATCATTATTTAGATTAAAATACATTTCAAATAGTATCTACATGTCTGCATGCTAGCACGTGTTCTTTATCTCTTAGAAAATTGAATCTCAGACGAAAATCTTTAATAACCCCCGAACAACATCTCAGAAGGATTATAATTGTGCCACTGTAAACATAACGAATGCTTTTATGAAGCAAATGAAGTTCGCGCCGAGAGTCGAAAAAAAATTCGCCATTATATAAAAGCAAAATCGTTCAATAGGGACTAAATTATGAATATTAAATTCCTTATCTTCAATGAAACAGAAATAGACAACGTTTTCATTGCTTGCCAATATAATATGAAATTAGCTTACTAACGCTTTTCTTTTTTTTTTGTTAAAATTACAAAAAAAAATGTATTAAATGCTTTGAAGGTAAAATGACATATTGGAATTTCAAAAGCTTTTTTTGGGGGCGATCTACGGATTTTTCAAATAAAATATAATTTCGGGGCTTTTGTGAAACTGGCTTTTACCTTTTTATCTTTTTTTACTTTACAATGTATTGAACAACGAACAACTGTGAATCCAATAAAGAGAATATTGCCGAACGAGTAGTTGAAATTGCTTGACGCCGAAATATAATTGAAATAATGGTGACATTGGAAGGTTTCTGCACATTCAAAGGTTAAAGTTGTGTTCATTGCCAAAATTCAAACAATACACAAAAAGAAACAACAAAAATGGCTTTTGTACTACAACTTTTCATTTTCACCACTCCCGTTAATCTTACACCATGAAAACGCACGCAGAAATATATTTTTAAAATATCTGAAAACAATTATGCGAATAAATGTATTCTTTTTTCTCAAAAACGCAAAATTTTAAATACGAACCTAAATGCAAACTTAGATAAATTAGATTCATACAATTAGAAAAAACTAAGGCAAATAAAGGATTCTTAGATAACAAATCTAATAAATAAAATATCCACCAAATTAAGAAAAATCTTTTTCTGTCTCTGAACGATTTTCAAAATGAGATAAGTTAAGAAAAAAATGTATTTATATGAAGTAAAAAGTTATTCTTGGATTGAATATTAATATTACTTCGTACTTATAATATTTTTTATGTTTGTCACCCAATTCGCCTTCAATTCTGTAGACGGGCGGAGGTGGGCAGGCGGGTACCAAAACCCCTGCCGTAGGTCGCCCCAAGTGATTCGCTACGTTTGGTGACTTAGAAGGGGTCCATAGAGTGAGGTTTGGCTAGGCCTTGGTGGCGGGCCGAATTATAAAACGGACGTACTGGCTCGACGTAGCATGACGCGAGGTATGGTGCTGTTAAATAACGCTTCCAAAACCGTTACCCGTTTTAATATGAAAGATCTCATGTTACTATTGACTTTTTCTATTATTTATCCATAAATGTGTAGTTTGTGTCACATAAATTTATTGTAAATTGACACACAGTCTGTAATATACAATTTACAAAAAAAGTATTTTGCACTTAATCTTTTAAATTTGTGCATCAAATTTAGAATCAAGAACGATTCCTAGATTTCTTATGAAAGACACATTTTAAAGAATATAATTAATTATTAATAACAGAAAAAATCCTTTATAAAACTATTTCGAGTGAAGTTAACAGCGTAAAATTTGTCAACTGTATCAAAATTTAAAAGTATGTCATACAGTACACCAATCGTTGAGTGAGTCGAGGACTTTTGGAAGCAGTTGTTGATTGGAACCAGACTTAATATTTACGAAAAATTTTAAGATCATCGGCGAAAAAAGCAAACTCACAGTTTAATTTGGAAAAAAGGTCGCCAATGAATAATAGAAAAAACAGTTTAATTAATTATGAGTAATAAATAAAAGTTTTTTTTTGTTATTGTTGTTATTATCCATGGGCCAACCGTCTTTCGGTACAGTGCGTAAAATAATAATATATTTTTGATTAAATCCCACTTCACACGATAAGACACAATAAATTAGGCAGAACAAGAGTGATGGGATAATATCTGACAGCACCGGAAATTAGTCAGACAGTGTTAAACGCTCCTTACAATAAATCTACTCGAATCTCTTCAGAAATGCGTAATTTTATTATACACTTACTTATACACTGTAAAAGTATACAGAGCTTTTTAATAAGTCAAACTAAATACAACATGTTTTTCAAAATTAAATTTAATAATTTAATTTTCATCAAATATAATATAATTAACAATATTTAGCTGTGACGTCTTTATGGAAAGAAAAATGCAAAGAAGAACTTGTTTGGTTTTAAAAGCTGAAATAAGATTTAGGTTTCCCTTTGTTTAAAAATTTTTCGGATTTTTATTTTTTATATTTCTGTCCTAAGCATTCAAATGTATGGATTTTGCTAAATTTTAATGTTTTCTGTAAATAAAAGAACACGAAGAAATTTCAGCATTATTAAAATACAGAAAAGGAAAAAAATATTATTTTTCCAAGTTAATAAAAATAATACACGAAGACCATCTACCAAGCAGAAGCCTGGTATTATTGGTTTCCAATAAATCAAAAAAATATTGCGAAAAAATGCCTAGAAAGTGGTCTTGGCGGGTAAATCGTGTCACGAAGTTTCTATAGAAAAACTACGTCACCTGATCTGCGAATGACATTTTTAGTGATGTGGGTTGCTGGGATGTTTTCTTTTGCTAAGCAACCACTCCTCAGTCGAGAGGATTTTATAGTGTCTGCTTGCCGGTTGCCAAGGGAGCGTTTTAAAAATGTGGACGAGCGGTAAACGCCATAGTCGGAAAACAGCTTGTACCTACGTACACACATCGTTTACAGGTAATTCGTACAGTGTAGTCTCATTCTTTTCTAGAATGGTGTGAATAAACTTAGTGGGATGTTATAAATATTTAAGGATTCTTTGAACACGTCAAACTTTCGCCAAACTGAGATCACCAACATGAAGAAGCTCGTGTTCACTGACAATGTACGAGTAGAATGCAAGAGAAGCAAAAAACGATCACCGATTTTTTTTTTACATTTGTTCCATACAGGAGGCCCTGAGGAAAATTATTTAACTCGGAGCTTATGTAATCTTAGAGGAAACTTTGTGAAGGGTTGTTTTTAAGGAAAGGAAGAAGAGGAAGTTCTGGAAGGGAAATATGTATGAAGGGTGGATAGGAATCTGGGGGTCAGTGTATCCAGGAGTGACGTATGAACCCATCCCTTCAACTGCGGTGCAGGGCAATAGGTCGAGGGATTCAGGCTAGAGGGGTCCAAAAAACTCCTCAACCAGTCTGTAAGGATCCGACTCGCCACGCAGCAGGTTGACAGACACATCGGCCGCCAAGACTTTGACAAACCTTACCTCATCCCGGGTATCCCTGCTAAGTCACCAAACGTAGTGAGCCATATGATAATAATTTCCCTCGGGACCTGTGTCATCTTAGGGAAAGCTGTGTGGAGGATTTTTTTTAAGGAAATGAAGGAGAGGAGAGTTCTAGAAAAGAAAAAGGTTTGACGGGTATGTAGGAATCTGCAGGTCGTTCGCTGCCAAAACATTGACAAACCTCACCCCATAAACCCGAACACCCCTGCTAAATCACCAAACGTATCAAATCATTTGGGGTAACCTGGGTGTTGGTTGGGGTGTTGGTTATCCAATTAATGCTTCCCGGTGCAGCGGTACCCAAACCCACCCCCCAAAATTAGATCCCCGCCTCTCAAACCGATGCATCGAAATGATCATTAATAATTTTGTCCATGCTGCAAGACGAAGAGGGGTGGATGATAATATAGATTAAACAGAGTTTCTGGAGTGGGGACAGGAGACAGGATCCCTAGAAATTATCCTGAGGAAATGTCTCGAGAAGAAGATTTACTGGCATTCTGTAACGAAAGCAAAATTTCTGTTTCATTAAACTCTGATCTTCAAGATTACATGGAAAATGAAGTCCTTACGAAATAGAACTTGGTATTTTTTATGCATTGCTAATAGAATTGTTGCTCATTTTCACTTTATATTATTTTATTTATTTAAATATTATCTAATCGTGGTGGTCTAAAGTGCAATTTCTTTTTTTACACACTACAAACTTCATTATTGTTTCTCGTTCTCTTACTTTATCTGAATTTAACTCTATCTAATCTTTCAATAATATTTCAATGAAATATTTTTATTGTACATTACTGTCACAGAATCAGGTTACACCTATTAAGGTAGGTAATGTTAAGCATAAAATTAAAAGATATTTGAGAACTACTAATATTGCTTTTTTGCATGTGTATGTTAATATATTTCAATAACAACCGATTTATTGTCACTATTATAGTTATGCGGAGATGATATAACTTTCCATGCTATAAAGATTGCGGGAATATAGAAATAATAACGCTAACAGATGTCATGTGTGATCGACTCTATTACCGAAACCGCTGTGGTGCTGCTTTTAACTTTATCGAAGCTTCTGGAAATTCTGGTGTGGCCAGTGTAACTAAAATAATGATACCACTCCACAAATAGCCAACTCGCCACACACTGAGTCGCCACATTATACTAAACTTTATGGAAGCATTGCATGCAAAATAATCTTTTCTTTTGTCGCTCTTGTGGAGCAAATAAAAAAATATGATACACGACAGAAGTAGAAAACTAAAATCATTGAACAGTTTGCCTATTGATGCGTTTCAGTGTTCCATTTCAAAAATACTAATAAATTATCAAATACGGTAATAATAATTATTTAATCGAACATTGTTGGTACATTCTCTTTGCACTTCACTGGTTATTTGAGTTAATTTGACATCACCTAAAATAAATCATAAGATTGTTAAAATTTTGCTTTTCGTAAATTCTATACAAGCTCAAATTTACATTGAATACTGCTGTTTGACAGGGTAAATTTAGAATGTTTATTTGAATGGTACAAAAATTCGCACCTAGCAGTGATTGATTTTCAGCAAGGAAAGAACATTTAGTTTGCGTGTTAAATTATCATAATCTAGATATCGATTTTGAGGTTTCGTATAAGATTTCAACTGTATGAAGCCAGTATTATGACATAAACAAACTGGGTTAGTGTGAATATATTTATAAAAAAGATACCACCATTATTTAAATAATAGTGCGAAAGCGGTCTTAAATTTAACCGGCCCCATCAATTTCGATGAAATTCCAACCATCGTCGGGTCGTTTGACTATGTGAAATAACTGGGGGTCCTCAGAAAATCAAAGATAATGAATTCCGGAAGGAGCCACAACATGCGTTCAGTAAATTTGTGGCAAAATTTTCACCGCCATTAGCCCGGGCCAACCCTAATTCTTTTTCTGCCTAAATATGCTCAGGCTAATGTCTAAAGTGTATTGCCCATATTATATATGAGACCCTTTCTAAAAGTAACCTCGTGTTAATTAAATTATTGCTGCTTGTATAAATGTGACCCGAACGATGCCGGAAATGAGGAACAAAAGGATGTTGTCGGGTCCCCGTGCCTTGTCTAGCCGAGAAAATCTTTAAAATCCCTTTCACACCCTTTTTTGTACACTAATTCCATCTAGAATTCCGTTTATTCCCTGTGTCATCCTTGAGGATGCTATTTGGATTGTTTTTCGGGAACTTAAAGAATAAACCATATTTTTTCAAGACCCACATTAAAAGAGCGAGAAAATACCAAACCCGGTAGTAATGTTATAGCTGAGATGGACAATTGGACAAGTCTTTGATGTTATTTCTGGTACTGATTTTTTGGAATAACTTTCATTTGAAGGCCGGTAGAATAGACACAGCATTGCCGCGTCGTTGATGTTCGAAATATTGTAAATTGTCAAATTTTATCAACAGATTTGCGCGCTATGGGTGCCTATAATAGCATAGAATGGTTATAATATATAAACAACACACGCGTTCCAAAGAGAATTTTGAATGAACACAATAAAAAGAAAAGTGGGAAGACCAAGACAGAGGTGGTAAGACAAGATAAGAAGGGATGCAGCACAGCTTCTCCAGATAACAAACTGGAAGTCAACCGCTGAGGACAAGAGGAGTTGGAGGCGGATATTGCGGGAGGCCAAGGCTCGATATGGACTGTAGAGTCATCGGAGAGAGAGAGAGAGAGAGAGAGGTAATAATATATTATTGCTTTATATAGATAAACTTACTCATCTCTTATTACGATGGTCTCCTTGCGTCTGAACTGATAACTTGACATTTCATCTGGAATGTTAACGGAAGGCTTATTGACTAGATTGCTTTTATTAACAGATACCATATTAACAATTCAATCCCTTTTAATGGTAATCAGACACAAAATTGGCCTTTTAAACGTGAAACTTAATATGGCTTTGATTGAGCTCCCGATCCCGGGCCTAACCTGGTCACTTATGATTTCACCGAGCATGTCAAAGGAAGGCAATTACTGTTAAATGAAACGCTGGAACTTCAAGTGAGGTAACCCTCTCCCCCTGTTTATGAGTACACGAATAATCTGAATTAATAATGCTTGAATTGTTATGTAGGTGTTACTAAAGACAATCGTAAAGAATACTCCACACTCCGTGACTCTGAACATATTGAAATGGTATGAGTCAAGTATGAATGCATTTTTGCGGATTTTTCCGACTGTAGTTCGAGGGGTGTAGGTTTTTAGGACAAAATAATAGTATCATATTTGTATTTTAGTTCAGGGTGTACGAATAAAATATTGAGAAAGCCTTGGTACGAGTTTTCCTAGTGAAGTATTGTAAACTACATTCACACGCGTATGCCTAATAACAATTCCCAAGCGTTATGAAATTTTATGTAATAATAATAATAATAATAGCCTTTATTCAGACAGTAAATTACATAACATTATTTATAATAAACTTTTCACTTATCATGCATCGACTCCCTGTCTGTATGTCACTAGTTGACAAAGGCCTCCTCCAACTGTCGCCGTTTCTCTCTATCATTAGCTGTTCTTGTCCATGTACCACCTGCCACGGCTTTGATGTCGTCAAAACACCGTCTAAATGGTCTACCTCGTTTTCTCTTCTTGTCACTTGTGAACCAATTCATGACTAAATTTGACCATTTTTCACTTCCTCTAATTGTGTGGCCTGACCACTTCCACTTTAGCTTTTTTAATGTTTTTATGGTAAAACATAAATTTTATGTATTAAATAATTCCCTTTCGAAAGAATATTCAAAACCACAGAACTCATTACTGTATTGATCGGCTAAGATTTTCCAAGAAACACTGACCAATATATCAGAAAATAAATTAAAATTAAAGATGTAACGAAATGTTTGTTATGTGTCAATTTTATTCTTTTTAATTTGAAGTGTTAATCACTGGGACCCATACTTGTTTTCAAGCTGCCTACAACATTGCCAGACATATTTTATGACGTATGAAGCGTACCTGACTTATTAAATACTGTACTAAGATTGAAACTTTATTGCGGTAAACTACGTTATTTTTATATTAGTACATAGTATATAACTACTATACACAATACGCACTATTTCAAGTCAAACACATTAATAAAATAATTATGTATACCTACCTTCATGATAAATATTATCTTGCAGTGTTATATACCGTAACACGCGTATTAAGAAGAATTCGGCTTATATTAACATTTATTTACATTGGTCAGTAACATGGTTGGTAAAAAGATTCCACGACTTTTCAAACAGCGACAAAATATCCCCGACAAATATTCCCGACAAAATATCCTACTGACAAAACATCCCCCATCAAAATATCTACTAAAACCTAACCTAACATAACCTACCAAAAATAGTACAAAAATAATACAGATATCCTGTAAAGACAATAAATTGTTATTCAATAATAGTAAAATGTAAAATAAGGTTAGGTTAGGTAAGTTTAGATTTTATCAGATTTTTTGAAGGGTGTTTTGTCCGTAGGATATTTTGTCGGGGATATTAAGTCACAGGATGAAAACGAGCAGTAGATACCTGGTAAAAAATTGTTTCATTTAATTAAATGAAGACAATATAAGCGAAAATCAATCGAAAATCTGAAAACAGAAAAATCAGAAAAAGATATTGACACCTCTGGGACTCGAACCCAGGACCTCTCGCTTTCCGGGCGAACGCGCTTACCACTGCGCCACGGTGTCGATATCCAATTCGGTAATTTTTAGCTGTATCACACTTCGAGTAAGAACCACCCATACTATCTTAATTTTTCTTAATGCATATTCTATTGGCAGCCCGAACTAAATGCAATCTAGATAGTGTCTGTATAAGTCTTTATCCATTTTATTTAATACGCGTCACCTTTTGACTTTTCTGCAAGTCTAGGATGAATATTTAATTTTTATTTTAACTTTATTTAACTAAAATTGACAAAATTTTAACTAAAATTTTAACTGAATTTTAACAAAAAAAAACAAATAAAATAAAATAATAATAATTGTTTCAATTATGCGCGTTATTATTGAAAATATTGCGCAGTGCTTCGCCACTTTACGTATTATTCCGTACAATTTATTCCACAGTATTTTTTTTCATTGTCTTAGACTCGTAATGCATTCTGTCTTCAACTTAAAGTAGTTTTAAGTACTATTCCGTTTGCTGAAGCAAGCCATCCTACATTCTACACATCCTTGGGACGCTGTGTAATCTCATAAAACAGTCGGAAAAGTTCGCAAGCTTTGAGGTAACTCGCAGACATAAATTCGCTGTCACGCCTCCAGCGAATCCTCGGTCCTAGACCAGAAGGTGACAGGCTTAGGCAGTAGACTTTCACGTGTAACGCGTTCTCTTCAGATTCAGTGCTCACGTGCGAAGTGGTACTTGTAACCAAAGCTAACTACAATGAGTGGAAGTGAGTCATTTATAAAAAAATATATATTTTCTCTGAACGGCTTCAAGGAGGCGAAGTAAGAAAGAGTGCTCTTGCTACGAGGCAACAAAGCCTTTAAAATGAAAATCTCACAAGTTTACCACTCCTAAAAATCAATTTTTTGTAAAATACTAAATTTATCTTTGAAGCATTTGTTTCTGAAGAACTGTCATTTCATTTTCACAGTTTTTTCTGTTCGTAATTTAAAGTTCAACGTCAGATGCTCTAGAACAGTGATGATCAATCTTTTTAGGCGGATGACAAATATATCCTGTTCTAGGAAGACTTAAAATGCTTCAATTACACATCTGTCCCGATGATGGAAATTGTTGTGCTGTCTGAAACTTTGGCTTAAGAAGGAAAAAACGCGATACGACATAATATCCCAAAAATAAATCACTAACATTTTCAATTTAATCGCAGATACGAGTAACCTACAAATTGGCATGTTAAATTTGCAGTCAGTTGTGTCACCAACATATTTATTTTTTCTAAAACGGATGGTTTTTAATAAAACAATTACAGAACGCGAAAATCAAAGCAGGCGAAAATTTTATATCACCACGGCCAAATCGAAGAATATAGATATATAAGATAAATATTTATTTATTTATTTATTGAAGAACATGTAAAAAAACAGAGTGTGTAATTCACACGTGGTAGAAGTGAAACCTTCAGAAAAATAAAGTAAACAAGAGGAGCTGCAAAGCATCGCACAAAGAGGAGACCAATCATACTCTCGCAGTCCCAATCCTATAGACGTATGTGTTTGTCTCTATTTAGTGTCACTCTTGGTATATAAAACGGAAACCTTTAATATGCATCAAACACAAATCTCAACAAAAAAGCGTGCTTTTACACTTAAGATCGAACCATAATATTTGGTTCAAAATTTATAAAATACTTAGTCCTTACCACTTTTATTGTTTATAAAACCAACATGTTTCGTGAGCTGTGCTCACTTCTTCAGGGTTTACTTAAAACTTATTATAAATAATAGATAAAGACAATGGTTATACACATAGACAAAATAATTATAAATAATAGACAAAGTCAATGGAAAGGTGAGAATATGTAGAGGGAAGAGGGGCAATGGGGAACAATTTACAAAGGGAACAGGTTTAATATTGGGTCATTTAAAAACAATTTTTGGTTATTAATAATATTCAAATTCACATTCACGCTCTTTCTGAGTCTGTCTAATATTTATAATTCAGATATAAAGCGTAAAAACTAAGTATTTTATTAATTTAAAATAAGTTAGCTGGGTTTGAAGAAATAATATTTTGCCTGAAGAATGGAAACGTATTATTTTGGGCAGTTTTTTCAAAACTTTGAAGGACTGAGCAGTCAAAATCTGAAGTTTTTCGATAAACTATTTTGCAAAAAAAAGAAACCGTTGAATATTCTTTGATGCATTTTTAAAAAGATTTTATTTAGCCAAGTGGGAAGGACGATGAAAGTCGCGGACCATCATTCATAATGAGCTCGCGGGTCGCAAGCCACGGTTTGCTCATCACTGCAATAGAAGAAATGACAATAGGCCCTTTTCCTTTATTCCACTTTTCAAGTTTTAAATTAATATTATTGTATTTGTGTCGTTTTCATCAGTTCATTAAAGCGTCGAAGAAAAATAATTGAACGAAAGAAAACAAAGAATTTTAGTTCTTTACACCCCAATCGATATACTTTGTAATATTATAAAAATGTACATTGTTTGTTTTTTTATCATTATTGTATAATATAATAGAGTAGACATGGGTTTATTAAAAATGAATAAACTTAGTGCTCATTTTAAGAGCTTTGTACCGCAAAGATATGGTTGGAAAAGTGTGTTAGAAAAATTCCATTTTAGGGCGGCTTTTAATGTCGTGTTTTACACTGGGTTAATTTGAAACAATCTGAGATTTGTTATATAACAATGGACCAAAGGATTTTACCGTGAGAAAAATTTCCTCGGAATAGAAGGTGACGGGTTTGTTTCACGCGTTGCCTTTTGCTTCTCGGTGAAATTAATGACGTAACCCAGGCGGCTAATAAACATAAAAGGAAGCAACCTTTCTTTAGAATGGTAATTAAATTTACACAACAACTCAGTGTGTGCAGCCAGTCGTAAAAGTTGTGGACGTTAGTGTGGTCTGAACAGATACATCACACTCAACGGTTAACTGTATTTACAGCTGTCTGTATTTTTAAACAGAATATTATGAACCTCGGTACATACTCGTGTCTCGCCAGTTTTTTACTCCTCGGCTTTGCTTGAGTTTATATTCCCACCACGGTGTAAAAATATTCTATTGCTTAGCAGCTGAAATAAATTAAAATTAATAACTTGGAGCTTGAAAAATTACACATTACTTTGTAAAGTAATCTTATCTAAGGACAAAAAAAAATCAAGATGAAGTTGAGGGTTGAAAAAAGTTAACATGGACTGTTCAAATTTTTTTTAAATCTAGATATTTATTTATTTAATTTTAAATGCACATTTACAGTTAAACATAACCAATAATAAACAAACATTATATTTAATTAATCAATAATAGTGTTTTTGAATTGTTGAATATTTAGTTGAAAAATATCTATATCTATATTTAGTAACAGAATTATTTTTCCGAGCGGCATTACTAATGGTTAGTTAGTTCTGCATCTCAGAACAAAAAAATTTTTGTGTCTGTTTGCTCTAGTGAAGTTGTCGGGGACACAAAACTCTAATTTTTGTATTAAATCGGGATTACAGATGCTACTGTTTAAAAGTTTATGTGTTGTCGTCAGCAAAGCAGTTTTCCTTCTATCGGCGAGGCTATTAATATCCAGCATGCCGGACAAAAAGGCTGATGGATATAACCAGGGATAATAGAATATGGATATAAGAAGCTATGCAAGGTTCATGATGCTCACTTTGAAGAGTGTTTGCAACTGCGAACACTCTCACACAGTTTTAGGTACTAATTTCTATTATATGTTTTAATGTTATGCACTGAAGGGTTAGAAAAGCTGTTGTTTTGCAGTTAAAGGTCGATTAAAAAATATTCACTTTTAAAATTGATAAACCTTATAAAACATCGAAAATATTTCTTGAAAACAAAAACACTATTTTTTAACTGTCCGGAAGAGTCTGATGAATATCGACACCAGTTTTCTTTCAAATCAAATAGATTACACTTTTAAGTGTTTTCTTTCTAGTGATAACATTTGATCGGTAGTGTGGTTTTTGTATTACGTTTTTTTTTGGTTTCTGTTATTCGAAATTGTTTGCCTTAGCTGCAAGAGTAATAAGAATACATTACGGCATTTATGATAAAAGCAAAATTTGTGAGATTGGACAATTTAATTGTGACAGGAACAAGAACTTAGTGCATCAAAGGTACAAAGGACAGGTTTGTGATATTCTATTCATGCCCTGATGACTTACAGCAAAATGGTTCATTTTGGCGTTAATTGACAAACCGGGCATGTTGTAGTGTAGTCAACTCATTTCCCAGATGAGAGTTCTAATAATTTCTCGGTGGAAGGCGAATTCCATCGTAGATTCACAAGGTTCAATAATGGACCAAGAGATTTTGATGCTAAATAATGGCATTAGAAACAAATAAAAACTACAACGTTTTTTGGTTTATAGCAGTTGTAGTTTCTGAACAGGCAAGTTTTGGTTTATAGCAATTGAAGTTTCTGAACAGGCAAATTTTGGTTTATAGCAATTGAAGTTTCTGAACAGGCAAGTTTTGGTTTAAAGCAATTGTAGTTTCTGAACAGGCAAGTTTTGGTTTATAGCAATTTTAGTTTTTGCATAGGCAAGTTTTGGTTTATAGCAATTGTAGTTTCTGAACAGGCAAGTTTTGGTTAACATATAGCAATTGTAGTTTCTGAACAGGCAAGTTTTGGTTTATAGCAATTGTAGTTTCTGAACAGGCAAGTTTTGGTTTATAGCAATTGTAGTTTCTGAACAGGCAAGTTTTGAGATAATGAGGAAAGCAATATTAAAATGCTCGCCGTTAATCAAATATTATTTATACTAACTTATCTGTGTTTTACATTTTAAATATGCTATAAAATAACACCGGGAGGCAATAAGGTCCGGTACATTAAAATGACATTTTGAAATATCCTACTATTGACTTAGAAAACATTAAACATTTTGTTTAATTCACTACAAGTTTTTCTGCATTGTATGTAATTCATTAGGTGACGATCGATGTGTATAAAACGGTGACCGGACAACTCGGAATGAAACCAACTCAGAACTATCTCAGATAAGTCATTTAAAGTGACAAAAATATATATATATAAAAAATTGATTAAATAGTAACGTTAGGTAAGGGTTATTGGCTAATTTAATTTTTTTTTTTAGCTTTTAATGACGTTTCTTGAGGAGGTGTTGATTTGACTTTATTCTCAGTAGCCACATAAAACAGTGGTGGTAAAATAAATAAAAAAACAATACAGTAATATGTACAGATTTATGAGATGTAACGTTGCCCGAAACGTAAGCTAAATAAGGAGGAAGAGCAATATGGCCGAATAACCCAAAAACAAATCATCCGCACCACGCACGAGAGCTGCTCCCAACTAGCAAATAACTAAAACCAATCAAAATGCCAAAATAAACCAAATGAAATCAATTGTAACATTAAAGTGTATATGTCGGCCTTCCCATCAATGTTATTTATTTCTTATTAACTCACTAGCTATTTGGGAAAGGCTCAAGTGTGTTGTGCGGTCAGATCCGAAATAATTATTACCATCCAAACATTTCCAAATACAGGGATGTTCCGGGAGTAGGAACTCTAGCATACCATCGGTTATAAATAAAACAAAATCATTAGCTTACTAACTTGATTACTTTGATGGAGGTTGCTTCCTTTCAATTCTGTGTACAGTCGGTATTGAAATAGACAACTTTCTTCATCCTATTCACACCCTACCCACTTTAGTGTTTATCTCGGTAAGTTCTTACTAATCCCAGAAACCTGATCTCACGTAAATCAACAAATCCTATTAGTTATTAAGTCTATACTACCTGTAATCAAATATTTATAAAATTACTACGCATTCGGCATTAAATTTTCGTTGAACCCTCCTCGTTTAATTCTTCCATTTATACCTCATTAAGTTTAATCGCAAATACACGCCTTTTCGTCGTTACATTGTTCCTTTCTCATTCAAATTTTAATTTTCTGCCTGCTTCGTGATACGCAATCGTAAAATGTCGATTTACGTAATGAAAACAAATATTCCTTATTTACAAAACGAAGAATTATTCTTAAGGTGATGCAATACGAAGTAATTGAAAAATCATGTTTTTTTTATGTGAATATCTCACAACAGTCTCATTTGCTCCCTTCTGGAGTCAGTGAGACTATAGCATCCCCAATTAGGGTATGTTGTGAGGCTTAAGGTAAGTGGGGAGGGGAAGGAAATGGATAAGAGGAAGGTAGGGAAGTATGGCCATTAAAATCTGGTCACCAAACATGGCTAAAACTATTTCAAGCAACGTCCTGAATGGTGGTACACCTGGGCGATACTGAAAGTATCTTCCACTCTGGAACGAGCCGCAAATATAATATGTATTATTTTAAATGAATAAATTGTGAAAAACACAAATTAATCAAAAAAAATATATTTTCCACCCCGGGATTCAATCCGATTCAAGAGCCTTACCGCTAGACCACGCCGGCCGCCATGTGTTTTTGGTTTGAAAATTTGATTACCGCGACATATTTTAGAAATTCTGCTAGTGAAACACATTGCTAGACCATACAGCTTTTGAAAAAATTGAGCATTTTTTTTAGTCAGTATTTTTATGAGCCCAAAAAAATCTGGCCTATTAAAATGATTTAAATTTCAATTTCTCCACCGTACGAACCATTTTTCGATGATAGTTTTATTGTTTTATATGGAAAAATAATTTTTTTAGAAAATGATCGTAAAAAAGAATGTTTGTGCTTGAACTTAGCAAAATAAAAAAAAAACACAATTTTTTATGGTGTTTTTACCTTGCATAAATCAAAACAGGTGGCAGGAATTTAAAACTTATCGCCATCTTCACAAAAAGTTTTATTGTTAGTGGTCCGACTTCTAATGTTACACGACGTGTTGCATCGCCTTAAACACTTTTACCTGTGACGTAATAATTTACGCCTACATTATTAAATATTTTAAAAGTATAATAAAAGCTTTCATTATTACCGAACGTGTGCACTGCTCAGTAGAGACGTGGGCGGTAATTTGTAGACGCATTCAAATTTGATATCAAACTGTGAACAAACTTTATGATAACATACAAAACAACTATTTTTAAAACTATTTGATATTCGCCGTACAATTTTAAAATTAACCCTTGTGCGAAAAATTGCAACCCTTTGTACACAATGTAAAATCCCCATAGGCGTATAAAAGAGAAACAAAAAAAATAGAAAATAAAAATGCAAATTTCTCGTTTACCCAATTCATTTGATGTTGCAACAGCTGCAACATCTCACACCGGTCTACCAATTGACGTCAGCATTATTTTTCTGCCTAGAGCGATTATAGTTGTACGCATCGACCAACTTGGTCGATGGTTGTACGGCATGAATGACAGCAGTTCTGCGAAGGGGCTTCGTAATGGTAGTGTCACGCGTCATCATTTGGGCTTGGCCAATATCACCGTATAGCTCGCCATACAATCTTTACAGACGTGTCACACGAGCCAGATAATATATATTATATTTATTTTTATTTTTAAATTAAATACAATTTGAGGTTTGACTTACCAAATTAAGAATAAAAATAAATATTCATTCAGACTTCTAGAAAAGTCAATAGATCCAAGACACTATCTAGATAGCATTTAGTTCTGATTGAACCTTGCAATGTTGAGAAAATGAAAATAATATTAGTAGTTCTTGGTCGAAGAATGATACAGTTAAATATAACCTTAATAATTTTAATGATAACGAAACTACATACCTATGTACATATTAAACCTGTTTGTATCCTTAAAGTACAGTTTATCATGTTATATACTTCAAGCTTACAATTATACTCCTGAATAACATGTGTAACTTAAATAATGTGATTCTGTAAAAGCCTTCAAGGCGTGTATGAATAAATAAATAAATAAATAACCGAATCGGAAATGGACACGTTAGCTCAGATGGTAAAGCACTGACCCGGAAAGTCATCGGTCCTGGATTCGAGTCCCAGATGCGACCGAATCTTTTTCTGATTTTTCTGTTTTAGATTTTCGATTGAGTTTCGCCAATATTGTCTTCATTAATTAATATATTATTCGTGTCGAAGAAGTTGCTACTCATGAAACGTTTTGCTTCATGTAAAAACTTTGAAATGCTTCTTAAATGTACAAACATTATTTTCGAATCGTTCATCAAGGCCTTGTTTTCACCTTCCGAAGAACACTGGTAGGAAGCAGATGAACAACATTGGGAAAATTAATTTAGCAAAGTCCAGCAAACAACAAGCTTTTAGCGGCATTTCTGAATAAATTAAAGCAATAATTTATCGCTAAATTTTTCGTGTCGCTTCTGAAACATCATCTCTATGAAAATTAAGCACTTTTTAAACACCACAATTTAATCAAAATAATCAACATGTTTCAAAACCAATGGTTTCTTCATCAGGATACAACGCATATTAAATAACATTAATTTATTTACGTTAACTACTAAAATCGTTTCCTAACGAAAAATAAAGAAAACCGTTCCATGACAGTTGGTTCGACGACAATTGATCCTCCAATAGTTGGTCCGCCGACAGTTGATCCCTCCGACAGTTGGTCCGGCCGCCAGTTGATCCCTCCGACAATTGATCCCTCCGACAGTTGATGCTTTAAAAGATTTTTTCTTTAAGTAATTATGCAAAGAAAATATACGGCCGTACAACCAAAGCCGATATACTTAAATTTTAAGGCATCTTTAGCGAAAATCCGCTTTACAAATATTTTTACTCACAATTTGACTCAAACAACAAAAAAATCGCCAAATTCCTACTTGCATAAAATATAACTTTATTTTTAGGGATCAACCGTCGGAGGGATCAACTTTCGAAATAATCAACTATCGGCGGACCAATTGTCGGGATATCAAAGAAAACATTGGTTTCGAAAAATGCTGAATATTTTGATTTAATTTCGTTTTGTTTTTCAAATTGTATTATTTTGGATTGAATTGAATAGAGGTGTACACATATTGGTTTTATTTCATTAAACACAATTTTGTGTTCAAAAGCAAAGTTTTTTTTGCTGTGAAGATATCCTTCAACAGAAAGTTACCTGGATAAAATGGTTAATTGTGATACGTGAAGCAGATGTTGACCCTGCACACGATGATATTTATCCACAAAATAGTGAACAACATGTTACCAAAATACTTTTCAAACAAAATTTTATACAACAAGGACTTTCACAGACACAACACAAGGACTTGCAAGGAAATCAGACTACAAAAAAAGAACAAAACGAATACGCAGAACAGTTTACTATACAAAGGGATGAAGTTGTACAACACTCTACCAGAAACTTTAAAGGCCGCACCAATTGGAAAGTTCAAAATGTATTGTAGATACATAAAAAAAAATATAGTTTGAAATATGATACGATATAATTAATTAGGAAATTGTAAACTCAAATGTACATTTAATAAAATAAAACTAATAAATAAAATAAATAAATTAATGGATGCAAGCAAACTGATACAAACGTAATATTTTCTCACAATGTACTTTAAAATAGCATCGACGTCTGTAAACAAGTATTCCATTGCATTATTAATGCGTTTGAATTTGGAGAATATGGTTGAAACTACATGAGAATAATTTGTTCACAGTACACAACATACCATATTTATGTAGGCAAAGGAAACTGCGAAACCAAACAAGAAACCCAATCCAAAGGAAGGAAGGATGTACGTAGGTAACTAATAAATAAATTCTCTACGAACTAACGATGAATAATTGTATTCATTGTTTGGATCCCGCTGTACTTTTAATCATATAAATTTTTATTCAGTAGTAAAATATTAGTATTTTTGATCATTCGCTATCAAGTAAACTTGAGTAAGGGTTAATTTTAATCAAAGTATAAGTCTAGAAATCCTTTGAACTTTATACACATAAGGTACAAAACTCTTTACTTTACGATTCAAGAAAGTACAAAAGGCTCAAGACTATGTCAATATTATGCAGTGGCGTAACTACAGGGTGGCAAATTTTTTTTTCTCGGGCCGGGGCCCCGGCGATGTTTAGATGAGGCAAGAAGCGAAAAAAATGGTTCCCCCTTTTTACATTGGTAGGTACATTGAATCGTTGAGAACTTGACAAAAATGTATGCAATTCCTTTGATGTTCTAAACTTCTTCCAATTATCTCTACACCCATATTAAGTTATTCCAAAAATAAATAACACACTGTTTTTTTAATAAATATAATCGACATGTTGCGAAACATGGTTTTTTCGCCAGGATAAATGTACATAAAATGAAAACTAATAAAAAATAATAAATCACATTAATTTAATTTGCGATCATTGAACAATTCAAAATATTAACGTTAAGCTGTCAGTGACAA
Organism: Glyphotaelius pellucidus; assembly: GCA_936435175.1. Taxonomy (NCBI): domain Eukaryota; kingdom Metazoa; phylum Arthropoda; class Insecta; order Trichoptera; family Limnephilidae; genus Glyphotaelius; species Glyphotaelius pellucidus. The sequence goes on from OW386547.1 coordinate 28,635,614, forward strand.
TGACAAAATAATATTCTAGGTAGACTTGCACATAAAAAGGTTGAAAGTTTCAGGTTTTATTTGACTATGAATTATTTCACTTATAAAATCGTTAATTTGATGCAATATCTTTTATTCCAAAGAGCGTTAAAATTAATTCAGCATTTCATATAATAAATCGTCGTTCTAGCGGCAAAGTCCATTAAGTCACGTTTTTTCCATGAAATGACTTAAGTATGAAGTCTTACGTAAAAAAATTGTCTTCTTTCGACTGGCGTACTTCATTAAGTCGTACATTTAATTGTTTTCAATTAAAACGTGTTTTTAAATTCACCATAAGTCATAAATCCGATATTATTGTCAAGCAAAACACGTTAAGTCAAACATTATACTCTAAACGTGAATAATGCATCAAATTAGACCGTTTCTACAGGCACAATCCACTAAGTCAGCTTTAAAATAATCTTAAAGCCATTTTGCGGCAAGCAAAATCTACTAAGTCAGCTTTAAAAGCCATTTTGCGGCATTAATGTCAACAATTTTACAGTAATCTTTACAAGCAAACACACTAAGTCATTATTGATTGGTAAAACCAACTAAGTCAGGCTCATTTTTTGTAAATCTTTGATTAAAGGTTGCTGTATTGCTATCAACTAATATTGTGTTTTGATAAGGTACTTATGGGTTCATTCTAGATTATAAAAATTTAAAATAAACATTTTGGAAATATTCATCCACTTATAGCCCTTCCAAAAATGCTAAATATTGAAATGCGATTATCTCAGGATTGTGTTTTAGTGACTAAGTGGTCTTTGCCTGTAGACTGACGAAATGTTGCATATATATTTGCGAACATAAACGCGAGAAGAGCCAAGAATCATGGGAAAATGCGCCAAATGCCGCTTGCGGTCCTTCGCTCGTTTTCCAGAATTTGTGGATCAACTCGCGGTATTACCTATCCCTTTGTACGCACCCTTAGAGGAGGAGGAGGAATGTATAATGTGCGCATAACTAGAGGAAAAATTTATTCCCAAAAGTTCTCTAAAATGGACAAAAGTCTAAAAATAACGCGTTTCTATTCCCCTTTGAATATAAGTTCACTGACTCTTCAGCCATTGCGTGACTGTTGCAATAACGCATTCAGAAGTTTTAGGAATTCTCTTTTAATAAATAATATTATGTTTGCCAAAAGCATGTTGTTCCGCACATGTCCGATGTCCGATCCCCAAACGGGTTAAATTACAGAATTAAATATTAACGAGGCTTTCGTGGTAAAGTACGCGTTATTAAACATTCTTAATTCGGTTTGCAGTGCATGGGCACAAAAGCCAACGTATCTCATCTATTCTTTGAAATATACGTTCGGATAAGCGGAAAGTTCTTTACTATAAATCTTAATATTCAAAGCTTTATTCACTTCAAGCGTTTTCGTCTCTTATTGCATACACTCTTTTAAAGTGTGTAATCTTGCATACTAGAGGAATTCTATTATTGAAATAATTTTTATTAAAAAAATTATTCAAAATAATTAAGATTTTGAAACCATAAATTCGTAAAGAACTCGGTAAACATTTTACGCACACATATTTTTAAAAAGTTGAGTCCACTCGCCAATGACAAAGGTGTAGGGACATAAAGCATGGGAGATTTTCCATTTAACATTTTATCTGTCACGTTTAAACTTTTTCCGATAAGCTATTTTGAATAGATTGTTAACATGCACGCCACGAAACAGCTTTTATTGAGTTTTTTTTTTTTTAAATTTATGTCGTGGCAGATAAAGTTATATAAAAATGTGAGATAATTCACGCTTCGTATGGGTAATTTGGTTATTTCTCAGCAACCTACCCCAGCTTGAAAAACTAATCAATGTTACGAACCAAACCCCAAATTATTCAATTTTTTCTAAATTTGTTTTCAATATTTGTTACAGCAGTAAAATCCCTTTTATAACTAAGGGAGATAGATATGTATAAAGTATCGTGATTATTATCGGGGTTATTATGCCGTGTTGTATGTTCCTCCTTCTTTAGCCATCGTTTCGGAAAACGTAACAGTATATCCGTGGTGTAGCTTTACAGTGTTACAGTATTAGACGGGTACACCAAAACTAAACACACACATCACCGCAATCTACACATCTGCCCAGATGATGGACATTCAATTTAGCAATTCTTAGTCGCTGGAATTTAATAGCGAAATACTTAAAAATAATCCGTTTCTTTCATTGTATTCCCTCCTCGCTTATTTTTAGTCTCTTAACATTACTTAAATTAGGGATTCTAGGGACCAATTTAATTAAAACAGAATATAAAAGTGACAAGTTGATAAAGCTTTATTTTGTCTCTTCTTCGCTCCTTCTTCCCGTTCTTTCTTCCTTCTCATTATAATCGCAAAGATGTATTGCGAGGAGACGTCATAGTCCCACTGGCTCTTGCCAATAAGACTGGTAAATATTCACTTTGTTTCGATTCGAATAATTCAGCGTAGTTTTTTACGACACGGAAACGTTTCTGGGAGTAAAAATCTTTTGTCTTCCGAAATCGAAGCGAGTTTTTTTATATTCGCATTTGTACGGAAATCATTTTACTACACAATCCCTTCGGATCAAACTTGGGTACAAAGACTATAAAATAAGCATTTTTGTCTCATATTACGGGCATTCTATTGAAACCAAGAATTTTCGAGGACGTATTGATTTGCTATAAATCTGCACTACTGGGATACGGCGAGCTATAAAACTATGTATTTTCCTTATTTTCTTCGTTATTAAGACATTTCCTGATGAGCCTGATATGAAAATCGGGACGTCTAGTGAATCATATTCCCCAAATAGCTTTCATTTACTCACCAAATATTGTAAGAAACTCTTTAAAATGTTTATACTTATAATTTGATTTCTGACAAAAACGTTTTTGTTCAGGAACCATTTTATCCCTTCGGATCAAACTTGGGTACATATTCCTGTACACAGAGAATCATATTCCTCAAATAGCTTTCATTTACGCAGCAAATATTGTAAGAAACTCTTTGAAGATACTAAAATGTGTATACTGATAATTTGATTTCTGACGAAAACGTTCGTTAATAGGTTAGATTTATTATTTCTGATTTGAAGACGGTATGTTCGGGCTCTTTGTGAGAATGGATTGAGCATATTATGACCTAAATATATTTTTTTGTGACTTTAAGATGAAGCTATACGTGAAATCCTATTTAGATTCATCTTTACGACAAATCGGTTTACATTATGAACATAAAAAAATATGCTTCGAATAAATTGAAGTTTTTACTAGCTTTTCTATGTAATGGAATTACAATAAAATTATTATTTACGTAAAAAAAAATATAAGCGTAAACCACTAAAAAAATGTTTTTTCATGACTTAACTATGAAGTAATATAAGAAACAATTTTTAAAAAATACCCTTTTATGGCTAAGACTATTGTTGAGGTTTTGTATGGTCGAACTTTTTTCCATTCTTATAAAATTATGCACAAAATAAATAAAAACCACTTTTTCGCTTACTTGCCTCGTGTGAATACGACCGCGATTTTGAATTTGTATACATGAGAATCGAAATATTTCTAGCGTTTATATTCCTCTTAAGAAAATGAATAGGAAAGGAAATATTTAGAACGGACAAATAAATAATGAATAAATTTTCATGAATAAATAAATAATTAAAAAAATTACAAAAAATATTCTTTATTTCTAGATTGGTTTGATCACGGATAGAACAGCACCGAATCTGAATAAAAAAAATACTTTTTATGGTAATTTTTACTAATGTCGTTAAGAGTATCTCACTGAGGATGTTTGTTTTTAATCTGACACCCCTCAAACTCATAAAAACTGGTTTTATTTGAAAATGTTTCATAAAAAAGTTTTGACTCCCCAAAATATCATAAAAACGCGTCTTTTCGCAAATATTCTTACAATTTGACTCCTCGAAAGCTGCTCTACAATTTCCGTAATGGTTGAAAATCCACATTAATTTCGGGTGAACTTTTTTGCGGGAATATCTTTTTACATCTACAAATCTGTCGCATAAAATTATCAGTCACCCCGCATATCAGCGCGTGGAATGCTTAGCTGATTCTACATCCCTTGCCAATTCATAAACCTCTTTACAAAAATGCGCCACGATCGGAGCACAGAGCTCACGTTTCCCGTGTGTTCTGTACTCCAGTCTTTACACAAGAGCACACTGAGATTAGTAAAAGTTGTTTGGTTGAACAATCCCAAAAGTCTAACGCATTACAGTGAGTACGCCCTCGTTCTCCGCCTTACGGAGAAAGCGAACAGTGAGCACTTGAAGGAGAATAGTGGCCCATAGTTCGCATTCGCTTTCAGCTAAATTTCGAGCACTCCGAATTAACGTATTTTAACCCAGAAACGAGGAAAATCCCCACAAAAGGGGCAAACGACACACTTGAAACTGAATGAGCGAAATACTTTTCAGCATAAATTCTGGCTTCAAAGATAAGAAGCAATGTTCTCAAAGGCTCAATGCTACACGAAAACTCGATTGAAAAATTTAAAGTAAACAAATAGAAAGAATGCAAAACGTAATAAAATATAAACGTTATTCAATAAAAATCAGCTGTGAAAGTTTTTTTATTGGAAATTCGAAACTTATATTTGTAATAAGCTAGGTACTACCGCACAAGTTTTCCAACTATTCGGAGCCAGTAGAACTATGACTCTTTAATTTGAGGGAGGTTGTGAGGCTTAGGATCTTCGCTCATGGAGAAATTGAAAACTGGTTGGCAACTCAATTCAACTCAATTCATGGCGCAACTCAACTTGATGATTTTAGTAACTATATCAGCTTGTTTAACAAAAATATAAGTCATTAATAATTTACCAATTGTCAACTGTAATATATAATAAAGCTCAAAAATGGTTTATGCTGACTTTTTACAAAGTACACTATATTCACCCGACGAAGGACTTATTTAAGGACTTCGAAGTACTCAATATAAAATCATTATACGTCAAAAACATATCCACCTATTATAAATTCAAACAAACGAAAAAAAATATTTTTGAATCAACCTCAATACAAGAAATTCCAACAAATCCAATTATATTATTCCACCAACAAAAACCTCAATGGCACATACGCAGTTTATCGTTCTTGCTCCTAAAATCTTCAATAATTTAACAATAGAACTAAAGTCCATAGCCAAATACGACAGTTTCAGAAAGGCGCTCGGGGACTTTTTAATGAATAAATGTGATAGTGTTAGGAGCCTATTTCTCGTACTCAGATAAAGGTGTATATATTGTTTTTTATGTGTGAGGACGTGGTTGTGTAGGAGTATGTATGTTTGTGAAGCATGTACATACATGTTTAGATGTTTGCACCTATATATGTATGCAAGTGTGTTTGTATGCACAGTGCACACTAAAAAAAAGGAAAAAAAGTTTTTGCATTATTACATTAAAAGTTATTTAGTTATTACATTACAATTTTATAATCTAATGTTAATTTACTTCTTTTCTCCTTTCTATTTTCTACTCTTTCTTATAATTTCTACTTTTTAATATAATTTCTACTTTTTATTATAATTTCTATTTTTTACTATAATTTTTCCAATTTTTAGCGTCATTTGTACAAAATCCATATGTTTACACTAGACTTCATATTTAATACAAAGTAACTATACTCCATTGGTCACGATGAAACAGGCAGCCGCCTAGTATGGTGATTTAATATATCTTCTTTATGTAAGTGTCACAAATATGTAACATGTGTTGTATAAATAAAAAAAAAAATAATAATTTATCAATCTCCTGAACAAAGTCGAAATATTCCTGCTATATTTACAATATTTCAGTAATATTGCAAATTACTCGAAAACTTGACGTAACCATGTCTATCTGTCACCTGGCAACTAAAACGGGAGGCGTAACCATGGCAGCCTGTCAACATGGCAACTGAAACGCGACTAGCAGTGCTTGTAGCGTTTGACAAGGGCGTCGCCCTTGATAAGTCATTATTAACAAGTTGCTGTACGCGGACCGCTAATGAAATTCACATTTGCTTTCCTGTGGATAGCGATTGAGTTCCCAACTGGTTTTTTTCTGTTTCTCCGTGAGTGGATGGACTTACGGATGTGCAGAGGGAAAATTGATGGAAAAGAGAAATTTTGGGAAGAAGATTAAGTTTTTCAGACCTGGTCACTAAAAATGCCAAAGCTAAGTTACTAAAACTACTGCGCCACACGATGCGAGACCTTTCAACAAGGCAATACGGAGAGTATTTTCTATCGGATTGAAATTTTCATTTGTACTTTTGTTAAGTGAAACCGATCTGTGGTAATGAATTAAATGAATTTCGTGGTTAATAAACAAAGTTATTGTTTTGTTTCATTAAACAGATTGTTGTTTCAAGTTTTCATTTAATTTAGAGGCGTTTCCCTTTCTTCAAAATCGGAAATGAATTAAAATAGACCAATGAATCTTTTCTCACTATACGCTCGTAAATAAAAGATAGAAATGGGAAAATCAAGGAATCTTCATATGGGCAAGGGAAAAATAATTTAATTTAACATTTTAAGTAATTGACCGGAGTTCCAGAAATAAAGGTTTTGATGGAACATTTTTAAGTATGTTAACCCTCCACATGCTTGATAACATTAAACACCAGCCATGCCTGGTAGGGTCTGTGGAACCAGCTACTTAATCGATTGTTTTTTTTTTAAGTTTTTAAGATTTAAGTTTTTCTTTTCTTCCGGGAAACCGGAAAACCGAACAGTTGAATTGTTGAACGACTCCCATTCAACTTCAAGTGAATACTTTGAATACTAATATTTATCATACGGATCTTTCCGCCTAGCAAAACGTGTATTTCAAATAATACTGGAGATACGTTGGTTTAAAAAATTCACTTTCAACAAAATGAAAACAAAAATATTTAGCTTTTTTGCACTAGAATGCAGTCCATAATGGTATTATAGCCGTGAGACGATAGTTATAAACGAAAGAAATATTATCGTTAAAAATATCGACTAAGTATAATCGGATTGATAAAAATGGAAGGGAGTGAGGTCGGTATGAAATGGCTAATTACCGCAGCCTCAAAAAAGCGATTCCAAAGTAAAACATTGATTAAAAACCTCATGCCTTATTAATTACGGTGGAGTGAACTTTAAAACTGTGTTCAAGAATACTAAGGCAAAGCAAAAAGACAATGGAGACGTGTCACAATGGAAGCTCGTGATTAATGAACATACCTTCATACATCCCACCAGGAGCCATGATACCCTGGAGGAATCTGGTATTGAAATCTTGGCCCTACTGAGAAAATAATAATATGAAAACCGTATTATTATTTTTTCACATATACAGGGTGTTGAGGAACGTACTTGACTCACTCGTAATCGTAACAGTATTTCTAGTGAAAAATAAAACTGAAATTTTGGTCTGAAATAATGTCAGGGATCACTGGTTCAACTACCTCTGTAAGTTAAGTCACATATATAATATAATATATGTATGTAATAATGAAATGTTTTATGTCATAATAAACTGTGTCTTACAAAACTAACTTTTGTAATAAAATGATTTTAATTTAAACAACCTAAAGCTACTTTAAAAAAAAAACAATCGCGCAATCAATAAAATAAACTAGTTAATATTATTTAACAAATTGACTGAGCGTAGTGCGGCCCTCTTATAACTCGGTCGTTTGGCATTTCATAGGTCTGTAAATTTGTGTGTGTGTTCGGTTACTGATTTCGAAAATCTGTTGCTTCCGTTTTATTATTCAAGCAATCCTTATTTTGACTATGGTTCGGTGTAGATTATTTTTTTTAATGTTTACTTGACCTTTCTTCCTCGCATTTTTTCTATATTGTTAAGAAGTTTAAAAAAAACATCATTGAGATAGTGACGTTTCATTGAAAACAAATCAAAATTTGAAATAAATAAAAATTGTTTCATAAAATAAACGAAATATTAATTATGTAGGTAGGTATTTATGTATCTACTTAAAAATCACCTGATTTCACAGGAAATTCTGGTTGTGATTTATTAAATAAGAAAAATTCAGAAAAATCTTATTTTTCACCACGATGTCTACAATTGATCACAGAACTACGATTTAACATTTACTTTTTTTTATATGAATCCCGCTCAAGAGTCCCAACTGCTCCCGTCTGGAGCCAGTGAGACCATGGCATCCCCAATCGGGGTATGTTGTGAGGCTGAGGGTAGTGGGGAGAGAAAAGAGATGGGGAAGAGGAAGGTCTAAAGTACTTGGCTATTCAGATCTGGTCACGAAGCACGGCTTAAGCCATTTCAAGCAAAGTTTTAATTCTGAATTGTGGTCTTACACCAGGGCGATACTGAGAGTATCTTCCACTCTAAAATGTGCCGCAAATATACTATAAATTATTTTATATGAATAAATTGTGAAATAACACAAATTAATCAAATAAAATTTATTTTCCGAGTCTGGATTCTATCCCGCGATCTTTGGAATGCGAATCAAGAGCCTTACCGCTGGACTACGCCGGTCGTACTTGGTCCAAATATTATTTAATATGATCATGTTCTACGTAGGAAGAATGTCCTTATATTGGTTTTGGTTTTAGAAACGTTTATCTCTTTAATATATTATAATAAAAACAAATATAAAACTTTTTTCCACTTTAAGTTTATCTCTTTTTATGTACAAATAAACACATGAGAGAAACATCTTGTTCTTACGCCACCGAAACCATCGATGGAAGGGTGACTTAATATTTTCCACCCTGTTTCTTATTGATACACTGACGTGACGTCTTATTAATACACTCTGTTTCTTATTGATACACTGACGTGCAAGTAACCAATTCTACCAGTTTCTCCAAGTAGGTTTTATAAAATACCTTGGTTTAAAACAGCTTCCCAAAATTTCCAAAATGCATTAGAGATAACACTAAATCCGATCAGAGTAATTTGAGGCTGCAGCCCGGAGGTTTGTACCATTGTGAGATTATGACTGAAGCAGAGATAAACTAACTATAGAATTTAGGAAGCTGTGTCAGATTTTCATTATGCAATCATTTGCGCGAATGGCCGATTGGCGTTTAGTTCATCCCCCTTCTATGATCCGTGCCTTCGGGCTTTGCGTTACCACTTTGACGTGGTGGACCGGCGGTTTGGTTAGGCGATGAGGCTGCATAGCTTATTATACCCCCGCCAAAGTTAAAGCAGGTACGAATCAGGTATTATTTCTCAAATAAATTCACGCTGTTGCCCAAAAATAGGTAAGAAGTAAAAAAAATAAGACAAAAGGAAGCAATTTAAAAAAAATCTCGTCCTTTGTTACAAGTATTAACAGTATAATGTTAGGTGAACGTTTGACGTGTTTCCCGACTACGCTTACGTCTGAGCTGACGTTCGAGCTGACGTCCGAGCTCTAAAGATTGCAATCCGTTTGTTTTTTCGTTTTTTTTTACATTAACTCCACACAGGAGGCTTGGAAGAAAATAATTGCCCTCGGGGCGAATGTCACCTTGAAGATGCCGTATGGAGGGCCCCTCCGAGGAAAGGAAGAGTGAATATGGGTCATGAAGAGAGTCAAGCTGTTGAATTTAAGAATGACCCGTTCTCATGTGACAAATGTCAACCGTATACATATGTTGGGTGCGTGCTTCCTCACTTTGCGCCGATGCCGGGGGGCTCAATGACACTAGTTGCTTGGAGCATCTTCCATTACAATACCGTTAGAACAAGGACAGCATTCACATCTGACGCCTGTGGTCTAAAGATTGCAATTTGCTTGGATATGAGACTATCAAACGGACCGCCCAGAGTCTATTTCTGTACAGAGTCAAAGGTTTTTCAGGTATTTTGGGGCTCCAGACCAGAGGTGGCTGCCAAATTCAACCATGGGGCGCACTTGCAATTTGTACATGGTTAGCAATTGTTATCTATTAATGTATCTGTTTTTTATCGGCATTGTACAGTACCCTCAGTTTCCGAGAGGCTAACTTAACTCTGGCTTCGATGGAGCCCCCGTACCTGAGCTAGTCACTTAGCGTTATACCAAGCATATAAATGGAGGGCCTGTTCGGAAGATTGGTTCCGTTGAAGGAGACTAGATTTTGTAAATCGCCAAGCAAAATATTATAACATATATTTGATTTTTTGCCTGTTTTTTATCTCTCACATGTCACTAAGTGAATCATAAACTGGATAAACAATAAACTAGAACTAAAGCAATTTTTTTGTTATTTAACGTGTACAAAAAATATCCCCAAAATGTTAAATACAACTATCACTCTTTGCCCTCTTTCAGAATCCCCGTCTTCTTCCCCTACACACTTCTTTCAGCCACACAGCATATTCCAAATGGGAATAATTCGATGCGAGGGAGAGAGATTTTATTATTATTGTGCAACAGAATTATTCCAATTACAGTACAATTTAGTTACCTTATCAGCATTTAGGCAATAATAGTTTTAATGCATAGAGAGAACAGTCACTTACATCCAATTGGTTTGCAATTCATGCTATGCGTTGCCAAGACGTCTATTCTGCCGTTCGGTAGTTTAAATAAATCATGATGTTGACTTCGGCTGTGAAGGTCTGGTACATATAAATCATAGCATTCCAAGAGAAATGGGCTACGGATGAAATTGTTCCAAATTTTGAAAGACAGAATAGCAAGATTTGCTTTCCGCCTAGTTTCTAGGCTCACAGACTCAGTTTCCTCAAGTAAATCAATGTGGTGCATGAACCTTGGATTGATTTCATGCTTCCGCATATAAACATACCTGAGAAATTTCTTCTGGATTTGCTCCAACATTCTGGTGGTACGGTACCCAAACATCGCTCGCGTACTCCAGCTTGCTTTTTAGTTTGCCACCGAATAATGCAAGAATTGCTTGTTGGTTATCAAACTGCTTAGAAGTCCTGATGCTGAACCCAAGAAGTTTGTAGCAAGACTGCGTGAGCTGCGATATATGACCAGAGAATATCAGTTAGGGATCAAAGACGACACCGATATCCTTCACGGATTTTACACGTGATAACGTTTCGCCTTTTATCTCATAATTGTAAACTTAAAAATATTTTTGCAACGAGTGAAGGACATTGTGACGCATTTTTTATGTTAAAATCTAATTTGTTTGTCAACAACTATTCAGATAGTTCATCTAGATCTGCATGCATTTTAAAGCAATCTTGTTGGGAGCTTATTTCCAGCAGAATTTTAAGGTCATCAGTAAATAGTAGACATTTGCTTTTCTTCACACAGTTTTGGATGTCATCTATTAGAATAAAAAACAACATAGGTCGAAGGGTAGACCTTTGAGGAATTCAAGATTTTTTTTGAGTTATGTCTAGTTACCGAAACAAATTGGACCTGGATTTTAAATACGATGAGAAATAGTTCAGTTTTCAAATAGATCGAAGCCTAGTTTAAACATTTTCCTCAGAAGTATATCATGGTTAATACGGTCAAATGCTTTGGCGAAGTCGGTGTAAACTACATCCGTTTGGTACCTCAAGTTTAAACTGGTGGCTACCAACCGTGAAAATTTAAGCAGATTTGTGATTGATGATTTCTTTGGAAGGAAACGATTCTTTAAAAGCATAATTTGTTTTGATTCAACGCTCACCCGATCTATCACGATACACACCAATACATCACGGAAGCCACTTACTTGGATAAATATTTGGGTTTGAATGTATCGACGACGAAAATGTATGAAAACGTAAAAAGAAAGCAAAATAAGACCAAATTTGTTTAATGTTTTCTTAACGTGCCTTCTTTCATCGTACCACCACTAATCAGTTAGTAATTTTAAAATAGCCTAAAACCGAAAAATAAAAATTTATTCCCAAAAGCAACACATCAAAAAAATCGTTAAAGTTTCTTCTCAATATATCCCATTATCTGAATAAATCATCTACAAAGTATCATATTATAATATGTAATCTAAGTAAATTGATGATAACAAAAGTCACCAACATTCCTCCCGTCATGCGATGAAGATAATTAGCATGCTACAAAACTTTATTCTGTACCCAAGTGTTAAATGTTACAATGTTACCATCACATTTATTGCCATAATATGTAGAACAGCCGATGTAGGTTCATACATATTCCATTCATAAGATAAAATATATTACGTGATATATTATTATTTTACATGTTAAGAGAAAGGTCCTTGTTATTAGATGTCAACTCACAAGTCAAAATTATCCAGGACATTATACGGTTCCGTTTCACACGCCAGTACACATAGAAAGCATTTACATAGGTAACATTGCGTAGGTTCTTTGCCCCTTTTGACAGAATGTTATTTCAGGGTACATTCCATTTGCCGCAAAATAAGCATTAGAAATTTCATTTTAACATCTTATTTGTATTTGCGTAACTCTTCAAGTTCTCCGCTCAAGACAGAATAACATTCAAGACAATTATTGTACCTGTTAAAACAAGTTAACCATACAAGTTAAAAAATAATAATTGTACTAATAGCCCCAGGTTTTCATTTAAAAAATCAAACCTTAAAACTGGTTGGCAGAATTTTTATGGAAATAATGTTTTAGTTTTATTTCATACTTCACTTTCATTAACCAAAAATTAATACAAATTAGAGTAAATAATAAAGTGAACTTAAAAGTGATGAGGCAAAAAAAAATCAAAAAAACTCTCAAGGGACTCTCAGTATTTTATAAATGTGTTTGAATTTTGTTTTTATAAGAAAAATTCTCTTCTAATAAATTTTGAAGGTTTTGATGGGTAACCTTGAAAGTTATAAAAAAGATTTTTTCTTGTAAAAAAGATTCCCGTAAAGCACCATTCCTATTGTCATGCTATGCTGTGCTAGAACGAATAGTAAATTATACTTTAATTTGGCAGGCGGGAATGCTTTCCGGGGTGACTGGACAACTCGGAATGAAACCAACACAGAATTACCTCAGATAAGCCATTTAGAGTGATAAAAAAAATATATATATAAGAAATTGGTTAAATAGTTTAAGTTAGGTTAGGGTTAAAATTATTTTTTTTATATTACGGCTAGTTTAAAATCATTTTTTTCATAACTTTTAATTACTTTTCAAGGAGTTGTTGAATTGACTTCATTCTCAGTTGGCATGGAACCGCTTTACGTCACCCCCGGAACCATTTATTGGATAACCAACACCTCTCCCATAGATTAATTCAAGTTTCGCTGCGTTTGTAGTGAGGATCGTCTAGGTCTTGGCTGTGGATGCATCTGCCCACCTTTTGTATCGTGTGCCGGATTGTCAGACTGGTTGAGTGAGGCCTTTTTAACTCTCCAACAGGACTCTTTCAATCCATCGCTGTACACCGCAGTGGGAGAGAAGGATTCATACGTCCATCGCTCCTGGACACACTGACCCCCAGATTCATAACCATCACTCATACTTTTTTCCTTCTCAGATCTTCCTCTCCTTTATTTACTTTAATAAAAAAACCACACAGTATCCTCAAAGATGACATAGGGCCTCCTACGTGGAGATAATGAAAAAAAATCATTTTGGCCGTATGCTATCTTGAACAATTCGTGGTGACGACTATGCGTATTGCATCAAATACAATTTTTAGTGTTTGCAGGTCATGGTAGGGTGAAGATTTCTCTAATCATATATAACTCCGACAAAAGAAGCAAAAGCAATTACTTTGTCTACAGGACAAAATTATGAAATATTTACAAGCAATGTATAGATAAAGAGTAGATTTCAATGAAGATCGTTAACCTCCGATGGAAGAGAGCACTATAAAATAAGATAAATACAAATTTGATCAGTAAGGAGAAAAATTTACGTAAATTTCTGGTCTTTAAATGCCTGATATCAAAAGCTGATTGCTGGTTTGGTTTCCGACTTACGTCAAAAATTCGAATATATTTATTAATTGATTGTAATATTTTCTGCTTCCACATGAACTTAATGCGATCTTGGTTTGATTGTTGAAATGAATCATCGTAAACATTCACAAAATTTAAAAATGACGTAAATATTGGCGTCAAGGAAATTTAATTACACCATGTAGGTACGAATTTCTATACCTGATCCTTTATTAAAAACAAAATGCGCGGGCTTGGAGAAAATTCACACTCAAAAAGGTTAAAAGTAATGTGTTTACAACAGAAAATAATGTAAATTTGTTAAGGGTGGACCATCGGAGACTGTTTTTTTTTTACTTTATTGTAATTTTCAACAAAATAATATTATAGATTCATAAAACAATTTACATTGTCAATTTGGGGTACCGTATTAATGAAACTACCAGGCGGTCCTTTCGTTTTCACCCTCTTGCATTGCTTAATTATTACCTACCCTTGTTGCTCCCGTTTACCTAACCTAACCTAACCAAACATATCTAAGAACAACAAAATGGTGGTTTATTTGTTAGTATATGCTTTTTAGCGAGCGCATTTTAAATTTTTATTTTTTTTATTAATATTATATTCTACATCAACATTTAACATGTCCTGGTGACCCGACAGTTGACAACCCGACAATTGGCCCCCCAAAATGATAATTACAAAACAATTATAATTTTGGTGCATTATTTACCATTTTCAAATCTAAAATTGATTTCGAAAATACCTTTAATAATAAGTTGGTATGGACGTCAAATGAATTTATGTACTGTGTCGATTTTTGGGTGTTCTGGTATACACAGTACCTATTATACACATGTAGTTTTATCCTTGATGCATTTGAATGAAAATATGTTTTTTACTTTTATTATTAGGCGCTAAATCCTCTGCACACCCCTTTGGGACATTTATTTGTTTTTCGTTTAAGTAGGTGCATCGTATTTTCCCTAAACTGACTGCATATTGTATACGTAAGTATGCCGGGGGCCAACTGTCGGGGGATTAACTGTAATGGAATCGTTTGCACGTTGTTGTTCAAAATGACAAAATTCTTGTTTTGTGACTGAATTTGAATGACCAGATAAATTCGTACCTTCCTCTAACAATCCTTTTCCCTCCCTAACAGTAGTCATCCTCACAACATTTCCTATATTCGGGATGCAAATTGTCTTACTAGCTCCAGGCATTTGGGCAGTTGTGCTGTTATTTCATAAAAAGTAGTTCTAAAATAACGCCGTATCGTTACCACCACATACAAAAACATTGATGAACATTTTAGTTAGCAAACTGCATTAATAAAATTCCCCTTGTTCGAAATCGTGTAACTTTCAGTCTACGTAAATGAGACCATTCTAAGAAGTTCAGAATAATATCATCTTGGTGTAATTATTTGATTTGTGTCCTTTTGAATCTAATAATAATGTAAACGCGGATCGGAACGATTTTCCACGTCCGTGAGATCCAAACTAAATATGAATATTTGATTATTCACGGAATTTTTCAAAGGTCTTCGTATATTTGAAAAAAAAAATTGCCCTCCAAAATAATATATGTAGATTTGTGTAGGTACCACAGTACCTGAGTGTAGTAGGGTTTTAAAAGACGTTTTTTCGAAATATTACATTGTTATGTAAACGAACATTCATGAAATGTAAGTTTATTTAATTTTAATTTATTTATTTATTTATTTAAAGATAGATACAAATGAAAGTACAAATTACATATTAGGAGTTTTGCCTGTCCAACTAAGAAAGTTTACCGTTCCAGGACAGACAAATTGACATGTTTAGTTCATAATATTCCTGAAATGTACATAATTACATCACAAAAACAAAAACCAAAAAAAAAAGTTTAATTTTTCTCTGAAACTAAGTTGTGTAATAAAGAAAATGTATATAATATAAATAAATATAAGTACACATACATTTTTTTTTGTGACAAAGTAGAAAAGGTAATCTGGTAGCATATATTATAATCGGATTTGCCGAATTAACCTGGTAACATATAATATATTAAGATTTACAGAGTATGAGATAAGTAGGTATAATTAGGCGTTGTACACATATAATTAGGCGTTGTGTCTTTTTTAGGGTCTAATTTTTAGCAGAAAGTGGATATATGAATATTTTTTTACATTATCAGAGGAAAAAAATATCAGAGTCTTTGTCATCTTTGGGGATGCTCTATGGAGGGTCTTTTTAGAGAAAGGAATGAGAGGAATTTCTTAGAAGGAAAAATTTATGAGGTGCGGGTAAGAATTTATGGGTCAATGTGTCCAGGAGTGACGAACCTATGAATCCATTTCTCCCACTGCGATGCAGTGATGGTGATGGGTCGATAGAGTCTGGCTGGGGAGGTCAAAGGGTCTACCTCAACTAGTCTCTTCCGATTAAACCCGCCCGCAATAGTCATCAAAAGGGCAAAGTATCCGCCGCCAAGTCCTAAGCAAACCTCACCCCATGAACCCGGGCACTCCCGCCAAATCACCGAATGTAGCGAACCAGTAGAGATTACTTATTTAGTGGTACTTATAAAGGGGTAGTGGTTATCCAATAAATGGTTCCCATACCCGCCTCTCAAAATAAAATATTGTATAAGTGCCAAATAGCTGAGAATATAAATTACATTTCGAATTACAAACCAAGGTTCGACCGAGATAATCTACACAGCAAGCTGTATTTAATGAACTATCTGAGATTCCCCGAAGAATAGCGCCAAAGATCATACTTTTTAAAGCACGTGCGATACGACAAAACTTTTTACAAACACTCGAACGCAGCAATAATTTTTGCATTAACGACTGCTGCGAGTCTCTCAACAATAAAGAAACTTTTACCACTTTCGAATCGTGCATTGAATAATTTCCCTTAAAAAGCAGAAACAAGAATTTGCGATTCCAGTCAGAAAAAAACTGCGAAAGTTTCTTGACTTATTTCTTGAGTTAGGGTTTCACACATACCTACCTTTACTGAATCCATCATAAGCGGCATTGGGAGCTGATCATGGTTAATGGAATTATTTGAAACCAAACCATCTCTCACCTTACAAGCCATTAGGCAGACCGAGAATGACTTGTGAGACTAAAAGAGGGATTGCTGCGATTGGGAGTGAAAGACAATGATTCCGTCAGAAGAACAGCATTTTTATAACGGTAGTAAAGCTTTTAATTTTATCTTTGATTTGAACTGAAGACTCTCATATTTATTTGAAGATTGAATTTTAAGAAAAGTTAATGACATGTAATATTAATAATGAAGTAAATATTATTTGGAATTTCTAGCTAAAATATTTAATTAAAATTTTAATAATATTTCTAGAAATTTACATTTAGATCAAATTTAAAATAATATTGTAAAAAGTAAATAGCTCTCAAGCAAAAGTAATCAGAAAATTCTAGAAGATGTATTTTAATAATTAATTTATTCAGGTTCATAACCACTGGAGCGACTAAGGTCAAAATATGGACCGGTTTTGTTTTTCTGCGATTGACAGCGGTCCAAAATTGGACCACAATTTTTTAACGCTTTTTACGATTTTAATGTTTACGATTTTATAAAATATTTTTTTATAAATCCTACGACTTTGTGATAATCGACCAAAGATAGGTGAATTCATTGGCTATATCGAACTATACTCGGTTTGTATGTCTCCATAAAAAAATTCGGAGTTATGATTTTTTTAATGTGGACGGAAAATTTTCAAAATGATCTCCAAAAAATCACGAGCCATCGGAGGAAAAGGTTTTAAATCGTCCTGTCGCTCGAGCGGCTAATTACAATTAAAATGGTAATTACGATGGCAAAATCAATAATCACTTCCTCTATTTCTCATGCACGCCCCTAGGAACGTATCCATTCCAATACTTTATATAATTAGTGGCATTGTCTCTTTTTATTTCAGTTGTTAGTCTAATTATTTTTTTTCAAAATAAGTTATCTTAGAAGCCGATCAATATTTTATATGAATTAATTGAATGGGTGACACAAATTATTATTTTCATTACTCTCCATGGAGACTCAGTGGTCGAGGGATAAGGAAGTCGATCGTTCAAATCCAGACATGCGCATGTAAATTTCATATGATTAATGTCTGGTCAGTGGTTGAGTGGGCATCGCGTTTGGGTTCCACCCGGGCGTCCCGTGTTCGATTCTTCGGCTGGCTAAGTCCTCCATCACAACACAAGCAACATTTTCGGCTTTCTGTAGTGGTAGTAGGAGATTTTCAAACATTGTTGGGTTATTCGTTACCCGGGAATGTTTGTCTTTCTTTAAAAAAAAAAAAAAAAAGTTATTTCACAATGTATTTATTAAAATAATATAAACCCACCTTGTGGAAAGCCACGAGAGTGGAAAATACCTCCAGTGTCGCCCTGGCGTAAGACCACCTTTCAGAATTGAAACGTTGCTTGAAATAGTTTTAGCCGTGTTTGGTGACCATATCTGCATAAACAGGTACTTCTCCACATTCTCCTTCCCCTCCCCGCTCCCGCAAGCCTCACAAAAAACTCCAGATAAGGATGCCATAGTATCACTTGTTCCTGAAGATTGAGAGCAGCTGGGACTCTTGTACGGTAATCAAATTAAATTTATATACTCATACAGTACGATAATACTCGTAAATAAGTGTTTTTTTTATTTCAAATTGTGCGCTTTAGTATTTTAAAAAATATTCGTAAAAACGATGACTCCCTAAATACTTCCCTAAAGTAAATAATGATTTTTATTCGAAAACGATTAAGCCGAAGTCTAAAGAATATTCAACAAAATCCATACAACGAATTTTAATATACTCACGGCCATTATTATCTGGAGGGACCAAAATCGTTAAATCTATTCCCATCGCAGGCCGCGTTTCCATTATCATGGCAGCAAAACACACTTTGATTTAATGTTATGAAACAGCCGGAAGCGGCGATCGGAAAAATGAGTATGTCACCCGGTTATAAGGCTAACGCTCGGTATGAAAGTCATTTCGGCTCCGTGTAATAGCCTCCATTGATCTTCCGCTTCCTGATTTCATCCCTTCCCGTATCACCCTTGTCCGGAGTTAGGAGTAAGGGTTGAAATTAAAGGCCTGCATTATTCATTCAACTGTTATGTCTCTGTTTCGCGGTTAACAAGATTATTTAATCTAATAATTTTTGAATACATTAACGTTTACACAAATACCACGATATAAATAAACAATTTTGGTTTTATTACCTTATTACATCCAATGTAATCTAGTCAGGTAAATATTTAATGATGACTTCTTGTCAAAAATTACTTGTAATGAATAATGATGGATTAGAATGCTTGAGGACCGGCTGCGTGCCTTTTTTCATAAAAATCAAATCAAACCCAACCAAACTGATTTTTTAAAATCAAAAGACATAAAATGTAGTGTAAATAACACGTACGGAGGTGAGCTATTTTATGTGGGTGCCTTTTAAATTTAAAACAAAACAATTCAAGTTTTCATGATTTTAGCTGCAACTTTAGCAATATATTTAAAATTTTATTTGTATACGATTATTTTAATTCAGTTAAGGCAATATTAGCAAAACTCAATCGAAAATCTTAAAACAGAAAAATCAGAAAAAGAAAAGACTCGAACCCAGGACTTACGCTTTGCTGGGGTGGAGCTTCAAAAACTAAGCTTATGTGTCCCTATCAGATTCGGACATATTTAACTGTATCTTCGACTGAGAACTGCCAACATTATCTTCATTTTCTTAACACATATTTCGATTGGCTGCTATCTATCTGCTAAATTTATCCAAGACTTAGACTTAATATGCGACCTCTTTCATAGGTCACCTCAAGTGCTTCGCTACGTTTGGTGACTTAGCAGGGGTGCCTGGGTTCATGGGTGAGGTTTGGCGGCGGATGCGACTGCTTACCAGCTGCATGTCAGGTCGGATCGGGAGAGAGTCCCTTTGACTTCTCCAACCGTACTCTCCCGGAACATCGCCTTGCAGTGAAAGGTATGGATTCATACGCCCGTCACTCCTGACCCACTGGCCTCAGTTTCCTACCTACCCCTAACCCCTTTTCCTTCCCAGAACTGCATCACCTTCTTTTCCTAAAAAGACACTCCGCATCCTCAGTGAATTACTTTCCTCAGGGCCTCCTGCGTGGAGCTAATGGAAAAAAATGACTTTTCTGCAATTCTAGAAAGAATATTTATTTTTAATTTAATGAGTAAAATCTCAAATTGTAATACTTAATTAAATGAAGACAATATAAGCGAAACTCAATCGAAAATCTGAAAACAGAAAATCAGAAAAAGTTAGGGCCTTATCTGGGACCCGAATCCAGGACCTTCGCCTTGCTGGGGCGCAACTCTACCAACTGAGCTAATTTGTCCTTATCCGACTTGGTTATTTTTAACTGTATCATGCTTAAATATGATGGCGCGTACATGGGCGTCTTTTCCAACCTCTACGCAAATACGACCAACAAATAGTACTGAATATTATTTTCTTTTATTTATTACACGAATATTGAAAATATATTTCTTTTGCATTGTTTGCCTTTAACGTTTAAAATTCAGCTAGTTTATTTAGTTTTTGAAGCTATTTCGAGTAAATTACAACTACTGCTGATCCTGTATAAATCACAACTGCACCCCACTGTTGAATTTGGCAGCCACATCTAGTCTGGAGCCCCAAAATATCTGAAAAAACCTAAAACCTAAAACCTCAAATATCAATTTTCAGTAGTCGAATTTGATGTTTCGAAGACCCAATCATGTCTGATTACGACTAAAAAGAATCGAAATGACAATCTAGTCTCCTGCAATGGAAGCAATCTTCCCAACATGCCTTCCATTTATATGCTTGGTGTAATTTTAAGTGAGCAGCTCGGGCATCTGTGCTCCACCGAAGTTAGAATCCAGTTAGCCTCTCGGAAAATGGGCATACTTTACAGGGCCCGCAGATACTTAAATAGTACACTACTGCTGACCCTGTACAAATCACAGGTGCGTCCCACTGTTGAATTTGGCAGCCACCTCTGGTTTGGAGCCTCAGAATACCTGATAAAACACTGGACTCTATACAAAAACAGGCGGTTCGTTTGATAGGTATCCCTATCTTAACAAGCGGATGCAATCTTATGAGCAAAGGTGTCAGGTAGATATGCTGTCTTTGTTCTACCGGTATTACAATGGCAGATGCTCTGATGAACTAGCATGATTGATTTCTTCAGAACTGGTACATAGTCGGGAAACACGCCAAACGCGCACCCAATTTTTGTAAGAAGTTGACATTTGTCGCATGAGAACGGGTCGCTTCCACTACTTGTTCTTGAGTTGAGCTGTGAAATGTTTTGCCGGCCTCTGTTTTTTCTCCCACCTAAACTTGGGTCCCTTCAAGACCCATGTTCACTCTTTCTCTCCTCAAAAGACCCTTCACACGGTATCTTCAAAGACGGCATAGGCCCAGAGAAATTTTTT
Source organism: Glyphotaelius pellucidus (assembly GCA_936435175.1). Classification (NCBI taxonomy): domain Eukaryota; kingdom Metazoa; phylum Arthropoda; class Insecta; order Trichoptera; family Limnephilidae; genus Glyphotaelius; species Glyphotaelius pellucidus. The sequence continues at coordinate 28,656,892 of OW386547.1, forward strand.
TTTTCGGGGTCTCCTGTAATGTAAGAGTTAATGTTAATGAAGTTATGTAAAAGAAAAAATCTTTGTGGTTTAGCTCGAACAAGCACAGTAGTGAAGATGCATAATATCAAAGTTAACATACAAGTCTGCATTTTTATAAACTATTTTAAGGTTATCTAAAGAAGAGTTGTATATATCTAGTGTTTTTGATATTTCGTTCAACAGTACCATTCCTCTTGTAATGCTATGCTGTGCTAGAACTTCTGTTCTGCCGTATGGTATGTTGAACAAGTCATGTCGACGACTACGACTGAAGTTTTCAGGCACGTATAAACCGTAGCATTCCAAGACGAATGGGCTGTCAATAAAGATATGGATTATGTTAAAACTAAGAATTGCAAGATTTGCATAACGTCTAGTTTCCAAACTAAATCTATTTGTTGCCTCAAGTAACTCTATATGGTGCATGAACCTCGGATAAGTTCCGTACATTCGCATATAGACGTACCTAAGGAATTTTTTCTGGATTTGTTCCAGCATATTAATATATTTAGTCTGGTGCGGAGTCCACACACCACTAGCATACTCTAGCTTACTTATTATGACGCCATCGAACATGGCTATCATTGCATCTGGGTCATCAAATTGCTTATGATAGTATAGTTGGGGGTATGCGAGAAGCGGTAGACGTATGTAAATGTATTATTGTAACTTCAAAACCTTAACGTTTCAAAGCATATATTTTTATGAAAGCCTTCAATAGTTGTTGGTGATTTCAAGTTAAACATTACGTCATCAAAAAGAAATGGAATCTATCATTAATAAATTGAATTCCGACTGATAAAACACAGAAAGAAATGAAACCATTTGAATTCCAAATTTGATGTTTTTCCTGAATATGTTGATCTTGAATATCCTTAAAAATCAGTAGGGGAGAATGGGTGAACTCCGAATAGTGGGTAAAACCGAACAATCTCTAAGTGACATGTCTTCAAACAGCCGTCACTAGAGAAGGGAAGAGCAGTCCGTCAACCTTTACCCTACCCACTAGCGTGCCCATCAGTGTGTTACCCTTGCTTGCTTCAAAGTGGTGCAAATTAAAAAAAAAAATCTTTTAATATTATAAGATTACGACACTTTGTTTACGGTGTTTCTTTATTTGCCCAGTACCAACATTGTACTTCAAGGTAGATATGTTGTTTACTGTATGAAAGAAACCAATTTTTAGTCCGTATTTTTTTTATATGAGCTCCACACAGGAGGCCCTGAGGAAAATAATTTCCCTCAGGGCCTAGTCATCTTTGGGGATGCTGTGTGTGGGGTTTTTTTAAGGGAGGGAGAGTTCTGGGAAGGAAAGGTGTTTAAGGGGTGGGTAGGAATCTGGGTTTCAGTGTGTCCTGGTCATCCGCCTCCAAGACCTAGACACACTTCACCCCATGAACCCGGGAACTCCTGCTAAATCACCAAACGTATCGAACCACTTGGGGTGACCTATGGCAGAGGGGGGTACCGTATGGGGTAATTCCAAATTTTCATAAAGGCAAAAGTTCGGACATATCCCCTTCGAAACGCATTTTTTTATCTTGTGTTATTCTTTCAAATGCCAATAAATTATTCCAGAAAACATATAATAAATTATGCAGCAGAGCATAATTGAAAAAAGCTTCTGCGGGGTAAACGCAGGCACCGCGTACACTACCAATTTCGACAACTTTGTGGTTTTTTTTATATTTCCTGTTGGACGTGTGATTAGCTCATTTTTGCATGTTACATTACAATAACCTATTCGTCAATGCTCGTTTTGTTATACGAAAAAACGTTTTGTTTTATGAAAATATTTCTTTCTTCAACCAAATAAAATAATCTTGCTCAGGTGTTCGAAGTTCCCCGCATCTCCCCTAAATGGATGGATACCTTAGAAATATTACCAAGTCAAGATTCATAAAGTTATTATTGAATGGTTACGTTATTTTAAATTCTTGAGATGAAAAGACTACGGCAGTTGAATATAAATTGCTTACTTTAGGATTAAGTATTTCTTCGTGGAACAATAATTATTATAATGATGTTATGTTTAAAATTCGGCTGGCGTATTTGAGTAAAAGGCTGTGCTGAGATTCACTTAAAAAAGGTTGTCTGAAAGTAAATCCAAGCTTGGTTCACACGACTCGAATTTTGTTGATCATCTGTCTGTTGAATGACACTTGAAGTAAAAAATTAAAACATTGTTATCGAAAAACTAATTACCCTGTTACATCGAAGTCAACGCATTTTGCTGTGAATATTAATTGAAGTGTTAGTCTAATTGTGTTAGGCTAAGTGTGTTGCGTTCTCTCTACAGCTCAGTGATAAGGAAAGCCGAGCTTAGTATCAAAGCAAAGTTGGCAGTGTTCAGTACGAAAAATGGTTAAAACGGATTCCTCATTCCTGTAATATGTACTAGAAAAAAGGGATTTATTAGCTGTAAAAACTGAACCATTATGTTCTTAATGTTATTATTATCGTCAATTCTTTTTCTGACGATATGGGGTATGATGCTTAAATTGATGCTTAAAATTCTTTTTATTTCATACAAAATGCCTAATCTGATTTTTCTCTAAAATAAAACGCTGTTCCCGATAAGGCCTCAAATATACAAAAATAGATTTTATGAACCAGGCTTAGAAGGATGTTCAAGTAACGATAGAATTTTATAGATTTTCAATCACAAATAAGCAGAGATTTAAAGCGGTGGTGAATCTATACGAAAAATTCTTAACGAAATATTTATATGGGCCTTTATGCCAAAAAACTCTCGCTTTGGGACCTTTCATTACTCTTTATCAAAATATTCGTAGCCTATTAATAATAATTTATTAGTAATAACTTTAAGTAATAACCTCTTTGAAGAATATTTTTCATGATCATGTTTTATAGAATGGAAAAATTGTCGCGTTACAACCTTTAATTATTATAAAGTAACGTAGTAGTGACATTAAGTAAAAACACTACAGAATGTGTCATTTCTACGACTCGTTCCTGAGTTCGGGTTTGAGACAATTATCGGCCTCTGTGTTTCCTCCCTCTTACAACATGGATCTTCAAGACACATGATCACTCCTATCTTTACATCCCCAAAGATGATAGGCCAGGAGGGAAAGTATAGTCATATATTTTTTGTTTTTACTGCGAATACCTCACAATTGCTGCTCCCGTCAGCCAGCTGCTCCCTTCTAGAGCCAGTGAGACTATGGCATCCCCAATTGGGATATCTTGGGGAAAAAGATGGGGAAGAGGAAGGTGGGGAAGTACCTTGCTGTTCAGATCTGTTCATCAAACACGCTAAAGTCTCAAGCAACCTTTCGTTTCTAAATGGTGGTCTTACACCAGGGCGATACTGAGAGTATCTTTCACTCTGGAATACGCCGCAAATGTACTTGTTTTATTTTTAATGAATTAATTGTGAAATAATACAAATTAATCAAATAAAACTTATTTGCGAACGCCAGTATTGGATCCCGCGACCTTCTGATTGCGAGTCAAGAACCCCTCGACCACGGAGGCTGCCCGCAAATATAATCATGTGTGGAAATAATGAAAAAAAGAGGAAATTCTATTCGTTATATATTTTAAGTAAGAGCAAATAGAGTAACAAGATAATAAGTTGTACTTCCTAAACAACTAAACCATTGTTCGTGAGAAAGAAGGAAGCAAACCTGAATTAACTGGGTACATTACCTAAGTAGTATGTACATAAATTATGCAAAGATTAAAATAAGGCTCCCATTAATATGTAAATTTTGGTACTTTCACAAAATGAGAAGAACATAGAATTTTATCCATGGTAGGTGCTTAGTACTTATGAGGAAGCGGACAAAAAAGAGCGTCAGAGACGGGAGACGAAATGAAAGGCAGTCAGTTGGGTGTTGTGAGTCGAGTCGTTAATTGGGCTACGTAGCGAAGGTCAATGAAGAGGTAACAGAGATAGTAAAGATGTAGCTGATGCACGGTAGTGATGATAAAGGACATTGGTACTGAGGCAGAGCAGACCATGGGTCTGCAGGTCACCAGCATATAGCTCTACACCGTGGTGGTGGAGAATGACCTGTTTCAAATCAAGTTTCAAGTTTCAAATCACAACGGTGCGAAAGAAGTTTCACTTAAGGCGGCACTATCCGAATTTCTACCGATTTCTTGCATATCTTCCTTGTACATTTGAAGTTTTTAAGCTCTTAAAAAAATATATGTTATTTTTGAAGATAATATCTATACAACCCTTAAGCCGAAACGCAAATTATATGAAATTCCCTCGATAGAAAAAAATCGCAAAGTACGCTCCGAAAATTTTTATTTTCAAGCCTGTCTCTATTATTTAACAAGTTATATGTATGAAAAAAGTCATAGTGTTTCTTTGAACGTTGTTTTAGACAACCCCCACGAGATTTTTGCTCTATTCTAAACGAGTCGTGTTTTATTAAACATTTTCACAATTTTCGCTTCACTTTTATTGTTTGAAATATTAGCGCGCTTTCTCCAACATTTGTAATTACATATCTCTCCATCTTCTTCTTTTCATGCTCGGGTACGGGGCCTTAAAAGGTAGAAGATGAAGAAGAATGCGGTAGAGCTACGGATGGCACGAAACGACAGTCACGCGTAAAAAATATTATACCCTGTTATCAGAAATCTGTTTTACGAAGAAGCAAAACATCTTCGGTATCTCGGGTAGACTCGGGTATTGACATTTTTTTACAGATTTTCCTATACAGAATTACTTCTTAGGTACTGTAACGTTTTGAAACGGAATAGATATGATTATTTGGAATACGTAGGTCTGAGTAGTTGTAAAACAAATAAATCTTATTACAGATAATTCAGAAAAAAATACTTGACACTTAATTTTATTGATTACTCAATCTTCTGGTGGAACATTGTGTGATCAGTATTGTTAATTTAATGGTAATAAAAAATAGTGGGTAGTATCGGAGTTAAATAAATTTAACAAATTATTATTGCATTTAAAAAATAATATTTTTCCCAACTCAGTTAACTTGATTAACGAAACCACTTTTTGGCCCTAAAACGATGAACAGTTCTGGTTCGTACAGTCTTTATGACAGCTGCTATTATTTTATGATTATTTTCGAAGTGACTTGTTTCATTCCTCCATTCATAATAATATTCAACTTTTTACAGTATTAGCACTTTAACTCGAAAATATTGCACCATATAACTGTTTATGAGGTGATTGGACTTTTTAACGACGAAGTATGCTGGGTTAAAACAATAAAATATCTCGTCAAGATTGTTATTGTATTATGAGATATATGTATTATCTATATTATGAAATGATCTCATACTTCAAACACAATAAACACTACTAGCAGTTAAAATTAATTTAGCTTTTAGGTTCTACGGGCGGTTTTTGATCCGGCATCGGCCAGTATAAGTGTCGGTGACCATCTATAGGGCTTCGTCCAGTTCACCCATATGTCAATTTTTAATACTAAAATCTATAAGATTCTTTCATCTGCTTTCAAAAACGGTTTTTGTTTATGAAATTCGTCCATAAACAACGAATTTTTCTCGAATCTAGAATGTAATGCAAAAATATATTTCGCGGAATGTTCACATATCACGACAGTAGGTTAGTAATAAACTTCACGTACACAAGTGGTTTCAGAGTTGCACGGGTCCTTAAATTTCAATCATACAGTCGCTAGGGTATTAATTAACACCACCAGATTCTGAAAACACTGAGAGCCACTGAACTCAGTGAACTCGTAACAATATTACTGTTTTGTAAACAAATTTATACACAATTTGTAGCTAACTTATTGTCAGTGGTTAAAAGATGACCCGAGCACAAAAAAATTTGTTATTAATTTAACCAAAAAACTAAAAAAAAAATCATTAAGAACATTTACAGGAGAAATAGCAGTAGAAAGATATTTAGGCGAAGAGCTGGTTTTTAATTTAAGTTTTTTTGTAAAAATATATCCACCTACAGCAAGTATAAAAATGTATTAAAGTCTTGGATAAATACCGTCGACACAAACATTTACTTGCTGTAACATCTGACCTGCTGTAACAACTAAATTTTTATTAATCTTTATGAACATGTCTTTTGAATATGTATTTCAGTAAACACTGAATCTATTTTTTATGTATTTAATTTAATTTTTTTTAAACTTCTACAATATATTGTATGTTTATGAGTAATTATCTGTCTTAAAATCACTCAAGTATACCCACGAACTGGCGATGCCTATGTGGGATTTTTTTGGTTAATCTGCTAATCTATTTATGTTATTCTCTACTTTTAAAACTGTTTATATAAAAAGTTTGTTTTACAAAATTTTACCAATTGTACCAAAAAAATTGTTAATAAAAAAAAAAAAAAAAAAAATTGTAATAGTGAAAACGTTAAAAACAAGTGTGATTAGCGTATTTGCCTAAGATGAAACAATCGTAAATTATCAGCTTATCGTTTAAAAATTTTATGATAAAAAAAATTGACTTTTTTTTTACTTCAAACATGCTTTTTTTAGTTTGTGAGGATTGGATTAAGCATTGTATACTTACATTCATTATGTAAATGGTGTTAACTTTTCCCGATTCTAGAGTTAGTTTCAGTACTTAACAAAGTAAAGAGTATCACTCTTGTACCTTCGAAAAAAAAACTATGTAATCTTGGAAAACAAGTTGCTGTGTAAGTAAAAGTAGATTGAACTAACCTTTGATGAAGTCGACTGCCATTTCCAGTCCATAAGTGTCCTTGTCACAATCATCCAATATGTGCGCTCCTATTGTCACATTTGGTACCAGCTTCAGTCTTCTATTAAATATGTCCAACGTATACAGCATGGCCTCCAGCGCTTGGATACCTCCCTGGGGCATGATGGGGCCACAGGTCACTCCATCTTCACGAGAATGCACCATCATTAGACCTCCAAGGAGGACGTCACCTTCAACCACCGCTTCCTTTTTCACAGGCCAAGGAATATCTACATTTGGAAGACCAGGAGTCAACATTATCAGTTCTTGGACTGTCGGATCAACAAAGTCCATCATCTTAAATTCATGGGGAATATGGTGCTCAGCATGTTTCCCATGTTTATGATTATGTAGCTTGATATGATCGTGATATGCGTGTTTTGTCTTGTTGATATGTTGTCTTACGACGTCGTTTTCTTCTTGTCTGATACTGTCCTTTGTCTTTACGTCTTTCAAAAAGTCTTCAAAGTCTTTTAAAGAGTTTTCTTCGGCATAATCTATACTTTCAAGTTTTTCAGTCTCTGAATAATCTTTTAAATCATCTTCGTATAAAAATTCGTTATATTCTTCTATGTTGCCAGTCGGTTTATTCACGGCGAGATTGTTAAAAAAGCTCTCAAATGACTGATTCGAATGCTCCTTGGCTTTTTTCTTTCTGTGTCTGTGTTTGTGATGCTTTCTTGTTTTCTTATTAGGCTCAATGGGAGACGGCGTTTCATCGCTACCCTTAACGAGAAGTTTTTCTCTGTCGACAAAATAACTTTCAAAAACTTCAAGTGGGGAACTCGTAGTGGAGAATATTCTCTTTGGGACTTTGCGAGCTATTGGGTCGTCTTCTTCGATTATGGAGTCATCGTTATACTTAGCTATATCATCTTGGTAAAATGAGGTGTAGTCATATATCTTTACATGATCGTGCCGCAAGCATTCTACCTTGGACGGTTGATTCGACAGGTCTATCAATAAATCAATAACGATGATAAAAAACACATTGAAAATAAAACTAAAATCCACCTTTTCACTTAACGTTTTTGTCTTCGTTCGTTGGAAAACACTCATACTTCGTTTTTGTTGAACAAGTCACAGTCATTTAATAATAGGTTTTTGTTAAAGCACTGACATTGAACTGTACGATATGATTTATTGCGCTGATATTTTGTTTATGATTTCTCAATAATATTTAATGATTGATATGTTTGCCACAGTTATTGTATGTAGATACTATAATAAATTACGTTTCACTGAAAATCGATGCACATTTTTAGCGTGTCAATTTACATTCGGGATAAGTTATTAGGGTTTAAACCCGAAACTTCAGTTTTTCACTTGATTTCTTACAATCAAACTAAATAATTGCTCAGTTTTGTAATCCTTGTAAAAAAAAACAACTGTAATAAAAAACAGCAACTTAATAAAAATATTAAGAAAAAATGTATAATCCAACGCTTCACCTCAATGCTAATTCAACAACCACCCACTAATGTTAATTGAGATCTTAAAACATTTGTTTCAAACTACTACTACTGTAATACAAATTGTTCAATTGAATTCGAAGCATTCCAAAGTAAAGTGATTCCAACCAAAAACCGTTGGTCTTCAGAGCACCAATCACTCCTAAGCAATTTACGCGTTTACAAATTGAACGAAAGTGCTTTGAATTAAATCGAGTTGAAAAGTCAACCTAATTGAAGAGTAGAAAAGCCAGGGTAATTTAACAAAGCAATCACCATATATTTTAAAGTTATCGCGTCTTAACTCACGCCAAGTGTTTGTTTTCTTGTTCAATGCACGAAGCAAGTAGTGTTCTGGGAAGTTGATTAAATTCCTGCAGCTCAACTGCCGTGACGTTGGTTAAAGGAAGTGGTACTTAAAACCGACGTTTGACATGCAAATGCGATGTGAAAGTTTGCAGCACACCTTTGGCTAAACTTTAATAAAATATTAGAAGGCTTCTTAGGGATAAGGGATTAGGAATAATGGGCGACAAGAATATAGAAGAGCGGTAAGATTTTTAGCTTAAAACTCAAATATGTTGGGTTCGAATCCCTGTTCGAGATGGGAAAAATTATTATTTTTTTTTTAATGTGAATTCTGCATAGGATTCCCAAACACGACCGACTGGAGTCAGTAAGACTATGGCATCCCCAATTAAGGTATGCTATGAGGCTGAATGTAGTATAGAGTGGAAGGAGATGGAAAAAAGGAAGGCGTGGAAGTATCTCACTAAACACGACTAATGCTATTTCAAGCAACATTTCAATCTGAATGGTGGTCATGTACGCCATGGAGAAACTGTCTGTATTTGATTTCTTAAACTTTATGTATAGCTCGGCTATCGCCGGGCACTTCCGCTATCTTAATATAATTTTAATTAAAAGGGTCGTCTTTAAAAGGACGATAATATTATCGTATTATTACATAATATTAAACGAAAACGTGTTTTTAAATGCGGGCATTAAAAAGGGTTAAAATATTATAAAAATGCTTGATTTACATTTTAAATTCCTACGCATTAAGAAGCGTTTTTAATAAAACTTCATCGGTTAGATGTTTTTAAAAAATTTCAATAGCTAAGTGGTTTTAAGAATAGAAATCCAATTAATATTTCATGTTTTTGCAGCAGAATATATAAGAAAGAGTGGCCCATCCCACAAAAACTCGTAATTAGCGAAAACATAATTTGTTATATATTTTTGACATATCTATGAAGCCATAGGGGACCAATTTTAGTTTTCACTCTTTCAAAGATCCTTTGAAATCAGTAAGAACTAAAATTGGACCACTGTGGCTTCACAGATTTGACAAAAATATTATAAACTTTCAAAACGATTCATTTCATGTATCTCGAGAATGAGAATTGGCCACTGTTCAATTGCATCTCACTTGTCTAGAATTAGAGTTTTAGATGATCCGTTCTGCCAGTGCGGTGTGGAAGAGGAAACCCTCGACCACGTTTTCTTTAACTGTAAAAACCATTCATCTTTCAAGAACATATACCGCCGGCTTATTAAAATCACACACCAGTCCCCCCTTAACATTTCATACCTTTTATCTCTTAACAATTCTCGTGTTCATACAGCTTTATGTAAGTTTATTAACCTGAATGAATTCAATATTTAATTTGTTTTAGTGATCTAAATGAGTCCAATATTTAATTTGTTTTATTATTTTCCCATTAGATTAACCGAAATTTCTTATCCATTTTAAATATTACCGGCACAAAGCACTCTCTCCAGGGTGAATTGCCTAAAACAAAAAAAAAAAAAAAAAAAAAACATTTAACGAACATTTTATTCTCAATAATAAATATTGAGGTCAATAATCGAGATAAAAACAATCCTTTCATTTAAATTGAACCAAATTACGCACAGTAAGCTAAATTTCATCAAAATCGGTTTAGTAGTTTCAGAGTTTATCTCGAGCAAACATCGTGACGCGAGTTTTGTATATATTATAAAGAAATGATGTTTTCGATGATGTGAGTTGGGCCACTTTTTCGCTGAGCGCCTCATCAAGATCTGTGTTAATTTAATAAGTATTAACTTCAATAATTTTTTTCAAAATTCAAATCTGTCTGAATTTCTTCAATCTTGTATAAAACAGCACGTTGTCCCGTACATTGATAATTGTTCATTTGAATTCAAAGCTTTTAGAGTAAATTCGAAAAATAAAAATGTTATTGAGAGCTCGTTCAAAATGTTTTTATAAAATTAAATTAATTCATCGCGATATCTCTGCAAAAGATATTCATATATTCCTTCTTAGACGTAAACTCCTCATCCAATTCCGGTGAAAACCGTCAATTTCCCTTTCGTAAATGTAATTCCGGTGAATATTCCATGCATCTAAAGTCATTGGCACTCGAAGGCTGAGCGTAGTTACCAGCGGAAAAGCTTCCGGAACATTGAGATCAAAAGTTCAACGATCGTGCTTTGCAAGCGCTGGTGCGCTAATGGCAGCTTTACGTATAATGGTTGGAATCTTTGACAAAGGAACCTTATTGAATACGGTTATCCAATGCGTTCCCTGCTGAGAATTATTTAAATTAACCTGTCTTTGGTTAACATTAATAAAGCGACACGTCGTTTTTACATGATAAGAATTAAAAATATTGACGGTCGTTAGCATGATGTCAGAACAGTAATAAAAAATTATGATGGAAGCAGTAAGGAAACTTAATGGATTAAATGAATTGACAATCACGAATGAACATCTAACTAGTATGATTTGGCGCTTATATGGGTGATAGCGTCTACGTAATTTACATGTTTAAATGATAAATAACGTTTAGTGCAATCATTTGCTAATTTAGTTTTAAAGTTAGAGTGAGTTAGTGCGCCCTAGTAAATTTGTGTATTGCCAAAGCGCTTCATTGTCAAAATAATTCACTTGCTGAGGTTTGGTTTCTATTATGTCCACAAAAACTCGTATTGGAAAATTTAAGGTTTTTGAGTTTCAAAAAATTATATTTATGTTTCTTTAATTTCGAACGAATTATTATAAATATTAAAAAAGGGTTAATCTATCTATAAGTAAAATAACAACACATTTGGTTGAATTTTGAACGAACTAACATATACTTCAATTCACAGCTTAAAAAAAAACTAAAAATACAGGAGTACAAACCAATCCTCAGCAAGCGAATTGATAAATGGGCCATTCAACCGCAACTAAGGAAAATCAACCTCCAGTTACACGGAAGGAGAAAAAACCCATTGATTATTTTTTAAGCATTTTGACGATGCGTTGAAGGCTAAAATCGAAAACATCTCAAAATTATCTATTGTTATTAACAACACTAAAAAGGTAAGATAAGCGTAAAAAAACAAAAAACATGTAAAAAAAAAACTTAAATCGGCCCGATTATAGGTAATAGAAATACAAATCGGTAATGTAGCAAGTAAGATTTAAATAAGGTAGCAAGAGCAAAGCAATAACTTTTTTTTACCTACCTCGTCATCCTAAAGTTTCTATTTTTTTTCAAGCATTATTTTTTTTTAACTATGTGAATACCGCACAAGAATCTCAAATGCTTCCGACTGGAGCCAGTGAGACCGTAGCATCCCAATGCCGTGAGGCTGAAGGAAATTGGAGAGAGGAAGGTGGGAGCTACCTGGCTATTCAGATATAGTCACCAAACCCGGCTAAAGACAATTCAAGCAAAGTTTCAATGGTGGCCTTAAACTAGGGCAGTATTTTTACTTTGGAACGTGCCGCAGATAAACCTTATATTATTTTTAATTATGTAATTGAGTAATTAAATTTGCTAGTCTAGATCCTTGTCCCTCAACCAAGGAGGCCGTCATCATTTTGTAAAACCATTTAAAAAAGGAAAAACATTGATATTATTTTATTAAGAAACATTACCTTTATAACTCTGAACCAAATATTTAATTGATATCTTACTATTTACCAAAGCTTTACGCAAAATGCTGAGCAGCGTAGAACTTTAATAAAGTTCAGATAACTTATTCCAAAGTAAATAAAAAGTTCGGCTTTATTCAATGGGCTTGTAGGCCTAAATAAATTATATCGGTTCTTCATTCAACTTTTAATCATTATCAACTCAATAAATTCCGTATTTTGGGTGGGCCGCAGCAGCTGGCAATTTGATAAAACTAGTTGGGGAAAGTTTTAGGCCTTTTAGGAATTCTATTCATTCTGACAGTTTTGGAAAGCTTCGGGAACTATCATTGCTGGTTTTGTTATAATTTAAAGGCCATTTGGATTTATTGGCAGAAATAAATATTATGTTAATCCGTTCACCATCTTAGAGCCGAACTATAAAGTTCGTTTTTAATCAATAAAGACTAGAAATAATTTTATTGTTGTTGGATATTTTGATGTTTATATACCTCGTGGTGTTGCTAAGAATGCAAAAATAATTAAATAGTTACATTTTGATTCTAAATCAGTTTCTCATTTCAGCATTAATTTATTTCAAATTAACGATTTTGATGTTTTGAAATATTGACAGATCTTGAATTGAATACTGCAATTCAAATAGAAAGAAGTGTGGTTATTGTAGCGATATTCATAATCGACAGTGACATTTTGAATGCATTTTCTTTTAAACCCTCAGGCCTCGACCACATTTTGTTAGAAGGCAAAATATTTCCGCTGTACGATAAAATCCAAGTAAATGGAATATTTCTGAACTTATCCGAAAATTAAAAACTGTTATGAAAGTGTGATAAAATACGCTTTAAAATTTTATAAATAGTAATAAACACAGTTTTTCAAGTATAAAATTATTGCGCGCAAATATAAATAGCTTAAAAAATTGCTCAACTTAAGTTTTTCTAACTAAGCTAAAAAAAAGTTAGAACTAAATACATATTTTATCACACAAATGTTTTACAAATTGTCACATCACTTTTTTACTTTTCTTATGTCACTTGTAAGAATAATTATTAAAAAAATCTCAAGGCTTCACGAATTTTTATCAAATTCCGATTCAAAACTTTGGTTTTATAAAGGTCTTCATTTTACTTATTTTGTAGTTAATTTTTAAACTTGAATACAAAGCGTGGTATTTTCTCTTTGTAACATCGTTCATATCATATTTCTTATTATGATAGTAGGGGAGACACAACGATTTCTATGAGACGTATATGATTTGTTTCGAAGAGCGAATAATTTAGACTGACGGATTAAATATACCTGCACTATGTAGAAAAATATCTCTAAATATACGATTTTTGACTAGGTTATATAAAGTTATTCATATTTTAATGCTGGAATGTGATAGAATGTTCAGCCATGAATTCTTGATTTAACGAGGTAAGCAGTTGAATCAGTAGGCATATAATTAATAGCGTTATAATGTTCCAGTCACCATGGACTTCGGATGAGATTACGGATTACGGCCTTGTGAAACAACATTATTCCAGGAAGTCTCGATTGGTTTGTAGTCGGTCAAGCGGATTTAATCCTTAGCCCTTTGAACACCGATATTCGATGATTAATGCTGCCGCATAATTACTTGGCCGAGTTCTGGAAGTTCTAACTTTAGTTTGTTTGCATATCTATTTTGTATTGACTGGTCCAATTAGTTGTCGTGACGTTTAACAGTGGTACCAATAGTTTTTGCTTTAATACAGAGATATTCGAATCACTAGCAGATTACACAGTTGGAGATTTTTTTATTTCGTATTGTTATTAACATATTGGAAGCTAAAATTCTATTAAAAATTTTTTTTTTGTCCAAAATAGTGTACCTATCTAATCTGTGGTGGTCCGTGAGTTTTCAGTGCGCTAGAGTGCTAAGATTGAAAAATACCACGTAATTGATGTTGTTGTAGCTGAAAAAGATTTTTTTTTTTTTATTTCAACTTTTTGTATGAATATAACTGAAAATCTTCACACAAAATATCGAAATTTTGAAAAAAAAAATCATTTTCAGCTACAACAACATCAATAACGTCATATTTTTCAATCTTAGCACTTTAGCTCACCGCAAACTCACGGACCGCCACTGCTATCTATATGTGTTATAATAATAATAATTTTTGGATGATTTCTATAGCGCCATTTTTGTGAGAAAATCACCTCAAGGGCGCTTTTTTTTTTTTTTTTACATGAATACCGCACAAGAGTCCCAACTGCTCCCGTCTGGAGCCAGTGAGACTATGGCATCTCCAATTGGGATATGTTGTGAGGCTGAAGGTAGTGGGGAAGGGAAGGAGATGGGGAAGAGGAAGGTGGGGAAGTACCTGGCTATTCAGATCTGATCACCAAACACGGCTAAAGCCATTTCAAGCAACGTTTCAATTCTGAATGGTGGTCTTACACCAGGGCGATACTGATAGTATCTTCCACTCTGGAACGTGCCGCAAATATACTATATATTATTTTACATGAATAAATTGTGAAATAACACAAATTAATCAAATAAAATTTATTTGCGCACGCCGGGTTCGAACCCGCGACCTTCGGATTGTAAGTCGAGAGTCTTGCCTCGGGACCACGGAGGCCGTCAACCGAGGCTTGTGTTCCTTGATCATTTCAAATTTGAAAAATATAATCTCCAATAACTCATAGTTGCCGACGTTGAAAAGTTCGCCAACTGATTCTTTTTTCGTTGACGGTTACATATTTTTCAATAAAAAATAGCTTATCATCCATCCTTAAGTATTATTTTTTAATAATAAAAATATCTATATTTGAGTGTTTTCCCCAGAACAGCTACTTATATTAAGAAAAATGATTTTTTTCTGATCGCTTGTCGGCTGCTGCGGCACATGATTAAAACGGCCACCACCTTGAATCAGAACCGAAAACTCACAAACAAATTTACAGACATCGACAACTTTGGAAAGGGGTCTAATTTTTTTTGAAAAATGACCCATGAATACCGAAGCATTTTGTTTGCTCATTTCTATACCCAAAATAATTTTTTAAAACCATCCGTGTTGTATTTTCGTAGATAGTTAAATAGAGTTCTAACATTTGATGTTAGACAAAGTCAAGCATTTTAAATAATAACTTATTTTACAAGGTTTTCACATCACTTTAACTCTCTATTTTGTTTGTATCTGACGGTTGATCGAAGTGATGAGGCACATTTTAGTTCGTCACTATGGTTGGATAGGGTACTAACTTGCCTTACCAAGTTCTGAGGCTTCGAAGTTTTGAACAATTGTAATCTTTTTAACAATTTTTGATTTTTAGGTTCAATTTTGTGTAAAGTATTTGTCTATCATATTTTAACGGAAAACATTTAAATAGTGCGTGGCCCTACCTTGAAATTGCTCTCAGGTATGTTTTTAGAACTTTAAGTAATAAATTATTACGCCCCAGCTGGTTGCATATGGTTCAAATTGCTTGTTCTAAAATGGTAATTATGTGTCTTATTTAAATATTTTCGTTTAAAACACGTCGATTAAAATACTGTACACAAGATTCAATCCCTCGCGGGCAATACAATATAGGCGTAATTAAATATAGGGGTTATTAAATTTACCAATTTCTGATATATAATTTTTTTAACGAGATTGTCTTTGCAATTTTTTACAATTCATAATATCTCCGAACAAGGTAAAGAGAAATTAGAACTCTATCCAAATGATTTATTTATTTATTTTGAATTAACGCCAATTAACGGCTTTTACATCGGAATTACAAATAATCAAATAATTTGAAATGGATACAGAATATGCATAGTTAAGAAAAAATATTCATACGCCAAAAAATTAAAAAGTACATTTTGAAGTGACAGCATAAAGTAAAAAAAGAAAATCTCATATACAAGATATACCTACAAGATATTTGAACTAAAAAAATAACTTAGTAAAGGGTGTAAAAAAATAAATTTAGAAGTCCAAATCCAAAACAAAAATAAATTTAAAAAAGAAGTAAACATTGATGAAGAATATACACATTCAAAGTATATTTGATTATAATTTTAAATCGACCACCACAACACGGGCATGTGCCTAGCATGGTGGTCGAAAAATTCTAAAATTTATATAACAAACAATTCAATGAATAAAGAAAACTTAAAAAAAAAAAAAAAAAAAATCCAACTGAGAAGCGCTAACAAACAACTTTAACTAAATAATGTTTGTATGTTGATAATCTTTCAATATTTATCATATCATCAACAACATATTTATTACCAAGCATATGCAGGCCATATGATGTGACGTTGTGTAGATGAAATGCCAAATGTTTGAGTTAAAACAGGACTGGCCACGCTCAGTAAATTTTCGGAATTTGAGACGATCTGGAAAAAAATTAATGTTCAATGCTAGTATTATATCATGAATCCAATTAAAATGGTAATAATTTGAAGGGCCTTCATTCGGTCGGTGTAAACAAAATATTTCATTAAGAGGTATTGCTGTTTCAAATTTGAATTCTTGAAACGACTTGTCAAATACTATTTTTTTTTTTTTTTAATATCTACGTTTAAAAAAACTGTCAATATTTGAGGATCTCCTTCTACTTGAATTGTTACTTTTAAATAATAATATTTTGGCAAAATCTGACACGTGTGGTAACTCAGAAATGACCCGCTTTGCAAATATAATTATAATGTCGTAGATAATATTAAAATTCTTATTTAAGTCTAGTTTCCTTTTGTCCAACCTTTCTTCAAAATTTCCCCACAATTTGAAGCAAAAATGAATATAATTGGAGAAGGTTCAATAGAGTAATTAGTATTGAGAGTTGAATTAGGACATCCGTCGAAAGAGTCTCTCGCTCGCTCTAACCTAACGCAATCGGAATATTTGTTTTTCTATATACCTAAATCTTTATAGGAAATGTTTTGATTACGTGAGGATCTGCACAAGATGATAATTAAAGTTAAAAAACCGACCAAAAAATATTAAACAAGTAATAATTGTTGATTAATACTAATTATATATCAACCCTCCATAAACCATACCAACTACCTACTAAGAAGACTTGTTCGTATGATATCGTGGAAAAAATTCCCAATCTCTCAGACATCTACCGATAATGAAAAAAAAATCCAGCAGCGAAAAGGTTTTTTTTTTTTAATTTTTCTCATAAAACGCTTGTTTATGGCATCTGAAGTATTTTACAACTTTTATTAAAGCGCTAAATGTTTTTTTTTTTTTTTACTTGTGCGTTTTCACAAATATACCGGATAAGTTTACTATTTGAGAAGAGCATTTTACAGAACAACAACCGAGTTCCCGGCATGCGTTGCTATGCCACTTAGTAAAGAAATTGGTTCTCCCTGCGTGTCCTTTTCCATTCGTTCCGCTCCCCTTCCGCCTTCCTTTCAACTCCCTCCCACGTTCCCACTCCACCTTCCCTCTCTCCATTCCCCACTCCCCTCTCACGTTTTCCCTGTCCCGCAAACCTCCCTCTTTAGTTCCCCTATTCCATACATTCAGTTCCGGTACATTCAGTTTTCAAACAGCTCGCGTGCTACCTTTTGCAATTTTTTTTATACAATTTCATTATACTAGAGCTCACCAGTAAATATAGAAAATACCGCGGGCATGCGCACATCAAATCAAAAAGTTTTACCGCAATCGAATGGTTAAGCAATGCATAGACATCTCAATAATCCCCAAACACATTTTGTTTTTTATAAATATAGAATTTTTTTTTTTTTTTAAAACCATAAAGCGGAAAATCGGTTTTCTAAGGTCGAAAAAACTCTCAAATCGCATTATGAAAATGGATAAACATTATTTCTCTGTAGATTTTTAAAGACAACTTATATTTTTCCAAAGAGCAATTTCAGATCTATTATGAGGTCCACTTGTCTATTATATTTGTTTAATTTTTGTAATTGTCAAAAAATAGAAAATACATTTAAACTCTGCTGATAATCAGTTTCGTTAAACCAAGTTATAGAAATATTGGAATAACGGGTATTTTTCAGTTATTTTAAGCCCATACGTTTTTTTTAACGTGAAAGATAGGTACCTATTTTATTGTGTAATCTGTTCAAACTTAAGTTTATTTTCTGGTGTAAAACTCATCCTACCACCTGAATATTTATTTTAATTTTATTTCAGTAAATTGTACATTTAAGCTTAAAATTTGCTAATTAATTATATCATTTCATATTGAAAACTATATTTTATCTTGTTTTATGTAGCTCCTACAATACATCTTGAACTTTCCAACTGGTGCGGACTGGTAGAAAGTTTCTGGTAGAGTTTTATTTAATTACATCTCTTTGTACAGTAAACTGTTCTGCAAATTCGCTTTGTACTTTTTTGTAGCCTGATTTCCTTGCCCGTAATAAGTATTTTGCTGAAGTATTATGTACAGACATAATAATAATGTCTTTGTTGTATATAATTTTGTTTGAGAAGTATTTTAGTAACAGGTTGTTCACTATTTTAACATCGTGTTCAAGGTCAACATCTGTTTCACGGTTAGCCGATTTAGTTCCTTTAACATTTTATTTACTTACTAAATCTATTTCAATTTATTACTCAATCTATTTCGAAATTTATTCGATTTTTTAATAGTACCACCATACGGAAAAAAATATTGCTTAGGTAAAAGCAAGTAGAGCGCTAAGCTTAACAGATTAAAACGCCTCTTTAATATCAATTGCTTTATATTTAAGTTTGTCCACCCAGAATGGAAGAATTTTACGAGATTTGGAGGTTGGTTTTTTTTTACATTAGCTCCACACAGGAGGTCCTGACGAAAATAATTTCCCTTCAGGGCCTTTGTCATCTTTGGGGATGCTGTGTGGAGGGTCTTTTTAGGAATGGAAGGAGAGGAAGTTTTGAGAAGGAAAAGGGTATGAGGGGTGGGAAGGAATCAGGAGGTCAGTACCATATCTACCACTGCAGTACAAGGCGATATTATGAGAGTACGGCTGGAGAAATCAAAGGGACTGCCTCAACCATTCTCTCTCGATCCGGCCTGCCAAGCAGCTGGTAGGCAGTCGCATCCACCGCCAAGATCCGGACAAACCTTACCCCATGAACATGGGCATCCCTGCTAAGTCATCAAACGTAGCGAACCATTTGGGGTGACCTATTGCAGAGTGTTGGTTATCCAAAAAATGATTCCCCGGGGCGGCGGTACCCATACTCCCCCATCCCAAATTGAGTATAAGGTATCCTGGGTTGTACGTGGGTCTTGTTTGCTTCAAAGAATTTCAATAAAACAGTTCGCATCGAAGTAATCCAGAAATTTTTTGAAAAAGTATTAAAAACTTGGTTCCCGACATGCGTTGCAATGTCATTCAAAGAAATAAATTGACTCTCCCTTCTTATCCTTTCCCTTGCGTCCCCGTTCCCTTCCACCTTCCTCGCTTCCCCATCTGTCGTCTCTTCCCTCTCCACGAACCCCACCTTCCCCCTACCTTTCACACATTTTCATTTATACAAATTTTATAACGCCAGAACTTACCATTATATACATATTTAGTTACTCGCTGATAATGTAACTTTCTATTAATGAAAGAATTTTTAAAATCAGTTTAGTGGTTTAGGCGTGAAAGCGTAACAAACAAACAAACAATCAAATCTTTCCTCTTTCTAATATTAATAAAGATAATATTTACTTGTATTACAAACTAAGGTTTTCCTGCTAGGATAAAATAATTTACAAAATTGTGTCTTTTTTGTGTAAGTCTGCCCTAGGGCGTAATAATTCGAGGCCATCTCTCAAGCATAGTATTTTTTAAATTCACTATAAAGCGCCTAAGGATAAAATTTCTCAAACATTCAAAGGAAGCCTCCTCCATGCCAGCAACATAAAATATGCCAACCTAATATTCAGAATTATTTTTCCTTAGGGCCTCATTGACCTTTCTCCATTCTGTCAACAAATTTACATGGATTTCGCATTTCTTCTTGCTACCAAACATATAATTAAAAAATGTTGTTTTCATGTACGACTATAATTATGTAGATTAAACTACACGTACCTTTATTATTTATCCTATTCATCAATGTTGTCACAAGCATTTTCCATAGTGTTGAAGTCTTACTCTTTGCTGACGACATGAAGCTGTTTAAAGTCATAAATGATATGCACGATTGCATAATCTTGCAAGAAAACCTCAATAACTTTTTCAAATGGTGTTCAGATAATAAACTTCAGCTAAATATTAACAAATGCCAAGTTATGAGGTTCCACAAAATTAAACATCCAATAATATATAATTATGCACTCTGTAATGTTGACTTAATCTCTGTAGTCGAAA
Source organism: Glyphotaelius pellucidus (assembly GCA_936435175.1). Taxonomy (NCBI): domain Eukaryota; kingdom Metazoa; phylum Arthropoda; class Insecta; order Trichoptera; family Limnephilidae; genus Glyphotaelius; species Glyphotaelius pellucidus. Next base: position 28,677,290 of record OW386547.1, read on the forward strand.
TATTTGACCTGGGCATCATTTTGATCAGAAACTCTGCTTTGTATCTCATGTAACTTCTATAGCTAACAGGGCTATGAAAATGTTAGGTTTTATATTAAGGATTTCCAAGGTTTTTAAAAATATTTACACATTAAAAATTCTGTTCACATCTCTCGTTAGAAGCATTCTTGAATATAATTCAACAATATGGTCACCTCTCTTCAATAATCACAACAATACCATTGAAAGAGTCCAACACAAATTTTTGAGATGTATTAATTTTAGACTTGGAATTCTCTTAGAATCAATTAATTATGATTTTTTGTTGCACTCATTAAAATTGTTGAAATTAAGTGACAGAAGAAAAACTTTTGATCTGATATTTTTGTATAAAATCGTTAACTATCAGTTGGATAGCCCTGATATATTAAAGTTGATTCACTTTCATATACCTACAATTAGATCAAGGTTCCCTAGTTTGTTTTATTGTGACAACTGCATGTCGGTATCAGGCTCCAATTCAGTTGTAAATAGATGACACACCATTGGAAATTTTTATGCCAATGTGGCTGATATTTTTAATATTTCCATACTGAAATATAAGGTTGCACTGAACGAACATTTCAGCCAATTATACGTTAACGAGGTCACTTCATAATGAGTTTTTTGATATTATTGTTTATTTTTAATGCCCGTATTAAGTACTACGACTGTAATTAAATAAACACAAGCTTGTAAATGGCACTTTGTGCCGTAAATTTTAAATAAATAAATAAAAAACAGTCTTGTGATGGCAGTATTCCACTTCTGCCAGGGTCCCATCTACAAACGATGGAGCCACTTCATGATGACCCAGACTTAAAACAAAAAGTACATTTTTTCAAATTCTTTTCTTTCATTTTCATATTTTTATTATTTTTTACCATATATTCTTTTTTCATTTCATCTTGCAATATTTTTTTTAGTTGTTTTATTATATATGTATAATATGGAACTTGTGTGACTGCATCACCCTCCCCGAGATCTGGAATAAGCGATTAAAAAAAAATAGCTACACGTAAAATAGATTATAGTCAGCGACTTTTTTTTAAATTACATCAAAACGATATAAATATGAAAGAGATATACCTGAGAATCTGTATCATCTTGCCTTAACTCCAAAATTAACATTTTTGCAGGAGAGATCAAATCCATACTAATATTATAAATGCGAAACTGCTCGAGTTTGTTTATGACCTTTTCACGCATTAACCAAGAAAAAAAACTTTAAAAATACATTCACCAATAGAAAGCTAAATTATTTGCGAAGACTATAGTCTGTATATGGTGGCAAGCTCTGGCGTTATGAAATTATAAATATTAATATATTATATTTGTTATACGTTTTCTGTCGCCAACAAAAGCGAGTATTTGCTAACGTCAGAAAAAAATCGTTTCCATGGAAACGATGTTGATATATTTGTGGTCTCTAAGCTGGTAGGCACTCATCCCCATGGTCAGCTACTGCTCCAGAAAATTCAAATATTAGAATATTTTTTGTTTTTTTTTGACAAGCTTCTGTTCTGGAATAAATGTCAGATAAGAGTTCCTACATTAAAAATGTAATTCGTTACGATTATAAAGACTGAATAATAAATAATGTAATTTTTTATTATATTAACAAACTTCCAAATATTTAATTAAAAATAAACATCCGCAATGTTTGTAAGCGCATTGATTCCGAACGAATGAACAAAATTGGATAATTCTTTTTTCTTTGTGAAATTTAGGTGGCAGGCTAGATGTTTGAAAACTGAATGTAAGGGAATGAATGTATGGAATGCGGGAGGGGTTGGGGGTGGGGCGGAGGGGGGGTTATTGATAAGTTCAACCGCTACAGTAATTTTCCGTAATACCATGCGAGCGAAGCCGCGGGGAAAAGCTAGTATATTATATATGTAATTATTTTTATTTTCATTTTTCTTACTTACACTTAAAATTATTATTTTATAAAAACAATGTTCAAAAATCATCATACGTGTCTCAATTTAATAATATAATTATTTTTGTGAAATACTATATATTTTGTGCTATAAGTGGAGACTTAAATGGAGTTATATCACTTGGCCTCTGAGGACAAAAGGTTTTTGTAATAATCTACCTGTATTTTACAACATACTAAGATGAACTGTTATTTACTTTTACGAAAACCATGTCTAGAGTAATTAGAACATTACTTACTCATTGTCATGAAAAAATGAATATCGCAGAAATAAACTTTGTGCTCCTCAATTGTAACATTGTCATCAAATCCCGATATTAGAGTTTTGAAGTGATGATCATGTAGCGTTTCATAGTGCTTTCATTATTGAATTCCTTGTATTGAATTCCTTAAGTCTAAACTCAAGCTTTAGAGTACACAGTTTACACCGCTGTGCAAGCGGGTTCTCTACAGAGCATCGGACCATCCCTAAAATGATTCTTCTTGTAACTCTTAATTGGGAAAATCATTCGATAATTCGATTACCGTATTACACGGAAAACCTGTAAAACCTGTAAAAAAAAGTTATTTTATGAATAAAGAAAAAAAAATTAAGGTAGTATTTCAGTGGACTTCCTTCTGTTACTTTGTAAGTCCACCACTGAGAAATAATCTTGGTCAAATGACGTATTTTAATAGTTCGCTTGTAGGGAAGAAAAGAACCTTTCCTAATTCTTCGCAATCATGTGTAATAACTTTTCATAGCTTCTTGCAAAGCTACGCCAATCATTGCGCTGCATATGGACATTGTTTTGATTATTTTTTTCTGTAAAAGAAAGATGCTCTTACATCCTTATACAGGGGAGGAAAATAATTAAAAAAAAAACTTTCCAATTTCATTGTTATCACATCACAACTACTTCTAATGTAGAATCGCTACTTGTTTTTTTTTCAGATTTTTAACGATGTTATTGATTACCGGCAATTTAAAAAATGGTTCCTGGGGCGGCGGTACCTATATAAATAACGAACAAAGAACGTTTATTTGTTTTGTATTATTCGAATCAACTCAACAATTACAATGACAGTTAACATCTTCAAAAACCCTTCATTTGAAGAACGGTGGAAAATTTCTGATTTAAAATTAATGATACCCTATAAGGAGGTAAAGTAATTTTCACTTGAAAAGTCAGAATTTAAACGTTGATTCTATACAGCCTACTTCGTTTGTTGCCCTGACCTCCGGGTGAAGTTGGACTAACGATCAAAGGATAATCCTTAACCCCTAACATTAGCTTGATTGACTCGCTAGTATTTTAGCACCGATCATTTTTCGCAATCACTCAATACCGAAACCAGTCTTTATAGCTTACCAAAATTCATGGAGATAAATTAATAGTAAGGTATTTTCAGTAAAATTTCAGGGTTTTCATGTTTTTGGAGAAAAACTGCAAAATTCTTATAATTTATACGATTGCTTAATATTAATTAGTTGATATGAATTATTATGATCGAATAAACCTGTTATTTTAATGACGTTCAAATGATAATAAATATGTATGCAAAAACATTTAGAAAACTTGTTAGAATATATTTTTATTATCGTACGTTAGGATTAGTTGACTTAGGCAATGTAAATGTTATCCAAATAACGTGGTTAGAAACAAAGAAATCTTTTAAATTAGTGGGTGTAACAAGCAATTGCTTTTTTCTAAAAATGTGAAACTATTTTATAAAATTTAACCTTCTTTAGCAATCTTAGGTCTTATTGAAAACATTTATAAGGCTTGTGTTTACGTAACGTTCTCAAATCACTTAAATGCAGGTATGTTTTTAGGTTTTCACGGCCAAAAAGTATTTTTGTTATTGTTTTTGGGGTGTTATGCCGTGTTTCGCTAACTCCTTCTTTAGCCAACGTTTCGGACAGCGTTACAGTGTCCATCATCCTCATCTGCCTCATGGGCTCATCTGCCCTGATGATGGACACTGTAACGCTGTCCGAAACGTTGGCTAAAGAAGGAGTTAGCGAAACACGGCATAACACCCCAAAAACAATAACAAAAACACTTAAATGCAATTCTTCTGTATTTTACTTGCTTGCCTGCTACTTGTCACTAATAATCTAATATATTAATTTTAACCCGGCGTTCGCACAGTTGGGTCAATTTGACCCGCGCCGTTTAACAATCAGCTTATTTCTTAAAATTTTTGTGCGACGTTGCCATACTTCTCAGTAGCTGGATCTAACAATTTCCCCTCCCCACTGGCTATCGCTGTTCAGTGATATAGTGGCCGCAACGGTAGATAGACGTGGCTAAACACGAAAAAGGTAAATATGACCTAACCATACACTTTGTGTCGTAATTTCGGGATACGAGTTAGTCTTACATATTATCATGCAAATGATAACATGTTAGATTAACTCACGGGACTGATGTATCATTCGTAGTCCTACCATAGATCTCATTCATATGTATGATATTAGATCACATTAGATGTTGAGAAAAAAGTTAAAGTTTTATTTAAATTTTATAACTTTAAGTTGTCTTTTTTGTTAAAATTTTATTATACTTTTATAAAAATGTCATCAAAAGATAGTTTTATAAGAAGTTGTTTTATTTTACCCAAAATCTCGCAAAAAATATAGTTGTTTAATGAAATTATTGCAACATGTTACTAAATTTCTTTTAAATAATGAAATCGTAGCGAGTTTTTTATTCGGGTCTCCTAGACCCAACCCCACTATCGTTGTTACATATTTTGACTGTGCTGACGCCGGGTTAATGTCGTTACTCTTTTATCTTTAAGATTTCTTCAAGCTTACTGCTCATTTAGTAGTGTTTGGTAAGTACAAAAATTTATTTCTCTGAATTGTATAGCAAGGAACAGATGCGTCGTGAGGCATCTTTTCTTAGCAATACAATATCTATTAAACCAGAAAAAAACGGCGATGGCAGCATCTAATTTTATTGATTTTCTTAGTCAAAACATGCTGCATCATTATTTACATAGTCAAGACATGCTAAATCATTATTTCTATAGTCTAAACATGCTGCATCATTATTTCCAAGGCCAAATAAAAGCTTTCCGTATGACAGTATCACCAACAAACACTACTACAGCCTTTAGTTCCCCCAAGCGAAACAAATATTAGCTTTTGAAATGGTTGGAACTTGAATCGTGAACACCTCCCAGCGTGTGGCAGAAATGTTGCCACGATTACCTTTGTACACAGAAATTATATTGCCACGTGGCAACGTAGCGTTCCGAGGAAAATTTATGAAATGAGAGAGTATCTAGCCACGTGTCGCGTAAAATTGTCTCCCCAGCACATACTCGAGCTATAGTTGTTGGATAGACAAACATCATTGTCCACGATATAATATTATATTATATTTGGATTCAAACGTTCTTCAATGCATTTATTGTTGTTGTAAAATTATCGCGTCATCCTTAACTCCGCATTGGACTGTTTTAAAAAGCTTTCTTCGGTGGAAATGATTGTTTATAATGATTGGAATAGTGCTTGGATAACTCGGATCGTTAGTATATATGCTACCACTAATTTGAATGCATAAAGTTCTCTCGGTTACCTCCAGTCAATAATATGTCATAGTGTGTACATTAATTATCATCGTAAATTTAAATTTTTTTAAAAACTGTAATATGGACTTCTATATATAATGAAATTTGTGTTTTTGTAAGAAACTTATGTTTCATATATTAATAAAATTGAAAACCTTATTTTCACGCGTCGAAAATAATGTTCTGTTCTTAAAATCTTTTTTTACCCGCAGGTCGTGAGAAAAATAATTCCCGTCAGGGCTTTTTCATACTTGGGGATGTGCTGTGTACCGCTTTTAGAAAAAGGTATGAGGGGTGGGTATGGATCTGGTGGTGAGTGTATCTAGGAATTTCGGACGTATAAATTTAGTCCTCTCACTGCGGTGCAAGGCAATATTCTGAAAGAGTCCCGCTGGAGATCAAAAGCCCTCCGTCAACCAGTTCTCCCAATCCTGCCTACCACGTAGTTGGTAGACAGATCCGCCGCCAAGACGCGGATAACTCACCTCATGAATCCGGGCATCCCTGCTAAGTCTCTAAATGGGACGAACTATTTGGGGTGATTCAAGGCAGAGGTGTTGATTATCCAATAAATGGTTCCCGAGGTGGCGGTACCCATACCAGCCTCCCAGATTGCAATCAATGTGTAGCATCAACTGTTTGTGTTATGCATATTGTTCATACATAAGTAGTACTAAGTAGGAGACTTCTTATTGACTTAGCACATGAATGCATAATTTATTTTATCTAAAGTAACTACGCCTGAAATTAATATTGTGTAGTAGTTTAAACTTTAATAATAATAATATTCAAAATTAGATTCTCGGTTCTTGAATTTCACTTGTTGGTGGTAGATGTAATTAAAAACATGATATTATTTTAATATTTAAATTTAAATAGTTAAGATTTTGTAAAGATTTTGTAATTTTAGTGCGTCTGTTAAAACTAGATAATTGTTGTTTATTGCTAAAATAAATAATGACATAAAAAGGCGTAGATAATAGAAACGTTTCAATGAAAATACTTTCAGAAGAATGAAAACAATTAAACTTGAAATGAGAATTCGGCTAAAAATGTTTCCATTATCTCGATGAAAGATTTTAAATTCCGAAACAAAGTTTGTATTTAACAATTATTATTCAAAATACTTCTTTGAAAATTTTAAACACATTTTATTTATTCATCTGCTAGCTAATACCCGAAAAATAAATAAAAAAAGTTTTTGAGCAACGTTCCAAGAAGGAAATTGATAAAAATAAATCATTTTGTAGATAATTCTTGTTTTTCTACAACAACGAATAAATGTTTTATAAAAGATGTCCGTAAAGGAAGCACTCGAACGAGTCTATAAAGTGCAAAAATATAATAGGAATTCTGAATAAAATTTTGTATTGAGATCGGATTGTAAAAAATCTATTTGAGAGTGTTGAAAGCAGATCCGCCAGGCAAGTCAACCAGGGCTGTATCTGGCTTCTATTTCTGATGACCTGTCAACGTCTCTTCATCCTTTGAAACTTCAGGCTTTTACTTTGAACTTGATATAAATGCTCCGAGTTCTGCCAATAAATGATTTTCCATTGCGGTTTCCGCTTCTTTCATTTGGAATAGACAATATCCAAAACAGAAAATGACTTATACTTTTCAGTATGATTGATAAAAAAATTACGTAGCTCACACGGGGTAGAAAACTTTCAGAAAATATTCAGAAAACCTTCAGAAAACTAAAGTAGACAAGAGTGGTGAGACCACAAAGCACTGCACGAGGAGGAGACCAATCAGTATATCTCATTATATCGCAAGCTAAATCCCACGGATTTATGTGTTTGTTTCTTTTTCGTGTCGCTTTTTTGTTTCATCAAGTTTCAAATCACAACGGAACTAAAGATGTTTTCTCTTCAAAAATTAAGAGTGTTGTTATTTGTTGATTTGTAGTTCTTCTAATTGGACTAAATATTAAATATAAAAAAAAAAACAAATAAATATTTAAAATACACTAAACATTAAAGTTAAATATTATATATTACATTATTTTATTATTTTACATTCACTTCATACAGAAGGCCATGAAGAAAATAATTTCCCTCAAAACCTTGGTTTTGAAGAGACCCATGTCGTAGGAGGGAGGAAACACAAAGAGAAACGACATGTTCTCGTGTTAAAAATGTCAACCGTGTACAAGTTCATATTTTTAGTTCAACGATGATAATCAAATATTGTACTAAGAATATTGATCAATTAAACCTATTTTTTGGAACAACTGAAACAATTTTTGTTTTTACACTTTTTTGTACTATGAAATCTGTTGGCGATATTATTTTGGAGATTAAAATTTCAAATGCAAAATGTAAATATTCTGCTTAAATGTTACGCTTTTTCTGTAACAAAAATACGTTTTTAATGAATTAATTGCTTTTTAAATGATTTAATATATTCGTTACAATTTTACAGAAAATCTCTCGAATGGTGCGTTTAAATGTTTGAATGAAATATTATTTTTTTTCATATGGTGCCCTTAAATTAAGGCAATTTACATTTCAAATATTAGCAGAAAAAAATGTTGGTTCTGTCTTTTCTTTGAACACATTATTTTTTTGCCAGTTTTTCAGGCAATTATGAAATTCATGAGCGTATTCAAATTTTAATTAAGACCTTATTTAAATAAAATATTTAATAAAATATGTATTATTTCAAATTCATTAGAATGTTTGCTGTTTTTAATAGAGCATCCAAATATTTATTCTAAATATCTACCAGCCATTAAGTTTTTCCTTGAAGTGAACAAAATTCCTATTGAACAAGAATGAACATTGAACTTTGGCATTTAACTGGCAGAGAAAGGTAGGATATAGGCGATTATAGGTGAAATAAAATTCCTGTGAGATGGAAAGGGTTAAAAATGTTATATAAATAATTAAAAGGGATTACATAGCTGATGTTAGCTTAATTAAGAAAATAAACTTAGATTTTATGAAACTTACGTTTTTTTTAAAATCTGTTGTGTCAATAAGTATAACTATATAGGACGTGTGGGATTGCACTATCCTCTCCAGGAATAATACATTATTATTAATATTATTAAGGGGGCGATCCATGTAAAAAAAAAAAGATTTTTTTTTTAAATATTTTAAATATTCATGCAAAAAAAAGCACTTTTTTGCATGAATAGTTAAAATAACATCTTAATAATATGCCTGTGAATGTTTAGAATGAAATTCGCATTATTTTTGATTGAAAACTCATTTAAATGGTCCGCCTCAACTCAAAGACAAAATAGATGACCTAAGGGTGAGTCGAGAAAATCACCACAGCTATCGCTGACTAGTTGATAAGTCGTTGTAATCTTAGTGTGTATCAAAACTTAACACGTGTTTCTCTCCAAACTGCTTTTTTGAATTGGCGGGCAAGATAACTCAAAAATTTCTGAACTGATTCTTATGAAATTTAGCACACTTCTTCTCTATAGTATAAGCTTCTAGTTGAATCTCAAACACGCCAAAAAAAAATACAAAAAATGTCATTTTTGACCCAAAAATCTTTAAAAAAAGAGAGAAAAATCGAACATTTTTATTCTGAGGCGTGCCAATTTACGATTTTTTGATTTTTTTGTTTTTTTGATGGTTCAACTGGAAGAAACATTCAAACCAAAATTTGAGATTTCAGATAGCTGTAAAAAAGCTAAAAATCGCGCCAATTGATGCCTTTCACCACGAGGGTCTCAGGAGATTAATTACTACGGCGGCCATTTTGAAAAAAAAAATGAAATTAAAAACCTGATTCTTGTATTTAAATATATAATAAATAAACAAACTGAATTAAAAAACGATTTATTTAATCCTTCCCTTTTAAATAAGCCTCTAAAAAATGGTCAAAATTCAGGCGTCAAATGTATCGCCCCCTTAAATGACACAATAAGAAAGCAAATGAGGCAAGGTGAATACGTCAAGAAGACTGATTTGTGTAGCCTTCCACCCTCCTGACTACCCTTTCGTGACGGTTAGTTAGTAACTTCATTAGTTTATAAATTCATAAAAACTCTATGAAGCACATAAATTTTATGTAAACACAAAGGCAACATTTTTATAAATATTTTTCAAGCAACAGTAAAACTGTATTTGCATGCAGATAAATATTGACCTCTGAAACATGACTGAAAAATAGTAATTGATAATAGTTTTCCTTGAGCGCAATATCGTGTTTGCACTTTGCTGGGGGCTTACCATTATTTGTAAGTGCATGTAAGCTCCGTCATTAGTCTGTTTCATGACTTGATGTTTATCTTTATGAAAACCTTTGGTGCGCTCGGTTGGATAAAAACTTTAAAACTCTTAACCCATTGGCCTCCGAATGGTTAAGCAAAAAAATTGTCTTTCACCTCCGAATTAATTTTGTACCAATTTTTTTTAATCGTCAGTGGTGTACTAAATTTAATTTTATATAAGTTTTAAACTACAAGTATAAAAGTAATAACTTAAAAAAATCACTTGTGTATTGAATGAACGTATTAATTAATCGAAAGTGTAATTAACCGCGTGGATGCAAAGAAGATTTTTTTTAAATAAACCACATTATAAAATTGAATAATTGACGAATATACATAGGGTAAGAATAGAGGATCTGGATTCGTCTCCCAGTCAGACCGTTACCTTTTTTTATAATTTTCTGTGTCTGTCTGTTTTATATTTTGGTAAGGCTCGGTAAAAGTCCGGAGGTCGCTGGTACAAGCCCCGCCTTACACAAGTAAATTTAATTAAATCTTTTGCAACAAATTCTCCTAGTACCGCCTAGACGTAGGACCATCAAAATGGCATTAGTCGTGTTTTGTGACCAGAACTGAATAACCAGGTTATTCCCACCTTTCTCTTCTTTATCTCCTTTTCCCGCATCCTGCATAATTAGCTTGAACATAGATGCCAAATAGAGATGCCGTAGTTTTTTATTGGCTCCAGGCGGTTGGGCAAAGTTGAGACTTTTGTTTCTAGAAAATTGTTATTTATTATACCTGAATATGATTTTAAAACGGAAAAACAGAAACTTGTAAGTAACAAACCTATCATTTTGTGTGACTATTGTTAAAAATATGGACTCTCCATTTGTAAACTATTTTAACCTAGAATCACCAGGTTAAGTTCTTAACGAATGTGATCTTCTAGGACAGTTCTCAGGAGCTCAAATACCTCGCATTTACACTTATGAAGCTTCATGTCATATATATGTCGATCGTAACGTCAGGCAGATCATAATGCGCCTTGCCACATTATGATATAACACGTCGTGAAATGGCGGCAGATCATGATGTGGTGAGGCACATCATGATCTACCTGATTTTATGACAAGCCTGCGGCGTATATAATTTGAAGCTACCAAATTAATTGTACCTTATGCAGCGTGTACAAAAGGAACATATACTAATCCCAGTGAGAGATCGTACGTGACATCGCTGTTCTAGTCTGTCTTTTACATTTTCATACAAGACATGTGAGAAGAAAGAGGGCGAACGTCAATGATGATTATAATATTTAATTGATCTGAAAAAAATATTCGAGAAATATCTGATAAATTCAAGGAAAATTTCGGGTATTTTTACCAAAGCTTAATGATCCCATTCCATACTTAAATTCCCATGCTGTACATGCGGTTATAGATTCAATAACGTCAGATTTTGGTTACGTAATTTGTATGTGGACTGTTATTTTTCAGTTGTATTCAAAATTATGACACATGTGCTTAATATATCAACAAAGCCTTCACGATTTATTACTCCCATGTATTTGCTGTCGAGTTCAACAATAATATGCCATGCGAATATCAAATTAGGAGAAACTAAAACAATTGGACGACACTTCTCACTAACCCCTTGAGACCGTAATTTGAATTATTAAATAATGTTTGTTTTGAAAAATGTTACAAAGAGTGCTTTGCAACGAGAGTTTGTTAGGAAAACTAAAGTAAGAATTAACGGGATTTTATTTATTTATTTTTTTACTTTATTTATTGAGCTAGTTTATACTTTATTAGTTTAACTAATATGCACAATGTATCTAACATTTAATTTTATAAAATATGTTTACAGTAAGCGTAACATTTATTTTTAAATGCATTCATTCTTTCTTCATTTTTCATACTTTCATGCATTTAATCATACATTTTTAGTCTTTTGTACATTAGGCAGTTCTATGGTTTTGATTTTTTCATATGTAGCAATCTAATTTCATTTATATTTCTTGTTTCGACATTATGTACCTACATCTCTATTAAAAACAGTTTTGTCCTTAAAGTATTTTGTCATTTCGTTTTTCATAACTTTAAGCATAAAAATTGACACATTAAATAGAAGTATCTTTTTATTGGAACCCAATTTAGCTCCTCTCTCATTTGATTAACCTTTTCGTAGTTGGCTCTCCCCAGTATACATCTCTTAGCTCTGCTATGTATAACTTCTAGCTTGTGCAAATTTTTTTCAATGGCCAAATATAACATTGAAGAGCAATAATCTAAATGTGTTCTGTAGTGTTTATATTCAATTTATTTCTTTGTCTTCTTAGAAAATTTATTTTTTTGATACCTTCTTTAGCATATATTCAAAATTTGCTGTGAAAGTTAGTTTTGAATAAAATATTTCATCCATGTGTTGATTTAATCTATTTTTTCATCATCAAATTTAATTTAGTTTCATTTCCATATTTTCTGTTTTGTTTAAGTTCAATTTTAACTTTTAAGTTCAGCCATTTTCCTTTATTTTGTAGGTCTTCATTTATTTTGTTAATTGCATCTACGTAATATTTACATGACATATAGATTAAGGTATCGTCTGCAAATAGTCTAATTTTGAAATATTTTATGATTTGAATTATATTATTTGTGAAAATTGTGAATAGAATTGGAACTAATAATTGAACCCTTGCTGAACACCGAGGTTGTTTTCTATCAGTTCTGATCTGAGCTTTCAAATTTCGTTACTGTTTTCTTTCCTGGAGATATTGTTTGAAAAGATTAAGAAATACGTCAGAAAGACCTATCCCTTCTAATTTTTACAATAGTTTTTCCTTTCTATCGTTCCAAATGCTGAAATCTAAGAATGCTGGAATGGTAATTAATGTTTGTTTGTTTCTTTCTTTCCTGCATCAATCACTAACTGTAAAGCAATTCTAATCGACGAAGTAAACGAAAACAGGCACCGACAAATGTAAAGCGTCAAATGTCAATAAAGGTAAAATTATATTGGGTATCCGAAAATTGCAAATAGTACAGACAAAAAAAAACGAAAGATGGGAAGTAACAGAGATATTTAAAATAGGGTAAATGCACGTCTTTAGTAACGGAGGGGTTGGCGCCAACAAAAAACTTTCTACTGAAGTGAATCAAGTCCACAATGAAGTGCTGGTACCGTACTCTCTTTAGTACCCCCTACAATAGCAGTAGGGCATGGAACTGGCAGAGGAAGGATGAAGTAAACTGATTACTGTAGAAATGAGATCCTTGAGGGGTAGGTGTGTAAAACCATTCGATTTATAAATGCACGTACGCTCAACTGAGAAATGTAAGGCTGATGTAAGCGTAATGAGTAAAGAGTAAGATTAAGGAAGGTACCCTTAGATAGTTTGGGCATGTGGAGTAAATGAAGAAAGAAGTGTGAGGAGAGTATATGACGCAAATGTGAAGGTAGAAAAAGTCGGAGAGATCAATCATGTCAGATACTTCAGTCGAGCCATACCGGTCAAATTTCAGAGTAATATTATGTATGAGACGATGTATGAATGAGAATGAGGCAAGGTTGTGTTAGGACCGAGTCGGTTCTCTCACTGTCTACCCTTCCGTGATGGTTGGTTAGCTTTCATTAGCAATCCAAGCACTCAATCAAAGGCCCAATGTTTGCAAAATTAGCCACAATTACGGTGTTAAAGAACCCAAAGTTTACTATGAACGCTTTAAAATGAAATTACCATACCACCCAAAAAGGTGACTACCGATTCCGATTTTAAATGACGACGAAATACATAATATTGAAGTTCAAAGATGCGACATATGAAAACATGCTTTCTAACCACATGCCGTTTGAATTAACTAATGTTTCAACATAGATATTTAACTTCTTTGCAAAAGGAAAGTACGTAAAGGAAACAAATTCATTTCCGGTTTCCAAGCAAAAAAAAACATTATCCAACACAAACTGCGTTGCATTTAATTCGAAGGGGTCGAAACAAGGAAGGAAATTTGTTGGAATCAAATCAAATCAAAGCAAACTCAAATTTCAAATCACGTAGAATATCGGATCGGCCTTAAAGGGGTGAGGTGAGAAGGCAGTTGAAGGCAACGAATTGAGCTAAACCGTAACGGGTAAATTCTCTGTAAAATTGGAGAGAATTGGGTTTCCCAAACTTCAATAATTATCATTATGCTTGGTATGACTAGTATCACATTCAAATTTATAGTAAGTTAGTTTTTAAAGTAAAGTTATCATTTCACCCTTGAACCCATTATTTATGTAACACAGTATTTTTTCTATCAAATAAGATAATTGTTATGATCAAGAAATTCAAAACATCGAATCAACAAGTTCAAGAGTTCTAAATTGTAACTTATCACGTCAGGGCTACCAGTTTATGGTGTGTCAAATAAGAATGCTTATAAAGTAACTTAAAAGTTTATTTACAATTAGTTTCACTCAACATAATTTGATATTTAACGAGAAGGACAATTGCGAACACGGAAGCACTTTGCGAGTTGTCATCGGCAATCAGGATCAGAATGAATTGATTTCAACTAGCTCGGCCTGTTACGATGTCGAGGACATAGTGCCACTGTCCGCTTACTGGTGAACGAGCCGCCAATAATAGGTATTTGACAAATTAACGTGGTGTCAATTTCCTCCAAATATATTGATCATCAAACGGCTAGTTCTATGTGCGTTTAACGACCAACGGGCTAAATTCATTGTGTGAAATTAAATATTAACTATCTTAATAGCCAATGATTTTTATGTCAATCCTTTGTCTTTTTTTAAAACTTATTTTACCTATGTTCTATTTTTAGGTTCGTAACATTGAATTTCCCTCCTCTGGCAGAAAACTCGTGGCACAAAAAGGGATTTTTTTCGTTTTTCCAAAAATTTCATTTAGTTTGTACATTCGACCGGCTCAATTTATGAGTTGGTAAACATTTAACTTCGAACCAGTCGTCTACGTACGTCAAAACAAATTAAAACAACACTTTAAACAAAGTTCTGGTCAAAAAGGTTAAACAAATTTAAACAACAACAAATTCAGCCAAAATTTCGTTGGATTTTTATTGTTACAGCAATTTGTGTATAAATGTTTAATTTGTTATTTTTATCTCATTTATGATTTTTCAGCGAAGTTTTAATATAAATAAAAATATACGCCATGCTAATATCCAATTTGCCATAAGAAGGAAATAAAACGTATTCCACATTTTAAATCTAAAGAGATTTTAATTAATTAAGCACACATTATTTTCGCTTTAAATAAATGTAGAACCTTTAAGGATTTTTTATCAGATGTTTAATTATATCCCCCATTTAAATGGTAATTTTATTTTAGGTTTCATTATTTTGTACCACACTTTAACCAGAGATTTATGGTTATCCAGGATCTGCCTCAGTACGTAGCCAAATGTAGTGTAATTTATTATTCTGGCTTACTGTGATAATTTGTTAAAAATCCTTTTTTTTTTATTCTGGTGTTTCAACAAGAGACCGTCATCAATTAAAAAGCTTAACAATGTTTAAACAGAAGCAGATATCCTGTTTGAAAATTGCGCAAAGAATGTACCAGGCAATGATGACAAAATAATTCATTATTTGCTGATCAATAAATAATTTTGGTTGGATAATCTCCGTGTACTATCTAGATGAATCTTGTAGTGTGGTTAATTTCCAAGTATAATTATTGAAGTGAAAACTTCTTTAGCACGCTGTTATTTGAAACTCGTTGAAGCGAAAAGTAGCGACACTAAAAAGGGACACACACTTACATCTAGGATTTAGCCTTGCAATCGAATGATAATCGGTCTCCTCCTTGTGCCGTGCTTTGTAGCCTCCCCACTCTTGGCTACTTTATTTATTTATTTATTTTTATTTAAGGTTTTATTCCAGCAGGACTGGGAGGGGTGTACAATCCCAGTCTGCCATATTTCATAACAATAATAATAATACAATAATACATACAATACATAAGAGAGTAAATTAAAAGATAAAATACAACAAAATAAAATAAAATAATGCAATTAAAATTAAGCATAATGTTTAGTTTTCTGAAGGTTTCTTTCCTACCGCGTGTAAACTTTTTTATATTTTTACAGGAGGCCCTGAGGAAAATAATTTCTCTCAGCGCCTATGTCATCTATGGGGATACTGGGTGGAGGATCTTTTTTAGGAAAGAAACGAGACGAAGTTCTGGGAAGGAAAAGGTTATTAGGGGTGGGTAGGAATGTGGGGGTCAGTGTGTCCAGGAGTGACGGACGTATGAATCCATCCCTCCCACTGCGGTGCAAGGTAATATTCCGAGATGGTATGGCGGTGGAGGTCAACGAGACTTCCTCAACCATTCTCTTCCGATTCGGTCCGCCATGCAAATTCCCGATATTGGGCAGACGCATCCGTCACGAAGGCCCGAACAAACCTCTCCCCATAGATCCGGGCACCCCCGCTAAGTCACCAAACTTAGTGAACCACTTCAGGTGACCTATAGCAGAGTTGTTGGTTATCCAATAAATGGTTCCCGCGGCGGCGGTACCCATACCCACCCCCCAAATTAAAACTGCACACTCTGATTTAATATTTTCATTTCAAAATCGATATTTGTAATTTTCAATGACCAAATAGCGTATAATGTGATCGTCTGTATTGGGGAGAACATTTTGAAAAATGCCGTGCCTCCGGTAAATCCGTTAATCTGTGTTGAAATTTCCAATAAAACAATTAAATAAAAACAGAAACAGGCATTCTGTTCTGCACCGAGATACATCACGTAAAATGTACATTATATTATTTATACACGAGAGTTAAAAAAATAGATTACACATGTTTATTGTGGCACTGTGATTTTTTTTAAGGGCGCTTGTTAATTAATTAATTTCTGGCAGAATATTTTTGCGGATTTCAATACGGTAAATATAAATTGCGGCACTAAAACAAAAACAAAAAACGAATCAAAAGTAACACTGAAATATCCCGAATCATGGAAAACATCTATGGTGGTACCGATTTAGATTTCGAACCCGTTACCAAAATAGACGCAAGGGATGGAACACCTACATTATTAAATCTCAACTTGAAGAATACTTTGAAAATAAAAGAAACAACAAAACAAGTAATGATTGAAAGGTAGATTAGATAAAAACCTTATTATTATGCTGTCAGAGGTAAAGTCACAAGAAGAATATTCACAATTGGTTTTATTTTGGCTATACAAACATGTTCAAACTGAAAAAAATTAAACTGTCAATTTCTCGAAAATAAATAAATAAGTAAAACTTGTTAAAAAAGCATTCAAGTTTTATTAGAATAACTCTCTTTTATAATAACTTTAGAAGGTTATTTCCATCAATTTAATATATCTATGTTTGAGAAAGAAGATCATACTAATAAATTTAAACAAAAATATGAAAAATGACAAGTCACTAAACAATAAAAAGATAACGAGCCTTTTTTTAATCATATTTTCTTTTTAAGTGGATGAAAATTACAATTGATTACTTTAAAGAAAAGTTTATTTAACCTGGCGTGATAAAATAATCTCTCACAGCACTTTCATAATAACTGCCGAATAACTTTCGAAACATATACATGAAAAGTGTTGCTACGAAACCCCGTCGTATGTAGTTGAAAACTGGTACAACTTTAAACATCTTCGTAAAAAAAGATGGATTTAAAAAAAGATTGTTGAAAAGTTTTATATCTTATTTTCAAGGTCCTATAAGAAATAAGCTTTCAGAGATAGAAAGTTCCAGATTTGAGGGTAAAACCTTGAAAGTTTTACAGACTTAAATTAATAAAGAAAAAATAAAGTTTTTGATACAAATGTCAACAAGGATAAATATCAGGTTATTAAATAAGTTTGCTACTATTTTTGGTTTATTTATATTTCTATGATCATTTGCCTTTATCATAGTCGTAAACATTAATATCAATTTTATTTTTGACAAGTCAAGTTAGTGACTTTACCTTGCATTAAGAAATATCTTTCTTTTGAATAATTTTGTGTTTGTGTTTCATAAAACGTTTCGCTTAAATTTGACTAACAATGAAATGTTTTCAAAGTTACATTTTTGCTTGGTATAGGCGGGATGTTTTTTTTTTTTTTTTAACGTGGTATGTACATTTATTATCACAAAAGTTAATTTAAAATGTACTTACTAGTCAGATTATGGACTGATATTTTTCGAAAAACAAAGCAACGCCATTCATTACAAAGTTTTCACAAAAACGTTAATGATTTCTTTCCCTTCACGAAATTCAGGTCGTAAAATTAATTTTTTGCACTCAAAGCGGTGAGATGGAAAATTGTTCATATATTTTTCCAGGTAGATAAGCCTCTCATGTGAAACGTAGCATAATAATGCGCGCTCGCTACTTATAATATCAACTGCAAAAAGACTGAGAGAAAAGGGTTACAAATTTATTTATTTTTTTATACAATTTTTTTACAGATGTTCTCACTTGTGAGAACAATCAAGTTGAACATTGTTTTTAATTTCCCAGAAAAGTGTTTGAATTAAAATATCTACATATTTGAATAATGTTATGTCATGTTTTAGAATTCATTGATCCAGTAAAAGGTTACTCCTTCAGACCATTTACTTAAACAACTTGATTTGAATTACAAAATCATTCTCCGATCTCTAAAAATGATCGACCAAGCGTAAATTAATACAACCTAATATATTAATAAATAATTTGATGGTAGAACATTGTTTTGATTCATTTAGAATAAACTTTAAAAAAATGTTTCTTTCTTTGAACCACTTCATTTTTTTGTTACTGAGTCGGAACGAACGTTCCTTCCTCAGGGCAAAATATTTACAATCTTTGCGTTACAAAATAACAGGTGAACATATTATGTTTTATTAAATGCTTAACTGGGGGTGGAGGCGTGACTAGAGATTATTGAAGAATGGGGATAAGAGATAGAACGGATGGTGAATGGGAACATATCTAAGATGAGAGTGAAACAAAAGGTCAAAACGGGAAAGGGTATTTTTTTCAAACAGGGAAAAAATGCAGAGATAAATTTTATACACATCATTAATAAAAGAGAACGCTTGGATAACTTCAAAGACTTAAAAATGAAGAAATTCCTTAATAATAAGTCTCTTATCAGTCTTACAGTCTCATCTTAGATCCCGTTCATCGTTCGTTCCCTAAGTTTTATAATATTATCATATGTTTTGCCTTGAGAAAGAAAAGTTTAAAAACAAAAAAAAAAATTAATTAAAAAAAACATTTTGATGGGTGTAAAGTTAAAAAACCAAATTGTCTATTTACGGCGGATCAAAAATTTGTTGTTTATTTATTAAAACTATTACCCAAAAGATGGATTTTTAACAGTGTTTAATTTTTTATTTTATTAATCATTGTATTTTTATAATCAAAAAAAGTAAAATTATTTTTTTATTGTTTTTCATTTACTCACAAATAATTGCCCAAATCGCCTCTAAAATCATGAATTATTAAAATGTTTATTGGCCTATATCTTGTAATTTAAAGTGAAAATAAGTAAAGTAGCTCACATCCATACTAGATATTTGATATACCTTTTGATTACGAAATTAATTTTTCAGTTTGGTTGGGTATTTTGATCTTAAATCCAGAATTAAGCTTTAGGATCAAAATACCAGAATAAGGTAATAATTCCTTTTAACCAAATCGGCCATTGGCACCTTATTATTTTAAGCAATTTTTGTCGATCTCATATTTAAAATAAATTAATTCAGAATTTGAAAAATGAGATCAACAAAAATGATATAAAATAATTCGTCCCCTGATAATTGGCAGAGTTGGTTAAGGCATTTCTCGGTAACAAGGATCCTAGGTTCAGTTCCCAGTTGCAACTGTTGCTTTTTAGTTTTCTGTGTATTGTTATGTTTCATATACTGTTTTCATTTATTAGTATTACCTACTTCTTCATTGGTGTATTACTTTGATAGATATAACATTAAAAAAATATTGACATACATATTCCAATGAAATTAACATTGTTTCGCTTAATTATAATACTGATTAATGTATTTTTTTAACTAAACTCATAATACATGAGCAATGGAAACATTTCATCATTCTGAACAAGAGTTAAGAATTACAAAAAAATTTGAAGTGCATCTTCGGACCGGTTCTAAAAAATGGATTTTGGCGCAGACGTTACAAAAATGAGCTATTTACCCTGTTTAAGAAGCTAAACGTCACAAAATGTATAAAACTGGAAAGATTTCAGTAGCTGGGTCAAGTGGAGAAAACGACCAAGCATCAAACACCAAAGTCCCTGCTGAACTCAAGACCAATAGGGCGAAGGAGCCTGGGAAGGCCAAGATTAAGATGGAGCGACAACGTTCTCAAAGGCTTATCTACCCTGGAGCTTCTAAACCGGAGAGAGCTGGCAGAAAACCGAGATGAGTGGAGGAAGACTCTTAAGGAGGCCAAGACTCACCAGGGGTTGTAGAACCAAGAGTGATGATGATTACCAAAAATAAGATTAAATGGTAAATCGTTGTCATCATTACCGATGCGTGATTATATAAATTAAAAATTTAACTCAAATTAATTGTTTTCTTATTTTTTGGCTGCTCCGTAATTTTTTTTTATTATTGTATTTAATTTATTTTTTATTATTGTGATTAAATACATCACTAACACACTTGCTGTCAAAATATTACGAGATATAAGAATATGCATTTCTTTCACTGAAATCGCTTTTCTATATGGGTAGATTCTTCTACAGTTTGCAGGCCGAAGCACGGATCGCTTCGTCCATCGATTTTCCGTAATCTTTTAAGCCTTCAATGTCAAAATCGTATAAAAGGCTCTCGATGAGGGGACTCGAGGAACAAGTTCAGTAAAGAGAATATCGAGGTCGCTTTTTGCATGTAAAAATGCTGATGCCAAGAATGTGAGAGTGCATCAAAATTACTTTTTAATAATTTCCAATATAATATATGTGGATTTTAGTTTTTACAAGTTTAATTTGTAGAACACCAGATAAGTTTTTAAATTTTCACGGCCAAAAGTATTTTCGCTATTTGTTTTGGGTGTTATGCCGTGTTGCACTACCTCCTTTTTTAGTCAACGTTTCGGACAGCGTTACAGTGTCCATCATGTAACGCTGTCCGAAACGTTGGCTAAAGAAGGAGGTAGCGCAACACGGCATAAACATATAACACCCCAAAAACAAATAACGAAAATGTAGGACACCATTTTATTTAAAAGTTTATTTCTTTAATTAAATTTTTTTTTTAAATTTACGTGTCACAGAATATTTTTTATAATAAAATTAAACATTGGACTCTCAACGAAATCAATATCAAGTCTGTTGGGCATTAAAGGGACCTTATTGATATGGATTAACAGTTATCTTAGTAAAAGAAAGCTGTCTGTTAAAATAAATTCTGTAGAATCTTACATCTTCGAAGCCACAAGTGGGGTTCCCCAAGGATCTCATCTCGGACCAATTCTTTTTTTATTACTTATAAATGATATTGTTAGTGTATTTAAAGATGTACAAGTTCTGCTATTCGTTGATGATTTGAAAATATATAGAATGATACGTAGTATAAAGGATTGCCATATTTTACAATCCAATTTAGATAAATTGCATCATTGGTGTGTGATCAACTCGTTGTCTCTCAATATTCAAAAGTGTCAGATTATTCGTTTTCGTAAAATCCAAAGTCTGAATGAATACTCTTTAAACCATGTACAATTGACATCAGTCACTCAGATCAGGGACTTGGGTGTTATATTTGATGAAAAGTTAACATTTACTCTGCATATAAATGAAATAACAAAGAAAGCTTTAAAAATGCTTGGTTTCACATGCAGAACAGCAAGTGATTTCAAGTCTCTAGAATGTTTGAAAACATTGTACGCTTCTTTAGTAAGAAGCCAGGTAGAGTATAATTCGCCTATTTGGTCCCCATTGTATAAGGTACATTCCGACAATATAGAAAGGGTACAGCACAAATTTCTAAGATTCATCAACTTCAGACTGAATAGTCCAATAAAAAAAAATAAACTATGTCTTTTTGATGAAACAATTGAACTTAATAACGCTGTCAGATAGGCGAATCATCTCTGACCTGGTACTGTTGAATAAAATTATCAATAATTGCATTGACAACCCTGAAATTCTCGCCAAAATAAAATTGTATGTACCAACCAGAAACACGAGGCAAAGTGCTACCTTTTTTGTGACAATTTTAAAACTAACTATGAAGCTCATACACCTATAAACAGAATACATGATTTTGGAAATAAATTTGAATGAATGTTGTAGACGTGTTTAAAGATTCAATGTTAGTTTTAAAACGAAGTCTTTATAATCACTTCACCGAGATGTATGATTTCACGACTCCTTTGTGAATACACTTTTTTTATTTTATATTTATTTACACATATTTGCTTTCTTTAGAACATAATATTAATTTTAATTTGCCATGATTTAATCATAATTCATTATATATTGTACACTGTTTGTACCTAACACAACTGTATTGCTATTATATATTGTTTACTGTATGTACCTAACACAACTGTATTGCTATTATATATTTTTTACTGTATGTACCTAACACAACTGTATTGCTATTATATATTGTTTACTGTATGTACCTAACACAACTGTATTGCATATTTACTTTTCTTGTAAAAGCCCACTAGGGCGTAAATAAATAAATAAATATAAAGGTACTGTCAGACTACGCTATAAAGTAGCAAGCGCTTTTGGGCTTGGCCCAATTTGGAAGGCGGGTATATGTACCGCCAATTATCGGACAACCTTTAACCCTACCGCAGGTCACCCCAAGTGGTTCGTTACGCTTGGTGACTTAGCAGTGGTGCCCGGATTCATGGGGTGAAATTTGATAATTTTATTTTATTTTATTTGGAAAACCAACGGTTATAATATTTTGTTATGTATGGTAAAATATGTAGAATAATTCAACCAATAACAGTTCTGGCGTCGGATGCGTTTGTCCACCGGCTGCGCGGTGGGCCGGAACTTGAGAGACTGGTTGTGGGAGACCTTTTGAACTCTTTGGCTGGACTCTCTCAGCCCATCGCCTTGCACTGCAGTGGGAGGGTTGAATTCATACGTCACTCTTGCACACAAAGACCTCCAAATTCCTACCCAAATCATCTCATGCCTTAACTTCCTCTTCTTCCTTTCCCTTAAAGGACCCTCAGAGGTGAGCATAGCGTACGAAACACGTCGGTTATGCCTAAGCAATAAAAAGTGGTTAAAACTAAGTGTTTTTTTTATATTATTTTGAATATTTTTTTTTCATTAAGAACCATCACATTTACATTAAGTGCTGCAATTTGTTAAATTAATGTGACCTACTTTTAATTAAAATAATAAAACGGTTTCTAGGGAATGATAAGCGTTGTTTTAAATATGCAGAAGTAAACACTTAAAACACGCAACTACAAAAAACATACTGTGTGCCTTAGAGGTGTACGAATAGAATAAAGAATAAAAAATATTCTGCCATATTATATTTGTTTCGGTTTGAGGTTAAAACAGCATGTTAGAATAACGGAAAATCGTTTGGAAAATATGTATTATTTATATTTAGAATATAAAAATTTAATCGGCATAACACACTTTGTCTGATGAAAGTAATTTATAGCTTATCACCGAAATTGTTTTATTCTTTTAATAACTGTAACGATATCGTGCGGTTAACATTTGGGTATTGTTTGAGAGAGACAACAAAATAGGTATATTCGAACGTCTTTTCACTATGTCATTCGCTACTTTTGGTGATTTAGCAGAGGTGCCCGGGTTTTCGGAGTGAGGATTTTCTAGGTCTTGGTGGCGAACGCGTTACCTCGCCTACTGCGTGGCAGTCCGGATCGGGAGAGACTGCTTGAGGCAGACATAATCTAGACCTCTTCAATTTGACTCTTTCGACTCATCGTCTTGCACCGCAGTGGGAGGGGTGGATTCGTACGTCTCTCACTCCTGGACACAATGACTCCCAGATTCCTACCCATCCCTCATACCCTTTTCCCTCCCAGAACCTCTTCCCCTTTCTTTACCTAAAAAAACCCTCCACACAGCATCCCCAAAGATGAAATTTGTCTTTTCACTATCATCGTCATCAGAAGTAATATAAATCTTGGGTATTTTCCACCATACCAATTTTCGAATAATACTGTAATTGTAAAAAAACATTACCATTTTACAAAAAAAAATTCACATCGAACAATTTTTTCGACAGGAAAAAATTTGTCTCAAAATATTTTCTTACAGTATTTTTTTATATGCCACAGGAAATTATCCATGAATTTTGTAAATGTAAATGCATAACACAAGAGATATATTTTTATAATATATATTAAGACATTATTTATTGTTATTCTATTTAATTCGTAGAATTCCATATAATTTATAATTTATTTATTTTATTTATTTATTTAATTTATTTAGTAAAATATTTACACATTTATGTACATTATTTATAAAATGTTTTGACTGTCCAACTAGGATGATTCCCGTTTTAGGACAGTCAAATTAGGATAAGTGTGAATATTTATGGACCATGATTTATACAAAAAGAGGGAAAATTGAGGAAATGAAAAGAAGAGAAAGAATAAAACATAAAATTGGAAAGTTAAAAGCGTATTAACATATTACTTTAAAAAAAAAGGTTTATATATATGGGTTCTTGAAAAAAAAGGGATAAAACATATAGTTCACTTGTGTATGCATGGCATACAACAGTTATTAAAATGATAATAATAATAAATAAAAGGAATAAAAATATTTTTACACTTAAACATAAAGGGAACTGGTATTTGCATTTCATAATGTAGTCCTATTAATGAGAACTATAAAGAGAACAGAAACAATAAAATAAAATAAACAATTAAGGTATGATTATTACTGTTGTTTATACATTTGGTTTGTTGAAATTTGACACAGTACTTGCAATAAAAAAAATTAAGTGAATCGTCTGTAAACACCCGTATTTAGCAATGTTTTAAAGTTTTTACTTGCGGTGCGCCATGGTATTTTCATTCGAAATGGTTACATTATTAATTATTACAATCATTAAAAATGTGTTATTATATCTATGAAATGGAAATTTGAAATAAAAATAATGGTTTAAATCTAAAAAAAATAGTACTTAAGTATTTTAAAATTTCCAACAATAAAAAAGTCAATCTTAATATACCGTGAAACAATTTATTCATTTTGTTAGATTTACAAACACGAACTTGGGTGACGACATTTTTTATAATTTAGTGCGGAACAAACACCTTATTAAAATAGTAGAAGCTTTGAAACGCGTGCGTGACTGCATAAATTAACTCCACCAATAAATAATTGGTGTTATTATTACTTATGGAAAAATAAACCGCTCTGAACAGCCATTACAGCTAACTTTTGATTGTGAAGTTTGTTCATTTGATGGTGGAAAGTTTCTATTAGGTGTAAAATAGACCACTGGCTGGGAATACAGAGTAAGGGCAAATCTAAAAAAAACCTATTTTTTTAAAGATCAGTGAAATTAAGGAAAATGTTGTCAAATATCACTTAAAAAAGAAAATATTCTTTGTGGTCCATTACTGACAATTAATCAACATAATTTATAAAAAATATATCTTGTCATTTTGGTACTATTCTATCAAATAAAATTATCTACGACGTATTACAACTCTTTGCAACTTTTAAGATAATTTGTAACATGCCCACCTTTGTTTCAAAAATAGCAATATGGTTATTAGACTTTTGCAGGACGGTTTCGGAAATCTTATTAGAAAATGTCATTTGTTAATTTATTGCGAGTGCCAAGTTTTATCAACGTTTACTTTTCTTTTTTTCCCAAAATATTCGCTCTTAAGCCGCTGCTACCCGAATTTCTACCGATTTTTTACATTTCTCCCGTAAACATTTGAAGTTTTAAAGCTCTTAAAAAAATTTATGTTATTTTTGAAGATACTTTCCACGCCGAAACGCAAATTATATGAAATTCCCTCGATAGAAAAAAATCGCAAAGTATGCTACGAAAATAATTAAAAGCAAGTCTATTTCTATTATTTTACAAGTTATATTTGTGAAAAAATTCACAATGTTTCTTTAAATGATACTTAAGATACGTTCCACGAGATTTTTGCTCTATTGTAAACGAGTCATGTTTTATTAAGCATTTTCACAATTTTCGCTTCAATTATCATTTAAAATATTAGCACGCTTTGTCCAACATTCGTAATTACATATCTCTCCTTCTTCTTCTATTTAAGCGGGGAAACGCCGCCTTAATACGACAAAATAAAAATATTTACAATTTGATACACATTTGCACGTCATTATAAATTTCTCAGGACAGACACTGCCCAGTTAGAAACTAAAGTTGACCAGGCCCTACTGTGCATTCACCTGTATTGAGGCTATATACTTGCCATGTTATTATGTACTGGCATTAGCAATATCCTTGTCATTTTAATTGATAAACTTCCGGATACCACAACGTAATACCACCAGAAGTCAGGATTTATTTCAGTGCAGAAATTCTGGGACTCACTACCATATGTATTCCTCTTTGCCCAGAAAACTAATGGTGGGAAATAATTATACCAAGTCAGTGGACATCTTTGATTTATCCTTAAACAAATAAAAAAACATTGTTACTGAAGCAATTTATTTATGTATTCTAAATACTTTATATTTCTTAGTACTCGTGTGTAAAAGCTCCCAAAAAGGGTGTTAATAAATAAATAAGTAAATAAATACCATTTGTGCATAATAAATTCAATATCAATAGGCAAGAGGTGTCGATGCAAAAGCGATATGAAGCGGGAGATCACTTCTACACAAGATTTTTAAAATTTTTGCGTAAAATCCGGACAACACCGGGGACTTTAGCTTTCACGTAAGACTTTTTCGCGTAGGCCGCATCCAAGTGGCGGTGAACATTTGATATTTCATGCTCTGCTGATTTTCGAGGGTTCCTACCAATATGTTAAACTCTACTAAAATAGGGTTTTCATATAAAAATTTCCACTAATATAAAATTATAATGAAATTATTGCCCATTTGCAGATATTATAATCGCAATCTGTAAAGACCTTTCATCATTATTTTGAACATGTTATTTTGAAAATTAGATGAATTTATTGACCATTATTTTTTCACTCAAGTGCTGGCAACTGAGTTCACTATACAATGATCTGTATTATGACATAAATTAGGGTGAGTTTTTAATTCTATGCAACAACTGAATATGGTTAATGGTTTTTTATCAGTTGTTTAAATTTTAAAATACTTTTATTAGTAAGCGGGTAGGTGTATAGGCGATGGATTGTATTAAATTAATTCCAATATCAGTTATATAGACACAAGTACTACTAACGTGACCAAAATAACCTAGAATGAATTTGATAAAAATACTAAGCTCGGCCTTACATTTAGACGACCACCGCTGTAATTTTTCAAGCTTTACATCATACCGCAGTAACATTAAACAAATCACCATTGTAATGATCTGAGGACGAAAAACCACATGTGGCCAAGCATTAAATGTATTTAATCACCTTTATAAATTTTATTTTATTACTTGACTAAATATGAAAAATTACAGTCCCAGTCATCATCAAACAGTATTAATACCCTTGGATCTGTGTGGTTGAATTTCAGAACCCCACTTCGATAGAATATCTGACCCCACGCCTTACTCGCAGCGCCACAAATAACATCTGTGGTCGTGAAATTTGAAGCACAGCTACCGTTGTAATTCGGTTTTTAATTCAAGAATCTGTCGTAAGATGTCGCTACTTCCGTCAGCAGCTCGCATGTGGAAAATTCCCCTCTAGGTATATGTACTACGGATTTTTAAAATTAATGCATCTTTCCGGATATGGAAAGGTTGACAACATACATAATTGTATCGTGCGGCTATATATTACATATGACATTGCCTCTCTCGGTTACTTTGTACCGGTAACTATCACTCGATGACAGTGGATCCAAGGAACAGGGAACAGGCTATTTTTTAAACCATTTCCTATTGGTATAAAGTGGTCACACACTAACTGGGCGAAGTCCAACCCAAGTCGCCCGAAGCTCTAGCATCAAAAACAATAAACATATATAATGTAGATGTTTGATTCCTTAATTTGATTGATAAATAAAACACTTGTGTTGCTAAGTTGTGTAACGAAGAAACGACATTTATGTTTATTATATCACTTTCTTTTTATGGTTTCTTCTAACAAACTGACACTTTACAATAAAATCATATAATAACAAAACAAGTGACAATTCTCAATCTAACCGACACCACAACAATACTTTTTCTTTACATCTCCCCCCCTCGGGAAAGAAAATTATTGCAAAATTTTCTCATCTTCGATGTCCTCTTCTTCCAATGTTTGAACTGGAATAAGTTTTGTGATGTGGTATAGGTTTGATTCTGGTTTTTTATGACCCGTATCTATCCTGTATATGGAGTTTGAAATTTTTTCAATTATCTCAAATGGTCCAATTTTCAGTTCATCCAATTTCTTCCTGTTCAGCTTGTTTCCATTTTCCACAAACACCATATCCCCTACGTTAAACTCGAAGTGTTTTCGCTTTTTATCGAATAATGTTTTATTGTAGTTATGTGATCTTATTGTGTTTTCAAGTGCTATTTTCCTGTCTCTCATCCAGTCACTATTTGATTCTCGTTGTTTTAGTTCATTCGGTAAAATCGTGCTGTCCGTACCATATAAAAGGTAACTCGGTGCAAAGTTAGTGACTGAATGAATAGTCTCATTATATTTTCTTGTACATTCTTGAGCTATTGCTGTCCAGGCTCTCTTTTTTTCTTTTTCATTTATTTTACATCTTATTTTGTTAACTAAAGTTTGATTCAGCCTCTCATTTAAACCATTTGAGAATGGTGCATTTACTGCTGTGAAGATCATTGGTATCCGCTTGTCTTGTAAATATTTCTTGAATTCTTTTGAATTGATTCCCGGGTATTGATCGGTAAGTAGCATACCTATGTCTCCTGTTTCTGTTTTGTTAACTAGATTTACAAAATCGTTCGCAGTTTGAGTTTTTGAGGTAAGAATGAATGCATATCTTGTAAAGTGATCTACCAACAAATGCAGAAATTTTTTTGTTGATCTTGTACCTCCAAATCCTCCAATTGTGTCTATAGATACTATTTCAAAAGGCTTTGTTGCCGGGCCTAAATGAGACATAACGCCAAATTTGTCTTGTCCTCTTGATTTATTTTTAATACAAATTTCACAGGTTCTGCAAACTTTTATTATGTTTTTATTTAAATTTTTGGCTACGTAATGTGTGCTTATCATCTTTTGCATTTGTCCAATTCCAATATGGCAAAGGTTTTCATGTACTTTTTTTATGAGTTCCATACTAAACTCTTCTGAAAGAATAACTTTTTCTTTTTCTCTGATTTTTTTGAAGTATATATGGTGTTTCTCTATTAATTTGCTTTTTTTATTTTGTATTTCTTCATTTTTATTCTGATCTTTCAATATATCTTCCACTTTAATCATGTTTACGACTTTCAATTGTTCATCTGTATTTTCATTTGATTCTAGAACTGGATTTCTGCTTAGACAGTCAGCTTCCAAATTTTGTTTTCCTGGAGCATATTTTATGTTAAAGTCATATTGTGAAAGATAATATGTTAAATCACCCAGCTCTTCATCAGTTCTAGATTTGAGATTCATGTTTTCCAGTGGTTTGTGATCTGAATAAACTGTAAATGGTTTACCTATCAACCAGTATTGCCAGTATCTCACTGCTTCTTTTATAGCTAAGCATTCTAGGTAAATTGCTTTTTTCTTTTTCTGGGCTCCATTTAGTTTTTTCGAAAAGTAAGCTACTGGTTTTTCTTTTCCATCAGATTGTGTCTGTTTTAAAATAGCTCCAACACCTTCTAGAGAAGCATCCGTGTATATATTAATTGGCAAATCTTGATCAAAAATTTCCAGGATTGGTTGTGAGCATAGTAGATTTTTCATCGTTTCAAAAGCATTTTGGCATTTATCAGTCCAAATAAACTTTTGGTTTTTCCTTAGTAAATTATGCAAAGGATCTAGTATTATTGCACTCTTCGGAATGTACTCATGATAAAAATTGATTTTTCCTAGAAATTGTCTCACATTCTTCTGTGTTTTTGGAATAGGAAAATTCTTTATTGAAGTCAAATTATCCTTTACTGGCTTGACTGAATTATTCTGAATTATATGACCCAGATATTTTACCATGTCTGATGCAAATGTGCATTTTGTAAATTTTAATCTAAAACCTTCCATTTTGATTGCATTCAGCAGCTTCGTTAGATGATCAATGTGTTCAGCAAAAGTTTTTGAAAATATAAGAATGTCATCTATGTAATTGACAGCAAATTCGTTTAGTTTATATTTTCTCAATATATTGCTTAATATCCTCTGAAAAATTGCCGGAGAAGTCTTTAACCCAAAAGGCAGGCAGGTCCATTGATAATGTCCCTCCTGTGTTACAAATCCTGTTTTTTTTTTGTCTTCAATCCGCAGCGGAATAGACCAAAAGGCTGAGTTTATATCCAGCGTTGAAAAAAATTTGCAATTTCTGGTCTTCGTCATTAGGTCTTCAATCAACGGAAATGGTTGAGCTTGAGGTACGACTATTTTATTTAAGTCTCTGAAATCTATGCATAATCTGGATCTTTTGTTTTCTTCTTTTTTAAATGCTAGAGTAACCGGTGCAGCAAATGGACTGTAGGACTCTTCTATCAGTTTATTGTCTAATAATTTTGCTATTTGCTCTTCTATTTCCTTTTTATCTTCTACGCTGCATCTGTAAGGCCTCTTACTACAATATTTATCTACTAATAAGTCTATCTTCGCTTCGTATCCATTAACAGTGCCAACATCATATTTACTCTTTGCAAACACTGATGCGTATTTGCCTATTAGTTCATTTATTTCTGTTTTTTGATCATTATTTAAATGATTTATTGTTATTTTAAAATCTTCTTCTTTAATATGTTCGTTAAAATTAATTCTGTGTTTTTCTATAGTGTTCTTATTTTCTGTAGAGTTTTTATCTTTTTTATTTGTATTATTCAGGCAGAGTTTCTGTGATATTTGTAAGTCTTCACTTTGAATAAGTTTGAAGTCTTTTATCATGTCTAATCCAATCAAAAAATCATACTTGAAATTGTGTTCATCAATAATGTACACATCAACATTTTTCTCTAATTCCAAAATTTTTATCTTTAAAGTTGTCAAACCACTCGTCTTTTTAACACCATTAATCGTTACTAAATCTGCTTCATTCAAACTGTTTCCTTTTCCTTTTAGTTTCAATAACTTAGAATTAATTAGAGAAACATTTGAACCCGAATCATAAATTCCGTATATTTCTAATTTATCATTTAGTAATAGTTTGACTTTTATTAATGGTGTTACTATTCGTTTTTTTGTTTATTTTCATTTAACTCAGTCTCTATCACTGAATTGTTTACATGTTTAATGGCACTTCTCTTAAATTTTTCATCCTCTTTTGTTTTGAACCAGCATGTGGCTTCAGGGTGGTAACGAGAGCCCTTATTCAATTTTTCACAAATTTTACATGGATTTTTACCTTCATTTGTATTAAATTGTGCATTCCCAAATGTTCTCTTATTTATGAATCTCTTTTTGTTGACCAAATGTTCATACTTGTTTACTTCATTGAATAAATCCACAATATCTTGTAATCCTTCTCTATCAATCTTGTTTAGCATGAATTCTGGTAGTCCGGAAGCAACAAGATCTATTAAAGTACCGGTGTCGATTGATCTTCTCATATCCAATAAAAGTTTTTCTTTTTTCATAGCGTAATCCAACAGAGAACCATCTTTGTATCTAAACGAGAGTGCGTATGTGACAGGGTTCCATCCTTTGTTTGCGAATGATTCACAGAATTTGTTTTTCCACGTTGACCACTCGGAGTTCATTGTTAATTTTATAATCATGGAACTGTACCAATCCACACAAGTTTTATCCATAAACAATCTGAGTATTTCTATTTTTTTTTCATCCGTGATCACATCAAACCGTAAACATTCTTTTTCAAACACTTCGATCCACTGGCTTGCATTTGTATTTTTATTACAGAATTTTTCAATAACGAACTTCTCAGCAATGTTTTTTAAGCTCTGTTGGTTATTTTCCATTAATTTTTCAATCAATCTTTCCAGTGTACTTGTTTCTTCTTTTTGATGTACTGGGGAACTTTTTTGTTGCAATTCTTCGAGGTATTGGTCTCCAAACTGTAAATTTCCATGTTCGTCTACATATGTTTTTTTCAGTTCTTCTGTCATGGTAATCCAGACTCTCCTAACCTGGTACCTTTTTCCCAAACTATTTTTCACTTTACTAAAAGCAGCAGTTTTCATTATTTCCTTGTGATGGCTGGCTGATCGTAGCGATTCTGGTATTGCGTACACTTTATCATCACTTGTGACTATTGAGGTAATGCTACAAACGTTTGACTTGCCTTCACTTCCAGGTAGCAGAGTGAATTCAAACTGAAGTTTCTCCATTTTTTTGGGTTTTTAACGAAAAATGTCGTTTTATAATGTAGATGTTTGATTCCTTAATTTGATTGATAAATAAAACACTTGTGTTGCTAAGTTGTGTAACGAAGAAACGACATTTATGTTTATTATATCACTTTCTTTTTATGGTTTCTTCTAACAAACTGACACTTTACAATAAAATCATATAATAACAAAACAAGTGACAATTCTCAATCTAACCGACACCACAACAATACTTTTTCTTTACACATATTTAATCAAAAAATTTATCGAGCCTAATTCCAAAAAATTGACTGTTGTTTACAAAAAAACATGTGTACCTATATATTGGTAGTGGGTTCGAGTACATTAACGACCATATAAGAGAAATTCAAATCAATTCAATTGAATGAATTGCTGAAAACTGTCAGACCGTTTGAAAACAGGTAGATTTCACGGCCTCCCTTATGGAGTCAAAAGCAAAGAAATGTGACGAAATGGGTAAGCAAAATGTCTTTAAAATGAGTTTTTGAGTATAAATTTCGCAACGACTTTATCTCGAGAGATGGCGATTGGATACAGGTCGGATTACGATATTTGTTTTCGTCTCCTTAAACAAGTCAGAACAATGCGGCAGTGAACCCAAAGGAGCCGTATAACCGTCAACGTTTTATTACACATTTCAAAAAAATTGAAACGAAAAGTTCAAGCGAGGAATTTTCATTTTCTATTAACGCACTCCCATGGTACATATTTCCGGGGATGTTTATTATATTTGTTTTTCATCATAGTTTTCAGTAAAATTTTATACCTCGATTTAAAAGAAGGCGGGTTGCAAAAAAATTCACACTCAATTTGTTTACGGTGTGGCTTGTCATTTTATTTAACTTCTGAAAATAGAAAGAGTAAACAGTAATTTAAGCTTACTTTATAATTTTGACAGGAAAAAATAATAAATAGTGCTGATGCATTTTCGTTATTTGTTTTTGGGGTATTATGTCGTGTTGCGCATTTTTTACCCACCGACAGTGGATTAGAGGAACAGGTTTATTGGAACCAGTTCTTCGCCTGATTACGGAGACAAGTGAAATCTACAACTATTCTGAAGTATACTATTGTACTAACTCGCGGTGGAGTGGAGCTGGCAACACGGTATTGCTTCCAAGTACATAAACACTCATTTCACCACTAACCTGCTGATGGCCCTGATGATGGACACTGTAACGCTGTCCAAAATGTAGGCTAAAGAAGGAGGTATCGCAACACGGCATAACACCCCAAAAACAAATAACGAAAATGCTTTTGGCCGTGAAAATCTAAAAACGTATCAGTGCAGATGCAAACTCAAAATAAATATAGTTAGTTACCCTTTTATTTATTTCTCTTGCAATGAAAACAGTTTTTTTTAATCAAAGTTAGCAATGCATATTGAATATTTATAATTTTTTCCGTGTTTGCCCTTATACTGGTGTAAACAAATTGGTTCCATGACTCAGACCTTCCAAGTATAATTTATTTTTCCTGTGTTATTTGATCGTGTGGTTTACCAGCTAGTCATTTTATATCTGACATTTTCATAATAACCTCTGAAGATGTATTATTAAACTTTTTGCACATGAAACTCAAAAATCAAAAGTAAGTACTTTAACATTGTTTTTTTAATCAACACTAGAGTGGGCCGATTTTTTTTTCTTCCGAATTCCTTTTGGCGCTAGTAATAAAAAGTTGTCTTTGCATCTAAAACATCAAAAAAATTTAATTTAAAAAAAATCAAAAAATATCCTAAAGTCCCATCAATTTTTATTCGTAGGCTTTAGCAATTGTTTAGTAGTCGGTATATCAACACTGCCGATGAACATCTTTCTCTCACCGCTTTGGTCTTCCGAAATTCCATTTATTGTCTGTAATTTGCATTAATAAATTGCATTTATTGTCTTTCCATTTACAATATCAATCACAAACAGTAGGAAACTTGTGATTTTAAGTGGAGAGACTCTTCTTTGGGAGGAAACTGTATTTCTTCTACCTTTTTCTGACTTTAACAAGTTTACATACTTGTGTTGATATGCCTTAATAATTTTTGTAATTCTTTCTTTCGAAATGGTTGGCAAAGAAGCTTTTTCCCATATTTTAATAATACTTTTAGTTACCTACACAACAATATTACGAAACGGAGGGTCCTTGGTCGACTAAGGAACGGCCAATATGGCGCGCTGCTCGAGCGAGGGCGGGTTTGGGGACTGCGGGCGGACGTGCTTTAGTGCCATACTACTACAAAAATAATAAATGTTGGTTTTATACATCGAATCTATAGACTTTATTTAACAAGAGCTCATAAATAAATATCTTTAAACTATTTCAGAATATTTTGTGCAAAGGCTGAAAAAATGGAAATATTTCGATATTTTCTCAAACTTTAAAGGACTTGCGGTACTTTAGGATATTTTTTGATTTTTTTAAAATTAAATTTTTTGATGTTTTAAATGCAAAGGCAACTTTTTATCACTAGCGCCTAAGGAAATAAGACCTTTTTTTTCGCCATACAGTTGCGGCCCACACTAATCAACACCCTCGTAAAATCTTCAAATAGTCTTCAAAATCACCCATAATTCATTTGATACTGCCGGCTTGTTGTCGCGAGAGGGCAAACATTTGTTTTTTAATACTCTACAGTAATAATTGATGATAATATGCTTTTTTTAGGTTAAAAGATGGGTATCTAGTCGTCCATAATAGAGTGCTGGTACCTACCTTGATGTATGGCAGTGAGGCATGAAACTGGCAGAAAAAAAATGAAAGTAGACTGAATGCTGTAGAAATGAGATCCCTGAGACGTATGTGTGGTAAAACCATGTATGATCATGATGTGAGAAATGTGGAGATCCGTAAAGAATGCAAGGCTGATGTAAGCGTAATGAGTAAGATTAAGAAAAGGACGCTCAGATGGTCTGGGTTTGTAGAGCGAATGAATGAGAAAAGGAGTGAAAGGATAATATATGACGCAAATGTGAATGGTATACGAACTCGCCGGCGCCCGAGGAAGACATGGCACGACCAAGTGAATCAGATACTTGAGTCGGACGATGTCAAGAGTCAGAATAATAGAAGAGCATATATGAGACGATATATGAATGTGAACGAGGCAAAGAGTGTGTGTCGAGATTGAGTTGTTTGGCGGTCCGTCCTCTCTGCCTACCCCTGCGGAGAAACGGCGTGATGTTTAGTTAGTTAGTTACTTAAGATAGGTATGCTAGAGCAAAAATTGCAACTTTAATATTTTCGAAAAGCGAACAAAAAAATACACATTCTGTAAATGATATAATAATATGTCTTTGAATGATGTAATAATATATATGATATCACCTCAGTGCTCTTATTACGACATATTAGGTCCATCGAATTACTGTACGTAATAAATGTGCTTGTAATTATTTCACTGAGCAATTCCACGTAAACACATCCTACGCAACATAAATATACAACACCGTGTGTTAGAGAAATAATAATTTATTTTCCTGTCGCTAGCTTAGTTACCGAGAGACGGTGTGTTTTTCAAGGTTGATAGGGAGTCATGGTTTATGATGTACTAATTAAATTTAATCTTTCGTAAACATTGATTAGTCTGGAATTAAATTAGGCAGCGTTAATTAATTTTATTACATCTCTCCGCGCGGATTTGCCGGAAAAGCAAATGCCATCATAAACAAGCCCTAAGGTTATTATTTGTTAAGTGTAACGTAAACTTAAATGTTATTTAGATTACCTAAGATTTTTTTGAATAAAGGAATAAATATTCAATGCTTTTAGCTTCTTTACTGGAAAACTAATTCATAATAATGACTCAATTCGATTTGGGAGGCGGGAATGGGTACCGCCGTCCCGGAAACCTTTATTGGATAACCAACACCTCTGCCATAGGTCACTCCAAGTGGTTCACTACGTTTGGTGATTTAGTAGGGGTGCCCGGGTTCACAGGATGAGGTTTGTCTAGGTCTAGGAGGCGGATGACCAGGACACACTGAACCCCAGATTCCTACCCACCCCTCAAACCTTTTTCCCTCCCGGAATTCTCCTCCACTTCCTTCCCTTAAAAAACACCACACAGCATCCTCAAAGATGACTATGATGATGACGAGATTATTTTCCTCAGGGCCTCCTGTGTGGAGCTCATGTAAAAAAAGCCTCGATGACATTGAGCGAGTCTATAAGCTACTATCTGGGAAATTCACTATCTGTTAGTAAACTCGCTCAGTGTCATCGTATTACTTGCTAACTAGCAGATTGCGAACAATCTACGAAAAAAGTTGAAAGGTGGTCAACTTTACTCGCTTATCGCTCAATATGGCGGCCTATCAATAGCTGTTTTCGTAAATGTCAGAATTAGTTCGCGCGGGAGCCGTAATTATCGTTATTGGCTGGCGTGTGGCGCTCGCTGCGAACTCAGGTTTTTTACAAAATTCGACCAAATTGGTGGCGCGAGAGTCGTTATTTTAGCTGCTACTGTCGCTACTGAGCGAGTAGACAGTTTTTTGTGTCATCATGACAATGTCACTCGCCGATTCACCCGCTTTTAAACTTACTGACTAGTAGCTTGCAAACTCGCTCAACGTAAGCGAGGCCTTAAACGCGAAAGATTCCAGGTTTTTGTGGATATAGCTAAGGCATGTATTTTTTTAGATGAAAAGAATACATTCTGCTTATTTACATAACTACCCATCAAGTCAGTTTAACGCAAGGGTGGACAACAAAAAAGGAACGCTAAACAACGCTCTCGGAATACACTCATTACATTATTCACATTCGTACATCAATTCACACTTATTATTTGTTATCTCGACTCTCAATAAGACTCGAATCGATTTATTTCCCTCCCTTCCTGAAACGTAAGCCGTACCCTTCATTCAGGTTATTAATATCATCAAATAGTTTCTTGACACTGTCAGTCCACTATCAATCAACATACTCTTATTTGGCTTGCACTGACTTTGAATTATTTTCATTCAGGTTGTTAATGTCGTCAAATAGTTTCTTGACACTCTTTTCTCTGTTGGTCTACTATCAATAAACGTGCTCCACTCTTTTCTCTGTCAGTTCACTATCAATCAACATACTCTTATTTGGCTTGCACTGACTTTGAATTATTTTCGGAACCCATCATTTGTAATTCAGTCAATCGTGATTTATTATTTCACTTTTCAGTTGTTTAATATAGGGTTTTCCAATAAGAAGTGCTATTTTGAATAGCCCGCTATTTCAGTAGATGTCACTTTTGAAGCAATTATTTTTTAACATTTGACAAGTCGAAACTAATTCATCATTAAAAATGGAACAATACACGCTTCAACAACGCATTGAAATACACTATAAAAATGGTGAAAATTTGACAGAGACGGTTCGTAAAACTCGAACATTTTTGGGTCGTCGTGAAGCACCTTGTCGGACCGCAATACAGAAATTGGTGGAAAAATTCGAGCTGTTGGGACAATTTAGTAATGTGAAGAATAAAACCCGTGCACGTCGCTCAAGAACAGCCGAGAATATTGCTGCTGTAGCCGAAAGTGTTGAAGAAAACCCAGGTTTGTCCATTCCTCGTCGTTCTTTGGAATTAGGCATTCCACAAACGTCATTACACCGTATTTTGCATATAAATTTGAGTTTTAAGGCTTATAAAGTTCAGTTGACACAAGAACTCAAGCCAACCGATCATAATAACACAATAACACCTATCCAAATATCAAAATAACACCTCTTATTGGAAAACCCTATATCATCTGCATCTACTGGATGCACACATTATATACTTTTGTAATTGTATCAAATACACATCCCTCCAAAATAACGTAATTAGTTTCAAAGTCCGTAAGGTTAAATAATCACTTTCATTTAAAAATCACGACAAGGGATAATGAGTGCTCACATATTTTACGGGAAGGCAAAGGGGTCTTATCCAGGTAATCCCCAAAAACCGGAGTTTCATACTTACGTACGTGGTACGTGAAATTAAATTTACTTAAAGAAGAAGGAAAGAGGGTGTATTTAACGAATTAAATAATTATAATTAGTTATTTAATAATTAGAAATATCACAGAGTTTGACGAATTTAATTTATCACTTCTTGATAAATTTGCCCAATTTAACCAACACTCTGATAGTATAATGGAATTACTTTTGCTATAGTGAAATCTACTTTTAATTTATACGAACAAAAGCATAATCTCAATCTCAAAATTCTTTCAGTAAGAGCAATTCTGTGGTGTCAAATTATATTTCAGCACATGAATAGCTCTATATACATAAATAAACTGGACCACACTTACAATACTCGTTTTACGTTAAATGAAGGACTAATTGTACCTAAGCATTTAAACAAATATGGACAAAGAACGCTGGACCACATGATACCTAATTGCTTAAATATGCTACCTGCCGAAATTAAAAAATGTGCAAATGGTAAAACAAATATTATGTTGAAGAATTGGCTCGCCGAAAGAAATAATTTGTATTAGACTAACACAAAAATTCTAATTGCATAATAAAGTAAAATAAGTTTATTTATATCTTCAAAGTAAAGCACCCATTGACAAACTATTTAAAAGTAGTTTATTGGGACTTTTCTTTTTCTGTAATATTTTTTTATTTTTATTTCCTTTTATATTGTACTACCTGACCCTGCCACGCGATGCTGTGGCTAACGAAATACAACGCCATCTACTGGATGGTTACCTAAACTTTTAACTCACACCACCATCTGTTAATTTGCGTACAAATCAAATCCACACCGCCCGCTTGTTCACCACATTTAAACATTCTCCTTCAATTTTGTATTTCAACCAATTTATATAAAACCTTGACAAATTATGTATCCTAGCCTTCGTCATAAAATTTCCAAAAAAATTTTTCAGTATTTATTTTATTATTCTGTCTTTATAATGATAAATAAAAAATAAAAAAATCATAAAAATAATGTGCAATAGACGTGGGCAGATTCATTCACTGGAGTGAATCGATTCAGTCTGATTCCTCTGGTCCATGAATTGATTCCTTTTATTCATTCCTTTAATTCATAAATTCCAAAAATAAATTGAAAGTAAATCGAAACAATATTCATATACTTACAATTTAAACGTTTTGACGTAGAAAGCGTACGCTAAAAATAATTTATTTGTCACTAGTGGAATCTACTATCAGATACGGAATAACATCTTGGGGAAACTCGTGCAAGACATATAGGTTATATTCAAACGATTCAAAACTCTTTGACTAAGCTCTTGGTAAGCAAAAGTGTTTATGCACAAAGAAGAGACATAAAATTATTATATACAGTTAACATATTACCTGTGCGAGGAATATTATGGTTTAAAATTGTATGCCAAAACCTATTGTCGGATTCAATTTACGAAGAAAAAGTAGATCACAAACATGGCACAAGATTTAATAAAAATGAGGGTTTGTCCATTCCAAAAATTATAAATAAATACGGCCAACAGACATTCACTTATCTTTTCCCCACCATATTTAATAAAATGCCGATGAATTTAAAAATCGAATCCAATTGCACCACTGATCTCAAAAAAAGTTAAAAAATGGCTAATGGATCAAAACTTTTTGTACTGATATTGTTTGTAATCTTAGGTATAAATATGACAATCACTATTTTACCTGTTTATATCTGTCTGTCTGTATATTTTATGCTTTTGTATTGTAGGTACTTAAAAGTTATTCTTCTGCAACTATTTTGCTATTGTGTTTTCTTATAATATTTTGTGCTTTAGTGTTTTATTAATATTGTCAAATTGACCTGCTGACAAACTGCCTTGGCAGTTTAGCGGGTGATTAAAATGAAAAATAAAAAAAATAAAAATAAAAAAAATGTTTTTAAATGAACTGAATTAAACTGGATATTTAACCTTCTCTAAGATTTTTTGTTATTTTTTTATTTGTTTATCTCAAAAATGGTACATATTAAAGTAGTACTGGTCTTCCATTAAAAGCATTTGCTTGTGGATGATTTTGTAATAGAGGTTACTTATCGCGAATGAATACATACCTTCCCGTAGTCAATATAATACGTTTAATAACTGTTTTCGGGATGCACTGAGTTTATCCTTTGCATATAATTTAAATTCCAGCTTCTAATATCTACGTAACCAAATGAGCAATTAAAATGTAGCTTCCGTAAGACTTTGAAGGTTTTAATTGCTTCTTCAAATGTAGAATACCGTACCTTTTAATTAAAGACTGGTTCTGGGGCAATGAAATTATTCGTCTCACCCAGATAATTAAAATAGAATTACCGAATGAATCAATATTTAATATGGGCCATTAGGGACCCTCAGGGCGTATCCATTAGGTTATTTATTGGCACACTTAGGCCTCGGCTGGCGACGGATATTTCCCGAACTAAAAGTAACGTCCGAGAAAGTGTTCGATGAGGGATTTTGTGAACCCAGTATTAGACAGCTCATTTGCCAACCGTTGAATAATTTGAGGCAAAGTTGGGTACATTATATACAAACAATAGGCTGGGACGTCAATTTAATTTAGCAAGATTTTATTGTTATTTATTGTTCACTCAGTGTTTTCACAGGTAACAAATGACTATATACAGGGGGCCCAAATGGTCCATCGCGAGAGGTTTCAAAATTCATTGCATATAGTGGTTTTGTTTCTAATTAGAATTAATAAACGAAACTCCATAAAATGATGAAAATAAATATAGAGATGTTATATAGCTTATTTTAAAATCTCCAAAAAAAAACCATGCACATTTATCGAATGCTTTCATTTATCTCCCGTTTATTTTACCTTCATATGTATAACTTTATGTGTATTGTTAGTTTTTTATTTATATTACCTCTCTTCATGATATTGTTAAGGCGGCGCTTCCCGGCCCAAAAAGAAGAAGATGGATAGATATGTAATCACGAATGTTGGATAAATTTGAAGCGGAAATGCTTAATAAAACATGACTCGTTTAAAATAGAGTAAAAATCTCGTCGAAGGTATCTTAAATATCATTTAAAGAAACATTGTGAATTTTTTCACAAATATAACTTGTAAAATAATAGAAATAGACTTGTTTTTAATAATTTTCAGAGCATACTTTGCAATTTTTTCTATCAAGGGAATTTCATATAATTTGCGTTTCGGCGTAGAACGTGTCTAGATATTATCTTCAAAATTAACATATGTTTTTTGAGAGCTTATAAACTTCAAATGAATAAGGGAGATGTGTAAGAAATAGGTCGAAATTCGGATAGCGGCGGCTTAACGCTAACTTTTTTCCCTCATGCTTTTTGAAGGGTCTTTTTAAGAAGACAGTAGTCAGAATCTTAACGACGTAAGTAAAGAAGGCGCGTACACAAATATGCAACGCGCTACCTCAGTGGATAAGTCGGACTTACC
Source organism: Glyphotaelius pellucidus (assembly GCA_936435175.1). Lineage (NCBI taxonomy): Eukaryota > Metazoa > Arthropoda > Insecta > Trichoptera > Limnephilidae > Glyphotaelius > Glyphotaelius pellucidus. The sequence continues at coordinate 28,718,937 of OW386547.1, forward strand.
GTCGAATTTGTCCTAGCAAACACTCCAAAATAATATGGGAATCTTAATGTGACGTAAGTGAAAAAAGCGTATACACGAATATACGCACGCGGTCCGAGGTATTGAACGGCCGTACGGTCGAATTCGCCCGAACAGGCCTGTAAATTTGATCTTTCCGCCGGGTTTATTTTAATTCTGATGAACGTATTTCAGATAATAAAGATATTTATTAAACGAATAAAAGTCTAGTAAAATATAATCTGGAGCTTACCGCTTACTTTAAAATTGAAAAATGGGTTATTAAATTTTCAAACCGTTATGATAAGGTATTGTTTTCATTAACCTTAAATATAAATCCCCTCGTATCGGTTTGAAATAAAATTTATAGTTACAAATTTATCGGAATTAATTAAAATGTGAGTTTTGAGCAAACCCCAATTATCGGGGTATTGTGCCGCCTCAAGAAAATGAAGGATATTTCTGAGAAGGAAAAGATATGAATAAAGGGGTAGAAATAAAAGGGTCGGTGGGTCCAAGAGTGACGGAAGTATGAATCCATTCCTCCCGCTACGGTAAAAGACAATGGGTCGAGAGACCAGGTAGAGTGATCAAAGGGTCTCTCAAACTGGCCTCTCCCGATCCAACTCATCACGCAGCTAGTGAGCATTCGCATCCGCTGCTAAGACCTGAAAACACCCGATGAACCCGGGCACCCCTGCTAAGTCACCAAACGTAGCGACCTACTTGGGGTGATCTAAGGCAGATGTTTTGGTTATTCAATATATAATTCCCGGGCGGAGTACCCATACCCGCCTCCCAAATAGAAACTAATGAAAATGTGTTTTTAAAAAATATTTTAGTTATTATCGTTAGCATTGAAACGGGACAAAACGCGTAGTGAGCTTTCACTTTTAATATATTTAAATATCAACAAAAAAATCACGTGCGGCGTCTCATTGCCTCGAAAGCCCTTTTTTGGGAGGAGCGTTAAATAAAAAATTTCTTGGAAAGTGGGTGTTAGTATGAGCCAAATAAGTTTGGAAAGCACTGATTAATTACAGATTTGATCGTAACTTCCAACTCAGGCTTTTAAACTGACAATTTTTGAAATTGCAAAAATATCGTCAATTATAACAATTTGCATGTTTCCACTAAAATTCATATTATTATTATTCCAGTTTTGTTAAATTTTTGTTTCCAACAAATGTTATTATTGTTAGGGTTATTATTTTTTTTAGAACCTTTTGAGCTAATGTGATCTATCGCTTTAATGTACCCTATCTGACTCGGTCACATTTAACTTTATCATACTTCGACTAAAAACTACGAGTATCTATCTATAGTAACATTTTCTTAATTACGTATTTATTTTAATTTCTGCATTTATGTATGATTCCAAGATTCAACTGGAAATAAATGCTACCTAGATAGTATCTTGTATATATATATCCATGTTTATTGGATATGCGACATCTGTTGACTTTTATGTAAGTCTAGGATGAATATTTATTTTTATTTATAACTTATAAGTAAAACCTCAAATTGTAATATTTAATTAACACTTCCGTACCGAACCGGGGGAACGCACTTACACTTACGAGAGTTTTACGTTGTATCTAAGTTGTTTTTTAAACCACATACTCAATAATTGGAGTAATGATAGAAAAAGTATTTGGTTATTGATTTGCATTGAAGAAAATTAATATCGCATTACTACTTTTCTTAAAATTAAATAATTTGTAACAAATTCCGGCGAAGAATCTGTCCCGCCCGCCCCCCTGCCCCTCCGTTCGGGCGTACCCCGTCCGTATCTGCTGAACGTATCGGGACAATTCTGAGTAAAAGCAAGTAATTTCTAAGTTGTTTGTGAAAAGGACTATATTGCGTTTGTTTACACTGCGCATTTTGTTTGCTCTTTTTACAATGCTATAATGTTCGCTTGCCGGTCAAAGATCATTCGGTCTGGGTCGTTTCCGGTGAACGCCAATCGCCAGTCGAGATTCTGAAACAAGGCTGGCTATTGACCCGCCTTCTATGTTTTTTTTATGGAAAAATATACGTTATAGTCTAAATTCATTGAAATATTAATTATGACTTTATTTTGAAAATGACTACTGAAATACGATGAATATACTTCCCTCTAATTATTATCAAAACAAATTATAAAAAATGATGTCATTAACACCCTTTAATAAGCAAAACAAATTGGGGTCCCCGAGTGACCCCCCTTCGGGTCATGTGTGATTTTTTTCTTTCCGGGATAAAAAAGTTAGTGAGAACAATATTAGCGAGACTCAATCGAAAATCTGAAACAGAAATATCAAAAAAAAAATAAAGCCACATCTTGTAATTTTTGGTTGGTATGTGTTATTTGCGTTATTTTAGGTTAGTAGCCAACGTAATGAATTAAGTTGGAGAATTATTTAATTTTCCCAGCTTCGTATATTTTTATCAAGCCCTGAGAGAAAAATGTATGAGCAGTATTAATCACCTGAACGTTTTTAATTTCCCTCGGCGGTTATTTATTTGCGATTGTGCTTTATTTGAGGAAAAAGGCGAACAGAGTTATGAAATTAAAATAAATAATTAACGGCCTGAATTTTTCTTTCACTTTTATAAATCAACAATAAATGTTTGAATTTAAAAAAGACAAAAAATCTCGGTGTACAAATAACCTGAAAACATTTGAAAAACTTCAACCACTTTTTATTTATTTCATGTCACCATTCAGTTAGAGTTGAAATTACTCAATTTATCTAAACCACACCTGTGTTTACAGGTAAAAAAATAAAAGCTCACGAGAACGTAAATGAAACCGTTAAATAAACATAAAATTTTCAATACTTTCGTCATTATTTTTTTGATTTGGAATTCAAATTTAAATTGAGTTTGAAAAACGCACAAGGGTTCTATCTACCCGGAGCCAGTGGGACTCTGACACCCTCAACAGTGGTGCATTGTGAGGCTAAAGGGAAGTGAAGGAGAGTGAAGGAGGAGGATATTCAAGCGCCATTGCGAATTTGATTGCTTATAATTTCATCAAGCTAACTGAAAGTATTACCACTTCGGAACATGCCGCAAATTTCATTATGTCATATTTATAACACTAAAAAAAGTAAGGTAAATTAAAATCATTTATTAATTAACTTACATCTTTTAAGGGGCTTTATGTGAAAAATAAAAATTACTAAGCTTTTATTGTACTTTATTTGTTTAAAGATAAATTGAAGATATCCACCGACTGGGTAGGATTATTTCTCTCCATTAGTATTTTGGGCAAAGAGGAATACATTTGGTAGTTAATCCCATAATTTCTACACTAATTATCGATTTTCAATGCAAGCAACGAACTATCAACTACATCATTTAAAATTTTATATAGAAATACCATATTAGTGAAAATCATTCCGTCTGACAATAAAAGCGTATTCATATCATTTTAAATAGTGTTGTAGTTCAACATAATTGCTGGAATACCCATTTTAAAAATTAAGAAATGTAAGAATTTGTTTTTTATTCTTTCAACAGCTTGTACATGAATATTAAAAAAATAATATATATATATATTTTTTTTTATTAATCTATAAACATAGGGTTTTACAAAGGGTTTAATGGATGCCCGTATCACTAGGATTTACCTGTGTTGAGACAGGCGGTACTAAGAGGTACTTAGATAATGATAGTTTATTCCAGCTTGCATGTGCAGAAGTAGTGTAATGCAATACATTTCCAGATTTACAAATAACAAAAGAAAGACAAATAATAAGATGAGGTAAAAAGTAAATAACAATGCATAAATAAAATCATTTAAAGCATTATAATATGGGTTCTAGACGGGAGAATTGTACTCAAATTGACTTCTAACAAAGACAAACAGAGTTTTTTTTATGTGGTTAACAAATGAAAGATTTGATAAAAGAGTAATGCCTTAGTCTTTGTTTTGTGTTAATATCCCAAGAGCATTGATATCAATGTTGTTATTAAAAATTACTGGAATTTTATTCCGACTATTTGACATTTTGAGATATTTAAATTGTCTGTCTAAACAAAGCGTGGATATTATCTTGAAGAATTTTGCAATCGTAAATGTTTTGAATAATTCTAAAAAAATTGAGTTCATCAGCAAAAAAGATAGATACCTACATCATGAAAAATGTTTGTAAGATCATTTGTAAACAAGATAAATAAGATTAGGCCAAGGCGTGAACCCTGTGGAACTTCACTTATTTTTTCTGACAGGGAAGATTTTATTCAAACAATTTGGTTTTCTATCAGTGAGATACCTAGCACGAAAACAAGGCTTATATATTGTCACGTTTACTAAGCTTTCCTAATTTCCAAATAAGAATTTTATGGAAAATTGTATCAAAGGCTTTTCTAAAATCAATATAAACAGAGTCTTTTTGTTGTTTTTTTTTCTTCAAAAGCATTTTTCAATTCATTTAGTTTTATCCTACGACCTGTGTTTTTCTGATCTGAAAAGAAATCATTTTGCACTTAATTATATTAAAGGTTAAACCTAAATATAAAATAAAATATGTTAAACTACAAAACACTTTAAACGATATGAATATGCTTAAATTGTCAGACAGGAGAATTTTCACTGACTTGGTATTTTTATATAAAATTCTAAATGATTTAGTTGATAGTCCGGTATTACTTGAATTGATAAGCTTCCGAATTCCACTTCGTAATACTAGAAGTCAGGATTTATTTCAGTGCAGAAATTCTGGGACTAACTACCATATGTATTCCTCTTTGCCCAGAATACTAATGGAGGGAAACAATTATACCAAGTCAGTGGACATCTTCAATTTATCTTTGAATAAATTTAAAATAATGTTATTGAGGCAGTTCAGTTATGTACAATAAAATGTTTTTTCTATGCTATATATGTAAAAACCCCGAAAAAGGGCGTTTATTTATAAATAAATAAATAAATAAAAAAATCACGCGAGATAATTCACGACAGCAATCTTTAGATCAAGTGTTGTAAGAGGGCGGTTTTTAGAAGAGAGTGCATTTGGGCACGCATCACGGTTATGTCCAACTTTAGCGCAATGAGGATAGGTGGCTACCTAAGCTTGGCATTTGGCAGCATTTAAGCATATTGATTAAGCATTTGGAAGCATACATACCGTTACCAAACCCATAACCCTGGATTCGACGCAGAAGATTTTAATATTTAAAATGGAATTAAGTATCAATGATTTGAAGGTTCCGTTAATGCTGTCGGTTTTATACAAATGAGCGTTAAAAAAAAAAAAAAAAAAATTGAACAATAAAAAGTCTTTTCACGCAATAACGAACAAAAACTGGTCGTATCGTAATATAGTGTGATTTAGAACACATTCTTTTACGACCCACAAATAAAAATGTGCTACTCCGTATCGGCGACAGTATAAATTATATGGCCCCTTTTAAATCAAGACTTATTCGCAAGCTATAAAACCCTTCGAATGCAACCTTTTCTATATTCTCGTCTCAGCAAACATCTTGGAGCTCTTTGTAGCTGTTGCTTTTTTACGTGGTGTTATTTTGCGAAACTGTCAACCTTTGGTCGGAATTAAACTTGAAAAAGCGTTGATTCACATGAAATAAAAAAAAAAAAAAACATCAACAATTGTGTCATAGCAACAACACGGTTGTTTATTTTTTTAATGTAACAATTATCCGATGATTTAGTTATAATAATAAATAAAACAGATTGAAATCATCATCACAAATTCAACAATCACATAATGTTGTGACATACAACATTTTTAAATTGTGATTACGCAGCAGATATTCTCCTTCAACGGAAGCAATCTTCCGAACAGGCCCTCCATTGATTTGCTTGGTGTAACTCTAAGTGACCAGCTCAAGTACGGGGGCTCCATCGAAGACAGAGTTAAGTTAGCCTCTCAGAAACTAGGCATACTGTTCAGGACCCGCAGATTCTTTAATAGTACACAACTGCTTACCTTGTACAAATCGCAAGTGCGCCCCATAGTTGAATTTGGCAGAACAAAAAACCTCGACTCTGTGCAGAAATGGGCGGTCCGTTTGATAGATTCTCCTAACTTAACAAACGGATTGCAATCTTTAGAGCATAGGCGTCAGGTGGGAATGCTGTCCTTGTTCTACCGGTATAACAATGGAAGATGCTCCGAGGAACTAGCGTCATTGATCCCCTCGGCATCGGTGCATAGTCGGGAATCACGCCAAACACGCACTCAACATTTGTACACGGTTGACATTAGTCACATGAGAACGGGTCGTTTCTACGACTCTTTCTTGAGTTCAACAGCTCGGCTGTGGAGCGATTTGCCGGCCTCTGTGTTTCCTCCCTCCTACAACATGGATCTCTTCAAGGCCTATGTCCACTCCTTCCTCTCCCCAAAAAAACCCTCCACACAGCATCTTCAAAGATGACATAGGCCCTGAGGGAAATTATTTTCCTCAGGGCCTCCTGTGTGGAGTTAATGTAAAAAAAATCAATCCGAACTGCTTTCAATGTCGGCTGTCAAAAAATTATGGTATCCCACATAATTGTGGTTTGTTGTGAAGCTGAACAGAGTGGAAAAAAGAAGGTGATGGAGAAGAGGAAGGTTGGGAAGTTTCTGATTATTCAAAACTGGTCGCAAAGCGGCTGATGTCATTTCAAGCAACGTTTCGATGTTGAGTGGTGGTCATTCACCCGGGCGAAACTAAGAGTGCATTTTTGTTAAGTAACTAACTAACTAACCGTCACGCCGTTTCCCCGCAGGGGTAGGTAGAGAAGACCGACCGCCAAACAACTCGATCTTGGCCCACACTCCTTGCCTCGTTCACATTCATACATCGCCTCATACATGCTCTTCTATTATTCTGACTCTTGACATCGCAAGACTCAAGTATCTGATTCACTTGGTCGTACCATGTCTTCCTCGGTCGTCCCCGACTTCGTCTACCATTCACATTTGCGTCATATATTCTCCTTACACTTCTTTCCTCATTCATTTGCTCTACATGCCCAAACCATCTGAGTGTCCCTTTCTTAATCTTATTTATTACGCTTACATCATGTCACTTCATTTCTTTATGGGAGTACGAAATTAGGATGTAAGGTCACAGATATTACCTAACCTAACCTTCAACAATGTTTAATAATTCTCGCAAAGTATATATTATCTTCCACGGTTGTCAATCTACTTTCCTGACCTTCCCGTTTTTCCGCTTATCTACTCTGCATGACTCAACCTTTTCAGCATTCATTCCTTTACTTTATTTAGATAAACTTATGGCTTACTTCGGTTTTGCATTTTTCTGGATTTTCACCAATATATTGTTAGACCACCTATTCAATTTTCTTAACATTATTTTTGCTACGAGAAATACCATCTTTGAACAAAGAAATACGTTTGGAAATAATACAACAAAGACGACTACTTTAAATCATTGATATTCATTTCAATATGCCTACGACGAGTTAAAAAAAAGGTGATCATTCTGATCATCGATGATCTTTCAGTGATTTTTTTACTTTCAAATTTGTATTATACAAGAGAATGTATATTGTCATCCGTGCAACGAGTTCTTCTATATTGTGGAGAACATTTCATAAGTGTAATTTGATTAATTACACAGGAAGACTTAAATTATATTAAATAAAATGTATACCACTTCAAAGGACAAAAAAAGTCCACGACATATACCACCCAAATTTAGAATATTCTTTTATGCCATTGTTTTTAATAATCCAAATATATTTTTCGCACATGCATTGCGGACTCAATTTTAAAGTAAAGTCAACTTGGACGTTACTTATTTGAAAGTAGTGAGTTTCTCTTTCTTTATGTGAAATTTTGGTAATAGGGTTAGACCCTTCTGCCTTTCACAAAAGATGTGTCTGTAAAAAGGTACGAAAGTATAGAAAATTGGTTGAAAAAATACGAATAAGAGGAAAATTTTATAGATCCTCCATTCACCAGATCAAGGATACGATTCTATCTTTGGCAGTTTAACCTTTCTGAGAAAAGAGGTTGGAAAGCTATAATTTGAGTAGTATCAAGCAACAGTAGTTTTTAATTGATTGAATTCGAACCCCTTTGCATTTTACATGAGAAGTTTTCAGAAAAATAGAAAATAATTTTATTCTTGCATAATAATACGGGCATGAATATACAAAAAAAAATAAAATTAAGGCTCATCGGTAGAGGTATTCCATCGCAGCGATTCGTTCATATTTCTTTGTGAATATTAATTTAAAGAAAAAAAAAATAAGAAAAATGTTCTTTTTCAAAAAATGTACGAAAAATATGGTTTTTCTTTCCTTTTTTTATTAAAATAATTAATCTGTAATTTCAATTATTGAAGTCCTGCGTCCAATCCATCTACACGTACCTAAACGAACGACTAGTCAGACATTAACACTTTACATAATACGTACATTTCTCTCATCCAACTATGGTTTGCATTCCCCTACACAAAGTTTACAGTCGCAAATATGTTTAAGCGATGTGGATGTTGATAATAATTTTAACTTTGCGAACTTTAAAAGTCGTAAACAAAAAATATTCTTTTCTAGCAATTTAAAAAAAAAATATTTAACACAAAAGTAATATTTAATCGCCAGGGAAAAAATCTCTGCATAAAAATAAGAACGGTCCACGAATAAAATATTCAGTTCGGTTAAAAATATAATGTCATGCATGCAATAAGTCAAAAAATGTTTTTGATTAAAAATAATATCTATTTTCATTGATATAAAAGACTTGTGATACTGTGCAGTCTCGACAACAAGTTAAGAGCAAAAGGTTGCTTTAAGTTTTGATAAGAGTTTATTTTTACTCATTTTGGGTTCCTTTTTAACAGAAAATTGTCTTTTATCGCTTGAATTGATATGCAAATGAAGCGCTCTCGGAAGTACTATAAAATCTATTTTGAATTTTTCTTACCAACGAAAATTGAAAATAATATATTTTTTCCCATTAACCCCTTGCGCAATTTCAGGAAATATTCTTCACAGACAACAAATAACCGTAGAGCGAAAACAGTAAAACAACCAATATATCTCCCAGCCTAATATGGTCTCATAAAAGTTTTGTTGTTTGGTAAGAAATATGTTGTAAACATTGTTAGAAACAAAAAATACCGCGCTTTGCTGTGAAATATATACGCTACGGAAATATTTTTTTAATAATTCTATCAAAACAACATTTAGAACGGATTGTGTCACAAAATTTGAACAATTCATTAAATTTAAGTAAATTTTCAAGCTCTGTGAAAATTTTAATATTATATAACTTGAGTAGAAATTTGAACAATTCAACAAATTTAAGAAAATTTTCAAGCTTTGTGAAAATTTCAATATTATAACTTGAGTAGAAATTTCACAGAACCTGAAAATCAACTTCAAAATTTGATGAATTGTTTGAAAAATATTTGTCAAGGTTTGGTTTATAAGTAAATATTTTTTATACTAAACACATATTTTTTTGTCTCGTGTAAAATAATTACTACAATTTACACGATTAAAATCATCGGAAAAAAAGTATATCATTTTTTGCTTTCAAAATTTTAGTATTTTCATTTGTTTGTGTCGATCTGTTATATTAAAATCCAATGGAATTTTTTTCTTCTTTCAAAAACAGGGTTTTATTTCAAAATAGGTTAAAAACCGCAAATTTATCTGTAATCAAATGTAAAATAAGTACTTTGCAAAATATCAGAAGCTTTAGGAATTAATATTAGCTGCCTTATTTCACATTAGGTTTTCTCCACAAAGTGGGTCTTGAAATTTTCCAGTGTAATTCGTATTTAGATATGCCGTATTGGGGGGTGTTTAAAGAAATGCAGAAGAGATGGTGTAAGAGAGAGGAGCACGCACAAAAGCTGGCAAGTCATTCTTAAGCCGAATACTTGATTACAAGATCGAATCGAATTGTGAACAAAAGACTTTTAATATGCTGCGTCTTAATTGTAACTTTTGCTCGAGAATGCGGTTTTAAAGGAAGGCGATTTTTTGCACCCAGATAATTAAATATCTAAAACGAAACAAAGGTCAATTTTAAGCCAAGTGTACCTATACTTTATCTCGCTTCAAACTCTCACACATGATTATGGGTGAAACCCCATGAACAAAGGCTGAACTATGGATGAATGGGTAGAGCTTTCTATCCTTTACGTTCAAGGAATTCAGAATCAATTTAGAATACCTATTAGCTGTTCACTGAATAACTTTTACATCGTCTACGACGATCGGCTCTAAGACGTGCAAAGAAGATGAAGTATTTTAAATGCATAATATATTTTTTGCACTCAAGAAAAAAAATATTTTATTTTTGTAAATCTTAGCACAAGAGCAACACTCTCCTCATCCTAAAAATAAGTCCTGCATTCATTGGTTAAGATTATTAACCATTCTCAATTACAAATGATATTACGTACATGTTTTGTGTAAATACAAAAATTCAAAAACACGAAATAAGAGGAAAATTACTATCTATGTTTAATTTTGAAAAAAACTCTGCTTAAAACCGGGAATTTCAACTAGTGTAACAAAACATTATTTGCTTAATTCATTGTAATTTGCCGCACCAAATACTCGCTGCTTTGAAATTTTGACGCAACTGTAAAAAATACAGTGACGGACGCTTGTTTTCTGAATTGTGAGACAAAATATTTCGAAAAATTTTATTGATAATCGTGTGAATCCGGATAGTAAGTTAGTCAGATATAAATAAGTAATTAGGAAAAAACGTACATATTTCTATTTTACAAAAACACTTAATAACGACTTCGTCGAAAACACCTAACAAAAAGACACTGGCCTAATATTGGTATTTATACAGGGTGTTAAGGGACGTACTTGACTTACTTTAACCAGTGATTCCTGACATTATTTGGAGTACAAAATGTAAATAAAATTTTCGTCTCCGGTGACATTTTTGATGCTTTTTTTTTCTACAAAAACATAAAAAAATGGTAGGTGTTGGATAGTTGGAGGCGGAGTAAGGGTTAGGTCAGCTACTCGGCGGAGTGACCAGTGACGACATGCGGAAGAAATTTTTTTTTCTTTGGTTTTGAAGAAAAATTTTTTGAAAAAAAAAAAGTTACCAAAAAAAGTCACCGGAGACCAAAATTTCATTTACATTTTTTACTCCAAATAATGTCAGGAATCACTGGAAGTAAGTCAAGTACGTCCCTTAACACCATATATAATCACTATTACATAGGACATATTATAATGAATATGGCTATTAAACCTAACTTGTGGTCGCCCAGCGTTCGAAATTCGACCATAATTAATTTAAATTTAATTTATTTTTTATGCATAATTTAAAAAAAAATATTAACAATCTGCACTCTTTCTCTATATCAACTATAAGTGTGCTAAATTTCGTATTCCTCTGTCCGCGCAATTTTCGTAAAAAGGGGTACAAAGTTTTTGCTTCACGTATTAATATACTGATGATGATGATAATTAAAAACCAATAATATTTTTTAATATTAGGAATAAAATGGTTTTCTACAAATACTACTTCATAAAAAATTACAGTTTTATATTTCCCTATTTGAAAATAACATAAAAAGGTGATTTATTATTATGATTGAGTACCAATTCAAAAAAACAGCATTCCGATGACATGAATTTTTCTGTTTGGTTATTTAAATAGTTTATTTAAATAGTATCAATGTTTTAGTCTGATGTTACTAATGCCGTGGTGCGTGGTGAGAAAAAACCTCAATTTTGCTAAAAAAATACAAAAGTGTCAGTGGAAAGAAAACAAGAATTTTCAATTAACTCGGTTTTCACAAATAAAGTTTAATAATTAAAAGCTTAGCAGATTTGCTTGTCTTTGCTTTGTCCGTGTATTCAACCGTTAGATAATACTATAATGGTGAATTTAACAAAAGAAAAATATTCGTGCAAATGATTTAATTTAATGAGAGAGGATTCTAATTAAAAATTCAGAGCTTTATCTTTGAAGAAAACATTCCAGTATAATAAACAAAAAGTGTTATTTTTTCATCGTAAAATTTTTGCGGTTTTCCACATTTATAAGGCTGCTGAGAACCAATTTTTTTTTAATGATCGTCGAAACGAATTTCGTGGAGATAAATTAAAATTGTTCAATTACAAAAGAAAAATGTGCACTGCGTAGACAAACAAAAACAATAATATTTATGTTAAAGGTTTTTAAATTATTTAGCTTCGCGTTTATATTATCAACACAATTCAAGGTTGTACTCATGTTCACTAATCTATTGCTATTCTGGGGCGATTTGTGTAAAATGGATTTTTTGCCGATTTAACAATAGGTGCCGATATGTTTGTTAAAGGAACTATTTAGAAAAAGAATTCATTTTTAGGTGTAGCAAATACTTTGTGGGTATTCATAATTTTAATCAGAATTCAATGAGTCAGTTTAAATACTACTTTATTGTACTAATCTTTGTAATATAAACCACCAGGTTTCGAGTGTTATAAACAAAAAAATATATTGTTATATATGTAAGCAAAACATATTGTTTTATTTTAATTATGGAAAAATAATATATCGTTTCCGAAAATGCCGGTAAGGTATGTATTACATTCTAATATTTTAACCTCCCGATTAAGAACATATATTTCCAGCCGAATCCCAAATTGGACTTGAATGAAAGCCAGCATTACAAATAGATACTATTGTTAGAAGACGACCAAAATATACTAAATGTAACTTTTCAATTTAGGAGGCTGGTATGAGAACCATTTATTGAATAACCAACACCATTGCCATATGTCACCCTAAGTGGTTCGCTACCTTTGGTGACTTAGCAGGGGTGCCCGATTTCATGGGGTGAGCTTTGTCTAGGTCTTGGCGACAAAAAGCGTTTGCCCACCTACTGTACCCTGAGGGCCGGATCGGGAGATTGGTTGAGGACCTAGGACTCTCTCAACCCATTACCCGGAATCGCAATGTGAGGGATGGATTCATACCTCTGTCACTCCTGGACACATTGCCTCCAGATTTCTAGCCACCTTTCATAACTTTTTCCTTCCCTGAACTTCGTCACCTTCCTTTTCCTAAAAGAAAGCATCCCCACAGATGACATGGAAAAAAGCTAACATAAAAAATGCTAATAAAGATAATTATTTATTCCACAAAAGAGTTCGATCAAATCACATTAACCAATGACGTTATAAATTACATCTAGACTTGTATTTGTCTCACTAATTTGAGGCATGTAAGAAACAATCTTTTGCTTACAGTTAATTCTAAAGTCAAAATTTATTCATGTATTTATTCAAAGTATGTGTGTGCATGAACGATATAGCTAAAGTATGTAGAACCAGGCGGCGTTTTTATTTACGCCGAATACTATATTCTACATCAGGGATATGACTTGGATGATAAGATACGCTTACTCGCTTACACTAATACGAATACGGAATGCTGTATGAGACCTTCTACTGTCAAAATAAATTATCCTAACTAAATAACCATCACGCCGTTTCCCCGCAGGGGTAGTCAGAAAGTCGCCAAACAACTCGGTATTTCGCTTACTCATTTGCTATACATCAAACCATCTAAAGGTCACTTTTTAATCTTACTCTTAGATTATCTTTCTGAATTGCTCACTTTCTCTAATGACGCTAAAAATCTTACGAAAACAATCGAAATAATTGTATTTTTTATAGTAATGAATCATTTTGCGTGTAATTACGAATGAAATATTATTTTTTGGCTTTTACTAGTGTTTTCCGTGTAATGGAAACATTTTCTCATCACTTACGAGGGCATTTTGGCGCTTTTTAAATGCAATTTACTTACTGGTAAGACACATAACCTTACCAAGGCGTTGCAATTGAGTACTAAAACTACGAATCAAAGACACATACAATTGCATTGTCTTTGGCTTACTACCTTTGAGATTTCCACCACGCTTCTATACTTACATCATTAAAAAACTGCTAGCAAAAAAGCTTTCCTTTTCCGGGATGTGAAAAGTAGAAGATATTTGAGATAAAATACTTATAAATATACGTTCTTTGCTGCTGTATGGCATTTAGAGAGCAGTCACCCAAATCGGTTATGATTACGGTTAAGGTTTGATAATTATTTAAGTATTTAATATCTTTTAAATTTATAACACCGAAACGGAACCCTATTTGTCTCACCACTTCATTCTGAAGTACAAAATAAATATTGTGTTATAAATTAATTGAATTGTTAATCTTTTTTCAAATTTGATAGGTTATTTCTCGAAAATCTTTTCACGTTGTTCCGTTTACTTATTCAAGGAATTTAATAAGAAATTTTTGATTTTTAGACTCCAACTTCCTTTAAACATCCTCGGGCCAATCAATGTATTATTCTGAGCCTATATGCCGGCACTTAAATAAAAAGGCACTTGATGGGAAAAAGAATAATTCCTGGGAGATGTTTGCTTCCCTCCTTAAGATAAGATAAGAATTCTCGGCACACGTGCTCCCAGAGTATCTTCTAAGAAAACTCAAGAATAATTAATATCTAACACAAAAAGAGAGTGCTTAGAGTTTTATAAAACATTTTGAACCCTTTCAAAATAAAACTAGAAGATGAAAAAAAGAAATAGAGAAAGATTTAATAAAATATATCATAGGTTACTATTACTGTTTTGATTCAACGTATTTCTTTCGAAATTTTTATCGTTAAGGTATATATTTTATGTAAGTTTCATGCCAGTTTTAAAACGATACCTACAGCGTAGCTGAATAAATGATTTATTGTAAAATAAACCAAGAAAATTTTTAATACATTAATTACTTAAATGCATGATCAAACAGTAATATAAATCATTGCTGGAGAAAATAATACTAATAAATCTAAACGAAAAATTAAAATTAAAAAGGAGAAGATATGGTTGCAACTGATAATTGGACTCGGGACTTGGGATTTGGGATTTTTTGTCTTACGGGAACAAATGCCTAAACCAACTCGGCCATTTGAAGCTATTTATTTCATTTATTCAGAGATTCAGAATTAACAAAATCATCTTCAACTAATTTATCGCATAATTTTGGCTGCTACCTTTTTAAATTATCGCAAAGTTCTAACGAATGTAGGTATATATAACCTAGACAATATCCCTGATAAAAATATCCGATTTAATTAATATGGGGCACTTATTGACTTTTTCTAAAAGTCTAAATGAGTATTAATTTTTATTAGAATAGCTTGGTTTAATAACTTTTGAAATTTATACCCATCAATGCAGAATTTCATTGAAGAAGAAGATGATCCTGGGTTCGCTTCCCAGTTGCGACCGTTACATTTTTATTTTTATGTGTCTTGTTCTTTTTAATATTTCGTTTAGATTTGTTAGTAGGTATTAGCTTATTTTCCAATAATATGTTATATTGATGAGCATTACTTTAAAAAGTAATTAACAATTTATTCCAATAATTATACAATGTACATTGTACAGTGTTAATAGTTGGGATAGGCGATATTATGAATCATTAATTGTTAATAATAACAAATTTATTTATGGTCGCAGCAACTGCAAACAAAAGTGTGTGGGTATTTATGAAAATGCAATCAACAATATTATTAAATTAGTTAAACGATTATGTACCGAAAAAAGATATTATTATAAAAAAACAACGAAAAGCAGTTCACAGATTTTTACTAGATTTAAATTTAATTCGGTGTTAATTGCTAAATAACAATAGATTTAATTATAATTTGGCGAAACACCTTGACTAGTAATCCAAGGCTCGTGAGTTCAAATCCCGGGGTGCGCAATTAAATTAAATTTGATTGATTTGTGTCAATCTACAATTCAAACATTCATTATAATATAAGGTTTATATATTTGCGGCACGTTTAAGAGTTGAAGATACTCTCAGTATCGTCCTGAAAGGCTATTCCCTAAAATTTGTGATAAGAGATCGTTCTCCCGCAAAAATTGCTGTCAGATTTGTGTGATTTTCTACAGCTGTTAAATGAATAAATAATCATGCATACTTGCAGGAATTCAAGTTTAAAACAACCCAAACTAAAATACGTGACAGCTCACAGCTGAAATTTTGACATCGGCGATAGAAAAAGCAAACAACAGCCGTAGAAAATCACACAAATCGGACAGCACTTCTCCCGGAAGAACGATCTCTTATCACAAATTTTAGGAAATAGCCTTTCTGGTATAAGACCGCCAATCAGAAATGAAAGGTTGCTTGAAATATCTTTTGCTGTGTTTTGTGACCAGATATGAATAGCCCGATACTCCCCACTTTTCTCTTCCCTATCTCCTCACCCTCTTTAATACCTTTAGCCTTACAATATACCCCGATTAGGGATGCCATAGTCTTACTGGCTCAAGATCTCTGAGAAAAATTTCAACGCTTTGTGGTACTCACATTAAAAAAAATAATTTTGTTTGGGTGAAAAAATCTTTAAGTTTGTGCAAAAAGACAAAAAAATAGTGACAAAATAAAAGTAAATATAGTAAAAGTATATAATATGTTAAATTATATATTATAAATGTGGTAAATAAAAACAATATTATAAAAGTCTACTACACATTTGTCATTCTGCATCCTGTCTGCAGTACCCTGGGTTATGATCATAGAACATCCGTTTGAAAAGTCGGCCTCAACGGCAAACGCACGCTCCTCACTGTTCCAACGCCTGATGGCAACTAAGCTATGTCAGGACATAGATCCGCCTCTCGAAAGAGATCACTAGCGCTCCGCCACGACATCAACCGACTGAATGGCGCGCATTTCAAAAAAGGAAGTTATGCTGCCGCACCCAGTGTATCCAAATACATACATAACCTGAATACAATTAAGCTAGGAATCATACTTAAGCACATAAAAACGCCTTCGGTTGAAATTTACAATAGTTTTTACGTACCAAACGTATAAAAAATTCATGGCAAAAATTTTGAAACTATTAAAAAAATATGGAATCCTCTACAATTCTACAAGATCGCGTATCTGTTGCGGTAGATCGAATCAATATGGAATAAAAAACATACCCAGTTTTAAAACCACGAAAACTAATTTATTACTAACTAACCAACTATTATTTTATTTTGCAACAAAACTCTTCAACATCCTTCCCCCATATATAAAACGAATAGAAAAGTTTAATGAGTATAAATCATGAATAAGAATCTCGCTGAAAATCCCCTTAAGAAGACAAAGAAGTACCTTTTCTTTACTTTAAATTCACCAAAATATTTTATAAATAATGTTTTATGTAGTCGCTAAATAAAATAAACCTGCATAAGAAACATTTGTGAAACATTAAAAAGCAAAGCACTCAAAGACAAAAAATAATAATTTGAAATCAAGACAGAATGTCCACCTGCTGAAAACGTATATCAGCCTCTGGTGAATTTCTCACAGGAAGTTTAGTGATTGATGAAAATCTAACGTGAAAATTTTCGCACATGATTATAACAAATTACCTGTTGAAAAGCATTTGAGAACGTAAGATTTCTCTTTGATCATAATGTGAATGAAGAAATATTAAATATTATCCCGTACCAAAATAGATACGACGTTGTGAGCTTAAACGAAATCCATTATATTTACATGAAAAACGATTTGTATTGACAAGTATTGTATTAAACAAGTGGCTAAAATTTGTAACCAGCTCAGATCCTTAGCTAGTAACTTTTACAAATTAAAATTTATTTTGCCTCATTGTACTCTTAAACTCATATATTTTTCTATGGTCGAATCCATCCTTAGATATGGTATTCGAACTTGGGGACATGCAAGCACTACTTACATTAAATATATTGAAAATTTACAAACCGCCATAATAAAAAAAATTGTCACAACTAAGATTTACAAACAGAGACATAACTTAAAATTACTGTATGGCTCAGAGAGCCTACTTACAATAAAAGGTCTCCACTGGTTCACTACCATTATGGATAATTTGGGGGAAAGCCCTTACAAACACCTACTTATACACAAACATACCACAAGATTTAGAGAAGGAAAGGGCCTAAAAACTCCTCGAATATTAAATAAATATGGAAGCCGTACTCTTGAATATCTAATACCAGTGATTTTCAATAAAATCAATAAAAACATAAAATTTGAAAAAAATGAGAGACTAAGTCCTAAAATGATAAAACTATGGTTAATGAACGAAAACTCCATGTATCTTTGAATATCTTTGAATAGCTGCCTACATATCTTTTATTAGATAGGTATATTGAAATATCTTGTATATTTATAGTTGTAAGTTAAATTATCTAATACTACTATGTGATCAATTCTAATGTTTCCTTAAAACTATAAATGTATTTACAAATATTTTCTTAGATATTATATTAAGAATGTTTAAATTGTTAGAACCTGCAGACAAGCTGCCATATGACAGCTTTGTGGGTCTACTCTATTTATTGTACAAAATGTTCTCTGTAATTTTATAAATAATAAAAAAAAAAAAAAAAAAAACAATGTGTTTCCAATTTTATGGAGCTTTTTCATGACACATCGTTTACCGGATAAGAAGATATCTACAGCAACTGAGTAACCACTATTATAAAGTATAAATCCAAACATTTCTAAAGTGCTTCCATTAAACAAATGTCATTGAATGGTAGGATAAGTTAGGTTTCTTTCCAAGCACTATTCGCCTTTATCCTATCCTGTGCCGCTATTTTTTCCACACTTTTATTATGTGTTCAATGTGATAAAATGTTTACCATTATAAATACTGTTGCAACATCGAACAAATGAAAAAAAAATCAATGAGATACATACGTTTTAATAATATTTAATCGTTCTTTAGACTTTATGTCCGGGCTAAATCTTCCCCACAGGAAAAACTTAACCCTTCCACACACTTTTTCACAAATGATCATCTAGTCAATCCACGCTACGCAATTGCATTGTATAAGTATAGCAAATACAAAACAATACAAGAAAAACATGTCAACCTACCAGAGACTTAATAAGATGAGAAAATAATTCACCGACCCCAGATATTTTCATATCAGAGAGTTTGGCTCGATAGGACTCTTAACTGGACCGATAAATCCTACTGATCCCTAAATATATATAAAATACGAGTATATATATAAAATCTTTCGTAATCCTACTTGTATTTAATATGACTGATTTTTACATTTTTATGTAAAGATTTTTTAACAAATCTAATATAAGCCTTAATTTTGAATGAGAGAGCTAGGTATAATGTTATTATTATTACGTTTCTTTTTAATTAAACGAAGAATTAATATTCTGCTTTAAGGGATGGAAACATGAGTGGGCGGTTTTTCAAAATCTCAGCTAAACAGTGACCTTTGTCCTGTTCTGAAAGGTGTGTTTGCAAAATTGTCATCAATCTCGGGATAAAACTCAAGTTTTTTTAGAAAACTAACCTACGTCACCCATCTTCACGTTATTTAAACTAACCAAAGTTCACATCGATGCCCGGACTGTACGCCCAGTTTTCAAAATTAGATATAGACAGTAAGTTTTCCCTTACATCTTACTTTTCCTACTACAATTATCTTAAATTATGTTTGATGTAACTGATTTTCGTGATTGTAACCAGCTCCTATCACTTATAACTTAAACACAATGTTAGAATGCGATTTACATTAAAATATGAATTTCGGTACCTAAAAATCTAAATAATTATTATCGTGAAGTTTTCGACAAACTCAAATCATTAATAGCAACACGTAGAAAAGCAAAAGGATCGTTCCTCTTTTTAACCTACATAAACTTGTCTCCACCAGTAATTGGAGAAAAATTCAACAGCATTACCAATATTATTATTTTATAATTACTTTAAAATCTACTGTACTAAAGACGTAACGTAAAAAATGTATTTATATTTTTGTAGTGAAAATTACATATATGTGACATAGGTGACATAATGACAGAGGTGTAACTCCCCGTGAAAGAAGTGTATTTCGTACAAATCACAGCTGTCTTCTGCCACCTCGACTGTATTCTATAATGTTTAAAAAAAATGATATGACAACATAAATTATAAAACTATTTTTAAACTCCAAAAGGTATTATAACCTATCAAGTAACAGCGATTATCATTTTTAATGATGTTTAATAAAATATTTTTAAAAATCTCAAGAACTTGTCTCCTACAATTTTACGTCGTCTGACACCTCCGACAGGAGGGTTTCCATTCGAATTAGGCATACACGCCGTTTGTGTTTGTCAGCCCCAATAGGCATTCTAGGCCTCCTTCCCCCCTTGCTACAATTTCCCCTCTGAGATCCAGAGAGATTCATTTATAGTAAAAACAAAACGTGACGGAGTGGTGTAAGTGTGACAGAGTGGTAAAAGTTATGTAGGTTAAAAAGAAGAACAACCCAAAAAAATATGACCAGTCGGGGCGCAGGTCCAAAGATTCCACATATTTTGAAATATCTACGAAGGAATTGTATTAAAGTTTGAATCATTTGTGAAATTGCTTTAAATTAAGCAAACGGAATAATTTTCGTCCACGACAAACTGTCATTAGGAGTTTCAGCTTTGTAGGATGCCGATTTGCAGGAAAAAGCTCAGAATATCCGGGCGGAAGCAAAAAAGTGGGCTTTGACGGTAAATAGTCATTAATTCTCAGTTAATATTCCGCACTTTGACGTCCGAATATTTCTACTTCAAATGAAGAAATTCTTATTCTAATTATATTTAAAAAATTTTGAGTATTCTTAATGTGTGTTCTCAGAATTCAGTGAATTTTCTGTGACGCAAAATTACTTGTTTTTAACACAAAAGGGCACTCAATTTCTAACAAAATTATGGCGCTTTGAAGGGTCATTAAATTTAATCGAAACTGCACGGGAATCTGAATATTCGTCAGGAGGTCAAGTTTGTACCTGCAAATCAAAATATTAAAAAGAATTATTACCTATCTGCTTGTGAAGTAAATCCAACCTCATAATCATTAGAGAAAGGTATATTATGAATTATTAAACAAACAAAAAAAAATTATAAACCATTTTAGTAGGTATCTGTCTGGGTAATTAAATGGGTAGAAAAAGCCTTAATTTTTTGTAATTGAAACATCAAAAAGCTGCATGCATTAAAGGTAAAAAAAACATTATTGGGAGACAGTAAAATTTACACATTCAGAAAAGGTTTTGAAATACTGGCATTTTGTACATTTTATTGCTCCAGTTAGTAGAGTTCTAAGTTTTCTCGACGCAATAAGATTGTTGAAGTTTTAATTAAGGAAGCCGAAGTTCAATAAAAACCAAATATACAGTTTTTCTCTTATATAGGGTGTTACAGCATGTACACGAAGGATTTTAACCAGCGATTCCTTAGCATATTTGGAATAAAAAATGTGCATGTCAAATTATTGTCCGATGATATTTTTTTTCTAAAAAAAAACGAAAAAAATATTTTTCAATCACACGTCGCCACCGATTCCATCCCAGAAGGTGGGCAAATGGATCCATGAATCCGGCACCCCCGCACCCCTGCCGGCACCAAATGTAGCGTGCCCCTTGGGAGTGACCCATGGCATGAGTAAAGGTCATCCAATAAATGGTTCCGGGGCGGTGGTACCCAAACCCGCCTCCCAAATTGATAAAAAATTGAGTTTTTTATTATTGATTATCTACATTAGCAGTAAGATATATAAAGCCTTGGAAGAAAAGCTTTTGTACATTGCCTATGAAGTGTTTTTTCATAATAACGGCCAACAACGCTTCTCTGCCATAAGTCACCCCAAGTGATTGGGGTGGAGGCTGCATTTGGTGACTTAGGGGTGACCTGGAGATGTTTGTCGAGGGTTTGTCTGGCCATCTAATGCGTGGCGGACTGGATCGGGAGAGACTAGTTGAAAGAGATCATTTGGCCTCTCCGGCAGAACTCACTCGACCCATCGCCTTGAACCGCAGTGAGAGGGATGAATTAATATGTCCGTCACTCTTGGACCCATTGACCCCCAGATTCCTACCAACGCTCATATCTTTTTCATTCCCAGAACTTCCTCTCTTCTTTTCTTTGAAAATACTGGTCCCACAGCATCCCCAAAGATGACAAAGGCCCTGAGGGAGATTAGTTTCCTCCGAGCCTCCTGGGTGGTGTAAAAACATGTATTTATACACGTATTTGAAGGCCGGCATAGTCCAGCGGTAAAGCTCTTGACTCGCAGTCCGAAGGTCGTGGGATCGAATCCTGGCATGGCAAATAAATTTTATTTGATGAATTTGTGTTATTTCACAATTTATTCATTAAAAATAATATATAGTATATTTGCAGCACGTTCCAGAATCGAAGATACTCTCAGTATCGCCCTGGTGTAAGACCACCATTCAGAATTAAAACGTTGCTTTAAATGGCGTAAGCGTTTTTGGTGACCAGATTTGAATAGCCAGGTACTTTCCCACCTTTCTCTTCCCCATTTCCTTCCCCTCCCCACTACCTTCAGCCTCACAACATACCCCAATTGGGGACGCCATAGTCTCACTGGTCCCAGACGGGAGCAGTTGGGACTCTTGTGCGGTATTCATATAAAAATAAATAAAAAAACGTAATTCAACAAATATTATGAATATTTATAGCGACACGTTTTTCTTGACATTACCGTACCGCTGGATGTAAATTGCGTTCGATCCTTCGACTGCTGTAAATGAAATATACCGGCTTTAATCTGCTTTCAATGGATGAGCATGATCGATTTTACACCATCGAGCCAAAGTGGTTTGCTGAGAACCAATCACTCGCCTCGCCGGATGCTTAAATTAAATAATATTTAGTCTCCCAATATGTTCAGAAAAAAATGTACCACGGTGCGTATGGTTAATATTAATTTCATTGGCATTTTCCCTTCAAAAAATTATCTCGCATTTTATTAATACTTCAACCATTTAGATTTATTTAATTCCATCGCTTTTCGTACAACATAAAACTTTTTGAATAATTTTAGATGTTTTTTATTTATTTAATTTAATGAAAACAAATAACTTTGTGTACACCACTATTTAACAATATCGACATGTTTTCTTCGTTAGGATAATAAGTTAATAAAAAATAACAAATGACAAATAAGAACATAGACCAAATATAAGAAAAGAGAGGTACTTAAAATATCATAAAAAACAATTATATAAAATAACAAATAAAAATTATTTTAGGATAGGTAAAAAATTACATTTGCATAATAAAAATTTTTTAACACAAAACAGGAAGTCCAAATAACAAAATAAATTATTATAAATATAAGTATTAATACGAAAATAAATTTAGAAGATGGCTACTTAAAAAAAAACTTTTGGTTATTTATAATATTTAATTTACTATCAACACTTTTTCTAATTTCTAAAATTTCTATATTATCTAATTGTATACCCGTTGTGTTAGTTTCAAATTTTTAAACCTTTATTAATATCAAAAGAACGGCTTGTTTCTAAATTGTTTCTAATTATTATTGTAACATCTTAGATGTTCCTTAACTCTAATGTTAAAATTTCTAGAAGTCTCCCCAATATAAAAAAGTAACAACCATTACAAATTAATTTATAAACCCCAGATTTGTTCTAATAAATACATTTGTCCTTGTTATTAAATAAATCATTTTTTTCAATTTGTTATTGGCGTAAAAAGCTGGTTGGATATTATTGTCTTTTGTTATTTTTTATTAACTTATTATCCTGACGAAGAAAACATAGTTTTTGAAACATGTCGATATTGTTAATTAAATAATGGTGTACACAAAGTTATTGTTTTCATTAAATTAAAAATGACCCACAAAGTGAATTTGCCAAGTTTGAAGAAATAATTTAAGATATGTTTTCACTCGGTATAATACTCGTATGTATCTTTTATTTGATAATATTTAAAAAAAAAAATAATAATCAAGGTGCTCAAAAGCAAATAGAACCCGACAGTTGATTATCTAATTATAATTTTTTGCACATTATTTACCGAATTATTTATCAAACGTAAAATCGACTTCAAAAATAAAAATATCTGGATGTATTGTACTGCTCTTGTCATGAAATCGGGATAGCATAATATATTATTCTAGATCATAGA
Source organism: Glyphotaelius pellucidus (assembly GCA_936435175.1). NCBI lineage: Eukaryota > Metazoa > Arthropoda > Insecta > Trichoptera > Limnephilidae > Glyphotaelius > Glyphotaelius pellucidus. The sequence continues at coordinate 28,742,899 of OW386547.1, forward strand.
AAAGATTTTCAGACAACGACGTAGTTTCATAACTATAAAACGGATTTCTAGTATCTATTAAACTGTTATAATAATGTCCGTTTCATTCTTCGAATTGTTTCAGTAATTTATGTCTTGTAACAGCAGTCGGGTAGTAATTAAGAGCAGTTTTAACAACTTTTATTTAAGCTGACAACACAACTGATTTAAGGGTTTAATAAATTAAAGTTTTCATGTGTGTCACGAAAATTGACAAAAAACGTTCATACACCGAAAATTAATTTTACGGCGTCCTTGAAAAAGCTTTTCACAAAAATAACGACATAAACATCAATCAATTGTCATAGTTTTATTGTTATTATATTTTCAATTACATATTGAAAAAGTTGAATTTTCAGAACCTCATTTCCTGGTTTCAGACAGGTGGGATGCATGTCCCCAGTGTTTTTTAGCATATTCATGGATGAACTAACCCATAGGTTTAACAACGCTGGGGAGGGCTGGCACATCGGAGGTCAATGTATCAACAGTATGAGCTACGCAAATGATATGGTTCTGATTGCAGCGTCAATAAGGGGACTACGAATTCTTTTGAAGATTTGTGAAGATATCTCACACGAAACCAACATGATTTATAATGCGAAAAAATAGCGCTATTGATCATAAAACACCGGGTAGGCCCAAAAAATATTTCTCTAGAATTTTTGAACGGTGAACTTCTGAAAATAGTAGAATCGACAAAATATCTAGTCAGTTAACGGATGATGAAGAAAGAGGTGAATATTGAGCATAAAATGAAACATGCTTAGAAGAAATTGTCCATTAGTGAAGAGGACGATCTTCTTAGCTTTTTGCACTACCTTGTACACACGCGAGCTCTGGCCAAATTTCAAAAATAAAACCATGAAAAGGTTTCTGGTGCAATAACAATGCAAGCTGTTTGATGTTCGGACTTCCCGTGCACACAATATACCTCCACAATGTTCACGGAAGGGCGAGTTCCAAGATTTACAGCTCTATTAAGAACCACGATTGTAGGACTGAGAGGAAGGATTAACAACTCCAGAAACCTCGTCATTGAATCCCGTCTGACTTCAGGACCGAGCACAAAAAAACATCGCGGAAAGATATTGGCTCCCACAATGCTCAAGAAATGATTCTATTTCATTTTATTGAAAAGCATTATGTATATTATGCTGAATACTTATTTTCTAAAGAAACTACTCTCTTTTCTATTTTTCTTTCTTTATTTATTTCATTTTATATTTCTTTCTTTTCTCTGTTTCTTTGTTTTCGATTTTTTTTTATTCATTTTTAGTTTGACTTTTTCTACCTTTACTCTTATTTAACAATAATATTTTTTTCTTCTAAATAATCAATGTTTGCGATAATAAAATGTAAAAACAAAAACAAAATAAAAATTAAATTTCTAGAACAACACATAAATACTTGCCGCACATAATCATAAACACGTTAACACCTCAGCACAGGTTCTCCTAGTGAGGTGTTCACGAAACAAACAATAAAACCTACACACAGTTTTACCTTGTCAAACCTACCTTACACCTAACATAGTAATATTAAGGTTTTTTTGTACTACTATAATTATAAACCACTGTAATCAATTGTAAAATGTGTGTTCAAGAAAAGACAATAATATATAAATATCTTTGTTTTAACTATTTGTATTTATACTCCCTATGAGATGTATGGGATTGCACTTACCTCCCTTAATGAAGACCATTATTTTTTTTTTTTTTAATTAAATGAAGACATTATGAGCGAAACTCAATCGAAAATCTGGAAACAGAAAAATCAGAAAAAGATATTGGCACCTCTGGGACTCGAACCCAGGACCTCCCTACTTTCCGGGTTGGGCGCTCTTATCCACTGAGCTAAGGTGTCGATATCAAATTCGGTCACTTTTAATTGTACCATACTTTGACTAAGAACCACCCATATTATCTTCATTTTTCTTAACGCATATTTTTATTGGCTGCCATCTTTATGAATGATTGCAAGATTCAACTCGAACTAAATGCAATCTAGATGGTGTCTGGATAAATTATTATCCATTTTATTTAATGTGCGACATCTATTGACTCTTCTGCAAGTCTGGGATGAATATTATTATTTATTATTTTAACTTATCGACACCTTAGCTCAGTGGATAAGAGCGCCCAACCCGGAAAGTAGGGAGGTCCTAGGTTCGAGTCCCAGAGGTGCCAATATCTTTTTCTGATTTTTCTGTTTCCAGATTTTCGATTGAGTTTCGCTCATAATGTCTTCATTTAATTAAATATTACAGTTTGAGGTTTTACTCATAAAGTTATAATAATAAATAATAATACCATTATTTTTGTTATTATTATGGTATCATTGCCTTCCGACGGAACGGAAATTAAATGACTCTCACAAATAAATTTATATATTTTTTTGTATAAAAAACAAAAACCTCCTTTTTTCTTTTGTGACTAATTAAAATCATTAATCTTACTTTTTCGTTCAGTTAAATATTCACGTTGCGCGTAAATAACGGCGTCTGGAACGGGAAAGATAAAGAAAAACGGAAGACGAATGTTTTTTTCAGGCTGTCACCGCTATCGGTAAATAGGACCACAGGTGTTGTTGGCAAAGTGGATGTGATACAGCCTTCAGTGGAAGGGGTGATGGAAAGCGGCTTACATTATTTTAATGGGGTGTTTAGTCGGGGTGAAATCTCAGTGCCGTATAAGGGAGCTAATTGGAATAATAAAAGGTGTTTGTTCAATTTTAACGAATGTGATGATATTTTATATGAGCGTTCATAGATTACTTTCAGGATTAAGTGGCAATTTTAGAAAGGTTGTTAAGTGTTAATTGAAAAGGTTAATTGTTCATTTGTAGTTAATTGGCGAAAGACTTATAAAATAATTACATCCATGATTGAAATAGTTACGTATACTATGCGCACCACCAACATTCAATAGTTAATTGTATATAATATTAACTTTTTTATGCATAACTTTCTCACCCTTTTTTATTGATGACCTGTGTTTTAATAGATTAAAATAAACTTGCTTAAATCGATAAAAAACAAATGTGTCTAAATCGATAAAAAGTCATATTAAAATGGAATTCTAAAATGAATTGAAATAACTATAATATTATTATTGGATTTATAAAACCGGTTTATTTATTAACAAGTTCTGCTGTGTAATTATTTTTACGCGTGACAGATGTTTTGTCTTCGGAGGCATTATCAAACTATCGTGAAGCCATTTACAGAGGATGTATTTATATTATTTCCATACGGGGAGTTATAATGAAAAACAAATTGATTTTATTTGTATTACCTACACCATTATTGATTTAGTAAAATATTGTAAGTTATTAATGATTGATAATTATTTCTTAAAGATTCCCCACTTATTGACTACAGTTAGCTAAGGGATAATTTTTATAACTTAGGGGTTTCTTTTTTTCTGCATGATACTAACTTTTTTTGGTTTTCTATAACAATTGAACCTTGGCTTAAGCATATCTAGGAATGGTGAGCGAAACACATATTTTTGTTTAATTATCGAACTAGCTTTAGGGTTATAAAATTTTATTAATTTTCAACTGCTCTAAAATACTGAATTTGCGGCCTTTGTTTGTAAGTGTAACAAAGTTTGGTTATTTTATCATTTAGTTGGTATTTTTTTAAGTGGGATATGTTTGGCATATTGTAAAAGTATTTTATTTTTATTTTTAAACAGTCGCATACGTTTTTTGTATTTATTCTAGACCCGGCCACTTTATTCAACATATAAAGTGTTTCATTCGACAAAAAGGAGTTAAGGAATGCCGCTATTTTTTGTTTGGGTTCTTTCCTTTTTTAGTGATGATCCTAAATTATTGTTTGCGCTAAAGTCCACAGACAATAATTTACTCTCCAAATCATAGCGTTTAAAATTCCATGGAACTCGTAAATAAAATCCAAAATATAGTTTTACTGTACAACTGCTAATATTTATTTTTAGACTTAGTAAGCTCTTTTCAACAAAACGACGATTTACCCACGGGTTAGTGGCTTATCCCACTTCTTGCGGAATATTCATGGACTGTTTGAAATGAAAAGATTGAAAACAGAAAAAAAAACATTCTTTCGTCGTAATAATTATTACACAGCGGAATTGGTTTCTAAATAAACTGTTTTCATAAATTGAATAATAGTATTATAGTTATTCCAACTCGTGGTGGAATTCCATTTTTATTCGATTTTTATCGGTTTAAACAGATTTTTTATTCAATTAAATGAAGACAATATCAGCAAAACTCTACCGAAAATCTGGAACAGAAAAATCAGAAAAAGATATTGGCACCTCTGGGACTCGAACCCAGGGCCTTCGGCTTTCAGCAAATATATTTTTAAGATAATTTTGTATTGATTTAATTAAATCTTATAATTTGAGGTTTTACTCATAAAGTTAAAAATAAATAAAAAAATGTTTTAGTTAATAAAATTTCAGACCAGAAATTAAAAAAAAAAAACAGAGGAAAATTAAAGTATAGTATAGTAGATGTAATTATTTTACAAGTCTTTCAACCGTTAAATACAACTGAACAATCAACCTTTTCACATAACTCTTAACAATCTTATCACTTAATCCCGCAAAGAATATATAAAAGGAAAAATACATAATGTTCCCTCGAACAGGGCTATATTTCTTGGGTCTTCGAAAGAGTTTTGAAAGTTCTAGCGACACATACGTACAGATTTTGACTCGGCATCGTTTCAGATAACAAAGATTTATTACGAATGATCATACAATTCATTAGTTAAAGTAACAGAAGGACGATACTACTCTTGGACTATTATTGAATAAGCAATTTTGAATTTGATGTTCGCATTTTAGTAGCACGTGCAAATACAACTCTTCGACTATTACTAATCGAATAAATTAATTCATAATTCTCATTTCCCAATTCCGAAACTTCAAAAATTTGGCAGCGAATTTGGACATGCACGCAATTAATATTTTGAATTCAAACCTTTCTAATATCTAAAATAAGATCCGTAAAATAAGTATTATCGTGTAGGTCAAAGATGGCATAAATTATTTTGCAATCAAGCAAAATTTCCTTTGAAACACAAGTGATATTTTTACCATTGAAAAAATGTGTTTTGTTTGACTTTATTGGACAAAACGATGATTATTTAAAATTTTGGGCTTGGCTTATTTAGATTTTTGACTGGGCGTAACCCCGAACATTATTCTACCTCGAATTCTATTAGTCACAATATTGTAAAAAATGTCATGGCTTTGTAACGAAACGTTGGTGGGCGGAATACACTCAAAAAAATTTATTTCATAAACAACAGAAAAATATTTATTCACATTAGCCAAAATGAAAATAATATTTCTCCATTTCTTTTGTTGTTGAAATAATTAATTATTTTTTTGTGTTTAAAAACATTATTTGCTGTTTCAATTTCATAAAACAAATAATTTCATTTTGGTTTCCGAGAACAAAAAGGACCATTATAATGTTTGTTCAAATTTGTTATATCCTGCGATGTATCTAACGCGAATATTACATATGCACGACAACTTTAATGACTTTGCATGACTACCTTTGTATTCTTTTTCGTCGATCGTTTGTAACGACCATTATGTAGGCTTTCACGGCGATATTTAAGTTGTTCGATGTTGTAGATTGTCAATATTGAGAGTAAACGCGTTCGTTTTTTAAGGTGGGGCCTATGTCACAAGATCAATTTTCGTCAAAGGGTTGGCTATAATTTATTCCGTCCCATTTCAATTAGGTACACCCTTCCATTGTACATAAATTAAATTGTCCCTACATAACAATGATAAATGTATTTAATGCATACCTACCTTTTTCGCAGATATTTAATAAAACAAAACACATTTTAATGTTTTGTTTTTAAAATGTTTTATGGACCTTTCTTATGTTTTTTTTATGGACAGGACGCCTGAGGATTTTTATGATCTTTGGAGATACTAGATATTCTTCTTTTTGCCTTAAAAATGCCTCAATACGTAATTTAAGCTAATTATTGAACAATATACATTATATTTAAATTCGTCTGTATCTACTTTACAACTTATTGAATAATATTTCTCGTGTTGTCTATGAGCGTTAAAACTGTTTTAAAGTGTTTTATAGATTCAAATCATATGTTGCGTTAAGTCATAAATTTCATCAAAATATTTAACACCTATAATTAACATTTCGGTGAGTGTTGATTGACCATTCAAAAGAATTCAAAACATTTAAAAACATACCTGGTTTAATCTTTAAAAACAAAAAAAAACGTCGTAAAATAAAAATTAAGAGTTCATCACTTTGATCCTAAAAATATTTCCAATAATTTTTTCACTCGCACGAACTTTTCGAATAGTATCGTTACGTTTTCCGTTAGATTCGTTACAGAACCTTAATCGCGTTACGTTGCGCCTTTCTGAAGGTTCGAGAGCGTACTAACGGATTCGCGCCAACTTTTCGTGCCAGGCTGTCTGCGAGCTCACGCTTCCATTGGATGAATTTACAGGCAAGTCGAAGGGTGGCTGGCAAAATAACCACCCTTACACGAGAACAAGGGATGAACCCGCAATATCATTGCATTTCAATTCCATTCTATTGATAAGCACCTTTTTGCTTGGTGACGAGTCCGGAAGAATTCTTGTTTTCGGTGGGGTCGTTGGGAAAGCCTCGGCGACGATAGATTGCTTGACGCCTGTGGACGATTTACCTCAAGGTTGATGTTAAGTAATTTTAGAGATGCGTTGAATTTTAATTTAACGAATCTTATCTGAGGTGTGATTTTTAGATTCACAAATTGTTGATGACTGTGTTTAAATATCATATAGTTACAAATGTGCAATATTCCTTAGTCAAATTATTCAAAACAGAAACAATGAATGTTACATGTTGTCAAACTCAATAAAAAAATTATGAGCTAATTTTCAGAATAACGTGAAAAAAATTATTGAACTGATTTTTTATGAACCTGATTTTCATCTGCAGCATCCTTAAATACTACTTTCAATTCTCTTTTATTTGGGAGGCGGGAATGGGTACCGCCGTCCCGAGAACCTTAATTGGATAACCAACACCTCCGCTATAGGTCAACCCAACTAGTTTATACCGTTTGGTGATTTAGCAGGGGTGCCCGGGTTCATGGCGTGAGGTTTGTCTAGGTCTTAGAGGCGGATGACCAGGACACACTGAACCCCAGATTCCTACCCACCCCTTAAACCCATTTCCTTCCCAGAACTCTCCTCCCCTTCCTTTTCTAAAAAAAAACCTCCACACAGCATCCCCATAGCCCTGAGGGAAATTATTTTCCTCGGGTCTTCCTGTGTGGAGCTCATGTTAAAAAAATAAAAAGATATATGTCGCATGATCTTTAGGTACGATTATTTTTTACAACGGACAATGTTAAAACTAACATAATAGTACAAAACTTCACGCTAACTAAACTTTATTGACCTTTATGATTAAGTTTGAAACAGACCACATAAATTAAAGCATACCAACCTAACAGGTAAAACGCAAAAAAAAAATTAAATCTTGCCAACGTAAACGATCTTAAATCGTGGAATAAAATTGTTGGTGAATGTTCAAGACAAAAGTAATTCCGTTGAATAACACTCGAATAAGTAAAACTAAATTATTATGCAGGTACTCGTGTCAGTCAGACATAAAACACGAGCAATATCCGATAATATTTTGCATAGATTATCGCAATCGCGCAAAATTATTTTCTGGAAAATGTAGAAAATAAATAAAATTCATGGTAAGCTTACTTTGCATGTTTTGCAAAACAAAAAAAAATAAAAATAACTGCCAAAAATAATAGATTTTTTGTTAGATTTAACATTATTTTCATTTCTACTGTTTGGTAAAGGTTGTTAATTAAAATAATTCAAGTTGACGTATTGATTAAAACATGTTTTCCGAGAGCAAAAAAAAAGGAAAATGATTACTGACAAACAATTGGGCATACCCGGGTAAGCAACTCTTGTAATTATTATTAGGTAATGCTCAAAGAAAACTTGACATATTATTGGAAATATGTTTATCGGCACAATCTCAAGGGGCAGTGCTAATATTATGTACATATATTGTGGGCCGAGCGACGAACAACGAGCCACGCCTAGCCTTACCGTCAACATGTCGATTTTGTCGTTAAATGCTACAAATGGACACAGCGGATACACACATGAACAACGTTTATTTTCCGTGCTTGGGGTCTTGCCAAGTGAAAAGTGAATATTTAATTTGAATTTTTTTTCAGAAAACAAAAGGTTTTTTTAAAGAGTTTGAGATTCAGAATGATTGCCTAAATTTAGTTTGTGAGACAGTTAAATATAGGGGAAACGATGGAGAAATTTGGTAGTCATGTCTAAATAAGTGGAACCGTTTAATACATGCTTGGTTATTCAAATATCATGATGGCTCTGAATCAAATGATTTAATAATACTACTTTTACAATATTTGTACGTATATTCATATTAATTCATTATTACTAGTCGCAAATTAAATTAATTATGTCGCAATTCGACATAATTAATTTAATGTGTAATATATTTGGGATTGATTTAATGTACTTTTTATGCATAATTTAAGAAAAATGTTAGCATTCTGCACTCCTTCTCTATATGAACTATAAGTGTGCGAAATTTCATACTCCCCCGTCCGCGCAATTTTCGTAAAAAGGAGTACAAAGTTTTTCTTCACGTGTTAATATACTGATGATGAGATATTATCTCACAATAATAATAAACAAGTTAATTTAAAAAAAAACGTCTAACTTTGAAATATTTTTGTTTGTTTTATTTCGGGCCATGCTACCATAAGATTCTGGGTCCAAACGAATGATTAAATACTGCTGAGTGGGTTGACAGAAAAAAATAATAAATAATACTAAAAACAAATGGAAAATAGTTTATTTATTAGGCGGTGTTTTGTGAAAAATCACCCCAAAGGCGCTGTACAAATTGTTCTTTATAGGGTTTATCTAATTGTAATACACTTGAGTAAAGTATTTATTTTTGTGAAAAACTCAAAGCCATTTTAATAAAAGTATAGAAAGTGTTGTTCAAATAAAAAAAAAAAACATACGTAATTGACAAGCAACAAGTATCTTTCGGAAGTACCCCAAGACAGCGTGCTTGATCGAATCCTTTTCCTTGTATACATCAACGATCTGTGTCACCTTCAAATAGAAGGGGAAATTAAAAGTTTTGCTAATGACGCAGTGTTGCTCTTTAAGGTCGCTGACTGCAAAATACTTAATATTTAGGCAGAACTTGGGCCAAATATTACTAGAAATTGTATTGACTCTAACCAATTTACTTCAAATATGATGTTAAAACTAAATTCATAACTTTCAGCATAAACACGAGAAGTCGACCCTCCAAAATAATCCACTTTAAAATACATTCCTATCGCGTAGCACACCCCTCATGCAAATGTCTCCCCAATTACACAAACGGAAAACATTAAATATCTTGGTCAACACCAATTCACGAAATGGGATAGATGTATGGATTCGAAATCATTAAGATTTAACAAGTTGGTCTACTTTTTCGGACGAACGTTTATACACGGACGCAAAAAAAAATAATTCATCTTAATATTTTAAGACATACCTTGTAAAAAGCGTTTTTCCGTAAAATAATTTGACTCGTGCCATCTTGAAAAAGAGATTATGAATTCTCTATTATAAGAGATAAGTGTCATAACCTCACAAAATATTCGCAACACTGAAAAAAGATTTGAACATCGACTGCAAATACCTTAATAAACGGTGACCGGACAACTCGGAATGAAACCAACTCAGAACCATCTCAGATAAGTCATTTAGAGTGATATAAATATAAATATTAAAATTTTATTAAATATGTTATGTTAGGTTAGGGTTATCGGCAAATTTAAAATTATTTTTTTCATAGCTTTTAATGACTTTTCAAGGAAGTGTTGAGTTGACTTTACTCTCAGTTGGCATGGAACCTTAAATAAACACATAAATAAACACATCCTTTGGACAAAAACAAAACATCTGTAGTATTTTTGTATTATAGTTTTTGTACCAGGCTTTAATGTTTTACAATTTAAAACATCTTAAATCCAAAAATATATTTGGAACTGGCTGCAATCCTCATAAGCTATACTTGTGTTACCTTAATTATAATATAATTTTTTTTTTTAACATTAGGTAGTGAATTTTATATTTTAATTTTTTTCTACATTTTATACTAAAACTAAGTCTTAAGTCCTCCATTTTATATGTATAATATATCTAAGTCCACGTTGACAAAGTCATTCACAATCCACGTAAACTCCTAACGTAGAGGAAATAAACAAAATGTTTGTATTATTTTGTTAAGAATAATAAATAAATAACACAATGTGTTTACTTACGTCTTTTTTCACAATGAATGAAAATTATATTGTTATTCTAGTAGAGCTTTTTATCAATATTGAAAGGAAAGGACGGCCTTCGTGGTCCAGGGGTTAGGCTCTTGACTCGCAATCCGTAGGTCGCGGGATTGAATCCCGGCGTGCGCAAATAAATGTTAATTGATTAATTTGTATTATTTCACTATTAATTCATTTATATAGTATATTTGCGGTATGTTTCAGAGTGCAAGATACTCTCAGTATCGCCCTGGTATAAGATCACCTTTCAGATTTGCTTACTTAAAATTGCTTTATCCGTGTTTGGAGACCAGATCTGAATAGCCAGGTACAACCCAACCTTCCTCTTCCCCATCTCCTTCTCCTCCTCCTTCCTTCCGCCTCACAGTCTCTCTGACTCCAGCTGGAACTCTTGTGAGGCATTCAAACATAAAAAAAAAACAAAAACATGTTACCATTTCTAACTTTAAAATTTCATAACAGGGATTATTAACACATTCAATCCATTGTTTGAGTACGGATTAGTTCGTAGAATTTGAACAATTCTTCATGTTTCAAAGTTATAATACAAATTCCGTTCTATTCAAGTACATTATTATTAAATTATGTACTGGTTGTTTCACAATACTAGGATAATAACATTGAAACATCATCTCAGTTTTACCACTCTTGTTTATTTAAAATAACAATAAATAAAACCTTAAGCCCGCGTTCAACGGAAGCGATAAACTAAAGCTCATTCAACCAACCACTGTTTTCTGCGCATAATCTCTTTCACGTTTCGTATAATCATTTACTCGCAGCCTGCGCTTCCGTGAATCTTCCTTAACTGCACGCTTTAGTAAAGAGTAAGTTAATTAGGACAAATGGTGTGAAGTTAACCGGCCAAAGTTTTAAAATAATTAGAATGGAGCTGAAACACCCGCATCCCGCGACCGAGAGGAAACAACCCCTCACAGTAGAAGCTGCGAAGTTTTCGTTTCGATTTCCAGTTTTCGAATTCAGTTGGAAACTAAATTCCAGAGATGATGAATGATACAAATAAATTTCCGACCATGTGAAGCAACAGTTTTGTTAAATTTATTTATTTCTGTTGATGCTTTTATATATTTAAAAAATATGTATTTTTAATTCACCATACAGTTGAGTTTGGTGAGAGAATTCAAGCTCAAATTATCATTCAAGTATTCAGATAAGTAATAAAATATTTTAAATAACAATAACTGGAAATAAATAAGAAAAATACAAGATTAATAATAACAGAAAAAGAAGAGTATTAAAAATAATAACAGATGTGGGCTCTGATGAAAGTTTACGGTAATTTTTCAGTTTTCTAAAATTCTTGAATATTTTCCGTAATTTAAAGAATTAAAGGAAGAATGTTAAGCAGCGGCATACCCCATTTCTACCAATTTATTACATTTGTGCCCTGAACACTTTAAGTTTTAAAGCTCTTAAAAAATATGTTATTCTTGAAGATAATATTTAGACATTCCCCGCGTCGAAACGCAAATTATATGAAATTCCTTCGATAGAAAAAAATCGCAGAACATGCTCCGAAAATTATTATAAACACGTTTGTTGCAGTTCAAAAATACACATTGTGTTTTTAAATGCTGTTTGAGACAAACCCCGCAAGATTTTTGCTCTAAACATTTTCTCAATTTGCCCTTCAATTTTATCGTTTTAAATATTAACGCGCTCTCTCCAACATTCGTTATTACATATCTCTTCATCTTCTTCTTTTTGAGCGGGTATATGGTGCCTTAAAATGAGTAATTTGTTAAGATAGGTAAGTATTTTTAATAATTTGCTTGGTGCTCTATTTTGGGATTTGCACGTTATTCTGATGTCTTGCTGATTATTTAACGAGTATATTAGATTCTAAGTTAGAACGATTTTTTATTTATAAATTTGAACGACTAAATATGTTTATACATTTTGCCTATCGTAGGTATACAATTCATATTGTAGGTTTAAAAAAAGGGTGCTGAACATTTAAATTTTTTTTACAGGATAATCTTAATTAACAATCTTTGGATCATTTTAAGTGAATTAAAAATATTATCATATTATGTTTCTCCCATCTGATAATTCCGTATTGTAATAATAGAATGAAAAATTGCACGGTTCACTCTTTTTAAGTTTATTTACAGTTTTTGTATGATTGCAATTCATATTAATGCACAAAAAACAAATGCTGCTATATAATTTCTTCATTTATTTACAATGGCTGCGTGATATACGTATTTATATAATATTTTTTGCTTGTTTGCACGTGAATTGTTATTAAGAAAGCACATTCCTAGTAATTACTGAGAAAATATTTTTCAATATTACAAACAATATTGAGAAAAAAGACAAGAGAGGTAAGGTCATTATAAAAGAGAATGTATTCATATTACGTTCTTCTGAGTATAGGTATTTCCAACAACGATTTTTTTTATTTCTCGAACCTCTTTACGTTCTCAAGGGCTTAATGAAACATCTTAAGAGTCAAGACGGAGGTAAAAATTAATTAAAAAAAAATTTAGGCTTTCTTATTTATTTATTTATTTACGGACAAATAGTCCATTGAATTATGTGATACGTTGGGAATAAAAATCTTATTTTTTTTCAATAAATAATACATTCTCAACACACGAAAAAGATTTGAAATAATTCAGAATGGACGCAAATTTTTTATCCAAGAACGAAGAAATGAAACAAGTCATGGACATGATGTTTTTATTGAGGGCAGAAATATATATTTTTTTACACTAGCTACCCACAGGCCCTGAGAAAAATAATTCCCCTCAGGACCTAGGTCATTTTTGGTAAAGAGGGTCTTTTTAGGGAAAGATAAGAGAGGAAGTTGTGGCAAGGAAAAAGGTTTAAGAGGTGGGTAGGAATCTGGGGGTCAGTGTGTCCAGGAATGACGGACGTAAATGAATCTATCCCTACCATTGCGGTGCAAGGCACTGTTCCGAGAGTGTCCTGCTGGAGAGGTCAAAAGATCTCCCTCAACCGGTCTCTCCTGATCCGGCCTGCCATGCAGTTGGTGGGCTTACGCATCCGCCACCAAGATCCGGACAAACCTAACCCCATGAAAGCGGGAACCCTTGCTAAGTCACCAAATGTATAGAACCACTTGGGGTGACCTACGGCAGAGGGATTGGTTAGAAAACCAACAGGTAGGTAAGTACCTAGTTACACAACACAGTGTGTTACGATGGAGAAAAAGGAATCAATTTTCCCATGGTCGAAGAGAAAATACGAAAAGTTTCTCTAGTTAAAATGTTCTTGATAAACTTTGGCAAAGTAACATTGGTAATAATTTCGAATTGTAGTGAGAGTTTTCAAGGCCTATAAAACTGTGTTTACAAGGTTCATTTTCTAGCCCCAAGGAGATACGGTTTTGTAATTTTCGGCATGTGCAAACCCTATTAAATAAATTGCCATACCTGAAACTTTGGCTAAGCCAACATTACGAACAGATTACCTGGTCGTGTGAAAGTAATTATTGTAGTAGATAAATAACCAGATTTAGTATAATTGCCATTTTATCTACACATCATGATAAGCAATACGAGTATTTGAAGTACGTAAATTCACGTATTTTAGTATACATCGGGATCCTGCAATTAGCACTGGGTAAGTTAAATTATAGTTTAATATGGTATTATCTTTGTAAAGGTCCATATTAATTGATCAAGAACTAAATGATTTTCGTTAACGTTGAACATTATATTATTTCTAAATTATTAAAATGTTTTTTTTTTGGAGATCAATTATCAGAAAAATAATTTCACTCGTCAAATTTGTAAAATGTGTAAATATTTCACAATTTTTTTCAACCCTTAAGTCTTTTGTGCAAAACATTAATAGATCATGAGGGAAAGTAAACACGTGAGAAATAACTTGTAGTGATTCAGTGTCCTGCCGTTATAATAAAGCTTTTCTGCCATGATTGATTAAGATTATTCATTAAAAATTAAAGGTGTTACTTTACTTGTATTATATTGTTCATAAATTTGACCCTTTTTTCAAAATGTGTAATTTCTTCGACAGGCCGGATTGCATTACACGTTCCACCGCTAATGGCTTTCAGAAAAGTGGAGAAGTTGTTTTCAATTTCAAGCGCAGCGTCAGGCGACTACAGCATTTTCTAAGCGTGTTGCCAATTTTCAGTTCTCGGGATCTATTCAGCACAATTTCTGAAAGAAACTGGCATCGGCTGGAATTTCGTGATGCCTAACCTACCAACATTACCTTCTTGCCTACTTCGACATTCATCCTCTTTGAGAAGGGTGTAGTGCCAGCTATATTATTTTACCGTTATTCGGTTTTCGTTTGGCTATAAGATCTGGCAAAACAGGGCCGCCTGTCAATTACATGCAAAAAAAGATGAATTGAGAAAAGCGAAATTTGAGTTTTATTAATGCAGTGGGTTTTCGATAAATCCCTCTTCGTGCTTGAATAAATTTTCAGACAAACTGCTTCAAGGCAAACAAAAGAATTACACTGAAAATAATTATTCATAATTCTTTTTTGTATAAAGTCAACGGTCCGTATTAAAAATATCTGAAATATATTAATTTGTACGTATTAATCTACGCTGCGTATAAAACTGATAATATTGCAAAAGCACAGAATTTCTCAAATTAAAATTATTATGTTAACGTGTAATAAGGATCACGGTTTTGAGTGAATGCATTTTACTACGTGAAATATTTAAAAAATCAAAACGGTACTTGATGTATTTTGGATTTGTGTTGTGTCTTGAGACAGATAAGTGAAACATAATTTAACGCCAGAACTGAGATATCTTTTGGTGCTCCGGTCCAGTTTTGGAAATAATTTAAAATTTTGAGTTCAACCTTTACGATATACCAACGGTACTCCTTTCTTCTCAACTTTTGGCTTCTTATTCCATGATGTTGACTAATGTCGACAAATACTGTTGGTCTGATTTGAAACGAAACAATAAAATTTCGCTGTTATTATTATGTTATTATTGTTGAGTCTACTATGTCTAATAATAAAACTCATTTATTAATCAGCATTTCAATTTTCATTCATTTTTTCCTAACTTCCGTGTGTAGACTCTTTTATCCTAAATTTAACGTCTGTGTCACCTTTCTTCTGAATTTCTCTATACAATTTGTCTATTTTATCTTTTATCTATGGTAGTTCTGTCAGCTTTCTCCACTTCAACACGGGCTTGTGCCTAGCATGGTGGTCAAAAAATCCTAAAATTCATGTAACAGAAAATTCAATAAATAAATAAAACTTAAAAAATAAGTTATTATGATAGCTTCGATTTCATTTTTTTGAAATTCATTCTCCATTTTAGAGCCCCAGAGCTCATAACTCAAATGAAATCTCTGTCACTTGCTATTCATCTGAATAAATTAACGCGAATACAATAATATTCTGTACAAACATAAGTGTTTTTACTTAAAAAAAAGGATAACCTCAAATCTTCTCAATCTCTGTGCCCGCATCCCTTGGCTTGGAAAACAAAGAAGTCATAATACAGCTGCTCAATTTAAACATGACGGCAGACTGTCCGGAGACCACACCAAGGGACCGTCCAATTATAGCATTTTCCCCAAGATCTACTCCAAATCCATAGTTTTCCGTCTTCAAAGAGTAAAAATACAAAAGCTTGATTGATTTATAAAACTATTTGTTAGGGATGAAAATATAGGGCCCAGTAAAACTTGATGATTTTTGGAAAACTCCATTTTTAACAAACAAAGTTTAAAAATTTTAATGCTAATTCTACCAAAATAAACAAATTCCCGGCTATATACAAAATGAGGTCGGTTTTGGGAAAATACGGTGTATATTGGTAAGTTTAATGTCCATGCCAGGTATTTTTGAAGTCAATTTAAGGTTTGAAATTGGATAATTATAGTTCCGGGGAGCCAACTGTTGAAGGATTAACTATTCGTCGCTTCATTTCTTATTTGTTCAACAAACCATTTTGGTTTTTGTTCAATCTCCACTTTAAAATTAAAAATAAAGTATAAAAAATGATAGTTAATCACTTAACTAAGAATTATGTAAACTAATGAGACCTTGACCTTAACGGAAATAGTTTTATCTTAAACACCTGTCATAATGTTTCATTGAAATAATGAAAGAAAACATTCTCCTCTTGTAAAATTTTCTAATGATCTGTTGGACAAAAACGAACTAAGGCGACGTATTGGATCACTAACACATATAACTGAAAACTTCTATTACTGAGAAGCAATATAATTCATCTCGTAATGATGTTATTAAAACTTTAGCCTCCCAAGTTTTCTCAGTAATGAGAAAACACAGTAATACAAGAATTACTTGCTTCCCATCGGAAGCTTATCTTTTTTGAAAGATTTTCATGATACAAGATTAGACCCTTTAAATTAAATACTTCATGGATGAAATTATGCGGAGGTAATTATTATGAACGTAATACCAAAATTGATATGATCTTATTTTAATTAAAATCTATTGAAAGAATTTCACTAAATTTTATTAGGAACGCCTTCAAGTTACTAATAAGTCTTGTTGGGATCATTTTGGAAAATATTATGTCTTATTATTATTTTCTTATTATTGATTGCTTTTTTGGCAACGAAAAATGAGCTAAAATTGATAAAATTAATTCGTCCGATTCGTTAACCGATTCTTCGTAAATATGAATCTAATTAGGATTTCACGTGTAGCTTCATCTAAACGGTTTCCTTCACTCTATTTGTATTATTCTACGTTTATTGAACTCAAAAAGCCAGCGACAGAAGTATGAAGTACTTATTAGAACTGTCTTATAATGTGAAAGATTCCCTGGAAGTTTTCCAATTCTCGGCCCAATTGAGTGGCGTAAAGCACTACCACGTTTCTGGTGCAGCTGCAAATGAGATTGTGATCCGACTCTCAATTGAATGCTAACGGTGGTTGTGAAGCATCGTACTTGCGGGAAAAGAGAGTTATAATAATAAATCTTCTACGCCTTGGAGGAATCAAACTTTGGATTAACCCCTCTTGTTTCGACAAACATATCGCGTCATCAAATATTCCCGCTTGAAATTCAATTTCAAAGAGATTCGCGGTTTTTGATCGTACCACAAAACAAATAACTGTAATTGAAAACAGACGAAATACTCTTCGACATTTAAACGTAAATGGATAATTGAAAATATAAACATTTCGAACGCAATTTTTTTTTCTTTTAAACTATGTTTACCACTTACACATGAAACATAAAAATACACTTAGTTGGACAAGCATATTGCGAAGGTTATTTTCACTCACTTTTTTCACTTGAAATATAAACAATGATTATTTTTAAAAAATGCAAACCTTTACCGGGCTTCCGTTTTATGGAATTATGTCAAATTGCATGAGAACATCTGAGGTTAACATTTAAATGCAAAGCGAAAGCTTGTAGTTATGTTTTTCCAAATTTATTTTATTTAATGTTCGGGAGCTATTGCATTAAATTTGTGAGGTGATGATGATTTTTTAATTTTACATGATGGTAGGTACTTAGAAGCAAAAAAGAAAAATTTTATTTTTGATAAACAATTTTTTTTTTATTCATTTGAAGCAGGTACTTTGTGATATGACATCATTTAAAATTAAATAATGGCTTTGTAAGTGTTCTAGTGCTATGTAAATAAGATTTTTTAACTTATTTAAAAGTGACTCTTATTGACATTCATCGTCGTTTAAAAGATATTTATGGAGACGATGTCGTTGATAGGTCTACTTAAATCGGCGGGTAATAAAATTTCGTGATTGTTAGCCTGGAAAAACCAAAATTGTTGATATAAAACGCAGCGGACGTCTTATCACTGCCACAGACGAAAAACATCGCCAACTTCTCGACGATTTGATTCAAAATGACCCGCGAACCACTCAAAAGTGTATCAAAAACCATATTGGAATATTCAAGAAACGTATCGGCTTCATTATTGAACAATTGGGATACCGTAAAATCTGTGTACGATGGGATGCAACAAGACATCGCTCGACCACACACTTTGCAACTGCAGAGGCTCTGCGAAACCTGGAGTTTGAACCGATTCCGCACCCTCCTTACTCCCCCGATCTTGCGCCTTGTAATTTTTATTTTTTTCCTCTACCCAAGAAAGATCTCAAGGGTATTCACAACACCCGGATGATGAGGTGAAGGCAGCCATTAAGTCCTTGATTCGAGGAAAGTCTAAAGAATTCAGTGACGGAAAAAAAACTTGGGAGAATGTACACTTAATTAATTAACTAATTTATTTTAATGATTTGTTTCATTTTTTATGTGTGTAAAATTAGAGGTTTGATAAAATTAGTTTTTTGTAATTAAGATAATTTTTTTTTCAATTTGATTTTAATTATTTTATTTTAGTTTGAATATTTTTTTATTTTTTATTGGAGGCATCGCTGTAAACCAGCTGCATTCCAAGCAAAATCCTGAATTGTAGCAGAACAGTGACATTTTCATCAGTAGATTCAGTGATAAATGAACGAAATGAGTAATTTTGTAAAAAATCTTTCCTTTTTTTTTTAAATTTATTTATTTATTTATTTTATAAATCAACAAACAAGTCCCGCTAAGCCAATAGCAATTGACTTGACAGCAGGTACTTATAATTACTTACAAATATATTTAAAGTTATAATTTACATCTTGTATCTACAGTTTAAACATTTTTTCATAAATTTTATCATAAGTATCAAAATAAATATTCTTTTTCCAATAACCAATTTTTCACCATATATTTAACCTTATTCATAGAATTATGTTGCTTTATATTGTCAGGTAATAAATTAAATATCTTCGGTATGTTGTATTCAAATGTTCTCTGTCCGTACTTATTATTAAATTTCGGAACTATTAACCCGTATTGATTTTAAAGCTTAAGAATTGTACTTTAATGTAACTTTTGCCCAATCCAGCTATTTGTTTTTGTTTTACAAACATGTGTGCATTACTTTTCAGTCTACCCTCATACATTTGAACACAGCATGATTGAAGCGTGAGTATTTTTAATTTTTATTCTTCGCAGAAATTCTATTAGCTGTTTTGAAAAATGTCGAACTCTGTGTTTTGGCATTACGTGCACATTTTTTTTCTGTCGGATATTAAACATAAATTAACAATTAAAACTATATGATCCTGTTCATACTAATGGGCAAAAATGAAAAAAGAGCACTTTGTTGTTATTTTTCAAATAAATAAAAAAATTAAACCTGGGTGCAGCCGGATAAAAAGTGGAAGGAAATGATTTTATGTTCTAGGTGAGTAATAGAGAAAACGAAAACTGTAAAAAATCCCTGAGGTTGCGTTTTAGGTACTAACATTATTTTTTTTTGTTTCAGCAAACTGGCTTCTTTTTTCCGAATTACCAACATAAATATTAGAAAGTTGACTAAGCTCAAAGTTCCAGTAAATATCTCTTTTACTCTAAAGCTTTTATTTCCTGCTCATTCTTGATACAAAAAAATTAAATTTTCCAGATGAATTTACAGTCCTGGCGCCGCTCCGGGAACCATTTATAGGATAACCAACACCTCTGCCATAATAGGCCTCCCCAAGTGGTTCCCTACGTTTGGCGACTTAGCGGAGGCATCCGGTTCGATGGGATGAGGTTTATCTCGCTCTTGGCGGTAGTTGCTTCCATCCCTCAGCTTCATGGCAGGCCGGTTGAGAGAAAATCCTTGTCCTCTCCAGCCGGACGCTATTAAACCATCGCCTTGCACCGCAGAGAAAGGGATGAATCGTACTGAACGCACTGAGCCCCAAATTAATACGTCATTTCTTTTTCAGAAATATACCCTCCACACAACAAACCCAAAGACGAACTAGGTCCTAAGGGAAATTATTTTATTCAAGGCCAACTTTGTGAAGATAAAATTTTTAACTAAATCGTGTATGAATAAAAACGTTAAAATAGTGAAAATGCTAGTAACAATGGATTATCGCTATAATAGAAGGCTTTGATATCTGCGTTAAACATTGTTGCATAAAAAAAAATCTAATGGTTTTTTTCGTTGTATTGTTGATAAATTTTTAATTTTTGACTTTAGTGGAAAAATTGCAAAGAGTAAAACCCTTAAGTCTTTTCTCGACAGAGGTATTTGAATTCAACCATTCGTCTTTGCAACAAAGCGAATTCTTTCTCCGAGTCTGAAGTTTGAAAGCAATTTAAAAAAAAAGCCATAACTTCGTGTAAGTATTTTGTTAGTGGCTCCAGACGAGCGTTTAGTTTCGGAAAAAGTCTTTTAGGGAACGACTTTTATTGTGTTAAGATATGTAATAAGAGAGGTAATGTGTAAAGATATAAAGTCTTCATAGGAGACACTTAAATAAAATAGATAATAATATTTCAAAAATAATTACCTACAGTAAAATTTTTTAAACACTGATAAAAATATTTTTACGCTACACAAGAAACATTGATTCGTTGACGGGTAACCAAACTGACTAATCATCAATAAAAATTTAATTAAATAATTATTATCATAATATTTATAAATTATTTAATTAAGAAAGTAAATGAAGAACAAAAAAAAAGAACAACAATTATAGAAAAAAATAAATCTTCGCAAATTTCATAGCTCTTGGTTGAAGCTACTTCGATTACTCACTAGAAAAGATTTTCGCAAAGCATATCATTGATGGCCGGCGTAGTCCAGCGGTAAGGCTCTTGACTCGCATTCCGAAGGTCGCGGGATTGAATCCCGGCGTGGAAAATAAATTTTATTTGATTAATTTGTGTTATTTCACAATTTGTTCATTAAAACTAATATATATATTTGCGGCACGTTCCAGAGTGGAAGATACTCTTGGTATAGTGAAAGATACGCCCTGGTGTAAAACCAATGTTCAAAACTGAAACGTTGGTTTAATGGCTTTAGCCTTTAAACCAACGTTAAGAATAGCCAGGTTCTTTCCACCTTCCTCTTGCCCATCTCCTTCCCCTCCCCACTACCTTCAGCCTCACAACATACCCTAATTGGGGATTCCATAATCTCACGGGCTCCAGACGAGAGCAGTTGGGACTCTTGTGCGGTATTCATTTAAAAAAATAATTTTAAAAAATTAACTGAAATGTTTAATTTTACAATTTTGTCTTTGATAATAATCTCCAAAAATATTTAATTGAAAAATTTCAAGTCGATGAATCCTATTGTTTATTTCTGCGGAACAGAGTGGTATGTAATTTTCCATCAACTTTCTCGGTGATTCGGTGGTCAACAAGGGTGTATTCCATGAAGATGCATTTTGCACTTTCTATTTTTCCCTCTTTGGAAAATAGTGGAGCATGTTTATACGATTCTTACTTCGTCTAAAAAGTTCATTTAATTTAGTATGAACGCTAATAATTCATAAATTGAATGCCTTGCCCGGAATAATGTTGTATCCAAAAAAACTAACAATGTTGAGTTGTTGTGTTGTTGATGGAATAATGATGGGTAGGAATTGTGGTTATGAAATTTTTTTAGGTCTATTAGAGTTTGGTTTGTGGAAGAATGTTGTATAATGCCATTTATCAAAATCACGGCGCATGGTTTAATTTATGGGAATAAATGGAGAAAACGAACGTCTTTTAGGTTCAACTAGAAATTCTTCAAAGCCAAGAAGCTGAAGGATGCAGGAAAGTAGAATTTGTAAAGAAAAAATATTTTTAACCCTTTTTTTTTAAGCCGTTGAAACAGTTTTGTGGAATAATGTTGTATGTTGATTTCAAGACAATATCTAGTAATAATGGTTTCATTTACTAACATCGTTTTTTTGCTTTTTAAGCTCAAAAACTTTAATGGCATGTGTACATTTATGTTAGAAGGGCATGTTGCCTTCTGTAAGGTCGTACCTTACAGAAAGAGTAAAAAAACGTTTTGTGGAATAACGTTGTATGCAAAGCGTTCATATTCCACATTATTCCACAAATTCAGCGTAAATTCTAGTAAATACTCTAATTAAATTGCCTTTCTAGACGACTTTTCAATTTAAACTCTTAAGAATTGTATGTTGGATGTATTTTAAATATAAAATTTTATGAAACGTAACTGGTTTCGTTTTTTCAATTTTCCTCGGAACTTGAATATTGTTGGATACAACATTCTTCTGGGCAAGGGCTCAATTATTAAGACACGATACTACAAACATTTTGTCGTCATTTTATGAAATATTCGGTGGCAAAATGAAAAATTTAACTCTCAGATTGTTGCTCAGGGTGCTCTCAGGGTGAACTAAAAATTAAAGAGTACCTAGCCTAGGTTTCCATTTTCTACGTAGTTCTAAATTTTTAGCATGTAAACACAGAAAACATAAAAGTACATTTTGTAAAAGTTTATTGTCTCATTGCACTTTTGCTTCGTCCACGTTGAAAGAGAATCGTCGTAAAACTGGTGATGCTTTTATTTTTTACGACCTTGCACTGAAATTGGGGAGTTGGCTGGAAGAGATACTTAAGTGATTGAGGGACTTCTTTAATATCAACATTTTATGCCCTCTTTTATGTTTTCTATAAAATTTAGTTATTTTTGACATTCTCGTGTGATTTTACACGACAATATTATAAATAGACTCCTACTATGGCTTATATAAACTCACTCTCTCTATCTCTCTCCCTCTCCTGTTAATCTCCGAAATCCCCGTAAATGGGGCTATTTTTTTTCAAATAATTTGAATGCTTGATTATAGAATATAAAACCCTTCCGTTCATTGTTGCTGTAGGTGTAAATTATTGTTTTCGAAAAAAAACATATTACAGCTACTTACTTTTAATATTCTGGGTGCAAAGGATCCCACAAATTTGAAAAATTTTACTATTATCAGTCAGACTCTCTCGACCCATCGCCTTGCACCACAGTGAGGAGGATTATTCATACGTCCGTCACTCCTGAGCACATTGACCCTTTGATTCCCCACTACTTTTACCTTTTTCCTTCTTAGAACTTCCTCTCCTTCCTTTCCCTTAAAATACCCTCCACACAGTATCCCCAAATGAGGGATTTGTTTTCCTCAAGGCCTCCTGTGTTGAGCTATTATAACAAAAAATATTTATCTATTCTTTCATGTTCTCCGTAAAACAGTTATTCGCCAATATATCACGGAGAACATTACCAAAAGATAGTTACTGATTTGTATGTAAGTGACTTTGAAAATGTCTATGATCAATGCCGAATCGTTAAGACCTTGAGCTCTGTTGATCGACGCCTTCTGATAGGCAGAAGTCCTTGCTTTCGGAACATAAAAAAGTGCCTGAGGTCTCCCACGAGTACACTTATTAGGGACATTAAAGTAAACCTCTTTCAACATTGGTGGATTCCGCATAGTTCCAGAGATTAACTTAAAAAAAAATTGTACGTGCTGTAAGGTGTTGAAATCGAGCATTCCTTTTAAGAAAAATGATCGAAACAGGAATGAATAGTAGCTCTACATATTCCCTCCCATATATGTAATGCATAAACCGCGGTACTTTTTTATTTCTACGATATATTTTTGTTTAGAAGAGGGCCAAATAATGGAGCTAAAGCTTCCAGAATGATGATTCATACATTCTCCGTATTGCGTTTACAGACGTTCGCTCTAGTAGAAAACAGTTATGCAAATATTTAACTGCTTTACGAGCAACCCGTCAAAAGTTTTATTCCACGACTCTTTTCCAAAGCACCTTACTAACAAAGTAAGCAAAATTCATGTCTTATAGTTCTAAAAGCGGAAAGTATTTAATATTGTTACGTTACAAATAGACCGCCAATATAGAGGCGCGCGCACTACCCCCTCCCGCGAGCGACAAACCGAGCTGTCGCTAGACCATCTCGAGCGGCAAGCGGCCAGTCTTCAGCAAGCGAGCTTCCCGGGCCCACGTCCCGCGCGAACATGTGCGACACAAGTTCAGTTTCGCCGGTTGTGCACTTCCGGTGTCCGCTTGGACGCTGCTGAGACCGGGAGAACAAGCGCGTAAAGCCGCTGTTGGCCCATAAACCAAACGTGAGTCAATTACCATGTTACCCTTTGTGTGCAAATAATGTTTTAGCCCTAACCACGCGTGTAGAGAGCAGAGACTGACGTTCAAACTAACTTTCAGCTAGGATCGTTCCTCTTATGTATTATTGTGTCTCCTAGAATTGAATAAACTATTTATGTGATAACCTACCGTGTTTTGCTTGTCGAGAGAGGCCCTGGGGGGATGGAGAAGCGTGAAGTTCCGAACCACAAGCACTAGCCTTGAGGTTAAAAGAAACCCTGCTTGCACCGAACCTGAGCTAGTTTTTATTTGGGGCAGATACAGCAACTAATTTGTATTAAATATGTGGGAGCTTTCTCCAACCCTGCCGATAGCATCAGCACGCACGCTGACGCTAACACTGGCGCTAAACGTGGGGCCATTTAAATTTTTTTCTGTTCCACCACGGCCTCGTTCCCAAGCAACAATTGTAAACTCTGAAATGTTATTATGATGTATTGTTTATTCCCAATTGTCTAGCACTTCCAACAGGAATCTCGGCGCGAACGTAATTTCGAATCACAATTTAAATTATTACGGGCGCGATTTTATCATTTGTGACTCGTCACTCGACAAAATATTACCGGTATTCCAACGCAAGGTGCCCAACCTAGGAAGTTGTCGCTGCGAATAATACAGTGATTACAAAGTGTCGGCCGATTAAAATTGCTATTTTCAATACAAGTGAATAGTGGAAATAAACACAAATTAAAGAAGAATTTATTCAACAATTAAAATCATGTACATGATAAACAAATCATCCGCTTGGTCTCGAAAGTGCTAAATATTTTTAATAATATACTATATTGCAGCACGCTGGTACGTCTCTTAAACGGACACTTGCTGACACCTAGGGAACAAGTGGATTTAAATTCTTTCTGTCATTTGACAATTAAGTATTTTTGACTCTGTCGTCTGCTGAAACCGGGTCATGCCGAATCACATTCGAATAATGCAAAAAATACTAAATTCGCGTTGACGTGGATTCCTTGACATCTGACACTATAATACCTTGTCAATTGACAAAGAAGGTAATATCTTGTCGAAAAGACGAAGGGAATTCGCGTGTAAATACCAGAAAATTGGTGCTGTATAAAATCAGGCTATAGGAAGCCGCGTAATGAAACCATGCCCCCAAGATATTGTTGAATTCTCAAACAAATTACTTCCACGAAAACTTGTGAAAATTTTTCCGATTTTTTCCTTTTTTCGATTTTTTTTTAATTTTCGAAATTTTTTTTCCAAAACGCTTGGATTTTTTCTTAAAAACGCATGGCCAGAGGAAAATCGCTGCCCAAATTTTCTCCAGTTTCGGACTCTGAAAATTTTTCCGATTTTTTCCTTTTTTCGATTTTTTTTTAATTTTCGAAATATTTTTTTTTCCAAAACGCTTGGAGTTTTTCTTAAAAACGCATGGCCAGAGGAAAATCGCTGCCCAAATTTTCTCCAGTTTCGGACTCTGAAAATTTTTTTTCGATTTTTCCTTTTTTCGATTTTTTTAATTTTCGAAATTTTTTTCCAAAACGCTTGGATTTTTTCTTAAAAACGCATGGCCAGAGGAAAATCGCTGCTCAAATTTTCTCCAGTTTCGGACTCTGAAAATTTTTTCGATTTTTCCTTTTTTCGATTTTTTTTAATTTTCGAAATTTTTTTTTTTTTTCCAAAACGCTTGGAGTTTTTCTTAAAAACGCATGGCCAGAGGAAAATCGCTGCCCAAATTTTCTCCAGTTTCGGACTCTGAAAATTTTTTTTTCGATTTTTCCTTTTTTCGATTTTTTTAATTTTCGAAATTTTTTTCCAAAACGCTTGGATTTTTTCTTAAAAACGCATGGCCAGAGGAAAATCGCTGCTCAAATTTTCTCCAGTTTCGGACTCTGAAAATTTTTTTTTCGATTTTTCCTTTTTTCGATTTTTTTAATTTTCGAAATTTTTTTCCAAAACGCTTGGATTTTTTCTTAAAAACGCATGGCCAGAGGAAAATCGCTGCTCAAATTTTCTCCAGTTTCGGACTCTGAAAATTTTTTCGATTTTTTCCTTTTTTCGATTTTTTAATTTTCGAAATTTTTTTCCAAAACGCTTGGATTTTTTCCTAAAAAGCACGTGGCCAGAGGCAAACCTCTGCCCAAATTTTCAAATAACCCAAACACTTACAAATACGCGTTTTTTCGCAGAAGCATTTTGTAAAAAAAAAAAAAAATATATACGTCCCCAGTGGTCAATCCCTGGCAAAAATTTCTTTCCAATTACGGATAAAGAGTCGAGTTCTCGTTTTTCTCCCAACGTAAGGTCACCCTGACACGACCCTATACACTATGGAAGTCCCTCAAGTCACGCTGGGTATAATCCCCCACATTTCTACGTCAAAAAAGGAAGAACTACTACAGGCCCTGAGAAGTAGAAAGATTTCTCCCAGGAATAAATCCAAAAAATGCCTTATTCAATATGCTTCTTTCTACAACAAAAAGTACATCAGGAAGCACATCACGTTCAAGGAAGAAGACATCGTCTGGAGGAGAAACAACACTCTGTCACAAGGTGCGCTGTACTTCTCTGCCAAATTGGCACCCCGTTTTGTAAAGACGAAAGTCCTAAAGAAAATCTCAGACCTGGTTTACCGATTGTCCGACATCTCTGGTAAACACATAGGTAACTACCACATAAAGGACATTGTAAAAAGTGGGAACATGGAAACAAACTCCATTGCCACGCCCGTATAACCCCAACGGTTATTCCGTGACTCCTAGCAACCATTCGTCTACACCGTGACATGGATCACTATGGAAGTCAACCCTTTTGTTTCGTCACTAATGAGCGGCCTCTCGTAAACGATTGTCACTCATTGGGACACTCAAACGAAACCTTTCTAGCTCTGGCACAGTGGTGTCAACTGTAGCCAAAGTCATGGAAGAAATTATAATTCTCCCTTGTGGTTTCGTTTCATTTTATTTTATTTTATTTTTGTTTGTATAAATATCTCGTCATCATCAGTCATTCGCCTCTAATTGCTGCCCCAGGTGTCAAACCTTGGAAACATCGTTTTTTCTAAGCATGCACACCTCTACCTGAAATTGATCACTTCGGAGAAAGGAATTCCCTGTGGCTTACTGCAAGTAGTCAGAGACTACGTGCCCAAGGTTTTGTGCATCGTCACAACTCGCAGCATCATATTTTCACATCATCATGTCATACCTCGTCACCCCTTTCTAAATGTTAGAAAAATCTTTTTTGTACATTAAATATCGGGTCCTCGCCAAAGTGCATCTAACCCTTATGTCATATGTAGTTAAATTAGGTAAGCAAACCTGTGTAAACCCACGGCGGTATCAGATGTTTGCTACCCGTTCTAAGTTTTTTTCTGTTTTTTAAGAAAATAGAATGGCGCTCAATAAATAACCCAAATTGCTCTAGCTCTCCCCAGAACTGGATGTGGAGTCTGGAAAGTATCGTTATAAAAGGGACAACTTTCAACGTGCCTCTTCATTAACGATAAATTTTTTTACAACATTTCAGCAACATTGAGTCACCCTGGGTCTCAACTGCTCAAACTGAAATTTTGGGGTTGCTTTGTTGTGACTTATCACGTGCAAAGTACGAGGTCACAACAAGAAGCCAGGTCTCCAAGTGAACCACCCTGTGAACAACCCATCCCATTATTATAATTTTCATAACACCAAGGTGTGTCCATCGCAGTCTGTTTAAGTAAGTAAAACCTAAAAGGTCTTAAACACTCAAATCGGATCAATGTAAATAATTTTCCTTGTCAAACAACGATAAGCGCATGTCTTGTATTGTTGCTACCATCGTACGTGTAAGTACAACTAAAAGTTGTACCATCACGATACGATACTCTGTGCATAACACCAAAGTGTGTTCATCGCAGTCTGTTTAAGTAAGTAAAACCTAGAAGGTCTTAAACACTCAAATCGGACCAATGTAAATAATTTTCCTTGTCAAACAACGATAAGCGCATGTCTTGTATTGTTGCTACCATCGTACGTGTAAGTACAACAAAAGTTGTACCATCACGATACGATACTCTGTGCGTAACCAAAAGGGTTGTACCACAAAGGATCTCTTTTGCGGTAAGCTTAGATGAAATTCACATTCCATCAGCACGCCAAAATTTTTTGTCCCTTAATTGTTGAAGTATAAAATCTTGGCCAGATCTTCAAATATGTTTTTGCCTTTGTGCAAGTCTTTAACGTACGCTAATATGGATTTATTATGCTACGGTATTGTTGTACTAAGTACATCAGTATGTCTCGCCGTCTGTATTGAATAGGTACCTTTATATGAACGTTAACCTTTGTTGCCATCATAGGTGGGAACCTTATAAAATCTGCCGTCATAGATGGGAATCTCAGAATATCTACTAAATGCGATACGGGGAGCCCGTTATAATTACTCTGTGGGTTTTTGTCAGAAATGTCATAAATACCTAGTCTTTTGCACCTCCCTTCAATACTGGGCAACCCAGTTGTAATTCGTTCATTGTTATCCGTGAAGACGTTATAAAACTTACTTGCAAATCTTTTGATTTTGCAATCTTGTACGCTATACGTGAAGACGTTATAATACTCACCATGAATCGTGCGAACGAAATAATATCAAACCTTTATGTGTGAACTACTCAATGTAGTCCACACCCCTTTTTTGTAATCATTAATATGCCCGTGGACTTCCTGTCACAAGAACCCAGGAACTATCTACTATCTCAAAAGGACTAATCATACGCTTCACTCATGATTATGGGGCATCGTGTCGTGGGAGTTAAGTTGATGGACACAAAAATACCTAACTCGTTGTCTGGGAGACGAACAAAGAAAATCCCCAGGTTTGTGAGATTTGAGCAAGGGTCTGTCATTTCTCGCAAACAAGTAGGAGAATAAAACGACCCCTAATCTTCTGCCCAATACACGTAGAGGATTAGACTTTTATGTCAGTGTATTCTTTTGTCCAACACTATCAAATATTATTGTAATGTGCCAGGATGACTGCTGTAGACCTTGTTTCACCTCCACCCAGAGGTCGAATTTCGGAAATAGCCGAGTCCCCAGCAGTTTTCTTCGTTCAAATGTTCCCAACTATCACCCCTCCCCTTCCTCGAAATTATCCGTGAATGGGGATATATGCGTTACGCACTTGGCGTTTCGTTTGTCAAATGGGACAATCTTCATACGCGGATCCTTTCAACTTCCTACTCCTTTCCCAGTTGTCATTATTGTAATGTGCCAGGATGACTGCTGTAGACCTTGTTTCACCTCCACCCAGAGGTCGAATTTCGGAAATAGCCGAGTCCCCAGCAGTTTTCTTCGTTCAAATGTTCCCAATTATCACCCCCCCCTTCCTCGAAATTATCCGTGAATGGGGATATATGCGTTACGCACTTGGCGTTTCGTTTGTCAAATGGGACAATCTTCATACGCGGATCCTTTCAACTTCCTACTCCTTTCCCACTTTGTTATAACTAATCTTGTACGCAATGTTTTGTTTTTCGAAAGTAGAAAAAATGCTACCGTATAGACGTGAGCATAGGTCATGGAAGACCAACTTCTTTCGAATGGGGAATTTTGTTATACGTACAATCCCTCAACCACGTATTCTTGGAAATGTATTTGGTAAAAAAAAAAAAAACCAAAAGGGGTTACACAGAACCTGTCCTTGAATACGTACCTTTGTAACATGTATTAGGCATTAGCCACATTTAGTTAGCTCTCTCTCCGTCTCTCTCTCTACACGCCAAACAAATCCAACTTTTTCTCAACATGCACACTTGTTTCTCTCCAAACTTTTTTCATCATTGGTCTACTAGGCAGGTAAACTTCAAGAATTTTGTTCTAATAATAATTTTTGCCGGATTTTAAAAAAAAAACCAGCAGCTCTGCACCCTATCTACATCTGCGCCTCTTCATGCTGCCCTCGCTACCGTCACGGAGGTCCCTTGCCTTCAATCCCTGCGTACCAAAAGCACCCGACCGCATCTAACATAACCTAGTGTGAGTCGTGCGTGTAGTTGCGAATTGTATCACCACAAAGAACCGACACTCAAAACAAACCCGAGCACGCCAGCTCTAGGTTGGTTCCTGTTCCTGTTGCCATTGTGCAAATGCTCTGCTGCCATTATGCAAATATTCCTGCTGCATAATACAAATGTTCCTGTTGCCCTTGTGCAAATGTTCCTGCTGCCATTATGCAAATGTTCCTGCTGCATAATGCAAATGCTCTGCTGCCATTATGCAAATATTCCTGCTGCATAATACAAATGTTCCTGTTGCCCTTGTGCAAATGTTCCTGCTGCCATTATGCAAATGTTCCTGCTGCATAATGCAAATGCTCTGCTGCCATTATGCAAATATTCCTGCTGCATAATACAAATGTTCCTGTTGCCCTTGTGCAAATGTTTCTGCTGCCATTATGCAAATGTTCCTGCTGCATAATGCAAATGCCCTACTGCCATTGTGCTGATGCTCCTGTGCCCTTGCGCAAATAACAATACCAACGATTGTTCACAAAACAATCCCACTACATACAAAAACCAGTGTACCAACCACCAATTACGATTCCACTCTCCAATACTTCAATGGTTTCGTACTGGCTCACCCACAGGATCCGGAAGCAGTTACCCTTTCGACCTCTGTGACAGGTAGAACTCTCCACACCACCTAGAAGCCTCATCATGTGTTCTCTTCCTCGTATTTTCTTAAAGGCCCTAGTGTCCCTTGAGTGTAATCTCAAATGGGCCAGGTTACTGTGACAAAGTAACCTTGTAACTTCAGTGAAACGTTCAACCACCCCAGACATCCTACGCAAACCACGTTCGCAAACATTAGCTCACAGACCAATGATACAATTGTAGAGTTTTTTTTTTCTATCACTGCATAACCCTTGTACCTTTCTTCAACAGATCCTTGTTCTTTGCAACTGTATTTATGTATGCCACTGCCTTTATATACATTTATTGACAATTCCTTGTTACACCATGTATCATCTCTTTTGTGTTCTGTTCATAACTATTCTCCAGCTAGGAATCTCTCTCTCTCTCTCTCTCCTCGTTTCTCTTAAATGTTTTTGGCACAAGTGCTGAAAAGGTAAGAGGATTTATTAGTCCTACAGCTCCATTGCCACGTCGCTTTTATTGCGGCGAGGGGGGAAGTGTTACGTTACAAATAGACCGCCAATATAGAGGCGCGCGCACTACCCCCTCCCGCGAGCGACAAACCGAGCTGTCGCTAGACCATCTCGAGCGGCAAGCGGCCAGTCTTCAGCAAGCGAGCTTCCCGGGCCCACGTCCCGCGCGAACATGTGCGACACAAGTTCAGTTTCGCCGGTTGTGCACTTCCGGTGTCCGCTTGGACGCTGCTGAGACCGGGAGAACAAGCGCGTAAAGCCGCTGTTGGCCCATAAACCAAACGTGAGTCAATTACCATGTTACCCTTTGTGTGCAAATAATGTTTTAGCCCTAACCACGCGTGTAGAGAGCAGAGACTGACGTTCAAACTAACTTTCAGCTAGGATCGTTCCTCTTATGTATTATTGTGTCTCCTAGAATTGAATAAACTATTTATGTGATAACCTACCGTGTTTTGCTTGTCGAGAGAGGCCCTGGGGGGATGGAGAAGCGTGAAGTTCCGAACCACAAGCACTAGCCTTGAGGTTAAAAGAAACCCTGCTTGCACCGAACCTGAGCTAGTTTTTATTTGGGGCAGATACAGCAACTAATTTGTATTAAATATGTGGGAGCTTTCTCCAACCCTGCCGATAGCATCAGCACGCACGCTGACGCTAACAATATTTTTAATGATGTGTAATTCTTTTATTTCTCGAATGCAATAGACTAAAGAGAAGCTAGCATTGCATTCATTAATTCTCGGGCGGCTATGAGGGAACGTTTCACATTTTAAGGACTTCAAAGTAAGAACTGGGTTTTTGTGGAATTTTAAATTTTCTAACTTTCTTAATAAGATTTATAAAATAAAAGATTTACGTATTTTTTCAGATTATTTCAGATGCAAAAAAATGTTAGTATTGTTTTAATTATAATTTATTTGGATTAATAAAAAAAATATTGATTGCGGTTTAAGCCATGTTAATCAGAAAGCATATTTATTATTAAAACGAGATTGTGTTTGAAGCTCAGTTATTCATTCAGGTGAGTATAGTATTCAAATAGACTAACTGCCAATGTGATTAATTGCTCTCTTGTCACGTGTTTAACTGAGTTTTCTAACCTGAATTTCACAGGATAATCTCATTTGTATAAAAAAGCTTGAATAATCTAATATATATAATTATTACTAGGTACGCAGCAAAATAATTATTTTGTTGATTAGTAAAGATGCGGCTACTGAGAAATCTCCCATCAATAAAAAGACATCGCACAACAGCAGCTGTGAAATTCACTTTCTTTGACAGATGGTGCCATCCGGCCCTTTTCACAGTTAAAAGATAAAAATTACGTACTCGTAACCATGAGCCTAAGGCACAAAATTTAAAATATCGCTTCAAAGAATATAATCAACAAAAACAGAACCCAGAGAAAGGGTTTTCTTAAATACTAAAAAGAAAAGTTGTTTCGTGAAAATGAATGAAAATTTTGTGAAAAGGGTTGAAGTGTTTTCTAACTTTTTAACCGAACCTCTTCAAGAAAGCCTGGCAGAATATTAATTTTGTTTTCGAGTCTCGTAAAAAAAGTTTTGTTTGTAAATATTCAGGCCCGCAATACACCTGCAACACCCGTTTATAAAATAGTAAAATAGAAGCATGTAAGGAAGAAATGAAAGCTTTTCTGTTACATGTAACCATACGAAAGACTGCTTGATTTTCGTAAGAGAGGCTGAAATTATAAGGGCTAGTGAGGAGAGGTAAGGAAAAATGAAATATAGAAATTATGAATTCAAGTTTTTTTAACTCGGATAAATATAATCATAAAAGGAAAAAAAATCTAGAATAAGTTATAAAAATAAACGGGTATCGGATATTCAGATCTACTGAATGTGAAAAGTGTACAAAAGGTGAAACTATTTATTTTTGGGGTGTTATGACGTGTTGCGCTACCTCCTTCTTTAGCCAACGTTTCGGACAGCGTTACAGTATCCATCCTCACTCATCTGCCCTGATGATGGACACTGTAACGCTGTCCAAATCGTTGGCTCAAGAAAGAGGTAGCATAAATAAAAAAATACTTTTGGCCGTGTAAACCTAAAATCATACGAGTGTGCAATTAGTTTAATTTGTTTTTTTTTTATGTTTTACAAAAAGATTGATCCTGATAAAACAAGATTACCGAACCAGTGATTGGTACCCGAAGCGATTGGTTTTTGTACGAAAACATCAATTTAGTGGGTGCGTGTAATATCGTTAAAATGCATGTATTATTGAAGGTATGTTGTCGTAAGTTGTTGTCATTTATTTAAGCAAGAAACAATTCAAGAAACTCGAGCTTTATAAAGGTGCCCAGTTTGGGCGCGTGGATAAGAGTTTCGGGAGAATACACGACAAGCAAGTGAATGGAACAAGGCGTTAGGACTCCCAGAAGTATATTTGCCCAAATCAAATAGTTGAGAGGGTCGTGTCATGTTGAAATAAAAGGATAGTTTCGGAAGCATGGAATATGTGTTAGAATTTTGAAGCATCCCGTCAACTTTACAAACCCCTCCGATGAAAAGGCTTGACGGTTTTAGTTACTCGAATAGACAAAAGAGTTCATACGAGTCGATGTTCGAACGATAATAAAACATCACATAGTTTTGGAGTATTCCATTGTTTCTTCTCACCCCTGCTCTAAAAATTGGGATGATTAGTGTGATGGTAAATATTTAAATTAATTACGTTTATTCATACAGAACAACTACAATAACAATACCTACTATTATACCAAAAGACAAAAAATGGTGTGCAGTTCACACGCGGTAGAAGTGAAACATTCAGAAAACTAAAGTAGGCAAGAGTGGGGAGCACAGAGGGGAGACCGATTATTCCATCTCATTCTCTCGCAGGCCAAATCCTATAGATGTATGTGTTTGTCTCTTTTTGGTGTCACTCTGTCGTTTCAGTGAGTTTTAAATTACAACGGTGCTAAAGAAGTTTTCACTTCAAAAACATCATAAAGATATAATGTAAAATAGTAGGCAGATTATGTTCAGAAGTAAGAAAATTCTGAGAAGAAAATATAACTCGTACAAAGTTTGAGGCATACTTTCGTTACGTTCGGTAGTTAGGTACCTACCTACGTTGGTTAGAAGTTTAAAAAAAACTGTACTTTTTTCTAATTACATTCTAATTTCTCGTATTCATTCAATTTGGGAGGCGGGTTTGCATACCGCCGCTGCGGGAACCATTAATTGGATTGGATTGGAACCCTAAGTGGTTCGTTAAGTTTGGGGACTTAGCAGGAGTTCCCGGGTTCATGGGGTGTAAATTGGCCGGATCTTGGCGGTGGATGCGTCCGCCCACTAACTGCGTGGCGGATAGGAGACCTTCTGATCTCTCCAGCATGACTCTTTCGGAACATCGCTTTGCATTGCAGTGGAATAGATAGAATCGTACGTCCGTCACTCCTGGACACACTGACTAGAGATTCATACCCACCCCTCATTTTCTTTTTCTTTCCCAGAACTACCTCTCATTCCTTTCGTAAAAAGACCTTGCACACGGCATCCCCAAAGATGACATAGGTCATAAGGGGAATTATTTTCCTCGGGACCTCGCATGTGCCACCAATGTAAAAAAACACACAGTTCGCAATACACACGCGGTAGAAGTAAAACCTTCAGAAAAATAAATTAGACCAAAGTGGTGAGGCTACGAACCACCGCGCAAAGATTCACAATTTGGTAAGATTTTGTTAAGACGGGTCAGTGGTTAAGTGGGCATCGCGTTTGGGTCCCACCCGGGCGTCCCGTGTTCGGTTCCTCGACTGGCTAAGTCCTCCATCACAACACAAGCAACATTTTCGGCTTTCTGTGGTGGCAGTAGGAGATTTTCAAACATTGTTGGGTTATTCGTAACCCGGGAATGTTTGTCTTTCTTTTTAAAAAGGAAAAGAAAGAAAGAGCAGACCGATTATACTCATTAACTCATTCTCTTGCAGACTAAATCCTATAAATGTATGCGTTTGTCTCTTTTTACTATCGCTATTTTTCGTTTCATCGAGTTTCAAATCACAACAGTGCTAAAGAAGTTTTCACTTCAAAAAAACTAATTAAAAATACAAAAATTCGACGTGACAATAAAGCCAAGTTCAAGGTGACAATTCTCAACTCGGAATATAACAGTGAATAAACAGCCCATTGCAATCATAGTTGAACACTAAATAATAGGGTAGCGTCGGAGAAACACGTTTCCTCGGCCGGCGCGCGTGGCGGCAGTAAACATACTTTTGACAGGGACGCAGTAATAATGGTGTAAATCTCTCAGTATTGTAGAATATTGTACAACTTACACAACGATAATGATATTGTGAGCTCACTATATTATTGTTGTTTGTTTGTTATTTAATAGGAGCATTGTTTAATAAACTTGAATAAAATAACAGAGCATTTCTCACACAATGCACTCGGACAAATGATTTTTGTTTGTTTTAATATTTGTATCTTTATAAGTAACAATCCTAATGATGAAATAATAATAAAATTATAAGATTTATAATTTGGGATGCAGGTATTGGTGTCGCAGCCACGGGAACCATTTATTGGAAAACCAAAACCTCTGTCGTGGGTCACCCCAAGTGGTTCGCAACGTTTGGGTTTTTGTGCAGGGGTGCCCAGGTTCACGGGGTAGGGATTGTCTAGGTCTTGGCGGCAAACTTAAGTACAAATAATAAACAACAGTATTGAAAAATTAACAACACAGAGGCACTGCTGAAACCCAGCTGCATTTCGGGAGAAATTCTCAATGAGCTGAGCAGTGACTTTTTTGTCAATAGAATCATTGGTAACCAAAAAAATGTTTAAAATTGTAAAAACCTATTGAAATTTTTTTTGAATAAAACGAAAGCACAAATTTATGAATTTACATTAAGGTGGTTCATTTAACAAAAAATGTTATTTTTAAATTCTAAGAGCGATAAAAGGGTGCCAAATGGGTTCAAAACGGCGCTCAAAACGAAGAATTTTCAATTTTCCGGATTTTTTTTTTTTTTTACCAAACCATATGTTTTGTAATCTTCCATAGCAAATGTAATAAATATTGACGAAAACATTACAAAAAGTCCCAAAATTGAGTTTCACAAAATAATGCCGAAATTTGAGAGTAAGAAGGATTTTGCTGGTATTTGAATTCACTGCCTTGAGATAATTTGAATTATGTTCAAAAATATTTTTTAATAATCAAATTAAAGTATTCCCTTTATTTCGTGTTTTATTAAAAAAAGTTCATTTTTAATGGTTAATCTAACTTTTTTTAAGATTTAAAAAGGGTGGGTTTTTCTTAATTATGTGAAATTTCAAAGTCAATCCGGAGGAAGAAGATAATATCCAAGTATTTAAAAAAAAATTATGTGATTTTATATCTCCATTTAAGACCCTTTTATCACTATTAGACAAATCAAAACAAGAAATTTTTTTTCCATACAGTCGTGACCCACCCTAATTTACATATCAAAACAAAACTTGTTGAAAAGAATATTATATAGGTTACCTAATATGTTTTCTCACTCGAGTAACTATGATACTTATGAACGGTAATATTGTTTTTTTTTTTAATTAAATGGAGTAAGTACTGAATTCCTCTAATTACAATAAAAAAAACGTTTTCCAATAGTTTACTCTACTTTTAAATTCTAAAATTTACAAGTAATCTAATTGTAAAGCCGCTGTGCTTACGTGTAAAATTTTCAACCCTTTATTTATATCAAAAAAATTACTTGTTTCCTAAATGTGGTTTGCAAAATAAGAATAATAATTATAATTTAAACACCGCAGATGCTTATTGGCTATAATATTAAAATTTCTAGAAGTATTCTCAGTACCTATACAAAAAAGTTGAAATTGTTACAAATTAATTTTCAATTTATAAAAGCTGCTAATTTTTGCGAAAATGGATGGTTCGGTGTTTAATATATAACGATATCCGTTTATGTATCTTTGCAAAAAATGTGAAATCCAAATTTATTATTGACTATATAAATACATAAGTTTTTTAATTTTTAATTCAAAATTTATGGTAAGTTTATATAAAATATGTTTTATGTTACGTTTTTGCTTTCAATGAGAGTTTTTTGTTACTTTTTTGCTTTCAATGAGAGTTTAATACAATTCTTCCATGAAAGCCTTTGCTTTGAAGATTGGTTGTAATACTTAAATAATGGTACTTAATGTGTGCTGTAGTAAGCACATTGTAGTTGTAAACTTGTCTGGCAAATTTTGGTAAAGTATCTCAAACAACGTAATTGATGAAACGTAACGTGATGTAAAATGATGCAAAATATTGAAATATATATAATGATGAAACGCAACGTAAAATGATGCAAAATATTGTCAAGTATAAGAAGAAATTTTTACTTTTGAAAATCAACAAGATAAGTATGGATTTTATACAGGTACTTTGCAAATTAGAAGTACTGGGTATACCTTCTCGGGTGAATAATAATTTCGCCACCTCCGCGAAAGGTCGAGACTCAAGCGTGCATCCACGATCACAGTGACGAGTACTTACTAGCACCTTCCAGCGCACATATTGCCAGCGAGTGGAAAGTTACTCGGCCGCTCGCTCTTATATAAAGCGGCGCACTAAACAACAAACTTGTTCAGTTCTAGTCAGTCTCTAGTCAGTCTCGCGACGCGCTAATCAACACATCAGTTCAATCTCAACGGTCGCCTTTACTGCCGGTGGCTCCACTCACTGAGTCGAGGTCATCCTCCACCGCCACAGTGTCGAGCATCACGCTGGTGGCTCCACTCACCGAGTCACCGCCGTTCATCTCCGCAACGCGCGTCGATCAACGGCCTGGACGATCAGGTCCTCTCCGCAACGAGCGTCGAGCAACACTCTGGTGACCTGCAGGCCCGTGGCCTGCTTCACCACAGCATCTCCGACCTGCATCACTCATCATGACCGTGCACCCGCAACGCCTCACTCTACGGCACTTCGACATCTTCACGTTACATCGACCGACCTCAGCTACGTAGCTCATGATACAATAAACGACTGGACTCGCAACCGACTCGGATGCCTTTTATTTCTCCCTCCGTCTCCGTCGACACGCGAAGTTCGTTCCCTCATTACTTTTCCTAAATTACGCATTATGATGAAAATATTAAAGGAATCTAAATTTTTTCTATGTAACCAATTTTCTTTTCGGTAATGCAATGTGACATAATATTTTATTCCCCTCATGCTAATCTTTGTATTTAGTAGGATATAAATAACATCACTAACATACTACAATATGTCACAATGCTAAGATACAAATTGATGTTTACAGATGATGACGTGAGACAATACACAATGATTGATAGTAGGTGTTATTCTCTGCGTACTCTAGAAACCGCATCACATTAACAGTGGTGTGTGGTGAGTAGTTGTAATATCAATTATATGTGGAGTATAATAAAGCATTAATTATATCTATAATATTAAACTGCATGTTAAGGGACGTACATGACTTACATTAACAAGTAATCCTGAAATTATTTCGAGGAAAAAATGTAAGCGAAATTTTTGTTTTTTTTTTAACAAAAAACATACGATATAACTAGGTTTGGAAAGTTATGATTGAGGTGAAGAGTTGGGAGGTTACTCGGCTGAGTGACCAGTGACGAATTATTTTTTGTTTGATTTTGTAAAAAAAAAAACTTGAAAAAAGTCATCGGGGTCCAAAATTTAATTCACATTTTTTTTCTCCAAATAATGTCATAAATCACTGGTTAGTAAGATAAGTGCGTCCTTTAATACTCTGTAGGTATATGAATTTCATCAATATGTTATTTAAAATGTTGAGAAGAAATATGAAAGAGCATTTGCGAAAAACTTTGTTTTTAAGAAACTTGTACGTGAATTGTAACCTTTCGATTGCTTACCGAGTGTGCTTAGAAAACCTTGTTCGTGAACAACATAATATTATTATCATAACAAGGTAAGCATTATTACCTATAAACATAGTGTAGGCCACAGAGCCGCCTGTTTTTGTCGTGAAAAAGTAATAAGTACATATGCCTGTACAGCCGCAGCCGACGTAAATTAGATTGCATGTCATTTCGTCGTTTTTATTTACTGGTTAGCGAGATGAAAACCAGAGTGAACACCTTGCGGGACCAAATCGAATTACAATGCCATTATCCTCGCCATCTGTGGCCCGTCTCGTGGGGCGGGGAGCGGAGGGAAGGGCGGCGAGCGTTTCGTAATTCGCCCGCCCGACAGATAATGGTCACTTATATTGCATTAGGTGTTCCACAGGTTTTTGACACACATTTAGTTATTTAGTGACTCGGAATAGAATCAGCAGAAGTTAAATTCTAACTTAATTATCCATATTGACATGTAATTAACCTCTGGCATGCCTACATTCTAAAAAAAAATTTAGGCGCTACGAGAGGTGACTCAGTTACCCCATGCATTTAATCATTTTATTGGCATTTTTTTTCATTTGTTCATAAATTTTAATGCAAATTTATCTTGTGACTTACAAATGTAATGTTTTTTCGTGAAACAATTATTTATAGTTAATTTCATTAAATACCCCTTCATTAATCAAGGGGCATGGTCTCCATCAGTTGCATCAAGGACTGTGCAAGGAATGATTCCTAAATATTATCAAAAATGTTGTGTTTTAATCGAGTAGGTACTTTACATAGTTTATTTTATAAATGTTGGATTATGTGTTTACATGAAGGATTGTAATTTCTGCGATTTTTGGTTCCTACCCCAGTTGGCGACGGGAAGGTTAAGAGGAATGTAAACGCTAGAAATATTTCGATTCTCATGCCTTCAAAATTTAAAATCGAGGGTCTTATTTGCACGGGACAAGTAAGCGTTTAATTATTTTGTGCATAATTTTATAAGAAAGAAAAAAAAAGTTAGAACATACAAAACCTCAATAATAGTCTTAGCCATAAAAGGGTATTTTTAAAAAATTGTTTGTTGTATTACTTCAAAGTTAAGTCATGCAGACACATTTTTTTAGTGGCTTCAGCTTATTTTTTTTGTTTTGAAGTTAATAATTTAATTGTAATCTCAATACAAAGAGAAGCTAGTAAAAGCTTCAATTTATCCGTAGCATATTTTTTGATGTTCGTAATGTAAACCGATTCGTCGTAAAGATTAATATATGGAAATAGGATTTCACGTATGACTTTATATTGCAGAATACTGTCAAACACTCTTCATGCAACTTCTGTTGTCTTTTTGTAAATTTATTTGATCGCTGCGTTTTTAAAAAAACATTTTTTTTTTATATTATAATTTTTTTTTGTATTTTTATTATTTCATTTATTAAATTCTTACGAATGTAAAAGTTGTGCAACCTACATTTAAAAACCCCCGGGTTTCAAATAAATATTAAATATTTCATACAGATAATAATATTATTTTTGATGTAAGTAATTTATTAACGCCCTTCTTCTCATCTTATGAAGTCTCGCGATCAACTGATTACAAACTAAATTACTGAATAAGATATCTCGTTGATGGCGAATAATGAGAATTTTGATTGAAGCTGTATTTACAATTTATATCCGTCTAAAGCAATGCGATTTCTCAACGAGTACTTTTCAAGGGGTAAGAGTCTTGGCTCTTTAGAATTGTACTAGTGAATTAAGAAGCTTTTTGTCTTGTATCACATTGTGAGGGTATTTACACTACCGAAATAAGCGATCCACTACAATGTTTGTCTGCTTCTCCTGTAATTATTGCTATCTGATCTCATAAAGTTTTTTTTTACATTAACTCCAACTGAGACCGAAAATCTATAGAAACCTTATCTACAGATTCATATATTTCTCAAATAAGTACTTAGTTACAACATGCATGTTTTCCTTTGATGGCACTACAACATCGTTATGGATTAATGTTTTATTAAAGTGGTACAACAGACATATTCAAACGTTAACGGACATACTCAGAGCTTTTTTGCGTTTAATATTTTTGAGTTTATATATGTTATGTAGTTACATTAGAAAAATCAGTGTAAGTGTAAGCTGTGCTATGTGTATTGCGTGTTATTATTATTAGCCTAATACTGTGTATAAACGTACATTCATTCTCGACGGTTGGCTCGATCAAACATGTTGACTTGAAACCATGCTCATCATTGCATCCACACGCTCGAACAGTTTGCCATAGATATACCACCAAGCCCTGCCAAACATTGGCGGTGGCGTAGACGTGAACTAACGCTATATATTTAGATTTTAATCTGGCAATCACACCTAATATGTAATTTCATTGTCATTCATTTTTAACCAACTTATTCTTGTAGCACTCTAAATTTCTGTCGAACATCAACTGAGGAATACGGTCCTTGAATCTTTTTGAAAGCATCCAGTTAGACAGTAGATATAACGTTGAGATATGTTTGAATCGAGTATCAACGAGGTTGGTACTGGCCTTATATGTATAGCCGCTTGTTTTCTAGCTCCTGCGTCGTAAATAACACCGAAGTAAGACAGGGCTTTTTGTAATTATTTTATGTGTTTATGTATAATCTTCTCCCACGTTCTGTTCACGTAATGTGGGTTAGTACAATAATTTTAATGGCAACGATTGCTCAAAATGTTGTTACGTAATAAAGGCTTTCACTTTTCCTGTACAGACAATTTAAAAAAAATACTTTCGTTTCTCTAAGGTGGAGAGCATCGAATTGTTAAGTAGAGGGTAGGCTGAAAAGTAATCCACAAAATGCTTGTAGATTACGAACAAAAACAAATAACAAAATCGAGCAAAAAGTGCATTAAAGCACAATTCTTTCTTTAAAAGTGCATTAAGGCGACGCTTCCCGGCTCAAAAAGAAAAAGATGGAGAGATATGTAATAACGAATGTTGGACAGAGCGCGCTAATATTTTCAATGATAAAATTGAAGCGAAAAATATTAAAATGCTTAATAAAACATGACTAGTTTAAAATAGAGCAAAAATTTTGTGTATGGTATCTTAAGTAATATTTAAAGAAACATTTTGAATTTTTCCACAAATATAACTTATAAAATAATAGAAATAGACTTGTTTTAAATAATTTTCGGAGCATACTTTGCGATTTTTTCTATCGAGGGAATATCATATTATTTGCGTTTCTGCATGGAACGTATCTAGACATTATCTTCAAAAATAACATACATTTTTTTAAGAGCTTTAAAACTTCAAATGTTTAAGGGAGATATGTAAGAAATCGGTAAAAGTTCGGATAGCGACGGCTAAAAGCTTGAAAATCATGTATTTATTTTTCAATGTAGTCACCGTTAAGGTAACAATATTTCGGCTAACGTGTAACAAGTTTTTTCAGTCCGTCACTGAAATTTTTTTCCGACGTTTCTCAATTCTAGGACTTGACAGCTGTCTTCACCTCGCCGTCCGAGGTGTAATGATTATCCTTGAGGTCTTTCTTGAGTAGAGGAAAAAAATAAAAATTGCAAGGCGCAAGATCAGGGTAGTAAGGAGTAAGGTGTGGAATCGGTTCAAACTTCAGGTTTCGCAGAGCCTCTGCAGTTGCGTTGGAGGTGTGTAAAAGTGCTTGGTCACGTTGCAATATTTAACGGTATCTCAATTGTTCAATAATGAAACCGACACGTTCCTTGGATATTCCAATAACTTATATTTAATAAGCACATCGACTCGATCATTCACAGGTCGTATAAAATTCCTGGTTTTGTTCTTCGAATAAGTTAAGTGTTCAGTAACCCGCGTACAGTAGTAATGTTTTACTTTGCATTAGTCAGAAGTATACTGGAATATGCCTCGCCAATTTGGAACCCGCAGTACAAAGTATACATAGCATAGAACAAATTCAAAACAAATTTATAAAATATCT
Source organism: Glyphotaelius pellucidus (assembly GCA_936435175.1). Lineage (NCBI taxonomy): Eukaryota > Metazoa > Arthropoda > Insecta > Trichoptera > Limnephilidae > Glyphotaelius > Glyphotaelius pellucidus. The sequence continues at coordinate 28,786,237 of OW386547.1, forward strand.
TACCTTCAAATTCAACAATAACTTCGAATGCGCGTTTCAAACTTTTCAACAAAGGCAAGCAATAGCTGATTTGACATTTATACACAAAATTTTGAATAATAACATTGACTGTACCGAACTTTTATCCTTAGTTAATTTTAACGTACCCTTAAGACGTACACGCAGTACAGAATTATTCCACACGCTTAATTACAAGACAAATGCAGCAACTAATTCGTCAATTAATCGTGGTCTGCACGTACTGATTTTTTTTAAATTCCAATCGAAAATTTTAAAAATAAAAAAAAATAAATTTAGACAAAATAAAAGACATTCAAAAATGTAAAATTTCAAATATCGTCAACTGATTTTTCAGAAAATAAAATTTTCAAATTTCAAAACCTTTCAAATATCAAAAATGTGTTGTTAAAAAAATCAATATCTGTCTGTCTGTATATTTTATGCTTTTGTATTGTAGGTACTTAAAAGTTATTCTTCTGGAACTATTTTGCTATTGTGTTTTCTTATAATATTTTATGTTTTAGTGTTTTATTAATATTGTCAAATTGACCTGCTGACAAACTGCCTTGGCAGTTTAGCGGGTGATTAAAATGAAGAAAAAAAAAAAAAAAAAAAAAAAAAAAATTATCAAAAACTTTCAAAGATCAAAAAAATAAAAAGAATTTCAAATTTCAAAAATTTTCTAAATAATTTCTAATCTCAACAACATGCAACTTAAAAAAAATTTCAAATTTTCAAAAAGTTCACGGTGTCCGAGAATTTCGTGAATCGTGCGTGAAGATTCACGAAAAGATAAACGATTTACCTTCGCTGTAACGAACCAATGCAATGTTTGGCATTGCATTTGTTGAAACGTTTGTTGAAAACATTTGTTGAAAATTTTGCACGTTCAATAATATTTGTCTAAATTCTAACATCGACATTTTTTTCGATTCACTGCCCAAGTTTAAAAAGAGCATCATGTCAGTAATATAAATTGTTCAATGCGCATACATGAATAAAATATGTAATTCAAAGGCCTTAATATATTTTTTCGCATTTTTTTTAGTTCACGGTTTTTGGGAATCGTAAAACCTACATAGTTCATCTTGAGCTCAAATTGTAGCAAAATTGATTTTCAAAAAGGTGTAAACTATTTTTTCGACTGGAATTTATTTTTTTGAAATATCAGGCAAAACCGAAAACTTGTGTCTAAATTTTTCGGTTTTGAATACGCATTTACGCAAGTAAACGATTTCTATGTAAACTACTACCTAAGCTGTAACATTTAGATTTTTGAAAACTAATAAATAACAAGAATACCAACGCCATCTTCAGCTGAAAAGCAAAATTACCGCTAACCCTTTTCTCCATCATCCCTATGCAACTCCAAGAAAACGTAGCACAGACGCAAACCGATTACAATGAAACAAGGATTTTAGTTTCAATTTCCACCGGTAGGGTCAAGTAGAGATATCTTTTCCAAGAGCAACACCAATGCATTTCACTTTGTTTGTGGCTTTTCACGATAGATGGGCAGGCAGCATTATATTATTTATTTTGATAATAATATTGAGTGGTACAATTTCAAAGGCGGTAATCTAAACTGACATTTAATATGAAAACACGATACAATGATCTGAGTTTTAAAAAATATCTGATTTATTTGTCTAACCTTACATTTCGTTCTCTTTTGAATTGTTTAACGAAGGAAGAAAAAATATATTGCCATCTATGTATCATGTCTGAAAGCTTTAAAGGGTAGTTTGCTCGGCACGGAATGCAGCCTTTCTGGAAATATTTGAGTTTGCTTGTGGACAAAACTATTTATTCATATTCATAATATTACGTGTGAATGGGCGCAAACAAGAAATTTAACTAAATATTTAAAAGATAGAAAAGATTATAAATTCTTTTAACCCCTCAGGCCTCGATATATTTTTGTCGGAAGGTAAAAATATTTTCGTTTTGGAATAAAATTCAAATAATGTAATTTTTCTGAACGCATCCGAAAACTTAGAGCGGTTTTTGAAATACTCGTTCTCGAAAGAATTAATGCTTCTTATTGCCTTATGTAGGTGTTACAGCATCTCTATTTTTAGTCCGATTCCCGTATAGAGACCAAAAACAAAATTTTTCTCTTTACGCGATCGCTTTTTTCATCTCTATTTTCATATTTACGATTTCAATTGGCGTCTGTGCAAATAACACATAAACCATGTTGTTTGCTGTGATGCCACCTGAAATCGTAAATATGAAAATAGAGATGAAAATGGCGATCACGTAATACGAAAAATTTTGTCTTTGGTCTCTATACGGGAATCGGGCTGAAACAAGAGGTGGTGTAAAACCTTCATTGGGAATATACGGGCTTTATTGTTCAGATATTTACAAACCCGAAAATAGGTGACGATTTTATTTTGCGCGAATTTGTGACGTAACACAGATTTTATTTTAAATTAAAATTGTATGAATGTGATAAAAAGTGAAGTGACAGTTTTATTTAAAAAATCTTAAGAAAAGGAATCTGTATTAAAGTTTTAAGTTTATTATATTTTAATTCGAATATCCACAGGTACATATTTTTAAGCCAATTTACATTTCTAAAATCAAAATTTTAATATTTAGAAAATAAAAGTTGAATTCTAATAAACATATCGGTAATATTTTTTATCTAGATTTTAAAACAACTTTTGTTTTTGCAAAAGGGCTAAAAAGGAACATTTAAAATGCATGGGAAGAACCGGGAATTTCGCGCGCTAACTTTGACAGGCAGAACTTTAAAGATTTTATTTTCTTATTATTTGAAAGGTTAAGTTGTTATGGAACCAAAAATACAGTTTTCATTGTTCGTTATCTAAATAAGTCTCATCAATGAAAATTATTATATTGCCTTCTAGATGCGGGGTTTTCCGTCATCTTTATAATCGAATTAAAAGTTGATCTCCTAGATAACAAATAATCAATATTATTTGTTGAATTAGTTGTTACAAGAGGTTATGCCTCATCGTGATTTTCTATATCAATCTTTATGTTCACTAATTTTCTTCGAGGTTTGGAGTGTTTGTTTATCAACACAGTGTTTGTCCATTTGTTTGCCAAAGTTATTCAATAAGACAATTATGCAAATAGATACAAAGGATAGAAGTTCTATCCTTTCTTCCATTTTGTTCCTGTTATGCAAACACGATTTGTATACATTTGAATAAATAATTATAAACAAACAACACTTGATCATCGCCCATGACACATACTGTAACTTTGTTCTGACAGTTGTTCATGACTACAATTACTTTGATTATTTAAAAAACACTGAAAAGTAGTGATATTATTATATTCTGTCAAGAAAAGACCTCGCAAGACCTACCTATTGTAAGCAGCATATTTAAATATTGCCTCCTCACACGTTTGGTTCGCTCATCCGTCGCCAGAGGTACTGCTAGTTGCCTCTGGCGGCCAACAGGGAAGATACTCCAGCTACTGTAAAGGAGGGAACTAATAACTCCTGCAGATTGGCAGGACTGGGCGCAGAACTACCAACAGCACGGACAGCCAACGGCTGTGAATTCGAATGGTGCAACGTGATGTTGCTGATTATTGGAAGTTATTATTGTCATGCACCGTGGAGACAATATATTTCATTCTAAATATTTAATTAGCGTTTTATTATTGCTAACACTTTATTATATGATTACCTTTTTATAATAGTTCGAGCGCTACCAAGCGCCTTCGCACTCTGACTATATGAAACTACACACTCTACAGAATCTTTGCATTAAAATCACCTACAACACCAGAATCAGAACTAATCTGAAAATACTGCATGCAAGAGAAGACAACCCGACCTTATTTGAATGTACTCACAGACTGACAGACTAATTTTACAAGTCATTAAGACATAGTAAAAATAGACTCATCAAGGAAATCGCCCGTAATTCGGGCGTATGCCGAATCGTGCGGTTATCTAGTTAGAAATTTAGTAATCTGCCGGTGATACGTAAATAAATAAATATGTACTAAAAGTGTTTGGCTTCCGATATACTACTAATACCGGAAGTTCTTATGGACAGGATTGAAGTTTAAGTGTTAGCATCAGATACCTAGCAATTACTATAATATAATGTAATAATATCGTGCATTACAAATATGTATTTATTTAACAACTAGCGTTCTCCTGGGTTTTTCGAAATCACATATTAATTTTCCTCTTGTTTTGAACATGAAGTGTTCAAAATTTTATTAATTTTGTAATAAAACTGTAGATTTGTATAAAAAAGCCACTTCGCCTATCCGCCCGCCACAGTTGCTCTTCATTACTTAAGTACTACATTACATTACTTAATATAGTGAGAATCAACGACGTGAGTAAAGAAGCCGTGTACACTAATTGCGACCCGCGTCCCGGTGTTTTGGACGGACCTACTGTCGAATTTGCCCTACCAAACACTCTAAAATAATTTGGGAATCTTAACGGCGTAAGTAAAGAAAGCACAAATATACGCGCGCAGCCAGGCGTGTTGGACGGACCGACGATCGAAATTGTCCTAGCAGGCCTGGAAATTTGGTCTTTCTGACGGGTTTATTTTAATTAATTCTGATGAATGTGTTAATCACTAATATTTCGGATGTTTCTACACGAATCCCTCCAAAAATTATCAATTCGTCTAGAAAAATAAAATCTGGTGCTTACCGCAAAATTTATAGTTGAAAAACGGGTCATAAAATCTTCAAACCGTCTTACGTAAAATATATTAAAGATAAGATATTGTTTTTATGAATTTTAAATATAAATAACGTATCCCCGAGGATCGGTTTGAAAAAAAAAAATGTAATACAAATTCGTCTGAATTAATTAAAATGTGAGCCTTGAGCTTATGGTATTATTAGGGTATTGTGCCGCCTTAAGTAAAAAAACATGACTTCATTATTATATTACAATCTCTAACAAACACGATGAAATGATAACGCATTCACAAACATAATATTTTATGGTTTTTCAACATGAATAACAATTATTGTAATTTTCATATCGTATTATTGGTAGAGTTTCGTAACTAACCGATTTATGAAACATTAGCACAATTTTAATTTGTTCCAACAAATACATAATATGCTTTTACCGCAAAATTATCACAAATTCAGAATAATAAAAACTATAGAGAATAAAATCCACTCACCCTTGATGAAGTCCACCGCCATTTCCAGTCCATAGGTGTCCTTGTCGCAGTCGTCCAGGATGTGAGCGCCCAGGGTCACATTTGGCATGAAGCCGGGGTCAGAGTTGAGGCGGTCCAACGTGTACAGCATAGCCTCTAGGGCCTGTATGCCTCCCTGGGGCATGATGGGGCCGCAGGTCACTGTGTCTTCACGGGAGTGGACCTTCAAAGTAGGGAACCGAGTCAGATTACGCACAAACAGACCAGACCAACAAAAAAAGGAAAACAATGAGATGAATGCTTATTACACAAAAATATATTTTTTATTAATGCATATAAGAAGATTAGAAAAATCTCACACAACCATATTCATCAAACATACACTCAAATAAGGAATAAAATATTTCTCCCAAAATTAATTACGTCTTTTCTTGTATTAACAAATGTTCAACGTATTCGGGAAGCTTTGGGGAGATAATAAGAGCCAAAGGTGAAGAATTTTGAATAAATCCACTTTTTGGCCACAATGTTGTAGATTGTAGGAATTCGAAAAAAAAAGTCAAAAAGCTCGATTAAATGCCTAACTAACATATCATACACAAAAATTTCCTGCAATAATAGACATGATAGACGAGTGATTCCCAAAGTAGTCCAGGTGGACCCTCGGGGGTCCATGGGAGACTCGACGGGGATATACGTTGGCGGGATAAAAAAGGGGGTTCACAAGTTGTAAGTAGGGTCCACGAAAATTTATCTGGTTTCGACAGTAAAAAAAAATGTTGGCTCGGCTTTACTTATCAACTCTAGAGGCTATGCAGAGGCACAACTCAAAAAATTCCAAATTTTTCGGTGAATTGCTATTTTTAAATTATACTATTATTATAAAAATACACTATTTTTCTTTTTATTTTACCACTCCGAATTTAGGGTTCAACTCAGCCGCGACGCAAATTTCCATCGTTAGATCTAAACTTCACGTTTTTTGACGAGTTTTGGGCATGTAGTAGAAATTTAGGAGCAGGGAGTGTCTGGAATATAATTGTCCTTTCCCAAAATTCCAACCTACCTCCCTCTACCTACACATGCAAATTAGTGCAGTGACAACCTTCGAACAGCAGACAGAGTATTATTATGTTCATATTTTCAAAGTGCAAATTACTGTGTATGCAAAGACTTCAAATAACTTATGGTGATCATACAATCTGTACAGTTTGGAACATTTTATGTAAATTCCTATGTGGACATCAACCCAGCCCGCTACATTAACTACAGTGAGTTTTTACGCCATTCCTATTTTCCCACCTACAAAAAAGTTCCTAACAGGGGGTCCACCAAAACCAGTAAAATTTTGAAAGTGGTCGACGAGAAAAAAAGTTTGGGAACTTCTGTGATAGACCAATAAACATGCACAACTTTCTTCTTCTGGAATATAGGCGGTACTTTCTTCTAAACAATCATTCATATTATGAACAAAACAATGTACGGTTTATGGTTTTCGGATTCACTATATGAGACGAATTAAGTTTTGATTGATTCAATCGATCATTGTAGGTCTTCCTGGACACGCACAATTTCTTCGTTCATCCATTGCATACCATGTTCGTTATATTATTTTTATGTCAGTTATGGCGCTTACTTTATTCTTATTTATTTATTTATATATAATATTAACGTCATTCGGCTTTTACATAATAACAGAGATAAGGTAAAGCAATAACATGAAAAAATCAGCTCTATTGAGCTTGTATATTTAAATATTACAATATTGCAACAATGAAAAAATATATTTAAATATGATGTACGTGCAAATAATTAAACTGAAGAGGTACGTTGAAAATGTTTAATGGTAGGTTAATAATAAGTAAAAGTATATTACAAGTTAGAAAAAAACCTTATTTCCAATGAAACAATAAAATTAAGAAAATCTGTGAACAAAATAATAAGAATAGCATTCTTGTAAGACATTACCAATATTTGCAAGTTGGTAACAATAATGAAAAGAAAAAAAGAAAGAAAGCATAAATTATTTTTGAATAATTGAGATGGTTTATAAAATTACTATAAATCGTACAATTACTTGAATGATTTGATCGTATATCAAATTAATTTTTCTGCTAAAGATATTTTTTAGTTTTATCGCACGTCGTATGCCTCCATGATGTAATTAATAGACAGTCTGTCAACTTTCTTTAATCCTTTTCTGGCTTTCTGCCAGAGTCAAAAATCTGTCAAAAATCAATGAGTCAAAAATCGTAAAGCTGATATCACTAGGCTGAAAAACCTTTGTAAACATCTCAACGGATATTCACCTAAGGAATTACGTGTATGTATGCTGATAGTGTAATCACTCTATTATTATGTAAAAGCCCAATGCATATAAATGTGTGTGTAAATAAACAAATTATGTTAATAATGTAATAAATAATTATTTATTATTAAAGGTTTCCAATAGACCCTGCTAATAAGAGAAATTTACTGAAGAGTGAAGCGGTTGAATTTTGGTGAGCACTACACGAATCAATCATTATTTTGAATTCACAAAAATGAGTTTCATGCTTATTATAAATAAAAGGTAATTTAAAAAAACACGTTAAGGGTACAATTTTTTTTTGTTCAAAATGTGATAAAAAACTTACGGTCTTTTTTATTTAAAAAAACATTATGTGCAGCCCATTTGCAGTTCGGCCCTTATCTCCAAACTGCTGACCACCCCTCGCTCGCTGACCACTAACCTTAGAGTAACAATATTGTTACTCTGAGCCACTTATCCCCGTCTTCATCCTCTTCTCCCTCCTCCCCTCCTGCCGGCGACAAATTGTGCGAGCTACAATGGTATTGCCCGTTTATACTTTCCGAAATATTTATACCGCTTCCATTCAATCATAGTTCCGTGCAAACATGCCAAACATAGTACTCACTCTTAGCAGTCTTCTGTACACCTATATTCAACTTCCTGCTTTCACCCTTCTATCAAAAATCACGTTAACCGAACCCTGCCATCTTTCGAGATCATACTAAAAAAAACTAATCCACTTTATCCAAGGGCTTCAACCAACAGTATTACTTTGTGTTTTCGTATCTTCTCCTTAAAAAAATGATGACTTGAAGTAACGTACATAGAATTACAGGCATCTAAAACCATTTTGTAAACAAAAATAGTTTATTCTAGATATGAGAGACTGAAGATAAATTATTTTCAAGTTTTTGGAATATAAACAATATTCCCACTCACAAATCCAACCTAAAACATTTCTGTTTTCGATATAACTGACAATAATTATTCGCGATGGAGTTCCAATATTATGAAACAAAAATTTTATTGAAACAATTTATTGTTTCCGTTTTATAATTTTTTTTACCGTTACAATTTCAGCCCATACACAATAAGTGGAACAAAAGTCTTAAATTATTTCAATGCATTATCGCCAGCTAGAAAATGACGATTAAAATAGTGGATATCTATTATTTTTTTACTAACATTTACATTTGTTTTTTCCAAAAGTCAATAAAATTCTTAAAAATATTCAGGTGTAACTTTAAGTTCCAATTTGTTTTTGTCTGGTCGATATCAATTCTTAGCTTGACATCTTGCCTGCTCTAAGTGTGATTTGATAAAAAAAATACTTCTAATTTCAAAATTGAAAGGAACCCCGTTGCAGCACCCAACCGGTTCCAATCAAAAAAATTGCCTGTAAAGAGTGTAAGTATTGTTGTAGTCCCTACTTTAAATCACAATATTGGGTATCTAAACCAATTTCAACAAATAAAACGTTCTAAAAGTGTTAGATCAAATAATGCGCAGGCAAAAGCTTGATTGTAGTGTTTTAAGAAAATAAGGCATGATATAACATTGCGTAAAAAAAGGGATTATACTAACAGATAATCTGTGCATGTGAATGCGAGACAGAAAATGCAAACGAGGTTCAGAAATTGAAAGCATCCAAATTGGAACAGAAAGATGTTGGAAGTTTACGGAAATATTGCAAGTGATGTAGATAGAGCTGCTGACGTAATTGAGTTCACGATAAATGCAAATAACAAATTACAAAAAGCAAATAGCAAAGACCATTGAGCGGTATACATAATAGATTGCCCGAGGAGTGACCAATGACCGATAAGTGACGCCAAGACGGTCAAGGGAACAAAGGAAGGTGAACGAACAAATATGGAAAAAGGAATCAAGAGGGCTAAAGAAATCACGATGGCTGTGGGAACCCAAAGAGCTAAAGAATCAATACGGGCAAAAGAACCATGAGGGCTGAAGGAACCAAGAGGACTAAAGGAACCAAGAAGACTGAAAGAACCAAAATGACTGAAGGAACCAAGAGAACTGAAGGAACCAAGAGGTCTGAAGAAACCAAGAGGGCTGAAGGAACCAAGAGGGCTGAAGGAACCAAGAGAGCTGGGGGAATTGTGAGGGCTGAAGGAACCAAGAGAGTTGAAGGAAACAATGGAGTAGAATCAACTTGAGAACGACTCCATTCGATAATGGATAGGCAGTGTCTGATCATTGCACTAAATTTAGGACCAAGAGACCGACACAGAAATTAAAGCATGCCTCTTAAAAAAAATAAAACTCAATCACGGAGAATATCAGTGTCCTAAATATTAAAGAAATGAGAGCCAGAATTAAGTGAATACTACAAGAGCTAATAATTGCTGCCTGTGTGCCTTTTGAAGTCCAATGAGAATAATATACAAATTATAACTGTCTGATGAAATGCTCTTTGGTCCCATGAGGGGCCTCTATTTTAATTGTACGATAAAATAGGGACGTAGAGGAATTAATTATTTTCGTTTTGCGGAATGAGTTAAGCAAGATTCCGAACATTAATTACTAATGCGAAAGTTTTTGGGAAAAAGATTATAATTTTTATATATTGAGCTTTGCAGAGTAAAATTAAAAGTTTAAGAAATAAAAATAAAAAAGAGTGACAACAAGGATATAATTAAAGAGACCATAAATATTGCTTTAATAATTTATTTGACAATCGTCGGAATAGATTTTTGTTTTGTTTTGGATTTCATACCGTTAATGAAAAATTGCCATTTCCATATTGATTACACGACATTTAAATAATATCGTACTGTTGAAAAACAACTTCTATTAGCACTGTTCGCTTATCTAATTGGCTCATTGGAAATTTGGATCGAAAATTTTGAAACAGGCAAAAATGTTATATCAATGAGTTTTCACGCATTTTTTTTATTTTTATTTTATTTTATTTTATTTGTTAGCGTTATAAACAGTAATTACAAGTTCATATATAACAGTGTTAGAGATAGTCATATCATTGACCAATAAAATAACGACATAAAAATTTGAGACCATAATAAAAAAGAAAAACAAACAAAACAATATATGTATGTAATATAAACAGTTCTGAAAAAGTGCATCTACTCACTTAAATCTACAAAAAATGTATTTTCAAGGGTAATATATACTGTAACATTTTTGAAGAAGTTATTTATTGCAAACTGCTGAAATCAAAAAAGAAAATGTAATGAAAATGAAAAAAATAAGAAAACGAAAACTGAAAAAGAAAGATAAGGAATTAATGAAACATTAAGTTTTCCGTTGAATATTACTTTTTACGAATTTTATGAAGTTAGCAAGGTTCGTGTTAAACATGTCAATGTCTGTGCATAATCTATTGAAAGTGCTACAGCTTCTTCTTATAAACACATTTTGAAGATAATTAGCGTTGCTCTTAGGAATATAAAATATGTCTGGAGATCGAGTGACTCTTATTGGACATAGGAGTCACTCGATAATAGGTAAGGGCTATCAATAAAATTGTGGATTATCTTATAAAGCATTACTAGGTCTCTGATATCTCTGCGTTGATCGAGGGTTTTGAGGTTTATAGAGACATAATTTACATCATTTCGCATGCGAAACGAAACATATTTCAGAAACTTTTTCTGGACTCTTTCTATATTTGATTTATATGTAGAACAATGAGGGTTCCATACTGTTGAAGCATACTCTAGGTGGCTTCTGACGTATGATATGCAGAGAATCTTAAATGTTTGTGGATTTTTGAAAACAGAACTTACTCTAAATCTTACTCGTATAAATCCTAGCATTTTCAAAGCCTTAGACGTGATGTGCTCGACGTGAGATTGAAAAAGAAGCTTACTGTCGAATAGAACTCCAAGATCTCTAATTACATTTACCCTATTTAAAAGATTGCTTTTAATTATGTACGGATATAGAATAGTGTTTTTCTTTCGAAAATAAGATATGACGGAACATTTATCTGCATTCAAAAGAAGGCGGTTTTCTTAACCAAACACATTGACCAGGGAGTTCAGGTCATCTTGGAGCTCTATACAATCCATCTCAGATTTAATGATTTTGACAATCTTTTTGTCATCCGCATACAGGAACAGCTGAGAATTACGAATAATTTTGTTAACATCATTCATAAAAATGTTGAATAAAAGGGGGCCAAGGTGAGATCCTTGGGGAACTCCTGAGGTTACGGGGACAAAGCTAGAGCAGAACCCCAGTAAAGTAACAGCTTGCTTAAATTCAGATGCCTGGGTACCTACGTATATTTAAAATCTGTGCTTGTTTTTATGGAGTTGTGAGCTGAAATTAGAGTTGCGAGTTGCTTTTACCTAAAAATACTAGACTAAAATTACTGTGCAAATTTCTCGACGCCAGAGCTCACTATTTTAGAGTTTATCAGTTTCTGATATTTAAGTTTTACAACGATATTGCAAATCCGATTCTACGCGTACATATATTGTTTCAATCTACGAGAAAGGAACGAAGTAGCCGCAAATGGCGTGAAACGCCGCTTTTCGTTTCTTTTCCATAATTTGTGGTTAGGTTCGCGGCAAAACCTACATATTTATACGCAGTTTAATAGGCTGACATACCTGTATAATATTTTAAAACATGTTAAGTGTTACCATTTTATAAATTTATTTAGTTAACGGTTTCTGCAGAAAGACTCTCAATAAAAAAATATCTCCTCCGAAAGAGTCTTGTAGGATTTAAAATAATGTTTCTTGGATGATAATAAGTAAACACATGAGTATAATAAAATATTAAAAAAATATATAAATCGCATCGAGAGCAAAAACTTCACATTTCACTGCAAGGTGCCTTTTTTAAATACATATTTGTGAACATAACTATAAAGGGTAAATTTTTAGAAGCATTTGAAGGACTAAATGTTTTCGCCTTTACTCTGGAAATACAAAAAAAATAAACTCACCGTCCGAGATATTATGTTGCACAATATGGCTATTTTTATGAAAAACACACTATCATTCACTCGTTCGAGCATTTCGTTAGTGACGCTTTCATTAACCTATCAAAAATGCGCATAAAAGTTTCAGAAGAAAATAATAAATTGAAACATTTTAATCTTTGAAAGGGAAACCGTTGGAGGTGAGCCAAAAAGGCGGAGAAATATGAAGTAATTTATAATTAAATTTACCCTTGTTCCAAAAAGTTTTTTTTTCAATCCGTTTAGCTGGGTTGGCAGTTATGACAGTGTGAAAGAATGTAATTTTTCCCTTTAGCCGTCAAGTAAATAAAGTTTTTTCCATGTTTAAACTCAAGGGAGTTATTTTATCTTAGTAAGTGAATGTATCTCTTTTTATGGGCGCTAATATATTATGTATTTACGAACTCGGAGGTTTTTATGAGACTGTTAAATAAGCATAACATAATAAAAATTGTATATGGATTTTGGTTACTTTGTGATGTCACATTATTAATGTCAATTTATCTACGTACTACGTAGACAACCGACGCACAGTGTACGAAATGGAGAAAAAAACCCGAATTAAGTGGTTTTTGCAAACTTTAATGTTTTTAATTATAATATATATTTTTAGTGTAGCACAATAGTTTCTGCATTTTGTGAGTTTATTTAAATTTCTCAAAAGCGCTTGACGGAAGTTTGGCAACACCTCAAAGTGTGTCGTAAATTTGATGTTCGGCATCGCATTTTTCACTTCGCACCTACGCGTGGGCAGAGACGGTTGTGTATTGAGTGACGTTTAGATATATTTACAAAAGTTTTTTGTGTATGACATTTTTCAAGGTATTTCTTATTTTATTTACTAAACTATGTATCAATATCACATGTGTGTGAGATTTGAACTAACGTCTAATGTTTCACTATTTTTGTATTTTTTTGCTGTTAAAATGCTTATTTCAATTAGCATTTAGAAACAAAACATCGTTTGCTCCCATTTATGAGTATAAACATATTGAAGACTGAAGTCTCACCTTTTATATCATATATAAATTGTGATCATTTTTTGTCCTCCCTTGAACAATTTTGTTATTTTTAGGAAGGCCTTATATTCCCCGAAGAGAATTTTTCGAGGCATTAAAAGAATATGTTTTATTAAATGCCAATTCTGTGAAATCAAAAAAGTTTTTAATTAATTACATAAAACAAACATACCACATAGCAGGTACGAACATTTTGAGCTCTACATTTTACAAAACCGCAAAGAATTTTTCACTACAGTTTATGAAGAAATGGAGAAAAAGCCGCAGTTACATTGTGAGGTTTGAAAAACAACTTTTAGACAAACAACAAGAAAAATTTTTTTTACTTCAAAATAGTTATAATTCATTTATAAGATCAAAAAAATAAAATTGCACTAATATTTAGTCAGCGAACAATTAATTCGTGTTTTTTCTTCATTTCGTGTGGTTGGAGCAAACATTTAGTAAAAAATATAAAATTTATGTTCGAAATGGAAGCATAATTAATGTGTGTTTATGCCAGTGGCAAAAGAAACATCTAAAATAGTTTGTTCGCACTGGGTAAGTAGTTTAGTTTAAATAGCATGTAACTCGCTACTTGACTGGCCGAAAAGCGTTCGCATTACGGTCAAGTAGAGTACATTAGTGAGCGGCGCTTCGCAAGATGACGGGCTGCTACGTAACAAGCTGATTGTAGTGCTTATTTTAGAAGAGGTGTAAGAATAAATTAGTGAGATAAAAATTAATGAACTATGGACACGAAAAGAGATGAATAACATTAAAAGTAGAGAATTTTGGAGAGCATCTTCTTCTAAAGAGCTGATTTAACTACTTTACTAAAATGGTGGTGTTCGGACGCGTTTAGTTACTAATATACTCGCTATTCTACTAAACTACTTGCCCAGTGTGAACAGATCTTAACAGAGATAGACGTGCATGGAGATAGGCGTGGGCAGAAAGGGGTGAAGATTCACAGAATTTTTTCTGCAGTAGGTACTCGTATTTTTTTTTTACAGTTAATACCGCACAAAGTCCCAACTGCTCCCATCTGGAGCCAGTGAGACTATGGCATCCCTAATCGGGGTATGTTGTGAGGCTGAAGGTAGTGGGTAGAAGAAGGAGGTGGGAAAGAGGAAGGTCGAGAAGTACCTGGATATTCAGATCTGGTCACTAAACACGGCTAAAGCCATTTCAAGCAACTTCTCAATTCTGAATAGTGGTCTTACACCAGGGCGATACTAAGAGTATCTTCCACTCTAGAACGTGCCGCAAATATACTATTTATTATTTTAAATGAATTAATTGTGAAAAAACACAAATTAATCAAATACAATTTATTTGCGCACGCCGGGTTCGAACCCGCAGCCTCCGGATTGTGAGTCAAGAGTCTTACCCCTGGACTACGGAGGTTGTCAGGGTCTGTGAAGAGTCGAGCAATAAGTCAAGTTCAATTGACAATAAGGATGTAATCTTTAGAATGAAAGACTTTCCTAAAATCCTCCTGAAAGAAATACACAGCTTCCAAATCATCTGGTATTTTTGAAAATGTACTTAAATTATAAGTTTTTGGAAATTTTTCTTGGTGGTTTTTTCCATTATGAAATAAAATAAATTAATAAAAAAAATATATATTTATAGCATGTTTGCTTACCATCATAAGTCCTCCGAGAATTATGTCTCCTTCAACAACTGAAGCTAGTTTAACAGGCCAAATATTATTAGCATCTTCCGTGGAATTAAGAGAAGCTATAGAGGAATTAACACTGGCTGCATTAGTTTGTGAACTTATATTAAACACTTGATTTAACCACTGATCCTCACTTTTAATTAAACCTTTTGACCCATCCGTGGATTGCAGGGGCTCGTAAGTTACACTTGGAAGGGTTGTTAGAGTATAATTAGAAACTAGAGTAAATGGCGCACTTGACGTATGTTCGTTGAGCTTCACGCTTTCTTCAACTTCACTTGCATTTCTGAACGATCCCATGGTTTCGTTAACTTTCACATGAGGCACGCTTTCAATCATTGGCGCCACGGACCCGGTCTGAATTAATGTTGTGTAAATTGTAAGCGTGGGATGTATTTCAGTTTGGGTGGACGTATTATCCAAAGAATCGTAAGTAAATAAAAAACCTTCGGTGGGAGCTTCCTTGGTTCTGTTAATTTCGAAGTTGGTCTGTGTATCTAAATTATTCGGCTCGGTTGAATACTGATACGGATCACTTGATTCAGAATAGTATAAATCTTCAGGAGTAGACTCATTTTCGGAAACTGACTGATATTTTAAAATAACTGATGTCGATGTTGTATCAGTATCTAAAACCGTGTCAATGACTTTACCCATGTTTGTTGATTTAATTGGAATGGTATGTTTTTCTGTAATATTACTCTCGCTCTGATTATCTAACTTAAATAAAGAATTTAATGATAATAATGTTTTGTTCGATTCAACATTATGAGAAGTGATGACAGAATTGTTGCAACCGGATCGCAATGCACTTTGATTTTTATCACATTCCGTCAAGTTTTTAGTATGCTTAAAGTATAAGTTCTTAACTTTTAACGGTTGATTCGGAGATGATCTCTCTGATGGGTACGCTTCCAACTGATAATGCTGAGGAATATCCGTAACAACATCACGGCTAACGGTATTCAAATTATCGGTTGATTTAATTCCATTAGTCCTGGTAAAGACCTCCACCCTGGGTCCGGTACCGTACTTATTGTCCCTTGTACCATGTAAGTGTTCTGAAGTTTTCGGATGGTTAACACTGGCCCCTGAAACTATGTTAAGGGCTCCGGTCGAGCGTGGTACTTGCATTGTTGTTACAGATGTTTCAGTAACTAATTGTGTCGACGGGTCTCGGGTAATTGGTAGACGGACATTGGCTTTAGTTGTGTACTTGGGCCCATCTAATTCGTGTGCTTGTGTGTTGAAAGCTTTATTTTCCTTTTCTCTATTTTTATCAAGTTCCTTGTTTTTGTTCTTTTTGAGAAGTGGCGTGATGTCCAAAGGACTGAGCAAAGTGCTTACACTTTTTTCGGATTTAATTCCACTGCGTCGAATGCCGTAATTATCATCATCGCTGAAGTTTCGTTCGTCGTCTTTTAAATTAATTATATCTGCAGGCGGCATATTTCTCCGTTTAACCTTAGCAAAGCTTAATTTTTGATCGCGCTCCTTTGATGTTTTTACTAGTTTCGTACCGTACGTTCTTTCCGTCTTAGGAATTTCATCAACTTCAAATTTTGTAAAATCGAAATAAGAATCTTCTTTAACTGTTTGAGGACCCGCATTGTCCATTGATTCGTTATATTTCGAATATCCTTTAACATTTACGGAATTATCAATTCTAAACTTTTCTGACAAGTTGTCAATTTCTTTAAGCGGATTCTCTGATGAAATTTCGTTAACACCTGTCGTGAATTCGTTAGTATTTCGAATAATCACGCCTTCATTGTTGATTGTATTTGAATAGGTCTGCGAGCCCGTAACATTTCTACAATTCTCATCTGTACAACTAAAATTGCGTGGTAAATCGGAAAACAATCCCTTTGAAGATGTCAGCGACTGCTTTGATTCCTCATTTGTACTTCCAAGGATTTTTTTCTTTGAGTTCTCCTTATTCACCGTATTAGGTTCCTTGGGGATTTTTCGCAAATCATCGCAAAGTTTTTCATTTCCAATGGAACAATTTACAGCATCTGCTCCCCGGAAGAAATAAGCCTTTTTTCCCCTTGTTTTAGTTTTGTCTTCAGCGTAAACTGAAGAATTTGAAACATTTGAGCCAAAAATATTTTTGGAGGTGATAAATTTAGCCACATTTTTTGGGAGACTTATATCGTTAGATATATTCCATTTTCCCAGTAAAAATAAATGAACATTATATAAATAAGTTGTCTTGTTTTTCGCCGAATTATTTATGTTATTAGTTGTTTTGTTACTATAAACGTATTTCCACGGTTGATAAAGTTTTGAATCGTCAGTTTCAGAAATGTTGTTTACGAAAGACTTATTATTATTATTGATTCCTAGGGTGTAATTATTTTCATTAAAACGGGTATTATTTTTCAATGAACTAAGGGCATTTGTCTTATGGTTGTTAATCAAAATAAATAGGGTTACGCAGAAAATACAAGATGATAAATTTGTTATTATTAAATTAAAATCCCATATAAAAGTTCTAGGTGGGCGTTTCAGTGGAAAAAATTCTGAACTTAGGATCATTCTACGACCTTGTTCCGTCCTGTAGTATTAAAAATGTAAGCGGATTTTTCATTTTACTTCAATCGGCTCAGGAATTAATGGTCATTAGCACTTTGACTATTAAATATATATTCACTAATCCCACGCAGAAATAAATCTTCCATGTTTGATGAGAAGCACTGGATCCGTGTTGGAGTTCCAATATCAGCATTTCTGAAAAAATAAAAATAATTTTATAAAACATCTGAAATCATCTTATTTATACCTACCTCATTCAATTGGAATTCTAACTTCGTTTTACCTTGTTCAAAGATAGGAGGTGTCAAAGTTTGCAAACACGTTTTCTCATTATCTATTGACCAATTTCCGATTTTGGGGTTGAATCTTGTGTAAAGTATTTAAATTGCTGAAATTTTAAAGAAAAATACATTACCAGGACGTGTATCATTTTAGAACATGCCCAAACGTGCAAATAAAACATGCAATCACCTAGGGCAGGGGTCGGCAATTTGTCAAGAGAGAAGAGCCAATTTGTCAAAGAAACAGGATAACTGATATTTCAGAGAGCCATATTATAATGGGGGGGGGGGGGGGGGGTTGTCATCGAAGGTGATAAAAATGTGGTGGAACGATTTGCTTTATGTTATTTATATTCTTTTTGTTATACTCCACCCTTTAAAAGTTTCTATAAACAGACTCGCGCAAAGATTCCTTATTAAATTAAAACCAGTTTCGTGTTCGGAATGCAAAAAAATAATCATTCGGCGGCTCCATCTCATAAGGCTGGTTGAGTAGAGGTGAAATTGCAATTGATGTCTGAAAAGCCGAAGAGCCGCAGACGCCTATGCAAAGAGCCGCAAATTCCGACCCCTGACGTCGGGCATAACAATCCATTGCATAAAGTTCTAATAAAATTTCCATAATTCAATTCTAAACTAGGGTCACGTCGTAATTAAATATTTGCAATTAAAATATGATAAACTTTGATACTTTACACAAGATTGAACCCCACTGCTATTGAAATTGATTTGAAAAAAATAAATTGCTAATTTTTTATTGAACGGAAAATCAAATTTAGAACCCTATAAAACCAATGTGATGAAAAACGATTATATGCGCCTTGTAACAACAACCAACTATCAGATGCTAACAAAGTAGAAAGTGTAAGTGGTGTTAGAGCCTTCAAAAAAAAGGATTTTTTAAACGCTTATGTACGAAAATACAATACTCATGGTAATGAAAATTATTTTGACTATAGAAATGAGCAAAAACAAAATGCTTCGGCATTCGAAGGTCATTTTTGAAAAAAATGTCAGTTAAATGTACCGTATCCAAATGACGTGACGTTATATTGTAGGAAAGAAAATCAAACATTTCACTAGTAACTCTGCGCCGTGAAATAATAATTATAATGTTTTGATTGCTTTTTACTACATACCTTTTCAAATGATTCTGTTGATTTTCATTATGAACAATAGTAGCGCAAACCCGTAAAAAATCGCGAGATATTCTGAATTCTGTGCACGACAATTCCAATTTAAAAAAAATATTTTCTGTTGAAATAATACATAATTTTTAGGTAGATACCTGCTTTATCACTTGTCTGATTTCTGCACTCAATCAGTTCTATTTTCAAAAATTACACTTAAATTCAAAAAAATTTTAACTCGTTGCAGCAGATTTCAATGTACAAATAACCGTCATTAATATTTTTGGTGATAAATCCGGTTGAGTGTAATGGCGTAACTTTCATAAATATGTAAGTACTTCACGTTATTGTAAGATGTGAAAAAATAATTCTTCTATTTTCGATACCTCATTTTTTTTTTAAATTAACCCTACACAGAAGACCCTAAGAAAAATAGTTTCCTCATGGCCTACATCATCTTTAAGGATGCTGTGTGGAGGGTTTTTTAAGAAAAATAATGTTCTGGGAAAGAAAAAGGTACCAATTTTTGATAGGAATCCAGGGGTCAGTATGTCCAGGAGTGACGAACGTATTAATCCATCCCTCTCTCTGCGGTGTCAGATAATGAGTCGAGATAGACCAGCTGGAGAGGTCAAAGGGTCTCTCCTGATCTTGCCCGCCACGCATCTGGTGGATGGGTGTATCCATTGCCAAGACCTGAACACGCCTCACCTGATGAACCGGGGTACCACTGAAGTCACCAAACGTAGCGAACCGCATGTCTCTAGGTCAGAGGTGTTGATTACCCAATAAATGGAACCCTGGCGGCACACCCTTACACACACCCGCCTTCCAAATTGAAAATTATATTAATATTAAATTCTTACATAAATAAATACTCTAGAATGAATTTATTCCTCAGTTCTAGTTAAGAAGTGTAATGGTCAGCAAGGTTGCTTCCAAGCATTTTATTGAGATTCAATTCTCAATCGTGGAAATTATTTTTCTCATGTAGAATTTTTATATTTTTATTTAAATTAAGTTATTATTTTAATTTCATTTTCTGTGATTTTTCGCCGAAATTTTAAATAAAGAGAATAAATGTATTTATACACGAAATGATTTAATTAGAAATAGACACTTTGCACTCCAGAATGACATCACGCTCAGACCACCGCATTGAGAAACAAGAATCAAAAATGAAAAAGTTGCTGGAAATAGCTTCAGCCATTTAGGATATGTGGGTACTATGTATTATAAATACCGAATTAGTACGTGAGCATCGTACAAACTTAATTACCGTTCCCGTCCCCAAATTCCGTTCACCTAACAACATTTACTAAGTGGGGTCGCCAAACTTCCCGTGGCAGAGCTTCGGAAAACGATACTTTTGATTGGTGTAGCCTTGTAATAAGTAGATCTTGTTTTGGAACAAAATTAGAGATAAAAGGAAAACGTGGATTGAATGTTTTTTTTTATCATAATAAGCATAAGAAATGATGGCGTCTAAAGGAAAAAACGCTTCAATGGTGTTTTTCGCTGACTTTTTTTCTAATGGCTGTATTAAAAAAATCCAAAATTCACAAATGGGTCACGTAGATACATTTTGATGACACTTAACGTAATAAGAAAAAATGAATGACTTTTTTTCATCTGTTTCCAGCTTCCTGTTCGTGTGGAAAATATAAAAAAATATCGTCTCTACTTCCGTCTCAGAGAAAGTTCGGTGGCGGGAGGAATTGGAGACATGCCAGGAAGGGAGTGAAGACTTTTGTTTTATTCTGAATTAAAGTCAGTGGTATTTGGGCGATCGTCAGAAAAAAGCAATGATGTTACGTATAATCCATAGACTCGTGGTAGACTTGTCAAAAGTGGTAAGCCAAAACCAAGGCAATTGTTTTCGATTTCAATTTAATCTAAAAAAGCACCAAAATTCCCTCATGTGTGGTGAACAAATGTTCCCATTACAGAGCAAGCATTAGTAAAAGCCATGTAATAACATTTCATTCATAAATTCACGCAAATTATTTTTTATTATAAAAAGTACAATTATTTCGATTGCTTCCAAGAGATTTTTAGCGCCATTAGAGAAATTGAGGGGGTTGCGTATTCAGATCCCGTCGGGGTTACCAATATAGTTTGATGCGTGTCAATCTTACCAAATTAACACTTCTTTATAGTCGCGAAAGCTAAATGCGAAGACGAATTAATTATTAAGGGGGTTTTCTAGTCTAGAAGCATGAATTGTAAGTGTTTTTCCAGGTGTAATAAAAAAAAACCGATAATATTTTTGTTGCCATTATTTTACCAAATATTTATAAGCATTAAAAAATACAAAGAAAGTCAAACAAAAATATTTAAAAACTTGTAAGTTATAGGGTGTTGAAGAAGGGTGTATTAAAAATATGGCGCGCCCTGGTTGACACGATTGCAACCCTGCTAGTAATCCGAAAAAAAAAAACAAATTAATTTTTAATTCAAACAAATGCTGCTATTGCATGAACCTCGAAGAAGTCATATTTTTTTTGCAAAATTTGAAGTCATATTTTGGCGGCTATCTGAAATTAGAAGACATTTTTTTACCAGTTTTTTTGACTTTTCCGAATTTTTTTAGAATAGTAAAAATTAAAATTTTATTATAGTTCTGGTTTATGCAATAAAGTAATGTATAGAAAAGTTTTAAACCAAATTTCAAGTAAATAGGTTTAGTAGAAATACTTTAGTAGAGATATCGTGTCAACCGTCTCGAAAAAAGTTGTTTTGAGAAAAGTGCGTTTAAAATTTTGTTCTTTTTAGATTTTGGTTAGATTCCGTCGAAACCGCGAAATTAAAATGGTAATAACTTTTAAAATAATGCTAATTCCGAAAAATCCCTAAAGAGATACTTTTCAATATTTAAACTTTGGAAATATGAAGAAAAAAAATAGTTTTTTTTTCTAGACTAAAATATGCCTTAACAGAGATTCACTTTATTTTAAAATGTTGAAAACACAATGACTTGACACAAATTATATTCAGAAAGTGCGGAAGGGATTATCAAAGCAACTGACAGCCAGGAAGTTCGAAACGAATAATTTGTAGCTTTGATCCGAACCAGAGTTCAGCTGTGCTTGGTGTTGCCAATCGCCACATTGCCAGTATATAAAAAAAAATAATAATTCACTAAATGGCTTGCCAGTACCTTTCTACAATAGCAAACAATTAAGTATAAGAACGACAATCTAAGACAGTAGGTCGCCTCATGTTGAATTCCTTATTTCTCTTAAGCGTAACTTGACATCGCAGTCACACCCGTGATGTAGAATGTAGTAATCGGCGAAAACACGTGAACGCCACCGGTCCTATTTGTAGGTCGGTCATAGACTTTATGAATATAAGAATAACTTTATAATTAAGAATTTACTGAAAACGTAAGAGTGTGTCTTACTTGCCCTTACATTCCATCTTTAGTTTGTGAGCTAAAGGCGAGTCTATAAATATATTATAAATAAAGTCATTGGAAAAAAGCATATATTTCATGGAGAAGAATATCACGCAATTAGGGTGAGGCAAACAACACACACTTACCTAGGATTGTGTACATTTTTACATTTATATATTGATTTTCTAAAGCTTTTAGTTTTGCTTGCGCCTACTTATTGTTATTAGCGAGTAAGACACAAGTGCAGTCAACGTCAAGAAGTCAAAGTCAAGAATTTGAACTCTCGAAATCTTTTGCCATGGACATAAATACCCGCTTCTTAGTATTATTGGTGGGTGGGTTCGAATTGCGAAAGTTTCCAACGTAAATTTAATTAAAATTTATTAAGATTCATTAAATAAAGTTTGTTTATTACAAAAAACATTCTAGCGAGGTAAATATTCGCCTTGTTGTAAACACCACCATTCAGAATCGAAACGTTACTCGAAATGGCACCAGCCGTGTTTGGTGACCAGATCTTAGTTGCCAGGTATCTGATTCCCAACCTTCCTCTGCTACTTTGCCTACCCACTTCCTGTAGTTGAACATCCCATTGGTTTCGGTTTTGCTAATGATAATAACAAATATGATTTTATTTCTGCAACGTGCAATGCATTGCATTGTAATCCATGTTGGCATAATACAAAAAAAATATTGAAAAAAAAGGAAGTAAATCAACACTGGAAACAATAAAATGAAAAGATAAAAGTGTGGGTATATTAAATAGATTATTTTAAAATAATAGGGGTAATAAAAGAATGATTAAACTAATGACACCACCTATTACAATATAAAACATATCATATGTTATAATAATGCGGTAACACAAACTCTCGATAGGTTTTATTTGCGAAGTAAAAACCAGTAAATAGATGTTATCCATTTTAATCTTGGTCCTTTCAGAGATACCAATTATTTCTCGCAATGTCTGCTATAATACTGCGTATTTACCTTTTGAGTTAACCCCTAAGGCTTCGAGCATATTTTGTCAGAAGGTCAAAAAAAATTCCGCTTTGAAATGGAATATTTCTTTACATATCCGAAAACTAAAAACTGGTTTTGAAAGGTGACGAAATACGGTTTCAAATTTTATAATTCGAAATAAATATAAAATTTTCACCAAAACATGAAATTTTTTTAAAAATAGCTCACTATAACGTTTTTTCTAACTAAAGTTACTGATAACCAAAACAAACAAAAAAAAACACACACACACACACTTATTTTAAAACTTCTGAACGTATCGAACGATATTTAAAAACGCAACCTTAAGTTTTTAGAACCTAGCAACACTCTCCACTGTTTCAACATAGCGATTTCTTTTTAACTGTTGGTGGGTTTGTGCAAAAAAAATTTACGTTGAAAATACTTAAGAATTACATTTATGGTGGTCATTACCTCACGTTACGTATACGTGTAAGGTACTTTAGTATGCATGTATATGTTTTGTTTTTTTTATGCGTTTTTGGGAGTAAAATGCATTTTCGAAATGTTAAAAGCATATTGAGATTATGTGCCGGTGTTCATTCATTCATCATTCATCATTCATCATTCATCATTCATCATTCCCTCACTGCATTTAGGAGTGAGAGAATGACGGTTGTATGAGTATACACGTATACATTTAATACAAATATGTATTTATGTATTATATACAAAAATATGGAAGACCAATACTCCTAAATAAATACAAAAAATTAGATGACGTAAACCTTTATGGGTATTTCTCATCAAATTAAAAAATTTTTGATATTATTAATTTTATTTTTTATTTTGTAAAAATTGATATTTTTTGCGGAAATCAAAAAAGTAGCTATAAGAGAAAGGAATCTTTGGTTTCATGAAGATATACATTTTATTTATTTTGTGATTAACTTTTAGGATAAGATAAGGGTGAATTTTTTTTATCTTTTTAACACCGTTTAGAACATATTTCTCACCATGACAGTAAAGAAGAAACAACGTTTTCTATGAAACCTGAGTTGTTCC
This sequence comes from Glyphotaelius pellucidus, assembly GCA_936435175.1. Classification (NCBI taxonomy): domain Eukaryota; kingdom Metazoa; phylum Arthropoda; class Insecta; order Trichoptera; family Limnephilidae; genus Glyphotaelius; species Glyphotaelius pellucidus. Next base: position 28,810,681 of record OW386547.1, read on the forward strand.
CAAAAACGAACAATCTAGCCGGATGGGGTTAAGAGCAAATCACGCACAATCATCCAAAGGCGTTGGCTGAATTGATCTTTGGTTATTGATGATTAAGATTAAGTTATAATTAAATACACAATGGAAAATACTTCCACGTAATCCAGGTTGAGTCAAGCTGTTTCATCAAAGAAGCCTTATTAATTAAATAATTCTCTCGGAAAGGACGAAACGTGTGATATATTTACTGTCACTAATGATGCAGGAAATCAAAGGCTCCAGGTAGAGATTTTCGACGTCATTTTGATACAGGTAGTTTATTACACAAAGGTGTTTATTTTAAGATCGGAATGCGATGTTACTAGAACGAAAGCTTAGAATGAGTAAATCGGAAAGATATTTATAGATCCACGAGCCTGAATATTTTCGTATATGTTTTTAAATTTATAATGAAATATTTATATAAACATTATTTACATTACAAAAAATTTTACAAAAATGTAAAGCTAATTAAAAAAATAAAAAAGTATGTATTAACAAATTTGAAAACTTTGTTAACTACTTTTTCCTTTTATGTTACGCATACTTTTTTTATGCCAACATAAGCGCGAGCCGAGTCGTGAATTATAGAGAAGGAACGAAGCAACCCCAAACAACCCGAAACTCCATTTGCATTTGCTTCGTTCTTTTACCATCTGACGGTCTTCGTGGAACATAATTTATTCAATGAAAACAAATAACTTTGTAAACACCACTATTTATATGTGTTCAATCAATAATGACACCTCAAAGTGTATTTGCGAAGATTGAAGACATAATTAATTCATTTAAAATAATACATAATACATTTGCGGCGAGTTCCAGAGTGGAATTAGTATCAGTATCGCTCTGGTGCAAAGTCAAAAATTTAAATTAACTTTAGCATACTGTTTCATTTATTTATTTTAGACCCAATCACGGGGAATATAATTTTGACCATTACACCGTCAACTATTATAAGAACGGCGTGATGAATTAATTAATTAAAAATATTATACAAATACTAAAATGCATGCACATTTCGCTTTGAGAAAACTTGTTTTTTAAATATGCAACATTTTTGACTTCTTTTTAAACAAACATGACATTTCAAAAGTGTATTGCGTTTTCTTATTATACAGCGTGTCCAACAATTACTTGAATCCAAGTAACTCCGAGTAATTATTTTCTTTAAAATGCCTCACGAAAAATAAAGTTTATGTAGTAATTTATCTTTTTGAAATCGCTTCTTCGAACGTATACAGTTTAAAGTACCTAAATAATAGCCAAGATTTAAATAATTTCTCCCTACGCAACGCTCAGTAAACTGTAACTTCTTATAACGATATCATAACCCTTCTGCTGCATTTCTAAAGGCAGTCCGTATAGGAACAGTACTTTGCCGTTTGTTGGTGCCTTCCTTTCCACGGTTCACGCACACCGGACATGCGTCCCAAGTTTGAAATTGAGCAGTGAATTTACGTATTTTGTCCGGTTAAGTCCGCCGGGCACAAGTTCAACAAGCTTACTGAAGCAACTTGTCAAATACCATAGTTTGTTATTGTGGGAAGTTTCTGTAAAGAGCAATGGAGGCAAGCAATGAAGTTTATCTGTAAAGCAAATTGACTTAGTGTTGTGGTTATCAAATCAGTCCAGTATTTCTACGGGCTTTACCAAGCTACCGATGATATTGAAATGCATCTAACTTTATTATACTTGCTTAACCCTCTGCCGCTGCCGCTGACGTCTGTGAAATCTGCAAAATCTGAAAAATCTGCAAAATCTATGTTCAGTTGCTACGTTGCATCATTCTGTCTTAATCAGCATTTTCCAGAGCCAGCTTCTGCCACCCGTTGCCAACATGACGGATTTCACGTCATATCTGGTCGATTGGAGTGTACCGAAACGGGAGAATTTTGTGTTTAACGTAATTTACACGATAATGGATTTGCTGGCAGAATCGAATAAAATGACAAAGTACATAATTTAAATGCGAAAATAGCCTGTATATATGCATACAAAAAATTGTGGACGGAAAATTCAAGATACTACCCGTCAATATGGCGACGGCAGCCGCGGTGATCGCACGTGAGGAGTTGCAGCCGTTAGATGTCCACGGGACGTAAGGTCAGTAATCAGTTATACATTAGGCAGATGTTTACTGAAACGTACAGAATCAAATAGGTCACGTCAGTAAATAAATTAAATTCAAAGTCAAAAAAATATTTAAACTGCATAGTATTTTGCAGAAGCCATCTCAGTATAAGTTTTTAGACGGCGAGAGACAGTCCTTCAAGGAAGAGATAGTTTACTGTAACATCTTTGGAGGGCACCCACCATTTCCCAACGGCTGTGTGAGAAAACTGATTGTTTAACCTCCTTAGCCGCACACGTCAGGACTCTATTTTTTTTGTAAAAAGGAAACTACATTTATTTTTAAACGAATGTAGACCCTCCAATGTCCCTGCATGCATAATTGTTAGTAAGAAGGAAAAATGTATGCATTCTTACATTTTCAGTAATTAACAAGATAAAGACACATCATAGATGTGTTCGCCTGTTAGTTCAACATGTAGTTAGTGAAATAAAAATAAAATATTTACAGGTGTAAGAATGATTAAAACCAAAGAAAATATATAAGAAGAAAGAAATCGGGGGCAGTTTGTCCCACTATCGCGGGGCAGTCCCGGCGAGAATGAGCGGGCGAGCGGCCTGGCCGCAACGTGCCCAAAAACCCACATCCCTTAGCCGTTTTCCCAAGAATACCCTGGAATACCCTGGAATACTGGAACATCTGCTCATATTAAAAATGATTACAAAATTCGGTTATGGTTGGTGGAAGAGAAAGAGCTCGAATTCAGTGTCGTCAAAAATGAAGTAGCCGATCAAAATTTCTTTTGTGAGGAGAAAATGCGCGAAGAGGGTGAAATATTTGGGGGCGGAGGTAAAGATAAAAGTTTAAATGAAGAGACTTACAATTCAGTGTAAAGAGCTTCAATTTTAGGTAGTTTCCGCGATAGATTGCTATAGCTACCGTTAGAAAAATGGTTTCATTTGGTCGAAAACGGATATTACAACGCGACATTGTTTCTTAGCATAATTATGAGCCTTTGTAAATGAGTTTTAGTAGACCATTCCTTGCACGTACATAAAATGTACGTCTGTCAGATTACTCTTCAGCAGAATGAAAACAAATAAATCAATTTAATGAAAACAAATAACTTTGTGTACACCACTATTTAATTAACAATATCAACATGTTTCGAAAACTATGTTTTCTTCTTCAGGATAATAAGTTAATAAGAGGTCAATAATGACGAAGAAAACATAGTTTTCAAAACACGTTGATATTGTTAATTAAATAGTGGTGTACACAAAGTTATTTGTTTTCATTAAATTTAATAATGATGCCACAAAGTGAATTTGCGAATTTTGAAGAAACAAATAAATCACTTCATTGGCGAAGGGTTAATTTGAAATCCAGCTTCATCTACAAATAGGTTAAGCGTTTTTAATAGATGCGGGAAACACCATATCGCATTTAACGAATTTTGTTAATGGTTCTTGTAATAATAAAATACATTCAGCCTAACTAATGAAAAACTTCCCAACCGTTAAATGGTTATATGTATATTAGTAACACATGCAACGACTAAAGAGTTAAAGTTAATATTTAAGTGTAATCATATGTAATCTGTGGTGTTGCATAAATTATAAAATCAGAGCATAAGAAAGGTCAAATCAAAAATCAAATGAAAGGCAAGAAGCAAATATATCATATGAATGGTTTATTTAATCTAAATTGTACAGACGAAAATTAGTTATTGGATTCATGGAGACTGTATTTAAATTGTTCAATTCCCAGGGCGTTTAATTCTTCGAAGAAGACTGCTTGCAATTAAAATTCAAAATGTCACGTTAAATAAATAACCAAGATTACTAGTCAAATAACCCGCCCTTAGAAAAAAACTCTTCTAGTCATGAACGAGTGTGAGAAATGATTTAGAGGCCAACGTCCCCCCTACTAGGTTCTCAAAATCTCCCCCTTTTCCAAGAAACCTAACTGCCAGCTAACCTCGGTTCTGAACTTGACGGGCAAACTTATATTCTGGAGACATCTCTTGGAGAACTACATAAACTCTATGAGCTGCTTGTACTATAGCCATCTACGCAACGCAGCTTGAACTATCACAATAAATAAGGACATAATACAGAGATGGGGATCTTCAGGAATTTTGACCTATAACGACTTGAAAGACAACTCTTGAAGCCAATTTAAATTATCAAGAAAATGACTGGACTCTAGAGAGACCAATAAAATAATTAAATATCAATTCAAGAGAAAAGTCAGTTTGTGAAAATGTTTAATTAATTTCTACAGAAATAATGAAGAATTGAGCTTACTTCGGGAACACGAACACTTTAAGAACAACTTCATATTTACTCTTCAGAACAAATATAAACATATATTTTTTTAAATTTTAGTACAAAAAACTTTTGGAGAGTGATGACGTCACACGATTCACACTAGATACGATGGTTTTCGGGAATTAAAAAATTAAAACTTTTACATTTATTTTAACTATTAAAACTTACTACAAAAAAATGCAGTTATTTAAGTTAGAAGGTCATTGTTCATTACAATTTTTTTTAAAAATTGGACTGGAATTTCTTATTATGGCGAGTAGTGACGTCAGCACTAAAAATCCAATAATACCAACTAGACAGTGTGTTTTAATGACATGTTTTTACATGGATTTTTTAGATTTTTTTTTAAAACTCTACGTTAAATTTTATTTAATAAAACTTATACAGCCGGAACCCACGTTTATTGGTCTACATGAAGATATTTTTTTAAAGCCATAATATTTTTCACTGAAGTTCCTTACTCTCCGAACAATAACTGTTCTTCAGCTCCGAACTCCGAACTCGAAAATGGCGGATGCCGAACAGCTGATTTGGCGCTGTATCTTTTCAGTTGCCTACATATAATATCAAAAATGCAGATCGTGGAACGCTAATAAACTCTTCATCAGGTGCGGTCACAGATGTATATGTCACTTTGGTACAATACAATAACAGTAGCGATGAGATGTTGACATTTTACCTAATATTTTTTCTATATTAAAAGCAGTTAATCTTGAATAAAAAACGCCTCGACTTCTGATACCTCCATTTATTTTTCATACAAAATGACAACACCTGTAGAAAATAATTAAAACTTTTGGAAAGCGATGACGTCATACGATTCACACTAGATACGGTGGTTTTCGGGGATCTTGAAAAATTATAACTTAAACATTTATTTTAACTATTAAAACAAACTATAAAAATAAAATTAAATATGCAGTTATTTAAGTTAGATGTTCATTTTTCATTAAAAAACAATTAAAAAATTTGGCTGGAGTTCCTTATTCTGACGGAGTTAGACCCATTTTAAATGTTCCACATTTTAATATTATGTTTATTCCACAGTAATCTGCACGTACAGCTATTGTAGGCTAGTTATTTAATGTTTTTATTGATCCATATAAAGATGTTGAAATATGAGAAAAGGTCGTTACTAAAGGAATACGGGATTAGATAACAAAATTTCTGTTTGAATATTTATATATTTATTTTATCTCCCGAAGAAGGTCCTGAAAACAAAAAGTTTTATCGGAAAATTCGGAATTGCCGTCAGCACAGACTCGTAAATAAAATACAATGGGTCATACGGAGAAGAAAATACGACACAAGTGTGGTTTACGTATGCGTTAATATAACCACAAATAAATATAAAATAATATTTATTATTGTGTTCTAGGATTTCTATTATAAAAGTAATATCTTCGGTTTGAGAACTGTAAATAACACAATTTTTATGTCAGGAAAAATAAAGTTTACGGACCAATTTTTCCACTTTCTTCACTCGACCAAAAACGACGTTGGACTTCCTTTGATCAAATATGTGGGAAGCTAAATGTTGGGGACAAATATATATATTTTTAACGGATTGATTATTAAGTTACGACGCACATAAAAGTCCAAAATTTATAATAAAACCGAATAAATTTCTTCAATTGCAACCAAAAATATTTATCCGATTCGTAAAATAATTCTCTCGTACGAATACCGCAATGTGGGAATTTGAAACTTAATTACCAACAAATCATGTTGTTGAATTAAACCCTACATTTCAGAAATATGTTTTGCTTTGAAGGAAAACAAATTTCAACGTGTTTGCCCACACGTAGAAGTTTTTATCCGTATGTATGTTACATTGATTACAGTATTATTCTGCCATTTAACTAAAACCATTCTAAATTTGAATTATTTGCAACTCATTGTCCTTTAGCACTTTTTATGTGTAAATTCGCACTAAATTTCAACGAGTATTATTGAAATGAAAACTTTTGTAGCACTGTTGTGATTTGAAACTCGATGAAACAAAAAAGCGACGTTTAAAAAACAGAAAAAAATACATCTATAGGATTTATCCCGCGAGAGAATGAGATAGTATAATCGGTCTCCTTTTTGTGCGATTCTTCAAAGGCGTCCCTTTTAACAAAGGAGGTTTTACTTCTACCGCGTGTGCACCGCACACACATTGGTAGTTTATCGATAACGTCATCGTTAAACTATCAATAAAAATGACTTTTTGTCATTCTTGTCAAGTGATGAATTTATTTCTGTAAACTAATTATGGTACCTACTTATAACAGCATTTTCCCAATCCCAAGTTTTTATCTCAATTTATTTATTGTTATCAAGCATATTTTGCAGAACTCCATTTTAATTTTAATTTTTCATTTATTTATATGTATACCGCACAAAACTGAGCCAGTGAGACTATGGCATTCCCAATTGGGGTAAGTTGCGAGGCTGAAGGCGGCGGAGAGGGGAAGGATATGGGGAAAAGGGGGGTGGGTAGTACCTGGCTTTTCATATCTGGTCACCAAACACGGCTAAATTCATTTCAAGTAACATTTTAATTTTGAATGGTGGTCTTACACCAGGGCGATAAGAATAAAAAAACAAACAAGGCTCAATTATTTCTGCGAGAAGAATTATGTCAATATCTACGGCGTTTATGATTTTTGGATTCAAAATGCTTATGCAATAATACAAGTTGATTAGTCTGCAAAGAGGCGCTAAAAAATATGTTATCGCCTCTTAAAAAGTCTTCAAGAGAACTCGGTCTTTGAGAAAAAATTAGAAAACGAAAATTCTGTTTCGCCAGAGTTCCGTCAATCGAATATTTTGAAAAACTGCTCGAGAAATGTCACTTGCTCAGTTCTTATTTGCCCTTCTTTGTCGTTTGAAAAATATTAAATGAAAATATTTGTAAGGTACACACTTGTTTTGTTGGAGGTCAAGTGTTGTACACTTCGGAAAATTTGTCTGCTTATTTATTAATAAAATGTAACGTGTTTCAAAAACAGTTCCATGCTTTCGTTACTTATTCGTAAAAAAATTATTCATAAATATTTTTTTTCGAAGTGAAAACTGCTTTAGCACCGTTTATGATTTTAAACTCTACTAAACGGAAACAAGCGATACTAAAAAGAGACAAACACACATCTACAGGTCTTAGCCCGTGAGAGAATGAGATAGCAATTAAATATTTATTTATTTCACGGGTACTCGGTTAAAATATAATACGATAAATCCACGCAAGTTTTTTTTGGTCTAGAGATATAAAGCGCCTGAAGGACCTCAGAGGTCAGACATTCAGTGGACCAAGGATCGAATCCTTCGAAATCCAAAAAAAAAATATATAATTTAAATTTTTTTGGATCAATATCCAATCTTCAAATCTCTCCAAAATGAGCAGACAAAAGAAAATGACATCTAGCGACTCCGAAGAAGAAAACACAAATACTAATAAGATGAACAAATGTATAGGAAAAGGTGCAATGGAATTTGACGACAAAAATATGGAAAAAATTATCCTTCACATTGATAAAAAAAAGTCCCTCGTAGTATCCCCACTCTTGTTTTTTTTATTTTTCTGAAGGTTTATTCTACCACGTGTGAATTTCATCCTCTCATTTTTTTAAACATGTATTTTAAAAATTAATAAATTATTTATCACGTCTTCCCCACGGAGTGCTCACAGGAAACGACAAAAACATCTTTTAGATTTCTGCATCACTGAAAACCCAATTTTGTCAGAACCCTCAGATAGAAAAGATGCCTCTTGCTATTCTTTCTTGCCGACGACGTGACAGTATTTTCAATTATTTTTGTAGTGAAGTTATTACGTGTCCCATCCGTTATCCGACACTTTGGTTTCAAAATAATTCGATAAAAATATTACCAATGGATACGGGCTGCGCCAAAACACGGTGTTGGTAGGCTGGCTAGAATACTAGAAAGGATATTTTTTCATACACCGTCGTTTATGTTTGGAACTTTTTGGACTTGGCCGGACTTTGCTTTGATTCACTAAACTCGTGTATATTAATACTTTTATCTCGTATTTAAATTGGTGCATTTGCTATAACTCTATGCAAAACTAATTATTTCGGCAAAATTATCAAAGTTTGGTTAAATTTGAAACTGCCAATATCATGACAAAATCATCCCGCAATCTGCCAATTTGATTTTCGCTGGTCCCTTTATTCAAAACGATTTTCCATCAAATTACGTTTGTGAGCGAGTATTAAAATTATGTAACACATTCCTTTGCCAAAATTAGGTAGGGGAATGTGTTATATAAACTATAAATATAAAAATCAAAATTTGATTGCTTGGGGATATATAGAAACGTATATGAGTGTTGTGAGTTGTCTATGTTCTGCTGGGACTGAATATTTGAAACGCTGGAGAGGGGTTGGTGGGACAAGGGAGCGGGAGAGGAGAGAGGGAAGGCGAGGAAGGTGGAAGGGGAACTCGGGAGGGGAAGGGGATGCACGGGAAAAGACGTGCAGGGAGAAACAATTTATTTCTTTGAATATGGTACTGCAACGCATGTCGGGAACTAGCTAGTCATAGTATAAATACTTAACATTGTAAAAATATATAACTTACTAGTGAAAGATACTCTCAGTATAACCTTGGTTTAAGACAATCATTTAGAATTGAAATGTTGCTTGAAATGTCTTTGCAGTATTTGGTGACCAGATCTGAAAAACCAGGTTCTTTTTTCCTCTTCCCCATCTCTTTTCCCTCCTACTACCTTCAGACCTTCCAACTTAACCCAATCTGGGATGCCTGTCTCACTGGCTCCAAGCGTTAGGGAGCAGTTGTGCGGATGTAACGTTAAAAAAGTGATAATATGTTTTGTTTTTGTAGAAAAATTCACATCTAATATGAACAGTAATATACATTTTCGTTATTTATATTTGGGGTGTTATGCCGTGTTGCGCTATCTCCTTCTTTAGCCAACGTTTCGAACAGCGTTACAGTGTCAACGTAACTCTGTCAACCCAAAACAAATAACGAAAATACTTTTTCCCGTGAAAATCTAAAATCGTTTCTCAGTGATAAACGTAATTAAATACTCTAATTTCGGTCGTCGTTGCATGATGCGTATTTTATGTATTTATTTATTTATTTATTTAAGGAACATTAACAGTCTAAGTAATACAATAAACATAAGAGGATGATAAAAAACAGACCAATTATTAATGTACACAGATAGGTATTTAGAAACAAGACTAACTGAATATAAACTAGAATATTTAAAAAAATAATAAGAGTACAAATATGAATTCAACAAATGGTAAACTAATACACAACATTAAAATAAGTGTGATTATAACTTAAATAGACTGCAAAATAGGGATTTGGGTTGGGAAGGGTAAGGGGAGGAGAGGGATAAGGGAAAGTTGCCACGCAAGTAATGTAAAAATATTAGATACAATTAATTCATGTGTTATTCGCACCTAGAATGTTATACAGTGAAGTTATGTAGCGACAGTAACTAGCAGTTAATACGTCAGCACGTGTGTATATTTGCAAATTTGTTGTTATAGTAGTTACATGTCCTTTGTATAAATTCATTTTGATTGGAATTGGTGTTGCATCTATCAATATAGAAAAGGGTATTTTGTCTACTATATCGAAGGGACGTGTGGAAATTTATTTTGTTTAGCAAATCCGGGCAGTCAACTTTTGAGTTAATAATTTTGTACAGGAGCATCTGATCAGCGACAAGCCTCCTGTTGAGTAGTTTTGTGATTCGAAAATGTTTCTCGATTTCGTCGTAAGAGTTATTATATGTTGAATGATTTAAAATTGAAGAATTTGAGAAATCGCTCCTGAACTCTTTCTAACCTGTTAACATAAACAATATAGCGCGGGTTCCAAACCTGTGAACAGTATTCTAGGTGAGGACGAACATGTGAATTGTAGAGAATCAGATAAGTCTTAGTTTTTTTGAAAAATTTGCATGTTCTCAGTACGAAACCCAGACTTTTTGTTGCTTTAGTGACAATGTTATCAAAGTGCTTTTCAAATCATTGACCCAGTATCTTGGTCGAAGGCATTAATGCATCAAATACGTGATGTAAATTATTCCTGTGAATCCGTAAATTATTCAATAAACTTTTATTTATCATAATTGTAACTGATTTCGATTCGATTTGTTATCCGACATTCGACAAATTTTTTTTATTTATTTTTATTTTTATTTACTTATTTCTATGTATTACAGTATTTACCTATAGATCAATTTTGAAAACATTTTTACATAAAATATTTTGTAATTTTATTATGTTGGGTGTAAGGTAGGTTTGTGAAGGTGAAACTTTGGATAGGTATTGTATGTTTCGTGAACACCTAATTACCGAGGTTATTTTTGTATAATTTTATTCTGCATTATTTTAACTGTTTATTATTCCAACATTTTTGGCAGATCTTAATCTGAACAATGATTTTTAAAGTTTACTGTAAATGGTTTTCATTTTGATGGTAAATTTATGAACGTCTCCAATTATATTTTGTTGGTAAATGATCCTCGAGCAAATATTTTATAAATACTTTTATCTTCACAAATCCTACAATTATTGTGAAAAACTGTGATTTTTCAAGATAAAATAATAATAATGCAGTAAATTATGTAACCATGTAACCTTTTGCAGCAGTAAATCATGTTACCTTTTGCTAACAGTAAAAAATGTACGTAAAGAGTTAATAATACGCGGTGCCATAAACTAAATTATCCGCATAAATTGTTAATCTTCGGCAATCATTTGTTGTGTGAGAAAAATGAGGTAACAATATATGTAGTTGGTTGATATACTATTGTACATTCTTAGTTTTACCAATAAAAAATACTTTGCAAACTTTTAAGGGTGTTTTAGTTACAGACTGTACAAGTTGTGTTCCGAAATTGTACTTAAAAAAAAAAATTAATTCGTTTGAACAATCTGGCAAAGTCGCATTTGTTATTTTGGCAACGATCTGACGCATGCGCGTTTGGGTTTGTTTTTTACAAAATTTACAGTGACAGGTATTTTAGTTTCTCCATAATTTGTGTGTTTTTTTCTTCATGTAACGTTCAATTTGCTACTATGTTAGTATAATTCAATATATTTACTACTTCTTTGTGATATTTTTCGTCAGTTTTAGTAAATAATAAAAACAATGGCATCTTACAAATTTTGTTTCATTGACATCGTATTTGTGATTTGAATTTTCGTTGTTAATTTAAGAATAAGTCCATCGAAGCGATTTTTTAATGCATTATGCGTGTGTTGGTAAACAAGTATCCAAAAAATACATACATAAAATGTACACCAATACGTTAAAAATGTCGGTTTTTGTATTATTATCTATTTCAAGCTACTTCAAAAATGTTTAATTATATGAACGAGATAAAAAGTAAGGAGACAGTATTCCAGAGTCCATAAATAAAATAAATAATATGTTTATTGGATTTCGTTTTCTGTGAAATTTTTCCCACTTTTTTTAATTATGAAAATAAAATATTCCATTTAACATGTTATGTTATTGCATATAAATAAATACCTTGGAGTTATTCCGAAGTTCGACGAGAAATTATTATTATTAACGCTTATCCAATAGATAAACAACTCTCTTAGTTCATGAACTATTTATTTTACGTCTGTTAATTGTCTGCTTTTATTTCATGGTTCTGTTAGCAAGGTTCTCGCATAAACGGTTGTTTATTAATTATTGTACAAATTTTACACCACATAATAAATACTGTAGTGTGTATGATGTTCAATTTTGCTGCCATCCTAACTAAGTAATGCGGGTACCTAATTAAGTTGTTCAGTAAGCGAGCTTAAAAAATAAACACTTTAAAAGCAAGTCCTGATTACAGCAGTACTATAATAAATAATATTTACAAACTTTTTTCGCTTGAAATTTTTCTAAAGCTTTTTATGTTCTCCTGAAACCAGACAAAACACTGGAAAACTAGAATCAGTCGTGGAAATAATTTAATTGCACACACTCTTTGAAGGCTTTGTTTTTTTTTTTAAATACTGAAAATGGGAAAATCTTTCTGAAAATAATTTCAAAAGCAAGTGCAGAAATTAAAGGTTCGGTTTAATATATAAATAAATAAAAAAAATCATGATAGAAACAAAATGCACCTACACAAAAGAGAAAAGAACAGTACGCATAATGATAATAATATAATACTAGCAGTTAAAAACCCGCTCCTAAGGTTTTTGCTGCTAGGCCCGGCAATTTGGTTCGGCTTTGCCCAGTTGGTGTTTGTGACAACTTTATAAATCCAATAGGAACTGGCTCCGGAAAAAGCCTGTGCCTCGGATCCACTGTCATCCAGTGATAGTCATCGGGACAAAGTAACCGAGAGAGGCAATGTAGCATGTACTATATAGCCGCTTTATACAACTGAGTATTACCGTCAATCTTTACATATTTGGAGGGATACTGCTAGTTCACTAAATCGTAGTGCTTAACCTTGCCTGGGGCACGAGCCACACCAACCTGCCGGCGGAAGTAGCGACATCTTGTGGCGAATTTTTCAATTTAAAACCGAATTATAACGGTAGCTTTGTTTGAAATTCCACGTACACACATGCACTCGAAACTGGGTTCTGATATTCAACCATGCAGACGTTACCATATTAGTACTGTTCAATAATAATAATAATATCTCCTCATAATACAAACAGTTTTATATAAATGCACGCGTGATGTTTCGAGTTTACGAAATTTATGTAGTATATCATATTGATTTATAATTTTAATTAAGTAAAATTTTCTGCCCACGTAAGAAATAGATATATATTTGAAAGTATTTGATTTCGAAATCCAATTTAATCGCGTAAAGAAGTTTGTTTTCTGTTATCGTAATAAACGATATTCATAATATTTATACGTGCCGTCCTTGACCCACTTCACAATGCCACCCAAGCTGGTGCTAATTTAGAGTAGTTTTGCATTTGGAGCAAATGAAACTGCTATTGCCAGATGTTACAAAATCAAAAACATAGATGGCGGCCTCTCCAACGTTGAACACAGCATTATCATTTATTTGAAATGAGCGTATAGAGGCGCGTGTCACATTAAATCGTCCATCTTGATAAAATGTCACAACATTATGAGCTGAAGATTGAACGATCTTCTGACCATGAAAAGGTTTTCTTGATTTCAGGTTCAGAAAATTCATTTGACCCCACACGGTAAAAGCTTTCCCAAGCCGAGACTTTCTGACAGTACTGAAATATTTATATTAAAATTTATCTTCATAGTAAAACTGATACAACGCGCATGAACCATTTTATGACCCAAACAGTAAGCTCGAAGATCTCTTTTATTACCAAAACATTGCATGATATACGATATTTTTACTATCTGCACATTGCCACTGAAGTAGCAATCCTTCATGTTAAACCTTTATAAGTACCTTTCCAGAAGGGCCTGAGTCCTGACTAGCCGTAATAAAACGGTAACTGAAATTTTAATGTTATTTTATGTTACTAATGGTCTAAGACTAAAAAAACCTTTCAGAGGTGTTTAGCTTTGATTTAGACTTAGGTATTGTAGCTCTTTTAAAGAGTTCACGTAAAGAAAATAAAATCACCCTTATTTTTTATGTTCCGTGATTTCGCCTCCCGTTTTTGCCTGAGAAACTACACTTACTTTGGGAGTCTTATATAATCACTTCCTTTGAACAATGAGATTTTGCACAAATTGTAGGAGGATAAAAGAAAATAATAATATTTTCGTTAAAGCAGTAAAATTGTTGCTCATTATCTATACTAATATTATAACTGCGAAACTGCGTGTGTTTGTTTGTTACGCTTTCACGCATAAACCAATAAACCGATATGAAAAATTCTTATATCAATAGAAAGCTACATTATATGCGAGTAATTTATGCTGTAAATAATGGTAAGGTCTGGCATTATGAAATAATAAATATTAATATATTATTTTTATTATGCGTTTTCTGTCGCTAACAAAAGCGAGTTATTGCTAACGTCGGAAAACAAATCGTTGCCGTGGAAACGATGTTGATATATTTGGGGGAAATTTTATTTCAAGCGTCGTAGTTAATATCTATCTATATAAATCAAAATGAATCTCCGAAATGTTTGTACGCGCATGACTTCCGAACGACTGCACCAAATTGGATAAATCTTTTTTTTACTACGGGTGAGCTCTGGCGTTATGAAATTTCGGTGGCACACGAACTGTTTGAAAACTGAATCTACCGGGAATGAATGTATGGATTGCGGGAAGGGGAAGGGGGTGTGAAGAGGGGGGGAGGGTATTTGATAAGTGCAAGTGCTACCTAATACCATGCGAGCGAAGCCACGGATAAAAGGTAAAACATAATATAATGTAAATTCAATGAAGAACACTTTCTCTTAATCTAAGTAGATCAGATTCACATCAATTCCAATTATTGATATATGTTTCCCAGCATCCTATTACTCTTCCCTCTTATTGAAATTTTACGTTTAATGCCCCGTACCCGAGCACAAAAAGAAGAAGATGGAGAGATATGTAATTACGAATATTGGAGAAGCGACAATTGTGAGAATGTTTAATAAAACACGACTCATTTTTTTTCGAATAGAGCAAAAATTTCGTGGTGGTTGTCTAAAACAACGTTCAAAGAAACACTGTGAATTTTTTCATACATATAACTTGTTAAATAATAGAGACAGGCTTGAGAATAAAAATTTTCGGAGCTTAGCGATTTTTTTCTATCGAAGGAATTTCATATAATCTGCGTTTCGGCGTGGACGTTGTATAGATATTATCTTCAAAAATAACATATATTTTTTTAAGAGCTTTAAAACTTCAAATGTTCAAGGGAGATTTGCAGGAAATCGGTAGAAATTCGGATAGTGCCGCTTTAATTGTATTATTTGAATTTTAATTTGTATTCATATTCCAACGAAATTGGCGAAAGTTATACTTTTGTTATGCCCCTTATGGTCTTTTACATGCTTTTTAAATTTTACATAATAAAGTGAAAAATCGAAGTTAATTGTGGATAGCAAAAAATTAACACAATAATTTGAGATTTTACTGTTTTTTTAAATTTTCATTTTAAGCACCCACTAAAATGCCAAAGCAGTTAGTCAGCAGGTCAATTTAACAATATTAATATAACACTAAAGCACACATGAAACAAGAAATTCTTTTATAGAAAATAGATACAGAAGGATAACTTTTAAGTAACGAAAGACATAAAATACACAGACAAACATAACACTGGCTTAACACTCGTAGTCATATTTATACATAAGGTTCCAAATAATGACAAAATAAAAAGTCTTGAATCAAAAGTCAGCCGTTTTAATTTTTTATTTTTTTGAAATTTGGTGCAATTTGATTCGATTTTTATGTTCATTGGCATCTTATTGTGTTCATAATATGTTATTATCATTCAACATACTAATTTCGGATGACCGTTCTGTGCAATGAACTCAAATGAATAAATTATTTTTTTAAATTGGAACTGATTGTGAGAAAAATTCAGACAAGTAACAAAGTACCTAATAACTAATTACCTAAAATATTTTAACATAAAATTCTTTTCAAAATTGGAATCGATAATTCCCTGAGTTCTCGCCGTTCTGCGCTAGTGTAAAATTATTTATATTATTTAAGTGTAGGCTGACAAAGTTTTTACGTTGCTGATTACATAAGTAATGTTCACAATTCACAATATAACACAAGTATATAATTTGAGAGGCGAATTTAAGTACCGCCGCCCCGGGAACATTTTTTGGTTATGTAACATAACGTGGTTGGGACAAAGGAGGGGGATGAATTTAATTGTAAAGATTTTAAATGAATGGAATTTATTAAGGGTTTACAAAGGCTAAGTGTAAACAAAATCTTAACTATACTTAGATCTACTTATATCTAAATCTTAACTAGTTGTCATATGGTTCGGGGTCGCTTCTCCATTGTTCACATCGTAAAAGTTAATTGTTCACTAAAACTACCTTCTCACTGGGTTCTTGTTTTCTGCGGGTCCTTAGGTAAGGCCGAGGTCCTCGCCGGCAGCTCCTGCAGTTCAGCAGCTCAGGCCCTCCTAGCCGAGTCGACTCTCCTCCAGTCTACGCCATGTCTTCGGTCGCCGCTCTTCGTCGCTGGGCGGGGAATACACACCTCATAAATCACTTTCTTGAACTCAGCTATAACTTATTATTTTTTTCAGCCGCCCTGCATCACGCCGATGGGCGTGGAACGCGTACTTAGTGTTGTCCCCCGTCTCGATCTTAACTGTCTGTTTCTTCATCCCCCGCCCAGCATTACGCCGCTGGGCGGGTAACGCCACCTCTCGTCTTCTCCGTCCCCCGTCTCGATCTTAACTGTTTTCTACCAGCGTGCCCTATGCACTCGTAGGAACCGTGGCCCTACCCCGCACTTCTCACTTCTTCCGTCTTGGTCCTTGCGACCCACATATCTGTCAACACTTTCTTTGTCTTTGCAAGCGAGGCTAATTCAAATTTATTTGTGACGAAATTTGATTCGTCACAGTTAACCAACACCTCTTCATCAGGTCACCCCAAGTGGTTTGCTATGTTTGGTGATGTTGCAGGGGCACCCGGGTTCATCGGATGACGTGTGTTTAAGTCTCGGCGGTGGACGTGCCTGCTCACCATTTGCGTGGCTGGTCAAATCAGGAGAGGCCGATTTGTGAAGAACCTTGACCTCTCGAGATGATCTCTCTTGACGCATCTTCTTGCACCGCAACGGGAGGGATGGATTCATATGTTCAATACTCCTGGATTTCTACCAGCTTCGCACACCTTTTTCCTTCCCAGAAAATCCCCAAAGATGACACAGGTCCTGTCAATTTTTTTTCTCAGAGCCTCCTGTGTGGAGCCAATGTAATTTTTTTAAACATACAAAATAGCTCCTATTCAATGCTCCTAAATAATCAAAATAAAAACCTGTGGTCCAAGAAAACAATAATTTTATTTCATGTATGTAGTATAAAGGCCTGACTCCAGCGAAAAATGAACATGAACAATCGCTTGAACAACACTATAAACATTGAAAACTTTTAAAAATTCATGTTAAAAAACCCTGTGTTCAAGCCCTGTGTTTACCACAGGCGACGGAAAACATTCCACTCCCGGGTGAAGCGGAAGACAGGCGGGGCCGGCGGGGGGGAGGAGGGAGTTTTTGCGTAAATAATTACGCATTCGAAATTCTTAAATACTAACTTTAGGTCATAGTTATCGATATTAGTCGGAAATATTTCCTTATAAATAAACATCTATTAAAATATCTGTGTTTTCTCCCTGATGTAGCATCTATTATTCATTGGAACGCATTTAAACATTTATGTAAACGCTAAACGACAAAGTGTTCAGTGCGTCCGCATGGACAGGTCCTTATCACAGGCCACTAGCAAAATTGTGTGTGACCGCGCGAACTTCGCATCAACCTTTCTGTTTCAAACCATGTTTCAACAAACGTAGTAGACGGAAAACAAAAAGTGTTTATAGTGTTATTCAAGCGATTGTTCATGTTCATTTCTCGCTGGAGTCAGGCCTTAACACTTGCTCGCGAATAAAGCAAGAAAACGTTTCTCCCCTTCCCCAAAAATCACCCCTCCCACAAACCCTACGTATTGCCACTTCTGTACACTCGTAAATTATAAGTTTGTTGTGATGTGTTGAAACCGGTAGCAGTTAAATAATTT
The DNA here is from genome assembly GCA_936435175.1 of Glyphotaelius pellucidus. Taxonomy (NCBI): domain Eukaryota; kingdom Metazoa; phylum Arthropoda; class Insecta; order Trichoptera; family Limnephilidae; genus Glyphotaelius; species Glyphotaelius pellucidus. The sequence goes on from OW386547.1 coordinate 28,828,787, forward strand.
TATTAAAAAATGGTGTAGCTCACACGCAGTAAGAGTGAAGCTTTTAGAAAACTAAAGTAGGCAAAAGTGGAGAGGTTACGAAACACCCCAGAAAGAGGAGACCGATTAGCCTATTTCAATATCTCGCAGCTTAAATCCTATATATGTATGTGTTTGTTTCTTTTTAGTGTTGCTTTTTCGTTTCATCGATTTTTAAATAACAACGGTGCTAATGAAGTTTTCACTTAAAAAAAATCAAGTAACAAATGCACATAGAAAATAGAATTCTTCAAACCAAATGTTGGTTTCTCGTCAAAGACTCGTTTTTTAAATTCAAATTATTACAAAACTCTTCACACTGTATTAACGAGTGACCAGCGGACAGAACAATTAATCACGAAAAAGCCAGTTACTGATTGTGCAAGAACGGAAAATTGGACGGGTGCGAACACAAAAATGGCATTTAAAAATAAATAAAAATTCCTTTTTTTGCGGTCGACGTGATTAAAAAAAGGTTATTTTGATAAATTTTATGTTACCAGTGCCAAAAAAATATTTTAGATAACCAGCGATCTCCTAGTTCTACAGCCCTTTACATATGATGGCTTGGCTTCTGGCATTGTGCAAACAATAAAATATGCATTTGAAATGGTATTGCTAATTGAATAATAACTGGAAAGAGCACGTTCTATATTCCCGGAAAAAGCCCGGAGTGTAATATGATAATTAATTTATACAAGGATCAATTATTTTTCATATTGTAATTGGATCGTACCCATAATATATACCCATAATAATCAAATTTGTAATTGGATCGTACCCATAAATTACGTTTTAAATCATTTTGAATCATAATTTGAGAGCTATCTCCAAATAATACAAATGATGACTTCATATTTATAGAGACCATAGTATCTCAAAACATGGATTACTCAAGTCTGGATTCCAAACCTTATTTAAAATCAAATGATTTCACACCCAGTCACAAATGAAGCCAGAACTCTATTGACACATTTTCTAGCCCTCTTTGACTCTGCACTCCAATTTTTTTTCATCAACTCCTCAGAGGAGGCCCTGAGGAAAATAATCTTCCTCAGGGCTTATGTGAATACCGAAAACTTAAAAGAGTTTAAGTGCCAAAAAATACCTAAAACGATATTTTTTAAGAAATGGATAGTGTACCAAGGCCAATGTCCTGCAGAAGGGTACAAAAGTCACTGTTACGCGTTAATAATTTAAAAAAATTCGGGAATATCGTTTTTCTTTAATAGGGTACAAGTGCCATCGCCACTCAGATGCTTTTAATATCAACATGGGGAAAACGAGCTTGTTTCTGGGCAAGAAAGACTTAAACTGGCCATAAAAAGAATTAAAATTGTTGAAAAGAGTATTCAAGTTTTAGAAAGGATTCCGAAAGAAATTAAAGGTCTCTGGACAATAACATACTGCATCTAATAGAAAGTTATTTCCTGCAAAACGACCCCACCGATCAAGAGGTTGGATACATTTTTTTAATCTCCACCTCAGGGTTTTCGTGAATACCGAAAACTTAAAGGGTGTAAGTGCCATTAACAAAAAAATGTGGTTGACGGAAATTTAAAAATACGCTCAAACATTCAAAGAAGACCCTATTTAATTTTTATTTAATTATTTATTTTTATTTAAGTTTGTATTTCAGCAGGACTTAGAGAAGTGCAATCCCAGTCTGCTGTATTACATAAACAACTATAATATAATAATAAAACACAGAGTAAATTAAAAATCATGTAATAACAGAACTTGAATAGAACTTACACAGAACGTGAAAATCAACTTCAAATATTTGATGAATCCATCAAATTTTTTGAATCAACCCATCCTAAGCAAAAAACCAAATAAAATAATCATTTTAAAGGAAGTCCATGTACCGCGCCTTGTTTCCTTTAATCGGGTTTAAGTGCCACGCTCTCTGTAGCAGTAATGGGTTTAGTGTCGTAGTGACAACAAAGTATTATAAAAATTGATTTAACGTGCTAAAATACGGATGTGACGATGTTTAACATGGCCGTCGATTTTTTTAATAATTAATTACTGTTTTATTTAAGACATATATTTTTTAATTTTATAAAATGTTGTTGTTGTTCCTGCGCGTTCAAGTAAAGTATTGAATTCAAAGTCTTATTTTGCTTTCTTCCGTCATTCTGGTTCTGCAATTCAGCATGGGTAAAGGATAGTTAATTAATTCAGATAACTTGGATATACATTTGGATAACACTGGCGATATAAACCACTATATTCAAACAGATACCAAGTACACTCTCAAAATTTCAAACGGGGAAGAACGTTCTTCCCCGTTTGAAATTTTGAGAGTGCACTTGGTATCTGTTTGACTATAGCGCTTATCGAGTGATAAAAAAAATGTACCACTCTCTTGATTTGGGGGGTCGTTTTGAAGGAAATAACTTTCTGTTAGATGAAGTACATTCTTGTCCAGAATCTTTTAACTTCTTTCTGGCCACTTGGATACTCTTTTCACCAGTTTCAAGTTTTTTTATATGCCACCGCATTGCGCAGAAACCAGCTCATCTTCACCCATTTTGATACTTAAAGCAACTGAACGGCGATGGCACTTGTCCCCTATTAAAGGAAAACGGCATTCGGTACCTATAACCAACGCAATTTACCGGATTTTTTTAGAATTATTTACGCGATCAGTGGCACTTGTACCCTTCTTGTTTCACACGAACCATTTCTTAAATAAAATCGTTTTAGGTATTTTAGGCACTTACAGCCCTTTAAATTTCCGGTATTCATGTCATCTTAAGAGATGCTGTGTGGAGGGTCTTTTTGAGGTGAGGAAAGAGTAAACATGGGTCTTAAAGAGTACAGGAGGGAGGAAATACAGAAGCCGGTAAATCATTCCACAGCCGAGCTTTTGAACCCAAGAACTAGTAGTAAGCGATCCACCACCACCGCATGCATGTTAGGCGCGCGTTTGGCGTGTTTCGCGACTATGAATCTGTACAAGTGATCAATGACGCTAGTTCTTCGGAGCATATTCCATTTTAATACCGGTAAAACAAGGACAGCATACCCACCTGGCGCCTGTGATCTAAAGATAGGGGAATCTATCAAACCGTCCGCCCGTTTCTGCACAGAGTTGAGGGGTTTTATGGGAATTTTGAGGCTCCAGACCAGAGGTGGCTGCCGAATTCAACAGTGGGGCACACTAGCAATTTATGCAAGCTTAACAGTTGTGTACTATTAAGGTATATGCAGCCCTGTGTGGTACACCCAGCTTCTAAGATGCTAGTTTGGCTTCCGATTCTCTCTACAAGCATTGCTTAAAATAAATGTATAGAATTGTTACCGAATTATGTATGTAAGTGTGGACCCAATTTTGATAATAACAAAAATAATAATAATGTGTTGAGTCATAATGTAGACTTATCATAGAAGTATGAAGAGATATGCAGCTCAAAATATAATACCTGTTTGAAAAAAGATATTAAGAGGGACGATGCGCGGCCCATTTCGGCCGGTTTCATACGAATCTTAATTCCGGATTTGAGATCAAAATACCCAACCAAACTGAAAAATTATTTTTGTAATCAAAAGGTATATGATATATCTAGTACAGATGTGAGCTATTTTATTTATTTTTGCATTAAATAATAAAATCTAGGCCATTAAAGATTTTAATGTTTCATGATTTTAGAGGCTATTTGGACAATTATCTGCGAGTAAATTAAAAACAACCAAAAGTTAATTTTACCATATTTATCATAAAAATATAATGAAAAATAAAATAAAAAATTAAACACTGTTAATAATGCATTCTTTGGGTAGTAATTTAAATATATAAACGACAAATTTTTGTTCCTCCGTAATTTGTATTTTATCTTTGCACCCATCTGCTAACCCTGTACAAATCGCAAGTGCGCCCCACGGTTGAAATTGGCAGCCACCTCTGGTCTGGAGCTCCAAAATACTTGAAAAATTCCCTCGACTCTGTGCAGAAGTGGGCGGTCCGTTTGATAGATTATCCCATCTTAACAAACGGATTGCAATCTTTAGAGCACAGGCGTCGGGTGGGAATGCTATCCATGTTCTACCGGTATTTCAATGGAAGATACTCTGAGGAACTAGCGTCATTGATCCCTTCGGCACCCGTGCATAGACGGGAGACACGCCAAACGCGCGCCCAACATATGTACACGGTTGACATTTGTCACATGAGAACGGGTCGTTTTTTCGACTCGTTCTTGAGTTCAACAGCTCGGCTATGCAACGATTTGCCGGCATCTGCGTTTCCTTCCTCCTACAACATGGGTCTCTTCAAGACCAATGTTCATTCCTTCCTCTCCTCAAAAAGACCCTCCACACGGCATCCCAGATGACATAGGCCCTGAGGGAAATTATTTTCCTCAGGGCCTCCTGTGTGAAGTTAATGTCAAACAAAAAAAAATCAAATTAATTTTTTTAATAAATTTTTTATTTTTTATTTTTTATTTTATATTTTATTATATTTCTGTGATAAAATTAGTATAGGTAATTGATTTTATAATGTTTTTTTTTTTACACACAGATAATTGCCCAAGTTGCCTCTAAAATCATGAAACATTACACAATAAATAAAATAGCTCATATCCGTACTAAATATTTAATACAATTTTTGATAAATTATTTTTCATTTTGGTTGGGTATTTTAATCTGAAATCCGGAATTAAGATTTGTATGAAACCGACCAAAATGGGCCGCGCATACGTTCCTCTTAAGTTGATTCTCGCAGCGTATACTCGGAAAGAAAAAAGGTTATTTTATTTGGAATGAAAATTGAGTCGAGACAGTAAAATGGTATTCAAGAACTTCCAACCAAACATAAAGGATGATACCTGCGTGCTAATTTGCTCCACGTCCCGAGACGATTTGTCACAGAAGTTGTAAGAGATTCAACCCGTTTCCCTTTGACACATTCATTCTCATGAACATTACCTTTCAAAATGTGATTCAAGTGATCTCACCGTAGTTAATCTTAGATGACAAACTTTGTTCGGTGTAATATTATGATCGTGGTTTATCCTTATATCCTGCAGAACATGGGTTTGAGCAGGAAATTTGAAACTATTAATCCCTGTTCAGCTCATTCATCCCCATAACTTTCGCCAAACGACATTTTCAAACATTGACGACTATTTCACCGATGAAAATGAGCGATCACGTAGTTTTAATTTGTTTAAAAGCAATCAAATTATTCTTCTGAGCAGAAAAATAAACTCTTTAGAAGTCTGTGTTGCTGTTTTCACAATACAACACTGAGCAATCGCAATGTGATAAAATGTCCGAACCCCGCTTACTTCTGAAAACTGAAAAATTTTATAAATAAAATTTTGCTTCAGTTTAATTACGACGTAAAATAATTATTTACGCCAGGGGAGATGGTAAACCATTTTTTCTCGTAAGGTCAAAATATTACCGCTTTGCAATAAAATGTAAATATTGGTTATTTTTTAATTCATCCGAAAACTAAAAACATTTTATGAAAGGTGATATATTACGCTTTCAAATTTTATAATTCTAAATTAACATGTACTTTTCAAAAATCAATTTTTTAATACAAAAATAAAAAATTTTAAAAATGGCTCCCCTCATGTTTTTTCTAACTTAAATTACCTATAAAAAAATGCATTAGTATGACATTTTGAAATATCTTACCAGCGACCCAGAAAACATTATTCATAATAATTGATTTGGTGGTGTTTATGAGTAATCTCAGTTTTGTACCAGATAGAGGGTACACTTTAAAACATAACTGCATACTCAAATGTCTGTCAACTGAAATGTCTGACTAATCAACTGTACAATCGATGTACAATGATTTTAAAGGGTAAAATTTTTTGTATAAGGCAAATGTATAATAAACGTTACGTCAACTCATTTTTTTTCGTTTAATAAAAATAAAAATAAAATAATTTTAACAATATTTTTTTTTTTAAATAAACGTCTAAAGCTTTGATTTCATAAAGGTGTTCATTTTATTTATTTTGTGGTTAATTTTTAGGTTCGAAAACAAAGGGTGGTTTTTTCTCTTTCTAACACCATTTAGATTTAGATCATATTCTAACTATGATAGTAAGGGGGACAGCAATGTCTATGAAACTCATAAGACCTAATAAAAAAAATAACCAAAAATACCTAAGAAAAATCAAACAAATAATCCTGGGGATTAACACTCAAATTTATTGTAAAAATTTCCCCTGTTTTTACTAGTTTTGACGCCATGGTTAATCTGTATTTATTTATCTATTTATTAACACCCTTTTTAAGGGCTTTAACTATGGATAAAAAAATGTACCGTTTTTATTGCACATGACTGAACTGCTTCAGTAATAATATTTTGTATTCGTTTAGTAAAAAATTGAAGATGTCCACTGAATTGGTATAATTATTTTCTCCTACTCCATTAGTATTCTAGGTAAAAAGGAATTTGTATGGCAGTTAGTCACAGAATTTCTGCACTGAAATTAATCCCGACTTCTAGTATTATGTTGTGGAATCCGAAAGCTTATCAATGCAAGCAATTCCGGACTATCAACTTTACCATTTAATATTTTATATAGAAATACCATTACAAGGAAATCAATGAAAATCCTTTTACTTTGCACAGCAAGGACCCCTTGTTTTACCTTCGAGGAACACACCAGATAATGAGCCAATGAGCCGGACCCACAGCGACTCACTGCCGTAATCTATCCCCGTTGCCCCAACAACCTTCGAGGAATCAACATCTCGCAACTCATATGGTTTGCGGCATCTACGGCTCAAGAGATACTCTTCGCATCATAACCGAAGTCACCGCAATCATCTTCACCGCTACGGTGTCAAGCGACGGCCTGGAAGAATAAGTCTTCTCCACGGTGTAGAGCAACATGCTGGCAAATCGAAGACCCGTGGTCTTCACCACCTCAGCAGCAACATCTCCATCACTCATTACAACTACGCATCGCTGTCAAAATCACTGTCTAATATCTGTCTACTCCACTGTACTGACGTTTGCTACGTAGCCACCAATAAATATGCTTCGACTCTGAACGAACTGCCGCCGCCTTCAATGATTCGTCTCTACCGCTAACACCCAAGTCCTTCAGATATTCATACCAACTTATTAGGATGTTTTTGGAGTCATTTTTAAGTGTGAAATCGGTAAATAATGCACAAAAAATGTAATTTTAGAGTAAATATTATTTCGGGGAGCCAATTGTGAGCGATTCAACTGTCAGGTCACCGTTTTGGTTACTTTATATCTTCATGATTATTCTCTGTTATAAGCTAGGTATCTACCTAATAATGAACGGACGAGATTGTATTGATTTCTCATTCTCTGTCTTGAACAAATATATTATCAAACATTAAGTGCTTGTGTCAATAATACTTGCCTTTTTCTTTGTTGGGGAATAGAGTATCAAATATTGTTGACACCAATATTAGACACATCTCACTCTCTGGTTTTATAAGTACGATTTTTTTCTTTAATTTGACTTTTATTTTGTTTACGTTTCTTCTTATATTTACAGGACATATTACATAATATGATATTTGTTTTCTGCAATATTTGTCAGGTGATATGTGTATGTAATACGCAGAAGTACGAAAATATAATTTGTATGACGCGAGCATCAATACTTTGTTCAGAGTTTGATCAGGTTAATGTTGGAGTTGTGACAAATAAGTACATCAAAAATCGTTTGGTAAAATGACAGAATACTGCCGCTTCAATCTTCGTTCGCACAAAAAATATTATTGAAATAACACTTCGTTTCAACAAAATTACTACAAGAAATAAGTATGTACTTTAGGGTAGACGGTATAAAAATACATTAAGTTCCAATTTTTCAATCAAAGATAAATATTTTTCGCCTTTTGACGGTTTTAACGACATTTTCCAAACAACGCGACATCACAAAGATGGAATCTTAATCTTACCTAATACAAGCTTCTATTTTAATCTAATTACGCACACATTATTTAACTAAACTAATCTAAGAACCTTGATAACACATTTTATGCAAGGTTGTATAAGTCCGCTTCACTTGGTCAAATATAACTTCAAATATACAGTTTATTCAATAATTTTAGTTTTAAAAAGAAAGACAAATATTCCCGGATTCCGAATAAGTGAGTGAGTCGTATTAATTTGGTCTTTCTTTGCATTCGCAGTCTTTCAATATTAGGTTATGTACCTGCCTGAAGAAAGATTAAGAAAGATAAAGAAAGATAATTGTAATACTCATAATATTACTCGTATTAAAAATCTATGAAGAATGTTCAAATGACCACAACATAATACCTACACAACCCCAAAAAGACGGAACTAATCGCATTCCACCACGGAATAAATCCCAGGAAGATGCTCCCCTTACGACTTAATGGAGTATATATAAATACATCTAGGAAACTATAAAATACTTGTGACACATCATTACTGAAGACCTTTCGAACGATGGTGATATTGAATTACAAAGGAGAAGTATCAGTATACCTTCTAATGTAATGACACTGCTCCTTTGCCCGAGGATTCTTCCAATGCAGCAACAATGTAAAAAAAACATTGTTCACTGTTCAGTGCATTTCATGTTATTCTATGTCTTTTTTACATTAACCCCACACAGAAGGCCCTGAGGAAAACAATTTCCCTTGGAGCTTAAATCATCTTTGTAGAAGTTGTATGGAGGGTCTTTATAAAGAAAGTAAGGAGAGGAAGTTCTAGAAAGGAAATGGTATGAGGAGGAATGAAATAAATGGACAGGAATCTAGGGGTCAGTGTGTTCAGGAGTGACAGACGTTCGAACACCGCGCAGTTGGTGGGAAGATACATCTATCGCTAAAACCTACGCACAACTCACCCCTACTAAGTCACCAAACGTAACGAAATACTTTGGGGTGACCTATGGCAGAAGTGTTGGTTATACAGTAAATGGTTCCCGGGGCAGCGGTACCCAGACCCGCCTTCCATATTAATGTACATACGAAACACGGTGTCACCACCGAATCAGCTCGATGGACGTCTCCGAACGTTTCCAGCAACAAGCGCCACTCCTGCGTGTGCGGTGGGCCCGAGCTCACTCAAGACCACGCCCTACATAATTGAACACATTTTTTTTTTCTTGTTTATTATTTTCTATTTTTTTCTATTCTACTCGTTTATTTACTTAAAATTATACACATAAATTAAAATATATAAACCTCTGTAAATTTAACATTTCCTAATTGAAATAAAAAAAATTACTTTCGTGAAATGTTTATAATTTATAGTTTAGAGTTTATGCAGGTTTGTATTTAAGTACCTTCTTCCATACCCAATGATTTCAGATAAAATTTTGAAATCGATTTATTAAATAAAGGAAAATTAGATACATACTTTTATGGACGCGAGGTCCACCAATTGTTCACAGAACTACTAATAAAAACTTAATTAATTCTCCAAACGCACGTCGCTTTTTTTATTACCGCATATTTATCTTTTTCCAAAATGTATATTCCTGCGCCACTTGTTTTACGGCCACGGCCATGTTTATTATTCTTCTACTCCCCATACACATTTATCTTCCTGTTTCCCTTTCTTCTTCTACTGGGTGAATTACTCCCGACATTAAATCATCTACCAATGACTTAATTATACCCCGCACCGGCGCGGCGGTATCACCTGTTCCACCGAATTTAACACCACCCAAAAGGACAATTAAGAAAATCTATTGAAAGATCTTCCCTTGGCATCTCTAGTACCTATTCAATAGTCTGGTGACTGGTCATAAGCAAATGTACGTAATACAAGATGTATTTATTTTACACTACAGCTGAAGTTATATCTGGATTTTTTTTTATTTATCTATATAAGTATGTTTACATGGTATTTTTCGATGCCTGTCTCACTAGGATTTATCTGTGTCGAGACCAGCGTAAAAAACGAAAATCATATAAATTCAGTAGCTATTGGACAGTTGGGGGCAGGGTAAGCGGTTCGTTGGTTACGCGATTGAGCGATCAGTGACGACGCGTGGAAGAAAAAAAAGACGCTAAAATAAATAGTAACCGAAGACCAAAATTTCATTTAAATTTTTTATTCCAAATAACATCAGGAATCACTGGTTAAAAGTAAGTCAAGTACGTTCCTTAACATCTTGTATAGATCCCTTAGGTATTATACCTGTTCTATTGTCTACATACTACAATAATTATTGTTTAAAATTTTTGTTGTACATTATTCTTTTTTGAACCTATTGTAAAGAACTAAACAAAGAATAGATCTTAGTGCTTCTGATAGTTTTATGTTTGTGGTTCGTGTCAGTGTTTGTTATTATTCATTTTCCGGTTGGTTTTCTATGAAATCTTTTTCCCCAGTTTTTGTTTTTGAAGGCTACATTATTGATTTTATGTTTTAATTAAAACCGTAATAATATTGTACAATTGCGATCCTAAGTAGAAAGATAGACTGAGGCTATTTGGATCAAGCTTAGAAATGTGCCTATTTCTCGGCTATTGTTACACGACAGCCAAGAAAGAAATTGGACAGCGTCGCAGTCTACTGGGTGTCGTAATAATAAAATTACCAATATTGCAGGTTGTGTGGGTTGACAATATCTAAAAATCGATGTTTGTGAAAATTGTACAGTTACCTGTCTAATAAATGGCAGATTGTTCTCTGCGTTCTTAGTGTTTTTCTGTAAAGTAAAGCTATTTAGTCATTTTAAAATATTACATATTTACCATTCAGATGAACAGAAAACATAATGAAAGCGGAATAAATTAACATTGTATATTTAATTATTTTATTTTGAGAAAATATCAATTTACTAAATATGGGGTTAAACGGACCGCTAATTGTAGGCTATTTGGACAACATTTTGAAAGCTTTTAAAATTCAATGCAATGGTTAACATTTTTATTTAAAACAGATGGTGCGTAAAAAAGACTACAAATTAATCGAGGTTAAAAACCACAATGCATAGAGCCAAGTTAAGTGAAATCCCATTTCAATGGGACTGCCTTTGCAGTGTTGTTTCGGCGAAAATTTGTGAAGCTGAAAATATTTATAAAAAATATTCCAAAGGATTATTGCCTTCCAAAAAAGGGAATTTGCCTTTCGAATGTTAATTAATCAAAAGTTCACAAAATTTAAATTATTTTAATATTTTTTTAGTATGAATTATAATGAAAATCTAGTCTCCTTCAACGGAAGCAATCTTCCGAACAGGCCCTCCATTGATATGCTTGGTGTAACTCTAAGTGACCAGCTCAGGTACGGGGCTCCATCAAAGCCAGAATTAAGTTAGGCTCTCAGAAACTGGGCGTACTGTACAGGGCCAGCAGATACTTTAGTAGTACACAACTGCTAACCCTGTACAAATCGCAAGTGCGCCCCACGGTTGAATTTGGCAGCCACCTCTGTACCTCTGTCTGAAGCCCCAAAATACCTAAAAAAAAACCCGACTCTGTGCAGAAACGGACGGTCCGTTTGAAAGATTCTCTTACTTAACAAACGGATTGCAATCTTTAGAGCACAGGCGTCTGGTGGGGATGCTGTCCTTATTCTATCGGTATTACAATGGAAGATGCTCCAAGGAACTAGCGTCATTGATCCCCTCGGCACCGGTGCACAGTCGGAAAATACGCCAAACACGCGCCCAACATTTGTACACGGTTGAAATTTTAGTCACATGAGAACGGGTCGTTTCTACGATTCGTTCTAGAGCTCAACTGCTTCCACAGCTGTTGAACGATTTGCCGGCCTCTGTGTTTTCTCCCTCCTACAACATGGGTTTCTTCAAGACCCATATTCACTCCTTCTTCTCCTCAAAAACACCCTCCACACAGCATCTTCAAAGATGACACAGTGACTCCAAAAAGACTCCTGTGTGGAGTAAATGTAAAAAAAAGTTGATTTCAAAATACTTACGCACGCATCCATGTACCGACAGTATAACAACTGATATTAGTATGTTTGATAATAATTCATGAAGTTGTTTCGAAATACTCATTTATCTTTAGATGTGACTAATAAAATTCTTCTTCGTATACCTACTTACGGTTATATTTAGAATCAAACAATTTTTTTTCTCGATAGAGAGGTAATTGAGTCAACACGGACATTTAGCCAAAGATGGAAATAAAACGAAACATATCTTCTAAATAATATGCTAGACGACATACAAAACCAGTCCAAATAGCTAAAAGAAACATTACATTAACTATTAAATCTACTTTTATTAACAAACAGCTACGTCTAATCGTGGGATAAATTCTTGTCACCATGTTTTATAACTGGGTTAACGACGTACGATGAAAATCCAATCCAATTGAAGATTCCTAAAATGTGAATGCCAGACCCATTCGATGGATTTAGGTACCCTTTAATAATAAAAAAAGTTTTTCGTTAGGAGCAGTACTTACACATCTCCTTGTCGAGATAAATCGATCCAATAATAATAATTGAAGTACAGTTGTTCAAAAGATTAATATTTCGCATAAAATATTATTGAGCTCGCTTTACGAGCAAAATAAAAGAGATGTTTATTTATGTGTTATACCAAAATATCGTTAAAATACCTACGTAAACTACATTTTACCGAGCAAATATTTATTCTATTTTTGGAATTGGCTCTCGTTGAAACAAAATTTCATGATTACGTATCATACGTCCATCACTCCTGGACATACTGACTCCTTGATTCTTATCTACCACTCATACCTTTTTCTTTCCCAGAACTTCCTATTCTTCCTGTCCTTAAAAATAAACTCCACATAGCTTCCCTAACTATATACAGATAATCTTTATAAAAATTTCTAGATAAAATCCCAGTCTATTCTACGCTGAGATTTTCTGACTAGTGGGTATAAGACAATGGTAATGCAGTAATAACTTATTTCTCTCGTAAGATGTCAGCTTTAATTTACTTCTTCTTAAGCCGTCCTCTGCGAAGAAAAGCTAGTTTTCTTAGGGACTCAGCAGGAATATATAAGGTACCTACTTACATCTTTTCAGGATAATAAAATCACGACTTGTCAGAAGCAGAACATTATATTGGAGGCTTCGGTTCGTGAACATAAACTTTGTTGAGGTGGTTATTGGCTGCGTACTCACGACCAAATAATAGATATTCAATGTAAAACATAAGTTACCTTTATGTACATTTCCCTTTTCACATAAGTTACCTTTATGGATACTCGGACTCGGAGAAACGAATGGTTTCAAAAACTCTACCGATGACAGTTGTCGGCCCGCGCTGGGGTCGGGGTTACCATTCTTAAAAAAGGAATTTGTGGCAATATAGTGAGCTCGCGCTAATCATTCTACATACCTTCCTCCCAGTTTTTTAAAACGACATACCTTAGCACGATTACACACATTAGTGATCGGTAAGTATTATGAAGGCAAATACCATAATATCATTGAAGAAGAAGATAACACTAATAATTTAAATGAAAATATGAAAGAGAACAAGGCACAGAAAAACAAAAAGATAACGGTAGCAACTGGGACACGAACCCAGAACCTTTTATCTAACCGGGACAAACGCCTTACCAATTTGTCTACTATCATCTCTTATTTAAACGTCATATTTGTCATTCTCATATTTAAAATTTTAGAAATAATAATTTTATCTCTGACTAATCTTTTTTCATTTATTTTTTCTTTCTTTTATCTCTGACTAATCTATTTTCATTTATTTTTTCTTTTTTTATAATTTAATTTTGTTTTTTTTTTTTTCTTTTTTGTCCCTGTTACGACTGTTACCTTTTTATATTTCCGCGAGTTATTCTCTTTCATTTTTTGGTAAAAATTATTAGTGTTACCTTCTTCTTCAATGATATATTCTTATTTATAAAACGCCATTTTCTCTCGACCTCCTCTGTCTTCCACGTATTTTTTATTTTTATTTATAAAACACATGTTACATATTTGTGACACTTACATAAAGAATATTAGATCACCATACTAGGCGGCTGCCTGTCTCATGGTGACCAATGGATAAAAGTTATGTTATATGAAATATGGAGTCAAGTGTGAACATGTGGATTTAGTATAAATGACGCTAAAAATTGGAAAAATCATAGTAGAAAATAATATAAAAAGTAGAAATTATAATAAAAAGTAGAAATTATAATAAAAGTAGAAGTTATAATAAAAAGTAGAAATTAAAGTATAAAGTAGAAATTATAATAAAAAGTAGAAATTATGTTTATAAAAAAAAATTGAAAGTAGAAAGGAGAATAGAAGTAAATTAACATTAGATTATAAAAATGTACTTGTAATGTAATAATGTAATAACTTGTAATGTAATAATGTAATAACTTGTAATGTAATAACTTTTTTACCTTTTTTTTAGTCTGGGTGCATGCAAGCACACATGCATTAGTTTTAGTAAAACCATGGTAGTTCTTTTTTTCTCCTCGCTATTCTTAAAATAAAACTTAACATCAGATGAAGAAATTAGCATTGACTCAGTTTTAGCAGTAATATTCAAGTAGTCAGGCTGCTAAAAGCATAAAATCCTTCTGCTGCACCGCACCGCTTATAACAATAAAAAAAGGGGAGTGCATGCCGCCTGAAAACTGCAATTTGAGGAACAATGTGCATTGTGCATTTAGATTTTCACGACAAACGGACAAGAGTAATTCTGAGTACGCTGTGTCACAAATAACGCGGTATTCAGACGACAAAACGGGGTACCTACAGATTATTCACGGCGGAATTACCCCCGCTAGCTGCAAGGACTGGGCTTGGCGTGGCGCCATGAAATTTAAGTATTTGTTACAAATGTTTGAAATTTTTACTCGTTAATGTAATTGGATTGTTAGCGAAATACGTTTGCCTAATTATTTGTTATTGTTCTGTGTTTGAGATAAAAATTCAAAGTGATGTAAAAGCCAAGCTGGACGTAAAACCCACTTAAAAAACAAAAATAAATCAACCTACGAATAATTAAAAAAAAAATAAATTATTCAACAGTGGATGCATACAAATATGTATTTATTATGCATTTAACGTTTTTTCTAATAACTAATAACTGTTTAAACCCATAGGCCTTGGGCCTATTTTATCGAAAGTTTTCAATAAAATCCAAATAAATTGAATATTTATTTAATGCATTTAAAAACCAAAAACTATTTGAAAGGTGATAAAAAACGCTTTCAAAATTTTATAATTCGAAATAAACGTATAATTTTTGAAATAAAAAAATGTTGAATGCAAACATAAAAAAGTTTTAAAAATGTTATACTAATACTATAACTATACTGTAATACTGATTAAAAAAGCCATATGTTGTCTCCCTCCCACTAATTGATAACCCTTTGTAGCCCTTTCAAATTAATTTGTCTCTGGCCAATTATGTTCTTTTGTAATATTCTTTCTCTTTCTGTCACTCAACTTATATATAACCGATATCTCTGCCTTAGTAGTTAGTTATTATTATATCCTGATGAAGCTTGGTCGAAGCGAAACCGGTAGATATATAAAATAATAAATTCGCGGTTCAAATACAAAGTGTCTTAATTCTTTTAAATATATTTAAATTTACTTTGGAACGGTTAAGTAAGCTTATCCACATCTTCTATAACTTACGGAACATAATTGACAAGAAAAAATGTTTTAATTTTCAAAAAAAAATTGATCAATACTATCAAATTAATAATATCAAATATAAATAAATAATATCAAATTTGGTACTTAAATAATTACATTATACATAAGACATTAACAAAAAAATCCCACAAATACGATTAAAGGTGAAGTAAAGTAGGCATGTGTACGTAAAACAGTGGTGGTTACCCACTTTGAAAACAACTGATCTAAGGAAAGTCGAATGAGGCAATGTCTTTCTATATCTGTGGTATCATATATTTAAACATTTAAATTTGTGCAGACAAGCATGCATTTGTGGGGCCCCTGAAATAGAGGATAGAGGATCAGCTGTGGTAAGAACGTTTCCTTTGTGTAAATATCCGCTTTGTTGTGTTGCAATCGTGCTTGTATAATGTGTTGCAATTGAGCTTGTTCGATTAATGTAGAGAAGAGAACAAAGAACAACTTCCAAGAGTAAATAAAAAATTTAAATCTGGAATCTATAAATTGTGATTTCTTGATTTTGGTTTCTTTTATTTGGGTAAAACTTCAAGAAACTTTTAAATCAGGATAAAAGAACGAGTGAAATGTTTAAATAATAATAGTTTTTCGGAGTTTGCCAATCACTTCGTCGCCTTAGTTCTTAATTGTCCAAACGATCATTTAAGTTTTTGTCCAATCTTCACTTTAAAATGAAAATTAAAGTATAAAAAATGGTGGTTAATCACTTAGCTATGAATTATTTTAACTAGTGAGACTTTTACCTCTAGGAAAATATCTTTATCTTAAACACCTATCATAATGTTTCATCGAAATAATGAAAGAAAACCTTCGCCTCCACTAAAATTTTCTAATGGTCGTTTGGACAATTAAGAACTGAGGCGACGACTTGTTAAAGAGAGACTAGTCAGACTTTTGACTTTAATGGTAGAATCGAATTATTACATTGTAATTTAAATGGCGTTCATTTGAATGTATTGGGAATATTAGAAATTACAAAGAGTGGAAATTCAAATTTAAATATGATAACTAATAAGAAAATATTTTTAAATTATCGCTGAAAGCAAACACTTTGTGGCTTGACATTTTACAGAATGGAACAAGTTCTTTGTTTAAAAACACTTTTTTTAAATTTATATTCGTCGACCAGTTTCGGTCAAACTCGACCTTCTTCAGGACAATAAACATATAAACTAAATTACAGTACAGAGTTAAGATAATGTGGTGAACACAAAAGAAAGGGAGAGCATATAAGGCTCAAAATCACCAAGGTTGCGAATTTCAAAATTGGTTTTATGACAAAAAAAAATTGCAAGCTATAATGATGACTCTTAGTTTACACTATCGCAAAATGTGTATATTAATAAACTTTTACAGGGCAGCGCACAGAATTCAATACTTTTTTTGTAATATTGCTAATTAGTGGATGTTTTGCAGAAAACTGTCATTTCGGGAACGTTTTTCTAAGTTTGATAAAATGAACAAAAACAAAAAAGGTACATAATTTAAGCTTTGTTTAATAACATGGGTATATTATGTATCTACAATATATAGACAATAATGAAAACAATACATATAAAATTTTCTACAAGCAAAATACGTCAAAAAATAAAACAAGTTGCTATTATGGCGCATACAATTTAAGAAATTTCAAAATATCCAAAACTCTTATTATCGAATTAACATTATATGAACAGAATGAAAGTTTGTCAATGTAATAAATCATGTTTTTTCTAAAAAATAACTCAAGTTATGCGTATTTTATTGAAATTTTGTAATGTTCCCGGAAATGATCAACCGTTCCCGGAATGATAAAAATGTTGGCGGAATGATGATATTGATATCATAAGGTACAGCAAGGAAATATTTAAATTTTGAACAACAGTTAAAATAAAAATAAATATTTTTTTATATTGCCATATTGTCTGCACTTAATAAAAATCACTATTAACCACAGGAGCGACCACGCGAAATAAACAAATTTGCCTCGATTGCTCGAGATTTCCAGAAGGTCATTTTTGAAATTTTTTGCCAACATTAAAAAAAATCATACCTTCGAATTTTAACAAATCTCCATGTTAAAAAAAGTATTATAGTGCTATCTAGCCAATGAATTAACCTGTTTTTTTACCGTTTATTTGGTACTTGTAGGATTTATAAAAAAAATATAAAAAATCGTAAAATTTAAAACTGCGGGAATCCTGCCTGTTTGTTTTTTTGAAACACGTGAGAGGTATTTATTGCAGTCAAAATAGAATATTTTTGATTACTGTATCTTGTCTGTGGAATACTTGATAATAAAATATGCGTATCTATGAAAAAAAGACTTAATTTTATCCGTAAACAACTGATCAAAAATTCTACACGAAATATATATTTTTTTAATTATTTTTAGCATCGTTCTAAAATAATCTACGAAGTTTGGATTCTATCTATGGTTATAGTCATAATAGATAAAGAATTTCAAAAGCTTTGTTTTAAAATAAATGTTTCACAAATGATAGGAAAATATGGTCCAATTTTCAACCGCTATCAATCGCAGAAAAATAAGAATGGTCCATTTTTTTAGCATAATCGCTCTAGTGGTTAATAAATTCTTAACTAAGTCTATTGATGTATTCATAAATCAGTTTAGTGGATCTTCTATAATTATAGTTTAAATCTTCTTAAAATTTAATGAGTTCTTACAATTTGAGTCTTTTGACCTAAAATCACAGTATACTTAAACTTCTACAAATAATGGAAAAAAAAATATAAGTAATGTTAGAAAATCCACAATAAATTCTATAACAAACGACAAGTTACCTCACAAAAAATATTTAAAAAACAAAACAAAACCTATTATTTTTCGAAAACATCAATATCATTATCAAAATAAAAATATTCTCGATTTTGTTATTTTTTTAGCAATGGTGTCAGAATAATTTTGATTATTTGCTCAAAGTTAATATAATACGGCACATCCTTTGGTTCCAGTGTGAATTTTCTGATATTGTTACGCACAGATCTCAAAAAAGTTACCAAGATTTCCCCATCATCGTCATCGACACATGTCTGGCAGGTGGCAACATATCTAAAGCAAATATTTGGCTTTTCAGTAAGAACTTTAACAAATGTCCCAGGTTTTCAAAATTTGCATTACAAGCTTGTTTCTCTATCCCTTGATTTTGGAGCTATGATCCAAAATGGTTTTGCTCTAAAATAGCGTCGCATATGATAAGAATATTCCAGTTTCTTTTACAAATTTTGACACCAGGTCTTGAACTATGTATAAGAGGACGCGTTTTTGTTTTTTAATACCATTATGTTTCACAAAAGCCTCTATTTGATGGGCACATTCAACTTACATCATCTCGTTCGAAGAAATCTTTTGGCGAACTTCTTGCTTCAAAACAATTTCCCGAATTTTGGCATCAGACATTAAAATTGATAATTTATAGTTTATTTCCTTTGGTTTATCTAGTAAAAATCTCTTGGCCATATGTAGCATTTTGTATTTCGGCAAAGTGCTTCCACTGATACATTTATGAAAGACTTCTTTCTCTCTTTTTAGAATTTTTTTGAAAAGCATCAGCCTTTTCTTGCAATTGCGTAGTCAATAATTTGCTATATATAAGTCGTTTGCGTACGTGGAGGTACGTGAATATTCTTAATTAAAGCATCAACTTTTCTGATGGGACTTTTCATTTTTGCATCTCTTCTTTGTAGTTTTTTCTTTAAAGATTCAATTTTCAGCTTCATAAGAACGGCAGTTCCCTCCTGCACTTTTCGAACGGTTTTTCTACCTACTTGTCTTCTCTCTGGAGGTACTAAGTCGTCATCTGATTGTGGCGGCATATTACTTATTAAATTTGCAAAACTTTTTTTTTTCTCTCCATTTTTTGGATGAATTTTTCCAATCTTTTCTCTGCTTGCGCTTCTCTCGTTCGGTCAGATCAGCAATTTTCTTCAATTTATTTTCTGCATTTTTCTTTTTATGACATTCCTTGTCCTTAGTTCTTTTAATTTCTTTCTGTTCTTCAGTCATCTTATCCAAAAACTTTATTTTTCCAGCATTTGCCTTTTCTCTTTGACGCAAATAAGCTGAACTATTCTTTTTAAGCTTTTTTGAGTTTTTTTATTATTTTTTTTCTTTACCAAGAGTCTCCGTAATGCTGTTAATAAAAAACAACGAAATTATAAAATAAATTAATGAAAAATTGTAAGCGAATCCCCCTTGGAAACAATAATCATCATTCCGAGAACGCAACGGTCATTTCGGGAACGTGCCATCATGTCCGGGGACGTTTCCGAAATGACCGTTCACGGAATGACGATTTCAAATAAGCGCGCGCTTTGATTATACGGCGGCCACCTTAAGTGCGGCCTGACTTTGTCAATAGTAAAATATTTGAGTTTACTTTGTTATTTCGTGTCATAAAAAAGAATTTCATCAATAATTAAAAGTAATAAACACGTTCCTGACTTGACGGACTATTGATGTACGCTCTACGAATAATGAATTGAAAAGTACTTACCACTAAGATATAATTTTATTGATGATAAATACATTGATAGCCGGCTTTGTTAGTGTTTTCTTCCTCTACTGACGTTTGACACCTTATGGCTGCGTTCACATAAAATTATTTTTGTTCGATTATAGATGCGTTCACTGAAATGATTTGTGTGCTATCGGACAAACTATTTTTGCATTTTTATAGTTAAAAATAAAAATATTTTTAGTATCTTTTCCAAAAACTATACTTTGTATAAAAAATACGGTATATTAAGTAATGACAGGTGTTAAATAGCTTAAGTTTTGCATAAATATTTTGGACTTATTTTTTATGATCGTACATTAGGACGCGTTCCCAAAATGACTTTCTACGCATGTATATTGATATAGTTTAAAATTTACTTCATTTATAAATTGTATTGTTTGATGTACACTCAAAACAAGTTAGTTGTAGTAGTTTATTAATTTTATTTTTTCAAAAAAGTCAAGATTTAAGACATTAAATTGCTAGCGAAGCCAATTCTGCACCTTGGTGATTTTGAGCCATAAGAGAGGGATCAGTTAATGGTTGGCGTAGGGGTAAGAGGAGGGATCAAGGGAGGGTTGGGGTTACAGAGGGAGAAAGGGAATAACTTTAAAATAGGATTGTTGGTTAATTCTAATTGTTTGATTAAAATTTGGCCGAGGAAGGTCGAGTTCGACCGAAACCGGTCGACGAATATAAATTTAAATAAAGTGGTTTTAAACAAAAAACTTTTTTCATTCTGTAAAATATTTTAAATGACCCACTATTGAACTTCTTCCCTTTATAAATTGTGCCCCCAATCATTGACCCCCCCTCTTCCCCCTCTTCTCCCTCTTCCCCCTCTTCCCCCTCTTCCCCCCCTTTCCCGTCTTACCTTTTCATTGACGCCATTAAGTCTATTGTTTTAATTAGTTTTCAGTAAGCACTCGAAATCGCAGCATCGCTCTCGAAACATGTCGGTTTTCAATAAAAATAATGGTTAAAACAAAGAAATTATTTTAATTTGAAAAATTTGAAGCTTAGATTTTCCAAAATGATTTCATTGCAGTGCAAAAAAATAAAGCTTTCGATCTATATTGAAATAATTTCGTACATTGCTGCAATTCTTACACAACGAGTATTCTTATTAAGGACTTTGTTCATATATAAGAGTTTTCAATGGGGAGGACTTCATTGGTTTCTCGGTTTTTAAATGAATTTACTTACGAAACCAGAATGAATTTAACCAGAATTCTCTTGTCTGTGCTGACTTAAATTATTTTAAAAGTTTCGAATTACAATCATCCATTATTAATTCAAAGCAATTCCTTTAGTTAACTTTCTCAATCAAATCATAAAATAACTTGTTCAAGTTATATAATATTATGAACTTTCGCCAAGAATTCTATATGCATGCACAGTTCACTCTTGAGATAGTTATGTATAAGGAAGGAGACAACTGTAAAGTCAATCTGAAATCGAATTACGAGTATAAATGAATAACTCCGGCGAAGTACGTAATAATATTCACACTACTAATATATTTTAGAATTAGCGTTTTTATAAGATAAGAATCTATTGAATGTTAAAAAACATATAATGAAATGAACTTTGATTAAAATAGTTACCGTAGAAGGAAGCAGCATCAGCTTTTTGCGACGAAACAATTACTAAAAACGAGTGAATTTTGAAAATAAATCCATTAAAGCTCAGTAGCAAGCATTCAAAGATTTAATTTCTAATATTCATACATATATTTTTTAAAGAAAGACAAACATTCCCGGGTAACAAATAACCCAAACAATGTTTGAAAATCTTCCACTACCACCACAGTAAGTGGAAAATGTTGCTTGTGTCGTGATGGATGTCGCTTGGGCATTTACCTTCGGCACAACTCGGCAACAAGATAATGTGATCCGAAGAGCCTAGTAGAGGGCTATATAAAAACTTAATAATATACTTTTATGATACATTACAAGGCAATTGGTATAATAAAAATAAAAATCACCTCTGCAAGACATTGACTTCTTGAAATAAATTTATTTTTTAGTACAAGGAGTTATTATTATTAAGGAAAATCGCTCTACATTTAATTTCAATGAAGGAAATGATTCTCTCGTATTTAAACGCTTTGTCAGTCGAGTCATGATGTGATGTCAGTTACGCAATTGATGTTGCCTGTAATATGCCTAAGTTACCCCTTTCAGTATATTATTCAATAACGGACTTCAGATGTAATATCACAAAAGTTCCTTGACGGTCTCTCAATGGCAGCAGTAACAATTCGAATTTCTGAACAGCCGGAAAGTGGCTAGTATGTTGTGATTTACTTTGAAATCAGTATATTATTTTATTGTGATAGTGTTCGTTAGTTCATATGAATCTTAATCAAAAAGACTTCTTAATACACTATTATTTCCATTGAGGGTTTGTCACTGTACTATATAATCGATGGATCGCTATATTCTTAAAAAATGCGATATATATTAATTATTTTTATTTACATACTAAGTTATAAAACGCGACATTGGCTCCAGCACTGTATATATTTGTGCATCGGTATGCGCTTCCACAGACGCATACAAGGACGGCCAAAGTAGGTACAAGTATTGTCTTGAAACAAATCGAAAATCATCAGTATATCATCATCATCATCATCAGTATATTAATACGTGAAGCGAAAACTTTGTACCCCTTTTTACGAAAATTGCGCGGACGGAGGAATATGAAATTTCCCACACTTATAGTTTATATAGAGAAGGAGTGCAGAATGCAAATTTTTTTTTAAATTATGCATAAAAAAAACATTAAATCGATAAAAAAACATCACACATTAAATTAATTACGTTCGAATATCGACCATTGGGCGACCACTATTATTGATAATACGGCCTTGTGTGCGGCGACGAAGAGCCCTTTATCTTGTTCACGTCTACTTAATGTCTCTAGTGGAAGAGAGACAGAAAGTGCATATAATATGATAGTTGTAAAATAACGTTAGTTAGTTAGTTACTCGTATCGGTTCCAGTTCGATCGAGTGCATGATTTCGTGGATGAAATGATCTGTTTTCATTATTTTAATTTTGAATTGTTATTTTATTTGTCAGTTCTCCATTAAAATTTGTTTATTTTACTGTCATTTCATTTATTGGACTTTGTTCTGACAGATTTTGATAAAGCATGCACATATTTATCAATCTAGATATGTTTTCTATTAACCTAATGTAATGATTAAAAAATGCATTCATTTCGCTTTATGAGACAAACAATATCACGCCTAAATACATGTGCAATTTTCTTTGTCTCGTTTACGCCTAACTTTTGTGATGAGCGTAAAAGGGAAGCAAGTTCATATTTATGTTCACTGGAATATTATAAAAACGCAGGTTGTCATTGTTTATTACTCATTTGAATTCAGTTCTGAAGATTATCACATTCAGATAAACGGTATTATAATAAGTGTTAGTATTTTAATAATAATGAAATTAAAAAAAAATATTCGGGGTGCCAAAATACATAAAAACTTCAACACGCTTTGGCTTTGAACTTTGAATTGTGAAACGATCATAAATTGTTTTTTTTAAGGCCCGGTAGTTAGCGTTTAAAAAGAAAATAAGAGGAGATATGTTTATACGAATGTTAGAGAAAACACGCTAATATTAAAAACGATTATAGCTAGTTAAACGAAAATGTTTTCATAAAACACGACTCGTCTAAAATAGAGTAAGTCTCATGGGAAATGTCTTAAATAATATTTCCCGTAAATGCGCCGACGCCCACCCAAAAATGTTCAATTATGTTTAATTTTAAATGCAATTTTAACCCTTATGTATAAAGAAAATGTTGGAAGAACAAGGTCAGAATCGCTTGGGCATTCTCGTTATTGACGTAACAGGTACTCAAAATACGCCTAGCCACTCGAAATAATTTGTATTAAATTATCTATGGCGTCGGAGCATCCTTTTTTGCCGCGATTTGAACCGTCAAACTCTGAGCGTGGTAAGTAGCGAAAAACATCGAAAAACCTATCAATTTATCAAATAAACGCAAGTAATGTTATTTGTATGCATAGTTTATTGTTTAAGGAATGTGTTTCGGTAAATTAATATACGATAGCACAAAATAAACCCACAAAATATTTACGTCAAAGTCAAAACTTTGCGAAATTTACTTGACATTTGACAGATTGAAATCCTTTGAAATTTTTCATACAGCTTGTAAAATAACAGAAAAAAACGTATTTTTAATATTTTTCGGAGCGTAATTTACGTTTTTTTTTCTATTGAGGGAATTTCATATAATTACCATTTCGGAGTGACGAATGTATAAATATATATATATATTTTTTTATTTATTAACAACTTTTGTTACAATTGGTAAAATTTTGTGATAAAAACTTTTTATATAAACAGTTTTAAAAAATAGAGAATAATATAACTAGATAAGCAGATTAGCCAAAAAATCTCACATAGGCATCGCCAGTTCGTGGGTATACTTGAGTGTTTTTAAGACAGAAAATTACTAATATACATACAATATCTTGTAGAAGTTTAAAAAAATAAAAAAATTTAATAAAATACATAAAAAATAGATGCAGTGTTTACTGAAATACATATTCAAAAGACATGTTCATAAAGATTAATAAAAAATTGATTAAGTTACAGCAGGTCAGATGTTACAGCAAGTAAATGTTTGTGTCGATGGTATTTATCAAAGACTTTAATACATTTTTATACTTGCTGTAGGTGGATTTATTTTTACAATCAATATCTGTAGCCTTATAGAAAGCATTATATATTTTTGGTGTAATAAAATATGCATGTCTTTGCGCAAGCCTAGTTTTACACCGTGGAACTTCAAATACATTATTTAACCTATTACTAAAACGCTTTTCATTTTTTGTAAAAATAATATTTCGTGTAAATATATATTTTAAACATGTTAATGTTAACATTATGTTCAAGAATAACTGCAAGTGAATATATTTTTTAAGAGCTTAAAGGGTTCCAGGAAAGTTCGTTATAAATTGATAGAAATTCAGGTTGCCGAGTCTTAAGTTTAGAACTTTAAGGCTGTACCGCGATGAAGTCAACTATTAGTATATTGGCTTAAAAAATCGAGCCATATTGTAGTTGCCAACATTCCCCACCTTCCTCTTCCCTATCTCCTTCCCCTCCCCACTACCTTCAGCCTCACAACATACCCCGATTGGGGATGCCATAGTGTCACTGGCTCCAGACGGGAGCAGTTGGGACTCTTGTGCGGTATTAACTGTAAAAAAAAAAAAAATAATTAAAAAATAATGGTTAATTATTGGCAGCGCAGTTGAAGAACTTGACATCTTGGCAATTAAGTAAATGTCTAATTTATTGAAATGCGGGTAGGAACCCTATTCAAGGCAAGACTTCAATTACTGAAACTGGTTACATAACATAGCAACAGAACGTTTCATAGACGATGAATTGTGAGATAGTTGTAAATAAATGAGGACCACTGAGCCATGTATCCTTTCAGAACAGTAACTTACTATCCTTGGGAGGCCACTTTGTTCCTTGTTTGAAAGGCTTGAAACATGCGAAAGGATCTCTTTTTAGTATCCTCCTATTAATTTAGTCCTTTCACGGCGAATCAGTGAATCGTGCTTTCTTTAGGGCAGATATTTGTAACCTTCCTGAACAAACTGTTACTAATGAGGGGAGGTTTTTGAGTCAGTGAAAACGATGTGAAGGGAATGTCTCATGTCTAAATTAATGAGATTTTCTTAGAAAAAAATACGTTCAGGCTATCTCAGTCTTTATGAAGAAATCAGCAACTAAACACATTCTTCAAGAAACGAGAGTGCATCACGGAGAAAATCAATTTCAGAGCACTCATAAACTTCCCTGAAAACAATTTTTTATAGGTTTATGCTTTGAGACAGAAATAAACCTGACGTAAATTTTATGTGAACTGAAATGGCACTGACATAAAAATTAAATACAGCAGAAGTGAAACACAATTGAAAATAAAATAAAAAGGAAGACAATAAAATTGTCTTTTTATTTTCCCGTAATTCAAACGGGAGTGACATCGATATGAACCTTTAATGTGATTAAATCGAAACTGTTATGAAATTGAAGTAAAAATGTGATTACTCTGAACTATTAATGCACTGAAACTGAAAGGGAACCAAAATGAAACCATCGTAATGTTTTAATAAGATCGTTTTAAAATATTTAAACACTTCTCCGTGCCTGAAATAGTTCAAAATAATTAAAAATTTGAAGCGGACTAAAGTTCAGGTGATAATGATAGATAATAATTATTTCTTCAAAATTCATTAAATTTCATTAAAAAAAAGATAATAATTAGTTTAATATGTCAGATATCTACGAGAGGAAGAAAAACGAAGGCGACACAATACCCCAAATAAGGCATCTTAACGACGAAAGTGAAAAAGGCGTGTACAAAAATATGCGATGCGCGGCCCCGATGTATTTATTGGACGGAGTGTTGAATTTGCTTTTGCAAGTTCACTAAAATAATGACGAAATCAGTGACAAAGTTTGTATACAAAAGCATGGAGATTTTTTTTTGGAGAATTTCGAAATCGGCATAGATGGGAAAGATGCTCTTTGTAATATTAACAATTAAAACGGTAAAAAAAAATATTTTGACAATTCTTGGACACCCCCTATTTGCTCTAACCTTACTTAACAAACGGATTGCAATCTTTAGAGCACAGGCGTCAGGTGGGAATGCTGTCCTTGATCCCCTCGGCACCGGTGCATAGTCGGGAAACTAGCCAAACACGCGCCCAACATTTGTACACGGTTGACATTAGTCACATGAGAACGGATCGTTTCTACGACTCGTTCTTGAGTTCAACAGCTCGGCTGTAGAATGTAGGCTCATTTGCCGGCCTCTGTGTTTCCTCTCCTACAACATGGGTCTCTTCAAGACCCATGACCACTCCTTCCTCTCCTCAAAAACACCCTCCACGCAGCATCTTCAAAGATGACACAGTTACTCCACAAAGACTCCTGTGTGGAGTTAATGTAAAAAAAAAAAGATTTTTTTTTCTGGTCAATAAATTCATATTTTTTGTAGCGCCTCAGTCCAGACCTTTTTTGCCATGTTTTGATCAGTACGTTCATCCAGTAAGAAGTTTGTACTTTATTACAAATTTTTGGTTTCTTTTTACACAAACACGAGTCAAAAGACGTTCATCTGCATGTCGCTATATCAAAAAGATTCTGTGTTTTTTCTTTGAAATGTTGATGTTTTTGGCGATAAACAGTAATATTTTTTCTGCTTTTGTACGATCTCAACAAAATACATTACCTATGAAAGTACGTAATTGTCTACAAATGCTTCTATGGTCTATAATGGGAATTGATTCTCTTTTCCAGGTATCCTCAAACTTTACAAAAAAATCTTAAAACGTATCTTTAAATTGTTGTTTTTTGCAATTTCTAGAAAAGCTTCTATGGTCTTTAATGGGAATTGACGCTCTATTTCAGGTAATTTCTCTACTACTACACAAAAATTTCTTCATAAGTATCTTTAAATTGTTGATTTTTACAATGG
Organism: Glyphotaelius pellucidus; assembly: GCA_936435175.1. NCBI lineage: Eukaryota > Metazoa > Arthropoda > Insecta > Trichoptera > Limnephilidae > Glyphotaelius > Glyphotaelius pellucidus. Next base: position 28,856,435 of record OW386547.1, read on the forward strand.
TGCTCCCACAAAAACATCGTAATACATTTTCACAAGTAGGCAAAACATTGCAAAGTAAATCACATCCAAATCTGAATACAGGACAAGACACTTATTAACATTGCCATAATATAAAACGTTCAAGAACAGTAATAAAAACACCTAAATAGTCTATCGAAAATTAGTTGATTATTTTTCAGCCACACAATAACAACTTTAATGCTGTGTAACTCGACCGAGGTGCACTTTCATAAAAAAAAACAGCAAAGAGACGTACCCCCAATAAACACAATAATTATCCGAGTTCCCTAAGTAGGGAAGGAACGCATTTCGAGGGAACCCCAATTCGCTAGATATGGAAAATTTATCAAGCTCAAATTAATCACTGCGTTTGATGCAGGTTTAGGGTGGGAAGATTGAGTGATGTGGAAGGGATAATTTATCTGTCGCTTATTACATCACGCATTTAAAAGTATTTTTAAATATATATATTTTTTTTTAATTTTAATCATTTCTAAGAATCGGGAAAACATTATTTGTATTTTCAATAATATTATAAAAATTTTAAAATGGTTGGGGATTGACTTTTTTTTACGTGAGCTCCACGCGGGAGTCCCCGAGGAAAAGAATTTCTCTCAGGGCCTATTTCATCTTTGGGGATGCTGTGTGAAGGGTTTATTCGAGGGAAAGGAGGGTTCTGGGAAAGAAAAAGGTTCAAGAGGTGGGTAGGAATCTAGGGTTCAGTGTGTCCTGGTCATCCGCCTCCAAGACCTAGACAAACCTCACACCATGAACCCAGCCACTCTTGCTAAATCACCAAACGTAGCGAACCAATTGGGGTGGTCTATGGCAGACTAAATATAAATTTAAAAAAAAAATATGATTTTATTTAATTAAGATGAAGAAACACCAATCACGCGAATGCCGAATTGCTATTACGAAAAAAATTCCATACTAGACCGCTCCACCCTAATGCGCAGATCTACCAAAGTTCATTGCTGTCAAAATAAAAATTATATTTTTTTATTAGTAACGTTCCAAAAAATAAGACTGTCTTGCGAACTGCAGTTCTCTTTGAAAAAAACCGTAATAACCATCAAAGCCAAGACTCCTTAAGGGTCTTGTTGCTGCTTTTTTTATATTCTCATAAATCCCATAAACAAAACATTGTCTACAAAAACAGGACAGTTCGCAATTTCCATAAAAGTTTACGGACTCATCAAAAATCTAAGTATCTCGTTTACAGTCAATTCATTTCAATTCACTTGATTTCTTTCGCTTCGAAATCCTAAATAAAATAATAATATTATAGAAGACTGCTTTATGACCAAGCTAAAGCTCCGCTGACAATTTGGTTTTGTTTCAGAAAATAATAAGAACAGATTTACGAAACATTAAGCCTTAATGGCTCATTAAATAATACCGGCCCGGGAAGTGGGAGAGTGATTTATATAAAACAAAATGCTGGCGACTCCAAAACATTATTATTCCATAGTTAACATCGGCAGTCAGAACCACCGAGAATAATCAATCAATTTTGGACTTGAAAAAGGTTTTCACTGGAATTTACAAGCAAGTGGATTAAAATAATAACACGATGTTGTTTTATAATTAATTTATGGTTTTTAACCGCCCTTACTCAAGTTTGATGAATTTCTTTGCAAAATGTGTAATTAAATATTTTGTTTATTAATTATCAAAGTCCAGATGAACGTTAACATGGAAATCAAATAACTTTGTAAAACACGACTATTTAATCAAAATTATCAACATGTTTCGAAACCGAAGGTTTCTTCGTCAGAATGAGATTATTATTATTTTATTATTAATATAATCAATGTCAGAATATTAATTTAATATTAAATAAAAATATTTTTTCTTCAAAATACGCATATTTACTTTGTGGCGTCATGATTAATTTAATGAAAAACAAATAACTTTGTGTAGTTACACAAAGTTATTTGTTTTTCATTAAAAAATTTTTTTTTTTGTTTTTTTAGTTTTATGTCTGGGTTAAATATTCCCCACAGGAAAAACTTAACCCTTCCACACAATTTTCCATAAATGATCATCTAGTCAATCCACGCTATGCAATTGCACTGTATAAGTATAATAAATACAAAACAATACAAGAACAACAATGTCAACCTACCAGAGACCAAATGGGAAAATAATTCACCCACTCCAGATATTTTCATATCAGAGGGTTCGGCTCTAATATAATTTATGATATTTTTAAGTAATTAATTGCCTCTCCCTATATTAGTTTCATCAAATTTGTCTATTGTTTTCTTTTGTTATTTTTTTATTAATGATCATCTTATCTCGATGAAGAAATCTTGGTTGATAATTTTAATAAACTTGTGGTGTTTTACAAAGTTGTTTTCTTCTTTAAACTTCGCAAATACACTTAGTGGCGTCATTATTGATTTGATGAAAACAAATAACTTTATTCACACCACTGTATAATTAACATTATCGACGTGTTTCAAAAACTATGTTTTCTTTGTAAGAATAATAAATTAATATAAAAATAACAAGAGACAAATTCGTAAAGACAAATTAGAACATAGACAAAATATTAGAAAGGAGAAGTGATTAATCACTTAAAATATCATAAAAAATGATTTTATATAATAAACAATTAAATATTAAAATTATTTTAGAATGTGCAAAAATTACATTTACATAGTAAAAATAATTTTTATCGTGGCTTCATTTTTAATTAAATGAAAATGCAAAGATTGAAAAAGAAGTTTATATGGTTTTAACATTTTATTCGATTAAGTACCTACATGATAAATATAATATTTTTTAAGGTTTAGAAAGCAATCAAATAAAATACGTAGTTTATAGGTGCATATAAGTATATAATATTAAAAGGAATTATAAAAAACAGGAAAAAGTGAAAAAAAAATAAAAACAGTAATAAATTCGAAAAAAAAATTAAAATGTAATGAGGGTTCGTAATACGTAATTCTCTTAAATAATAAAATGCTACATAAAAATATCATTTGGATACACTTATAGAAGGTATTTTTTTAAACATGTTTTTTTATGTTCTTAATTTACTCATAAATAATTGCCCAAATTGCCTCTTAAGTCATGAAACACTTAAAAATCTTTAATGGCCTTTATCTTATAATTTAAAGCAAAAATAAAAAAAAAGTAGCTCACATCCGTACTAGATATTTGATATACATTTTGATAACAAAAATATTTTTTCAGTTTGGTTGGGTATTTTGATCACAAATCCAAATTTAAGATTTTTATGAAACCGTCCGAAATGGGCTGCGCAAACGAACGACCAAATTAACTCAACGATTTCACAAATCAATTTTTTTCTGTATCATGAAAACGGCCACCATCTTAAAACGAAAATTAAAAAAAAAATTACAGACAGATGAAATGCAAAACGGTCGAGTTGAAATAGGAATGATGTATTTATTCTAGCGCTTGAATTGTATTTCATTGGTTGCCGCAGTCAACTAGCAAATAAATGGAATCAATATGGCAAAATAAAGTGCTTTGTCAATTGTGACCATAATAGTGAATCCGGGCCTTACCATCAACTTTCAAGTACCTAATTATTTAATTGTTTGCTATTTGGAAGCGGCTCAGTTGTTTTGTGCGGCGCGTTGGAGGATTATATCGATTTATCGTGACTCAAGAAAGAAAATAATAAAATCGTGTCGTTTTAGACTATGCGTCGAACTTCGATTCGTCCTGTCCTGGCAAGAACCTCACTTTCTTGGCTTAGTACAAGTTTACAGGATGATAGAAAATTTTAATCCAGCATTGACCAGGGTAACGACACGTTCGGGTCCGTCCGTAAGGAAAAATGAACACGTTACGTAGAAGAAACACAAAACTGAAACAATTCTTTTGGAAATTGTGTCAAGTGCATTGGACGAATTATTAAAATAGTTGATAGAAAAACATGTCAATTCAACAAGACTGGATAATTTTATTATAATTATCTAATGGTCATAAGTATGCGGATTGTCACAATTTGACACAATTTTCTGCAGATTGTCACAATTGACACAATTTCTTTAAACTAGTGAATTTTGCATTTAATTGTTATTTTAAAATTAAAACGCTCCAATTGCAATTCTTTATCACGACACAATTGTACAAACTTTAAATTAACCTCGTTACTTAGTTTTTGCATTTTTGCATAGAAGCGTATCAAGTGTCAGAAAAAACACCGCGCGTCATCACCATACACTAGCCGATCGTGCACTAGCTTTGATTGGCCACATGAAGGCCGACTTTGACGGCCGGCGTAGTCCAGCGGTAAGGCTCTTGACTCGAATTTCGAAGGTCGCGGGATCGAATCCCCGCATTGCAAATAAATTTTATTTGATTAATTTGTATCATTTTACAATTTATTCATTTAAAATAATGTTAAGTATATACGCGGCACGTTTCAGAGTGGTAGATACCCTTTGTATCGCCCTGATGTAAGACCATCATTCAGAATTGAAACGTTGCTTGAAATATGGTAACCAAACGTTGTGTTTGGTTACCAGATCTGAATAGCCAGGTACTTTCTACCTTCCTCTCTCCCTATCTCCTTCTCCTCCCCACTACCCTCAGTCTCACAATATACCCCAATTGGGGATGCCATAGTCCCACTGGCTCCAGACGGGAGCAGCAGCTTTACACAAAACCTGCATAGTAACTGCGGTGGTGGGGGTACTACTAGCTTAAATAATAGAACCCCATCCCATCAAACTATCTTGACTTGAAATGCTAGCTTACTAGCTTCCTCGCTTGCTCACTAGTTTAAAATAAAAGCTTGTTCTGTCTACACATAGCTAGAGATATAAGCCAGTCAGCTTAATAGAGAACTAGAAATAGTTTGCTATCCTAGCTTGAAATACTAGCCTCATGTGGCCCGTTTGAGAATTTAACTTAAATCTGAATAACCGCAGGGGTTTACGTAAAATGGGCATATCAAAAAATATTCACGTAGTTCATGTTCAGTCGTCGGTAAACGATGTGGCGATGTTTGTTTATGTAACTATTAGAATTGATAGGACCATTAAATTTGGTTGTAGGTTTTTATTGGCATTTTATTTAGTCTGGAAGATTGCCTGGAGATAATGCTGGAAGTTACAATTTCATTTTATTTGTTCTTTTAATGTAGTAGGTAATACACACGATAAGGTAGGCTATAGTAAAAATAAACAGTACCTAACAGTGAGTAGTCATCAAAACATATTTATCTTGGTCTTGTCTGTAATGATGTGGGTTAGTTATTTATGCGTGAACTTTTCCTGCATAAATCGGAGTAAGAGAAAAATTTTAAACTTCAGTGGAGGCTTACAAACTGAAATTGATAACAACAGAAAAAAATTAAAAATTGTTTTGATTTAAAGATTATTTTTTTTAATTTGGAATTAATTGGGCCAAAAATAATTCTGATAAGCAATAAAGAAGGTATCAAAATTATTTTATTTCAATAAATTAAAATAATTGTTTAATAAAATTATTTGATTGTACTTCTTTTGTTTTTTTTACATATTCTGATTTTTCTAGTTTACTAAAAGGTGTCCACTCGAAAGACAAATTTCCGATCGTTTTCTCTCTAATTTGTTAATAAAAAATATAATTATTAGGCTTCAAACAAAATTTACAATTTTTGTTTTTTTCAACTGTACATCTCGAAGCAGGATGCCCTAGTGAGATGTGCAGTTTATGTATTATTTCATTTTCCAATAAATAAATGTCGATGATCCCGGAGCAATTGTTTTTAAAATGCTTTGAGCTTCACAAATCCTATAATTATTTTATCAATTATCCTACAAACTTACTATAATATAATGTATTTGCTTCCTCCAGCTTAGTAGGCACCCATTATTTATAAGAAACAAACACTAATAAGTATAAATATATATAAATAATAGTCATAAAATTGAAATGTAAAAAATAATACCACGTAAAGAAATAAAAATATTCAGTGATTGTCGGGTTTTTGCTACTTTTACAGTTCGCAGCGCAAATGAAATAATATGATCAGAATAATATGATTAGAGATTACGCATTGACTGATTGTTGACGAGGTGAGGTTCCTCACCATCCAACCCGGCTGGTCACCGTGGAAGATCAAGACCAAAACCCTCTGAAGAAGACAAACACAAGAAATACTTAACCCTACGAACGAAACAAAAGATGAACATTGCATAGTAACCTATAACGTCAGAACTTTATCTACTCATGAACGTTTTCTTTAGAGGAGGCCTTCACCTTCGCCTTAGAGAGGGGTTCTTGCATATGAATAATCTAAGATACCTGTTACATTTTTCATCACGATTGTAAATAGATAAATATGTAAAACTACAATTTTTCTAACTCTGTAACATACCTTTTTGCAAGAAATAAAAAGGCTTATTTTAAATTGTTCTCTAAATTTTATGTCCGGGTTAAATCTTCCCCACAGGAAAAATTTAACCCTTCCACACACTTTTCCACAAATGATCATCTAGTCAATCCACGCGATGTAATTGCATTGTATAAGTATAATAAATACAAAACAATTAAAAAACAACGTGTCAACCTACCAGAGACCAAATTGGAAAATAATTCACCGACTCCAGATATTTTCATATCAGAGGGTTCGGCTCGATAGAACTCCTAACTGGACCGATAAATCCTACTGATCCCTCAATATAAATATTTAAAAAATCTTTCGTAATCCTACACGTATTTAATATAACTGACTTTAGCATTTTTATAGATAGATTCTTTGACAAATATAATAAGATTATTATTATTATTATTATTATTACTGATTGTTAACATTGATTGACATTTGAAAATTGTAGAATACTTGTAACTAAGCTAGTAGCTTTGGCACTGATTGTTGAACACTGTCAATTATAAATCTTATTTTATTTCAAAACATTAATATAAAAGCTCATTACACGAGACCGCAATAATGTTCTTTGTGACCTTCAAATTGTTTCCTTTTAGCTTTCCTTGGCTTAACATATCCAAAGCTCACCATTTGCGTGTTCTGGCTGCTTCAGATATCACGTAAGCAGTTTGTTAGTAAAGTTTACATGTGTACGAGCATATGGTTGATTATCAACCTAACTGCTGGGGTTTGGTATTCGGGGAGGTCCTTGATAGGACATTAGACTGAAGTGAGACGTCATTCTACACTTTGTATCCCTTGCACAGCGCGTATTACGTTAAATAAAATACAGACGGTGACGCTCTCACCTTTGCGCGTGCATTAACTTTATCTCGCAATACGGACTCTGGTTAGTGTGAATAACTCGGCAAAGTTGATCTCTTAGGAGTTTTCGTGGAGCCGACTCACCCTGTTCCACCCTATTGATATGACAAAATTGAAGCCGATTTGAACTCAAACATTATTTGATATGCATATATACTTTTATCTGATCATTTTAAGTTCTTGTATTTTTTAAAACAATCATATTTCAAATGCACCAACGTAAAGAGTTGTAAGTGGTAGTTGGTTTTGTATTGAAAAAGTTAATGGTAGTTAGTTTTGTATTAAAAAAAAACATCACATAAGAAGCTCTCACTACTTATTTGGCAGAACTACAAAGTTTTATACTCATTTGATCTAATCGTTTTTTTTAAATTTGACGAAATACAATATTTGTGTTAGATTTCAAACAATTATGATGATTTATGATAAAACTGTCAGAATGAAATTTCAAGGCTTTCCCCTGTAAACTGACAGAGTCTCAGATATATGTTGGAGGTACTGCTGTATAGTTTTATATTGGAGGCACTGTTGAAAACCAGCTACATTCCAGGAGAAATCCTGAATTGTAGCTGAACAGTGACTTTTTCATCGATAGAGGCCATTCGAGTATTACGTAAGCACTACAGGGGGGGGGGGGGGGTCTTTGCTTTGCAATCTGCGAAACTCATATTGTTGATACATTCTCCTCCAATGTATCAACAATATGAGCTACGCAGACGATATGGTTTTGATGGCACCGTCAATCTGCTTACCTAATATTTGAACGGCCCCATAGACTCAACGATAAAAACTCAAAATGTATAATAATACTGAAAAAAAAATCTATTAACGAATAAACCTTTTTTATTTTATTAACGTAGTACTTTAGATAGGGCATATCGATATTATTGCGGCATTGCGTGTAATTTCATCATCACCTTATTCCCTTTATCAAATCCGCTTCCAGGAATCTTTGGCCTTGACTTACTACCGTGTTGATGCGGTAGGCTTACTTTTGTAAATGAAAACAAATAACTTAGGTGTACACAAAGTTATTTGTTTTCATTTATTAATAATGATGACACAACAAAGTGAATTTGCGGAAGTTTGAAGAATTTTTATTTGTTTTATTATTTTTGTTATTGTTTTTGGGGTGTTATGCCGTGTTTCGCTACCTCCTTCTTTAGCCAACGTTTCGGACAGCGTTACAGTGTCCATCATCAGGGCAGATGACCTGGCTAAAGAAGGAGGTAGCGAAACACGGCATAACACCCCAAAAACAAATGGCTAAAGAAGGAGGTAGCGAAACACGGCATAACACCCCAAAAACAATAACAAAAATAATTTTTGGCCGTGAAAACCTAAAAAAATACCTGTTTTATTATTATTTTTGTGTTATTATTTGTAGACTGATAATAAAGTGATTTTAAATAAAATGTCAGAATTAAATTTAAGTTTATATTGTTTCCTAAGCTTACAGATCCTGAAAAAGACAACAGTTTGAATAGTTATTTTATTTTGAGAGGTCTACTTAACATTTAGATTTTTAAAAATCTTAAAAATATAGCAAGTGTCCAGCAAAATACGTTTATTTTAAAAACTGGAACTAAAAATTATTAGTGGTAAAATAAAAATAAATAAAATATGTAATGTACTTATAAGTTTATAGATTTTCACGGCCAAAAGTATTTTCGTTATTTGTTTTCAGGATGTTGTACCGTGTTGCGCTACCTCCTTCTTTAGCCAACGTTTCGGACAGCGTTACAGTGTCCATCATCAGGGCAGATGTGTAATTGTGTACTTGCTAGTGGTGAAACGTGTGCTTTATATTATTTTATAAAGGAAAACTTTAAAATGCATTAAATGCACATCTCAACTATAAAGTGAAACATTTTTATTTACAATTAATCAAACTACGGAATTCTGTTTTTTCAAGATTATTAAAAAAAGACTTATGTTGGGTGTAAGGTAGGTTTGTGAAGGTGAAACTGTGGATAGGTATTGTTGTATGTTTCGTGAACACCTCACTAGGAGAACCTGTGCTGAGGTGTTTACGTGTTTATTTATGTTTATGTGTGACAAGTATTTATGAGTTGATACTTTGAAAAAAGTTTTAACCCGTATCTTGTTACAATTTCAATGTCATAATATAAATTGATGTGAAAAACACGTCATCCCTCAAAAAAATATTGGCAAGGTCCCAACAATAATCATCCTACTTATAGAGTGAAGAGGGTTCTATTAGATGTGTTAACGAAAAAGATATAAAATTATTTTTAGATTTAAAGAAACTTAGATTTCGATCAAAAGATGATTTGAAATGATTTTAATATTGAGAGAAATATATTATATATTGAAGAAAAATATTCAGTGTCGATGAAAATCCTAGGAAATTTGACAAATTATATAATACTATCTCAGAGGCGATTTACTCGGAAAAAAAAATGGGCTGACATTTCTTCATTCAAAATACAAAATTCATTTCAAGGTGTGAAATAATATTGAATTCAAAATGGGTTCAAAATACAAGTTGTCAACTGCAGATTGCGATTTTTGAAATACATCCCTTTATCAATCTCGGTCATTACTCGATCGCAAAATATTATTGGAAACCTTCTCTTCGTAATTGCCCAGCGTGCGACTTTTATCAACGTCTATAATCCAACATTCTGATTTCAGTTGTATGTGATGTGCGTTAGTTATTACCAGATGAATAATTCTGGTTCAATTAACTCAAATTTGTTTTGAAATTGATTGGAACTCATTTAACGAAAATTCTTAATATCCCGTGATTTTTTACTAATAATAATAATATAGATGGAGACGAGGGTATATTTAGAAATTTCAAAATTAAAAGTATGAAAGGGGATGAGGTTTATAAATATTTAGGATACCCGCAATCGAATAGATTAGATCATACTAGTATTAAAAATGATATAAGAATTAAATTTCAAACTAGGACCAGAAAAAATTTTAAATGCAATATATCTGCTAAAAATTTAGTAATGGCATAAAATACTTGGGCAATATCTCTATCAACGTACTCATTTGGCATAAAAAAATGATCCAATACAGATTTAGATAGCTTAGAACGATTAATTAGAACTACTTTAACAAGGTTTAATTGCCATCATCCAAATTCGGCTATAGATTGAATTAATTTTCCTAGAAATTTAGGAGGTAGAGGCATTATCAAAATAATTTCTTTGAAACACAATCAGGTAGAAATGCTAAGAACTTTTTTTCCATAGGAAAGCTAATGTTCAGAATTGCACAAAATAATTTGCAAGGCAGATAGAAACATTACAACTTTAAATTTATACGACGAGAATGCCAACATTCTTTTAAATACCAACCAGGAATTATTAGATTCCTGGTCAAATAAAATTTTTCACCCCAAACACTTCAATTATCTCAACCAAACGTATTTTGACAAACTTTTGTCAAACAAATGGTTGAGTATTGGAGAATTGAGCGCAGAAATAGAAGAATTTATGCTTGCCATTCAGGATAGAGTCGTTAATACTAAAAATTATAGGAAGTTATATAATCAAAGATACAAATCAAATTGATGATTTATGTAGAAAATGTTTGGCTTTTCCGGAAACTATAGAACTTATTATACCGGGATGTTCTGTATAAGCGCCGTCCGAGCATTTAGGCACAATCAGGTTTTAAAAAAATTAAGCATAATCAGGTTTTAAAAAAATTTCATCAAAGTTTGGTATTTTAACATAATTTGATTGACTGCCGTGATGTAGTACCATATTATAAACACGAACCAAATTCATTTTTAGAAAATGTGTTCTGGCGGAATTAAAAGGTACTATCTAATACGGCTACCATCTTGACAGGATTGACCGAATACAGAACACACAAACAAATTGACGGCAGACGAAATGCAAAGTAGTCGAGTCAAAGAGAACTTCGCTACGCTCAGTCAAATAATATATAATACCAGGTTTTATCCGCGACTTCACTCGCGTGGTGTTAGGGAGAAATTACCGTGCAAATAATTTTCCCACCGGAATGAAATATTTTTCCGGGATGAAAAGTAGCTTATTCACTTCCCTTTCCTCCAATTATTCCTACATAAAAAAATAGGTCAATCTGTCGCTCCGTTGCGATGTGAACGAAGAACAAACAAACAAACACACCTTTGCATATACAATATCGTTAGAATTTTTCATTAAAAATATATTGAAGTGTCATTTTTAATGCTAGAATTGATATTCGGAGAACTCACACTATCCCGTGATTTTTTACTGTTAAGCGCTAGTAATACCTATTACGTAATCGCTGGAGTCAATACTTTACTTTTGCAATAACATGTGATGCCTCAATTGATGTAGTTTTTTTTAAATGAGCTACACACAGGATGCCCTGAGGAACTTAATTTCCCCCAGGGCCTATGTCATGTTTGGGGATGCTGTGTGGAGGATTTTTTAAGGAAAGGAAGAAAAGGAGAGTCCTGGGAAGGAAAAGAGTATAAGGGGGTGGGTAAGAATCTGGGGTTCAGTGTGTCCTAGTCATCCCCCTTCAAGACCTAGACAAACCTCACCCCTTGAACCCGGGCGCGTATTTCCAAAATCTTTACCAGTTCAGTCGCGGTAGCGACAATTTACAATTTTCAATATCAAAATTTTAATATTAAGCAATAATACTATTAATTTCTAACATATACATTAATAAGATTATTTTATCTAGATTCTTGAACAATTTTTGTTTTTGCAAAGTGATAAAAAATAACCAATATGGAGGTGTATTTACATCAAAATTTAAATATTTAGAAATATAATTATTTTTTTCGAACACACGTTGGAAAATTTTTTTTTTCAACATTTTAGAATAATTTTTTTTTCTTGCAAAGTGATAAAAAATAACCAATAAAACATAATTTAAGCGTATTTAAAATGTTAAAGGTCGCTACCGCGACTGAATCGGTGTAGGGTTTGGAACCCTTGCTAAATCACCAAACGTAACGTAACTTGGGGTGACCTATGGCAGAGGTGTTGGTTATCCAATAAAGGTTCCCGGGGCGGCGGTATCCATTCCCGCTTCTCAAATGTAAAAATGTAGATGTTATGTTACACTGCAATGTGATGTTTTAACAATCAGAGTAAATTGTGTTTGTTGAGGTACTTAGCTGCAGTGCAATTTATTGATTTGAGCATGTAAGTGGTTCACTTTTAATTTCCATTCTAAATTCATTATGTCAGTAAGTAGGTACTCGCTTACACCTGAGTAGATATACAAAATAATTTATATAACCAGCAAAAAATACGTCTCGATCACGTCATCAAAATTGAAAAGTATCTCATCAATTATTTTGATAGGAAAGATTGATGAAAGCCTTATATTGGAAGACACACGCACCGATTTTCCAGGCCAGTTTTCAACGGCAGGTGTAATTTAGATATTTTAATGTTTCGGGCCGGGGCCGGTGGAAGTGTGCCATCTTGTGTATATTGTTTTAGCAGGGATGTCCGGGATCATGGGGAGAGGTTGTTCTGGTCCTTTTTTCCTGGAAACCGACAGGTTACATTTTATCAGTTTGTATGTGTATAGTTTTGCCAAAATAAAACCAGTTATGGATTTCCTCCATGATACTTAACCTCTAATAAGATTACAAAAAAATATACAAATTACAAGTTAATAAAATTATAAATAAATTATTAAGTAAAATTATATTGAACAAAAAAATTGCTCCTAGATAAATAAAACATTTATTTTATTGGGCTTATTCTGGTGTAATTGAAGATGTCACACTAAGACAAGATAACTTATTATAATAAAATAAGATGAGATACAACATTAATTAAGTACCTTACAGAATTATTTATATAAATCTATAACAACAAAAACTCACTCTCGATATTAATACAGGATAACTTTTTTTTAATGTACACACGTAGAGTCACAGTTGTCATGTAATGATAATCACAAGACAGGATGTACATAACACAAATTTAATTCATAACAGAATTATTAATACAAATAACAGAAAAGTTGCATGAAAAATCATTATTTTTCACTATTTTATGGACTTTTTATATTTGTTACGCTCGCAATCGAAAAAATCCACTTTTGATATGATTTTAATGTATTAACAAGTATTTTGTTTACGGTAAGTTCGTGTTGCATAGATCTACTTTGTACAGGACGGAGGTGGGTGTGGAACGGATAGGTACATCAAATTGAATCATATTTATCATGAGCTCTGTGGGCATTGAATATTATTATTGTTAACTAATTTATACAGGAATAGTGCATCCAAATGATACCTACTACAATCCATAGATCAATTTTTGTGCTACCTCTGCATAATTATTAAAAAGCTGCTTCTGCATAATTATTAAAAAGCTGCCTCTGCATAATTATTAAAAAGCTGCCTCTGCATAATTATTAAAAAGCTGCCTCTGCATAATTATTAAAAAGCTGCCTCTGCATAATTATTAAAAAGCTGCCTCTGCATAATTATTAAAAAGCTGCCTCTGTATAATTATTAAAAAGCTGCCTCTGCATAATTATTAAAAAGCTGCCTCTGCATAATTATTAAAAAGCTGCCTCTGCATAATTATTAAAAAGCTGCCTCTGCATAATTATTAAAAAGCTGCCTCTGCATAATTATTAAAAAGCTGCCTCAGCATAGTTATTAAAAAGCTGCCTCTGTATAATTGTTAAAAAGCTGCCTCTGCATAATTATTAAAAAGCTGCCTCTGCATAATTATTAAAAAGCTGCCTCTGCATAATTATTAAATCTTGCGTAGAATTGCTGCCTCTGCATAACTATTAAAAAGCTGCCTCTGCATAATTATTAAAAAGCTGCTTCTGCATAATTATTAAAAAACTGCCTCTGCATAATTATTAAAAAGCTGCCCCTGCATAATTATTAAAAAGCTGCCTCTGCATAATTATTAAAAAGCTGCCTCTGCATAATTATTAAAAAGCTTCTTCTGCATAATTATTAAAAAGCTGCCTCTGCATAATTATTAAAAAGCTGCCTCTGCATAATTATTAAAAAGCTGCCTCTGTATAATTATTAAAAAGCTGCCTCTGCATAATTATTAAAAAGCTGCCTCTGCATAATTATTAAAAAGCTGCCTCTGCATAATTATTAAAAAGCTGCCTCTGCATAATTATTAAAAAGCTGCCTCTGTATAATTGTTAAAAAGCTGCCTCTGCATAATTATTAAAAAGCTGCCTCTGCATAATTATTAAATCTTGCGTAGAATTGAAACAAAGATATTTTAAGATTTTGTTTTGAATCGCTTCAGTTTTGTGAATGTGAAACTTTTAAAATACACCAAATTCTCGGTGGTGGATGCGTCTGGTCATCAACGCTCAACGCCCAGCACCGCAGCGAGAGGGATGGTTTCATACAATCTTGGAAACACTTACCCCAGAATCACACCCAATCTTCATACCCTTTCCTTCCCAGAACTTACAAGATCTAGACCCTGAGGGAAATTATTTTCATCGGGGCCTCCTGTGTAGAGTAAACGTAAAAAATAATCGATCGTATAAAACCGGGCGGTAAAACCGGTGCGGGTGTCTTCGTGTTGACGCTTTTAAAAGTGCGCTACAAGAAAAATAATATCAAAGTAAAATAATAAGTAAAAAGATTGTCTGTAGGTCGAGAAGAAGATAAGAACAATTAATTATCTTTGAAATCTCCTTAACAATGCATATTATAAGCCAACATTTTTATGTTTTTTTGTGACACTTTTTAACTTTTCTTTTTCCACGACCTTGTTAAGATTCTTTTTCATACCGTAAAATCTTCTTTTCTTCCTTTGTACGTCTTATTATTTTTAATTAAACCTTGCTCGCTGATTAGAGACTTTTTGCTGTGGATGAATGCATTAATGAAGATTAAAAATCATCTTTAATATTATTACAAGGCCGCTTCCGACAATAAAGAGAAAGAGTTTCTCAGGCGCCTATTTTTAAAGAGAGTACAAGATGGTTTCTAATAAGTTAAATGAAAAATCAGGATGCCAGGATTTTTACAAAACCACGAGGTGAAAAATTTCTTTGTTCATACCAAAAATTTCTTTGCTCACGATTTCTAAGTAGGTAACTTAATGTTTTTGGTAAATCGCGAGGCAAAATATTTCATGGCCCTATACGAACAAGTTTGTTGGAATATTACGATGATGGAAATATACAAAATCTTACTGGGTACAGAACTTTATACAGTTTATTATGAGCGGTAAATTTTGCGAGTTTCTGAAACCAAGTTGGTCAAGAAATCATGAAATAATGTTCAAACAAAGTTAATAATAAAATATAATTTCTTATTTATTTATTTTTATTTTAAGCTTAATGACTAAAAACTCAAATCGTAATATTTTAATTAAATGAAAACAATATTAGCAAAACTAAATTGAAAATCTGAAACAGAAAAAGATACGGTCACAAATAGGACTCAAACCCAGGACCTATGCCTTGCGGGGTGGAGCTCTATCTCTGAACTAATGTGACCCTATCCAATTCGCTCAAACTTAAGAACTACCAACATTATTCATTTTCTTAAGGCATATTTTTATTTACTGCTAACTTTATGTATGATTGCAAAATTCAAACCTTAACTAAATGCTACCTAGATAGTGTCTCGGATAAATTGTATCCTTTTGTATTCATCCTAGCTTGCAGAAAAGTCAACAGATGTCGCATATTGAATCGGATAGGGTCAAATTAACTCAGTGGTAGAGCTCCGCCCCGGTAAGGCAAAAGGTGTTCCCGGTGTTCATTTCCTAGATGTTACTTTGTTGTATCTCTTTCTGATTTTTCTGTTTCAGATTCTCGGTCAAGTGTCGCTTATATTTTTTTAATTATTTAAAATAATTTCTTGTCTTCGTAAGCTGATTCTGCAAGATATTTATGTATTTTTTTACAGATATAAACAGGATTTTTATGAAAAATGCTTGTTTTACGAAAAAAGACGATAAGTGTAAATTTAATGTCCCCACACTAAAGCGTTTGCAGCAAAAATATAAACTTGAAACCATTTTAAGTAAATTTAAAGTACATTTTCACTTGAAGTGAAATTACACAAAACTGCGCTATATAAATACTAAGTTATTATTATTATTATTAACACTTACTTTGTAAATACCACTCTTTTTTTCCTATTGCCAACCATTTTGCTAGCACCGCAGCTGTAAAGAAAAAAGTGGTATTTGTAAATGAATCGTTCTATTTTAAATAATAACGTCACGCACGTTTGCGTGTTAATAATAATAATAATAACTTAGTATTTATATAGCGCAGTTTTGTGTAATTTCACTTCAAGTGCGCTTAGCTATAATAAACTTAAGAGTAATCATATTATAGTGTTCCTTACGAGTCCTTACAAAATTTATCAAAAACTATGAAACAAAGAATATACAGTTTATACAAACAACGGCGTTGTTTTGGCAAAGGACAATAGATAATGCTAAACCATAACGGTGCCCTTAAACAAGAATCATTAAGAGTTAAATATAACATAGAACAGTAATAATATGTTACCTACTACGTTCAGTTTGGCCAAAACATAAGCACACGCAAAGTTTAATCTATACTAATATTATAATTGCAAAATTGAGAGTGTTTGTTTGTTCCACTTTCTCGTCTAAACCACTAAACTGACTTTAAAAATTCTTTCTCCAATAGAAAGCTACATTATCAGCAAGCAACAAAAGCGCTTTATAATGGTAAGTAGTTATAAAATTTGTATAAATTAAAATGTGTGTATTTCATATATTTTAGCGGCAGCGAGGAAAGACAGGGGGAAGGCAAGAGATTCGCGGAGATGGAAGAGACGAGGGAGGAGGGAAGGCGGGGAAGATGGAAGGGAACGGAGACACACGGAAAAGGACACGCAGAGAGCATCAATTTATTTCTTTGAATGGCATTGCAACGCATGCCGGGTACAAGCTATATGTAAATATATATTTAGAAAACAGATGTATTAAACTAAAATACGTGTTTTTGCAGATTGATTTTTAACTATTACATCAGATAAAATATTGAATAATATTGCACGAACACATTTTAATTTAGCCACTAATTGATTACAGTGGATATTGAATTTTCTGATACTAAGTACCCATCTATCAAATAACGTGAGGTACTTCTGTGTTATTTGAAAAATTATTAAAAGCTTTTTCAATTCGCTTTCTATAAACATGTTTTAATTGTATAGGTGATACGATAGTAAATTATTTTTGTTGAAGTTCAGTGCACAACTTTCAGTAATTAAATTATTCAGTTTCGTTTTATCGCCTAAATCAATCTTGGGAAAAGTGCAACTCGAGGGCCGCATGCGCCCCGAGTGGCTTTTTGGTGCGGCCCGCGAGCACTTTTGTGCTGTCTGGTGATCACAAAAAAAACAATCATAAAATAATCACATTCAGAATGCGAGAACGGTTTTATTTCACGGTATTTCAGATATATTTTTAGACATGATTGCAATACCCAGAGAAAGTAATAACACAGCTGATAGGTTCTTACGTATGCACCTACGTTACTAGAATGCATTTTAGATGCAGTTTAAATGCGATCCAACGTACTTTTATAATTTCTTATCATTTTACGTTGAATTCGGAGGAAAAGCATATGCATTATATGAGTTAAATGCTAATTAAACTGCGAACTTGCTTCTTAGATACTTCACTTATAACCAGTTTTGTATTCAGAACGCAACGATTTTTTTCCAATTGTGGATTCATCGTTGGTGCATTTCGAAGGATACTGTTCTTCGGAGTGCAATTGTAAAATCCAAATTACAGACTACGTGCTGCAAAAATCGCAGAAAAATGTTTTTTTTGTTGTTGATGTTATTTTAATCAAAGCGTATTTCAAACGAAAAACCATTCTCATGTTCCAAAAAAGGTTTAAATTCTGTTTTCACACCGTGTGCTGCATTCAAAGGATGACCATTTGCATGTTCGCGTCTAACGATTATAAGCTCGTGGACTCAACAGAACTACTCTTAAGCTTTAACCAGTCTTTAGTTCTAAATCGAACTTAAAATTCTGATTTGCGAACTCATCTGTATACGCAACTCAAGGGTAACTATTCTTGCATTCGTGAGGTAATAATAATTCGTCGAGGATTTTAGCCCCTCCCCCACATCTCCCCCGCCCCTTGCCCCCGGTTACCAAAAAAATCCAAATGTGGCCATTTGGATTTTTGTAGTTTCCCCAAATGAAAAATGGCCAAAAGGTTACCCATCTCTGGCCTAAATAACAGTGGAATGATTTTTTTACATTGCAATTAACCACCCTTACACGTTTAAGTGATTATTTTTATATTTAATAATATTTATTGCGCTACCTCCTTCTTTAGCCAACGTTTTGGACAGCGTTACGGTCCATTCATTATTCCGTTTAAAAATCGGACGACAACAAAAAACAAAAAATTGGCCATCGGGCGCTCTGTTCGCACAACCGTTTATAAAATGAAACGATAAAAACAGAATGTCTGAAGCCCTATTCACATTTTCGTTTAAAAAACGGAACGATAAAAAATCGGACCAATACGCAGACGCTGCGTGCAAGCTTCCTTATGACCCAAGAGCGAGAGGGTTAAGGGTTCAACAATCACTAGGGCATCCGATTTTTAAATGGAAGTGGGAACGAGCCCTAACGCCGTCCAAAATGTTGATACCCCAAAAATAAATCACCATAATACTTTCAGGGGTGAAATTCTAAAACCTTACACGTGGTCGTCCACTAGATATACAAACGATGCGAAATATCTGCTGCATAATTATGAAATTTAAAATTAGAAATATTAATGCTAAATTCGTGTTTTACTTCTCCACATTATTGTATTGAAACGATGGCCAAAAGTAAAAGCCAGAAGCATTTAAAAATGAAATAAAAAACTCCTCAAACTCAGTGAAACGATTATGGGTTGGGCGCTTTTCGCAAGTGCACTCCTGTTGCACTATCTATTCGTTCAACTTTAATAGGAGAGAAATTACTTAGAACCTATAAAATCTGCACTCGTTAAATGCAATATTTACGATGCTCACCAACATCGTGCTGTCTTTTCAATAAAATAAAGTGTATAACAATATTCGAGGTACCCAAAGCTCGTAAATGTTAATTTGTTCAGGATATTTTATGTCAGCCATAAAAGCGAACATTGTTTTTTTTTAATAATATTTTGCTTATTTTATATATTGTGCCATTGTTTTTTTACTTCATTTTACGATTCTAACGAAAATTCATTTTTTTACAGTTATTACTTGTAATGAATAATTCCGCACCTTCAAAAGAGAAGTGTAGGGTGCCAATGCTATTGATAGAGAACAATTCATAAAAAACATGCAGCGCAGAATTTATAATACTCACATTCCTCGCAATATACGAGCCAACTTAGCGCGTATTTTGGGTTCTGATTTGTCACCTGAACCACAAAACTCCAATGAAAGGCCAAAAACACAGAAAACCTGTGCTAGTTGTGCTCCTAGGTTAAATCGCAAATCTAATTACCACTGTAATTTGTGTAAAAAACATTTGTGCTTGCAATGTGCCAAACAGTTATGCCCTGACTGCCAATAAAAATAACCAAAGTTTGACCATTGCCAGTTTTGTAAAATGAAACCAGTGATTAGAGCATTATTTTTTATTTTATTTATTGATTAGTATCTTAACTAAAGGAAAATTTGTATTTTTGTTATAATATGTTCATTTAATTTCTTTGTTTGTGATTACCGATCTCATCTCTAGTTTTTTGATTTTAGTTACTACATACATTGTAATAACAAGTTCTTCATTAATTTTTTTTTTATTTATTTATTTTATTTATTTATCTATAAATAATATGTTTACATAAGGTTTTTGTCGATGCCTGTCTCACTAGGATATAACTGTGTCGAGACAGGCATAGAAGTACATAAATTAATATATGTAGGAACATATTTGGTAGTTATAAAGATGCTATGCTATGCTACATATTCATTTGAGTACAATAATAATATAAAGGTGGTTGGAGGTGTGGGTATATATTTGAAAAAGAGTTACATATACTGAATCTCTGATACTGAACTCGTATCATATACTGAAGGAAGAAATGATGTACAGAAAATAGTAAATAGTAAATCCTGTCAAATCTATTTAAGGGTTAATTACATTTAGAGTTTATTGATTGGTTTTATTTTATTGTTTTATATGTTATTAAACTGTTTTTAAAGACTGCTGTAAGCTACATTACCTAATTTCCATGTTATAGACCGGATACGGCAGCGGTCTCTCAGGCCGTTCGTCACCAGTTATGTATCACAAAAACCATGTCACCAGTTAAAGGTTAATTCTTATACTTCAACTGATTTATTGGTTCCATTGACTGAAGGTTTCAGAAGTCGAGAGATTATCACAAAGATTAAGAAAGTACTAGATTTTCACAAAGATTAAGAAAGTACAAAGAAAGTACTAGATTTTTATATATTTTTATGAAAAGTGTATTTGAAAAAAATATATAGGTTGATACACTTGTGGACCATTTTTCCACATAATTGCTATCCCGTTCAATGCATGTGGTGAGCCGTGGCACAAGTTTTTTTATACCCTGCTCGAAGAACTCTACCACCAGTTCCTTCCCCCACTTCAAAACCTCTTTCAGCATCTGTTCGTCGGTTGAAAATTTATTTTCATCTACATATCGCTTGCTGAGGATTGGTTTGTTCTCTTTTGTTTTGTATTTTTAGTTTTTTTTTAAGCTGAGAATTGAAGTATATATTAGATCGTTCAAAATTCAACCAAATATGTTGTTCTTTTACTTACAGATAGATTAACCCTTGTATTTAAAAAAAATATTTATAAGAATTAGTTTGAAATAAAGGAAACAAAAATATAATATTTTGAAACCTTACAACTTTTATTTTTCACAAAGAGTTTTTGTGGAAATAGTACCATATAGTATAGTATAGTTTTGTGGATATAAACCAATCCTCAGCAAGCGATATGCCTTCAAAGAGGTGAAAAGACAATAATCTGAAGACGCCAAGTCAGAGGAATACGGAGAGTGGTTCAAAACATCCCAACCAAATAAGTCCAAGGGCATATTGATGGTTAAGGCTGTGTGAGAACAGACATTTTCGTGAAACAGTGTTAGTACACTTCTATGGTCAGCATTCCCTTCCTTTTGTTTTGAGTTTTTTACGGTATTACAATATCGTTGTGCATTGACGGTCTCCACCTGAGGCAGTAATTCGAGGAAAATAATGTCTTTTCAGTCCCAAAAACCTTGAGACCATGATTTTTTTTTGCCCGAAATTGTGATTTCGAATTTTTCCTCAGAATTGGTGGTTTTTTTTCCAGGCGTGAATAAATCACCCACTATCATTTCCAGTCACAATAGTGACAATAAATTATTCTTTCCGTGAATAAAAAGCGGATCACAGCACTTGGTGGGATTTTTTGTCGACATCTTTCACGCAACTGGACATGACAGTAAGTTTACGTACTACTATGTTCCTGCGATGCTCGCTCCCCCCCTTTACTACTCAGTGCTGCAAACCCTCAAAAAACAAAAAAAAACACAGCCCGTTATGGTCAAAAGTACACTTACTTTCTGAATATCCCTCGTAAAAAGTGGTTGGGAATAATATAATATAATAGTATTATTCATAGCACAGGTTCTGAGGAGAAAGGTTTGCGACTAGCCTGCCGCATGTAGTCATTGAAATTGAAAATAACAGATGAAACAGCAGTTTGTCCATGCCCTCCCCATAAAAATTTCACACTCCGCTACTGACTACTAGTTAGACACGTGAAATAAAAACTATATACGCGCATAAACCGAGTAGAATACTTTGTACGAAATACAGAAAAAAAAAATTAGCTCAACCTCCACAAACATCAAATACGTTCTGTTATGCAAATGCGTTAATTTGGACATGGTTTGAATTTCCAAGATGGTAGGTACTAAATATTTCAGTGTACGACTGTAGGGTTTTGACAAGGTTAACCAATGTCTTTGTTTTTTGAAGATCAATGTTCAGCTTTTGATTAAGTTGTATTCAAAGCTCTGTACGTCTTTATTGATGACTTTCATTATTTATTTTCGATTACTACGATTTTTTTATTTGAGTGTTTGAGTTGCATATTTATCCAACAATAGTTAATTGCATAGCTAAGAGATGGATGTTATAATTTTTAACAGTAGGTGTAGGTGTGCATTGTGGGTAAGAAGCTATCATAAAATACTAATATTGGCTGTCTGTGCGTCCTGCGTAACTCTGGTTGAACTTGCTTTGAAGCGTCATTTTCAAAATTATAACGGATTTTGTTAAGAAATCAGACAGACATAAGATACCTTAAATTTAAAAAAAAGTTCATTTTAAATATTGGAACTAATTTATAAAGAATTCAGACCAACCCGTGATTTTTCACGGATCTGCGCTAGTAACTTCATAATTTGAATAATATCTAATCCTGAGCCGATGTCAAGGTTAGTATTTAAAGTAAATAATTTATCATCACTGTGTGACGAAATCAGGTCGATTAATTAATTTTTATAAGATTTATGTTTTATTGTCTTGATATACAGGGTAAAACATCACGTAAATCATACCCCTAGGATTTTAACCAGCAATTGACGAGCATATTTGGAGTAAAAAAATGTAGATTTTGTCATTTTAACATTAAAAACAAAAAATATATTTTTCCATCACTTGCCGCAACTGACTAGTTGGGTTCAGCCAGCATAGGTTAGACAGCATTTTGCGCACTCCGTCTCGTTCTAGCAGCAGAGCGTAGAGAGAGCTCATATCACTTGATCCCATTGCCACGCGTAGTTGTGTTATCTGTGATGACGTGTTATAAAAAAATTTCTTGCTGTTGTTATTAATTGAAAAATAATATCCCAGGACAGCAAAATGCTCAGGAATCGCTGGTTAAAATCTTTTGCGCACGCGCTGTTTCATCTTGTATACAAAAAAATATGAATTACATATAAGTGAACATATATTGTATAACAAACATTATATTTATGGGCATTATTTGTAGTGTATATCTTTTCAGAAAGGCAAAAAAATAAGTTGATACCTTTTCTTGAAATACATAAAACTGAATCTTATATGTGCGATTTTGCTAACTTACGTTTAAAAAAATCGTTGTAGAAATCTTTGTAATCTAATTCACCTTTCAACAATTCCACCCCCCATTAAAATGGTATGAATATGGATTTCACCTGTCAATCGTAAATCTCACCCCCCCCCCTCTCTCTCCCCCCCGTGATGTAGCTATATATTAGAATGAGATCTCGGGCATAAATCCCTATTCTTGGGAGAACGAGAGCACCTAGCATTGCAAAACCGACGTGAACGAACGTACATACTCAATCATCGCAGTTTAGGTTGAATTAGCGATGAACAATTTTTTTTGGAGGTGAACATTTTTTTATAATGAGTACTTACCTACTTTACTTTTGTCTAATTGAAATGCTCGTTTATGCTTATACTTGTTATGATTTCTACTCGTAAGAACCCAGTTTTTTTAAGAAAACGTATTATCGACTGGAGCGACAGCGCAGTTAAAATCTTTTTTTTCCGATTGCTCGACATTTTTTAGTGATCATTTTGAATGGTATGTTTTTAGGTTTTCACGGCCAAAAGTATTTTTGTTATTTATTTTTGTAACGCTGTCCGAAACGTTGGCTAAAGAAAGAGGTAGCAAAACACGGCATAACACCCCAAAAATAAAGAACAAAAAAAATCATTTTGAATATTTTCCGCCCAAATTAAAAAAATCATACCTCCGAATTTAAATATAAAGACATACAAACGGATTATAGTTATTATTATTATATAGCCCATGAATTCACCTATGTTTTGTTAATTACCACATATTCGTAAGATTTATAAAAAAAAATATAAAATCGTAAACTTCTACTTAATTACTTTCACATAAGGTAAAATTTGCGAAAAATGGCAGCAAAGCAATCCGAGGTATTTTAAATAGTGCCATATTGTAGCAAAAAGCGCTCCGGTAGAGAATACTCATATTATGTATCTAATATAGGAAACCAACATAAAGCTAAGAAATGCATTGCTCATTTACATGTTACCCACAAACAGACAGCAATAAATTATAACAGCACTCGTGAATTTTCTACTAACTAACGACAGGGCCGGTATTTCAGATGCTCGACTTTAATGATATTTTTTTAACATAATACACGCATTTGTGAGTGCTCCCTATGAGGACTTGTATTATGAAATCGGGCTTTTTCGTCGAATCTTAATATAAAAATGTTTTCACAATATATAATATCTGTGCTACTGGGAAACAAAAATATTTGTTCGCCAATTATTGTTTGTTTGAACGGCTGGATTTAAGTTATGACTAAATAATAATATTGCTGAACAAACACGTAAATTACCAAACCTTGATTTGCCACGCTGATAACCTTTAGTAAATGCGGCCAGTACTCACCTGTAAAGAAAGAAAAAAACGTATTAGTTGAACACACACAAATTAAAAATGGTGCCTTATTTAGCATTTCCTTTAGTCATTGGGAGACCAATTTGAGAGGCGGGCTTAAGTTTTTTTTTATATAGGTATTTTATTTATTTATTATTAATATATTTAAATTACAAAGGTATTTTGACTGGTCGATGGTTGAGTGGGCATCGCGTTTGGGTCCCACCCGGGCGTACCGTGTTCGATTCCTTGGCCGGCTAAATCCTCCATCACAACACAAGCAACATTTTCGGCTTTCTGTGGTGGTAATAGGAGATTTTCAAACATTGTTGGGTTATTCGTCACCCGGGAATGTTTGTCTTTCTTTTTAATAAAGAAAAAAATATTGTCCTCCAAACAAGTAGTTCACCTGTATTGTAGAGGACATTTTACAACTGTAAATTAAAAATTATAAACTTTAAATAGTAAAACAAACAATAAAAGAGAAAAAATAAAAATTTAAATTAAAATATAAAATCGACTTCTACATAGTTTCAATACAATAGATGTGTCTTGTAAGTTATGAGTGAGGTAACACATTTGCACAAATGTTATGTTGGATAACCAACACCTCTATGGGTAGAGCCAAAGGTCACCCAAGTGGTTCGCTACGTTTAGTGGCATTGCTAGAGGTGCCCAGGTCCATGGGATAAGATTTGATGGTCTTGGTAGCGGATTAATCTACCTATTTGAGCCAGATTGGAAGAGTGGTTGTGCACATTTTAACCTCTCCACCTCTCAACCCATCCCTTTGCACCGCAGTGGTGGGATGGATTCATACCTCCATCACCACTGGACACACTGATCCCCGTATTCCTGCCCACCCCTCAAACCTTTTTTTTTCTTCTCATGACAACTACTTATTTTCCTTTAAAAGCCTTCCTTATGGCAATCTCCAAACATGAAAACTTTTTAGAAAAAATATTTTCAAGAAAGCCCTATGTAAAACTAATGAAATGTACACTAACATAAAAATAACTGGCATATTAGAAATTGCATCACCAACCTCACCACTGAACGGAAAATCCCTAAAACGTGCAATTAATACCAATATTTTCTACGTTTTAATGAAAAGTGATACCACCAATTGAAAGAAGGGAATAAACGCTATTTTTTTACATATTTGGTTTTCTTTTACATTCTTTAGACGTAGCGCTTAATTGTGTGTTCGAAGAAAGGAACAAAAACTATTCTCTTCGTATAGATTCATGCGGCCATAAAAATAGTAAGTTGGAAAAAGGAAACAAAAATAAAAAAAATAAAAAAAATTGTTAGAAGAAGGTAACAAATACACACAAAAGATAATCCAGTATGTTTCTGACGAATTCAAAGATGTTTACGATATTATTCTGACCTGGCCAACTACAAGATCCGAAAGTGAAGAAATAGATGAATAATAGAGTGTCCTTACGTTTTTTCAAATAAATAAATAGTTTTCGTCATTATATTGTCTATTATTTCTAATTATTTTGTATAAAGCATATAATAAATTGAAAGAAGGATATAAATCCAACACATTTATATATACATATATAAATGAATATTATATATTTCAGCCAGGTCTATTAATAAATAAATCAGAATTTATATTTTCTTCATTATCATTGATATCATATGAGTATAAGTTTAAAGTAAAAAGTAATAAAGTTTTTTTTAGTAATCTCCATTCTTGTTTTTTGGATTTATTCCCTTCTTTCAATTGGTGGTTCAATTAACCTTTCTTTTCCAGTTCTTTCTTATAACTATTTAAGAATTATAATTTATTTTACAGGATATCTGTTCTATTTTTGTCATTTATTGTCTTTACAGGATTATTTGCTTAGTGCAGCTCTGCATTATTTTTTGTCATTTACTATCTTTTTAGGATGTCTGCATTATTTTTGTCATTTTCCATCACAGGCAAATGAAATTGAATTTCCGTGGGAAAAATTTCGATACTTGGTTGCTTTCTCAAAAAAAAAAAAACACAAATGAACCTACAAATATGGTCAGGCATATTGTAATAGATTTGTTAAAAATGTGACTTCAAATTTCGCGGGCTACGTACTTACATTCGATATTCGAAAGTTTTTTTTTGTTATGTTGATACACAAATTCTTTTTCAGCCATTTTGTATTTTTCATTTGTTTTTGACAGATGTATAGGTAAGACGTGTTTTGGTGTGCTTGGCGATTTTTTGTTATCGAAAAAAATGGAACGAAACAAAGAATCTCGTCCATACGCGCGCACAAAACTTCTCTTTCCATTCACTTCTCCAAAGATCCCATCACTATAATAAGGTCTTCGTTTTGACCTACTTCGAAGTTTATGCATCTCAGAATTTCCAACTCACAAAGTGAAAAATATTTTCATAAAAGGTAGAATTTGGGAAGAAAATGAGAAAATGGATTAGATGTATGAAAGACAAGGGATCTAAGTACTGTTTTGAAATTTATTTTTAGATTTTACTGAAAATTTTCTGAAAACCCATCTGAATCTTTAAGTGTGTGTAGCATATTTATCGTAAATAAATATTTATGTAATAATTACAAATTCACTTCATTCCCATTTTAATTTAACTGAAAATGAGGAACTTTGTTGAGACCGCTACTATTTATTGTATTTTAAACATGTTTATAGGTCAAAATGATATCTCTTAAATTTGTTACAATTAAGTAACCTAGAAATTTCAGAAATTAGAAAAAGTGTTAATAGATAATTAAATATAATGTTTTAAAAAGCCATCTCTCAAATTTATTTTCATATATACGGTATTGGTAATAATTTATTTTTATTAAAAGACATCTTTTTTAAAATTATTTTCTGTTAATTAACAAAAGTTAACAACATATAATTTCAATTTTACCTGTTCTAAATTATATACTTTTTTCCTTTTTTAGTCCTTTTTTATGATACCTTTAACAAATTCATCACCACTATTTTTTTTTTGTCTACGGGTACCTATTTTTCCATACTAGTGGTCTACTGTTATTTTTTTATAATTTTCATTTAATTCTGAAGAAGAAACCATTAATTACAAAACATGTTGATAATATTGATTAAATAAGTGCTGAACACAAATTGACTTGTTTTTTTTCATTAAATTGATGCCTCAAAATGGTGACAATTGAAGATGAAATTTTAAACAATTTTCAAAATCAAAGATTTTTTCATCACGTACGGAGTATACTTCATTTACTTTGTTTCCCGAAGAAGAAATTCGGTATTGAAAAATGTTAATATTTTTCGTCTATAATGTTGGTTCAAACAAAATTTGTTAATTTCGTTGAATAATAATATTATGTATTTACTTGAACAAAATTAAAACTCCTGGACATCGGAATTAATTTTTTGAACTGGTTTTGCTAGTTGTAAGTTTTGTTCCAATCTGTTTGTAATAATTTTTGTGATTTGGAATGATTTTTAATTGTTTTTTAAAATCTTTTTACTGACGTTAGGAGTTTAACGCAAACATCGCAATATAATCGTTATATTTGAGACCAACAAATTTTGATCAAAAGCTAAAACGGGTGACGAATAGGTTATAAAAAAAGGTTGAAAAATCAAAAAAAAAAAATAATTCTGACTTGGTGGTATAAATTAAAATGTTAACAATTACCAAGATTGTTAGGAAATTTTGTGCATCGTCCCTAAAGTGTTAGAGGTTGCGCAGAACCCCAATCTGTGGAGAGTAGTGTCTACCTATGCGTATTTGACATGACAGCCGATCCAACTTGAAGAACTACCGGAGGCGTTTAAGACCGGAAGAAAGCGACACGTATTTTTTGAGAGCTTTCGTAAAAGCTCGGATCAAAAAAACAGGTGTGGGTGGAAACATTTCGACCAGGTTTTGCTTGTTATGAATGTGCAAATAAAACTGGTTCGATAAAAACCTTCTTACAATTAATGCAAAAAAAAACAGTTTATATTCCTTTCTCAATAAATAAATTTAAAACTTACCCCAACATTTATATAAATTATACCCAAAAATTAATGTAACAAAGATGTCTGTAATAATTCATGCACCGTATGAAACCATACAACTGAAATAAAGTACCTCAGACCAACATATGAAATGGAACAGACACATATGTGAACTTGTTAACGCTTTCGGAAATGTATCTATATATTCACTAGATTATGAAATATTTTCATGTTAAACAACCTAAAAATGTTTATTACGCACTTGTCCAATAATGAATTCAATATGGAATCATTGGATGGGGAAGTGCGTATGAAAAAAATGTAAGTCCTGTAAAAGTGGTACAAAAACTAATTACCTATTAAAGAAATTTTGAAAAAACAACCAACATTTCTTTCAGCGTCATTTTTCAAAATTTTCGAAGTATCAAAAATTGAAGACCTCTATTCAATATTAAAAATATTTAAAGAAAATGTTATGAAAAAAAATAAATTTAACTCATAATTAAGGCATAAATTTAACATCCAAATTCCTTTATTTTCAACAAAACAAATGCGCAATAATTATATTTACAAAGGCAAAAAATATTTTAATAATCTTCCCGAAAAAGTAAAAAAATAACAGATTTCGTATCATTCAAGAATAAGGTCAAATTAATCTTTAAAAAAAAAATTAACAGCCATAACATCACCAATCAGAATGTTATAACTTCATTTCATGCCATATTAAAAAAATAACCTCACAACAACTTAGTACTAAAGTTTATAGTTATTGTACACTCTACGTAAAATTATGTTATTATAATTAAATAATTATGAAATAACTCCTACGCCAAGCTCAAGAGCTAGCACTCTTGATTGGTGTAGAAAAACATTGAATTGTGTATTTCACTATTTTGCTTTGCCTACTATGTTCAATGCTGTAACAATGTTATAAATTAAACAATAAAAAATATATATACATTTTATGGTATCTGTACCTATGAACATTAGGAATTGCTTTCAAATTGCTTCTAGGTTATAATTTTTTTTGATATTGCCTCAAGAAAGGCTCAACTAACTGGAGATGGGAAAACAGCATTGCCATTTTATGGTTCGTTGACAGGCTGAAGGAAGCGGTAAAGAGGAAGGTCGAGAATTATCTACCTGACTCTCAAAACAGGAGAAAAAACTGCTAAGAGCACTTTTAGTAACTTTTTGATTCTAAATGGTGGTCTTTTGCATGGGCCGATTTTCATAATTTAGGGCAGAGAAACTATTCAAAAAAAATTCAAGCGTTTTGAAAAAGCTAATTATTATTTACGTTAGGAAACAATCCAAAGCAGAATTAGATTTTAAGTGCAAAAATCCACCCTTCTGGAAAGGTAACTATTTTACTGGATTGTGAAAGATTGACGTAAAGGGCGATTCTTTCAACCTCGGAAACATTTTGTCGGATCTCAAGGAAACTCCTTAAAAGAACAAGAAATTTCCTTTTCCTATTTGTTTGACGGAGGAAAATTTGTAGTTTATTTCGCGTAGGAAATTTGTAGTTTATTTGATGGTGGAAATTTCCTGGATCAAATGCACGAACCTCCCTGAATAACGTTAAGTGGAAACACTCACTCCTTATAGTTTATCCAATGGGAATGTAAAACGTCAATTTATCACTGTCAATGATGAAACTTTCCTTCGGTTAGCGTAAAATCGTTTGCAGATATAAAAAGGTGTATCGCCTTGGAACGGTAAATCCATTTCGTCGGAAGGATAAACTCTCTTTGATCAAATGTTTCAGGAATCCCGGATGCATCATGCCCACTTACGTGAAATGCAATTTTATAGTTTTCTCGACAAAATAAGGTCCCCAAATTCCTACATCGCATTATGGTAAACCAATAAAACCAGAGTTCAATTTTTATACACTGAAGATGCTTGCGTTAAACGAAACAGGTCGGTTGTAAAAAAAATGAATAAATCGTCGTTTTAAATAAAGTAATTGTGTTATTTGAAGAGAACAACTGTATATATAGATCCCCACCGAAACTAATCTTTTAATTTATGTGTAGGATACTGCCGCCATGGGTCGACCCACAGTGCCCTTCTTGACAATATCAAGGAGGTTACAGTGTTTCTACTTAGGTCGACAGAATAGCACTTAATCCCAAACATGGGAACACCTCAGCACAGGTTCGCCTAGTGAGGTGTTCACAAAACACTACGACTAACCTATTTACATACAGTTACGGATCTTTAACGTGTTTTTTTCTTATTAATAACCTATTATCTATGTAAACTATGAAATTATTTGTAAAGTGTGTGTACAAGAATAGAAATAAATAAATAAATATTTCCATTAAAATGACAGTTGTGACAAAGTGACTGCTTTTTACCAAAAAAAAAAAAAAACAAAACACAAAATACCAATAAAACCAGTTCATTTGCATATTATTTTAACTGTGCAAAGAAAGTAATTTCATCAGATATCATTTCAATCAAATTTAATGATTTGCAAATATAACAGAAACATAAAAAAATTTTTATAGAAAAAAAATCAGTAATGTTGGTGAGGTAAAGGGAAAAATTTACTTTGTGAAAAACTCGGCAATCTTTTAATATTGGTAATTTACAAAGGGAACAAATTATTCATATTTTCAAAGAAATACGCTCGTACATTTTTCTACTTTTCCGTTTTGAATAATTGAAAGAATGTTTTATTAATTTTCGTACATTTATGTGACGTCCGTTTTATGACACATTTCATAATTTTTCATTGTGAAACGTAAAAGAATTTTAGTTTTAAACCTTATTATGTTTTAAAAAATAATGTACAATTAAAATTATCAAAGTAAACATCTCGACATTTCCCCGAAGAGGCATACACCACTTGATTCATTTATTTCATGATCGGCCTCCATGGTTGAGGGGCAAGACTCTCGACTAGCGATTCAAATCACGGCGTGCCCGTGATTTCAATCGCTTGTAATTTTATTTTACTGATTTGTATTTTTTAAAATTTAATCATTTAAAATAATAAAAGGTATATTTGTGGTACGTTCCAGAATGGAAGATACTCACAGTAGCCTCACCATGGCTTCAGACAACCACTTATCTTACCAACCTCACTACATACTCCAATAGGGGGTGCCACAGTCTCACTGGCTCTAGACGGGAGCAATTTTTTTTATTTTACATTAACTCCACACAGGAGGCCCTGAGGAAAATAATTTCCCTCAGGGCCTATGTCATCTTTGAAGATGCTGTGTGAGGGTGTTTTTGAGGAGAGAAAGGAGTGAACATAGGTCTTGAAGAGACCCATGTTCCCAGTTGTAGGAGGGAGGAAACACAGAGGCCGGCAAATTGTTCCACAGCCGAGCTGTTGAACTCAAGAACGAGTCGTATAAACGACCCGTACTCATTTTTTTTTATTTTTTATATTAACTCCACACAGGAGGCTCTGAGGGAAATAAAATGTCACTAATGTCAACCGTGTACAAATGTTGGGCGCGTGTTTGGCGTGTTTCCCGACTATGCACCGGTGCCGAAGGGATCAATGACGTTTGTTCCTCGGAGCATCTTCCATTGTAATACCGGTAGAACAAAGACAGCATTCCCAATGCCGCCTATGCTCTAAAGATTGCAATCCGTTTGTAAGGTTAGGAGAGTCTATCAATCGGACCGCCCGTTTCTGCACAGAGTCGGGGGTTTTTTTTATTAGGTATTTTGGGGCCCCAGACCAGAGGTGGCTGCCAAATTCAACCGCGGGGCGCACTTGCGATTTGTACAGGGTTAGCAGTTGTGTACTATTAATGTATCTGCGGGCCCTGTACAGTACGCCCAGTTTCTGAGAGGCTAACTTATCTCTGGCTTCGATGGAGCCCCCATCCTGAGCTGGTCACTTAGATTGAAGTCTTGTGAAGTATTCACAAAAAAACGTTACTTTTCTGACGAGTATTATGCATTATATTAATATTTACCCTTTTATATATACTTTTTCTGGTATCTTACCTTTATCGTACCTGGTATCGTACCTTTTATGTGATGAAAGACAAACATTATTAATACCTCCCTAGAGGCACTGCTGAAAACCAGCTTCATTTCGGGAGAAATCCTGAATGTATAGCTGAAAAGTGATCTTTTTAAATGGGTCACAACTAATGAATGAATAATAACTTTAAAAAATGCATAAAGTTTATTGATAAAAAAACGAATTAATTGAAGTGAAAACTTCCTTAGAACCATTGTGATTTGAAACTCGATGAAACAAAAAAGCGACAATAAAAAGAGACAAACACATTACATCTTTAGGATTTAACTTTCAAGAGAATGATAAATAATAATTGATCTCCTCTTTGTGCGGTGCTTCGTAGGCTTCCCACTTTTGTCTACTTTAGTTTTCTGAAGATTTCACTTCTACCGCCTGTGTATTGCACATTCTGATTTGTATTCTTATTATCCCAGTGTTTATTAAATATTAATGGTATGATGAATGATGAATACTTGGAGCAGGTGGATAAATTTGTGTATTTGGGAAGTATGTTTACGAGAGATGGGAAGACTGATAGATATTGAAAGAAGGGTAAATGCCGGTAACTCCTTTAATGGAGGACTGAACGCCGTTGGCGCCAACAAAAAACTGTCAAAAGAAGCGAAGCTAGCCGTTCATAATGGAGTGCTGGTATCTACCCTGATGAAGCATGGAACTGGCAGAGACAGGATGAAAGTAAACTGAATGCTGTAGAAATGAGATCCCTGGGGCGTATGTGTGGTAAAACAATGTATGATCGTGTGAGAAATGTGGAGATCTGCAAAGAATACAAGGCTGATGTAAGCGTAATGAGTAAGATTAAGAAAGGGACACTCAGATGGTTTGGACATCTAGGCGGATTAATGATGAAAGGAGTGTATGGAGAATATATGGCGCAAATGTGAATGGTAGAAGAAATCGGGGACGCCCGAGGAAGACATGGCACGACCAAGTGAATCAGATACTTGAGTCGGGCGATGTCAAGAGTCAGAATAATAGAAGAGCATATAATGTGAACGAGGCAAGAAGTTTATGCCAAGATTGAGTTGTTTAGCGGTCCGTCCTCTCTGCCTATCCCTGCGGAGAAACGGCCTGATGGTTAGTTAGTTAGTTAATTGTACAAATACAATATATTTCACTTTGATATAGCTTCTTAGTTTACTAATGATTCTATTGTAAGAAAAATGCATTGCTCCGCAAGTAGATAGGTGAGAATAATCGCGCTAATGCTTTTTTTGTGGGAAGCACTGCACTATATTTTCTTTTTGTGAGAAGAATTGTGTTACGTCTGGGTGAGTTGGTTCTGCTTGCTAATGCATTTTGAAATAAGATTAATTTCTTACTGGAAGCTGCGAGTGCACGCCAGATGATCGTAGTATGGAAGTCAACAATGGGTGTTTATTAATATAAATGTATTTGTAAATGCTTCAGAATCGAACGAATAAAAATATTTATTTCTAATATGGGTTTTGTAATTATTTTTTTATATGAAATACCGCACAAGAGTCCCAACTGCTCCCGTCTGGAGCCAGTGAGAATATGCCATCCCCGATTGGGGTATGTTGTGAGGCTGAAGGTAGTGCGGAGGGGAAGGAGACAGGGAAGAGGAAGGTGGGGAAGTACCTGGCTATTCAGATCTGGTCACTAAACACGGCTAAAGCCATTTCAAGCAACGTTTCAATTCTGAATGGTGGTCTTACACCAGGGCGATACTGATAGTATCTTTCACTCTGGAACGTGCCGCAAATATACTATATATTATTTTAAATGAAAAATTGTGAAATAACACAAATTAATCAAATAAAATTTATTTGCGCACGCCGGGTTCGAGCCCGCGACCTTCGGATTGTGAGTCAAGGGTCTTACCTCGGGACCACGGAGGCCGTCAACTAGAACCCAACAGCGCGCAAAGACCCGCACACCGACTCGGGACTATCACCCGTCGCTTCCGTCGCACCGGCCGGTAGAGGCATTCAGGTTCTCGGTCCGGCTCCGAGTTCCGCGTTTGGGCCCGAGTCCACGCTCCAGTGCGGGTTCGAGCTTCACATACTAGTGTGAGTTTGCATGCGTGCGACAAGCGCTGGGAAGAGGCATTCGTTCGAGTTCTCTGGGAATGTTTCATTTGAAAAAGGAGTGGGAGTGGGATCCGCTGCAAAGGACTCGAGTTCAAGAACCCATTCCGGCTGAACCTACTCATCGCTATTGTGAACTGCTAGCATCGTTTTGTCTCACAACTTTTTTACCATGTAAATATATTCAGGAAAGTTCGTGATAGGGAATAAAAAATCTTTTCAAGAAAACATATAACTTACCTTCTCAAAATACAATTTCTTCAATAACAAAAAGATCGGCAAATCACTGTTACTTTGTTCTCTTAAAAAAATACTCTTTGTCCATCTATCCACTCTACCTGTCTAAACCATATCTATTATATGCGTTCACATCAGTTTTGCACTCTTTTCGGATTTATTCAGTAAACGTTCGCCCAAATCATATTTGATATGAAAACATGTTTTTCCGTGAACTCTTTTTTTGCGAATAAAGAACATGCTGTGTTAATAAGAGCAATTCCGAAACCTATTATGGAATTATGGGATTGGCATTCTGAAATAAAAAAAAAACCACCCATTTATTGAGCGGAAACAGCGTGGCGGAAATGGGATTTTCGTTTAGCAATCAAACACACATCAAGTTGGTAAAATATTACGTAGGTACTATTATTTCGAGTCGAAATTTCCGGTTTCAAGGGTTTAATTTGATGAGTTGTGTATTTTTTGTCATTTTATAGAAAATCGACTACTTTAAAAAACTGCTTCTGATTTCAAAAGCTTCCTTTGCTAAAATTGTAATCATACAATTATAATCAAAAACTTTTTGCCTGCGCTGGCCTCTGAAAGGCGAGGAAATACGGAAACCTATTTTGTGCTCACTTCTACCGTATGCTCCTCACATTGGATAATTATAATTTTGCACAAGAAAAATTATTTTTAAAAAATCTATGAATTTATATTTACCCGGCGTTCGCACAGTTGGGTCAATTTGACCCGCGCCATTTTAAAATTAGCTTATTTCTTAAAATTTTTGTGCGACGTTGATACAAATGATAACATGTAAGATTAACTCACGGGGCAGATATGTTATTCTTAGTCCTACTATAGATCTCATTCATATGTATGTTATTAGTTCACATTTTGAGAAAAAAGTTTGTTTTATTTAAATTTTATAACTTAAGACAGAGGTTGTCTATTTTTTTAAAATTTTATTATACTTTCATAAAAATGTCATTAAAAGATAGTTTTATATGAAGTTGTTTTATTTTACCCAAAATCTCGCAAACAATATAGTTGTTTCATCAAATTATTGCAATATGTTACTAAATTTCTTTTAAATATTGAAATCAAAGCGAGTTTTTTATTCGGGTCTCCTAGACCCAACCCTACTATCGTTGTTACATATTTTGACTGTGCTGACGCCGGGTTAAAACTATCGATTTTGACCAGTCAGTGGTTGAGTGGGCATCGCGTTTGGGTCCCACCCAGGCGTCCCGTGTTCGATTCCTCGGCTTGCTAAGTCCTCCATCACAACACAAGCAACATTTTCGGCTTTCCATGGTGGTAGTAGGACATTTTCAAACATTGTTGGTTTATTCGTAACCTGGGAATGTTTGTCTTTCTTTTTAAAAAAATAAAATAAAATAATAGGTAGGCACCTAACACGTAGGAAAAAAGGTAAAAAACGGAGATTATTTCAGTAGCGATATAGTGCACCCGGTCTAACTAAAAGCGATATGAATAGAACACGCTGTAAGCTTCCTAACAATATTATTTTAGACCCGTTATATTTGATGACCGGACAACTGTCATCAGCTCACCTTCAACTCAACACCTCTTTTAAAAAATCAATAAGAGTGATGAAAAAAAATATATAAAAAAAATAATTAACCGGTTTAGGTCAGGGGTCGGAGTTTGCGACCCTTTGCATAAGCGTCTGCGGCTCTTCGACTCTTCAGACATCAATTGTAATTTCACCTCTACTCAACCAGCCTTATGAGGTGGAGCCGCTGAACGATTATTTTTTTGTATTCTGAAAACAAAACTGGTTTTAATTTAATAAGCAATCTAGGCGCGAGTCTGTTTATAGAAAAATTTAAACGGGCAGACGTGTGATATTACACTAAGAATGTAGATAACACAAAGCAAATCGTAATTATTGTTTTACCATAGTAAGATTACAATTCCTCCCCCCCCCCCCATTATAATATGGCTTTCTGACGTATTTGTTATCCTGTTTCTTTGACAAATTGTCTCTTCTCACTTGGAAAACTGCCGCCCCTGGTTTAGGTTATGCGTAGTTTTTTTTCATAGCGTTTGACTTTTCAAAGAAATGTTGAGTCGATTTGATTTTGAATTGGCATGGATCCATTAAATTTATAAATTTACTATCATTTTATAACTAGTGGTAATTAACAGGCGTAAACAAGACAAACAGCTGTCATTCCTCGCCGATGGAAGCGTATACCAATGCACAAATACATTCTATGCTAAGCTCATTTATTAGCGTCAACTCTCGTTGCGTTACCTATAACTTTATTTATAAAAAACATTTTTGTATCCACTAGCACTACTACGTACTCGTACATAGTCATTCATGTCTGTTTAAATAGTGCTTTTTCTAATCGAAAAAGTGGATGAATAAAATTATCACTTTAAGCCTAATTTTTAGAGCATAATAGATGAAGCTCATTTATCGAAGAGTAATTTTATTGATATACTGAGCTTAAAGTAAATATGTTGACCTCTAGAATTTAGAACATAAATAAAAATAAATCATGTCAATGGTCATTATTCGAGAGTATTTGCTGCTTCAGACAACAAGATTTATGCTTTATATTATTTATAAAGATTCCACGAGAAATATTGGTTTTCAGCACACAAGTTCATTATCTTTGAAAGGTCAATCCAATTTTCTACCCCTTCATCCAGAAGGTAAAGGAGGATAAAAAGCTTTCATGTTGTATTGTAGGTACTTACAATAGTACCCAATATACAAGAATGAGAAATAACTCAAAATTTCTGGATGTGGGATGATGATGCCACATGGTAAAGAAACCCTCTCTCTCTAAGGATGGGGTTGTTTCAAAAAATTTGACGAATTCGTCAAATATTTGACGTTAATTTTCACGTTCTGTGTAAGTTCTATTCAAGTTCTGTGATGATTTCAGTTTTATGAAGCAGCTGGCCTAAGATGATAAAATAACAGAACTCGAATAGAACTTACACAGAACGTGAAAATTAACTTCAAATATTTGATGAACTCATCAAATTTTTTGAAACAACCCGTCCTTAGTTTATAAATCGAGGAATCAGTCAAATTTGTCTTATGTAGAAAAATTAGATTATTCCTAATTCAATTACAGTGACGTAAGCACATTTTGCGCTGCTTTGTTAGTTCGATATTCAAACATATCAGAAGTTTTTTTATTGAACTAATGACGTGCAGCCATTTCACATTTATATGTTACTAGCTTTTCCCCGCGGCTTCGCTCGCATGGTATAACGGGAAATTACTGTAGCGGTTGAACTTATCAATTATCCCCCCTCCTCCCCACCCCACCCCCTCCCGCATTCCATACATTCATTCCCTTACATTCAGTTTTCAAACATCTAGCCTGCCACCTAAATTTCACAAAGAAAAAATGAATTATCTAATTTTGTTCATTCGTTCGAAATTTATGCGCTTGCAAACATTTTGGATGTTTATTTTTAATTAAATATTTGGAAGTTTGTTAATATAATACAAAATTACACTATTTATTATTCAGTCTTTATAATCGTTACGAATTATATTTTTAATGTAGGAACTCTTATCTGACATTTATTCCAGCTTGTCCAAAAAAAAACAAAACAAATTCTAATATTTGAATTTTCTGGGGCAGTAGCTGACCAGGGGGCTGAATACCTGCCAGCTTAGAGCCCACAAATATATCAACATTGTTTCCATGGGAATTATTTTTTTCTGACATTTGCAATTAACTCGCTTTTGTAAGCGACAGAAAACTTATAACAAATATAATATATTAATATTTATAATTTCATAACGCCAGAGCTTACCATCATATACAACATATAGTCTGCGCATATAATTTAGCTTTCTATTGGTGAATGAATTTTTAAAGTCTTTTTATTGGTTAATGCCTGAAAAGGTCATAAACAAACTCGAGCAGTTTCGCATTTATAATATTAGTATGGATCTTACTCTACACTAAAACCGGTAGGATTTCCGTGGAAACAAATCAAACTTCGGGATTGATTGGAATATTCATTGTTAAGCTAGCAACTTCATAATAATACTAGCTGATGTGACGTGCTCTGCCTTACTCGGGGTTAATCCACTGGAATGTTCTGCAATATGATCAATTTCAGCCTCGAGTGCCAGGAAATTTTCAAGCGTTCGTTTTGGAAATTTACCACGATCGTTCAAAAAATTCCCCGTCTTCACTTAAAACACTGGTAAGTGTTAGAGAACCATTGAATGCACATATATTTTAAGGTTTATCCAATATTTTTAGGATTCATAAAAAAAAATCATTGAATTTCTAAGTACATGATTTCTACTTATTATTTACTTTTTAATTGCCTACGTGGTACCTATCTGTAGAATATCAAATATTATGACTTATTTAAGTTATTTACGACCTTATTGATAATAATAGATATAAATTTAAGTTCTTTTAAGAATTTTTTTAATATGTAAACATTTGATCAATAATTTGTAAGAAAAAATATTTAAAATTTTCGATCTGCGGAATGTCAAAAATAAATAATTTCGGAAAAATGCGAGAGTTCTCTTATTAAACAGTGAAACTGTTTAGAATATCTCTTCAAATTGGCCACATTTCGGCCTGCGGGCGCTCGCCAGTGTTGCTCCAGCGGTTATGTTTGGGTTTAAATTCAAGATTATGGATTCTTGTACACTGGTTATAATTTTACGGTGGAAATAATTTTATTGTTAAGAATAAAAATAATAAATATTGTTAAGAATAAAATAAATTGTTAAGAATAAAATAAATTGTTAAGAATAAAATAAATAATAACTTAATCATATAAGATAATATTAACAACTCTAATTTTTAATTTTAATATGCGACATCTATTTACTTTTTCACAAGTCTAAGAAGAGTTTTCAATATTTTTATATTGGAATAACTAATAGTGGTGCGATTGCTTCTTAATTTATTTAGAAAAAAAATTTAATATGAATGAGTTGCTAACCACGACAGGTTAATAAATAACTTGCATGATGCGTCCACTATAGTATGGGCCAAACGGTTCGGCGAAGCGAAAAATGCCCAGAAGAGTATGGCCGAAACGTTTCGTCAGCGGCTATTATTTAAAGACCGTCATATTTAATGAAAATATTTGACTTGCAGTGGCATCCATTGGCATATGCGCGTAGTTTGTTGAAGTTTTGGAAGATAATTCTTTACGCGTCATTAAGCGGTCGCCAGAGAAAGGAAGCAGTTTTTTTGTATGGGCATGTTTTTTTTTCGACGTTTTGTTTTTTTGAATCGATGTAAATGACGTTTGAGTTCAGAGTGTAATATTATTTTTTGGTTAATCTATGATAATTTTAAAAAAAATGAACAAAAAAAACTAACTCCTCTGTTCGCCAAAACTCACCCGCGGAAAGGTTAAACTAAGGCGTTGGTATGTTTTATTTAAGATAATCGTAATTTAGTAATGTGGAAAGTCTAAATTTAATATATTTATATAGTATTGATTTATTATTTAATTTCACGCCCAGATGGCCTTTCACATTTTATTATTTTTTTAATACAAAGTACATTTAAAGAGGATAACACCGCAAAATAAAATATTTTACAAAGCAAGATGAAAAAATAGAAGTTTAGGGATAGTACAATAAATAAATTGAATAATTCGAAACAGAGCTAGGTAGTTTGTTAAAGCATATTTGTTGTTCGACTTTCCAAAATAAATTCTACTTAGACCTGTTTTTATTTAGTGATTGATTCGTTAAATGTATCAACATCATCCTTAAAACCTTTAATCAAATTCTATACACGGTAAACGGAGCAGTTGGAGCTCTTATGCGGTACAATATAAAATAGTCGATTTCGATACCACCGAGAATACAACTGCGATTCCATGTTATGGGCATCACTTACATTCATTTTTACGTGTGGCATCACCGTCACCTCTCCGAAAAATATCTCGGCACCGCTCCGAGAATGACCGTGCCAATTATTCCATTCCTAGAACTCGATCCAACCGCCCTTTCGCGTTTTGTACCTCTCTACCCGTTTCATACGTGAACACTAATTGTGTAAATTATTAAAATCTTAAAAAAATGTTAAATCACTCAAATAAGAGTACAGTGTTATTAATCATCATCCAGTATAATCATTGAACACAGGATCGCGGCCTGAAAGTACCGCGACCCCCAGGAGCCTGACTATTCCTCATGGTTAAATATTAATATACACTCGTCTGATGAGAAGACGGAGCACAGGTCAAACATCCTCCACCAGCTCCTCAGCCTCTGGAACCAATTCTTTCAACCTTGGTAATCCCGACGCTCAAAAACTACTTTCAACCATAAAAAATTGCCACAATTTATTTATTTATTTATTTCTATACATTACAGTATTTACCTTTATAATTTTATTATGTTGGGTGTAAGGTAGGTTTGTGAAGGTGAAACGATAGATTTATTATCTATTCGTTAAAGCTAGTAGTCATATGTTGGCGTTATTTTAAGGATAAACACAACAATATAGGGTATGCAATAAAGTTTATTTCATTAGAAAGACAAACAACTCAATTAACATATTATACGGGATGAGTTCAATGGGTTTGAATCTTAATTAGTGAAAGTACACGAATAAGCTCAATGGTGGTAATTATTTGAGAAAACAAATGGAAATATTCCATCTTATTAGACGTGAAATTAATTAGACGTGATATTTTAGAATAATTTGTCTAGCTCAGAATAATACCAACCTACCAACAACTCAGTATGTTGTGTGCTGTAAAATGGCTGTAAATCAATAAATTAAATAACAGATAAGATGAAGGAGTTAGAAACTAACTTGAGTTTTTTTGTGTTTAAATCTTGAGTTTTGAGTTGTGGCGAGGCGATTTAGTTTGGTTCAGGAGATGATTTTTTTAATAAATGTGTTTTAAATCCTTTAGGCATAAATTTTAAAAAGGGGTATTGTTTCAGCTAGAAGTTGATAATCTCGGTAAATTGTTCCTATTCTCTTATAATGGCAATTATTTTATTGTTTGGATATTACTCACAGGATAAATTTTGGGAAGGTATTCTCCTCAATTGAAGATGTGTTTTCTCACAGCGTTTTACTTGATTGTTTTCACTACATATTGTACTCAATTTGCGACGAGTTTTATTGATGCGATTGTTTTAATTAACGATGAGCTTATCCCGTTATTTGCGAGAATGCACTGCTTGGTTTTACACTGGTTTGGGTTATTGCGAACTGACCGGGGAGCGGGGAGAGGGGGAGAGGAGCGGAAGGGCCAAAAAATAATTGCCATGGAATAAAATGTTCATTCCCAAAATAAACACAAAATTGTCTACCAAGCGCAGCCAATAATAACTGGCGCTAACATGTATTGTGAAAGTACAACGTATTTTTTTTTGTTTCTCGACGTTAAAAAAATTGCTTAAGCTGAACAGAATCAAAAATTCTATATTTTCTGAAAGAATAAACAAATCAGTTTACTTTATTGTAACTTGACGGGTTTGCACTCCCATTTCATTTAATTCATAATAATTCAGCATTTCAAACACGCAGATATAATAAACACTGCGTTTAAAACATGTAGTTACAATTTGTGTTATTTCACAATTAATTCATCTAAAAATAATACATAGTATATTTGCGGCACGTTGCTGAGTGAAAAATACTCTCAGTATTGCCCTGGTGTAAGACCACCATTCAGAATTGAAATGGCTTTAGCCGTGTTTGGTGACCAGATCTGAATAACCAGGTATTTTCTCACCTTTCTTTTCCCCATATATTTACCCTACCAACTACCTTCAGCCTGACAACGTACCCCAATTGGGGATGCCATAGTCTCACTGGCTTCAGACGGGAGCAGCTGAGACTCGTATGCTGGTGAGGTATACATATAATTTTTTTTTTAAGTTTTAAAATCAGTATTTTGTTAGGATCAATTTAAACAAAATGAAAACTTTATTACAGGTTTGGATGTTTTCTTTTGGAACAACACTAACATTCAACCCCTAATACTTCATGGTACGAGGGTGAAATGATGTGAATTATTTCAAATTGAAATTTCTATGTAACGGTTTCTCAGAAATTTAAAATTTAACTTGTAATACTGAAAGGTACAATACAGTTTCACGCATTACACCTTAAGAAATTCGTAACTTTGCTTTATAATCTTAGCGAAAGTTCTTATCTGATGTTTTATAATCCTGTTTTGGAATTTTATACGACTTTTAATGCCTTCTTTATACCAAAATATTCTCAGATCTTGTTAGATAATTATGTAAAGAGCCTGTGACGCGGAGGTACTAGCCTTCATTCAGCGGCATAATTTAACAACGTTGTACACGCTAATAGGCGGCATGGGTACAACTGAACCTTCAAGTTTTTTTAAGTATATAATATGTCAATGTAAAAGAAAAACAAAATCTTTTTGAACTGATAAAAATTCTTTAATCATTTCCATACAAAATAAATGTATTGTATGTACAATTTATTATTATTGTGGAAACGCCGCCTTTCATTGGTGAAAAATCAACGCGATTCCTTATCTCCAAAACAAATAAACAAATTTTTTAAAATTTTTCTATTTTTATATTTTTTGAAGGTTATTCCCATTAATTGTCATTGAAGAAGAATGTAGCAATAATATTCTAAGCGAAAGTACGAAAGACAACAAGACATAGAAAAATAGTAAAAGAAAATGGTTGAAAAATTGAATATTCATTTAGACTTTTATAAAAAGTGAGTAGTTCCATATGAATAAATTCGGATATATTTATCCAAGACGCTATCCAGGTAACAAACCAATTTTTAGAATGATTGTTTCCAATAAAAAGGGTAGTTGAAGATAATATTGTTAATTCTAAAATTTTAAAATGAGATTACAAATTTGACGGTTTGGCAGAAGGTGGCAATAGCAAAATTGGTTAACGCGCACGTCCCAGTTAGACTAAAGGTCTGGGTTTAAGTCCCAGTTGCGACCATTTTATTTTAGTTTTCTGTGTCTTGTTTTCTTTCATATTTTCGTTTAGGTTATTATTGGTTATCTTCTTCATCAATGAAATATTTTTTAATACTACATTATTCATAAGCTTAGAGACATCACACATTTTAATAGCGCTTAAGTAACTATTTATAAATGTACCCTTATCGCTGAACGAGGGTTAAGACCAGATCTAGTTGTTCCGAAAAACCTCTCCGGATTAATCCGTTCGGCGGATGGGCCTCAGGCGAAATGTCCCCGAACAAAGACGTAAAGCAAACAGAAATGTTCCCTGAATGACAAGAGATGAATGGCTGTTCTCAGTGTGTGAGTTGATATGCATAGAATACTGTATTTGTTTGTAAAGTGTGCGATTTGACAAACCTGCCAGCAATCACTCATTCACAAAGCCAGAATCCCTCTCTGCAGGGACTAAGTATGTAGGAACATCACAATTAATGAACGCGCCGCTGACAGAACCTTAATTGAAACCTCACTATATTTTCACTTATTCTGGTTTCCTACTACTGGTATTTGTACATTTGATTTACTGACAGACCTTTGTAGCAAGGCCTCGGGTAATGTCGTTTTAAGTCCTTAGCCGAATTGACTAAAGACTGTCAAAGGAAAAATGTTTTCGCTCTAAAACTTTAATGTTAATATAGAATTTTTTTTTTGTCATGTCACCAGAGCAAAGTAGGTAACGAAACTTGGGAATGCTGCGCAGATTTTTTTAACGCTTTCATCAAAATTCTAGAAAACCCCAATTTTATATCTTGAATATTCTGTAAGTGCAGCAATGTTGAAAGAATGGCGTTAGTACTCCCCGAAAGTATCATAATTACTATATCTAGGGTCATCGAAAAAGATGTCCGTGATATTTAGATGAAATAACTAACTAGTCGCTAAAAGTATTTTCGGACAGCAGTCCGAAACGTTGGCTAATGAAGGAGGTATCACAACATGGCATTACACCCCAAAAATAAATAACGAAAATACTTTTGGCCGTAAAAATCTAAAATCATAATATCACTAGCGCTCGACATCAACCAAGTAAATGGCGCGCATTAAAAAAAAGGAAGGTGTGCTGCTGC
Source organism: Glyphotaelius pellucidus (assembly GCA_936435175.1). Classification (NCBI taxonomy): domain Eukaryota; kingdom Metazoa; phylum Arthropoda; class Insecta; order Trichoptera; family Limnephilidae; genus Glyphotaelius; species Glyphotaelius pellucidus. The sequence continues at coordinate 28,901,359 of OW386547.1, forward strand.
ACCGTAGATACGTCAGTAGTATCTGTTCAGCTCTACATTATTTCAATCAATAATTTTTTCTTCTAATTTTCGATTTAAATTTATATCCAGGTTGTAGTGCGTCCAGCCACTGTTTTGCTGTTCACATTATTACAGTATTACTTCTTGGGTTTTTTAAAGTTTCCTTGGGTGTCAAATAATTTTAGAAAGCATTTTTGTGTTTCTGTATTATGTGAACAAAAATGTATTTCTGTATTACCGTTTAATATTTATTATTTTCCCCCACATTGCGATATTTATTTTGCGTTTTTTCATCTTCTATTTGCGAAGTCCAAACACCGAATTTGTAAAAATTCAGTGTTTTAACTAACCGACAATCATTATTATTCCTAAATATCGTAAAACTTGGAGATCCCGAGAAAGTGAAGAAAATTAATTCGATTTTTGGTTATGCTTTTAGCAAATATCGTAGAGGATCAACCTTACAGATTTTATCCAAAACCTGGGTTTGATGGAATGTTAATCAAATCGACAGTATATTCTACATTATTGAAGCAATGTATATAGTCTGTTAGCGTCAACGGGCGTGCTGATGCTATCGGCAGGGTTGGAGAAAGCTCCCACATATTTAATACAATTAGTGGCTGTATCTGCCCCAAATAAAAACTAGCTCAGGATTCGGTGCAAGCAGGATTTTCTCGTAACCTCAAGGCTAGTGCTTGTGGTTCGGAACTTCACGCTTCTCCATTCTCCCAGGGCCTCCCTCGTCAAGCAAAACACGGTAGGTTACCACATAAACAGTTTATTCAATTCTAGGAGACACAATAATACATAAAAGGAACGATCCTAGCTGAAAGTTAGTTTGAATGTCCGTCTCTACTCTCTATCACGCGTGGTTAGGGAAACATTTAATTGCACACAAAGGGTAACATGGTAATTGACTCACGTTTGGTTTATGGGCCAACAGCGGCTTCACGCGCTTGATTCTCTCAGCCTACGCAGCGTCCATCGGGGACCGGAAGCGCACAAACGGCGAAACTGAACTGGTGTCGCCCATGTTCGTGCGGAACGTGGGCCCTGTAAGCTCGCTTGCTGAAGACTGCCGGCTGCCGCTCGAGAGTTCGGTCTAGCGGCGGCTCGGTTTGTCGCTCGCGGGAGGGGGTAATGCGCGCGCCTCTATATTGGCGCCTTATTCTCCAGTCCGTGGAGAAGTCTATTCTCGAATTTGTAACGTAACACTTCCCCCCTCGCCGCAATAAAAGCGACGTGGTAATGGAGCTGTAGGACTAATAAATCCTCTTACCTTTTCAGCACTTGTGCCAAAAACATTTAAGAGAAACGAGGAGAGAGAGAGAGAGAGAGATTCCTAGCTGGAGAATAGTTATGAACAGAACACAAAAGAGAAGATACATGGTGTAACAAGGAATTGTCAATAAATGTATATAAAGGCAGTGGCATACATAAATACAGTTGCAAAGAACAAGGATCTGTTGAAGAAAGGTACAAGGGTTATGCAGTGATAGAAAAAAAAACTCTAAAATTGTATCATTGGTCTGTGAGCTAATGTTTGCGAACGTGGTTTGCGTAGGATGTCTGGGGTGGTTGAACGTTTCACTGAAGTTACAAGGTTACTTTGTCACAGTAACCTGGCCCATTTGAGATTACACTCAAGGGACACTAGGGCCTTTAAGAAAATACGAGGAAGAGAACACATGATGAGGCTTCTAGGTGGTGTGGAGAGTTCTACCTGTCACAGAGGTCGAAAGGGTAACTGCTTCCGGATCCTGTGGGTGAGCCAGTACGAAACCATTGAAGTATTGGAGAGTGGAATCGTAATTGGTGGTTGGTACACTGGTTTTTGTATGTAGTGGGATTGTTTTGTGAACAATCGTTGGTATTGTTATTTGCGCAAGGGCACAGGAGCATCCGCACAATGGCAGTAGGGCATTTGCATTATGCAGCAGGAACATTTGTATTATGCAGCAGGAACATTTGCATAATGGCAGCAGAGCATTTGCATTATGCAGCAGGAACATTTGCATAATGGCAGCAGGAGCATTTGCACAAGGGCAACAGGAACATTTGTATTATGCAGCAGGAACATTTGCATAATGGCAGCAGAGCATTTGCATTATGCAGCAGGAACATTTGCATAATGGCAGCAGGAGCATTTGCACAAGGGCAACAGGAACATTTGCACAAGGGCAACAGGGACAGGAACCAACCTAGAGCTGGCGTGCTCGGGTTTGTTTTGAGTGTCGGTTCTTTGTGGTGATACAATTCGCAACTACACGCACGACTCACACTAGGTTATGTTAGATGCGGTCGGGTGCTTTTGGTACGCAGGGATTGAAGGCAAGGGACCTCCGTGACGGTAGCGAGGGCAGCATGAAGAGGCGCAGATGTAGATAGGGTGCAGAGCTGCTGGTTTTTTTTTTAAAATCCGGCAAAAATTATTATTAGAACAAAATTCTTGAAGTTTTTACCTGCCTAGTAGACCAATGATGAAAAAAGTTTGGAGAGAAACAAGTGTGCATGTTGAGAAAAAGTTGGATTCGTTTGGCGTGTAGAGAGAGAGACGGAGAGAGAGCTAACTAAATGTGGCTAATTCCTAATACATGTTACAAAGGTACGTATTCAAGGACAGGTTCTGTGTAACCCCTTTTGGTTTTTTTTCTTTACCAAATACATTTCCAAGAATACGTGGTTGAGGGATTGTACGTATAACAAAATTCCCCATTCGAAAGAAGTTGGTCTTCCATGACCTATGCTCACGTCTATACGGTAGCATTTTTTCTACTTTCGAAAAACAAAACATTGCGTACAAGATTAATTATAACAAAGTGGGAAAGGAGTAGGAAGTTGAAGGGATCCGCGTATGAAGATTGTCCCATTTGACAAACGAAACGCCAAGTGCGTAACGCATATATCCCCATTCACGGATAATTTCGAGGAAGGGGGAGGGTGATAATTGGGAACATTTGAACGAGGAAAACTGCTGGGGACTCGGCTATTTCCGAAATTCGACCTCTGGGTGGAGGTGAAACAAGGTCTACAGCAGTCATCCTGGCACATTACAATAATGACAACTGGGAAAGGAGTAGGAAGTTGAAAGGATCCGCGTATGAAGATTGTCCCATTTGACAAACGAAACGCCAAGTGCGTAACGCATATATCCCCACTCACGGATAGTTTCGAGGAAGGGGGAGGGGTGATAGTTGGGAACATTTGAACGAAGAAAACTGCTGGGGACTCGGCTATTTCCGAAATTCGACCTCTGGGTGGAGGTGAAACAAGGTCTACAGCAGTCATCCTGGCACATTACAATAATATTTGGTAGTGTTGGACAAAAGAATACACTGACATAAAAGTCTAATCCTCTACGTGTATTGGGCAGAAGATTAGGGGTCGTTTTATTCTCCTACTTGTTTGCGAGAAATGACAGACCCTTGCTCAAATCTCACAAACCTGGGGATTTTCTTTGTTCGTCTCCCAGACAACGAGTTATGTGTTTTTGTGTCCATCAACTTAACTCCCACGACACGATGCCCCATAATCATGAGTGAAGCGTATGATTAGTCCTTTTGAGATAGTAGATAGTTCCTGGGTTCTTGTGACAGGAAGTCCACGGGCATATTAATGATTACAAAAAAGGGGTGTGGACTACATTGAGTAGTTCACACATAAAGGTTTGATATTATTTCGTTCGCACGATTCATGGTGAGTATTGTAACGTCTTCACGTATAGCGTACAAGATTGCAAAATCAAAAGATTTGCAAGTAAGTTTTATAACGTCTTCACGGATACAATGAACGAATTACAACTGGGTTGCCCAGTATTGAAGGGAGGTGCAAAAGACTAGGTATTTATGACATTTCTGACAAAAACCCACAGAGTAATTATAACGGGCTCCCCGTATCGCATTTAGTAGATATTCTGAGATTCCCATCTATGACGGCAGATTTTATAAGGTTCCCACCTATGATGGCAACAAAGGTTAACGTTCATATAAAGGTACCTATTCAATACAGACGGCGAGACATACTGATGTACTTAGTACAACAATACCGTAGCATAATAAATCCATATTAGCGTACGTTAAAGACTTGCACAAAGGCAAAAACATATTTGAAGATCTGGCCAAGATTTTATACTTCAACAATTAAGGGACAAAAAAAATTTCTGGCGTGCTGATGGAATGTGAATTTCATCTAAGCTTACCGCAAAAGAGATCCTTTGTGGTACAACCCTTTTGGTTACGCACAGAGTATCGTATCGTGATGGTACAACTTTTGTTGTACTTACACGTACGATGGTAGCAACAATACAAGACATGCGCTTATCGTTGTTTGACAAGGCAAATTATTTACATTGGTCCGATTTGAGTGTTTAAGACCTTCTAGGTTTTACTTACTTAAACAGACTGCGATGGACACACCTTGGTGTTATGAAAATTATAATAATGGGATGGGTTGTTCACAGGGTGGTTCACTTGGAGACCTGGCTTCTTGTTGTGACCTCGTACTTTGCACGTGATAAGTCACAACAAGGCAACCCCAAAATTTCAGTTTGAGCAGTTGAGACCCAGGGTGACTCAATGTTGCTGAAATGTTGTAAAAAAAAAATTTATCGTTAATGAAGAGGCACGTTGAAAGTTGTCCCTTTTATAACGATACTTTCCAGACTCCACATTCAGTTCTGGGGAGAGCTAGAGCAATTAGGGTTATTTATTGAGCGCCATTCTATTTTCTTAAAAAACAGAAAAAAAAACTTAGAACGGGTAGCAAACATCTGATACCGCCGTGGGTTTACACAGGTTTGCTTACCTAATTTAACTACATATGACATAAGGGTTAGATGCACTTTGGCGAGGACCCGATATTTAATGTACAAAAAAGATTTTTCTAACATTTAGAAAGGGGTGACGAGGTATGACATGATGATGTGAAAATATGATGCTGCGAGTTGTGACGATGCACAAAACCTTGGGCACGTAGTCTCTGACTACTTGCAGTAAGCCACAGGGAATTCCTTTCTCCGAAGTGATCAATTTCAGGTAGAGGTGTGCATGCTTAGAAAAAAAACGATGTTTCCAAGGTTTGACACCTGGGGCAGCAATTAGAGGCGAATGACTGATGATGACGAGATATTTATACAAACAAAAATAAAAAAAATGAAACGAAACCACAAGGGAGAATTATAATTTCTTCCATGACTTTGGCTACAGTTGACAACACTGTGCCAGAGCTAGAAAGGTTTCGTTTGAGTGTCCTAATGAGTGACAATCGTTTACGAGAGGCCGCTCATTAGTGACGAAACAAAAGGGTTGACTTCCATAGTGATCCATGTCACGGTGTAGACGAATGGTTGCTAGGAGTCAAGGAATAACCGTTGGGGTTATACGGGCGTGGCAATGGAGTTTGTTTCCATGTTCCCACTTTTTACAATGTCCTTTATGTGGTAGTTACCTATGTGTTTACCAGAGATGTCGGACAATCGGTAAACCAGGTCTGAGATTTTCTTTAGGACTTTCGTCTTTACAAAACGGGGTGCCAATTTGGCAGAGAAGTACAGCGCACCTTGTGACAGAGTGTTGTTTCTCCTCCAGACGATGTCTTCTTCCTTGAATGTGACGTGCCTCCTGCGAAGGTTATACCTGTCGGCGCTCTTTTGGTGGGCCAATAGTAGAGCGTCTGTTACTTCACTATAGATAGCGGAGAGTTCCTCCAAGCGGTGGGCGTAATTTGCTGCGGGGTCTGCTGTGGAGGAAGGGACGGGTGGAAGGCAATTGTCAGGGTGTAGTGAACCGTGAACTACTTGTTCCATGCCGTGTTTGAGAAAAAATGGTGTATAGCCTGTAGCGAGGTTCACCGTGTTGTTCATGGCTGCTTGTATTTTGTCTAATTTTTTGCACCATGTGCGTTGGTCTTTGCCAACCAAAATTGCCAGGGCCGTGTTTATGGTTTGGTTGTATCGTTCAACGGTGTTGTTCTGTGGGGTGTAAAGGGTGTTATAGAATACATCCTTTATACCATATTTAGACAAAAACTCTTTAAATTCCAGAGCTATAAATTGTTTACCATTGTCGCATATTATAGTACGAGGGGTACCGTAGGGTATGAAAATATGTTTTTCCAATAGATTGGTTATTGCTGCTGCAGTTGCCCTTTTCAGAGGAAACAACCAGCAGTATTTGGAAAAGATGTCCACTACGCTGAGTATATGCATGTAACCGGCGTAGCTTCTAGGGAAGGGTCCAATGAGGTCCATAGAAAAGGATTGAAGTGGTCTATCGGCACGCTTGGGGTTGCCCATTAGACCAGACGGTGGTGCCGTACTGTGCTTGTATGCCTTACAGATGTCGCACTTGGAGATGTATAAACGTACTTGTTTGAATAGACCCGGCCAATAATATCTTAAAGATATTTTTTTGAATGTTTTGAAGGTTCCAGGGTGTATGGAGTCTACGGCACTGTGGTTATCAATAATAACTTGTTCTCTATTTTCGAGAGGGACTACCTTTTTCCAGGCATAGTCCTCTAAGATTGACAGTGGAGGCTTGCAGTTGCGATATAGTTGTCCGTTCTTAATCATAAAATTCGGGAACTTTTGTGGGTTGTCACTGCATCCTCTAAAGATTTTTTGATACCATACGTCTTTTGTGGGGAGACTAGAATTGGGTAATTCGGCATTTAATATTGCTATCTCGATCCTAGAAAGGGCATCCGGGACGATATTATCCGCGCCTTTACGGTGGATGACATCGAAAGTATATTGAGATAGGCGGGACGACCAGCGAGCCAATCTCCCGGAGGGGTTGTCTAGCGAGATCAGCCATTTTAGGCTGCTATGGTCTGTGACGACGGTAAACTTACTGCCCTCAATGTATCCGCGGAAATGTTGAATGGATTCCATGACTGCTAACAATTCTCTCTCGGTAATCCCGTAGTTTTTTTCGTGTTTATTTAGGGTACGAGAGAAGTATGCCACGGGGTGTTCGCCGTCCGTAAAATTTTGAGTGAGGACTCCTCCGATTCCGACGTTTGATGCGTCCGAATGGATCGTAAAGGGAAGATTGAAGTCGGGGCAATTCAGTACTGGGGCTGATTGAAGAGCCTCTTTCAGGGAGTTGAATGCTGACTCAGTCTCTGCAGACCAGGAAAAGTTACTGGTACCTTTACGGATTCCCGTGATTTTGTTGAGCGGCGCCGCGAGAGTTGAGAAGTTTTTTATGAATCTTCTGTAGTAACCGGTGAGTCCGAGGAAGGCTTTTACCTCTTTTGCATTTGTAGGTCGGGGAAAATTTGTCATAGCCGCTACTTTTGTGGGGTCTGTTCTTAGGCCTTCTTCGTCTACTATGAAACCCAAGTATCGTAGGCGGTGCCTGCAGAATTCCGATTTCTTCAGGTTGATAGTCAAACCGGCCTGTTTGAGTTGTTGAAAAACCTTTTCTAGAATAAGTATATGTTTTTCAAAGGTATCGCTAATGATGATCAGGTCATCCAGGTAGCAAAATAAATTGTTATCAAACTCTGGGCCAAACAATTTATCCATGAGTCTTTGTAGTTCTGCTGGGCTGTTTTTTAAACCGAAGGGTAGTCTTTTGAAATGGAACATACCCCTGCCAGGCACCACGAAGGCAGTCTTTTCGCAGGAGCTGGGATCCAAAGGTATCTGCCAGAATGCTTTGCTTAAGTCTATGGATGAGATGTATTTAGCGTTTCGAAGTCTGTCCAGGATGGAGTTGACCAAGGGGAGCGGGTAGGCGTCTGATATTGTACATGCGTTGAGGCGTCTGCTGTCGAGGCAGAAACGGGCTGAGCCGTCTTTCTTTGAAACTAATAAGGTGGGGTTGGTCCATGCACTGCGGCTGGGTACCACCACTCCCAGTCTTAGCATATCGTCCAATTCTTTTTCCAGCGTTTTCAATTTTTGTGGAGCTAGGTTGTAATACCTTTGTTTGATTGGGGGGCCTGTTGTTTTTATATGGTGTTGTACTAGGTTGGTTAAGCCTAAACCGCACCTTTCGAAGGAGATGGATTCATACTTGTTGATCATTTGATTTAATTGTATTGTTTGTAAGGGGTTCAAGTTTTCGTAGGGTATTACCGTACGGATTTCGTTTACTTGGGGAGTGACGGAGGGGTTGTTAAACAGTTGCGGGGCAATTTTGAAAGCCATCCAAAAATCCACTCCCAAGATGAATTTCTGTGTGATTGTAGGTACAACTAGAAACTTGATCCAAACTGTTTTTTGGTCACAATTGATCGGCAGGGTTAGAGAACCGATGACGAGTTGTGAAGTGTTGTCTGCCGTGGTAACATGTGAAGAATGTTTTCCCATTTTAAAACCACAGTTTGTGAATAAGGTGTGGGCGTTGTCGCCCAGGCAGCTGACAGAGGCGCCGCTGTCTAGGAGACCTGAAAAAACCACGTTGTTTATGGAAAAATGCGCGAAGGGTCTACCGTCTATTGCCTGTTTGCAGCAAACTGTAGAGAGGGGTAAGGCCTGTTTAAAAAATTTGACGTGTTCCAACCACTCCGACCATTCCTTTGGCCTATGGGAGGGATGGCCCGGGGGGTTGGGGTCTAGTTTTTTGTCTTCCTGGCTGTCCAATTGGGAGGGGGTCTGGAGAAATCCATAGGGGGTTTGATGAATCTGAGATCCGGGATGGACGTTTCGGTATTGTCTTGGCGTGGTCTTTTGCCAAACTTCCTCCCTTCATCTCTTCTTGGAGAACGATCGACGGATCGCCTTTTGTTAGAATGGGTGTCTTTGGAGGATAAAAGTTTTGCTTGTTTAAAGCAGGCGGCTTGGGAGTGACCAATCTTGTGGCAAAAGGAGCAGGATTTCTTCTCGTTGTGCTCCGGTTTTATGCCGGACGAAGTGCTTGGGCGAAAGTTTTCTTTGGGGAATCTTTCGTCTTTCTTTCGATCCTGGTATGCCTCTAGTAGCTGGCAGACATCTTTCAGTTGCTCCAGCGTGGCAATTTTCTGAGAAGTAATGATGTTTTCGTATCTGGGGAGAAGACCGTCGATTAAAACCGGGAGAAGTTCCGCTTCAGGGACAGGTTGGGTGAGCTTTATATTGATGGCCTCTGCCCTCTGTGTGAATCTAGCAACAGGCTCTCCGGAGTGCTGCTTGATAGCGAGTAGGGATAGCCTGACTCTATGTTGGGCCTTTTTTTCTCCGAAACTGGATAAAAGTGCCACCTTGAGTTCCCTCCATGAGTTTGTTTTTCTCTTATGTATCCTGTGCCAGGTAAGCATTTCAGGAGCGATGAGGTCTATGAAGTTCCTGTGTAGAATACTTTCGGGTATTCCTCTGACTTGGGCTGTTTCTTCTATTCTGTTGATGAAATCCTCCACATCCGTGAGTCCGTTGTATTTCGTCTTCCAGGTTGTCAAATCATATATTTTCGTCTGTTCCTGGGCTTGTACCACCAAGGGTTTTGCTTCGGAGACTGTGAGGGAGGTAGAGATGATTTCTGAGGTGTCTTCCTGTTGAAACTGCAACTTCCTGATGTACTTTTTGTTGTAGAAAGAAGCATATTGAATAAGGCATTTTTTGGATTTATTCCTGGGAGAAATCTTTCTACTTCTCAGGGCCTGTAGTAGTTCTTCCTTTTTTGACGTAGAAATGTGGGGGATTATACCCAGCGTGACTTGAGGGACTTCCATAGTGTATAGGGTCGTGTCAGGGTGACCTTACGTTGGGAGAAAAACGAGAACTCGACTCTTTATCCGTAATTGGAAAGAAATTTTTGCCAGGGATTGACCACTGGGGACGTATATATATTTTTTTTTTTACAAAATGCTTCTGCGAAAAAACGCGTATTTGTAAGTGTTTGGGTTATTTGAAAATTTGGGCAGAGGTTTGCCTCTGGCCACGTGCTTTTTAGGAAAAAATCCAAGCGTTTTGGAAAAAAAAAAAAAAAAAATTTCGAAAATTTAAAAAAAATCGAAAAAAGGAAAAATCGGAAAAATTTTCAGAGTCCGAAAACTGGAGAAAATTTGGGCAGCGATTTTCCTCTGGCAATGCGTTTTTAAGAAAAACTCCAAGCGTTTTGGAAAAAAAGAAAAAAAAAATATTTCGAAAATTAAAAAATCGAAAAAAGGAAAAATCGAAAAAAAATTTTCAGAGTTCGAAACTGGAGAAAATTTGGGCAGCGATTTTCCTCTGGCACTGCGTTTTTTAAGAAAAACTCCAAGCGTTTTGGAAAAAAAATATTTCGAAAATTAAAAAAAATCGAAAAAAGGAAAAATCGAAAAAATTTTCAGAGTCCGAAAACTGGAGAAAATTTGGGCAGCGATTTTCCTCTGGCAATGCGTTTTTAAGAAAAACTCCAAGCGTTTTGGAAAAAAAATATTTCGAAAATTAAAAAAATCGAAAAAAGGAAAAATCGAAAAAATTTTCAGAGTCCGAAAACTGGAGAAAATTTGGGCAGCGATTTTCCTCTGGCACTGCGTTTTTAAGAAAAACTCCAAGCGTTTTGGAAAAAAAATATTTCGAAAATTAAAAAAATCGAAAAAGGAAAAATCGAAAAAATTTTCAGAGTCCGAAAACTGGAGAAAATTTGGGCAGCGATTTTCCTCTGGCAATGTGTTTTTAAGAAAAACTCCAAGCGTTTTGGAAAAAAAATATTTCGAAAATTAAAAAAAATCGAAAAAAGGAAAAATCGAAAAAATTTTCAGAGTCCGAAAACTGGAGAAAATTTGGGCAGCGATTTTCCTCTGGCACTGCGTTTTTAAGAAAAACTCCAAGCGTTTTGGAAAAAAAATATTTCGAAAATTAAAAAAATCGAAAAAAGGAAAAATCGAAAAAAATTTTCACAAGTTTTCGTGGAAGTAATTTGTTTGAGAATTCAACAATATCTTGGGGGCATGGTTTCATTACGCGGCTTCCTATAGCCTGGCTTTAAACAGCACCAATTTTTGGTATTTACCCGCGAATTCCCTTCGTCTTTTCGACAAGATATTACCTTCTTTGTCAATTGACAAGGTATTATAGTGTCAGATGTCAAGGAATCCACGTCAACGCGAATTTAGTATTTTTTGCATTATTCGAATGTGATTTGGCATGGCATGGCATGATCCGGTTTCATCAGACGACAGAGTCAAAAATACTTAATTGTCAAATGACAGAAAGAATTTAAATCCACTTGTTCCCTAGGTGTCAGCAAGTGTCCGTTTAAGAAACGTACCAGCGAGCTGCAATATAGTATATTATTAAAAATATTTAGCACTTTCGAGACCAAGCGGATGATTTGTTTATCATGTACATGATTTTAATTGTTGAATAAATTCTTCTTTAATTTGTGTTTATTTCCACTATTCACTTGTATTGAAAATAGCAATTTTAATCGGCCGACACTTTGTAATCACTGTATTATTCGCAGCGACAACTTCCTAGGTTGGGCACCTTGCGTTGGAATACCGGTAATATTTTGTCGAGTGACGAGTCACAAATGATAAAATCGCGCCCGTAATAATTTAAATTGTGATTCGAAATTACGTTCGCGCCGAGATTCCTGTTGGAAGTGCTAGACAATTGGGAATAAACAATACATCATAATAACATTTCAGAGTTTACAATTGTTGCTTGGGAACGAGGCCGTGGTGGAACAGAAAAAATTTAAATGGCCCCACGTTTAGCGCCAGTGTTAGCGTCAACGGGCGTGCTGATGCTATCGGCAGGGTTGGAGAAAGCTCCCACATATTTAATACAATTAGTGGCTGTATCTGCCCCAAATAAAAACTAGCTCAGGATTCGGTGCAAGCAGGATTTTCTCGTAACCTCAAGGCTAGTGCTTGTGGTTCGGAACTTCACGCTTCTCCATTCTCCCAGGGCCTCCCTCGTCAAGCAAAACACGGTAGGTTACCACATAAACAGTTTATTCAATTCTAGGAGACACAATAATACATAAAAGGAACGATCCTAGCTGAAAGTTAGTTTGAATGTCCGTCTCTACTCTCTATCACGCGTGGTTAGGGAAACATTTAATTGCACACAAAGGGTAACATGGTAATTGACTCACGTTTGGTTTATGGGCCAACAGCGGCTTCACGCGCTTGATTCTCTCAGCCTACGCAGCGTCCATCGGGGACCGGAAGCGCACAAACGGCGAAACTGAACTGGTGTCGCCCATGTTCGTGCGGAACGTGGGCCCTGTAAGCTCGCTTGCTGAAGACTGCCGGCTGCCGCTCGAGAGTTCGGTCTAGCGGCGGCTCGGTTTGTCGCTCGCGGGAGGGGGTAATGCGCGCGCCTCTATATTGGCGCCTTATTCTCCAGTCCGTGGAGAAGTCTATTCTCGAATTTGTAACGTAACAAGTCTTTATAATATAACTATTGTGACGAATCAAATTTCGTCACAAATAAATTTGAATTAACCTCGCTTGCAAAGACAAAGAAAGTGTTGACAGATATGTGGGTCGCAAGGACCAAGACGGAAGAAGTGAGAAGTGTGGGGTAGGGCCACGGTTCCTACGAGTGCATAGGGCACGTTGGTAGAAAACAGTTAAGATCAAGACGGGAAACGGAGAAGACGAGTGGTGGCGTTACCCGCCCAGCGGCGTAATGCTGGGCGGGGGATGAAGAAACAGGAGTCAAGATCGAGACGGGGGACGGAGAAGACGAGAGGTGGCGTTACCCGCCCAGCGGCGTAATGCTGGGCGGGGGATGAAGAAACAGGAGTCAAGATCGAGACGGGGGACGGAGAAGACGAGAGGTGGCGTTACCCGCCCAGCGGCGTAATGCTGGGCGGGGGATGAAGAAACAGACAGTTAAGATCGAGACGGGGGACAACACTAAGTACGCGTTCCCCGCCCAGCGGCGTGATGCTGGGCGGTGGATGAAAAAAAGAATAAGTTATAGCTGAGTTCAAGAAAGTGATTTACGAGGCGTGTATTCCCCGCCCGGCGACGTAGAGCGGCGACCAGGCGCGGCCAGTGGCCAACGCACGAAGACGATGGCGTAGACTGGAGGAGAGTCGACTCGGCTAGAAGGGCCTGAGCTGCTGAACTGCAGGAGCTGCCGGCGAGGACCTCGGCCTTACCTAAGGACCCGCAGAAAACAAGAACCCAGTGAGAAGGTAGTTTTAGTGAACAATTAACTTTTACGATGTGAACAATGGAGAAGCGACCCCGAACCATATGACAACTAGTTAAGATTTATGTATAAGTTAGATCTAAGTATAATTAAGATTATGTTTGAACTAAGCCAAACCTAATTAAATTCTGTTGCATTTAAAATCTTTATAATTAAATTCATCCCCCCCTTTTGTCCCAACCACGATATGTTACACTTTATTTTATTTTTGCGATTGAAATTAAAAACGAATCTTTGAAACCTTTTCAAAAAGCTTTTTCGTAATCCAATTGATTCATTCGAATGAGAGCAAATAATCCGTCAAATTTAATTTGTTTACACCGTATTTGGAACACACAGCTCTAATATTTTGATATTACGGCTAAATGTATTAAAATATTTATTTAATTTAGATTAAATACATGAACACAAATCTTCCACCAATTACCCAATTGCAGAAATCAGAGCAGCGAAGAAAATAAAAGACGTAGAATTTAATATCTGCTCTCAATCTCGAAACTTTGTGTAATAAGAATTTTTCAAAATCTTAAAAAATGTTCAATCATTTTACAATTCGTGTTCAATTGATTATCTTTGCTCAATTTATTATCGTAGAGTGCGAGATTTTATTTTCTCTCTGGTGCGTACACAAATAAATCAGTAGTTTTTCCGACCAGTGAGAAGGCCATTACAGCTGTCAGTGTGAGAGGCATGAGTTTTCCAAATTTACCCCTACCTTCCCCTACAATTACTATGTCACCCGTCACCTGTGTGTCCTTTCCCATTGTTCCTATGTGTATTTCTCTTCCTGCCCTCGTTTCCCGTCCACGTCCCTTTCCCTTCGCGTTCCGTTTCTACCTTCCCCGCCTTTCCCTCGTGTCCCCCCATCACGTGAACCTCCCTTTCACGTTCCTTAATTCCTCTCCTGCGTTCCTTTTACAGCTTTTCCGCTATCTCACTCCCTAGTCCACCCTCCCGCGAACCACCTCTCCTTCGTTTTCATGGATTCTCCTTTGAGGATCACTCCTTTCCCGGATTCCCATTAATTCCCAATAATAATTCCCTATAAAATACATACGTACACTGCTCATTATTTTGGAAATCCATACGCACTGTCCGTGTGAGACGCATGGATTTCCAAATTTAACCCCCTGCTATCATTTGAGGGTGCGCGCCAAACAACTCACCAAAGTTTCATCGCAATCGTATTAATTGTATGGGCAATAACTTCATAACTCTAGAGATCACCATTTAATACAGAAACAGGCATGCGCACGACAAATCAACAAAGTTTCACAGCAATCAGATGAATATCTTTGGTACCGCATAAGGGACAAACAAAGAAACATTACTTTTTTATGTATTAAGATTGGCGATGGTGGAAAACTTAATGAAGCATGTGATTATCTATTGAAGCAGAAAGTTTTAAAAAAAAATCAAACAAATTCAACTTATTTTTAAAAATCAATTATAAATAAATAATACAAATTGAATTAAAATATCTTGAAAAGTATTGACAAAAAACTGCCAATGGAAAATTATTTGAACGATTGAGAACGGATTTTAAGAGCTTTTTTCTTCTTCCGAAGATATTTTAGTGTTGATCAAACGGCTAACAGTTTCTTTTGTGAATGCGGTGGGATTAAGTTTCTTGGGAAATGTTATAATACGTTTTCCATAGACTGTGCTAACCGCAGCTACCAGAAACTTGAAGATAATCTCCCACCGTGAGACCGATAAAGCCTTCGACAACAATGACTCATTCGAATATACTAGCGTTCGAAGCACCGTGATTCTATTATACAAAAGATTAATGCAATTTGGAATGTCTGCGAAAGGCATTTGAAAAGTTTATCAAAAAATTAAGCACTGCAATTCAATTTTATCCTACCCAAGTCTGCAATTCTTTCTGACTTAAATTGAAATTCGGAATTTTATTTTATTTTTTATGTGAATACCGCACAACTCCCAACTGCTCCCGTCTGGACAAAGTGATAATATGGCATCCCCAATTGAGGCATGTTGCAAGGCTGATGATATTGGAGAGGGGAAGGAATTGGGTAGAGTGATGGTAGAGTAAGGTGGGGAAGTACATGGCTATTCAAACCTGGTCACCAAACACGGCTAAAGCCATTTAAAGCAAAGTTTCAATTCAGAGCGATGGTTTTACACCAGAGCGCTACTGAGAGTGTCATCCACTCTGGAACGTCGGAAATGTGCCACACATTATTTTAAAATAACATGAATAAAATAAATAAAATTTATTAGTCGAGAGCCTCGCCCCCCGGCCACGGAGGTAAGAGCTTGAGAATATGGCAGTTTCCAAATTTACCTTTGCTTTCCCCTACCGTTACCTTTGCAATCCCTCCCTCTGCTTCTCCTTCGTCCCCTACATCTCCGTCACCACTAATCTGTGTGCTCTTCTCATGCATCCTCCTTTCCACCCCGTTACCCTCCCAAGTATTTTTCCCCTCACGCGGGTCCCTTCTACCTTCCCCGTCTTCTCCCTCTCCCGCGCCTCCCCGTCTCGCTAACTTCCCCTACTTTATTCCCAAGGAATGGTTATATCTTAAAATAGGTTATAATAATTTAGTTTATTTTAAGTTGTTTTCTAAGCAGTAGTTGAAACGCCGAACAAGTATTTGTTAGTACCTTCTTGTATTCAGGTCTTTTCATAGAGCATTATTAGCACAGTGCAATACCAATGCAAAAATTAAAAAGAGAATATATAAATAATTAATTTAGTTCTATAATTTCAGTACCCGCTTTATCCGATTTCTTGCCAAATCGATCTAAGTATGACATTTTGTTCACATTTTTGCGAGGAACAAGATGAACCTAAAATTGAGTTTCAAAACATCCCTCATCACGACCAAAAACCATGTTCAAACTGCGAGTGAGAAACAACACCCGCTATATCATTTAAGAAGTTACTATCAAAACCCGCTTTATCGAAATTCAATCAATCACGTTATTTTGACAAGATGGTGGGTTTAGAAACTCGCGAGTCGAGCCAGATGAGTTTCAAAAGCCTCTATCTACATCGCGAGTAAATCACGTAGTGAATATCAAAATCCGCTATGTCAATTTTATTTATCGAAATTACTGAATATTGCTAGACACACATTGAAAAATGAACACTTTTCGAAGTTATATTAATCCATTTCGAAGTTATATTAATCCATTTCGAAGTTATATTGATCCATAAATAATTAAAATGCAATTATTTATTCACCCTAGAGATGTGACAGTTTTATTGCGGTTTTCTCAGAATCAGTGAAAGTTGATATAGCGGATATAGAAATTAAACGACTCAATTCGAAAATATACTTTATTCTATGAATAAGCCATCAGCCGGGCGGTGAAGTTAGTCTTAGTCTTTTTACAATGCACGGCATTTTATGTAGATATATGACAGGCAAGTTAATGGAAAAGTTGGAGATCACCCTTTGGTTTGACAGGTGGTTGTTGCAAAAAAAAGATAAGTTAAATAGACTTTTTCGGTCAAACCGATTTGTGAAAACATCCAGCTATGCGATATAAATACCGTACTTATTTTATTACAATTTGAGCCCGCAGTGTTGTGTTTCGGGTCAAGTTGTCTGTATCGAATTATCACAATAGGCCGAGGATGACTGGTGTTTTTCTTAACAGTGAAAGTTTTCTTTGTAACCATAACACTAAATACTCTAAACGCTATTTTTTGAACTCCAGTACCAGAAAAACTTGTTTGTACCAACTACCAATTACCACTCAACATATAAATAAAAGCATGTAATTATTAGTTTTCTTTTACAACTAGGTGCGTCTGTGTTAAGAGCACGAAATGTTTTAAACAAATGTTTTTCATAAAATATTGCTCATTTCTCGCAAATTCGAGAAATAAAATGCGGATAAAGAATTTTTTCGTGAAAGCTGAGTAGCCAAAGTGCGTCATGTACGTGGTGAGAACAGTAAACAGTAAATTTAAATATTCTGGGAGCGTACTTTCAGGCTATGATTATGTTTGGAAAATTCTTGCTCTTAAATTGTGTCTCCTTTTGGCGTCCGATAATATCTTGCTCTTCTTGGAATATTATTGAAATAACTAAATAAAATTAACACGTTAAAAAGTGCGCGATTATTTAATATTAAAAACAATAATTTTAATTTACAAATTTCTTAAATTTTGTAAACTAAATCATTAAATCACAAAACATTTAAATCAAATGTTGCCCGGCATCGCGAGTTCAATTTACCGACTAGCCAAGTCGTTTATCACGATACAATACTGACTTACAGGATTTTATCATCTTTCCATGCCATTATGTTTACTAACACCATTGTATTAAGTTTATTATGTAAGCACTTGCATACTGCTTTCTAACACTGTATGCAGGGACATTAAAGGTCTAGATTCTAGGTTATAAACTAAATGTAGCTTCGTTCTTTCGAAAAAACTAGAGTTCTTGCGAGAGCCTTGAAAGAGTAACCAACTGTTACTTATACCAGGGCGGGTAAGTAGTGGATAACCTCCAATGACTTACAGGAAAATTAATAATAGATGTCTCATATAAAAAAAATACAGTAAGTTGTGTTCAAGATTCAAGACACCTACAATACCTACATGCAAAGTTCTTTCAAGAATACATTTTTGTAAGAACTTTGCAATCATTCCAAATATGGCAGGCAGAACAATAAAGACAAAATATGGAGTTAATTGAGAATGATATTGGTCATTCTTTAATAATTGTGATATGAGATCGATAAAAAATACCTCAGGTCTCAGTAGCTCAATTTTTACGGTAGGACTACATGATCTGGGTTCATGTTCCAATTGTGACTATTACTTTTTTATGCGTCTTAATCTATTTTATATTTAATTTTGAGTTGTTATTTTTATCTTCTACTTCACCACATTAATTTATATAGTAGTAGAAAGATAGATTCAAAACACTTTGAAATCAGAAAGTCAGATCTAACTGAAGGTATTTAAGTGCTCCTGTTCCCATAAAACCATAGATCTTCTAGGAACGCGCCAGATAGCTCCCTCAATGGCAATATATAATGTGCCCAAGGGAAAATTTTCAAGGAAAAGATTATTAAAATAATCTTTTCTCTCTGGTTGGAGTTTTAGGGAGGATATTACTTCAAAATTAACTCTATCCACCAAATTAATGTCCTGAAGGGTAAAACGAAGGGGGTGAGAAATTCAATGAGAGGGTGATAAGAAATTAATAAGACAATCATTCTCACCCTTATTGTGGAACATCCGGCTGAACTTCAAGGTTTGCAGAACTTATGAATTTAATTAGAGGATTGGTACCTGCTTAAGAGGGGCGCGATAGAATAATTTTACTTTCACTAATAAAAATCGGCGATAAAGTAATCAATTTTATGGCTTCCATTAAAAACAGAATAGTTATTTGGATGGCGATGAAATTATTCTATGGAATTTAGATTATTTCTGTTCAAAAAAATCATTTGAATAATGGTTACCAAATAACTAGAATATCTTCAAAATTAAAGCACGACTTGTTTTTATTGATTTACATAAAATATAATACATTTGGAGATAATATATTTTTTATAGTAGTTTTGAATGCCATTCGATGGCTTAGTTTGCAGATCATCTTTGTATGTTTCTAAAATGTTCACTATTTTTCACAGTACTAAGATAAATCACATTTACTAAAAGCGACATACGGCAAAAATGCCAAATGTCACATTTCTATACAGCAATATCGCTAAATGTAACTAATAACAGTAAATAAGCCATCGCAAATCACGACTATTTTGGCTAGAATGTCCTCGACTCGTCTTCCGTAAGAACTTTAACAATTCTCCACGACTGTCCACTGTTCAAGACAGTGTCCAATATTTTAAATTTTAAATTTGTTAAATGGTTAAATTCAGGTGAATTTAAACCACGTCCAGCATACAAAAACAGAATACCGATATCGACTGCAAAATACAATGACCTGCAGTTCCTGAAATAGTTTTGCCGGCCTGAAACCGTAGAGTACTACGACAATCTTCCTAATGCTGCAAACGTACATAAAAATAATCAAATAGATAAAGGAGTTAAAATGAGCATTCATCGTTCTTGAATGTGCGTAATTGCGGAAAATGAAAACTTTTGCTTTGAATAATTCGGAGAAACTTTATTATGTTTTATGATATTCTGACATAAATATTAACTTCATTTTTTTTTTATATGAATACCCCACAAGAGTCCCAACTGCTCCCGTCTGGAGCCAGTGAGACAATGACATCCTCAATTGGAGTGTGCTGAGAGGCTGAAGGTAATGGGGAGGGGAAGGAAAAGGTGGGAAGTACCTGGCTATTCAGATCTGGTCACCAAACACGGCCAAAGCCATTTCAAGCAACGTTTCAATTCTGAACTGTGGTCTTACACCAGGGCGATACTGAGAGTATCTTCTACTCAGGAACGTGTCGCAAATATATTATTTTATATGAATACATTGTGAAATAACACAAATTAATCAAATAAAATTTATTTGCCACGCCGGGATTCGTTCCCACGACCTTTGGAATGCTAGTCAAGAGCCTTACCGCTAAACTACGCCGGCCGTCTACATTATCGTATCCAAAAAGTTTAATAGTTTGTAAGTAAGAGATTTTATATTTGGAATCTTTTTACGGGTCCGATTATTTAGTTTTTGCTGGACTTAAAAAAGACACGAAAAAAAAAGAATTAAAAAATGCTTTTTTAAACAAAGGTCAGGATATATTCTAATCTATAATTTTTTAGGCTATCAAGTTTTCCAACAAAAAACACGAGACTACATGATTTTCTGGTACTTCGATTTAAATCTCAGCCATAACGATCGTCAATAAAAAACACATGAAGCAATTCACAATAAAGTTATTTATTGATATTGACGGCGAGTTAACAGCTTTGGGGTGAATTTCTGACAAAAATCCTCGGTTTTTAAACTTTTTAAAGCTTCCCTGAGCTAAACGGTTTTCGGGAATTGTTCATTAATTATTTTACATTAAGTGGTAGGCAGTTGTTGTGGTCTGCCACACTACTCTGTTTTGGCATATGCTCCATACATCATTCACATGATTTTATATTAACATGGTTATTTATTATATCCATAACGAAAAGGCCAAGAAACAAATGGGTTTCATTCTATGCATCGCAAAACTCAATACAAATTTCACACTTGAATTATTATGTACGTAGTTTTGGCATATGTAAGACTCATCTCGAAAACAAACCTGAAAAATTTAAAAATCTTCTAGTACCACCACATTCAGTGGAAACGCTGTCCAAAACGTCGGCTAAAGAAGGAGGTAGCGCAACATGGCATAACATTCCAAAAATAAATAACTAAAATACTCTTGGCCGTGAAAATCTAAAATCATATCCAAATATTTGTACCTTGCACTAGAACAGCGGTAGTCAACCTTTTCGAGCATGCGTACCCCTTGACCCTTGCTAAAAAATTTGTTTTACCCTGTACTCTGTGTCTATCTTATGTGTAATATATGACATATTTCAATTGTAATTTTTAATACTAATTTTATTATATGAATTTAACAATCATATCATACAAATACAATTAATGAAATTTTTTTCTGAGTGTAGCACGACTTCGGACATTTTTTTACCACTGATCCTTCATCCGACATTGAACAAATTTTGATCCGCGTCTTTATAATCAACAACAAACATTTGTGTTCTCCAAACGCAACTCCAAACTCACAAAGTGTACTAAGGGGATGAATTTTTTTAACCTAAAAAACCTCGAAAACGTTGAATTTTAAAACCTACATTCATGCCATGATATTGCGTACCCCAATTGCAAATTACTTTGCGTACCCCAAGGGATACGCCTTTGTAAGTACAGCAAAAATTACGTGTCGTGTAATATATGTATACCTCGGGACCGAAAATGTTAATGTATAATACAAGGCAGCAGTTAATCTTATGTTTTGATTGGATATTTTATTTCATTCTATCACTTCTCTTTTTTTATTTCATATTCATACAAAATGTATATGTAAGCTTATTATTTTGTAATGCAAACGCCATTTATAAGTAAATTTATTTTATTATTATTTTGATAACTATGCAAAGCATACAACAGTAATAATCATACCTTAATTGTTTATTTTATTTTATTGTTTCTCTTCTCTTTATAGTTCTCATTAATAGGACTACATTATGAAATGCAAACACCAGTTCCCTTTATGTTTAAGTGTAAAAATATTTTTATTCCTTTTATTTATTATTATTATCATTTTAATAACTGTTGTATGCCATGCATACACAATTCAACTATATGTTTAAAACCTTTTTTTTCAAGAACCTATACATATAAACCTTTTTTTGAAGTAATATGTTAATACGCTTTTAACTTTCCAATTTTACGTTTTATTCTTTCTCTTCTTTTCATTTCCTCAATTTTCCCTCTTTTTGTATAAATCATGGTCCATATATATTCACACTTATCCTAATTTGACTGTCCTAAAACGGGAATCATCCTAGTTGGACTGTCAAAATATTTTATAAATAATGTACATAAATGTGTAAATATTTTACTAAATAAAAATGAAATAAATAAATAAAATAAATAGATAAAATAATAGTTTGAAATATGAAAAAAATTATTCAAATTGAAAGATGAATTCATTCTGAAATATTTTACGAAAACCGGAAAGCTATAAATCTCGTAGCTCTAGGCGGTTAAAACTGTTCTGCGGTACGTACAATAAAAAAACTCAGTACCAAACTGATTATTTGAGAATTCTGCGAGTAGTGATAAGAATAGAATTACTAAATTTAGAACCCGGTATTGTATAATTTTCATCATATTCCGACGCATCGATTCAATCAATTTTTTCTATCTATGATGAACAACATCGAATACAGGAAAGTTTTAAATCGAAGGTAGTTCTGCAGAAGAAAATTATTCCACAAATACCCAAAGAGTTTTCAAAAGTTTCTACTTCACCTCTTAAACGAATTTTTTGGATAGACATAAGAGATGTTTAGAAGTTTTAGAAGTGGAAAATATTTTTTGCAAAACCTTTAAATCTGGTTGTGAGGAAAGGGTTGCTAAATGTTTCACAATGCTTTAACAAAAATAAATCATTGAAAATTCACCATCAAGCATATTTTTGCACTTGGAAAACAAGGGAATGCGAATTTAAAACGTTTGTTTCTTAAGAGGGAATAACCAGACAAAACCGGAAATATGTCAATTTTAAATAAAATTTTAGACCGATTGACTCTTTTCCACAAATAATTATTCATTGATTTTAAAAGACTGTTTGTTATTTTATCTAGTGAAGCTATTTTTTAAATTTTGAGAAAATATTTTTATTTTCATTACAATAAGGTTTTACCATAAGTCTTTGGCAGATTTGTTAAATTTTCTAACAAAATTTTGTATAATACAACATACACTTCAAATCATATAATCATGCAGTATAATACATCAATAAATTATTTGGGAAAGCAACTTTTCAGAATTTTAATTTAAGTTCAAATAAAATCATAAAAACAAGATCCGCGCCCTTGTTTTGTGACAAAAATCCTTTATTTTGTCTATTTATTTACGGTCTTACAAACTAATATATTTAAAAAAAGATTACATTCTTATTTTGCTTAGATATTATTGAAAAATTATAAATACTTATGACAAAAAAATAATTACAAAAAGTACATAATTTTAATTATTTTATCATCACGATTTTGAGCATTTTTGAAAGTGGGTAAATACCCAAAGCAAATTTGGAATGAAATAAAATCGATATTGAGTTATTATGTTAAAATGCTGTTATGTAGAAAAATTATTCTTTCTCATTGGAAACGCCCTGTACCGTTGCAAGCGTGCGATAGCAAGATCATCGTTCGACGAAATTTAAATTCTCGGCTGAAGAAATTATTTATTTGCTTATAATAATAATAATGTTTCGATATTATTATTATTATAAGTACATTTCGACTTTTTTATATATAGCAAATACTTTATGGGTTAACATAATTATAATAATGACAATAAAATAACTTTGTTTGAATACTATTTTTATATATTTTAACCGACCGGTTTCAGTTCAACCTGAACCTTCTTCGGTGTATAAAAACGTATTAAATAAATCTGCCTAATACCTCTTCTACGTTACCGTTAAATATTCTGTTACTCTGTGATTTGTTTAATATGTTTTTATACACCCCTAATAAAGGTTAAGGTTGCACCGAAACCGGTTGATAAATATAATAAAGTCTATAATAAAGTGGTTGTTGATGCCTAGCATTGATCCTTGTTCCTTTTTTCCAATGTATAATTCCTATCCACCAATTACTATATTTCCTACCCACTTATGCCGACTCGACACAATCATATATCATATTATTTAATTGAAAATTACAAACCAACCTGTCGACACCAATGTTGAATACGGAGCCTTTAGTCGACCGTGTAGAAATATATTAGTGTCCATCGTGAGCTCGCGGGTTCAATGGTGAATGTAAGAACCAGCTCAGAACCAGCGGAATTGATGAAAGACAAGCGAAGGAAGAACACGTGGTCTGTATTCCTGATTTTCCTCAGTTCTTTCCGTTTTGCGGGTTTTTTTTTATGTCCCCAACATTGGAATTCAAACAAAGTTGTTTAATTGTAATTGTATATTTCGACTGTGGTAATATAACATCTTATAAATGAATATTAAAATTTTTATTTTAAGCTCAATAAGTAAAACCTCAAATTGTAATATTAAAATCTGGATCCTAAATGTGACCATGTCTTACTCTGATTTTTTTGTTTCAGACTTTTTATTGAGTTTCGATAACATTGTCTTCATTTAATTAAATATTACAATTTGAGGTTTTACTCGATAAGTTAAAAATAAAAATAAAATATTTATTCAAGACTTGGAGAAAAGTCAAAAGATGTCGCATATTAAATAAAAATGGATAATTTTATCCAAGAAACTATCTAGATTGCGTTTAGTTCTGGTTGAATCTTGCAATCATACATAAAAACAGCGGCCAATAAAATATGCGTTAAGAAAATGAAGATAGTGTGATAGTTCTTAATCAAAGTATGATACAGTTAAAAATTAAAGAATCGGATAGGAACATATTTGCTCAGTAGTCAGTGCTGCGGCATGAAAACTGAGGGTCCTGGATTCGTGTCCCAGATGTGACCGTGTCTTATTCTAATTTTTCTGTTTCAGATTTTTGATTGAGTTTTGCTAATATTGTCTTCATTTAATTAAATCTTATAAATGACTTATTCTCAAAAAATACATAGCGAAATAAATAAACTAAAGTTTTATTTTTTCAATGCTGCTGTTGTATACATTTTGTCTGCAGAACGATGCGTCGTTTCCAATTTCAACTGCCTCTCTAAAATTGATTTATCTTTGTTTACTGCTGGGGGTATAAAAATATTTAATAAACTCGGTATGGAAATCTTTTTCGAATTTGATGGGAAAAAAGGCAAAGTTAATACAAAATTCAAAACTCTGAACAGATGCAAGATAAACGAGAAAACGAAATTACAGTCCTTTCACTGACTGGGAGTTCAACTGTAATGTCTCTTTCTATTGCATTGCATCGCTTAAGTGAAAAGAGAGATGTCACGATGGATCTATCAGTGGCTTCCCTATCACTTCCACCACCGAGATAATCTTTTATCGGAGGCCTCCGTAGCATAATGGTTTTCTCATGAGGGTTTTAACATCACCGTCTGTATAAGGCTCAGATTCTTGACAGCCAAGATGGCCGCCAGCCTGCTCAAATATAATTCCTGACATTATGGAGGTTTATTTATTTACGCAAGCTCTTATCTCTAATAACATGGCGGCCAAATACGAACATTCTACGGAAAAGATTTTGTACATTTGTAAATATTACAAAACGAAATCCGGAAATTCAAATCACCCGTTTGAGTCGGTTCATGTGAAAATAATAGAAAAATATAAAAATTGTTTTAGAATAACGCTTTTTTGTAACTTTTAAAGGTTTTTTCCATCAATGTAATATATCATTGAAGAAGATAACACTTATAATCTAAACAAACTCTGAAAGAATACAAAAAACAGAAAAAAGACAACGGTCGCAACTGGGATTTGAATTCAGAACCTCTTGTCTTATCGGAACAAACACCTTACTAATTCAGCTACTGCCACCTCTAAAAATAAAAATTATAATGAAGATAATATTGTTAATTCTAAAATTTGAAATATGAGATAGACAAATTATGTTTAATTAGAGGTGGCAGTAGCCGAATTGGTAAGGCGTTTACCCCGGTAAGACGAGAGATTCCGGGTTTGAGTCCCAGTTGCGACCGTTATCTTTCCATTTTTATTTTTCTAAGTCTTGTTCTCTTTCATATTTTCTTATAAATTATTAGTGATATCTTCTTCTTGAATGATAATATTAAGTTTGAGATGATGCTAAGCCAGATTTGTGTAATGATTATACCCTTTGCCTCAAAAAAAAAAAAAAATAAAATAAAAAAATATATGTATTTATTTTAAACTATTATCTTCTTAAGCAACACTGTCGAGCATGAAGGACTTAGGTAAATTAAATTATTTGGAGAGGGCGTCGCTCTAATATCTGAAAGGTTTCTTCATAATAACACGTAAATAGATTTCTGCGCCTTAAATAATCGGTTTAACCCGCGAGCACTCGCGCTGTGAGCATTTCCCTCACTGTGAATTAAAATTCACGCATTTATGCAACAATGTGCATACTTACCTCGTTCGCCCAATAGCTGAGTTTTATACTTCCCCTGCCCCCCGCATAATCTTTTTTTCGTCTTAGGGTGTACCAGTCGCCCAGTAGAGGTGGTTTGTTCGGCCGGATCCCGTCGTGCGGCATTTTGCTCATCGCGCGAGTGACAACATAAGTATTATTTTTAGTTTATTCCAGAACGTTTTTTTTTTATTTAGAATTATGTACATAACATTCTTTTATTTTGTGTAATATATGTAAAGTTCGTGCAAATGAAGAAAATTAATATTTTGTTATTCATTCCTTAATTTATTTTAAATGAAGTTATTTTTTTGTTTTGTTTATTCCAAAATTCAATATCGTTCCTATATTTGTTATTTAAATATTGTGGTATATCAATTGTTATATATTAAAAATAAATATTTGATTTGAAATTACTTGATTGTTACTAAGTAATAAAATAAATAAATATGATGTAATTTATATAATTTTTGGCTATTTACAAAACGTGAGAAAAATGCTCTATACGAGAGTGCGCGTATGAGTTTAAAAGGCTCGCGGGTTAATATCGTTCTTCTTGCAACCCCCAACTCAATACAACCGTAGGTTACGGTTGAGTTACGTAGCCCAAGTCTTGTTAAAATTTCCTACAATGAAAAAAAATGTAAAATCACTTTGTGCTTTCTACGAGCAACATTTTCAATCTTGTGTTTCTATTTCAGATTGTTGTCAACAATAACGCCTAAATATTTAATAAATTTAAGCACACTCGAGAGCTTTGCACTTCCAGGGAGAGTTATTATTTGCCGACCGGGCTTCGCTATAATGCCGACCGGGTTTCGCTACGATTGTAGCGAAACCCGGTCAGCATTAAGTACATAAAAAAATAAAAGTGGTGTTTACTAAGTTATTGTTTGATTTTAAAAATATTATTATTATGCAACCGAATCAAAAATGTAAATATCTATATGATGAACTATGCCTAAATAGGTACTAAAATAATTTAAACATTTTCCTGGATTTGTGTAACAAAAAAAATGTATTTATATATGTACATACATACCAACAGCAACACCTCTGTGGGGTTCAGCCTTCTTCCATCAAAAGCAGCATTCGTTACTATACATTCACGACATGTTTAGGCGGCCCCATGGATTTGTGTGGTCGCGCGTATTTAGTGTGTGGTAAATAGACGGAAATTAATTTATGTTCCGCTGAGCGGTGGATGTAATATTGCGCTTCGTTCTAAATTATTGAAACTGGTCAACAAATGATGGTCTGAAATAACTCATCTTGTTTACCGTATTCATTGCAATATAACAAACTACGTTGACACGAGTCGGTACCTCTTATATATTACGCTGCTCCATTTTATTTAAGTAGGATACTAAATAAAGATGGGATGCGAAAAAAGTTTGCTCACTGTTCTAAAAAATCACGAAATCTGAATAAAATCGCAACAAACCACTGCTCAATCTCACTACCCATCATTTCACAAACCTTTTATTATTTTTCTTCCCGAATATTTCTAGGGCGAAAATATCTTCCCAGCATTACAAATGAGAAAGAAACAATGAGTCTTTTTTCAGCTAACATATAAAACTAAGAGGAAGCTGGAAAAAAATGCAGACGTTTTTTGCTTCTATTAAACATGGTCTACTTAGACTAATCCCTCCAGCTCTCTAAAGGCAAAACTGATTTCCACTTACAAAAGGAAAAACGTCTTGGTATAAATAATTATTTTAAATAAGAAATGCTATTAGATCTTTTCAACAGCATTTCAAATAATAGTAATCCGACAAAGTTGGCATTTTATCATGACAACTAGCGCAGACTTGTGGAAAATCATGGGATGTTATAATTTTGGTGACCGGACAACTAAGAATGAACTCAACTCGACATTTCTTTTGAAAAGTTACTAAAAGTGATATATACTCCATTCTGAGCTGGAATGGAACCATAATTTTGTTGGTTTTGTGAAGCTGAAAGTAGCTAAATGAACATTTGCTTCAACAAAAAATTGCCGTTAGAATTATATATGTATTAAATGATAAAGATAAAATAAATTTTAGAAGTTCAGGCAGTGAATATCTTGAGAAATGCTTGATGAATGTATTAAGGCTTTTATTTTCGACGCCCGACTTGTAAGCCTTATGGTGGGTATTTTACGAAAATTCTTCAAAACTTTTGATCTACAATGAATATTCATGATCTAAATTAAAATTTTAACGAAATTGTTTGTGAGAATTAAATTTATGGCAGACTTAATTGTTTGTGGCTCGAACACGAGTGCAATATTTACGGGAACATTATAACTTGTTATGGCATCATTAATTTTCTACGCATTTCAATCAAAACGTGTTTTAAAAATTATTCTGTTTATAATAAATATATTATCCTCACCAATTCAGCACGACAAAATTCATGCATTCGTAATGGAAGTGGCCATTAAAACTAATTTGGTGGGGTTTTATCAGTTTGTTATTTTAGGTGTGGTTTCCTTTAGGGATGACCATGTGTATGGTCCTGAAAACTGATGATGTTGAGAGGTTTTACATTTGTTAAACGCAGCCTTTATTAATCAGGAATCGATTCGCTATTTATCCATTTTTAACATTAGTTCCATACGGGAGGCCCTGAGGAAAAATCCCTCAGGGCCTATGTCATCTTTGGAGTGTGAATGGTCATTTTAGGTAAAATAAGGAGAGAAAGTTTCGGGGAGGAAAAAGAGAGGTGAGTAAGAATCTGGTAGACAATGTGTCCAGGAGTGACGAATGAATTTATTCCTGCGGTGTAATGCGATGAAGCAAGAAAGTTCTGCTGGAGACGTCTGGGTTGGGTCTCCCTCAACCAATCTCTTTAGATCCGACCACCGCACAGTAAGTGGGCAAACGCATGTGCCGCCAAGACCTAGACAAACCTCAATCCACGAAGCCGCTAAGTCACCAAACATGGCGCATCAATTGGAGTGACCTATGTCAGTTTGTAATCCAATAAATGGTTCCCGGGGTGGCGCGACGGTACCTTGCTCACCTCCAAAATTGATTGGCAAATCAGATATTTGCGAAATTTTAATGACTTGTCTGAATCTTGACTAGCATACCTAGATTCGGTTATAAGGAGCGATTTCGAGGCTGCTATTTAAATAGAAAGTAGTATCAATATCTTTGCGTTACAAGGTATTCTCTTCAAGAAGGCGAACGTAAGTAATGATAAGTAAAATTTACAAAATTTTAAGAAACCCCCGACACAAAAAAAGCGCTGATAACTTTGAAACGCCTGAACAGATTTTCATGAATTGTAGCTAAGAACCATCTCGATTACGTCAGCTTTCAAACAAAAAAAAACTGCATCACAATCGGTCCATTCGTTTAGGAGCTACGATGCCGCAGACAGACAGACACACAGACATGTCAAACTTATAACGCCGCTCCTTGCGTCGGGGTTAAAAATAATTAAGATCACAATGGATAAATTTATTTTTATGTTTTTAAGTAAGTACTTGCACACTTTCGTACATTATTAGATATTTCATGCCTTGCTCGTAAAGTTGTATGGATAGGTAAAGTATTACCATAGAGAGGTCGTTTGTACATCATAAATGATCGTTATCTTCCTCATGACACGTTTTGTATTAAAACGAAAAAGACAACATACTAGAATGGTGACGTCAAGTTCGATCTCTCTCTGAGACTGCTGCAAACGCATTTTGACTTGTTTTCTAACTGAAGTTGTGATTTATTTATTTATTTATTTAAACGCCCATAGGGCTTTTACATATAGTGCAGTACATGTTTTTGGAAAAATATAAGAAATAACATAATATAATATAAACATAATATAAATATAAGAAACAAAATAAAGATAACACCAAATATAATAGTTGACACAAAGCAGGTAACATAGAATATATGGTAAGTAAATTAATGTGAAATTGTTATTTTAATTATAGAGGGAAATACGATAGGATTGTCAATATTTATGTTTGTAATTAGCAATCTTTTTTAAAAAATATTTATTACGTAATGTAATATAAAATCTGTAACAAAGACCGGTCAGTGGCTGAGTGGGCATCGTGTTTGGGTCCCTCCCACCCGGGCATCGCGTGGTCGATTCCTCGGCTGGCTAAGTCCTCAATCACGACTGAAGCTACATTTTCCACTTATTGTGGTGGTAGTAGGAGATTTTCAAACATTGTTGGATTATTCGTAACCCGGTAATGTTTGTCTTTCTTAAATGTGTGCGCACTTTTACCACAGATTCAACTGAGTGTTAGTAGTATTGTTTTTTTTTGTGGCAAAGTTAGTAAATACAAGGAGTCACGAAAGTCGAAAATTAAAATCATCATTCGGTTAGCGGCATCCAGCCAGCCAGCCTTCAAGGTAATGGAGGATCTGGGATGGAGTAGATGAGATGGAGAATCAGTTGATTCCTGACCCATTCCTCCCGACCGACGTTGCCTTGGGGTCTGAGGCCCACAGAAGTCGTTGCGCAGAACCCGATGGCCTCGGCGGCAGCGGCTGGCTGACACCGCCCTGGCGCAAGGCGACTCGATTTAGACCAGGTACCTGACTGGAGTCGCAAAGCTCCAGCCAGGATTGAGCGTCCATCAGCAGTATAAGTGGACATGATGATGCCACCTTACTGAGAAAGTGTGCTGATCGCAACAGTTCGAAACTTACTACACCATTTACAATGTTTTTAAGCCCATTATTTTCTAGCCTAAATCGGTTTTCAACTATTGTTTTTTCGACTAAGTCCGTTAGTATTTATTGTTCTTGTTTTTATCAAATATACATTCCAACTGTAGTCGTACAACATGCGTTTCATTTATTACCAGCTCATTTAATAGTACATTTTGTGTTTTAATTGTTTCTTGGCTCTATCACTCGAATCTTTGATTTAACATATCGATGTACGATTGTATGGCACTCGACTTAAGTGCAGATGTCCTTTCCTTCCACTTTCCTTCTCATTAACACGGAGCAAATAAAAATAACCTCATTGTCAGAATCGTGATTATTTTTTACAATGAAATATTTTACATGTGCAATTCAAAAGCTACACAGATTATCGTTCGTAATAAATATATACTATTACGTGTGTAAGTGTTCTAAAGAGGTATTTCTGATACCACGATATATTATAATCCCAATTTTAAAAACTCACCATCAAACAGCAACCGTACCAACAGGTTTAATAAATATTTTTAATTTTGTTTAACAAAATTGGATCTTCGGACGCAAACATTTAAAAAAATCTAAGCTTCTGAAACCGTTTTAAAACCTCAAATAAAGTGGAAATTCCGTTTGAGTGAAATGTTCCTTTGTCATTTTCAATTATTAATGTTCACATGGGTTTTTCAAGTGCATGCACAATATTGCACAACCAAAACTATACGAACCCCATTCATGAAAGTGGATCCCGCTTTTGTTTGGTACCAAATTCTGACGGAATCTGCTTGATCGATTTCCCAGTACTAATATTTAATTTAGAATGTGGGCGGCTGTTGGGTTTTCTATTTGACATCTACCGGAAAGTGCTTCAACAGTTTCATGCTGGATATACTTACAAACTTGTGTCTAACATTTTAACATGGTTGAAATAATAAACGTATATATATTTTTTTTGTAGTCTTCTTGTCATAAGCTCAGAAGCGAATTTATTTTCCGAGTTTAGTGTTACCTCTTGGTTACCTTCATAATATTACTTTTTTTTCAAAATTTAGTGCGATTTTTAAAACTTACCTCGAATATAACCCAAAAAAAACCGGAGTGAATAATAATTTCAATGGTAAATCAAATAAGCTATACTTTGTACTTATCTAAGAAATTATTTATCGGAAGGTGGGAAAGCAAACAGTGAAGCGATTCGCGAGCAGTTGAGTCTACGGCAATCAGAAACAGAATGATTTTGCCTCGGGCTGTCGCGTTGCTGATGATAAAGCCCGTATGTACAATCGGCATACAAGCTGCCAATAGAATGTATCAGTCGGCATTGTTCGCTCCCACAAATCTATCGAAAAAAACATATTAGAATTGTTGCGTCATTTAATAAAAATATATTACATTTATTTATGAATTTTGCAGTACATAGCAGATATATTAATAAAAAAAAGGTTAATTATTTTTCTCGCCTTCAGGATTTGAAGGAAAAATTTGTGGCTTCCTTGTGGTGCTAACCAATATTAATAAAACAATACGTACAGGAAGAAATCGCACTTTATCATATTATATGTGTTAACACGATACGTTTTCTCAATGTGACATCTTCTACTACACCAGAATAAGCTCTATAAAACTTTTTTTTTGCTTTTTATAATTTAGTATCAATTTTATTATTATTTTTTTATTATTTTTTTCGTTTTAGAGTTAGTTACCAGAAGGAAATACATAATTGGTTTAATTTGGGCTAAACTACACGTGTACAAACTGACAAAATGTAAACTGTCGATTTCTCGAAAACTAATAAATAAATAAATATTATCCAAATCCTCAAACCTCAATCTGTCTCTTACTGGGAGACAAATTACGGGAAGATGAATATTCTAATTCTAATCAAATCCTTGTACTATTGTACCGCCCACGATAAAATTTTGCTTTTGTTTTCCCAAAAACGTTCATTAAAGAACATATTATACATGAAGACTAAACAAAGATCTTCAATAAGCAGACATTAATTAACTTGCCGATGAAATACAGCGGATTTGGTTATGTTATTTAAACTTAATTGGTAGTCCCGATCTTCTTCAATACCTATCATTCTGTATTCCAAATCGCAACAGCAGACAGTCGCTTACTTTTCAACTACCTCTTTGCAAGACCACCCCTAAACAGAAATCTTTTATCTACTGATCCAAATATTCATGTAACTTAAATTATAACCACATTGATATTTTAAACTCGACTTTAAATTAAAAAAAAAAAACATGACTCGAACTAGATTAAAAAAACATGACTCAAACTAGATAGTTCAATCTACCCTCGCATTTGTTCCTGTCGTTCGTCTTTTAATCCTAATCCCAAATTCTTCCTCACCACCCCCCCCCCCCCTCCCACTCTCCACATTTCGTAACCGAAAATTAAATTAATTTTAAAAAAACACGGGCACACTTATCTGTTACACTTTTATCATTCACTATCCACTGGAGCGCTTTTTGACACAATATGGCACTATTTAAAATACTTCGGATTGCTTTATTGCCGTAATTTGACAAATATTACCTCGAATTTAGAAAAAAAAATTGTAATATTTTTTAATATTCCCGCGGTATAAAATTGACGTTGTATGGAAGCTGGAAGAGCCAACTTCTACTTATACTCAAAAGATGTCATGTGTCCTCTAGTGTTTTACGTAATAATCATGTTTGCAAAAAACGGAATTTACAAAAATGTCCGAAGCGGTCAGCTGTCAAAATGCCTACATGTAAAATGCCGTTTTTTATCCTGTTTTAGTGAATTTTTCAAATATTTTTGCACACCAGTGTAATAATGATTGAATTAAAAGTGCATTCAACGTGATTCAAACTTAAAAACACAGTGAATACTTGAAATACTATTTTTTTGTGGTTCGTATTCACTGCGTAGTTTTTGCCGATTACACTGTGTTTGGAAATGGATTATTTTCAATAAATAATGCGAAAATCGAGTAAATTGGTACTGTGGATTAAATATAATTAATGTATCAGTATGACGTGTGGCAGTTATTTTTGGTGAGTACCTTGAAAATTCAATATTAGTGAAATAAAGTGTTGTCATTTCTCGATGAAAATTTGTGTAAAAAGTTTTTTCGAAGGAAACATTAAACACTTGACAACTTATGAAAGTTCAGTTTTCTTATATACATAATTGTAGATTGTGGTCATTAGTTAGATCATTTAAAAGAAACTTCACAGAAAATATTTAATGTGGATGCAAAATTCAAAATCCTACGCGAGTTTAAAGCTAAAAAATCCTGGGAATATTTCCGTTAATAATTCCTAAAAATATGCAATGAATATTTAAATGTAAGCGAATTTATTGGCTGTACAGCACTTAATTCGGTTTGTGTCTCCGTGTTTAAATTTGGAGGTATAATTTTTTTTATGTGGGCGGAAAATATTCAAAATGAGCTCCAAAAATTCGCAAGCAATCCGAGAAAAAAGTTTTTATTTGGATTGTCGTTCGACTGGCTCGTCAGTGAAAAGTTCATGGTAGGCTAACTATTTTATTATTTTATGTCTGTATAATTGAAGATATGCTATTAGTTTACTCATAAATAAATAAGTTTTATTATTAAAATAAATACCAGGATTAAAGAATAGTATTTTCTATGTCATCTGTTCCCAGTTATGACTTCTTCGTGCAAACTGCAGCTAAATCTCTCCAATAAATTAATTTAAAAAAAAAAACAGTGTAAATATCAAGTGATCTCCTGAAGGTATGTATGGTTCTATATTTTTTCTGCCCTTACACAAAATAAATAAATAATATTATATATACATTTTAACGCAGCACTACGTTAGTTGGTGTAGATATAGAGATCGACGAACCGGTGAATTCAATCTGCTTACCGTAAGTCTCATTTTTTTATTACATAGGAATTACAATAACTTGAGAGTTCTTTGAAACTAAATAAATAACTACGGAAAGTACGTAATAATAAATTTCAAAATTCCAGAAGTAAACATTGATGAAGAATATAAACATTCAAAGTATATTTGATTATAATCCAACTGAGAAGCGCTCGCAGAAGCTTTAATTAAATAATGTTGGTATGTTGATATTCTCTCAATATTTATCACATCATCAACAAATATTTATTACCAAATATACGCAATTTTGGAGGCGGGAATGGGTACCGCCGCCCCGGGAACCTTTATTGGATAACCAACACCTCTGCCATAGGTCACCCCAAGTGGTTCGCTAAGTTTGGTGATTTAGCAGGGGTGCCCGGGTTCATGGGGTGAGGTTTGTCTAGGTCGTAGAGGCGGATGACCAGGACACACTGAACCCCAGATTTCTACCCACCCCTTAAACCTTTTTCCTTCCCAAAACTCTCCTCCCCTTCTTTTCCTTAAAAAAATCCTCCACACAGCAACCCAAAGATGTCATGGGCCCTGAGGGAAATCATTTTCCTCAGGGACTTTGACATCTATGACATCCTATGACACAGGGTGTAGAGCTCATATTAAAAAAAAAAGTTATAATAGTTTGTCTGGTCTGTAGGTAGAAAAACATAAGATAGAGCAATTAAAATATATATTAAAAACTTAAATCACCAAAACAGCGCTATACAATTCATCCAATTATTATCACTAGTGGTCGCCCAATGGTCGAAATTCGACCATAATTGTAATGTTTTTTTATGTTTGACATTCAGTAAGACCATAGACAAATAATATTAAAGACAAACAATATTAATCTATTCTCAATTTGACCATAGACTCAATAAACAATAGAGTAAAGACGCGAGTGTGTGTGTCAAATACATGGTAGTGTGTGTAATGTTTTTGTTATTGATTTAATCTATTTTTATGCATTATTTTTAAAAAATATTAGCATTCTGCACTCCTCCTCCATATAAACTATAAGTGCGCGAAATTTCATACTCCTCCGTCCGCGCAATTTTCGTAAAAAGGGGTACAAAGTTTTGGCTTCACGTATTAATATATTGATTATCATTATAACATTGCTTGTAAATAACTGTTGTCATCAAAATCACCGTTACTTATTTATAGCTTTCACTAACCTGGGCCATGATTTAGTAACTGCCCGGTTTCCCATCACACAGACTGACCTTCATCCCTTCTTAATAACAGTCAATCGAGAACAAAGTACTTAATATTGTCAAGGGGTGAATTTATGTTCCGGTGAGAGGTCGTCCCCGTGATATAAAGTGGAGAACAATGAAATTGGTCCCAGGTAAACCCCAGGTATATAAGTATCCCGAAATTGGAAATTCATATTTTTCTAACGCAGATATAAACCCAGGTAGGAGAATAATGTAATCTAATATTGTGGAAATTTTCCAATCAACTTTCAAGAAAGTAATTTTTCAACGTTAGCACAGATGGTTATTCATCCTTTGAAAATTGATTACGATTTATCGCCATGGAGACGCTTATATTTAAAGTGTACACTGTACATTGCTATGAATTGGTGAAATTTTATTTATACCTACGTAGTTGCTTATTTCAATTTCTCAATCGGAAAATATGTAACGTGCGGCGTTTAATAATTAGATAATTATTGATTTTTTTTATCTCCGCCGCCCCATGAAACATTTTTTGGATAACCGACACCTCGGTCGCCTCGAGTGGTTCACTACGTTTGGTGACTAAGCAGGGTGCCTGGGTACACGGGGTGATGTTTGCCTAGATATTGGCGGTAAACGCACTTGCCCTTAAATGAATCTCTCTACTCGCCTTGCACCACAATGCGAGGGATGGATTCATACGTCCGTCACTCCTGGAAACACTGAACCCCAGATTCCTACCCACCTTTCCTTAAAAAAAACAGCCCACAGCTTCTCCAAAGATGGCAAAGGCCCTGAAAGAAATTATTTTCCTCAATGTAAAAAAGAGATTTGTATGGCTGATATTGACTGTACCTTGAACTTTACATTTTGAACTTGATAAAATATCTTGTTATCAGAACCATGCGTATCATTAATTATTTTTTATGTTATGTAGTAGGTACCTACGTAACGATCGTTTTCATCATCAGATACTGTATTTTTCATGTAATATCTTCACGCAACGAATGTTTTCATCACCAATTACTATATTTTTTTGTTATAAAGTACGTAACAAACGTTGCCATCGTCAATTACTGTATTTTTTATGTAATGTAGTACCTAGGTAACGATCGTTTTTATCATACTTTTTTCAATATTATTATAATTATTTATTAAGAACGCCATTGACAAAAATGAGAAATGAACTCTAAATGTTGCGTTGACATAAAAAATCCGTAAAAATGAGTTGTTTTGATTTAATGATGGCAATACTAACAGATTTTCCACTTAGAAGAATAGAATACTATATACTAAAGTACAATATTGTATAAGTATACTTTAATACTGTATAATGTAAAAATTAACAAAAATGACATTTGTTCCACACATTAATGAAGTTATTAATAAGGCTTTGAAATGTTTGGGATTTATTTTAAGAACAGTCAAAGATTTTACGTCACTTTATTCATTTAAAATTCTCTTCACTGCTTTAGTTAGAAGTAATTTAGAATACAATTCAAATATTTGGTCCCCATACTATAAAACACATCAATTAAAAATTGAGAGAGTTCAACATAAATTTTTAAAATTCATTAATTTCAAACTCTCTATACCCATTGAACAAATTGATTTTGATAATTTAATGAAACTACTTAATTTCACTGACTTATCGTGTAGAAGAACCAAGAGCGATCTGGTACTTTTATTCAAATTAGTTAATGGATCACTTGAAGCACCTGACTTAAAAAAAACTAATAACATTCCGAGTACCAAATCGTGACACGAGACTTCCAGAACTGTTCTTTGTTTATCCGCCAAAAACTAACTTTTTCATTAACTCCCCAATCCAAAGACTTCATAGGCTTGGTAATAAATTCAGTTCCGTTGATATTTTCATTTATTCTTTACCAAAATTTATATCAAAAATTTTTAAAATTCTGACAAATTTTATTATTATTATACTAATATTTAAATTTCTTTTTATTGTACTAATAATTTAAAAAAAAAGTTTAATAACTTATGTAACTATAATAACGGGTACATGTAAAAGCCTTAAAGGCGTGAATAAATAAATAAATAATATTATGTTTATTCCGTTTGAATTTTTATGATTATTTTTACATTTGAAAGATTTCAAAATATCCGCGCTGGCAAAGATAGCTACATATTTACCTAAAAAAGTAGGAAAAGCAAACTAGCGTGGCAATAACATTTGCGCATAACTTTCAAGCTTTTAAGGCAACGATAGCGAGGTGTTGAAAAAAATACCGGTATTACAAAATGTAGCATGGAGCGATCGTACGTCTTGTAGGAAAGAGGATAACAATCTTTTGGTACCTTTATTTATTTTCAAATGGAATTTTTTTAATTTCTATAATGTTGACTGTTCTATGATGTCCGACTTCTTCAGTCAGAAAACACAATTATGAATGAAATTTTTATAAACACTTCTGTGCATAAAAAAATAACCACGAAACTTGTTTAAGGGGAAAGTCTGGTACACTGGCTTTTTTCAACGAGTTTTATTACAAAAGATAAAAATAAATTTTTTAACGAAACTTTTGTTACTTGTAAAAGTACATATGAAAAAGAAAAAACCCTTGATTTATTTTATTTATTTATTATTTATTAACGGACTAACGTCTAATTTACAACAAAGTAACACGAAATTTGGGAAAATGTACTTTGTAAGAATAAAGAATGGTATATGAATGCAAAGACAAAGAGAAAAAAATTAAAATAAGAAGTGTCGAGTCAAGTCAAGACTTTGCTAAAATAAGAGTAAATATTGTTTAATGAGCGACAAAAATCATTACCAAAAAAATCGAGGACTTGATGTGAGTTGACCATTCTACACATTCTGGACAGAGGTGAATTATAACCAAAATTAGTAGTAATGGGATGAGTTGTAGTAATAAAGGTGAATCAATAAAACTTTATAATGTTGAAACTAATGAGATTAGATTTTTTCCGAGGGTCTTCTAAAGAAGAAGATTTAGAGTTTATTCAATTTCATTATGAGCAATTGCGTCGTTCTAATCCTAGCCACCTAGCAATCCCTTTTAGGAACCGATGTTGAACGGACTCAATATGACGAATACGGACAGCATTAAAAGGAGACCATATAACACAAGCATATTCATGATAGGGGCGAACCAAGGAGCAGTATAGAGTTCTAAGGGTATTTATGTTTTTTACTTCAAAAGTGATTCTAGTGATGAAACCATGTAGTTTGAGTTGTGTTTAGTTAATTGATAGTATGATTTGAAAATTTTTAAATAAATATTCAAATCAAACTATTTTCTAGATGCCGAAAGCGGAAGGCCCGACTAAATCAGTTGGAATCCAGGAATCCTTGGAAAGCAATTGAAACAAGAAATTTTTAAAAATTGTTCGAATATAGAATGCGCATGAACCACAAATAGTTGGTGATTTCAAAAATGGCGGACATTAAATTAAAAATGACGAAAAAAACGGTTTTAATTTTTCAATAAATAATGATCATTTGAAAATTCCATGAGTTGCGATTTCAGCCAACTTGAAAAACATAGTTTTCGCTTGTAACCGGGCCGCTTTGTTTTTCGGTCTACCTGTTTGGCACGCACCAACTATATTGAAAGGCTAAATTTGATGCTGTAACTTTGAGAATGTATTCTCGACAAATGTAGGAAGATTTGTAGGTAACAAAAAAGTCAACTTTTGGATTGGCTGGACCAGACTCCCCCCTTCATTAATAAGACCAATCGGTTTTGCTTAAAAAAAAGCATCATCAGGGTACAAAA
Source organism: Glyphotaelius pellucidus (assembly GCA_936435175.1). NCBI lineage: Eukaryota > Metazoa > Arthropoda > Insecta > Trichoptera > Limnephilidae > Glyphotaelius > Glyphotaelius pellucidus. The sequence continues at coordinate 28,940,624 of OW386547.1, forward strand.
CTAATCAAAAAATAATTTTGCGCTTATGTGTACATATAAAGAGGCTAAAAAATAAAATAGAATTAATGAACGGTGAAATAACAGAGAGAAAGAGGCAAAGCGTTAAACGAAGTGGTGATTGAGAGATAATGGGAAATTTATTGAGTTTATGGGAAATGTAAATTTATACATACACATTTATAAAAAACGTATATTTATATGTATTTCACACAAAGTTATAACATTCCCTAATATCCTTTTATCGCCTTTTCAGATGTCGCTTTATCTCTTTCTATTTAATAGGGCCATACCGGACGTCTAATTTTACTACTGACACTTAAGTCTTGTGGTTAAAAACAGCTAGCATTAATTTATTTTTATTTAGTTCTGCTAAATGTATCTATATTTTATTCTTAAAAGACTGAAATGCCAAACTGAATATACTAAAGTAATCAGGCAAATAGCTAATGGTGGGCATAATCATAAAGTATTACGACTGTGAAAAATAAAAAAAACATCGGAGGAGGGGTAGTGTTTCAGGCGGAGATACAGTTGACGATGTAGCAAGCGCACAGTGCAACAAACGCCTTGGTGTAATACTCTCTGCTCGGCCCAATTCCGAGAATTCAAGCCAGTTCTTGGAATTGCGTTGAGACAAAGGGCTGGCGACGGCTCAGGCCCGCCAGGGGCTTCTTAAATAGAGCCCTATAAACCGTAGAGCGGCAGAGATCCAGCAATCTTTGCTACATTAAGACATTTCTGCCTGCCCTGCTCTGCCCTCCTACGATTGACTAGTGCAAACTTTGGACTTCTTCTTTCTCCTGACCGACCCGCTCCCCCGAAGATTACATTACAATTGTTCAACCGACTTTCTCAGGGCGCAGGTTTTCCCCTACCTTCCTTTCTCCCTGTCTTCGACCTTCTATTCATTTTTCTCAACTTTTTCCCCACTTTTCCCTAGTTTTCCCAATTTCTCCCTTACCCCGATTTTACCCTTTTTTTACTTTTCCTCCCTTTCTTTCCCCATTTTTCGCTATTTTTCCTTTTTCCCACCTTTCTCCCTGGGCGTCAAAGCGGACAGCCGGTCCCTTTTCACTTCTCGCTTGTGCGGCCGGCGACTACAGTGCCTGTCCCGTGTATTATTTGTCTCTTTTTCTTTGTTACTTACTATAGCCTCCGTGGTCGAGGTGGTCGTGGTCGCAATCCGAAGGTCGCGGGATCGAATTCTGGCGGGCGAAAATAAATTTTAATTAATTCATTTGTGTTATTGCACAATTAATTCAGTTAAAATATATAAAGTATATTTGCGGCACGTTCCGGAGAAGAAGATACTTTTAAGATTCAGAATTAAAACGGTGCTTAAAATGGCTTAAGTCGTGTTTGATGATCAGATCTAAATTGCCAGGTACTTCCCCACCTTCAACTTCACCATCTTCCTCCCCTCCCTACCAACTTCAGCCTCACAACATACCCTGATTGAGAATGCCATAGTCTCACTAGCTCCAGACGTAAGTATCTGGGACTCTTGTGAGGTATTCACATAAAAAATATGTATATATACATTGTGACAAAATATAGCGTGCTTTCTACCGAAATTATACCATAAATATTATGGTAGGCGTACTGACGTAATGGTAGATAATGTAACACGTGTATCCTTTCGGAATGATATTATGCCATTGACGTTAGTTTAGTATAAAAGTCGATAGAATAATATCTGGGATGAGTTAGGCATAAGTATTCTAAAACGTGGGGATATTACGTAAAGTTTTTTTTTATCGGATTTGCAAGAAGCGTTATTACTTTATCTGGGGAATAGTCATTCTATGAATAACATAAAACTACGTACGAAAGCAGAAAATGAGTTTTTTTAGCTGTTATGATACAACGGGGGCGTTTATTTGTGATAGAAATGGTCCCATTCCAAAAATGTGATGTTTGCTATAAAATCGGGATAGCACTTTAAAGTCAAAACGGCAAAGAAAATATATATTATTTATGTTTACGTTTGGCACGGAAAAATCACCAATTTTAAATTGTAGAGTAACGGTGATACAGAATTACGACGCGGTTTATTTGGTTGTATAAAGTTAGATGAATAAATTAATGTTATTCCTTTAAAAAAACAAATAATGTTTGGCATTTAACCATCGACTAAGAATTTATTATCTTGACAGGGCTTGTAAGTATTTATTTTTTGTTTGAAACATTAACAGAGTGTTGACAATTATTTCAATAATAGAATTGACGTTGTTATGTACATAGATATATTAACACTCCAATTAGAAATGTTCACAGGATGAGTAATCAATTTTTAGTTGTTACTAAACGGAAATACTTGTAATGATAATAGAAATAAAGGTAATCAAAATGAAATATAATACACAGTAGTTTAAAAAATAATATATAACCAGCAGAAAAAGAGAAAAAAGAAAGAAAGAAAGGGTATGACAATAAAGTAGCTACATAACTGTCTTGACAGAATCTTCAAATTACCATCGTCATCATCATCACTCTTGGCTCTACAACTCCTGGTGGGTCTTGGCCTTCCTCCACTCATCTCGGTTTTGTGCCAACAGCTCTCTCCAGTTCAGAAGCTTCAAATTACCACTTGAACTAAAATTATAGGTTTAATTTATTTAACTAAAAATGTAGGTTTAATTTAATTTATGGAACCATATTATTTTCTGGAATGGAAGCATGGACGCTTACTGAAGAACTGATAAGGTGACTTGAGACATTCAAGATTTGTATCTACAGAAGAATACTCAAAATAAGCTGGATGGATGGAGTTACAAATGAAAATGTTATGGTTCGGATGAATAAAGAAAAATAAGTTATTAAAATAATAAAAATCCGTAAAACCTCAAATCTAGGACATGTGATGAGACATCCAGAAAAGTACGAGATCTTGCATCTTAATGCAGGGAAAGATTGCCGGAAGACAGGGCTTTGGAAGAAGGAGAACATCATGACTGAAAAACCTGAGACATTGGTTTGGCCAGTCTACTGTAGAGCTGTTCCGGGCCGAAGTAACCAAAATCCGCACAGCCAACATGAAAGCCAACGTCCGTTGAACGGACAGGCCACGAGAAGAAGAAGAAGAAACCATTTTATTACAGTTACCCATCACAATATTATGTGAAACTGGTTCAAGACTTCGCAGACCTCCGTGATCGAAGGATAAGGCTCTCAACTTGTCGCGGGTTGGAATCCCGGCGTGTAAATTTAGTTTTTAACAAATAAATTTTATCTGATCGTTTCGCAACTTATTAATTTAAAATAATAAATAGCGTATTTGCAGCACTTACCAGAATGGAAGATACTCTCAGTATTGCTCTGGTATAAGAGCACCATTCAGAATTGAAACGTTGCTTGAAATGTGTTTGGTGAATAGATCAGAAGAGCTGGTCACTATCCCCATTTACTTCACTTCTCATCACCTTCAGCTTCACAACATACCCCAATTGGGGTTGCCATGGTCTTAGTGCTTCCATATGGTAGGGAGCAGTTTTGAATCATATGAGGTATTCATATAAAATGAATACAAAAAAAAAAAACTAAAAAAATCAATAATGGACTTGTGTATGATTTTAAGTTTTCACGGCCAAAAGTATTTTTGTTATTTATTTTTGGGGTATTATGCCGTGTTGCGTTATATCTTTATTCAGCCAATTTTTTAGCCGATAGGGTATTTCAAAGAGCAGAAGCTCACTCATCTGCAATGATGGATACTGTAACGCTGTCCGAAACGTTGGTTAAATAAGGAGGTAGTGCAACACGGCATAACATCCTAAAAATATATAATAAAATGCTATAGACTTCTTGACAGGAATGAATTGGAGCAATCCACTTCCTTTGCACATCCTGGCGCACACAACGTATCACCATCACTTCTTATCTCTGAGTATTAAAAGAGCGCCATAAACTATGTTTTTCATACAATTATTTTTTCCAATCTCGGGAACACAAGTTAGTCCTATCGTTAATGTTTTATTTTCTTTTAGTTTGAAGGAATCTTTTTAGAAATTAAGTTTCCAGAGATCACGCAAAACATCAATTTCTTTTGTGAAATAAAACTGTAAAAGTGTAATAAATAATCTTTCTCAAAGATGTTATTCACCGTATTAGATAATGATACTTTCATTCGAAACCAAAGAAATTCGCTTATGTACGAAGATTTTCATAACACATAAAAAGTGTATTTTTTTAAAAAAGACTGGCGAAGCTATACGGAGCAACTTGCAAAAACTTGGTGTCAGGTCCATAAAACAGCTTTGAAGATGAAAATCTCCTACATATGATAAGACTTGTAACTTTTTCAGTTATGGTTTTATTGCATTATGTGACAAATTAATTTCTTTAGAAAATTATCGTAAAACATTTAAATATTTTTCCTGAACTTCGCAAAAAAAAGTTATACTTTGAATTAGAATGCGCATGAACGTTGAGAAAATGAAACATGAAATTGAAAGTTGTTGATTGCTAATTTTGATTGAAGTGTTTCGGATAAAAACTCTATGAGCTACGATTCCAGCCAACTTAAAAAATGTGGCTTAGAGAAAAGCGCATTTAAAGTTTTCGTTTGTAACCGGATCGCTCCGTTCTCTATGTACCTGCTTGGCGCTCACCGCTCCTAACTATATCAAGGTCGAATTAGATGCCATACATTTGGAAATGTTTCATCCGCATGTTAAGAAAGATTTTTAGATAACAAAAAAGGCGATTTGTTGGATCGGCTGGACCAGACTCCCCCCTTAAGCGAGAATTTAAACATTTCGCCATCTATATAAGGAGTAATTATTTTTAGCATTTTTTGTGGAATTTGATGTTTAGTTACAATTTTTACTTCGTTCAAACTCTTCCGCCAAGATTTTTGTGCCAAGAGTCAACAAAAATTGGAAGGATTTGTAAACTTACATATCGATTGCTTGTTAACACAATAATATTAGGTTTTATGCATATCGGAAACATTTACAATACGCATACAAGTTTTCGGTATTTACAACCTGCATATGTTATATACATATAAAGGTACTTTATGTGTCCAATGTCAATGATATAAAAAATGTGCTAACATTTCATTTCACTTCTATTACCTGCAAATTCCACCGCTTCTCACACCTGCAAACACACTCACACATACACATACTGCAACACATGGCACCCGAAAATTACCCAATTTACCTACCGCAAAAACGGAAACATATAATTGGTACCCACTATGAAATATTTATTTTGTGTAATATTGTATCACTTCCATTGTAGCCATGAACGATTGTAAACCATGTATGTACTGATTTGTTTCTGTATTATAGATAAATAGGTTTTAGAGACTAGGCTTAGTACAAGAACTCAATTTCATTTGTCAAGAGATATGAATATAGTATATTTATTATATTATTACCAATCCAGTAGAATCCATTTATTATGACTCCACCTATATTGACCAACCGCTTAATATGACGTAATTACACATCGAAGTTTGGTTTTCATATGAAATTCTTTATAATGACTTCGCTTATAGTGTCACGTCGCTTATTATGACCCATTTTTAATAAATTATATCCCAATTTCATGGAAAATTATGTCAGTTATAGTGACCGACATGATTCCTAACACCTTTGGAGGGTCACGTGACGCCCGACGACATTTTAATATGCTGTGTTTCTCTCGTCACGAGTCTTAATATGCTCTTTTCTCACGTCACGAGTCTTAATACGCTGTGTTTCTCTCTATTAAAATAAATACATACACTTATACCTAACAAAAACAGGAGGTTATTTATTTTCTACAAAATGCTTTGTATGACGTCCGCTTAGTATGACGTGTTTGTCATTTCCATTCGATGTCATTATAAACGGATTCCACTGTAGTATTAAATTCACTGCTTTAAATTTAGACAGCTGAGATTTAGGCGTGCTACTGTTTATCTAAAAGTAAATATACTGTGGGAACCAAAACAAAATTCCGTAAAACGCTCTCCGAGATAGAAGTTATTAATTGACCATTAAAACGTCGAATCCTGTGTAAGCACCGAGCATCTAGTCTGACTTTAAATTTATTATCTCCCAACAATGACGATGTACTAGAATAATCCGAATTTATTTCAAAGGACCTTGCCAATAAAGATAATGACCGCACGGTTAACAGAATCGCCAACAACGACTGCGGTCCCGGGAACAATAGACCTTTTGGGGACCCTAAACAGAACTGTAGAATTTAGTATTCATAAATATTTAATCAAAGTACCTACATACTTGGAATTCGTATTAAAATTCGCAAAACTTTTCCGAGCTGTATTATTTGGGTAATTAATTATGAAAAGATTCTCGTAAAAATTTTAAGGACTCAGTAAAAAACTGTAAATAGTACCCGTTACACAAATAATGCTTCGTACAACAATTTTATTAAAGATTTATTTCTGGTCCAACCAACTTTTATAGAAACGGGTTTTTACAGCAAGTAAAAAATAAGTAGAAACATCTATAGTAATAGTATTTTTACAAAAAAATATATGAAGCGCACAAATATATAAAAAAGGAGGTAAAGGATACAATTTTTTTAAATATGTAGGTACGCTATTTGTATTTCACTTTTGTTTTCTTGATTAATAAATGTATGCATGAAATGGAATCTTGAAAGTGGAAATTTAGCAACTTCCTGACATTCGATCGAGCTGAATCCTTACATATAGACTGGTTGTAGATGACATTGCATTCTGTTAACTTTTGATGGCAATCAAGCGAATACACGTGGACATTCTAACTGTTCTAAAACGGGAATCCTCCTAGTTGAGCAGTCAAAACATTTTATAAATAATGTCGGTATAAAAAATGCGTTATCTTGTACTAGGTAGGTATTTAAATAAATACGCAAATTAAAAAAAAAAAAAAAAATATACGCATTTTCATGAAATTCTAAGAAGGTAAAGCACTAAATATATGAAATAACTGTCGATCTAACTAACTCCTGATTTGGCCCGGCCGGTAGCGCGGTTGATACCGAATACTAAGTAGGAAGGTTCAAACGTCAGTTAAACCAAAAGTACATTTTTTTATTAAGATTTTAAAGGATATTTGAAAATAGATATACTACAGCAGTGGTTTCAAACTTTGGTGGTGCGCAATACCGTGGAACGAATGTAGGTTTCATTAATTTCGCATATAGAATCACTGGTTAAAATTGCCCTAAGTCGTGTTACGTATAAAATTGCATTAATTGAATTTGCGTGACTTGATTGTTAAATTCACGTAATAATGAGAGTATTGAAAAATTACAAATTAAACATGTCTTTCATCACACATGTACACAAGATAGATAAAGTGTACGGGGTACAACAAATTTAATTTGTCATAAGAGTTGACAACCGCTGTACTACAGTAAAAAAACGTTCCTTTTTACAGATTGATTTTATCTATTGTAATAATATCTTAATATACTTGATAACTTGGATTTCTCATCAGGTTCGTTGCGTAGTGAGTTCTGTTGAAAATGTCTTAACGATAAAAAAGTTATTTATTATATTTTTAAAAAGTATTTCAGTTACTTACCTAAAGTTTGTCGAAAATATTTTGGCTTAGGAAGTTTTTATTACTGTTTTACGATAAAGGCCAAAATCTATAAACCATCGAATGCAGGTATTTACAGCATTTCAAGCAATCGGCTCTCTCGGGGGGAAATATCACTAAAATGCGCTATTAAATTTTATGTTATTGTTATTATTCAAATCTATCAAACTAATAAAAACTTTCAGCGGAAGGTTCAATAGAAATAGGTCATTGGAAGTTCTAGCGATAAAATTTGATTTTGATTATTCAATACTTTAGATTACTTAGAAGCCTACCAGTGTAAATATCAATAAAATATAAAAAGTTTATTGTTAGGTATTACAGTCAATTCGCCTTTTTAGAATGACTTAACGAGTAAAACCTCAATAATAATAACCTTGTAATATTTAAGCATTGAAGTCAATATTAGCGACTCTCACAAGAAAATTTGAAATAGAAAAAATCAGAAAAAATATACGGTTGCACCTAGGAGTTGAACCCAGGACAATATACATGCTGGGGCACTGCTCTAACCACTGATCTAGTTCGAGCCTTTAAATGTATCATACTTTGGCTAAGAACTACCAACATTATTTTTATTTTCTTAACTCTAAATTTTTTAGGCTGCAATATTTATGAGGTTCTAATCTCGTGGGTTCAATTCCCATGTACGACCGTTTTTGTTTGTGATTTTTCTGTTTCAAATTTTCATTTGAGAGTCCTTATAATATATATTAAATATTTTTTTTTACTTTTCCTTAGTTCGGGCCATAGCCGCATTTGCTTGAGAATTAATTTGTTTTTCTTTTTAAGATAACTAGGAGGATTGAAATCGTCTCAACCAGGAAGCGCAATTTTTTTGGGACCCCCCACTTCAACACCCTGTCCTTTTTGAATTTTGAATTTTTTTGTTTGTATTTTTTAATGTTTAATTGATATTTGATAAAATAGTTTTTTTTTGTAAAAATATTGTTATTATTTTTTATTGCACCCGAAAAAATACCTACAATTCATGCTTCTAGACTAGAATATCTCTTTAGAAGCATGAATTGTGGGTGTTTTTTCAGATGCGATAAAAAAATACCAAAAAGATTTTTAGCAGCCATTACTTTATCAATATTTATTAAAGATTAAAGAATACATAAAAAAAAAAAAAAATCGAAAAAATTAGAAATTCAAAAAGTTACAGGGTGTTGAAGTGGGAGGTCTCAAAAAAATGGCGCGCCCTGGTTGACACGATTTCAACTCTCCTAGTAATCAGAAGAAAAAAAAACAAATTAATTCTTAATCCTAACAAATGCGGCTATGGCCTTTACCTCAGACAAGTAAAAAATTTTTTTTCACAAAATGGCGGCTGTCTGAAATAAAAAGTAATTTTTGCACTCCTTTTTTTGACTTTTCAGAATTTTTAAAAAATAGTAAAAATTGAAATTTTGTAATAATTTCTGAGAGAGGCGATAAAGCAACGTGTAGAAAAAAACTCACACTAAATTTCAAGCAAATTGGTATCGTAAAACTTGAGATATCGTGTCAACCGTCTCGAAAAAAGTGGTTTCGAGAAACGTTTAAAGTTTTGCTCTATTATTAAGATTTTGGTTAGATTCCGTCTAAACCGCGACATTAAAATCGTTATAACTTTTAAAGTAAGGTGAAATTCGAAAAATTCTTTTACGGAGATATTTTTGAATATTAAAACATTGGAAATATGAAGAAAAAAAAAAAAAAAATTTTTCTAGACTAGAATACAGCCTTAATCTAACACTATCTAGATTGCATATAGTTCGAAAAGAATCTTGAAATCATTCATAAGATTCTAAAGATTTCCAATAAAAAATATGCATTTAGAAAATTAGAGCAGAGCTTAGGCAAGGGTAAAATCTTAAGTTCCACTCCTACATGCTACCGTACCTTTTTCTGATTTTTCTGTTTCAAATCGTTTGTGAGTCGCTAATATTGCCATCAATAATCCTATTTGGTTGAATTAATAACCATTTTGCAAATTTTGGACCGATACGGTTATTATTTCCGCCATTAATGATTTAATGGTTTAAAAAGAGAACATTTTATGAATTCAGTCGACATATTGATACTGAACTATTGTAGTAATGGTTCCATGCCAACTGAGAATAAAGTTAACTCAACACTCATTAAAATCTATGAAAAAAATAATTTTAAATTAGCTGATAACCCTTGCCTAACGTAACCTATACAACCATTTTTTTTATCAATCTAAATGACTTATCTGAGATGGTTCAGAGTTGGTTTCATTCCGAGTTGTCCGGTCACCGTTTTCTCCAAAGTACTATTTTTTTCCTTTGGAGGAAACAGATATATCTTACCACGGTACTGTCACACATGCTCATTAATGAGCATGCTCATTACCTCTTTCACTTGCGAATCAATGAGCATGCTCGTTTGGGCATGACACACATACTACTAGGTATCATTTATTCATTAATAGCAAGAGAGCATGCGACTAATAAGCTGCGGAGACATAAATTGCGTTTCATTTTCTTTATGTGAGGGATATGTATGATAATGAGTGTATGCTACCTTTGGGAGGGTGCAGACATACGTTCACCGTTTGTCTCATTTTCGACTGTTGTTATTTAATGTTTAAAAAAGAGCTGCAGCATTACAATATGTTTAAGAACAAAAGCAAAAACTTCAGCGTATTGATATTTAACATTTTTGAATTTTTAGAATTCACTCGCACTTCAATATTATCCTTGTAACTATATTCCATATTTTCAAAATTATCGTCACGCCTAGTAAGTAGGTATTGTAGGGGCCTACGGAGACGTCACGGTGCGTTGTGTGAGAAAGATGCAAGAAAATGATTACTTTTTTTTTCCTTTGGAGGAAACAGACCTACGTATATTGTGTATCTTATCTTTTGAAGGAGCTGCAGCTTTATTGTGACAACGAACGTATGTTTATTTCCTTTTTTGTGCCGTAAAGGTACCGTTTTAATAAAAGCGCCCATTAAAATATGCTCGCAGTTATTTGAATCAGGAACAAGTAAAGTCGTGCCTATCGTTAAATACGTACGTTTTAACTACCACATTCCCAAACATCATTTCAAGAGTTCTCATATTACTCGTTCATACGACTCATTGCATGTGAGTAGTTAATGCCATTCTCACAATGGGGAACATTACAGAGTATATCCTCGTGAAACCATTATAACCGTACCCATTGTATGAAACTGTTTTATTGTACTAGTACTTAACGATAAGACGATTAATGGCAGAGATACAAGCATGGTGAATTATGCATTTATGTACTATTTTGCTTTTCACAATAAGCATATTATTGTGAAGAGCCTATTCATTATTTACCAAGCAAAGATGTTATTAACTCTACTGATGTTGGTACCGAGACTGTTGCGGTAATAGACGTTACACGGTGATAGAACTAATACAATGAACAAAATGTCACGTGGCAGATATGTCGCATAATATTTTGACAGAGATGATTACATAACATAGGTATCACGGGAATGTCACATTGTGTTATCTAGTAAAAAGAAAAACAATAATAATTTAAATTCTATTGCTTTTCTTATGAGAGGAAAAACAAACGCATGTTCTCAGCCGCAGGTAAACAGCTTATCCATCACTTAATTCCTCTCCATCGATCCGGAAGTCACGGGTTTAAAACCCGGCGCACAGTGTGCGAAATGAAGAAAAAACACGAATTAATTGTTTGCTGACTAAATATTAGTGCAATTTTATTTTTTTTGATCTTATTAATGAATTATTACTATTTTGAAGTAAAAAAAATTTTTTTTTTTGTTGTTTGTCAAAAAGTTGTTCTTCAAACCTCACAATGTAACTGCGGCTTTTTCTCCGTTTCTTCATAAACTGTAGTGAAAAATTCTTTACGTTTTGTAAAATGTAGGGCTCAAAATGTTCAAACCTGCTTTGTGGTATTTTTGTATTATGTAATTAATTAAAAACTCATTTGATTTCACAGAATTGGCATTTAATATACCTCATTCTTTTAATGCCTCGATTAATTCTCTCCGGGAAATGCATATAAGGCCTTCCTGAAAATAACAAAATTGTTCAAGGGAGGACAAAAAATGATCACAATTTATATATGATATAAAAGATGAAACTTTAGTCTACAATATGTATATACTCATAAATGGGAGCAAACGATTTTTTGTTTCTAAATGCTAATTGAAATAAGCATTTTAACAGCAAAAAAATACAAAAATAGTGAAACATTAGACGTTAGTTCAAATCTCACACACATGTGTTATTGATATATAGTTTAGTGAATGAAATAAAAAATATCTAGAAAAATGTCATACATAACAAACTTTTGTATATATATCTAAACATCACTCAATACACAACCGTCTCTGCCCACGCGTAGGAGCGAAGTGTAAAATGCGATGCCGAACATCAAATTTACGACACAATTTGAGGCGTTGCCAAACTTCCGTCGAGCGCTTTTGAGAAATTTAAATAAACACATAAAACGCAAAAACTATTGTACTACACTAAAAAAAAATTTTTAATTAAAAACATTAAAGTTTGCAAAAACCACTTAATTCGGGTTTTTTCTCCATTTCAAATGTTATTACATTGATTTCTGCTATTTTACAATTAATTCATTTAAAATAATCTAAGGAATATTTGCGGTGTGTTTAAGAGTAGAAGATACTCTCAGTATCGAAAGTATTGCTTGAAATGGTTTTAGATGTGTTTGGTGACTAGATCTGAATAGCCAAGTCTTCCCCACTTTTCACTTCCCCACGTTATTCGTCTACTCACTACCTTCACCCTCACAACATACCCCAATTGGTGATGCCATAGTCTTACTGGCTCCAGGCGGTTGGAAGCAGTTGGGACTGTAGTGCGGTATTCAATTAAAAAACATCATAAATTTAATGAATATTTTGCTACGTTACGAACAAAAATGTTATACAAAAACCTGCAAATAATTGGGTAAGTTTTGACAAAAAAATGTTTTTGTGTCGTGAATACTAACTTCTCTCGTAAAATAAGGGTTTTCAGAGCTCCTTAAAGTTAACATAAAAGTATACCTAGATAAGTTTATTAACAAAATATTGCATTCATAGAATAATATGAAACACGATATTATAGATGTACAACACTCAGGTTTTGTTTGATATAAAACATTATATCCGCTAACCCGAAAATTAGCACAGCCACGTAAAGGTATTTTCGTGGTATTTCATTCCACTCATCTATGGATTCGCTCTTAGTTTTTGAGTTTGCGTCCCAGTTTCAAACTTTAAATAGAATTCACAACAAACGGAATGGCCCCAATAATATTATTGTTAGCGTTTTTCAAAAAAAATGTTTGTAAAAATATGGTGGACAGTTCAGAAAAAGGGGTGGAGAACTTTAAAAATAAATTATAAATACACAAAATAATGTTTACGTAAGTCAATCTCAAGTTGATTTTGTGACCAATGATTTAGACAAATAATTATAACTCGCGAAAGCATTATCATTCACATTATTTGTGAAAAAAAAACCTGCTAAATGTATAAAAAAAAATACATTCTACGAGTATATCACTCGTGTATTTAAGTTAATAATAGTTTAAAAGCGCTGAAAATATTTATTATTATTATAATATAGGTACTAGCGCAACCTCGTGAAAAATTATGAGACCTGAGCTTATTTCTCACAATAATACCCAAAGAATTAAAACAAAAGGAAAACAAAAAGCAAATATTAAATAAAAATAATTTTCTGTTAAAAAAAATATTTCAAACTCTTGTACTTTATCGTTTTTTTTTATATTCTTGACACATCAGTTCCAAATTGGAAAATATCAATTAAAATATTTTCCCTTCTTCAAATATATTCTTCTGCAAACGTATTTTGTGGCACCATTGTAATTAAAAATAATTAACGCTTAGTTTAAAATAATTTATTGTTTGAAAACAACCGACATGTTTCGTAAGCATTGCTCATAATAAAGTCTATTAATAATAATATCTAGTGGTCGCCCAATGATCGAAATTCGATCACAATAAATTTTAATTGTACGTTTGAACATTATTAAGGTTCTATTGCCAATAGAACTTTTATAATCATAGATTTCACCAAGGCTACACTGTTCATTTGCCTATTTTTAATGCATAATTTAAAAAAAAAATTAGCATTCTGCACTTCTTCTATATATAAATTATAAATGTGCGAAATTTCATACTCCTCCGTCTGCGCAATTTTCGTAAAAAGGGGTTCAACGTTTTTGCTTCACGTATTAATATACTGATGATGATTTTCGGAGTTGGCAAATTATTTATTGATGACAAACCATTGATGACGTACATTTGATAATAATAATCGTGTAGAGATTTTGTAATCCATTTAGATAAACCTCAAATGTTCGAAATTAGGAAGAGTATGAAGAAGAATAGAGAAATATTATTGAATGACTTTGATTATCACCCCCTCCCTTTGCTCCCGCTTATCCTTCTCCCACCTAGATCTTGAAAAAGTTAGTATTTTTCGCGATGGAATTTTGTACTTAATTCTATGACACAATATTGGAGTTCAACGGAAGTCAAAACTAGCCAGCAGTATTGGTACAAGACATAATTTTAGCTCCTGCAATTCAGCAATTGTGCGTGGTTATTCAGTGGCTGATTTTATTCAGTCCATAAGTACTCCACGTAATCGAGGTGTTGTCATTTTTCTACGCCCCGGAAAAGCTGACGCTGTAGCCAGCCGGCTACTGACGTCAGCAACATTCTTCAGCAAAGTATGGAGCCACATCAATAGTCTGACTCCTACCTAGCTAATAAATAATTTTAAAAATTACCTTACTTTAGGTATTTGGGTGTGAATGTACAGTAACTACTGCATTAAAAAATAAATTACATTCAACACGCAATCCTAAATACAGGTAGGTCCCTTTCAACTATCTTAAAAGGAATGGATGCGAGGCCTTATTGAAACAAAACTTTATTTTTGGATATTAGTTCTAAATACCTCAGGTTTGGTTTTGAAACGAAAATATGTTTAGTTCCTACCGGGATGTCATTTATCTAGTTCCCAACTCTCCCCAACCATCAATTTGTTGGAAGAGTATTTAAAATTTGGGACAATGAAGTGGGGAAAATAGCGAAAATTCGAGTGCACTGGAACTACCTTGGAAGCGAACTTGGTGTTTTTCGTTCACACAATCTCGTTTTTAAATTAAAAAGAAGGAATTCGATCATCTTAAAAAAAACAAGATCGTTTTGTACTCAATCGATTTGTTGTTGCGATAATTACCTCGAGGTATTGCTCGATGGAACTGTATAACTATATAGTGGTTGCGTTGTGTGGTTTTTTTCACAAAAGTACAGTGATAAGTAATTGGTCATTCCATTTTCATTATAAACTTTGTTTCTTACTACAAGTATTCCAGCTAACACAATTTCGTCTCGTTTCATTTTTAATATTTACTGTCCATTTGAAGTGCATCTGAAGCAGTTTGGATGTAACATTGGGCAAATAGACTCGCCCACAACGCACTTCTGTGGTTGTATCTCTTCAACTGTTTCAAGACAAATAAAAGTACCCTGATTTGGCTAGGAGGGTTTTACCGTAACATTTACAGTTACCTGCCTAGCTGCTCAAAGAGGATGAATTTATTTCCATTCCGAAGAGATATATTTTTAAGGGATAATCTTGACACTGCTCCAGGAATGAAATGCTTTATCTCCGAAATACGATTTACCCCTGTCAACCTTCACTCTACGTGCCACGCTGACGTAATTGAATTAATTTCGGTGTTACAGAACATTAGTAACTTGTGCGCGAAATTCCATCTAGAAAATTATTCCTTATATCTGAGTCTGCAATGAGCTCGCTTGAAATTCACTAAGCCACGGGGCCTCAGCAATAAATTTTATAATAATAAGACGAAGTTTATGTGGTTGGCTGCTACCCATGCCTTAGTGGGCGTAGACGAACGAAGCTCATTATTATAGAAATATAATACTAATCGAGTGTTTTGGAATTCTTTTAGTAATAGTACTGAATATAAATATAGCACTGTTTAGTATTATTTCACTTTAAGTGTGCTTAAATTTCACTCCAAGTACACTTTTGATATACTATTGGGTACCATAATAAATGAAAATTTATTTTTGTTAAATTAAGCAAACACTTTTGCACAGTTGCTTGACATACAAGTGAAAGAAGTTTTTTGTTGAAAACCAGTTTATTTTATTTATATACGTCGACTGGTTTTGGTTGATCTCAACATTCATCACGACAATAAACGTTTAAACTAAATTATAGTTCGTGGGAATATTATATGGTGAATAGAAGATTAAAAAAAAGCAAGTAAGAGAACGAGAGAAATATAGAGACTGTTTGATGGTGGGGTAGGAAGAGGGGTAGGCCAAGGGCGGAGGTTACATAGGAAGAAGAGAAACAACTTAAAAATCGATTGGTCTGTTTATTCTAATTTGTTTAAAGTTTGGCCATTATTTTTATTTGATTTTGTCATTATTAATGCTTCTAAATTATTAAAGGGTTACATGAGGTTCGAAGTTTCGAAGAAAGCATATTTTATCTATATTTTTATTTCAAATAGTAAATGAATTATTTTAAGCTTAAAAAAATGCAACACTTAGATAATATTTTATAAAATTTTCAACAAAAAAATAGAAAATTTTAGGTGGGTGGCCTTTGTTTCCGGGGACCCCTTAAAAACGTGTCTTTGCGGTGGACAGGATAACTCATGATAACTTCGTGAGAAAGAAACATATTTTTTTCTGTTGGTAGATTAGTGTAGCTCGTATTGTTTAAATGTTACACGTGCTTAAAATTTTAAATAATAAAAATCATTCATTCGTATTCTTATTACCTTTTTAATGTTTTGCTTGGACTTTTGAATTTCTGTTAAACGTTTGCTCAGATTTAATTTACAATTTGGGAGGAGGGAATAGGTAAAGCCGCCCCGGGAACCTTTATTGGATAACCAACACCTCTGCCATAGGTCACCCCAAGTGGTTCGTTACGTTTGGTGATTTAGCAGGGGTGCCCGGGTTCATGGGAGGAGATTTGTCTAGGTCTTGGAGGCGGATGACCAGGACACACTGGACCCCAGATTCCTACCCACCCCTTAAACCCTTTTCCTTCCCAGAATTCTCCCCTACTTCCTTTCCTTAAAAAAAACCTCCACACAGCATCCCCAAAGATGACATAGGCCCTGAGGGAGATTATTTTTCTCAGGGCCTCCCGTGTGGTGCCCGGGTTCATGCGGGGAGGTTTGTTTAGGCGGATGACCAGGACACAATGAACCCCAGATTTCTATCCACCCCTTAACAGGTTCGCTGCCGGTGACTCCGGTCGGAGCCATTCGGTGTCTTGCACTGGGTGCCGGCGGCTCCGGCCGGAGCAATGAGCAGTATATCTGCACAAAAATGAGTTTCCTGCCGGCACTCACGGCAGATGGTTTTTTTTTGTAACTGGCGACGTTGTTGACAATTGTACCAACATTTTACAAGAATTGGTTTTCAAAAAAAAATTAGGTTATTGTTGTAAAGTGCCATTGAAAAAAGTAAACGATAATTTGTGTTATTTTTAATTTTTTCTGAAAGGATAAAGTGCAAGAGATGCCAATTATACACGAAAAAAGGAAGATGAAGAAGGATTCGATCATGATTTGATTTGACCACTGTATTGATTGCACAGATAAACCTGGTTTGTGCGTTGAGCGCTTCAATGAGTTTTATAAATATTTTTTCTTTATTCATGAGATGTATATTACTTTCTTTATTTTATTTTATTTGATTTGCTCCTTGTATTTTAGTAATTATTTGTACAAAAGACAAAAAAAAATTTTTGTCTATTTTTGTTAGCTTTTTTTATCAAAATAAAAAGGAGTGCGACTTTTTTTTACATTAACTTCACACAGGAGGCCCTGAGGAAAATAATTTCCCTCAATGCCTGTGTCATTGGGATATTGTGTGGAGGATCTTTTTGACCTTCGGATTGTGAGTCAAGAGCCCTACCCCTCGCCCACGGAAGGTGTCAAATTACTAATGTTTATGAGAGGATCGTAGTCTGAAGGGTTTTACATGTGTTTCGTATAATTTCTAAAATTTCACTGATTTAAGTCCGCTTAGTTGTTTCCAAACAACATAACTATGATTTTGTTAACTGTTGTGTGCTTCAACATAACTTTCTTTTTTTATGCGCGCCATTCAGTCGGTTGATGTCCTAGCGGAGCGCTAGTGATCTCGTTCGAGAGGCGAAACTATAAAAGTTTTGTCCCGACGCAGTTTGGTCGCCATCATGCGTTGGAACAGTGAGGAGTGTGCGTTTGCCGTTGAGGCCTAATTTTCGAACGGATGTTTGCGCCTTTATCAAATGGCGAAGAAACTGTATCGGGACAAGACTTTATAGTTCCGCCTCTCGAATGAAATCACTAGCGCTCCGCTACAACATCAACCGACCAATGGCGCGCATTTTAAAAACGAAGTTATGCGGCCGTACCCTGCAGTTATCTCACGCTAGTATCAGTTTTTTTATTTATTTTTTTTATTTTGAATGTAATAACGAAGTATTTGATATCTTCGATTATTGTGGCGATTTATTCGAGCCACGCAAGTGGGTACTTTATATTTATGATTTTGAAACGTGATTAATACAATATTCTTGCGAACTACGGTGGATGGAATATAAGAACCCTTAATCTTATTCAGTGAACTTAAGTAAGTAGCTTGAAGTTTTTGAAAACCAATTTCCAAATTGATATCTCGCTTTTGATATAAGATTAAAGCGAAGAAAAAAATAATTAATTTGATTGGAAATACTGAAAAGGTAATGGTGATTCAAAAGAAATTATTCCCTACTTTAAAAGGAAAGAAAATTCATTTCATTATCGTTCTCCTACCAAGTACTTCCCCACATCCTCTTTTCCCGCCTCCTCCTTTCCCACTACCCCCGGCCGCAAAATATAACCCGATTGGTGTTGCCATAGTCCCACTGGTTTCGGACGGTTGGAAGCTGTTGGACTCTGAGCGGTATCCACCCAAAAATGCCCTTTCTGATTGAAAATTATGTGAAACCGAACATAATCTTTGAATTTCATAACGAAAAATAATATAATCTAAGATATAGAGAAAAGTAAGTACGGCAAGGACAAGAATTAAGACAGATGCAAAAGTAAAGTCTCACATTCATTTACCTACCTCAATTCATAAAAACGTTGATCGCAAAGCAAGGGCATAAATAAGGGGTTAAAATCGGAATCAGTATTGCGTAGGAAAAAAGAGAATAGTAGTTAATTGTAGATTAAATTATTGGAAAATAAAACAAAGTTATTTGCAACATATTTTATTTAAAAAAAATTCAATCAATTTTTGAACTCCCCTCTTTTTCCCCTTACACCTTCCCAGGATCGAATCCCCATCCCCCTTAGGGTCGGACCCCTGATATTTTTTCAAAAATTCATCTCCAATTTTCAGGATATGAAACCTCAGCCATAAATCTTGCTGATGGCTCTCTAATTGGTCGGCCTTTTGGTGGTGCTGCCATCATACGGCAGGATTCAATTTCTGTTGACATAGTGGAATGCTCTGAGCCAAGAATGGCGGCGATAAAACTAACTGTCGACAGTGGTAAAATGTTAATTTTTCATCTTATGTGCCAACCAAGAAGCTGAAAAATCTTGAGAAATTCACAAACTGCATAAACGCTGGAATCAATGAAGGTGTTCGTAGAGTTCGATTACTTTGGTTGATTTCAAAGTAGATCTCAACAGTATTTTCGGCCGAGATTTAAAAAAAAAATGCATTGATTTTAGCTACGTTTTCAACAACACGAAGTTAATGAACTATGATTTATTTATATATGCCAGTGATGTCTACAGCACCACACGCTGGTTAGATCCCTGTGTCATCACAAAATCACTAAAAATGCTATAACTAACGTTGATGTCCAGTGTGGTGTGATCACTTACCAATGATAAGATATCTCAATATTCAATTTTTCCCTATCTTTCTTAAACCGTTCATTGATAATTTGAATAATTCTTCTAGACCAGAGGTTCCCAAACTTTTTTTTCTCGTAGACCACTTTCAAAATTTGACTGGTTTTGGTGGACCCCGTGCTGCTACATTTCTATTCTATCATTTCTACCATATTCCCAAAACTCGACACGCGTTGTACTGCTGAATATTGAATATAACGCTGGAGCTGAGGGAGGGGGGGGGGGGACGCGTAATGTGATATGAGACGGGGGGCGGGATGGGATATGGGCATGGGATGGGTCGCAATATGATAATTTTTCACCGAAATACTAGTGTACTATCATCTGCCTACATTGACAGGTAAAGCCAAGCCAACATTTTTGTTCTTTACTATCGAAACCAGATAAATTTTCGTGGACCCCCACTTACAACTTGTGGACCCCCATTTTTTTATCACAACTACGTGGACCCCCGTTGAGTCTCCCGTGGACCCCTGGGGTCCACCTGGACCACTTTGGGAATCACTGTTCTAGACGCAAACCGAAATCTAATGTTGAAATAAGAAAATATTCTAGAACTATCATAAATTCAAGATTTCTTCCAATCAGAAATCCCCTTTATAAAATTGTTGTAGACGCTTAGCGAAATCCTTCTACTACCAAATTTAATGACAAGAATTGGAAAAATAGGAATTATATGGTTGCAGCCAAGTATGCAGAACCGAGACGCGCCGAGGTAGGAAAACCACTCTCAGTACCGGTTGCCGAAAACAGGAAGAAATACCGAATGATTTTCAAAGTAGCTCTGAAAAATTGACAACTGACAGAAATTCAACAGCGTAAGCTTGATATTACCACCTCACTAATAAATAAAGATTTCCATAAATTTTGGCAGAAAACTTATTCAATAATGAAAACTAATGCGACAACTCCTTTATGTATCAATGGGGTAAGAGGAAAATATAATATCGCCATAAAATTTCATAAATCTCTGAAAATAAATTTATCTTTAAAAACAGAAGGTAGTACTACCACCATCAAAAACAATATTTTGAAAAGGAAAAATCAGAACTGGGTCCGTTCCAAGATGCAACCGAATCAAGTGCTGATTTTCCTATTAAATTTTTCGTTTGTGTGTCGCAAATATTGTCTACAATAATTAAATATTAGAATTTGAGATTTGACTCAATAGGCTGTTCCAAATTAGTGCTTTTGAAAATGAATACATATTTATTCATCAGGAGTTTTATTTTTTTTTTCTTATATTTATTTTTCTCCTTTATTAATTTTTTTATTAATTTATTCATTTTTTATGACATTTTTTTTTCTCCCAAATTGAAGGTACGTTATTTCTATAAATGATTTTTTAATCAACGCTGGGCGCCTGTTGATATAACCGTAATATAAAATATCCTTTTATTTGAACAGTTTCTAAAAGTACCACAATTATTTCTCATAATTTTTCAAGAATTAGGGTTTTTATTTTCTCAGCTTTTTGTCTGATTTTTTATTCCTAGAAGAGAAATAAATAAAAGGTTTTGCGTTAAATTACATAAAATGTTTGAAAAATTTTGGCTTCTTCAAACATTCAAACAGACTGCTAAATAAATTATTCTTGTTTGAAAATACTTTAATCGAAAATAGTTTAAATAGAAAATAGTTTTATCAAATCTGATTTTTTATTCCTAGAAGAGAAATAAATAAAAGGTTTTGGGTTTAAGTTACGTAGAATGTTTGAAAAATTTGGCTTCTTCAAACAGACGGCTGTATCAACTACTTTTGTTTGAAATACCTGAGAACTCGTATCGAAAATTTCAACAAAATTATTTTAACCTTCCAAGCAATTTTATAAATATATTATATAAACAAACATATTGCTGAAATAAAATTATTCTAATAAAAAAAAAAGCTTTCAAAATTTCAGTAATCGATGTTGATAAAAGACGAAGTGGCAAAGAACGAAAATGTTTAAATATTGAAATATTTTTAAGGGCTCAAAACCCATTACTTTATTCCAAAAATGGTACTAAAATATTCATCCGTAAAATATCCAATCCAATTATACAAAAAAATGCTCTGATCGAAGAGTAGGTCCTAAAGATTTTATTACTTTTGAATGATCTCGGGCGTATTCAAAGGGCTGATTTACAGATGAATAAAATTTTGATAGACTTGTGTTGAATTGAAAACACCGAAAATAAAACTTTACTGTGTTATCAAAACCAAACTAGGAAAGCTGATTTAATTTTGAATCGCCTTGTTCGATCTGAAATCAATGTCTACCAAACGGAATGTCGTGTTGATATCCTGAACATCATGTTCCCTTCGAAATTCAATGAGATCCGAAATTCTCATCTCAGTTCATGTATTAATGTTCCACATAATTTGACATTTGAAGATATATTTTGCTTTTTCATTCGAGAGCTCCTACTTTTGTTGATCAATCATTCAAAATTATTTTGGCTATTGGGTTAGTAAAATCACTATTTTTGATTAGTCTTTACCATGAATCGGTCTACATTGCGAATACCAAAAGATATGCTATGGATAAACTGAAGTATTCCGCACAATTTTGCTAGAGTAGAATTAAAATAAAATTGATAATTAAGTTAAAAAAATGTAAGCGTCAATTACGAAAAAAACCGAAAATTATGCACCCAGGTTTTTGAAAAACTATTAAAAAAATTTAGATTTACGGCAAATACTATTTGTGGCAGTCTAACAAAAAAGTAAAAACCGCTTTTGCGAGACTCTGCTTGTATTCCTGGCTTTGGCACCTCTGGGACTCGAACCCAGGACCTCTCGCTTTCCGGCCGAACGCGCTGTCCACTGCTCCAAGGTGTCGATATCCAATTCTGTTATTTTTAACTGTAACATTCTTCGACTAAGTGCCACCCGTATTATTTTCATTTTCTTAACCCATATTTTATTGGCCGCTATCTTTATGTATGATTGCAAGATTCAAACCCGAGCTAAATGCAATCTCGAAAGCGTCTGGATAATTTTTTATCCATTTTATTTAATATGCGACATCTATTGACTTTTCTGCAAGTCTAGGATGAACATTTTTATTTTAACTTTATAAGTAAAACCTCAAATTGTAATATTTAATTAAATTAAGACAATATGAGTGAAACTCAATCGAAAATCTGGAATCTTCTTAGTCGAAGTATGTTACAGTTAAAAATGACCGAATGACCTTTTTTAACCGAAGATGGACCCGTAAAGCTAGGAAGGTATGGTACTTATCTTAAGTAACGTCAACATTGTACGAATAACGGTTGAATTTATAGGATTTAATGTAAATTCAGATCGTAAACAACCCATCCGTTAAGGAGAGAGTAACGCTTATTGAATCCTGTGTACTTTCATGGTCAAGTGAATAGCTGAACTTTAGGACCATCGACAATATTGATATACGACTTGTTCTAATAAAGATATTTTGTTTCAATTGTGTATGTAGGCGCTGGAAATTTTTTATCAAAAACTGACAAGAGTTAATATTGAAAAATTACTGAAATTTTTCAATAATATGAAATCTTGAAAAATTTCATATTATAATGTTCTATTAGTCGTTGAAATATTTATCATATCAATACAATATCCCAACAAAAAAAATGTTATTTAAAAATTGCGATTTTAAAGCCGTTTCGTAAGGATAGTGAAGGGACGCCGATGGGAGATTCGTGGGTGTTGGATTGACGTTGTACGAAATATTTTGAAAAAACTTATAATTATATCAATACCCTCGACTCTGTGCAGAAACGGGCGGTCCGTTTGATAGATTCTCCTAACTTAACAAATGGACTGCAATCTTTAGAGCACAGGCGTCAGGTGGGAATGCTGTCCTTGTTCTACCGGTATTACAATGGAAGATGCTCCGAGGAACTAGCGTCACTGATCCCCTCGGCACCGGTGCATAGTCGGGAAACACGCCAAACACGCGCTCAACATTTGTACACGGTTGACATTAGTCACATGAGAACGGGTCGTTTCTACGACTCGTTTTTGAGTTCAACAGCCCGGCTGTGGAACGATTTGCCGGCTTCTGTGTTTCCTCCCTCCTACAATATGGGTCTCTTCAAGACCCATGTTCACTCCTTCCTCTCCTCAACAGCACCCTCCACACAGCATCTTCAAAGATGACATAGGCCCTGAGGGAAATTATTTCCCTCAGGGCCTCCTGTGTGGAGTTAATATAAAAAAAAAAAAATTTCGATTGCCGTTATGGGTACCGCCGCCCCGACAACCATTCATTGAATAACCAACACCTCTGCTGTAGGTTACCCCAAGCGGTTTGCTACGTTTAGTGACTTAGTAGGGATGCCCGGGTTCATAGGGGTGAAGTTTGTCTGGGTCTTGTCGACAAATGCGTCCGCCCAACAACTGCGTAGCAGGCCGGGAGAGACTGGTTGAGAGAGACGTTTTGACCTCTCCAGGAGAGCAGACTTCTCTCGAAATATCGCCTTGCACCTATGCGGGAGAGATGGATTCATACATTCGTACACTCCTGGACAAACCGACCGTCAGATTTCTTATCACCCCTCATACTATTTTCTTTCCCAAAACTTCCTCTCCTTCCTTTTCTAACAAGATCCTACATACAGTATCCCCAAAAATGTCATAGGCCCTAGGGAAATTATTTTCCTCTGCACCTCCTGTGTGCAGCTAATTAAAAAAATGTATTTTAGTCAAAATTTGTTTACTTTTTGATGTTTAATTAGCACTAACGACCAGAATCTATTGTTAAATAATCGATTTGATATTTTTATATTAATTAAAAACCCCTGTGTTGAATTTTTTCAAACAACATTTTTGGAATAATGTTTTTGTTAGAATAGCAGCATCCTTGAAAAAAATAATTTTCGGTTAATTTATTGGGTTTCTTTGAGAACTTAAAATATGATACAATAAAACTCAATTTCGGTACATATACATGACGTTAGTAGGTATTGTTTCAAAGCATTTTATTAGATATTCGTAAATATTGCTAGACTGCGGCGCCCTGCTCGCCGAGAGACCTCGACGAGATATACATTCTTTAAAACTTTAGTATTTTATTTATTGAGTGTGAGAAATATCACCCAAACCCCTGGGTCACTTGACAATAAAAAATATTTCGATTCTACAATGAAATAGACTATAAATTGAGGTTATATCGTTAAAGATTTCGAGACGTTCGGTAGTTTCGGCTTAACGGTTCCACAGATTTAACGGCTTCCGTTCATCGGTTGTAACATTGGAAAGTTACATAAAAGTAACAGAGATTCCTAGCTACTCGTTAACGTTACGACCCGAATGATAGCGACTTATATGTTGGAGGTCGTTAGCCTATATTTTTTAGGGTACAATTTCGTGATTACGCGAGGAGGGTGATATTGTTTATACTTTTACGGCGGGAATCTGGAGAGCGATATTGCGCCTAAGATCTAAATTAAATCACAATGGCCAATAAAATACTGCCAGGATCATTATCTTCCAACGTTATTATTTTACTTATTTCCCCAACGTTTGCTTTTGGCTTGTGTTTCTTTTGCAGAATATTTCCCTCAAGGGGGTATTCTAGTCTAGAAAAAAAAAAAAAAAAATTTCATATTTCGATGGTTTAAATATTCAAGAATTTCTCCTTTAAAGGATTTTTCAAAATTCGAATTATTTTGAAAGTTAAAGCCATTTCAGTTTGACCGATTTAGATGAAATCTAAGTAAAATCTGAAAAGAGCAAAACTTTAAACGCCTGTTTCTCAAAACCACTTTTTTCGAGACGGTTGCACGATATCTCAAGTTCTACGAGACCAATTTACTTGAAATTTGGTGTGGGCCTTTTCTACGCGTTATTATATCGCCTCTATCAGAATTATAACAAAATTTTATTTTTACCATTTATAAAAACTTGCAAAAAGTAAAAAATCTTTAAAAAAAATCTCTTTTTATTTCAGACACCCGCCATTTTGCGAAAAAAAAAATATTTTTACCTTTTCGAGGTACGGGTCATAGCAACACTTGTCTGGATTAAGAATACTATATATATATATTTTTTAATGCTTAATTAATAGTTGGTAAAGTAATGGCTACTAAAAATATTATTCGTTTTTTTTTGTTGCACTTGAAAAAATGCCCCAAACTCATGCTTCTAGACTTGAATACCCCCTTAACATGGAAGCTTGCAAAGAGCTTTGAAATTATCGCGATTTTATTTTATTCTTCTTAATAGAATCTTTGTAGCACGGAAACCAGTAATGTTTGCGACTATCCAGAAAATGCATTATTATTACTTCGTAAAGTCGAAAAAGTGACGGTGGCTACGTATTTTTATTGTTATTTTTTAGTTCTTCTACGTCGCTTCCCGTCTCATCGATGTACCCCGGCAGAAGTGGGTGGAGTGGATACGTCGACGGTATTCCACTAACACAATGTAATACGATTACATTGCAGCGACTTATAGGAACGTGCAACAATTTTTATCAACTTTTAACATCTTGTTACAAGTTATAGTAAATTGTAGCAACATTTTATTTAACATTATACCAAGTCAGTGGACATCTTCAATTTATCTTTGAATAAATTTAAAATATTGTTATTGAGGCAGTTCAGTTATGTACAATAAAATGTTTTTTCTATGCTATATATTGTTAGCGTCAGCGTGCGTGCTGATGCTATCGGCAGGGTTGGAGAAAGCTCCCACATATTTAATACAAATTAGTTGCTGTATCTGCCCCAAATAAAAACTAGCTCAGGTTCGGTGCAAGCAGGGTTTCTTTTAACCTCAAGGCTAGTGCTTGTGGTTCGGAACTTCACGCTTCTCCATCCCCCCAGGGCCTCTCTCGACAAGCAAAACACGGTAGGTTATCACATAAATAGTTTATTCAATTCTAGGAGACACAATAATACATAAGAGGAACGATCCTAGCTGAAAGTTAGTTTGAACGTCAGTCTCTGCTCTCTACACGCGTGGTTAGGGCTAAAACATTATTTGCACACAAAGGGTAACATGGTAATTGACTCACGTTTGGTTTATGGGCCAACAGCGGCTTTACGCGCTTGTTCTCCCGGTCTCAGCAGCGTCCAAGCGGACACCGGAAGTGCACAACCGGCGAAACTGAACTTGTGTCGCACATGTTCGCGCGGGACGTGGGCCCGGGAAGCTCGCTTGCTGAAGACTGCTTTGAATCGCCGTGTGCGGCGCGTCTCCTGATCCGTGGGTCGCGGGAGGGGTGATGCGCCTGCGCATTACCGTCCCGCGGTGCAACAGTATTTTAGGGCTCGATTCGCTGACTGTCGAAACATGACGGTACTTAAGACTCGATTCCTTATTCTTGTAACGTAACACTTCCCCCCTCGCCGCAATAAAAGCGACGTGGCAATGGAGCTGTAGGGCTAATAAATCCTCTTACCCTTTCAGCACTTGTGCCAAAAACATTTAAGAGAAACGAGGAGAGAGAGAGAGAGAAATTCCTAGCTGGAGAATAGTTATGAACAGAACACAAAAGAGATGATACATGGTGTAACAAGGAATTGTCAATAAATGTATATAAAGGCAGTGGCATACATAAATACAGTTGCAAAGAACAAGGATCTGTTGAAGAAAGGTACAAGGGTTATGCAGTGATAGAAAAAAAAACTCTAAAATTGTATCATTGGTCTGTGAGCTAATGTTTGCGAACGTGGTTTGCGTAGGATGTCTGGGGTGGTTGAACGTTTCACTGAAGTTACAAGGTTACTTTGTCACAGTAACCTGGCCCATTTGAGATTACACTCAAGGGACACTAGGGCCTTTAAGAAAATACGAGGAAGAGAACACATGATGAGGCTTCTAGGTGGTGTGGAGAGTTCTACCTGTCACAGAGGTCGAAAGGGTAACTGCTTCCGGATCCTGTGGGTGAGCCAGTACGAAACCATTGAAGTACTGGAGAGTGGAATCGTAATTGGTGGTTGGTACACTGGTTTTTGTATGTAGTGGGATTGTTTTGTGAACAATCGTTGGTATTGTTATTTGCGCAAGGGCACAGGAGCATCAGCACAATGGCAGTAGGGCATTTGCATTATGCAGCAGGAACATTTGCATAATGGCAGCAGAAACATTTGCACAAGGGCAACAGGAACATTTGTATTATGCAGCAGGAATATTTGCATAATGGCAGCAGAGCATTTGCATTATGCAGCAGGAACATTTGCATAATGGCAGCAGGAACATTTGCACAAGGGCAACAGGAACATTTGTATTATGCAGCAGGAATATTTGCATAATGGCAGCAGAGCATTTGCATTATGCAGCAGGAACATTTGCATAATGGCAGCAGGAACATTTGCACAAGGGCAACAGGAACATTTGTATTATGCAGCAGGAATATTTGCATAATGGCAGCAGAGCATTTGCATTATGCAGCAGGAACATTTGCATAATGGCAGCGGAGCATTTGCACAAGGGCAACAGGAACATTTGTATTATGCAGCAGGAATATTTGCATAATGGCAGCAGAGCATTTGCATTATGCAGCAGGAACATTTGCATAATGGCAGCGGAACATTTGCACAAGGGCAACAGGAACAGGAACCAACCTAGAGCTGGCGTGCTCGGGTTTGTTTTGAGTGTCGGTTCTTTGTGGTGATACAATTCGCAACTACACGCACGACTCACACTAGGTTATGTTAGATGCGGTCGGGTGCTTTTGGTACGCAGGGATTGAAGGCAAGGGACCTCCGTGACGGTAGCGAGGGCAGCATGAAGAGGCGCAGATGTAGATAGGGTGCAGAGCTGCTGGTTTTTTTTTTTTAAAATCCGGCAAAAATTATTATTAGAACAAAATTCTTGAAGTTTACCTGCCTAGTAGACCAATGATGAAAAAAGTTTGGAGAGAAACAAGTGTGCATGTTGAGAAAAGGTTGGATTTGTTTGGCGTGTAGAGAGAGAGACGGAGAGAGAGCTAACTAAATGTGGCTAATTCCTAATACATGTTACAAAGGTACGTATTCAAGGACAGGTTCTGTGTAACCCCTTTTGGTTTTTTTCTTTACCAAATACATTTCCAAGAATACGTGGTTGAGGGATTGTACGTATAACAAAATTCCCCATTCGAAAGAAGTTGGTCTTCAATGACCTATGCTCACGTCTATACGGTAGCATTTTTTCTACTTTCGAAAAACAAAACATTGCGTACAAGATTAGTTATAACAAAGTGGGAAAGGATTAGGAAGTTGAAAGGATCCGCGTATGAAGATTGTCCCATTTGACAAACGAAACGCCAAGTGCGTAACGCATATATCCCCATTCACGGATAATTTCGAGGAAGGGGGAGGGTGATAATTGGGAACATTTGAACGAAGAAAACTGCTGGGGACTCGGCTATTTCCGAAATTCGACCTCTGGGTGGAGGTGAAACAAGGTCTACAGCAGTCATCCTGGCACATTACAATAGTATTTGGTAGTGTTGGACAAAAGAATACACTGACATAAAAGTCTAATCCTCTACGTGTATTGGGCAGAAGATTAGGGGTCGTTTTATTCTCCTACTTGTTTGCGAGAAATGACAGACCCTTGCTCAAATCTCACAAACCTGGGGATTTTCTTGTTCGTCTCCCAGACAACGAGTTAGGTATTTTTGTGTCCATCAACTTAACTCCCACGACACGATGCCCCATAATCATGAGTGAAGCGTATGATTAGTCCTTTTGAGATAGTAGATAGTTCCTGGGTTCTTGTGACAGGAAGTCCACGGGCATATTAATGATTACAAAAAAGGGGGTGTGGACTACATTGAGTAGTTCACACATAAAGGTTTGATATTATTTCGTTCGCACGATTCATGGTGAGTATTATAACGTCTTCACGTATAGCGTACAAGATTGCAAAATCAAAAGATTTGCAAGTAAGTTTTATAACGTCTTCACGGATAACAATGAACGAATTACAACTGGGTTGCCCAGTATTGAAGGGAGGTGCAAAAGACTAGGTATTTATGACATTTCTGACAAAAACCCACAGAGTAATTATAACGGGCTCCCCGTATCGCATTTAGTAGATATTCTGAGATTCCCATCTATGACGGCAGATTTTATAAGGTTCCCACCTATGATGGCAACAAAGGTTAACGTTCATATAAAGGTACCTATTCAATACAGACGGCGAGACATACTGATGTACTTAGTACAACAATACCGTAGCATAATAAATCCATATTAGCGTACGTTAAAGACTTGCACAAAGGCAAAAACATATTTGAAGATCTGGCCAAGATTTTATACTTCAACAATTAAGGGACAAAAAAAATTCTGGCGTGCTGATGGAATGTGAATTTCATCTAAGCTTACCGCAAAAGAGATCCTTTGTGGTACAACCCTTTTGGTTACGCACAGAGTATCGTATCGTGATGGTACAACTTTTGTTGTACTTACACGTACGATGGTAGCAACAATACAAGACATGCGCTTATCGTTGTTTGACAAGGAAAATTATTTACATTGATCCGATTTGAGTGTTTAAGACCTTCTAGGTTTTACTTACTTAAACAGACTGCGATGGACACACCTTGGTGTTATGAAAATTATAATAATGGGATGGGTTGTTCACAGGGTGGTTCACTTGGAGACCTGGCTTCTTGTTGTGACCTCGTACTTTGCACGTGATAAGTCACAACAAGGCAACCCCAAAATTTCAGTTTGAGCAGTTGAGACCCAGGGTGACTCAATGTTGCTGAAATGTTGTAAAAAAATTTATCGTTAATGAAGAGGCACGTTGAAAGTTGTCCCTTTTATAACGATACTTTCCAGACTCCACATCCAGTTCTGGGGAGAGCTAGAGCAATTTGGGTTATTTATTGAGCGCCATTCTATTTTCTTAAAAAACAGAAAAAAAAACTTAGAACGGGTAGCAAACATCTGATACCGCCGTGGGTTTACACAGGTTTGCTTACCTAATTTAACTACATATGACATAAGGGTTAGATGCACTTTGGCGAGGACCCGATATTTAATGTACAAAAAAGATTTTTCTAACATTTAGAAAGGGGTGACGAGGTATGACATGATGATGTGAAAATATGATGCTGCGAGTTGTGACGATGCACAAAACCTTGGGCACGTAGTCTCTGACTACTTGCAGTAAGCCACAGGGAATTCCTTTCTCCGAAGTGATCAATTTCAGGTAGAGGTGTGCATGCTTAGAAAAAACGATGTTTCCAAGGTTTGACACCTGGGGCAGCAATTAGAGGCGAATGACTGATGATGACGAGATATTTATACAAACAAAAATAAAAATAAAAATGAAACGAAACCACAAGGGAGAATTATAATTTCTTCCATGACTTTGGCTACAGTTGACACCACTGTGCCAGAGCTAGAAAGGTTTCGTTTGAGTGTCCTAATGAGTAACGATCGTTTACAAGAGGCCACTCATTAGTGACGAAACAAAAAAAGGTTGACTTCCATAGTGATCCATGTCACGGTGTAGACGAATGGTTGCTAGGAGTCAAGGAATAACCGTTGGGGTTATACGGGCGTGGCAATGGAGTTTGTTTCCATGTTCCCACTTTTTACAATGTCCTTTATATGGTAGTTACCTATGTGTTTACCAGAGATGTCGGACAATCGGTAAACCAGGTCTGAGATTTTCTTTAGAACTTTCGTCTTTACAAAACGGGGTGCCAATTTGGCAGAGAAGTACAGCGCACCTTGTGACAGAGTGTTGTTTCTCCTCCAGACGATGTCTTCTTCCTTGAACGTGATGTGCTTCCTGATGTACTTTTTGTTGTAGAAAGAAGCATATTGAATAAGGCATTTTTTGGATTTATTCCTGGGAGAAATCTTTCTACTTCTCAGGGCCTGTAGTAGTTCTTCCTTTTTTGACGTAGAAATGTGGGGGATTATACCCAGCGTGACTTGAGGGACTTCCATAGTGTATAGGGTCGTGTCAGGGTGACCTTACGTTGGGAGAAAAACGAGAACTCGACTCTTTATCCGTAATTGGAAAGAAATTTTGCCAGGGATTGACCACTGGGGACGTATATATATTTTTTTTTTTTTTTTTTACAAAATGCTTCTGCGAAAAAACGCGTATTTGTAAGTGTTTGGGTTATTTGAAAATTTGGGCAGAGGTTTGCCTCTGGCCACGTGCTTTTTAGGAAAAAATCCAAGCGTTTTGGAAAAAAAAATTCGAAAATTAAAAAATCGAAAAAAAGGAAAAAAATCGGAAAAATTTTCAGAGTCCGCAACTGGAGAAAATTTGAGCAGCGATTTTCCTCTGGCCATGCGTTTTTAAGAAAAACTCCAAGCGTTTTGGAAAAAAAAAAAAATTTCGAAAATTAAAAAAAATCGAAAAAAGGAAAAAATCGAAAAAATTTTCAGAGTCCGAAACTGGAGAAAATTTGGGCAGCGATTTTCCTCTGGCCATGCGTTTTTAAGAAAAAATCCAAGCGTTTTGGAAAAAAAAATTTCGAAAATTAAAAAAATCGAAAAAAGGAAAAATCGAAAAAAAATTTTCAGAGTCCGAAACTGGAGAAAATTTGGGCAGCGATTTTCCTCTGTCCATGCGTTTTTAAGAAAAAATCCAAGCGTTTTGGAAAAAAATTTCGAAAATTAAAAAAAATCGAAAAAAGGAAAAATCGAAAAAATTTTCAGAGTCCGAAACTGGAGAAAATTTGAGCAGCGATTTTCCTCTGGCCATGCGTTTTTAAGAAAAACTCCAAGCGTTTTGGAAAAAAAATATTTCGAAAATTAAAAAA
Organism: Glyphotaelius pellucidus; assembly: GCA_936435175.1. Lineage (NCBI taxonomy): Eukaryota > Metazoa > Arthropoda > Insecta > Trichoptera > Limnephilidae > Glyphotaelius > Glyphotaelius pellucidus. The sequence continues at coordinate 28,972,835 of OW386547.1, forward strand.
ATCGAAAAAGGAAAAATCGAAAAAATTTTCACAAGTTTTCGTGGAAGTAATTTGTTTGAGAATTCAACAATATCTTGGGGGCATGGTTTCATTACGCGGCTTCCTATAGCCTGATTTTATACAGCACCAATTTTTTGGTATTTACACGCGAATTCCCTTCGTCTTTTCGACAAGATATTACCTTCTTTGTCAATTGACAAGGTATTATAGTGTCAGATGTCAAGGAATCCACGTCAACGCGAATTTAGTATTTTTTGCATTATTCGAATGTGATTCGGCATGACCCGGTTTCAGCAGACGACAGAGTCAAAAATACTTAATTGTCAAATGACAGAAAGAATTTAAATCCACTTGTTCCCTAGGTGTCAGCAAGTGTCCGTTTAAGAGACGTACCAGCGTGCTGCAATATAGTATATTATTAAAAATATTTAGCACTTTCGAGACCAAGCGGATGATTTGTTTATCATGTACATGATTTTAATTGTTGAATAAATTCTTCTTTAATTTTGTGTTTATTTCCACTATTCACTTGTATTGAAAATAGCAATTTTAATCGGCCGACACTTTGTAATCACTGTATTATTCGCAGCGACAACTTCCTAGGTTGGGCACCTTGCGTTGGAATACCGGTAATATTTTGTCGAGTGACGACTCACAAATGATAAAATCGCGCCCGTAATAATTTAAATTGTGATTCGAAATTACGTTCGCGCCGAGATTCCTGTTGGAAGTGCTAGACAATTGGGAATAAACAATACATCATAATAACATTTCAGAGTTTACAATTGTTGCTTGGGAACGAGGCCGTGGTGGAACAGAAAAAAAATTTAAATGGCCCCACGTTTAGCGCCAGTGTTAGCGTCAGCGTGCGTGCTGATGCTATCGGCAGGGTTGGAGAAAGCTCCCACATATTTAATACAAATTAGTTGCTGTATCTGCCCCAAATAAAAACTAGCTCAGGTTCGGTGCAAGCAGGGTTTCTTTTAACCTCAAGGCTAGTGCTTGTGGTTCGGAACTTCACGCTTCTCCATCCCCCCAGGGCCTCTCTCGACAAGCAAAACACGGTAGGTTATCACATAAATAGTTTATTCAATTCTAGGAGACACAATAATACATAAGAGGAACGATCCTAGCTGAAAGTTAGTTTGAACGTCAGTCTCTGCTCTCTACACGCGTGGTTAGGGCTAAAACATTATTTGCACACAAAGGGTAACATGGTAATTGACTCACGTTTGGTTTATGGGCCAACAGCGGCTTTACGCGCTTGTTCTCCCGGTCTCAGCAGCGTCCAAGCGGACACCGGAAGTGCACAACCGGCGAAACTGAACTTGTGTCGCACATGTTCGCGCGGGACGTGGGCCCGGGAAGCTCGCTTGCTGAAGACTGCTTTGAATCGCCGTGTGCGGCGCGTCTCCTGATCCGTGGGTCGCGGGAGGGGTGATGCGCCTGCGCATTACCGTCCCGCGGTGCAACAGTATTTTAGGGCTCGATTCGCTGACTGTCGAAACATGACGGTACTTAAGACTCGATTCCTTATTCTTGTAACGTAACAATATGTAAAAGCCCCGAAAAGGGGCGTTTATTTATAAATAAATAAATAAACATTTCGTGCGCCCCAGTAGCCGATAATATCTATTCTGGGGGAATATACTTAAATTATTTACTACTTTTGTGTAAAACACATTAAAACATTATCTGATAAGACAGTACAAATAATAACAAAAACATTATTTTGCAAAAAAAAAAACAAGTAAGTTTTGACAAAAATGGAATCAGTTGACCCACGGAACAAAATTGGCGCAGCGCACGACGGGTTCAAAATTTTACAAAATAAGACATTCAAGACCCGATTAAGTGTTTTTTAGTAGCAACTGTTAGTTATAGTAATAACTTGTAGCCTTGTTACAACTTGTAGCAACTTGAAAGGACTTCATTTTATGCGCAACTGAACAGGTGCTGTTATAGGATTGAACTTCTCCGCCGTGCAAAATTATTTGCAATGCATTTTTTCAAACGTTAAAATCAATACAGGCAAGTGAAAGAGAGACAGACCGCGTTCTAAATGGTCTAGAACAGAGGTTCCTAAACTTTTTTTCTGGAAGACTACTTTCAAAATTTTACTGGTCACGGTGGAACCAAGGGTAGTACATTTCTACCATATTCCCAAACTCGACATGCGTTGTACTGAATATTGAATGGTGAGGTGTGGTCTGTCACAACGGAGCAGTACCGGATCTACTTTTTCAATCGGGGGCAAAATGGACCAGTATTCGAGATTATATTTGCCACCATATCCCATTACACCCCCCCCCCCCCTTAACTAGCTGGGCGTTTTAAGATCTCATGCATAACCGGTACAACAACGTGCGCTGTAAGCCAGTCGCTCTGTTATGGAGGAGGCATAATGGGATATAAGACGGGAGGTTGGATGGGATATGGATATGGGGCACTGGATGGTTCTCAATCAAAACCAGTTCGTGGACCCCCACTTACAGCTTGTGAACCCCCATTTCTTTATCGACCCCCGTCGGGTCTCCCGTGGACCCCGAGGGGTCCACCTGAACCACTTTGGGAATCACTGGTCTAGAACCACCAGGTACTTAGTCAGTGGTACATTTGTTTACATTCAAATTTTTACGGAAAGCATTTTTGGTGTTAAATTCTTTATTCTACGCCAATTTCAGAGAAATGCATGTGCACTTGATGCTACGAAAAAATGATAGAATATATTTTCATCGATAACGAGTCTATCTGCCGAGTTTCAGCTCAATCGGATGTCGGGAAGTGGGTTATTTTCCACATAACTTGCATTCATCTATTCGTTAACGAAAATAAAATTCAAAAGAAATTCAAATAGATATAAAAAAATATTTAAAGTTTTCAGTAAAATTATTTTATTACTTTAATTCCTATTTCGTAGGTTTGTTATAAGGGCGTGTCTAACGTACCGGTACTAAATCCGATTAACGATCTCCTTATTGATTGAACTCAAAACAAGTTTAACAGATTCTGTAATAGGCTCTTTACGACGGTAACACTTAAGATTAACTTTATGACCTGGCAAAACCGTGACCTGGCAAAAGCGATATATTAAAAAGGTTGGCTTTTTTCGTAGGGCTCTTAAACTTATATTTCCAGTAGGTCCAAGAACAAAAATTGCATTATTACAATATTACCAGCACTAGCAGGGAGGCTTTTGGTTCGGCTTCGCCCAGTTAGTGTTGGTGACCATTTTATAAATCCAATAGGACCTGGCTCCAAAATTAGCCCGTTCCTCGTATCCAATGGTGGCTAGTCACCGGGACAAAGTAACCGGAACGGGCAATGACGTTATATGAAATATACAGCCACTTGACACAACTGAGTATTACCGTCAATCTTCTCAAAAATTAGCCCGTTCCTCATATCCACTGTCAACCGGTGATGGCTAGTCACCGAGACAAAGTAACCGGGATGGGCAATGGAGTCGTATGTAATATGTAGCCGCTTGATACAACTGATTACCATCAATCTTTCCATATCGTAGAACTTATACCTAAGGGGGCATGTACCTGTGCATCCGGCCGACGGAAGTAACGACATCTTGTGACGAATTATTGAATTCAAAACCGATTTACAACGGTAGTTTTGTTTGAAATTCCACGTACACAGATATTTGTGGCGCGACGCGTACGGCGTGGCGTCAACATGCACTCGAAACTGGATTCTGAAATTCAACCACGCAGACATTACCGCATTAATACATCTGCATGATCTGCGTAGTCGCGGTGTAGGACTATTGACCAGCAATACGGAGATTACGGGTTCAAATCCCAGCATGCATAAGTAAATTTGATTATATTATTTTTAGGTATTTATTATATTTAATTCGTTATATACATTATATTCGCGGCATGTTCCAAAGTGGAAGAAACTCTCGGTACCATCCTGGTTTAAGACCACCATTTAGAAACTACGCGTCGCTTGAAAGATTTTTAGCCGTGTTCCGTGACCAGATCTGAATAGCCATATACTTGCTCACCTTCTTCTTTCCCAATACATTCTCATCCTTAACACATTCAGCCTCACAACATACCCCTATTGCAAATGCCATACCATAGTCACTTGATCCAGATGATTGAGAGCAGTTGGGATTATTATGCTCTATTCATACAATATAGTAAAGTAATATTAATAAATATTCAATTTATTTGAATTACTTTTGATCATGCACGACAACAATGTTATATTTTTAATCACTGAAATCATTTATTTTCTGTTTCTTAGTTCATTGACATATGATATAATCTTCTTATTTATTGATTAAATAATTATATATGGAATAAATGCGTAAGCTTAATAAATGAAATTCAATTTTTTTTTATTGATTTTATCAAAGAAGACGGAGCTGATCGACAGTAAGTGATATCTGGTAATGGGCGGCTTCATCAAAAAAAAATATACTGTACAAACATTCTGTAATACCAGCTCTTAGAGGCTGGCATCACAGAATCATCATAAGAGCACTTTTTACCACAATCGATTACACATATGCCCTGATGATGCACAACGTAACGATGTCCGAAACATTTGCTAAAGAAGGAAGCAGCACAATACGGCATGATACCCCAAAAACATATCATGAGAATACTTCTGGTCAAGAAAATCTTAAATCATATCCAAATAAGTAAATTTTTAAGATACAGAAAAATGTTTGTTAAAAAAGCTGGAGGAAGCTAATTTTGTAAACTTTCATGAAGCGGTGTGTTTATTGGTTAAAAAAAAAATAATTAATAATTTTTTGTCGATTTAATGTCATGTTTTATTTCCTTATTAAAAGGCAACGCAGTTATTTATTTTTTTTTAAAGAAAGACAAACAAAAGACTAATTTGTGTTATTTCACAATTCATTCATTTAACCCTTCGAATAATGAGAAAATAATATCTTTGAACTTTTGCCTGTCAAGATTTGCGTGCAAAATTCCCGATTCTTGCCATGCATTTTAAATGTTCTTTTGTTATTACTTATTTTGTAATTTTTTTGCAAAAACAAAAATTGTTCTAAAATTAAGATAAAATAATCTTTCCGATGTGTTTATTAGAAATCATTTTTTTTGTTTTTAAACATTAAAATTTTTATATTGAAAATGTAAATTGGCTTAAAAATACGTACCTGGGGATTCCTCAAAAAAATACGTTAAATTAAATAAATTAAAAATTTTAAACACAGATTCATTTTTATAGGAAAATTTGTAATGAAACTGTCACCTCACTTTTTACAACTTTCATACAATTTTATTTTTAAATTTAGTGTTTGTTACGTCACAAATTGGCGCAAAATAAAATCGTCACTTATGATCGGGTTTGTAAAATATCTTATCAATACAGCTTGTATATTTCTAGAACAATAAGAAGCATCATTTCTTTCGCTCTCTAATACAAAAGAAATCACAAATTTTTATATGACAGGAAGAGAGATATCTAACTTTTAATAATGCACGGTCGCTCTGGGACAATCTGGGTCTCCTGTTATTAAAACGGCATATGATGTTTTGGGACAACTTGGGTCTCCTGTGATTAGACGGGTTAAAATAATATATAGTATATTTGCGGCACGTTCCAGAGTGGAAGATACTATCAGTATCGCCCTGGTGTAAGACCACCATTCAGAATTGAAACGTTGCTTGAAATGGCTTTAGCCGTGTTTAGTGACCAGATCTGAATAGCCAGGTACTTCCCCACCTTCCTCTTCCCTATCTCCTTCCCCTCCCCACTACCTTCAGCCTCACAACATACCCCAATTTGGGATGCCATAGTCTCACTGGCTCCAGACGGGAGCAGTTGGGACTCTTGTGCGGTATTAACTGTAAAAAAAAAAAAAAAAACATTCCCGGGTTACGAATAACCCAACAATTTTGAAAATCTCCTACTGCCACCACGGAAAGCCGAAAATGTTGCTTGTGTTGTGACGGAGGACTTGGCCAGCCGAGGAATCGAACACGAGACGCCCGGGTGGGACACAAACGCGATGCCCACTCAACCACCGACCAGTCATCAGTGGACCAGTTATCATAAGCAAAATTTTCTACTTTTTCCAAAAATGTAACGAAATACCTAGTGTTGAATAAGTGGGTCACGATGGTCCAACCCCCACGTCTGTGTAACAAATTTCCACCTCCACGAAGCCGGGTTAAGGTTAATTTGATTTCAAACATTTTAAGGGTATATTGGTTATTTCTTATTATTTCACCGCTCTGTTCGGCTGAAATAAACACTATTATTATTATTATTTTCCAGATAAGTTCGAGCAAAAAATTTTATGCGTGTTTCGATTTGAAATGTTGTTTATAATAAAATTAAAATAGTAAGGTATTTGATCTGGTATTACAGCATTCCTATTTCCCATCGAAACTTCCACTGCTTTCAGCTTCACAACATACTCCTATACGTAGTCCCACTGGAAATGGATAGCTGGGAAATTGTGGTATATTCATCAAAAAACACGTTCATTGATTATTTCGATTCACATAATTTTCAATCAATACCATGTAACTTTTTGTATCCGTTAATGTGCATCATCACACAATTGCCGCCATACACTGAAAAACGAATAAAGCGCACGTCGCATCGCTTTAGGATATTTCGGTTGACACCGAGAAGGATTTCAATTTAAATCCGCGGCCCCCGCGATGCGACGCGTGAAATATAAACTGTCATATTTTGAAATCTTGTCAGACAGAATGTGGGCGCAAACACCATTTACCGCGTCGTCTATTCTCACAACCTTTCCGGGTATAACCGCTTGGTTTTTAATGTTTTTTATTTGTCCCGAAAATTCACGGTAAACATTTTACTGGAGCTTGATTTTTAAAAACTAAAGCTTACTTGGTATAAACTAAACAATAAAGTTTTGAATTTGAGAGCAAATAAATTCATGAACTTGCTTTTCAGAAAATTGATAAAGGGCGTAAAAGTCTTTAATTGATTTTGTAAGGTAGTCCTTAGAAAATCGAGTGGGGACCTTATATAAAGGTTTGTACTAAAGTAGCGAAACTCTCAAATGGTGAGGTTTTGCATGATAATTTTTTCACCGATTTTTAAGGTCTGAAAATTAGTGTGAAATTTTCACATAAGAAAAACATACCTTTTAAAAGTCGAGTACCTGCACATTGAACTTCCAATGTAGATAGCGACATGGTTCATTAATCTCCTGTTTTGATTAACGCAAACAAAAAAATCGCCAAATTGCATGTTTTATTTTATTTTATGAATTCCAAGAAAAACGCTATATATGTTCACATCATTTTCTAAAAGGAGTTTCTAAAAACAGATTTTGCATTTTAAAGTATTGTTTATAAGCTTGTCTGGGCCTTTAAAAAGACTCTTATTTTAAAAAAAGTAGAATATTTCGGCGGCCAAGGATGTTCAATATTTAATTTACCATCTTTAAAATATGGCCCTTCAGAAATATGGTGTATTTTTCAAATGGTCAAAATATTTCCGCTTAATAAAATGGAAATAACTTAAAAATTTCTGAATACATCCAAAAACTAAAATTTTTGTTTAAAAGGTGATGAAATACGCTTTAAAATTTTATAATTCAAAATAAACATATAATTTTTTAAATATAAAAATTCTGCATGCAAACATAAAAAAGTTTTAAAAATAGCTCACCTAAAGTTTTTTCTAACGTTAACGTAATTAATTACTGATAACAAAAAGGTATAATCGCACATGCATATTAAATTAAACGACTGCATAATAAACGTAATTATTACCTCTCTTTTAATCATTCCATTTAAAAATTATAAATTAAAAAATTCCCAGAGTTTCAAATTTTTTTTTAAGGTTCATTCTACTATGGTTATTTTTTAGATTTAAATAAGGAGTTGTATTTTGCCTTTCTAACAACGCAACGTTTAGAAAATATTTCTTTAGAACTATTATTGTAATGCAGTTACAGCGATTTATGTGAAACCTTCGGGAACTGGGACAAATATGGTCTCCTGTGATTAAACGGGTTAATATTTCTAAGGATTCAAATATTTAAACCAAAAATCATGATCTTGCGTTACTTCGCAGTGAATTACCTCAGCAAAAAAAGCAAATAACCCAGCCCAACGTTCATAACTCACTAAAGTGACCATTTAGGAAGCGGACCGACCAGGAAGTTTGTAGATGGGGCCCACAGAAATACCGATTGCTCGATCAGTTAGAAAATATCCATTTTAATTTATGTTTCTAATAAATCAAAAGCCCTTTGGCTATCTGCGGGGTGGGCTAGTAATTGTGATTTACAACAAGAGTTATATTCACACAATAAATTAATAATATTGGCTGAGAATTATCTTTATGCAAACTTAATGTAGTATTTACCATCGCAATTGGTCTAAAAAAATTACATGTTTACATTTTTATTTCCACTTTGCTTATTTTAACATATTTCTTTGAATGGGCTTAATCTAGTAACATTTTTAATTTCACAGGGAACTAAACTACACCTAAATCTGGATGACTTTACACAGAACAATACTCTGTGTTTTTGATATGTTGAATCTTTTAAGTCTAATGTATTCTTTCTATCATGTATGGTGTGTTTGGAATTCTTTATTGTAATTTAATTTGTCTCTAAGGTAAGTTGGAAGTAAATTGTTAAAAAAAATTGTAAACAAAAATTAAAAAGTTACAGAAAATCACCCATTTTATTTTATTCTTTAAGCATTTTTTGTTCAAATTTATATTTATAAAACTTTTGAAAATTTCTCATTGCTGTATTCTGAATAATTTGGAGTTTTTAAGTTTCCTATATTAATAAAATGTTGGAATGACACATTTTAGTATTATGTAAGCTATTATGTCAGTAATATCATTAAAAGTAATAATTTTATTTGTGTATATGTGTAATTTGGGCTCACCGAATTCAAAAACACAGATTTGCTTCGATTTTTGACCTCGGAATTGATTGAGGGGACGATTTAGACAAGCGATAAAGTAAGTACCAAGTATTTTGAGCTTCACCAACCTAAAATAATAATATCCCGTGATATTTCACGAGTCTACACTTGTAGATATAAAATAGCAAGTAAAACGCATCCCAAATACTAAATTCGGTGAACATGCTGTTGACGTCATTTTAGGGCCTAAAATTTCAAACTACTACTTTTGTCATGTTGTTTATTTTAAATTCCTGTAAAAAAAAATTCTGGAAAATAAAGTAATACCTACCACTTTTGAAAAGTTATGACAACCGCGGATTAGAGATTGTGGTGACGGTTGGAATACTATTCCAAATTCACACAAATAAAAAAAATCTCCCAGCTAAAAAGTCTTTTATGTGCGCTCTATCATACATCGCGATGAATTTACTTTCCCCAAGTTGTTTCAACGCAACTAAAAACACTCGTCCGCGGGCTCCCTGCTAGTCAATTGTCGTTGTTTTTGATATTGGTTTTAAAATATTTTCTATCTTTTGGTAAAACCGTTTGGGTTCGATTGCAGATAGACAGTTCTTTGAAATTAGCCGAGGACTATTATTTTTATACCATTAGTTGTAACTGTTAGAAACTTTCTTTAGGATGGGAAGATAGGATGGTAAAAAAAACTCACAGTAGTTGTAGCTGGGTGGGTTGATATGCACATACGAAATTCACATAAAATGTTCCAAACTGTACAGTTATTTGAAGTCTTTGCACACACATGTAAATACAATGTTTCCGAAGGTTATCTTTGCACTTTGAAAATATGAACTTCATAACACACTGCGGATTGTTCGAAGGTTAAACTGCACTGAAGGTGAAGTGGGAGGGAAGTGGGTAGGAATTTCAAAAGGACAATAATAATTCCTAACAGTAACTGAGTTTTTGCACTGTTGTTTTGTTGATTTATTCGATAGCTTATATACACATCGATAGTTCCAAGTAATTGGTATTCATAAAACCAAACTTAACCCCGCCTAACTTAATATAATCCATCAGTAATCCCTCCTGGAATTCTATACAATAAACGTCCTTTTTTCGAAAGACGCAATTCAAACACGGAACACATACACAAGTGGAAATGCTGAGTCCACTTTATTGGTTTTCTATGGAAGGTGATCTGAAAAACTAACATCATTGATCTCTCAGGCCCAGATACATAGATAGGAGACCCAACAAACGCGTGTTCAGAGTTTTAAACGGTTAACATTATTTTCTGCATCTTTTTTTACCACACGATCTGAAGTTTAACAATGTCATCGGATTGGACACATCTTACAAGGATTGTATGGATTGTGGATTTCCTCCTATCTTGAACATTGGAAATTTTAAGAGTTGTTTCTTTTCCTAAAGATTCATATGCATAACAAGCACCCTTGCGGTGATTTGATTTCACAAAAGCGGTTCTCTACAAATTTCCCATTTATTATTATTATGATGACATCGAAATTATTTCATACTGTCATAGCATCAATTGTGAAACCCGTTAAAATATAAAAAAAAATAATGAAAAATAATTATTTATTATAGTTATTCAAAATTTTATATTTATCCATTAAAAATTTCAGAACAAAATTTATCACAATATAAACAATAAAACAAACAAAACTGACAAAAAATCATAGACAATTCATTTTAATAAACTTGTTTTTTTGTTAGAAAATCAAGAATCACATTGGACGTTTCGGAGTTGAAAACAAAATTATCTGCACTATGTCCCAGAAATGACAATATAAGCCTTTAAGAGAAACTTTAAGATATTTTGTAAGGAGTTATCTCTTGATAACCTTACGCTAACTATTGTAACGTTAAGTAGCCCTCCTTACTAACTTTATTGGACGTTGCCAACGTAGTTGAATAGCTTTAATCACCTTCTTGACACATTGTGGGATTATTAATAATCTTCGGAAATTTTGATCTTATAAACACCCAAACTTCTAAAATTGGCTGCCACCAAAGTCTTAGGATAGATTTACTATAACCCAAAGTGTAATTAAACAGAAAGTGGATCGCAGTTTGAAAACTTCCGTAAAATCGGATGCTGATTTTCAAAGTTGAGATTAACGATCGTTGCTTTAATAGAATTATTAAAAATGAATCAACATGATTGATCGATTGCTAGTGATTGATGGAATTATGGCAAGCGAAGAAGATTGAATAATTGGATTAACAACACTTTAAAACCACATTAGCTTAGGTAATTTTAAAATTAGCCTGTCGACTGCCAAACAACTTTGAAGGAGTTTTTAAGATTTCAACAAATTAAATTATTGGAAGTTGATAGAACAAAGAGATTTCGAAAATTGAAATTTATTTAGAATGTGGACTGATAAAAAATAAGGCGAGAAAATAATACTTATTGAAGGCAAAGATTAGAGCAGTATTCAAACAACAAATTTCAAACATTAGGAATGAATTTTATGAAGAGGAATTATTAAAACAAATTATTTGTTTATAATATGAAATTCTGCGACTTCACCAACTAAACATAACGGTTCCCTACAGAAATAGGTAAAGGAGACGGTCCACCATACAACTCTGTCTTGGCATACGCTCCTAACTGCATTCGCATTCAAACATCGTCTCGCACTGTGTTGTCATTCTTTAAGTACATACTTGATTTCCTTTGGCGCTCCACATCTTCTTAGAATACCTCCTACTTCTTCGACAATTCACTTTCGTTCCTTAAATTCTCCTGGCACTCTTTTCTTTTTGGAGTGTTGTTACATCTTCACCTGACCTGATAGTTATTGGACAAAGCAAGGTTCTCATTAACGGTTTTGCATTACGGCTTAATAACCGAAAACTAACAAGAAAATTAAAAAAAGAGATGTTTTATCAAAGTGCAATAATTGGTTTCTAGTTCTTGTATTAAGATAGTGTCGAAGATAAAAGAACTCAAATAACTCTTAAATTTATTAATCTTTATTTTTTTTTATTCCAGTAAAAAGAAAATTACATTTTCACTCATTTAACTAGAAATAACTAAAAATTACAGTACAGCGCTATTAAATTTCTTTATTTTGTTTTTCAAGAATAAAAATTCATAATTTTTGAATAATAAAATTCATAAAACTTGGCGCATCCGCGCATGCCCAGATCTACCGAAGTTTAATGATGCCAATGTAATGAAGTCATTTTATATTAAAAACGTATTCCAAACAATAAAATGTACAGTATTTGTGTAACAATTTTTAATTTTTAAAAGTTAACGGTCTTGAAGTGTTTTTTTTATAAATAATGCTGTTAATGTACAATTTTTATTGAAATGTTGCCAATAAGAATTTTTCAACACTTTACATCAATTACATATTCACAGGAGTTTTCTTCCTAAATCTAAAAAAATGAAAATTTACTGCAGTACTGGTAACCTCACGTCAGTAAAACACATTTTAATTTATTTTCGAGCTTAAACTTTAAGTGAACGTGATTCAAGTTTCACTCTTCTTCGCTAAGTTTTGTGTAGCTTTTTAAATGGCACAATATTTCAGAAGACTTCACGATCCTAATATTGTTACTACAAGTTTCCTCAGAAAACACTTTTGTTTTGATACAAAAGAATAACAAGCGTCTAAATTGTAAAGAAGAATAGTTTGCGAGTTTTTCTTACTTACTTAAACTCTTGCATAGTGAGCACTGGGGTTTTGAAATTTAAATTACTGTTTATGTCTAAATTTTCAAGATAAGGAACTATTTCCAGCTCGAAATGTAATTTAATCATAAGCTTTAGATATTTAAAAAATGTTAATCAATCTCTCAAATACAAGATCTAATTAATTTAATATTAAGTTTTCGCTTTTTACTGATTGAAAAAAACTTTTGTTACCAATTTACAAATGATCTTTTGACTTTTGGCTCCAGACATGCCAATGAAATTGATTTTCTGATCAAGATTGAATTTAAGTATCAAAAATCATTTCTCCAGAAGTAAAATGAAATTGATTTTACTTAAAGCAAGCACCTTCAACCACAAATCACTTCTATCGATATATTTGATGAGATTTCTAATCACATTTTTTTAATACGTAATTGAGAAAGAAAACAAAAAATATTCTGTAGCAAACTGTTAACTTTCTACCAGCCTGTATAAAATAAAATTTATTTATTTAATGCAAATAAATCAATATTTAAGTATTTTTTTTATTTATTTTTGGGGTGTTATACCGTGTTTCGCTACCTCTTTCTTTAGCCATCTGACATCTGGCATCTGTAGCATCTGCCCTGATGATGGACACTGTAAAGCTCTCTGAAACGTTAGCTAAAGAAGGAGGTAGCAAAAAACAGCAAAACACCCCAAAAATAATTAAAAAAATGCTTTTGGCCGTGAAAACCTAAAAACATAACCAATATTTAAGTTGGACAATAATAGTCCTAAATCCATAATCGTAAAAAGTAATGGCTTGGGATTTGGCAATTAAGCAAAATTATAAGATACAAAAGAATACATTTAAGAAAGGGCAAGGCTTGGTTGAACCGACATACAATTAATTCATTCACTGACAGTACTATCAGCGAAAACCATTACTGCGCTTAGAAAAATGCGCGTTAAGAAAAATCATATATGGAATGTAAGTAATTCGAAAACGTTTGTCGAAAAACTTAAGGAACGACTGAACGTAATATATATATGGTTTATTTTGGAAGACCTTACCAAAAAACCAAACGTTTAAATCGTGAGATTATTATCATGAATGTTTTTGGTTATTATCATGAATGTTAATGGAATAAATTAACGAATTCTGGGAATCGGCGGAATGTACAAGGAGTAATGAATAATGAAATCAAATAAAAGATTTGAATAAAAAAACTTGCATAAGAATGGACAGTAACTCCGTATTTATTTTGTTGCGAAGGGTTTAGTATTCGTGGGTTTATATTTTATTGTGATAAACAGTTAATCCAAAACATAAAGCGCTGTTATATATGTATTTTATAAACCATAGTATTTCAAAAAAATAACGTGACCTACAAAAATTAATACGATTGATTTTCAAAATTAATGAAAATTAGTGAAAATTTTATTATTTTCATACCAGCACATATTAACATACCTATTAACTATTATATAATATCAGAACTAACCTACGATACAGAATATTGACAGACATACTAAAAAATTAAGGTGTTTGAGTGGGAGGAGAACAAAGGGGAAGGGGTAAATATGGGATTTCCGGCAAGAACAGAGCGGTTTACTGGAAATATGTATAGAATAGGACTAAAAGATTAATATTCTGCTGTTGAAAGAAGGATTCTTCCGAAACCGGTAGAGTGAATAAAATAATATTAAAATGGTTTGTAATAAATTTATATGTTTTTATTGTAATAAATTAAACACAAAATTCAAAACGATTAGGTTTAGTGGTAAAAAATGCAAAAGCCATGGGTTTAAACATTTTCAAACTTCTTTTCGATAGACTCAAAAAAAGGAGAATCAAATAAACAATAAACATATTTTCTTTTAATATTCACTCAAAATTTTAAAGCCTACTGTCATTTGCAATAATTTTAAGGTTGTTTTTAATATTGTTTTTTTCCACAGGGGGCCTAAGGAAAATAATTCTCCTCAGGGTCTTTGTAAACTTTGGGGATGCTGTGCGGTGGGTCTTTTTAGGAAACGAAGAAGAAAAAGTTTTGGGAAGAAAAAGGATATTAGAGGTAGGTATGAATCTGGGGTCAGTATGTTTAGGAGTGACGGACGTATGAATTCATCCCTCCCACTGCAGTGCATGGCAATGTTCCGCAAGAGTACGGCTGAAGAAGTCAAAGGGACTCCCTTAACCATTCTCTCCCGATCCGGCCTGCCATACAGCTGGTAGGCAGACGCATCTGCCGCCAAGACCCAGACAAACCTCATCCCATAAACCCGAGCACCCCTAATAAGTCACCAAACGTAGCGAACCACTTGGAATGACCTATGGCAGTAGTATGTAAGTCTGTACCTCATTTTTATTTATATTAGCTCTACACATTTGGCCCTGAGTAATTGAGGCCTTGAATAATTCCCCTTAGGGCCCGTGTCACCACATAACTGTAAGATTATAAGAATAATGATTATGTCGATAGAAATTGAGTTTTGTAGCCAGAAAGCAAAATATGTATTAGGTATTATAATTACAATAAATAATAAAAAAACAGGGCACATAACAACAAGATTTTTAAAATATGCCTAATGGTGCAAAAAATAACTGAATTATTAATTTTATTACAGTTCAGGAATGTTAGTAGTCTCTGGTGTTTACGTATAGTTTACCTTTTGTAATCCCATTAAAAAAAAGGGATAAAGGTTCTCCGTATTTTGCACGTGCAAGGCTTACTAAAACTAACGAATCAGTTGCACGTGACCCAAAATGAAAAAATAGTTCACAAAGCAATTTGAGGGTTTAGTCGTTATTTCTTTGACCTTGGGCAATATTATGATCTGTAATTAAGATGACATTTCTTTAAACGGAGGTATCATGTAATATTGTAATAGACACATTTAAAAAATAATGAATCCGTAATTTTTGTTTATAATTTTTGTTCTGGGTGAACAAGTGTGATAAAAATTTTCTCCATATTTTTTTAACCCACTCTACCCATTTATTCCGACAAAACGCGTTGTGTTTGATTAGATATAAAAACGTGCAATTAATTTCCTTTGATAACTTTTTAGAAATTATATTGGTTAAATATATTTAATCCTTTACGAACGACGCACTAATAAATAAGTTGGCTTTCAAAATATCAAAGATATCCAAGTTGATTAAAATCATTTCAAATTACTTGCCGACAAACGGGAATCTTCCCTTTTCTGATTAATTTAGGAATTCATTTTTTTGGGGCCAATAATTCTTTGTAAACATTTATAGGAACGTAGGAATGCTTATTGAATCAGAGAAACAAGGAGAATTTCTCAATTATAATTATTTATTTAGTTAGGATATATTTTTCCAGTTGGGTACGTAGATATTTAATCTATTTTTGTCCGATTATCGATAAGACTATTCAAAAAGGTCGGTAGATGAACCGGAATGTCTGATAACCAACCGAAAAAAGTTAACAGTCGGAACTTCATTTGGATTAATTTGTAATAAAGGACCTTTATGAAATCACAACCAACATAAAACGAGAAACGTATCGGAATTTAATAATGTATTCAGAATAACGTTTTTTTACTGATGTGAATTATTGGAATTACAATAATAAACTTGCTTGTTCCGTGTTTTTGTCAATAATGTGTACTGATGGGATTGCTCATAGAACAAAAATAATACAAGAAGTGCCTAATGGGCGTGTTTCGTGATCAAATACAGAACTAATTACGGCCTTGCCATGCCTTAAGTTTCATGCAGAACTGTGCTTCACCACGATTACAAAATTCAAATGGGATGGCAATAGACAATTTCAGGCAAGTGTAAAAGAGACACACCGCGCTCTGTATGGTCCAGAATCAAAAGGTACTAAGTCAGCGCCTCATTTTTTGTTCATTCAAATTTGTACGGATGGCACTAAGTGCTTAGTCTTCTAGTGTTATATATATATATTTTTTATACGCGTTTAATAGATAATGCAGTTTCGTATTGTAATTGAATTGTAACTAATAATAATATATTAGAAATGCCTGAGAAAAACGCTGCGAATTTTCCAGTAAAATTATTAAGAAAAGCTGGTTAGTTAATTAATTAATTTCTTTTATGTTTACTTAAAACGACTAAGAAAAACTTACAAAACACATAAAAAAATTTAAAATATATTTTTAACGCACTAGGTATAACAACTTCAATTACCCCTCGGTTTTAAAAGAATCGTTCTGTTTTTAGTACAAATTTTATATTACTTCATAGACCATAATCACTAGATAAATAATAATACCCCATTAACCATTATCAATGGAGAAGTTACATTACCACATTGACGATTGATTACCAATAAATGAGTTATAACACCCCATTGACCATTCTATTAGAGAAGTTTTACTACCCCATTGACCATTACCACTAGAAAAATCAATTAAATTCTTGAAAACACATTAATGAAAATTATAAACTTCCATTTTGGCATAATGAACTATTTTTTTATTGTATTATTTATTTTGTAATTTATGATTTGCTGTCAACTTCCCTAAATAAATAAATTTAAAAAATTATGGATTAAATATATATCTGAAAGTTAACTTGAATTCAATTAGCTTTTGTAAAGCTTTTTATGAAGGATTAGGGACGAATTTAGATTATTATTTCATTTATGTATCACAGATTTATATGGAGTCTAATAGTAAAATGTTCGGAACAAGCGTTTGTATTAGACGCATAATTTTTTAGAAGAGTGATAATGTTTTTATTCCACAACATTTTTAAAGTTGCGTATGAAATAAATGCGCAGCTATTCGTGCAAACTCTAGCTCTTTTGATGAAATAAGATAACATCGTTGAATATAAAATTGTGATTCGATTGAGGCGATAACATGTTAAATCTCAGCCTTAGTTCACTAATATTTTTTGTGGCTTATTGACAAACGCATCACATCATAACATATTATGTGACGTCCAAAAAACCCCAATGAAAGAAGTAACGTGGTATCAGATCAAACAATCCAGTGGCAAATAATTCTGTTCCGCATTTCTTTAAATTACACTAGCGGGAAATTTCGCGAAAGAAAATACCGAAATTCCCGAAAGAAAATTTTACGATTTTTGTTCCGAACGAAGAAGAAAAAAATTCTAAAGAAAATTCCACGAAGTTAACAAACTGTCTCAGATTTTTTTTTTCCATTTTTCTAATTAATTTTATCAATTACAACGCTTTGTTCTTTCGTAAAGCCTTCCATATTTACTTATCACAAGGTTGACAGATGACACATTACATTTTTGGAGCTTCTTTCTTTATAATAAAAAAGGCGTGAAACTTAAATCCAGCGCTCTTGTTGAGACATCGGTGTTTGTGTAATTCCATGGAAATATTCCAAGAATGATTCTTAAATGTGAAGTTTAAGCTAGATTTCGCAAAATATCTGAATGAAACATTACATATTTTTATATTTCTTGGGAATTGACTTTGTAACACTTCCGGCAATTTTTTTTTAAAAGTCAATTTCTATGTACATTTGTTAATTAAATTTATTTTTCTGCTACCGGTTTCAACACATCTGTATCATTCACAAGAAAACTTAAAACTTACTTTAAAATTCTATGCATGTACAAAAATTATTAGAGTTAATTAGGTGAGGGTAGTGGAGGGTGATTTTGGGGGAGGGGAAGAACAGTGAAAGGAGTCGACATGGCATGGGAACATTATTAATCAGGGCGATTTACAGGTTGACTAAATATTTTTTTGTTTGAAATAACACAATAATTTTTTTGTAACCACGATTCTTTTAATTTTTCCACTACCGACCGGTTTCGCTTTACATCAGCATCATCAGGGTATAAAAATAAAACTGTTTATTATTAATTAAACCCAGATTAATTTGTAAGCCCTGATGATGCTGATGTAAAACGAAACCGGTCGGTAGTGGAAAAATTAAATAAATCGTGGTTACAAACAAAATTATTGTAATATTTCAATTAATAAAGTCAAACCACAAAGTAACTGCTTTCTACCAAAAAATATTTTTTGTTTATTTCTAAGGTTTCAAAAGCGAATAAATATTTTAATTTGTGCGCTTTAGAAACCTTAGAAATAAACCAAAAAATGTAATCAAAAATTTATTAAGTTAATAAAATAATAGCACCCGCCCTTATTAACAATATTTCCGTGTAATGTCAACTCCTTCCACTGTTCTTCCCCTAAAATCACCCCTTCTACTTCCCTCCCCTAATTAAATGTAATCATTTTTGTACTTTAAGTGTCGAAACCGGTAGAAGCAGAAATTAAAAAAAAATAGCAGCAAATGTACATAGAAAAGAGAACTTTTCAAAACAAAATGAAACATTTTAAAAATACTGGTCTACTCAGAGCTGGGTTAAACCAGTCCACTTTTCAATAAACAGCCGTAAACTTTAATATTTTTTCACAATGTTATCTCGCCTACCGTTTCCGTAAATGTGGCATTTTCGCAGAATTTACGAAGGGTTACAAAATTGATTCAGTTGAATAGTATCATCAATAGTTGATTTTATATTTTGTCAATTTCCGGGTCCTTGAGAATTTCTCAGATTTCCTATTTAAACATCGCCCATTCATAATACATGACGTCCTCGCCAAATAAAATGTTTTCGATTGAAAGATAAATTGAAAAACTTCTCTCACTCGGCTGCCGTGAAGAATATTACATTTAACCCTGAATCGGAAATTCTCGTATGCAATTTTCACGTCCTATAATCCGGTGTTGGCTGCAGAGCTGAAGCATATTCTTGTAAGTTACTGGACTCGTCTTGAAGTTAATCCAGATTTATCGTACATATAAGTTCAGAACCGACGTACAATAAAGAAACTCGTATGAGTATTCTGAGAGGTACAACGTTGTTGCGTTCACTTCTTATTTATTGCAGTTCACTTGTTATAGTATTACTTTTATTTATTTATTTATTTATTAACGCCTTTTTTGGAGGCTTTTACATATTTTATGAATAATAAAATATATACAGTATTATTGTACATAATTGAATAGGCTCAGTAACAATGTTTTATATTTGTTTAAAGATACATCGAAGATGTCCACTGACTTGAATACATATGATAGTTAGTACCAGAATTTCTGCACCGAAATAAATCCTGACTTATGGTATTACGTTGTTGTATCCGGAATCTTATCAGTTCAAGCAATACCGGACTATCAATTAAATCATTTAGAATTTTATATAAAAATACCAAGTCAGTGAAAATTCTTCTGTCTGACAATTTGAGTATATTCATATCATTTAACAAAGTATTATAGTTCAACATAATTACTGGGATACCCATTTTAAAATTAAAAAAAACGTAAGAATTGTTTGTATTCTTTCAACAGCTTGTACATGAGTATTATAATATGGATTCCAGACAAGAGAATTATACTCCAGCTGACTTCTAACGTACGCAAAATATAAGATTTTAATACACACAGAGATTTTAATACACAAATTGATTGATTTTTATACACACAAAGATTTTAATACACAAATTGTTAAAATTTCTGGTTAGCCTAGTTATAAATCCCAACATTTTTAAGCCCTTATTACAGATTTCTGTTATGTGGTTAACAAATGAAAGATTTGATTGAAAAGTGATGACTGGGTCTTTAATTTGTTTTAATGTCTCAAGAGCATTGTTATCAATGTTGTAATTAAAGATCACTGGATTTTTTATTCGAGAAAATCTAACTATTTGACTTTTGGAAATATTTAAGTGAAATCTATTATCATTACACCAAATTAACAATTTGTTGATATTATATTGAAGAATGTTGCAGTGGTAAAATTTTTTAATAATTCTTATAAGATTGAGGTCATCAGCAAAAAGTAAGATAGATACATCATGAAATATTTTATTATATTATAAATTACATTCGTATATTTCTTTTGAGCAGAGAAATATTCCTACACGCGGTCCATAATTTTATTTTATTTGATTTTACGCCCAGCTGGGCTTTTAAATAAATTATAGGAACAGAATTAGGTGAGCTATCAAAAATTACATGAAATTTTTTGAAATCAAGCAGTAATATGAAACAAATGAACTACATTTGTAATAATATTGTTATCATTAATCTTAAAAAACAATTTTCTCAAAACGATCCTAATATGATCTTATTTATATATATCCTCGTGATGTTTTCAATATTTTGATAGTCTTTCACATTTTCACTATTCGCATTCTGTTTTGTTTATTTTATCCAAATTGACTATTAAATTCTCTCAGTTCATTAACTTCAATCAATCTCAAGCCTTTCTGAAGATTAACTATTTTCCCTTCCTGTAGGTTTCCTTCAATAATAATTTAATCTGTCAAAACCAACTGCTTCCGTTTTGTTTAGTACACCTTAGAAATTAATACCAAATTACTGAAGGTATGGGAGAAAACGGGAAGTAACTAAACCAACCTCGTATTAAAGATGTCGATTCCGGAATCAATTTATGCATCATAACTTAGTTTACTTTCTCATTTTGCATTTCTGTCAAATATTACTTACAAGTAGATTCGTTAATTTTTAAAATAATAGAGAACTTCAGTCCAATTTTTTAAATTTTTTTTAATAATAATGACTTTCTAACTTAAATAAATGCATATTTATTTTTATTTTTGTAGTTAATTTTAATAGTTAAAATAAATGTCAAAGTTTTAATTTTTCAAGATCCCCCGAAAACCACCGAATCTAGTGTGACGTCATCATGACCAACCGAAGTATGAATTTTGTAGGGAACTGGAATCAGCTGTTTGACTCCCGCCATTTTGAATTTCAGCATTGGAGCGCTTTACTGGGCATTATGATAGTTTTTTGTACAGTTAGAGTTTTTGAATATTTTAAATAATATAGATAAACGATACATAGAGATACTTTATTTTTGATACTGAATTATTTAGGCCTAAATAATGTTTCAATAAAAACAAAAACTATGTTGATAGATATTGGAGGCGATTGGAATTAGGGGAAAATTACTAGAACTACTCAAAAACTATTTAAACAATCGACAAATTAAAGTGAAACTCTTTCAAACTTACAGCAAAGCTAAATTTATGTCAACAGGAGTCCCGCAAGGGTCAATCCTCGGTCCAACATTATACATAATATTTGTTTCACTCATGAATAAAATCTTCACATTTGTTAAACATTACGTTTATGCTGATGATACGGCACTAGTTATTTCGCATGAAGAATTAGAAATTGCAATAAAACTCATGCAGCACGATTTCTTATCCTTTCAGAAATGGTCACATGATGCGGGTCTTATAATAAATTTAAAAAAAACTAAATTAATGCATATACGATCTCCACATGCCAAATATACCATCACACCTGTAATAAAGTCGCATACATTTGAGTGCATACACAATTCGTCACAGTCCTGCAAATGCGGAACCATTGAACTTGTACAAACATATGTATATTTGGGGATAACTGTAGATATGCACATGAAATGGGATACCCACATAAGCAACATCTGCAAACGCCTAAGAGCTATTGCGGGGCGAATTTACAAAATAAAATATTTTATGCCCATTAGTACGCTAAAAATAATTTATTTGTCACTAGCGGAATCCACTATCAGATACGGAATAACATCTTGGGGAAACTCGTGCAAGATAAATATAGGTTATATTCAAACGATTCAAAACTCTTTGACTAAGCTCTTGGTAAGCAAAAGTGTTTATGCACAAAGAAGGGACATAAAATTACTATATGAATCAGTTAACATATTACCTGTGCGAGGAATATTATGGTTTAAAATTGTATGCCAAAACCTATTGTCGGACTCAATTTACAAAGAAAAAGTAGATCATGAACATGGCACTAGATTTAGTAAAAATGAGGGTTTGTCCGTTCCGAAAATTATAAATAAATACGGCCAACGGACATTCACTTATCTTGTCCCCACCATATTTAATAAGATGCCGATGAATTTCAAAATCGAATCCAATTGCCCCACTGATCTCAAAAGAAAAATTAAAAAATGGCTAATGGGTCAAAACTTTTTGTAGTGATATTGTTTGTAATCTTATGTATAAATACTATCTATAATTAATTTAATCTATCAGTAATTTACCTGTGTTATATCTGTCTGTCTGTATATTTTATGCTTTTGTATTGTAGGTACTTAAAAGTTATTCTTCTGGAACTATTTTGCTATTGTGTTTTCTTATAATATTTTATGTTTTAGTGTTTTATTAATATTGTCAAATTGACCTGCTGACAAACTGCCTTGGCAGTTTAGCGGGTGATTAAAATGAAGAATAAAAATAAAAAAAATAATAATCTTAAAAAATAACATATATTTTTTAAGAGCTTAAAAACTTCAAATGTTTAAGGGAGATATGTAAGAAATCGGTCGAAATACGAATAGTAGACCCTTAAGATAAAGATATACGTGAAATCCTTTCCGACGAATGGGTTCACTTTACGAAGATCAAAAAATATGCTACGGATAAGTTGAAGCATTTACTAGCCTTTCTTTGTTCTGGAGTAACAATAAAATTATTAATTACATAACAAAAAATATAAGCGTTAACCACAAAAAAAATATGTTTTTCATGACTTAGATACGAAACATTTTTTTTAAATACCCCTTTATGGCTCAGACTATTTATGAGGTTTTGTATGTTCTTACCTTTTTTTTGATTCTTATAAAATTTTGCACAAAATAAATAAAAACCACTTTTTCGCTTACTTGCCTCGCGCAAATAAGACACTCGATTTTAAATTTTGAAGCCATGAGAATCGAAACATATCTAGCGTGTATATTCCTCTTAATGACTAAACTCCTCTGCCCTATTTTTTCGGAAAGTCAAAATATTTACGCTTTGCCATAAAATCCAAATAAACGGAATATTCCTGTACGTATCTGACAACCATAAACAGTTTTTAAATACGATTTCAAATTGCATTACTCGAAATAAAAAAATAAAAATTTTAATATGAAAATTTTTAATGCAAATGGTTCACCTTACGTTTTTTCTAAGGGGCCATCAATAAATTAAGTCACACCTTAAGGGGGGGGGGTAGAGAAGTGTGACAAGGGGTATGGGGGGGTCAAAAAATCATGAAATTCTAGGGGGGAGGGGGTCTCACAAATGTGACAGGGGGGGGGGGGGGGTCAAAAAGTCATGAAATTCGTGTGACGTAATTTATGGATGGCCCCTAACTAAAATTACAGATAGCGAAAAAACAAAAACACATACATATTTTATTAGGTAAATGTATCTTTTATAAACTCACCTCACCTTTTTCACCAACGATCAACTCACCTTTTTGTCGTTTCATGTAAAAATAATTAATAAAAAATTCCCGAAATTTCATTTTTATATATATACTACTATTGATCCGACAAAACTATTACAGATATTGGAGGCGATTGGAATTAGGGGAAAATTACTAGAACTACTCAAAAACTATTTAAACAATCGACAAATTAAAGTGAAACTCTTTCAAACTTACAGCAAAGCTAAATTTATGTCAACAGGAGTCCCGCAAGGGTCAATCCTCGGTCCAACATTATACATAATATTTGTTTCACTCATGAATAAAATCTTCACATTTGTTAAACATTACGTTTATGCTGATGATACGGCACTAGTTATTTCGCATGAAGAATTAGAAATTGCAATAAAACTCATGCAGCACGATTTCTTATCCTTTCAGAAATGGTCACATGATGCGGGTCTTATAATAAATTTAAAAAAAACTAAATTAATGCATATACGATCTCCACATGCCAAATATACCATCACACCTGTAATAAAGTCGCATACATTTGAGTGCATACACAATTCGTCACAGTCCTGCAAATGCGGAACCATTGAACTTGTACAAACATATGTATATTTGGGGATAACTGTAGATATGCACATGAAATGGGATACCCACATAAGCAACATCTGCAAACGCCTAAGAGCTATTGCGGGGCGAATTTACAAAATAAAATATTTTATGCCCATTAGTACGCTAAAAATAATTTATTTGTCACTAGCGGAATCCACTATCAGATACGGAATAACATCTTGGGGAAACTCGTGCAAGATAAATATAGGTTATATTCAAACGATTCAAAACTCTTTGACTAAGCTCTTGGTAAGCAAAAGTGTTTATGCACAAAGAAGGGACATAAAATTACTATATGAATCAGTTAACATATTACCTGTGCGAGGAATATTATGGTTTAAAATTGTATGCCAAAACCTATTGTCGGACTCAATTTACAAAGAAAAAGTAGATCATGAACATGGCACTAGATTTAGTAAAAATGAGGGTTTGTCCGTTCCGAAAATTATAAATAAATACGGCCAACGGACATTCACTTATCTTGTCCCCACCATATTTAATAAGATGCCGATGAATTTCAAAATCGAATCCAATTGCCCCACTGATCTCAAAAGAAAAATTAAAAAATGGCTAATGGGTCAAAACTTTTTGTAGTGATATTGTTTGTAATCTTATGTATAAATACTATCTATAATTAATTTAATCTATCAGTAATTTACCTGTGTTATATCTGTCTGTCTGTATATTTTATGCTTTTGTATTGTAGGTACTTAAAAGTTATTCTTCTGGAACTATTTTGCTATTGTGTTTTCTTATAATATTTTATGTTTTAGTGTTTTATTAATATTGTCAAATTGACCTGCTGACAAACTGCCTTGGCAGTTTAGCGGGTGATTAAAATGAAGAATAAAAATAAAAAAAATAAAAATTATATGTCCAAATCTCTTTAACCAATAACACGGAATATCGAACGGCCTGTGTCTTACATTTCTTATGATTTCTATACAACTTTGACCCAGGTGACGCGGCGCGGTGACGTCACGCCGCCAAAATCCAGCAATACCAACTTGACAGGGTGTTTTAATGACACGTTTTGAAATGGACTTTTTAATATATTTTTTTAAACTCTACGTTAAATATTATGTAATTAAACTTATATATTCAGAATCAGCACATATTGGTCTATATGAACATATTTTTTTAAGGCCATAATATTTTTCACTGGAGTTCCTTATTATTGAAATTTACAGAATCTAGGTGTTACGATTTACGATGTCTTTATTTATCTCAAGAGATTAAAAGAAGTAATATACAATATTTACACAACACAAGTAACCGTAGCTAAATGTCGTGTTCTACAGAATCTCCAGATTCAAAAACCTGCGTGTCAATGTATAATTAATCTCATTACAGTATATTTTGTTCCTTTATTTTGTCCGCGTCGTAGCAAAAAGTTTTTTTCATCATAATAAAATAATAATTTAAAATGAAGCAAGGAATCCGTCAAGATAACCTTTCAGAAGCTGGGCGTACTGTAAAGAGCCTGCAGGTACTTTAATACACAACTGATAATCTTTAACGAATTGCTAATGCGCCTCACTGTTGAATTTCTCAGCCACCTTTGGTCCGGACCTCCAAAACTACCTGAAAAAACCGTAATTTCTTTGCAGAAATGAGCGGTCCGTTTGACAGATTCCCCTCTCTCAAAAAATGGCAATGCAATTTTTAAAGTATAAGCGTCAGGTGGGTATGCAAACGTTGCAGTATTATAATGAAAAATGCTCCTTGGGTATGCTAACCTTGCTGTTTAACAATGAAAAATGCTCCCTGGGTATGCTAACTTTGCTGTTTTACAATGAAAAATTCTCCTGGGTTTGCTAACCTTGCTGTATTACAATAAAAATGCTCCA
The DNA here is from genome assembly GCA_936435175.1 of Glyphotaelius pellucidus. NCBI lineage: Eukaryota > Metazoa > Arthropoda > Insecta > Trichoptera > Limnephilidae > Glyphotaelius > Glyphotaelius pellucidus. Next base: position 28,999,072 of record OW386547.1, read on the forward strand.
AGGAACTAGCGTCAATAAACCCTTCGGCAATGGTGCATTATTGGGAAACATGTCGAAGTCGGTGACCGGACAACTCGAAAAGAAATCAATTCAGAACCATCTCAGATAAGTCATTTAGAGTGATAAAAAAAATAAATAAAAAATTGGTTAAATAGGTTTCGTTAGGTTAGGGTTATCGGCTAATTTGAATTTATTTTTTTCATAGCTCTTAATGACTTTTCAAGGAGGTGTTGAGTTGAATTTATTTTCAGTTGGCATGGAACCGTCAAAGTTACGCCCAACATACGAACATGGTTGACATTTGTTAGAAGGAGTCTTTACTAGATTCGTTCTTGAGGTCAACAACTCGGCTGTGGAACGGTTTGTCGAGGTCTGTGTTTCCTCCCTCCTACAGAACGAGTCTCTTCACTCATTCCTCTCCACCAAAAACCCTCCACACAGCATCCCCGAAGATGACATAGGCCCCGAGAGAATGGTTTTCCTCAAGGCCTCCTGTGTAGCGTTAGCATAAATATTCTGCATCACTCAACACTTGCTCAACGCTTGCGTCGCACCGTACATGCCATATACGTGGGCGGCGAGTCTGTGCGCCGCACTTTCTCGGGCGTTGTATGTGTATGAAACTACTTGATTATGGTAAAACTTATACTGTTAAAGAATTTCAAATCTTCACCATACTAAAATCTTGTGATATTTATCCGTAAAAGGTATCCTTATCAGCGATACAGAGATTTGAAGGAATCTCCCAACTCAGAGCTTTAAAAATTTAATCAGTTTGAATTCTTACCGCGTCTTTATATACGCGGTTGGGCAGGCACATTTGATCAGATTTTTTTTTTTACATTAGCTCCACACAGGAGGCCCTGAATTAGAAAGCGATCTTGATCATTTGTGCGCAAACTGAGAATCAAATTTACTGTCTTTCAACATTTCTGTGTCACTCGATTGAAATAGAAATAACACCCACATAGAAATACAAATAAAATCTTTTGTATTTCTTGGGCATTAACTACGTAACAATTTCTAGACATTTTGTTTTTTGAAGAGTTTTATTAACCCGGCGTTCGCACAGTTGGGTCAATTTGACTCGCGCTATTTTAAAATTAGCTTATTTCTTAAATTTTGTTGTGTGACGTTGCCATTCCTCTCAGTAGCTAGAGCTAACAATCTCCCCTCCCCGCTGGCTATCGCTGTTCATTAATATAGTGGCCGCAAAGGTGGATAGACGTGGCTAAAGACGAAAAAGGTAAATATGACCCAACCATACACTTCGTGTCGTAATTTCGGGATATGAGTTAGTCTTACATATTATCATGCAAATGATAACATGTAAGATTAACTCACGGGACTGATGTATTATTCTTTGTCCTACTATAGATCTCTTTCATATGTATGATATTAGCTCACGTTTTGAGAAAAAAGTTTATGTTTTATTTAAATTTTATAATTTTAAGACGGAGGTTGTTTATTTTGTTAAAATTTTATTATACTTTTATAAAAATGTCATTAAAAGATAGTTTTATATGAAGTTGTTTTATTTAACCCAAAATCTTGCAAACAATATAGTTGTTTTATCAAATTATTGCAATATGTTACTAAATTTCTTTTAAATGTTGAAATAAAAGGTTGAAATATTCGGGTCTCCTAGACCCTACCCTACTATTGTTGTTACATAATTTGACTGTGCTGACGCCGGGTTAAATGTACATTTGTTACTTAAACCGGTCATACATCGGTTACTTAACCGGTCGCGGAAAAATTAAATCTATCCTTTCAACTTGAACAATACACCTATAAATATATGTATATGTTAAGATCTAGGTGTTTTTGATAAGCACATCGAACAAATTATTTCAAAATCTTACAAGATGCTAGGTTTCCAATTTATAATATATGTAGTTTCAAAAGTGCTTAGACTCTTGAAATGTTGTTTTGTTCATTGGTCAGAAGTCCATTGAAGTATTTTTCCACAAAATGGAATCCTCAATACAAATTTTACGTCAATTGGTAGAAAGTAGACACATAAAATTTTTGAAACATTTACTCAAGAAATACAACAAAACTACAAATAATACGCTAACTTAACAAATAATATGCACATTGTCAGATCTGTTGTTTATATGTAATGTGTTAAATAATAAAATACTAGCTTTGCCTGTTGCAGAGGCAACCAAGGGGTTAAACACTACGCGATTTGACGTGTGAACGCGGATGAAGCGAGGAGTGTGTGTTTAATAAAATAGATGAAGAAAAAAACGATGTTTGTAATTTGTTACCCGTAACGTATAATTTACTGTTGCAAAGACTCCTACCACTGTGCCACTTTGGTCGCCGACACTTTTAAAACGTCCCAGGAGCTTACCGCTCAATTCAGTACTGAACCAATCCAGCCGCAACGACTCAGGGCGTTCAGTTTTTCATTTAATTTAAATTAGAAAAACCAATAGAGCCTAAAAGGGTCCTCGGATTTTATTGTTCAATTTTTTCAGTCAGCCCTTCGGATTGTGTAGGTCGAGACGCGTAATTTGATATCCATCTCGGGTACTGTAGGGTGTAATTTAAAAAAAAAAAAATTGGATTTTCGAAATATTTGAATTTCGAAAAAAAAAAATTTTTGGATTTTGAAGAAAAATTTTTGGACTTTTGAAATTTTTAAATTTGCAAAAAAAAAAAATTTGGATTTTGGAACTTTTTGAATTTTCAAAAAAAAATTTTTGGATTTTGTAAATTTTTGAATTTTCAAAAAAAAAATTTTTGAGTTTTGGAAATTTTTTAATTTTGGAAAAAAAATTTTGTTTTCTGGAAATTTTTTGATTTTGGAAAAAAAATTTTTTGGATTCTGAAAATTTTTTAATTTTGGAAAAAAAAAATTTTGGATTCTGGAAATTTTTTAATTTTGAAAAAAAAACTTTTTTGGTTTCTGGAAATTTTTGAATTTTGAAAAAAAAAATTTTTGGTTTCTGGAAATTTTTTAAATTTGGAAAAAAAAAATTTCGGATTCTGGAAATTTTTTAATTTTGAAAAAAAAATTTTTTGGTTTCCGGAAATTTTTTAATTATGAAAAAAAATTTTTTGGTTTCTGACAATTTTTTAATTTTGGAAAAAAAAATTGTTGGATCTCGGAAATTTTTGAACTTATAACTGAAAGTAATTTTTCTAAAAACGGCGCTATAAAAATGTATTATTCAGAAATTTTAGAGACTTAAACTAAACCCAACTGGGGATGCCGTAGTCTCACTGACTCCAGACGGCAGTAGTTGGGACTCTTGTGCGGTATTCACATTGAAATTTAATTTAAAATGTAAGAACCCGTACAGTATTCAAAAGGTACCTACACCATTTGGCAAAAAAATTGGACCATCTTTATTTAAATTTACTCATTTTATTAGAAATGTTCAGAATAAATAGTATCCGAGAAGGACGTTGTCAAAAAAAAATTCGAGTGCAGCTTACTGTAGTTTTTCAAAAAACGGCGCTATAAAAATGTATTATTCAGAATTTTTCAGAAACTAAAACTAAACCCAACTTGGGACGCCGTAGTCGCACTGACTCCGGACGGCAGTAATTGGGACTCTTGTGCGGTTTTCACATTGAAATTTAATGTAAAATGTATGAACCCGTACAGTATTCCAAAGGTACCTACACCATTTGGCAAAAAAAATTGGACCATCTTTATTTAAATTTACTCATTTTATTAGAAATGTTCAGAATAAATAGTATCCGAGAAGGACGTTGTCAAAAAAAAATTCGAGTGCAGCTTACTGTAGTTTTTCAAAAAACGGCGCTATAAAAATGTATTATTCAGAATTTTTCAGAAACTAAAACCAAACCCAACTGGGGACGCCGTAGTCGCACTGACTCCGGACGGCAGTAATTGGGACTCTTGTGCGGTTTTCACATTGAAATTTAAAATAAAATGTACGAACGATTAGTTCCCGTACAGTGTTCAAAAGGTACCTACACCATTTCGCAAAAAAAAAAATTGGACCATCTTTATTTAAATTTACTTATTTTATTAGAAATGTTCAGAATGCTCATCCGACGAATGGTTCCCGGGGCGGCAGTGCCAATGCCCGCCTCTAACGTTGAATAATTATCTTAAAGAAGCAATATACAAAAAAAGCGTTATGTAACTATAATATTTAAAAAAAATAAATCCCTTAAATATCTAGGCTAAAGACAAAGGCAGCGCAACACGGCATAACAGCTCAAAAAATAATTAAAAAAGAAATTATCCTTTCAACTTCAAATAATTTCAATACAAATTTCCAAATAAAAAACATATGCAATTCCCATACGATGATCCGAGTTGTTATGTGCAGGTACCTACCTACTCAGATTCTCAGTTGGTACACCTGCACATACGTAAAAAAAAACACGCCATTAAAATGTATATATTCAGAATTTTATTATCAAATAATCATTTCAATGAAAAAGAGTTCGCAAAGTATTTATATTTATAAATAATACGAATCCTAATGCATCGGAGCCCATCTATCAGGTACCTACTTAGTTCGTCATTCGCAGACGTACAATATTCTGCAATTATATTTTCATCGCTGGCAAGACCGAAACGAAATAATGTCTTCACCACCTCGAGCACGGCCTGAAAATCGAGTTGTTTTTAACGTTTTCCATACAAACAACGCTGTCCTGGCCTGAATGAAAACTTTAGTTGGCGAAGGTAAAGCTCTCCGCCATTTGTAAAATTTCAGAATCGAGTGTTCCAAGGTGTGAGAAAATTTACCCAACCTGAATTTATTTGTAAGAAAATTAGGTGTTCTACTGGCCAGATAAATTATGCACCCTCGAGAAAAATGCGAGTTTTGCGAAACGTCAGAAAATATCATTTTTCCGCGCGCTATTGTGTAACATTTTGAATGGTGACCGACATATTTTTCGATTTTAAAAGCTTCCTTAATTTCTATTCCTCCTATATATTGAAAAACATCTCCACCAGAATGCGACTTTTCGACGATAACTCGAACCGCGTGTCGTACCTTTAAAGTGTCATTTTTTAGCAGAATCGCCTTAAAAATAATATGAGTAAATTTCCAGCAAATTCGTTTTGTATGAGAAAAGTGCTTAATTTTTCTCCGACTTTTTCGAAATGCGAACCTGTCGGCGGGAAATATAACCGGGCCGATTTCTTCGTCGATGAGAGATTCTGTCGGAGGTTCCAGTTATCGCCGCTGATTTTGCATCAGTTTTTACCGTTAATTTTTCGCGTTTCGGTTTCGTGAGTTTTTTTTAGCTTCCTGTCTAGCGATTGTGGTCTCTGCGGTCGGTCAAACTCGAAGAGCGGAGAGGTCATTTTGGCGTGGGAGGCCCTGGACTGAATCGCATTTCAAGCGAAAGCGATCCTTAGGGTGGGCGAACTTAAGGGGCGGCAAGGTCGTTTTTTGACTGTATGACCCATGTGAGTTTTTCGAAAAACTGTGTATTAATATATATACTAGCTTTGCCTGTTGCAGAGGCAACCAAGGGGTTAAACACTACGCGATTTGACGTGTGAACGCGGATGAAGCGAGGAGTGTGTGTTAAATAAAATAGGTGAAGAAAAAAACGATGTTTGAAATTTGTTACCCGTAACGTATAATTTACTGTTGCAAAGACTCCTACCATTGTGCCACTTTGGTCGCCGACACTTTTAAAACGTCCCAGGAGCTTACCGCTCAATTCAGTACTGAACCAATCCAGCCGCCCGACTCAGGGCGTTCAGTTTTTCATTTAATTTAAATTAGAAAAACCAATAGAGCCTAAAAGGGTCCTCGGATTTTATCGTTCAATTTTTTCAGTCAGCCCTTCGGATTGTGTAGGTCGAGACGCGTAATTTGATATCCATCTCGGGTACTGTAGGGTGTAATTTAAAAAAAAAAAATTTTGGATTTTGAAAAAAAATTTTTTAGACTTTGGAAATTTTTGAATTTTCAAAAAAAAAATTTTTGGATTTTGTAAATTTTTGAATTTTCAAAAAAAAATTTTGAGTTTTGGAAATTTTTTAATTTTGAAAAAAAAACTTTTTTGGTTTCTGGGAATTTTTGAATTTTGAAAAAAAAAATTTTTGTTTTCTGGAAATTTTTTAAATTTGGAAAAAAAAATTTTCGGATTCTGGAAATTTTTTAATTTAAAAAAAAAAATTTTTTTTTTCCGGAAATTTTTGAATTTTGAAAAAAAAAATTTTCGGTTTCTGGAAATTTTTTAATTTTGAAAAAAAAAATTTTTGGTTTCTGAAAATTTTTTAATTTTGGAAAAAAAAATTATTTGATTCTGGAAATTTTTTAATTTTGGAAAAAAAAATTGTCGGATCTCGGAAATTTTTGAACTTATAACTGAAAGTAATTTTTCAAAAAACGGCGCTATAAAAATGTATTATTCAGAAATTTTAGAGACTTAAACTAAACCCAACTGGGGATGCCGTAGTCTCACTGATTCCAGACGGCAGTAGTTGACTCTAGTGCGGTATTCACATTGAAATTTTATTTAAAATGTATGAACCCGTACAGTATTCAAAAGGTACCTACACCATTTGGCAAAAAAAAATTGGACCATCTTTATTTAAATTTACTCATTTTATTAGAAATGTTCAGAATAAATAGTATCCGAGTAGGACGTTGTCAAAAAAAAATTCGAGTGCAGCTTACTGTAGTTTTTCAAAAAACGGCGCTATAAAAATGTATTATTCAGAATTTTTCAGAAACTAAAACTAAACCCAACTGGGGACGCCGTAGTCGCACTGACTCCGGACGGCAGTAATTGGGACTCTTGTGCGGTTTTCACATTGAAATTTAATGTAAAATGTACGAACGATTAGTTCCCGTACAGTGTTCAAAAGGTACATACACCATTTCGCAAAAAAAAAATTGGACCATCTTTATTTAAATTTACTCATTTTATTAGAAATGTTCAGAATGCTCATCCGACGACTGGTTCCCGGGGCGGCAGTGCCAATGCCCGCCTCTAACGTTAAATAATTATCGTAAAGAAGCAAAATACAAAAGAAAGCGTTATGTAACTTTAATATTAAATAAAATAGATCCCTTAAATATCTAGGCTAAAGACGAAGGTAGCGCAATACGGCATAACAGCTCAAAAAATTATTACAAAAGAAATTATCCTTTCAACTTCAAATAATTTCATTACAAATTTCCAAAAAAAAAATATATATATTTCCCATATTATGATGCCGAGTTGTTATGTGCAGGTACCTACCTACTCAGATTCTCAGTTGGTACACCTGCACTTACGTAAAAAAAAACACGCCATTAAAATGTATATTCAGAATTTTTTATCAAATAATCATTTCAATGAAAAAGAGTTCGCAAAGTATTTATATTTATAAATAATACGAATCCTAATGCATCGGAGCCCATCTATCGGGTACCTACTTAGTTCGTCATTCGCAGACGTACAATAGTCTGCAATTATATTTTCATCGCTGGCAAGACCGAAACGAAATAATGTAGTCACCACCTCGAGCACGGCCTGAAAATCGAGTGGTTTTTAACGTTTTCCATACAAACAACGCTGTCCTGGCCCGATTGAAAAGTTTAGTTGGCGGAGAGCTCGGCTATCCGCCATTTGTAAAATTTCAGAATCCAGTGTGCCCAGGTGTGAGAAAATTTACCCAACCTGAATTTATTTGTAAGAAAATTAGGTGTTCTACTGGCCAGACAAATTATGCACCCTCGAGAAAAATGGGAGTTTTGCGAAACGTCAGAAAATATCATTTTTCCGCGCGCTATTGTGTAACATTTTGAATGGTGACCGACATATTTGTCGATTTTAAAAGCTTCCTTAATTTCTATTCCTCCTATTTATTGAAAAACATCTCCACCAGAACGCGCTTTTTCGACGATATCTCGTACCGCGTGTCGTACCTATAAAATGTCATTTTTTAGCAGCATCGCCATTAAAATATTATGAAAAAATTTCTAGCAAATTCGTTTTGTATGAAAATAGTGCTTAATTTTTCTCCGACTTTTTCGAAATGCGAACCTGTCGGCGGGAAATATAACCGGGCCGATTTCTTCGTCGATGAGAGATTCAGTCGGAGGTTCCAGTTATCGCCGCTGATTTTGCATCAGTTTTTACCGTTAATTTTTCGCGTTTCGGTTTCGTGAGTTTTTTTTAGCTTCCTGTCTAGCGATTGTGGTCTCTGCGGTCGGTCAAACTCGAAGAGCGGAGAGGTCATTTTGGCGTGGGAGGCCCTGGACTGAATCGCATTTCAAGCGAAAGCGATCCTTAGGGTGGGCGAACTTAAGGGGCGGCAAGGTCGTTTTTTGACTGTATGACCCATGTGAGTTTTTCGAAAAACTGTGTATTAATATATATACTAGCTTTGCCTGTTGCAGAGGCAACCAAGGGGTTAAACACTACGCGATTTGACGTGTGAACGCGGATGAAGCGAAGAGTGTGTGTTAAATAAAATAGGTAGAGAAAAAAACGTCATTTGAATGTGGATAAAGCGAGGAGTGTCCGTCTACAAAGGGCACAGATAGTTGACAGCCCAATTGCGTACGCCTGCTCTCTGGCCGCTTCGGTCACCCGGTTCAAGGCGTTCGGTACGGGCCTTTTCTCGCAAAAGCAGGCCAAGTAGCTTCCTGCTCAAATTTTCACTGCGCCATTTGGGCTGTGCAGATCGATACGCGTAATTTGTTACCCGAAACGTATAGTTTACTGTCGAAAAGACTCTTCCCACAGTGCCACATTGGTCGTCGACACTTTTAAAACGGCCCAGGAGCTTACCGCTCAATTCAGTACTGAACCAATCCAGCCGCCCGACTCAGGGCGTTCAGTTTTTCATTTAATTTAAATTAGAAAAACCAATAGAGCCTAAAAGGGTCCTCGGATTTTATCGTTCAATTTTTTCAGTCAGCCCTTTGGATTGTGTAGGTCGAGACGCGTAATTTGATATCCATCTCGGGTACTGTAGGGTGTAATTTAAAAAAAAAAAATTTGGATTTTGGAAATTTTTGAATTTAAAATAAAAAAAAATTTGGATTTTGTAAATCTTTGAATTTTCAAAAAAAAATTTTTTGAGTTTTGGAAATTTTTTAATTTTGGAAAAAAAAAACTTTTTTGGATTCTGAAAATTTTTTAATTTTGAAAAAAAAAAATTTGGATTCTGGAAATTTTTTAATTTTGAAAAAAAACTTTTTTGGTTTCTGGAAATTTTTGAATTTTGAAAAAAAAATTTTTGGTTTCTGGAAATTTTTTAAATTCGGAAAAAAAAAATTTCGGATTCTGGAAATTTTTTAATTTTGAAAAAAAAATTTTTTGGTTTCCGGAAATTTTTGAATTTTGAAAAAAAAAAAATTCGGTTTCTTGAAATTTTTTAATTGTGAAAAAAAAATTTTTTGGTTTCTGGAAATTTTTTAATTTTGGAAAAATAAATTATTGGATTCTGGAAATTTTTTAATTTTGGAAAAATAAAATTGTTGGATCTCGGAAATTTTTGAACTTATAACTGAAAGTAATTTTTCAAAAAACGGCGCTATAAAAATGTATTATTCAGAAATTTTAGAGACTTAAACTAAACCCAACTGGGGATGCCGTAGTCTCACTGACTCCAGACGGCAGTAGTTGAGACTCTTGTGCGGTATTCACATTGAAATTTAATTTAAAATGTATGAACCCGTACAGTATTCAAAAGGTACCTACAACATTTGGCAAAAAAAAATTGGACGATCTTTATTTAAATTTACTCATTTCATTAAAAATGTTCAGAATAAATAGTATCCGAGTAGGACGTTGTCAAAAAAAAATTCGAGTGCAGCTTACCGTAGTTTTTCAAAAAACGGCGCTATAAAAATTTATTATTCAGAATTTTTCAGAAACTAAAACTAAACCCAACTGGGGACGCCGTAGTCGCACTGACTCCGGACGGCAGTAATTGGGACTCTTGTGCGGTTTTCACATTGAAATTAAATGTAAAATGTACGAACGATTAGTTCCCGTACAGTATTCAAAAGGTACCTACACCATTTCGCAAAAAAAAAATGGACCATCTTTATTTAAATTTACTCATTTTATTAGAAATGTTCAGAATATATAGTGTCCGAGTACGTTGTCAAAAAAAATTCGAGTGCAGTTTATACGCGGTAGAAGTGAAACTTTTCCAAAACAATCTCAACTAATACTTGAAAAGTGAGGTCTGAGTAGCCCAGTAAATAAATGTACCCTCTGTAATATTTTACTCCTGCGTATTATGAGCTCCTGGTAGATTTTCAATATTGTACGACACCCTTTTTGTCATTTTTTACAAAAACGGTCCTATAAAAATATAATTATCAAAATTATTGTGTACCTATTTTTATGAGGTGTTGCTCATCCAACGAATGGCTCCCTGAGCGGCAGTGCCAATGCCCGCCTCTAACGTTGAATAATTATCATAAAGAAGCAAAATACAAAAATAAGAGTTATGTAACTTTAATATTTAAAAAAAATAAATCCCTTAAATATCTAGGCTAAAGACGAAGGTAGCGCAACACGGCATAACAGCCCAAAAAATTATTACAAAAGAAATTATCCTTTCAACTTCAAATAATTTCATTACAAATTTCCAAAAAAAAACATACGCAATTCTTATTTGATGATTCCGAATTGTTATGTGCAGGTACCTACCTACTCAAAATAGGCATTCCAAAACCGAGCGCCTAGCAACACTCGATACGGAGATCTTTTTTCGTGAATTGAGCAAATTTCTTTCGATACAGACGAACCTGCCGATTTGAACGGATTGAAATAGAACTACAGGCGTGTTCGACAGACATTTGATTTTGTATTGCGTGAACGATCCGTACTTATATTCCGCACCGCTAGATGTCTCTGGATTGAAATCTTTAGTTGGCGGAGAGCTTTGCCCTACCGCCATTTGTAAAATTTCAGAATCCAGTGTTCCAAGGTGTGAGAAAATTTACTCAACCTGAATTTATTTGTAAGAAAATTAGGTGTTCTACTGGCCAGTAAAATTATGCACCCTCGAGAAAAATGCGAGTTTTGCGAAACGTCAGAAAATATCATTTTTCCGCGCGCTATTGTGTAACATTTTGAATGGTGACCGACATATTTGTCGATTTTAAAAGCTTCCTTAACTTCTATTCTTCGTATTTATTGAAAAACATTTCCGCCATAATGCGACTTTTCGACGATAACTCGTACCGCGTGTCGTACCTGTAAAATGTCATTTTTTAGCAGCATCGCCATTAAAATATTATGAAAAAATTTCTAGCAAATTCGTTTTGTATGAAAATAGTGCTTAATTTTTCTCCGACTTTTTCGAAATGCGAACCTGTCGGCGGGAAATATAACCGGGCCGATTTATTCGTCGATGAGAGATTCAGTCGGAGGTTCCAGTTATCGCCGCTGATTTTGCATCAGTTTTTATAGTTGACTTTTGGTGTTTCGGTTTCATGGTTTTTTTTTAACTTCCTGTCTAGCGATTATGGTCTCTGCGGTCGGTCAAACTCGAAGAGCGGAGAGGTCATTTTGGCGTGGGAGGCCCTGCACTGAATCGCATTTCAAGCGAAAGCGATCCTTAGGGTGGGCGAACTTAAGGGGCGGCAAGGTCGTCTTTTGCCTGTATGACCCATGTGAGTTTTTCGAAAAACTGTGCAATACTATATTAATAGTCCCAAATCACTATCCGTCATTGGTTTAAGTGTTCCAATGAGGCGTACCAGGCACATTTCGCTATTTCATATAGATGCTAACAATATTAATGCAGCAAATAACTCACTAACACACCACAAAAAATTGATACAATTAAATATTTTTCATGGTTCCTTGCAAACGTAAAAAACTAACGTATTTAATGTATTAAAACTACTTATATTTAACTTTTCATTCAACTTTTGTTAACAGTCAATTACAATAAATTTGTACGCATATAATTTTTAATTTAAAAATTTCTCTCCATCTCCATATATATTCCCTTTATTATTATTACTAGCTTTTCCCCGCGGCTTCGCTCGCATGGTATTACGGGAAATCCCCCCCCACCCCACCTCCATCCCCTCCCGCATTCCATATATTCATTTCCTTACATTCAGTTTTCAAACATCTCGCCTACCACCTAAATTTCATAATGCTATAGCTCAAAGAAAAAAATAATTACTTATCCAATTTTGTTCATTCGTTCGGAATTTATGCGCTTACAAACATTTCGGATGTTTATTTTTATTTAAATATTTGGAAGTTCGTTAATATAATAAAAAAATACTCTATCATTCAGTCTTTATAATCGTTACGAATTATATTTTTAATATAGGAACTCTCATCTGACATTTATTCCAAGCTTGTCCAAAAAAAAAAACGAATTCTAATATTTGAATTTTCTGCAGTAGTAGCTGACCAGTAGACTGAGTACCTACCAGCATAGAGCCCAAAAAAATTTCAACATTGTTTCCATAGAAAAGATTTTTTCTGACGTTAGCAAAAACTCGCTTTTGTTAGCGACAGAAAACGTATAACAAATATTATATATTAATATTTATAATTTCATAACGCCAGAGCTTACCATCATATACAACCTGTAGTCTGCGCATATAATTTAGCTTTATATTGGTGAAAGAATTATTAAAGTCTTTATATTGTGTTATGCGTGAAAGGGTCATAAACAAACTCGAGCAGTTTCGCATTTATAATATTAGTATGGATTACTCATTAGTTAAGTTTTAAGATCTTTTTCACTTCTCAGGCAAAATTACTTAATGATGTTCCATGGACTTACATTTTTTTTACATGAGCTCCACACACAAGGCCCTGAGAGAAATAATTTCCCTCAGGCCCTTTGTCATCTTTGGAAATGCTGTGTGGAGGTTTTTTTTAAGGAAAAGAAGGGAAGGAGAGTTCTGGAAAGGAAGAAGGTTTAAGGGGTGGGTAGGAAACTGGGGTTCTGTGTGTCCTGGCCATCCGCCTTTAAGACCTAGACAAACCTTACCCCATGAACCCGGGCACCCCTGCTAAATCACCAAACGTAACGAACCACTTGGAGTGACTTATGGCAGAGGTTTTGGTTATCCAATAAAGGTTCCCGGGGCGGCGGTACCCATTCTCGCCTCCCAAATTGTATGTAATTGTAATAGGTACTATAACCACGTAATAATTAAATTTAATATTTCTTATAACTTGAATCACTGCAATCACAAAACATTTGTTCGAAAAGTAGTCCTCAAAGGCAAACGCACGCTCCTCACTGTTCCAACGCACGATGGCAATGAAATTGTGTCGGAAAAAAATTTATAGTTCCGCCTCTCGAACAACATCTTTCTTCGCTCCACTACGACATCAACTGACTGAATGGTGGGCTTTTTAAAAAAGGATGTTATGCTGCCGCATCCTGTAAGTAAATACCTACACAATGACGAAATAAGTTTTTTTGTTTTTAAAAAATCCTTAAAAAGCAACGTTTTAAAAGAAAGTCTTTACATCCCAAGAAAAATTCTAACAAGCTTCCAATATTGTTCATGTGTGTAATATTTCTCAGAGCGCCTAAATAAATAGGGCCTCTTGCAACGAGAATGTTTCCGTTGTAGAACCAGCACAAGAGTTGCTTGTTCCTCAAAGTATCAAAGGACGGAGTGTTGGCTGAACGTAAACACAAACAATGTGCGAAGGTGTACTGAATAATAACGTGTTTGTCAGCGAGTAGAACTTTAGGTAGTCATTTGGTTCGCACGAAAGCCCCTGAAACGCAATTAGCTTAGATTATTGCTTCACAGAATAGCTATCATCCCTGTGGTATTTACTGAGAATGCCTACTTAATTATTGTTTTCTTTTTTTAAATTTCTTGTTTAGGACGTTGTTTCAAAAAATTTGAACAATTCGACAAACGTCGTAAATTTTCACGTTCTGTGTAAGTTCTATTCAATATCTGTTATTGTATCATTATAGGTCATTCATAAAACTGAAATAATTACAAAACGTGAATAGAACTTTATGAATTGTTTAACTTTCTTGAAACAACCCATCTTTAGACTAGTAGTTCCTTGAATAGTACACCTCGCTTCCAAAACATCATGTTTCTAATTTAATTTAATACCAGGGTATCTTTATCAAAACCAAAATTTCCCTTGAAATCATAAAATCAGGTAATGTAATATAAGGTAACGTAATAGTTAACCTACTTCAAAATAAACCATTACTCATGTAACTTTTTTTATTTCTAATAAGGGATTATACAATTTGTCTTAAGAAAAGACCCTCTCTCACTTTTTTCTTTATTTTTGTTGTTTTATGTAAATACCTCGCAAGAGTCCCAACTGCTTCCGTCTGGAGCTAGGGAGACTATGACAACACCAATCGGGGTTGAAAGGTTGAAAGTAAGTGGGGAAGGGAAGGAGTTAGGGAAAAATAACTTGGGAAAGAACCTGGTTTTTCAAATGTAGTCACCAAACACGGCTAAAACCATATAAAACAACTTTTCAATTCTTTACGGTGGTCTTACACCTGGGTGATACTGTGAGTATCTTCCACTCTGGAACGCGCCACACATGTACCTTATAATTAAAATTATTAAATTTTGAAAACAAATTAATCCATGTTAAATTTCTTGATGCACTAGAAGTTTAATAATAGACTTATTATTAAAAAAAAATGTTGATCTTATATAAATCGATCAATTTGTTTAGTTTGTAATCGATCATCTCTCGTGCGAACACCTCGAGACACCAACAACAAAGACTCGACTCCGTTTGTAATAACGTTCCTTTCGCATCGAATCATTAATTCAAATTTACTACAGGTATTTCCATAGAATTGATTCGAAGATCAAGCGTTTTGTATCCGTTTGGTACCGGGATAGAAACCATAAATACTCGGGTCTTTTCTATGCCTCGTTTTTAAGTTCAAGAGTTCAGCTGTAGAACGATTTGACGGCCTCTTCAAGTTTGTTTTCCCCACCTCTCCTCAAAAAGACCCTCTCCAAAGATGACCTAGGCCCTGAGGGAAATGTTTTTCTTCGGGGCCTCGTATGCAGAGTTAATGTAAGAAAAATTCCGAACGCGTTTTCAACATTAACCTCCACACGGCTTACATGTCATTCATGGGAAGGAATATTTCTTACTACTAATTCATTTTGCTAAACAGCACGCCTATGTAATAACACCCGGCTTTTGTATATTTTCCTCAATAATTAGATTTGGTTTTTTTCTCGTTATAAATAATCACAATGCCATGAAGTTTGCCTTGAGAAAGCTATGACCTCCTTTATGAAGATAATTAAATAAATATTACTTTTATCTTCATTTTTAACTCAATGAGTAAAACCTCAAATTGTAATTTTTAATTAATAAAGACAATATTAGCGACACTCAATCGAAAATTTGAAACAGAAACGTCGCTAATATTGTCTTCTGTGATTGAAAATTAAATTACTCTTCATTATTTCATTATGGGTCTTTGTTTAATAGAACAGAAATATTTACAGCACTTAAAGAACTTTAACAGAACATGACAATTAGCTTTGAAATTTCATGAACTGTTCATTTTTCTATGAAACAACCCGTCATTAATATTCACAGGCTATTTTAATTTTTTTTTAATTAAAGGTTAGATACCTCAGCGTTGTTGTACCGGTTAAAAATCACAATTCAGAATTGAAACGTTGGTTGAAAACCGCGTTTGTTGACCAGATAAAAATATCCAGGAAATTCTCCATCTCCTTTTCTGGCTTACTCCATCCTTCTCACAACAAACCCCATTCACATAGTAAAAGTTAAAACCTCTCGCAATTTTAAGTGTTTAATGTATATTTGAAAGAGGACGATTGCAAGTGAGAAAGAATGAAAAGCTTACACATGAAATATGAAGGCATGCATGCGTTTTCCGACCTGTGTGGTGGACCATGTGACCTCTCTGGTCATTTGTCCGTTCCCGAAAAAACACCTATATAAATCTACCTACATGCTTTTTATTCCAATACAATTGAGTGTAACCCCAGAAATAACCCCAATATTTTATGATAAAAACAGCTTATAGATTGAATGTTTAATAAACTTCAACTAACTTCAATGGTGTGTACATGATTGGCGAGAGAAGGAAAGGATTGCCCTCAAATAATGTAATAGCCTGACGACCGGAAATTAACTACTGGTTTTGGGTAGGTCCTCAGAAATTGGCCAAACTGGAGACATTTACTGGTAAACTCGGGAAGGAAGGCTTGTGGTGTTGATGAATAATCTGTTATAAGGTTGAACGTTAAGTCCATCCTTGTAAATAAAGGTCTATGATTTTAGCAATGAACAGGATTTCGCTAGTATCCGCGTTGTGTATTCACGCTGAAAACAACTTGTCGCGCACAGTTCGTACACATCGCTATTAAAATTACGAGACCAGCGTCGCCACTTATTGAAACGTCAAAATTTGCTCTCATTACTTTACTCAAACCGCTGTAGCTAAAATTTTTGTTGTCTGTTTTATTCCTAGCAGTTATCTGAATATGCATTGTTACAAAATGACTGATAAAAGTGAAGATGAGTCAATAATTTTGTTAGCTAGATATCAAATGAATAAATTCCTGCGCCATATTTAAAGTCTCGACGAAATAAGTGCTCCGGCCGGTCGCAGGTGACTGTGATTACCGACGAGTTTACAAAACGTCGGCAACGACAAACCCCCGTAAATGGTAGTCGCCGAGATATGTACTGAATCGAATCGTCGAGAATCAGACACTTGCGCAGCGCATCCCCGTGGAAGAAGGGTCTTACATTAAGTTTTGGTAGCACTTCTTCAATGATGTAGTTATTTGCCGTGTTTATTACGAAATGTTTTTTTATGTAATAGGTAATTCAAATAAAATAATTTTACTGTCTCAGCAGAAAGCATTGAAGAGAAATAAACAACTGGTGTCCCAAAGTTTGTTATGGCGTGTCTGTGAGCCTGAAGCAGGGTTCTTTATGAAACTTCTTATTTTTGAGAAACACTTCTAAATGTTGGATTTCTTTATTTCATTGGCCTCATTGAAGAAATGGTTCACAAATTCACAATTCTTTTGAAATTTATCATAAAAGTGCAAATAAAGCAATCATATCTTGTAAAATATCCTTTATGTCAGTTTTTCCTCTGTCATAAAATCACTTCCTACAGCCCCTCTCTTAACCCCCCTCAAATGCTGCCAATCCAGATGGCGAAATCAGTCTTTACACTGTACAGAGTGTACAAACAGGGGTGATCTTATGGGGTGTCACATAAAAATAATTTAAAAAAAAAGTTTATGATGTAAGTACTTTTACTCTTTTACTCTTTGCACTGTACAGAGTATACAAACAGAGGTGCTCTTATGGGGTGTCACATAAAAATAATAAAAAACAAAAAAGTTTATAATGTAAGTACTTTTATTCTTTTACTCTTTACACTGAGTGTACAATCAGAGTATACAAACAGGGATGTTCTTATGGGGTGTCACATAAAAATAATAAAAAACAAAAAATTTATGATGTATGTACATATGTTTTCTTGCGAATACCTTTTTTTCACGGAAATTCGATTCCACATTGTTTTAAGCATCGCTTGTTTCAAGGTTATTTTTTAACCGAACAGTGTAAAAAATCGGAAACGCAAACATATCCGGCAGCTTCTAAACTAATATACACATTTGTATCCTAAAGAATAAACCACGTAAATCCATAGCTCATTCTAAAGCTATGTGTGGTTTATCCTTTAAGTTACACATATTATAATAAGTTTTGAAAAATCTATCCTTCGTATTATAATTTTTCCACTCAGCAACTTGAAATCTGTTAATCATTAAATATTTGGAGTCATTTGCATGGATGTTTACCCACTTAGTATTAAAACATTAAGAATTCTCTGTGGTACAAATATTTGCTAACGTGGATTTAAGTGAGATCACGTTTGAGTTGAGAACTTTTCACCATTCAAACATTCATGGCTACGACGCTGACGAGGGTTGCTCCCACTAAGTTTATCCGAAAAGCATTCCAATTTCATATTACTTAAGGCTTGATGTTCTCACAACTAAGTTTATAAATTTTTCTTATTTAACAAAATAAATTTATGAAGTTAAACAATTACATTAGCCTCATTCAAGAGGCTCTGAAAAAATTGTTTCCAGGCATATGTCATCTTTACCTATGTCGTCTTTCTAATGAAATGAAGGAGAAGAGGCTATGAGTACGAAAAAAATACGGGGTAAGTAGGAATCTGGGAGTCAGTATGTACATGACAGATGTACAGATGTATGAATCCAACCCTTCCACTGCGGTGCAAGGCGATGGGTCGAGAGAGTCCGACTGGAGAGGTGAAAGGTTCTCCCTCAACTGGCCTCTCTCAATTCGGTTCGCTACGCAGTTGGTCGGCGCCGCCAAGTCTTGGACAAACCTTTTCCCATACACACAGACATCTTCGCTAAGTCAACAAGATGGGGTGACCCATATCAGAAGTCTTGATCCGATGAATGGTTACCGAGATGGCGGTAGATTTCACAATTAGTACGAAACCGTAGTCGTCGCCACGATTTTTTCAAGATACCACACGACAAACCAGATTTCCTAGCACATTTTGTCATGTTAAGAGGTATAGTGTTATTGAAAGCAATTTTAAAAACAAATAAATTTAATTACTCTAATAACGTTTTTTTTATAACTCTCTTCGCAAATATTTGAATTCGAGATAAAAAAATCTTGTGGATACTATGAATAAGCAAGTAATATATCCTATAATTGAAAATAAAAAGATTTAAAACAAAATTTCCACCCGTAAACTGCAAGTCCAGTAAACTTCAGCGCCATAATACCATACAAAATAAATAATCCTTTGGAATTCCCGGAATTTTGTATTTCTAAACATCCGAAACTGTTGGCACTGACACAAATCATAATTAAAACAAATCAGCACTCGTAACGAGATAAAATAATTCACAAAAGTTCTTGAATCTGTGCAATGAAGTGCAAAATCACTGCTCCGTGGTAGCAGCGATTCTCCTCCTCCCCACCTTCCCGGGTTGCAGAAATCGGAAGAGTAGTTCCTCTCTAATCTCGCTTGCAAACGACCGGTGCCGGGCGGCGTCCAATGAACCGAACACCAAACCGCCCGAGCTTTGTTCGTGAGTTGTTAGTGGCAAGGTTCTGATAAATGTGCCCTAATTTTGTGTTTTTCCATTGTATTTGTTTACCTTTACAAGAAATTAAACCCAATACCGGAACCAGAACTGAAGTTTCTACTGTGGAACACAGTTTGTAGCGATTTATTTTCTACTACATTGATTTGTACCATTTTTTAAGTAAGAGTTTTTGAAAATGTAATAATATGAAAATGATTTTTAATTAAAAAATTTTTCGTAGAGAAAAGCGAAGTCGCTCTCAAAAAATCTATATAACCTAAAACTAAAGGTAAAATACTACTCTGTTATATACCTTTCAAATGCACTTTTAAATTGATTTTCTTCTTAGTTACGTATGCAAAATATGTGTTAGATTTGAGAAAATAAGCATCAAGTATCAGAAACAATACACATTACAAAACATATTAATACTTTAAGTTCTTAATGACATGAATTATTTAAAATTATGTACACATTAAAAAAAACATACACACGATCTCATTATGAAGGCACCAACAAAACTTTATTTTAGACACTTTTTTATTTATTTTTTTATTTATTTAACATAACATAAATATACTATTTTAATAAAAAATCATTTGGAATTTAAATTTTTATTTTTATTTTCTTATTCAATAATATTTTAAATATCACAGTTTTCCAGTTTAATAATATTTTATATAGTTCCAACTATCATTTCCATGTACATAAAATCAAAAAGTTTAATATGTATTTCGCGATACCTTCATATTTTGGAATGTCTCCAAGCTGTGTGCTTTTCTGATGGTGCGACAGTTTTAATTTCCTGAAAAAGACACGCGCTATCGTATGCGGGAAATAAATGTCTTCATATCGCCCTGGTAATATTTTTCACTTCAGTGTAAGTTTTTTAACAACCTTTCAATTTTCGTGCAAACCAACAGAAAAACATATTTAATTTTATATTTGTGAACAATCTACCTATGTTCTAATGTTAACTCCCACCTTAATCACACTTCTCAATGGTACAAAATGACCCTTACATTCTCGCAGTATTTCATATAAAAAAGCACAACTACAAAAGGAAACGAATTTTCACTATTTTCAAAGCAATTTTCAGTATTTCTTATAAATAAAATGCGAAATTGTTTCAGCAAAATAAAACGGCCTTTGTGGAGGAATTCCTCGCTGTAACAACACTACATGGCAATGTGTGGAGGTGAGGTGTAAGTGGGAATGTTGGAAGTACCTATACAAAATGTAAGTTAGTATTAAGTATCCGGTGTATAATAAACAGAACATGGATATTGTGCGGCACGAGTACGTCTTGGTGAAAAACGACGCCATTAGGTAGAAGGAACTTGGTAAGGGTACGCGAAGAAATTTCCACTGGTGACAAAACACACTTATTTATTATCTTTTACTTTGACTAACGTTTTCAATATGCACTGTGCAGAACTATATCATATAATTTACGAAATGGGAAAAGTAACTTGTCTAAAAATGGTATGCCAATAATTAAAAATTTCTCTATTTTTGTTGTGGTTTTTGAACGCTTGTTAACTTGAATATTATTAGAATCTATGTAAATCAAATAATTATGTCTCACATCAGTTCCTTACGTTATGCTAGGGAAGGTCGTTGAAAAATGTTTTAAAAAATTTTCTAAACCACCATAACCTGATTTTAAAATAAAAATACTTAAATAAAATATAACAGCCAATCAACACCATCGGTTTTTTCTCAATTTTTCGAAGAATATTAGTGATCCACTTGTCAAACTCGTCTCGGACCTCAATCTAGTGAAAAAGATTATTTATCTCTTGAACAAGGTAAATAAGCGTACAGACGATTGTTCTTCAGCCTCAAAAATCTGCATCATTCTTTACCCAGACATCCACTCTTTCAAGAATAATTCTGCTTATAGCACAAAACTTGTTGCAGAACCCAAGAATCTTGGCTTTCTTTATTTCGTTTCTATTTTTCACGAGCTCTCTTCTTGTTGAGAACGCTTAGCACCTGTTCGGTCTGTGCTCTCAATGGTATCGTCGGTAATCTCCAATACGGACATATTTCAAAAGATTGGATCTATTTCAATGAGCTTTCTGTCACCGTATCGAAGTTTCGTGTGAATGCAGAAAAATTAGTTCAATGCTGTACCCAGCATTTTGTTGGACAAGTTCAGTGTTCAAAGAAAGGAGAGCGTCTTGGAAATAGTTTTTTGATATTTTTCTTCCTCTTCCTCCTTCCTTATGTAAATTAACATTTTACCGTGACAAACGAGAGGAAACCGTCATATTGTAACAGTTATCTGGCCTTGTAATCGAGAAAATATATTATTTAAATGATAAATTAACTGAAATTCCGGCGTTACCAGGGCTAAGCACAGAGTTTTTCGAAAGATAATGTCAGTCATTTTCCTCTTAAGTTGAACATCAAGTGTGAACTCAAAATTTTATATTGATTTGTGAAACAAGGGGGTAGGGTTCATTTCATCTCATTTTCTACCTCTCAGACGATGACATCTTTCTCTTTTGGTCAAAGGTGTAAAATTTCTTCATTCTCAGAATAAAACAATGGATTTGTTTAAAAGCAATCCCACCAACCCACACCACTTGATGAGATTTACAATTTATTTTAGTTTTTAGAACTCCAATGAAGATGGTAATTATCCTCTTTATCAAGAAGTATCAAAATTCTGCTTTAAGGGTGGTAAAATTGGATTAGGGGGTGAATAATGATTCTTCTTTTGTTTTGGAAGTGTTTCAAATTTCATCAATTTCAAAATAAAACTACATATTTGTATAAAAATCACATTTATACGACCCGGCCACCAAACACACTCTTATTTATATAAAAATAGATAATGCTTTGGTAGATATATATATGTAATGTAATTTGTTTTGAAAAATTAAATGTTATCGAAAATGTCAATTACAATTAATAAAAAGTTCAAGTTTTCGGCTCACGAACAAATGACAAAAGCTTCGTTGTCCTATTGCCATTCACGGTAGTTTTTTTGACACTGCAGAATACTGACATTAACATAAATTAATTTTCGCCATAAATCTTTATTCTCAAGACGTTACAAAACAAATATTTTGTTACAATATTTGTCCCGGTATCATTTAAAATATGCAGAAGAGATTAAAAAACAAACAAAAAATATGACTGGGGCAGTAAACGTGAGACTACGTGACAAGTCAGGAAGGTACTCTACTTAAAAGTGGCCCCTGTGTCCCATTATTTGACAGCCTAGTTGGGACGTTTTTCTTAACTTCATATTAAATGTGTTGTAAGGGACAAGTACTGGAGTCCAGGGTTTCAAATGGACTCCTTTATTGCGTAAAATAAAATAAAATTGCAAGGTCGTGAGAGGGGCCTAGCAACATACTAAACATAGCCTTACAATGAAATTAAAAAAAAGTTAATTTTTTTATAAGAAAAACTCCCTTTTTATAACTTTTGAAGGTTATTCCCATCAATGTAATATATCATTGAAGAAGAAGATAACACTTATAATCTAAATGAAAATATGAAAAAGAACAAGACAAAGAAAAATAGAACCTAAAAAATAACTTAAATAACCTTCAAAAGTTATAAAAAGAGAGTTTTTCTTATAAAAAATTGAATATTCATTTAGACTTTTATAAAGTCAATAGTTCCATATGAATAAATTTGAATACATTTATCCGAGACGCTATTCAGGTAACAAACCAATTCTTAGAACGATTGTTCCAATAAAAAGAGTAGTTGCCCATAATATGGAAAAAATTTCACGTCCCGGTTAGACGAGAGGTCTGGGTTCGAGTCCCAGTTGCGACCATTGTCTTTTTCTATCTTTCTGTGTCTTGTTCTCTTTCATATTTTAATTTAGATTATAAGTGTTATATTCTTCTTCAATGATAAAAAAAAGTTATTTTATTTATTTATTTGTGTGAAGTAAAAAGCTTATAACTTAAAAATGATTTTGTAATGAGCTGTATTTCTTTATTCTGATGAAAACATATGTTTAACTCGTACTGATTACACTGCTATTAGAAAAGAAGGCGTCCTTGCGTAGAGCTGAATTTCACCGATTTTATTTTATCGGGTTTATTAGAATAGCATAATTTTGAAAGCCAGTTCGAATATAAAGGCATCTTAACAAATAATAAATCCTCTTACTTCCGTATAATAAAGTTTTTTTATGTTTAGCTTTATAATCAAAAGTACCTTAAAAAAATGTGTTTGACATGGAAAAATAATTAGGTATCGCTGATCGAAATTAATTTCTGTTCGTGATAGTTAACCAGTTTGAATAAAGTATTTATCGTCGAGTATATTGTACGTATTAGAAAAACATTTTTTTTAAATTAAAGGTTACTATATCCTGACATGTGTATGTTCAATGAATATCAAAATGAGAAAAGCCATAAATAAAATAAAAATGTTTGTGTTTCTAACACATAAAATGAATAATTTTAAAATGAACTTTTTTCTCACGTCCAATGAATATTAAAATCTGAAAATCCAGTCAAAAATTAAATATTTGTATTATTAAATGATATAAAACTAAACTTTTTGAATCCAATGAATATCAACATCAGAAAAACCGGTAATAAAAACAAATATTTGTGTTTCTAACACATAAAATGAATGATTTAAAAATGAATTCAAATCAACTCAGAATTATATATTATTTGACACTTCAAGGATTGGTTATTTCACAGCATTTGAATAATTCGTCAAATTTCAAATCCTTAAATAATTTTTATAAGTATTTCATTTTATATAATTGTTTTTTATGATATTTTAAGTAATTAATCACCTCTCCTTTCTAATATTTTGTTTATGTTCTAATTTGTCTATACTTGTTTGTCTTTTGTTATTTTGTATTAGCTTATTATCCTGACGAAGAAAACATAGTTTTCGAAACATGTTGATATTGTTAATTAAATAGTGGTGTTTAAAGTTATTTGTTTTCATTAAATTAATAATGACGCCACAAAATGAATTTGCGAATTTGAAGAAATTTTCATTAAAAAAAATTTAAGTTCCGTGAAGGTTTTTTATTTAAATTTTTATTTTTTTATTATTTTTTGATAATATATTACAAAATAAGAACATAATATTAATTATACATTTTTCCCAAAGAGTTTAATAATACTCAAGTACGTTTAGCCTTCGTCCACTCGCGTCTACTAAAGTCACTCTTCCGCTCGCTAATACAACAAACAGCCCATGATATTGTATCATTTTCATGAATTCTTCGTCTTCGAAAGTATGTTTGCGAGAATTAGGATAAATAAACTTCGTCACAATATTGCAAACATATTTATGGTCCAAAATCCTTATTAAAATACAAAAGTTAAAAATAATTAAAAAAAATCTGTTAAAACTGCCTAGCAGAGAAATTCTCTTACAGAAGAAAAATCAAAAAATAAACTGACTAGAACATCTTCCGTGGGTAAAATCGTTTACTACGCATCTATTAATCTTACTAATCTACTACCATCACAACCCTCACGCTGAGATGGCTGGAATTTATTGCACGAAATAGAAGTTATTGAGTGTGGTTTGCACACGCATTTCCCACAGCCTTTGCATTCCAGTCGAGTATCGTTGTTCTTCTTTGATCCACAAATGTACCATGTACCTTTCCTGATAAGTCGGGCTATTGGAAATAAATACGATAGCGAATTACTAGCAAGGAGTAAGGAAATACAGGGTCATCAAAAAATAATGCCTACATTTTGAAAAATTACAGCACCGAAACCCTTTATGTTAAACGTGCAGTTCTGTTACTGAACGCTAGCTGGCGGATGTAAATTTTGTTTTGGAGATGCGTTACCTTGCTACATACCTTGCGCACACTAAATGCGCAGTAGCCAAGGTCGGCCGAAGGCGCGCCAACGGTTGCCGCCGTCCAGTACGCTGTCGACCGTTCAACAAAAAGCGCGGTGCGTTATTTGGTACGCGGAGTCAAAGTCACCAATCTCCCACTAGGGCGACAAATTCACTAACGTAGTGACTCCAAAAAGGTTTGAGGCTGTACGGAGCTGGCGGCGGGGGTTGGCCGGACAGAACGGGTTCAAGATCTAGCAGAGAAGAGAATAAAAATTTGGAAGGTGGGTATGTGGAACCCGGAAACCATTTATAGAATAACCAACATCCTTGCCAAAGGTTACTCCAAGTAGTTCGCTACGTTTGGAGACGTTGCAAAGGAGCCCGGGTTCATGGGGGTGAGGTTTGTCTCGGCGGCGGATGCTTTTGCCCACCTACTGCATGGCGGGCCGGATCGGGAGAAACTGGTTGAGAAAGACCTCTTCAGCTGTACTCTCTCATCCCATTGCCTTGCATCGTATTGGGAGGGATGAATTCATACGTTATTTACTCTTGAACACATTGTCCACCAGATTCCTACCCACCCATCATACTTTTTTTCTTTCGCAGAACTTCTTCTAAGTCCTTTTCTTAAAATGAGTCTTCACACAGCATCCCCAAAGATAACATCGGTCCTGAGGGATTATTTTTTCTCAGGGCCTTTTGTGGAGATAATGTTAAAAAAAAAAACTAGAGAATACATGAATGTGGTCGAAAATTCAAGAAAATTTCAAAAATTTGCTGCCCTGGCACGAAGATAAAGGCTAAGTTTTTTTAAGTTTTGTAATCATTCCCTCATGGGCCGGTTTTTCCACAATAATCGGTTATAAGCAAAACTTAAATAGGTCTTTCTTAGAACAAAAATATTTAATTAAGTATTTGATGAGCTGTTCGAATTCTGTGAAAGAACTGGCCGCAGATGATGTTTGGAGGTTTCTTAG
Source organism: Glyphotaelius pellucidus (assembly GCA_936435175.1). NCBI lineage: Eukaryota > Metazoa > Arthropoda > Insecta > Trichoptera > Limnephilidae > Glyphotaelius > Glyphotaelius pellucidus. The sequence goes on from OW386547.1 coordinate 29,024,921, forward strand.
TACCTTTTTGAATCGCTAGCTGAATGCTTATCAATCAAATATTTATTGATACCAATGATCATAAAAAAGAAGACAAAAAGCGGTGAAGGTTAAAGAAAAGCAAACATTAGTCATAAATTAGAAAGAAATCTCGACAACCCAAAATCAAGTAGTGACAGGTAAGTAAGCCAAAATGGGGTAGCTAGTAACGTGCTTTAGATACATGAAAATCCGCTTTTAAAAGTAAAAAAAATATGTTGAAACCAAACAGACCAGGGTGGATCCGTCACTGACGGAACACAAAGCGAGTTCCCCAAATAGAAAATGGCATTCTCCCATTGTGCTGTGGAACTGAGGAACGGGAAAGTTTTGTGTCACCCCGTAAGGCGGGGTTGTTTTTATTTCTGTTCAGTTAACGAGACCATTTGTATTTCTAAACTCACAGTCTGCAGCAAAGTAAAAATATACACAGACGGATATGTTGCGTTGTTTGCGTGTTTGTTTGCCCGAATTACGCTTCAATTTTTCTCATTTCCGTTGAAAATGAACAAATATTTTCAAACACCGAAATTCTTTCTTGATCTTAGTCTGGAGCCTAAAAACCCAATGGTCTTGCTTAAATTAGGCACCTGAGTTTTTTTAAAATCATTTTTGGTCTCACTAGCTTATTAGGGATTATTTATTCACTCACACAAAACCTTTAAATTTTTTGAAGAGTGTCAAAATAGTTACGCCATAATTTTTTGTACACAAGGTTAGTTTATGACTTGGGTTTAGATTTTTTATAATTTTTTTATAAATTTAATGAATGAAACCACCTCTCGGTTTTCCTAGACCCTACATGGGATGGTGGAGTTGTTTATTATTATGAACACTTTACAAGAGTTCTCATTACTCCTAACTAGAACTCTTGTGAGGCCTGAAGCCAGTAAGACTATGGCATCCACAATTGGGGAGAATTATAAGGCTGAAGGTAGTAAGGAGGGGACGGTATGGAGGAGGGTTCCATGACAACTCAACAAAGATTTTTTTTTTTTTCCCAAGGTTTAATTTATTTATTATAAATACAAAGTAATACAATATGACATAAAATATTATACAGAAGAAAGAAAGTCTCAATAAACTACTTTTTAGCAGTTTGTCGATGGGTACTTTTACTTTGGAGATATATATATAAACTTATTTTACATAATTAAATGCAGTTAGAATTTTTGTGTTAGTCTCTTACAAATTATTTCTTTATTGATTCCATGACAACTCAAAAGTGGCATTTAAATATCCAGCAACTGTTGAAAAGTCATTGAAGGTGCTGAAAAACAAATGGCCTTAAAAAACGTAATCAGTTTAACCCAGTTTTTTTTTTTTTTTCATTAATTTCAACGCTCTTTCAAAGGAGGGATGAGGTTTCATGTTGTTGAGTTGTCCGGTCACCATGAAAGAGAGTAATGTTGAAAAGTACCTAACTATTCAAATCTAGTTACCAAATACGGCCTTAACAATTTCAAACAACGTTTCAATACTGAATGGAGGACTTTTCTTTTTGAAGAAATTCGATTTTGAGAATGTTTGATCAATTTGAACAAAAATAGGAAAATGCCAACGTTCCTCGGGCACAATAACCCACCCGTAACATAAATCTATTGATTTGAAGTGTTCTGCAGTTTATAAAGCCTGCTTATAATTTCAATATTCTCACAAGTAAACACGTGCACCACATGTACGTACATCGTTAAATTGATTTATCAAATAATTCCGCGTACGAGTAAATTATTTATCAGCTGTTTATTATCATTAAATTTCTCTGGAAATATCATTTTCACAACACATTAAAATCCAACCGTGCTCAAATTTTCTTCTTACGGCACTATATTTCCGCTTGTTTTACCTCCAAAACATTGTTTTCCAAAAATCTACCTGTCTAAACCGGCCACTCTGCTTTTGTGAATAATAATTAAGGAAAATAATGGAACACATTAAAATGTACAGAAAAATCATGACATAGTAAGGCGGATACTTTTCTATAATTAGTTACACCGTATTAAAGAGTTAACTAATTAAGCTGCGTAGTAAAATAAGAGGATTTTTTTTAAATGTCCACCTAATTTTTCTAGCAGATTGAGACTATAATAAAACCCATTCAATTAAAAATTCAATTTTTTATTATTATTTTTAAAAATAGTTTGGTGATATTAGGTACTAGTATTTTAACAATATTATTACAGTGGTCAAGCAAATCTGCCACTGTCTTGTAAATCGGCCGCTTGTCTGCAGGTTCTACAATTTTTTTTACAATAATAAATATAATACTAACGACCTTAAAAAACTTAAATATCTACATAATAGTAGTTAAATGATTGATTCAGAATTTATTTCACGTGTTAAATTTCATTAATTTTTTTCGCATGTGTCCCTAACATTAAAATGTTTGAGGCAAATTTAAGTAATAATATGTTTAATTTTAAGTAATAATATTTTTCGCATGTTCCTTTATGTTTTAAGTAAAATAATATTTTTTGCATGTGCCCTTAACTTTTGAGTAATATTATTTTTTGCATGTACCCTTAAGTTTTGAGTTATAATATTTTTTGCATGTGCCCTTAACTTTTGAGTAATATTATTTTTTTGCATGTACCCTTAAGTTTTGAGTTATAATATTTTTTGCATGTGCCCTTAACTTTTGAGTAATATTATTTTTTGCATGTACCCTTAAGTTTTGAGTTATAATATTTTTTGCATGTGCTCTTAACTTTTGAGTAATATTATTTTTTGCATGTGCCCTTAAGTTTTGAGTTATAATATTTTTACATGTGCGTTAAAGTTTTGAGTTATAATGTTTATCGCATGTGCCCTTAAGTTTTGAGTTATAATATTTTTGCATGTGCTTTAAACTTTTGAGTTATAATGTTTATCGCATGTGCCCTTAAGTTTTGAGTTACAATATTTTTTGCATGTGCCCTTAAGTTTTGAGTAATATTATTTTTCATTTTAATTATTTTGTGACGTCAAAATGAAATAATTAATGCGAATAAGGATTATCACTACTGACAAAATCATGTTTTCGGTAAGAAAAAGGTTTTCTTGAAGGTAGCGCCATTAAACTTTCCGCTTCACAAAATATTGAAAGTCCTGCCTTACTTCCTCATGTAGAAAGTTTTTTTTAACCTTTTATATGTACTAGTGGTCGCCCAATGGTCGAAATTCGACCATAATTGTAATGTATTTTTTATTCATAATTTGATTTAATATTATATTGAGTGAGCGGTATTTTTATGGTTATGTTTGACATTTGACATTCAGTAAGACCATAGACAAATTGGCCGTAGACTTTAACAATAAGCAATAGAGTAAAGATGCGTGTGTGTGTGTGTCAAATACATGGTAGAGTGTGTAATGTTTTTTTTTATTGATTTAATGTATTTTTATGCATGATTTAAAAAAAATATTAGCATTCTGCACTCCTCCTCTATATAAACTATAAGTGTGCGAAATTTTATACTCCTCCGTCCGCGCAATTTTCGTAAAAAGGGGTACAAAGTTTTGGCTTCACGTATTAATATATTGATGATAAGGTAGTGCTTCCGTACAGAAAGGAACGGAATCCAAAATAAACATAGACAATTTTAATGTCCATGAAAATAAACTTTTCACTCTAAAGTCCACTCCTCACTATTAAGTATTTCGAAAGTAGTATGAGAATTTTCTCAGTAGTGACTTTGTAATCAGAGTGAAACCCTAAGAGGAGTAGAATTAAAAAATATTTTCACTGATGGGAAATTCAGTCCGCTGTGTAAAATGATATTACTCTCTTCCAATCAATTACCCTCCCCTGAACGAACTTTATAATTTGTCGATAATTTAATTGGTTCCAAATAATGATAAAACTTTTAAATTAGTGACAAATCTAATTAAAAATGGTATTGGTTTCATTGATAAATAACCCCAACACAAAATGTAGATGATGTAACACAATAATTGTGTTATTTTACTATTTAGATGGTGTTAAATTTTAAGGAAAGGTTTTCTAATCTATTAACGTTTTTTTATGCGGGTAGGTACCGTCGGAGTAAGGAAACGAGCTTTGATACTTGAAGTATGGGGAGTAGGCACCAACTACTAAAAGCTACTCAATTAAGTACATTAAATTACAAATTATTTAAATTTCACAAAACTCATCAATATTATTTTTACTTGGCATTTAAGATCGCGACCTCTATCATATAGCTCACAAATAAGCTAACAAATTCAATAACTTTAATTTAAATTTAAAGTTTTCTTATTCAGTGACTGCTTTGCCAACAACATAATGTATTAGTTACTATGAATCCAGAAAGATCTTTTTTTTTTTTTTATTAGTCATAAAAAGAAACAAATTTTATACAATAATTAATTACATAATAACAAAAATATTACAATAATGTGTATTTGATGTACCCCCATATATAGGCAGGGCTTGTGTGTTTTTTATTTTTTTATTTTTTTTTTAAATTTATTTCTATACATTACAGTATTTACCTTTATAATTGGGGGGGATGTTATCATATTGGTTTTATTTGACATGATTCAATTCAAGTTTTCATCATAATTTTTAAGGTGAGTTTTAAATTCTTTTATATTAGTATTCATGTCTCTAATTTTTTGTGATAATGAATTAAAAAAAATATTACCGAGATATTTATGATTTAGCTGTCCTATTGTTTTTTTACATTTTGGAGTAGGAAGTATTGACGTTTGTCTAAGATCCGATTGCTTAAAGTGATGGAAATAAATTGAATTGTACAAAATCTGTCTACCATGTCGTAATGAACTCTTACAAATGAAAAAATCAATTTTTCATTACATTTTAAAATTATCTACTAATTATATTGTAATAACTTGTACATCAAAGTTAACAATAATTACAACTATTTAATTACTTATATGTGGCCTTCGTGGTTGATAGGCAAGGCTCTCGACTAAGTATATTTTCGGCACGTTCCAAAATGGAAGATATTCTCAGTACTGCCGTGGTTTAAGACCACCATTCAGATTTGAAACGTTCTTGACAACAATCTTGTGGATAGTAAAAAATATGTAACGTCAAAATATGTTTGTATTAAAGTGAAATCTATCGACAATTCACTATAAGAATTTAATTTTAAAAGAAAAAAATGCAACCAAAATAATCTGAGCTATTATTACTCCAGGGCTTCCGATTCGCAAAAACCGATTTTCTGCTTAATAAATAATAACAAATTCTATGAAACATTTGAAATACTGAGGTCATCTGTTTTCTTTTTCTTCCAAGTCAGTAGATGTTCAAACTTCGGAAACAATTCAATAAGAAGATTGTTTTTCAAGTTTCCGTTGGCAAATAGTACCGAAGAAATAAAACTCAAACAAAAGATATAAAAAATATTTTGAATTGAAATTTTCTTTCTACCTGTACCTATCAGAAGCATTGTAATGGGTTTTGTTTGGAGGAAATGTATACTTATTATTTGATCGGTTGAGAAAGTTAACGAAATGAAGAATTCCAATTCATTTTTCTAAAATGTTTTTTTTTTGTTTACGCATTATGTAAGGGATTCGTTAGGTATGCATTGTCAAAGACTTGGTGGAAATCAAATGTCAAAAATCCTGCTTTTATCCCACCCATCTAATCCTTCCATCATTAAAATGTCACCATGTCCTATGAAATTGTTGCAATAAAACCTAACCTAACCTAATTTAACTTTGAAAGGTGACAGTGTGCACATTGGAGCCGTCAGTATAAAATAACACCTGAGACAAGGCGGATATAACATAACACATGTATCATAAGGACTGCGGAAGAAATATTACGATTTCGTATTTAAATTTATAATATTGTGAAGTGAAGCTCCAGAACTTAGAGACCAGGCCTGCAGACCAGCTCTGGTGGCCCCATCTGCGACGGTTAGTCCTTGTTCTAATACTCCAATCTGGGCTTATCTCATCTTCCATAAGCCCAGATTAGAACTATTGACTAACACTGTCCATCAGGTTTTGTGTGTTTTGTGGTTTTCGGGACGTGTCCTTCCGGCGTATTGCATAAGGCTTCACTTGGCTCTGCAGCACTTGAAACAATACAGTGGAGCCGCAGTTTCGCAACACCAAATTTTTATGTATAGTCTTAAAAGTTTAAATTATTTTCAATAAAATGTGTACATTCAGAATGGACGTTTGACGAATATATACCTTAAAGCAATTGTTTTTTCACTTGAGGTCTTTATTAGTTACAAATAATAAAAAACGGTTACTTGTAAATGTTTATTAAAATAAAAAATTGAAATAAAATAAAAAATCTAAAAAAATTGGAATCACACCGAACTACGATATAATTTAGGAGGATGGGGAGGAGGGAGGGGGAGGGTAACTCGGGTAACCTGGGAAGGGGAGGTGGAGGGGAACTTGGGAGTGGCGTTCGCGGGACGTGGGAAGGGGGGGAGTGGAGTGGGGAGAGGGAAGGTGGATGAGGCGGAATGGGAACGCGAGAGGGGAAGAGGATGCGGGAGGTGAAGGGGAGGCGGAAGGGGAACGGGAAGAATGGGAAAGGACACGCAGGGATAAACAATTTCTTTATAAAATGGCATAGCAACGCCTGCCGGGTACCAGCTTGTTTAGTAAAAACAACAAAAGTGTTTTTTTTTTTACATAAAATTTATTTTATTTGAATGACAGTAATTTCTCATGATGTATTAACAGGTTAAAACCTTTTTCCACATATTTTAATTAACCGTGAATCTTCAGTGTGAAATCGTGAATAAATTACTCTTCAAATCTTTCAACGCTTAGAAATCACCCGTATATGATATTCACATTAACATCCTACTAGTGTTTCAGGAAGTAACCTGTTATGCTTTATTGCACTAAATGAGGATGATTCAAATAATATTTCGGATTCATTTATTTTACATTAGTTCACTACCTATCCCATTTCTTTTTCTTACCTTTAAACCAAAAAAAAAATCTACAACCCTGCTTTGTCCTAGAGAACCCGTAAACAGAATCCTTCTTTTAAGCCGGCCTCTGAATTCTAGGACACCTAGTAGACAAATTCTAATATACAAATTGGCTCCTTGTTTCAGGAGGTTCGTGACCTCTCAAGCGGGATTTTTTTATAAAGAGAAATATTTTGCTCAATTTTTATTAAGCTCGAAACTATTTTATCGAAAGTCACTAAAATACTGTGAAAGAATTGGAGCATTGGTCTTAAAAGAACCGAAGGCCTGAAATATCTAAAGAGAATGTTGGGAACAAGAAAGATGTATTTACCCAGCGACGGATATAATAAAGTCAACAAAGGGAATTTAAATTAATAAAGAGGTTGACAGTAGGTGAGACCATTGTAACACGCAGAAAGAATTTTTTGTTGGAGTTTCAGTACCCATAAAATACAGAAAAAAATTTATGTACTTTTATTTATATTTTTTTGTGACGTACATGGGTATTTTTGATTTTTTTTCCGATAAACAGTAAAAAAAGACAGATTAATAAAAATATATCCAAAAAGTTTCAGGCCGTCGGAGTTTTTTTAAATTTTGTATGCTTGTCTAACTGATCTATTAATGATAGTTTGTGTTGTGTTTGTTTGAATTTGTCTTTTTAATCAAAAAAGTATTTTTCACATGCGTTTTCATCATACTTTATTATCTCCTACATCAAACATGTTGAATATTTGGTCTGTGTTTGTCATTCCATATTTTTTGTGTAGTGCCTTTAAAATGGTTTTCTGTGCGATTTCCATCTGACGGATAGCTGAGTTTTTTGCTCCTCCCCAAACGATGATCCCATATTGTATTATGGATTAGCAAAGTGCAAATATATTTTTTTAGTTCACATATGTGAAAATGTGTATTGTTTTGAGGAGTTTATTTGTGATTTGTATGATTTATTGATTTGTATGATGTAGGAGTTTATTTGTGATTTGTATGATGTGTTTATCAGTTGATTGTCTATTATGATTCCTAGATATTTTATTAGGTCTGTTTTTTCTAGAGTAGGGCAAATGAAGATATGTTTACACATTTGGGAACTTTTATGTTGTTTGTGTTGTGTTTTGTCTTTCCCATATAATTTATATTTAGCTTTGTTATAATCTGGTATAAATATTTTCCCACAATTTGAGATAAAAATAAATATATAAACGAACAAAGCTCAAGTGAGTTATTAATATTTTTGTGTGCGAAAACGCGCACCGTTGCTAGTTGTATTTGGACATCTCATCTATCGTATCTATGAAATATTTATTTTTTACACTTAATAAATCTTTACAGGAATCGTATGTGATAAACATGGGGATCTGCGTCCGCAAACCACATAAAGCAACTATCTAAAACCCAAAAGTGTATGATAAAGACCAACATATAAAAGCTCCCTTAAGGACGCCAACAAAAGAAATTATCAAGTATTTTGCAGCCCCAAATATTCAAAACATCTAAGTCAAGAGTATTTATATCAAAAATTTAGATTAAAAAATATATAACCTAGCAGAACACTTCAACAACACAAGAGCTAACAAGAAAAACATTGTGAATGTAACCAAATTTAAAACTGCTTTTGGACAAAGGAATTATAAATAATAACCTCCCGCTAAGCTTTGCAATTCACTTCCTACAACAATAAGAAAAACAGCTTATGCAAAAGATAAAAAAAAAAAAAAACAAATCAAAACCTAGCTTATAAAAATTAATGAATAGGAAAAATTCAACATTTTGTAGAAAAAAATTTTGTAGGATCTGAAACAAACAGTATAAATAAAATCTTGTCCGCCTCAGCATAGAAATCTCTGATGAGGAGCGAGGAAGACTAAGAAAAACATTATGTGATTGAATGATCTTTTATCCTTGTAATTTGTTATTGTGTAATAAAAAATATTTATATTGAAATTAAATGCAAACAGAATGTAACAGCGGCAAAATCCCGACGAATTTTAACCAGAAATTCCTGAACACTTTTAGAGTAAAAATTGTAGATGTTATTTTGCTGCCGATGTTTCCACTTAAAAATATCACAAGTCGCAATTGAGTGGTCCGGTATAGCCAAGCGTGTGAGCAGTGGTGACGTTTGATTGAATAATACATTTTTGTTATTACTAGGAAAAAAAAAACATCGGGCAGAAAAATTATGTCTTCTTTTTGTACTTTAAATGTGCTCAGGCAGGGTCACTGGTTAAAATCAAATCTGTCAAATTGGCTGTTGTTTTGCCAAATAACCATGAACGAATGTTCTTGTTTAAAATTGTTTAATGATAAAAATCTCATGTAGAGGTGATGTGAACTGGCCACCGAGATCGTGCGATTTGACTCCGATAGACTTTTTCTTGTGGGGTTTTCTTAAGTCGCAGGTCTATGCGAATGAACCACAAACCAGAGCGGCCCTTAAAGCAATCATAAACCATGCCGTCGGTCGAATTCAGCCTGATTTATGCGCCAGAGTTATGGAAAATTGGACGTTTCAGATGCGCGCCACCCAGAGAAGCCGAAACATATAAACGATGTTATATTCCATATATAATGGCATCAATAAGCCTTTCAAACGAATAAAAAATTTCGATGATATCTCACACATATTTTGATTTATTTAAGTTTAAAGATAGGAAACGCTTAATGAAAGACCCTTTATAATTACTGTAACGAATTAAGGCTTGAATGAAGGCTTGCCATTAATTCAAACGATGTTTCACTGACAGTAGAATTTAATAATCTGTCCGATCTTTTAAATCAACTCTGATATTATTTTCAAATTTGATATGCCGCTGCAATTGTAAAACTCCTTATCGTAGTTGCCAAATCGCGTAATCCTCTATTTGCAGTCGATTTGAATGTATAATAGTACCATAGAAGTATTTTAATCAAATTTCTCCCATTCTTATTGCGGACACGTCCGTACCCACGTTAAGTTGAGATAATCCGTTGGCAAATTCGTCCGGCAGGTCACGTAAAATATGGTTACAAAATATGGAGTTAGATGAAAGATAAAACTCAAATAAACTATATTTGATCCTGTGACGCAATCCTGACGAGAATCACAATTCCCATCGGATAAAATGCTTTCCATATCTGTGTGAAAGACAAAAGTAGTAATTCAATGGAAATATTTTTATTATTGCAATAATAATTTTCACATCAAAATGGAATCCATCAGTATTTTGATTCAATCAAAATTAATCAACGCCGACAAAGCATATATTTATTTATTTATTTATTTATATATAAGTTGTATATTTATTTATAACAATTACAGGCAATATAGCCTAAGAAGTTATAATTGTACCATTTATGCAGTGCATATTCAATGCCAAAAATCTTACAAATGCGAATTGAGGTTGAATGCACTAATAGATGTGATCCGACATGTTTAAGTTTATTATATTTTAATTTAAAATACATACGTTATTCATTTCTTACAACCTATCGAAAAGGCAGAAAACAAATTGTATCTTTGCAAAATTTGTACAGCCTTCTTTTAGGGGACATCTAGGTCTGTGAGCCAGTCTAGGGCCTCAGGCATCGTCCTGTGGACCTCGTTAATGCCGCCAGCGAATGAATAGAGCGGGTATTCATTGACCACATGTTTGAAGGTCTGCACCGTACCGCATTCACACATCGCTGACTCTTTAAGGCCACATCTATGCAACATATGGACACAACGGCTGTAGGAGCACCTTATCCTATTGATGGCCGGACCAGAGTTTGCGAGACAATGAGAACCCAGACTGTCTCTCAGCGGGGTCTTATACGAGATAGGCATATTCCTTTTAAAACTTTAATATTAAAAGCCAGACTTTTGAATTCCCTATTTAGTGAGGCTGGCGTAAGTGAGAAGGGGAGAAAACGTCCGAAACGGAGATTGAAAAAAGGGGTAACTTATTAAACCCAAATAAAGCAAGTTAATCAGATATCGTCATAAAACTTAAAAATCATTTGTTTACTTAAACGCTTATCAGGGTGCAAGAAGTTAATATAACGAATTCCATAAGAAACTTTTTCTCGGTTAGCAGCTCGCTCGATATTCCTATTCCGGTTGTTTCAATAAACCTTTACAATATTGAGTGTTTAAAATGTATATTCTGGAACGACCGATCACTTTTGCTGTAAAACTAAGTCATTTTCATAAACACTTCAGTAATCGGTCATGGAAAAATAGCGTATGTCAATTCCAAAATTTGCAAAAACGGTTGTACTACCAAAATAATTTTTTTTTCAATTTTAACGAGTGGGAAAAGAAAATTAGATAAAATTACGATGAAAAATGGGAGACCTTTTACTGAACACAAATAAGCTTTATATTATCCGAGCAAGACAAACAGGGAGAATTTGATCTGACAATTGCCCACATCCTCCGTTTCGAAAGCTCAGTGTTCCCCGCCATGTAGAATGAAGCTCAGAAGTTTAGGTTTAATATCGTAATATGGCACAATACGACGATTGTCCCAATACAACAGAGAACAAAGCAAAATCTTTCTGGAAACAGCATAACAATGAATAAACAAAACATCTGGTGTTAGGTTTCAAGTTAAAAATATTCATAAATCATATGATTTCGTTTTACATCTACTATATAACGATTTTTTCACATGCAGTGAGTAATTTTAGTAATTTTTTAATCAGAATTATTTCAACTGTATTTTCAAAAACACGGGATTAAAAGAGCCTGGTGCGTAATTAAGTGTAATTCTTTATGTACACGAAGAATCTTTGTATGATGTGTGTGAATGTAATTTTTAACCAATTTACCTAGGAGAAATACGTCCCATGCAGGTAAGAAAAAAAGGACTTACTGCGGGTCTTGTAAGATTCTTCTTTCTGGATGTTTTACATTATACTTCATTTATAGCGGATTTGATTTTATTCACTAGTTTAATTTTTCTTCAACGGCGGGCGATCATCATTGATCGCGGGCGGTTATAACGGTTATTAGATGAGAATCAAGTTACGACTAGGAATGTGGTATATGACAGATACACACAGGAGCAGGGTAGGAATATGGTGAGAAATATGCAACAATATTATCTCTCAAGTACGCCTGGGCGCATACAACCGATTTCTCTATCCGATTGTCTGATCCGATTGTCTGATCAGACAACCTGAAGGCCTTCGCGCCATACATTTCTTATGAAAGCCCGCACACATCCGATTCGAAAACCTGACCGGCAATAAAAATAGGCCACGCCGGCCGGCCAATCCGGCCGTCCGAAAGGCGTGGCCCCGGTCGTATTACTCATCCGATCTTCGAATCGGATGTGTGCAGCGTTAATCCGATCCGATTGTCTGATCAGACAATCGGAAAACCAAATCGGATGTATGCGCCCAGCCTACAGCGGTTCATGAATGGAGGTGTGTAGTACATAAATGTAGGTGTATTGTGTAGATGGCCCAATAGAAGCCACTTAAAAGGGTTTTAAAATAAAAACATATGATATTCTAACGAATAATATTCACGTAAAAACACACGATAATTATTTTTTAAAAAGTATTCTGGTAATATTATAAAACATAATATTGGGTACTGAATTTTAAAAATATTGATAACCGAGTAGAGAAATAAATTAATCTCTCCGTAACAAATCTAAAAACTAGGATAACATTTAATATTAAATCTTTATTATATAATATTTTTTATAAAAATATCACAATCCATAAAACTACAAGATTAACGTTGAACATGAAAATTGAAACAGACCAACCAACAAAAAACATTGAAAAGAAAACAAGCAAATAACAATATTTAATGAAATTCTGCTATCGTCGCTCTTCATTTTCCGTAGTCACAAGCAATCTGCCAGGGGATTTACATATTATGTTGGTCCACGTCAAGTAATACAAATCCCTCTGTAAGCACTTTATTTATTCAAGCAAAATGCATTACTGCTCCAGTGAAATGTACATCAAATAAAAATACACTCAATCTACCGTTTCGCATTTTTACACAACAAGCGTACGCAGGTAAATGGAAAATGAATAGGATATTATTATAAAGGTTTTGATACTGATTTAAGCAAATAGTTTGTAAGGCTGAGAAATGTATCAGGCGTAGGTAGTTTTACATAAAATGAGGCATTGTTGCTGTAGGTATGTAGGCATATGTGTATTAATTTTCCATTTGGCGTGCCTCAAAGGCGCAACCTACTCATAAAATATGAATTATACTAGATTATGTTGATTCAGCGAAATGTGTTGTGAATTCAGCAATGTTCACGTGAATCTCCTTTGCAGATGCTTTATATAATTTTTACATTTCAAGATTTGGCACGCGAAATCGCGGATTTTTGAAGCAATTTGTTCATGAGAGCAAAAAAATCACGACACAATATTTATAATATGCGGCACTGTCCTTGAAAGCGGTGTTATATTATATTCTTTTAAAAATTAACATTTCATCAAGATAGTAAGATCGGACGCGGCATATTTTATCACCGATCCGATTTTTTCTTACGAATCGAAGAGTGGCAAATGAATATTGAATCCTAACTAATCATCATCGCAGTAGAAACGTTTCAATGCCTTTATAAAAAACATTATAATATATTTTTTTAAAACAGATTATTCATAAACAAGTTCTGCTGGGTAATTATTTATTATTACGCCTGACGCCTGACGTCTTCTGCAGGCATTATCAAACTAAGTAATGCCTTCAGAAGGTGAAACAGCTGTCATACCGAATATTACTAATTAAACGGCAATACACGGTTTTATAAATAACTTTTTTCTTAAAATGAATAATATTATTTTTTTTACATTATCAAATAAATATAGATTCCCTCAGGACCTGTAATATTTAGAGATAGTGTAATATTTGTGTCCAGCTTCATGGCAGGCCGGATCGAGAGAGAGTGGTTCAGGGAAATCCTTCAACTTCTCTGCCAGGAAAGTCACACAACGCCACTGCTTTTTCGAGCTGCAGATTCTTTCGGTGATGCACTTTTGAAAGAAAAACAATCCGTAAAGCTTTTATAATTTACATTTCCACTTTTTGAACAATTATTTTTCCCCCAAATTAGATATCGTAGGCGTAGATAGATGGATAAGATCATTGATTTTTTAATCTGTGTACGCGCACCCCTTGAGTTAGGATTTAAAACTCGGCTCAACATTCTCAAATTTTGGGGATTGACAGCCTGCCGCGAACGCGTTTTAATAAGAAAAAAAAAACCATAAATTTATATTAATTGAAATAAAATAATTTTTATGTACTTTTGTACATATGCAATGATACATGCAATGATAGCCATGTTCGATGACGTCATAAGAAGTAAGCTCGAGTATGCTAGTGTTGTGTGGACTCTGCACCAGACTAAATATTTTAATATGCGGGAACAAATCCAGAAAAAAATCCTTAGGTATGTCTATATGCGAATGCACGAAACTTATCCAAAGTTCATGCACCATATAGAGTTACTTGAGGCAACAAATAGATTTAGTTTGGAAACTAGACGTTATGCAAATCTTGCGATTCTTAGTTTTAACATAATCCATAACTATATTGACAGCCCATTCCTCTTGGAATGCTACGGTTTATACGTGCCTGAAAACTTCAGCCATAGTCATCGACACAACTTGTTCAAAATACCATACGGCAGAACAGATGTTCTAGCACAGCATAGCATGACAAGAGGAATGGTACTGTTGAACGAAATATCGAAAACAATAGATATATACAACTCTTTTTTAGATAGCCTTAAGATTTTTTTGTATAATGATCATCTTCTTAGGTGTTAAGTTTGTCAAAATGAGAAAAATGTACGGTAATTGGATTATTAATCTGTTGTACAATAATTAAAAAAAAAAAATATATATATATATATATATATATAATAAACATAATGTCAAAGTACGGATTCAGGCTGAGATATTTAATTAAATCAAAATGTGGAATATCACGTCGTACAAATTTAAAGCGTTTGAGCTAGTTAAATTATAGTTTATTATATAAATATCACCGCAAAAGTTGTTTTTAAAGCTTTAGTATTATGTATTTTTAATATTTAAGTTTTAAATAATAGTGATCTACAAGCTCCCTTTAAGCAAAAGATACCAAAACTTGACAAAATTCAGGTAAACTTTCAACTGGTCGCAGGGTTTGCCCCTGTGAATATAAAAACACAATTTTTATAATAGAAACATTTTTTTAATGTGTTCATTAAAAACAGTGTGCGGATTTTTTGCGCAACAGCGTCAAAAATGGTTTTGCCGTACTCTTTTTAAAAAATAATTATTTGTTTTTGAAATGACGTGTTTAATATTTTTTTATATATGAATCTGACATATTTTTCTACATATGATTTACGACATATTTAATTATTTTCTATGGGAACGGAAATATACTGGGTGCGAAACCCTTTCAGGGACAATGTAACAATGTCAACAAACTTACAAATAAAAGAAGTGGAAAATCTGTGCGAGATTTCAACTACTTTTGAGCTCAAAACTTACTTTGAAAAATGTCTCTGGTAGGTTTTTGGTTCGAAGTTTCGAAAGAATGTCCCAAAATAGCAGCTATTGCTTTATTATGACATTTTTAAAATCGAAAATGCCGTTCACAAGCACGTATTTGTGGGAAAAGGCATTTTATTCCTAAGCGTTTATTAAAATAAATATCACAATCGCCTGAATGCCGAACCAGACTTGAGGCTCTACGTAAGTGAAATTATGCCAAATTTTCTATACTTCGCTCTGTAAAGCAAACTCAAGGGTTACATTGACTATACGTTAACATTATATGATTTATTATACAGGGTGTAACAGGAAATCGGGTTTTGATTGTAACTACTGAAACATGAGAAACTTTCTTTCTAAAAAATTTTGGAGGTTAACAAATATACAGTTTATGAGTTTTAAGTTGTGTATGGAGAACATGAAATTTTTCGTCGTCGAATTAAAAAGACGTGGAACAAAATTTGCTCAATTTTGCATGTAGCAATCACTGGTTAAAAATGCCCGAGGTCCTGTTACACTCTCTATTAATTGTATTGTATTGTATTATTGTGTGATATTATTGTTAAAATCATGTAATAATTAGAGTATTAAAAAATTGCAAATGAAGCATGTCTTTCATTGCACGTACACACAAGATAGATAGAGGGTAAGGAGTACAACAAATTCGTAGTAAGAGTCAAAGGGTACGCAGACTCAAAAAGGTTGAAAACCACTGGCTAAGATAATCCGGCTCCGGGCCATGGAAATATTAATATTTCATTTGTTTTGCGCAATTTAGTGATACTTCGCTCTAGGTACACCTTGCTCTAAAGGCTTTACCTCTAAGTAAAAATAATAAACATTTTACTTAGATAATCTATTCAGATGTGCTCTTGATACTCAAAATTACACCCACGGTGCTGTTAATTTAGTATAAATTGCTTAACCAGCTACGTTATTTATATTTTCATTAATCGAGCAAGCAAGCCAATATTATATTATGTTGAACAAATATTTAAGACATACACTTATTATTATAATTCAAACTAATGTATAAGTGGGTACCTAAGCACATCAAAATTTGCGCTGAAAGCAAAATCACGCATATGTTGAAATAACAAGGTTCCATATGATGAGGTAACGTCATGCGATAATAAGAACTATAGTAAGCTACTTTAGAGTTCAATATCGCATGACATCACCGCGACAGATGGAACCTAATTAATCCAAAGGGTCGATACATAAAATTTGGTGACCGGAAAACTCAGAATGAAATCAACTCAACATCTCCTTTGAAAAGTCGTTAAAAGTGATGAAAAAAAATATTTAAAAAATTGTTCATATAGGTAAAATAAGGTTTTAACCTAAATAGGGGTTATGGGCTATTTTTAATTTTTTTTTCCTAGCTTGATTTTACAAAGAGGCATTGAGTTGACTTGATTCTGAGTTGGTATGGAACCATAATTTTTATGTGTTATATATTAGTTTTGTGATTTTTGTTCATAACTTCTCCCCCTGCGGGGATATTTCTAAATTATTGTTAGTAAAGTTCGGAACTCTTAAATATTCCCAAATAATAATTGGACTTAACTTTATAAAAATATAACGCCATCTTCTACTGCGAATAAAAGTTATTACTGTATTTATTTAAAATTTTGTCTGAAACTTTAGATATTTTACTTCGAAGACTATTCATACGGGAGATATCACTATCTGACGCGGATAATTTGTATTGTTAAAGTTAATTCTTATTCTGGAAGTCGCTTCTGCTAGACCTCGCCTCATTTCCATGCTTCCTACCCAGAAAGTAGGCAGGGGGACCTTCAAAGAACTTTATTATTATCATTACGTATCTAAGTTACCCGACAATATAAAGCAACATAATTCTATGAATAAGGTTAAATATATGGTGAAAAATTGGTTATTGGAAAAAGAATATTTATTTTGATACTTGATGATAAAATTTATGAAAAAATGTTTAAACTGTAGATAAAAGATGTAAATTATAACTTTAAATATATTTGTAAGTAATTATAAGCACCTGCTGTCAAGCCAATTGCAATTGGCTTAGCGGGACTGGATTGTTGATTTATAAAATAAATAATTAAATTTAAATTTAAAAAAAAAAAAAAAAAGTTAGAATTTTATACAATTGAGCAAAGTTACAAACAAATTGATCTTTGTCTTATAATGTTCAGAAATGTAATACATATTTTTTTATTTAAACATTCAACTAATGGCGTTTAATAATTATTATTATTGTACCAGAATATTGTGGTTTGTGATTAAATTAACTTTATAGAAAAATGTTTCATTGAAAATAATATTTTAGACGTACTTTTTAAATGTATTCGAGAACGATCGAACAAATCCTAAAGAGATTCCGAAAAGTTATTAAAGTATGACACTTAGGTACATCACAATGTTTTGATATGACCTAGGAGTATAGAAATTTATTGTTGTGATTAACTATGTGTTGGAATTAAGTATGTGATGTGATTATTCCAGAATCAACCAACCCAAAACCAACCAAAGTTGTAATGCAAACTGTGGTCTAAAAATCTTCATGCAAAACTAATAAAATTGTGAAACTGCCTTAGTATTTAGTTATTATTATATCCTGATGAAGCTTGGTCGAAGTAAAATCGGTAGATATATAAAAAAAATTATAATATTTATTTATTTCAGTGCAGAAATTCTGGGACTAGCTACCGAATGTATTCCTCTTTACCCAGAATACTAATGGAAGGAAACAATTGCACCAAGTCCGTGGACATCTTCAGTTTATCTTTAAACAAATATAAAATATTGTTACTGAAGCAGTTTAGTTATGTACAATAAATATTGTATTTATTACCATTAATATGTAAAAGCCCTGAAAAAGGGCGTTGATCAATAAATAAAGTATAAATAAATAAATAATAATGATAAATTCGTTGTTTAAATACAATGTGTTTTTTTTCATTATTTCAATAAAATTGTCATATAAAATGATAAATATCTGATGTACTGTTTTGTTGTTCTCCAGCTGAAATATAAGTACTTTTTATTTGCGTCCGATTTTTTCGCAAGATATTTCCAACACAACAAATAGTTTTTGGGAAAAATAAGGTTAGATGGTTCTGGGAAGGAAAAAGGTATAAACGATGTGTAGGAATTTGGGGGTTGGTGTGCTTGAAGTACGTATGAAGTGACAGACTGATGAATTTAACCAGCTGTGGTGTAAAACGATGGGTTAAGAGAGTCCGGCTAGAGAAGTCTAGGTTGGGACCTACGTTCTTCTGTCAGTTTTGTCGATCTCATGTTTTAATTTGATGATTCACAATATTTTCATCAATCGCCGAGTTGGTTAAGGTGTTGTATCACAGTAAGACTAGAAATCATGTGATCGAGTCTCCGAGTTTTTAATTTTTCCGTGTCTTGTTCTGTTTCACGTTTTGCTAAAGTAAAATGTATTTTTTAACCCCACCAATTATTGGGTGTTGACTAAAATTAAAGAGCACTTAAGACTAAAAAATAAAGTATTGAAACGTATTCTTTGTAAAATACGATGGTGTGAGGGATGATTCGATGTGCGTTACAACATCATGTTCCAAAGTATTGGATTATTTTGTTGAAGTTGATGAGAACATGGTCCGACGTTGCGTAAATGTCTTAGCGCCCTTGAGATGATTTTTCATAAACACGGCGCTGTACGTATTATCCAATTATTATCGATAATAGGAACAGAAGGGAACGTGAAAACAAATTAATATCGCGGATCCTACGGCTGGTGTTAAAGAAGACAAATTTTATGGGCATTCATGACAAATTTATTGACAACAACTGTTCCCACTCCGTTCGTGCGATGGTTAAATTATGAAACAATTGAAATCCAACTAAGAAACGTAAATAAAATAATTGGCCTTCATTATTTGCGAACAAATGTAACAAACATTGTTAAATTATTAAACGTATTTTAGTTGATAACCAGGATACTACCTGTATACTCCTTTATCGATTTAGAAAATAAGATTTGATGTAGAGTTCGAAAACAAATTTAAAAAAAAAAAGTTTTTCAAAATGTATAATAATAAGTGCTTTAATTAAGCAATTTCATATAAATGCAATAATATGCGTAAATAAACACTTTGATAAAAATACAACAAAGCTATCGTATTTCCATCGTAGTTCAATCCACCGAACTCTTGGGGTCAATAATATAAAGTATCAGTGAGTCAATTGGTGTAAAGATATCAACACATAAAAAAATGTATTTTTATCGATAAGCCATTAAATTTATGTCAACAAATAATTGCTAGCCAAACAGAATCTTTACTCAAAAGAACATCCTGAATTTTGGGGGTGGGGAAAGGAAATCATTTGATAATAATCGCTAATATCACTCTTTATAGAGAGAAAATCATTTTTGAATATTTTGTTTCTCACATAGTATCAATAACTACAAGAGCATAATTACAGAATTTTGAAATAATTTTCGAAATCTGCTATAGAATAAAATAATTCATAAAAATTTCAATAATATTCTGAAGAAATGTGGTGGTAAATTTAAGAGAAGCACATTCCTGTAATAAAGGTTTATCCAGGAGGTTTTCAAAAGAAACAGAATATAGGTGCGTTAGAAAATGCCTTGAACCTTTGTAAAGTTTTTTAAAAGAAATCTTGAAAGACAAAGCTTTGAATTGAATAACGGGTAGTTTTAATCAAAGCAACGAAAGTGTTCACTGAACCCAGAACGCCTACAATAATTACAAAATAAAACCCTATTTTTCCTAAAGCTGGAGCTTTTATGTAAAAGGTAAACCGAATTTTTTTCTAATAATAACATGGGATAAATGAATGATGGCAAATAGATTTTTTGTAAAATGTGGCTTTTTGGAGTAGGTACCTGACTACTGAGTATTTTGTAGGTTTTTATATTGCTAAGATAAACTTACCATTTGAGCGAGGTCTTATAATCGATCCTTAAGTATTTTGATCTAAATTCTATTATATTTAAGTGTAAATATGTGTTTTTTCTCTTTTTCAGCTTACCTGAAACAATAAAAAATACACAGTTTTGAATCACAACACAATTGAAAGACATTTTATTCTAATTAAAATGGATCTTCCTTAAAATTAAATTTAAACTCTTCCTGTATACTTTCATTGATTTAATGTAGATATTAAAAAACTTTCGGCAGATAAGACAACAACAACATCTGTTAGTTTTTAAACAAAAACATGTTTAAAAAAACCAACATATTTTGTAAGCAATGCTTACTTTGAAAAGTTTTAAGTAAGCCCTGATGAAGTTAGCATTACTTATGGGACGTGTTGGTTTTTTAAGCAATAAAACTGAGTATTTATTAATTTTGAATATTAGTTTAAATTATAATATACAGATACCTTAATGTTCTGTTTAAAGAATGACAAACATAATATGGCTACAAATAACCCTAGTTTAGAAAAATTCCTAGTTTAACCCGGCGAGGGTGTGGTGAAAAAATGTAACAAGGTATGTGGCAGGTACCCGTTTAGAAATTTGATAAAACTTGATTCTTAAGAAAATGCATTATAACTATTATTTTTTATTATAGCAAGACTAAATTATAACGTATTGTAAATAAAACATATACCCAATTTTACAATTTTTATATTTTACTTAAATGGAAACAAGTCACTATGAATTTTCAACAAAAATTTTCACTCTAAAAAAAACTACAAAGAAACTAAAGAAAACAAGTTTTATCAAAAAAAACCTTAAAGATATGATAGAACATGAAACAAGTAACCATATTAACTAAAAAAAATAACTAAAAATATTAGAAACATCTTAGGAACTGGAGTTCAAATCAGTGCAGTTTTTATTAAAAAAATTCTTCCAGCATTGACCGAATTTGGGTTTCTTCACTGTCAACGTCCATTTTATATTAAAATCTACAATACAACAAAGAAAGTAAATCAAAACAGCAGAAAACATAATGTTAGTTTTTGTCACGAAATATATACACCAGCTGTGTGGAGGGGTATCAAATGCCCGAACGCAGTTTGCAAGCGTATAACTCGAGTGCAGGCTGCCGCGAAACTGTGATCACTCCCCTCCCGCACCCCTTTAACTCCAGCTACTCAAAGCCACAACAGGTTTGAAGGTCACAAACAAAAAATACACGCAAATAAGTAACATGGTGGGTATGACATATGCCACACTATCGCCGGGTTAATCATTACGAAAGAATGTTGCTTGTAGTGCGTTTTGGCGTTTGCGACCGCAACGCCCGGGTGTTAACTGAACGCATTTGTCAAATCAGCCCTAACTAGTCGTCATTTTGTTTGCTGTTTTGAATAAAATAATAATACAGTTTGTTTATAGGTACATCCTTGATATTTTTAAGGGACAAAAGGTGTAACCTATGTGTAATATTTTGGAGGAAGGAACTTGTAAATAATAACGCATCTTCAGGAAACTTTAAAGGACTCGTGACTTTTATTTGCTCTATTCCCAATTACGTTGTGAATATTCAGGAGACCCAAACTACCCAAGACAGACCAAGGAGTTTACGTTTTACTTGTTAAGAGGGTATGGTGAGTGGAAGAGAAGTAAGTGTAAAAACCTAAAACATGGGTTTTTTATAAGGTTACTCCTTGGTAAGAGGGGAATTTGCATCTTCTGACATTTTTTTTTTTTTTTTTTATTTATTAACAATTTTTTTGGTACAGTTGGTAACATTTTGTGATACAAACTTTTTATATAAACAGTTTTAAAAAAGTAGAGAATAACATAAATAGATTAGATTAACCAAAAAAATCCCACATAGGCATCGCCAGTTCGTGGGTATACTTGAGTGATTTTAAGACAGATAATTACTCATAAACATACAATATATTGTAGAAGTTTAAAAAAAAAAAATTAAATTAAATACATAAAGAATAGATTTAGTGTTTACTGAAATACATTCAAAAGACGTTTATAAAGAATAATAAAAATTTGGTTAAGTTACAGCATAGGTCAGATGTTACAGCAAGTAAATGTTTGTGTCGACGGTATTTATCCAAGACTTTAATACATTTTTATACTTGCTGTAGGTGGATATATTTTTACAATCAATTTCTGTAGCCTTATAGAAAGCATTATATATTTTTGGTATAATAAAATATGCATGTCTTTGCGCAAGCCTAGTGTTACACAGTGGAACTTCAAATACATTATTTAACCTATTACTAAAACGCTTTTCATTTTTTGTAAAAATAACATTTCGTGTAAATATATATTTTAAACATTGTTTACAGTAAATTTTTCTTATATCTAACAATTCAGCCTCATGGAACAATTGCACGGAGGGGTAGTTTATATCTTTATGCAACATTATTTTTAGTATTAATTTTTGAGTTA
Source organism: Glyphotaelius pellucidus (assembly GCA_936435175.1). Classification (NCBI taxonomy): domain Eukaryota; kingdom Metazoa; phylum Arthropoda; class Insecta; order Trichoptera; family Limnephilidae; genus Glyphotaelius; species Glyphotaelius pellucidus. The sequence goes on from OW386547.1 coordinate 29,047,685, forward strand.
TTTCTAGTGGCTTAATGTGTGTATTATACAAACCCCCCCATCCAATTATTCCATAAGATACTGATGATTGCACCAATGCATGATACACCAATTTTATTCTTTTAATGTCAACTATGTATTTTAAACGTTTAAAAATATAAGTTAAATACCTAAGTTTATTAACAAGCTTTTGAATGTGATCTGTCCATTTGAGTTGGCTGTCTATTATAATTCCTAAGTATTTAACTGTATTTCCCGTATTCATTTCTGTACAGCTAGAGCATAATATAGGATTGCAAGTATTTTTGTGAAACCTTATATTTAAGTGAGTTAAGGGTGCCGTCTTTTTGGTATTATAAAATGGAATATAGAGAGTTTTTTCACAGTTCAGAGTTAGGAGGTTTTGGTTGAGCCATTCTTTGACAATGGATGTGCACTTATTTGCATTTTCAGAGACATCATCCCAGGATTTACCATGAACTGTGATTGCAGTATCGTCCGCGTACGAGAATAGTTTTCCCGGAATGCTAATATTACATAGATCATTAATATAGATTAGGAACAATAACGGTCCGATAACTGTTCCTTGTGGAACCCCATGTCTCACTGATGCTGGTTGACTAATATTTACACCAATTTTGGTGGATTGTTTGCGATCAAGTAAATAATTTGTTAAGAGTGACAAACAATCATTTTTAATTCCAATGTTATTAAGTTTTCTAATCAGTTTATTATGATTAACGGTATCGAAAGCCTTTTTTAAATCTAAAAAGATTGTTATACTTCTCATATTTGAGTCAAGATTGGTGTATATATTTTTTGTCAGATTAAATAAAGCATCATCTGTACTAAGACCTGATCTAAAACCATATTGGTTTGGGGACAAAAGTGCATTAGCTTCTAAAAACTCTAATACTTGTGACTTTATAATTTTTTCTAATATCTTTGCAAGTTGCGATATCAAAGAAATCGGTCTGTAATTGTCAAGTTTCGAGAAGGATCCAGATTTATGTATCGGTACAATAGTTGAGAGTTTAAATGCGTTTGGGAAAATGTTTTTTTCAAAGCAGGAATTAAAAATGTGTTGCAGGGGCATGGAAATGTGTTGTTTAATAGTCTTGATTGTGATACAGCTTAATTCGTCTGGACCATTGGCTGTATTTGACTTAAGTTTCTCAATGTGTTTTATAATTTCAAATTCAGTTACCCGTCTAAATTGAGATAGGTTAGGAGTGTTTTCAGAATGTGTGTCCATTTGTGTCAGTTTATGTGTATTATTTTGAAATGAGGGATTGTTATTTATTAAATCTGAGGCAACATTTGTAAAAAAGTCGTTGAATTTATTCGCAATTTTTCCTACGTCCGTTATTACTATTTTATCGTCTGTTTCAATTTTTTCAGGGAATGTTTTTATTTTATGTGTTCTATTTGTTATTTCATTTATGACTTGCCACGTTTTCCTAGAATCATTATCAGATTTTTGCAGTTGTTTTGTGTAGTAGTCTTGTTTACATTTCTTCATAAGAATATTAAAAAGATTTCTGTAAATAATGTATTGCTGTCTTAAGTTTCCATTAGTTGGTATACCCTTGACCAAACAGAAATTGTCATGATTTTTGTAAATTTTATATAGTTTATTTCGGTGTTGACTTGAAATTATCAGTCCACGCGTGATCCATGGTTTAATTTTTTTATGTTTTCTTCTAGGTATTGGAGTTGGTTCTAGACTATTCCTGATATTATTATTTAATATCGTGTAGAAAGTGTTGAGTGATTGATTTGGGTCATCATAGGATAAAACTTGTTTCCAATTTTCTTTTTCTATAGAAGTTTTTAGTGTTTGGTAGTTAATTTTATATTTTTCCACTTGTTTGTCTGTAATTATATGTTGAGATGTTAAGGTAGAGTGACCAAAAAAAGTTGGGTAATGATCAGTTATTTCAACTTTTAGTACAGCTGATCTGGGAATAATTTTTTTATTTGTTTTGAGTAGTATGTGATCAAGACAAGAAACAGAGTGATGGCCATGTCTGGTGGGGCTATTTATATAAGATAGATATCCATTGCTATATATAACATTTAAGTATTCATTTGCAATAGGGTTTAGTAAAGAATGTTCAATGTTTATGTTTATATCACCTACGATAAATGAGAAATCTGTTTGGTTGCAATTATTTTCGTTTATAAATTTGTTAAGTTCTGTTATAAAGGATTTAGAGTCTAAGGAAGGGGAGCGGTATATAGCAATTATAGAGTATGTTTTATTGTTTAGTGTAAATGTTAAATGTATGGCATTTGAATATCTAAATTCAGGTAAGTTTATTATTACATTGTTTATTTTGTGTGCATTATAAAAAATTGTCAGACCGTCGTGTGAAGTATGTTTGGAAGGTAGTGCATAGGTCTTGTAGTCAGAAATGTAGTATGGGATCGATTCACGCATTTGTGTTTCGGTAAGTACGATCACATTTGGTTGAAAGCCTAAAGAACTGAGGAAGACGCAGAAATCATCAAAATTTCTACGTATACTTCTTATATTGAAATTTAATATATTGAAATCTGTATTTTCTTCAATTATGTAGTCATTTAGATCACCTATATCTTCACATATCTTTGTACATCTTACATCTGAGAATTCGTCGTGGTACTTCATTTTTATAGGGGGTTACAAAATATCTTCCTGTGGTACCTCAATGTTTATTGTGATGGTATGTCATTAGCATCGTTTATTCGTATTGTCGGGGAATCGTCGCTCTTTCTTATTAATACATTACCGCCCTTCGTCCACACATATTTATAACCCAATGCTTTTGTTGACTTTGCTAACCATAGAAGTTGTTTATTTTTAGGGGTTAGTTTTTCGTTAATGAAAATTTTGTCTGTTGAGTTCGAGTACATTATGTCCTTAGAGGTAAAGATTCCTTTAATTTTCTTTTGTTTAATGACCATGTCCTTTGTTTCCTTTGAGTTAAACTGGATAGTTATAATTTGTTTAACCGGATTATTATAGTAATTTACCAAGGAGTTATTTTTTAGAAGGTCACCGCAGTCCAGGGTTGTCATCAGCATTTCAATTGGTTTTTTTAAGTCGTCATTTTTCTTCAACGCAATTCCCTGTACTTCAATGGATGTTTCTAGCGAGCTCTGTTGGATGTGGTTTACTGATAGTTTAAGATTTTGTATTTCTTTTTGCAGTTCTTCAATTTTGGATTCATTTTTTTTTTGATTAGCATTAGTTTTTTTTATTTCGTTTTCGAAATCATCAATTTTAGAATCTATGGATAATTTAACATCTATGGATAATTTCTTCACTAATTATATTTACTTTACCTAAACCAATAAATCGTATTATTTGGGGAGGTGTGAGTCCTAGCTAAAATTAGGTTAGATTTTAGACACTATGTTTGTTTAAAAGCGCTCCAAGAATCGTATTAAAATAAATTTTATTTTTATTTTGACAACACCTTTTATTTAAACATCTTTACCAAAAATTCAAAACGCTTACTTACCTAAATGATATATTATTATATCTCAAAATCAACAAGAAAGAAGATAAGTGTTTTATAGCAAGGACAGAATAATATAATTACGAAGGAAGTATTATTTTACATTGCTTTTATACTTCAAAACTCCGCTTTTCAAAGTATTGTTTTCATAACACTTGGACATTATTTCAGTTCCCGTCATTGAATTTCCTTCAACGAATTCTTGGATAAGACCTAACGATAATATTGGACAACGATTCTGCTAATTCAGCAAACCGGATAAATACAGGGCATTAAACCTTGAGTTCAAATGCTTCTTCGAAAACAAGTTTTTCAACAAGATTTTCACAACTCATTACCGTAAACAAAACATCATTCGTCCTTTGTTTTTTTAAGTAAAATAAATTCATCAAAATCAATGAAAACAATTCTAATGGAGTCCATTTTAGCGGAATTAATATATCACTTTATAATTACCCTGTCCATTCAAATAAAAAAAAATTTATTAGTCACAGCACAAGAGGCTTATATATCCGCAGGCAGACGTATATATCAGTAGGAACATGGAATATCCAATTGGGATAAGTATGCTGTGAGGCTAAATGGAGTTAGGAGAAGGTGAAAATGAGGCAGTTGAAGGTTGGGAACTACCTGGCTTTTCACAGCTGGTTACCAAAAACGGTAAAAATTGAAGGTAACGTTTTGATTCTGAATGGTGTGCTTTCATTAGGGCTTTACTTGAGTATATAACCAAAACTCTCGACATAATTATGTTAGTTAACTTTTAATAATTATCTATAAAGGTTTATCATTTAAACTATTTAATTCGATATTTAACCTAAAATTATAAACATTTCATACGGTTCTGGCGGCCATCATCTGCATGAAAATTAGTAATTAGTCCCATGAAATAATATTACTTCAAAAACATTTCGTAAAGGTAATTATCTTTAATCTTGTTAATATGTATCACTCCTGAAATGATGTTTTATAGGTTAATTAAAATTATTATTTTAGTACTCAAAAGTAAACCTTTAATTACCTGCCTTCAGGTAACATCTTACTAAAATATTAGTTTTGACTTTCATGTAATTACATAGGCACAACATGTTCCATTAAAAAAAACAAGTAAGTGTTAGACGGCAGAAATTTGTTCAAAATTATATTCTGTATTAAAATTGAGGTATCTCTTGAAAGACATCCACCTTGTTTGAGTTACTACAATACATGGTAATAACCAAAAATGAGTAGCTTGAATTTACTGTTTTTTTAACCATTTATTACTTCTTTTTTTTTAAGTACTTGTATAATTACAATCGATTTTTAGGTTCGTATGTGTGTACCCATCACCTGTCGGTTTTTTGTTTTGACCAACCGCAGTTGATGTGTAGAACATAGTTAATTAGTTTTATTTAATTAATATTAGGTGTATACTTTGATGATGAATAATGAATCCAACCAGTTCAATCTTGTTCGATGGTCGTAATTGGGAGTGTTGTCCGCAATCTTTAATTCAAGGAACCAAAAAAGTTTTGTACGGAATGCCTCTCGTTAATTTTTGCCTCGAGGTCTCCGGGATGAAGTCAAACATCTGACACAACCTACAGCGACGTTTGTATCTCTTTTGAACAATGAAAGCACGTTAGGTTCTTAGAAATAACTAGGTTTTTTGAAGACTGGAGAAAATATTCGCTTCCCAGCTGCATGATATTTTGTTAACAGCGTTAACCGCATGTTATTTCAAAATGACAAACATTAAAGATGACAAATGTAAGATTTGAATAAACTTATTTTAAAAATTAATCGAATACCTAGTTTTAATAACGTTTATCGTGAAAAAAACTAACATGTTTCGTTAGTAATGCTTATCAGGGATTACTTAAAACTAATTACAACAATAGACATAGACTTAAAGGTGTCAATAGAAAGTCGGGAGTGCGAAGGGGGAGGACGATAATAGGGCATAATTCACATAGGGAAAAAGTTTAATAACGGGTTATATTAAATATTCAAAATATTGAAAATAGTCAATTGATGTAATAAGTATGATGAAGTAAACATTGCTAACAAAATATGTGGGTTTTTTAAGCAATAAATATAACAACAAAAGCTGAGCTAATTCTTTTAATTTGGAATAAAAGCGGTGGTATAAAATAAGATTGCTGTGTTTGAAAAAAATTTCTTTCACCTCAGGATTTGTACCTATCTGATGTCACTTTTATTTTACACACTATATTGCATCATCACCCGGCTCAAAAGAGAGGACTTATGTACGTCAGACAGAGCGGAAGATCTCCAAAAGGAAATCAGAACGCTTTCTTGCATGCAAACTCGGCCACCCTGACAAATCGGCAATCACCGAGCATTTAATTGAAACCGGCCATTACTTTGGATTTGTTCCTGAAGTCCTGCGAAAACCCATAATTTATAGAGCGCGTCTAATGATGGAGGCAATTCAAATTCATAAAAACCTCATAAACATTAATAGAGACGACAAAGCTGACCTAAATAGTTCTTGGTATCCGGTAATTGACGACTACACCAAAGCTAAACGCAGAAAACCACGTTATATTATTTGCTAATATCAGCTCGTAGAGAAGTGGAACTGGCAGCACGGAATCACTGTAACGCTGTCCGAAACGTTGGCTAAAGAAGGAGGTAGCGCAACATGGCATAACACCTCAAAAATTATGACAGTGTTGTTGTTAATCCAAAAAATGGTTTCCAGTGCGGCGGTATCCATACTCGCCTCCCAAAGGATGAACATAAAATCCTATTTCTCTTATTTTTGTAAAACGCTTTCCTCTAAAGCTGATTTTAAAAAGATGTTTAAAATATTGGTGACATAATTTTTTATAGGAGACGACCAAAAAGAAACTTAAAAACTCTCTCACCCACGGAAAGAAAATGATTGACGTAAAAAAGATTTGCGGAGAGCTCGTCATATTTACTAGCGTGTAATTTATTCAATTTATAAAGAAAATGTCGATATTGGGTATAAATTTACAAATTTATGTCAATATAAATTCAAATTCATCTAACGCGCCGTATTTAAAAAGCTGTAAGATTTCATATATTTTCAAATTTATCTAGAGCCCCTATTTGAGATGCAAATCATATTGGACGACTTATTTTCCAACGGCTTGTGTAATTTCAATGTTCCCCGCACCCCGCACCCCGCACCCCGCACCCGGCGTAAGGAGGTTAATTTAAATAATTTCGTAGTTTCCATTCAAAATTTTCTACACTGGCGTATGCAATCCACGGGGTGTGAGAACACTTTGCCTTGAAAGAACACACCAGTTCGGGCGTCATTCCCTAGAAAGTACGCGTCAGCTCGCGGTTTCATTCCCTCGGATATTCGCGTCATTCAAGTGCTTTGTTCGAGTACTCTCCGCGGCATCAGTCCCCAGATCAAAGCCGAAAGTTTCCCCATAAAACGGTGAAAATAGCTGGCTGTTTAGTTACTACGGAAGAGTAGAATAAGTATGTCAGATGAAAAATTAGTGCAATAAAATATCCAGGTTATTTTAACGTTTATAGTACACTTTTAAAGAGGACAGAACTGGACGAGGGAAGGAAGATAAGGATTTAACGGTTGATAAGAACTTGGCTAAACAGATCAAATAATTTATTTAACTAGACAAAATTTTGTATGATTAGTGCTTTTTTTAGGCTCTATGTCGTCTGAGATGCTGTGTGGAGGGTCTTTTTGAGGAAAGGAAAGAACGAACGGTCTTGAAGAGACCCGTGTTGTAGGAAGAAGGAAACTCAGATGCCCGCAAATCATTCGACAGTCGAGCTATTGAACACAAGAACGAGTTGAAAAAACGACACTTTCTCACGTGACAAATGTCAACTGGTTACATATGTTTATTTATTTATTTATTCATACACGCCTTGCAGGCTTTTACAGAATCACATTATAAAAGTTACACATGTTATTCAGGAGTATAATTGTAAGCATGAAGTATATAACATTATAAACTATACTTTACGGATACAAACAGGTTTAATATGTACATAGGTATGTAGTTTCGTTATCATTAAAATTGTACAAAAAGTTTACATAGTGTAATAATGGTAAAACAGAAGAGTGCTTAAGATACTTTAAAAGTAGTTATTGAGGAACGTGCAGGTATTTACTATGTTGATTTTATTATTAACTTGATCATGAATAAATTGTTCGAAAGCAAGTTTTTCAAGAATTCAGCAAAATTAACGCAGCGATAAATAGTACCTACACATAGAAAAAAATAAAAAATACATGAGTTGTAATATCTTGAAAAGTTATACAGATGAGTTCAACAAGTGTATAGTGTGATAGTAAAAAAGTAAAAAATAGTACAAATTATGGTACAAAAAGTACAAGATATTATTAATATGTTGGGCGCGCGTTGGTGCCGGTGCCGAAGGGATCAATCCAACTTCCATTGAAATACTGATAGATCAAGGATAGCATTCGCACCCGACGCCTACACTCTAAATATTGGAATCCGTTCGTGTATCCATTTCTGCACAGAGTCAAAGGTTTTTTCAGATATTTTGGAGCTCCAGACCAGAGGTGGCTGCTAAATTCAACACAAATTCACAGCACTTGCAATTCACCAGTTGCGTACTATTAATATATCTGCAGGCCCCGTAAAGTATGCCCAGTCTTTGTTCTATCACAAAAGCTTCACTCTAATAACTTCCACTCTGAAATCAAATGCAAATATACGTACCATAAAATTAATATACGTACGTTGTCAGATTTTTTTATCTCGACTTGCGGGTTGACAACATGAAAAAGGTTGAATCTAGTTTCAGATTGCTGCGTATGAAACTTAGCTTTAGACGAGTGACGTATCTACATTTCAACACGAGAAATTTAAAAAAGGTGTATACCACATATAGGTACTACATCCGTATACTACTCCTGATGATAAAATTGGCACACATTCCAAGTATCTTCATTTTGAATATTCATTTTCATCCTTGCCTTAGGCGATCCATTATATTTAGCATACTACAACACCTTCAGCCTCCAGTGTACACCTTTTCAAGCGCTATCAATACAAAACCCTTTTATTGAATCTAGAAGAAAACATTTTTGTTATTGATCACGAAAAAATACATTCTGAGTTTAACATCCGTATTCAGAGTCGATACTTTAGTTCAAGGAGTCTTCCTTTCCTTTAAAAAACGTAGTTTTCTATTCAGAGACGCTACTAAGGTCGGTGTGACGTCACTTTGTAAGGAAGCTACCTTCTTTTTAGAGCTTAAATTCATATTCCACAATTCATTTACAGAACCCAATAAACTTTCTCATTGTAAGCCATTTTACAACTGGCACTCATTACCTACCTCGAGACTGAATAAATTCCTACGAATAATAAAGTACTATTACGTTAATATTGTTGACTTTCAACAGTTTGGATTATATAATACGCTTACTGGCATCCCGCCATGACGATAAAAATACACCTGAAATTTCAATTCACCAATTTAAATAATTTCTTCGAACACTGTCGAAATGGATTCTAATTGTAAAGATTATTCTAAAACTACCAATCACATGCAGTTCGGATGAAGTCTTTATGCGAATCTGCAATTTACACCTTTGGCAACTTTATGCCAAATACGCAGTGCTGTTTTGACAATTTGTAGAAAGCTAGCTCTTGAGCTTTGTTTAGGAGTTATTACATAATTATATAAAAGAGTGTACAATAAAAATAATCGTAAGTCCTAAAAAACAGTATACAAAAATTATAATATAGAATTTCGATCGGTGATGTTATGGTTGTTGCTTTTTTAAAGAATTATTTGAGCTTATTCTTGAATCTTTATTTTCTATTATTTTTTTTTTTTTTTGGGAGGACTGTTTAAATATTTAATGCCTTTGTAAATATTATTATTGTGAATTTGTTGCGTTGAAAATATAGGTATTTGGATGTTATGTTTTCGCCTTACTAATGAGTTAAGTTTAAATTGTTTGATAACGTTTTCTTTGAATATTTGTTATACTGAATTTTTTTTATAAGGATCTTCAATTTTTGGTACTTCTAAAATTTTTAACAATGTTGCTAAAGCGAAGGATGGTTTTTTTTTAAATTATTTTAATAATTAATTTTTGTACCACCTTTATAGTACTTTCAATTTTTTCATTTGGAATTTCCCATTGGGAATGTATGGCGAGCAATATGCTGAAATAGGCCAAGCTTTTATAGCTGTGTGAACACGCTTCAACAAGTTCACTCTTTATTCCATTTCATAAGTTGGTCTACAATTACACCGATGTACTTAATTTCAGTTTTATTGTCTAATATGGTTCATGAGTTATTACAGACATCTTTGTTACGTTTTATTTTATGTATAAGTTTATCAATGTTAGAGTAAGTTCTGAACTTATTTATTGAGGTTTGAATATAAACTATTGATTGTAAGTAGGTTTGTTTTGAGGATTTTGGATGTCATTATTTGCATTTTCCTTTACAATTTTCCAGTTTTTACCCTTAATTGTTGTATTAACATCTATTTATCAATTTGTTATGCTGGTTTTCTTTCATTATAACTATAATGTTGTTATTTGGTTAACTGCGCTTCCTCTCTCGCTTCTTAAAAGTGAGACAAGCACAGCACATCACCAACGAACTGTAATTAATAAAGATGAATATATGAATAAAAATATCAAACCTTCGGATTGAGTTAACCTCTGTTTAACGATGTTCTCTCAAAAAACATCAGATATGAATATTCTGTTTCAACCAGCTTCATGTTCTGCTTCCAACCACGAAAAACCATTCACTTTCCTTTCCCTAATCATCTCTCAGACAAATTTTCAAATACCGCTGTAAAAATTTCTTCCCGCTTTTGGTTTGGATTGTTTGGAAGAAATTTTATAAGACAATTTCAATGTTTGTATACTTATATTCCTACATGCATAATATAAATATATTGTCATATCAGGTTAAAATATTCAAATTAAGGAAAAAAGAGATTTCTCCAACGAATCCAATTTATTGCGAAACTCGTTTCTTAGAAATATTTTTGTCTAGGATTCGTTTTCCACCATCCCGTCTTCGTTTCCCAGAAAGGCTCCAAATCATGGTAAAATAGGTGAAGTGAGATTTTTTCAGTATTTTAAGGCGCTTTATTAAGCCAATTTCGTGTTCTGATATTTCTGGGATATTCGTTTGCTAAAACGAATATTATTATTTAAAGAATTAAAAAAAAATTACCAACGTATTAATTAATTATTGCAAAATTGTTAGAATGATTACCACCATCAAGAAAACATTGCTTAATAATTTTTCCACATTAAAAAGGTAATAAATTTGAACTTATTATAGAAATTTAGGACAAAATATGCAATTGTTTTCATTAGGTACAACTACACTGTTTTTGTCTGATTAATCACTCATTTTGCCGATTTCAAAACTTTCCAGACAATTTTCCAAACCGCTAGTAGAATTTTTCAATAATTTTTTCTATCGTTCTTTATTCTAAATATTGCATTAAGAAGGAAAATTAAGCCTGTAAAACTTTCTGCATAATTTTAGTACTGCAGTCAGAAAAATACATTTTCCACGTTGTTTTCTTAAACTTATCGCAGTTCAGCGCTGTACAGGAAACAGCTGGTGAAGTAAAAATTAAAAGCAAACTTATACAAAAATTAAAAGATTACCGCGCTTTAACAATATTAGCATTTTTATTTAGTACAAAGTACTGCACTCTTTATACTGCAAATGCCCCGAGTGGAGCAAAAAAGATTTTTAGAGTTTGAATGTAATGGGTAAAGAGGAAAAAGAGACAATATATATGGAAAAAACAAAGTTCACATCGTTTTAACTGTTAAGGGGTACCATTATACAGCATTTAACAATATTTAGTCGTTAAATAAAATTAGAATTTATTATTATGTTGTGAATACCTAAATTAAAAATGATAGTTAAAATTTTTTTTTTTTTAAAGAAACTCAAACATTCCAGGGTTACGAATAACCCAGCAACGTTTGAAATCTCCTACTATCACCACCACACCTACACCACAGAAAACTGAAATTGTTGCTTGTTTTGTTAAATAGTTAATCACTTTTGGCTTGTTCACCAAAAGCTGTGCTTATCAACTTTTTTGCATATAAAAAAAATGCTGAATGGTTACAATAGATAATTAAAATTTTCATTTGGACTGTACTGTTCAGTACAGTGATTCATATTGAAATTTGATCATCAGAATTTTAAGGGTAATACCTATGTACAGCAAACTTTATTTATTTTTCTCTTCAGTTCTCTTGTCATCCCGCAAGTAAACCGATAATATTATTAAACCCCCAGTACGTTGAACTTGCCAAATTAAGTTATAATAAAATGATCGATTGGTAAACAGTTAAGTTCATCTATCCAAGTTCTGGTGTGCTGTTTAAAACTTTTGACATACATAACATTTTAAACTTCACCTCGCAGTTCTTCGTAAGGTAAGCACGAATTCCTTACAACGCTTTGGTCGCGTTCTAGGAGAACGTTGCTGCATAAAAAAACTAATTAAAATTTGAAAGATTTTCAGGCTGTTATTGTGTATATATAAATGAGAATATTTAACCACAAAAAGAATGCCAATCAACATTTCATCCACAAAGCCATTTATAAATAAAAATCAACTTTTTGATATTCTTTTGAATGTTTACGATAGAGTTAATGAAAGACATTTAAAACTCCGGGCGGTTTTTGTAAAAAATGTAGACCCTTTTTTGTCGCAGAAAAAAAACGCTTCACATCGGAAACCGAACATTTTCCTTCAAAAGAATTTTTCCTTTGAGAAATCTTCGCATTGTTTTTAAAACAAAGGATTTTAATTAAAGGGATGAATCATTCATGAATAATAAATCTTCAAAAACCAAGCCAAAGGACACAAAATTTAATTTATAGCATTTTTCATTATTGTAAAATATTTCTGTAAAACGTTCTGAAAGCGCTAAAATAACACCTTTATTAGACTGAAAATAGTCGGTTAGAAAACGTCGGAAACTTGATAATATTTAATTGCGTAAATTTAAGATCTTAACTTAAAAACGTTGATTTTTTTTTATTTAATCGATAAACGACCATGTATGCTAAAACATTACCAATCATAAAATGACAAAAAAAATTCATAGAAATATAAAATAGCCATTGCTTTTACAGGCAAATGTTTTGGATGAAAACTGTCACTTTACTTTTTTCTCGTAATTAAAATAAAAATGTTTTGAAGCTTTCTTTTAATTTCCTAAAATAAATAATAAAAAACTGATATTTTAAAGCATTCTCAAGTTCATTTCTATGTTACGTTTAGCAACACTTGTTTTAAACATTTATGTTATGAAAAAACATCACTTTCAAAAAATTATTTTGTTATTAAATCACTAAAACGCAATTTGAATTTTGATATAAAACCATTTCTGACAGTTCAGTTTTCATCATACGATTATTGAATGGTAACTTGATTGAAACTGACGAAAAATCACACAAACAAGTTGAAAACATATCAAATTATACAAATTTAATAGGGAATTGATCATTTTATGAAAAAATCACGCAATTTATGTAGAGATTTCTAGACATACATCTAAAAAATATTATAAACGCTCCGGGCGGTAAACATAATTGTAATCAGCTTTTGCGTGATTTAGTGTTGCCCTTTGTGAAAAACATGGTTGGAGAATTTGGTTATTAGTTAAAAATCGAATTTAAAAATATACGGACTTTGTAAAATGTATAAAAAAACACCGTTTAACGGTCGTGAAGTGTTTTTTTTAGTAAGATTGTAAACCTTTATCTTACGCAGAAGAAATTGCAGCACAGATATTATTTTGCAAAATTATATATATATTTATATTTTGGAGAACCTATCCTCCTTTGTAGAGGTATATAAAAAAAATACTCACCCTATAAACCCTTGGGTGAACTATAGCATCCTATGGTTATGCAATAAATAGTTCCCGGGGCGGTGGTAGCCAAACCCGTCACCCAAATTGATCCCGTTGCTGCGATAAAAAAAATCATTGAGATTATAACTTATGATTAACATTTTTTTTATTATTTTTTTTATTTGCAAACACAAACAGTGTAGAAACCAATACATTCCAAAAGCGGTAAAGTAAATTACGTAATAATTACATTAAAACATGAGTAATATTTCACGCTTAAAATCATCTTAGAACATATATATATCCACATGTCCTACAATGATTGCGATATGCGAGGCAGTTAATTAACCTAGTGATTATTCCTTGAGGCATCACCATTAAAAGCCTGTGTTGGCGGCCTCGCGTGAAACGATCCGGGATATAGAATGCTACTTAAGTCATAATATCTGGAACCGATACACAACCATTGAGAAGCTTATAAGCCATCAGCATCAGTGCGACATCTCTTCTGGAACTAAGGCTGCAGATACCCAGCATGGAAACAGCCATGGATAAAAACCTAACTCTCTCATATAGAGGTATCGTAAAAAAATATTTTGTTTTTTCTCCACCATTATTAGTAAATAGAAGATATCCTCTGCCCCCCTTATCTATTTTCTGATCAGTGCAATTTCAGGCCCCTCATATTGTGCGTCTTTACAACTCCAACTCGTGACTATAAAACCAAAATCAAATCATTACCGATAACCGATTTCTGAATTTTCCCAGAAGCTTTTCCTAAGTTACTACTTTCACTAAAGTTACAAAAGCCTCATTGGAATTTTGATATCGAAAGAATCGACGTAAAATTATTTTAAATCACTAAAAGTTTCCGGTTTATAAACGGTCTAATTGGATCAATTAAGATAAGCTTTGTTCACCGGATTAATTGGTTTTCTATTAGCGACATCATTTTGCTAGCAGATTTACGGGCTTAAAATAATGGCGTCATATTTATGGGAGAAGACGAAAGATAAGATAACCACCTTTGCTAAAGACCGCAGTTTTGGATAATACCAAACCAAAATCGATGTGTAAAACACAGACTTTGATGTTGAAGCGCGTCGTAATTCTATAATTATTACCCTTTCGAGGCTTAAAGCAGTGATCGTTAACCATTGTTCCACGAAATTATTTCAAATGTTCTATATCATTTTGAAAATAAACAAATCTTGGCATTAATATGCGACGTTAATGGACGGTGCTAAGGCACCAAGATATTGGTTCCAAATTCCAAGTTGGTTGATGCCAAGCCATTGGTTCAGAAATGACTAAAGGCATTCTTCGGATGGTTAGTATCATACGAAATTATGAAGCCGAACGAAAAGTTTGGCATATTATCTGGAACTATGTTATATAGGGTTCCATGCCAACTGGGAATAATGTCAACTCAACACCTCCTTGAAAAGTCATTAAAATCTATGAAAAATTTAATTTTTAATTAGCCGATAACCCTAACCTAACATAACCTATTTGACCATTTTTTTATATATTTTTATAATCACTCTAAATGACTTATCTGAGATGGTTCTGAGTTTGTTTCATTCCGAGTTGGCCGGTCACCGTTATATAGAACCCTCATTATTTAAAATATTCAAAAACCATTGAATTTGTACAAAAAATCCTAATTCTGTTATCATTTAAACTTGGGATTAAATGCCTTACTAGGAACAAGGAACAACTCCAACAATTTCATTTTACACTACTGGAAAATAAAAGACAATTTGCCGACTTAATATATGTTCATACAAAATTATTCATGATAAGCTTTGAACCACGCGTCGTCTGAGCAATATTCATATTAAAGTTCCTAAAAGACGTAATTTTAGGAGTCATAATGTATTCCATCTTGAATTATTTAAAAACAATATTGCAAACTTCAATCCACTGTCTCGAATGTGTCTTCTGTAAAATACCATTGAATGTGACCATATAGATATCTTTGCAAACAGTCTCACATGTTTCAAGAACAAATTAACAATCTTCTACTATGATATGTCATGGAGAACAATTATGCAATCGCTTTATTATCATGTATTTTCTTTCGTTTTTTCTTTCTTCTCTTTCTCTACAGGTTATGTTCTATATTTAACACTACTTGTACTTTGTTCTAAATTTATATTTGATTATCATTATTTCTGTTATCACCACAACCATCTCTCTAGTAACAACTGAGCATTGATTACGCATTCTGTGGACATTTTTAATTGGAGTGTTAATATCTAGGTACATCTCAATGACAATTTTATAACTATAACTAATTTGTAATTATTGTAAACACTCAGTAAATGTTTCAAACAATAGATTAATAAAAACAAAAATATTTTAAGCGTTGTGCCTTATCGAAACCCAACAGCATCCTTATGTTTTTAAGTCAACTAGAGAGTAGATTGCAATGTTAAAATATATATAGCTAAAAATCACGAACAACCAAAACAGCTGAAAATTTGAGGGAAAACATGTAACATAAGACCTGTTATTTCTGAAATCGATTAAAAGAAACATGATTTAGATGAAAGCTTATTTTATTCGCCGTATGTAACCATGTGTAATTAATGTACTGACTAATGCATGTTATTTTTTGAGAAGTTATGCAAACTTCAGTTATGGACACTACTGTTCCGTGTCTTCGAAAAAGTTTAGCACCTCTGGCTTAAAGTGCCAACACAAAGTTGGGAACGTTCTAAATACATTTTTTTCCCCTGCCTTGTGTATACAAACCTTGGATTTTTAATGTTATATCACACAAGAGACTCGTTCCCCAAAGTCATGCATCTAAGTCTACCCAGAATAATGTTACTCAACTTCCCTTTATATCCTGTGAGAAGGATCACAAGTTCACGAAGTTTGTTTTTTTCTTTTTGAACCTTTCTTTGTATCGTTGCCTTCAGGACCGTGTAAAAAATTAGGTGGGTTAGGTACAGTTGAGCAGGTCGACTTTCAACAGCGACAAGAATTCTTCAATAGTTTCACAAAGGACGACGTAATAAATAAATTATATCTCTCTCCCAGAATTCGCAATATGTTTTCCTTGCCTGAAAGAGAAATCTATTACATAAAAGTACATAGGTACTTTGACCATCCACCTGGCCAGCTAATCAAAATGTTATTGAAATGTTGAAGGAATAAATTGGTTTATCAAAAAAGTTTTAATTTTTTTTTTTACATTAGCCCGACACAGGAGGCCCTGAGGTAAATAATTTCCCTCAGGTCATCTCTGGGAATTCTGAATGGAGGATGTTTTAAAGTAAAGGAAGGACAGGCCGTTCTGTGAAGCAAAAGGTATGAGGAATGGGTAGGAATCTAGAGGTCAGTGTGTTCAGGAGCAACGGACTTTGAGTGTCAATCCATCCCTTCTGCCGCGGTACGAGACGATGAGTCGAGATAGACCAGCTAGAGAGTTCAAAGGGTCTCCCCACAATAGTCTCTCCCGATCTGGCCTACCGCGCAGCTAGTGGGCGGGTGCATTCGCCGCCAAGACCTGAACACAGCTCACTCGATGAATCTGGGCACCCCTTCTAGGTCACCAAACATAGCGCATCACTTGGAGTGTTCTGTGGTGGAGGTGTTGGTTATCCAATCATGGTTCCCGGGGCGGTGTTACCCACACCCGCCACCCCAAATTGCAAATTGCACCCAACTGGGGTATGTTTTGAGGGTGCAGATAGTTGGAAAGGGAAGAAGATGGGAAAATAAAAAGTTGGTAGGTACCTGGCCATTCAAATCTGGGCACAAAACACATCTGAAGTTATTTCAAACAACGTTTCGATTCTGATTTGATGTGATCTTTCACGCACTACTTTTATATACTACAATTAACCCTAGATTGATAAACTATATTTACCGTTACAATATTCATAAACACACGTCTGTGATACACCCTATTTTTAAGTGCACCAAATTCTTAAACTATAAGTATAATAATAAATAATACTTCATTATATTAATAATCGGAAGGTTTATTTGAGATCAATACATTAAAAAACAATTTTTGAGATCATTCAGAGCATTCTAAGCACAAACTCCCCCGATGTTCCATTCGAATGTGACGTTTGCAAGAGGTGCAGATAAATCTAGCTACACGTTTTTTTTGTAACAACAGAAGTTGCATAGCTTCTTGGTTTGTATTCCAGGATTGGCAGGTACATCAGGCAAAGTATCGCCTAAAATCACATCGATGTTCCGTTTTAGGCATCACCTCAAAGTTGGTGTTTCACGGCGACCCCGTAACCAAGGCTCTATCAACTTATTTGATATTTCTTTGACAAAAGCTCTCCTTGTTAGTGGTTTGTTTTGATTACGACTATTATTGTGGACGTGGATGAGGAACGAATTGACTATGGACATATTCAACATACCTTAAAAGTAGCGTAGTAGCATAGTATATCTTGAAAAAATTGTTACACTATTCATAAACATACCTTAGGCGTAGTATTTGCGCAACTAGACGTTTACGCTCCAAGATCTCTGGCGCCACACTGAGCTCTAACCTTATCGGGAGGGTACTGAGACGCACGTATTGCCATCTCTTTCGCGCTGCACTCTATGAGCGTTTTACTACTTCAGGGTGTATGAGAGACGTATGTTTATGAATCTAGGGTTAATACAAAATTTTACAATAATTTTCATCGAAATTAAAAACTAAACTAAAATATTTCAAGTTTAGTGCAAATGACTAACAAAAAATAACATATTACGGAGTGGCAATAGGAAATGTTCTCAATCTCCATATATTTTTTGAAGATTTTCAAAAGTTGGGAGAGGGAACTTTTTCTTATCATTTTTTTTTTTTTGGCGATTGTTTGTCTGATACTTTTAATAAAAAAAAATGCAAACAGGACCCACATAATATATTCCTTATAAAAAGTATAGGTAGAATACTATTTTAACACTTTTTTGGAATCTTTTGAAGGCAATTATTTAATGGAATTTCTCATCTGGCAGACAATTTTCTCTTATCAATGGAAATGGAACACCACTAAAAAGACTAGCCAAAAATCACGAGATAGTGTGATATACCACGACATTCCAGGGATTAGAGCGTGGAAGTAAGTTGTCAGAAAGAAATCCACACAGAAGTATTGTTTGGATGTATTGAACCCGGGGGAATTTACTACAAAGTTGCCCTCAGTGCCCGGCAGGAGGCGATAAACCTTACAAACAACGCAAGGGCTTACCGAGAATGCTTTCAGAACTACATGTAATAGAATTTTATTAACACAATTTGTATTCATTTACATTATAAACACGTGCATTGTCTTAAGTTTGTTTAACTCTTCAAAATTTGGTCGTGTTTTGTCGTGAGGTAAAAATGTTTTGGCTTTGCTATAAAGTCTAAATAAATAATAAGGGCTTAAAACTGTTGGGATTTATATGTAACTAGGCTAACTAGAAATTTTAACAATATAAATTTAATAAAACTGTTATATTTTTTCTATGTCAGAATTCAACTTGAGTACAATTCTCCCGGCTGGAACCCTCATTATAGATATAAAGGCTGTTGAAAGCATACAAAGCAAATTCTTACGTTTTCTTATTTTTAAAATGGGTATTCCAGCAATTATGTTGAACTACAACGCTATTTTAAACGATATGAATGTGCTCAAATTGTCAGGCAGAAAATTTTTCACTGACTTGGTATTACTACTGATTTAGTTGATATTCTGGTATTGCTTGAATTGATAAGCTTCAGTAATAAATATTTGAGAACGTATCCGAAGAAAAAAGAACTGATGATGAAATACGCTTTCAAATTTAAAAAGTAACCATGTAATTTTTAAATATAATAATTTTTAATGCAAACTTTAAAAAGTTTAAAAAATGGATAACCCCACGTGTTTCCTAACTAAAACTACTCATAACGATTTTTTTTTCCAATAAAATATGCGTACTAATATCAACGATAAAACGAATTAATTATCAATGTTTTTGTCCCCACACTTTTTGTCGTATCAAGTAAAAATAATTCTATAAAATTTCAAAAAGTTTCATATTTTTTTTTTAAATTACGATGGGAAACTTTGGTTACATTAAAATACCTTTTAATTATTTTGTGGTTTACTTTAGATTTGAACTTTTCTAGGAAATCTGTTCAATCAATGAAAGTTCAGTTCAGATATTGTAACTCTGTCCGAAACGTTGACTAGAGAAGAGCAAAGCGCAACACGGCATAAAAACCCAAAATATAATCACGATAATTCTTTCGGCCGTGAAAATCTCAAATTAAATTTAGCTGTAGATTCATAAAATTTTTACAGATTTTTTTTTCTGGTACTTCAAGGTCCTCACTAATAAAATAACTTTTCCTTATACCCTTTTTTGGAAATGCCAGGTTATTACGACAGTTTCTTCTATTTCAATTTGGGAGGCGGATATTGGTACAATTTTATCGGAACAATTTATTTGATACCCAACATCTCTACTAATGCCCCCCAAGTAGTTCGCTACGTGTGGTGCTTAGCAGGGGTGCCTGGGTTCGTGTGATGAGGTTTGTCTAGGTCTTGGCGGTGGATGCGTCTACCCCGCATGGCAGGCCAGATCGGGAGAGACTGGTTGACGGAGACCATTTGGCCTCCCCTTGCATGTTTCTTTCGATCCATCAACTTGCACCACAGTAGAAAAGATGGATTCTGGATATACTGACCCACAGATTCTCGTACCTTTTTCTTTCCCAGAACATCCTATCATTGCCTTACTTAAAAATAATACACATAGCATCCCCTAAGATCACATAAGCTCTGAAGGATTTTTTTTTCTTCGAGATCCCCTGTCTAAAAAAAAATAAATCATTTCACAGTGTTCGTTTAATTTTAAATATTTATTAAACTCTGGTTAAATCAAAACACATCAAAAAATGTCTCTGAACTATTTATTAATTTAGTTCTCTATTTATTAATTCAGTGGTTTTAGAGTATCATAAGAATTAGTAACGTAGTTTACAGTAAGAGTTGTAATCAGAGAAAACATATTTGAACCTCTTAAGAAAGCAGTTTACCTATTTTATTCGGTAGATCGCTACAGTGCTAAAATGCAAGTATCAGCCCTAGAACATTGCTTTTGAATCTCATCTTGAATCTGTCCTGGGGGTATTGTACGGACCTCGTTGCGAGGGTACCTATACACCCAAGTATCGTTTGGCATCTCGCCACGATTGTTAAACTGGGACACTTATAATTTATCACTTTGTTATGTGTTGAATGATGAGAAATAAAATGTAAACACACAAACTAGCAATGAATTCTAAATAGTTTGATAAGTGAAAACTAACATAACTTTAAATCAAATAAACTTTTATTGGATTCTTCAAACCCGATGAAATGATTTTTGTAAACGATTATTATCATGTTTTAATAATAACCCAAAAATGGGTCGCTCCAAAAAATCTTTTTTTTTTGATTTTTCGGAGCGTTATATAGTTTCTTACGTTAAATAGTTTCTTACGTTGTCATAAAAAATTTCTGAAAGCATTTTTCGTACATTGAAAACTTGAAAATGTTTCATCTGTCAAAATTATAACTGGAACCGTTAATATATTATATTTTTACTTGGCGAATGTTAAAAAAGACATCAATTATTAAGATAAGTTTTTTAGATTTTCACGGCCAAAAGTATTTTACTTCGTACTTTTTATCGGTGACTAGCGAGCGCTAGGCGACAATGGATTCGAGGGACAAGCTACTTTGGAACCGGTTCCTACGCCTTTGCCTGTCTCGGCTACTTTATAGCGGTGACTAGGGATCACTAAATGACAGTGGTTTCGAGGAACAGGTTTATTGGAACCAGTTCCACACCTAACTATTCTAAAGTGTACTGTAATGCCAGCTCGAAGTGGAGTGGAGCTGGCAACACGGTATTGCTTCCAAGTACATAAGCACACGTTTCACCACTAAGAAGTACACAATTACACATCTGCCCTTATGATGGGCACTGTAACGCTGTCCGAAACATTGGCTAAAGAAGAAGGTAGCGCAACACGGCATAACATCACAAAAACAAATAACGAAAATCAATTATTTAATTTATTTTGATAAAATCGTACCGATTTTCGTAAATAATGTTGAATAACTGGAACCTAAATAAGAATGG
The DNA here is from genome assembly GCA_936435175.1 of Glyphotaelius pellucidus. Classification (NCBI taxonomy): domain Eukaryota; kingdom Metazoa; phylum Arthropoda; class Insecta; order Trichoptera; family Limnephilidae; genus Glyphotaelius; species Glyphotaelius pellucidus. The sequence goes on from OW386547.1 coordinate 29,069,156, forward strand.
GATATTTAATACGCTTTATCAAAATTGGATTTAACATTCAATGATATTGAAGGATCAAATTAACAAATAATAGAAAGTTGATATTTAAAGCGGGTGAATCACAATTTTCTAATTAATTTATTTTTGAGAGTGCCTTGAAATGTTTCAAACTCAAACCTTGTTAAGTTTTCCCTGAAGGTTTCCGGAGCAACAAATCGAGATCTTGTTTTGGTAAATAAAACGTTTTCGGGAAATTGTGTTTACGTGACAAAGTGAGAGGCATTTACCGCCGAGAAAAACTGTCCCCACCAGAAATGGCTAACTTTCCCCTGGCACGAAGGTCTGTAACTTTGTAGACGTCGACAAATAACGAGGATGAAAATGATACAGAAGAACCTGTAAGTTTATTTGACCGATTTCTTTACAAAAGACAGCCGGTTTCATTCAAGGAATTTACCCTTGTTTGAAAATGGAGGCTTAAAAACTGATTGATCTTTTTACAAAAACTTAACCAAACCCGTGACAAGTTACAGGTATTGTGGGTGAAGTAATTGTAGGTAAATAGTGAAGATGAAAGAATTATTGCTTAAACTGAAGTATTTATAAAAATAAATATATTTGCTTTAGGGTCAATGCTTTTCAAGCACAAATATTGTCAATTTTAGAATCGATCAGAAATATGCCGAGCCTTAATCTTCATAAATAAAAGTGTCGAAAAATGTATCGAAAAAAAAAACATTTTTCAAACATTAAATTATTATGAATTAATTCATTAAAATAACATTTTTTTATTACTTACAATATAACTTTTCTGAATTTTTTCCACAATCAGTTCCAATTTCAAGCTTGATACATTAAAATCAAATCCAATTTCAAAAGTTGAACCAGAGTTACAGTACCGAAGTACCAGTAGTAATCGTATTTTTAATGATAAATGAATAATTGTCAATTTTTAAAGGTAACATGAAAAAAAATAGAATAATCCAGAAAGTAGTTTTTTTTTGCTAGATACGTGTTTTATTTTGTTCACCTTTCAATTAAAAAAAATATTTCAATTGTTACCAATAAAAAACGCTTTCTGTGTGAAGGTTTTTAAGTACGTACAATATATGTCGAGAATATGTTACGCCTTTAACAAAAAAAAACCTATATAAATTTAAAAAAAACAGTCACCTCTTGAAATATCATTTTATTACTCATTTTAACCACTGATTCATTACCAACATCAACAAAGCACAACAAAACAAATCATAAATCCATTTACTTCGCACAACCATCGTTACAAGTATTTTGTTATACTAGATTCGTTTAGTTCGCGCTTAAATTCAAGGGGCACAAAAGCATACATTTTTTCCAGCAAAAAAATCTTCAATATTAATAAACCTCAATCGAAATGTTCTGTTTACACGCTGTGTACAAACTTACATTTCGAATTGGATCGCTTACGAATAATAATAATTTATTTATTCTTTGGATGAATTTTGTAACCGCAGTACGAGATTTCGTTAGAGCTGTAAACATTTTAGTGTACCCTTGTAAGCTGCCGCTTTGTCAAGAACAACTTTATGAACGAGTTGTATTTTACGATTACATTAAAAGATAACGTTTGAATTGAAGGAAAACAGGAAATCTTTTCATCTGGTATATAGTCTTCAGAGGGTGCCGTAAACGATATAAACAGCGGCTTCATTTTAGCCGATCTTGATAAAAAGAGGTGAATTCCTCTCATTTGGGCCCAAACTATTACCAACGTTAAATTGCGCTATATTTATTATTTTCCTTGTTTGACTGGACAATTTGAGAAGTTTTTGTTTGATAAGGAAAACTGTTAAATAATTCTTAAAAAGAAACAAACACATTTTGACTTGACATCTTAAACAAATAAATAAAATACTTAGTTTCAAGTCACTTTATTGATATTTTATTTGTTTACCGGTTTTGGTACCTCCGTACCATCATCAGGACTGTTGTAAACATTTTTACAAAAACAGAAGTACACATTCTCCAAAACATTTTATTGAAAAATAAAGGGTCAGTATAATAGAGTGGGACAGTTCGTCAGTTGTGGGAGGAATTTGGGAGAGGGTGGTATGGGAAAAGTGGTGTAACGAAAAACATACTTATAATAATGCTGATGGTTAAATTCAATTGATTATTAATTATTTCAACTTTTGAATTTACCGATTTTTTTAATTTTAAAAGCTTCTTAATTTTTAAGTCTTAAACCTATTTTATTTTTGTGTAGGACTTTAATTCATATAACAAGATTAAACGTGTGATCTTTATCAATCAAATGTTCCACGAACTCTGAAAAAACTGAACGAGTTAGGCATCTCAAGTGTTCTTTTACTCTAGTTTCTATATTACGTGATGTTTGTTCTATTAAGAAGGCTGGACAATCATTACAAACAAGTTTATAAATGCCATAGGGGCTTAAAATATATCTTCTTTATCTTCAGCGTTTATTAAAATTTTTATTTGTGTAAAAGGCTGGTTTAATTCCTGGTGGGAATTTAAAAGTAGATGAAGAGGAAAGGTTATTAGTTTCCCGTTACTCCACTTATCCTGCACTACCCTCCCCCACCTCCCTCCTACAACTGACGCACTGTCACACTCTTTTATACTGTCCCTTTGTTAACAATTTTGTATGTATACTTCTGTACTTATTAGTATTTTTATAACAGTCCTGATGATGGTACAGAGGCACTGAAACCGGTAGACTGATAAAATATCAATAAAGCGACTTAAAACTAAGTATCTTAATTTTATTTATTTATGTTAATTAAATGTTTTATTATTGTACATTTACATTGAATTTCAAAATATATTAGCTCTTTTAAAATTATTGTATATTTAAGACAAATTAAAAAGTTCGTTAGCAGCTTACAGACTGCTGCCTCTCTTCTTATCTGGCTAGCAATAATCAGACCAGACTCTTTGGTTTGATGATTGTAGGTACCCATATTGTATGCAATACTTTATTTTGGATTGCGTGGAACAAACGCATGTAAAAGTTAAGAAAAAAAGAGTTTTCTAGCGTATTTGTGTTGCGGCCTAATAAGTTACACGAATAAAGGAAAGCGTTAGAGTTAAAGAATTCGAAAGTTACAGGGTCTTTATGGAATAAATATAAACGGTCTACGACAAAAATGTACTTGAAAATATCAAGCCTTTAATGAACTCCACTGCCATTTCACTCACAATACAAGAGCTAGCCAAAATCACATAAAATAACTCGTAAACAAATGGAAACTTTTTATATCTTTTGGTCAAAGAAATTAGTGATGTTTTTCAATTATATCCCAAAACCACCCTTGGACTGGATTTAAAGAAAAAGGAAACGGAGAAAACTGCAAGAAACACATAAAAGTCTGGTTTTATGATCTCACAGAAGACAATTTAGAAGTGTAGTTACAAAAAAATACATCCTGGAGTACCTACTGCAGAAAATCAAGTCAAAGAAAATTTCATGATTTTTCCGTTGAACAGAGAATAACAAAAGAAATGCCTTGATAATACACAGAGAAAAATCAAATAAATTATTTGTTCACATCGCATAGTGGCGTTCTTCTTTTGCAATCGTGTATCCCTTGTTATACAGAGACTAGAATAGTTTCTTCGCCTGCGTTATTTTTTCAAGTGAAAACTTCTTTAGTTGTTTTTTGAAACTTGATGAAACGGAAACGATCAACACTTAAAAGAGACAAACACAAGGTTAAACATCTATAAGATTTAGCCTGCAAGAAAATAAGATAGACTAATTGGTGTCCTCTTTGTGTGGTGCTTCGTAGCCTAACGGCCTCCTCTTTACGCGGTGCCTCGTAGAATAAAATGTATAATAAAATATTTTTTAAACTTGGTAACAATATTAAAATTAAAGTCTACAATCATCCTTTAGTTTAGTTTTCTAAAGGTTTCACTTCTACTATGTGTGATCTGCACACATATTTTTTTGAAGTGAAACTTCTTTAGCGTCGTTAGTGATTAGAATTTCGGATGAAACGGAAATACGTCACTAAAATTTATTGTGACGGGTCGTCAGTTCTAATATAATGCGCTAAATTCGCACTTTGACTCAACCCTCCCGTAGCGCAACGGCTTAGGCGCCGGACAAATTCAAGCGGCCAGGGAGACAGACATCGAGTGAACGGAGTTCGAATCCTAGGAAATCCAAAGAAAATAAAACTCAATTTTTTTTTTTATAACTGCATTGTCGAATTTTAATTGTCTGTCATTGTAATTATAAAAAATTAACTTAATAACAACAAATTTTATCAAATAAACAGCCAAGATGCCGTGTAAGTGTTGAGTCAAGTATAAGTACAAGTCACTACGTGAGTGTAAAGGTGTTTTGAATTTAAAAATGGCAGTCATATCATTTAGGTATTTTTATCAAGGGCAATATTATATTGTGTTTGTATTACCTTTTGTATATTATATTTTATTACCTGCAGTCGAAGTACTGCTTTGGTAGCACGAATCATGACTCAATAAAATTAAAGAAGGAATGAGAAATTAAAAAAAAATGTTAAATTAATTGTTTCAAATAAACTTATACAATGGATACCCCTGTTCCCTGCCAAAAACTGGAGTGCTTTTTTATTGAATGAGTCCTAATAAATTAAGCAGGGACCATGAAACAATGTGAGAACTGTTCAGGAAATGCTACATTTATTTGCAATAAATTCCAAGTTCGACCACCCTAAATGTTCAATGCAATAACATGCGTAATGTATTTTTAGTAAATGTTTTATATTATGTATGTAGTAATTATTGGTTCCTATTCTTAAATATTTTTTTAAATTACATAAGTGTGTGTTTATTTTATTTTATGCAAAAAACTTACTTCAAAACCCAAATCAAAATCTTAAAATATCACTTCATAGAGTCAGGCCACAGCTTCAATAAAGAAAAAACAAAGTTTAAACATTGCAATATAAATTCATACTTTAATCTGTGCGCTTTAGAAACCCTCGAAATAAACAAAAAAATTAAATCGAAAATTAATTTAGTGAATAAAATAATAGCGCCTTGCATCCTTTACTAACCATGTTTCCGTGTAATATTGACTCCTCCCACCGCTTTCCCCCTCCCACTACCCCAACCTAATTAATATTTCGTACTTGCATTTAATTTTTAAGTTAGTTTTAATCCTGCTCGCGAATGATACGGTTGTATCAAAAACGGGCGCGGAGAAATTAAATTTAAGTAACAAATGTACATTGGAAAATAAAACTATTCAAAAACAAAATGTCTAACATAAACCATTATATTTTTTCATACAAACATAGATTCTGCGCGTAGCATCCAATTTTTTGGATGGGATATATTTTATGTAAAAAAATATTCCAAATTATTCTTTAGTGCTCTCAAATCACAAGGAATAAAAAGAAAAAATATAAAAACGTCACAGGTAACTTTATGCAATAATGAGTTTTTAACTTCTTATTACACCTTTTCGGGGAACTTTATTGTCGCTATCAAAATAATTACTTTGCAAATCGGACTTGTTCGTAACTGGGTTGTTTTTAAATGGCCAAATTTGTAAATGATTAAACCATACCGAATAAAAGTTTATGTGTTTACCGTAGATCAGTGATGTAAAAATAATATGCCTGGAATAATGTTACTGCTCCAGATATCCTTATGCGACGGGACAAAATAAATACAAAATGGTTTTACATTTTTGCGACGGTTCCTTGACAAAACTTATAGAAAAATATACATTTACATATCAAATTACGAGTAACATTTATGACAGAGTGGTAGAAATTTTAGTGGTAAATCTCCTAATATTACTGTGAGACATCTTTGTACAGAATCGTGAACTAGCTCGAAATACTTTTTTTAATTTTTTTTTATTCATTGAATTGTTAGTTATATGATTTAAGGATTTTTCGACCACCGTGCTTAGGCACCTGCCAGTTTTGTGGTGGTCGATTTCGTGTACAGTGCATTGACATATGAAGTATAAAAGAATATAAAATACTGTAAAATAGTAAAAAATACTATAAAATATCATAATATTAAAGAATATATAAGAATTCAAATGAATATAAAATAATACGGAAGAATATAATGGATTAAAGATTATAGATGAAGATAAAAAGTAGAGAATAAAAAAAGCATTGTTTATGAAAGAATATAAATTTACAAATATACGAAACCAGAGCAAGTACTATAGAATAAGCAAATAAGAAAGAATTATTATAATTATATTTTATGTGTGCATGTTAGGTTACATTTGTAGGTATATTTTATTTTAGCAATTTTTATACAAATAAATTCATGTATGAAGTTCGGCTAATAAAGCTGGAGTGAATTTTTAATGACACAGTTATTTTTTCAGCTGAACTAGTGAGGCATCGAGTACATGGAACATAATAGTGGTGTCGAACAGTTTTAATTAACTGATGTAAAAAATAAATAATCTTTTGGCTATTAATATCATAAAAATTTTAAATAGTAAATTTCAAACAATTTTTTTATTGGCGATAGAGAAACCTACATTATTTAATGACATTTTGCCCCTTTCCGGATATCCATGGATGAGAACTATCTTAATAAGCAGTTGGCGAATGTCTTGAAGTTGAATCTGTTCTTCAAAAGTGGCTCTGATGGATTAGAAGGGGAACATTTGATTAAGTTAATAGATAAGTTTTTGAACGGTCACTAGAGAGTAGAGAATAGATGCTGCACAACTTCCCCATCCAATAATGCCGTAACCAGTAATGGCAATAATCCAATAATACTATATAAAGTATTATGTCTTTACTAGATTTGAAACTCTTAAGCTTCTATTTTACCGTGTACTGTCCATCCTTATTCTTCTCTTGTCTCGTAACATTCTAATTAAAGGTGCCAGATATCAGTGGGATTTATATCCGGTAATTACATAACACGCTTTTAGTACTAAATTTATATGAAAAATAATAATTTTGCTCACATCAGCAATGGGAGATGCAATTAATATTTGATAAATTGACTGTTTTTGGATGTATACGGTATTTTTGAACAAAAACTAGTTATAAATATTTACCCATCTTGGTTTTTATGGAAAATTTATTTTATACTTGAAAATATCATGACAAAATGACCTTTTGGCTATTAATAGTAGGTGCGTTGACTTGTAAATTGTCAACTTCAAAAGCAGTTTAAAAATTATTTTTGTACGTTACCAGCGTAGCATACATAAGTAGATTAACCTTTAATACCTGCGGGCAGTGGCGGCTCGTGACTTTTGGGTGTGCTAGAGTGCTGATATTAAAAAAAAATGGCTTTATTGATGTTGTTGCAGCCGAAAAAAATTTTTTTTTTTTTTGAAAATCAATTTTTTGTATGAAGAATTTCAGGAAGTTTCAGTTTGGCCGTGTGCCACACGGATTTCCTGAAAAATCTTCATACAAAAAACCGATTTTCGAAAAAAAAAAAAAATTTTTTTCGCATGTGACAACATCCATGATGCCGTTTTTTTAAATATTAGCATCCTTACTCACCCAAAAGTCACGAGCCGCCACTGCCTGCGGGTAAAAATCATGTAACACCCGAAGGGGGTTCACTAGGACCCCTCTCATATCGATATAGAGCGATTTTATTTCTTAGTATTCCCTTTGCCCTTTCCAGTATTTTCATGCAGTAATAAACCATTAAGTAATGCACATCGATAAAAGAGCTAGTACTAATCCAGCGTAACTCAAATACATATTGTTGTAGCTCTTTTCAGTTATTTTTTTTTATATCGAAACCACACAACTACATTAGGCGATTATGTGAGGAGAGTTTCTTAGGGAAAGGATGGAGTGGAAGATCTAGGAAGGTAAATGTATGATGAGTGAGTAGGAATCTGAAGGTCAGTGTGTCCAGAATATTTGGCGTTTGAATTAATCCCTCCCACCACGGTGAAAATCCTGCTGGAGAAGTAAAAAAGTCTCTCTCAACCGGTCTTTTCAAATCTGACCCACCACGCAGACAAATCCGCCGTCAAGAATACCTAAATAATCTTAACCCATGAGCTCGAGTGTCCCTTTTGAGTCACCAAATGCTCCAGCTACGACCGCAATAGGGACGGCGAGGATTTTTTTTCAACTAAAAGCTATCTGAAGGGAGAGAATAATTTAATATTTAATAAAAATAATAATAATGATATTATATTCGTGAAAAAATAAGGAAATAATTATTCCTTTAATGCAGATTAATTACTGAATAATAATAGTATGTGATGAAAAAACACCATGGATGTCGCACAAAACTCTCTTTTGGGGGAAATTTATTACCTCCTGCGGTGCGGGATGGAAACTGTTAGAAACCTTTATGACTTAGGGCCTCGGGCATTAAATTATTTTCCTTTCACCTTGTCCATTTCAATATTATTAGCACCGCTTGATTGGCGTAAATAAATATCCATCGAAAATACCATTCATCTTTCATCTGTGAATTATCAGGTTTGTTTAACACCTGTCAGGCTGGCAGCACGAATCGCCACACCTGTCAGCCCCACTGTAAACGTATTATTTCAGGATCCTGCATCCTTGGTTCACCAAGAATCCATTTTTTATAATCAATTGCTCGAATTACTACAAGATAGGGTGGGTAATTCTTACCGTACAAATAGGTACGCAGTTGTATATGTAGGATTACGAAGTGCTCACACGGTTCTAAACATAAAGTAAATAGATATGTTGTGCTCTTTTTAATTTTTTTTTATATGAGTTGCCATGAAGATAGGCAGTGAATTGACCAATGAGGTTGTTACCCAAATGTGAGGGGATACCATGCGATTTATTGTTTTTGGTCAATTTTTGAGGCCTCTTTTGGAGCAGTAAAACAAGAGAGTGACTAAAATATTATTTTTGAGTAGGTTAAGAAAAAAAAATAAACGTATCTTACAATTATTTGTTCCAGGGTGAAAGACCGCCGTTCAGAATACCACAAAAATAAATTATTACAAATATTCCAAAAATGGAATGCGATCATTTATTTTTAAATGCAGTTTAATTACCGAATAGTAATTTTTCTAGGATTATCTTAATTATACAACATTATGTGATGAAAAAAATTCTTAGATATCATATTTGGGGAAGTTTTAACAAAAATACAATTTAATTTTGATTTTTATTTTCGTAATTTTTAATATTTTTTTGGATGTTGTGGTGATTATTTTAATGTTAAAAGACTACGAAATGACTCGTGGAAATAAATGTATTATGTTAGATCTTAACCGTGCAAACTTCTAAAATGAACAAAAAAATGTTTTAACCCTTAATTTTTTTTTTTTTTTTCCTTTATTTTCCCAAATTTTACAATTGATGTATACAATATTATGACATAATAAAAACAATGGGAACCCACTAAGGCGCAGCCTGTGCGAGGGTAATATAGTTTAATATATTTTATTATTGTACCTAGAAGGAACAAACAAGGCATATAAAGCAAAAACATGATTAAAATTTGTTTAAATAGCTATGCACAAAATGAGCATACAACAGTGCAACAGTAAGTGAATAGTATAGTATTAAGTATAATAGTAATTGCATATTTAGTGAAGTAGTGTAATACTAGTGGAATAGTGAAACAATAAGTGCATAGTGTAATAATAAGTGTACTGTTTGTGAAAAAAACATAAAGTCATACAAGTTAAACAAACAACGTTTCAATATCTACATTGTCAAGCCATGACTTCAATTCCTTTGTGTATTGAAGAAGTTTAGTTATCACTTGAATATTTTTCGGTAAAAGATTGAATGTACGAGGTCCAATGAAACTGCTGTGAGTTTGCATTTGTTTGGTATTCGTTTGGGGGGTATAAAAAACATTATTATTTCTAATGTTGATTCTATTTTCATTTTTTTCGAATTTGTTTTTGTTTTTAAAGATATATTTCATAATTTACCCGGTAGGTATCTGGAACTCCATTGAAAACTTTTAGCGCTCATAAAACTGTAAGGACGGGTTGTTTCAAAAAATTTGATGGATTCATCAAATATTTGAAGTTAATTTTCACGTTTTGTGTAAGATCTATTCAAGTTCTGTGATTATTTCAGTATTGTGAAGCAACTGTCCTATAACTATATAATAACAGAACTTGAAAAGAACTTACACAGAACGTGAAAATCAACTCCAAATATTTGATGAATCCATCAAATTTTTTGAAACAACCCATCCTTAGTTTTTGGAATTACAAATTCTGCGTTCCAATACCTTCACGAAGTGACGCGCCATATGTGGGTGAGTGGACGTCGATATGCGAGGCTCGGATTGGTAAGTAAACACACTAGTGGAGTCCGTGGGACTCCAACGGGGCATTAATGTTATAGTTTTAGCCTATTGACGGTATTGAACAAAAAAAGCAAAAAAAAAAAGGAATTTTGTCTTTTTTTTTGCATTTTATGAAAATTGATGAGTTTTTGTTAAATTTCTTTTAAAATTACTTTGAAAAATTGTTTTGTTTGTGAATTGTTGAGACCAGAAGTTAGATCTCGTAATTTTGTTGCAAAAAGTTCCATATTCTAGAAGTTCCTTAATAAAAGGCTGTGATTCTATAATTTTAAATAAAAATTGATGCCATTGTAAAAACAAATATATAATAAATAAATTTCAAACATTTCATTTAAAAAAGTGTTTATTTCTTGTTAAATTTACGATTTTATTTCCGGGAGTCCAGGGGACTCCACCGGGTAAATTGTGTATTTATGAAGTCACCGGATAAACCAAGGGTTGATAGAAAAATATCATCCAAAGGCGGCTGTCGAAAAGGAGTAAAATGAACATGTAATTTGACCCTGGGGTAGCATAATAAGAAAGCGTAGGATTATTTTTCGAGCCAACAACACAAGGCTATGTTGGCGCCAAAATCATTTAGGAAAACATTATTCTGTATAGATTACGTTAAAGTTCTTTAATTTATCTAATTATCCCTGGGACAATAATATCACAATTTGAAGTATTTAAACCGTTCACTGCTAATAACACTCAACCCAACTGAAAAGATTTTTTATTGATCAAATTTTTTTTCAGACAAATAAAAAAAGATAAACCTATTTATTTTTTTGCAATTGAATGGATATTTAAAAGCTCCAAAGCTTATTGTAAAACGCAGCAATCTTCAAATAGCAGCTTTTAGATTAGAAAAAAGTGGTTCGCAAATTTCACAACCGCGGTGTTCACCGGTTGCGAGTTTTTAGTGTGAAATAGCAAAAGATATTCTTCTTTAGATTTGACAAGCTATTTAAAAGCACCGGATTTTATGGAAAGGATAAAAGAACAGATTTTATCCACCGATACCTCATTATGGATTCTCTTTAAATTTGAAGATTTTTTTAATAACATTAAAAAAATATAGAAAAAATTCAAATATATATTGTGCCACAAAATGTAAAAATTCCTGCTGAAGACGATATTATGTGTTTAATATGCCAATCATGAGCCTGTGAAACTTTAAAGTGGGGAAAGATCCTCCTAAGGGTTTATCAGTAATTTTGGCAGAACACGCTTATTTTTTTGCTTTTAAATCGAGTGTTTTGAGTAATTCTGAATGACTATGGTTTTTGTACATAAACTTGTGAGGTATTTCTCCTGCTTTTGTAGGTTGTGCATTACTATATCTTTAAAATTATGGTAATTTGATGAATAAAAGGAAAATACGTAAAAAATTGTACGAAAAAAGGAAACGTCGATGAAGTTAATTAACGTCCAAACAAAAAATACCAAAAAAATATTTGATACAGCATGTACAGCATTACAAAAATAAAAATGGGGCGGTGGAAGGTAACCACTACAGCGCCAAGGCATATACAAAAAAATGCGTTGAACATACACCTAAAATTATAAAAGTTAAACAGATTAAAAAACATGTGCATTCTTAATTCCAGGACTTTGAAATAACTTTAACTAACATAATAATTCAATAACGAACAAACCAATGTATAACACACTAGCAGACCCCGCCACACGTTGCTGTGGCTAACGAAATACAACGCCATTACCCAACTTTTATAACCAACGCCATTTGTTGATTTGCACGCATATCAAATCCACCCCGCCCTTAACTTAATCTTTGAATTTTTCGGCTTTTTTCTACTATAATATGCATGAATTATACTTATAAACCTTTTTATTGAATCACTCTATCTATTTGTGAAAACCGCATGAAAATCCGTTGCGAAGTTAAAAAGATCTAATATTATTATTTTTTTATTAAACTTTTATGAGTAAAACCTCAATTTTTTAATTAAATGAAGACACTATGAGCGAAACTGAATCGAAAATCTGGAAACAGAAAAATCAGAAAAAGATAATTGCACCTCTGGGACTCGAAATCAGGACCTCTCTCTTTCCGGGCGAGTGCTCTGACCACTGAGCTAATGTATCGACATTCAATTCGGTCACTTTTAACTGTACCATACTTCGACTAAGAACCGAAGGAAAGAGAGAGGTCCTGGGTTCGAGTCCCAGAGGTGCAAATATCTTTTTCTGATTTTTCTGTTTCCAGATTTTCGATTGAATTTAGCTCAAAGTGTCTTCATTTAATTTTTAAAAATATCTAAGCTTACAGACAGCGGGAGCGACTTCACTTTATACTATGTAAAGATTACAGAATTTGCCTATCTTTAAACAATTAAAAGGAGCTGTTGTCGTTTATACCTGGTTACCAGTATCAATACAGACATTATAAACATACTGCTATCTATTGATTATTAGTGAAAGCATTACCTTAGCTTGCAACTCACAAACATACAGCCGCGGGAAGATTCAAATATATTTTGTCAGCGTTAAATGGTTAAATTCATATAAATAAGTCGTACCAAAGTGTACTAACAACAGTTGCATAATTTTCATCATAATTAGCGACTTTGGTTGGCTCATAATATGGAAAAGTCAAATTTAATACCAAGGTTTTCCAAACCATTAAATTTAATTGTACATTTTATCATGTACATATAAATGTTTATGTGATTAAATTATTTTTTATCATAACATTATGCGTTTTATCTCAAAGAAAAACACCGAAATGTGATAAATAATAAGCCCGATTTGATGTATACGTTTTGTTATTCAGTTATTTCATTTCCGGTGATGTTTGCAGTTATTCCTCTCCCTCCCCTTTTCCAACTCCGCTGCCTTTCCACCAACTATTATTTGGCTCTTGTGGACTCTTTGTTGAAAAATGCCATTAATAAATCAAGATTGAGGTTGGTGTACAAAACGCCAGCTGATTACGCTGGGAATATATTCTTTTGTACAACAAAATGAAATATCGGATAAACCGAAAAATATAGTGAAGATAGGGGGCATTCATGATTTTTTTCTTTGTGTCTGTTAATTCAATAATTTCGCAAATACTAACATGATGAACCCAGCCATTCAAACTAATATACGTACAAGTTTCAGAAAAAAACGTATGCACTTATTATAACAAAGAGAAAATTAAATTTAAAAAAAAAAGTGAATATATTTAACATTTTATATTATACTGTTTTGACGTTTGGCTTATTCTTAAAAATTAAATGTCCTGTTCTATTTATTTATGGTATCCAATTCATTCTTCTTCCATTTATTTATGGTATCCAATAATCCGAATAGAGAAGTATTGATAAATCTTCATTGATATGCTTGGATAACTCTAAGGACGGGTTGTTTCAAAAAAATTGATGGGTTCATCAAATACTTGAAGTTAATTTTCGCGTTCTGTGTAAGTTCTATTCGAGTTCTGTTATTTTATCATCATAGGCCAGCTGCTTCGTAAAACTGAAATCATCACTGAACTTGAATAGAACTTACATAGAACATGAAAATTAACGTCAAATATTTGACGAATTCGTCAAATTTTTTGAAACAACCCATCCTAAGTGTCCAACTCAGATATGGGGGCTCCTTCGAAGCCAGAGTTAAGTTAGCCTATTAAAACTGGGCGGAATGTACAGTGCCCGCAGATACTTTAATGGTACACAACAGAAAACCCTGTACAAATCACAAGTGCGCCCCACGGTTGAATTTGGCAGCCACCTCTGGTCTAGAGCCTCAAAATACCTTAAAAACACTCGACTCCGTGCAAAAACGGGCGGTTCGTTTGATAGATTCTCCTAACTTAACAAACAGATTGCAATCTTTTGAGCACAAGCGTCGGGTGGGAATGCTATCCTTGTTCTACCGGTATTTTAATGGAAGATGCTCCGAGGAACCAGCGTCATTAATCCCTTTTGCACCGGTGCCTAGTCAGGAAACACGCCAGACTCGTGCCCAACATATATATACGGTTGACATTTGCCACATGAGAACATTTCGCTTCTTCGACTCGTTGTGTTCAACAGCTCTGCTGTGGAACAATTTGCCGGCCTCTGTGTTTCCTCCTTCATACAACATAGGTCTCTTCAATACCAATTTTCGTTCCTTCCTCTCCTCAAAAAAACTCTCCACACAGCATCTGGGATGACATAGGCCCTTAGGGAAATTATTTTCCTCCGGACCTTTTGTGGAACTAATTTATAAAAAAAAGTTAAACGGTATAGAGGTCATGATAGAAAACTGTTAAAGTAAAATGTATTTACGAATGACATCAAAAGTAACAGGATTTAGAACAGGTCGAAGAAAGACGAAAGAAAACTGTATGCAGGAGACGAGAGATCCCTGATGCATGTTTTGTGATGAAACCATGTTGAACCGTTTTACCGATTATGAGATCCATTGAGACCATATTGAAAAAGATTTTGACACTATTGAACATGTTTATGACATGTCTAGTGGAGAAATAACCACCAGAAAAAAATATTTCTGTCTGATGATAGTTAGATGGTAAATGAAGTCAGCGACGTTCTTAGACAACAAAGAGTAAATCAGTGAAGTAAATGTAATACTTGAGATAATTAATTTTATGACTTTTTAATTTATTTTTTGTTTTTTTTTATATAATTTTATTACATAACAAAAATTTAATTTTATTTATACAAGCAGGTTATTTTTAAACAAGTTCTACTATGTAATCATTATTTCGCATGACGACTGTTTCGACTTATGAAGGCATTATCAATTTTTTTAATTATTTAACGTAACGGGGACGGGAACAGGCCCGCATGGGAAAGGACACGCAGGGAGAAACAATTTCTTCCCTAGCCTTCAATAAAATGCTGGTTACTTGCTAGTAATTGTATAAATTACAAAATTCCGACAATTATGGTTCGTATTTTCGAAAAAGAAAGGTGAGTTAATATGAGGTCTTCAAGTATTGCTGCTTTATTATAAAATACGTATTTATTTATTTTCGGAATATCGTTGTGCATCGCACAGTACAGTTTACAACCAAAATAAAATCAAATTTTGATTTATCTCCTTGTGATTTTTCCTGAAAGACAACACATGAAAAATGAAAATAACGAAATTTATAAGAAACGAAAAATTGCTCATGACAAGTAAGAAAAACGTTTATATATTATGGAGCAAATTTTTATTGTAATTGAAGACGTTATGTTAAGACAAGATGTCATATTATAAATAATTATAAAAAATATACCATTTATTACAGAATTTTTTAAAACAACATCAAAAACTCACTCGTGATAATAAAAATATATAGGTTGGACTGTTTTATTAAAGATCTTTTAGATTTTTTAAATTTTTAAAACAAGTAAATTCACTTTTTAACATTTTTCAAAAAATCAAAATGACCTAATAACTCTGTTATATAATATATTATTTAATAAGGTAAATAAATCTCCCCCAATGCGTCAACATGATTAAGTTTTTTTACAACCCTACCCACCTACTACAATTTTCTTTGAGCTTCATCCCCATTCAGCCGAATAAAATTGTTTTGAAAAGGTTATTTTGTGTTTGATAAAGGATGCAAAACCAATAAATCTTGTTTGATTCATTGCGGAAGGGGAGAGGGGAGGTATAGGATTGCCTATTAATATATTCAACAAAAAACCATTATATACAAATGTTTATTTATCATTTTTTAAATCGGTAGGTATTTGAGTTACGGCAAACATAAATTATTTATGTTGTTGACATTTCTATTATTACAAAATATCTCTTTAAATACCTACTTGTTGAAGTTACGAATATATTTTGTTTTAATGGATTTCGCCAGCGTTTTTCGAAAGTTGTTTTTTCTCTTCTTGAGAAATTAAGACATATTAAATGCGTATAATCACGTAGTATTTGTATCGTCAGCAGCTCAGTAAATATTTCAAATATCTGAATCTGAAATTGTGGCAAAATTCAAAACTTTAAAAGCTGTGCATTACTGGTAATTGCATCGACCTGACTAGGTATATATTATATGGTTAAGATGATCATAATATTATGTGTGATAATTTTCTTCGTCTTTAAAAAAAAGTATGTAAAGGAAGTGACATGGATATTTATAAATTATTCATGTCCACTGTAATCCGGTTGACTATTAGGTCTGGCTGTTCAATGTTCAATGTTGAACGTGAGACGACATTTCGGAAACGCCTTGAAAATTACCTTGATGAGTTCTGGTTAAATATCGGTATAAAAAGAAAGCAATTGTTTTTTGCCATAGTTTTCCGTTTACCAGATAATATATCTTAGTATAATAATATTAATGATATTTGGCTGATTTATAAAGCGCTGTTTTCGTGAATAATCACCTAAAGGGTGCGTGCGTATAGACATATAATAAAATAAAATTATTATAAATATATTACAATATCGTAAGAAGTTTTTCCAGAATAGCTAACTAAAAAAAAAAAAAAAATTAAATATCCCTTATCGGAAATAATTGTCAAAAAATGTATTCATACAATTGTAAACTAAACTTAAACATGGTTCCCGGGTTCATGGGGTGAGGTTTGTATAGTTATTGGAGGCGGATGACCAGGACACACTGAACCCCAGATTCCTACCCACCCCTAAAACCCTTTTCCTTCCCAGAACTCTCTTCCCTTTCCTTTACTTAAAAACACCCTCCACACAGCATCCCCAAAGATGACATAGGCTCTGGGGGAAATTATTTTCCTCAGGGCCTCCTGTGTGGAGCTCATTTAAAAAAAAAACTGATTTTATTATTTCTACACAAATCTGAATACATACCCAACATGAAAAAAAAACAATTCAAATGAGTTTTCAAAGAAAAAAATAACCTGATACTCTTTTGAAAATGTAAAAGGTCATTATTTTCGCCATTGACAGACAGCCTGCTAAAATTAACCCCTAATGTCATAGAACATTCATTTGAAAGCATTCAGAGTAGCTATAGATTAAATAAAAGTAGCTCCCAGGTTTATATTGGGGCAAGCAATTCTGACCTTGTCATTCATACAGTTTCTTTATACATTAGGGTTAAAATCACATTTAACCCTAATGTATGTATATCTTTATATTTATTTTAGTTGGACGACGGCGGACGAGCCACGAACTAGAAGAGATGTAGCGATAAAATACCTATCTACTTATATATTAATATATTTTCTTGAATATTTTTTTTTATCATTATGCAGTAATTTTTGCACTTGTTTTGATGTGTTCTTTGCATAAACTTTCAGCTTCAAAATCCTACTATTAAAATATCCTCTGATTTTTACGGGTTCGTGTCAGTTTCAAATAAAATGTCAAAATTACAAACGCTTTAAAATCAAAGTTCTCTAAAAATCGATCAATCTGAGGTTTTTCTACCACAAGTCATCGCTAACCAACTTTTCTACTTTGATTTAACGTAATTTTAACATATCAAGGTATATCAAACTCAGTTATTTGCCTATTATGTAAGCGTTTCTTCCTTTTACAATTTTAATTGGTCTGTCGATCATTGAGCTTCTCATTTTGACTTGTTCAATACCTTCGTGACTTATTGAATGACTTATTGCTTTGAATTATACCAATTAATTATTATTTCACGCCCGAAAATCTAATTCTAAACAGCTCGCGTAAAATTAAATTAAGAATTAATTTTGTCTTTAAAAACTCCGGAATGTCAGAATGCCGTGTCGGATTCATAGAACCTTCAAAATAACTAAAGCCTTTGAAGATATTAGTTGTGGAATAAGACAAAGGTATTTGACAAGGGTTAGCTGGGCTTGAGCCCCGTCATCTGCGTCATTACATTTTCCCATCCTGGCCGTTTTGAATCGTATAAAAGCCTTCATCATCATTTAAATGTTTATTTTCAGACATGAGGTGTATTTATAGACAGGAGGTATATTTATAATCTCAATAAACAATTTAACAAAGATTCAATTAGCAGCTCACTTCGTTATTTTATGTATTTTATCATTAACGGCTTTTACGTAATATAACATATAGTATCAGGCTTAAGGCGGTACACAACCCTCATAATTTTTGTTTGCTCAAAACTCACATTTTAATAATTTCCGGTGAATTTGTAACTAAAATACCTTTTTTACTCCAGCAGACCCCTGAGGATGTGAGTTCTTTATATTTAAAATTAATAAAAACAATACCTTATCGCTAATATATTTTACGTACAACTATTTTAAAACTTTATAACCAGATTTTCAACTATAAAGTTAGCAGTCAGCACCAAATTTTATTTTTCTAGACGATGAATTAATAATAACGAAAAACATCTTAAATATTTGTAACACGTTCTTCAGAATTAATTCAAATGAACGCGGCGGAAAGTTCAAATCTCCAGGCCCGCTAGGGCGAATTCGACCGTAAGTTCGTCTAATACGCCGTGCAGCGGGCGTATATTTGTTTACACGCTTTCTTCACTTACGTCGTCAAAATTCCCACATTATATGTCCTCATCTTTTTTTCTTTGATAGGGCAAATTCGACAGTAGGCCCGTCCAATACACGGGTCGCGAGTCGCAATTTTTATACACGGCTTCTTTATTTACGTCGTTAAGATTCTGCATATATTTTAGGATATATTGTCACCTTAAACTATAAAATTAAAAATTATAACTGTGAGTTATAAAGAACATGAGCGTGTAAAACAGCAAAGGATAGACAACAAATGTTAACCTTTTCGTCCCGGAAAGAAAAAATCACACATGATCCGAAGGGGGGTCACTCGGGGACCCCAATTTGTTTTGCTTATTAAAGGGTGTTAATGACATAATTTTTTGTAATTTGTTTTGGTAATAATTAGAGAGAAGTATATTAATTGTATTTCAGTAGTCATTTTCAAAATCGTTTGATAAATAAAGTTATAATTACTATTCTAATGAATTTAGACCATAACGTATATTTTCCCGTAGAAAACAGAGAAGGCGTGCCAATATCCAACATAACTACATGTTTCCGAATGTTGACTGGCAATTGGCGCGTAGCGGAAACGATCCACACCGAATGATCTTTGACCGGCAAGCGAACATTATAGCATTGTAAAAAGAGCAAACTAGCAGTGTAAACAAACAGAATCTAGCCCTTTCCACTAACAACTCAGAAATTACTTGCTATCGCTTAGAATCGTCCCGATACTTCCAGCGGATAAGTACGGGGTAACGCCCGAACAGAGGGGAAGGGCGGCGGGCTGGACAGATTCTCGACCGGAATTTGATAGAAATAAATTAATATTAAGAAAAGTAGTAATGCGAAATTAATGCAGATCGATAACCAAATATTTTTTCTAGGATTACCTAAATTATTGAGTATGTGGTTTAAAAAACAACTTAGATACAGCGTAAAACTCTCGTTAGTGTAAGTGCGTTCCCCTGGTCCGGTACGGAAGTGTTAAGAACGTGTGTAAATAACAAAGCAAAATGAGATCCTGTTTAAGTAAGAGTAGGTTTATAATGATTGAAGTTTATTTCAAGTTAAAAGATGTCAATATGACATTTGTGAAGTAAAAGACGCTAAAGTGCGTATAAAACAGCACTATGAAAAATTATTTATTTTCGCATACACGGCACAACAATGCGCCATAAAAATAATTAAATTTACATGTAATTTCAACGTTTTAATATTTTTAATTGTAATTTTCAAAATTGGAACAAATTTCTACGCCCATAAAAATGACGGTTTTTCTACAAATGGATTTTTGTTTTGTTGATAGGGGATTTAAATTACCTCAGGCTCCACGGCGCTGAACCGATGAAAGTCTGCGCACAGCCACAGAAAACTGGTTGTTTTCGGGTAAAAAAGTTGAATTGTTTGTATGGAAAAAAAATCATATTCTTCTATTGAAAATATTTTTGTATGGGTATAAAAAAATTGGAATTTCGCAAAAAGTTGTTTTTCTTTTTCGTTATTTATTTTTGGGATGTTATACCGTGTAGCGCTGCCTCATTCTTCAGCCAAGAAAGTTTCGGAGAGCATTACAGTATCCATCATCAGAGTACATGTGAGCCCTGATGATGGACACTGTAACGCTGTCCGAAACATTGGCTGAAAAAGAAGGTAGTGCACCACGGCAAAACACCTCAAAAACAAATAACGAAAATACTTATGGCCGTGAAAATATAAAATTATTTCTGAGTTATTTATCCTTTTTTACGTCTACCATTAGTCACCTCCCGAAGTTGTGCACTTTACCCTCGGACATGCTGTACTGCATACAAAATATATATAATTAAGAAACATAAATAAATAATATTATTAAAAAAAGTTTAGAGAATACAAATGATTTAAAATACAGACTTTATTTATTATCGTTATTTATTTTTAGAGTATTCTGCCGTGTTGCACTAACTCTTTATTTAGACAAATTTTCGGACAGCATGACGGTGTCTATAATCAAGGCAGATGTGTGATGAGTGATGACTGATGATGAACACTGTTAAGTTTCTGCAACCTTGTCTACTGAATGAAATAGCGCAAAGCGGAATAATGCCCAGTCATTTACAAGCAGAAATGCTTTGAAACCTGGGATGCAGTAAATAATTTCACCGACAGTTAACGTAAATTGTTGGGGACTAAACAAGATACCCGCAAAGCGGAAGGGATGGGAAAAGAATTAAGAATGCCTACTCCCTATTTTCTTTCTTCGCTTGTCTAAATTTCGATGGTTTATCAAATTAATCACCACTCGCGAGCTCACGATGGTTCTTATCTGTTTCGGCACGGTCGAACAAGGACTCCGTTATCACACTCACAATATTTATTTATTAAACGCCCTAACGGGCTTTTCTTATAAACTTTCACAAGCTATTTGTATCAAAGTGAATATTTAAATATAAAAAAAAAGAAAATATAAAGATAATGACAATAAAGGTCGCAATAAAGAAACTACTGCTTAGTCTTAAGATGAAAAATATCACCCAGATCAGAATATTTATTTCCAAGACTGTGAAGCCTCGGTTTAGGAGAATTTTGATAAGCTAGTGTCCTGAAGTTATTGATATAATAATAGTTATTGATGTTAATAAACGTCGGCATTTTTTTTTGGGAGCACGGATATTGATAAATTGAAGTTACTCGGGACAGTCAATTGTAATAGCAATATATCTGTGCTTTTTCTACTTTCTGAAAATTTCAATAGTGACATTTTATCCAGAAGGTAATTATTGTAATCAATGTTTTGTATAGGAATATGCAATTTATAGTTTATAAACCTTAGAAACTTACGTTGAATCTTTTCAATGCTTTCCGAATGAATATTGTAAAAGGGAGACCATAACGTAGAGTTATACTCATGTTGGCATCTGACAAGGGTTTTATATAATATATTATGATAAATGTGCCTTAATCTTAAATATGTGTTGTCAGGGCGATTATTTTTTTCAACTGAACACTATGGACACATGATTGTATTTAGTCAGCATTAGGCAGGAAGAGAAAAAAGTATTTGTAGGTACGAATTAAAATTTTGGAAAAAAGTACAAGGATGAATGCTAGGTACCAACAAAAACCAAGGTAACATACAACATGAAATAAATACGAATTTGAAATTTGGCTTTATACCTTGGTTTTTTAGGGGCGGATTTGAATATTTTTGTTTCTCTCTCTCCTAATCGCTCTAACGAAATGACGTGTGATTTTAGGCTGGAAATTTCTTAGTTCTCCCTCTTTACATATTATTTCTCCAAGGTCGAAGCGTATCTCCAAAAGTTTCGTTACCGAAAAAAATTAATAAATTTGAAAACTCAGAACAAAACAAAATTTCTACTCAGTTCGAAAATAAGAAGTTTGTTTTTGGGTGGCGGTTTCTAAAAGTTTTTTTTTAAAGTTGCCGAAGTTGTTCTCTATTTAAGTGTGGAAGTGTTCTCTGTGTGATGTATTCACCATGTATTGATAATATAGAAATTTTATGTAATTTTTTTCTGGCAAGTTTCATCCTGATAAAATATCGATTATTCCCCTTTTCCTATTCGGGTCAGGGACCCATCGCCTCAACAAGGCGCCTCCAGGCCTCCCTACCCCGCGCTGTTTCAGCGGCACCCGTTCATAGTTCATAGCAGACCCAGCTTTATCTCGCACAGCCTCTTGAGTTGTTTCTCCATTGAGTATTATATAGTTAAATGATCATATATAAATGTAGTTACCTTTTCTTGCGCCATGATTGGCCGGTAGGAAATAAAGCGAGCTATTATCGAGCACATATCAAGACGAAAACTTGTCGGGATATCCGTCAGAGGAAATAGGGCGGAAGAGTACCTTTATCGTGTTCTGTTGGGCCGGAATGGATGGACTGGAATTAGCAGTTGTCCATTTTGAACGTATTGATAAAACGTTTGAAAAGCTACACAAGCTGACGCACGTGCTTTTTATTAATACATATTTGTTCATAGGTATATAACGTAAGTTTTTAGAGTAAGAGTGTGAAAAGGGAAGTCGGAGACATCTAGAGAGGAAATGGCACAATCAATCGCGTCATCATATTTGCCGAAATATCATTGCATAAGTGGAAAATTGTATACATAATCTACATGCATGAAGCAAAGAGTGTGTGCCAGTATGTAGGAATGATAGTTTTTTTTTTTCTTAATTCCGTTTAAAAACTGGCTTTCAAAAAGGAAGCAAAAATGTTATCAGAATAACATTCAACGCAAAATGAGCCCATCATCGGAAAAGGGGAAATATTCCTAGAAAAAATAAAATTTTTGTTAAAATATTTTTTGCAAATTCTGGATATTTCGTTTGAACCCGTAAAAATTTGATTTTGGCCACATTTTTTAAAATTCAGAACGCATGGATGATTCTGGAAAAATACCCAAATAATGGGTTAATGAATAAGGGATTTCTATGTTTTTCCCGTTGATTAATTAAATTCGGTCTTTGAATGTTCTCTTTGAATTCTTTCTGGATGTTTCACAGTAAAGAGTAAGAACTTCACAAATAGACGTGTATTATTTTGACTTACGGCATTGTAATTGCGGGTGTGGATTTGATAATTTTATTTTGGAGGTATAATTCGACAAGTTCTGAGTTAGATGTAACAGACACAAAATTTGGTTTTCGAAAAAGAGTCCCAACTGCTCCCGTCTGGAGCTAGTGAGACTATGGTTCCCCCAATTGGGCCATTTTGTGAGGCTGGAGGTAGTGGGGAGGAGAAGGAATTTGGAAAGAGGAAGGTGAGGAAGTACTTGGCTTTTCAAATCTGCTCACCAAACACAACTTAAGCCATTTCAAACAACGTTTCAATTCTGAATGGTGATCTTATACCAAGCCGATACTGAGAGCACCTTTCACTCTGGAACGTGCCGCAAATACACCATATATTATTTTAAACGAATTAATTGTGAAATAAAACATAAATCCCGATCTGTTTTAACTATAAAATAATATTTCCACTATTGATTTTTCAAATTACCAAGTTGATTCCAATTAATCCTATTTTCCCAATCTAACGTTACAATTTTCCTACTTGATCTTACTCATTTGATTTTGATGAATATATCCAAACTGATGTTAAAGAGGGTCAAGGATATTTCATATATTATATCTGGAATAACACAAAAATATTTGACTAAACGTGGGGAAGTTTACCCTGCATTTGGTCTGTCTGTTAATTTGTTTAAGTGTTACGTATCAAGAAAGTAGCCGTGTTTGATAATACCTTTTTATTCCGCCAGAGCTGTGGTGACGGAATAAACAACCTACTACTAGGCATAGAGAAACACAAATGTTTGTAACTAATAAATCACAAAACGATACGGTGATAAAATCATAAGGCATATAATTCCTGAAATGTTTAACACATTACCTGAAGAAATAAAAAAAATATTATTTCTAAAGTAAAAGCAAAGCTTACAACCCCCAGAGCATGCAAACAAATTACTATATATAATGTGTTTGCATTATGCATTACTACATACATACTAGGTATAGAAAAAAGTTGTTAGAAATAAAAACTAATTTAAAAATCATGCTAGTTATTATTTTTATTTTATTTAAGGTTTTATTCCAGCAGGACTGGGAGGGGTGTGCAATCCCAGTCTGCCATATTTCATAGCAAAAGTAATAATACAATAATACATACAATACATAAGAGAGTAAATTAATAATACATACTATAACATAAGAGAGTAAATTAAAAGATAAAAAGATAAAATACAATAAAATAAGATAAAATATTGCAATAAAAATTAAGCATAAAATTAAAATTAAATTAAGCAAAAATTAAACAGAATAAAAAATTAAATTTTTGTGGTCGTCCAACAGGAAAGTCGCCTCATTGTCTACATCCATCGCTCATTTAGAGGGGAACTAAGCCACTCGGATGCAGCCACGACAATGATGTTGTTTGATTTCAGTATCCTGCCCCAGAAGCTGGCTAGGCGGTGGCGAAGTAGGGCTGGGAATGAATGCACCCTCCCCTCGGTGAACATCGCGGAAGCACTGCAGAACCTCGGTAGTTGCATAAGTTGCCTGAATGCATTATTGTAGCACACCCTCAGTTTATCCCATTGCGCTGCTGGATATTGCGTCCACAGTTCCGATGTGTACAGGGCAGTGCAGTACGTCTTGAAGAGTAATTTTCTGACATCGTCACTGCAGTGATAGAACCGCCTTGGTAGCATTCCGGCCCGTATGTTAATTGCTCTTCTTTGTCTTTCCATATCTACTATATCCTTCAAGTCTTCGGTTAGGATATGTCCGAGATATTTTACCTAGGAGGCGACAAGCAATTCATTTCCTTCTAGATAAATACGATACGCATCGATAAAACTTTAAATTTGAGAATTATAAACAGAACTTACAGATAATAATTCATGTTCTACAAACAAATAAATGTGTAAAAATGAGAAATCACTTACTTTTACGAACTGAATATTATTCAGTTTTGTAAGTCTTTTGTCAAAACAAACCAACTAAATAAAACCAACAAACTACCACTAGTAATAATTTTGGCAACAACTATTCTGGTTAGCAATTTGGTCAGTCCAATATCAAAATGGCTTGAACAAAACTGTAGCCACTTATCGAGTTTGCAAACGAAAGTAAATGAAGATCTTCTTAGTTTGCGTTCATGGAGAAAGGGAAGTAGCACCTAAGTATCTACTTTATTGCCAAACCCCACTAGAGTAAGTAGTATATCAGCCATCGGTAGAGGGCAGTGGCGTGCGGTAATTATTTTGCCGAAACGATACACTTTCATCATAACATAACCGAGAGCCGTGGATTCTCTCAGTAAATAAAAACTCTCATTTTAATAATAATTGATCTCACTTTCAATACACACTATTATCCCTTGACATTTTTAACTCTGTATCACACTACATAAAAGCATACTCCTTAAAATCATACAGGCGGTCTCTCAATAATTTACAATAACTTAAGATTTTTTTTTTTCTTACATGAACTCCACACAGGAGGCCCTGAGGAAAACTATTTCCTTCAGGGCCTATGCCATCTTTGGGGATGCTGTGTGGAGGGTTTTTTTAAGGAAAGGAAGGAGAGGATAGTTCAGGGAAGGAAAAGGGTTTAAGGGTTGGGTAGGAATCGGGGGTTCAGTCTGTCCTGGTCATCCGCCTCCAAGACCTAGACAAACCTCACCCCTGCTACACAGGAGGCCCTGAGGAAAACTATTTCCCTCAGGGCCTATGTCATCTTTGGGGATGCTGTGTGGAGGATTTTTTTAAGGAAAGGAAGGAGAGGAGAATTCAGGGAAGGAAAAGGGTTTAAGGGTTGGGTAGGAATCGGGGGTTCAGTCTGTCCTGGTCATCCGCCTCCAAGACCTAGACAAACCTCACCCCTGCTAAATCACCAAACGTAGCGAACCACTTGGGGTGACCTGTGGCAGAGGTGTTGGTTATCCAATAAAGGTTCCCGGGGCGGCGGTACCCATTCCCGCCTACCAAATTGAAAACCTACCCATCTAATCCTTTTTTTCTTTTTATTGTGCATATTTTTATTAGTAAACCTTAAATAAACCGATCCACCCCATTCTACCACCCATCCACCCCTCCCCCTCTCTCCCCATCCTTCCTCCTCTCTCCCCATCCTTCCCCCTCCCTTTTCCCACCTAAATAACTTGTTCCTTGTAATGTATTTTTTCATTATAATCTCTCAAATCACTTCACTTACATATAATACCTATGTGGAAACCTGTAAATGGTACAATTGTTCCATTTGTACCATCCCATCCGCGAAAGCTAATGCTACTTTTTTCCTTATATTCACTAAATAATAAACATACGTCATGGAAAACCTAGCATTGGTAAAATAATTTACACAAATTTCGTCATTAAAAATTATTGTAACTGTTGGTTTTCCAAATAAAATAAAAATTATCTTCTCAATAAGACAGATATCGTAGATGGTGTGGACCTGTGAAGTGATCAGCAGGTTTGTAGGTTCCAACAAAGTTAGCAATAAGCAAACTCGTCAAAAATTGACACAACGCTAAAAGCACGTAATAAAATATAATATATATTGAATCGATAACCCGAACATAATGGACTGAGCGTAATCACTGAAATACTGCGCTTTTTTTACGCGAACTTCTATGGAAACATTCCATAAACTATTCCATTGGGCTCAAAAGCGAATCTCTGAAAAAGTGGAGCGACATCTTACCCCTCCGTGGATTGGGGCCTATTTGTGTGTCTCTCCTTATCTGGCACACGTAACATTGCTTGAAACAAGTGATCGAGAATCTACCTACACAATTAACGTTCTTAAAAACAAATGGTTAACATTAATTGTTTTCAAAAAACCTTTATTAAAAGGTAAAGAGCTAGAGCCCGTCTCTGCTCTTAGATTTAGAAATATGGTATTATTTACTATGTTTGTATGTACGTAGGTTTAGGCAGTTTACGTCGGGTGTCTGGTAACGGCAGTAAAATCGAACACTTTCATGGCTATTATAATCTTCCTACCCCGTTTAGGCGGTGCAGAATCATAATAGATCACTTTATGATCGGGGCGGTCTCATGTAATAGCACGATATCATCATAAACTTCTAAGAGAAATTTAATTTACTTTAGTATGTATTTTTGGTTATCGAAAGCCTGTGGTCTTCCACAAATTACGAATATCAATATCTCACGCTGTCAGACGTGAAGATCTTTGATAATAATTGATGTGTTTTAATTATTATAATACGATTTTGATAAATTTAAAATGAATCACGTGGTTTCGAAAATTATTTAATACAATAATTTTGATTTGTGAAAATAATCGTTATACAAATATTATATTCTCATACATTTATTATTTATATAAATAATTATTTAATCACCACTCATTGAATTTTTTGTCTATATTTACTTACTTGTTTGTACTTTTTGTATATTTGTGTATATACGATGGGTCCACTACAAGACCGTTGGTTGTCAATGGAAAGTGATTTTGAGGTATCTGCATTCTAAGTTTTAAAATTGTAGAAAAATGGGTTGAAAAGTAAAAGAAGTTTATTATTTATTATAAAGTATACTTTTTGAAGTACTGTTACCAATAAAATAAAATTATAGCATGTTACATTTTATACCCAATAAAAATAAATATTGTCATAAATTTCGAAGTTCACATTGCGAAATAATGATTGTCCATTTTACTATTCATGAACGATCATTGTCCACATTGACGCATATTTGAAAACCATGATTATCCATTTTAATATTCAAGAACGATGATTTTTGTTATTGTTATTGGGGTGTTATGCCGTGTTTCGCTACCTCCTTCTTTAGCCAATGTTTCGGACAGCGTTACAGTGTCCATCATCAGGGCAGATGATGATGGACCTTCTGCCCTGATGATGGACACTGTAACGCTGTCCGAAACGTTGGCTAAAGAAGGAGGTAGCGAAACACGGCATAACACCCCAATAACAATAACAAAAATACTTTTTGGCCGTGAAAACCTAAAAACATACCTATAAGAACGATGATTGTTATTCATTTGTGACACTCGGCATTTTTTTTTTTTTCGGCGGTTTATTGGACAAATTTGTAATTTGTGTGGGACAAAATTGGTTTTCCAACATATATCGGTCATTTATAATTTAAACCATCCGAATGCTTTTCTTAAATA
Source organism: Glyphotaelius pellucidus (assembly GCA_936435175.1). Classification (NCBI taxonomy): domain Eukaryota; kingdom Metazoa; phylum Arthropoda; class Insecta; order Trichoptera; family Limnephilidae; genus Glyphotaelius; species Glyphotaelius pellucidus. The sequence goes on from OW386547.1 coordinate 29,097,475, forward strand.
TATATTTTTTAAATTATATATTATTATATTAACTTAGAAGGGCAAAACATTAAAATCTTTATAAATCGACTACTTTAATGGCCTTTATTTTGTTATTTGAAAAATAAATTTGCATATCTCCGTACGAGATATTTGCAATAGCTTTTAATTAAATAAAATTCCCACAACGTTTCGTGTAAGAATTGAAATGCACTACACTCTCTAATAAGCTTTTGTTAACTGGACTTCACCCTCAAGGTGGAAAGAAAGTTATATTACTCCAATTTTTAAAAAGGCGATGTCGCTGATATTGCGAACTATTGTCCGGCATGTACAATCAGATATACCCAAACTGTTTGAATTGCATGTTCCTAAACAAATATACCCCAGTATATTTAGTATTATAAACAAAATGGATTTGTAAAAAGGAGGTCGACAACCACAAATTTGCTTTTATATCTAAATTACATCACTAATGCATTTATGAAAAAAAAAGTCAAGTCGACAGTATATATACAGATTTTACGAAGGCATTTGATAAAATATCACATAAATTACTTCTTCACAAGGGATAACAGGCATTTCCTGTTTAATTTGCTAGCTATCTGAAGGAAATGAAATAATTTTCTAAAGTGAAAACGATAAAATCTAAAGAACTTTCTGTTGAAACAAATCACCAATACTATTTAATTACGCAACAGGCAATATGCAACTGGAAATATTAACTAAAATAAAAGACCTCGGGCGTTCAAAAGAGTAATAAAAATTTGCTTTCCTTGGAACATCGGAAATTTCCCAAAAGCTCTGAAATTGAAAAAGGAGAAAATTACATTGCTTACCACCTTCATACAAAAAAGTTGAAAGAGAAGTAAATTATTAATATTAATTTGGTTCAACGACCCAAATAAGGTAGGTACTCAATATTGAAGATTTTCGGCGTTACTTCTTTAGGGTGAAAACCCAAGTAAAGACGTGTTTGACTTCAAAGAGGCCATTTTGGAAAGCTTGAATATTCAGCATTTATACTTATCGAGCAAAAAAGCTCACCTGATATAAGAAACTTTCATCTTCCCTTACTTTTTAAATTTATGAATTTCTGAAGGTAACTACCGTATTGTTTATATAAATGTGTTATCTGTAGAAGTATCCGGCACCACGAAAAACCTATCTGTGGTTAAAGAAGGTCAATAAGTAGACTTATTAATTATCTACCTGAAAAAGTCAAAAAATGTAAGTGTAAAATAAATAAAAATGTAAATCACGAACTTTGTTAAAAAAATTCTTAATTGTGGGGCTTGTCTTTTTGATATCTTTTAATCTAATTACATTATGATTTTAATTCTTGCACGAAACATTGAATATTTACTTCTCCAATAATTGCTTCTTCAATATAGGTACTTCTTCAATAATATTGCTAAAATTACCTTGTCGCATCATTTAAATACAGAAATAATTTGAAGAAATTTTTGCAAGTAATCCCCTTAATACTTGGCGAATTTATATAGCGCCGTTTTCGTGAAAAATCATCTCAAAAGCGCTGAAAACCTTTTAAAATTCTGTACTGATAAAAGAACCATTGCATTGAGGGTTGAGTAGAGTCTCTTTGCCAAAAAGAACAACATTATTATCGGACATTTATTTAGGTTTCTTCAGTTAATGCTAGAATTACATTAAAATCTTAATATACAGGGTGTTAAGAGATGTACTTTACCTGCTTAAACCAGTGATTCCTGATATTATCTGAAATAAAATTTTCTAATTTTTTATTAGGCTGTTTAATCAGAGGTAAAGTCACGAGGAGGAAATCCGTAATTGGTTTTATTTTGGCTATACAAACATGTACAAACTGAAAAAATGTAAACTTTCGATTTCACAAAAAAAAAAAAAATAACAAAAATAAATAAATAAAACGTAAATGAAATTTTGGTGTCCGGTGACATTTTTGATAATTTTTTAATCCACAAAAACATTAAAAGAAGTATTTATTCTTTTTGTGTTAAATCGTAGAACTCCACTTATTTTTTTTTTCAATTTCATTGAAATTAGATTTGATAGTTTTATTACCAAGTTCTGCAAGTATTTTAGTATGTAGTTTTGTTACAGTTGTTTCAGTTTTCAAGACCATTTTCAATCTGTGGCTAAATCTACTGTTAGGCGACTTATTTATAAGATTTTAAACGTCAATTTTCGAAGGTGTCTATATTGATTTATTACCGGTTAAACCAATTTCCTGATGCACTGATTGAGAGTGTATTACGTAGGGTTCGGAATTTCGGAATCTGTTTCCTCAACTTAGTATTAAGATTTTCTTAATTATTTTATAATGACGTTATTGCTATGACTCATTCACGTGCATTTTATTTTTAGGTTTTGTACCTCTATTTATTCCCCACTACTTTGTTAACCTTAAAAATAAAATGATATATATAAAAAAATTAAGTATAAAAAAAAAAAATAAGTGTTGGACAGTTGGGGGCGAGATAAAAGATTGAGCGGTTACTCAGCTGAGCAACCAGTGTCGAAACGCGGAAGATTTTTTGTTTTGTTTGATTTTGAAGGAAAAAATTACATCCCTTAACACTCTGTATAAAAATGAAAGTTTCTTTGTTTGTTCCTTATGCATTCCTGAATCATTCATCGGATTGCGATATAATATTGGTGATTTGTTGTGCAAATGTCCGCGATGGTTTCTTTATATAAAAAAGTGAGCTCTGACGTTGTTATTATTTTTTTTTATATGAATACCGCACAAGAGTCCCATATTATGCTCCCGTCTGGAGCCAGTGAGACTATGGCATCCCCAATTTAGGTATGTTGTGAAGCTGAAGGTAGTGGAGAGGGGAAGGAGATGGAGAAGAAGAAGGTGGGAATTACCTGGCTATTTAGATCTGGTCATCAAACACGGATAAAGCCATTTCAAGTAACGTTTCAATTCTGAATGGTGGTCTTACACCAGGGCGATACTGAGAGTATCTTTCTTTGGAACGTGTCGCAAATATACTTTATTTTATTTTAAATGAATAAATTATGAAATAACACAAATTTATCAATTAAAATTTATTTGCCACGCCGGGATTCGATCTCGCGACCTTCGGAATGCTAGTCAAGAGCCTTACCGCCTACACGCCGGCCGTCAGAAACGTTATGAAACTATTTCCTATACTATTCATAGAATTGTAATGAAAAGTTGGTGAATTTTTCTATATAACGGCCTCCGTGGTCCCGAGGTAAGACTCTCGACTAACAATCCGAAAGTCGGGGGTTCGAACCCGGCGTGCGCAAATAAATTTTATTTGATTAATTTGTTTTTTTCACATGTAGCAAACACATTGTGGGAATACATAATTATAATAAACACGATGGTTTAACTTTGTTAAATTCCACTTTTTATGTAAAGTGGAATTATAAAAAGTGGCATTAAACAAAGGTATACCATCGTGTTTATTATGATTAATTTGTGTTATTTCGCAATTTATTCATTTGAAATAATATATAGTATATTTGCGTCACGTTCCAGAGTGGAAGATACTACTACTCATAAATGAGTGAATTTTATAAATTTATCGGAAGGGAAAGAAGAAGAGGGAGGGGAATGAAGGAGGGGAGGTTCGCAGAGTACAAAGAAAGGGAGAAGGCAGGTAAGGTGGAAAAGATACTAAACGGGAGGTAGAAGAGATACGCGGAAGGTAAAAAGCGGGGAAGGCAAGGGGTTGAATAGACCAAGGGCTATTTTTTGGGAGAAGTTGGAGGGGAACACGGGAGGGGAAGGGAAAGCGGAGGGGGTACGGGGACGAAAGGGAAAGAACACACGCAAGGAAAGAAGAAGAAAATCTTTATTTACGTAGCATTCAACGCATGCCGGGAACTCACTAGTATTTTATAAAGAAGTGATCATTCTGGAACTTATATTGCGAATAGCCAGATAATGGGTTTTCTTGTTACCCGGTGCTCATGTATTATGGAATAGAAGGGTGGAATCCGACAAAGGAAACAGAGAAGTAACTAGAAGCCTTTGAACTGCATAACATAGCGTAGAGGGTGTATGGCGTCGTGTCCCGAGAATCGCTCGTCGTCGAGAATCCTTTAAAAGGGTCGGTTACCAATGAAAGGATCACAACAAGAATGTTCCAATACAGGGAAATTTTCTAAACAATTTAAAAACTGCAATACTGTTTCAACAAGGTACCGTCAAAGAAAGAACTTGATAATACTAGATTCAGTAGAATTGAGATCGTTGTGACGTAAAACCATGACGAATTAAAAGTTGGTATGCAAATGTAATTAAGAACAGGTGGAGAAACGTTTACAAGGTACATAATTGTAGAAATGAATATTAAAAATGTCATGGACATACTATTTGAGGATGAGACTCGATGTGACAATAGTGAAACTATGATCCACCGAAATATGAGAAAAAAAAATCAAAAAGTGTGTAAGGCTAAAGAAAGGGAGATCAAAGGGTTCACAAATTTAGGTAAAAAACGTTATTTTATTTTTATTTATCGAAGGCTTTACTAGTAAATTTAAAATAAAAGTAAATTGCAAATAATAAAAATTTGATTTTTCATGATCCACCCCCCCTCCCCTTTCCTCCCCCACCCCATTGGCCACAGTTTTGCGTAGGAAAAATGCGATAGTAATTCGTTGCGAGGAGAGGTGCCAAAAACCTTACTTAGATTTTCTACCCCCCCCTCCCCCCTGCCCGCCCTTTTTCTGCCTCTCCCCCGGGATCGAACCCCCCACTTTAGGGTTGAGCTCCAACCATGTTTGCTATAGCTTCACTCTTGGCCTGTGTATCATAATTTAAAACACAAATAAATACAATAAAACTTATCCATATTTGCTGTACCCTTTGGTGAAAAACCAAATCAGTTTGGTCAAGTATTTTGGCCTCAAATTCAAATTCGACCGTTCCTCGTGTGTCATCACCACTTTGATTGGGGGTTTGCCCGAGTCTCACATTTTAATCGATTGCGGACTCGTAATAAACATTTTTTTTCCTGCTGTTCTCAAGTTATTTATATGATTGACAAACACTTTTCCTTGACATTACGTTTAATTATGTGAAACGCATTTCAAAATTTGTATAAACTTTTTCAACTTCAACTTTAGAGGTAAGGATCACATTTTATTTTTCTAGACGATGAATTAGTCTTGTCGACATATTCATCTAAACACATTTAATATTTTAGCAATGAATTAAAATTAAATAAAAACCCTCGGAAATATCCATTTCTAGGTCCTCTAGAGCAGTGGTCCCCAACCCATGGGCCGCGGCCCAATACCGGGCTGTGGACCAAATGGTACTGGGCCGCGCCGCCTGCTTAAAAACCAAAATAATTTTTTGAAAAAATCGTCAATTATATAAGGAAAAACATACTTTCAACCTTCCCATTGAGCCTTAAAAATAAAGAAAATACCCATGAATCCAAAATAAATTATCTGAAACGTGTGGAATAATCATTCATTGTTTATACATATATCTCGACACAGGTATATCCTAGTGAGACAGGCATCGACAAAAACCTAATGTAAACATACTGTTTATAGATAAATAAATAAAAAATATAAAAATATATTATTATATTTTTATAATAATATATTTTATTTCTTAATTTTCCCCACAAACCTTGTATTTTCTGCTCTCTTCACTACTTTTATTCGTCACTATAACTTATGTACCACAATTGTAATTTCTTATTCATTCTTTTAAAAATAAATTATATTATTTTTTATTATGAATAAATATTTTTAACGAATTTTCCCTCCCCAAACACAAGAACCTTGTTCTTTATGGTGAGAAACCACAATTTATTATTTTTTATTGTTTATTTTTAATAAATTTTTCTTTACTGTTTATTTTTAATTTTTATATTTCTCTGTAAAATAATATTTCCTTAATTAATAATATTTTTTTTAAATCTGCATTCAATGTGACCCCCCCCCCCCCCCTCAATATGACCCCCCCTCCCCCAATGTAACCCCCCTACCCTCAGTGGGCCGCGGTGAAATTATCAAACGCTGACCGGGCCGCGGCGACAAAAAGGTTGGGGACCACTGCTCTAGAGTAAATTCCATCCTAGGTCCGTCCAATACGCTTGGTCGCGAGCCGCATAATTTTGCTTTACGCTTTCTTTACTAGCCGTTTCGATTCAGACACCGATCAGCGCTCGGCCCCTAAGGACGTTGGATCTGCGTCCAATGCTAGAGTGATTTTCATCAGAAAGTTTTGAAGTGAGCACCGTTGTGATTTAAACTCGATGAAACGAAAAATAGCGACACAAAATAGATACAATTACATTTATCGATAGGATTTAGCCAGCGAGAAAATGAGATAGTATAATTAATATCCTCTCTGTCCGGTACTTCGAAACCTATCGGTCCCCTCTTTGTGCGGTGCTACGTAGCTTCTCCATTCTTGTCTACTTTTGTTTGCTGAATATTGGTCAGGTCTGGTCAGAGGGGAGATTTCGCAGATTTTAGACTTAATAAAGCATTAGTACGTCGGCTGGTAGTCACCGTATATCCGTTCATAACACCACCATCCCGTTCTTCAGGTCTAGAAGTCGAAACTTAGGTGAGCCCAAAAATTACTTCGAAAAGTAATTTTTGCAGTCTTCTCAAGGAAATTAACTTCCTAATCAATCTGACGCAATGGCGTTTTGCAGGTTTAAGCACCAAAACATTTTTTCCTCGGGTTTTTGAGTAATATACCCGCCAGTCATGTCGAAGAAAGTGCGGTCATAATTTCAAAATCACATAATAGAAATATCAAAAACATCATAAACGTTGACAATATTCACAGGGCTGCCAAAATAATCATCTCTTCAACTCTTCGACATTCAAGAATACGTATTATTGAAACATTCGACAAAATCCGTCAAGACGACGGCTAATTTTTCTCTGGTAGATGGCGCATAATGAATAACTCTTGATCGCTATTGGAGAAATGTGCCCTGTACAAACGAGGTTCAGGGTGACGTGTATTGATGATGTTGGATGTGAGCAAAACACAAATATAAAAAAGAAAAATTACAGCCTGACACCGTAATCTGGAATCTAATTTGACATGCACGCGTCATCTGTTTAAAAGAAAATAATCTAAAAGTTTAAAATGTTTGCTCGTGTTTTCAAGTTAAACAGCAGATGTCACACACGCTGAAATAAATTGAAGTAGTTTCTTTGGAAGGAGATAAGGTCTCTCCAGAATTTATTAAGGCAAGAGTGTGTGAAAATTTTAGACGGGCACATAATATTATAATCTAAATTTCTGAAGAAACAAATGTGTTTACTTCTTGCGAAACTTCCGAATTATAACTCGAATTGATGTTACTTCAAATGGGAGCATTTGATTTCAATACTTCAGTTGAATAATTGTTTGATGCCCGGAGGCGTCAGTGAAATATTATGTTCAATCTTCTCCTAAGAAACTCATTTCAACATTAACTGCTGATGTGATTTTTTTTACGTTTACTTTGACGTGGGGGCCTGGGCGGCTTGTTTCTTTAAACGTGTATACATTAGAGATCCATGAAAATTTTAAAGTCTGAATTATTATTTATTGGACAATTTAAATTTACGTACGGCTACGGCTACCTCCGCCCACCAGATATGGAAGCTAAGCGAACGAACGCGCTCTAGAGTCAAAGCTGCCGAAATGAAGTACTTGAGAGGAGTGGCCGGGGTAACGAAATGGGATCATATAAGAAACTCGACGATCCGAGACAAACCACTGCTACTCTTCATAGAAAAACCGCAACTGACGTGGCTTGGGCATGTACTAAGAATGCTTGATGCAGCACAAGACAGGGACGTATGGTGGAGCCTTGTCTATACAATGGGTCCCCGACCCGAATAGGATAAAGGGATGAAGATGATGATGGTGATGATGAATTTAAATTTATTTTATATAATAAAAAAAATAAAAAACACTTTTTATTGTAATTTTTATTAGAAAATTTAGATATTGTATAATATTTTTTTGCAAAAATCACCTGTGATCAGAAATCAGTCTGAATTATCTATTAAACTAAATAAAAACACTTTTAAAAATCAATTTTTTTATAATATTTCGATCAACTATGTGTATCAAAATTTAGTTATGTTGTGTATTTTTATTTTTGTATAATAAAAATCAACTTTAAAAAAGTCATGTAATTACTGACCCGAGGAGGAAGAGAGGCCCGCAAAAAAATTTAAATGAATTTACTTACAGAAATTTTATACAAAGAATTTAAAATTTAAAACTCATGGGTCTGGTGTCACTAAATTCAAAGCTACTGGAAGCGGGGAGGGGAGTATTTTGATATTATTATGGTTGCTATGATGGAACGGCCCCCGCGTCAGTTTAAATAAAATACGCACTTCACCACAGAAAAACTCATCATAAGTTTATTTTTCATGTGTCGTATTTTTCGACCGTTCACACAATTTTTTTGTAAAAGTTATTACGGAAGCTAATATTAATACTGATTCAATCAGCATTCGACGCGTGTGCACTTGCGATCCGAACCACGAATCATGGGAAAAGAACGCCCACGCGCCGTAATATGGAAAACTCACCCCAAACAATTTTATTTTTGTTTTAAACCCTAAGTATAAGGCTGAAAATATTTTGGTAGAGGTGTTAAAAATTTCCCTCTTAAATATTTTTCGTTTATTTTTTTACTGACTTGTTTTCTCCAAAGGGGTGAGTTTTATGCAATTCTGTAGGGTTTATCGTGTAATCCAAGCTACTTTGAACGTAGATAATACTTTGCTGCCTACTTCAATGCCTTCCACATAGATTTGATTGGAAACTGATGTCGACACTAAGTATCTCTCATTTCTATTTTTACATTAGCTCAACACAGAACGTTCCGATGAAAATAATTTCCATTCTGTGTCGAGGATCTTTTTAAGAAAAGAAAGGAGAGAAAATTCTGGGAAGAAAAAAGGTATTAGAGTTGGGCAGTAATTTGGGGATCAGTACCCATGTCCAGGAGTGACGAACGTATGAATTTATCCCTCTAACTGCGGTGTAAGACGATAGGTCATAGAGAAGTCAAAAGGCCTGCTTCAACCAGTCTCTCTCGATCCGGAACGCCAAGCAGCAGATGGGCGTACTCATCCACCGCCAAGATCAAATAAAAAAATCAAATAAATATAATATTTGTCAACTTAACTAAAACCTTAAAATGGGTTTCGAAAGAAAAATGCTTTTCAATTTTATTATTAGAAATAATCATATAATTTTTTAAAAATGTTATTATTTTGAATGCAAAATTTAAAAAGTAACTAAAATAACTGGTAACAAAAAAAAACAAACACATATTTTATTAGACAAATATATTATAAAAGTTATCATCACCTCACTTTTTTAGTTTCATGTAAAAATAATAAATGAAAATTCCAAAGTTTAATTTTTTTTTCATATTGCGGTCGGAAACTTTGGATTTATAAAGGTGAACATTTGAATTATTTTGCGATTAACTTTTAGACTTGAATGTAAAGCGTGGTGTTTTATCTTTCTAAAATCGTTTAGATCATATTTCTAGCCAAATAAGATTGATTTATATGTGACTTAAAAAAGAGTTGTTTCAAAAATCGAACAAATTAGCCTGAGGGGTTATAACTTACTGCTAACTAGCACACATAATAATATTAAATAGTAACCTATAAGATAGTGCAAATGAATAAAAATTGTATAACGTCTAAGCTATAGATGTAATTTAAGGAGTCATAAAATATTCCATCTTGAATTATTTAATAACAATATTTGCATACTTCAATCCCCTGTTTCGAATGTGTCGTCTATATAATACCATTGAATGTGACCATATAGATATATATGTAAACAATCTCATACATTTCAAAAAACAAATTCTTTCTTTCTTTTTTCTCTTTCTCTGCAGGGTGTTATATTTGACACCACTATGTTTTATATTTCTTTTGAATTTCATTATTTCTGTTATCACTAAAAGCATTTTTAAAAAGTCCTAAAACGGGAATCATCCTAGTTGGACATTCAAAACATTTTATAAATAATGTACATAAATGTGTAAATATTTTACTAAATAAAAAATGAAATAAAATAAAATAAAAAATTAATATCCGTCTAGTAAAAACTTAACAGTAAGTTTTCATGCTGGGAACATTTCTAATTGGAGTGTTAATATCTATGTAATATACCAACGGCAATTCTATTATTGCAATAATTGTTAACACTCTGTAAATTTTTCAAACGATAAATAAATAAATAAGTGGAAATATTTATAATATACACTTTATACTATATTTGTACTTTATACTATAAAGCAATTTATTAGCAACTGAAGGACAGTTGCTAATAAATTGCTAATATATATTATCTTAATTATAATATAGAACTTAAATAACCCTTTTTGTATGTTGAACGCATAAGATGCGATAATTAAAAAAAAAAAAATTTTATCCAATTTAATATTATATATCGATCTACTCATTACTCATCTCTACTCGGTAACCTGTAAATTAACATCTACAATGAAATTCAACTTCTCTTAGTAGATGGTTCATAAAATAAAATAATATATATTTCTTCAAAATAGGCATATTTACTTTGGGGTGTCATCATTAATTTAATGAAAAACAAATACCTTTGTATAACACCACTATTTTATTAACAATATCAACATGTTTCGAAAACTATGTTTTCTTCGTCAGGATAATAAGTCAATAATAAATAACAAAAGACAAACAACTTGTTTGTCTTTTGTTATTTATTATTGACTTATTATCCTGACGAAGAAAACATAGTTTTCGAAACATGTTGATATTGTTAATAAAATAGTGGTGTTATACAAAGGTATTTGTTTTTCATTAAATTAATATATATTTTTCTATTTCTCCTCGTCTTTTAATTTAAAACCTATCCTTCTTGAAATTAATTACTTTGATTGTATTCAAGAGAAATGGCTCAAAAGGACTTGATTGGTTTGTATATTGGCCTAAGCTCTTATAATTTTTATTGAATATTCTCCAGCCTCCGAGCCCTAAGGGAAGTTTGACAATCAATTTTTACTTACAGTAAGCTATATTATAAAAGATATTTGAACATCCTTAACGGATTTTCGATGAAATCGTTAAGCCTTTATGATTGATTCAGTCAAGATTTAATAAGAAGGTCGTCACACGTCTTTGAAGCCAGAAGTCACTACTTCAGCCATTATTGAAAAAAAATTACAGCACACTTGCTGTAATTTTTTTTCAATATTGGCTGACTAAAAAAAAAAAGAAAAAAAAAGGTATGTACATTTTTAAAACCTAATTTACCTCCTTTATCTTCTCTATTTTCTACTCTTCATCATAATTTCTACTTTTTATTATAATTTTTCCAATTTTTAGCATGATTTATACTAAATCCGTATGTTTACACCAGACTTTATATTTCATACAAAGTAACTTTACCCCATTGGTCACCATGAAACAGGCAGCAGCCTAGTATGGTGATTCAATATATCTACCTTATGTAAATGTCACAACTATGTAACATGTGTTGTAAAAATAAATAAAAATACTAAAACTAGCGATGGGCACAATCGATGATTTGCTCGATCTGGTTGACCATCGAAAAATTTCGATGAATTATCTTAGGCATGTCGAATCTTGAACAATTGATTCCCGATTCTCTTATACCGATGTCAATTTTTTTTCGTAAACACAGTTCGAGACAACCGTTTTGAAACTTCATCAAAAGTGGTATCGAGACAATTGTTTTGAAACGTCAGAAATTATTCAAAAATGGAACCCAGACAATCTTTGGGAATCGTCAGAATTGGTCTAAAACGGGAATCGAGACAATCATTTTCAAAGGTCAGAATTCATTCGAAAATGTAAATCGGTTCTCAAATCCGAAAGATTATATTATTTTTAGATACTGTTAGCGTCAACGGGCGTGCTGATGCTATCGGCAGGGTTGGAGAAAGCTCCCACATATTTAATACAATTAGTTGCTGTATCTGCCCCAAATAAAAACTAGCTCAGGATTCGGTGCAAGCAGGATTTCTCGTAACCTCAAGGCTAGTGCTTGTGGTTCGGAACTTCACGCTTCTCCATTCTCCCAGGGCCTCTCTCGTCAAGCAAAACACGGTAGGTTATCACATAAACAGTTTATTCAATTCTAGGAGACACAATAATACATAAAAGGAACGATCCTAGCTGAAAGTTAGTTTGAATGTCCGTCTCTTCTCTCTATCACGCGTGGTTAGGGCTAAAACATTTAATTGCATACAAAGGGTAACATGGTAATTGACTCACGTTTGGTTTATGGGCCAACAGCGGCTTTACGCGCTTGTTGGCTCAGTCTCCGCAGCGTCCATGCGTGGACCGGAAGTGCACAAACGGCGAAACTGAACTTGTGTCGCCCATGTTCGCGCGAAACGTGGGCCCTGGAAGCTCGCTTGCTGAAGACTGCCGGGCTGCCGCTCGAGAGTTGGTCTAGCGGCGGCTCGGTTTGTCGCTCGCGGGAGGGGGTAATGCGCGCGCCTCTATATTGGCGCCTTATTCTCCAGTCCGTGGAGAAGTCTATTCTCGAATCCCGCCACGTGACAATTTGTAACGTAACACTTCCCCCCTCGCCGCAATAAAAGCGACGTGGTAATGGAGCTGTAGGACTAATAAATCCTCTTACCTTTTCAGCACTTGTGCCAAAAACATTTAAGAGAAACGAGGAGAGAGAGAGAGAGAGAGATTCCTAGCTGGAGAATAGTTATGAACAGAACACAAAAGAGAAGATACATGGTGTAACAAGGAATTGTCAATAAATGTATATAAAGGCAGTGGCATACATAAATACAGTTGCAAAGAACAAGGATCTGTTGAAGAAAGGTACAAGGGTTATGCAGTGATAGAAAAAAAAACTCTAAAATTGTATCATTGGTCTGTGAGCTAATGTTTGCGAACGTGGTTTGCGTAGGATGTCTGGGGTGGTTGAACGTTTCACTGAAGTTACAAGGTTACTTTGTCACAGTAACCTGGCCCATTTGAGATTACACTCAAGGGACACTAGGGCCTTTAAGAAAATACGAGGAAGAGAACACATGATGAGGCTTCTAGGTGGTGTGGAGAGTTCTACCTGTCACAGAGGTCGAAAGGGTAACTGCTTCCGGATCCTGTGGGTGAGCCAGTACGAAACCATTGAAGTACTGGAGAGTGGAATCGCAATTGGTGGCTGGTACACTGGCTTTTGTATGTAGTGGGATTGTTTTGTGAACAATCGTTGGTATTGTCACTTGCGCAAGGGCACAGGAGCATCAGCACAATGGCAGTAGGGCATTTGCATTATGCAGCAGGAACATTTGCATAATGGCAGCAGAAACATTTGCACAAGGGCAACAGGAACATTTGTATTATGCAGCAGGAATATTTGCATAATGGCAGCAGAGCATTTGCATTATGCAGCAGGAACATTTGCATAATGGCAGCAGAGCATTTGCATTATGCAGCAGGAACATTTGCATAATGGCAGCAGAGCATTTGCACAAGGGCAACAGGAACATTTGTATTATGCAGCAGGAATATTTGCATAATGGCAGCAGAGCATTTGCATTATGCAGCAGGAACATTTGCATAATGGCAGCAGGAACATTTGCACAAGGGCAACAGGAACATTTGTATTATGCAGCAGGAACATTTGCATAATGGCAGCAGAAACATTTGCACAAGGGCAACAGGAACATTTGTATTATGCAGCAGGAATATTTGCATAATGGCAGCAGAGCATTTGCATTATGCAGCAGGAACATTTGCATAATGGCAGCAGAGCATTTGCGCAAGGGCAACAGGAACATTTGTATTATGCAGCAGGAATATTTTGTATTATGCAGCAGGAATATTTGCATAATGGCAGCAGAAACATTTGCACAAGCGCAACAGGAACAGGAACCAACCTAGAGCTGGCGTGCTCGGGTTTGTTTTGAGTGTCGGTTCTTTGTGGTGATATAATTCGCAACTACACGCACGACTCACACTAGGTTATGTTAGATGCGGTCGGGTGCTTTTGGTACGCAGGGATTGAAGGCAAGGGACCTCCGTGACGGTAGCGAGGGCAGCATGAAGAGGCGCAGATGTAGATAGGGTGCAGAGCTGCTGGTTTTTTTTTAAAAATCCGGCAAAAATTATTATTAGAACAAAATTCTTGAAGTTTACCTGCCTAGTAGACCAATGATGAAAAAAGTTTGGAGAGAAACAAGTGTGCATGTTGAGAAAAAGTTGGATTCGTTTGGCGTGTAGAGAGAGAGAGATTCCTAGCTGGAGAATAGTTATGAACAGAACACAAAAGAGAAGATACATGGTGTAACAAGGAATTGTCAATAAATGTATATAAAGGCAGTGGCATACATAAATACAGTTGCAAAGAACAAGGATCTGTTGAAGAAAGGTACAAGGGTTATGCAGTGATAGAAAAAAAAACTCTAAAATTGTATCATTGGTCTGTGAGCTAATGTTTGCGAACGTGGTTTGCGTAGGATGTCTGGGGTGGTTGAACGTTTCACTGAAGTTACAAGGTTACTTTGTCACAGTAACCTGGCCCATTTGAGATTACACTCAAGGGACACTAGGGCCTTTAAGAAATTACGAGGAAGAGAACACATGATGAGGCTTCTAGGTGGTGTGGAGAGTTCTACCTGTCACAGAGGTCGAAAGGGTAACTGCTTCCGGATCCTGTGGGTGAGCCAGTACGAAACCATTGAAGTACTGGAGAGTGGAATCGTAATTGGTGGTTGGTACACTGGTTTTTGTATGTAGTGGGATTGTTTTGTGAACAATCGTTGGTATTGTTATTTGCGCAAGGGCACAGGAGCATCAGCACAATGGCAGTAGGGCATTTGCATTATGCAGCAGGAACATTTGCATAATGGCAGCAGAAACATTTGCACAAGGGCAACAGGAACATTTGTATTATGCAGCAGGAATATTTGCATAATGGCAGCAGAGCATTTGCATTATGCAGCAGGAACATTTGCATAATGGCAGCAGGAACATTTGCACAAGGGCAACAGGAACATTTGTATTATGCAGCAGGAATATTTGCATAATGGCAGCAGAGCATTTGCATTATGCAGCAGGAACATTTGCATAATGGCAGCAGGAACATTTGCACAAGGGCAACAGGAACATGAACCAACCTAGAGCTGGCGTGCTCGGGTTTGTTTTGAGTGTCGGTTCTTTGTGGTGATACAATTCGCAACTACACGCACGACTCACACTAGGTTATGTTAGATGCGGTCGGGTGCTTTTGGTACGCAGGGATTGAAGGCAAGGGACCTCCGTGATGGTAGCGAGGGCAGCATGAAGAGGCGCAGATGTAGATAGGGTGCAGAGCTGCTGGTTTTTTTTTTTTAAAAAATCCGGCAAAAATTATTATTAGAACAAAATTCTTGAAGTTTACCTGCCTAGTAGACCAATGATGAAAAAAGTTTGGAGAGAAACAAGTGTGCATGTTGAGAAAAAGTTGGATTTGTTTGGCGTGTAGAGAGAGAGACGGAGAGAGAGCTAACTAAATGTGGCTAATTCCTAATACATGTTACAAAGGTACGTATTCAAGGACAGGTTCTGTGTAACCCCTTTTGGTTTTTTTTCTTTACCAAATACATTTCCAAGAATACGTGGTTGAGGGATTGTACGTATAACAAAATTCCCCATTCGAAAGAAGTTGGTCTTCCATGACCTATGCTCACGTCTATACGGTAGCATTTTTTCTACTTTCGAAAAACAAAACATTGCGTACAAGATTAGTTATAACAAAGTGGGAAAGGAGTAGGAAGTTGAAAGGATCCGCGTATGAAGATTGTCCCATTTGACAAACGAAACGCCAAGTGCGTAACGCATATATCCCCACTCACGGATAATTTCGAGGAAGGGGGAGGGTGATAATTGGGAACATTTGAACGAAGAAAACTGCTGGGGACTCGGCTATTTCCGAAATTCGACCTCTGGGTGGAGGTGAAACAAGGTCTACAGCAGTCATCCTGGCACATTACAATAATGACAACTGGGAAAGGAGTAGGAAGTTGAAAGGATCCGCGTATGAAGATTGTCCCATTTGACAAACGAAACGCCAAGTGCGTAACGCATATATCCCCACTCACGGATAATTTCGAGGAAGGGGGAGGGGTGATAGTTGGGAACATTTGAACGAAGAAAACTGCTGGGGACTCGGCTATTTCCGAAATTCGACCTCTGGGTGGAGGTGAAACAAGGTCTACAGCAGTCATCCTGGCACATTACAATAATATTTGGTAGTGTTGGACAAAAGAATACACTGACATAAAAGTCTAATCCTCTACGTGTATTGGGCAGAAGATTAGGGGTCGTTTTATTCTCCTACTTGTTTGCGAGAAATGACAGACCCTTGCTCAAATCTCACAAACCTGGGGATTTTCTTTGTTCGTCTCCCAGACAACGAGTTAGGTGTTTTTGTGTCCATCAACTTAACTCCCACGACACGATGCCCCATAATCATGAGTGAAGCGTATGATTAGTCCTTTTGAGATAGTAGATAGTTCCTGGGTTCTTGTGACAGGAAGTCCACGGGCATATTAATGATTACAAAAAAAAGGGGTGTGGACTACATTGAGTAGTTCACACATAAAGGTTTGATATTATTTCGTTCGCACGATTCATGGTGAGTATTGTAACGTCTTCACGTATAGCGTACAAGATTGCAAAATCAAAAGATTTGCAAGTAAGTTTTATAACGTCTTCACGGATAACAATGAACGAATTACAACTGGGTTGCCCAGTATTGAAGGGAGGTGCAAAAGACTAGGTATTTATGACATTTCTGACAAAAACCCACAGAGTAATTATAACGGGCTCCCCGTATCGCATTTAGTAGATATTCTGAGATTCCCATCTATGACGGCAGATTTTATAAGGTTCCCACCTATGATGGCAACAAAGGTTAACGTTCATATAAAGGTACCTATTCAATACAGACGGCGAGACATACTGATGTACTTAGTACAACAATACCGTAGCATAATAAATCCATATTAGCGTACGTTAAAGACTTGCACAAAGGCAAAAACATATTTGAAGATCTGGCCAAGATTTTATACTTCAACAATTAAGGGACAAAAAAATTCTGGCGTGCTGATGGAATGTGAATTTCATCTAAGCTTACCGCAAAAGAGATCCTTTGTGGTACAACCCTTTTGGTTACGCACAGAGTATCGTATCGTGATGGTACAACTTTTGTTGTACTTACACGTACGATGGTAGCAACAATACAAGACATGCGCTTATCGTTGTTTGACAAGGAAAATTATTTACATTGGTCCGATTTGAGTGTTTAAGACCTTCTAGGTTTTACTTACTTAAACAGACTGCGATGGACACACCTTGGTGTTATGAAAATTATAATAATGGGATGGGTTGTTCACAGGGTGGTTCACTTGGAGACCTGGCTTCTTGTTGTGACCTCGTACTTTGCACGTGATAAGTCACAACAAGGCAACCCCAAAATTTCAGTTTGAGCAGTTGAGACCCAGGGTGACTCAATGTTGCTGAAATGTTGTAAAAAAAAAATTTATCGTTAATGAAGAGGCACGTTGAAAGTTGTCCCTTTTATAACGATACTTTCCAGACTCCACATTCAGTTCTGGGGAGAGCTAGAGCAATTAGGGTTATTTATTGAGCGCCATTCTATTTTCTTAAAAAACAGAAAAAAAAACTTAGAACGGGTAGCAAACATCTGATACCGCCGTGGGTTTACACAGGTTTGCTTACCTAATTTAACTACATATGACATAAGGGTTAGATGCACTTTGGCGAGGACCCGATATTTAATGTACAAAAAAGATTTTCTAACATTTAGAAAGGGGTGACGAGGTATGACATGATGATGTGAAAATGTGATGCTGCTAGTTGTGACGATGCACAAAACCTTGGGCACGTAGTCTCTGACTACTTGCAGTAAGCCACAGGGAATTCCTTTCTCCGAAGTGATCAATTTCAGGTAGAGGTGTGCATGCTTAGAAAAAAAACGATGTTTCCAAGGTTTGACACCTGGGGCAGCAATTAGAGGCGAATGACTGATGATGACGAGATATTTATACAAACAAAAATAAAATAAAATGAAACGAAACCACAAGGGAGAATTATATTTCTTCCATGACTTTGGCTACAGTTGACAACACTGTGCCAGAGCTAGAAAGGTTTCGTTTGAGTGTCCCAATGAGTGACAATCGTTTACGAGAGGCCGCTCATTAGTGACGAAACAAAAGGGTTGACTTCCATAGTGATCCATGTCACGGTGTAGACGAATGGTTGCTAGGAGTCAAGGAATAACCGTTGGGGTTATACGGGCGTGGCAATGGAGTTTGTTTCCATGTTCCCACTTTTTACAATGTCCTTTATGTGGTAGTTACCTATGTGTTTACCAGAGATGTCGGACAATCGGTAAACCAGGTCTGAGATTTTCTTTAGGACTTTCGTCTTTACAAAACGGGGTGCCAATTTGGCAGAGAAGTACAGCGCACCTTGTGACAGAGTGTTGTTTCTCCTCCAGACGATGTCTTCTTCCTTGAATGTGACGTGCCTCCTGCGAAGGTTATACCTGTCGGCGCTCTTTTGGTGGGCCAATAGTAGAGCGTCTGTTACTTCACTATAGATAGCGGAGAGTTCCTCCAAGCGGTGGGCGTAATTTGCTGCGGGGTCTGCTGTGGAGGAAGGGACGGGTGGAAGGCAATTGTCAGGGTGTAGTGAACCGTGAACTACTTGTTCCATGCCGTGTTTGAGAAAAAATGGTGTATAGCCTGTAGCGAGGTTCACCGTGTTGTTCATGGCTGCTTGTATTTTGTCTAATTTTTTGCACCATGTGCGTTGGTCTTTGCCAACCAAAATTGCCAGGGCCGTGTTTATGGTTTGGTTGTATCGTTCAACGGTGTTGTTCTGTGGGGTGTAAAGGGTGTTATAGAATACATCCTTTATACCATATTTAGACAAAAACTCTTTAAATTCCAGAGCTATAAATTGTTTACCATTGTCGCATATTATAGTACGAGGGGTACCGTAGGGTATGAAAATATGTTTTTCCAATAGATTGGTTATTGCTGCTGCAGTTGCCCTTTTCAGAGGAAACAACCAGCAGTATTTGGAAAAGATGTCCACTACGCTGAGTATATGCATGTAACCGGCGTAGCTTCTAGGGAAGGGTCCAATGAGGTCCATAGAAAAGGATTGAAGTGGTCTATCGGCACGCTTGGGGTTGCCCATTAGACCAGACGGTGGTGCCGTACTGTGCTTGTATGCCTTACAGATGTCGCACTTGGAGATGTATAAACGTACTTGTTTGAATAGACCCGGCCAATAATATCTTAAAGATATTTTTTTGAATGTTTTGAAGGTTCCAGGGTGTATGGAGTCTACGGCACTGTGGTTATCAATAATAACTTGTTCTCTATTTTCGAGAGGGACTACCTTTTTCCAGGCATAGTCCTCTAAGATTGACAGTGGAGGCTTGCAGTTGCGATATAGTTGTCCGTTCTTAATCATAAAATTCGGGAACTTTTGTGGGTTGTCACTGCATCCTCTAAAGATTTTTTGATACCATACGTCTTTTGTGGGGAGACTAGAATTGGGTAATTCGGCATTTAATATTGCTATCTCGATCCTAGAAAGGGCATCCGGGACGATATTATCCGCGCCTTTACGGTGGATGACATCGAAAGTATATTGAGATAGGCGGGACGACCAGCGAGCCAATCTCCCGGAGGGGTTGTCTAGCGAGATCAGCCATTTTAGGCTGCTATGGTCTGTGACGACGGTAAACTTACTGCCCTCAATGTATCCGCGGAAATGTTGAATGGATTCCATGACTGCTAACAATTCTCTCTCGGTAATCCCGTAGTTTTTTTCGTGTTTATTTAGGGTACGAGAGAAGTATGCCACGGGGTGTTCGCCGTCCGTAAAATTTTGAGTGAGGACTCCTCCGATTCCGACGTTTGATGCGTCCGAATGGATCGTAAAGGGAAGATTGAAGTCGGGGCAATTCAGTACTGGGGCTGATTGAAGAGCCTCTTTCAGGGAGTTGAATGCTGACTCAGTCTCTGCAGACCAGGAAAAGTTACTGGTACCTTTACGGATTCCCGTGATTTTGTTGAGCGGCGCCGCGAGAGTTGAGAAGTTTTTTATGAATCTTCTGTAGTAACCGGTGAGTCCGAGGAAGGCTTTTACCTCTTTTGCATTTGTAGGTCGGGGAAAATTTGTCATAGCCGCTACTTTTGTGGGGTCTGTTCTTAGGCCTTCTTCGTCTACTATGAAACCCAAGTATCGTAGGCGGTGCCTGCAGAATTCCGATTTCTTCAGGTTGATAGTCAAACCGGCCTGTTTGAGTTGTTGAAAAACCTTTTCTAGAATAAGTATATGTTTTTCAAAGGTATCGCTAATGATGATCAGGTCATCCAGGTAGCAAAATAAATTGTTATCAAACTCTGGGCCAAACAATTTATCCATGAGTCTTTGTAGTTCTGCTGGGCTGTTTTTTAAACCGAAGGGTAGTCTTTTGAAATGGAACATACCCCTGCCAGGCACCACGAAGGCAGTCTTTTCGCAGGAGCTGGGATCCAAAGGTATCTGCCAGAATGCTTTGCTTAAGTCTATGGATGAGATGTATTTAGCGTTTCGAAGTCTGTCCAGGATGGAGTTGACCAAGGGGAGCGGGTAGGCGTCTGATATTGTACATGCGTTGAGGCGTCTGCTGTCGAGGCAGAAACGGGCTGAGCCGTCTTTCTTTGAAACTAATAAGGTGGGGTTGGTCCATGCACTGCGGCTGGGTACCACCACTCCCAGTCTTAACATATCGTCCAGTTCTTTTTCCAGCGTTTTCAATTTTTGTGGAGCTAGGTTGTAATACCTTTGTTTGATTGGGGGGCCTGTTGTTTTTATATGGTGTTGTACTAGGTTGGTTAAGCCTAAACCGCACCTTTCGAAGGAGATGGATTCATACTTGTTGATCATTTGATTTAATTGTATTGTTTGTAAGGGGTTCAAGTTTTCGTAGGGTATTACCGTACGGATTTCGTTTACTTGGGGAGTGACGGAGGGGTTGTTAAACAGTTGCGGGGCAATTTTGAAAGCCATCCAAAAATCCACTCCCAAGATGAATTTCTGTGTGATTGTAGGTACAACTAGAAACTTGATCCAAACTGTTTTTTGGTCACAATTGATCGGTAGGGTTAGAGAACCGATGACGAGTTGTGAAGTGTTGTCAGCCGTGGTAACATGTGAAGAATGTTTTCCCATTTTAAAACCACAGTTTGTGAATAAGGTGTGGGCGTTGTCGCCCAGGCAGCTGACAGAGGCGCCGCTGTCTAGGAGACCTGAAAAAACCACGTTGTTTATGGAAAAATGCGCGAAGGGCCTACCGTCTATTGCCTGTTTGCAGCAAACTGTAGAGAGGGGTAAGGCCTGTTTAAAAAATTTGACGTGTTCCAACCACTCCGACCATTCCTTTGGCCTATGGGAGGGATGGCCCGGGGGGTTGGGGTCTAGTTTTTTGTCTTCCTGGCTGTCCAATTGGGAGGGGGTCTGGAGAAATCCATAGGGGGTTTGATGAATCTGAGATCCGGGATGGACGTTTCGGTATTGTCTTGGCGTGGTCTTTTGCCAAACTTCCTCCCTTCATCTCTTCTTGGAGAACGATCGACGGATCGCCTTTTGTTAGAATGGGTGTCTTTGGAGGATAAAAGTTTTGCTTGTTTAAAGCAGGCGGCTTGGGAGTGACCAATCTTGTGGCAAAAGGAGCAGGATTTCTTCTCGTTGTGCTCCGGTTTTATGCCGGACGAAGTGCTTGGGCGAAAGTTTTCTTTGGGGAATCTTTCGTCTTTCTTCCGATCCTGGTATGCCTCTAGTAGCTGGCAGACATCTTTCAGTTGCTCCAGCGTGGCAATTTTCTGAGAAGTAATGATGTTTTCGTATCTGGGGAGAAGACCGTCGATTAAAACCGGGAGAAGTTCCGCTTCAGGGACAGGTTGGGTGAGCTTTATATTGATGGCCTCTGCCCTCTGTGTGAATCTAGCAACAGGCTCTCCGGAGTGCTGCTTGATAGCGAGTAGGGATAGCCTGACTCTATGTTGGGCCTTTTTTTCTCCGAAACTGGATAAAAGTGCCACCTTGAGTTCCCTCCATGAGTTTGTTTTTCTCTTATGTATCCTGTGCCAGGTAAGCATTTCAGGAGCGATGAGGTCTATGAAGTTCCTGTGTAGAATACTTTCGGGGATTCCTCTGACTTGGGCTGTTTCTTCTATTCTGTTGATGAAATCCTCCACATCCGTGAGTCCGTTGTATTTCGTCTTCCAGGTTGTCAAATCATATATTTTCGTCTGTTCCTGGGCTTGTACCACCAAGGGTTTTGCTTCGGAGACTGTGAGGGAGGTAGAGATGATTTCTGAGGTGTCTTCCTGTTGAAACTGCAACTTCCTGATGTACTTTTTGTTGTAGAAAGAAGCATATTGAATAAGGCATTTTTTGGATTTATTCCTGGGAGAAATCTTTCTACTTCTCAGGGCCTGTAGTAGTTCTTCCTTTTTTGACGTAGAAATGTGGGGGATTATACCCAGCGTGACTTGAGGGACTTCCATAGTGTATAGGGTCGTGTCAGGGTGACCTTACGTTGGGAGAAAAACGAGAACTCGACTCTTTATCCGTAATTGGAAAGAAATTTTTGCCAGGGATTGACCACTGGGGACGTATATATATTTTTTTTTTTTTACAAAATGCTTCTGCGAAAAAACGCGTATTTGTAAGTGTTTGGGTTATTTGAAAATTTGGGCAGAGGTTTGCCTCTGGCCACGTGCTTTTTAGGAAAAATCCAAGCGTTTTGGAAAAAAAAAAAAAAAAAAAAAAAATTTCGAAAATTAAAAAATCGAAAAAAAGGAAAAAATCGGAAAAATTTTCAGAGTCCGAAACTGGAGAAAATTTGGGCAGCGATTTTCCTCTGGCACTGCGTTTTTTAGAAAAACTCCAAGCGTTTTGGAAAAAAAATATTTCGAAAATTAAAAAAAAATCGAAAAAAGGAAAAAATCGGAAAAATTTTCAGAGTCCGAAACTGGAGAAAATTTGGGCAGCGATTTTCCTCTGGCACTGCGTTTTTAAGAAAAACTCCAAGCGTTTTGGAAAAAAAATTTCGAAAATTAAAAAAATCGAAAAAAAGGAAAAATCGAAAAAAATTTTCAGAGTCCGAAACTGGAGAAAATTTGGGCAGCGATTTTCCTCTGGCACTGCGTTTTTAAGAAAAACTCCAAGCGTTTTGGAAAAAAAATAAAAAATTTCGAAAATTAAAAAAAAATCGAAAAAAATTTTCACAAGTTTTCGTGGAAGTAATTTGTTTGAGAATTCAACAATATCTTGGGGGCATGGTTTCATTACGCGGCTTCCTATAGCCTGATTTTAAACAGCACCAATTTTTGGTATTTACACGCGAATTCCCTTCGTCTTTTCGACAAGATATTACCTTCTTTGTCAATTGACAAGGTATTATAGTGTCAGATGTCAAGGAATCCACGTCAACGCGAATTTAGTATTTTTTGCATTATTCGAATGTGATTCGGCATGACCCGGTATCATCAGACGACAGAGTCAAAAATACTTAATTGTCAAATGACAGAAAGAATTTAAAATCCACTTGTTCCCTAGGTGTCAGCAAGTGTTCGTTTAAGAGACGTACCAGCGTGCTGCAATATAGTATATTATTAAAAATATTTAGCACTTTCGAGACCAAGCGGATGATTTGTTTATCATGTACATGATTTTAATTGTTGAATAAATTCTTCTTTAATTTGTGTTTATTTCCACTATTCACTTGTATTGAAAATAGCAATTTTAATCGGCCGACACTTTGTAATCACTGTATTATTCGCAGCGACAACTTCCTAGGTTGGGCACCTTGCGTTGGAATACCGGTAATATTTTGTCGAGTGACGAGTCACAAATGATAAAATCGCGCCCGTAATAATTTAAATTGTGATTCGAAATTACGTTCGCGCCGAGATTCCTGTTGGAAGTGCTAGACAATTGGGAATAAACAATACATCATAATAACATTTCAGAGTTTACAATTGTTGCTTGGGAACGAGGCCGTGGTGGAACAGAAAAAAATTAAATGGCCCCACGTTGGGCGCCAGTGTTAGCGTCAACGGGCGTGCTGATGCTATCGGCAGGGTTGGAGAAAGCTCCCACATATTTAATACAATTAGTTGCTGTATCTGCCCCAAATAAAAACTAGCTCAGGATTCGGTGCAAGCAGGATTTCTCGTAACCTCAAGGCTAGTGCTTGTGGTTCGGAACTTCACGCTTCTCCATTCTCCCAGGGCCTCTCTCGTCAAGCAAAACACGGTAGGTTATCACATAAACAGTTTATTCAATTCTAGGAGACACAATAATACATAAAAGGAACGATCCTAGCTGAAAGTTAGTTTGAATGTCCGTCTCTTCTCTCTATCACGCGTGGTTAGGGCTAAAACATTTAATTGCACACAAAGGGTAACATGGTAATTGACTCACGTTTGGTTTATGGGCCAACAGCGGCTTTACGCGCTTGTTGGCTCAGTCTCCGCAGCGTCCATGCGTGGACCGGAAGTGCACAAACGGCGAAACTGAACTTGTGTCGCCCATGTTCGCGCGAAACGTGGGCCCTGGAAGCTCGCTTGCTGAAGACTGCCGGGCTGCCGCTCGAGAGTTGGTCTAGCGGCGGCTCGGTTTGTCGCTCGCGGGAGGGGGTAATGCGCGCGCCTCTATATTGGCGCCTTATTCTCCAGTCCGTGGAGAAGTCTATTCTCGAATCCCGCCACGTGACAATTTGTAACGTAACAATACGTCAAAAATATCTTTGATTTACTTGCCAATCGAGATATTTCATTGGTACATTAAGTAGTAAGCTACTTACAAAGGCTTAGATAAACACGTTGATGTTATAATTATCCGGTTCTAATTATTATAAACGATGAATTTAAACTTTCATCTTTGTTTTTAATTTCGTTTTCAGTATAAATATATGTGTAAAAGAATGCAATGGTGATTACTTTTCATCATTTACGTTGGTAATTAGGTAATTTTGAGGTTACATATCGATTTGGATGGTGTATGTTTAAAATTATTCGAAGTGAACACGAAATTAACAATACCAGTGCCTCCTAGTTTGTTATGTCAACGAGTAACCTTATAATATTTTATAAGCCCTGGGTGATTTATTCTAAAAAAGTTTTATCAACATTTTTATTATAAATTTGAAAAATTTTCTTTATTGCAAATTTGTTTCCCTGACCGAAGCTATTTGCTCTCGCTGAACTCCGATTTATTCAATTAATCATTTGATTCATTTCGGATTAAATATAAATATTATCTAAATATCTCGATTTTACTCATCACTACCAAAACTATCGGAGTAATGAAATATGTCGTACCAACCTATCTCATAACAATTGGTGGGCGTTATTTAGCCGATAACCGACTCTAAAAAAGCCTCCAAGATAATGTTATATTCATAGACACTAAATGAGCAAATATTTTACTCTTTTCAATAATTCTACATTACAAGAAGGCGTCGGTGGCGTCGCTAGTATATGGTAAAAAAATCAATAGACTTAAAAAAATAATTCGTTCGCTAGTTTCTCCTTTGGCCGTCTGCCAAGTTAACCACGCCAATTCATATTTGCTTGGTGCGTAAGATGGTACCTTTTTGTCACAATGGCAGTAGTGCTTCTAAAAATTATCATTTATATATTTTACTTTTTTAATTTGTTAAAAAATATATTAACCTATTAATATTGTTGTATTTAACTGAGAAGTTAGGAAATCGTAAAGCATTAATATTTTAATAATATCTTAATTGAAAGTTAAATGATGTTAAATGTTAATAACTAAAAAATAATGGTAAGTGTTTATAGTGAAAAAAGGTTTATACATGAGATGAGTGCATAAAAGTAAAACAAAAATAGAAATGCATGGTTACATGTTGAAGTTTCCCTTAACCCACCTCATTTGGCTAGCCTGTGTTGAGGCAGTAATTTAACAATTTATAATACCTACGAACATATCTACACTTTTATTCAAATATAATTATTAAATACATTAAAACCACCCTTGCCATTGATGTAGAGAATGCCATCGGACTGCCAACAATACGTTCCACCATTCAGAACTGAAACGTTACTTAAAATTGTGGACCACATCTTGAAAGCCAAATATTTCCTCACACGCCCCTTCCCCAATGCTTTCTCATTCCTAATACCTTCAACCCAACAACGTACCCCAATTGGGTATGCAATAGTCTCACTGGCTCTAGATTGTTGGGAGCAGTTGGGTTTCTCGTGAAGTATTCACATAAAAAGGCTTTTTTGATAAGCTCGGCTTGAATATTATTCCAAGTTCTCCTAATCATTGTGTTCCTGTTTAGTCAGAATTTCATATTTTCTATTCTTTGTCTAACATTTCTCAACAAATTTCTTTTCTTAAGAGAGTATTCTAGTCTAGAAAAAAAAACATTTTTTTTCTTCATATTTGAAAAGTTTAAATATTTAAAAGTATCTCTTTAAAAGAATTTTTAATTCGCATTTTTTTTAAAGTTATAACCATTTTAATGTCGCCGTTTAGACAGAATCTAACCAGAATCAAAATAGAACAAAATTTTAAAGGCATTTTTCTCAAAACTACTTTTTTCGTGATGGTTGACACGATATCTCAAGTTCTACAAAACCCATTTACTTGAAATTTGGTGTGAGCCTTCTCTATACGAGTACATTACTTTATTGCATGAACCAGAAATATAACAAAACTATTAATTTTTACTATTCTAAAAAAATTCGGAAAAGTCAAAAAAACTTGTAAAAAAATGTCTTTTAATTTCAAACAGCCGCCATTTTACGAAAAAAATATTTTACGACTTCTCCGAGGTTCAAGTCACTAGAGCATTTGCTTGGATTAAAAATTAATTCGTTTTTTATTTTTTATTCAGATTACTAGGAGGGTTGTAATTATGTCAAACAGGGCGCGCCATATTTTTGAGACCCTCCATTTCAACACCCTGTAACTTCTTGACTTTATCGTTTGATTTTTTTTATGTATTATTTAATGTTTAATAAATATTTGGTAATATAATGGCTACAAATATAAAATAGTTTTTTTTTTATTGCACCTGAAAAAACACCTACAATTCATGCTTCTAGACTGGAATACCCCCTTAATGATGTGGCTCTTCTGATGACTTTTAAAACTCCAAACTACTGGATAAATAGAAAGTGCTGTTTATAGAAGGAATTGAAACACAACCAGAGTGTCAGAATTAATTTGCACAGGTTCATTACAATAAAATTTATTTTTGAAATGATGATTAAAATTTTCTTCCGAGCCTATAACACGCGGATACTGGTATTGAATTGCAACAAGTGTGATACTTATTGTGGATTGTTCAGTTCGGGCAGTTCTTTTTCGAGTTGTCAATATACAATTTCAAAGATTAAAAGTTTTCTGCGCCAAACCCGAAGATCTTAAATGATTTTTTATTATACAGTGTGTTATGGGACGTACTTAACTTTCTTTAATCAGTGATTACTGAAATAACTGGGAGTAAAAAATGTTAAAAAGATTTTGGTCTCCAGCGGGTTTTTTTTACAAAATATTTGTTATATTGTAAATTGGTGAGCCACAAAATAAATGCTTTTTACAAATATATTTACATATTTTTTTAACTTCTAACATAAAAAAAAATCAGTAGGTATTGAACTGTTAGGGTCGTGATGAGGGGTTGGGCGTGTACTCGGCTAGGTGGCTGGGGATGATATGTGGATTTTTTGGTCTACTTTTGAAGAAACATCGAAAAAGTCACCGAGGTCGGAATTTTCAATTTCATTTTTTACTCCAAATAATGTCAGGAATTGCTGGGGAAAATAAATCAAGTACATTCATTAATACCCTGTTTATTTCATCAGCTAAAAAAAATATTCATTGCAACAGTAAAGTAAAAATATTTTTATCGGACCGATTCACTCTGCCTGACTACCCACGTGCAGCTTTATTAAATACTTTATACCCCAGTTTGTTGCTCTTGTTTGGTTTTCGAATGCATAAAACATTATAAGACCTTGCTAAATTGAATATTTATTGGTACAAAACGGCATATCGCTTCCAATACACGGGCGGTGAACAATCGCAGATATCAACTTGTAAAATGTTTTTTTTTTATGTATTCGACGGCGGTGACTTCAACAAAATACACAATTTATGGATACCCATCCAACTATTTTCACAAAAAACACTACCAAAATATTTGGGTACCACTACGCAGCAAAAAAGTTTCACAATATTGTCAAAAATAACAAATTTCGTAAGGTCTCAAATGTGCTTCGGAAGCGATGTTGATACGAATAATTTTAAAAATTATCCGAGGAAACAAATTGGAATTCTTTTTTTATGTGGAAGAAATATTAAAAAAAATCATTTGACTTAAATTGCTGTCTAGGTAGATACTTTCCACAAAAATAACCTTTCATATGCTTTTAAAGATAATGTACGAGGATACATAAAATTGTACGGTTGTACAAAACCTTAATTGTGAAAGCCAATTATTGTGTGCAAGCAAAAATAAAGGTAAAACAATGAGGACACGTATTCGCCTTTTACATAACTGTATTTTCCATAGCAAGGGTAGTTCAATAAACAAGTGTTGCTGTATTTAGGTATACATACCCGTAAATAATTTGTGAATCTTATCAAAGCGATGAGATGGGATCAAAGGTTAGATGGAGTGAAGTAAAGTCTTTCAACATCCCCATTTAAGGACTAAATATTTTCCGGGTTCCTCGGCAGTAAAATCGGAGGATCCATCTAAGTTTCTAAAGAATGGTCCAACTTTAAAGATAATTATTTTTTGTTTTGACTTGTTTGAATGGTTGAACAAATTACAAACATAAAAACGAATACATTTTTGAACCTTTCGATTTGGCACAACCATCTGAATATTCGAAGCACGGGTAAGTTACCCCGGCGAAGCTTCTGCGATGAATAAAAACTACAAATAAGGTGAAATAGTGCCAAGGGATTCGTTATGTTTGATTTGGGTTCCTAGCTGATATTTTTAGGGTCGAAAATTCATTCGCCAATATTTTTGATAACTTATTCTTGTCGGTTTTAATCTTTTTGTAACGAAAAGTAATTTGCGATATCCATGGAAAATATGTTTTCCATGAATTTTATATGGACTTCCTCGATGTGTATTGTGTTATAAAATTAATACTTATAATAATTGGATAATTTGTATAGCGCCGTTATTATGAAAAATCACCCCAAAGGCGCTGTACATTTTATCAGGAAATCTTAGACTTTGAAATTTATTATTTACAAATAGATACAGAAAACATACTTACCTGGCAAGTCACTTCTGATAAACACACTTTAATTATAGAGTTTATGGTTGGAAAATATACGATTTTGCTCGCGAAAGATGTAATATATAAAACACTGGACATACCATAATTTTACATTTGCTACCCCCATCACTGTTGATATTACATTTATAAGAAGATTAGTGCCAAAAATTGAGTTTATATTTATTTTGAGAGACTGGATAATTTATGACTCTTTAGGATTGGAGAATTTTTATGAAACGACCTTTGCAAAAGCTTACAAATAAGAATTTACTTACATTTTTACAGAATTAGTTGTCGCGGGCTGTGAAGGTGAAGGAAAAAGGTTGGAGAGTCGGCCGGCCGCGGGCGGTAGGGGCTCCAGGTTCTTTCTGGTTTAACTTCCGACAGGGTTGGTCACGGCTCAAATGCGCGGATCGAGTCCTCTTGGGGCCTTTTGATTCAAATCGTTAAGTTATTCGCAACACGTGTTTAAAAATATAATCAAAGCAAATTGATCGAATCAACTCGGTGATGCTATCTGTCTCCCAACCCAGATGTGATCCAACCAGGTGTCGGGATAACGTACGAAATTCTTATTTATTTATTTGTTATCCGATCTGCTTTTTGTTTAATTATCTTTAAAATCAGTATCTCACTTAACGTTTATATAGGCTTAGAAGCTTTTCCTAGTAGCGATAAATTATTTGTTAAATATATTCACAAGATAATTTAATAGCAAAAGAGATATTTTATTTAAAAACGACAACAATAATCCCTTGATTATCTCCTCCAATTGGCTGTCAGTGAATTGCAAACACTAACTCCCCCCGGCTGAACTAGCCAAAGGAGATATGTAAGTATATAAATATGTTGATCATTGTGTGTTTACTCATTATTAATATGTCTGTAAATCTGTACAAACGCGGTTCGATACCGTTTAATTAAGTAACAGTAGACACATCGGCCGCCAAGACCTTGACAAACCTCACCCCCAAGAACCCTGGCACCACTCACCAAACTTAACGAACCACTTGGGGTGGCCTATAGAAGAGGTGTTGGTCATCCAATAAATCGGCGGCAGTCCTCAAACCCGCGTTATTAAATATACCTCACAAGATTCGGGTATTGAAAAAAATCCAAAGATATTGTGGCATATGCATAAATTGTGATTACTCGTTATTAACATTAACTGTAAAGTACCGAACTATTTTGGTTTTGAACGCATAAAATTTAATTTGAGAATATCAGCGACATCCTAGACAGTCTATGTACGTATATTCTCTCTATAACAGAATTGAACACGATACTATTGTTGTGAAATAAAACGAGTATATTATCTTGTGTATTATTATATAAATTTAACCCTAGAATAAGGTCCAGAATTCATTGCTTTAAATCCTGCTTCAGAGAATCATGTACCTACCACCTTACACTGACCCCGATTTTGCACTTTCTAAAAAGAACTTTCCAAACTTTGTTACGAGAATGGCTTGAAAAACTATTGCTTACTTTTAGAAATATTGTACCCAAAATAAGTGGGTATACAATTATAGGACGTTGATGAACCAATTACTAACTGTACGCATTTAATTTAGATATTTTTATACAATATGCTTAAATGAGGTTAGTTTTTTCCCCACGATTTCTTGATATCACATGGAAACAAAACATCTACTTTTCCATTTAGAAAAAATCCAATATCCTCTTGGTGAGATAAGAATGGATGGGACTTTATGGAACGGATGTATGTAGGTACTATCTCTGTTGACATAAAATTCTATACATGATATGATTGTAATAAAATGCTATGGTTTGTTATGGAGGCACTAAGGCAGACCCGTCTCCAGATTTTTATCAGAGGTTGGGCAAATGTGTTACTTTTTACGATTTGGGTTAGTAATCAACGTTGTTTGCATTATCAATTGATTTTTCACTTTCTTTAAAATATTCGGTTCTTTAGTTCTGAAAAAAATTAAATTACTTTTAAGCTTAAATGTTAAAAAAATAAATACCCAAAACGACATTTTTTCATAGCGTTCCTAATTTATTATGGTGACAAAATTCATCGGTGACCCTTGGATCATTTCAAGACGCGATTAATAATTTCAAACTACAAATTAATGTGTTGCAAAGATAAATTTTTATGTGGAATTTTTTAAACTATTCTCCCATCTAAAAAAAACCTTGGCAGTCTCAGGGGAACATTATTAATGTAAATAAAATGGATACGGTTTACATAGTTCTCATGAGCCCTCAAGCCATGGGCCCATTGTACTCCCATTTTACTTCATGTCTTTGACGGTAGCCTCATGCCTTTGGTAATGTTCATCAAAGTTGTCATTGTATTCGGCAGTGTCTCCTGGTTCCACAACGTATCATCCAGAAGTATCTATAGTATTTGCATCGAAGTTTGCAATCATATTTGCATCGTATGTAAATTACTGAAGTCTCTTCATCCTCCTCATATTTCCTGTATCTATTGGTGTTTCCCACTCGCAACAGATGTGGGAGTGGAAAAGTTAGTTAGTTCCTATAAGTTCCAACAGTTAGTTTATGTCTACATTTAGTAGTTGCCTGGTTCATTTAGGATCTGGTCCGTTTATTCGAATTTTGGATTGTCTCTCTGGGAAATGTGATGGCATAATATAAATTCTTTAAAAATTTGGCTTCCTTGAGAAAAAAATACATCAAATCACTTGTTTTCTGTTCTCATATAATTATTCATAACAAAACAACACAACAATTCATTTGCGAAAGACTTTGACTCTTGAAATAAATAAAAAAAAACTCAAATCTAAAATTGAAGTATTGTTATTGGTTTAGGCGTTTGACCCTTTTGCAAGTCGAATGTGTGATTTTTACCCCTTTTCTTGGTCATTTATTAATCAAATAACGCATTGTACCTTATTTTCTTAAAAGATTTTTGTTTGGCAAAAACTTTTTTTTTTCAATTATTGACTTGTATATGATTACTCCCGTTGATAATTCAACGTATTAAAATATATTACATACACTATTCTTCAAATAAGGTTATTCGTGAAATGGTGGGGGTAAATTGTAACAAATTAAGTTTTTCAGATTTAAAATACGGTGCACTGGAATAACAAAAATTAATTGATTCATTTTCGTTCCACATCATTCTCTTCTCAATCCTTAATTAAGTTTCACAATAATCTTTTATTTAATTTTCTATCTTTTAAGGCTTTTTTACCAGGCTAAAGTGTGAGACTTGTGTTCTGTGGTATAGAATAATAAACAAATTAAGTTTTTTTGAACGAGGTAACCGGTATAGTAAGATAAAATAATAAACCTGTCAATTCTTTACACTTAAAGATGTAATCTTCTAACAAAAGAATGACTGAAATGTCGAAAGCCATACGTATTGCATTATCAATTAAATTTTATTTTATTTTATTTGTTTTAATTTAATTCAATTTCAGTTCAATTTGCTTAAATTATTTAAATTGCTTAAATTTGCTTTAATCTTAATATTTCTCTACTTTAAAAACGATTTGAAATTTTAATTTTGTTATGTGTTTTAAATTAATAAATTGAATTGAATCAATTGACGCAATTTTAACAGTAATTCAAACAGAACATATGATTTACTAAGAAAGACCAAAACCACACCCCTGAATTTATTTTTACTGCAATAAAATTTTTCGACCACATTCAAGATGTACATACTCGTACCTAAGAAATAATGTTTGGGTTTGCAGTCTTGTTTGAAGGAAAACCTTTATCGGTTTGCAGTCTATAATGTTCTATTTTCCATCGAAAACCAGTATTCGTGTTACACGTAGATGTGTAAATGTATTTGATACATTAATTATATCCAACGAACAAAACGTGAAAAGCCATCTACTGTGTTAATATTTAAAACATAATTTGTTACCACCCATACAATTTGGCCCCTTGCAAACAAAACAACTTTCCTTCCTTTCTTACAAAAGCGAAGAAAATATGGTCCGATCTTTACATTCAGCTTTTACTTCCAGATTTATGGTCCATGTCGCTTTTGAAGAGCCAGAATTTATCTTTAATTTTGGATGTTATATAAGTTAGGAAATGTTGAAGCGGGGATCTCATGAGGGGAGATCTTTGCCTATTTTACACGCAGAAAATATTATTTCGGAGAAAGGCTACTTAATATTGTTTACATTGTTCATTGTTTGCTCGCCGAAGGGCTATTGTTGACAGAGAGTAAATTTTTAAGTGGGAATGCTTACTCAAAGTTAAGTGTGCTGACACGTTTATTATATCATCCACACGTTACGTTCTTAAATTTTTGACTACGTAGCGACATTTTTTACGTAGTTCATTTTTAATACAATTTTTTATGAAGTGTCCACATCGTGCAGTAGTCTTAATTTACCCTGACCAAAACAAAGCCAAACTTAACATAGACGTAGCAACTACGGAACATATAAATGGGAGTGTTTTTAGCGAAAGAGAAGATGTTGAAGAATTTGATACCTTATTTTTTATCTATGTTTCACAAAAGTCTCGTATGAATACCAGGAACTGACAGAATAGTAGAAGAAGAGTTAAGAACAGGAAAGAACTGAGTTAAAGAAAGCAACAGGATAAAGGACGTTCTTCGTAGTATCTGACTATTCCAATAATTTAACTTTAAACATAGCTCAAAGCTACTTCTAAAAAAGCATTTCGGCATTGAATTGTTGTAATTATTTTATTTGGGAGCACTTAAGTATATTTTAGCTTGCGTTATCGTCATAAAAAACGCTTTGACCGTTTGGCTATTATGTCATGGTATGATTGTGGAAAAAATTGCAATGTTCCTGACTTATAAACTTGTAACATACTCTTTTCAAAACCGTTACCGCAAATATTATCGGTGACAATTGTTTCATTTAGAGCCTGACCATCTACAGGAATTTAAAAAAAAAAAAGTATTTTTTATTAAAGTATGTGTATGCATTGATATTTTAGGAAATCAGTGGGTTGTCCCCACTATTCTTAAATTGTTTGGCTTTGTG
This sequence comes from Glyphotaelius pellucidus, assembly GCA_936435175.1. Classification (NCBI taxonomy): domain Eukaryota; kingdom Metazoa; phylum Arthropoda; class Insecta; order Trichoptera; family Limnephilidae; genus Glyphotaelius; species Glyphotaelius pellucidus. Next base: position 29,131,817 of record OW386547.1, read on the forward strand.
TGAAGATACCCCGATACTCAGAAACAACTTACATTTTGGTTAGGTTTAAAGGTTTGTGATTTAAAAGTTTTTGCTTTGGTTGGGGAAAAGATTATTATTTTGTAAGTTAATTTGTATTAAAATTACAATAAATTCTTCTTCAATAGTTTGGGGTCAATGTGTAAAACTATAATATCATAAAAGTTTTTTAAATATTTATGCTTGTCTACTAAATCAATTCTGAAAATTAACATTCTGAAGGCCTTTGATTACTCTTCAAAAGTTTGGAATGGCAGTGAATCAAATTCGAAGATCCTTGTGTATTTAAGCAAGTGCGGTTTTCTTAAAATATTACGTTTAAGTTATTGGATCAAGTTTAACATTTCAGAATATCGAAATTATGATTAACTATTGTCCATTGTTTGATAATCGTCTTGTGTTTGGCCCCGAGGAAAGTTATTTTCAATTATTATTATTTTATAAAAAAAAAAAACGATCGCTTCGCAATTTTATGGGGACCTAGTGAGGGGTATGATGAGTGGGTAGGAATCCAAGGGTCAGTGTATTCAGAAGTGAAGGACACATGAATACCCTTCAACTGCGGTGCAAGGCGATGAGTCGAGGGATTCTGGCTGGAGAGGTTAAAAGACCTTATCAAGCAGTCTATTTCGATCCGGCCCGCTACGCTTGCTACGGCAAAAATATCAGCTGCCAAGACCTTAAAAAACCTCACCTCCTGAACCCGGACATCCCTGCTAAGTCATTAAACGTAGCGAACCACTTGGGGCGACCTATGGCAGAGGTTTTGATTATCCAATAAATGGTTCCCGGAATGGCAATACCCTTGCACCAATGTAAGAAAAGGTGTAAGAAAGAAGAAAAAGGATGGCAATCATGCGAAGATTATTACACTACGATGGATTTGAAGAAACGGTTTCCACAATTACTCGAAATACTGAAGACTTTAAACACTCTACATTTTTTCATAGAATAGGATGAATGTGACATATTGACGCTCTTTTTAGGGGCTTTTACATGTTGATAGTATGAATTATACAGTATTTATTATGCATAACTGAACTAATTCAGTAACAACATTTTGTATTTGTTTAGTGACAAATTGAAGATGTCTACTGAATTGGTATAATTATTTCCCTCCTATTCTGGGCACAGAGGATTTCATATGGTAGTTGGTCCCAGAATTTTTGAATTGAAATAAATCCCGACCCCTTTACATTATATGTGTTTTGTGTAGATAAATGTGACATTAATATTACAAAAAACTAGAACTACATAAACTTTTGCAACTATTACTATATAAAAGTAACTGGCCACTGGCTAGAATCACTTCCTTTTGAAATGTCGTGAGAAATTTTCACTGGGGAAGAGAATGAAAACAGCATAACCTTCACTTAGTCAAAATTTCTATAATAATTATCCTCCTTGTATAATTTTAAATAGAGACTTTTATAATTTTGGTTTATTTTTGAATTGAAACTTCTATAGCCCCGTTACTGATTCTAAGTTTGCATGAAACGGAAGTGCGTTACAAAAATTTAATAATTCCTACTATAATATATATTCTAATATAATACAGTAAATCCTCGCTACCACGCAAGCCTGCATAATCCAGCGGCATAAGGCGCGTAACGAAAGAAGTGGCCAGACATTCTTTAGCGGTGACCTGGGTTCAAATCCAATAAAATGCAATGAAAATATTTTTTTTTTATTTTTGCAAAATCAATATCCAATCTTCAAACCACACCAAAATGAACAGGCGAAAGAAAACGACATCTAGCGACTCCGAAGAAGAAACCATAAATATTTATATGATGACAAAATGTATAGGAAAAGGTGCAATGGAATTCGATGAAAAAATATGGAGAAAATCATCCTTCACTAACTAACTAACCACCAGCAACCTGGGTTCGAATCCTATAAAATCAAAAAAAAAGTTTTAATTTTTGCAAAATCAATATCCAATCTTCAAACCACTCCAAAATGAACAGGCAAAGAAAACCCCTGAGAAAAAAACACAAATACTACAATAATATGATGACCAAATGTATAGGAAAAGGTGCAGTGGAATTCGACGACTAAAAAATTCGGAAAAAATTATTCTTCACTTACTAACTAACCAACTAACTAACTAAGCATCAAGCCGTTTCCTCGCAAGAGTAGACAGAGAGGACAGACAACCAAACAACTCGGTTTTGGCACACACCCCTTACCTCGTTCACATTCATACATCATCTCACACATGCTCTTCTATTATTCTGACATTTGACGTGGCCCGAATCAACTGTCTGATTCGTCATGAATCCTTCACATTGATAAAGAAAGTGCTTCGTGGTCTCCCCACGCTTGTCTATTTTAGTTTTCTGAAGGTTTCACTTTTACCGCGTGTGAATTTGCACACTCTGATTTTTTTATTCGCCCAAACCCTTGAAACACAATACAATCTACCTTAAAAAATTAAAGGTTAGTAATAAAACAGATTTTTTTAAACATATTCTAAGCCGTAAATAATATTTCTTGATTTTACAGCTGAAAAAACGGAGGCCACGTTCGTTGATGAATTGTGCATTTTTTAAATACAATTTACTATGACATAATAAATTATTCACGAAAATACACAACCTATGTTGTAAGGGATTATTCAAATTAATATTCCTTCCTCTTCCTACCCATACCTGTGGCATGAAAACTGTTGTCATAAGTTCAGTGCCGTGACAAACTTCAAACAGTTGACAACCGTACTGGGAGATCATTTTCTATTGTTCAATTTTTGTGAAGTGTTCAATTGAAACATATCTAAATATATTGAGCACTTAGAATCGGTGGAGAGTGGTTAGAATAATTTGCAACAAAATTGATGAATAAATGGCATTAACCCGGCGAGATGGGGGTGGAAAATTGTTACACGGAGGTGGGGACCGGGTAATTGTTACCGGAATAGACAATGTCACATATTTCAGTATCTATTTAAGGAAATGAATATTATTCATTGTTACAAGCACTATGTTACTGTTATCAATGTAATAAAACACTAAAAAAATCTTAGAAATAAACTTTCAATCATAGGGCTTTGAAACTTAATTTCAACAAAAATCCACAAATTTTGGCTTCTCTAGCAAAATCAAAGTTAAATATAACAATTACCAGTCTTCAATATACTTAAATAAACAATTACGGTAGCAGTCGAAAAGACTAATTATTATAATTGTATTATAAACAGTCTAAATAACCTTGGTGCAAAATTGTTACACAGAATACGGGCATGGGTAATAATTACCTTTTTCAAGTTTTGGCACGTGTAGCTCACAATGCGGCTAGTGCCCGACTGATTTCTCGCCAGAAATTTTTCCTTTGCCCTCAATAACTCCAGCTACTGAGAAAATCGGCAACGTTGCATAAATAGTTTTAAAATTACAGGCAAACTTAAAGGCGCAGGTAATCTTGACCCAGCCCCTATCTCGACGGGTTAAAATGATAACACGCGTGGGATAACTGAGACACCCTTTGCGGTAATACAAGTTTTGTTTTGTGTCTTGACAGTACAAAGGCTTAGTAGGCTTTTAAGCTTCATTGGTCACACAGAAGGCGGTGACCACATGATCATGATGAAATAGCTACAATTCATACGACTTCTTCTTATTTTATTGTTAATAATAACAGCTTATGCGATATGGCTTTAAGGGAGATGAATATATATAACATGTGTTTGTTTGGGTAACATTTGCTATTCAAGCTCGTTTCTAATATCGTGGTTTTATTGTTGAAAATATTTCTTTATTCCCGGAAAAAATGAGAAGGAACGTGGACAACGTTTTACGATTGTGATTTGTCTACGTGATCAAAGGACACATTTAAAAGGTCAGCTAGAAAAAGCCATAACCACAACTTTGTGCTTTGTGATTGCGTAAAACTTTTAGAAATAATATGATTTTATTGTCTAAAACGTGCAGAAAAATCTTTATTTCACTTCAAACGTTTCAATTAATTTGTTGGAATTAGCTATTTTTTATGAAATTTCCACAGAAGAAGAAATAATAAAAATAATGTAAGCGGGAATGTTATTTGTTTTTGTTTGTTTTTTTTCTAATATTTTTTTTTAAGGAAAAAACACAGACACAAATGGTAATTAGCGAGCTCTATAAAACTTAATCAGAGATTCACCTGTACTCTAATTATTTCTCACGGATTGACGAATTTAAAATATTTTTCATGAACCTAAAAATCTGAAAAAACCCAACTGCTTGAAGCCTCTGAGACCATAAAATACCCAATATTATTTTTTTTATTTAATGGCAACATAAAATAAAGTAAAATTACAAAATAAGTAAAAATACAAAGTAAAGTGGTTTGTCCACAGTCCTCTTCACTAGGTATTCTTGTTCCGAGGCGGACTGTATGTTGTTGTGTGGGTGTTGATCTTGATTTTCTCATCTTCTAGCGACCGTTACATAATAATATATTATTTCATTGAACAGTTTCGCATAAAAGTCATATTTTCACGGTCCAGGAAATTTTTGGATCGTAAAATAAAAGAAACGTCGGGAAAACGTTTTATGCGTAACTCTGATTCAACATACTATTCATTCCTAATGCAAATCACCTTTTCACTCACAACTAAGAGTCGGATTTCAATGTTTCACTGGAAACAAAACTACGTACATGATTTGCGGAAGGACTCTTTGACGTCATGTAGTCCTTTGTGTGGCCTGTTGTTTCAGTTGTACGCCCCGCAAGATTAACCAAATAATACGCAAGACTTGTAATAACCCTTTAATCAGTAGCTTTCCATTCGCTACTAATGTTTTTGTGTTATGGGATTAGGGTATAAATGAAGCCGACGTGAACATAATATATAGTAATATACAACATGTCTCAGCCGAAGCTAAAAGATAATTTGCCACACTATGAGGTCACGGATAAAAAGAAATTGAAGGTTATATTGTGTGTGTGAGGACATGTGGGTGAAAGAAAATTTTACAAACGGTTTCAAAATTTTTCCTTGTTTCTTTTGCAAATTAATCGCATAAGATTCCAAATCAAAATGAACATGGTACGAGAGTTGTTGAAAAGTATGTAAAGTGAATTTTCTCAAACGTGGGAAGTGCGATGCCGTATGAGGTTTTCAATTTTTTATTCCAATAAAAACATTACAAGCGAATTTATTCATCAGATACGTTTTTAGATACCACTAATAATTACATAATTACACATCTGCCCTGATGATGGAAACTGTAACGTTGTCCGAAACGTTGGCTAAAGAAATACCCCAATCCAAAAACAAATAACGAGAATATATTCATTGTTGTTGTAATGCTTTCAAATATTGATTTCTTTACTTGCAAAACGTATTGTCTAATCTTTATAATTTTATTTTGATGAAAAATAGTTTTAGAGGTTTACATCTTAATCTCTGCAAAATAACCGTACGGAATCAAAGAACTAACTTACCTTTGTATTAAATATATGTATTTTCCTTGGCATCACAAAACTTTTATAGTTTTCCGAAGCACGTACATATGTAGGTAGGTACAAATAGTACAAAAGGAACTCTTTTGAAATTTTTATGAAATCGATGGTTTGTCTTTTTGTATTCAATTTTAAATTCGTTTACGTTTACGTTTCTGAATTCATTTTGGTATTCTTTTGTTGCAGATATTCGTTTCCAACCATTTCAACGAGTTCCCTGCAAATCGACTACGGGGTACAGACCCTACCCATTACTACCTACTAGTAGCAGCCCAGCCAGCATGAAGTAAGTTAATTTAATGAAAAACAAATACCTTTGTAATATAAACAAATAATTTTGAAATTTTAACATTAGAGTTAAGGAACATCTAAGATGTTTAAATAATAATAATTATTCAGAATTTGCAAACCACATTTTGGAAACAGGTCATTCTTTTGATATTAATAAAGGTTTAAAAATTTTACACACTAACACAACGGGTATACAATTAGATAATTTAGAAATTTTAGAAATTAGAAAAAGTGTTAATAGTAAATTAAATATTATAAATAACCAAACGTTTTTTAAAAATAGCCATCTTTTAAATTTATTTTCGTATTAATACTTATATTTATAATAATTTATTTTGTTATTTAGACTTCTTGTTTTCCTTTTAAAAGATTTTTTATTATGTTAATGTAATTTTTTACCCATTCTAAAATAATTTTTATATTTTATTTTATATAATTGTTTTTTATGATATATTTTAGGTAATTAATCACCTCTCCTTTCTAATATTTTGTCTATGTTCTAATTAGTCTATACTTGTTTGTCTTTTGTTATTTATTATTGACTTATTATCCTGACGAAGAAAACATAGTTTTCGAAACATGTTGATATTGTTAATAAAATAGTGGTGTTATACAAAGGTATTTGTTTTTCATTAAATTAATGATGACACCCCAAAGTAAATATGCCTATTTTGAAGAAAAAATGAAGTAAGTTAGTTTAGAACAGAACTGGAGGTTTCCAATTAAAAAGGCCACCGTAGGCCCCTGGTGTTTATTTTCTGTAAAATTACATTTTTATTCGGGAGCCTAACGCCCGCCATCCCATTTAAAATTTAAGAGGTTATTTATTAAAAGTTTCCGGGAAGAGGGAGCAAGAAGAGAATGAGTCCCAAAGCATGAAACTTTATCATGGACCTTCCAATTAAATGTAGAATAATTAAGGATAAAGCAAGATAACAAAAAAAAAATATTTTTTCGGACACCTGAGTCTTTTGCTTCCTTCGTTCGAATTTGGTAGGTGTGCTGATTTTTTAAACCAATTTTCAAGTTTACATTATATTACTGTTTTAATGATTTTAAATAATTATGAAATGCGACATTACAGAAATAATAAAATATTTATTCTGTTCAAACATTTACTTTGACATAACAATCTTAGTCGATCAAATATCTTTTGAAATCTAGAGATTCATGAAATTTCATTAATTTTCTGATTTTTCTTCGATTATCTTTTTATTGCTTTTTGATTAATTAGAGATATATATTTATCGCTTTCTTCTTTTGTTATTAAATTGACTATTAATTATAACTAAATACTTTAAAATTAAGTAACAATGATGTGTGCCTTTATCTAATGGGGTAATAATTCTTCCTTGCAAAGGTCCCTATTTTAAGGTTCTATCATAATTTAATTAAATGAAATAAAACAATGACTAAATAAAACTTTACTTACCAGTTGTATTTTATATCCTGGAGATGCTTGTGTTAAGCGAGACCGGTCGGTATTATAAAAATTAAATCTTGTTATAAACAAAGTTTTTGTTTTATTTCAATTAATATTATGTCAAACCACAAAGTGACTGCTTTCTACCTGCTAATATTATTTTATTATTAATAATAGAGAGTTAAAAGAATAAACATGATAGTTCCTTTTCAACTATTTTTATTTATTTTAACTAATCTATTATTTAATCTTTAAGAACAGTTCATTATAAACAAGTTCTCCTACGTAATTATTATTACGCGTGACAGCTGTTTCGCCCTCTGAAAGCATTATCGAACTGTGGCTGTACCACTTACAGACCATGTATTTATATCATTTCTAGGCAGGTACTTATGGTGAAAAAATGAATTGCTTTTTAATATTTCTATTTTTGAAACTGATAATTCATGGTGGAATTCCATTATAATATATTATAATAAAAACAAATATAAAACTTTTTTCCACTTTAAGTTTAATGACCGTAACCGGTTTCAGCTCGCTAGAGCCATCTTCAGACTGGTACAAAATATTCTTAATCTACGGTTTATATACATAACATTTGAGGGAGGGGAAGCGGGGTGGTCTTAAGGGTTTTAATCAATTATACTAATTACATTTGTTACTAAGTAGTTTTAGACTGTTGAATTTCTAAATATTTTGGTTATTCCAGTGAGTTAATTACCTTGGGTTTGTAGCTCACTTCAATATTGTTTAGGAAAAACCTTACAAGTGGTATGAATTATTAAAGACCTAATTTTATTGTCAAATCGTTATTACATTTATGATGCATGGGATTTTTTAATAGCTTTTTGAAGGGATGCATGTTTACATTGGAGTAGGAATGGTCATTTTATTAGCTAAATACATATTTTAATTTCGAAATTATTATGAAAATTACAATGGGTACAAAAGTGGAGACTTAGCAAATGACTCTAATTGTTTATTCATTACAAATTTATGGTCTATTTTTTTAGTTAAGCGGGAAATTTCTAAAGATTCTAGTCTATCTAGCTTATGGCCTTTATTACAAGTGTGGAGGACTTTAATATCTCTGTCTTTATCAAACGAGTGATTGTTTTCTAGTAAATGTAATGCTACATTTGATAATTCGCCTTTGTCATTTACCCAGTTTGTAAAGTGTTCTTTGATTCTGGTTTTGAATGACCTTCCAGTTTGGCCTATGTAATATGACGGGCAGTTGGCGCAGTTCACTTGGTAAACTCCCGAGTTTTCAAGTTTTTCTCTCTTGTCTTTATTGTTGATTAAAATTCTTCCCAGAGAATTCACATTATAAAAAGCTGTTTTGAATTTATCATTATTAGTTAATCTGGATATTTTTGTCGATATTTCGCCAATATAAGGGATTTTAATCCATTGTTTAGGGATATCATTTTCATTTTTATTTTCAAGGCCTTGTGAAATAATTGCTAATGTAAGCTTTTTATCTTTTTTCTTCAATAAACTGTCAATAGTTTCGCTCTTGTATCCATTGTTCTTTGCTATAGTTTTAATAATATTTAATTCATTTGTATAATTTATATAATTCAAAGGCACATGTAGAAGTCTGTGAATGAGTGAATAAAATACCGATAGTTTATGTGAAATGTGGTGTCTAGATGTGTTGTGTATGATGTTATCACTATATGTAGGCTTTCTATAAATTGAAAATTCTAATTTTTTGTTGATGATTTCAATACTTATGTCGAGAAAATTAATTTTGTTTCCCCCCATTTCCATTGTAAACTGGATTGATTTATTAATGTTATTAATTTCTTTTAGAAAAATATCCAATTGTCTGTGTGTTCCTGTCCAGATAATTAAAATGTCATCTACGTATCTACGATAGAATGTAACTTTTTTAAATGATTTTAATTTTTCAATCGATTCTTCGATGTAATCCATGAAGAATTCTGCTAACACCGGTGAAATCGGACTCCCCATGGCTACACCATTAGATTGAATATAATAGTTGTTATTGAATCTAAAGAAATTTTGTTCTATACATGTATTAAGCAGTCTTGTTATTTCTTTACGTTTTATCAAATTAATGTTTATTTTTTCCATGTAATTATTAATGATTATCTTTAATTCGTTTACTGGTATATTGGAGAATAAGCTCACAACATCAAATGAGACTAGGGTAGCATTATTAGGTACTGTGATGTCTTTAATGAGGTCTATAAGTTGAAGGGAGTTTATTATTCCGTATTTAGGTTTAAAATTAAGAGTGTTTTTTATGATTTTATTTCCAAATTTTGCTAGTTTATAGGCAGGAGCTGAATTATATGACACTACTGGTCTTACTGGCATGTTATTTTTTGAATTGCTTTTATTTTAATTACCTTCGCCCTTAGTAATTTCTAAGTAAAACAACTGAAAATATTAATGGTTCCTGTTAAAGCTGTCTAGAAATGACAAATACATCGTCTGCTAGTGGTACAACCACAGTTTGATAATACCTTTAGAGGGCAAAACTGCTATCACTCGTAATAATAATTACATAGCAGAACTTGTTTATAATAAAATAAATATATATAGATTAAATCTTTTCAACTCATTTTCCGTTTTTTTTTCTTCTTTTATCTGCCTGTTTTTGGTTGTGTATAATAATTTAATAATAGTAATAATTGTAATATTTGTAATAATTGTAAATCTGATCGTTTTAATAAGCCTTAGAAAACCTAATACAGAATTATATTAGAAGTGCCTTCCAGACAAATTTGAATGGAAACAAGTCAGTGTTGATTTGAATGGAAACAAATAACCCAGCGTTTCGTCTCACTTACACTCGCCTGACATTGAAGACCTCCATTCCGTTTGAACTTCGTAAATACATTTTGTATTGGAAATTTCAAAATTCCAGTCAAATTTTCTCGATCCTAACGCCTTGCGTAGCAGTGGGGGGATGGATTGACGTGTCATTCCTGGATACACTGACCCTCAGATTCCTACCTTTTTCCTTGCTAGAACTTCTTCTCGTTCGTCCTTTTACAAGACCCTTCAAACATCATCTCCAAAGATGACACAAATTATCCGCTGTGTGGAATAATGTTAAAAAAAAATTAAGCCTTTTAGAAAAATATTTGGATAACCAAACATATCCACAAGTCACTCATTTTATTCTTTATTCTATGCAATAAAAAACCATCACAATTATTAAAAAAATAATTTTTTTTTTTCTTTTCATAATTGTTACCAACTTACAAATATTGGCACTGTCTTACAAAAGTGGTTTTTCTTTTTATTTTGTTCACAGATTTTCTTAATTTAATTGTTTTGTTGGAAACAAGGTTTGCATCTTAGCTTGTAATATATTTTACTTATTATTTACTTACCATTAAACATTTTCAATGTACCTCTTAAGTTAAGATATTTACATATATATCAAATTTAAATATATTTTTTCATTGTTGCAATATTGTAATATTTAAATATACAAGCTCACTTGAGCTTTATTTTCATTTTGTTGCTATACCTTATCCATGTTATTATGTAAAATAAATAAATAAACGGAATATGACGAAATTCTAAAAAAAAGTTGGACTGCTTCTGACATTTTAATTTTTATAGACCAGCAAGTTAAAGTTTGTATGGTTTTTCTTATTATATTGATAAACGGATTTTAAAAACCATAAAACAACAATTGAAAAGGTCCCTCAAGTCGACGGATCTTGATAAATTATTTGTAAAGTTGATTGGAGTCCTTAAGGTGGGTGAGTTTGTGTATTTGGAAAGTATGTTTACGAGAGATGGAAAGACTGATAGAGATATCGAAAGAAGGTTAAATGCCGGTAACTCCATTAATTGAGGACTGAACGCTGTTGGCGCCAACAAAAAACTGTCAAAAGAAGCGAAGCTAGACGTCCATAATGGAGTGCTGGTACCTACCCTGATGTATGGAAGTGAGGCATGGAATTGACAAAAAAAAGGATGAAAGTAGACTGAAAGCTGTAGAAATGAGATCCCTGAGACGTATGTGTGGTAAAACCATGTATGATCGTGTGAGAAATGTTGAGATCCGTAAAAAATGCAAGGCTGATGTAAGCGTAATGAATAACATTAAGAAAGGAACGCTCAGATGGTAGGTGCTTATTTTTCTAAACTCGTTTTTGTTGTAATATTTGTTAATTTTCAATTTGTCCTGTCGAAGAAATCATGGGTTTTGAAACATGTTGATAAATTTTATTAAATACTAGCTGCCCTTGCCACGCGTTGCTGTAGCTAACGAAACACAACGCCATATATTGAATGGTTACCCAACATTTTATCTCACACCGCCATCAGTCAATTTGCATAAAATCATAAACCTTATCCTTCCTCATGAATAACTATATCTATTGGGGAAAATCGGTTCAGTAGTTTTTTAGTTTATTACGAAAACCTTAATTTATAATATGTAGAGATGTGGTGTGCACAAAGTCACATCATTTCACATTCATTTTGTTAGCGTCAACGGGCGTGCTGATGCTATCGGCAGGGTTGGAGAAAGCTCCCACATATTTAATACAATTAGTTGCTGTATCTGCCCCAAATAAAAACTAGCTCAGGATTCGGTGCAAGCAGGATTTCTCGTAACCTCAAGGCTAGTGCTTGTGGTTCGGAACTTCACGCTTCTCCATTCTCCCAGGGCCTCCCTCGTCAAGCAAAACACGGTAGGTTATCACATAAACAGTTTATTCAATTCTAGGAGACACAATAATACATAAAAGGAACGATCCTAGCTGAAAGTTAGTTTGAATGTCCGTCTCTACTCTCTATCACGCGTGGCTAGGGCTAATACATTTAATTGCACACAAAGGGTAACATGGTAATTGACTCACGTTTGGTTTATGGGCCAACAGCGGCTTTACGCGCTTGTTGGCTCAGTCTCCGCAGCGTCCATGCGTGGACCGGAAGTGCACAAACGGCGAAACTGAACTTGTGTCGCCCATGTTCGCGCGAAACGTGGGCCCTGGAAGCTCGCTTGCTGAAGACTGCCGGGCTGCCGCTCGAGAGTTGGTCTGGCGGCGGCTCGGTTTGTCGCTCGCGGGAGGGGGTAATGCGCGCGCCTCTATATTGGCGCCTTATTCTCCAGTCCGTGGAGAAGTCTATTCTCGAATCCCGCCACGTGACAATTTGTAACGTAACACTTCCCCCCTCGCCGCAATAAAAGCGACGTGGTAATGGAGCTGTAGGACTAATAAATCCTCTTACCTTTTCAGCACTTGTGCCAAAAACATTTAAGAGAAACGAGGAGAGAGAGAGAGAGAGAGATTCCTAGCTGGAGAATAGTTATGAACAGAACACAAAAGAGAAGATACATGGTGTAACAAGGAATTGTCAATAAATGTATATAAAGGCAGTGGCATACATAAATACAGTTGCAAAGAACAAGGATCTGTTGAAGAAAGGTACAAGGGTTATGCAGTGATAGAAAAAAAAACTCTAAAATTGTATCATTGGTCTGTGAGCTAATGTTTGCGAACGTGGTTTGCGTAGGATGTCTGGGGTGGTTGAACGTTTCACTGAAGTTACAAGGTTACTTTGTCACAGTAACCTGGCCCATTTGAGATTACACTCAAGGGACACTAGGGCCTTTAAGAAATTACGAGGAAGAGAACACATGATGAGGCTTCTAGGTGGTGTGGAGAGTTCTACCTGTCACAGAGGTCGAAAGGGTAACTGCTTCCGGATCCTGTGGGTGAGCCAGTACGAAACCATTGAAGTACTGGAGAGTGGAATCGCAATTGGTGGCTGGTACACTGGCTTTTGTATGTAGTGGGATTGTTTTGTGAACAATCGTTGGTATTGTCACTTGCGCAAGGGCACAGGAGCATCAGCACAATGGCAGTAGGGCATTTGCATTATGCAGCAGGAACATTTGCATAATGGCAGCAGAAACATTTGCACAAGGGCAACAGGAACATTTGTATTATGCAGCAGGAATATTTGCATAATGGCAGCAGAGCATTTGCATTATGCAGCAGGAACATTTGCATAATGGCAGCAGAGCATTTGCATTATGCAGCAGGAACATTTGCATAATGGCAGCAGAGCATTTGCATTATGCAGCAGGAACATTTGCATAATGGCAGCAGAGCATTTGCACAAGGGCAACAGGAACATTTGTATTATGCAGCAGGAATATTTGCATAATGGCAGCAGAGCATTTGCATTATGCAGCAGGAACATTTGCATAATGGCAGCAGAGCATTTGCATTATGCAGCAGGAACATTTGCATAATGGCAGCAGGAACAGGAACCAACCTAGAGCTGGCGTGCTCGGGTTTGTTTTGAGTGTCGGTTCTTTGTGGTGATACAATTCGCAACTACACGCACGACTCACACTAGGTTATGTTAGATGCGGTCGGGTGCTTTTGGTACGCAGGGATTGAAGGCAAGGGACCTCCGTGACGGTAGCGAGGGCAGCATGAAGAGGCGCAGATGTAGATAGGGTGCAGAGCTGCTGGTTTTTTTTTTAAAATCCGGCAAAAATTATTATTAGAACAAAATTCTTGAAGTTTACCTGCCTAGTAGACCAATGATGAAAAAAGTTTGGAGAGAAACAAGTGTGCATGTTGAGAAAAAGTTGGATTTGTTTGGCGTGTAGAGAGAGAGACGGAGAGAGAGCTAACTAAATGTGGCTAATTCCTAATACATGTTACAAAGGTACGTATTCAAGGACAGGTTCTGTGTAACCCCTTTTGGTTTTTTTTTCTTTACCAAATACATTTCCAAGAATACGTGGTTGAGGGATTGTACGTATAACAAAATTCCCCATTCGAAAGAAGTTGGTCTTCCATGACCTATGCTCACGTCTATACGGTAGCATTTTTTCTACTTTCGAAAAACAAAACATTGCGTACAAGATTAGTTATAACAAAGTGGGAAAGGAGTAGGAAGTTGAAAGGATCCGCGTATGAAGATTGTCCCATTTGACAAACGAAACGCCAAGTGCGTAACGCATATATCCCCATTCACGGATAATTTCGAGGAAGGGGGAGGGTGATAATTGGGAACATTTGAACGAAGAAAACTGCTGGGGACTCGGCTATTTCCGAAATTCGACCTCTGGGTGGAGGTGAAACAAGGTCTACAGCAGTCATCCTGGCACATTACAATAATGACAACTGGGAAAGGAGTAGGAAGTTGAAAGGATCCGCGTATGAAGATTGTCCCATTTGACAAACGAAACGCCAAGTGCGTAACGCATATATCCCCATTCACGGATAATTTCGAGGAAGGGGAGGGGTGATAGTTGGGAACATTTGAACGAAGAAAACTGCTGGGGACTCGGCTATTTCCGAAATTCGACCTCTGGGTGGAGGTGAAACAAGGTCTACAGCAGTCATCCTGGCACATTACAATAATATTTGGTAGTGTTGGACAAAAGAATACACTGACATAAAAGTCTAATCCTCTACGTGTATTGGGCAGAAGATTAGGGGTCGTTTTATTCTCCTACTTGTTTGCGAGAAATGACAGACCCTTGCTCAAATCTCACAAACCTGGGGATTTTCTTTGTTCGTCTCCCAGACAACGAGTTAGGTATTTTTGTGTCCATCAACTTAACTCCCACGACACGATGCCCCATAATCATGAGTGAAGCGTATGATTAGTCCTTTTGAGATAGTAGATAGTTCCTGGGTTCTTGTGACAGGAAGTCCACGGGCATATTAATGATTACAAAAAAGGGGTGTGGACTACATTGAGTAGTTCACACATAAAGGTTTGATATTATTTCGTTCGCACGATTCATGGTGAGTATTATAACGTCTTCACGTATAGCGTACAAGATTGCAAAATCAAAAGATTTGCAAGTAAGTTTTATAACGTCTTCACGGATAACAATGAACGAATTACAACTGGGTTGCCCAGTATTGAAGGGAGGTGCAAAAGACTAGGTATTTATGACATTTCTGGCAAAAACCCACAGAGTAATTATAACGGGCTCCCCGTATCGCATTTAGTAGATATTCTGAGATTCCCATCTATGACGGCAGATTTTATAAGGTTCCCACCTATGATGGCAACAAAGGTTAACGTTCATATAAAGGTACCTATTCAATACAGACGGCGAGACATACTGATGTACTTAGTACAACAATACCGTGGCATAATAAATCCATATTAGCGTACGTTAAAGACTTGCACAAAGGCAAAAACATATTTGAAGATCTGGCCAAGATTTTATACTTCAACAATTAAGGGACAAAAAAAAATTTCTGGCGTGCTGATGGAATGTGAATTTCATCTAAGCTTACCGCAAAAGAGATCCTTTGTGGTACAACCCTTTTGGTTACGCACAGAGTATCGTATCGTGATGGTACAACTTTTGTTGTACTTACACGTACGATGGTAGCAACAATACAAGACATGCGCTTATCGTTGTTTGACAAGGAAAATTATTTACATTGGTCCGATTTGAGTGTTTAAGACCTTCTAGGTTTTACTTACTTAAACAGACTGCGATGGACACACCTTGGTGTTATGAAAATTATAATAATGGGATGGGTTGTTCACAGGGTGGTTCACTTGGAGACCTGGCTTCTTGTTGTGACCTCGTACTTTGCACGTGATAAGTCACAACAAGGCAACCCCAAAATTTCAGTTTGAGCAGTTGAGACCCAGGGTGACTCAATGTTGCTGAAATGTTGTAAAAAAAAATTTATCGTTAATGAAGAGGCACGTTGAAAGTTGTCCCTTTTATAACGATACTTTCCAGACTCCACATTCAGTTCTGGGGAGAGCTAGAGCAATTAGGGTTATTTATTGAGCGCCATTCTATTTTCTTAAAAAACAGAAAAAAACTTAGAACGGGTAGCAAACATCTGATACCGCCGTGGGTTTACACAGGTTTGCTTACCTAATTTAACTACATATGACATAAGGGTTAGATGCACTTTGGCGAGGACCCGATATTTAATGTACAAAAAAGATTTTCTAACATTTAGAAAGGGGTGACGAGGTATGACATGATGATGTGAAAATATGATGCTGCGAGTTGTGACGATGCACAAAACCTTGGGCACGTAGTCTCTGACTACTTGCAGTAAGCCACAGGGAATTCCTTTCTCCGAAGTGATCAATTTCAGGTAGAGGTGTGCATGCTTAGAAAAAAAACGATGTTTCCAAGGTTTGACACCTGGGGCAGCAATTAGAGGCGAATGACTGGTGATGACGAGATATTTATACAAACAAAAATAAAATAAAATGAAACGAAACCACAAGGGAGAATTATATTTCTTCCATGACTTTGGCTACAGTTGACAACACTGTGCCAGAGCTAGAAAGGTTTCGTTTGAGTGTCCCAATGAGTGACAATCGTTTACGAGAGGCCGCTCATTAGTGACGAAACAAAAGGGTTGACTTCCATAGTGATCCATGTCACGGTGTAGACGAATGGTTGCTAGGAGTCAAGGAATAACCGTTGGGGTTATACGGGCGTGGCAATGGAGTTTGTTTCCATGTTCCCACTTTTTACAATGTCCTTTATGTGGTAGTTACCTATGTGTTTACCAGAGATGTCGGACAATCGGTAAACCAGGTCTGAGATTTTCTTTAGGACTTTCGTCTTTACAAAACGGGGTGCCAATTTGGCAGAGAAGTACAGCGCACCTTGTGACAGAGTGTTGTTTCTCCTCCAGACGATGTCTTCTTCCTTGAATGTGACGTGCCTCCTGCGAAGGTTATACCTGTCGGCGCTCTTTTGGTGGGCCAATAGTAGAGCGTCTGTTACTTCACTATAGATAGCGGAGAGTTCCTCCAAGCGGTGGGCGTAATTTGCTGCGGGGTCTGCTGTGGAGGAAGGGACGGGTGGAAGGCAATTGTCAGGGTGTAGTGAACCGTGAACTACTTGTTCCATGCCGTGTTTGAGAAAAAATGGTGTATAGCCTGTAGCGAGGTTCACCGTGTTGTTCATGGCTGCTTGTATTTTGTCCAATTTTTTGCACCATGTGCGTTGGTCTTTGCCAACCAAAATTGCCAGGGCCGTGTTTATGGTTTGGTTGTATCGTTCAACGGTGTTGTTCTGTGGGGTGTAAAGGGTGTTATAGAATACATCCTTTATACCATATTTAGACAAAAACTCTTTAAATTCCAGAGCTATAAATTGTTTACCATTGTCGCATATTATAGTACGAGGGGTACCGTAGGGTATGAAAATATGTTTTTCCAATAGATTGGTTATTGCTGCTGCAGTTGCCCTTTTCAGAGGAAACAACCAGCAGTATTTGGAAAAGATGTCCACTACGCTGAGTATATGCATGTGACCGGCGTAGCTTCTAGGGAAGGGTCCAATGAGGTCCATAGAAAAGGATTGAAGTGGTCTATCGGCACGCTTGGGGTTGCCCATTAGACCAGACGGTGGTGCCGTACTGTGCTTGTATGCCTTACAGATGTCGCACTTGGAGATGTATAAACGTACTTGTTTGAATAGACCCGGCCAATAATATCTTAAAGATATTTTTTTGAATGTTTTGAAGGTTCCAGGGTGTATGGAGTCTACGGCACTGTGGTTATCAATAATAACTTGTTCTCTATTTTCGAGAGGGACTACCTTTTTCCAGGCATAGTCCTCTAAGATTGACAGTGGAGGCTTGCAGTTGCGATATAGTTGTCCGTTCTTAATCATAAAATTCGGGAACTTTTGTGGGTTGTCACTGCATCCTCTAAAGATTTTTTGATACCATACGTCTTTTGTGGGGAGACTAGAATTGGGTAATTCGGCATTTAATATTGCTATCTCGATCCTAGAAAGGGCATCCGGGACGATATTATCCGCGCCTTTACGGTGGATGACATCGAAAGTATATTGAGATAGGCGGGACGACCAGCGAGCCAATCTCCCAGAGGGGTTGTCTAGCGAGATCAGCCATTTTAGGCTGCTATGGTCTGTGACGACGGTAAACTTACTGCCCTCAATGTATCCGCGGAAATGTTGAATGGATTCCATGACTGCTAACAATTCTCTCTCGGTAATCCCGTAGTTTTTTTCGTGTTTATTTAGGGTACGAGAGAAGTATGCCACGGGGTGTTCGCCGTCCGTAAAATTTTGAGTGAGGACTCCTCCGATTCCGACGTTTGATGCGTCCGAATGGATCGTAAAGGGAAGATTGAAGTCGGGGCAATTCAGTACTGGGGCTGATTGAAGAGCCTCTTTCAGGGAGTTGAATGCTGACTCAGTCTCTGCAGACCAGGAAAAGTTACTGGTACCTTTACGGATTCCCGTGATTTTGTTGAGCGGCGCCGCGAGAGTTGAGAAGTTTTTTATGAATCTTCTGTAGTAACCGGTGAGTCCGAGGAAGGCTTTTACCTCTTTTGCATTTGTAGGTCGGGGAAAATTTGTCATAGCCGCTACTTTTGTGGGGTCTGTTCTTAGGCCTTCTTCGTCTACTATGAAACCCAAGTATCGTAGGCGGTGCCTGCAGAATTCCGATTTCTTCAGGTTGATAGTCAAACCGGCCTGTTTGAGTTGTTGAAAAACCTTTTCTAGAATAAGTATATGTTTTTCAAAGGTATCGCTAATGATGATCAGGTCATCCAGGTAGCAAAATAAATTGTTATCAAACTCTGGGCCAAACAATTTATCCATGAGTCTTTGTAGTTCTGCTGGGCTGTTTTTTAAACCGAAGGGTAGTCTTTTGAAATGGAACATACCCCTGCCAGGCACCACGAAGGCAGTCTTTTCGCAGGAGCTGGGATCCAAAGGTATCTGCCAGAATGCTTTGCTTAAGTCTATGGATGAGATGTATTTAGCGTTTCGAAGTCTGTCCAGGATGGAGTTGACCAAGGGGAGCGGGTAGGCGTCTGATATTGTACATGCGTTGAGGCGTCTGCTGTCGAGGCAGAAACGGGCTGAGCCGTCTTTCTTTGAAACTAATAAGGTGGGGTTGGTCCATGCACTGCGGCTGGGTACCACCACTCCCAGTCTTAACATATCGTCCAGTTCTTTTTCCAGCGTTTTCAATTTTTGTGGAGCTAGGTTGTAATACCTTTGTTTGATTGGGGGGCCTGTTGTTTTTATATGGTGTTGTACTAGGTTGGTTAAGCCTAAACCGCACCTTTCAAAGGAGATGGATTCATACTTGTTGATCATTTGATTTAATTGTATTGTTTGTAAGGGGTTCAAGTTTTCGTAGGGTATTACCGTACGGATTTCGTTTACTTGGGGAGTGACGGAGGGGTTGTTAAACAGTTGCGGGGCAATTTTGAAAGCCATCCAAAAATCCACTCCCAAGATGAATTTCTGTGTGATTGTAGGTACAACTAGAAACTTGATCCAAACTGTTTTTTGGTCACAATTGATCGGCAGGGTTAGAGAACCGATGACGAGTTGTGAAGTGTTGTCTGCCGTGGTAACATGTGAAGAATGTTTTCCCATTTTAAAACCACAGTTTGTGAATAAGGTGTGGGCGTTGTCGCCCAGGCAGCTGACAGAGGCGCCGCTGTCTAGGAGACCTGAAAAAACCACGTTGTTTATGGAAAAATGCGCGAAGGGTCTACCGTCTATTGCCTGTTTGCAGCAAACTGTAGAGAGGGGTAAGGCCTGTTTAAAAAATTTGACGTGTTCCAACCACTCCGACCATTCCTTTGGCCTATGGGAGGGATGGCCCGGGGGGTTGGGGTCTAGTTTTTTGTCTTCCTGGCTGTCCAATTGGGAGGGGGTCTGGAGAAATCCATAGGGGGTTTGATGAATCTGAGATCCGGGATGGACGTTTCGGTATTGTCTTGGCGTGGTCTTTTGCCAAACTTCCTCCCTTCATCTCTTCTTGGAGAACGATCGACGGATCGCCTTTTGTTAGAATGGGTGTCTTTGGAGGATAAAAGTTTTGCTTGTTTAAAGCAGGCGGCTTGGGAGTGACCAATCTTGTGGCAAAAGGAGCAGGATTTCTTCTCGTTGTGCTCCGGTTTTATGCCGGACGAAGTGCTTGGGCGAAAGTTTTCTTTGGGGAATCTTTCGTCTTTCTTCCGATCCTGGTATGCCTCTAGTAGCTGGCAGACATCTTTCAGTTGCTCCAGCGTGGCAATTTTCTGAGAAGTAATGATGTTTTCGTATCTGGGGAGAAGACCGTCGATTAAAACCGGGAGAAGTTCCGCTTCAGGGACAGGTTGGGTGAGCTTTATATTGATGGCCTCTGCCCTCTGTGTGAATCTAGCAACAGGCTCTCCGGAGTGCTGCTTGATAGCGAGTAGGGATAGCCTGACTCTATGTTGGGCCTTTTTTTCTCTGAAACTGGATAAAAGTGCCACCTTGAGTTCCCTCCATGAGTTTGTTTTTCTCTTATGTATCCTGTGCCAGGTAAGCATTTCAGGAGCGATGAGGTCTATGAAGTTCCTGTGTAGAATACTTTCGGGTATTCCTCTGACTTGGGCTGTTTCTTCTATTCTGTTGATGAAATCCTCCACATCCGTGAGTCCGTTGTATTTCGTCTTCCAGGTTGTCAAATCATATATTTTCGTCTGTTCCTGGGCTTGTACCACCAAGGGTTTTGCTTCGGAGACTGTGAGGGAGGTAGAGATGATTTCTGAGGTGTCTTCCTGTTGAAACTGCAACTTCCTGATGTACTTTTTGTTGTAGAAAGAAGCATATTGAATAAGGCATTTTTTGGATTTATTCCTGGGAGAAATCTTTCTACTTCTCAGGGCCTGTAGTAGTTCTTCCTTTTTTGACGTAGAAATGTGGGGGATTATACCCAGCGTGACTTGAGGGACTTCCATAGTGTATAGGGTCGTGTCAGGGTGACCTTACGTTGGGAGAAAAACGAGAACTCGACTCTTTATCCGTAATTGGAAAGAAATTTTTGCCAGGGATTGACCACTGGGGACGTATATATATTTTTTTTTTTTTTTTACAAAATGCTTCTGCGAAAAAACGCGTATTTGTAAGTGTTTGGGTTATTTGAAAATTTGGGCAGAGGTTTGCCTCTGGCCACGTGCTTTTTAGGAAAAATCCAAGCGTTTTGGAGAAAAAAAAAAAAAATTTTGAAAATTAAAAAAAATCGAAAAAAGGAAAAATCGAAAAAATTTTCAGAGTCCGAAACTGGAGAAAATTTGGGCAGCGATTTTCCTCTGGCACTGCGTTTTTAAGAAAAACTCCAAGCGTTTTGGAAAAAAAAATATTTCGAAAATTAAAAAAAATCGAAAAAAGGAAAAATCGAAAAAAATTTTCAGAGTCCGAAACTGGAGAAAATTTGGGCAGCGATTTTCCTCTGGCACTGTGTTTTTAAGAAAAACTCCAAGCGTTTTGGAAAAAAAAATATTTCGAAAATTAAAAAAAATCGAAAAAAGGAAAAATCGAAAAAATTTTCAGAGTCCGAAACTGGAGAAAATTTGGGCAGCGATTTTCCTCTGGCACTGTGTTTTTAAGAAAAACTCCAAGCGTTTTGGAAAAAAAAATATTTCGAAAATTAAAAAAAATCGAAAAAAGGAAAAATCGAAAAAATTTTCAGAGTCCGAAACTGGAGAAAATTTGGGCAGCGATTTTCCTCTGGCACTGCGTTTTTAAGAAAAACTCCAAGCGTTTTGGAAAAAAAATATTTCGAAAATTAAAAAAATCGAAAAAAAGGAAAAATCGAAAAAATTTTCAGAGTCCGAAACTGGAGAAAATTTGGGCAGCGATTTTCCTCTGGCACTGCGTTTTTAAGAAAAACTCCAAGCGTTTTGGTAAAAAATATTTCGAAAATTAAAAAAATCGAAAAAAGGAAAAATCGAAAAAAATTTTCAGAGTCCGAAACTGGAGAAAATTTGGGCAGCGATTTTCCTCTGGCACTGCGTTTTTAAGAAAAACTCCAAGCGTTTTGGAAAAAAAATTTCGAAAATTAAAAAAATCGAAAAAAGGAAAAATCGAAAAAAATTTTCACAAGTTTTCGTGGAAGTAATTTGTTTGAGAATTCAACAATATCTTGGGGGCATGGTTTCATTACGCGGCTTCCTATAGCCTGATTTTAAACAGCACCAATTTTTGGTATTTACACGCGAATTCCCTTCGTCTTTTCGACAAGATATTACCTTCTTTGTCAATTGACAAGGTATTATAGTGTCAGATGTCAAGGAATCCACGTCAACGCGAATTTAGTATTTTTTGCATTATTCGAATGTGATTCGGCATGACCCGGTATCATCAGACGACAGAGTCAAAAATACTTAATTGTCAAATGACAGAAAGAATTTAAATCCACTTGTTCCCTAGGTGTCAGCAAGTGTCCGTTTAAGAGACGTACCAGCGTGCTGCAATATAGTATATTATTAAAAATATTTAGCACTTTCGAGACCAAGCGGATGATTTGTTTATCATGTACATGATTTTAATTGTTGAATAAATTCTTCTTTAATTTGTGTTTATTTCCGCTATTCACTTGTATTGAAAATAGCAATTTTAATCGGCCGACACTTTGTAATCACTGTATTATTCGCAGCGACAACTTCCTAGGTTGGGCACCTTGCGTTGGAATACCGGTAATATTTTGTCGAGTGACGAGTCACAAATGATAAAATCGCGCCCGTAATAATTTAAATTGTGATTCGAAATTACGTTCGCGCCGAGATTCCTGTTGGAAGTGCTAGACAATTGGGAATAAACAATACATCATAATAACATTTCAGAGTTTACAATTGTTGCTTGGGAACGAGGCCGTGGTGGAACAGAAAAAATTTAAATGGCCCCACGTTTAGCGCCAGTGTTAGCGTCAACGGGCGTGCTGATGCTATCGGCAGGGTTGGAGAAAGCTCCCACATATTTAATACAATTAGTTGCTGTATCTGCCCCAAATAAAAACTAGCTCAGGATTCGGTGCAAGCAGGATTTCTCGTAACCTCAAGGCTAGTGCTTGTGGTTCGGAACTTCACGCTTCTCCATTCTCCCAGGGCCTCCCTCGTCAAGCAAAACACGGTAGGTTATCACATAAACAGTTTATTCAATTCTAGGAGACACAATAATACATAAAAGGAACGATCCTAGCTGAAAGTTAGTTTGAATGTCCGTCTCTACTCTCTATCACGCGTGGCTAGGGCTAATACATTTAATTGCACACAAAGGGTAACATGGTAATTGACTCACGTTTGGTTTATGGGCCAACAGCGGCTTTACGCGCTTGTTGGCTCAGTCTCCGCAGCGTCCATGCGTGGACCGGAAGTGCACAAACGGCGAAACTGAACTTGTGTCGCCCATGTTCGCGCGAAACGTGGGCCCTGGAAGCTCGCTTGCTGAAGACTGCCGGGCTGCCGCTCGAGAGTTGGTCTGGCGGCGGCTCGGTTTGTCGCTCGCGGGAGGGGGTAATGCGCGCGCCTCTATATTGGCGCCTTATTCTCCAGTCCGTGGAGAAGTCTATTCTCGAATCCCGCCACGTGACAATTTGTAACGTAACAATTTAATTAAAATGATGCCACAAAGTGAATTTGCATTTATTGAAGCAACAAATTTGGGAGGCAAGAATGGTTACCGCCGCCCCGGGAACTTTTATTGGATAACCAACACCTCTGCCATAGGTCACCCCAAGTAGTTTGCTACGTTTGGTGATTTAGCAGAGGTGCCCGGGTTCATGGGGTGAGGTTTGTCTAGGTCTTGGAGGCGGATGACCAGGACACACTGAACCCTAGATTCCTACCCACCCCTTAAACCCTTTTCCTTCCAAGCACTCTCCTTCCCTTCCTTTCCTTAACCTCTCTGCGAGTGAGTTTTGGCGAACAAAACTGTACGTGAGTAGTGAGTTTTTTTTCGGTTAATTTTTTAAATTTTTTTTTGACAAATTATCATAGATTGACTAAAAATAATATTATGTTTTGAATTAAAACGTCATCGACATCGATCCACAATAATAAACCAACATAGAAAAAAAACATGTCCATTCAAAAAAACTGCTTCCTTCCTCTGAAGACCGCTAATTGACGCAAAAAGAATTTTTAAACTAAAACTGTGAAGTTGGTATTGTAGTTATATCTTTTCAACAAACTACGCGCAGACGTCAATAGAAGCCATTTCAAGTCAAATAGTTTAATTTAATATGACGGTATTTGAATAATAGCTGCTGACGAAACGTTTCGTCCATACACTTCTGAGCATTTCTTAGCTTCGACGAACCGTTTCGTCCACACTCGTGGACAGGTTGAAAAACCCTCTACACAGTATCCCCAAAGATGACATAGGCCCTGAGGGAGATTATTTACCTCAGCGCCTCCTGTGTGGTGCTCATGTAAAAAAAACACAAACAAATATGTTGACAAGTAAGCACGTAATAAGTAGTTTAATATTATCAAAAAATATTTATTTTGGTTTCACAAATAAAAAAGGAAAACGAGGAAGGGAAGTGAAGGAACTGAAATAAATCTTTTGTCCCACTTACTGCCCACGGATACTGGTTGCCGGTGTCAAGTAGTACGTTCCGATACGTGATATAAAATATAACGGCCTCTGTGTTTCGTTTCTTTGGGCTCGGCCGGCGCAACGAAGCACGTCGACGGATTTAGAATAATATCCTCTGCAGTCGAAATGTGTTGACAAAGTAAAATAATTTCAATACTTTATCGTTTTTCACAGTAATTAAGTGTTATTCAAGTCAATTATTTACTTTGTTGTTTAGTCCTCGCGATACCATAAAACGATTATCAAAGGAAAAAAATTAAAATACAGAAAATATTAAAACTCCTTGCTTTGGTAAATATTTTATTTTTTGGTTTAATGTCCTTCACACTATCGACCAATCTGTTATAAAACGTTTTCTGTGAATCAATTGAAGAGCTAAACCATGACCATCAAAAAAACAATAATGCAGTTCCGCTACTCTAAGATACTCGTACGTAAACTTTTCTAACAATTTCTATGTCGTTGCCCTAGTTCGTATTTGTCCAACAGACCATTTTAAAATTTTACAGGAGATGGCTTTCTTTCATTATTTCAATGATACATTATGATAGGTGTTTAAGATAAAGCTATT
Organism: Glyphotaelius pellucidus; assembly: GCA_936435175.1. Classification (NCBI taxonomy): domain Eukaryota; kingdom Metazoa; phylum Arthropoda; class Insecta; order Trichoptera; family Limnephilidae; genus Glyphotaelius; species Glyphotaelius pellucidus. The sequence continues at coordinate 29,156,942 of OW386547.1, forward strand.
TCGGTAAAAGTAAAGGTCCCAGTTCAAATAATTCTTAGTTAAGTTATTAACTATAGTTTTTTATATTTTATTTTTTTTTATTTTAAAGTGGAGATTGAATAAAAACTCAAATGGTCTGTTGAACAAAAAAGAATTTAGGCGACGATGTATGTATATTATATAAAATTGATTGATTAAATTTAATGTCAAAATTTTCTTTTTAAGGTACTTGAGTGACTAGCGATCGTAAAATTATTTTGGTATTGAAATATGGAATTCGAGTGACATAATTTTTGGCTTTAGCAGAGCTGCATCTCCGATTATGTGCAATTTATACCTTAGGAAGACGATTTTTAGTTGCATTTTCAATTATATGCGATGTATGTATACCTTAGATCGATGATTTAAAGCTGCATTTTCAATTATATGCGATATATACCTTAGATCGACGATTTATACCTGCATTTTCGATAATATGCGATATATATTTTAGATCGACGATTTATAGCTGCATTTTTGATTTTATGCGATTTATATCTTTGATCGATGATTTATACCTCCATTTTCGATTATATGCGATGTTTACCCTAGATCGACGCTACAGCTGCATTTTCGATTATATGCGAATTATATCTTATATCGATGATTTATATATTAGATCTATAGTGAACACCATGAATGGAAGATTGAATCTTAGAATTTGTAATACTTTTACTTGGTAGCCTGTGGAGGGCATTAAACTTAGTCGGTTTTTAAATAATTACGGTGTTTAATACACAGAATTGCCAGCAATGCCATGAATTTACGATCGGCTAGCATCTAATACACGCTAAAATGCGCCAAGTTCCATCCAGGCGTCATGGGTTTATTCATCTGCTAACTACATCCGCAAATCTAAATTATTTAAATTGCTTCTATGAAAGTATAAATATTTACTTTACTACTTTTTTGTATGTTCTCAAATCATGTTTGCTGAAAAGCCTAATTCAGTACACAGATATATCTTAGATTCACTTAAATACCGAGTTTGTTAACAAATATTCACATCGTAAAAGCTTGTCGGAGAATTCCCAAAGGATTAACAACCACTACAAGTGATGGAAACATGTACTGAATGCCAAATTATGTTCATTCCGCCGCTGTAATTCTGTTATTTATTTCATTTTGAAGCATACCAATATCTAAATTATTTCCTTTCAACGAACGTTTTGATCATGCCTCACAACTTGGTTCACAAAGTTCCAGAGTAATACCGAGCCAAGACATGTACATCCCGTATTAAATTCTCTTGCGCCATTTGGTGGCCGAAATAGAGCATTATTAAAAATTTTCAAAAAAGGAAAAACTTAACTCTTGGTCTTAGTTTTTTAAAGTTTTTAAGTCTTTAAACTTAATCGACAGCCTTAAACTAAACGGTTGAATTGAATTTTTGGAAACATCCCCGTTACCAAGTTTGTAGATTTTCTGATCCCAAGATGCCACTTGTTTCTCCTTAGAAATGTTTTTTGTTCTTAAGACTTCCGTACCGGACCGGGAGAACGCACTTACACTTACGAGAGTTTTAAGCTGTATCTAAGTTGTTTTTTTAACCACATACTCAATAATTTGGGCAATCTTAGAAAAACTATTTGGTTATTGATCTGCATTAAAAAAATTAATATCGCAGTCCTACTTTTCTTCATATTAAATAATTTCTATCAAATTCCGGCGGACAATCTGTCCCGCCCGCCCCCCTCTGTTCAAGCGCTATCCCGTTCCTATCTGCTGAACGTATCGGGACAATTTTAAGCGGTAGCAAGCAATTTCTAAGTTGTTAGTGGAAAGGACTATACCCCGTTCGTTTACACTGCACATCTCGTTTGCTCTTTTTACAATGCTATAATGTTCACTTGCCGGTCAAAGATCAATCGGTCTCGGTCGTTTCCGGTAAACGCCAATCACCAGTCGAAATTTGGAAACAAGGAGTTGTATCGGGTGACGGCTCGCCTTCTCTGTTTTTTATGGACAAATACACGTTATGGTCTAAATTCATTACAATATTAATTATGACTTTATTTATCAAATGATTTTGAAAATGATTACTGAAACACGATGAATTTACTTTCCTCTAATTATTACCAAAACAAATTACCAAAAATTATGTCATTAACACCCTTTAATAAGCAAACAAATTGGGGTCCCCGAGAGACCCCCCTTCGGATCATGTGTGATTTTTTTTTCTTTCCGGGACAAAAAGGTTAAGACAAATTACAAAAAAACGCATTATATTTAAAAAACACTCATTAAAACCTTGAAACAAGGAATATACAAATTACTTGTGAAAAATAATTGACCTCCTTTGTAAAACATAAGGTTTGTGTTTTAAGCTCTTTATTTGATTGATTGTTTTACGGTTGCACGAACTATTGGCAGTATATAAATTAAGGGCTGGTATTGTGTAAGCTTTCAGAGTTATTAAAAAAATAAAGAAAGCAGGTTACATCGATTGCTATCGTCTTGGAAATTGCCATTTTGGAGATGTTCATCTTAGAGATCGCCATCTTGGAGATTGCCATCTTGGAGATTACCTTGAATGATTTTATAATGAGATTACTTGAATGTTAAGAAAATGTATTTTATGGACTTCTGTTTTGATATTTCTTCTTCCAGTGCTTCTCCCACTACCGAAATGAATTTGGTTATTATCAAGATAATTTTCACCCTTCAGACTTCACAGTCCGGAACACCTCGTAATAACTATTTTGACACTTTCAGACCACCGAGTTGAGGTTTCTTCCCATTCCATAACGACATAATGATCTCCCTTGAATATTGGCTTGATGACTTTACACAGTTGTCTCTTGATGACGTGACAAGACAATACAGTTTTAAACTGTTCACGTTCCACAATGTTTCACAAACTTTGGCCATTTGACAAATAATTAACTTACTCATTAGAGGTAATTTAAAAAAAAATTGATCAATAAATTATTCAAAGAAGTACCAACTTAATAATTTTTCCGAAATATTATATATTTTGTTAAATATTTTATGTTATTTATGATTTATATTTTTTTTATATATATTTTTTTGTTATATATATATATGTCCGAATATATATATCAATGAAGTCGTCTCCTCCAACGAAGTTACCTTTGTTTTACAAAGTATCACATTAATTAGAGTTAGAATACGCCAAGGAGAGAACTCTTGAGAACTTTGAATTATTGAAAATACAATAAGTTCAGATATAATAAGTTCATTTAAAACTTTCCCGATCTCATCTCATTTTTGGAGATATCGAAAAACTCATGTTACTGTTGTCAATAACATACATTTTTATAAAAATTAAAAAAAAGGAGAAGACCTCATTGTGTTAAGTGTGGACTTTATTTCAATCGTGAGATATTCAATAAAATCATTTTATCTCTAATAAATTATTATCAAATTTTAATTGCAATAAGTTTTTAATTAATTTTTTAAGGTAAAACCTTCAGTAAAAGAAAGAGAAGAGAAGAAGAAACACGAAACAAAATAAAATACAGAAAAATAAAAAGATAATAAGGAACTCCAGTGAAAAATATTATGGCTTAAAAAAAATATGTTCATGTTGACGAATAAACGCTGATTCTGAATATATAAGTTTTATAAAATAATATTTAACGTAGAGTTAAAAAAAAAACATTATTACAAAGTCCATTTTAAAAGGCGCCTTAAAAAAACCCTGTCAAGTTGGTATTATTGAATTTGTGAAGCGTGACGTCACCACGTTCATAATTTTCCAGTCACCTGGTATATTTATATTGAAAATTATGACAAGCCATTCACATTCCGTGTTATTGGTTTATAGAGATATAGACATATAAGAGTTTTTGTTTTAATTGAAACATTATTTAGACCTAAATAATTCACTATCAAAAATAGAGTATCTCTATTAGTTAATCTATATTATTTAAAATATTAAAAACCTTTAACTGCCCAAAAACATCCTGCCATGCCTGTCGCAATGTTCCAATTCTGATTTTCAAAATGGCGGGCGACAAACAGCTGATTCCAGTTGCTTACAAAATTGATGCTTCGGTTTCCATAATATTGATTTCGATTCGTTAAGGTAAAAAAATAATAATTTCAAACGATTTTTTTACCACTCTCCCGTAATAATATTGAAAAATATAATAATATAATATAATAAATAAATAATTCCACCTATATAACGTTTTACTTATTGAATAGTTTCATAGCTTCTTCCATACAAAATTAAAACATCTGTTGAATTCAACCAAAACTTTTTGCCATGATGACGTCACACGATTCACACCAGATACGGTGGTTTTCGGAGGATCCTGAAAAATTAAAATTTTTAAATTTATTTTAACTATTAAAACTAACTTTAAAAATAAAAATAAATATGCAGTTATTTAAGTTAGAAGGTCATTATTTATTTTAAAATAATAAAAAAAATTGGACTGGAGTTCCTTATTGACGCAATTTGGAAAATTAATTAAGGATGATATTGCTAACTCTGAATTTGAAATATGAGTACGACAAAAATGACACAAAAAATTAAGGTCCCAATGGGCGAGTTAGTTAAGGCGCTACGTCCCGGTTAGACAACCTGGGTTTGAGTTCGACCGTTACCTTTTTACTTTTCCGTGTCTTGGTCTGTTTCATGTTTCATTTTTATTTATTAATATTATCTTCTTCTTCAATAATAATTAGTATCGCTTTTTTTGTCCTGAGTTTTAATTTGATGAAATGTGAAAAACAAAATGTAAAAAATAAACGTTTATTGAAATTGGTGAATTGATTGTATTTTGGTTGAACAAAGCATCTCAATATCCACCGACTGGTTTCCATGAGAAATTGAATCAGTGTTTACGAATGTAACAGCTTTAAGAAATTTTCAAATTTAATATTTACTTTTTCCATGGAAACAGTGTTTGTCCAATAACAAAACAGGCTGAGTAATTAAATTCAACTTCCCTATTAATAATATTTTACAGATAAGATTAAGCCGACGGCGATTAATTTTAAGTTAAGGGTTCATAAATCCGGAAAGGAAGGATACCTTAGCGAGTTTGTGGACTCAATTATATTCATTAAAAACCAATTTATCTTTCGTTGCTGTGAACAAAAAACAATCGTGGCAATAAATTACTCACCGGATGAAGATATTCCAACCTAATTTAGTCCTTTTTATATCAGTTTCGGAAAATCGTAAGCCTTGGAATGTAATGATAATACTTTTGTAGCATTTTAGATTAAGAGCTTTTAAAATAAACAATGACGATTCCGAATCAAAATGTTGTTGAAAGCTGGAAAGAATAAATAAAAATTAAATAATTATACAAAATTTTTATAAATTTTTTAAATCTCTTAAATTTTATCTTTTTTCCTGTCACAGTTTCTTCTTTCACATAATATTCGTCAATCTTCAGTGACGTAGTTCCATTGGTTGCAAGTATTTCAACTACAATGAGATTATTATATCATAAAACATGAGAAAGCATTATAATAAGGAAGTATCAAAAATAAACATGAACATCGAAACAAAGATTTGTTATAATTTTTTTTTTTAAATATGTCTAATTTTTTTTTTTAATTCTCACATCTTGCATTTCAGGAAAATGGGTGTTGATTACTCTCCGTTCCTAAATATATTATAGTGGTAAATATTATTAAAAAATTCTTCTAACTTTCAAATAAATACTGTTAGATTTTTTTTTTTTTAAACCAATCCGTTTAGTTTTATCCTTTTTTTAAGAAAGGTTACGAATACCCGGGTTACGAATAACCCAACAATGTTTGAAAATCTCCTACTACCACCACAGAAAGCCGAAAATGTTGCTTGTGTTGTGATGGAGGACTAAGCCAGCCGAGGAATCGAACACGGGACGCCCGGGTGGGACCCAAACGAGATGCCCACTCAACCACTGACCGGTCGTTGTATTCTATGTTCCACAACAGGCGTCTTCAGTCCAGTCAATTTTAAGGATTTTTTTTTTAAATTTCGGGGAACTGCTCGATACAAATGATGATTACATTTTGCCAATGATTATTTTTCTTATTTTAAGTAGGTTCCTTTGATTAGGGGTGAAAAGAACCAGGCGAAGTGCACCACCGAGCTTAAATTGTCTTGCGAACGTTTTTATCGCTCGCGTCAATCGAAATAATACACCTCTATTTCCTAACGTGTCTCTTAAGTTTTAGGCTTTTCTTTGCAGGGGTAGTTTGTGTTATGCCCACGCAAAATATTAAATTTCGGGTAAAATATAAAGTTTTTTTTTGTTATTATCCTGAAATTATTTTGTGAATATCCGGCTTTATGACTACTGCACATCAAAATGCCACGAACGTACGAGGAACAACTGGAAGGTCGAAAATTTTGTGAATATGATCTATGCATTATTACTTTTTGAATATGACTACCTTTGTTTTATTAAAAAATCTTTATATTTTTTACATATTATCCAAAAAAACAACAACAATTCTTTCGACATGTTTGTTTTTATGGAATGAAGTGAATTTTTTAAATAGAGCTAAATTAACACAGCATTTTATTCACCTCAAGTGTGGGGTGAACAAAACCATAAAAAAAAAGGATCTATGAAATTGAGGTTTTTTTATGTTTTCTAAAAATCAACTCATTGAAAGTTTTAACCGTAAAGATTTTTTTTCATAATATTTGGTTACAAAATAAGCTTGTAGCATTAAAAAACCTTGAAGAGTGGTACCTCTTCACCGCAGCCGATGGTAGCAAATGAATGATTGCTCCAGAAAATGGGAGGCGGGAGTGGGTACCGCCGCCCCGGGAACCTTTATCACCTCTGCCATAGGTCACCCCAAGTGGTTCGCTACGTTTGGTGATTTAGCAGGGGTGCCCGGGTTCATGGGACGAGGTTTGTCAAGGTCTTGGAGGCGGATGACCAAGACACACTGAACCCCAGATTCCTACCCACCCCTAAACCCTTTTCCTTCCCAGAACTCTCCTCCCCTTCCTTTCCATGAAAAAACCCTCCACACAACATCCCCAAAGATGACATAGGCCCTGAGGGAAATGATTTTCCTCAGGGCCTCCTGTGCGGAGCTCATGTAAAAAAAAAATAAAAAAAAATATATTAGGTCTTTGTTATTATTAGCAAACTTATTTTTAGCTGTTCAATTAATATTTGTGTTACGGAAAACGAATTGCGGAAAAATGTAAAGCAAAGGATTTGTTTTAAAAAATATTGTTTTTGTAAATTAAGGCTTTAATTAATTTTTACTCTCCGAAGGGTGTCTCGGAGTATTAAATAATATTTGCTACTGTTTAATAATTGTTACTGTTTATATTTTTAATATTTATTTATATTATTTATTTTTATTATTATAATATTTTGTACTTTCTTTCGTTATTTGTTTTTGGGGTGTTTTGCCGTGTTGTGCTACCCCCTTCTTTAGCCAACGTTTCGGACAGTTTCGTAAACAAATAAAAAAAATACTTTTGGCCGTGAAAATCTAAAAACATATATTGGTTTCTGTATAAAAAAAAATTGCGAAGTATGAATGTATTTACATAATTTAAATTATCTTTTTCAGCTCTATAATCACATCAAATGAACGACGAATTTAAATGCGGAGAGATCAAAAATTTGCACAAAAAAGTGCAAAAAATTAATTACGTAAGAGTTGTCAACAGGTTTTTTTGCTTTTACGAAAAGATTACAATCATTTTCTGCTTATAGTAAATATGATGAGTATTTTGCGATACTCGGACTACACAAGATTACAGAAGATGCAAGAAGATTACAAGATTACATGCATATGCGAAAAAAACGTTTTCACGGTCAAAATATATGAACATGTTCGTGATGATTTTAGTCCTTTGACGGCCTCCGTGGTCCCGAGGCAAGACTCTCGACTCACAATCCGAAGGTCGCGGGTTCGAACCCGGTGTGCGCACATAAATTTTATTTGATTAATTTGTGTTATTTCACAATTTATTCATTTAAAATAATATATGATATATTTTCGGCACGTTCCAGAGTGGAAGATACTAATAGTATCGCCCTGGTGTAAGACCACCATTCAGAATTGAAACGTTGCTTGAAATGGCTTTAGCCGTGTTTAGTGACCAGATCTGAATAGCCAGGTACTTCCCCACCTACCTCTTCCCTATCTCCTTCCCCCCCCCCACTACCTTCAGCCTCACAACATACCCCAATTGGGGATGCCATAAAAAAAAAAAGAGGAAATTGTCAAACCAGCTGTCTTTGCTTGGAGAGTGAGCAAGAATATGTCCTGAACGTTGTAAATAAATTTAATGAACTGAAAAAAGTTTGAACTTTGTTTAAATTAAACCAAGTATTGCCAATGTTACAATAATAAACCACGAGATTAATTAGTTTTTTTAGAAAAGAAAATGGAGAACATAATGAATAAAATTATTTCATTACGCTCTTGCGTTTTTGTTAAGTATTAATACCAAAATAACAAAAAAACTCTTCATTTAAAATGCAAATATTTACCAAACTTTGCCCAGGGCCGAATAATCACAATGGAGAAATGAATAAATCATAAGCAAGTCTTATGATTTGGAAGACGCTGGGTTCGTAACTTTTCGTTTATATACTTACGAACACAGTTTATCAAATTTGCAATTTGTTTGAAAAACTTTCAATTTTATGGACTGAAAAATTTTGAATGAGATTTTCTAAAATTATGGCAAAAAGTAAGCTCACAACTTGAAAACGAGAAAAGTTAATTCATGCATTTTAAGCTTCCGCTTTAAGTGTTATATAAATTTATAGCAGCATTATGGTGGGTTTTTTAATGTGAAAAAATGTATAGCCTAGGAGACAAGCGAGGTAAACCCTACGTCAACGAGTACACGGATGAAACTACTTTGCAGTGATAATGGACATTTAGAAAGCCTTAAAAAAGCTGGTCTGCCGGTGCGCCTCTTGGCAGGAGCCGCGCAGTCATGGAAATAGTGAGCGATTTTTTTCGAAAAAAATTGAAACAACGAATAACTGTAGTCTAGATCATCCCATTGAAGAATTTTTTGATCTGCCGACCAGCAGCTTGGCAGGTTTTTGTGTACGATTTTTTAAAGTATTTTTACCATTTTAAAATTATTTTCAATATCTTCATTATTATTTTTATTTCATTGTGGTTTTGAAAACTAAGAATCCATATTTTTTAAAAATAAGTGAAAATGTTAAAAAAAAATAATTTGAGGGTACCGAGTGTACTCATCGGTCTGGCGAGCCTTTCAACGCCAAATAACTTAGGAAACTGGCCGCGGAGGCCTTCGGCGCTATTGCGTGCCTATACTTTAATACAGAAATATAATAAAAAAGTCCTTGTAAGTAACTTTTACATTGAAATGAATGCTAGAAATGAATGCTAGAATAAAAAAAAATTAAATATGCCATGCTAACTTCTTAAAAATATATTGAAATAAAAATAATGAAAATAATTTTATTTTTTAATTTTAAAAATTTAAAAACTTTAAAAAATCGTACACAAAAAACTGCCAAGCTGCTGGTCGGCAGACTATAAAATTCATGAATGAAATGATCTAGACTACAGTTTTTCGTTAGTTTTGATCTTGTATTCGATGCAGCTGGGCACGCGAAACCGATATGAAACGGACGAGGTTCGGAAATTTCCGTCGTTGTCCGGACGAATGCAGCCCTTACGACAACGGTGTGGTGGTTTTTAGAATATCCAACTACTATGGACTATTAGGCAATTTTAAAAGGAGTATTATTAGTATACATTTTTATAATAAAATGACCACGCGAAAGCGGTGAGGGGCACCGCGGCAGTTTTTGTAAGTTATTTGGCGTTGAAAGGCTCGCCGACCGTTGAGTACACTCGAAACTATCAATTTTATTTTATTTTTGTCATTTTCACTTATTTTTTTAAAATATGGCATTATAAGTTCTTAAAAATATATTGAAATAAAAGTAATAATAAACTAATTTTTTTTCAATTTTTTTTTAAATTTAGAAATTTTAAAAAATCGTACACAAAAAACTGCCAGGCTGCTGGTCGGCAAACCAAAGAAGTCATAAATGTGTTAATCTAGACTTCAGTTCTTTGTTGGTTTTGATCTTGTATTCGATGCAGCTGGGCACGCGAAACCGATATGAAACGGACAAGGTTCGGAAATTTCCGTCGTTTTCCGGACGAACGCAGCTCTCACGGCGAGGGTGCGGTGGTTTTTCGAACTTCGAACCACTATGAACTATTAGGCAATTTTAAAAGGACTATTATTATTAAAAATTTGTACAATAAAATGGACATGCGATAGCAGTGAGGGGCACCGCGGCAGGTTTTGTGAATTGTTTGGCGTCGAAAGGCTCGCCAGACCGATGGGTACACTCGGTACCCTCAAATTATTTTTTTTTTTATCATTTTCACTTATTTTTAAAAAATATGACAGTCTTAGTTTTCAAAAACATAATGAAATAAAAATAATAATGAAGATATTGAAAATAATTTTAAAATGGTAAAAATACTTTAAAAAATCGTACACAAAAACCTGCCAAGCTGCTGGTCGGCAGAGCAAGAAATTCTTCAATGGAATAATTTAGACTACAGTTATTAGTTAGTTTCATTCGTGTACTCGATGACGTAAAATTTACTATTTTTTATCCCACTTTGACGCCGGCTGCCTGCGAACGTGCCAGGCTGCCGGTTGGCAGACCTGCTTTTTTTTCAATTACGAGTACTAATTGACCTTTATCATATGCAATCATTCCCGTTCGTGTACTCGATGACGTAATTTTTTCGAAAAAAAACGCTCACTATTTCCATTACTGCGCGGCTCCTGCCAAGAGGCGCACCGGCAGACCAGCTTTTTTGAGTCTTTCTAAATGTCCATTATCACTACAAAGTAGTTTCATCCGTGTACTCGATGACGTAGGGTTTACCTCGCTTGTCTCCTAGTCTATTAGGGTTATTTGAAAAGTGGTGAAAATGTTTTGGAGAAATAAATTTTTCAATTTTACTCTTGATTCCTTCTCTGCATAACGAGAATTTTTAAATGCACAGTTTCACATTCTTCAGTTGATAGCTGTAATGGAAAAACATTTTTTTCTTAACGATAAGTTTAATTTCTCAATAGTTAAAGAGGTATAAATTTTAGCTGAATTTGTCCAAATGTCAACACTGTTTTTGAAATATTTTTTTTCGGTCTAATATCTTCGCATCTTTTTGCAATGATTCAAACCCATAGCTTATGATGGAAAAGATGTTGCTAGCTGAAAAAACTGTTCTAAAAACATTTCTAAAGCTTTTGCTACTTCAAATAAACGGAACACATTATCTGAGATGTACATATTAAGTTAAGATATTTTGAAATCTAAAACAATATGCAGAATATCGTTTAGACTCGTAAAAATGAGTACATTTTAAATGTGTGCATGAATGGTTACCTTTTCTCTTTTTAAAATTCTTTGTTGTCTACCTTTATTCTACAGAATGTTGCCGAATTGTGTCCCGTTTCCCTTACAATCTGAGATTTAACAATTGACGCTTAACAACGTGCGATATTAGAGTTGCCTACTACTTTGACCGCTGGGCCCGACATCTGACAAACAACCCTCAGTTTCCTCCCCGAGTAGTTAACACAAACTAGTTGGGATTGATCGAGTGCCTTAGAAACACGATACGCTTCAATCAGTACAACAAAACAGGTTTAATCAATATCTCATTTCAATCAGGGAATATTATTACGTTAACTAGTTACATCACCCGTAAACACAGGTGATCAACTTGATTCTAAGAGTATTGGCGTAACACAAACAATGCACTATAATAACGTCTCTCGTATCCAGGTAGGAATAATCGCATCACGTTTCAATCTCGCATGAACGTAGAAGATTTTTTAGCAAATGAAATCGTTTAACACTAATTTTGTTAGTGGCTGTTTCAACAAATTTTCAATTGGCGTTTTATTTCGTCTTTACTTGGCATGAATGGTCGTCACAGGGTCAAATGTTTTGCTGACCCTGATTTGTGAAGCTGTCAAACAACTGACAATATTAGTTCTTAAAAATGTATAGTTCCAATTTTAAATTATAACAATAGGTTGTTAAAATCTATGCATGTAGGAAAGGTATTGTACAGCGGGTGAACGAGTGAATTTTACACATTCCGTATGATAGTGATTTGAATTTGCACAAAAAATTTACAACATATTTGTATTTTTACTGACAGGCTGTGAAAATGTTGAAATTGGGTTTTAATTCATCGGGTTTATAATGGAATGATGGTAAATAATTCCAAAATAAACCTTTTTGATTGAAATTTACTAAGTAAACTAATTAAACGAATTTTCCAATGTCTAATAATAATTTTCTTTCAACTCTCTATAATGAAACAAATGCTGTAAATAACGAATATTAACCAAAAAACGGATGTTAATCAAATTTAATTGATAACACCAAATAAATAGCTTAAAGAAATTAAAAATAAATAAATACCTAAACAATTCTAATAAAAATAATGATAAATTGGTGGTATTTTATACACTAATAATTTTTCAGTTCAATGTTGCAAATATCTCCGTTCTAATATTAAACTAGTTTTTTTAATTTAAGAAATAATATCGGTAATTTTTTGAGGAACGCTAAAGATAAAGACCATAAAATTACTAATTCCGATATATGTAAACTAAAATGTAATTAATGACCGGTCTCGTTTTACACCGGGAAAACAACTCATAACTTCGACATTAGAATAAAAAAACATTTAATGGGTCTTAAAAATAATGCTTTTTTTGCTTTCGACAATAATCGTAGTTTTGAAAAAACTACTAAGATGAATATTCGTCATATAAATAATAAAGGAAAACGCTTAGATAATTTAGAAGCCATAAAAATAAAATAGAAATCCTCAATGATAATAAGTTCATTAAAAATATTATCCTATAGTCCGTTCTTAGATATGTTCCCTTTTACTACTGTCCATTCTATCTCCCCACTCTTCCCTAATCCCTTGCCACGCCTCCTTTCCCACCACAACATTTAGTAACAGATGTTGCCACCCACTGTTTTGTTATGTTAAGTTATTATATGTTTGCCCGAGGAAGAAACAAAGCAGAAAAGACGAATGAAAGTTTAAGGAGAAATATAAAATCTCAAGTACAAAAAATCTAATAATTACTTTCACCTGACATAGATGGATAAGAATCCAAAGATGGACAACATAACTACCTTTGTGCAATACTTGAATTCTTGGAAGCGTAGCTCCTTACTTTCAAGATTGTTTTGTATTATGCTGTACTCCCCTTCTAAGCTACTGGCCCCTGGAGTATAATACTTTCTCAACAAACAATATTATTTTTTCCAAATCAAAGAGACGAACCAATTCATCGAATTCATCTCTTCCTTGACTGGAATCAGTTTTACGTTATCGAAAGATCCTATTTCAAATAAACCTTTTCAAAAGACCGTGTTTGGTTTTCGGTCTTACTTTATTGCGAAGGAAGAAATGAACTTTGGATATTCTTTTTGACTACATTATGAAATGTGGTTGCTTTTGGAATTCATGTTAAATTAAAGATTTATCATGGATAAAATGCACAAAGGAATAAAATAACATTTAAAAATGATTTTTCCGTACTAAATTATTGTTGAGTATCTTTTTAGGGAAGGAGGATAAGTCAAAGGGGTGGGCAGGATTCTGAGGTTTGTGTGACCAGAAGTGACGTGTGAATCCATACCATGGTAAATCCACTGAAGTACTTGGCTATGGGTTAAGAATCTGGCCCGGGAGTTCAAAGGGTCTCTCTCAACCGGCCTATTCCGACCCGACCCTTCATCCGGCGTTATTTAAAAATTATTTCACTTGCTGCTTTGATATTCTTCTCTTCACCTAACTAACTTAGCTTCCATCCAACAATACTGTAGCAGGAGCTGGCAGAGATAATGGAACGCTACATAAATCTGTTTTTTTTTTTAATGTGAATACCAACCACACACGAGTCCCAACTGCTCCCGTCTGGAGCCAATGAGATTACGGCATCTCCAATTGGGGTATGTTGTGAGGCTGGAGATAGTAAGGAGGTGAAAAGATGGAAAAGAGGAAGGTGAGCAAGTACCTGGCGATTCAGATCTGGTCACCAAATACGACTAAAGCCATTTCAATCAACGTGGTCTTACACTTAATATTATTTTAAATGAATATACCTACTTAATTTTATATTAAATGAATTCATTAATAAATAACACAAATACCGCCATTTTCGGATTGCGAGTCAAAAGTCTTACTCCTCGGCCACGGAGGCCGCAATCGAGCATTTTAACATTATTTATTTCGTCAAACATTATTTTGTATTTTTCGGACTCTTGAGATCACCTGACAAGTATTTCATTCAATCTTCAATGGGCGTTCCCGATATCTTCGTCTATCATCATACATACTGTTGACAATCCTTTCAACGTCTATTTGCTCTTCATCAAACCATCCAAGGGGCCTTTTATTTCAGGACCTTCCCATTACCCCATTGTATTCCCCTTCCACATTAATTTCTTATTCAAAGTTTTTTTTTCAAACAGGGATGCCATCGAATCTCCAAGTGAAATTTTGGTGTTGAATTAAAAAAAAAATGCAATTGTGGGAGCATAATTAAGATTTTAGAAAATCTGACCATTTCAACTTAATTTATTCATAATTTTGAAACATTTCAAAATCATTAAAGATGTCGATCGGTTAGTTTGCAACACGAACTTCTGCAATATCCCAACAATTTTCAATTTGGGAGGCGGGAATGGGTACCGCCGCCCCGGGAACTTTTATTGGATAACCAACACCTCTGCCATAGGTCACCCCAAGTGGTTAGCTACGTTTGGTGATTTAGCAGGGGTGCCCGGGTTCATGGGGTGAGGTTTGTCTAGGTCTCGAAGGTGGATGACCATGATACACTGAACCCCAGATTCCTACCTACCCCTTATACCCTTCTCCTTCCCAGAACTCTCCTTTCCTTGCTTTCCTTATAAAAACCCTCCACACAGCATCCCCAAAGATGACATGGGCCTGAGGAAAATCATATTCCTCAGGGCCTCCTGTGTGGAGCTCATTTAAAAAAAAATTGTATTCTTATAAAACTGAATTCTTATATTTCCTACAACTTGCAATAAAATAAAATATTTTTGAATTCATTTTAAACAAACAATTTCAGAAAAATTTATTTGGGAAAGAATTGGAAAGAATAAATTTAATATTTATATTGACAAAAATAAAACGTGGTCATCTTAATTTTTTTTTAATTATTTTAATGGGGTTCTTTTGCAGTTTTGTTATGCAATTTTGATTCATGCTTTTTTTAAGATGTCGTTAGCAACGATGCTTTAAAATGTCATATCTTAAAGAAGTCGAATAAAACGAAATATGTATTTTTGTAATCGACTGTGTATTTTAAACAGTAACATTACCGATTAAGATGAAGCTTTACGTAAAAACCTATTTAGATACTTTTTAGATTCATCTTTGCGACAAATCGGTTTACATTATGAACATCAAAACATATGCTACGGATAAATTGAAGCTTTTACTAGCTTTTCTGTGTATTGCAATTACAATAAAATTATTATTTACATAACAAAAAATAAAAGCGTAAAGCACTAAAAAAATGTTTTTGCGTGACTTAACCATGAAGTTATACAAGAAACAATTTAAAAAAAATACCTCTTAATGGCTAAGACCATTTTTGAGGTTTTGTATGTTCTAACTTTTTTCATTTAAAATTATGCACAAAATAAATAAAACCACTCTTTCGCTTAGTTGCCTCGTGCAAATACTTGCTTACGTGCAAATACGATGCGCGATTTAAAATTTTGTATGGCATGAGAATCGAAATATTTCTAGCGTTTACATTCCTCTTAAGAAGATTTTCATATTTTTGAAGCATAAATACTTTTTTGTACTTACTTGTATTTAAATTTTGGCTCTCTCAACCTCAGCCCCATAGGATGAAAAAACTGACAAGCAACTGCTCATTAGTTTTGCCAAGGCATAAAATTTTGCGCATAGTAATTTTAACGCTTTGAATAACTATAAAACACCAAAGAAATTCCTTCAAAAGTCGTTTATACAGCGTGAGGCATTGGCCAGAATTGCGAGCTAACGCAACGTGGAGAGTTCTTTATCTCACTTTTTAATAGATTTCAGCTTCTCGTGTCGCTGGTTTTTGAAATTTAAAGAATTTTTTTAAATTATTTTCCTTTCTCGGCTTATTTTGAAAATATTTTCACATTTAATATTTTTTTCAAGCGAAGTATATTTTTAATAATGTTATATTAAGTATTTGAATCAAATGATTAAAGAAAACAATCAATACTGTTCGCTCCACTATTTTTAATAAAAATCATCTACTACCCTCCACACAGCATCTTCAAAGATGACATAGGCCCTGAGAGAATTATTTTCCTCAGGGCCTCCTGATAATCATTTAGACAATAATAGTTAAAAACTTAGATTAATAAGTATCTAAAGATAAAAAAAAATATTAAGATAAACGGGAGGAAAAGGTAAATAATTATTTATTATCGTAAAGAATATTTATGATAATAATATAAAATAAAATAATAAATTAAATCTTAATAAAATAACATTTTATCGTTGTTTCGGTTGAGATGTTGAATGGAGGGGGGGGGGGGCAATTAGAAGATGATATTTTTTTAGAGAAGGACAACCAAAAAATGTGATCTAAATTTTCCAATTCTAGACCAAAAGTGCAATCTGGGAGTTTAAATGACAAAATTCTTTTTAATTATTAAAACAGAATGAAGAAACAACCTTGATATCTAAATAAAAAAAATTATTTTGAATAGACATATTAATGAGGAAACAAATACAAGAGATGGCTATTTAAAAAAAATATTTGGTAACACTTCAAAAATTTCAAGTCCCATCTCGGTTGCTCTTTTATTCTGTTGTTATATTGCGTATATTGAATGATCATTTTATAATATTTTTTTTTGTTTTATGATTTAATTTTTACAATAATAACTACTTATTAACTTCTCTCACCCCTTATTGTCATATTTTTGTCTACAGGCACTTATTTTTATATGCTTACTTATCTATGCTTCTTTATGTCCTGATTAAGAACTCTTTGATTTTGAAATTTTTGATAATTTTTTTTTTAAATATTGGTGTTTTATTTATTTTTCTTTTCTTTAAAAATTACCCCGTAAAGTAACATTACAAATTTAAAATAAATTTAATCATTTTGTTTAGTTCTGCAAGTACTTTTTTAGTATTGTAAGCGGATATGGTTTACGTTTAGTTCCCGTGAGCACTAAGGTCATAGGCGCATGGGGCTATCTCCAATTTTATCTCATTCCTTTAACAATAACCCGGTCCCTTTCATAAAGTTAACCAGGGTTGTCATTGGATATATGGCTGTGTCTTCTGGTTCCACAATGTGTCTTCCCAGGTAACTGAGCCTTGTTTCCAACAGAGCGGGACATTGGCACCATAGTTGAATTTTATCTTCATCCTCTTCATATTTTCTCAGTGGCGGACTAAGCCCATCAGAGGCCCGGGGCGGCAAAGCCGAATGAGGCTTCGCCCCCCTCCCCCTCCCAAAGTTGATGTAATTTTACAAGCTTTTTATTTAGTTCACATGGACCTCTGGTCCTGGGGGGCTCCAAACGCCTCCATGTTTCCTTGAAAAGAAGCATTTTTTAATAATAATGCTCGCACCAAATGTTTTAATGAAATTCGTAAAATTGATGGCGATACAAAATTTTACATGAAACCGTTTTAAACAGTTTGTATGTTGAATTATCCTTCAGCGAAACTTTGAACTCGTTTTTCACTAAACTACCTGGTTGACAATATAAAAACTATACATCGGATTTGCATGCACCAAGTCTTAAACTGTTCGAAAATCCAGTCACTACGGCACCACGTAAGGATTTTTTTATAAAAGGCCTCCTTTTATTTTTTTTATGAACGATGAAAATTTTCCATAAAAAATCGAAAATAAAATTCGCTGCTCCGCCATTTTTTATTTTTTTTAGATATCAGAATTCCCCTAAGTGGTGCCAACGACACTGGATTTTCGAACAACTTAAGAATTGGTGCATATGGTTGATATATGTTTTTACAGTGTCCTGGTGCCTTAAATAAAGCCTTGTCTAGAATTTGGTCAAGGGAACATGGAGGCGTTTGGAGACCCCTCTAGTCCTAGTCTAGTTAGTCCGCCACTGCACTAGCGCCTTAGCCGTATACATAGTAGTATCCAGTGTAGGCAACTGCCTAGGGGCCCCGACATGTTTAATCCGGTCCTGGCAGGGCCGTATTGTCCACAAGGCAGTGTAAGCTACTGCTTAGGGGCTCGATATGCTTAATCCGGCCCTGACTATGACACCGTGTAAGGATTATTTTACGAAGGGTCACCTTCTATTTTTTTTTTAATTTTTATGAACGATGAAAATTTTCCTAAAAAATGGAAAATAAAATTCGCTGATCCGCAATTTTTCTTTTTTTTTAGATATCGAAAATACCTAACGTGGTGCCATAGATACTAGATTTTCGAACAGTTTAAAAATTGGTGCACGCAAATCGGATTTAAAGTTTATTTAATGTATTGTCAACCAGGTTGAAAAACGTGATAAAAAAAAGTTTCGATAAAAACGCATTCAAAATTTGGCTGAAGAAACGCATTCAACATACAAACTGTTTCAAACGGTTTCACACAAAATGCTGTATCTCCGTCAATTTTTCGAATATCTTTGAAACATTTAGTGAGAGCGTTCTAAGCAAGTGTATCTTTTAGAAAATGAAATTAAAAAAGAAGACAATTTTTTTTTTTTTTAAATTGTCCTGGTGCATTGAGCAAGGGAACATGGAGGCATTTGGGGGCCCCCCAGGACCAGGGGCCTGGGGCAGGCCGCCCCCTCCGCCTCCCCCCCCCTTAGTCCACCACTGTATTTTCTGTATCTATTGGCATTTTCCACACTCAATAACTGCACATGTCTCCTGAGATGGCAGGGTCACGTTAGTAGCCCTACCAGTTCCCTCAAGTTTCTATCCATATTGAGTAATTGGGGGGTTAGTCTAGGGTCTGACCCGTTAATTATTGTTTTGGATTGTCTCATTCCGGGAGCCCTCTTCCCTTTCTTCCTTTGACCCACCTTTCTATACGTATTTTTTTTTAGTTTTCTTTATTCATTGAATAGTTTTTTACATGAATTTTAGGATTTTCGACCACCATGCTAGGCACATGCCCGTGTTGTGGTGATCGATTAGTGTGGCCAACTGTTACTTCTACAGCCGCCGGTTTGGATCCCGAAAGTGGTGCTTTCCCCCTTGCTTTGCTTGTTGTTGCCCGTCCGTTGCCCTCAATACCTTTATTTCCTGGAACGCAGATCAGGATTATCTTACTAACGATAGCAGGCGATATTAGTGCCGCCTGGCAATCTGAATTCATTATGTTCTTATTCCAGTATAGTCTGCAAGCATATTAGTTTTTATTATTGCGACAGCTCTTTTGGCGTTGAACGCTTTATCAAATTATAGCTAGGCCAAATTCAAACGACTAATTTAGAAGATTTTATTAACCCCTGCCCTATTCTTATTTTCGTGATGTTTAAAATGATTTATCTTTTAATTAAATTATTTATATTTATATTTTACCTAAAACAAAAATAAAAAAATTATTTTTTTAAACATTCTAAAAAGCGCAAACATAAAACCATCGTTGGAAAAAACTCGTGTGTCCAAAATCCGTGGTTATAAATTGCCTTCACCATTGGGTAACCGTACACCCCTGCAAAAATATTGTTTTTAAAATAACAGTATCCAACAGACAACAAATGCCTATAAATTAAAACGGTCATTTATTATAAACGCAATATATAAAAAGATAACAGGCCTTGACGTTTAGTTTATCGGCCTACGTTAACAGGGATAATTCCAGGTTATTTAAATTTATTTTATTTATGCCTTTTTTGAATTTGTGGACGGTTTCATTCCACGCTAGGTGGGACATGTTTCCGGGTCGTGTTTATTTGCTCCCGCAATCTGCGTGATGTATGTGTTATGCTTGTGCGAGGCATCCCATTTACATCTTCTTTGCGTAGTTATTAGCATGTTACTGAAATATTAACGTAAAACCAGAGATTTGAGTTTTTTTTTTTGAATTCGTAAGAGTTTTCCAAATGACACTTTAATACTTACGTGGCGTGGTACTAATGTGCCAACGCATTTCATTTTCGTGAGCTGAAATTTAATATTTGTTATCCATCACACACCGTCATCATGGTGATGGTAATACACCATCACGTTATCACGTACAAAATCTTCCCTCGGATCCCGAGATGTCAGGCCGCACATCATAAGAATTACTTCTTACCGTTAACCGTCACTTTCAAACGGTGTTTTAGTTGGTTCCACGACAAATCAGAATCACGCAACTTCAACACCCTTTTGAAAAGTCATGGAATTTAATTTAAAATTATGGATTTTTTTTTAAAATTGCCCTTAACCTAACCTAACGTAACCTATTTAACTAATTTCTTAATAAAATTATTTAATCACTTTTAATGACTTTTCAAAGAAGGTGTTGAAGTTGCGTGATTCTGAGTTTTCTGGTCACCGTTTTAGTTACCCATTTTACCGAAATGTTAGTGTATAGCGTTATTTTTAAAGAAACAAAAAAAAATTATTTTGTGTAACACCAATATTTTTTTTTAAATTAACAACATAAGTAAGCATATAAAAATAAGTCCCTGAAGACAAAAATATTACAATAAGCGGTGAGAGAAGTTAATTAATTGGTTGTTATTGAATAATAATAACAAATTAATTTATAAAATAAATGAAATTCAAATTTTTATTTTTTTTGATGAAATATTTTACATTTCCAGTAATGTTGGCCTCGCTGGCTTATCCGTGTTGAGGCCCCATTATTATAAAATGAACCACGTAAGTCCATAACTAAGTCAATATGCGTGGTTTATCCTGTACAGAAATGATTACTCAATTTACGAATCAAAAACTTTTACAAATTAAAACAACAGAATAAAGAGCACAAGACCGTGCAATTATAAATTCGATTTGTTAATTAAAAAAATTGGAAATGTATTGTTCGAGCCGGCAAAACGGAAGTGTTCAGTCCAAATCGCCAAATCGCGCATGTGCAGTTGTGTATATTTTGATGGGGTGCCGGATATGAGCGAGGTACTCGTCGATGTTGGGTTGAGGAGGGTTTATGTTCGTTATCCCTTCGTGAAGCGTGTTTTTTTTATTTTATCTAGCGTTCAATTTGCATAGTTTAATAAATATATTTACCATTTATTAGTGTTATTTTTCGTTACTTTTAGTCACGAAATTATACAGTAATTGCGTGTTATAAATTGAACTTTACCCCTGTCAGAAAGACATGGAGATTTACTATCGATATTCAATTTTGACTTTTAAGATATATTTCTTTAAGTATATCTTGAAAGTGATTTTTTATAACATTAATGTCCAATACGTGTTTTGGTAAGCAATTAAAGTTTATATCAAAGAAATTAAAGTTTTTAGATATGCATGCAATTCGTACGGAACGTAAGTTTATTTTTAAGTTATCCTTTGGGAATTAAAAGCAACTCCAATGTTTTTGATTTTTTTATTGTATGAACGAGGAAAGAGTGAAATACCAGATTTCTTACTTTTTAATTTGGAACTTTTAAAATTTTTTCGAAGTTTTGATAAAACATGTTTGCGATTAGCCTTTTTCACATTTTTTCGTGTTTGAAGCTGAATAAATTGTAATTTTTAAACGCTAAATTATATTTGAAATATTAAAATTCAATAGGTAATTTTATTTAGTTTCTAAAATGATATATTTTTTACGACATCTTTCAAAAAGAAATATGTAAGACATTTAAAATATCTTGGAAAAATTCGATATTGAATTGTTGTTAATATTCTCTATACCCTTATAGGCTGGATAAGCAATGAGTATATCTTTTCATAAACTATTTTGGTCAGTTTCTAATTAGTAATGTTTTCACGTAAACGGTCGTTCATCAACTGAATAAAATATTTACCACGTTTTTTAGTAAGACTAAGAATATGTGCATACTGCATTAACTGCAAATATCCATCCATTAAATATTCTCCCTTTATAACATATTCAACGCGTATTTGTCAGTCTGTCACGTCTATGTGAAATTGATAAATTCTTTTATACTTCAACATCTCAAAAACTAAAGTGTGACTAATCTCAGGTAATGGAAAGATCAATGACTGTTGGTACACTTTGATGAAAGCACCCCCCAACAAAGACTCCATTGAGATGCTTGGAGTGAGTACCTCAAACCAGCTTAAGTGTAGGGGTTCCATTGAAGCCCGAGTAAATCTGGGTTCCTAAAAGCTGGGCGTTCTGTAAGACCCAGAAGCTATCCAGTGTTGAACGATGTTCAAGC
Organism: Glyphotaelius pellucidus; assembly: GCA_936435175.1. NCBI lineage: Eukaryota > Metazoa > Arthropoda > Insecta > Trichoptera > Limnephilidae > Glyphotaelius > Glyphotaelius pellucidus. The sequence goes on from OW386547.1 coordinate 29,179,321, forward strand.
TCTGTACAATTCTTATGATTCAGCAGCTGACCCTTTAGAGATCTGATGTCAAGTACGCCCGGTAAACGAATTTGACAGGATCCCAAAATACACAATAATCTTGATTCTGTTGGTACAGAAGTGGAAGACGATTTGTTGGGCTAACAATGCACTGTTAGCAGATCTATTACAGCCAAAGTTTGTGTACAGACTAAACGAAGTATGCTTAGTGTTTGATAAAAAAGCGTCATGCTTAAAAGTTAACTACTATCGCGCTCTACGGTGTAAAACTCAAAGATATTAAGCTTGGAGCTTGACTAAATCTTGCTGCTATTTCTGTAAATTATCGGTTACATAACGAAGTAGTTCACTTGCTTAGATGGTAATGAAGAGTGTTATTACGGACTCCATTGTAAGCACACTCTATTATTTCGTTTTTGTGGTATTGGTTTTTTTACCACTTGTTTTATTTTGTTATTTTGATACAATATTACATTTTATAGTATAATTTAATAATGTTGGCCTCACTGTTTGACTTACCCATGCTGAGACCCGTTTAATACAATTATTTATTATTCTTTATAATTCGTAAGTGAGACAAATCAGTTACTTTTAAACTAACAGGAGGACCGAGCAGGTAATAATCTGGGTAAAATTTAAGAAAAGTCAAGCAAGTCATCATGTAAATATTTTATTATTGTATTTATTCTACTGAAGTGATGATCAACTGGGCAAAGGTAAGAAGCTAAACATTGACATTGACATCTAATCCAAGAAATAACAAGTTTTTGTAAAACGATATCAATATATTATACGCCATTGGCATTTATTTTTCCGCCTGCATTTAAAATCATACAAAACTCCTCATTTGAATTTCTCTACCCAACCCGCAATTATTCAACCCGCATTACTCAACCCGCCTGACAACAACAATCGTTTGGCAATTACCTACTCGTTATTTAATTTTATGTTTAAAACCAGGGAATATTTTGTGTGTTATGAACAAAAACATACTTTTGAGGAAAGGTAGGTTGCAACTTTAAGAACAGTAAACTGTAAATATTTTCTGCCTAATCATCACCTAAGCTTAATCTTAATTAGGAGTAGCTTTCTGATTTAGCCATCTGTGTAACTGATTTATTAACTCGTCGCTATAAAAGCAGATACTAACTGAACATACTCAGATAACAGACACGATAGCGTTTCAGACGTTGTAATTTTAAAGACGTATCTTACCATATTTAATTCAATTTTCACTCTGTACTGAAAATGTGAGAAGCGCGGTGTTGTGACTACGACACAGAAGCAATCTACGAAACTTCGTATCTCCGATCTGCTCATGGTAACCGGGAGATTCTGTTTGAACGTATCATAATATGAAATGAGGTGCCGCGATTTACGTTACGGTTTCTGTTGGCCTTTGGGAGTACGTGATCCTGAAAAAATATTATACATAAATTTGCAATATTTTCGGTTGAATCGGTTCAATTTTCAGAATCAGTTCACTCAGCGTGGCTAAGCTGCCAAACATCTCAGTGTTTTGGTGATAAAACATTTTGCTCGGCTTCGATTAAAGCTTGAATAGAAAACTCAACCCTTTAGCGATAATTTAAATGAAAAGCTCTGGCACTTTTCATTGAGGGCAACTTGAAGGCCTTTATTTTCCTTTACCACATAAATAATATAAGTTTAATTCAGAGCTTTTAAATCCCAACCAACAAAATCAAAATGTTGTAGAATTGCTGGCATCGTTTATTTTAATGTTTTTGACATGCGGTAGCGTTAGGTGGACGAATAGAAATTGCGAAATGATTTTTTCTGAACATTTTATTTAAAAAATTGTTTTCATGTGGTCCTCGGAGGGTTCACAATGTCACAAATTTTAACACAAATAGAACGTTATTTCATTCATTACGTGTTTCGTGGTTTCAATCCTATCGTAGCTGAACATGATTTTAAAAAGAAATTTATAATAAAATTCTAGTTCGATTATTCGTAAGAGCATAATATATCAATTTTACTATTTGTTTTATTCCTTCTATAAGGCAGTGAAATATGATATATTATTAGCATTACGTCGCCTCAGTTCTTAATTGTCCAAATGACCATAAAAAAAATTTAAATGAAGAGAAGGTTTTCTTTCATTTTTTCAAAGAAACATTATGATAGGTCTTTGATAAAGCTATTTTCTTAAAGGCAAAGGTCTCATAAGTTTTAATAATTCATAGTTATGTGATTAACTATCATTTTTTATACTTTAATTTTCATTTTAAAGTGGAGATTGAACAAAAACTAAAATGGTCGTTTGGACAATTAAGAAATAAGGCGACGATTAGTGAAGATGATGATGCATTTTAAATAAGTTTTTTGTTGTAAATTGCAACCAATGTTGTAAGATTTGTTCAATACCAACAATTAATTCTATCTTGGCCAGGATATTTTACTGATAGCCGTGATAACCGTAAATAGTATGTTTCTTCTTTTACGAAACTGAAGTATTCAATCATTTTGCCACGTGGTTAGCAAGTTATAATATATAACAGCTTTAACCCGCAGGCCTCGCATCACGTCAGCGTTTTATAAAAAGACTAGCTGTTACTATCCGACAAGTTTCAACAGCTTTTCAGGAATTCTTTGTTCTTATTGAACAATTGAAGCGAAAAATATGGCGTCATTTTCTGTGTGTTTATTATTTCATTTTATATATTTTTTTTATTATTTCTGTACTTGTAAATACAGTCTACATTTTACAGATTATAAGCAAGATTAATATAAAAAAATATACTGTAACGCATTTAAATATTATTTTGTTTCTTTAACACCTCTCTAAAAGAATCTGTGCAATGGTGCTAACGTATTTTGGCAGGTGATACTTTTGTGCATTCATTGTATTATTCGGTTAAATAGTTTTCTGAGATATTTTAAGAAAGATATTAAATATTACAATTTGAGGTTTTACTCCTTAAGTCGAAAATAAAAATAAACAAACTTATTGTGTTTCTTTTTCAATCATGGAATAAAATTTATGCATTAGCCATTGCAAATAAACCTATTAAGTCCATCCTGAAAAAGTGAGAAACATATTGGTTTTTTAAACACTAAAAGTTTATAAAACTAAAAGTCGATTATGTTTTAATTAGTTATAATTTAGTGTAATAACTTTGTGATTTTTTATTCACCGAGGTTAAAATAAAAGGTTCATATTTATATTTAGATAATTTAAATCAGTGGTACATTTTCTTTAAGTAACGGTTTGTTTAATAAAATGACATATCCGATGAACACAATCTAAATCAAAGAGCAATTCAACTAAAAACAACAGGTATCTTTACTTGCAATAATCCATTTCTCCGAAATCCAATTAGTATCAAATTAAGTAAACACTCACTCTCGAGTGCAAATAGATACAACTATGTATGCGTTAGAGCCGTTAGATAATATCATTGTATCATCTATAATGTTAACACAAGTACTAGCGGTATTTATTTATTTTTTTAAATCCATTCTCCCCACCGTCTCAAAAAATATACTATTTTGTTATTACTGCTGTTGACAAAGACAATGTTTATTTTCCTCGATCTTGCCTTGTCTTTTTTCTTCCATCCAATTTTGCATCAAGTACTATTCTAACGCTACAGCTTTACATATCAAAACTATCCAAATGTCCCTCTCTTAATCACGTTTGCTGCACCTACATCCACTTTACCGGACAACTCGGAATGAAACCAATTCAGAACCATCTCAGGTAAGTCATTTAGAGTGATAAAAAAATATACATAAAAAATGGTTAAGTTAGGTTAGGCCACGTCCGCATAGGCAGGCGGCTTGCTTAGCGCCTAGAGCCTAGCGAGTCGCCTAGCGAGTAGCTTAGTAAAACGAACGTTCTAAAAAGTTCGCGCTCGGCGCCTAGCTAGGCGCCTGTGCGGTCGGTCGCGAACATTTTAGAACGTTCGTTTTACTAAGCTACTCGCTAGGCGACTCGCTAGGCTCTAGGCGCTAAGCAAGCCGCCTGCCTAAGCGGACGTAGCCTTAGGGTTATCGGCTAATTTAAAATTATTTTTTTCATAGCTTTTAATGACTTTTCGAGGAGGTGTTGAGTTGAATTTATTCTCAGCTGGCATGGAACCGTATTTATCATCTCTTATGACTTTCATCCTTCCTTTACCTGTTTCATGCGTCACTTTAGAGTACATCAGAATTAGGTTCTTGTATCCATCGTGTGATAATTGTTTCGGTGTTTTCAAAAGTTTATCACTAGCAAGAATTATTGCATTAGGTACTCGATAATTGTTTCGGTGTTTTCAAAAGTTTATCACTAGCAAGAATTATTGCATTAGGTACTCGATAATTAGATATTTTGTTTCATATTTCCATTTACCATTCTGTCAAAGTACTTATCAGTTTTCCTATCACTAACTCACTTTCCAAACACACAAACTCATCCGTGTGTCCGTAGAATTCACTGCTCTCATTCATTATATTGTAAATCCTATGACCTAAAAAATATTTCTTTTTCCAGATTTTAAAGTAAATGAGGGTGAAATAATGATAAATGATTACTCAAGGCCTGGGGTAAATTACATATCTGACAGGAGACGTATTATTATCATTTGAAGGTAAACTGACTTCGCTGTTTGTCGGGTCTGTTCCAACGTTAACCATTGTTTTGACAGCAGAAATATTGAGGTTAGGTTAGGATATTACGCGGAAAACTCAATTATTAAACTAACGAACGTAATAATTGTGAATTACAAAAATGCTTTTGATTTATTTCGTGTAGTTACATGATGTTCTGGAACCTTTTTTTGCCTTGGTTATAGCTTCTGTGGTCCCGAGATAGGACTCGACTCGCAATCGGAATCCGGCGTGCGCAAATAAATTTATTTGATTTCTTTTATGGTGTTTCAAAATTAATTAATTAAAAATAAAATTAAGAGAAATTGCGGCACGTTCCAGATGCTCTCAGTATCGCCCTGGTGCAAGACCACCATTCAGAATTGAAACGGTGCTTGAAATGGCTTTAGTCGTGTTTGGTGACCAGATCTAAATAGCCAGGCATTTCCCCACCTTCCTCTAGCCATCTCCTTCCCCTCCTCACTACCTTCAGCTTCATAATATACCCAAGTGGCGATACCATAATCTCAATGGCTCCAAACGGTTGGGAGCAGCTGGAACTCTTGTGTGGTATTTACATTTAAAAAATCCTAATGTTTTGTTCACGCCACATTAAGAAAGCGTAAAAAATTGCGTCATGAAATTTAATATTTATGATGTGTTTATCAGGCTTATGAAAGTACTCCAAAAGAGAATTTTACCAACAGTACGTAGTTTCAATATTAATACAAGCGATTACTTCCCAAGCTTTTTTCTCTCCACTCTTAAAATTGAAAGCGGAAATACATTAGTAAGCAAGGTTCACGTGCACAGAGTATTCTTACTTTTTATGTTCAAGATTTTCTCATTTTGTTTGTAGCCCAGTGGAAAAGATTTTTCATTCCACTTGGTATCGACTTTTCTGAAAGGGTTAATTTCGAAAGTCTGAGATAAAAATGCATGGTTATTTAATCTCGATGCTGAAAATAGATTTTGCATTGTTATAAACTTGGGATTGAAGTGCGGTACCTCTCGTACAGGGATGTACGAATTCTGTTTAAAAATCTTTATTTATTTATTTTGTTTGTTGGCACGCCAACAGAATACATTTTTTTTAAATTTATGTATTCTGTTGGATTAATATGGGTTACATATAAACATATATATTTTTCAAAATATATTAAAGGTCGGTTTTGGTCAAGTACACCTAATTAGAAAAGAGGGGAAACAATTTAAAAAGTGATTCGGTTGAGAAGTAGATTCTTAAAAAAAATATTACTTTAATGATGATTCATTGCGAAACTTTCACTGAATTAAGATTGTTTTTGTAAGATCTTCCCCAATCTATAATTCCGTAGATAAGTAAAGAATGAACAAGGGCATAGTACACATTTTTTATTCTTTTTTTACATCTTTACATAGTATAAAATGAATTCCATCCCGCTATCTGTACGCTTAGATCTTTTAAACTACGCAACGGATTTTCATGCGGTTTTCACCAATAGATAGAACGATTCATGAGGAAGGTTTTTAGGTATATAATTTGTCAAAGTTTTGTGTAAAGTGGTTGAAATATATAAATGAAGGGAGCGGGCTGGCAAGCGGGCGGTGAGGATTTGATATGTATGCAAATTAACAGATGACGTTTTTTATAAAGATTGGGTAGTGGCGTTGTGTTTCGTTAGCCACAGCAACGTGTGTCCGGGTCTGCTAGTCACATATAATTGTTACATTAGTTTACAATATTTGCATACGGTTACATTGGCAATTCCAATTGGTGAGCACACCATTCATCTCAACATTTTTAGTGTGTTGTTATAGATAATAATAAATTTTATTACAAAAAAAATAAAACAAAGTGGTTGTAATATTAAAAAAAATCATACATATACGCTTACGTGTATATACACAAACATACATACTTGTATATGCGTACGTGTGCACACTCTACACGTACATATATAAATATGCACACATCTACATACACCCACGCACTTACGTCGTACTTATATATACTTATACACATATTGTGGCTCTAAGTGAGAAGATCGTCTGGGATATGTAAGTATGTGTTCTTTCTGAAACTAGTAATTGCATTTGAAAATACATCCAAGTATTCATGTCTGTTTACATTATTTATTTATTGTATAATCCAGCCATTCTTGTGGTTGGTTTAAAAAAACTTGCACTAATACGGTAAGGATCGATCCAAAAGGTTTCCAGGTGAATTCAGCCTTATGTTAAGAATAATTTGATTAATTAAAAATGAATCATACATGTTGTTAATGATTTTAAACAGAAAGATTGTATCTGAAATACATCTTCTTATTTAAAAACACTCCACTCTTGTAGTTAACACGTGAAATCAGAAGTTCGCGTAAGTACGTTAATCTTTTCTTGTATATGTTATATAAAAGCTATAGTGATTATTTTGTTATTTATTATGATTAATTGCAGCATCATCAAGAGTTTTTTTTTAACTTAATGTATCAAATTTGAAAACGTCATTAACAATCTGTAATTCAATAGTTCTGCAATTATTTTAGTTTTTTTGCAACTGTTTCCTGCAATCAGTTTGAAAATGGCTTTATAAGCCAAAACAGCTGTCACTATAATGAAAAATAAAATACTTGGTTAACTTAATAATAACATTTTTAAATTTGATTTATATTAACTTTTAAGAAACTGATAGGAGTTCGACGAATTATACAAAAAAAACAATCAATAGAGTTTTTCGTTTATTTTAGTTTATGAAGCAAAAAAATGGTTAATTTTTAAACGTTTATAAAAATTATAAATGATTTGTATATCTGCATGTATATGAATTTATGGGTACACATTCCTATTAGAAAGTTCACTGTTATGTGTATGTTCACTGTTCGCACCAAAATTTAAAGTTTTAATGGGTTTTAGCTCATCATTCAAAGGGAAAGATGCTCCAATTTAACTTAGTGCAACATAATTAAACTTTTTAAACGCCCAAGAAAACTGTAAAGATCAAAGTAATCTTAGCAATTAAAATTATAAACTTGGAAAGTTTTATTTCCACGGTTTATAATATTTATTTATCCATGTGATCCAAATTACGATCCATACCTATCTACTAAAACCACCCTATTAAAAATGTAAGTTATTTTGCAGCCCTGGCGTTAAACCTTAGAAATCAAATATTTGGTGGTGAAGATATTGCAGTGCATTCTTAAACTATTTTTTGTCCTTTTTAGGTAACTATCTACGTCTTCTTTCCTACAACCAACCTACTACCCATGTATTTATCTCCTGACCAGGTGTGTGGCCAATATTAGGTACCTACATGTGATATTTTGGAACAATAACTCGAGGAACAATCATTGCGTTAATTTCGTTTGATTAGAGTCTACTGGACAACTGAAGTAACCGGTGCAATGGTCAGCATCTATTTATTGATCTCTCAGTGTTTTAAAATCGATTGTGTTAAAGACGCCTCTGTGCAATGAACATCTCAGTGTATTTAATTGGTGTCTTTTGAAGTGAAGTGTCCGAGCAATTATAACCTCCCATAGTATCTCGATGACTTTAATATCGTATCTTACAGAAACTTGTGTATTGATCAACCCAGTGATTCCACGGTGCCATAATATTGAATCTCACAAGAACGTGCTACGTAAAATAAAGGTATGTCAGATTCCTTCCTCTGTCCACTTTTCACCATGTTGATCCCGTAGTTGTACGTTTAAAAAACATATATTTTTTATTACAGTCCATTGTTTCACAGTCAACACATCTGCGACTATATGTCCATTTGAATAGTTAAAAATAATACGATTATTTTTCACAAACTAAAACTAGAAGTATAAAATTTATCACTGTGCTAATATTCAGCGCATTTCATAAACCTAAACCTCAGAGACGTGATGCAGGTGGAATATTCGACAAAAGCAGTGCATAAAGCGCATCCTCAGCACGGAGAAGCTTTATTTTAAAAATAGACTTCAAATATGGCAGTGCGGCCAAATAAAAAGCATTTTCCAGCGTTTTTTCAGAAAGTTCGTATGTGGAAAGGAATCGGTGCCACAAATAGTTGTAAATAGTCTTAACTCATTATTTTTCGTAAGCATTTATATATTTATAATTTTGTCTTACTCCGCTTACTGGTTAACACGCAATATTTCTTATTCAAGCTGTTGGATTTAGCTTTATTATCACGAAAAGTGAATATTGGTGTCGGGGGAGATAAAAAAATATGCATGTTACTTTTCAATTTTGTTAAAATTGTTTCACTCGCCCGGTTTCCGCCATTTTTATTTTCATATTTTTGTGTTACATTTCATAAGACAATCAATCATCAATCAATGCTGCCAATTATAGAAAAAATTATAATCGCCGTATAAAACAATATTTTATTCATTTTATATAGTGAATGCATTATTGAAGAAAGAAAGGTATTAGAATAATAACACATACCCGTTAGACAAACCCTGCTTTGCCAAACAAACCATTCAAAATCTGGGATGTATATCTAAATGATGATGACATCCAGCTTTTGCAGCTTGAATTGAAACCCAGGAATTATTCGAAGTGGGTACTTTTTTGTATTAATTTTGACGAGAATTTATTTTAAAAGGTTGGTACTTCGGACAAATATCATATTTGATTGTGTATTCATTAAAAAAGGAATATTCCATGTTATCCGTGAGGTGGGCTTATACATTTTTCCCACATATTTTTATTAATAATCGAAGCACATTATTAATATAGGTACCTTTTTATCGAACATACTACTTTCGGTAGTGCGTGATGATGTGCGTTGATTATACCCGAGTGAAATTTCAATGAACTCAAATTTGATTTGAGTTTAAGTGTCATTTACAAAATTTGAACTGATTGTTCAGACAAACGATAAAGTAAATTATAAAAATATAATTAAATTTTTGAAAGCTTTCGAGTTTTGAAATTTCAAATATGATAACAGTGTTCATTCGAATGGTAAATTTCTGATCTATAAATAAAATGGCAATATTTTTCTTTTAAAGGTTGAGGCAAACATTTTTGATAAGTAATTCTGTGAACAATGTTAATTAATCGCACTTGATTTATTTCCTTTCCAAATAATTATTTACGTTAATTTTTAATCTTCGCATTGTAATTTTTTCCACTTTAGCTTTCAAAAAATTTGAATCCATGTGTTTTTAATAGTCATAGCTTATAATAAATATTATGTAGATATTTCATCATATTTAACCATATTTTAGGTAGGGTACTAAGATCCTTGGAGTTCATTATTTACTCAAAAAGATTTTTTTTTCTCATAAATATTACGAAGACACTCTATTAAAATTAATATTGTGAGAGATCACTCAACAAATGAAAACTTTGCAAAGAATCCAACTTTGTTTAATAAGGTAAAGTGAAAATTATTAATTTTTTTCCCCTTACCTTTTGTTTAACCACTTTGTATGTATATCTTGCACCTCACAAAAATCAAAAATAGGGTTCACATTGTCTCAATGGCTTTGAGAATTCAGAAACGTGAATTTCGTTACAAACAAAAATAACAGTGGTCGTTTATACAAATCTACGATTGTGCTTTGCTGTGTGAATCGAAACCGTAAAGTCTTTTAACACAACACTACAAAAATACGGTTTCTTATACCAAGTAAAAGGGAACCCAAAATTCTAAGAGCGTCATGTTTACGTAGGAGTGAACTCTAAAAGTGTGGAATAATTTTGATATTTTTCAAAGAGCTCTGCCGAGGATACAAGAAGGCGGCGAGGCAGTAAACTTTAACCGCCTTTTCGCATTTACTGGCCAGTTATGTTAACAAGAACGACCGGCCTCGCCGTTATCGTGGGAAAGTGCTCGAGAGCTATAATTCTAAGGAGTTGTATTTTAAAAAAAATTATTAATAACGTGTAATAAGAAATGATATTGATTGATTTCGCAAAGCTTAAAACCATGAACAGACATTTTCACTGAGCGTAACTTTTGTTGATCCGGGAGTAAATCGGTTACTCGCTGTGAGTATCGAACTCGGAACGTTCAGTTTCTAACCGAGTGTTGCATCCAACATTGCATGCTTTGGGTTTTATTTATTTTTTCAATTGATTGTGGAATTAATAATTTTTCCGTTTAGGTTGGAATGAAATGCTTTACAGATCTCTTCTTGACATTTGGTTTTAGGCATTCCCAGTTTCTTCTTTCATACTCTTGCGCATACATTATTCTTCATCCGTTCTCACTAAATATCTAAATAAGTAAATAAATCAGCATCGTTAAAGGCAAAAATATATAATAACTTGCTTTTACCCGCGGCTTTGCTCGCATGGTATTAGGGGGAAATTACTGTAGCGCTTGCACTTAGCAATCATCCCCCCGCCAACCTCCCCCCTTCTCCACTCCACCACCCATCCCTCCCCCCTGCCGCATTCCATACATTCATCCCCGGTAGATTCAGTTTTCAAACAGCTCGAATTTCATAATGCCAGAGCTCACCAGTAGTAAAAAAAAAAAGAATTATCCCATTTGGTGCATTCGTTCGGAAATTTTGCGCGTACAAACATTTCGAATGAAATTTGCCGCAAATATATCAACGTCGTTCCCACTGCAACAATATTTTCTGTCGTTAGCAATAATTCGCCTTTGTTAGCGACAGAAAACGTATAATAAATTTAATATACTAATATTTTTAGTTTCATTATGCCAGAGCTTACCACTATATACAACCTTTATTACTCGCATATAATGTATATTTCTATTGGTGAAAGAATTTTGAAAATCAGATTTTCGGTTTATGCGTGAACGCGTAACAAATAAACACACACAGTTTTGCATTTATGGGAGTATAGATATTCAGGTCATAATTATTAAAACACAAAATAAACACTGTTTTTGAAAACAAATAAAAAAAAGCTGATTAAGTCAACGTTTCTTCAAAAAAGGAAACAGGAAAACTAAGAATATCATGCAGATAAATCAGACACACAATACAGCTAACAGAGGTAACACTCAAAGATCTACCCTTCGTTTTTTTATTTTTTATATATATTACAGTTTCAATCACAAGAATAATTGTAATATGTTTACCTGAGAACAGAATTCAATAAAATAAAAATAAAAGTAATAATATCTCCTTTTTAAATTCATAAATCCACAAAGGAAAAACAGCAACTCAATGAAAATGTTGGAGCAGCATTAATATTTCAGATGTAAATAATTTGATCTGAACATTCTATCAGACGGTCTTACATTACATTGTATGCACATCGCACGAAGCTAAATAAATGGTGGAGGTACCAACACACAATTTATTGGATAACCAACGCCCTTGCCATAGGTCACCCCAAGTGGTTCGCTACGTTTGGTGACTTAGCAGAGGTATTCGGGTTATTGGGTTGAGATTTTTTATTTATTAATTTGTAAGAGACAAACAGCTTATAGGCACATAAAAATATAGAGATACATAATATACATGTTACATAAAGTCAAGCCAAAAAGGTGTCCTATCCGTTAGAGTTACTTGGAGATGGAGTTTTATTGTAACTTAAAATTAATTTAAGGTGGGGAAGAGAGGAGGAGAATAAAAATAGGATAAGAATAGAAGATGCTCCCTGTACGTTCCACACTCTTGTATTAATTTTCGAGCGTACGCGTTACTTCTATTCGGTATTAATAAAGAAGGGTATTGATAAAAATGTCTATATTGTAAAATTTTGCATTATATTGCGCACATATACGGTGAATTGGAGATTTTTTTTCTAATGTTACTTCTACTTATGGGCAAACGAAACAAGTTTTTGTCTAGGTCTTGGCGGCGGATGCGTTTACCCATGTACTACGGGCCGTATCAGGAGCCCAGCCAGACTATCTCGACCCATCGCCTTGCACCGCAGTGGGAGGGATGGACTCGTATATTCGTCACTCCTAGATGCACTAAATCACAGAATCCTGCCCATCTCCCAAATTTCATTACAGAATTTCTTCTCCTTCCTTTCCTAAAAGACCCTTCATAAAGCATTCCAAAGATTTTATAGGCTCCGAGGGAAATTGTTTTTCTCTGGGCTCCTATTTTTTTTTAATGTCGGAATGAATTGTCTCGCTCGGTAAGAGGTTTTTTTTTGTTTTGGTGAAAGGTGCCCGCCCCTGTCTGGACCGAATTTTTCATTCATTGCTGTTCCCTAGAACTTTCCCAAAACAAAGAGTTTTTTACAACGAAAGAACAAGAAAAGGTAAGTAGGTAACACATAGCCATAGTTTTCACGGCATAGTAGTATTACAACAATCGAAATTACTTTCGGAACCCCATGGCTTTTGTTTTGTGAGTTTTATAAGCTACATTCTGTCTTTACTATAACATGCTCCAAAATACTTGAAAAATACCCTCGACTCTGTGCAGAAACGGGATGTCCGTTTGTTAGGTCCTCCCACCTTAACGAACGGATTGCAATCTTTAGAACACAGGCGTCGGGTGGGAATGCAATCCATGTTCTACCGGTATTTCAATGACGCTCTGAAGAACTAGCGTCATTGATCCCTTCGGCACCGGTGCATAGTCGGTAGACACGCCAAACGCGTGCCCAACATATGTACATGGTTGACATATGTCACATGAGAACGGGTCGTTTTTTCGACTCGTTCTTGAGTTCAACAGCTCGGCTATGGAACGATTTGCCGGCTTCTGTGTTTCCTACCTCCTACAACATTGGTCTCTTCAAGACGAATGTGTTTTCCTTCCTCTCTTCAAAAAGACCCTCCACACAGAATCCTCAAAGATTACATAGGCCCTGGGGAGAATTATTTTCCTCAGGGCCTCCTGTGCGGAGTTATTGTAAAAAAATACTGTAATTCACTTTTCAAATAGGTATCCAATAAAATAAAATTTAAAAAATTTAACAACATTAAGTTAAAAGTGACCAAAATCATAGAAATTAGAAAAACTTGGATTACTGCCCCACTGGCAGCCGTTATTTTTGGTCCCTCGCTGGATCAATAGAAGCAATTTCTGCAGAACTACTTTTCCATCTCTGACTACGCCCGATGGTCGGTTGGCTTGACTCGCAGAAAAGCAGAGATATTTGTCAAACGTTTCGCGGAAAACTCAACTCTTCAATTTATCGAAGAGACTCCCTCATCCATTCCGCACAGCGGTTTTCAAATTAAGGAACCAAAGATCTGGATCAAGGAGGATCCATCCAAGAACATCCTTTGTTTCTCCATATTTGAAGCTTCTATATCTTTATCTATAAAGATCTCTTGTCTTTAACCCTTCAATTCCCATGTCAAAGTTAATGAAGATTTTTCTTTTTTCCTTACATAAAATAGTTTATATATATGTAGTTAAGACAAAAAGAATTTAATAAATAAATTAATTACCCCCCCTTCTTTTTATGGGTGTGTCACCTACAGGTGACACTGGGCACTGGGTGTTAAGGCTCTGAAGAGGATAAAGCGTGTTTCTTATTCTGACGGTAGGAATAAAATATCAATGAATGATAATGAGTTTTATAATAATATTTATTTAAATTAAGTTTTATAATAATATTCATTTAAATGAACTTTTATAATAATATTTAGGTATATTAAAAAAAACCAGAGCACTTATTTATTGTGAAAACTGTACCAACAATTGAGATGCAAACCCATATTGCGCTTGGCATACATTTTTCTGGTGCGTTGGTGATAATATCCACATCTTCGTTGAGAGCAGTCGATTTGCAAGTGATCATCAGCACTTCCTGCACTCCTCACCTCGGTAGGCACTCTTATCTGCAGAGGTACGCCACAATCGAATTTGCGGCTCGGAGGCTTACCGTATTTTTGCAAGTATATGGTTGCGACATTTCGCCGAAAATCGCAGTAGGTCCAGTTGTTTTCTGACTGTCTTTTGATCAGCCATGCATTTTGGCAAGCTGCATCTAAACCAAAAGCAAACAGAGGGTACCACCACTTTTTGTGGCGAAGAGTTACCCTCATGGAGTGAATGTTTTCGTCAAAACGTTCTACCCCACCCATGTTCTTATTGTACATTTTGATAATTACTGGGCAATCTACTTGAATTTCTGCCTGTTTTTTATCAACAAATCCAATTCGATCCACTATCGAGATAGGATCCAATCCATGGCAGTTAGATGCAATGGTGATGATACTATTGTCAATAAATTGTAGAGTCCTAACTCTTGTGGTAATCTTGAATGAAGCTCTAAAATAACAGCAGCTCCTAAGTTGGATTGCACCTTGAGTCCAGGGCCGGACGCATCCTGGTAATGTCCACAACAAATTCTAAAACCCCATCACAACATAGCGATAATGCCAAAATGTAAACAACGGTCAAGTTACTTATTACTTAGAATGAATTCCGAACAATATAGTTGTTATAAAAATGGAATAGTCACAATGCCCAGTGTCACCCACAAGTGACAGAACACATTTCCAACGTTGCAACAAACATTCTATAAATTATTTTTGTCAAAAAATACATTTGTACCTTAGCTTATTTATTCATTTATTGCATACAATAAGAAAAAAAAAACAATTCTTACGGTTTACACATTTTTCTTTCACTTTATGTCGCAAGAGATCACGTAAACTCAGACTGCACCAATTTCGCGTAAAACACTAGAATAAATTTGACAAATCGCTTGTGGCTAGTGTTGCCAGAAAAAAATAGCGAATAGAGTTACTAATTGCCTTTGCTATAGTAAAAGTAAAATTAAAAAAAAAAAATCCGTGTGGTAGAAAAAAAATATTAAACTTCTGTCACCTACAGGTGACACTGGGAATTGAAGAGTTAAACTGTACAGACAGGAGCACTCTTGCGAGGTGTAACATAAACATAAAAAATGAAAATGTTCATAAATTATTTATTGTTGACAGTTAAAAACCTGCTCCCGCTTTTTACGGCTAGGCTCTGTGGGTCGCTTTTGGTTTGGCCTCGCCCAGTTAGTGTTGGTGACCATTTTATAAATCCAATAGGAACTGGTTCCAAAATTAGACTGTTCTTCGTATCCACTGTTAACCAGTGATGGCTAGTCACCGGGACAAAGTAACCGGGGCCAAAAGAGAAACCGGGCAATGACGTCATATGTAATATACAGCCTCAAGATACAACTGAGTATTACCGTCAATCTTTCCATATCCGGAGAGATAGGTACTCCAGATACACAAATTCGTAGAATTTATACCTAGGGGGAGGCATGTCCCTATGCGTCCTGCCGACGAAAGTGGCCACATCTTGTGACGAATTCTTGAATTCAAAACTGAACTTTATTTTTTATTTTTACAAGAGCCTAAGGCCCTAAGGAAAACAATTTCCCTCGGGGCCTTTGTCATATTTGGGGCTGCTGTGTGGAGGGTTTTTTTAAGGAAAGAAAGGGGTGGAGAGTTCCGGGAAGGAAAAGGGTGTAAGTGGTGGGTAAGAATCTGGGGCTCAGTGTGTCCTGGTCATTCGCCTAGACAAACCTAACCCCATGAACCCGGACACCCCTGCTAAATCACGAAACGTAGCGAACCACTTGGGGTGACCTACAACAGAGGTGTTGGTTATCCAATAAAGATTCCCGGGGCGTCGGTACCCATTCCCGCCTCCCAAATTGAACTACAACAGTAGCTTTGTCAGTCTTTGAAATTTCACGTACATAGATGTTATTTGTGGCGAGGCGAGTATGGCGTGGCGTCAGACATGCACTTGAAGCTAGGTTCTGAAATTCAACCACGCAGACCCAAGTCTAATAATGCTATTTGATGTGGACAATTTTATCTATTTGTGTTTTAATTCATAAAATATGGGCTACAAAATAACTTAATTTTTCGAGATTTTAGTTGTAATGTTGGAATAAATATATTTTTTTGGGATAACTAATATTAAAAATGTATATTATTACGCAATGCTAATATAATGAAATATTATTTTTCGGTGAATTTTCAATATGACATTTAAGAATGGAAAGATTGTGAAGGTGGAAAAGTTACGGGATTTTTTGACATTTGCTTTCCACCAAGTCTTTGCGAATATATATACCCAACCAATCCCATACATAATGCGTGAACATTATCAATGCACTGTTTGTTCCTAAATAATAATAAAAATTTGGTTGTCTGTAAAGACGGTTCACGGACGATAATTTTACGTGATGACGTCATATAATAACGATGGAGTGGAAGAGAGATAGATGCATCACAAGCCGAACGCTTAGGCCGAACGCTTTTTCAGGAGGAACGTATTTTCATATTTTTTCGTGCATGCAGCCGGCGTTCATCGATTTATCGATTTATCATTTTTTATTACTTTTACTCGAAGGTTTTGAGTAACTACCTATTATGACATAATATCATTTCTCTAACATCAAATTTCTCCGTTAATTTTACACAAAATAATTTATTAATTACGTGGTTGGTATATTATCTCCTGCTCACGTAATTTTATAGTCATTATTAACTGGGCATAAAATATTACAGGGAATCACTTCCCTAGACTAATTAAGAAGGTACTGTAAACCAAATCAAACAACTTGATGTTCAAATAATAACTTAACAAATCACTCAAGTTGACTCCCCGGAGGTTGTTTGCCTAGATAATGTAATATGTACGTGAATAAATACGGATGTGCTTTCGTATGTACAGGACAAACTGTTTCTATCCAAACACAGGACATATTGGGGGAGAGCTTTGTCTAGGACTAAGCTAACCCGGATCTAAATAAGGCATAAGAGGCACTTTACCTACTCGGTTTATAATGTTTACTTAGATAGAAAGGCATTATATCCACAGATAAACCAAATCACTTCGCTGTGTCACTATAAGCGATATTTATTTGCAATTACAACAGATAAATTACGCGACTTAAACCCTTTTAATGGTCCATATTGTGACATTTATTTTATTAATGTTGTTTAAAAATAATTTGGCTAATAACAATAAAATGTTTCACATTTTTGTTGTTTATTTTTGGGGTGGTTATGACGTGTCCCCAACTTCCCTCTTTAGCCAACGTTTCGAACAGCGTTACAGTGTCCATCATCAGGGTATGTGTGTTATACAGGGTGCCACAGCATAACTTCTTTTTTTTTAATTCGCGCCATTCAGTCGGTTGATGTCGTAGCGAAGCGCTAGTGATCTCGTTCGAGAGGCGGAACTATAAAGTTTTGTCCCGACACGATGTTCTGTGATCACAACCCAGCGCGCCTTTAGGATGCGGCAGCATAACTACATTTTTTCAAAACTTAATAAAACCCATTGAATGAATCAGAATTTTTCTATTTGTTTTTTGTAATGTAGACTCCTATCTAAAATTTTGTTTTACTTAGTTTCTGAAAATAAAATCAGGTGAGTGACATCCTGGGCGCACGTCGTAAGCGCACTGGGTTGCAATCACAGAACATCCGTTCGAAAAGTAGGCCTCAACGGCAAACGCACGCTCTTCACTATTCCAATGCATGATGGTGACTAAACTGTGTCAGGACAAAACTTTATAGTCCCGTCTCTCAAATGAGATCACTAGCGCTCCGCTACAACATCAACCCACTGAATGGCGCGCATTTTAAAAAAGGAAGTTATGCTACCGCACCCTGTGTATGACCAAATTTATCATATATTTTTAATAAATTAACCATCCGGTTTCGGTTCAATATGTAACATAACCTTCATCAACATATAAAATAAAGTTCAACGTTACAGAGTATTTAAGGTCAAATAGAAGAAGGACATAGAACATCAACTTTGGCGGGGGCCGCGGGAGAGGTACTTAAGAGAGAGGGGGGTAAAAGTATATATGGGAAAGAGAAATATGTTTAAAATGGGGCTATTGACAAATCAAATCGTTTATTTCATAAATTTGGTTTTATAAATTTTTAATGCTAAATTTCAAGAGCTTCTAGATTATTAAGACCTGTCCAATTCCTATACATCTATATAGTATATCTAACCTCAAAGATTTATAAAGGGGGGGATAAGGTTTTAAAGGCTAAAAAAAGCCGTGTTTTCATGATTTTTTCGGAGATGTGAAAAATGAAGGGTCATTTATTTTATATACCTACACGTTACAGTGTGATGTCTGAAGTATCTTTGAAAATTTTTAAAATTAAAAATATCAATAAATAAGTCCGTGAGAGCGAATCTCCGAAGATGCTTCGAAAATGCGGTGAACATCAAAACTCGTTAACAGATCATTAAACAAAAAAATCGAAATGTGTTTAAAAGGTGATATGTTTTCTTGTTACTGTTGATTTACGTGTAAAAATAGTGTACAAAATTTCAAAAGGATCGGTTAAGTAGATTTTGAGTTATGATGTTCACGAACTTAAAAAAAAAATTTGCGAGAAAATCGATTTAAAGTTTTTTTATACTCGAAATATACTTGAATCGAGCAATAGGACCGGTCGCTTGAAACGCTGTATCTTCGTTATTTTTGCTCCGATTTACTTGAAATTTTGACACAATATTTCCGACATGTACATTTAGATAAAAAAAAATAAAAAATAGTTTTAAAAACTTACCCCCCCCCCCCTTAAAAGAGTCCTTGCTGTACCGTTCGCAACCCTCCCCCACCCCCACCCCCACCCATGATAAAGGTTCAGGTTGAAACGAAACCTAATATATTAAAAAATAATAACAATATATTTAATGGTATTCAAACAAATTTATTTCATTGTAAGTATTATAATTATATATACTTACCCACAAAGTGTTTGTCACATGAGAAAATTAAATAATTTCTTAGCTTACCTTCAAATCCGATGCAAAGCACAGTGTTTCCATCCACATCCAACCTTAATGCAACCATTATGCAATAATTGTACACATACCTCGGGAGAGGAACACGATGAATGGTTTTGCCTGGAGAAACAAATAGCATTTGGCCAGATTAGATATATCCTTTCTCCTGTTTCATACCCCAATAATACCCTTAAAACTCATGGGGAAAAATACATACTTGCTTGGGAATGGCAAAAATATATAGTAGCATAATTTACTTTAGTCGTGTAGATTTTTGGGAACAGTAGAGTCAAATGAGATTCCGTGGGAAAATAAATTTCAATGATGTTTTACGTTTGTGGAAGAGGATATTACTTCATTCAAATAATTTCCCAAAGGAATGGTGTTCTAAGAGGAAGCTTTGAAATCTGAAAAAAACGCTTTGATATAATAAATTATTGCTGTAGTTAAAATAATGAAGGTTCTCAATTTGAATAAACAAATTATAATTTAAAATTGTCCTAGGTTATCCTAAATATTTATTTTTAGTTTCAAATTTCTACCACTGAACCTTTTTTGTTCTCTTGTTTATAATATTATTGCTACTCATAAAGTTTTTAATGTGGATTTCAAATATTGTGTTTTACGCAAAATCTAACCAAACAAAGTTTAGGTGGCACGTGGTGTTTAGGTGGTTTGTCAAAATAAAAATAGTTATTATTATTTTTGTTTTCAGTAAGACAACTTTTCCGGGCTACGTATAACCTAAAATTATTTGAAAACCTCTGACTACCATCACAGTAAGCGGAATTTTTTTTGTGTCGTAACGGAGGACTTAGCTAGTCAAGGATTGAAATCACGATGCCAACTCAGCCAATGACCGGTCATTGCGTCATTATTATGAAATTGTTATACCATATCGTCATTGCGTCAAAGATACTTCTTTTTGGCCAATTTCCCTACGATAGCTATTTATCAAATATTTAGCCACAATTTGAGGTAAGAATTAATACAATCGAACAACAAGTGAGTTCAAGTGACTATCGACGAATGCGCCGAATATCGCTCGCTACAACGCAACTGCAAATTTCTTTCTCCTTCGAAAAAAAATTCTTTTTTAAAAAATTACAATTACTCACAGGAATTATACATGGGTTATACGAGGAATAATTTCACAATATCACAGCTAATATTAATTATTTATGTAAATAATTATATTATATCTATTATAAAGCATTAAATTAGATTTTTACCCATCATCTCTTCCTTTTTTGGCCGACAACGTATAACGTTCAACTACATGTATGTACCTCTGAAGCAGAAATCTAGTTTTCGATATGAGTAAGAACCCTCGAACGGTAGCCCTGGAGTCCCGAAACTTTAAAAGCTCGGGCATCTCTTAACAAATTCAACTCCAACATGATTTTACCAATGCGTTTAGCTATTTAAAGTACTTAAATTGTACAATAAAAAAAAAGATTTCTAACAAATTGTGTTGAATTTTTGGTGAAGATATATATATCCCTCAGGGCGTATTCTGTCACAAGGTAAAAATATTTCCGCTTTAAAATAAAATCTAAAAAAATGGAATATTTCTGAACATATTTGAAAACGAAAAATTATTTTTGGAAGGTGATAAAATACGTTTACAAAAATGTTATTTATGATAAATAAAAATACAATTATTAAAATATTTAATTTTTTAATAAAATACAGAAAAATTTAAAAAATGGCTCACCTTTAGTTTTTTTCTATCTAAAACTACAGATAACCAAAAAAAGAAAAACACACCCATTTTTAATTTATTAAATGCATTACATATATAATGGTGGCCACTATTTGCATCCACGATTAATATATGCCCGCTCTGCGACAACATAATTACGCCGCCACTGAAATCGAAATGCTTAGAAGCATACAACTCGGGCCCACGGCAACCTCCTCCCAGACAGGACGTCGTTTGCCGGTCGATAAAATCCAGCCTTTCCAAAAAGGTTCCGACTGTTACTCGCGCCTCGCAACTCGCAACATCGTGCATGCACACTAAATTACCAACCGTTTTCAAACCTACTAGCACCGTCGACTGTTTTATAAAAGACGGCGTCAGGCAGCACAGTTAGTAAGTATTGTCAGTCAAGTCAGCACGCAGTGTGCAGTTCAGTGCAAGAGTCAGTGATAACATAACTCCAGATTAGTAACAAGCCAGGCTCACTACGACCCACTGCCGATGCGATTTTTTTTCACATTAACTCCACCAGGAGGCCCCGTGGAAAACAATTTCCATCAGGGCCTATGTATGTCATCTGAGATGCTTTGTGGAGGGTCTTTTGAGAAGAGGAAGGAATGTACATTGGTCTTAAAGAGGCCCATGTTCTAGGAAGGAGGAAACACAGAGGCCGGCAAATTTTTTTATTTTTTTTATTGAATATAATGGTACAGAGGTTACATGTTTTTATAAATTAAATAAAGTTTTTCTTTTAAAAAATACATTAATTAATAAGTATTACACCTTTTTTTAGAGCAGAGCTCGAGTAAAAAAGGCGGAGAAAACGAATGTAAAGCACAATTTAACAAAGAAAAAAAGAGTAATTTTTTTTTATGTGTAAAACAAAAGAGAGGAATTTAACGTGAAATAAGAAAAAAAAGGTCATGTATGTAAGTATACGCATACACACACGTAGATATACAAACATACCTACATATATACACACATTCAAAATGTTATCGCCATGTGTACATACAATATATATAAAAATATACACATATGAATATAACAGAAATGAAGTTGAGGAGGTAACAAAAAGAAAAGAGAAAAATAAAGAAAGAAAAAGGATATCCGTATATTACAATTGTGTTGAGAAGTATAGTATTATAATATGTAGTCATAATAATGTGTTCTTATTGATTTTTTGAATTTTTTATAATTAGTTTCCAATCTTAGATTAACTGGTAATTGGTTAAACCATTTCACTCCAGTATATTTATAGAATTGTTGGGCTGTGGTAGTGTTACAACAAATCGTTCCACAGCCGAGCAGTTGAACACAAGAATGAGTCGAAGAACTTTTTAGAACGAAGACCGTTCTCGTGTGACAAATGTCAACCTTGTACGTTGGGCACGGGTTTGGCGTGTTTCCCGGCTATGCACCGGTGCCGAAGGGATCAATGACGCTAGTTCCTCGGAGCGTCTTCCATTGAAACACCGGTAGAACAAAGATAGCATTCCCACCCGACGCCTGTGCTCTAAAAATTGCAATCCGCCTGTTAAGATGGGAGAATCTGTCAAATGGACCGCCCGTTTCTGCACAGAGTCGAGGGTATTTTTCAGGTATTTTGGAGCTTCAGACCAGAGGTAGCTGCCAAATTCAACCGTAGTGCACACCTGTTATCAATCAAGGTTCGACGCATCTCCAGGCTTCCGAGGTCCATCGCATATCATAACCTCCGAGATCCACTCGCTTCTCAAAGTTCGCAGCCTTCGATGTTCTCTAGCCTCTCAAGATTCCCGCACCACAATTGACTTCATCATCACCGAGTCACCGCCGTATATCCCCACCGCCACAGTGTTGAGCAACGGCCTGGAGGAATTCGTCGCTCGTCATTTCCACCAATCTCACTGGGGATTAGGAAGATCCGTGAACTTTACCGCCAGTTGAGCACGACCTCATCATCATCAAGACATCAACTGCTGCGCGTCGTGCACGGATATACACAGCTGATATACACAGCTGTCTACCTATTCTATGTGAGCAATAAATTTACTAAATCAACCTGCTCCATCTTTCATTGATCCGACTTTCGAAGTTGAAAATAATCGAGTGTTTTTTTTTAGACTCATCAATAATATAATACAGGTAGGTATATCCTTACCGGTCAGTGGCTGAGTTGGCATCGTGCCTGTGTCCCGCCCAGGCGTTCTGAGTTCTGAGCCCAATTTCTCGATTGGCTAAGTCCTCCACTACCACACAAGCAACATTTCACGCTTAATGTGGTGGTATCAGGCGATTTTTAAATATTTTCAGATTTTTTGAATCTCCCAGGAATGTTTTTCGTGCATTTAAATTTAAAAAAGTACAGCCTGGGAACCCACCCTACCGCCATTAGTCGGCGCTCTTAGGTAGAATGCATGATTTTTTTTTTGCATAAAAAAATATGAAAACACCGACCTCTTTCATAAATATATATAGAAAATAATTTTTTGACAAAACAAGCCTAGACGACCGAAGAATAATAAAAATTTTGGCGTGAATTTTACGAGAAACTGGTAGAAAAATAAAAGTTGTAGCTTTTACAGTCGTTTTTAATATTTATCTATATTAAATGTGAAATGGTTTCTAAACGTTTATTACTAAAATGTAAGAGGATCGAGCACTAAATCAAACAATTTCTTTAAAAACCGTTCTAAAAATTAATTTAATTTCTTCTTCATATTAATTAATTATCCTGACGAAGAAAACATATTACATACTTATTAAATTAATTTAAGTTTTTTTTGTATTCGAGAACCTTGGCTTTTTGGCAATATTTGTGACCGGCATTTCCATAAATCAAAAATAATTGTGTCTTTCAATTTTACTGCACCATATAAAAAAAATTACATTTGTCGTTTTTACCATACCCATGGTACTTGTCGTATTAATAATTTTAAAAGTCAGCTTGAGTCTGCTAGCCAACTCCGACTGAAATATTCTGAAAATAATTTTTTTCTTATGGGCGATTATTATATTTCAAAATTATCCTGAAGGACATAATATGATATCACCAACCTCCACTGACGAGGCAAATTCATTTGGTACAGACATATCTTTGTGGCTACATAATATGATATCACCAACCTCCACTGACGAGGCAAATTCATTTGGTACAGACATTATATATCTTTGTGGCTACATAATATGATATCACCAACCTCCACTGACGAGGCAAATTCATTTGGTACAGACATTATATATCTTTGTGGCTACATAATATGATATCACCAACCTCCACTGACGAGGCAAATTCATTTGGTACAGACATTATATATCTTTGTGGCTACATAATATGATATCACCAACCTCCACTGACGAGGCAAATTCATTTGGTACAGACATTATATATCTTTGTGGCTACATAATATGATATCACCAACCTCCACTGACGAGGCAAATTCATTTGGTACAGACATTATATATCTTTGTGACTATTTTCAGTAAAATAATATCCTTAAAGTAGTTGTTCTTGACCTACTAGTTCATTAATATTTTCTGACAGAAGATTTGCACCACAAAACAATTAAAATGGAGATTAAACTGAAGAAAGATCCCATTTTAAAACACAAACCTCTGAAAGCCTTATTATTCCATCTGCCACATATGTCAAGATATATGAATTTAAAAACAATTTGACCAGCCCAACATTTTAATACTGTAGAAAGAAGCGACTAATGTTTTTTCAAAATTTCTATGAAGCCATAGATCTTTGTATTCCATCACAAACCATTCACCTGGCTCCCAAATATTCTCCATGTTATACTTCCTTTTTAATCAAGATCATCAAAGAAAAATTAAAATTTCATCGTAAGTTTAAAAGGTATTTACAATTCTCTGATTACCATACTTTGGTATTACTCAGGGCTCGCTAAAAGAGAACTGAAACGGAATAAACAATGTATTATAAACAAAATATTTTTGCACTTCTTGTGAAATAGCTGTTAATATGAATCATCAAAATATGCAACCAACCAACAAATTTGCATTTTTTACACGATTGAAAAGTGTGCTGGATGTGACATGATTTTTTATTGTCAATGGTGTTGAAATAATGGTTACTCCTCTACATAACGCTGCTATTCAAACTTTCCTTTAACGAAAGCGTATTTCATACTTTTGAAGTAAGCATTTGTAATAACCGTTTTTAAAAAAGGGGACGAATATACAGGCCTACGTATTAAATTTGTTTATTGTAAAAACAAGGAAAAAATCATGTAAGACCAACAACATGGTATTTTTTTCCAAGAAAATATGTTGAATCGAATTTAGGATAAATTAGCGATTTTTTTCCTAAATCCGTGGAAACTAAGTTGATTCCATTTACACTAATTTTTGTAAAGCAAATCATTCGATCCCATTTACACAAAGTAAATCATGACAAACTGCCAAATTAGTTCTCAACGATGGTTGGTATACGCGGAAATCTTTTAAGTTAGTCTTCATTTTACATAAAACGTAGAAATCAAACTGTTACCTTGTCACACTTTATTGGCATTCCCTCGGGTCAACTTCAAGGATTGTTTTGTTTCTTTGCCTATTAATGATATCAAACATGTTATAAATAAATCCAAATTCCTATTTTATGCAGATGATATGAAATTATTTCGATATTATTTTAGCTCCATACATGAATGCAATAAGCTACCAGAAGACACATAAGCATTAATGAATGCTGCGAAAACAATCAATTCTTAATATTGGCATACATATTGTTCATAAATTTAGACGAAAAAGATACCCACTTAATTATACTTATTATTTAAACCATTTACCTTCGCAACGAGTAGAAAAACCCAAAAATCTTGGGGTTTCACTAGCTTTTAAAATGCTATATAAGGATCATAGGTAAGTATAAAACAAATTTGAGAAAAGGCCTGTAAGCAAACAGGATTTATTTTACGCATTGTAAAGCCCTTCACCATACCACTCACACTTATTTTGCTATATATGACACGTGTAATTTAAACATACAACTTAATTTTGCCTCCGCCATTTGGAATCACCAATATCAAATCTTATTCTACAATGGCATGACTCCCCAATTCAAACACGAAATTCTCTATTGAGTTGAGTAGTTTTTTAACAAGAAATTACTTTATTGTAATTAGTTTTAAAAACCATACTTAATATTTTATCCGCTTTATGTATGAATTTTAAATAATAATAATGAAAAAAATACATAATATTGATGGTTTTGAAAATATTAAATTAAAGGCGTTTAGTAATCAAAATATCGTTTCAGTTATCTTCAATTTAATCACTTTTTTATTGTGACTTCCGCAATTTGGGAGACGAGTATGGGAACCGGCGCTCCGGGAACCATTTATTGGATAACCTTCACCTTTGCTAAGTGGTTTGCTTAGCAGGGATTCCCGGGTTCATGGGGTGAGGTTTTTCCGGAATTTAGCGATGGATGTGTCTACCTACCAACTGCGTGACAGGCCGGATCGGGAGAGACCTCTAAAGCAGGTCTCTGTCGAAATACTATCTTGCACTGCAGTGGTAGGGATGAATTCATACGTCCATCACTCTTGTATTCATTGACCCTCAGATTCCTACCTACCTCTCATACCTTTTTCCTTACCAGAACATCCTCTCCTTCTTTTCCTTAAAATACTCTTCACATGCAGCCCCAAAGATTACATTTGCTCTCACGGTAATTATTTTTCTCAAGGCATCCTGTGTGGAGTTAATGTAAAAAAATGCTCCCTTCTGGAGCCAGTGAGACTATGGCATCCTCAATTTGGGTATGTTGTGAGATTGAAGGTAGGGGAAAGGGGGAGGAAAAGGGGAAGAGGAAGGCGGAGAGATATCTGGAAATTCAGATCTGGTCACCAAAGTTGGCGAAAGACTTTTCAAGCATCGTTTCAATTCGGAATCGTGATCTAATACCAGGAGGATACTGATAGCATCTTTCACTTTGGGTATCACCACTTCCATCGCTTTATTTGGGTGTAGTGCGTAGTTTTATGTATATCACTGATGCGTTATTTTTGTACACAATTGTGAACTTTTATTGATTCAGCATTATGATTCAGATTCCATTAGAAATGGTTGCATTTCTTTGTCCTGAACGCCACATTAGATCGAATTCAATGCAATTTACACATTTTAAAGACATTACAAAATTAAAAGAGAGTATATATAAAATATTTTAGCATTGTGTTTCATTGATATTAAATTTATCGATATTCGAAGTGATTCTATATAAGACATCTCTCCCGACTGGCATGACAATTGGCATGTTAGTTCTGCAAGCCGGGAGATAAAACAGTCTATGCCGTCGGTGACGAAGACAACCACCGGGAACTTAGAAACTGATGCTCTCCAAGATAGTCCATGAGTTTTCGAACCATCCATGAATCAGTCTAAAGAGATATGTTACAATGAGCACATCCCTTCTGACCCGTAAATGGTTCATACCGAGCATGCCCAAAAAAAGTCGGCGGGGTAGAGCCATGGGTAGTAGCCATACTCTTTTAATGATTTATATAGCACGTGTACCACATTTTACATCAAAGTTTGCATAAAATTCATTAATGGGACGTATCTGCAAAACATTTAACACCTTACGAGACTTTTGCCTTACCTTGAAAATATATCAAATTAAAATGTAATGGAGATCAGAATCGCCTTAGTGAGAGACCAGTATTCAGACTTAAAACGTCGCGTTGCTTTAAAATATATACTTCGATAAAAAACTCAGAAATCGTTTTTTGTAATATTCACTTTTTTATACAAACTTCGTTTTTCACCAATAGGGTATTTTCACAGTTTTTTTTTATTATTGAAAAAAATTAAGTAAAAAATTACGATGATAACGAAATTTTTATTTTATTTTTATGACAACGGATAAATTTTCTACAACGTTTTAAAATACGCCTTTTTAAACGGCGGCCAAAACGATGTTTTCGCGCCGAATAACTCTGTGACGTCACCCCCGCCGAACATCTTGCGATCGCCGCGGTAAGTAACTGTAGTTAGTTCGTAAGTTGTAGCTGGTGTTATTTATTGACTTCCAGTTTGCTCGAATTATATCGTTATAATCTTCCCACTTGCTAAGCATATATAATTTGGTACACATGCGTACAAATACTATAAGAAAAACCTAAAATAAGATGTTTTAGATCCTTTCTAATGCGACAAAAAACCTTTTCTAATTCGACCGTGTACTAATGTTGGGCGTGCGTTTGATGTGTTTGAAGTGATCAATGAAGCTAGTTCCTCGGAGCATCTTCTATTGAAATACCGGTAGAATAAGGACACCATTCCCACCTGAAGCCTGTGCTCTAAACATTGCAATCCGTTTGATAGAGAAGAAAATCTAGAAGAAAACAAGAAGAAAAGATAAAAGAAAACCGCCCGTTTCTGATTCTGAGTAAAGGGTTTTTCAAGTATTTTGGTGTCCTAGACCAGAGGTGGCTGCCAAATTCAACAGTGGGGCGGATTTGCGATTTGTACAGGGTCAGCAGTTGTGTATCTGTGGGCCCTATAGTAAAGCTTTTTGATAAGCGAACTTGACTCTGGCTTCGATGGAGACCCCCGTGCCTGCTTTTTTGCAGATTTGAATTTTAACATTACAATAAAAAAACATTTAGTATATTAGACTATTTATATTCATAATTTAAACGCGGAAACACCTTTGCATACAGTCGTAAGATGGTTATCTACACAATAATGACGGCCTCTGTGGTCGAGAGGTTAGGCTCTCGACTAGCAATCCCGGCGTGAACAAGTAAATTTATGTAGATATATATATTTTTTTAAGAAAGACAAACATTCCCGGGTTACGAAAAATCTGACAATACCTATGCAAAAATCTCCTACTACCACCACATAATAGGAAAATGTTGCTTGTGTCGTGATATAACACTTAGCCAGCCGAGGAATCAAACCCGCAACGCCTGGGTGGGAACCAAACGTGGTGCCAACTCAGCCACAGACCGGTCTTTGAGTAAGTTGTGTCGCATTTCACAATTTATTCGTTTAAAATAATACGTTGTATATTTGCGGCACGTTCCAGAGTGGAAAATATTTTCAGTATCACCCTTGTGTAAGACCACCGTTCAGAATTGAAACGTTGCTTGAAATGGCTTTAGCCGTGTTTGGTGACCAGATCTGAATAGCCATGTACTTCCCACCTTCCTCTTTCCCATCTTCTTCCCCTCCCCACTACCTTCAGCCTCACAACATACCCCAATTGGGGATGCCATAGTCTCACTGGCTCCAGACGGGAGCAATTGGGACTCTTGTGCGGTATTCATATTAAAAAAAAATGGCTTTAGCCGTGATGAGTGACTAGATCTGAATTGCCAGGTCCCACCTTTCTTTTCAACATCTTCTTTCCTACCCTTAACTACACTACCTTCAGCCTCACAACATGCTCCAATTGGGGATGCCATAGTCCACTTCTCACTGGCTCCAGGTGGTTGGGAGCAGTTGGGAATTTTGTGCGGTATTTACAAAAAAAGGAAATTTACTTGTAGAATAGCCAAAGTTTAAAAGATCATCTTATGACAGGGAAGTTAGGTGACGAACTGACACTTTCTATTTTGTTCTAATTTAATTTAAAAGGGCCAGAATTGACTCTATTTTAGGCGTATGTTGTTAAAATGTTGAAATTTAAACCAGTATATAATATGAGAGTTTGTGTAAAAAAAAGTTTTATTACCATATCGCCTTAAAACCCCGAAATTCAGGGCTTATAAAAGTACTGTTACTCATTGTAGCGTCTATTTTAGGCAAGTTGTCGGATTACAACCGTAAAAAAAACCACCATCAGTCATTACGGATGGATCATATCATATAAAACTGTAGGAACATAACACAAGCATCTTAAAAATGAAATAAAACCGTCAATAAACGCGAACAAGTCGAGAATGTTTAGACATTTGTTAGTAACATAGTGATAAACCTCTGAAAGTTGACGGGCGTGACGTCATGATTCGATCAACCAATCATGGGCCGTTTACCTAATTCAGCCGTCAGGCCTATTTTGAAATCGATAATTATGAATGAAAATATTAAAATTAAACATTTTTAATGCGATATTCATAATCAGAAAAATAATCTTTAAATCTTTCACATTTTTAGCGGTATCCCTGGTTTGTGAAAATACCCTATTATGTACTGTTTATTAATTATATTTTCATACCTAAAATTCTTTTTTTTTTTTTTAAATTTATAATTTAATTTTTCAAAGCCCGCCAAAATGATCGAAATTCGGCGAGTTACGTATGACGTCATATGTACCCCAGTTTTATGTGTTATCAATCACCAAGGCCATTCCACATGGGTCGGTGTATGAAATCAAAATTTTCTAATTAAATAAGTCACAAAAATAAAAAATGGATACTTTGGAAGCAGCATGACATCTTACAATTATCCGCTTTCTTATAGCGCGCCGCCGACCGACCGTGAGGGAGCGGCCTAAATTCTGCTAGAATCCGCCGACTAATCGTAGGGGGTTTAAATCTCATATTACGAAGAATTTCAATAAAAAATAAAAAACCTTGAATTCATTTTCTTTTTCAAAATACAAATCCTATTCACAGCAATCACAAAATTTTATGATAAACAAATAAATGTGCCTTTGTCCTGAATAAAAAGTGACGGCGATTTTAGATTTCAGATCTAAGCTTACGCGTTATATTTCCATATGTCCTTTTTTGTTTCACTGCGTCCGAAGGTGTCATTACTAGCTGTTGGCCTTCTTTGACCCTTTATCTGAAGTTAGTGATAATTCGTATTCTAGTAACGATTGACCCCATTTCCTAAAACCTTCCTTATTTTGTAATGAAATTGCAGGAAAAAGTGAACCCTTTTGACCGTATCATTTATTCATTCATTTCAAACCAACCCAAACACAATCAAATTTTCCAAACCAATGATCCTTATTTAATTGAATGTATTATAATTAGAATGTTCTTAAAAAATTGTGTACAATGTTTTTGCAATCATATTTCGAAAAAAATGTTGTAGCTCTATTTTAAGAAGCGAATATCTTGGTAATTAACTTTATTATGTTAACAAAAAAGGAACAACACAAATAATGTCTTTGAAACAATCATAATTACGCTAATAATGTTAAATACTTTAATTTTGTAGTTTTTTTTAAATATATTTTCCTTTATTTTATAATATTATTATTTAATTTATAAATAAACTGTTTAAATAATTCAAATAATAATTTTATTAAGAATTAAAAAGACAATTAAATTAAATAGTTAAATTAGATAACATTAAATATATAAACAGTTTATTAATAATTACGTAATAGTATTTAAAATTTATCAACAGTTTATTAATTATTACCTTATAGTATATAAAATAAATAAACAGTTTATCAATTATTACCTAATTGTATATAAAATATATAAACAGTTTTTTATTATTACCTAATTGTTCATAAAATATATAAGCAGTTTATTAATAATAACTTTATTGTATATAATGAAGCATATTACAACCACTCGAACTGTAAAAACCGTAAGAACAGTACGTTCAAATATTCATTTGAAAATACTATGAACTGTTAATTGTTTTTAAAGCCAATGAATCCACTTAAATTTCATTGTTTATTTCAATGTTTTAAGTTTTATAATAAATAAAAAAGGGTTTAAGTATTAATTAATTTTAATTTCTAAAAAGTACCTACCCAAATGTGGGTAGCTATCACTACGTAGCAATAATTTTTGTTTACTCTTGAATACCTTAGACTTTAATCGATTAAGTTATTTTCATTGCGTAGTTTTGATTAACGAATAAACTATGATAACTTTCTATTTTACGTCACATAAAAAAACAACAACGATCCTTTTTCTGTGACCCTAAAATATTATAATATTCATAATAACATAGCAAAACATAACTTAACTAAATGAAGGATGTATTGTTTTAAATTAATTACTTACCTTATTGGTAAAAGTCATTACGTACAACTGGTTGAGCACATTTCACATTTAAAATAGTGTACACATGTTAGGAAATTGATGAAAATGAATTTAAATTTAACGTCGTTCTAATTTAACACACACACTAAAATATTTTCAACACTAATTAAATTTATTTTGACTCTTAACTAAAGTAATTATTCACGAGTTGACAAATTGGAGATCTACACTACGTGTCTACGATTGATTATTATTAGGTTTATATTAATGTAGAAACTTTAGATAAGAAGTTTAAGTACATTGTTTATTTTACCCACTAACAACACAAATTATCCACAAGAAACATTTAGGGGTTACTAAAACCACACCTAATTATATTTGTTTGTTTGTTCATAAAGTCATAAATCACCTGCTGGATCGCTATTTTAAAGCGCTAAAATCGAAAGTTCAGTCTCGCAAAAGCTCGTAGAAACTTGTAGCGAAAGTTCCGCAAACTGAACGAACAACGGGATAACGGGAGGCTGTAGCGCTGAAGCAAACGCGCGTCCTGACGGTCGGGCGGCGACTGTTTGAACGTGTTCCGTGAAAGCCCTCATCTCAAAGCTCCACGGGAGCTTTCACGCCGGGATGTATCCGCTAACAAGAGGGAGTTGAACACTTCGTTTGATAGATTGTCGGCATGGAAAATGTGTTCTTTTCGATAGTATTCTCGACAAAGGGTTCCAAAGAGCCTTTTCAAGCGAGCTGTAAACATATTTATCTATAGTTCTGTATTCTGGTTCACATGATCGAACTACTTGTTCTTTGTTTCAAATTGATCATGCTTTTTTACGGTTAACATGTTGCAATATTTTCTAATCTACGTTATCCCGTTGTTTTGTATTTAGGAACATTCATAGCAGTCGACCAATTTACTTATTCCGTTTTAGGTTGCACTTGTAGAAAAATAAAAGTTACGTATTTTCCTCTTTGTTTCGTTTATATTATATGTGAGGTCACTTCAAGTGCATTGTATAACTATTGGTGGATTGAAAAGAATCTTTTTGTTAATAATTCAAGAGGATTCATACGAAGGTATCACTCGAAAACTGTATTTTCCATCCCACCAATCGGCAAAAAAAATTAAGCATGCTATTTTGAATAAATGAATACACTAATATTTTCAATTTAGTAATAAATAGGACATCTTCATAGTATTTTTTTAATTACAACCTACCTAACACGTTACTTAGAGTTCACATTTTAAGGACTTTAATTGAAATACAAAAAAAATACCACAAAGCAAGTTATTAGTCAAAATTCAATATTTTCCCCGACTACTATTAAGTTAGCTATTTGTTTATCGGATAACTTAGCCTCGTGCATAATATAATAGATAATAGATAGATATTGCAATATTATTATTTACTTACTAAATGATATCTTATATTTATTGATGCAATATTATTATTTACTTACTAAATGATATCTTATATTTATTGATGCAATATTATTATTTACTTACTAAATGATACATATACTTGAGCTTGAATTCCCTCACCAAACGCAAGAGCCTTGTCTCTTTATGATGAGGCAATGCTATTATTTTATTCATTTTATAACTCTGTTTTAACATGTAAAAAAAAATTTATACTTCTTGTAAAAACATAAAAAAAAAATAAAAAAAAAATAAAAAAAATAAATCTTAAAAATCTTAAAAAAATGTCAATATTAGCCAAAATTTGTAAAAAAGGATATTCACCATCAACACCAAAAATCGGATATAAACATTATCATTTTGACAACCTTACCACCTCCCCGGGAACTATTTATGAGATAACTGTTGTTAACTTTTGATGTGTTAACTGTGTTTGGCTGTGGTTAACTGTGGTCAACCTTTGGTGACTTTGGTGGTGGGCAGGGATGCCCAGATTCATGGGGTGAGATTTGTCCGGGTCTTGGCGGTGGATGCATCTGACCACCAATTGCGTCACAGACCGAATTGGAAGAGACTGGTCGAGGGAGACATTTTGACTTCTCCAGCCGAACTCTATCGGAGCATCACCTTTCACCGCAGTGGGTGGGACGATCCCAGATTCCTACCCGCCCCTCATATATTTTTTCTTCCCAGAACTTCCTCTCCTTCCTTTCGTAAAAAGACCCTCTACACAGCATGTCCGCAGTTGACATACGTCCTAAGCGGATTATTTTCAAGCAAACATATATTTTTTTAAATGACTTGAATTTCATTAAAATTACCTAAAATCACTTCATTATCTACGTTATTAAATTCTAGAAATTGCGAATTGTACCAAATTAGCGCGAGAGAGATAAATTTAGACAAATCTATTCAACCTATTTATCAAATGTCAAAACAATACACAATAAATTTACGCGTTTAATTTACTTTTGAATCAAAGTCGTATAATTAAGAAACAATAAGAAGTCATACTTTATAATAATTTATGTAATATTTCATTTCAGGTAAATTTACGAATGCGTGGAAGTAGTACTATATATGAACAGGAATTCTTTTATTATATTCTTAATAATAATCTTAAAATTAACTATATAATTTCTGAAATAATTTTATGTATATTACGTTTCAGGAATTAATCGTGAATATCTTGTATTGTTTTTTGAAGTGAAAACTTCTTTAGCGCCATTGCGATTTGAAACTTGATGAAACGAAAGATGACGACACTAAAAGAGATAAGCACACGTCTATAAGATTAAGCCTGCGAGAGAATGGGATAGACTAATCGTCTCCTCTTTGTGCGGTGCTTTGTTCTTTTCCCACTCTTGTCTATTTTAGTTTTCTGAAGGTTTCACTTCTATTGCTTGTGAACTGCACACACTGATTTTTTTTTAAATATCAAAGTCCTAAAAGTATTTATTTAGTTTATTTAATCGATTTAATTGATTTCATTTATTAAGTTTATGTAATCGAATTAATTGATTTCATTAATTTTATTTATTTGATTTATTAAATTTATTTAATTAATTTTTTTTTAAATTTATTTAATTTATTTAATTTTTTTATTTATTTGATTTATTTAATTTATTTAGTTTATTTAATTTATTTAATTTATTTTATTTATTTAACTTATTTAACTTATTTAATTTATTTAATTTATTTAATTTATTTAATTTATTCAATTTATTTAATTCATTTAATTCATTTAATTTATTTAATTTATTTCATTTATTTCATTTATTTCATTACCGGTACAAAGATCTTTATGGGTTGTTCTGAATATAATATATTGTTTCAGTTTTATAATCAATCAGCCAAACTCCCTGGCTTGGTCGGGCTTCATACATTTATTTTAAAATCGGATAAAGACCTTCCTCTTTTTTTGAAATTGTGCAAAATTTATCAGTTTCGTAATAAAACCGTAGATTTTGTATAAAAATCAACTCAGACACCCTCTTTTATTTAAATTGTCTACGTCAAAGGAAATCGTTTAATGGAAACTAAATATTTAAGCTAACACCACCGCTCAATGCAAGTATTCACAGAATTTTGTAAATTCTATTCCGAAAATGTCTGCATAGATTGAAGCTTGCCCTAAGCGAGGATTTCATTTTAGATAGAACAGATTGAAATGATCCAAATTCGGTTGATTGAAATAGAATCATTGATATATTTGTTGGTATTCTCGGATATTCACGATTTTTTTTTATAGGACAAAACACAGATACAGGACAATGTAAGACATTAATTGGAGAATTCGCCTGCATCCTATTTATTTCTCAAAAATTAACTTTAGCAGAAGAAAAATTAATTTTTATAAGTATTTAAATGTATGAAAAAAATTTACAGGAAAAAATATATGTACAATAAAATTATTTCATAAATAAATAAATGTGAACAAATATTTTTTGCAAAAGTAAAAGGAAATAAAATTAAATCCTACATTGCGTTATTCAGAGAATTTAGAAAAAAGTACAGAAAATTGTAAACGAATTATCTTTTTTTAAAGGAAAACAGTTTTCAATATTCTACCAAAAATTCGTACCCTTTTTACATTAACTCCGCACAGGCGTTGACGTTTGAAAACTGTTGCCATTATTTTTTTCACAAAATTCACTTTAAAGTTTTTAATTTGAAGAATTTATCAATTGATTTTTAAAATGTTTCCGAAATAGAGTTGTCAAATATAAATTAATTTTGTGTAATTGCCTGTGAAATTAAAAATAAAGGCTTAGCTTTGAAGTAACCCGTTTTTCAATAACACGATCAAATTGTTTTGATGTTAAAATAGTTATTTTACGTTAACTATATTTATAAAATTACCAAATTCATAATACTAGTGGTCGCCCAATGGTCAAAATTCGACCATAATTGTAATATTTTTTTTTATGTTTGACATTCAGTAAGACCATAGACAAATAATATTAAAGACAAACAATATTAATCTATTCTCAATTTGACCATAGACTTTAACAATAAACAATAGAGTAAAGACGCGTGTGTGTGTGTCAAATATATGGTAGTGTGTGTAATGTTTTTATTACTGATTTAATGTATTTTTATGCATAATTTTTAAAAAATATTTGCATTCTGCACTCCTCTATATAAACTATAAGTTTGCGAAATTTCATACTCCTCCGTCCGTGCAATTTTCGTAAAAAGGGGTACAAAGTTTTGGCTTCACGTATTAATAATATGATGATGATGATGATGATGATGATGATAACAAAACAGATCCAGGAGTTTACACGAAGGCAGTATTTCACTTTGAAAACAGTAAAACAACGTGGTTTTAGTTTATTATATTGTACTTTTTAATAAACAGTCTAAGTTAAACTCTTGATTCACATCTTTCCTTTCTATTAATTCCATCGGCCTAATATCATACTCTGATTGCCGTAGATTTATCGTTTCTGAACATTTCGAGATTTCTCGAAAAAAGTATTAAAAAACTGATCTATTTATTAATATTAATACTCGAGCATCACCAATATCACATCAATATTATTCGGTTACAACTAACCTAACATAACCTAACACAAGCAAGCGTAACTTGGTTAAATGAACTCTTTGCATTCTATCCCGGGTCATTTCAATTACTATTTTTCCTGTGGTATTTTCAATTGTGTTTTTATTGTAACCTGAATTAAACATTGTTTATACTAATAAATAATATCATTCAAATTTTCTAGAGTGATGACGTCCATGTTACATTGTATGAATTGTCACGGTGACCGGCCAACTCGGAATGAAACAAACTCAGAACCATCTCAGATAAGTCATTTAGAGTGATTATAAAAATATATAAAAAAAATGGTTAAATAGGTTATGTTAGGTTAGGGTTATCGGCTAATTAAAAATTAAATTTTTCATAGATTTTAATGACTTTTCAAGGAGGTGTTGAGTTGACATTATTCCCAGTTGGCATGGAACCAATTGTCACATTCATACTCGGGTCACGTAGTGGAGAATTTAACGAAAAAGCGAACATCAATAGCCGCTGAGCCAACGTCATGCCATATTATTTGCCGCCAAGCGACACGTCCCATATCCTCATAAAACTCCTTCAGTTTCATGGTATAAATACTTTACAAACAGTTTTAGAAGAAGAGAATACCAAGCTTTCTATTTGTATTTAAAAGTTTACCATGTGTTGGATATTTGAAATTGATTGTTAAGTGTGAATATTTCTTAGTATTTTCCACAGCCGAGCTGTTGAACTCAAGAACAAGTCGTAGAAACGACCCCATGTGACTAATGTCAACCGTGTACAAATGTTGGGCGCGTGTTTGGCGTGTTTCCCGACTATGCACCGGTGCCGAGGGAATCAATGACGCTAGTTCCTTAGAGCATCTTCCATTGTAATACCGGTAGAACAAGGACAGCATTCCCTCCTGACGCCTGTGCTCTAAAGAGTGCAAGTCCGTTTGTTAAGTTAGGAGAATCTATCAAACGGACTGCCCGTTTCTGCACAGAGTCGAAGGTTTTTTTAGGTATTTTGGGGCTCCAGACCAGCACAGTATGCCCAGTTCCTGAGAGGCTGACTTAACTCTGGCTTCGATGGAGCCCCCATACATGAGCTGGTAACTTAGAGTTACACCAAGCATATCTCTAATCTGATAGAATTTTGTAACTAGCATGATATTATAAACATTTTATAAAACCAAGGAGCCAAACAGAAAATTTACAATAAAACTTTCGACTCTCAGGCCCCAAACAGGCCGATGTAATTGATTATTTGTTCAAGTACTTCATTTCACTTGATGCTTGGTAAAACTGTGCTTATTTTGGGTACACGAACTTGCCCTTGATACACTTCCACCCTGCACTCTTTACTCCGGAGTAATGGCAATACATTGCATCTCCAAAAAGCTGGTTTGGAGAGAAATGAATAAAAAAAATTTTGGAGGTTTTTTTTACTTTCCTTGCAATTTTAGTAACTTAGTAACAGTTTCAAATTTAGTGAAAGGTTATATTGGTTATGTTGTTAAAAAAATATTCAAATATATCAAGTACTTTGAAATTATGAAAATCATGATTTATTTGTTTTTTTTTTAATTTCTTCAAACACTTCAAATTTATTCTCAATCAAACTTTTCACTAAGTTTTAAATTGTTACTGCTATTGCGTTAGAGAAAAATAACAAAATGTTTATATAATTAAAGTTATTCATCTCAAATTTAGCTTTGTGGAGAAACAGCCTTCGACCAAATAGTCCTTATTTGGTCAAAGGATACAGCACATTGACACAACATGTAACGGGAACGTGGCATGGATAGCTGTCAATATATGAGGTCAATAGTGTGTAACTCAAACATCCTGTCTGTCTCCCGCACGGCAATGGTGTTGTAATGACAAAACGGTGTATTTGCGGGGTTGGCCTGCCAGAAGGCAGTACTTTAAATTGCAAAGTTCTTCCATTACAGAACTGTTATTTTTTGCAGTTACAACATTGTGCCATCCTTGGGAAGTAACCACAATAAAAATATGATGTTACTCAATAAAAGAAATTGATTTTTTTTATATGAACACCACACAAGAGTCCCAACTGCTCCCGTCTGGAGCCAGTGAGACTATGGTATTCCCAATTGGGGTATGTTGTGAGGCTAAACGTAGTGGAGAGGGAAAGGAGATGGGGAAGAGAAATACGGGAAGTACCTGGCAATTCAGATCTGGTCACCAAACACGGCTTAAGTCATTTCAAGCAACTTTTCAATTCTGAATGGTGGTCTTACACCAGGACGATACTGAGAGTATCTTCCACTCTGGAATGTGCCGCAAATATACTATATATTATTTTAAATGAATACATTGTGAAATAACACAAATTAATCAATTAAAATTTATTTGCCACGCCGGGATTCGATCCCGCGACCTTCGGAATGCGAGTCAAGAGCCTTGCCGATGGACTACGCCGGCTGTCAAAGCGTTGAGCGCTATAAAGCCAAAATGCTGAATCTACAGATACAGCGTATTGCCATAACATAGGCGCTTAGTGGTAGTAGGTTTCCCCGAAATATTCAGTGAATTATTTGATTTCCCCTCCCATCACGGATATAAAACTCGTTTATCAAAGTAACGTAAAAGTAATCCCAAAGAGTAAATACCTTATATTTGATGTTTATCATAACGTTTACGCAACCACTCAAAACCCAAAAACTGCGTCGGGAATCGTTCAGAATATTGCGGTCCTGTACGGTATCAAAAATCGATTTGTCGGCGAAAAAAGATTTCCTCTCAATTTGCTTCAATTTTGCTACGCCCATCAACAGAAAACGGGTCAAAAGTCGGAATCAAAGGTTATAGTTCTACAAAGGTAGGTAGATCCAGTGTAAGTACTTGAAAAGACTATTCGGATGATGACGATGTTGTTTTTTGTTTTGTTACAGCTGGAATACTAATGTGGCGTCGACAGGTATTGAAGTATTACGGGTTTTTGTTTTTAGATAAACAAAAGCCTTTTTCAAAATATTACTTTCTGTTATAAAATAGTGTTGTTTTTTAATAATTGCCACTTGGCTCTTATTTAAAACTAATTTTGAAAACATAAGATGAAACGAAACGTAAGGAATCTTTGTTAGGGTGACAAGAATAAATTATTACCTACATGAATATGAATATTTTTATATGGCATTTTGAAGAAGATAAATTATTTCAAAAATGATTTCCAACTTAATCATTTTTCTTCTTCTACTTTCCCAAAGAAACAACCCCCACTACAATTATTTTTAATGTTTTTTTTTTTCATATTCTAATAAATCTCACCACGTTGAATGATATAAAAGTTGAGTATAAAACCTGACGAAGAGAACATTGTCCTTGAAACTTATAGATTTTGTACCTATGAAAGAACTTATTGTAATACATTTGGCCGTGAAAACACTAAATCATATTCAAAGTTATTTTACTATAATTCATTCAAAATAATTCAATATTATTTTCAAGGCTTATATTAATCTTCATCGTAGCCAAAATTAGTTCTATGAAATAAGTGATAATAAAAATATGTTTAGTTTGCCAACAGAGTTTCCAGTTTATTACAGAGTTTCCATAAAAATATTACATTATGTTTGCTGCTGTTTTTTTTTATCATCGTTTTTTTTAAATATTTTCTTGTGTACTTGAAGATTAAGAGTCACTAACTAACTAACTAACCATCAAGCCATTTTCCGCGGGGGTAAACAGAGATTCTCCGCCAAACATGCTCCTTTATCTATTATTCTGATTTGACGTAGCCCGACTCAAGGATCTGATTCACTCGATCGTGCCATATCTTCCTCGGGCGTCGCCGACTTCTTCTACCATTCACATTTGTGTGATATAATCTCATTAAACTTTTTAAACTCCATTATATAACAAAACAAACTTATTAAACTCCATATTTTCATTAAACTCATTAAACTACATTCTTCGTTCATTCGCTCTACATGCCCAAACCTTCTAACCGTCCCTTTCTTAATCTTACATTACACTTACTTTTTTCTTCTTCTTGCCTTGCATTCTTACATGGTTTTTGGAACTCATTTCTACAGCGTTCAACCTACGTTCATCCTTCATCCGCCATTGTCGTGCCTCACCGTGCAATGAGACTGTTTATTCACCCACTCATAAGCATTGATAAATATATTTGAAAGGATGCTGAACAAACATGAAACACCAAAGACAACTATTAAATGAAATCATTTGCAATAATGCAGGGCTGTCAATAAAGGAATTAAAGATTTCAAAAATAAAAATGACATCGAATGCCATCTTCTGTCGGACAGCTTTATTAATTTAAGATTTATCATAAGACTGATGTAGTTTATATTTTCAACAGGAGTATAATTTATGTCTTAAAAATATGTGCTGTATTTTTTCCAAAGAAGTTATTAGCATATTAATTGGCATAACAATAAAAATTATTAGCACACAAATCTCAAATGACAAAATATTAATTGTGGAAATGTCATGTTTAAGTGATAGTATACGACAAATACATCAGGTTAGTTATCAGTGCTCCATTGTGGACTGCTAGGTTCGCTACTATGGACACTTACGAGCGTATTTAAAAAAAAAAAATTGAATTTTCCATCAAAACAATTTTATGCTTAAAAATGTGGATAGCACATAGCTGCCACATAAAAATGA
This sequence comes from Glyphotaelius pellucidus, assembly GCA_936435175.1. Lineage (NCBI taxonomy): Eukaryota > Metazoa > Arthropoda > Insecta > Trichoptera > Limnephilidae > Glyphotaelius > Glyphotaelius pellucidus. The sequence goes on from OW386547.1 coordinate 29,220,787, forward strand.
TTTGTGGTGGTTGTTCGGTTCAGGAATAAGCAATCAACACCAAGTATAGTATAAGTAATTTCTGATGATAGGTAGTCAATAAAAATATTATTATGCGTGAAATTGAGCTGGTATAATTTGTACTTCTATGAGAAGTTACACGCTCGTAAGGTTGGTTAATAAAGACGAGGATCACAGCAGTCATTTGCTTTTATTTGCAAAATCACTAACATGCTGGTGTTCCGTACATTAGTTGTCTCATTCGTACATTTAGACCAGAGGTTCCCAAACTTTTTTTTCTCGTGGACCACTTTCAAAATTTTACTGGTTTCGGTGGACCCCCTGCTGCAACATTTCTACCATATTCCCAAAACTCGACACGCGTTAATACGATTACTCAATATCGAATGTGCAAGTTTTTACAAATAACAGTCGCTACACTAATCATAAAAATTGAGAGAGGGTTTAAAAAACTAATTAATGCTGAATAAACAAGACTGATCCATTTGACTGGTCAGTGGTTGAGTGGGCATCGCATTTAGGTCCCACCCGGGCGTCCCGTGTTCGATTTGACTGACTAAGTCCTCCATCACAACACAAGCGACATTTTCGGCTTTCTGTGGTGGTAGTAGGAGATTTTCAAACATTGTTGGGTTATTCGTAACCCGGGAATGTTTGTCTTTTTTTTTACTAAGTAAGCAAGTATATGCCGGCCTAACTGGAATTTTTTTTATTTTAAAAATTATTTTTACTATCTGTTACGATTGCACGAGAACCTTATCACCTTAAAAAATTTATCCAGAAATCTGAAAATTAGAAACTTAAAGCTTCAAAATGCCTTTTTCAAAACTCACCGAAAAATTTGGAATTTTTTTTGCTCCCTAAATTTTTTTTAGTAGTGTATTATCTGCCTTTATTGATAGGCGAAGCCAAGCCAACATTTTTTTTCTTTACTATCGAAACCAGAGTTTTTTTCGTGGACCCCCAATTACAACTTGTGGACCCCCATTTTTCTCTCATGCCTTCGTGGACTCCCGTGGAGTCTCCCGTGGACCCCTGGGGGTCCACGGGAGACCTGGTCCACCTGGACCACTTTGGGAATCACTGATTTAGACCAACGTCTAAATTTGGAAGCTGGGTATGGACCTATGGGCAACTCCGGCAGGATAATCTTGTCCCACTACCTTGCACCGTAGTGGGAGGGATGGATTAATACGTCTAACACTCCTGGACACATTGACCACTAGGTTCCTCATACAATTAGCCTTTCTAGAACTGTCTCTCCTTCCTTTCCCAAAAAAGACCATCCACACAGCAGCCCAAACATGACGAAGGCCCTTAGGGAATTATTTCCCTCAGGACCTCCTGTGTGGGGCTGATGAAAAAAAAATTAACCACTCTCAAAGGAAACATGTAAAACAAAAAAATAGAGAAGTGTCACATCTGGGAATTGAACCCAAGACCATCGCCTTGCTGAGCGTTGCTCTGACCATTTAGCCAATTCTATCATATTAAACTTTCGTCATTTTTAATTGAAACATACTGACAAGATCTACCAACATTATCCTTAACGGATATTTTTCAATTTTTTACGAGAAAAACTCTCTTTTTATAACTTTTGAAGGTTATTCCCATCAACGTAATATATCATTGAAGAAGAAGATAACACTTTTAAATCTAAATGAAAATATGAAAGAAAACAAGACACAGAAAATAATATGGAAAAAGAACTAGTTGAAGATAACATTAATGATTCTAAATATTTGAAATATGAGATTGACAAATATGACGGTTTGACAGAAGGTGGCAATAGCGAAATTGGAAAACGCGCCGTCCCGGTAAGACGAGAGGTCTGGGTTCGAGTCCCAGTTGCGACCATTGTCTTTTTCTGTTTTTCTGTGTCTTGTTTTCTTTCATATTTTCATTTAGATTTAAAAGTGTTATCTTCTTCTTCAAGGATATTTTTCAATTTCCAGATGCAACAAAATCCCTTTACGTCTTTTCATTGTCATTTTTCGTTTAAGAGTAAGTAGTTAATATTATGGTCTTCAATGACTTAATTAAATTATAGTCAGAACACGTTAATCGAACTAAAGTTCAAAGATTTAAATTTTAACCTCTAATATTATTAGCAAATTAAGTGTTTTAACAAAAGGTCTTCAGCATATTTTTTTTCATTTTACCTTTAAATGGGAGGCTTAATGCAAAAGCTTTCAGACTCCAGTTAAGTCAAAGACAAGATACTACTACGGAGAAGTTGGGAACTTCTTAGTGCTGCAAGTAATTCGGATTGATGGAAAAGGGAGGAAGTTCTGGACAGCTTTCGACATAATGGTGTATCGGAATAAACTTGGACGTCACCATCCGTTAGGTTTTCTGTATTTTGATTATCCAGAGTTATTCGTATCCGACACGTACTACTGGAATCAATTTTCTGATGGAATTTTTAGAAACGGGATTTTATGGCTTTATTTTGAAAAATATTATATTTTCTTGTAATTCGATTCGACTCGATATTTAATACTCGATACTCGGTGACCGGTCAGTGGTTGAGTGAGCATCGCATTTGGGTCCCACCCGGGCGTCCCGTGTTCGATTCCTCGGCTGACTAAGTCCACCATCACAACACAAGCAACATGTTCGGCTTTCTGAGGTGGTAGTAGGAGATTTTCAAACATTGTTGGGTTATTCGTAACCCGGGAATTGTCGGGTTTGTCTTTCTTAAAAAAAAAAAATTTTTTTGGGTTATTATAGAGTAATAAAATTATTTGGGGTATTATAGAGTAATAAGGTATTATAGAGTTATAGAGTATACAAAAATGAAACCGTTTTTGAGTCCGATTTTTGAACTGCCAACTATGAGAAAAAGTGATTTACACCCATCAAAATACGTGGCTAATTTTTGATTAAAATTATAGATTTTTTTGTAATGTAGATTAAATTATCTCTAAAATATTCCATCGGACGGCAGACACAGTTTTTTGTAGCTTGTAATTGTAATTGGTTTTTTATTTTTATATTAATACCGCACAAGAGTTCCAACTCCCCCCGTCCGGTGCCAGTGAGACTATGGCATCCCCAATTGGGGTTTGTTGTGAGGCTGAAGGTAGTGTGGAGGAAAGGAGATGGGGAAGCGAAAGGTGGGGAAGTTCCTGTCTTTTCAGATCTGGTTACCAAACACGGCTGAAGCCATTTCAAGCAAGTTTTGATTCTGAATGGTGGTCTTACACCAGGGCGATACTGAGAGTATCTTCCACTCAGGAACGTGCTGCAAATATACTATAAAACTAACTAACGCAGCGTTTCCCCGCAGGGGTAGACAGAGAGGACGGATTTAAAATAATATATGCTATATATTATTTTAAATGAATTAATTGTGAAATTACACAAATTAATCAAATAAAATTTATTTGCCACGCCGGGATTCGATCCCGCGACCTTTGGATTGCGAGTCAAGAGCCCTACCGCTAGACTACGCCAGCTGGTATTCAATATCTTTTCTCAAATTGATGATGGTGCAAACGTTCAACTGATTCAAAATTTTGCTTTTTACATTGATTTCACAAACTTTTGAATATTTCCTTTATATTTTTTAGAACCATCCTTTTTATTGTATTTCTACCAACATTATACTTTTGGAATAGACTAGCTAAACTGAAGTAAGAATAAGCATTAGAGGAAAATGAACAGAAAAGTTACTTTTTGGTTCTGTTCAGATGTTGATTGAATAAAAGTTCTCGTGGAATGTTTTTTTGGTAAACAGCGCAAAATTCTCAATTATTAACGATTTCGATACGTGCAAAATCTCTACATCATGCATCAAAGCAACTAAATTTAGTTTGGAAACTGGTATGTTTTCTGCACTATGTTTTATAACATGATAGCTCATTTCGATACGTACAACATCTCTCCATCCTGCATCAAAGCAAAACATTTTAGTTTGAAAACTGGTTCGATTTCTGTATTATGTGTTGTAACATGATAAATATTCATTGTACCTACTAATATATATTTTATTATGTACTGATATATAAAATAACGTTTTCTAAATTTGTGCATTCCAGCAATTATGTTGAACTACGACACTATTGAAAATGATATGACTATGTAATAAAATAATTTTCACTGACTTGATACTTCTATACAAAGTTCTAAATGATTTAATTGATAGTCCGGTATTGCTTGAATTGGTAAGCTTCCGGATTCCACTACGTAATACTAGAAGTCAGGATTTATTTCAGTGCAGAATATCTGGAACTAACTACCATATATATTCCTCTTTGCCCAGAATACTAATAGAGGGAACAATTATACCAAGTCAGTGGACATCTTCAATGTATCTTTAAGCCGCCGCTATCCGAATTGCGAACGATTTCTTACATATCTCCCTATGTTATTTTTGAAGATAATATCTAGATATGTTTAACGCCATAACGCAAATTATATGAAACTCCCTCGACAGAAAAAAATCGCAAAGTATGATCCGAAAATTATTTAAAACAAGTCTATTTCTATTATTTTACAAGTTAAATTTGTGAAAACATTCCCAATGTTTCTTTAAATTATACTTAAGATACTTCCCACGAGATTTTTGCTCTATTTTAAACGAATCGTGTTTTATTTAGCATTTTCGCAATTTTCGCTTCATTTTTATCACGTAAAATATTAGCGCGCTCTGTCCAACATTCGTAATTACATATCTCTCCACCTTCTTCTTTTTGGGCCGGGAAGCGCCGCCTTAAACAAATATACCATATTATTACTGAGGCAGTTCAGTTATAAACAGAAAATACTGTACATTTCTTACTATTCATATGTAAAAGCCCCGAAAAGGGGCGTAATCAATAAATAAGTAATTCTTTTTCTGCATTGAATAAAATTTTGACTTGTATTATATTTGTAAAGGCCCTAAGGGTGTTCAATAAATAAAACTTCCCGGAACAAGCGGGTTTATTAGCCTTGTATGGTAATTGAAGGGATGAATTCATAAGTCCGTCTCTCCTAGACACATTGATTCACATATTCCTACGCACCCCTTATTTTACATGAGCTCCCCACAGGAGGCCTTGAGGAAAATAATTTCTCTCAAGGTCTATGTCATCTTTGGGGATGCTGTGTGGAGGCTTTTTTAAAGGAAAGGAAGGGGAAAAAGTTCTGGGAAGGAAAAAGGTTTAAGGGGTGGGTAGGAATCTGGGGTTCAGTGTGTCCTGGTCATCCGCCTCCAAGACCTAAACAAACCTCACCGCATAAACCTGGGCACCCCTGTTGAATCACAAAACGTAGCAAAACACTTAGGGTGACTATGACCCCTTATACAATTTCTTTCACAGAATTTCTTTTCTTCCTTTTCCTAAAAATCACCTCCACACAGCATCCTCAAAAATGACATAAGCACAGAGGAAAATTGTTTTTCTTATTGCCTCCTATGTTTTTTCACACAGGAGGCCCCAAGGAAAATAATTTCTCTTAGAGCCTATGTCGTCTGAGATGCTGTATAGAGGCTCTTTTTGAAGGAGTTAGGAGGAAAAGTGAACATTGGTTTTGAAGAGACCCATGTTGTAAGAAGGAGGAAACACAGAAGCCGGCAAATTGTTCCACAGCCAAGCTATTGAACTCAAAAACGAGTCTAAGATGCGACTTGAACGAGTCGAAGAAACGTGAGAGTGGAGCTAACGAAAAAAAAATAGCACGTGGTGCTTACGAACTTAATTAGTAAATCATAAAATGTACACTTAAAATAATAATAATCACTGAATAAAGAAAAAAATATTTTTTTCGGGGTCATGGAGCAATCGCATGATTTTGACAATACTTTCGTTAAATGGTTTTAGTACGCTTGTTCAATTGGCGACTCAACATAAATAAATCATCTAAATAATTTATTACAATTTGTTTCGTCTAGTTTATAGGTTCTCAACGTGGGGGATAACGCCCCCTTGTGGGTTGAGGCTTTCAGGGGGGCAGTAGAAGACTCTAAGCAAATTAGTGGCATGGGCAGGTAAAAAAATATGGTAAAAAAAGACAAAAAAAAACACGCTTCGGTACCACGTACCAATTAAGCAAAGTTAACTTTTATTTTTGTTAATTTTCGTTATTATTTGTTATATATATTGTAATCAAGTTTTATCATGTTTATCTTATATATCATTTATCTGATGAAAGTTCACGTATTTCGGTAGTTCGGGAAATTGATGAAAATTGAACTGAAAAGTTCCATTACAATAATATTTACGTTAAATTGGATGATATGATTATTTTATTTTTATTTATTTTTTATTATTTATTAATACAAGAAAAGAATTTTAATACAAATTTCAAGTAGTCCCACAAAGCTGCTTTAGGCAGGTACATTGAGATGTTCAGAGATTCATTGATTCGTCACTTATTAGCCAACACTTAGTGTTATTATTATATTGGGGAAGTGTCTCTTGTTATTCTGATTATTTATTTTATTCTGTTCTCTGTTATTCTTATTCTGTATTATATAATATTATCATCTTACGTGTATTATTATTATTATTATTATTAATAATTGACACTATATCATGAATACAAACAAAATATATCAAGAAGGAAAGAGGTAACAACCCGGTATTTAAAATACAAAATAATTGCTTTTTTAACTTGCTAAACAAAAAGGTATAACAAATAATTTAAAATATTTTTAATTTATTTATTTATTTCTATAAATTACAGTATTTACCTATAGATCAAATTCGAAAACATTTTTACATAATATATTTTATAATTTTATTATGTTGGGTGTAAGGTAGGTTTGTGAAGGTGAAACTGTGGATAGGTATTGTTGGATGTTTCGTGAACACCTCACTAGGAGAACCTGTGCTGAGGTGTTTACGTGTTTATTTATGTTTATGTGTGACAAGTATTTATGTGTTGTAATATAAAGTTTTATATGTATTTTTTTTTTCAAATTTTAACAGTTATTGTACATTGGTTATATAGAATATAAATATAGTAATCAAATGATTGATTCCATGACATTTTTACCAACGCTCCCACTTCCCTTCCCCCATCATAAGTAAAAAAAAATTGTGGGGTTCTAGAAAAAAAAATTCTCTAATTGTGCGGTGGGAAAAGTAAGGTTGAGAACCTATGGTATGAGGTGTAGGGCGATCGACAAACAAAATTCTTCCAATTGTTTTTGAATATATTCTACCGAAATTAGCCTTTATTTATTTATTTTACTACCCTCTCACGTAATTACTTTGGTGTCCGTATTAACTCCTATGGTCATATTTATCATAATTTTATTTAAATTTATTCTGTGTTTGTACTTTGATATGGGCAAATTAACTATTTGGACAAAAGAGATCAAATCCCAAAAGGTACTTAGACGGCTCAAATGACACATTCATTTAATTTATTAGCTGTAAATCATTATATTTGGTTTAGTCACATCGTGATGTATATTATCTCCCGTTAAAACCACGCGTAGATATGCACGCAACGAGTGCCGTTCGAGTCCCAATTAATTGCCCGGGTCGGCAAATTGCACGCCTGACAGATCTGTTTGGACGCAAGCGTACCGTGTAATGAGGGCTTTATTATTGCTCGTGTGTTATTAGCAGGAGAATAAAGTAATTAGATAATTCGGTGGAATCATTGCAGCCGGCTTTGGGTGAAATGATTGAATTTTAGTAATTACACCGTTTTGTTTACAAGTAATGTATTTTTAATGAGCACAAGCACTGATAATCTTTTAATTATTTATTCGCGTCCTTGATATGACGGTGTTCCCACTGCTATTGTTTAGCAGTTTTCAATTTTATTATTTCTTCAAACACAGCTAACATATTTTGTGGCACCATTTTAATTCAAAATTAATAAGATATTTAGTTTTTACCACTTTTATTGTTTAAAAAACCAACATGTTTCGTGAGCTAAGCTCAGTCCTTCAGGGTTTACTAACTAGTTAGTAAACTAACTGACTAACTTCTTCAGGGTTAGTAAACTAACTTACTAACTTCTTCAGGTTTAGTAAACCCTGAAGAAGTGAGCTTAGCTCACGAAACATGTTGATTTTTTAAACAATAAAAACGGTAAAAACTAAGTATCTTATTAATTTTTATTTTTATTTTTGATAAGATTTTTTTAATCGATAATATGCAGCCCTTGACAGAGTCATCATAAAAACAGCAATAATGGTGGTTTTCTTACAAAAGATCCACAGAGGATCCTGCGTAAAAAATCTTCAGGGCCTTTTTCATCTTTGATTCTTTTTAGGAAAAGAAAGGAAAAAAGTTCTTGGAAGTAAAAACATACATGGGTGATAATCTGGGGGTCAATTTGTCAAGGAGTAAGAGACGTATGAATCCATCCTTCCCACTGCAGTGAAAGAAGATGGGTTGAAAGAGTCTAGCTGGAGAGATATAGATTATGTCTGCCTAAAGTAGTCTCTCCCGATCCGGTCCGGTATGTATGGGATTGGTAGGTATGCATTTGCAAAGACTTGGTGAAGGTCATGTCATGTTAATAAAATCCTGTAATTATTGTCCCACCTAATCTTCCCATCCATAAAATGTCTCCATGACCGATGCAATTGTTGCATGTAAAGTGCCTAATTTTGAAAGGTGACAGTATGCTCATTGGAGCCGTCAGTATAAAATAATACCTGAGACAGAGCAGATATAACATAACATCTGTAAAATAACGACTAAGGGGGAAGAAATATTACAAATCTCGAATTGAAATTAATAGTTTTATAAACTTCAATTTATAAAATTGTGAAATGAAGCACCAGAATCTGGAGACCTTTGGCCCAATTGTGATGGTGTGTCCTTTTGCCTATTCTCCAATCTGGATTTATCTTTGTTCCAGAAGCCCAGATTTGAACCATCGGCTGTCACTAATCATCAGGTTTTGCCAATGCATGCATCGTCCTGTATAAACTTAGCGATTAACGTAGTTTCGGAACTGGTCCTTCGGGTATATAGGGTTTCGCTTCCCCAGCCTTCACTTGGCTCTGCATCACTTAAACATCAAACAATACATTGGAGCCGCACTTTGGCGACACCACCCCGGCACCCCTGCTAAATCACCAAACTCGCGAACTGCTTAGGGAGACCTGTAGGGGTTTTCCGATAAATGATTATTGGTGATTTTACAGAAATTTCAGAATATGTAATAATAAATATTCATTTTTGTATCGAATTAAATAAAAATAAAATAATGTGGAAATAGCATTGGAGGTAGTTCTAGAGTTAATAATGAAGCAAAAAGTGAAGCTGCTTCATTTCGTAGATTAATAAAGATGAGCATCATAAATCCACAAAAACATCCCATTTTCCGTCAAATTCTGTGGGGGTATTAATATTTATGTCCCAATGTTACCACAATGTTCTACGTGGAGCACAATATGAGAGGTTTTTAAAAATGTTTTTCGTGATTACTTTAATTGTATTTTCTTATTATAACAAATTACAACAATAACGATGAATCTACATTACTCTGTTTGGTGATAGTTCACTTAAAGTGTGTTTTACACAAAATAACGTGGTGTGGGTAGAATTGTGAGAAAAATAGTATAAAATTAAAATTAAAACTTAAATTAATCCAGTTTTGGGTTCAGAATGAAACGACAAAATTTCAGTTGTTGTAGATGACGCATTTCGAAAGAAACGATCCTCATATTCCGAGTGAAGTTTAAAATTCAGTAGTTGAGGGGCAAGGCTCTCGACTAGCGATCTGTAAGTCACGGGTTCAAATCCCGGTTTGCGCAGATACATTCTATTGATTGATTTTTTCTTCACAATTTAATCATTTTAAATTAAAAAGTTATATTGACGGCACGTCCCAGAGTAGAAGATACTCTCAGTATCGCCCTAGTGTAAGACCACTATTCAGAAATGAAAAGTTGTTTGAAATTGCTTTAGCCGTGTTTGGTGACTAGATCTGAATAGCCAGTGCTTCCCCACTTTCTTACTCACCATTTCCTTCCCCTTCCACACACTTGCAGCCTCACAACATACCCCAATTGGGAATGCCATAGTTTCACCAGCTCCAGACGGGAGCAGTTGGAATTCTTGTGAGGTATTCACATAAAAAAAAAAATTAAATGCAAAATTACTCTCAAGATAAAACTAGTATTTTTTTCTGAACGTAACTAAAAATTCAAGTTGTGAACGCTGCTGCTGACGCAATTAAAGGAAAGCCATTCTCGCGTAAAAAAATCACAAATTGTTGCATTTTATTTACGAGGGAGGTCGCGCGCTGGGTTCTTCGCGAATCTCAGGGTAGAATTCTGACTTGCAGCTTGTAGAGTAATAATGCAGTGCAGAAAAACGTCCAATTTTATGCGGCAGACGGAATGGTTTTCGATGTGTTATTCAATCTCATTTAAAAGCGTTTTTTATTATCTCTACGGGTTGCTGTTATCTGTTTTACAAGAAGTGGTGGGAAGATTTCCTAAAATACAGAATGCCACAATATGTAGTTCAACTGATGGAAGTATTAAAATGCTTAAACCAACGAGAGTACTGTTATGATCTCTTCTTCCTGCAGAATCATAAAGTACAGGTTCTTACTTCCCATTTTGTCAATTTAGTCAACGCGGATGACGGACAACTTCAGAATGTTCACTTGGTCATTTCCTTCTAGGGGAACATTTTAAGCTACACAATACGACGCCGTTTAATATGGATGAAGTCTCCGGTGTTCCCCAGGTTTCACGCAAGGGTTTAAGAAAATATATCACATGTAGACAGTAACCTTTCTTTTTCGTTATTTGTTTTTGGGGTGTTATGCTATGTTGCGCTACCTCCTTCTTTAGCCAACGTTTCGGAGAGCGTTACAGTGTCAATCATCAGGGCAGATGTGTAATTTTATGCCCTGCCCTGATGATGTACAAATTCTGCCCTGATGATGAACACTGTAACGCTGTCTGAAACGTTGGCTTATGAAGAAGGTAGCGCAACAAGGCATAACACCTCAAAAACAAATAACGAAAATACGTTTGGCCTTGAAAATCTAAAAACTTAAGTAACCTTTCTGTTGTTTTGAAGGTCAAATATTCAAATTTTCATAAAATATCGCAATAAAACTGTGGATTTTTATAAGCATCAAAAAGCCGCCCCTTCGCCAAAAACACTATTATTTACATAATTAAATAGATAGCTCATAAATTTCGGAAGCCCGAACACAACCCACATACGAATTTTACTTTATTCTATAGCTTTTCCCCGCGGCTTCGCTCGCATGGTATTACGGGAAATTACTGTAGCGGTTGAACTTATGAATTATCCCTCCTCCTCTCCACCCCCACCCTCTCCCGCATTCCATACATTCATTCCCTTACATTCAGTTTTCATACATCTCGCCTGCCACCTAAATTTCATAAAGCTATAGCTCAAAGAAAAAAAGAATTATCCAATTTTGTTCATTCGTTCGGAATTTATGCGCTTATAAACATTTTGGATGTTTATTTTTAATTAAATGTTTGGAAGTTTGTTAATATAATAAAAAATTACACTTTTTATTATTCAGTCTTTATAATCGTTACGAATTATATTTTTAATGTATGAACTCTTATCTGACATTTATTCCTAAGCTTGTCCAAATAAAAACAAATCGTATTCTAATATTTGAATTTTCTGGAGCAGTAGCTGACCAAGGGGCTGAGTACTACCAGCTTAGAGCCCACAAATATATCAACATCGTTTCCATGGAAACGATTTTTTCTGACGTTAGCAAAAACTCGCTTTTGTTAGCGACAGAAAACGTACAGCAAATATAATATATTCATATTTATAATTTCATAACGCCAGAGCTTACCATCGTATACAGCCTATAGCCTTTGTATATAATTTAGCTTTCTATTGGTGAATGAATTTTTAAAGTCTTTTTATTGGTTAATGCGTGAAAGCGTCGTAAACAAACTCGAGCAGTTTCGCATTTATAATACTGGTATGGATCGTTTAGTTGCTTTATTTTGTTGGAATAGTTTCGAATAATTTTAAATCAAGAATTTGTTGTAGCAGAAAAACGCTCTATATTGTACTTGTATTGTCGCGAGTATTTCAATTAGTTTCTTGTTCAGGATTTACGAGATAAACTTCTTACAGCACTCCTCGTAATTTTCATCAGGACTTATAGAAATAAAATCAACCTTTCCGAAGAAAAGACAAGGTGACATTTTTTTAACAATTTTTTTCAATTCAAAATTCAGGCGAAGCCAGTAGACCAGTTAGATAATATGCTAAATGTGATCTCGTTCAAGAGTGCCATTTTCATTCTGTTTATGGGTACTAAATTATTTTGATATAACATATTAGGCTGTTTGACGCAGCCTTCGCTACTAAGAAAATGAAGAGGTAGATGTTTCAACCCTTTACTGAGTGCTTCTTTTCATGCCCTATTGGCGATATTAGATACCTATCTATTGTTAGTATTTACTTTATTTCATTTGATACAAAGAAATCATTTCTTTTGTATCATTTCCGTGTAGTTATCACCATGGAAATTTTTTATGATTGTATTTATTTGGGTTATAAATAATCTCTTTAAATTCACATTTCATATTGTAGACTAACGTTCACCAATATAAAATAATTACATTTATAGATGAAGATAAAAAAAATAGCAGTTTAATATAAAACAGTTGCATTTATTAAAATCTACGAAAAGTGACTTTATCTTATATGCGGACAAATTGATTTGCAAGTTAAGCGGGTGCTAAAAATGAAAAAAAAAAATTTTAACTGTGAACTTTATGGATACCTATCATGAAAATAAATGTAAGTGATTCTATTCAATTGAAACTACTGAAGGCAAAAAAATATAATAAAGAACTTAAAAAAATATGTAAGTTTTGGGTGATGGATATTTTTTTTTTGTGTATTACAGACTGTGTGTCCATTTACAATACACATGTGATACAAACAACACATTTATAGATAAATAGTAGAAATAGAAAAGATAAATAGTAACATTAGATTTATACTTTGATTGAGAGAGACCTTTGAACTTATCCAGCCGGACTCTCTTGATACGGCGCTTTACACCGCTGTTGGATGGGTGGATTCGTACGTCCGTCACTCCTGGACACACTGACTCCCAGATTCCTACCCACCCCTTTAAAAAAGACCTTTTAAACTCCACACAACATCCCCTAATAAGCCCTGAAGGAAATTATTTTCCTCCAGGCCTCCTGTGTGGAGCTAATAAAAAAAAATGAGGCGAAGAGTGTGTGCCGAAACCGAGTTGTTTGGCGATCCGTCTTCTCTGCCTACCCCTGCGGAAAAAGGCGTGGTGGTTTGTTAGTTAGTTAGTAAGTGAAGGATAATTTTTTGCATATTTTTATCGTTGAATTCCAGTGCACCTTTTACTATACATTTGGTCTTCTTATTATTTATTTATTTTATTTTAGGGAAATCAACAGTTTACAACTTGATTAATTTATAAATGTTTAATTTACCTTTCTGAAAAACCACTTAAAGATTACCTCATTATACTAATTACACCTCATTATTTTATTGTAAAATTTATGTTTTTTTTTCTCCGGAGGCGCTAGATGTCGCTTTTTAGTTTTCTTTGCCTGTTCATTTTGGGGTGGTTTGAAGATTGGAAATTAATTTTGCAAAAATAAAAACGGTTTTTTTTGGATTTTAAAGATTCGGACCCAGGTCATCGAATTCCAGTGCATCTTTTTCTAAACATTTTGTCATCATATTAATATTTATAGTTTCTGCTTCGGAGTCGCTAGATGTCGTTTTCTATCGCGTTCTGTTTGTAGTGGTTTGAAGATTGGATATTGATTTTGCAAAAAAAAAAATTTTTTTTGATGTTACGAGTTTTGAAGCCATGTTGTCTGAATTGTCTAGCCACTAGATTCGTAAGGCGCTTTGCACCGCTGGACTATGGGAGCACTGCGTGAGAGCGAGGATTTTCCGTATTTTATATTAGAACTAATTAACTATTACATTAAAAAATATATATATATATATTTTTTTTTTGGATTTTGTAAAATTCGAACTCGGGTCGCCTGATTGAATTGCAATGCTATTATATACTATTATTTACTTTATTATTATATACTACTATTTACTTTCGTTACGCGTATTATGCCGCTGAAATACGACAGGCCCGCGCGGGGGCGACGATTTACTGTATTATATATTATTTGAACCGAGTAGGAAATGTTAAATTTATTTTTATTATTTTATTATTAATTTAAACCGCACTTCCGTTTCACGCGAATTTCAAATCACTCTTATGCCACGAAAGAAGTTTTACTTCAAAAAAGTGATTTAAAACAATTTCATGTGGAGAATATGCATTATTAGTAAATTTTGGTTACAGGAAAAGATCTGCTGTTAAGGAATTTTTCATAGTACCTTTTCACGGGGTTTGAACTTAGTTTTTTTGTTACCTGGTGGAGATGGGTTGAGACGGTATGAGCATTGTTACAACTTTTTTGCTCGAGTTCCATTTGCTGATGGTACATAGACAATGCGGATAACGAGCGCTATTCTCAAAATACAATGTGACTGATGGTAGTCTCGAGTAAAAATCTTAACTTGCGGCGTACCTACCGTTAACTTCTAAAAATAAAAATCTACAGGATAAAGAATGGGTATGCAACAATTGTAGGAGTTAAACTACGTACTTTTATTTATTTGTATTACTTTTTAATCGATTTAAAATTTATGTTAATAATTAAATTTTTAACGCATTTAGGAAGTAGTCGAATTTTGTAACCTATTAACAATCCCTCAGGCTAATTTGTTCGGTTTTCGAATTCGGTTTTCATATAGGTCTCAAATAAATCGTTGTCTTCTTTATTATTATGGTTAGAAATATTATTTAAACGGTGTTAGAAATTGAAAAAAAAAACATTATGCTTTATATTAAAATCTAGTACAAAGTATACTACACACAAAAATAAATAAATTATGAAACTTTGGGAATTTTTATCAATTATCTTTTATATGAAACGAGAATAAAAGTGAGTTGACGATAAGATATTTATTTAATAAGATATGTTGGTGTTTTTTTTATTTTTTTCAGTTATTTCAGTTCGAAAAAACATAAGGTGAGCCATTTCTAAAACTTTTTAATGTTTGCAATCAAAATTCTTATAGCTAATAAATTATTGGTTTATTTCGAACTAGCTTTTCCCCGCGGCTTCGCTCGCATGGTATTACGGGAAATTACTGTAGTGCTTGCACTTATCAATAATAGTACAAATCTGAATTCAACAAATGATAAACCAATACACAACAATAAATTAAGTGTGATTATAACTGAAATAGACTGCAAAATAGGGATTTGGGTTGGGAAGGGTAAGGGGAGGAGAGGGATAAGGGAAAGTTGCCACGCAAGTAACATAAAAATATTAGATACAATTAATTAATGTGTTATTCGCACCTAGAATGTTAACAATGAAGTTCTGTAGCGACAGTAACTAGCAGTAAATACGTCAGCACTTGTGTCTTTATTTGCAAATTTATTGTTATAGTAGTTACATGTCCTTTGCATAAATTCATTTTGATTGGAATTGGTGTTGCATATAATATAATATAATCACACTTATTTTATTGTTGTGCATTAGTTTATCATTTGTTGAAATTTTTTTTACATGAGCTCCACAAAGGAGGCCCTAAGGAAAATAATTTCCCTCAGGCCCTATGTCATCTTTGGGGATGCTGTGTGGAGGGTTTTATAAAGAAAGGAAGGGAACGAGAGTTCTGGGAAGGAAAAGGGTTTAAGGGGTGGGTAGGAAACTGAGGTTCAGTGTGTCCTGGCCATCCACCTCCAAGATCTAGAATTAGACAAACCTCACCCCATGAACCCGGGCACCCGTTCTAAATCACCAAACGTAGCGAACCACTTGGGGTGACCTATCGCAGAGGTGTTGGTTATCCAAAAAAGGTTCCCGGGGCGGCGGTACCCATTCTCGCCTCCCAAATTTAGATATGTATTTTTTTAAATTGCTGCTTAGTTCTGTTTTTTTTTTCATTTTTCTTAAATATTCTTGCTTACATTCATTTAGTCTTCTTTCTAAATACATTAATAATTGGTCTGTTTTTTGTCATCCTCTTATGTTTATTATGTTACTAAGACTGTTTATGTTTATGCAGAGGTGTTGGTTATCCAAAAAAGGTTCCCGGGGCGGCGGTACCCATTCTCGCCTCCCAAATTTAGATATGTATTTTTTTAAATTGCTGCTTAGTTCTGTTTTTTTTTTCATTTTTCTTAAATATTCTTGCTTACATTCATTTAGTCTTCTTTCTAAATACATTAATAATTGGTCTGTTTTTTGTCATCCTCTTATGTTTATTATGTTACTAAGACTGTTTATGTTTATGCAGAGGTGTTGGTTATCCAAAAAAGGTTCCCGGGGCGGCGGTACCCATTCTCGCCTCCCAAATTTAGATATGTATTTTTTTAAATTGCTGCTTAGTTCTGTTTTTTTTTTCATTTTTCTTAAATATTCTTGCTTACATTCATTTAGTCTTCTTTCTAAATACATTAATAATTGGTCTGTTTTTTGTCATCCTCTTATGTTTATTATGTTACTAAGACTGTTTATGTTCCTTAAATACATAAATAAATACTTTCCAATCTTGCATTTTCCTATCCTCACATATTCTTATCACCTTGCAATAAAGGTACCGATGGGTGCCAAAATACCACTAGCTCCGGGTAGTTAAACCCTTATCTTTAAAAATACAGCTCAAAGCGTTGTACCAACAATGCAATAAAAATGCATTGCTGATACAGAACAACCGTCTGTTCTCAAGTTTCGAAAGTATTCCATTCGACTCGGAAGTTTTTGCATTATCGCGTGATGTGTATTTTAAATATGATAGAGCTTTCCAAACTTGCGAAAGCACCTCCAGTGCCCTGTTCAAAAAGCTCACGTCTCTTGTCTAAAATGTTATGTTTTGATAGTTTGTACCGATGAATACAAATATTATTCCAGATGAAAATACGTTGAAAATACACTTGCCGATCTTAGAATACGAAATCAATCAATCCGTCAAAAGTAACCCTTAATGTATTGAATTCTTTCAATATTCTTAAGAACACATCAATCATCAATTGTTTATTAAATAACGTCACGCTCGTTTCTTACCAATCAAGAAGTGAGCAAATAGTAAATTTCTTAATTATTGACAATAAAAACGAGTGTATTCAAACTTCACAACTAACATCCATTATTGATGGAATTAATCTCAAAGGCTAATTTGTTCGCTTTTCGGAACAACTCATATAGGTTTCAAATAAATCATTGTGTCTCTCTTACTATATTGGTAAGAAAAATTATCTAAATGGTGAATGAAAAACACAACACGCTTTATATTCAAATCTAACCACAAAATAATTAAAATGTATATTTTATGATATCAAAGTTTCCGACCACAGTTAAAAAATTATGAAGCTTGGGAAATTTTAAAAATTTATTTATACCTGAAACGAAAAAAACGAGTTGATGATCACGTTTTTTTAGCTCTTTTAAACTTTATTATGTTTGCATTAAATTTTTTACACTTCCAGAATTATATAACCTTTCATCACCTTTCTTCCATTTATTTTAATATTATTGCAAAGTAGAAATATTTTGACCTTCCGACAAAATAGATTTGAGATCTTTTTTTTACGTGAGCTCCACACAGGAGGCCCTGACGAAAATAAATTCCCTCAGGGTCTATGTCATCTTTGGGGATGCTGTGGGGAGGGTTTTTTTTAAGAAAAGGAAGTAGAGGAGAGTTCTGGAAAGGAAAAGGGTTTAAGGGGTGGGTAGGAATCTTGGGTTCAGTGTGTCTAGGTCATCCGCTGCCAAGACCTAGACAAACCTCACCCCGTAAACCTGGGCACCTCTGCCAAGCCACCAAACGTATCGAACCACTTGGGGTGACCTATGGCAGAGGTGTTGGGGTTATGAGAAACATTTTTCTAATGCAAATTACTTTTGCTAAATGATTTATTTTATTGCAAAACATGGTTCATAAAATTACAATTTCACTCTCGGATAAGATCTTCTTGGTTAAGTCAAATTTATTGGATTTAATCTCATTTTCCTACCTATTAATTAAAAAAATTCAAAATTACCATCACTTAGGACGGGTTGTTTCAAAAAATTTGATGGATTCATCAAATATTTGAAGTTGGTTTTCACGTTCTGTGTAAATTCTTTTCAAGTTATGTTATTATATAGTTATAGGACAGTTGCTTCACAATACTGAAATAATCACAGAACGTGAATAGAAAGAACACAAAACGTGAAAATTAACTTCAAATATTTGATGAATACATCAAATTTTTTGAAACAACCCGTCCTAACACATCGGTAAGTTTTTTGATCTGGAAACAGAGCAGAGGTTAAATATTCGAATCTTGAATAAAAGGAAAAAAAATCAGAATTTTTTTTTACAACAATAAAATTGATGTTATACTTATATTTTATTCGCACTTACGTATTTTTACACTTTATCAATCTGCAGATACCATCATTGGTGCTGATTCTCATTATTTAGTGTCCAGTTTTAGATAGCAAAGTTCTCTCAACCTTCCTCTTCCAACCACAATTTTATAGCTTTACAACATGTATCATTACCTCCTGGCGGTAGGACTATCCTGGAGCAATTTTGTATCTCTTAATAATTCTCTCTCCCATAAAAAGTACGATACGTCTATTTTTACAGTTCACTGCATTATTGTATAGTGGAAGGTATTCTCAGGATTGCTCAGGTGGAAAACTGCCATTCAGAAATGGAAATGAATGAAATTTTAGTTTAAATGGCTTAAGACGTCTTTGGTGACTTAATCTGAATAGCCAGGTACTTTCCCACCTTCCTCTACCACATTTTATGCTTCTCTCCGCTTACTTCACAATTTACCCCGATCGGGAATGCCATAATCTCACAACTATCTCGCGGTTG
The DNA here is from genome assembly GCA_936435175.1 of Glyphotaelius pellucidus. Lineage (NCBI taxonomy): Eukaryota > Metazoa > Arthropoda > Insecta > Trichoptera > Limnephilidae > Glyphotaelius > Glyphotaelius pellucidus. Next base: position 29,239,668 of record OW386547.1, read on the forward strand.
AAAGTATTTGGGACTTTTAATAAAATATTAAAAAAATAGATTGGAAACAAAACAATGTATCAACGGTATTGGGATCTAACAAATCCGTAAAAAAAATTTGCATCCAAAAATAAATCGGAAAACTTTAAGAGATTGTACTCGTTTCGGTTAGTGACAGATTTAACAGGTGCTGGTTCAGATGTTTTTGTTGTAGACGTATACGACAGGCACCAACAAAACATAAAAATACACAACGCAATCACTTTTGGAAAACGAAAAATACTTTAACATTTATTGACGAAAATAACATTCGTAACGAGAACCCAGAGACATATAAATTGGCCATTTTTAAACTAAATTCTTCCATTTTTTAATAAATATACTAGCAAGTACCCAGCATGCATTACGATGCATTTCAAAGAAAAACAGTATTTTTGTTTTATTTCTGTATCTAAGTGCTTTTGGATGTAAAATATTATTTGTTTTTCCGCCTGGTGCGTACACAAATAAATCATACGGTTTTCCGACGCGTTATCAGATCACGTACAGCTTTTCGTGTGAGAAGCCTGAATTTTACAATTTTACCTCCTGCTGTCCCTTACCGTTAATATGTCTCCTTTGCAATACCTCTCTTTGCCTCTCCTTCTGCCCGTCCCACGTCCCCTACCCTGGTAAGGGACCATTATATAAATAAAGAAACCTTCATGGACATACGCCAATAAATCACCACAAGTTTCACTGTAATTGGATGAATGGTTTAGGAACGCATAAGAGTCAAACTAAGAAACATTAATTTATAAATGTTAAGATTATTGCATATAATTGTAAAAATTGATTTTCTCTTTAAAATCAAAACGTCTCAAAACCAGCAATTTTTTTTAAAAATATTTTTGTTTTCAAAAAACCTCTAAAATAAGAAGAAATAAAAGTTTAGGTACCTATCCAGATAAGACCAAACTTAAGCTTTTTGCTCTCGGGATGTGAAAATATGAAATAAAAGGCGCTGCATGTGACGTCTAGACAAGAGGCCGATTCATTTTTATTGGTGTCAATAAAACAATCGAAGTTTTATTATACATGTACGTATGTACAGCGTATAAATATTATTCAAATATCATAAATAATAAAATTTGTCTTTTTTAGCTGAACAGAGTGGTGAGTGCAATACTCTGTCTGCCATATAATCACGTTACTTTATAACATAAAATTAAATACAAAATACAATAAAATAATACGGTAAACGTATTTAGCACTTGTACTACGGAGGGTAGAATGAGCGGAGGAGAATGTTTTCGGACGTAACGTTGACTCATCCCGGCTGTTCTGTGGCGCATCAAAGCAGCTAACCTATGTACCCTTCCTTCTACGAACATCTGCGAGGTGCTGCATCGCCAAGGTAGGCCGAACAGCGCCTACGTGGTGTTGTCAAGATGCCTTGTGTGTATCTTGTTCGTAGTTTGCTAGTGCAAAAGCTCTAGCAATATGTTTGGAATAATTGTTTCTTTAACGGAAGACTGCATCTGTTGAATCTTCTGGTGAGCATGTTGGCTCGCACGCTCAGTACTCTTCTTTGTCATTTTTCTCATTTAGGTCATCGGTAATGATATATCTCACCAGTCAGTGGTTGAATGGGCATCGCGTTTGGGTCCCACCCGGGCGTCCCGTGTTCGATTCCTCGGCTGGCTAAGTCCTCCATCACAACACAAGCAACATTTTCGGCTCTCTGTGGTGGTAGTAGGAGATTTTCAAACATTGTTGGGTTATTCGTAACCCGGGAATGTTTGTCTTTCTTTTAAAAAAAAAAAATTAAAAAAATTAAAAAATCTAAATATTTTGTTTCACTTACGGTAGGTAAGTGAAACAAATGTTTCATTGAAGAAGAAGATAACACTTATAATCTAAATGAAAATATGAAAGAAAACAAGACTCAGAAAAACAGAAAAAAACAATGGTCGCAACTGGGACTCGAACCCAGACCTCTCGTCTAACCGGTTTTTTTCTGTTTTTTTTTTCTGTTTCTTGTTTTCTTTCATATTTTCATTAAGATTATAAGTGTTATCTTCTTCTTCAATGATATATTACGTTGATGGGAATAACCTTCAAAAGTTATAAAAAGAGAGTTTTTCTCATAAAAAAAAAAAAAATTGAAACAAATGTTTGTTGATTATTGGTCATTTTTTTACCGGAACTTATTATGTCTAACAATGTCAAGAGCTTTGCTTAAGTCTTGGAAGCGTGCGTATACCAATGTTCTCCTCGCTTTATAATATTCAATTGAAAGTTGCATGCTATCTATGGCTATATCGATAGAGCATCCAGCTTTGAACCCCATTTGGGAGTTCTCCGTATGTAAAAAATATTACATCTTTGATAATATATTTCATTACATTTTATTTCATCGTGTTAAATTTGGACTACGTTCCACATCTATGTAATCCAATGTATAATTTTGGCAGTTGAATTTTGCTTGCATAATTATTTCATCTGGGGACCATCTCCAAGAGACCGCAAGGGAGATTATGTTCAGTCAGCCACGTCTGTAGTGTTAGTGGATTGACGCAGCTCCCATTTCATAGGCTTCAATGCGGTAGCAAATATCTCCATAAAAGTGCACCCATCCCTACGCGAACATTCCAGTATCGCTGCAATACTCTGGAATCCGGAATAGTTGGCGATAGGCGTTATTATAAGTTATGTTCAGTTTGCGCTGTTGGGTTGCTGAAGCTAAAATACAATCGATTCGAGGACATGAGAAAGAGATACGACTTATAATGAGATGTTGAACAGCGTTATTTTGAAAATTGTGTTGCACACCAATTCAAATGAAAAAAAATTATGTATGTAACTAACTAACCAACACGTCGTTTACCATAGAAGTAGGCAGAGTGGACGGACTGCCAAACAACTCGGTTTTAGCACATACTATTTGGCTCACTCACATTCATACATCGTCTCATTTTCTATTAGTCTGACTTTTGACATGACCCGACTCAAATATCTGATTCATTTGATCGTGCCGTGACTTCTTCTATCATTCGCATTTGCGTCATATATTTTTCTTAGACAACCTTCTTCGTTCATTCGCTCTACGTGCCCAAACCATCTGAGGGTCCCTTTCTTAATCTTACTCATTATGCTAACATTAGCCTTACTTTCTTTGCAGATCTCCATATTTCTCACATGGTCATACATGGTTTTACCACACATACGCCTCAGGTATCTCGTGTCAACAGCATTCATTTTACTCTCATCCTTCTTCTGCCAGTTTCATGCCTCACTGCCGTACATCAGGTTAGGTACCAGGATTCCATTATGGACTGCTAGCTTCACTTCTATTGACAGTTTTTTTAATAGCGCCAACGGCATTCAGTCCTCCGTATATATATATATATATATATATATATATATATAAACTAATTTGAAAAAGTAAGTCAATGGTAAAATTCACGGGTTTTTCAAACACATCGAGAAAGAAATCGAAAAGTAACGATAACAGAACTAATGTAGTAAATAAAAACATATAACAATCTCATAAAAAGGAAGCAAAAAGCGTTTTGAAAATATTATCGTTTTGTCATACCCGTGATATTACGCATTAATTTTCTTTTATTTTTAAATATGCTATTAATTATTTCGCATTATGATATTTGATGGTCACTGGTGCAATGATGGTCGATAAATGGACCACTTTTATTTTTCTGCGATTGATAGCGGTCCAAAATTCGACCACATTCTTTTACCATTCGTAAAACATTTATTGTAATTTTTTTTAAACATTTCCATGGACAGCCATTTATTTTAAAACGAAGCCTTTGGAATGTTTTATCTATTACGACCATAGATGTCGCAAATCCGAACTTCGTAGACTATTTTAGAACAATGTTAAAAATAATAACAAAATAATTTTTTTAATTCAGAATTTCTCATCGCTGTTTACGGTTAAAATAAATAACCATAGAAGTGCACCTTTAATTATCAAGTACCACAGACAACATACAGAAATTGTAAATATTCTATGTTGACTCGAATATAAACTCTCAGGAAGTTTCAAAGTAACAAACACGCAGGATTCACGCGGTTATAAACTTTTATAAATACTACAAACATGATGTAAACGGTGACATACAGGGTAATTCTTTGGGTTTATACCAGTTTAATAAGTTATTATATCTCTTTATTAAAATTCGAAGGTACGATTTTTAAGTGTTGACGAAAAATTAAAAAAAATAATCATTTGGAAATCTCGAGCAAACGAGGCAAATTGATTTATTTCACGTGGTCGCTCTAGTAGAAGAACTGATTTGCAATTTTTATTTTATTTGCATTATTGTACAACAGATTAATCACCCAATTACAATACAATTTTCTCATTATGCCATTCTAAATACCTCGGTAGAAAATTATTATACAAAAAATGTTAAGGCTATTTAAAAAGGAATTATTATATAAAACTAGTATTTCCGAAATTTCATTCAATAGCACCATTCCTCTTGTCATGCAATGCTGTACTAAAATATTTGGTCTGCCGTATGATGTTTTGAACAAGTAGTTTCGACGACTACGGCCAAAGTTGTCAGGCGCGTATAAGCCATAGCTTTCCAAGAAGAACGAGTTATAAATACAATCTAAATATTGCAAGATTTGCATATCGTCTGGGTTCTAGGCTTAATCTAGTTTTTGGCCCAAGTAAGTGCATATGGCATATAATAATTTATATTATAAGGTCCATGCGTTTGGATACAGAATATTCCTGACGATTTTTTTCTGGATTTGTTCCAGCAAATTAACATATTTAGTTTGGTTCGCACCCACAAACATACTCCAGTTTACTTCTTACGACGCCATCAAACATGGCTCGTTTCATCTGGGAGATAATGTTCAGTCAGCCATGTCTGTAGTATTTGTGGATTGATGCAGCTCCCATTTCATGTGGTCATTAGTGTGTTTACGTGTTCTAATGATAAATCCCAGGAGTTTGCTGTAGTGAACCTTTATAATATGTGGTCCAAGAACGTTAGTTTGGGATAAAAAACAAAACTGAAATCTTTAAAACTATTGAAGCTTTTGACTCGGCATAATGGTGATTAAATACCACGGGGAGCGAGAACATGTTACTGTTACACAATTTGAATATTAAATTCAATTTTGTTTCTGACCATTCTGCTAAACCATCAAGGTAAGATTGCATTTTTAAGCAGTCTTAATAAAATATTATTTGCATCAAAATTTGAGGTCATCCGCATTTAGAGGACGTCTACCGTCATGATTTCAATTTGATGCGTTTGTTTTTGAGTTTGATGTTTTATGGTGAATCGTCGTACAAATTTCTAATTTTCAACTTTTTGACTGGGCGTGTGGTCACTGTTTAATGCCATATACAAATATAATTAAGTTTAAAGTAAAACATTAAAATAATACTAAATGCAAGAAACGAATAGTTTTATTTTCTATGGGACTTTGTTAACAATAATGTTCAGAATTTAGGTATGCAAAAACAGCACTTTTACTAATTCTGACAGTTCAAAGCTGCTTAGCAGTGATAAATGTATACAATAAATCGCTGGACTATAAATTGACCGCCACGAGCCGCCGCACAGTGGTACCAAATCCCATTCTAGCTAGACAAAAAGATTACAACGACGTTTTTATTTATATACAAAAACACACGCATATGTGACGCATGTTTGGGGGCGGTGCCTGAAACGTTTCGGTGAGACCCAAACGGTCGCACTGGACATTTCCAAGGCCTTTGACCGGGTTTGGCATCGAGGACTTGTCAACAAACTGCCATCTTACGGACTTCCCGTATCCCTGTGTACGTGGATTGCCGACATTTTGAGGGAGAGGTCAATTCAGAAGGTTGCTGATGGTTTCACCTCTTCCTCGCATCCAATAAATGCTGGCGTCCCACAGGGATCGGTTCTGTCCCCGACTTTGTTTTTGTTGCACATCAACGACCTTTTGTCATGTGCACCAATTCATTGTTACGGGATGACAGTACAGTCCATGACAGCTTTTCGTTTGACAAGCCCCCAAAGGACACACAAACTCCAACGGCTCGGAGGGCTTTGAAGCAAAGAATGGATGGTTACCTCGAGAGTGTTTTCTCTTGGGGTAAGAATAACCTCGTCGAATTCAATGTTTCAAAGACCTAATGATGTCTGATTACGTCTAAAAGGGATCGAAATGAAAATCTAGTCTCCTTCAACGGAAGCAATCTTCCGAACAGACCTTCCATTGATATGCTTGGTGTAACTATAAGTGGCCAGCTCAGGTATGGGGGCTCCATCGAAGCCAGAGCAAAGTTAGCTTCTCAAAAACTGGGCGTACTGTACAGGGCCCGCAGATACTTTAATAGTACACAGCTGCTTACCCTGTACAAATCGCAAGTGCGCCCCACGATTGAATTTGGCAGCCACCTCTGGTCTGGAGCTCCAAAATACTTGAAAAATACCCTCGACTCTGTGCAGAAACGGGCGGTCCGTTTGATAGATTCTCCCATCTTAACGAACGGGTTGCAATCTTTAGAGCACAGGCGTCGGGTGGGAATGCTATCCATGTTCTACCGGTATTTCAATGGAAGATGCTCTGAGGAACTAGCATCATTGATCCCTTCGGCACCGGTGCATAGTCGGGAGACACGCCAAACGCGCGCCCAACATATGTACACGGTTGACATTTGTCACATGAGAACGGGTCGTTTTTTCGACTCGTTCTTGAGTTCAACTGCTCGGCTATGGAACGATTTGCCGGCATCTGTGTTTCCTCCCTCCTACAACATGGGTCTCTTCAAGACCAATGTTCATTCCTTCCTCTCCTCAAAAAGACCCTCCACACAGCATCCCAGATGACATAGGCCCTGAGGGGAATTATTTTCCTCAAGGCCTCTTGTGTGGAGTTAATGTAAAAAAAAAAAAAAAAAACACTGACAGCATAGAAAACAGTCCATAGTATTATGTTTGCATCGATAAAAAAATTAAAACAATACGCGTGACTTGTGACAATGCTATAAACACGACACTTTTAATGTGCCAGGCGGCTTCCTTGCGGCCCATCTCTTTCGGGTGTACACGCTGTTTGGTCGTAGTGGTGTTATTTGAAATCGGAAAGAAATTACGTCAATAGAAAAATTGGAGACCATAGTATTTTATTTCAAATTTATTTAAGTTTTTAATAATTTGCCTATTCCGTATTACGTTTATCACTCATTAAAAAATCGTGAAACCATTATCAATATTTACAATTATTTTTCAAAGTTTGATTAAACTTTCAAAATCGTGTACCAATTTGTACCTCCAAATTAAACAATTTTCATATAGAACCATTTTTTATCTTTATTTTTTTAAATTTGTCTGCTCTTACGTGCTCTTTTGATTTTTACATTGCCTTTACCCTTGATCTATATTTTGGAGATGTTCGAAGAAAAAGGCGCATCAAAGTCGAGTTATGCTACAACACGGCAAATTTTGGTGGATAAAAATAATTTTTAGATCTCAAAGAAGATTTAATAAAGCAGAATAACTTCATTTTTATTAATATGTCATTGAAAATGAAAACGAAGATTTTCGCTTTTTTTCTTTTAATATTTATAGAAAATGGGCAAACAAATACTCTAAAATTCATGTAAAAAATAAACGGAATTGGATTAATACAGTTTTTTTTCTTCCAGTAATTACGTGTAATGAAGGACTGCGAGGTAAGCTAGAAAAATAATTTGATTTATGATCGTTAAAAAGTAAAACAAGAAAAATTAAATGTCTTCTGAATTCTCGAGGTCTAAAAGAACTCTTTTTTGCTGCTTAATTCAGATTGAGGTCAGGTGTAAAACGGGAAGCTGTAATATCCGAAATAACCACAATATTGAAAACATCCCAATGTCTTATCTAGTGATGACTAAAAATTATTGTCGATTTCGGAAGTACCAGCAAGAAACTGCAGAGATCTGTTGCCAGTGCCACAAAGGAACATTATCATTTAAAAAAGCGACGATAGTGACTCGACCATAAACAAATGTCATTCGGATAAGTTTTTAGATTTTCACGGCCAAGTGTATTTTCGTTATTTGTTATTATAATAATAACAAAAATGTCATTCGGTTCTATTCTGACATAATTTCACAAATAATATTTTTAACTAATTACTTAAAATAAACTGATTTTTATGACTTTTTTGAATCATTGTACTACACGCAATTTATTTGTATTTTATTTTACTTTTAAAATTCTGTAATAATGGTTGAAATAAATGTATATTTTTTTTAATAATTTTTTTTTATCATTTTGTGATCCTTTTGCATCACATTCCACGGAAAAATATTTTTGTCTAGCTTGAATGGGATTTGGGACCAATGTGCACCGTGTTGGTGACAACTCGTATTTAAATATTTGTTTAAATTAGAGCTTTTTATGTAGCGGCGTGGAGAGGGCGTGGAAAATGACGAAAACAGCTTATATCCTTACGTAAATACGATAATATATTGTCAACAGTGATTCACATAAAAGCTTATAGAAACAGTGATTCACACAAATACAATCACACTGAACGCGGTTGATGCAATCACTACAAACACAACATCAACATTGATAACATAATACTTGCATAAACATTTTATTTTTATTTTTATTTCTTTTATTTATTGTTCTCTAGACTTTATGTCCGGGTTAAATCTTCACCACAGGAAAAATTTAACCATCCACACACTTTTCCACAAATGATCATTTGTAAATATCATCATTATATTTAATGATATTATTATTCAATTTATAAAAACAGTTTATTCATAAACAAGTTCTGTCAAACAGTTTATTTATAAAAAAAAAAAAAATAAATAGATAAAATAAAAAAATAAAATAAATAAAAAAAATGCATATACATTACCTACGTCCATTCGTACATACACATACCATACATTATAAAACAATTATAAGTTTTTAGAACAATCAGTTTAGTTTACAGAGCAACATAATAGGAAGCTTTAAATCTTGTTAAGAGGTGACTTGAAGTTGGCCAATGATGACTTTGTCAAAATAATGGAATGTTTTTTATAAGCCTCATTAAAATTACGGCACATTTTTGATAAATCTGAGTCTTACCCCAAATTAGTTCGATATTTTAATATATAACAGAACATAATTTACAAGTCTTGAACCAATTCTAGAAACATTGAACCTGATTTAATAAAGGGCATAATAAAAAAAACTTTAAAATTGACGTTCACAAAGTTATTTGAGAGGCAGGAATGATTACTGCCACCCCGGAAGTCATTCATAGATCACTCTAAGTGATTCGCTACGTTTAGTGACATGGCAGGGGTTCTCGGTTTCATAGAGTGAGTTTGAGATGCATCTGCCCACCAACTGCGTGGCTGGCTGGATCGGAAAAGACTGATTGAGGGAGACCTTTTGACCTCTCCAGCTCTTGCACCGCAGTGGAAGGGGTGGATTCATGCGTCCGTTACTCCTGGAGACACTGATCTCCAGATTCCCAACCAACTCTCATATTTTTCAGAACTTCGTCTCCTTTCTTCCCGCAAAATACCATTCATACAGAAAACCTCAAATTGGGAGGCGGGAATGGGTACCACCGCCCCGGGAACCTTTATTGGATAACCAACACCTCTGCCATAGGTCACCCCAAGTGGTTCGCTACGTTTGGTGATTTAGCAGGGGTGCCCGGGTTCATGGGATGAGGTTTGTCTAGGTCTTGGAGGCGGATGTCTAAGACACACTGAACCCCAGATTCCTATCCACCCCTAAACCCCTTTCCTTCCCAGAACTCTCCTCCCCTTCCTTTCCTTGAAAAAAACCCACCACTCAGCATCCCCAAAGATGACATAGGCCCTGAGGGAAATAATTTTCCTGAGGGCCTCCTGTGTGAAGCTCATGTAAAAAAAAAACCTAAAGATGACAGGTCCTGGGGGAAAATATCTGTCTTAAGGCCTCCTGTGTGGAACTAATGTAAAAAAATGTACACTGTGAATGAAGTTCTTCAAAACAAAAATACCTATTTAATTTGCAAATTATTACCCTTCAATTTATTTCATCCGGTCGTAATTGGTTTTCCAACAACAAAGCTTAATCTGTTGTGAATCAAATAAAACAATACTTCAAATAAATGCATAGGCTTCGTAAAAATTGAAAACAAATAATGATGGAATCTGTTTTCATATCCAATGAAACGAAAGATGATATTTTTTTCCAGACGAATAATTTTATTTGTTATTTATTTTATTCATACATGTACTTTTGATTGCACGCCGTTATTGAAATAGATTCAAACATAATATTTTTAACTATTTTCAAGGGAAAATGTCTAAATTGAAAAACATGTTTTTTTCTTATTTTCACATGTGACATAGTAGATATCCTTGTGAGAAAGGATCATGACTGATGTTAACTATCGAGAGTTTTTGAAGTGAAACTTCTTTAGCACAGTTGTCATTCGAAACTCGATGAAACAGAAACGACACTAAACAGAGACAAACACATACATCTATAGAATTAAGCCTGCACGAGTTACCTACTTACCTACGTACAGTAACTAAGCAGCGCGCATTGGTCGCTTTGATTATGAACTCATTTTTAAGGCCTCACAATCTCAATCAATATTGGTTTAGGTTGTGTGGGTGAAGGTTTCGATTCTGCCGCGTGTGATCTTCACTCGATTTTTTTTACATTATCTTTACCTATATCATCTTTGGGGATGCTGTGTGAAGGGTATTTTTAGGGAAAGGTTCTGGGTAGAAAAAAGGTGTGGTGGTGAGTAGAAATCTGGGGTTCTATTAATCCATTTTTCCCACTGTGGTACAAGGCGATGGGTCGAGAGAGTCCGGCAAAAGTCTCTCCCGATCCGGCCCGCCACGCAGTACTTTGGCAAAAGCATCCGCAGCAAAAACTTCCACGCTTGAACCCGGTTACCCTTGTTAAGTCACCAAACGTAGTGAACATTTTGGGTGATTTATGGCAGAGGTGTTGCTTATCCAATAAATGGTTACCGGAGCGGCTGTATCAAAACCACGCAAGAGTCACAACTGCCTGGAGCCAATGAGGCTACGGCATCCCCAATTTGGGTAAGTTGTGAGGCTGAAGGCAGTGGGGAGGGGAAGAAGAAGGCGGGGAGAGATACCTGGCTATTCAGATCTAGTCACCAAACACGGCTAAAGCCGTATCAAGCGACGTTTCAATTATGAATGGTGGTCTTACACCAGGGCGATACTTATTTTATAGTTTTTTCTACTCTGGAACGTGCTACAAATATACCTTTTATTTTTATTATTAAATTGTGAAGTCAAAAAATCAAATAAAATTTAATCGCGCACACTGGGATATGAGCCCGCGACATCTTATTGCTAGTCGAGAGCCTTACTCCTCGACCAACCGCGGAAGTTGTCAAAATAATTGTTGTCATGTGTAGTAATAAATAATTGTTGTCATAATATATATATATATTATTTTTAACCCTAGATTCATAAGCATACGTCTCTCATACACCCTGCGGTAGTCAAACGCTCATAGAGTGCAGCGTGAAAGAGATGGCAATACGTGCGTCTCAGTACCCTCCCGACATGGTTAGAGCTCAGTGTGGCGCCACGGATTTTGGCGCGTAAACGTGTAATTGCGCAAATACTACGCCTAAGGTGTCTGAAGTACGTATGTTTATAAATAGTGTAACAATTTTATTACGATATACTATGCTACTTTTGAATATGTCCATAGTCTATTCGTTTGTCATCTACGTTCACAATAATAGTCGCAATCAAAAAAAACCATTGACAAGGAAAGCTTTTGTCAAAAAAATATCAAATAAGTTGATCGAGCCTTGGTTACGGTGTCGCCGAGAAACACTAACTTTGAAGCGATGCTTTAAACGGAACATCGATGCGATTTTAGGCGATACTTTGCCTGATGTACCAGCCGATCCTGGAATACATACCAGGAAGCTATGAAATTTCTGTTGTTACAAAAAAAAAACGTGTGACTAGATTTATCTGCGCCTCTTGCAAACGTCACACGTGCATGGAACATCGGGGAAGTTTGTGCTTACAATGGTCTCAAAATTTAATGTGTTGATCTCAAATAAACCTTCCTGTTATTAATTTAATGAAGTATTATTTATTATTATTCTTGTAGTATAAAAATTTGGTGCACTTAAAAACAAGGTATATCACAGACGTATGTTTTTGCACGTTGTAACAGTAAATATAGTTTATGAATCTAGGGTTAACATCAAATCCACTTAGGAGGCCCTGATAGGAAAAACTAGTAAGTTTTATGAAAATGATACGCATTGAGGATAAAAATATTTCCCATTTTCATCTAAGCGGAACATGTTTCTTGTGTACTTACCTAGCAAAAGATTGAACTCACGATGCCTGGGAGGGAGTCCGACGCATTTGAGCATTTAGGTATTTTGGAACGTGTGGGTCTATATGTTCCAGGTGACTATCTTAGACAGGATCATCGATTACTCTATTTTGTTGTCTGTGGGACCAACCTGCCAATGGTTCTTCCGATGGGGAGGAGTATATTACTCCTGAATAGAATCTCTTCCGAGATCGATACATTTAGCGTCAGCGAGGAGAGATTCAAGAGGAAAATTCTTGTAATTCTCGAATGAATCTCTCTTTACTGACAAAATCTTCACCATTGCCTTTTTTTAATTGTTTTATTTAAAACAAAAATCTTTGTATTCTTTATTATTATTATATTTTGCAAAAATTAAATTGTGTAATTTCTCGTATTCATTTAACTTAATTTTGTAATGGTGTAAGGAATTTAATTTAAATGATTGTTTTTTATTGCATGTTAGGGTTTCCATATTTAACAATTCCAAAATATTTCCATTCCAGACCCTTTTTAAAAAAAATCTGAAGCATTTATTGATTTGTCCTCTGAACTTGATTTTCTTTCAAAAATTCAATTAAAAAAATATATTTTGAAACATAAATTGTGTAATTAAAATGACAATGCCTGTATTTTTAATGTAAAAAATAAATTGTTAAATCGAAATAATACTTTGTCAGAAATAATACTTTGTGGGATCAAGTGGCGGGAGCAACTGGCAGAGGGATCAACTGTCCCGGGGATCAACTAACCCGGGGATCAAATGTCCCTTGCGTCAACAATCTGGGGAATAAACTGTACCGTGGGACTGGACAAATTTATTTTTCGGCTTGAGAAAATGCTTTCAGAAGACTTAACTTCAAAAGACGTTGTCAAACTGTCGTTGGAAGACGAAACAGTACGTCATTGTTAATTTCAACTACCTACCTACCTATCCTAGTTTGGATGCTTTGACAAGGCGCCTCCGGGCATGTCCGTCTTTTTACTTTGGTGGCCGTTAAAAACATCATAAAAAGGACTGGCGCTTTACATGTAAATACTAAAACAGTTTTCTGTGTTCTACCCTTAAACTCTGTATAAATAAACTGTAAAGAGTATTTTTTTAAATTAAAAAAATTCCTAATTATTCTTTTTAAACAATTTTAAAGATAAGCTAGCAAATCTACATAAAAATAATTTTTCATGAAATAATGCGGCCAGTATTCACTGACCAATGCAAATCATTTCTTTTACAACCTGCAGGCATATACATATAAGTACCTTAAAAAACAAGTTGAATTTTCAAATAAAACGGGTTGAATGATCAAAAAAAGTTTATCAACTATCGTCATATTGACTCGTACCCACGTGAAGGAGAAAACAAAAATGATTTATTACCTGTGTATACAGTATTCACATGTAATCAACAGAAAAACCGCATTGAATGTTATCTTCTGGTTAAAGCCCACAAAAACACGGATAACATTCAAAATATCTATTCAAAACCACAACATTGAAGCAAAAAATTGTTTATTACTTAAGGGCACAGTAAAAAGTTATTGGGGTAGACATAGCCAAGCCATTTTATAGCGGTCGCGGCGAGCTGGCCCCAATCCGAGCTTAACGGAGCTGAGACTGAGCTCGTTCGCGGGAACTGAAAATGCTTGCTTGAGGGAAAAAATACCTTTTGGCTGTCAGCGAACAATTCGAGTCAATGTGCTCATTTTTTCCTCAGACGTCTGAAAAAAACATAATAATAATGGAGAAATTTCTCACGAAACATATATTATTTTCAAATATCAAGGTGGTTTAAAATATGATTTAAGTAGAAACCAATCTATCTACATTTTTGTAATACATTTAAAAAATGATAGCCCTATCGGGCTTTCTTACAACGATTATAAATAAAATTAAAAACAACAGTTCAACTTAAATAAAAAGATTTTAAAAATAAAGCATAAAATACAATGTTATTATCGCACTTCCCATAAGAACCCGTAAAATTTATACACCAAAAATAGAAAAAAAAAATTTCATGAGATGTGAGCGGGAGATGTGTAAACATGAATGCACTACCTGTAAGAACCCGTAAAATTTATATGCCAAAATTTAAAAAAAATATTACATGAGATGTGAGATGGAGATGTGTAAATATGAACCTTAGAGCGAGCGCGCTAATATTAAATACGGTAATATTTATGCTAAAATGCTTTATGTGAAAATATGTAATAAAACACGACACGCTTAAAATAGAGCAAAAATCTCTTAGGTGATGTTTTAAATAGCATTTAAAGAAAAACTTGTCTTTAATACACATATCTTGTAAAATAATAGAAAAAACGCGTTAATAATAATTTTCGGAGCACATCTTGCGATTTTTTATACTAAGTTAGTCAGAAAACTAATTATAGAAACCATTCTCCCTTATTTCGTAGCATTTATTAATATTTCATGAAAAGTTAGGTAAGGATGGTATCCTACTCTTCTTTTCACAGTAATTTACTCGGCAAGGCATTTCAATGTGTTTTGACGTCAAAAAAAATACGCGCATTCAATATCGAAGTAGGTATAAGAATACCTACTGCGATATTTATTTCTATTCAACAATATGAATGTATGTGCCTTCATAATATGTTTATCTTATTGATATATTTACGGGACTGGGCGCCCGTACGATAGATAGAAAATGTGTAAAAAATCTGACGCCAAACCCAAAAGGGCGCCCCGTGAGAAAATTAGAAAGATAGTCGTAAAATTTATTTAAAATATTCCCTAAATCATTTACAAATTACCCACAATATGGGGTAATTATAATGCGCTATCAACCCTTACCTTTCAACTCCTGTTCCAAATTTCAAAATTAGAGTTTCTAATATGAATAAATAAAAATATGGGGGGGGCGCGCCATCGGTACTTACTGCACAGGGCGCCAGATTTCGTGGATTTGGCACTGCGCCTGCAAGATAATATTATTTTAAAATATTTCAATCATTAACGTACATTATAAAAAGATTAGATCTAAAAACCGATCCTACTGAACTTCCAAGGTAATATTCATTGGTTAAGACTATCTCACCAACTTTTGTGGTTTGGTATCTATCAATTAAATAATCTGTGATCCATTTTAAAGATACAATTTTCATTGAAGAAGAATATAACACTTATAATCTTAATGAAAATATGAAAAGAACAAGACACAGAAAAATAGAAAAAGACAATGGTCGCAACTGGGACTCGAACCCAGACCTCTCTTCTAACCGAGACATGCGCGTTAACCAATTTCGCAATTGCCACCTTCTGTCAAACCGTCATATTTGTCAATCTCATATTTCAAAAATATTTTAGAATCAACAATATTTATCTTCAACTAGTTCTTTTTTTCCATATTATGGGCAACTACTCTTTTTATTGGAACAATCATTCTAAGAATTGGTTTGTAACCTGAATAGCGTCTCGGATAAATGTATCCGAATTTATTCATATGGAAATATTGACTTTATGAAAGTCTAAATGAAAATTCAATTTTTTATAAGAAAAACTTTTTTTTTATAACTTTTGAAGTTGAATATATATATAACGTTGATGGGAATAACCTTCAAAAGTTATAGAAAGAGAGTTTTTATTATAAAAAGAAAAAAAAAAATTTCATTTAATTTAATTTTTATGTAACTTTTGTCTTTTTTATGTAAATTGGTGTCTTTTTAGATTTTTTTAAAATTCTTTAGGTTATTTTAATTGGAGAAGGCACCAGCGGAAGATTATGTTCGCAGTGGAGTAGATAGTTAAGGGAGCTCTGTGACTTTTGCAAAGGTGTTCTTTTACTTCTTCAAACACAGCAAACCTAGTTTGTGGCACCATTTTAATTCAAAATTAGTAAAAACTAGGTGTTATTTTAGATAAAGTGTTTAGTAATTTTAAGTAATGTTTTTTTTTTGTATATTCAGATTACGTGAAGATTTAATAAATTTTTCACGTGTATAATTTTAGATTAAGTGAAACCGTGTATCTTTGGCATGGATCGTAATTTTAGATAAACAAATAATAAATAAAGTGTTACCTTAAATTAGTACCTAATAACATCAAGCTGTAAAAAGCGTTGAAAGTAATTAAAAGTTTTTTGAAGTGGCTAAGGGTTGGTATTTCTCTAATTTATTTTATTTTTATCCGTAGTTTAAAATTCTTTGTGTGCTAATCAGAAACCTTAATTAAACTCACGAATTCTTGTAGGAGTATTATCTCGATATAAATAATAAAGTATCCACCACGTCCTTCACGTACAAAATTAAATTAATCACTTGAACGCAATTATCTACGAAACCAGAAGAGTTTTGTGTATTAATTTGTGAAATTAATACACGGAAAATAGTAGCAAATATTTAAATGTTTACCTTCGAAATGTTGTTTATATTTACAATGTTGATAAACATTAGTGCAATAATTGTTATTTTCAACAATTTGAATTATAAATGGCAAGCTTGAATACAACCCCTCTAGAATGTTTAATTTAAATAATATGCAAGAATAGTTTAACT
The DNA here is from genome assembly GCA_936435175.1 of Glyphotaelius pellucidus. Taxonomy (NCBI): domain Eukaryota; kingdom Metazoa; phylum Arthropoda; class Insecta; order Trichoptera; family Limnephilidae; genus Glyphotaelius; species Glyphotaelius pellucidus. Next base: position 29,256,499 of record OW386547.1, read on the forward strand.
ACAAAGATACTCATTGCTAACAAACCACCTTACTAATGATCTACGCAGCAAAAAATTTTAGAGTGTGGGTCCAAATGAAATGGGCTGAAAATCCAAAAGAGTTTACATTTTGTTTTTTTTTCATCAAAAGGCACAATTTGAACTTATTGAAAATTAACAGTTCAACACTGAACTTGAAGATAAAACTCGAAGGGGGGTATCTTGGGTCTCCCATAGGTATATCGCGGAACGATCGTCTCTTAAGATTTGTTTTGCCCTTTCCACTAATACTCGTTTATTATTTACAACCTAACGTTTTAACCGGACATAGCCCATCTTCGTCCAGTAGCCAATCATAAAGTAAGGCCAAACGGTAAAAGAAAAAATACGAAATCGTGCGCAACTAATCAAATCATCCCTTTGTTGAAAATTTTGACTTTGTACAGTTTACTTTTATACTTATATTGATGAATTGTGATGGCGCCGTACCGATTCAATAACAAAACTAAGTGTGTTCATCGATAAAATCTTTAAAAATATTTGAACGATGGTATTTCCTTATAAGGAAGTATGTTGTATATTATCCTGTATCTAATATGATTTTAGATTTTCACGGCCAAAAGAATTTGCGTTAATTGTTTTTGGGGTGTTATGCCGTGTTGCGCTACCTCCTCCTTTAAGCAACGTTCCTGGACAGTGTTACGGTGTCCATCATCACGGCAGACTAGTCAGTGGTAGAGTGGGCATCGCGTTTGGGTCCCACCCGGGCGTCACGTGTTTGATTCCTCGGCTGGCTAAGTCCTCCATTACAATACAAGCAACATTTTCGGCTTTCTGTGGTAGAAGTAGGAGATTTTCAAACATTATTCGTAACCCGGGAATGTTTGTCTTTCTTTAAAAAAAAAATAATGTATAATTGTTAGTGGTGAAATGCGTGCTTAAGTACTTAGCAGCGATACCGTGTTGCCAGCTCCACTCTACCATGAGCTGGTATCACAGTTTACTTCAAAATGGTTTTCTGCGTTTAGCTTTGGTGTAGCCGTCAATTACCGGATACCAATAGTTCAATAACTCTTGTTACCAATAACTCAATAGCTCTCGGTACCAATAGCTCCATAGTTTTTGATATCCGGTAAATGACGGCTACATCAAAGAAAACTAACAATCAAACATCTGCCATGATGATGGACACTGTAACGCTGTCCGAAACGTAGGCTAAAGAAGGAGGCAGCGCAACACTGCATAACACCCCAAAAACAACTAAAAAAAAATATCATGTCTCTAATTCCTACCAAATTGCCACTTGTAATCGCTTTAAAGCCGACTTCTTGTCCCTTCGTAAACATGGAAAATACACTGCTATATTTTGCGTTATGCGCAGAACGCTAGAAAATACTGGCAGATGTCAAATTAATTTTGTTATTAAATTCCGTTTTTCACCAATTGGAATATTTAATAAGTACTACAAAAACGTTTCGCTTAGAACGTATTTAAAACAAAATTTTATAAACTGATGCCTTTATAATGAAATTTCCATCCTTAATAAAACTAGTTCGTTCATAACTGCTTTTGCATTATTATCCTATTCTTGTAATAATAATAAATAATCCGTTCGGGCTAAGAATCTTTGTGCTGCAGACGTAGAAAGTTGCAATTTCTTTTAGAGCAAGCAAACTCATTAATAAGTTGCAACAAGCGGCCAAGCAATTTTATGCAAGTAGTTTTAAATGTTTCGACTTATTCCGGAATACTGAAATTACATTTATCGCAAATTTTCAATATCTTGCCTTCTGTTCGGTATTAAGTGTTTTTCTACTTATTGAGCAGCCTCCTGAAATGAAAAGGGTCAATTTGTAAGCTAAATTGCTAAAAACAGAGGTTTACCTCGGCTATACATGTAATATGGAAACCTTTTGTTGATTTAAATGTTTATTGAGACTTTTAAGGCGCCGTATACCCGCTCAGAAGAAGATGGAGAGATATTTAATTACGAATGTTAAAGAGGGCGCGCTAATATTTAAAACGACAAATCGATCGTCTAAAATTACTTTTAATGAAACACTGTAAAATTTTTCATACATAAAAACTTCTAAAAAAAGTGATGTGCTTCTTTTTTAATAAAATTTGGAGCAAAATTTGCGATTTTTTTCTATCGAGGTAATTTCATATAATTTAAGTTTCGGCGCGGCGCACGAACGTCTTCAAAAATTATGTATATTTTTTTAAGAGCTTTAAAATTTCAAATGCTTAACGGAGATATGTAAGAAATCGGTAGAAATTCGTGATGCGGCGGCTTAAGTTAGCAATAATATACCGGCGGTATATTTGACGGTCAGCGTGGTCTAGGGGTAAGAAGATCGTGGAATCGAACCCCGACGCGTGGGCAAATAAATTTTATTTGAATTTTTTGTGTCATTTCACAACAAATTCATTTAAAATAATGAAAGTATATTTGCGGCACGTTCCAGAGTCGAAGATGCCTTAAGTATTGCCCTGCTGTAAGACCACCATTCAGAATTAAAATTTGTTGCTTGAAATGGCGTTAGCTGTGTTTGGTGACCAGATCTGTATAGCCAGGTACTTCCCCACATTCCTACCTACCATTTCATTCCTACCATTACTATTAAAAAAAAACCTACCTAGTAACATGTGTTTTTTTCAATATAAAGAGCTAAGTTATTATTGTGGGAAGATACAAAAAAGATTTGATTGTGTAACTGATTTAAGTTATTCAACACGCTAAGTAATAACTATAATTGAATGACACAAAAATTCAAACGTTGCTTTGTGCTTATTAAGAAAAAGCAAAGCCAAAAATTAGTGTGCCTTTAATCGTGATGAATTTCGGAATAAAAATCGCTCGGTATAAATGGAGTCTAGAGGTCACATCGCAAAAATGGATTTTATTTACTTGGTGAATAATTTTATATAAAAGAAAAAAAATAATTAAAGGAATCTATCTGCCACAGATAGTTTTGCCATTAAATCGTATTTTTTAAAAGATAAAAAATCTATATTTCTGTACTTACTAACAAAATATAAAAAAATATTTTTCGCTTACGTTTTAAGCTTCTAGATTTTTTTTGTAACTCATAAGAGAACCGTCGCTTAGCGTATTGTAATGAAAATGTTGTACTTAACTGGGTACTTTTTTTAAACAAAATAGGTTAATTTGAGAGGCGTGTACGGGTACAGCCGCACCATTTATTGGATAACCATAGGTCGCCTCAAGTCATTTGCTACTTTTGGTGACTTAGAAGGGGTATCCGGGTTCACGTAATGAGGCTTATCTAAGTCTGTCCACCCGCTGCGTGGCGGGAGAGAGTTGTTGAGGGAGACTATTTGACCTCTGCAGCAAGATTCTTCCGACCCTGCATCGCAGTGGGAGGTTTGAATCCATATTCATACATCCTCCTAGATACACTCACTCCCAGATTTCGACCCACCCTCATCCCGTTTTCCTTCCCGGAATTTCCTCTCCTACTTTCTTCAAAAGACCCTCCACACAGCATCCCCTTAGGTAAATTATTTTCCTCAGGGCCTTTTGTGTAGAGCTAATGTAATTTAACTTACATTATTTAACGACCTTTCGGGACATGTATTTTGTAAGCACATTATATATAAAATCGAAAACATTACTGGTTTTGTCAAAACTTTACAAAGAAATCTGCTTATCTGATTTTTGTTTTTTAATACATCTACGTACTTAAATTTTACTTTTGGTTTTTTTATTTAATGAATGTTTGAATTATGTGGGATCTTGGGAGTATAAAGTAAACCACTTCCCGATATGTGATCGACCTGAAACTCGGATAGACTAGTTGTGGATGACAATAGATTCTGTTGTACGGAAATCACCATACACACACGTGGACATACGTATTTTTTCTGAAATCCGAATAAATTAAAGCATTTAATACACGATATAAAAATCAACCTCACCAATTCGCGATTTAGCCCGGTTCACCCCAGAGTCAAAACTCAGACAAATAAAAAAATAGTTTTAAAACACATTTGAAAATAGAGTTGGAGGCGCAATTTCGGTCACTTGGTTGGAAAATTTAAACCTCAGTCAAATAAAAAAAAAGTTTTAAAATAAATTTGAAAATAGATGTATTATGGAGAAAATAACTTTGTTTTTCTAGGTTAATTTTTTTTACATGGTTCTCTGCTAGAAAGTGTTGAATTAAAGTAGAGCAAGTAAAAAAATCAACAGTTTTGGTAATTTTGTCATGAGCGTTGAGAAATATTTTGAAGTTTATGTGCATAATCGGAATTTAAAGTCTATTTCGGTTAAACTGAGGTTAAAAGCAAAATTCGTTATTTTAACGATTCTAAGCGAGAATTAATTTTGAGTTTTGTTCGGTCATTATGAAACGATTTCAAATGAGGGGAAAAGAGGAAAATTGGCACCTGCTACACTTTGGTGAGTAAACTTTCAAAGTAAACAGCTAACTTGATCAATATTGAAAGGCTGCGATGTAAAGTAGGGCTTAATAAATATTATTATTACTGAAGCACAGCAAATCTTTTGAGTATTTTCCTAACGGATTTGCGTCAGCGGAACTTACGATAATCTAAATAATTTCATGTTTAGATTCTGTACTCGGATACATTGATGATGAAACTATCGTATAAGTGTCGTAATTTTTGTAAAAAAAGAGATTTATTTTATGATTTGGCGTTTTTTCCGTGAATTCCGTAATGAAACCAGAAGGAAATGTACTATCAAAACATATAACATATAACATACAAACATTTTACATATTTTTATAAGGAATACGTGGTTGCGTTTGGCCACAGCTTGGCTGCTTTTCAATACGTCCGTCACAGTAGGCCTCAACGGCAAACGCACGCTCCTCACTGTTCCAACGTATGATGGCGACTAAACTGTCTCGGGACAAAACTTTATAGTTCCGCCTCTCGAACGAGACCACTAGCGCTCCGCTACTCATTTAAAAAAAAAAGAATTTATGCTGCCGCACCTTATTTAGGAAAATGGTGGTACCCCTCAACTTTTAAAACTCCTTTTTTACATAATTGTTATTTTGACCACCAAATAAAAATCCTGAGAAAAGGAATCAGGCCACAAAAATCTAAATCTTCGTAAAAATTCAGTTTCAATTTTTCTAGTTCAGGGGTATCCAAAACAGACTTAAATAGACTCATCCCTATGTTTGTTCATGTTTCATTTTAGGAAAAAGGTAAAATGTTGTAAACCAGCTACTACCCAAAATTTACGGAAATTACCCAAAGTCCTGCAAGTCTAGGATGAATATTTATTTTTAATGTTAAGTAAAACTCCAAATTGTAATATTTTATTAAATGGACACGATATTAGCGGGACTCAATCGAAAATCTGGTAAGTCAGTAGATGTCGCATATTATAAATAAAATGTATAAACAATTATTCAGACACTATCTTGATTGCATTTAGTTCGGGTTTGAATCTTGCAATTATACATAAAGATAGCAGACATTAAAAAATGCGTTATTAAAATAAGGATAATGTTAGCAATTCTTAGTCGAAGTATAATACAGTTAAAAATGACCGAATTGGATAAGGATACATTAGCTCAGTTGGTAGAGTTGCGGCCCGGAAAGCCGAAGGTCTGGCATCGAGTCCCAGATGTGCCCATATCTTTTTCTGATTTTTCTGTTTCAAGATTTTCGATTGATTATGCTTATATTTAGCCGGTAAAAAGCAAAAAAAAACATTTTTTTTCATTGAATTAATTGGAATACTATTAAAAAGAGACTCGAAAGACCAGCAAAAACTATAACAAAAGCAAGAAGATGCAAGAGTCAAGGTGAGTCAAAATGATCCAAGTAGAGTAACGAAGAAACAAAGAGAGCTAATAAGTGACAAGGCCGACCAGGAAGAATCAAGAAGAACCAAGAATAGGCAATAAGAAGAAAGATATAATGAAAAATACTTTGCTCAGTCAAATCCTCTATTCTTGTTTATTCTAAATACCAAAATTGGATTCTTAGGTTGCCATGTACACCGCTAGACTGAACTCAAACCTCCTTCCGATCCTCAGTGCACGTGTTCCAAGTCCTAACAAATCGGAACAAAAACATGATGTACCGTTCATGCCGGGACAAGAGTATTCCTGGCTGGGGTGATACAATCGTATCGTAACATATCGTTAATTAATTGGAATACCATTAGGTGAAATATCCAGTATTTTTTTACATTTTTTCCCTTGAGTATTCTAGTAACGCGTCACGCCGCGCGTCGCTGCGAAACCACCAACGCATCATGTCAATGATTGTCATCCAGAAATCCCGTATGACCGCGAGGCGACGGCAGCAATGATCATTTATCATCGTAACAAATTAATATCGTAGTTAAAATTTTCCACGAGATATTTTGCACGAGCATTTGCTCGAATAGTTGTTATTTACCGATCTACCAACTATGCTATGCAATGCAAAGCTATTGCTAAGCATTCTATGCATTCCACCACTTTTGGCGGCGCTTGAACGATTTGGGATTCGATGCATAAACATTGTTGCGTGTACTCGGATTCTGTTATAAATTAAAATCGAATATTTGTAATAAATTTAAAAACAAAAACATTTTTTTCTCTCCCTCAAAAATTCGGCAATTCACGTACATAAGGATGCGGTAGCTCCGTGAGAAGGCTGGTATTTTAAAATTATTACCACTGATGTTTGGCCCAAGAAATTGGATTACCTACATTTTTGTAAGGGTTTGCAGATATTATAATGACTTTGCACTCTATTTCAAGATGTATCTACCTATATATTTTTTTGTTTTATTTTTATTCTTTATATTTTTGTTGTGATTATGTCTATATTTTTACTGCAGTATTTTTTTATTCACATTCATTGCGACGTATTTTCTAAAACTTAATGATACTGCAAATTACACCTAATGTAAATACAGAATAAAATTGATGCATATTAATTTTTATAAATGTTAATAAACATTGTCCGGCTTCGCTATATCCGTACGCGCTAGGTGCGAAATTACGTAACACGCGCTAGGCGCATATTCAGCACCCAACGTTATCATTCTTTTAAACGCCCTGGGGCTAATTCATTCATTGGGTGCATGAAATAATTAAATTTTCTATGCAAGGGGTTCCCTTTAATATCACGGTTAACAATTATTGGACAAATTAAAAAATAAACACCTTTAATAAAAAATTATCTTTAAAACAATCTTAATGAAATATTATTTTGAAAAACAAATAACTGTGTAACACCACTATTTAATTAACAATATCAACATGTTTCGAAAACTATGTTTTCTTCGTCAGGATAATAAGTTAATAAAAAATAACAAAAGACAAACAAGTATAGACTAATTAGAACATAGACAAAATATTTGAAAGGAGAGGTGATTAATTACCTAAAATATATCATAAAAAACAATTATATAAAATAAAATATAAAAATTATTTTAGAATGGGTAAAAAATTACATTAACATAATAAAAATTTTTTTTTTACTCATCTGCCCTGATGATGGACACTGTAACGCTGTCCGAAACGTTGGCTAAAGAAGGAGGTAGCGAAACACGGCATAACACCCCAAAAACAATAACAAAAATACTTTTTGGCCGTGAAAACCTAAAAACATACCTAATAAAAAATCTTTTAAAAACAAAACAAGAAGTCTAAATAACAAAATAAATTATTATAAATATAAGTATTAATACGAAAATAAATTTAAAAGATGGCTATTTTTAAAAAACGTTTGGTTATTTATAATATTTAATTTACTATTAACACTTTTTCTAATTTCTAAAATTTCTAAATTATCTAATTGTATACCCGTTGTGTTAGTGTGTAAAATTTTTAAACCTTTATTAATATCAAAAGAATGACCTGTTTCCAAAATGTGGTTTGCAAATTCTGAATAATTATTATTATTTAAACATCTTAGATGTTCCTTAACTCTAATGTTAAAATTTCTAGAAGTCTTCCCAATATAAAAAAAAGTTACAATCATTAGAAATTAATTTATAAACCCCAGATTTGTTCAAAAACACAACTTTTTTATTTTTTATTAACTTATTATCCCGACGAAGAAAACATAGTTTTCGAAACATGTTGATATTGTTAATTAAATAGTGGTGTTACACAAAGTTATTTGTTTTTCATTAAATTAATGATGACGCCACAAAGTAAATTTGCCTATTTTGAAGAAATATTATTTTGATATTCAGTTTGTTGTTGTAATGTAATCGTAATGTATTCATTGTTTTTGTGTTGAATTCGTGGAAGTCCTTTTAATTTTTTTAATAATTTAATTTGCATCAAATTCAATAATGTTATTTCAAGTTCTGCAAGACAGTTTGAAAATGGCCTTGTAAGCCGAAACAGCTTTCACAATAATAAAAACAACTAAAATACTTACAAAACTTAATAACACCGTTATTAAATTTGATTCACAGAAATAAAAAATAAAAAAATAAATAAACGTCGTGTAATGCAATTCTTCATTAACGTTGAATTATTTCAGTTAGAAATGTCGATAGCATTTTTGTATATTTTGTTTATTAAATTGGCGAGTTTGTTACATTATTTGTTTTGTTACCTGCTAATTAACAATTAAAAAAAAGAAGCTTAGGTCGCTTATCCTTCTTTGATCCTCAAGCTTATGTATTTTATTGGTATTTCATTTAAAAAAGGATAATTAATGGGGGAGTACTGAAATTTTAAATTTATTTATTTATTTTTATTTTTAATTTATTTATGAATTGTCATTTTTTTCAATTAATAAAAGATACAGTATAATAAAATAATACGTAACAATCTTAATTAACTAATTTCAATTCCAGATTAGTAGTGAATTGTTAAATTATTTATTTATGTATATAATATAATACAATACATTTCAAAGAGATGTTTTGTCTGTCCAACTGGGAAGGTTTTCCGTTTCAGGACAGCCAAATTGCACATTAGTTCATAATATTCTTAGCAAAGGATTGGTTTCGTGCCAGATATCACAAGAATAAGATTCTATCAAGACATTCATAGTTGAATTCTTTAGTGTCAATTTTATGATGAAATGACAAAACAAGGGAATTATGCAAAAACACGAATAATTGGCGACGAACTATAGAGAAAATAATAAAATGATCCTAATAGGAAATGAAATAACTTTTTTAATAGTTCTCAGCAAAAATTCTTATGTTTTCGTACTACTGTTTGTGATGTGTAGTCAACAATAGTTTTTCATCAAATATATCTCACAGATCCCTAAATTAAGTTAATATTTCCATGCATAATCCAGAGTGGACGATAATCTCAGTATCATTTAAAGTGTTTGGTGACTAAATCTGATTAGCCGGGTACATCCCCACCTCCCTCTCACCATCTCCTGCCCCTTTTTCTTGTCTTCTGACTCTTGTGCGGCATTCACATTTAAAAAAAAATTTGAAACCGACATCAAACTTAGTGTTTGATACACTTTTATGAAATTCTTCTTCTATCTGGGGGTTTCCCGACCTTACTTTACTTTACTCCTGACACTTCTTACACTGTCCATCCACTCAACCACGCACGTCAAAATCACATAAATTTTTTGTTTACTACGTTGTTCATTGGCCGTATGTTATTTTGGATACTTCGTGTTAATGGTCGTAATCGGTATTAGCAAACAACTTTCCAGAAAGTTGGTCAAATAATTTACGTTTGACGCGGAGTCGATAAAAAAATATATATTTTTAATAATATTTTTTAAATATTTTTGGCCTCAGAAAAGATAACTCCTCCATCATGAGGGAATGTTTTGGACATTCTGGCAGGGTCCATTAACAGAAGTGATGTATTAAGTCATTGTGTTCACGGATCGTTTGTCATGTCGTATCACGATCACAATTTGTTAGTGTCTCTTCGTGACGTACTGTGACAGAGCCGTAACTTCTTAAATCCATTTCTTGAATATTATCAAATATATCTGGTATATACATACCAACAAACCAATTTATACGTTATATTAAAAAATCCTTTGTTTTATTTAGTACCGGCGTGTTCCCGGCATGCGTTCCAATGCCACTTAATACAGATATGTTTTCTTCTTGCCTGTCCTTTTCAATTTGTCTCCGTTCCCCTTCCGTCACCTCTTCCCCTTCCACGTTTCTCGTACACCTTCCCCGCCTTTTCCCTCCCCTTTTCCATTTCTACCCGTCCCGCAAACCCTCCCCCTCCCGCCTCCTGCCTTTCCCCTTTCCTCGACTCCCCTCCCGTGAATCTCCCCTATTCATTCCTCTCCGCCCCTCCCGGACTCATCTCCCCCTCCCGCTAACCCTTCTTGCCGCTAAACTACATGAAGATACACTCATTTTTTTAAACAACTCGCGCGCCAACTATTGCAAAATTTTTATACAATTTTCATAGCGACTAAGAGCTCACCTGTGTATGTATAAAGAAACCTTCACGGACGTGCACACAACAATTCACCAAAGTTTCATCGCAATTGGATGAGTAAGTAGTACAGGAAACAATTTCATAACGCCAGAACTAATATTATATAAAGAAACCATCGCGGGCATGCGCTCATAAAAATTAATTTAATATACTCCCTCTCGCAATCTCGTTAAAAAAATAAACGAAGAAGAAGAAGAGTTAAGATATGGATTATGGACATGGGAAGAAAGAACATAGATACAATTTTGCAACCAAATAAAGATTAATGCTTGTATTGTGCTTTCCTTTAGATATCTTCTAATATATAAAATTCTCGTGTCACTGGTGTCACATATGTATACAAAATTGGACTGTGTCACATATGTATATAAAATGACTGGTGTCATATATATATATATACAAAATTCTCGGTGTTTGTTATCGTACTCCTCCGAAACGGCTAGACCGATTTTGATGAAATTTTGTGTGCTTATTGGGTAGGTCTGAGAATTGGCCAACATTTATTTTTCGTACCCCTTAAAGTTAAGGGTGGTCCACCCCGAATTTTTATATTTTATATTATGGACAAAATTTTTTATTTTTATTTTATTATGGTGAGGCATCAAAAAATACATACAGCCCTAAATTTTCACCCTTCTACCATCAATCCCTATTTTCCTAGAAAAAATGTATATGGCAAAACAACGTTTGCCGGGTCAGCTAGTAACTTTATTATTCCCCCCTTTTAATATTTTTAAATATGTATTACTTATAATTCAAACACAAAAACATGTATAATGTGACCTTAGAATGGAGTACCCCAGTAAGAACACATTATTTTCTACAACATTGTAAAAAAAAAAAAAAAATTAAAAATCCATATTTTTTCATCGCAACCGGATGAATGGTTTAAGAACACATAAGGCACAAACAAACAAAGAAGCAAGCAAACATGCAAACATTCATTTTTATAAATATTCATTTTTGGATTCGGTGCTGTTGTGTGAGCTTGTAACGTTATTTACTTCATAAATAATTGTGGTTTGAAAATTTACACCTCACTGTCAAAAATTAAGCCGCGATACTTTAATATTTACTTTCTCTTTACCCAATTTACAATCGTTGTTGTGTGGTAACTACCAGTTTATGATATTTATTTCATTTTCATTTTTAATCCTAGAATCTCTCAAATAAAATTATTGAATAAACAAAAATTTTGAAATTATATGATATGTGTAATACGTATAACAACACGTAAATATAATTCAATAACAAACATATAAAACAAACAAACAAATATCCTCCTACTTTTAAAGTTCTTTGAAATTTTTGTATCGACAGTAACCGGATATTTATTTTGGCTTCACGCAATACCTACAGGCGTTTTGGTTCTAAATGCGGTCAAAACCTTCTAATAAAAAGGTTGCGAACGGTCAATCCTAGGAAGCAATCTTCAAAGGCAGGTTCCCAGAAGTGTTGAATATGTAATAGAAAACCCGTAAAACCCGCCTACAAACAAACATTATTAGCCTTGAAAGGCATAATTTTTTTTAATATTAGGTACATCAGACGTAAAATATATTAATTTTATAATAGCCATACCGTACCGTAGTAAGAAATGCGTATTTTATAATATGATACATAGAAAATGCCTTGCGTGGTATAATTTATAATTTTAAAATATAATCATTTCTCGTACAATTTTGCACTAATTTTCCTATAAGAACCTTATGAACCTAGAAAGATATATTTTTATAGTAACTTAAAAAAGTGATATACATTAAGGTTTACACATATTTTACATCAATTTTATATTTAAAAACATTATTAGCTCTTACGACTGATAAGAGAACATAATAGAATGCATCTAATGATTGTATAGTTTTGGATGTTTTTAAAAAACTTCTCAACCCGTTTTCCGACCTGTTGGCAGCCGTAAACTTTTTTTAATTTTCCAATTTTCCCGTTTTTTTAAGAAGAATAAAAATTTTCAAAATGTTGAAATAATTTCCAAACTTCATATTATACAAAAAAGTTGAATGTCTTTTTAAAAAATCCTGTTCTGTTTTCCGAACAATTTTCCTGTTTGCCAAGAAGAATTTTTCACATAAAAATTCAATTTTCCAGAATCAAGACTTTTCCAACATGAAAAACTTTCAAACTTCAAATAGCTGTGTCAAAATCAAATGATTATTATAGAAATGAATTATTAGTGAAGTGTCTGTTTCAACCATTACTAGAAATTAGATTTCATTCGTCCAGTGAATTTCTAATGAACGGATTAATACAATTTACATACAGAGTGTAAGGGACGTACTTGACTTACTTTAACCAGCGATCTTGATAATATTATTTGGAATAAAAATTAAAACAAAATTTTGAACTCCGGTTACTTTTTTGATCAAATCAAATCATAAAAATCTTATTGTATTGTTCAATTAAGGAAGGGGTGAGGGGTTGGATGGTTAACACCTTCATATTACGTAGGCATTCACAAACAGTATAAACTGTATAAACAAACAGTATAAACTGTCACAAACAGTATAAACAGTATAAACTGTTAAACGATTTCTGTGTGAGAAGTTCATTTTTGCATTTATTCTCATAATTGCTGTTGTACATACGAAAGAGCGAAACTCTGATAACAGGGACCCTTACTAAATTAAACAAAGCCCCTCAAAAAGCCGCCTGCAAGGTCTAATACCGATGAAGCAGGTATTTTTCTGTTAGTATTAACTTATTATCGATTACGTACCCATGGGACTATTTTATGGACTGACAGGTTTCGCTTAATACTAGCATCATTAGGGTACAAATTAAATAATATAACATAGATTGAAGGAAAAGTGAGATTGCATAAAATTAAAACATTTAAAGTGACAAAAAGAAAGAGAAATCGCAGATGGGGAATCATATTTTATCGAAAAAGACAAAGCATCAACTGGAGAGGTGATTAACCCGCGAGCACTCGCACTATAAGCATTTCTCTCACGATGAATCTAAAATTCGCACTATTTTTGCAATAATGTGCATACGTACCTCGTTCACCCAATAGCTGAATTTTCAATTCAATTCAATTCAATTCAACTCAATTCAATTCATTTTCATTCTTTTAAAAACATTACAAAATTTTACATTTAATTCGTTTTTAAAATACATTTGTAACAGTGGTAGATACAAACTATACAAGCATAAATTTTATTTTATTTTTATTTTTTATTTATGTCTATTCTTGAATACACAATTTTACAATGGATTACAGAGGTTTACATAGGAGTACAAAGCGTTAATTTTCAGTAGCAGTAAGAAAAAAGATTTTTTTTTAGTATTATAATGTGTGTAAGGTAATTAATAGAGCTTGCCTTTTAAAGGCAGCTTCGCTTACGCTAAATATGTCGGTATCCGAATTAATTCTGTTTAACAGTAAAATTGCTCTCCCGACCGGCATGACTATTGGAAAGTTAGTCCTGCAGGCCGGAAGATAGAACAGTATATTATGCTGTCGGTGGCAAAGATACCCTTCGGGAACATAAAAATGAGTGCTCTCCATGATAGCTGAGTTTTCAAACCATCCGCGGATCAATCTGAAAAAATGTGTAGCAATGTGTACATCCCTTCTGACCTGTAGATGGTTCATTCCGAGCATACCCAAAAGAAAGTCGGTAGAATAGAGTATTTTATACTTCCGCCGTCCCTCGCGTAACGTTTTTTTTTTGTCAGGGTGTACCAGTCGCTCAGTAGAGGTAGTTTGTTGGGCCGGATCCCGTCGCACGGCATTTTGCTCAACGCGCGAGGGATAACGTAAATATTAATTTTTAGTTTATTTCAGAACGTTTTAGTTAGAGTTATGTACAGACATGCTTTTACTTTGTGTGACATATATTAAGCTCATGTTATTTCAAATAATACACTTCAGTGTCTCTTGTAATCCAAAGAGACCGCCAAAATCATCATTTTTGCAATATAAATTTTGATTATTTTTTCTTACAAACGAAAACAAAAAAAAAGTATTACAAAGCCTAACCAAAATTATTCTATGTTATATTTTGTCTCACTGTATATGTATAAGCCAAAAAAAACATATATTTTTGAATAGTGTTAGGCAAAACCGATCGGTCAGAATAAATTCCGTTGTTATAAACAATTAATTGTTTTTTTCAAACTGCAATGTGACTACTTTCTATTTAACACGTAAAAAAGTTATACCAAATAAAAAATTAAATCAATAAAAATAAATTATAATAACAAACCAGTTTATATAACTTTACGGGGGATATAAGTAGTTTTCTTTTGGGACTATGTCATCAATGGGTATGAAATAATGTGAATGGAAAATAAGCAAAAAAATAACTCTCCTTCTCTCTTGCGGAAAGTCTTATTTAATTTTAGCAAGACAGAGTATAAGCCTACAAATCGTGAACAGTAATTATTTACATTCAACTGTTAGACACGAAATAATGTAACCGAAGCACGTCTGGTTGGGAAACCTGGACAGATATTAGTACGGACAGCGCCGCCCGAGAGATTTTCTTCCGCACAGTAAATAATGGACCCGATTTGTCCTCCGAATGTCTGGACTAAGCAAATATATAAAATGTTTGTAGATTACCAACATTTTGTTGAGTTTGTTATCTCTGTAGCAAGAAATGTCTGCGTTTGCGATTTAGTTCTGTCTCTTGAACATATTTTATATGAAAATGATGTTTTTTCCTATTTAGCCCTCTGACCCGAATGTGTCGAATTTATAACAATATCAAGTGTGCTGAAGTTTACAATTTTATCGATAATTTATACAGATTAAAAAATGTCTTGCTACTGCTCAAAAATAAATAACGATTGTTGTGCTAATTGTTAAATTAAGTTTCTTTTGCCTGTTTTTTGAGTTAATTTTTTTTTAAATATATTGTTATAATTTTGAGCACCTAATCGTTCTAAGTTTTTAAAACTGGATTGTTCTACCTGAAAGAGAATTGAAGAAAAATATTTACTCCCATATAACAATATAACCAAAACCTACTTTATATTTGGTATTACACATGTCTTCTGTATACATAATTTTATCATAAATGAAATATTTTTTCCCTTTGCTTTGGTTCGTTTTTTTTTAATTCCGCCAAATTGGAATAAAATCAATTAATATGTTTGTTAAGCGGTTGAAACATAATGATTAGTGAAAACTCAAATTAAATTGATGGGGATATGATGTTTATATTAATGCCGCACAAGAGTCCCAACTGCTCCCGTCTGGAGCCTGTGAGACTATGGCTAATTGGGGTATGTTGTGAGGCTGATGGTAGTGGGGAGGGGAAGGAGATGGGGAAGAGGGAGGTATGGAAGTACCTGGCTATTTAGATCTGGTCACTAAACATGGCTAAAGTCATTTCAAACAACATTTCAATTCTGAATAGTGGTCTTACATCAGGGCGATACTGATAGTATATTCCACTCTGGAACGTGCCGCAAATATATTATATATTATTTTTAATGAATAAATTGTGAAATAACACAAATTAATCAAATAAATCAGATTTATTTGCCACGCCGGGATTCGATCCCGCGACCTTCGGATTGCGAGTCAAGAGTCTTATCGCTGGACCACGCCGGCCGTGATGTTGCTAGTATATAAGAAAGTTGTGAAGTTGAAAAGGGTGGGGAGGGGAAGGAAATAGAGATGGATACGAGGAAGGTTTGAGAAATTCCTGACTGTCCAGATCTGGTCAGTAGACATGGCTTAAATCATCTCAATAAAAATTTTATTTCCAAATGGTGATTTTGCATGATGCATTTCACGTTTTCATAAACCAACAATGAGCAACAGTAAATACAGAAATTGTCTGATTAGACTAACATACAAACAAAGTGTATTTTAAATAAAGAATTTTGGTGGTTTTCACTCGCTGCATTTTATCTTTCCAATACCATCGCAGAGTCCCCGAACATGCGTCTTGTGGGGTGGGGTAGGAAATTACACCTTCGCAAATTACAAGAGACATCGAGGGTTCAGCGTGCCAAAAATGGAAAATAATTATTCTTTATAATTTGAATGTATAATATTTGTAGCGAGATTTGAAACATTATAAAATCGTTGAATTGGCGGTATTTTAAAATATAATTTTCCAAAGACGTAAAATCGCATTTACTACCATTTCACATTTACTACTCCTCTTTCAACAGGCAACTAAGCAATCATTTTTTTCTATCAACTTCTTTTATTTTTTTTTTTGTATTTAAACCTTTAAAAAGAAAGGCTACGCAGCCTTTTTCATACAAAGCTTATAATTGGATTTGAGACCAAAATACCCAACTGTAGTTTGAAAGTGTAGTTTCGGTTGATATTAATAGATGCCGTTAGGCTTAGAACTTCTGTCAAGTATCGACAGATGTCCAGTAGTAAAAGCAGTACATCCCACCGCTGTGCCTGTCGTAAGCACGAGCGCTGCCGAGGTTTACCGAACGGCCGCCGCCTGCGTTGACGGTCAACGACCGCTAAGAAGCCCAGATTCAATTCGTAGCTAGTTAGAGTCGGTCGTGTGACCCAGAAGTTAAAAATATTGTAAACACGTAATGATAAATAATAAACCATATTTTAACAAGGACCTTATTCTTCTTGAGAGCCCCAACACAATTATTTATGTCTGAATGTGGATAAGGCAGAATTAATATCAACCAAATTCAATTTTTTTTTTTATTTATTTAAAGGTGTAGTAAATATCGATAATTTTTTATTTGTCTCTTAAATTATAGAAAATGTGTTATAATAAATTTTAAAAAATAATTTAAACTTATTTATTACGTTTATATTACACAAATCAAATGAAAAACATGTTATTCTTAAAAAGGTTTTGATGGGCTTAAATAAAAGTATGAAATACGTTGTGCAAGATTATTAAAGATGATTGAAGATGATTACAAAAAATGGTTAAAGATGAAAAATTTTATTCTTTACTGGCCGGTTTTTATAAATAAAAACATTAAATAAAGTATTACCACATATCATTATTAGATATTTGCTATACCTTTTGATTTAGTTAGAGAAATATTTAGTTTGGTGCGGTTTGTTTGCATTATACATTCTTAAGTTTCGTATGAAAAAGATGGCGCAGCCCGTCCACGTCCATAATTTCAGGTCTTTATTCTGTATTCGAATTAATTTGAAGTACTTTTCAAATAAACAAACAAATTAAATTTAGTAGCTTGCTTTAAAACAATTTGTTGAAAGTTGGGAAGACACGTCGAAGATATATCTTGATAAAAGTTCCATATTTGATTACCGTTATGACAGTTTTGATGTATGTGTTCCGAAGTGCCTTCTTCCAACGTTCCGAATTCCAAACAAGGTCAAAATTTGTTCAAATTAGATGATATAGTACCTAGTGGAATTTCATAAATTAATCCTATAATAATTTGACACATTGATATTCAGGGTGGTAAGAGACTGACTTGAACCATATTTGGAGCAAAAAATTTAATGAAATTTTGGTCTCCGGTGGCATTTCAACTAAAACATAAAAAATAGTAGGTATTGGACAGTTAGAGGCATGGTGAGGGATTGATAGGTTCTTGGCTGAGCGACCAGTGACGATGTGGAAGATTTTTTTTGGTTTGGTTTTGAAGAAAAATAAAACTGAAAAACAAAATACATTCAGAAAGTCACCGGAGGCCAAAATATCTTTTTATCCTTTATTCTGAGTAATGTCAAGAATTAGTGGTAAAATTTAGTCAAGCACGTCCCTAAACACCCTGTGTATCAATTTTATAGATTTTTTTTAGTCAAAGTAAAAACAGTACCTTACCTTACCTTACCTTACCATGATTTCTTTTTTTTATTTTCAAATGGAATTTAAACATATCTTTTGAATATTTAGGTTTTTCACTTTAATAAAGAAATAAAACGGTTTCCTTGACAATTATACAAAATTTGATGTTATCTTCAACCAGCAAAGGTTTTATTTTAGATAAGACAAGCTAGTACCTGGCATGCGTTGCAATGCAAAGAAATAAATTATTTCTCCCCACATTTCCTTTCCCATGCGTCCTCGTTCCCCTGCTGCGTCTCCTTCCCCCCGCGTTCTTCTTCCGCCTTGTACGCCTTCCCCTCCCTTGTCAACTCCCACTAACCCCGCCTCCTTCATAACCCTTCCCCTCATCTCTTCCCTCCCTGTCGCTAAAATATATAAAATACACTCATTTTCAATTATACAAATTTCATAACGCCGGATCTTACCATTATGTGTAGCCTATAAGCTTTGCGGGCACGCCCTTAACAAATCACCAAAGTTTTATCGCAATCGGATGAACGGTATGGCAGCGCATAACATTCGAACCGATAAACAAACAAACACAAATTGATTTTTATACATAAAAAGATGACTAATCATCAATTTTTTAATTTTTTATTATTTATAAAATACATGTAACACACTTGAAACATTTACATAGAGTATATACATTAAATCACCATACAATGCGGGTGCCTGTTTCATGGTGACCAACCCAGTAAAATTACTTTGTTATAATAAACACGATGGTATAACTTTGTTTAATTCCACTTTTAATTTAATAATTATTTTTATTATTAATAAAAAGTGGAATTAAACAAAGTTATACCATCGTGTTTATTATAATTATGTATTCCCACAATGTGTTTGCCACATGTGAAAATTACTTTGTGTGAAATATAAAAATAATATGTAACACACAAGAGTAGATATGTTACTATCGGAAAATCTTTGAGCAAAATATCCAAACTATTATTATTGCTGACTTCAACTTTTTCAAAAGTCTTGCGAAAGAAAAAACACAAGTCAGGCTTATTTGTTTGTACAAGTTAATATAAATCATTTTACTATTCGGATGTAATTGAAGCCAAAGAAAACTTACAAAGTAGTAACTCTACCGAATCTTATTATATATTAGCCATTAGTTTTTTTCACAATAAAAAAATTTCGTTTTCAAGGAAATTTTCTCGTACATAATAATATTTATAAGAATTTATGCAAACCCCGTTTTTAGACGTTGGTTGTGAAAAACTTGTAGTGATGTAGGGGGAAGCGGGGCTAGTTGTTACATTGGACAACCGTTCATTCATAAGAACGAAAAAGATCTATTATTAATTGTGCACACTTTTATAAACAACAAAACATTTTTTTCAATGAAAATGTAGGTCACAAAAAATATAAAATAATAAAATTAAACACCGTGTAACAACACGCTCCACGGGGGGCAAGTTGATACATGGTGGGGGTACATTGTTACAAACAAAAAAAAAAAAAAATATAATTGATACTGTATTCGTTGCTTGAGTCCAGAGAAAAACATTCAGCCTTATTTTTTTTTAATTGTAAGCTTCGTAGATATTGTCTTCTTCCAATTGATTTCGCATATCGCAAAAGACTTCTATAATTTTCCAGCGAAGCTTTTCCTCTCTGTGTTGTTTTCTTGTAGTTTTTAATCATTTTAAAATGTATCTAGAACTAGATAATCTAATTTATTAGGTTATGAGGATTAAAAGTGAATGTGTTCCTCTCTCAGAAACAAACGATCTATGTAAGATACATTGTTATATGTAACAACTTGCCCCCTAATCATTGTATCAACTTGCCGCTTTGTCGAATTTCACATTAAAATGTTTATATCATTTACACGAAATTTACAACGATTAAGAAAAAAGTAAATACTATGCAGAAGGGCGTAAAATATCAAAAATATAATATATATTAACTTACCTTTTATGGTAAGGTGACAATATGACTTCAAATTAATTCAACGAAAGTTACTTTGCACACGCGAAATTCAATTTTATTTGGAAATTAGATTATTTTGGAACATCCGTTTTTGTTGACGTTTTGTGGGACAGTGTGATCGGTCAGTTCAAGCGTTTCCACCATAGATTTACGCGCAAAAATTTGTTCCGGTGCGTGTGTGATTTATGATGTAACAATGTTTCTCCATAACAACGTGCCCCGCCTTTTCCTACCTGTTCTAGTTCTTCTGAGATCCTGTATTTTTAACTATGATTTAATTGACTGATGACACGTTTTGAAAAGCTCTTCTAATCGTTATTGCTTCGCATACGTTGATAATTTAAAATAATATAGAACTTTTTGATTATTGGCATAATATTTAAGATGCACAATAACAAAATAATATTAAATTTGATTAACCTATTTTTTCCATTATTATTTTATTTATTTATTTTATTAAATTGTACATTTAAGTTTACAATTTCCTTATTAATTATATCATATCATATTTCAAACTATATTTTTTCTTGTTTTATGTATCTCCTACAATACATTTTGAATTGTCCACATATGTGTTTTGTTTGGAAAGAAACTCCAACGTTATTGCAAAGCCAAGAAAAAAATAATATTTAAATGTTTATTTTTACTTTATGAGTAAAAACTCAAATTGTAATATTTAATTAAATGAAGACAATAAAAGCGAAACTCAACCCAAAAATCTGGAAACAGAAAAATCAGAAAAAGATAATATTGGCACCTCTGGGACTCTAACCCAGGACCTATCACTTTCCGGGCAAACGCGCTAAAAACTGATATCCAATTCGGTCATTTTTAACTTTATCAGACTTCGACTAATAAACCCCCACATTTTCTTAACAGTTTATTGGCTGTTATCTTTATGTATGATAGCAAAATTTAAACCCGAACTAAATGCTATCTAGATAGTGTCTGGATAAATTTTTATCCATTTCATTTAATATGCGACATCCATTGACTTTTTTGCAAGTCTAGGATATATTTTTATTTTAGCTTCATGACTAGAACTTCAAATTGTAATATTTAATTAAATGAAGACAATACAAGCGAAACTCAATCAAAAATCTGGAAACAGAGTGCCCGGAAAGCGAAAGTTCCTGGGTTCGAGTCCCAGAGTTGCCAATATCTTTTTCTATTTCCAGATTTTTGAATGAGTTTACCTTATATTGTATGCATTTAATTAAATAAAAAATAATATTGTCAGATTGTATAATAATATTTTTGACCGAGTGCTTATGACCAAACGTAATGCTTTACCTAACAAAAATATGTTTGTTTTACTTTTGAATCACATAGGTTTTGTTACAACGTTTTTGCTTAAGGGGATCCAATAGTCCGGGGAAAAATTGATATCGGATTTCATGCCCTTTGTGGGAGGAGTTTAAAAATATTTGAGAAAAAGCTTTTGGAACGGTTGAAAAAGGTATTTGAGAAATTGTTTTTGCAGGTTGATTTCGTAAAGGCCTAAAAAAACATTATCTCCTTTTTTACACATTGTTTATTGTAATAACAAGGAAATTTAAAATTGATTTCACGGAATCGAGCGACGTGGAGTCACACGTCTGTTCCCTGTTCCGACCGGGGCGGTTCTGAAAGGAAGTGGGGTGTGGCAAGCCAGTAGTCCTTCGGTGAACGACATAAGGGTCACTTTGAAAATCCACATTCGTCGGCTGCTAGCCGTATTGTGAAATGACAACGCAAAAATGCACATTTTATTTTATTTTGTGAATATCGGGCGTAAATATATATTTTTTTTGCGATTATCATAAAAGAAACTAAATTTGCTACAATAAACAATAAAACCATATCCGAAAAGATGTTCATAAGTAGGAGAGTTTGCACTTGAGAGTGTTTTTTTATAGACCTGTTACTTTATTTTTTTCTAGGCTTATTAAAAGACTTATAAAAAAAATTACCAATATTTTTAAGGGCCAAGATATGTTCTACACGCAGTATTTAATTGAAGCATCTATAATATTTCTAAGCGATCAAATTTTCAAAACAAAAACACATAATTTTGTGTGATTTTGCATTATTTACTATGGCTTCATCTTAATGCTTAGCATTCCCTATACCGCCATTCTCAAGTTGAACGAATTTTTATATATATTTTTCCCATTATTTTTAAGTAGAAACCTTACTTTGATTGTTTTTACATAGGTAGGGCCGTATAATTTTAATGATACTATCGTTATAAATAAATGGAACAAACGTAAGTAATTCCAAAACAAATTGCTACCTGTGTAAGGCTAATGTAAGCAAAAATCAAGTACATGTATGTATAAAGGTAATAAGATAAATGATTATTATTTTCTAAAGTTATTTTTGGAAGGAATTTTAAATAGGAGTCTAAAATTACTTTCAATTTGATATAACACGATCACTTGAAACAAATTGTTTGATTTGATACATTACCCGAAAATAAAAAGTCCGAAAAATTTAAATGTTGTTGAATTTTTCTCATTGAATTGTGTACATATATTATTTGAATATGTAACAATTTATTCATTACGTTAACAGTTCGCGCAATCAACAACCCTCGCCGTATATTCCAAAACCTTTAAAATGAAGCAATGAATAGAACGAAATTTATTTTGACACCCTAGAATGCCACTACGGAAATTGCCAACAATTTTCCACAGCGGAGTCTTTTGTGTGATAAAAAATATGGCGTAGGGGCTTTATTCTCGTAGTAGATGAGCCCACTATGTCCCCGAAACTTTGTTACGGACCAGACGGGTCGGGTCCCTTTATTGGTTGCTCTCTTCATGATTCTAAATTTTTGAAGTTGAGCATAGTATTTTGTTACTCAATTGCCCCTCTACAGCCCTTTCTCAGCAAAAAAGTACATATTCCTAATATATTAGAACGTCGCAAAGTCTGGATCCCCGTGGAAAATAGCTTGTATCAACAATGGTCTAAAACTCTTAAGTCTGTACAGATACTTTAAAGTTACGTTAACTCGTTTTCCTGCGGTAAGTCTTTCGTAGAAAAAAGGAGAGTGAACCAGAGATTCAAAAAAAGTCATATTGATAGTAGGAACCACGAACCGGGAAGTTATTCCCCTACTCTGTTATAAACAATCCATTCTCATTCTCTCCCGACGATCCAACAGTGCTAAAGGAATCAATGGTGAAAGTAATTTAGATTAGATACCGTAACTATAATTCAGATGCACTATACCATACTACAATTATTTCAACTCAATCAAGCGAAGCAGATATCTGGTATGTTTTTAGGTTTTCACGGCCAAAAAGTATTTTTGTTATTGTTTTTGGGGTGTTATGCCGTGTTTCGCTACCTCCTTCTTTAGCCAACATTTCGGACAGCGTTACACGTTCTGTCCGAGTATTCCATAATTTTTGGTTTTAACCTCTTTTAACTCCTTAAAAATATCGTTAGAGGACTGAGTTGTATTTGATTAAGTGCAAGTTTCAACAGAAACCACTTGTCTTCAAATTTTGTGACCAAACCGTCTCAAATAAATTTTATTAAATGTTGTATTGTTACCACAGCTACCAAATCAGCTGCAGAAGTGGACTCGCAAACAACGACGCTGGTGTTAGTCAGAAAATTGAGAAGTTTTTGTTTAAATAAATTCATTGTTTGAACTCGCTTAACCCTAAAAAGATAACCTTATTTTTTAGTATTGAAAATATTTTCATTGAAACATGCGCCTGAGAGGCGCACAGTTTAAAAATCCGATTTATTAACAAAATGAATCAATTTTACTTTATTTTTACAACTTCAATCAAGTGTAACATTTTTAATAAGTAAATAACACACAATTATATTTTATCATTTTTTAATTTTAAGGTAATGTTTTAAAAAAGGAATGGTTTTACAAAAAGTAATAGAACTTAAGACGTATTTATAGTGGTAACTATATAAAAGGATATTTTGCTAAGAAATAATTAACACTTTTAATATTTTGTCTTACTAAGTAATTAATTACGATATAATTAGTCTCAAATTACAAAAAATACTGAAAAAATCAAATGTTACATACAGTTGTTACACAGTCATAAAAGTTACACAGAAGATAAACAGGAGTCTCTCGAGCGCAACGCGTTGTCAAAGCAACAAAACTGTGGTACTTACCGAACAGCAGCGGTCGTCCCTCGACAGTGTTGACCGACGACTAAGTTGGCTCGGAAACACAAGCTTGTACACGCATCGGATAAAAAAAGACAGCGATATATCGGTTTCGCGGGCGCCTCTGAGGTGCACATTATCTTTTTAGGGTTTGTGGTGTAAAATTATTACTACAGGCCTCACTTATTTTATTTTTGATTTGTTTACAAAAGGAATAAACGGTTTCATTTACATTATATTCTAACGCGATTAGTTTTCCGACAGTTGAAAACGATTGAAAAGTGATGTCTAAAATTATTTTTTTAACAGAATCTGAATCCCTTCAGCATTTTGGCACATTTTGTGAACCGACTTACTCGGTATAATAATTAGTAAGTCGGTACTAAGTAGCTTACTCGGTTTTAATAAGTAAGTCGGTGCACGCCAAAATGCTGAAGGGATTCAGATTCTGTTAAAAAAAGAATTTTAGACATTACTTTTCAACCGCTTTTAACTGTCTGAAAACTAATCGCGTTAGAATGTAATGTTAATTAAATTGTTTATTCCTTTTGAAAACAAATCAAAAATAAAATAGTTAAATATCTTTCTGTATGTTTACAAAAAAAAAACAAAATTTAATCGACTATGCAGAAAATATCTGTGGGACTTTCCGTCACTCAATTTGAAGGGGAAAGAATAATATTTTATTTGAAAAATATATGAAGTGATGACACCTAAATGTATTCTAGTATCAAGTGTCTGTCATTGGAATGAAGGAAGTGGGTTGAATATAAATATCTGAAAACCCTTGACAACCCAAAAATTGAATATTGTGTTAATATAATAAAACTTATTTCTTTTTAATGAAAACAAATAACTTTGTGTACACCACTATTTAATTAACAATATCAACATGTTTCGAAAACTATGTTTTCTCCTGATGAAGAAAACGTAGTTTTCGAAATATGTTGATATTGCTAATTAAATAGTGGTGTACACAAAGCTATTTGTTTTCATTAAATTAAATAATGATTCCACAAAGTGAATTTGCGAATTTTGAAGAAACTTATTTCCACTTAATTAATTTGTGACCGAAACCGGTTTTAGCCTGTTAAAGCCATCTGACGGTCATTATTAAATAAGTGGTAATAAGTTATATATGTGTATTATTATGTTATTATAATGGAATTCTACCAAGAATTATCAGTATCAAAAACAGAAATATGAAAATTATTTGTGTAAAGTGTTCTACGATTCGAGTAAATTCCTTATAAACACCCACTTGAATCATAAAGATGCACATTTTTCTTTGACATGGCGTCTCCTTTGTAAAGCGGAGGCGTAAATAGCGCTGGTGCGCACGATATTGCTTGAAATTAATTGGCCGACATAATGTTATTTTATATTGGTTTGATATTATTAAATGTGCTCCGTAGATAAAATGATCGAAGAATTTCTGAAACGAACTTATTTTAAATTAATATTTAAGTTCAATACATAAGTTGGTAGGTTGATACAGCTAGATTCAATTTAACCCTTTACTTGATAGACTTGTTTATACATTTCACGTATATAATTTTATCGTTTCATTTATACGATTTTACTATTTCACGTATATACTTAATAATTACATTTCAAGTATATGATTTTCACTTCTCATCGATTAATAAAATAAATAAAATAAACTTTACTTTGGTATCAATTAAATAGCAATTTAGTAAGAGCGTTTATAAGAATAATCGTTGATGAATGGCTAATAGATATGTGAAAAAAGAAATTAAACATTGGAGGTTTTCAAAAAAGTCACAATTTTTTTGAATTTATTGAATATTTTATGTTAAGAGTTATCAAATAATATTAGATAGGCCTGTAGGTCTGAAAATTTGTGTTGAAGAAATAACACTTCCCAGGATAATAAAGTAATAAAATTGTAAAGACCAACTTCCAATAGTGAAGATTAAAAAATAACACTAGGCAATGTTCAAAAGTTGTGACGTACATTACTGATTATACAAGACTGGGAGCTCTGGAAGATGACAATACCCATCTTCCTGCAATAAATCCAATAATAAGTAATACTCCTCACGTAATACCAAATTATATTTACTCATTCTAAACTATATTTACTAATACCTACATGTTGCATTTATATTTTTGAAAATATTTTTAATCTTAAAAAGACAGCATGTCTACCTCAAATATTGATGCTTGTGTTTGAATATACCTAATTACATTTAAAATATTTATAGATGTTGTACGTTTGCCAAATAATGAAATTTTTTTAATGAATGTTTCTTAAATTATTGGAACGCACGGTAATGTGAACAAACTTAAGATTAATAAATAAATTAATACGAACATTACCATTATGGTAAACATCACCCGCGTAGTCAAGGATGAAAGTATAGCTTTGAAATTGCTTTTGTTTGTTTATATAACGTATTAGAAGATATAAAGTAGCCTTATTTCTCAGATGACAACATTAGTAGGTCAGGAATAATTTCACTGAAAATATTTTCGGTAGATATTCAATTCATCGCCATTTAGTCAAAATCGAGTAATCGTAAATAAAAAACTATCTACACATTTGATTTCAGTATTCTAATTTATGAATAACTCTGATATTCAATTTTTTATTAGAAAAACTCTCTTTTTATAACTTTTGAAGGTTATTCCCATCAACGTAATAAATCATTGAAGAAGAAGATAACACTTAAAATCTAAATTTAAATATGAAAGAGAACAAGAAACAGAAAAATAGAAAAAGACAATGGTCGCAACAACAACAACGCGCACGTCCCGGTTAGACGAGAGGTCTGGGTTCGAGTCCCAGTTGCGACCATTGTCTTTTCCTATTTTTCTGTTTCTTGTTCTCTTTCATATTTTCATTTAGATTATAAGTGTTACCTTCTTCAATAATAAACTCTGATATTCTTCATATAAAAATAGTGATTACATAACAGATCGAAAGAGTTTTAATCACTAGAAAAAGGACAAATTTCATGAGATGTGACAAAAATTTGCCGAATTCCGGTTCGTAAATTTTCGTAGCAAATTTCGTCAAAACAATATATCCGATCTCTCAAATTCAAACAAGAATCCTATTTTCTTTATTACTTGTATTGTACAGACGGCCTCCGTGGTCGAGGAGCAAGGATCTCGACCCCCAAATCGGAGGTCACGGGATCAAATCCCGACTTAAGCAAATAAATTTTATTTTATTAAATTGGTGTTATCAATTAAAATCAATATAATTTTATTCAATTAATATGGCGTATTTGCAGCACGTTCCAGAGTGGAAGATACTTTCAGTTTCGCCCTGCGTAAGACCTCTATTCAGAATTGAATTGTTGCTTTTAATGGCTTTAGCCGTGTTTGGTGACAACATCTGAATTGTCCTTCCCTACCTTCCTCATCTCCTTCCCTCCCCACTACCTTAACCCTCACAACATCCTCCAGTTGGGGATGCCATAGTCTCACTACATGGGTTTAAATTTGGATTTTCGTTTATTAACCACGTTCACAATAGACAGGAGTTAACATAAAGAATTAAAATAATCAATATTATTCAAAAAGCGTTCAATAACAGTGTACAATAATACCAATGTAAGATAGTAAGTATGTAAAACAACAACAACAATAAAAATCCAATAGGCCACAATGTTTGGGTCAAGTGAAATCAAGTAAGAACAAGAGATTCGACAATTTTGTTAATGTTTTGGGGGTTGTCGCTAAATATGTCCGGAATGTTGCTACCACAGTGGATGTTGTAATAATAGACAGTCAACACATTCGCACAAGGGTTTGGCAGAAGGTTAAGTTGTTTCTTTGGAGAGGAATGTGGAATATTTCAGGGTTTCTTAATAGACGGAGAGAGGTATTGATTTCGATTGTGGCCAAAAGGGAAGGTTCTACGTGGTTATTTATAATTTTGAAAAGATTACTTTTATTACTCAAATTATTGATGTCATTTTTGTCATGACGTTAATGTTTCTAATTTACTTTGCTTTCGTCATTTTGGGTACCCCCGCCCCAGGAACCATTTTTTGGATAACCAACACCTCTGCCACAGGTCACCCAAGTGGTTCGCTACGTTTGGTGACTTAGCAAGGGTGCCCGAATTCAACGTGTGAGATTTGTCCAGATCTTGGAGACCGCTGCGTCTGCCCACCTGCTGCGTGGCGGGCCAAATCGGGAGAGATTGGTTGAGGGAGACCTAACTTAGACTTCTCCAGCCGGACACATCGACCTCAGATTTCTACCCACCCCTCATACTCTTTTCCTTCCTTTTCCGTTTTATTTTCCTTCTTTGTGGGTATGGGTACCGCCGCTCCGGGAACCATTTATTGTATAACAAATACCTTTGCCATAAGCTAACCAAAGTGGTTCGCTACGTTCGGTGACTTGGCAGCGGTGCTTGAGTTCAAGGAGAGAGGTTTGTCAAGATCTTGGCGGTCGATGTATCTGCCCATCTGCTGCGTGGCGGGCCGGATCGAGAGAGACTGTTTGAGGGAGGCCTTTAAACCTCTCCTGCCAGAATCACTCGACACATCGCCTTTCTTTCCTTATTCTCTTTCATTAGCTTCCTACACACGTTCCCATGATTTAAATATGTATTTTCTTCCCGAACTTCTTTTTCTTCTTTTCCTCAAAAAAAACCTCCGTACAGCATACCCTAAGATGACGTGAAATTATTGAAGTGAAAACTTCTTTGGCACCGTCGTGATTTGAAACTCAAGTAACGAAAAAGCGACAATTAACCCTAGACTACTACTCTTGTTGCGGCGTACAAAGAAACTACTCATACGCCCGCGAGGCGCGTCATATTGACTAATGATTTTATTCAAAAACTATAAGTATGATTGATATGTTTTGAATGTTTCTATACTTAATTTTGTATGTAACTAAAAAAAAGAACACAATTTTATGTTATATTTATATACTTTTTATTATAACATCTTTAATCTCAAATGAAACTTAAGCAATTAAACAGTCTTTTCTTTAATAAATAAACCACTTAAAGTATTCATTTTTTAAAAAACTTCTACTACTACTGCACTACAAAAAAAAGTCAATTATGCAGTAATTAACTTAAAAGAAGTAATAAAGTAACAAAAAAATACTTTGCTCAATAATTTTATTAAGAGCGCAAAACTTACATACAAGCTACTCATACGTCTTTGGAGCGCCATTTTGCCCTTTGGAGGGCTATATCAAAAAAACTAGCAAACTTACCGTTACGCAACAACCGTCCTGCGACACGTGCTGCCGATAACTGGGATGTCCTTGAATTTCAATGCAATATGCGCAAAGGATAAAAAGAGAGAGCAATATATAAAAAAACGCGGGCGCCTCTGCGACGTAGAGTAGTAATCTTGGGTTAAAAAAGACAAACACATACATCTTTAAGATTTAGCCTGCGAGAGAATGAAATAGACTAATCGGTCTTCTCTTTGAGAGGTGCTTGGTAGCCTCCTCACTCTGGTCTACTTTAGTTTTCTGAAGGTTTCACTTCTACCGCGTGTGAACGGCACACATTTTTTTTATTTCTTAGAGCCTCCTGTGAGGAGCTATTGAAAAAAAAATGAGAAAAAATGAGAAAAAGTTGTTATCGAAAAAAAAAAAAAATTTATATGAAAAGTTTGCTGTTTCAATTGCCAAAGCATGTCGCTTGACAGGATCATCGTGTTAGTAACTATGTGAGGACATATAAAATAATTTTGAAATATTTTCCTTAAAAGTAATTCAATGCAAGAGTACTGAGATTTTGCACATTACGTATTCATTTCGCGCTTCCAGCTAACGAATAAATTAGATTTTTCATGGCGGCTTGTTATGTACCTTCCCTCTTAGATAAGCCAGTCTTTATTAGATCTATACACGTTGAAAATACAGCTTGATGATAAAAAACTCTGGCCCATTTACGGGTACATATCCCATGGAGCGACGACGGGAGACGCGTTAATGGTTTGTGATTTAGTCTAATCTAGAAGAAAGCAACAATCTCACACGCAAAGCGAAAAATTTGTTTGTTCATTGTTTTCAAGTTTAATTTGTAGAACTTTGTTTAGATTATAAGTTTTTTGAAGTGAAAACTTCTTGTTTTTGATGTAAAAACGTTGTGATTAGAAACTCGAAGAAACGGAAGCGAGCGACACTTAAAAGAGACAAACAAATACATGTATAGGATTTAGCCTGTGAGAGAGCGAGATAGCAATAAAATATATTTCACGGACACCTAGTTCTAATATAATACGATAAATCCACGGTCTCAAGACTCCTTTGGTCTGGTGGCATAAAGCGCCTGACGAACTTTAGCGGTCAGACATTCAGCCAACCGAGGGTCGAATCCTATGAAATCCAATAAAAAAAAATTGCTATGTAAAATCAATATACAATCATCAAAAAACTCCAAAATGAACAGGCAAATAAAATACCAAAGAACGACATCTAGCGACTCCGAGGAAGAAAACACAAATTCTAATAATATGACCA
This sequence comes from Glyphotaelius pellucidus, assembly GCA_936435175.1. Classification (NCBI taxonomy): domain Eukaryota; kingdom Metazoa; phylum Arthropoda; class Insecta; order Trichoptera; family Limnephilidae; genus Glyphotaelius; species Glyphotaelius pellucidus. The sequence goes on from OW386547.1 coordinate 29,287,214, forward strand.
AAAGTTTAAGAAAAGAAGATGCACTGGAATTCGACGACAAAAATATGGAAAAACTCATCTATCACATTGATAAAAAAAGGTGCTTCGTAGTCTCTCCACTCTTGTCTACTTTAATTTTCTGAAGGTTTCACTTTTACCGCGTCTGAATCACATACTCTGATTTTATTTTTATTTAATAAAAAACAGTTTATTTATAAGCAGGTTCTATGGTATGATTATTATTACGAGTGACAGCTGATTCGAATGTAGAAGAAGTCGGGGATACCCGAGGAAGACATGACACGATCAATTGACACAGATAATTGAGTTGGGTCAAGTCAAGAGTCAAATTTATGGAAAAGCATATATGAGACGATGCATGAATGTGAATGAGGCAAGGAGTGTGTGCCAAAATCGAGTTATTTGACGGTCCGTCTTCTCTGCCTATCTCTGCGGAAAAGGGGGTTATGGTTAGTTAGTTAAATTTCCAAAAAAATATTCGTTTGTTTTTCTGATGAAACAAAAAGTCTGAGCAGGGAAATTGCTAATATCCAAAACTTTTCCATCAGAATTTTTTAGGTTAACCTGACGATTTTTAGCTGGGAATCAAAATTTTTATCACAAGCTTTGCAACTTGAACTCAATGCACAGTATTGTGTATTCCTCATTATTCAAAATGAAGCGTCGAATCTCGGGCAAAACCGGATGGTAAAGCTGGAAAAAAATATTCACTTTGAACACGTCAGAGGCCTACAAGAACCTTATTTGTACATCATCGTGTACACTACCTCCCACCGTGTGTCAAATAATTTGATCTTTATTCATGTACAACGAATAAATAATGCTACTAATAATGCTTAACAGTAATCATGGAAGTTTTATCTATTCAAACTTTAACAAAATAAGTTATAGTTTCGCAGGACGAATTTTCGTCAATTTTATTCATTTCTTCTTTTAATTTTTTTGTGTAAAATAACATACCATATTTTGCCAAAATAAGTAGGTACCTACTGACTTTGGCATTTTCTCGTATAAAATAAATTATTTAATATATTCTGCCGGGAGACTGGAATAAAAGCCCTCAGCTTTTCAAATAGTGATTATTTATTTCTTCAACGTTTTTTTGTTCCAACAATGTAGAAGCTAAGTAATTTAATGTTAAAAAATATGCCTACAATTATTGTGATTTATTTTTGGGTGATTATGCCGGGTTGCGCTTTCTCCTTCCTTAGCTAACGTTTTGGACTGCGCTACATAACGATATGCTGCAACGCAGTCCGAAATATTGACTAAAAAAGAAGAAAATGCAGCACGGCTTAATAATTCAAAAATTAATCACGATAATATAAACGTGAAAATAACGAATCATGTCTTGGTTGGGTAGTTAAGGTTCCGTTAATTTGGGTAAGGTTAGTTATTTTTTTATTAATTTTCGTTAGTGTTGTCCTTTTTCATGAAACCGCTTTTAAAACACCTTAGGTACCCATTTTAGAAAAAAGTTTTGTATAAAAATTAATTTGCTCTGGCAACAAATTCGGAACAATAAGACAGAGTGAGAGAGTAATTTCGAACAATGTAGATCAAGCAAATTATATACAATTTTTTAGATTTGTCACTCATCCTTTCACAATAAATTTTTGACCCTCGTTACTTCCTCCCTCCACCTCCCATCGGTCCCGTCACTACTAGCTGCGAGATAATCCTACCCCGTCGTATTTAAGGCTTTTTCAGGGAACCTTTAGCAAAGGTTGAGTTGGGTTAGGGTAGTCCGTTGTACGTGGAGTTGCAGCTTATTGCCTTGTATCGGAAGTTACAGCTTCGTTATTTTTGGACTTAATCAAACAAAACCCATCTCAATGTTAGCACAATTATTAATTGATTTTTGATTATCATTTAAATTTATGTTTATTATGATTGAACGGGGTTCATCTTTTCCTCAACAGAGTTCTCAGATAAGAGATCATTCACGAAAATATATTATTCTCTCTGTGGAGTATAATTTTTCACCTAACTTTTTTATTTTTTATTTATTTATTATAAAGAAAAAATTATTACAATATGACAGGATAAAAAATATTACGGAAAAAATAAAAGTCCCAATAAGCTACTTTTAAGTAGTTCGTCAATGAATGCCCTTTGAAGTTAAAAAATAAAACTTATTTTACTTAATTATGCAGATAGAAATTTTTTGTGTTAACCTAATAAGTCTTCTAATAGTCTCCATCTTTTTCTCATCCCTACTACTTTCAGCCTCATATTATACCCCAATTGGGGATGCTATTGTCTCACTGGCTCCAGATGGGAGCAGTTGGGACTCTTGTGCGGTACTCATGTAAAAAAAACGCTATTTCTTTTGGCAAGCCAATTTTTCAACATAATATTAATTGAAACATTATTTGTACATTTCATTAATTTCGGCAGGTAACATATTTAAGCAATTACGTATCATGTAGTCCAGCGTTGTTATCCAATGCTTAGGTAGGTTTAGTCCTTCATTTAACGTAAAACGATCATTGTTAAGTGTAGTCCAGTTTATTCAAGTATATGGGGCTATTCATATGCTGAAATATAATTTTAAATTACAAATTGCTCTTACTGAGTTAATTTTGCGATTCTGGTAACAGTGCGGAACATTGTGCCTTTGTTCGTATTATCTGTTATGAGCTAATAATTTAACTAATGAATTTTGAACCTATTGAACATGATTTACATTAGGTGAACCACTAGACATTTTAAAACCACTAGACCACTAGACCACTAGAACATTTACATTAAGTGAAATAGAACCATTAGGTGAAGAATAAAACACTTAGCCACTGGAGCAGTTTTAGCCATATTTTGGCCAATTTTCAAACATCCGTGAGCGCTCGCTGGCCAAAAAATGGTCAATTTGAAGAGATACTTTTATTTTTTTTTGGATTTATTTTAAAAGTTACTGTTTGTTGATATTCGATATTCACAAGGCCTAACTTAGTAGTTTTATTTATGCCTAAAATCAAAAAGAGCCTTTGCAAGTCTTAAGTCTTCTTAATTTTTTGTTGTTTCCGAGAACCGAAATAATTGAGATATTTTTTTTACAAATCACGTTTTAATATTACAAAAATGCAGGAATTAAAATTATACATGTGATTATCAACTAGGCCAAACTCTACATAACAGAAGTTTTTTACGGCATACGGTAATTAAAAATAAAGTAACAGGCAGAGTTTACGCGTTTATAAATTTAATATTTTTTTTTTTTTTTTTTTTTTAATTTTTAAAATATGGGATAGAAGTTCAAATATATGTGAATTCAATGGCTTTTAAACGCTGTAAGAAATTTATATGTACAAATTCGGAGGAATGATTTTTTTAATGAAGGCGGGAAATTTGCAAACCGAACGCTTAAGAATTTTCTTTAACGCTTAAGAATTCTTCTAACTCATGGCTGAAATTGATTATTTAGAAATCACCATAATGATGGATCACAAAACTTTCTGCTGAAATTTTTAAAACTGGAGGAATTCCAAATATCTGGAAAAAAACTAAAGTTATTGCGATCCTCAGTGGATCCAAACAGCTATCAGCCCTTATTGCTTTTAAGTACCATGTACAAACTCCTAGAGCGAGTGATGCTCCGCAGACTTAGCCCAATTCTGGAGAAAGTAGTTCCACATGAGCAAGCTGGCTTCAGACCAGGCCGCAACTGCTGCGACCAGATGCTAGATCTGACAAAACACATCGAATTTGGTTTCCAGGAACGGCTTAAGACTGCGGCAGCGTTCATTGATATCTCTGCGGCCTACATCACGATGTGGTACAAAAGCCTCCTCCTTTTCAAGCTCTACGCCACCATGGAGGGTGGCAACAAAGTACAAATTATTGAGCAACTGCTAACTGGCCGTACTTTCAGGGTTTTTCTAGGCGGGCTGAAAAGCAAAAAAATATACCTGAATAATGGCCGTACTCAAGGCTCGCCCCATCGCTTTTTAACATCTCTACTTGAGATCTTCCTCACACTGGGCAGAAAATTTGCTTACGCAGATGACATCGCCGTCACAGCCCAAACCAAATCTCTCAATGCAGTAGAAGAGATTCTAAATTCTGACCTCAAGACTATGGAAGAATAAATCCTCAACTACTGGCGAATAAAGCCAAATGGGTCGAAAACAGTTGTGACAGTTTTCTATCTTAGCAATTCACAAGCAAATGCAAAACTCAGTTTGATAGAAAAAATATTTACCGTGACCCCCATCCCCGCTATCTTGGAGTTACTTTGGACAGGAGCCTGAACTACCGGCAACACGTAGAAACAGTGGGCAAAAAAAACCAGGACAAGACTAAACTTAGTCAGTAAGCTCGCTGGATCTACGAAAATGTAGTAAAATGGTTAAGAAAAGTTTTTTTGTTAACTAAACCTGTTTACATAATTTTATAAGTAATCTACATTATTATCTACACATTTGTTTATCATCCGGGAGCCAAGTATAATAAATCACTTTGAATTTTTTAAGTCCCGACTAGGGCATCCCCAGTTGGGTAGGTTGTGAGAATAGGGCATCCCCAGTTGGGTAGGAGTAGGTAGAGAAAGGAGTTGTGCAAGACAAGGGTTGATAAGTACCTGGCTATTCAGATCTGATCACAGAGTACGGCTAGTGTAATATCAAGCAACGAATCGCTGCCACATGGTATATTTTATTACAAAAAAGTTTCCAGTTACAATACGGCGATTTTCACATTTTTATCTAATGTTCACACTGATTATAAGTAAAAAAAAAAACTTTCAAATATTCTAACAATATTGTAGACGAAGTGAGATAATGTAATAATTGTTGGAAAATCTGTAGCTAAAATTACTTACCTACGATGCCTTAGAGCACATGATAAAGCACCAGAAGATAATTTGGACAATAAGAAAATAACATGAACATCGTCGTTCATTTATAGAAATAATATTTTCTGGTTCAAAGCCAACAAAATATCGTGAAAAACAGGTCTAGGTGACGCAATGCTAGGAAAAACATTATAATGATAAAGTAAACACCATTATTACTTGGAAAGAATTGGAGGTAGGGATGGTACTTACGTTGGAAATAATATTAGCAAAGTCGTACAAATTCGTACAAACTCACTATTTTAAAAACAAAAAAAATGTTTTTCAAACGAAAATTTTATTCGAAAGGTGTGTAAAAGAAACGTGAAAAAGAGCTCATTAGATCCTTACTAGGATAATAACAATTATTGCGTTTGTCTTCATAACATTATCCGCACCTCAGTTTTATGTTTTGTTATTTTAACTAAGCAGTTTTTTTATTCGACGAAGGTTTTCCAACATCAGAAATTATCCCGATTCTAGACGATCAATGTAAAAGTTCCTCTTAACTTAAGACAATTAGTGCTCACTAGAGTAACTATTGAATGCTTGAATAACAATAATTCTTTTAATTAAGTAAATGAGGATAATATTAGCAAAACTCAATCGAAAATCTGAAAAAGAGACGGTCACATCTGGGACCAATAATAGACCCTTTTCTGATATTTCTGTTTTTAGTTTCGATTGAGTTTTGCTAATATGGTCTTCATACAATTAAATGTTACATTTTGAGGATATACTCATTAAGTCAAAAATAAATGTGTTGATAGTATTCAAATCAGGTGCAGGCACCATAAAAGTATTACCCGTTAGCCTAAACGATACAAAAATAGCTGAAAAATTCGAGGTGAAATACTTAGGACACATCATAACAGCGGACCTCAACGATGACTCGGATATTGAGCGACAGAGAAGATCACTGTGCATTAGGGCAAATATGATTTCTCGAAGATTTAACAAGTGTAGCCCAGGTGCAAAAAGGCAACTTTTTAATACGTACTGTACGAGCCTATATACCTCGGAGATGTGGACCAATTTTAAGAAAGCATCACTAAAAAGAATGGAAGTACAGTACAACAATTCATATCGAACGCTTTTTGGATTGTCCTGGTACTGCAGTGCCACCGAGATGTTTGAAGAAGGGTGCGTTCCCGGATTCCGAGCACTAATGAAAAAACGGATCACCAACTACAGAATGCGACTAGCCTTGAGCGAAAATAGTATTGTGATGGCAGCATTCCACTTCTTGCAGGGTCCCATCTACAAGCGATGGATCCACTTCCTGAGGACATAGATTAAACAAAAAGTTTTATTTTTATTATTTTTTTTTATTATTATTATTATTTTATTTTAAATTTCTTTAACCATGTAAATATTTTTTTTAATGTATCCTTTTTATATCTTGTTATCATTACTTGATTATTGTATATGTATAATATGGAACTCGTGGGACTGCACTACCCTCCCCGAGATCTGGAATAAATGATTAAAAAAAAAAAAAAATTAATAAAAAATAAATAAAAAAAATAATTCTTTTGTATGAAGCTTTATTTAACTACATTAAAAGATTCTGTGACAAATAAAAACACATAAATAAATAACATAACATAACCTCTGGGACTCGAACCCAGGACTTTTCGCTTTCCAGGCAATGGTTAGCGCAGCGGTTAGCGCGTTTGGGTGCGAGTCCAAGAGGTGATAATATATTTAATTTTTCACATGTAGCAATCACTTTGTGGGAATACATAATTATAATAATAATACAATGATATAACTTTGTTTTATTCCACTTTATTATATTCTTCTCCAACCGGTTTCGGCTCGACCTGAACCTTCCTCAGGGATGAATAGAAATATACTAAATATAATACAGATATTACAGTGTACTTATAAGAAAATTAGAAGAGGGAGAAAGAACATCAACTTAAGTGGGGGCGTGGAGTGGAGGTGGCTACGAGTGAGGGGTGAAAGTGGGCGGGGGTAGTGGAAATATTTAAAAAAATGGGGCTATTAGACAAAACTAATTGTTTATTGAGTAAATTATTTTTATTTATTTTTAATGACTTTTTTATTTCAAGTGCTTCAAGATTATTAAGGCGTAGACCTATCCCATTTCTGTGTAATATATCTATCCCGGAAAATTTATTAAAAGAGCGATCTTTATCTATTAGATGGGTGGCAAATTCTGAAAACCCTACACTGTTTAAACATCAAGTGTTCGACCACCCTTGTGTGAACATTTCTAGCCGTTTTACCGATGTAAAATGCTGGACAATCATTACATTTAAGTTTATATATGCCAGAATGGCTTAAGTTATTTTCTTTATCTTTAGAATTTATTAACAGTTTACCAAGGTTATTATTAGTGTAGAAAGCAGGTTTAATTTCAGTAGGGAATTTGGAAACACAAGAGGATGAAAAATTATTTATGGATAAAATTCTACGCCAACCGTGGTTTTTATTGTCTCTAATGTTGGATGTATTATTATTATAAAGGAATTTATTGGTAGAGATGAAATTAAGTTTTTTTGAAAGAATTCTATCGATTAGGCTATGAGGGTATCCGTTATTTAATGCAATTGATTTGATTTTAGAGAGTTCTTCAGTAAAGTTAGCGTTAGATAGATGAAAAGTGACAAGTCTATGAAACATGAATGAAATGCAGAATTTTTATGGGAAATGCAGAATGTTTAACATCTGTCTAAACCAAAATTGTTTTAAATTTAATGATATCATATACCAACAAAATGAAGGTCTGCCAATGGGTCTACCAACGAGCCCGCTTTTTCCAAATTTTCAATTAAGTTTTGCTTATTTTGTCTTTATTTAAATAAATATTACAATTTGTGGTTTAACTCGTAGAGTTTAAATAAAAATAAAAACATGATTTTTTCTTCTCGCTTATAAATAAAAAATAGCATAATCATGACATGTCAATTTAAATAACATCAGTACATACAGTTTCACGTCATGCAATGGACCATAAATTGCGTTGTTTGATGTAGGTTACATTCATTTGATTTAATCAAATACTACGATTTATGACTGCAATCAACTTGAGTGTTTATTTTTCCGTGAAATTCGATTTATGTCTGTTACTAATCTTCATGATGTTTACTCGCAGGATGAAGAAGGGAATAAGGACAACAAAGAATAATTACTGTCTTAGCGCAAATTCCTTGCTTTAACTCATCATTTCATACGCACCTACCTATTCTTCCACTAACTTTCGCATCATGTTTGTATTTTGCCGTTACTCCTTTCTCCACCCATCTATTCTACATTTTCAAAATACCAATGAACAATGGCTAACATGGAATTTGTATAATTTTTGAATCTCCAATATCATATTAAAGCCCGGGTTACACGGTTTTACTACTCGGAAATCCAGGAAATCTCCTTTCCCACATTTTTTTTACATGAGCTCCACACAGGAGGCCCTGAGGAAAATAATTTTCGTCAGGGCCTACGTAAACTTTTTTTTTCATAATTGAATGGTTTATTAAGGTTACAATTTTACATCATAATATATAACATAATTATAATAATCTTTGGGGATACTGTGCGGAGGGTTTTTAAGGAAAGGAAAGAGAGGAAAGTTCTGGGAAAAAAAAGGTTTAAGGGGTGGTTAGAAATCTTAATTTTAATAATTAATAATTTAAAACGAATATTTAATTATATTAAAATGGTAGACAGTTATAACTTTCTATTTCCATTAACCTAAAAATTGAAATTCGTATTAAAACCTACACATAATTCACACAGCAACAATTTACACAAAAGCAGCTTTCAGTAAAAACATATGAAAAAAAAATGCGAACTTTTGAGAAACTTTCGTAAAATGATAAAAAGTTAATCTTACTTTCAATTTCATCAAATTAACGTAAAAGCGTGTTAATTAAAAAAAAGTTGAAATTCCGGCCCACTCATAGTCTATGAACTTTTCCCTAAGGGTGTTCTGGCAAAATAAACTTTTCAGTGAAACACGGCTGTCTAAAATTTGCAAATGAAAATGGTTCAGTGCCAGATCAGCTCTAGATACAACTTTCTGCTTTTAAGTAATGACTTTAAAACTACCTTTATCTGGCTAAACGCTAAACGCCAGAAAAGGTACACTGAGTTTTGAAATATATTTTTAGGTATGAAATTGTTAACACCTCGAAAATATTTTGTCCGCATCCACAAGGTACGTGACGTTTCGGTGGTGCATACATTAATATGAAAGTGTTTAAAAGAGGCTTCAGGTTTGCCGCAGCTCGTTAATTCATCTTGCGGAGTCAGTAGGTACCTACGCGCGATTTTTTAAGAAATAACCTTTTTAAAAGTTTTTATATTATTTTTAAATGACCTGTTTTCACATAAGAATCCTGAAGGACCAAAAAGTTAGCTCACATCGTCGTGTGTGCTAATAATTTTAGAACGTCCGTTCTAAAATATACGTTTTTAGATTTTCACGGCCAAAAGTATTTTCGTTATTTGTTTTTGGGGTGTAATGCCGTGTTGCGCTACCTCCTTTTTTAGCCAACGTTTCGGACACATTCCATCATTACATCTGCCCTGATGATGGACACTGTAACGCTGTCCAAAACGTTGACTAAGGAAGGAGGTAGCGCAACACGGAATAACACCCCAAAAACAAATAATGAAAATACGTCTTAATATTGTAAAAAGTTAACATTATTCGGCAAAACATAACACATTTTTAATTTGAGTGTATTCAATCACAAACTATACATCAATATTTGCGGTAGACATGCTTTCTAATTCTTTTTAAAAATAAATCATGTTTTAAATCTCGGTATTTTATTCCGGATTTTGTTATTAAGGTGGACGGCCTGGTTAAAACTTAAGAGATTTCCGGGTGCTTGATTTCTTCCTTGTTGGCAATCTAATTTGCTTTGCATTTCTCGTCCCGTATCCGTGTATCTCATGATTGTAATTTTTTTTTCAGCTTCTTAGATATCACATCATCACTCTGTGTTAATTTTATGTGTGAATATAAATACATCCACATATATAGTTTGCTACACCACCATGAAATTCAGCATATTTGACATGCCTCTAAGGCCGGGAGCATACATCAGATTTTTCCATCCGATTGTCTGATCAGACAACCGTAAGGCCTTGGCGCCATAGATTTCTTATGAAAGCTCGCACATATCCGATTCGAGAATCGGATCGGTATAAAAAAAAGGCCACGCCCTTCCACGCCGGCCGTCCAATCCGGTCTGAAAAAAGTCGTGGTTTCGGTTGTATTACCTATCCGGTTTTCGAATCGGATGTGTGCGGTGTTTATCCGATCCAATTGTCTGATCAGGCAATCGGAAAGCAAAATCTGATGTATGCGCCCGGCCTTATCAGGGTGTTAACGTTGCGTTTGAGAATATCATTCGCATTGCATTAATTTACAATATATGAATTTTTTTAAATTTTCTCTTCATTGTTGAGAAAAATAATATTTATAGTAATAAAAGTGTAGTGATAAAATTAAAATATACAGGGTTTTAAGGGACGTACTTGACTTGCTTTAACCAGTGATTCCTGACATTATTTGGTGTAAGAAATTTAAATTAAATTTTGGTCTCCGGTGACTTTTTCGATTACTTTTTTTTACTAAAATTCCGCACGTCATTACTGGTCACTCAGCTGAGTAACCACCTAACCTCTTATTCCGCCCTCAACTGTCCAATACCTACTATTTTAGTAGGTAGTATTATCCGCTCGTTTTCCACCGTGAGAAATCGCAGCACCCTTCGGACAGTCACCTTTCTCACGCTAAATATATAAAATATTTATTTCCTCGTACGACACTTCTATATCCTCTGCTACTTCGTGCGTTCGGCGATCAGCGAGAATCGTATCGTGGGTCTTATCAACGATTTCATGGGTAACGTCGTCTTCCGGCCGGCCTAGCCATTCCTCATCAAAACAGATGTACGACCAGGTTTACAATTGTTTTTATTTCTACCCATGTCTTTCCATCCAAAAATATAAAGCGAATAACGAATCGCTATTGTTCTTTTTCCATTTCATCGAGAAACACGAAACACATGTGATACAACTGGCAGCTAAATGAAAACTAATCTATGAATCAGTCTGATATCTAGTATGATATCATTTGACAGATGTCAGTACACGATGGTTATATCAATTTTTCTCAGCAGCACTACCTAACTGTCTTCAAACACGGATACTTATTGATCGACCCTCATCTTTATATATATATATATTTCTTCTGTCCGTGTGTATGTCACTGAACTCCTCCTAAACGGCTGGACCGATTTTGATGAAATGTTTTGTGTGGGTTCAAGGGGATTCTAGAATGGTTAAGATTCACAATTTGGTCCACTGGAAAATTTTCTTTTAATTAAATTTTTTATTTCTAAGGAGTTGTTGATTTTGGAATGTTTTACATTGGATCCGGCAGACTGCGCTACCATCGCAGTATGGAATATTCAATATTAGTCTATTTTAATTTTAGTTTGTCCCGACAGTTGTGTACAGGACAACGTCTGTCGGGTCCGCTATAAATAAATAAAACAAATTTTGGAACATTCCAGAACACACTCGTGTTGAACACAACATGTTGTCCTGAGCAAAGCCGGGTAATCCAGCTAGTAATATTATAAATAATGAAATGTTAATAAATAAACTCAAATAAAATGTTTCTCAGCCCCCGAATCTCTGTTTCCAAGATCATTTATCCTTATTATATAGCTAGTAATGTTACTAATTCACCATGATTGCCTATAAAGTTAAGCGTTTAAATCCACTGTGTTCATGGGTTGTTAGAATTGAGTTCAGTTCATCAGTATTCAACTCTGTCCATTTTACGTACATGAGCTTAGCAGGATCTTTAACCAAATGAAGGAAATGTGACCTAATCTTCTGAACCTAATGTTCCTTTAATCTTGCATTCCCTCTTTTACAGCGTTGATGGTGTCAATCCACTTTTATTGAAAGCATGCTTTTGTATTTTGTTTTCGAGATAGAAATAATAGATAGAAACAAAAAATTACAAATAGAGGCTTCATTACACTTTTGTTTTTTTAGGTACCAGTTAATATCCCTATATTTTACCCTAGCAATTTGATACGGTACCTGGTAATTCATCTTCAACAGAGTCAAATACATCACAAGAATGTGTGTTTTACGTCTATTCCCTTATTTATTTCATTTTATTTTGATTTATTGTACGACAGAATAACTATCAATTTACACTGTAACATTAATTATTTTTCCACTCACATTTTAGAATTTACGTGCACAAAAAGTTTCAAAGTTATTGAAAGAGTGATTAGAAGAAATAACATGAACAGATGGGACTAGAGCTGTCCATGTTTGCATGACTTTCGGATAAGTTTCATGCTTCCGAATCTGGCTTATATTACATCACGTTCGGTGTACGCATAATGGATCAGCCCAGATCTAGTAAAGCTCTTTTAGAAAAAAAATGTAACCACCATTTTATCTACTCACTGTTGAGGGAGATAGGTATTTACTGTCAATCGTAGAATACATATTTCGTCGCAAGAAAGCAATACTGCTGTAACAGCCAAGAACCAAATTGTTCAATTGTTGATTTTGAGGTGTTAACATCAGTTCAAAAAGGTATTATTGACAAAACAGCTAGTTTTTCCAATGTCGTACATAAATTCTAGAAGTTTTAAAAAACTCACTCTAACCACGACATGCAAATATGAAATGTAAAAAATTAAAAAAAAAACTTATTTCTAAATTTCATGACGTCACTTTTAGATATAACGTCTCTCGTTAAAATATTTTTTTACATGTTTTCATTTCAACATATTTCAAAAATAGTTAAAAACGATTTTTTCTAAAACATCTTCCATTTAGGCACCAATAATTGCCAAATATGCTGTCTTGCCATATCTTTTGTTAAAAAAATATTTAACTTCGACATTTTAGCGAAATTCAAAACAAATTTTGTACGAACAGACCCGATTCACTAAATAATGGGTAAATACTGTGTAAAATGGAATTTAAAAGTCCTCCAAAATAGCTGTGTAATAAAACTGCTAGCAGCACTACGCCAAGCCATTACAGTATTGGAAAGCACCTCCTCGCCAATCTTATTAGTGTTCATTTTATTCCGTGTCAAATTAAATTCTTCGCACATGCACTGTGCGACTGTGCAGAACAATTATTCGATGTTCCGTGTTGCCGTGTTGCCATGGGAACGCAAACAGGGATGGCTATTACTTTACGATGAGTTTATATTTATTTTATTATTATAATAGTACATTCCTTTAGCAGAAAAATTAAAATTTAAGCAACAAATGTACATGAAAATTAAAACTCTTCAAAACAAAATATCTAGAAATTGTTAGATAGTTAATGCCCAAGAAATACAAAAATAATTGGTTGTCTGTAAAGTCGGTTAACGGAAGATAATTTTACCTAATAACGTTATATAATAACGATGGAGTGGAAGAGAGATAGATGCGTCAAAAGCCGAACGCTTAGGCCGAACGCTTGTTCCGCGCTCTTGCTTGCACGCTCGGCTCAGGCGGAACGTGACAATGAGTCATGCTTTTTCGTGAGTGCAGCCGGCGTTCATCGAGTTACAAGACGTTATCACGTCAAAAATTAAATATTAAATAACAAAGAATACTGGAGCTCGAGAGACACCAGATAATTGCTACTGATCTTAAAAAAACCCGGTTAGTCCAAAATAAGTTGGCTCTGCCGAGTAGAAAATGCAACCGGCATAAAACGCAAGGTAATCGTATTACTTTAACCAGCGATTCCTGACATTATTTAGGGAAAATTGTTATTGAAATGTGGTTGTTGTGAAATTCCACTGACTTTTTTTCCTTTTATTCATCAAAATCGAACAAAAAAAATGTTCCACATGTTGTCACTGACTAGTCACTCAGCCTAAGCCCCTAACCCCACACCCTAACCCTAACAGTCAAGATTTATTGATTTTTTGACGTGAAAACGTCTTATAAATCGATGAACGCCGGCCGCATTCACGAAAAAGCATGACTCATTGTTGTCACGTTCCGCCTGAACCGGGCGTCCAAGCGAAGGCGCGGAACGAGCGTTTGGCCTAAGTGTTCGGCGAGAACGCAAAACAAGCGAAAGAGAGGCACAATCGGCCTAAGCGTTCGGCTTAAACGTTCGGCTCGTGACGTTATCACGTTAAATTATCGTCCGTAAACCGACTTTACAGACAACCAAATTTTTTAATGTTTTTAGTTGAAATTTTATTCAAAAATGTCATCAGAGACTAAAATTTCATTAACATTTTTTGCTTTAAATAATTTCAGGAATCAATACTTAAAATAAGTCTAGTACATCCCTGCATATTTACATGGTACAAACTTATGTTGGCAACATTCACTTAAGCATCATTTTTATCTTAAAAACTTATTTCTCCGGATATGTTTTGGGATTTTCAAAGCCAGAAGTATTATCGTGAATTATTTTTGGGTTATTATGCCATACTGCGCTACCTCTTTTTTTAGCCACCGTTTCGGACAGCATTACAAATAACTCATCAAGGCAGACGTGTAATCCGTAGTGTCCATCATCAAGGCAAATGACACATCTGCCCAAATGATGCTGTACAAAACATTGGCTAAAGAAGGAGGTAGCGCTACACAGCATAATATTCCAAAAATAATTCACGACAACTTCTTAATGTGTTCATTTGCTCTGCATGTCAAAACCATAAAGCATCTTTTTTATTCATTAGATTTTCGTAAATTAATATTGCTTTTCAATAACACAAATGGAAATTGGTTGCAAATTAAATTAATTTACATCGCAACATAATATAACAAAACGTCTTGAATATGATGTAATATTTATATTTATTATATTATCACTTTAAAAAGTCCGTAGGTGGAAATTTTTATTTAATTTATGGCAGTGATGGATAACCGCTGGAATGATTTATAATGTGATTGCTCACACCACAAATATGAAAAGCAATATTTCACTCTGGTTAAGTACTGACCCACATCAAAAAAACATATTTTTCTTGTTTTAAATATTACTGATGTGGTGTGGCTTGACGATGTTTTAATCATAATAATGCTTCGTGATATTTTGAAAATAAGTCGGAAACTCTCGGATTATAGAATATATGTAGTATTACGATAACACTATATTTTAATTTAAATGTTTAGTAATATTGACTTTTTCAATAGCTATATTATGTAACATTAAATGCCATTTAGGATAGAATAATATTTAGGTGCTGTATTGAATTTACATGGTGTGAAATGGTTCAAATTTGAAAGATATTATAATGTTATTGTTGGATTGATAAATGGCGTGTTAGTCAAAAATCGCAGATTTTTAAACCTAAATCACGAAATCTGACTTATCAAGAAAAGCCCCGAGAAATTTAAGCCAAGAAAATAAAAAAATTCAAATATAGATTAACAATAATTTTCTGGTAAGAATCATACTATAGGTAAATATTTTATTTAATTCAATGAATACAATATTAGTGAAATTCAATCAAAAATCTGGAAACAGAAAAATCAGAAAAATATATTGGCACCTCTGGGACTCGAACCCAGGACTTTTGGCTTTCCGAGTCACTGCGCCAAGGTGTCGATATCCGATTCGATCATTTTTAACTCTATCATACTTCGGTTAAGAACATCCAACATTATCTTCATTTTATTAACGCATATTTTATTGGCTGCTATCTTTAAGGGGGGTCGAGTTCTATCCTGGGTTCGAGTCCCAGAGGTACAAATATCTTTTTCTGATTTTTCTGTTTCCAGATTTTTGATTGAATTTCGCTAATATTGTCTTCATCTTATTCAAACAACAGTTTGAGGTTTACTCATAAAAGTTAAAAATTTTAATAGATTATTAATTTAATGAAAACAAATAACTTTGTGTACACCACTATTTAATTAACAATATCAACATGTTTCGAAAACTATGTTTTCTTTGTCAGGATAATAAGTTAATAAAAAATAACAAAAGACAAAAGTTGATGTTGTTAATTAAATAGTGGTGTACACAAAGTTATTTGTTTTCATTAAATTAATAATGACGCCACAAAGTGAATTTGCGAATTTTGAAGAAAAAAAAAAGATATTTAATTGTTAGTCTGAATTCTTGACAAAATCGATCAATGGTATTGTGACTAGAGTTCAGATGTATACAGGACAATGCATTACGTCTTAAAAAGTAATTTTCTGACATCCTCGCTACAGTGATAGAATCGCTTTGAGAGCTTTAAGTACTAACTTTGAGCATACATTAATTAAATTTACTCTTGGTGGTTTATCACTTTATTTAATGTGTCCGCTGCTACGTCTCTGTTGTGATTTTTCATTCAGTCTCCATAAAAACTGTTTACATCAAAATATACAGAGAAGATAAGAGATAACATAAATCTACAGAAAATGAGAAATGGTAAATAAATGTATTTCATATACAACTATTAGCCATAAAGAAGATGTGTGTATATTAGATATTTAAACAGTCGAAAGAAATATTAAATGAATTCGCAAGAGGTGTCATTATTATCATGTTGCGTCGGTACAACTAGACAAACTTGATATGAAATAGATCAAAGTAGAAGTATAAATACGGGATTGGTTTTTCTATTTTGTGACAATTTTTTTTTCATTTCTCGTACAGGAAGCCCTGGGAAAAATAACTTCCATCAGGGCCTGTGTGTATGCCTATGTTAGGGATTCTGTCTGAAGGGTATTTTTAAGGAAAGGAATGAGAGGCAGTTATGGGAAGGTACCCATACCTGCCTCCCAAATTGAAAACGACATGCGTCAAAAGATAGGTAGTTGCTAAACATGGCTCTACGGCTGGCGTATGGTAAATTGATAAATTAATATTAATTTACTGTTCTACAAACGGACAGTACGAACATCGTTTATAATCGTGTTGTACTGGTTATTTAAAACATTAATCTTGATTACCTAGTTTGGCATAGACCGTCTGAAACATAGGCATACATACATACGATGGAAATGATATTATTATATATTTATTTATTTAACCCCCAGAGGGTTTTTACATAAATATAGTTAGTACAACATTAATTTATGATAATTAATTCTGAACAAGAAGGATATAAAAAATAAAAATATATAAACATTAGATTAAAAATGCAAGAAACAAAATGATTACAAAAATATTAGTTTAAATCATGAAGACTTAGTTTTTTTTTGTTGAAAATAAAGTAAAATATAATATGATATATAAACCAAATTCAATAAAATTCATGACAATTTCAAGAACTCAATTTCAAAGTAAGAATCGTGACTTCTCAGGCACAAAAGTTCCTACTTTCTGATTAGGAATATATGACTAATAATGCCTTTAATGTAATGTTTTTCTAAAATATATAAGTATATAACTCATATATTTAATATTGCAATAAATTTATTTTTATTTTTTTAATAGATTAACTTTTTAAGATTATGTAACCAACATTTATTGTTAGCTTTTAGAAAAAAAAACAACAGGTTTCGCGTATAAAAAACGGATATGTTTATCGTAGACACTATCTGGGTAACAATTAAATTGTTTAGAATTTTGTAATAACTCAGAAAGAAAGCAGCCAAAAATATGGGAACAAAGTTGGATGATAATATTGTTAATTCTGAATTGGAAATATGAGATCGACAAAAATGACAAAAATAAATATGTCCCAATAGCCGAGTGGTTTAAGGCGGTGTTATCTCGGTAAGACACAGATCCCGAGTTCGATTTCCAGTTGCCACCGTTCCCTTTTTATTCGTGAGTCTTGTTCTATTTTATGTTCTATTTATATTTTTTAGTATAATCTTCATCAATGATTAAAAACTAAGTAATCTGCAGTCAAGGCATTATTATTAATTTATTTTTTATCGCTCGATGAAAGACAAGGGATGAATTTGGTTGAAAATAACAATAATTTCAGCGACCGTTTCAAACATTTGTAAATTTTTTTCACACTGGAAATACGCATACATTCTTTTGACACTGGACAAATTCATATATTCTTTAGACACTGGACATACTCATACATTTTTTAGACACTGGACATACTCATACATTCTTTAGACACTGGACATACTCATACATTCTATAGACACTGGACATACTCGTACATTCTTTTGACACTAGACATATTCATATATTCTTTTGACACTGGATATACTCATACATTATTTTGACACTGGACGTACTTATAGATAAAAAAAAATTGAGTTCATTTCACATGCGCTAAAGGTGAAACTTCACCCAAACAATCTCAACCAATGGGAGCCTTAAAAAGTGAGCTCATAATCAAAGCGGCCAATGCGGCCAATGCTCTCATTCTATTACATTCTCTAGCAGGCTAAATCCTGTAGATGTATGTGTTTATCTCTTTTTAGTATCATTTTCGTTTCATCGAGTTTCAAATCACAACGGTGCCAAAGAAGTTTCACTTCAAAAATAATAAGGGCAGCTGGAATAAATCTTCTAAGAAAGTTGCGATCAGAGGTAGTATTAACAGATGTATTCCCACACAAATTAAATTAATATTTTTTGTACTTTTCCAATGACTTCATTTTAAGTCTATTAGGTATTTTTTTTTTTTTAATTAAGTTAAGAGCTCCATTTCGAAGTTCATTATAAAATTCCTTAAAATGAGCTACGTTTATTCTGGCTTTCATTCATTTCTGTGATCATAAAAAAGGGGAAAAGTTTTCAGTCAAAATAGAGGAATGGTATTTTTGCCAGAAATTTCCTTACTTGTTTTCCAGAGTTATAAAAATAATTAACTTTCGAGCCTTTCCCAGAATATTTCTGAGGTGAACCATTTCAAAATGTTTGTGAAATTTAATAATTATTTGAAGACTGCCAAAAAATAATAGTGCTAGAATCTTAAAAAGTTTGCGAGCTTTCAAATTGTGTTTATGTAGATTTTTTTCTAAGTACTTTTTTTCATATCTTGGTAATATAAGCAAATGAAACATAGTCAGGTCGAACTGAAGTAATGTGTGTACGCATAAATTAATGCACGAGGTTTTTCTTCATTTTAACCTACATTAACTTGTCTCCACCAGTTAGTAGAGAAAAATTCAACAGAATTACCAATATTATTATTTTATAATTACTTTAAAATCTACTGTACTAAAGACGTAACAACTGTGCGCGTTTAAAAAAAAATGTGTTTATATTTTTGTAGTAAAAATTGCGTGACAGAGGTGTAACTCCTCGTGATAGAAGTGTATTTCATACATTTCACAGCTGTCTTCTGCCCCCTCGACTTGCGTGTATTCTGTAATGTTACAAATAAATGATATGATGACATAAAATATAAAACTATTTTCAAACATCAAAAGGTATAACCAATCAAGTAAAAACGATACTTATTTTTAATGGTGTTTAATAAGTCATGTGGGTTTTTATTCGAAATAGGTATACACGCAGTTCGTGCTTATCACCCCCTATAGGCATTTTAGGCCTCCTTCCCCCCTTGCTGCAATTTCCCCTCTGAGATCAGAGAGATTCATTTATAGTAAAACAAAATGTGACGGAGTGGTGGAAATGTGACAGAGTGGTAAAAGTTATGTAAGTTAAAAAGAAGAACAACCCACGAGTATTTGAGTGCAGAATGTACCTGTAGCATCTCCTTTATATTCCTCTCCCTCTCATATATTATAATAAAACATATATAAAACTTATTTCCACTTTAATTTTATTGATCGTAACCATAACAGCTCGTTAAAACCATCTTCAGACTGGTAGAAATTATTCTTAGTCTATGGTTTATATACAAATCATATTTTTTTTTTTTTTTTTAAATATGTTTATTCAGTTTTAATTTTACAATATTTTATTTTACAAATCTTACGAAACTGATCAATCAGTTTGATTGTAAGAAATCTCTCATTTTTTTATAATTATTTAATACAGTATACTTTTCAGTTTTACATAGTATATACTAAATATAATACTTAATATTAAAATACTGATTATTACGACAAACTAATTATCTCAATGTTTTAACCCCTCGAATAATGAGAAAATAATATCTATGAACTTTTGCCTGTCAAGATTTGCGCGCAAAATTTCCGGTTCTTCCCGTGCATTTTTAATGTTCCTTTTTATTGGTTATTTTTTATTTTTTTTGCAAAAACAAAAATTGTTCTACAATTTGGATAAAATAATCTTTCCGATTTGTTTATTAGAAATCAAAATTTTTGTTTTTAAATATTAAAATTTTGATATTGAAAATTTAAATTTGCTTAAAAATACGTTTCTGGAGATTCCTTAAAAAAGTACGTAAAATAAAATAAACTTAAAATTTTAAATAAAGATTCATTTTTTTAAGAAAATTTGTAATAAAACTGTCACCTCACTTTTTATGACATTCATACAATTTTATTTTAAAATTAAATGTTTGCTACGTCACAAATTGGCACAAAATAAAATCGTCACTAACGATCGGGTTTGTAAAATATCTAACCGACATAGCTCGTATATTCCTATAGCAATAAGAAGCATCATTTCTTTCGCTTTCTAACATAAAAAAAATTACAAATGTTTGAACGACAGGAAGAGAGATATCTAACTTTTAATAATGCACGGTCGCTCTGGGACAATCTGGGTCTCCTGTTATTATAACGGCATATGATGTTTTGGGACAACTTGGGTCTCCTGTGATTAGACGGGTTAATGTTTATGAATTGTGTTGTAGTAAAAATATTTTATACAGTACAAACATACGGTGAGAAAATAAATAGATAGGAACTATTTTATTTGATTTCATGTTCTTCGGAGGTAGAAAGATTTAACTTTTGTTTTGATTTTTGAATAGATGTCTCATTTTTGATATTTTCAGGTAATGCGTTAAATATTTCCGGAATTTTATGACTTTTTGTTCTATCTCCGTATACATTTTGAGATTTATTGACAATAAACATTTGTGCTTCTCTATGCCTAGTAGGGTAGTTGTGGTTTACAGGTTTTTTGAATTCTGTATTCCAGAATTCATCTAGCGTTAATTGGTAATTTACCTTACTGTGTATAGAGAGGACATTACACAAGGAGAACATTTTTTTATAATCACCTTCACATAACTGGACCTTTTTTTTGCCTGATATCAATTTTAGGAAACGGATTTGTAATTGTTCTATTTTATTTAAGTATGTTTTGTACGTTAATCCGTAACTATTTATTCCGTATCCTATAATTGATTCTGCTAATGCGTTGTATATACAGTATAATATATTTTTATTTACAAAATTTTTTAGGTGGTAAAATTTTCCTAATATGGATCTTAATCTATTACATACATTTTCAATATGATTTGACCAGTTAAAGTTGACATCTATTGTAAGACCAAGGTATGTATATTGGTACACTTTTTCTATATTCGGGCAATTACACTGCTGGAATTGGTTTTTTGTGTGCAAACAATCATATGAATGACTTTTTATATGTAATTCCTTTTCCTGACAATTTGCATATGGTGAGTGTATAAGCATATATTTGGTTTTTTTTGCGTTAATAATAATGCCATTGTCGTGGGACCATTTAATTATGTTATTTAGGTCTGTTTGTAAAATTTCCTCAATTTTTAGTGGATCATATAGGAGAGGGGGTGAGGGGAGGGAGAGAGGGGTGGTCTACAAGGATTTTAATCAATTATATTAATTACATTTGTAACGATTTTAATCAATTATATTAATTACATTTGTAACGACCGTCGAATTTCTAATTAATTTGGTAATCCAGTAGGCTAATTATTTCGGGTTTCTAGCTGGCTTCAATATTGTTTGGGGAAAAACCTTACAAGTAATTTGAATTATTAATGACCTAATTTTACTGTTAAATTGTTATTACATTTGTGATGTATGGGATTTTTTCTGCTGTCCGTAGTTATTGATGTTGATGTAGTTAGGTATAAGGCCCCGTTTCTTGCACTCCCGATTGAACTACAAATGTTGTGAAGCCATCCGTCGTTTTAGAATGATTTTTTGTAGAGTCTCTTCAGTGTTGCTGTGTTTGCACTTTTTAATATTTCTATTTTTGAAACTGACAACTCATGGTGGAATTCCAGTTTAAATTTTATTATTACGCCCGGCGTAGTCCAGCGGTAAGGCTCTTGACTCGAATTCCGAAGGTCGCGGGATCGAACCCGGCGTGGCAAATATATTTTATTTGATCCATTTGTGTTATTTCACAATTTATTCATTTAAAATAATTTATAGTACATTTGCGACACGTTCCAGAGTGGAAGACGTTCTCAATATCGCCCTGGTGTAAGATCAGCATTCAGAATTTAAACGTTGCTTGAAATGGCTTTAGCCTTATTTGGTGACCAGATCTAAATAGCCAAGTACTTTCCACCTTCCTCTTCTCCATCTCCTTCCCCTCCCCACTACCTTTAGCGTCACAACATACCCCAATTGGGGATGCCATAGTCTCACTGACTCCAGACGGGAGCAGTTGGGACCCTTGTGCGGTATTCATATAAAAAATAAAATAAAATGATTTGCATCTTTCTCTCGTTTGTAACTTTTTAAGGCATAATAAAACTCCTTCCTCTAACCAACTTTAGCAAAAGAAATTTGTTGTTTAACCCCATATGTATTGTTATAAATATCTTCGTATTATAAAACACGTTTGTTTCGTTTAAATGAAAAAGTAAATAACTCCGTAGGTTTTTTGGTACATTGGAAAAAAAAGATGTACGTATGTACATACATTGGAAAGGAAGGAGAGGAAGTTCTGGGAAGGAAAAATCTATGAGTGGTGACTAGGAATCTGGGGGTTAATGTGTCTAGGAGTGACGTGATAAATCTATACCTCCCACTGTGGTACAAGGCGATGGGTCGAGAGAGTTCAACTGGAAAAGTCTAGGTTAGGTGTCCCTCAACCAAACTCTCCGGTCTGGCCTGCCACGCAGTAGGTGGTCAAAAGCATTATCCGCCAAAACCTAGACAAATCCCACCATATAACCCCGGGCACCCCTGCTAAGTCACCAAACGTAGCGAACCAGCTAGGGTGACCTACGGCAGAGGTTTCGGATATCCAATAAATAATTTCCGGGGGTTATTCATACCCGCCTCACACAATGATATTGATCGATCAATGTTTTAAATAATTTAAAAAATTATTCACGTTTGACTTTTTTTTAATATTCAAACTAAAGTTATGTAAATAATTTTCTTATCCGAAACCGTAACACCGAGTATTGTAAAAAGGTGCGGACTAACTAGGGAAGAGATGCGAATGGGTTTCAGTTTCTCGTAAGCTCTCTAGTCAGGCAGACTTTGTCACCTTGTTTTGGATCTAACTATTAAACAGCCAGGTTTCCCCTCTTTCGCAAGGCGTGAACTTCACTAAACCATAACCATTACAGTACCAGGCATTGTGAATTACATGATGCATAAATGGAGCCTAAAGGAATGTAGACTTATTCAAACAACCTAACAGATCGAAGAAGAATTTCCCCATCATCAGCTGCCTCGAGGCACGTCTGTGCTGAACAATGTGACTCCCGATGCCACAACTGGCTGGATAACCTAAACACGGGCGTGTGCCTAGCATGGTGGTCGAAAAACCCACAAATTATGTAACCATCAAAGCAATGAATAAACAAAAATTAAAAAAAGGAACTCAGCATTCCACCTTGACTTCCACCAACTATTCCCCACCGTACGAAGAAGAAAAAGTCGATTAGTACCTACGGCATGCATTCGTTATCATGCATTTTTTTCATTATAAGCTACTATGAGCACTGTGATAAAATAGAATATTGATGTCTGTACACTGTACATTTACAAGCTTTAAATATTGTGTTCATGACATTATAACATGACATACTAGCTTGCAAACTATACAATACACCACCAGCTACGATCAGATGAATTGAATCCTTGGACAAAATTCAAACAAGATATAAAGAAATGGATTGTAAGTATCGGACACCACACCACCACAAACATCTGTAAAATAAATCACACCACACAGAAATCACAATTTACAAACGGCCTAATCCATACAAAATAAATTAAAATAATTGAATCATGAACAATATTAAATCTCGTTATGATTTCCTGGACAAAATCAAAGCTTACAAAAAATCAACCACCACCAGCACAAATAAATTAAATACCGCTGATCTAGGACTGTCGCAAGAAACCAAACGTATATACGTGACCGAACACTTGACACAAAAAGGAAAATTTCTGCTTTCTCAAACAAAAAAAATTGCCAAGTAAAACCAATACAAACACACTTGGACGACTTCGGGGCGTATTCTACTGAGGCAAACGAACACCTCTAAAATCATCACAATAAAAAGAAAATAAAAAGTCAAATTTAACTCCTTAAATAGATTTGACAGGATTAACTACTTTACTTCATCTCTTCCTACATTTATAAGATAACTCTCTTTAAAGAATTTACCCACCCTTCCAATTACCTTTCTGTTGAAATTGTGTTTGGTTTTTTGATAGTTTAATCCCAAACCAATTAGGAACGTTTTTTAATTTGTGTCATAGATGGCCTGTACTTATTTAAAATATTTCAAATGCATTATTTTTTCTCTTCCAACAAAACAAATGAATGGAGCTTTTTTCATATCTTGATATAAGTAAAATTTTCACAGCGTCTCTTTTGATACCTTGCTTTGAGAACAAGTATTTTTTTGTGTGATAAAACTTTGTCCGTTGGTTTGGTTTCATTGTTGTCGGTGGTGATAATATGTTAATTTAAAAACAGTACAATAAATCGATGGATATTCAAAAACTACTTTTTCTTTGCCCTAGTCCTAAACTTTTACAAATTGTATTCAAATTATTATTTATTTAACCTTAAATATTCTTCTCACTACAATTTTTATTTATGTACCTCTAAGCCTGTCTCGACTTAAGTATATCCTAGTGAGTCAGGCATCGAAAAACCTAATGTAAACATATTTTTTATAGATAAACTAGCTGGGTTACCCGGCTTCGCTCAGGACAACATTCGAAAGTGTTCTGGAATGTTCCACAATTTATTTTATTTATTTATAGCGGACCCGACAGACGTTGTCCTGTACACAACTGTCGGGACAAACTAAAATTAAAATGGAATAATATTGAATATTCGATACTGCGATGGTAGCGCAGTCTGCTGGATCCAATGTAAAACATTCCAAAATCAACAACTCCTTAAAAATAAAAAATTTAATTAAAAGAAAATTTTCCAGTGGACCAAATTGTGAATTTAAACCATTCTCGAATCCCCTTGAACCCACACAAAACATTTCATCAAAATCGGTCCAGCCGTTTAGGGGGAGTTCAGTGACATACACACGGACAGAAGAAATATATATATTAAGATAAGTAAAAATAAATTTAAACATAAGTTTTGTACAAAATATACAAATTTCGTACAAAAGATTTTTTTTTAGATCTCTCTGGGTAGGATAACTTAGTAAAGATTGGTAAACAAGTTGTAAATATGACACATTGTCAAACATTGGTTAAATAAGCTGTCTGCAAGCTTGACATTTTATTTTAGAAGGAAACTTAAGCAAACTCTGTTTATTATGGCTAAAGAAACTTTATATTACAAGTGCTTCTTCCGAAACATTATTATTTCGTCGAATTTTTTTGTCCGTAAAGCAATAAGTATTTCTTTTACTGATATTCGGCGAAAACTATTTTATTTTCTACGACAAACATAAATTGATGACGTAGAAAAAATGTTGAAATATTATTTTAACGACTTTAGGGTGAAAAAGCTTGGTACCTACGTTTATTTACTTGATAAATTTAATAAATCTAAATCAAGTTTGACGCAATTGAGTAGTATTCCAAATAAAATGGTTTAAAATCTGGTCTGGTCTGGTCACTTGCACAATGCACATTTATTTTATTAGAATAGAATACAAACAAATATAAATATTATGAATGTTTGGCATTGCATTGTTCTATGTACACAGCCAACAGACACTACCAAACGATCGTTAATCAAAACAATGATTTATTCAAAAGTGCTAAATATGTAAAAGCTATTTCAAAAATATTTCCGAAAATATATAAAAAAAATATGTTCAATAACAATAATATTTTCCTACGTTTCTTCGCCTCTCACACAAGCGAATGGCGTAATACAATGTATCTATACAAAAAAAGTGTGTTTTGTTTCTTGGTTGTTAGTTATGTTTTGCTATATTAAGCTTTGGAAAGGTAATGTTTGAAATTTTCAAAATTTCTTTACCCTCGCGAAGGTTTCTGAATTACTACAATCACATAACAATACATCTTAAAAGTTTTTGATCATTTCAAAAACTCTTACGAAACTGTCAAAAATGTTTCAGAAAAACATTTTGAAAAACAACCAACTGTTCAATCAAAACTCAATTTTTGAATAAACTCTTTATATTAATGAATTTAATTGAATGTTACTAACGAACAAAAAAAAATCACACCATTTCCGTGCTGGGGTAGGCAGCGACAACGGACCGCCAAAGAACTTGGTCTTAGCACACACTTCTGACCTTATTCACATTCGCACGCCGTCTCATACATACTCAAACGACACAAGTACCTGGTTCACTTGATCGTGCTTTATCTTCCTCGAGCATACCCGACTTTGGATACCACTCACGGCAGGTAATGCGCGTTTTCATCCCCGATATCCCCGATAAAGTATTCTCCTATAAAATATCTACTACAACCTAACCTTATACATTAACTATTTTTGAATAATAATTTATTGTTTTACAAGATGTCTGTATTATTTTTGTCCCATTTCACTATTTTTGAACAATAATTTATGGTCTTTACAAGATTTCTGTATTATTTTTGTCCCATTTTACTATTTTTGAACAATAATTTATTTTCTTTAAAGGATGTCTGTATTATTTTTGTCCCATTTTACTATTTTTGAACAATAATTTATGGTCTTTACAGGATTTCTGTATTATTTTTGTCCCATTTTACTATTTTTGAACAATAATTTATTTTCTTTACAGGATGTCTGTATTATTTGTGTCCCATTTTATGTTAGGTTAGGTTAGGTTACGTTAGGTTATTTTTTATAGATATTTTATTGGGGGATGAGCCCAAATCATCTAAGAGTCCCTTTCTTAATTTAACTCATTACGTTTACATCAACCTTGTATTCTTTTCGGATATCCACATTTCTCACACGATCGTATTTATTACAAATACACCTCAGGGATCTTTTTTTCACAGCATTAAGTCTTGTAAAAAAAATATATTCGCAAAATTCTAAATGAAATTTACAAATTTGTAGAAACCAATTCTCTTTTCATCGAGTTGGACTCGATTTCTAAATATTGCGAATATTTTTTACAAACGGAAATATCGAAACACATTGCAAGATTTTTAGCACTTTTGTTGTCAGGCTGAAGAATTTTACTCTACAGGCTTTATCAGAGATACCTGCATATTAAGAAGGAGCAAAGAATGTAACTCTGGACACACTTCCCAGTGTTTTGGTAAACATACATATATGTGGTACTAGGAGATTTTCAATCATTGTTCGGTTATTTGTAACCCGAAAATGTTTGTCTTTCTTTAAAAAAAAAACAATGTCAACGAAGAAGATTACACTAATAATCTTTTTTTGTGTCTTGTTGTCTTTCATATTTTCTTTTAGATTATTGTTGTTATCTTTTTCTTCAAAGATATATTACATTGATGGGAATAGCCATCAACAGTTATAAAAAGCGAATTGTTCTAATAAATATTTAAAATGTATGTAATTTATTTTCTTCTACAAAATATTTAGTATCTACGCTAATAACTTTGGATGTTCAGTTAAATAAATGATTTTTAGCACTCTAATTTTTATTTATGTATATTGTTACCGCAAATAATATTTATTTGTATTGTTGCCGTAAATAATATTTAATTTCTAAAGCAGAAGTACATTTTTTAACCAAACGAACAATACACTCATGCCTTTCTGGGGTAATGTAAATGATTCTCACTTGTCCTTTAAATTTCCTCCCATATTGGTCATTTTTGGGTTAAATTATCAAAGATACAATTATGTTGACCTAATACTTCTAAGAATAAAACATATTTCAATATGGAAGTATTAAAATATTATTTCTTCTTAAACTGTAAGTTAAAAAAAAACACAAAATTAAAACTCAAATCTCAATTAAAAAAAAATGCTTAATGCTTACTGCAAACATCACAGGTGAGACTGTCAAGTCAGTATTCCAGATTCTTAAGTCTGTAGTAATTTGGAAGAGTTCTGAAAACAATATTTAAATTAATGCTTTAGTCAGTGTTTTGTCAGTTTTTTGCTGGTGGAGAAGACCATTGCCCAGAGGAACAAGCGTCCAAAGGAACATCCCCTACCTGAATTTTTATATTTAAATTTATATTTCACTAAAGCCTTTACATAAATACCTACCATTCAATTTTATATGTACAATATGCAATGTCTAGGTAAATCGTTAGTATTTTCAGAAGTTTCTTTTCCCAATGAACCACGCTGTCCTTTTCATTATACCTACTTATTTATAATATTTGGCTTATTTATAAAGTGCCATTTTCATGAAAAATCATCTCAAGGGCGCTGAGATGTATTGCTACTCATAATTTCAATATCCATGTTTAGTGTTTTGTAGTTACGGAGAGAATAGTATAGGAACTCTGAAAACAAAAATATTTAGTGCATAACTTGAATAGCGTTTTAAAAGAATGGGAGTTCTTGAATACACTTACAGGCATTTTATTCCTTCTTTCACATCAAATCAGAGACATTTGTTCACGTTCATTAAACAATCTCCTAACTAGGTTCATTAGTGTTACCCGATCCTGAGAGCCAAGCACTTCCCGCTTCACTCATCCCCACCTTCCCTCCTCCTTTTTCTCACACGTCTTAGAGACACAAAATATGCCAATTCTGAGATACGTATCATGTTCGGGCTGCATCCAGGCAGTCAGATTATATATTATAATATTCTTTTATTTTTTTTAAATCAACCCTTAAAAACTTTTTTTTTACTTTAAAATGTATATCTATTGCGCCTAGTTGCGCCATATTTTGGGCCGGCTAGTAGCCAATTTCATTTAAAAAACTTTATTTGGTTTGACTAGGGTTTGACCTTACTCCCCAGGTCTGGCTCTTAACTGCTGTGAACGTTTAAAACATCTAATAAAAATTGAAAAAAATAAAAATAAAAAATTAGCTTGATTGGGGATTAAATCTTCCTCTCCAGGGACTGACTTAAATAAGTGAACACGCTTACACCACGCCAAACTTTAATTGAGTGGTACCGACATTTGTATCGTCTTAAACCAAAGTGAACTAACTCACTCTGCAATTTTTGAGTTAGAGCTCAAATTGAGAGCTCCAAATCATAATCTGGTTCTACCAGAAAGAAAAACCAATCATATAAAAATAATCTATGATTGGTAAAGACAGTATTTCTCTTATTGGTTTTCTCTGGCAGAGCTAGATTATGATTTGGAGCCCTAATTTTAAGCTCTTACTAAGAAACTGCAAAAAGTGAGTTAATTCACCATGGTTTAAGATGATCCATTTATTTCTCACATTTACTGCTGTAAATTATATAAAGTCATCCAATTTCAGGAAAATGCATATGTGCGCATTTGTGCGCTTGTGTTTGCATGACAACCACAAAATAATGCTTTGTCAACGACAATGAGTGTACTGCCAAATGTCAATCTGATGTCGGGATGTAGGTTACCACTTCCAATAATTGCATCCAATCTTTCATGAAAACAAAATCGAACATCAAAAAGATGTGCTTAATAAACTACCCAAAAAGTTATAAAAACTAATGACGAATTAATAAATAATAAACAATTAGACTTGTATAATATCCTAATTTTAAACATATTCCTCTTACTTTTCCATGTTCCCACGCCAACCCCCTATATCCTACCCCGCCTCCCTCTCCACCAACCTACTAATGATGTTCTCCCTCCCTATTTTTTTCCTTAGCACTGCAATACAGTAATTATTTTAGGTGATTGCTAATTGCTTAACTCCGAGAAATCATAAGTGTGATGTATTTTATTCGAACTGTTCATGAATTGGAACCCAGTGTTGCCAGATTGAAAATATGAAGTGGGAACTCGTTACACGTTGCAGGCAATGTATTTATTATGTATTTTTATTGTCCATCCGTTTGCCTGTCTGTACGTCAGCAGTACTAGTTGCGAACTGCTAACTGCTGGCCTAGTAGTGAACTGCCCGTTTTATGCTTTCAGTTGATTGTAATGTTCACGGAAGTTTGGAATGCGCTGGAAACTTTATGTCGAGATTAGTTTGCATTTTTGAAAACGTGATAATTTGTTTTACACTGTTGGAATTTTGAGGAAAGGAGAATGGTAATTTAATATTAAAGTTGTTCTGTTGGGACGACAATAAACAATAACGCTATAATCTAACAAAGCTAATAATTGGAAAGTGCTGTATCTGATAAATTCAATAAAATTATTAATAAATAATAAATAATTCGAAAAAAAATTTGCTTTTGGTACCAGTTTAGTGTTAAATATTTGTTGTATTAACCTTACCGTACTCAAGACGCGTTGACGATTTTGTTGTTTTTTAAATACGTCTTTATGAATTGCACTTTTATTTTCGTGACTGAATAAAGATATGATTGAAGTGGAATCTTGGAAGAAGACATTGATCCACTTCCCGACATCAGAGCAAGCTGAAACTCGTCAGATAGACTCGTTGTCGATGACGATGCATTATATTTATTCCAGGTGGCAACCACGCACACACATGCGGACCTTTACGCATTTTTTGGAAATTAAAGTATGTACTTAATATACAAAATTAATGTCTGCCTTACCAACTCGGCATTTGGCCCGGTTGGTAGCGCAGTTGATTCTGATCACTGGGTGGGATGGTTCAAACCTCATTTAGAGCAAAAAAATGTTAAGTTTTTAAAGACATTTGTTAATGGACGTTTCTTGTAAAAAAAAATTTTTTTAGGGCTGATTTGTTAAATTTTCAGAAGAGCTATTCTCTATCTTTTGTGAGATCGAGATCAGGTGAGATCTCAGGCGAGATCTCCTAACAGATTTGTGTGACTTTCTACGGCTGTTATTTGCTTTTTCTAAGAGCCGGTGTCAGAAGTTCAGCTGTGAGCTGTCACGTATTTTAGTGTAGGTCGTTTTTAATACGAATTTCTGCAAGTATGCATGTTTATTTATTCATTTAACAGCAGTGGAATCCATCTCGATCAATTTCATCATTCTCAAGTAGTTTTTTGGTGTCGATGAATGACCAACAATAAATATTTATTCGTTTTATGGGTAAACCCAAAATCTTCTTTTAGATCGTTTTTTATGCCTATAATAAAGATAAAAAGGAACAATATTGTCTTCATCGCCTAGCATCGTACTCTATGGCTGCACGTAAAAAACGATAAAGTTCAGTATAATTCAAGTGGTGCGGTGTACGGAAACCAGCTTTAAAAAGTAGCATATCATTAGGCGACTTGTAGTAGTTGTTTTAGTCACGTAGCTTGTAAGTATCTCTTTATATGAATGATCTTACAAATAGCTAAACAGCAAGGTGGCTTATGGGGTTGTCTCCTAAAACAATGTTTTATACAAATTGATATATCATATTAATTAGAGTATGGTCAGGACAGAACTTCAGATTTTTTGTGGTTGATTTATGCCGTCAAAACGTTGATGTTGCGGCAGGCCAAAAAGCTTGTGACAGCATGGTACTTGCGCAGCAGAATTGCAGCAATCGTCGCCTCAGTTCTTGTATGTTCAATAGACCATTAAAAAATTTTACAGGAAGAGAAGGTTTTCTTTCATTATTTCAATGAAACATTATGAAAGGTGTTTAAGATAAAGCTATTTTCGTAAAGGTAAAGGTCTCCTTAATTTAAATAATTCTTAGTTAAGTGATTAACTATACTTTTTTATACTCTATTTTTAATTTTAAAGTGGAGATTGAACAAAAACTGAAATGGTCTATTGAACATACAAGAACTAGGGCAGCGCAATGCCTATCAAATTATGAGTTGTACTGCACGTAAAGTTTTTTTAACGCGAACAGTCACATTTTTTTCTCCGTAATATTTTGATTATTTTATGGAAAACATTACGAAGAAATAAATAAATACATTTTATCAATGTTCACTTTGAAAGGTCATTACTTTGTAATTTTTGAGATATCGAGAAATTATGTTTATTGTTGTTTTAACTCTTTAAATAAAATATATATATAAACAGACAACATTTACTACCACTCACCGTTTCTAAAGAAAAAAACCTTACCATTGTTATTTTTCTGCAGGAATCTAGCCACGGACTGTAGAGAACGTTTCCATAGCGATATTTACGTCAGAAAATTTTGAACCAGGTTATCATTTTAAGATCTTTAACATTTTTCTCTTTTATAAGTTACAAAAAAAAATATATAATTTATATTATAAGAAAAAAAAAAGTTTAATCAAATAGCTCTTGTTGTGTTTGATTTAAGAGCCGAGCCTAAATGGTATTTTTTTATTTAAAACAAGCTTACGGGTACCCGACTTCATTCAGGGAGTTGATATGATATTGAACTGACGTTCGAACCCACGACGGATCTTGCTTTATTTACCTCTAAAAAAAGGCTTTGAATAGTCCACAATGTTCCACAATGATTGGGAATGTTCCGGGATGTTTCTGACCGTTCTAGACTATTCTCGAACATTCCAGAATGTTTCGGAATGTTCTGAAATATTCCGGAATGTTGTGGAATGCTCTTGAATACTCTCGAATGTTCTGGACTGTTTTAAAAATTTCTAGAGGGTGAAACTTCCAGCCCTTATATCTTCAATTAAAAGCAAGCCCTTCTGGTAATAACAGGAACCTTCTTCATGGATCGGGGATAGAGGGCTATCAGTTGTATCCCTCGCTACCACACCATATAACTACCTTGATGTACCGGGACTCGTTTCTCATACGTGGAGTTTTAGATTGAAAAAACAACAATTAAAAGCAATGTTGTACATGACCCCTTAGTTTCCATATTCGAACTTTTTGGTTCGAATTTTTTGAAAAAATATAAACCGATGCTTCTATCTATATAAAATAAATCTGTCTGAATTTTATGCAGTAAGATGGCGAAATCGTTCAACGCGCATGAACGGTAAACCGGGTTCAATCTTCGATTGCAACAATTTTTGCATTTTTCTTTCCTGTTTGTTTTCCTTATTAAACTCGAATAATTTCTACGAATATTCAATGTTCAGAATAATATGACATAATAACAATATTTCGTTTTGGGTTCCACTGAATATAGCGGCTATGAGTCGGGTAAATGTGAATTTTTAAAGCCCTTCTTATGTATTAATATTTCAACGTGCTTTCGGCCTCGGTATTACTGGGCATCAATCATAATATGAAGATTTCATACCCGGAAATTACCTAGCTGGAAGTAGCAGATACGAAAAAGTGCTACGTTTACCACGCATGAAGTACGTTACATATAACAACCCAGCATGACTGATATGATAAGCTAATAGTCTAGTTGGGCAGCAAGCGGTCCTGTACCCTCGAGAGGCAATAAGTAGTAAAGATTTATCTTAGGTCAACAGGCTCCGCTAAGTGATTAGCCAAATACTGATCCAGTTTATTATCTCTCCCTCCCTCCTGTGTGTCCCTGTGCCCATCATGTAAAAAAAAGCTGAGAAAGGATCGGGCATAAGTGAATAAAATATTTTTTCTAAGTAGGCAATCGTTGCAATCTAACTAAAGCAGTGAGAGATTAATTAATTAATTTACTTTCATCTGTGATGTGAGTACGTAGTGAACTACGGAATATTCTTAAATTCATTAAATAAATTACCGGTCAGTGGCTGAGCGGGCATCGCGTTTGGGTCCCACCTCGGCGTCGCGTGTTTAATCCTCGGCTAGCTGAGTCCTCCATCACGACACAAGCATCATTTTCCGCTTAATGCGGTGGTAGAAGGATATTTTCAAACATTGTTGGGTTATTCGTAACCCGGAAATATTTGTCTTTCTTTAAAAAAAAAACTTATTTTATTTTTAGTAAGTACGTACAATGAATTTATGCTACTGTTCCAACAATTAATAGTTAATGGTGTCATGGTTGTAATGGTCAGGATAGTTGAATTTCAGAAAGTTGATCAGGATTCAATTCTCAGCCATGACATTTTTTTAGATTATCAATTTTCTGGCCATATTGAAAGTGTATTTCATTACTGTAATAACTATATGATAAATTATGTTAGAGAGTACAAAATAAAACATAATAATATGACGTCCAACTTTTTGAATTCTTACACGCCGAATAATTTAACTATTTCTAGTTCGTAATTATGAAGATTTTCAATTTTCTCATCTTACTCGCTGAGTTATATTTATTCGAGATAGGTCGAATGACTACCTTTCCAACGATTTAACGCATCCTGACTTTAAAAAAAATCTGTTAAATCTATTTCATCAATGTCCGTAGCATCCCGTCTGCGTTCAAACACAACTAACACAAATTCACAACATTTTTTTCCGTGCGCATGTTAGAGCTAAGACCAACATTCATGAGGGATTCAACAGGTATTCATGATTTATTTATTTTTTATATTTCTTTTCGAATATTGTTCACTTTCACGCGCGTCATATTCATCCTCCTTAAATAAATGTTTCGATCGGCTAAAGGCATTTGGTTTTCTTTTAAAAGGTAGAATATATTTTAAATTCTAATTGTCTTAGCGCCAAGTTATTAATCATTCATTACTTTAAAAGTATAA
This sequence comes from Glyphotaelius pellucidus, assembly GCA_936435175.1. Classification (NCBI taxonomy): domain Eukaryota; kingdom Metazoa; phylum Arthropoda; class Insecta; order Trichoptera; family Limnephilidae; genus Glyphotaelius; species Glyphotaelius pellucidus. Next base: position 29,321,779 of record OW386547.1, read on the forward strand.
AAGTCATGCTGAACATCTGGAACAAATATATTATAATATGTACTAGTTTTAGTTTTTCAATTCCAAAAGGTAGAATTTATTTATTATAACTTTTGCAAAATTAAAAACTCAGGCGAAAAACTTTTGTTCTTGAAAACCTTTAAAATCTGAAAAGGTCAAAGCAAACCAAAAACCAAAGTTGAAAATGTGTTTTTCTGAATGAAACAAGTACTTAATTTCTCATATTATTATTTATTTAAATGTTTAGTTTAACCTTTTCGTCCCGGAAAGAAAAAAATCACACTTCATCCGAAGGGGGGTCACTCGGGGACCCCAATTTGTTTTGCTTATTAAAGGGTGTTAATGACACAATTTTTGGAAATTTGTTTTGGTAATAATTAGAAAGAAGCATATTCATCTTATTTCAATAGTCATTATCTGAATCGTTTCATAAATAAAGTCATAATTAATATTCTAACGAATTTAGACCATAACGCGTGTTTCTCCATAGAAAACAGAGAAGGCGGGCCGATAGCCACCATAACGCTTTGTTTACGAATGTTGACTGGCGATTGGCGCGTAGCGGAAACGATCCAGACCGAATGATCTTTGACCGGCAAGCGAACATTATAGCATTGTAAAAAGAGCAAACTAGATGCGCAGTGTAAACAAACGGGATCTAGTCCTTTCCACTAACAACTCAGAAATTACTTGCTTTCGCTTAGAATCGTCCCGATACTTCCAGCGGATGGATACGGGGTAACGACCGAACGGAGGGGTAGGGGGGCGGGCTGGACAGATTCTCGACCGGAATTTGATATAAATGAATTAATATTAAGAAAAGTTGTAATGCGATATTAATTTTTTAATGCAGATCGATAACCAAATATTTTTTCTAGGATTACTAAAATTATTGAGTATGTGGTTTAAAAAACAACTTAGATACAGCGTAAAACTCTCGTTAGTGTAATTGCGTTCCCCTGGTCCGGTACGGAAGTGTTAATCACACGAAGAAAGATAAGCCGAAACATTTAGGTCAATTTGGGAGTCGGATATGGGTACCGCCGCCCGGACACCATTTTTTGGATAGCCAACACTCCCGCCGTAGGTCACCCCAAGTGGTTCGCTACGTTTGGTGACTTAGAAGAGGTGCCTGGGTTCATGGGATGAGGTTTGTCTGGATCTGGCGGCGGATCCCCTGGACACACGGAACCCTACATTCCTACCCACCTCTCTTACCTTTTTTCTTCTCAAAACTTCCTCTCCTTCCTTTCCCTAAAAATACCCTCCACACAGCATACCCAAAGATGACATGGGCCTTAAGGGAAAAAAAATTTAATCAGGGCTTCCTGTGTGGAACTAAGATGAAAAATTTTTTTTTGTCACCTATCAATATTATAAGAAGCAAGTTAAGATGTACATTTCTTTCAAATGCTCCATGATGTCGTAGCAACGTCCTCTGTACGGTTTTACTATAATTCGATATCCTTGAATATCGCATGGATTCGCATCGGATAGGCACGCATCGGCTAGGCGTGGTTTTTATTTTGCTCTAGTTTTACCAACGTTACGCGCTTATTGTAATCATACCAGCACTTATTTTTAATTCCATATTATCTCACACATTCCATACATTGTACAAAAGATTCATAAAATAAAGTAAAGAGGTTTTTCATTGAAATGAAAAAGTTTCAGAGGACTGCATTTGACTCGGACATTGATAGCATTGTTGACTGGAATAAAGGGGATCAGATTGAATTAAAATCTCTAAATGTTTCATTCTTTCTTTTACTAGGGCGTGTCATATTAGTTTTGCCGGTGTACTATGAGAGCTCGAAATTTAAAATGTGTATCCACTATGAAAGATCTTGGTATTGTGTTTGATAGTAAGTTAACTTTTCATGCTCATCTCATATTGACATGTAGTAATTCACTGAGAGTTTTAAGTATTCCCTTATGCTGGAGAAGGTTAAGAAGAAATTATTGAGATTTCTCTACCTGAGGGAGTATGGCTATTACCCGTGGCTCTACCCTACCGACTTTTTCTTGGGCATGCTCGGTATAAACCATCTACGGGCCAGAATCATTTTAACACATTTTTTCAGACTGATTCGTGAATGGTTCGAAAACTCGACTTCATAGAGAGCGTTAGTTTCTATGTTCCCAATGGTTATCTCCATCACTGACAGGATGTAGTGTTTTATCCCCCGGCTTATAGAACTAACTTTTCAATGGTCACGCCAGTCGGGAGAGCTATCTTGTTGTTAAATAGAATCACTTCGAATATCGATGTGTTTAACATCAATAAAACACAATTCAAACGGCAAGCTTTGTTGCTGTTAGTTCAAATCCGTTTTTCTCATCTAAAATATTTTCTCTTTTAAAAACGCTTTAAAATTGTAATTGTGTAATGTTTTTAAAATGAATGAAATTGAATTGAATTGAATAGGGTTTCAAATTATTTGCTTGTATTTTTTTACTTCGTTAGAATAATGATTTAATAAAGCTATTAGGGAATTATTATTTTCAACTTTATAACATATTGAAGGTTTCAGTTGCATCATCAGCCATTGCCAGGAAGTACTAAGTACCTGTAAGAAATGCTTCCTGACATTAGGCTGCTCAAAAGAGTTAAATTTCGTCTTATAAAATAAATTATAAATTTTATACTTTTTGGTAATACTCAGTATAATATGTTGTGAAACATTAGGAAAGGGTGCTTCATGAAAAATTTAAAAAAAATTGTCACGAAACACCCGTATAAAAAAAACTATCAACACATATTTCCAAGACGTTGAAAATAAAACGTCTTAACTTAACGGCCCCCAAAAGATAAAAAAAAACTTAAAATACGAGTATATTCTTTCTCATATATTTTTGAAATCGGATATTTTTACAAGAATTGAAAAATGTGTTTTCTTGGAAGCCTTCTGCATTAGTTCAAACTTTTTGAATTACAACGAACAAACCAAACTGCATTAAAGTTTTGCGTGACCAACACTTCATAAGTTTTCGACGTCGTTCTTTTACCTTTAGCTATGAAGTTTCATTGAATTGAACAAACTACTCAGAATCTAAATGGAACCTTCTGCGTTTTACCATATTTCTTGTACAAATTTCGCAATTATTATTCAAATAATCAAAGTAATTTAAATTTAAATTTAAATTAAATTATGTACCACTTTGTCGTTGGCGAAGGCAACGGTGTCTTCCAAGTGAATCAAATTCAATTGTTTATATTAAATTTCATTCCAGTCACGATCTTGTCCACGCATTAGAATGGTAATTGTAGTTGCCTCGTGGTACAATAATTTGTTTCTTAGCGTTAGATTAGCTTGTTTTTAGTTCTGAATAGACTTTTAGCAACTTACTGTTACAATCTCGCTTACTACAATATCGACTTTTAATATTTTTGCATTCGTTATCTTCATTTTTTTTTCTTTCGTCTGACATTTAATTAATATTGTGCTCTTGCGTAATAAAATAAACATTACTTTCGAGTTCCTTACCATACAAGTTCAGTAGGCCAAGGTCAGTGCCTATTTTAACAACAGCACTTGAATTTATTTTGATTCAGCTGGTCAATCGGCCGTATTAGTTTTGTAACATTATTTAGCAAATGGAGAAGACGTGAAATAATATCAATATTAAGATGTCGTAACTACCGGCTGCACCATTTAGGAGGTCGTGACTTTGCCGTGTTTGGGACCATCAAATAAAATAATATTACTCGTATAATTACAGAATATTTAAATGTAGAATATATTAATGTAACAGTATGTTTATCGCGTATTGGTCAAAGGTGAAGAGAGGGCTCTCGTACAAGACATGCCTTTTATACCTTAATTCATGTCCAAACAAAGAACCCCAAACATTATTATTTTGTTCCTTTTTCAACTTGGATCCACATTCATTACAAATATTTATGTGGAAAAATATATTATACTTAAAATAAATCCTAATAATATTCCAAAGATAAATCACGTTAAAATCATATTTGTCATCGGTTTTAAGAAGTTGCGGTGGAATAGCTTTAAAGGATTTGGTATTTTATTTATTATGATATAAAGAACTCCTTTGATCGACGAAGCAGATTTATTCATAAAGGGTATAGCTACAAATAATGTAAGCCTCAGCATATCCTTGAGAAGAGTCTTTTATTGTGATGCAATTTTATCTGTCCAGATTTTGAATGCAATCTGACGTATTACGATACGTAGCCACCCAGTTTTACAGCTTTGCTTAAGCATTCGCTTATCACTATTCAAATCTGGTTTATTTGGTGAGTAATCGAGGTGATTTGCTTTCAAAACAAATCCTGGTTTTGGATTGGATTTTCCCTCCTCGGCAAAATGTCCTCACTAGTCCCGGTCCCTCGCCTTTCCCCCAAACCTTCCTTCCTATTAATTGTGGAATTTTATCGTAAAATAACATCAGAGAGTACAAAATAAATATAAGCTCTGATGGATTAAAAAAGTAAGAGATATAAGACATACAAAATAAACTGTGTAAATAAAAAAGACTTGGATAAAAATAATATAAATATTATAAGTGATTACTATCATTTCCTTGATTGAAAAGATTTGATAGCAAAGCCTTCTTGTAACTATTTTACGTGAAGTTAAATGGATCCTCAACATCAACATAATAACGTAGTAACATCTAATACTATTATCATGCAACCTAGGTACAAGCGAGGGTTTGCAATACTCAGTCCGAGCGTTGTTAGACTTTTGGAACGAGTAGCTCTCGTGAGTATATAAAATTCAATTAAATCCGGGCCGTCTATACTAGCTACTATTTACAATTTTGAACATAAATATTATGTCTGATGTAATTCTTCGACCTGTGTGTTTTAATAAATTTAATTCTTTCATTATAATTATATTCGACGCTTTCAAACGGAATACCGAGTTAAAAATAATGTGTCTTAGAAATTTATGGCCAATTTTTTGGGAGAAGTTACCGAAAATTATCCTGTCAATCTTTTTCGATTGACTGTGCTAGGGGAACAGAAGGAGTTATTATAATAGTTAACCTACGTGCGAGTACAAAGCGCGATTGTGGCCAAATGTAAAGCGCTATTTAAGAAACGCGGTCGCCATATTATTTCAAAGCAAGGGATTCTGCCGTGAATTTATTTTTATAGTAGAAACTGCACATAGCACAATCTCCCTCGACGAGTATTGAACTCCAATTCCAATGTTCAAGCGTTTAATTGCTGCACAACTGGGGCTGTCTCTCATGCTGTCTAGAGAGAAACGTTTCAGGGTAGATTCGTTTTTTAATTCCTTATCTTAGTTAGAATAAAATTCCTAAAACGAGAAGATTAAGATTATCTAAGAGTTTTTAAAAGTTTTTTTAATCTGCAAAAAGCGGGCAAGTTCTTACAATCTTGATGCTTTTACTTATTCCTGCCTATTTCTTAATAATTATAAAACTAGTAAGTCCGAAGCAATTTTTAAAACTGTAGCTAATTATGCATTAAAAAAATTAATTCAACATTAGGTACGTATGCTTGTAATATCAATCTGTAAGAGATTATGTATATAATAATAAAAACAAATATTAAACTTTTTTCCATTTTGATTTTATTGCCGGACCCGGTTTCAGCTCGCTAGAGCCATCTTTATACTGGTACAAATTATTCTTAGTCAACGGTTTACATCCACAACATAAGAGGGAGGGGAAGCGGGGTGGACTAAAGGATTTTAATCAAGTGTATTAATTACATTTGTTACTAAGACGTTTTAGACTGTCGAATTTCTAAATATTTTGGTAATTCCAGTGGGCTAATTACCTTGGGTTTGTAGTTCACTTCAATATTGTTCAGGGAAAAACCTTACAAGTAATGTGAATTATTAATGATCTAATTTTATTGTCAAATTGTTATATTTATGGTGCATGGGATCTGTAAGAGAATCTGAAAGAGAATTTTATTTATTTATTCGAGTTCTCCATAAAACGATTATGCATGAAAATTTGCGGAGAATATTACAATTTTGAAGTAGATTCAAGTAAGTAAAAAAGTTATGGGGACAGTTTTACTATTTTGTGACGTTGAAAATGTCGATTGCCAATGCAGAATAATAATGTCTTGAAACAGAAGTTCTCGCTTTCGGAGCATAAAAAAGTGCATGGAATCTCCCATGAGTGTATACCTACTTGTTACCACATATATTAATCTCTTACAAAATAGATGGATGGATAGTTCCGGTGAAAAAATTTATAACTAAAAATATTTTTCGGCGGCTATCTAAGGTGTTGAAATTGAAGTTACGTGTTAAGACCAAGTATGGATACAGGAATGGATAGTATGTTTGTATATTCTTTCCTATAAAGGTAGCACACAAACCTCTATCGTAATTTTTCTATCAGCTTTCAAAAACTGTAGTTTAGAATATCAATATAGAATATCACAGTTTAGAATACATTCAAACACAGCAAATCTATTTGAACTTGAATTAAAATTGTAAATATTTCTAAATTAATCACGAATCTGAAGGTTAATAAGGTTTTGACTAATATAATCATTTACGAGCGGTAAACGTCACATGTCAATAAGGACATTAAATAATGACGGTGCGTTATTTGATTTAGCATTTAGAACACACACTATGTACTAAAGTTAATAACATAATTAAACAGTAATCTAAAATAAAACAAGCATTTTCATAATGCAATCATTTTTATTTTTATGTCATGCGGTTTCTGTCCTGTAACCGCAAGGGCAACCGTGATGAAGTTATGATTTTCATTAACTTTTATTATTATTGTTGGCAGGAATATAACAATTACGTGATAAGGTCGCTATTGTAATAGATGTCTAATTGTGAATGTCTAACGGCTGTTTAACTGAACTGTTGGCATATTTATGGTATGTTCTTTAATTTATTTATATGTTATTTATTTATTTACATGACAGTGGAAAAAATAATACGTGTTGTGAAGTGTCACGTATAGCCTTTATTTTGAAGTATTTCAATAATAATAATGATTGGATTATTTTTATAGCGCCATTTTCATGGGAAAAAATGCCTCAAGGGCGCTCTACCACTTATTTTATTTCCTCCTGATACCCGGCATGTGTTGTAATACCAATCAAAGAAATAAATTGACACTCCATGTCCTTCCCCGTTTACCTCTCGAGTCCCCTTCCCCTCCCACGTTCCCCTACCACCTTCCCTTCCTCCCCCCTCCCTCCCGCGAATCCCACCCCCGATCTCCTCCCCCTCCTGCCTTTCCTCCCTGCCGCTAAAATATATGAAATACACATATTTTTATTTATACACATTTCAAAATGCCAGAGTTTACTATCTTATATAGCCTATAACCTTCGTGGGCGTGCGCATAACAATTCACCAAGTTTCATTGCAATCAGATGAACGGTATCGCAACGCATAAAGTACGAACAAACAAAAAAACTTTGATTTTTATATATGAGAAGATAATTTATCACTTAGACTTAGTAATAATTAATAAAAATTTTCACAACTAATAATATGAATTTCAAATGGCTTAAAACTATGACTTGTTAAAGATAGCAATTACTTATTGAAACTTATACCAGTGATTTACATCTAAGTCTGTAACCAGAGACTTACATCTCAAACTTGTAACTGGGGACTTAAAACTAATACATTTTTGTAACCAAGTGCGTCTCGCGTAATTCTGCTCAAAACATTCAACAACCAGTTAAAATGTTTTATTATAATGTTATTATTACTATTCTGTATAAATGGAAAATCGGAGAAAAAATATTTCTGCTGTGATGATTTCTAAAAACTAATCTAATTTCATTAAATACTAATTGGCTCTAAAAAAACTCTACCGCAATAACCTCTCTGCGAGTAAGTTTTGGCTAACTAAAAACTGTAAGTTAGGAGTGAGTTTGTTACATAAATATATTGTAACATGAATAATAGTGAAGAGTTCTCAGTGAATGGTTACCTTTAGTTCTCAGTGAATAGGTACTGGAACCTTTATTATTAAATATTATATTGGCAAGACTGATATTTTTATCTGCTGTGTTGCTTATTCTGAGCAGAGGGTAATCAGACAGGACTGGCCTTGGAGCTGGTCATTCCTTGACAAGCCGCAGGTGACTCCGGCCACGGCCCCTGTGGCTGGTCGAAGCAATCACTTCGCCATTTTCTTAAATCACCATAGTGCTTCAAGATGTGATAAATTAATCAACGCCCATCAGCGGCATCGGAAACTGAAGACCATCACAACAACCATTAAAATCCTGGATTGGGCTCTGAGTGCCAGGGGAGCACATTATTTCTGGATTGGAAATCCAGCAACTGCAAACGAAGTCATCACTTCAAGCATATCAACCTTCCGACTACACCTGGAGCCAGAGGTGCTCGCAGAGGTGCGGCCCAAGATGGATGGCCTTGGCCGTCATCAAACTAGTCGGCTGGCTGACAACCGTCCTGGGTCTGGACGTCGCCGGGAAACCGCGGGGCTGGAGTCCTGTTAGCTGCTCCAGTCGGCCGTTTCACTTTGTCAGCAGCGAAGGCGGCAGTGTGGAATCGCCAACACATGGGATCGCCCACATGTCAACTCCCTGGATTAAACTGGTACTACCGCTCCATAATTGCCCATTCATATTAGCCCTAAAATCTATTACAGATACAGATTAGCCCTAGAATCTATTACTAAGATAATGTTTTTCTTGCTTGTTATAAATATAATAATTTAACTGTTTCAAAGCACTTTATTATTTGATAACCCCTCCTCACACCAAGTATTTAATACAGCCGCCTGCTCAAGGTTCACACCTGAGATATACAAATTTAAAAGTAATAACCTATTTTCTCATGCTCTCTTTCAAATGCACACAACGCCATACTTTGTATAACATTTAATAGCGTCCAATGTAACTATCCATAACATTTTGGCGTCCAACGAATTACTTTTTATAAACATATTTGTGTTAAACAAAACTTTGTATAACAAGTTTTTATTTTTTGGTTAATTTTTAAAATATTTTTTTTTATAAATTTTCATAGATTAACTAAAAATAATATTATTTTTTGAATTAAAACGTCGTCGACAACAATCCACGAAAATAAACCAACATCGAAAAAACATGTCCATACAAAAAAACTGTGAGGTTGGTATTGTAGGTATGTCTTCCAAAACTTCAACAAAATACGTGCAGATGTCAATAGAAGCCACGACAAGTCAAATAGTTTAATTAAATATGACGGTATTTGAATGGACAAAACGTTGCAAATACGTGCAGATGTCAATAGAAGCCACGACAAGTCAAATATTTTAATTAAATATGACGGTATTTGAATGGACAAAACGTTGCAAATACGTGCAGATGTCAATAGAAGCCACGACAAGTCAAATAGTTTAATTAAATATGACGGTATTTGAATGGACAAAACGTTGCAAATACGTGCAGATGTCAATAGAAGCCACGACAAGTCAAATAGTTTAATTAAATATGACGGTATTTGAATGGACAAAACGTTGCAAATACGTGCAGATGTCAATAGAAGCCATGACAAGTCAAATAGTTTAATTAAATATGACGGTATTTGAATGGACAAAACGTTTCGTCCGTACTCTTCTGGGCATTTTTCGTTTCGCCGAACTGAACCGAGCAGACAGGCAAAAGCATCCGCCGCTAAGGCCTAAATAAACCTCACCCCATTAACCCGGACACCCTTGCTAAGTCACTGAATGTAGCGAACCACTTGGAGTGACGCCTTCCAAGTTGAAAATTGTTTGTTCAATATATAATTAATGAATTTATTTTTTGCTTCTCATCAAATGTAAAGTAAAAATAATAACATAATTATAAACTTCATTTGGACTATGCATGACTCGAGTTTAACAATTTATTCATTTGTAGGCAACATTAAAATAACTACTTCGACGGCCGGCGTAGTCCAGCGGTAAGGCTCTTGACTCGCATTCCGAAGGTCGCGGGATCGAATCCCGGTGTGGCAAATAAATTTTATTTGATTTATTTCTGTTATTTCACAAATTATTCATTCAAAATAATATATAGTGTATTTGCGGCACGTTCCAGAGTGGAAGATACTCTCAGTATCGCCCTGGTGTAAGACCACCATTCAGAATTAAAACGTTGCTTGAAATGGCTTTGACCGTGTTTTGTGACCAGATCTGAATAGCCAGGTACTTTCCACCTTCCTTTTCCCATCTCCTTCCCCTCCCCACTACCTTCAGCCTCACAATATACCCCAATTGGAGATGCCATATTCTTGCTGGCTCCAGATGGGAGCAGTTGGGACTCTTGTGCGGTATTCATAAAAAAAGCACAAAATATTACAAGGAGAAAGAATAACATGAGTGTCCAGTTGAGTACTTTGAGAATGAAATTCAAACAAAATCCTACAAGGAAGGACAAGGACTAAAAATATTACGTCAATCCACTTCCACTGTCAACACAAACATCTTGACAATCCTTTTAAATTTCCAAGGAATTGGAAAACTTAATATAATCTAGAAGAATATTAAATATAAGGGGAGCCCGATACAAATCATTGAATGCCGTCTTCGTGATGAATAAACTTGGGAATTGTATTATGCAAAGGAATTACAACTATATCTACATCTCGAATAATTTAGTCGATAGCTTAGCCGCTTTCAGAACCCCGGACCATTGTGTGATGGAGCATAGATAGCAGTGCATGATTATTTCTCTAACATTGAAATGTAGCTTCAATTCGAACAATATATTTTTTGTAATAGGAGACAGACTAACCTATCACGCGGTAGTCTAAATTCTAAAATGGCAAGTATTTTAATATTTTTTCACAATTATCGATCACCTTGAACTCTGATGAAGTTTGATGAAATCAATATATAATATTATAAAAGAAAGTGTACTACAAAGTGTGTGCCGCTTAAACTTAGAAACGAGTCCCGGTACGATGAAGGGAGTTATATGGTGTAGTAGCCCTCTATCCCCCATCCGTAAAAAAGGTTCTCGTTCTTACATGTAGGGCGTGCTTTTGACGATATGAGGGCTGGAAATTTCACCCTCTAGAAATTTATAGAACAGTCTAGAACATTTGAGAGTGTTCTATAAATTTCTAGACCGTGAAACAACAGTCCAGAATATTTGAGAGTCTTTGAGTGCATTCTAGAATATTCCAAAACATCCCGAAACATTTCGAAATGTTGTGAAATGTTCGGGAATAGTCTGGAACGTTTGGGAAAATTCCCGAACATCCCAAATCATTGTGGAATATTCCAGAACACTCTCGAATGTTGTGGAATGATCTGGAACATTGTGGACCATTCATATGGGTGGGACTACTCTTTGGTAAGGGTATACAGAGCAAGATCCGTCGTTGGTTCGAACGTCAGTTCAATCTCATATCAACTCCCTGAGCAAAGCCGGGTACTCCAGCTATTAGTCATAAATTAACATCACCATCCACCTGGCATCGACCTGGTAGAATCACCACCATTCATCCCCACCACCCACGTTGTCGGGTATCAGTCTAGGGGAATTCTCCAGTCATCTCCACTAACCACTATGCCGAGCATCTCACTGGAGGACCTGCAAGATCCGTGATCTTCCCCACCAGCTGACAACGTCGCCATCCGCCCACGAGCACAGATCAATTTCCCGATGTGATGTGACCTACGTGTTTTGCATTTCCGATGTGATCCTTACAACAGTACTACTGTCTACATAATAAGGACACACTGATATATCATAAAATCTTTCATTGGCTCTACCTACCATTACCCACAAAGTTACAAGCTCAGAAAAAGAAAACAGAAAGAAGGTGACAAATGAGAAGAATACGAAGACCAGATTCCCTTGGCTTAACTAAAAATTAATATGCGAGGAAATTTAACCACCTGATTTTTATTATTATGAGTTGGTGTGATTGTTTTGTTTTCTTGTTTTCAATAGAAGTATAAAAGTATTTCTCATTTTCCGTTCAGCTCGCTCCACTCATTTATCGCAAGGGAAGTGAAAGGCAAACAACCCTCTTTTCAGCGATAAAATTTTGGTGGAAAATTATTATTTATTTCTTAGTTATTTCTTAGTTTATTATTTAATTAATTGAAATTTATTAGTTGTTTCTCTCATTTGCCACATAATACTCAATACTTTCCCGCTCGCAGTGGAAAGCTTGCTATAAGGTCAATCAATCTATTGGCTGATTATTGTCTACGAACCCAAAGGTCTCGGGTTCTCTTCCCGGCGGCAAAAGTATATTTTATTTGATTAATTTGTGTTATTTCAAAATTAAAAATAATAATATCTTCCACTTTAACCATTTTTGGCTATTATGGCACTTTTGCAAACGTCTTGAGCGTTTCGTTGCCATAATTTGCCAAATTTACCTACCTTTTGTAATATATTTAATTTTTTTTAAACCATTTCGATTTCCTTAGCTGTGTAATAATACTTACCAATATTTTCAATAGATGTCTCATGTCAACCTACGACAGGTGCTTCTGGAAACATCTAAAATCCAATAATATATTTTCAGATTAACAAATATTTGTGCTCAAATGCGAGATTGTTTAAAACGAAAGTGTTTGTTGTATTCAATTTTTATTGCGTATTAGTGTATAAATAATTGAAATATTTATTGATTTAACGAATTTTAAACTCATGTGAATTAAAAAAATAGAATTTTTTATTTTTAAAAACGAATGAAATTTCTGCTTCATGTGTTTTATAATGTTATATTTTAGCCCATTGAATAATGCTATCTATTTTAAAAATGGAATCTATTTTTTTATTACATGACTTGAACAAATATTAAATATAGTTATGAGAACTAATTGCAATTAAAAACCATCTTTAGCTATGCCACTTAAGTATAACTTAAAATTCAAGAATCTTATTTTTTTCAGTTTGGTACGTTTTCATAATTTTCTTTTCCTCGCGTGAAGGGGTAAAAGAAGGATGAAACAATCTATCTTTTCTGTCCTTATGACAGAACAATTCCTCATTGTGTGTGCAGCATCCTTCTCGGCTTCAATGAGACCTTTTTTCTGTTGAAAATTGTAAATTAAAGAATTTTAATTTCATTCGGGAACCTAACAATAATGCGCATATAAAACAATAAGTCCGCGAGTTTTCAACCGGCGACAAAATATCCCCGTCAAAATATCCTACGAACAAACTAAACTAAAACCTAACCTAACCTAACCTAACCTAACCTAACCTAACCATACCTAACCTAACCTGACCTAAGGGGGTATTCTAGTCTAGAGGCATAAATTGTAGGTGTTTTTTCAGGTGCAACAAAAAAAAAACAATAATATTTTTACCAATTTCTATTTTATGAAATATTTATTAAACATTAAAAAATCTATTAAAAAAAGAGTCGAACTAAAAAATTAAAAATTCAGAAAGTTGTTGAAGTGGGGGATCTCAAAAAAATGGCGCGTCCTGGTTGACACGATTGCAACCCTCCCAGTAATCTAAAAAAAAAATATTAATTCTTCATCCAAACAAATGCGGCTATGGTCCGAACCAAGGAAAAGTTAAAAAAAAAATCGCACAATGACGGCTGTCTGAAATAAAAAATACGTTTTTGTACCAGTTTTTTGACTTTCCAAAATTTAAAAAAATAGTAAAAATTGGAATTTTGTTATAGTTCTGAAATTTTGTTATAGTTCTAGTTCCCACCATAGATAAATGTATAAAGAAGGCTCACATCAATTTTCAAGTTTATTGGTTTAATAGAACTTGAGATATCGTGTCAACCGCCTCGAAAAAAGTGGTTTGGAGAAAAATCGGTTTAAAATTTTGTTCTACTTAGATTTGGGTTAGATTCTGTCTAAACCGCGATATTAAAATGGTTATAGCTTTTAAAATAATGCAAATTTCGAAAAATCCTTTAAAGGAGATATTTTTGAATATTTGAAATTTGGAAATATGAAGAAAAAAAATGTTTTTTTTTTTTTTTAGAATACCCCCTTAACCTAACAAAAAATAGGATAAAAATAATGCATCCTTAAAGACAATAAATTATTGTTCAAAAATAGTAAAATGTAAATAAAGTTTTGGTTAGGTAAGGTTTTAGTAAATATCTTGTTGGAGGATTTATTTATTTTTGTCGGGGATATTTTATCGCGGGACGAAAAGGCGCAGTTCCTAAAACAATCGCCCCTTGTGAAAATCTACTAATTTTCAACTAACACTCGAGTAAAGCATCGTATTATAACTGAAGTGCACTCTATTTCAACAACTCAACAAAATAAACGAGCTGTCATTTAAATATTAACGACTTTGTGAAGTTTTAAGTGTTTTACAGTTTTTGAGATTGTGACCGACGCTGTAAAAATTATCAATATCGCCACCTACCTTGGCCTAATTATTTACGATAAAGTAAACGATGATGTCACTGTATTCGCACACTGAAAACTTTATGTTTACTTATTTTCAAATCATCAATAATTCAAATGGATTCACTGGCTCACACAGAAAATGCAAAGGCTGCGGTAAATGAACTCATCAAAATGGTAACCGGTCCAAATAAAAAAATTACCGAAGACTGACTCCCAAAATTTTTTCCTTAAGCTAATGACGTACTGGATGGAAACAGAATCTTAAATGCCTATTAAAATGGCATCTCTCGAGGGCGAGCTAACTTGCCCTGAATAGCAAAATCCTTCATTCTCAGTTCTCGTCAAATCAAAGAAAACCAAATTCTAAAAAACAAACACTGCGTCTTCATCATTCCGAGTAGTAATGACACATTCACTGAAATTCAGAAAATATTTCTAAGACCTATCAAAAGCAGCCAATTGGACTTTTAATTTCTTTTTTTGATACTGATTTGTGATGGAATTCGTAGTGGAATTCCATTATAATCCATACTTTACTTATTACTTATTACTTATTTACTTATTTACTTATTACTTATTACTTATTTACTTATATTTACTTATAATATTATAAATGCGAAACTGCTCGAGTTTGTTTATGACCTTTTCACGCATAACACAATATAAAGACTTTAAAAATTCACTCACCGATAGAAAGCTAAATTATATGCGCAGACTATATTTTGTATATGATGGTAAGCTTTGGCGTAGTGAAATTATAAATATTAATATATTATATTTGTTATACGTTTTCTGTCGCTAACTAAAGCAAATTTTTGCTAATGTCAGAAAAAAATCGTTTCCATGAAAACGATTGCTACTGCTTCAGAAAATTCAAATATTAGAATATGTTTTATTTTTTTGGACAAGCTTCTGTTTTGGAATAAATGTCAGTTCCTACATTAAAAATATAATTCCTAACGATTATAAAGACTGAATAAATTAACTGAATAAATAGTGTAATTTTTTATTATATTCACAAACTTTCAAATATTTAATTAAAAATAAACATCCGAAATGTTTGTAAGCGCATAAATTCCGAACGAATGAACAAAATTGGATAATTCTTTTTTTCTTTGAGCTATAGCTTTATGAAATTTAGGTGGCAGGCGAGATGTTTGAAAACTGAATGTAAGGGAATGAATGTATGGAATTCGGGAGGGGGTGGGGGTGGGGAGGAGGGGGTATAATTGATAATTGCTTATGTTAGAAGCCAACTTGAATACAATTCTCCTGTCTGGAATCCTCATTATAATATGCACGTACAAGCTGTTGAAAGAATACAAAACAAATTCTTACGTTTTCTAAATTTTGAAATGGGTATTCCAGCAAATATGTTAAACTACAACACTATTTTAAACGATATGAATATGCTTAAATTGTCAGAAGAATTTTCACTAACTTGGTATTTTTATATAAAATTCTAAATGATTTAGTTGATAGTCCGGTATTACTTGAATTGATAAGTTTCCGAATTCCACTTCGTAATACTAGAAGTCAGGATTTATTTCAGTGCAGAAATTCTGGGACTAACTACCATATGTATTCCTCTTTGCCCAGAATACTAATGGAGGGAAACAATTATACCAAGTCAGTGGACATCTTCAATTTATCTTTGAATAAATATAAAATATTGTTATTGAGGCAGTTCAGTTATGTACAATAAAATGTTTTTTCTATGCCATATATGTAAAAGCCCCGAAAAAGGGCGTTTATTTAAAAATAAATAAATAAATAAGTTCAACCGCTACAGTAATTTCCCGTAATACCATGCGAGCGAAGCCGCGGGGAAAAGCCAGTTAAATATAAAATAAAGCACATAAAAAACGTATTACCATTTAAATGTAATATCGATCAAAAAAAAACTTCACAGAATATCATAAACATAATAATATTTTAATTAGCAATAGACATGACAACAATAATATGGTACGTTAATAATTAACATTACTTAAAAGCAAGGTATTCCCCAGAATACATTAAAGTAACCTATAAACCTGAGATAATTATGTCTACTGCTGAAAACCGAAAAACTAGAAGTCCTTGTAGTCAAATACGACATGGCAACAAATATGGAACTACCCTCCTCCCTCCTTACCCCCCCCTCCTCTTCCCCATATGTTAAGTTTATAAACTGTAGATTAAGAAACATTTTTTACCAGTCTGATGATGGTTTTAGCAGGCTGAAACCGGTTGCAGTCAAGAATAAATTAAGTGGAAATAAGTTTTATGTGTGTTTTAATTTATTATTAGCCAATTGGAAATATGCTTCGAATACATACACACCCATTATATTGGTGACCGGACAACTTAGAATCATGCAACTTCAAAATCTTCCCTTGAAAAATCATTAAAATGAAAATTAAAAAGTATATAAAAAATCGGTTAAGTAGATTGAGCTTTTTTTATATGAAATACCGCACAAGAGTCCCAACTGCTCCCGTCTGGAGCCAGTGAGACTATGGCATCCCCAATTGGGGTATGTTGTGAGGCTGAAGGTAGTGGGGGGGGGGGGGGGAAGGAGATAGGGGAGAGGAAGGTGGGGAAGTACCTGGCTATTCAGATCTGGTCATTAAACACGGCTAAAGCCATTTCAAGCAACGTTTCAATTCTGAATAGTGGTCTTACACCAGGGCGATTCTGATAGTATCTTCCACTCTGGAACGTGCCGCAAATAAACTATATATTATTTTTAATTGAATAAATTGTGAAATAACACAAATTAATCAAATAAAATTTATTTGCGCACGGCGGGTTCGATCCCGCGGCCTTCGGATTGTGAGTCGAGAGTCTTGCCTCGGGACCACGGTGGCCGTCAAGCTAGGTAAGGTTATGGGCTATTTTTCAATATTTTTTTTTCATAACTTTTCAAAGGGGTGTTGAAATTACCCTATTCTGAGTTGTCATGGAATCATTATATTATGACATCATATCAAAACAAAATTTTATTTTTAAAATATAAAAAAAAAAAAATGGAAAGATTTTGCAAATATAACACAAAACCTTAAATAAGAATTGACATAAATTAAATTTATGAGTGGTTTTTAAAATCGTATCTTATCACACATTTTGGCATATCGACAATGTAAATAGAACAAATCTGTTTGATGTGGTGAGCACGGCGGTGATTGTTTATCTATGTGTTTATTGTCATTGTTACGGTGTCAAACGACCGTGAATAATAATTTTGTTGGCGACTGCCAAATTTTCGACGGCTCCAATTAAGACTGCAGTAACTCAAAATTTGGTGTTTTTGAGTTAGTTATATTTTCGGGTTTCCCAAATTTTTATCTACATGCCAAGAAGACTTTTGTTACTCTAACAGTTATACACCGAGAGAAAAAACCGTTTAAAATTAGTTGTAAGTCACGATGTCATTAGTTTTCCATGTACTAAAAAAGTAAATTGAGTTACTGCGCTTTTCATCGGAATTTTTTATTTTTCTATCGTCGTAAGTCAGCCTTACTTCTTTTTTCCATGGATAAATATCGATATTATCATTTGAATTGCGTTTGACAGTTGATGTTCAGTCATTGCGGCTTGCATATTGTAGTGATAAAATTGAAAATATGAAGAGAATTGTACCGTGAGAGTGTTAAACGTGAGAATTTCCAGTAGGACCACCAAAATAATAGCTAATGGTAAAGCATTATTGTCTACAATCCAATCTGGTAAGTGTAAATATATCTCGGACATAACTTAAAATTTTTTCAAGTGCTCGGACACATAAGCTTATTTTCACGATATTGAAACATTACCAGAGACATGCACGACGTATGGGGCATACCTGACTTATTAATACAAAATTCTAGTTCCCCGAAAATTGGCTGGTGAATTCTTATTTTTTCATATTGTTTGTTCATATTGTAATATAATAATACAGAGTCTACTTCTGATGACTTATTGGGTCCCTATGGAGATCAGCAAGATGTTAGTGGAGTGATCTCTGATGGTTGGAAGCCTGATGAATGTTCTAATTCAAGACTTATAGAATTGAGTGTTTGTAGATCAACCTTCCCTGATTTCACGATGCTTTTTAATGAGGAAACAGGATTATTCTATCGTGCTACTAAAACAACTGGTAATATGGATACTCTGAGCACTATACGTATTTCATAAAAATGATAACATTTTCAAATGCTTCATTAATAGAAATGTTTTTGTTCGAGATATATTTGGTGATGTAAAATGGAATCAGATTGCAAATCAAACTGCCGTTTTAAATGCAAGAATACTTTGCATGAAGAATATTAATTATTTAAACATAAATCAGAGTAATAAACAACGTGTTTGCCAAACAAAGTTTTTGAAAACATTGGGGATCTCTGATAGAATGATAGGTACTAGTTGTATCGAACGTGTATGCAGCCCGAACGATGCGAAACAGCTTTCTGACCGCCGAGGAAGAAAAAACAGCTGTATTTACGTCGCATCCCCTCCCTTCGCCATTTCAGCTGTCCGCCAACTACCAGCCAATCAGCGCGCTCGTTCTCAAGGTTCATATTAAAATGAACAGTTATGTGTGTAATGAATGTTAAATTTACGCGAGTCCTGCAATAGTTACTTCAAATAAAAATATGTAGATTAAAATATTGGACTCGCGTACAAATTGTTATGTTAAAATTAAGTATGCAAATGTTTTTATCTAAAAGATAAAAAGCTTTTTCATACTGATGTCGGGCAAAACACCCACTGGTTAATATTGTGTAATTTTTACTGTTTAATAAAAATGCAAGGAATAAGTGTTTTACATGAGAAGGAGCGGCCAGCAAGTAATGTTGCGTAAATAAATCATTTTTATAATTTAGTTCTCACCCGAGAACACACAAAGCTGCAAAGAAATACACAACGAAACAAGGTGTACTTCTGTCGAGTGCGAGCCAATATCGTGCACGGCCATGCGGCGGCGTATATAATAGCGCCAAATTCTGTTCTCGCGGTCAGTCACAATCTCGCGGTCAGTCACAATCTCGCAGTCACGAGTCACACGTCACACGTCACACGTCACACTCTCGCAGTCACAAGCCACTCTCGGACTCCCACACAAGTCGCATCGGAACTTTACTCACCGCAACAAATACTCTGGCTACTTCTTCTCATTGGACCGCTCCTTCCCGCCTCTACCATTCCATAAATCGCCTTTGACTTCCGACCTCGCACATTCCTTGGATTACCGAAATCTCTCCTTGGATATCAACCGGATAAGGCCCTGAGCGCAGCAGCTCGCCGACTAGAACCCAGCATCCTTATTACAGTCAATATAGAGGACACCCGTCCGATATATTGTGGTCCTTCGAGCCGGATATTCTAGTCTCCTGCTGACAAAGATGACATCATATCTACACTTCGGGAAGAGTACATTACAAGAAACGCGACAAGACGAGTCACAAAACACTGGCAGTACCTCGCCCCCCGCACGCCCCTCTGCGATCCAGCGGCTTGCCAATGCGGCCGCCGCGGTGGAGGCCGCTCAACCCCGCGACCACTCGGTACAGACGCCCAGCCACGACTCACCATCAGACAGGGAGGATTCAAATGCAGATTTAATTAAACAACTGCAACGAGAATTGAGGGCGTATAGGGACCTCAACCAACAATTAGAGGATGCCCTCATCGCTCGTGTGACCAAACAAGCGCCTGCAGTGGAACCTGACGCACCCACTGAGAAGGCGACTACACAACAAGGTGCTGCGTGGAGTGCTACACAAGGCGCCGCACAACAAGGCAGTGGACAAGGTGCCAAACACGACGCAGAGAACCGGTCTTCAGCATCCCACATCACGGTGCGAGGCCAAACATCCCCTCTGCAGCTCCAACATTCTGCCATCATCAACACAAACGCGACATTTCCGCGTCACCTTACGGAGGATGACACGGCGCGTCACACTCAAGACTGGTTTTTTTTTTTTTTTTTTTTTTTTTTTTATAATTTATTTATTTAATTTAATTTTAAATATCAACAAACAAGTCCTGCTAAGCCAATAGCATTGGCTTGTCAGCAGGTGCTTATGGTTCCATTACAAATATATTTTAAGAGTTATAATTAACATCTTATTTCTACAGATTCAACATTTTTTTCATACATTTTTTCATAAATATAAATATTCTTTTTGCGATAACCAATTTTTCAGCATATATTTAACCTTATTCATAGAATTAAGTTGCTTTATATTGTCAGGTAATAAATTAAATATCTTCGGTATGTTGTATTCAAACGTTCTCTGTCCGTACTTATTATTGAATTTCGGAACTATTAACCCGTCGTTACGCGTGAATCTAGTGCTATATTTATGATCTAGTTTCTCTTTATGCTGCGGGGTAAATATATGCTGAATTATAATTTTATACCATAGTATTGCCTTCACAGGTAAAATTTTTGCACTCTGAAACAGCAACGGAGTATTGTGTCTTTGTTTGAAAATGTTAGGGACAACTAATAATTTTACAATTGCGTTTTGTGCAACTTGTACCTGTTTCAGGTTGGTTACAGTAGTATTTCCCCATATTGTTAACCCATATCTTATTATTGATTCTGCTAGTGACATATAAATTATTTTAAGTGTATCAATTGATAGGAAAAAATTTAATGTGTACATTCTGCTAGCAATTGATCTGAGTCTTTTACAGGTTATTTTAATATGTTTGTCCCATTTAAAAAAACAATCTACTGTAACACCAAGATACACATATTCAGTAACTAATTCTAAGCTTTCACAATTACAGTTAATTTGAATATTTTTGTGGATGCAATTAAAGTTATGAGAAATAATATTAGGATTAAATTGAAATTTGGCATTTGGTGATCTTATATGCATTACTTTAGTTTTTTTAGCATTTATTAAAAGCCCTGCATCATGTGACCATTTACAGAGTTGATTAAAGTCAATTTGTAAGAGTTCAATTGCAATTTTTAGATCTTTGTGTGATATGACCAATGCCGTATCATCTGCGAATACAAAATGTTTTACAAAAGAGAAAAGTTTTTTCATTATAGTTACATAGATTATATATAGTGTAGGTCCCAATATGGAACCTTGTGGAACTCCTGCAGATATATTTTTTGTTTTACTAAATGTATTATTTATTTTGGTACATATTTTTCTATCTGTAAGATAATCTTTAAATAAATTTAACAAATTTCCTCTTATTCCAATTTTTTCTAGAGTTTTTAGCATTTTTAAAGAGTTTATTGTGTCAAAAGCTTTAGAGTTGTCGATAAATAAAACAATAACATGTAATTTATTATTTAACTGATTATTTATATAATTGGAAAAATCTTGCAGTAGTTTTTCAGTGTTTTTTTTTCTTTGGAAGCCATATTGATTTGGATCTATGATAGCGAATTTTTCAATGTAATTATTTAATTTATTTGATAAAAATTTTTCAAGAATTTTTTCTAATGCTGGTAGAATACTAATTGGCCTATAATTTCCCAGTTCAATGTGTTTTCCACCTTTAAATATTGGTCTAGTGATACTACATTTAAATTCTTGTGGAATTTTTGCTTGCTTTATTATCATATTGATTAAATGAGTTATTATTGGCCCAAGAGTTTTTATATTTCTTTTTAAATCAAACATTCTTATATTGTCAATACCTGTGCTTTTAGAGTTTTTCATTTTTTTAACGATATTTTCAATATCAGTTATAGTTGCTCTTGGTATATATAAACTATGAGGTAGTTCTTCCAGTACTATATTAGAAGCTTTGTGATTGCATTTATGTAACATGTTGCTGATGCTATCCGAGAAGTAATTCACAAAATCATTTGACACAGAATCCTCAGTTCTATCTTTTAACATGTATCGTATTATAGTTTCATCACAATCGTTTTTGGGTTTACGTCCTAAAATATTATTTATCTCATCCCAGGTTTTTTTTGTATCATTAAAACAGGTTTTAAATTTATTATTATAGAATTTAGTTTTATCTTTATTTATAAGTTTATTGACAAGGTTTCGTGTTTTTTTGTATTCTGTTTCATATGTTTTGTTTGTTGGTGTACTTTTCCATTTTTTATATAGTTTATCCCTTTTATTTATATTACATAATAATTCACTGCTTACCCATTCATTTATTGCATAAGGTCGTGTTTTCGGTTTTTGCACTATCGTTTTTGAACTACTATTGTAAAAATTTTTAAATAAAGATTTTATTTTTTCATATAATAGAATACAATCCTTCTCCTCTATAAGTTTACTCCAGTTATAATCTCTGATATATCTATCAATAGCCTTTTGTGAGATGATTTGAACATACTTATTTGCAAAGTTTATCGGACGTTTATGAGATTTTATATTAATAGCAGTGATAAAATGATCAGCAATATTATTTTCGCAGACGCAAGCAGTTATTTTCTTGCCTCTAAATTTAGCAAATATATGGTCAATACAAGTGCGAGTTATTTGTCCATTTAATACAGCTTCTCTGGTTACTATATTGATGCATTTAGTTAAATAATGGTTAGTAAGTAAGTTTTCATACGAAGTTATGATATAATCTTGGTCATTTAGTAAATTTAGATTTAGATCTCCGAGTAAGATAATATTTTCCTTACTATTAATTTTATCAAGATGTGCTGATAATTCCGTTAGAAATGAAGATTTACTGAGATTAGGAGGTCTATAGATGGCTATTATATTAACTTTAGTTTCGTCCTGGAGTATGAGCTTTCCGAAATATTTCTATAATAAATATATCTATATAATGCAGTGTTAAATAATGGACCAGAAAACCGAGGCAGTGGACAAGGCGCCACACACAGCGCAGAGTACCGGTCTACAGCATCCAACATCACGGTGCGAGGCCAAACATCCCCTCTGCAGCTCCAACACCCTGCCATCATCAATACACACGCGACATTCCCGCGTCACCTTACGGAGGATGACACGGCGCATCACACTCAAGACTGGGAAAATAATAGACCAGAAAACCGAGGCAGTGGACAAGGCGCCACAAACAGCGCAGAGTACCGGTCTACAGCATCCAACATCACGGTGCGAGGCCAAACATCCCCTCTGCAGCTCCAACACCCTGCCATCATCAATACACACGCGACATTCCCGCGTCACCTTACGGAGGATGACACGGCGCGTCACACTCAAGACTGGGAAAATAATGGACCAAAAAACCAAGGCAGTGAACTAGGCACCTTACAAGGTGCCACACACGGCGCAGAGTACCGGTCTACAGCATCCAACATCACGGTGCGAGGCCAAACACCCCCTCTGCAGCTCCAACACTCTGCCATCATCAACACGAAGGGTTCAGGCGCATCATCCGGACAACAGCCGAACCTACAAATCTCAGCTCAAGGGGCCTCACAAATCCCCGCAGCCTATTACAACCCGGAAAACCAGCCGAGCTTACCGCAAATGCAGTTCGGCCTGACAATAACGGCAAATAACACACACGCGACATTCCCGCATCACCTTACGAAGGATGACACGGCGCGTAACACTCAAGATTGGGTGAATAATGGAAAGCGCATAATAGTATCATCTAGAACTGCGAGCAAGCAGCTTGCCACGTCGGTTTGCACCTCCTCGGACAATGGAAAGCGCACGCCGACAACGACATCTACCGACGCGGGAATGAATCTTCCGTTGCCGGTCACATTCCACAAAAACGGCGGCAGTCACAGAGCTCGCCGCCCACATGACCGACCCCGCCGGATAAGGCGCGGATCCCGAAGGTCTCGTTGTTTCCTCAAGAGACACCGCAATAACCACCTGCTCTACAGCACGGTCCTGCCGCCCCCAGGCAGGGGCTCATCTTTACCAGTCCCGATGGGGGGAGTGCTCGCAAGCAGCGCGAGAACGCGCTTCAGGACCAAGCCCGGCTCACAAATGGGCCACGCCGAAATCACAATGACCGTAGCCTCGAAGTGTGCGGTCTCGCAGCTCCCGTTCCCGAAATGTACGGTGCTGCGTAAACACCGGTCCCGATCAAAATCGCAGTATATGTGGGTCCTGCCATCAAAATTGCCATACACATGGCAACACCGATCACGGATCCCAAACCAGAAGAGGCTCCCCCCGCCACCCAGAAATAATGGACCGCATAGGACATCGCCGGACAAAATAATCCTGCCACGTTCTATAAAGCTAAGCGCAGCCGACACTGCACTGGAGGGAGGATGTATCGAACGTGTATGCAGCCCGAACGATGCGAAACAGCTTTCTGACCGCCGAGGAAGAAAAAACAGCTGTATTTACGTCGCATCCCCTCCCTTCGCCATTTCAGCTGTCCGCCAACTACCAGCCAATCAGCGCGCTCGTTCTCAAGGTTCATATTAAAATGAACAGTTATGTGTGTAATGAATGTTAAATTTACGCGAGTCCTGCAATAGTTACTTCAAATAAAAATATGTAGATTAAAATATTGGACTCGCGTACAAATTGTTATGTTAAAATTAAGTATGCAAATGTTTTTATCTAAAAGATAAAAAGCTTTTTCATACTGATGTCGGGCAAAACACCCACTGGTTAATATTGTGTAATTTTTACTGTTTAATAAAAATGCAAGGAATAAGTGTTTTACATGAGAAGGAGCGGCCAGCAAGTAATGTTGCGTAAATAAATCATTTTTATAATTTAGTTCTCACCCGAGAACACACAAAGCTGCAAAGAAATACACAACGAAACAAGGTGTACTTCTGTCGAGTGCGAGCCAATATCGTGCACGGCCATGCGGCGGCGTATATAATAGCGCCAAATTCTGTTCTCGCGGTCAGTCACAATCTCGCGGTCAGTCACAATCTCGCAGTCACGAGTCACACGTCACACGTCACACGTCACACTCTCGCAGTCACAAGCCACTCTCGGACTCCCACACAAGTCGCATCGGAACTTTACTCACCGCAACAAATACTCTGGCTACTTCTTCTCATTGGACCGCTCCTTCCCGCCTCTACCATTCCATAAATCGCCTTTGACTTCCGACCTCGCACATTCCTTGGATTACCGAAATCTCTCCTTGGATATCAACCGGATAAGGCCCTGAGCGCAGCAGCTCGCCGACTAGAACCCAGCATCCTTATTACAGTCAATATAGAGGACACCCGTCCGATATACTAGTTGTGGAAAAATTGACGAAAGAGGTCCAGTAATGCTTGATCAGCATGAGATACATCTCACAAGATCTAAAAAAATTCTCCCTGAATTCAAAGATTCGGTACACGAACACATCCAAGCCTTTCATGTAGTGGAGTCACACTATGCCAGGAAATCATCTAAGAAGCTTTACCTAGAAAGAGATCTGAACATTTTCAAAACGGACAGGCTGTATCTAGATTGGCAGAAAGAAAGAAGCATTGAAATATCTGCTAAACTGAGACAGTACTCAGATGCTTCTGATTTCCATTATAATTACACTAAAAAAGGACAGTGTCAGGTGTGTGAAAAATTAATAATAGCCACAGAAGTAGAAACAGTATTGTTTAAAGATGCTTACGAAGCACACCAGAAAAATAAAGTTCAGGGCAGGATCTTAAAAGACACGGATAAAAAGAACGCTGAAATTGATGTGCAGCTACGCGAAGCAGTATTTGTTTTGCACAAGGTTTTACAGACACCTCTGTCAGTGAGTAGTTTTTATTACAAAAGAAAGTACGTAATGTACATTTTATCATTTATGATATCGGAAAGAAACAGGGCCACTGCTTTATTTGGCATGAATCTGAAATTGTTACATGTTTAATAAAAAATTTAATTCAGTTCAACAAAAGAGTATACGTAAAGTTATATTCTATTCGGATAATTGCAGTGGACAGAACCAAAACCGAAATGTGTTTTCCATGTTAGAATATACCGCACGCACCCCCAAAATTGACGAAACGCATCATTTTATAGAGAAAGGACACACTTTACGTGACAGTTTCTAAACAAATGTATTATTTTTTCAGTTGATCGAACTAAAAATGTTTTTTATGCTGTTTTTAAATACTGACACATAATAACTTACGAAAAACTCTCAACTGTGTGGAATTTAAATGTCTATAAATGATGTTTTTTTAATGTTAAAATATAGCAGCTCATCGCTACTTCTATAATTTGTTTAATTTTTCCCTGTAACAAAGAAGTATCTCAACATACTACCTATTGATTTTATATAAACTCCGAGGAAAACAGCAGTAAGTCCAAAAACACTTTAAATTAGTGCAAATTTGAGGAAAATACTAAAAAAATATTAAATAATTAGAAAGAGTATTAACAAACCAC
The DNA here is from genome assembly GCA_936435175.1 of Glyphotaelius pellucidus. NCBI lineage: Eukaryota > Metazoa > Arthropoda > Insecta > Trichoptera > Limnephilidae > Glyphotaelius > Glyphotaelius pellucidus. Next base: position 29,348,334 of record OW386547.1, read on the forward strand.
GCTTATTCATTTTTGTTATTGTTTTTGGGGTATTATGCCGTGTTTCGCTACCTCCTTCTTTAGCCAACGTTTCGGACAGCGTTACAGTGTCCATCATCAGGGCAGATGACTCATCTGCCCTGATGATGGACACTGTAACGCTGTCCGAAACGTTGGCTAAAGAAGGAGGTAGCGAAACACGGCATAATACCCCAAAAACAATAACAAAAATACTTTTTGGCCGTGAAAACCTAAAAACATACCCCACGCTTATTCAATTTAAATAAAATTCAAAACCCTCATCTAAGATTATGCAGAATTTTTTGAACTTTAAAATCGCTCTCCTGCAAAATGGTAAAAAGTGAGTTACTGCAGTCTTAATTGGAGCAGTCGATAATATATTACGTAATTAAGTGTAGATAATATTGGTGAACCTCGATTAAATATCACAATTTGAGGTTATACTCATTAAGTTAAAAATAAAAATATATATATTATGTTTTACCTCAATGAATAATGGTTCCCACGGTAAAGAGGTGTACTGTAAATTCTATGTACATAGATGTATTTTATGAACAATTGAATTTATTAAGAACTTTTTTACCATGCTACCAGATTACGAATAAACGAAATTCAGTGTTCGCGCACAAAAAATTTTAAGCATTCTATTATTGCAAATCTAATTTCAATAGTTTTATGAGGAAAACACATATCACTCAAAAACACATAACACATTATATATGCCGATTTTTTTATTTAATAATATTTTTTTCTTTACTTTAATTTTTAATCTTTATTTTTAGTTTAAATTTATCATAATTTTTTATGATTTTATCGTCACCAACATTATATTTTTTTTTATCAAAATTTGATATGTATAAATTCTTGTTTTATAAAACAGGGGCTTCAGCACAGGTGAGCCACCCAGTGAAGCCATCATTACTGGATTAAACTTTGAAATGTAAAATATTGCATCAAAATAACAAAAGTAAAATATAAAAATTTAAGATTTTATTGTCAAGTTAAATGATCTGTCTGATTTAGAAATATTCTCGGTTGACGTCAATTTTCAAATATATTCGTTGTTTTTAAACGTATCCCAAAATTAAACATTGTAATTGAAAGCAGATGAAAGACTAATAAAGATATAAAAACGATAATGTGCTATTGAAAATATAAAAATATTGGTTAAAAAATTGAATAAATTTTGTACGATCCTTTTGTCGCTAACCGAATTTTTTTTCTTGTAAACTGTGAAAATACCTAGAGAAGAGTCAGGCTGAAAAGGTCACAAGGCCTTCCGTTCGAGTTTCTCTCGATCTGAACCGCCACGCAGCAGGTGGGCGATGCACCCGCCGCCAAGACCTGGACTAACCTTACCCCATGAACCCGGGCACCCCTGCTTAGTCACCAAACGTGGCAAACAACTTGGGGTGACCTATGGCAAAGTTTAATCTTGAAAGTGGAAATTAACACCCTTTCCGACATCCGATCGAACTGAAATTCGGTAAATAGACTCGTTGTCGATGACGGTACGTTCTATCTTTTGGTGGTTACGCACACATTTGCATATCTCTGATATTGTGTGACATTATAATAAATCAAAACAATTCTTCAATTTAAAAATATTACAGCAGTTAACACACGACAGAAATCTCGGTACCATTTATTTAGGATTCTGCTTAGATTTTAGTGGTGTTCACTCACTTCAGTTAGTCTCTGGGGAGGAAGGTTTCATTGTGAGTCAAATCATTTTATTGTGTTTTAAAAGACGTTTTTAAGAATTCACAGCAATAAAGAGCCAGTCTCTGGGGTAGAAGGTTCAATCCTCAGTTAAACCAATCTTTTTTCAATGAAATTGGTTACTCGCCGGTCCAAGAGATGACGCAGCAAGGATGAAAATTGAAAATTTTAACTTTGTTTTAGTTGGTGATTTTTTTACGAAACTAAACACGTATAGCACAATGGGCCTATGGCCTAAGTGCTCGCGGGTACTACTTGTAAACCGTCTCCGCCGTCGTATCTTCTCCAAGAATAAATTTTCTAATACAAGTGTATTTATTTAGCCAGGTAAGTATGTTTTCTGTATCTCTTCTAAGAAATCATAATAAATTGTGCAGCGCCATTGAGGTAATTTTTCACAAAAATAGCGCTACACAAGTCATCCAACTATTATTGTTATTTAATACCTGCGCGGCACCGCATGATGTTGTTTTCCTTCCACGCTTCAAAAACCGGTGTCGATGAAGACAAATTCCAAGAAAAATTAAAATCTTTATTTACCTGTTTATGAAGCATAATCCACTGCAAAAACAAAAACACGTTAAATTTTTTTTATAAATCACCTATTAGGCTTTTAGAGAATAACATCAACAAATTCTATAAGTATTTGATGATATTATTATTCTACAACTTCATAGAACATGTTTTTTAAGAAAAATAGCATTTTTTTTTAAATAACAATAATTATTACGTGGAGAATAACCTATTTGAAACGTTCTCCCTTCAAAATGTTTTATTTATAACTGTTATTAAAAATACTAATTTCGGTTATAACTCGGCCTGTACCTCCGGTTCGATGAACTCCAAAACTAAGAATAGAGTGTCATTTTCAAAATTGGAACTGATAACAGGGAAAATTCAGACAGTGACTAAGTGGGAACCATTGTTATTATTAACTTAATTAATTAGTTTTTCAATATTTAAAATATGTGTTTCTTTCGTTTAAATTTTCCACAGTTGTCATTATCTCGTGATTTCCGACGGGTCTACGCTCGTAAAATACTATTATAACTTCATTTTACAAGGCAACATTTTAAAGATAAATATTATGAAACATGTTTGATACAATTGATTTGGTCATAATATACGGAATAAAAAAACATAATTATCAATACATCGTCATTGTCCAAAGATTTACGTGTGCAATAAATTACAAAGCAATTACACAATTATTCAGCTTTGGGCTTAATACAAATGTGAGATAACAAACCATATCAAAAAAGTTAATTTATTCAAAAAGTCTGTTAGTATAATGTATAATGTGTGGTTCGTCACCTTATTTGTACAAGGTTCTAACTGACTTTTTTTTTCAAAGACAATCTTTCATCATTTCCATAACCAAAGTAATTTTTAGATCCACCTGTGTTATATTGGATGACGAAATTTTTCATGTCATTAAAGTAGTCATTTATTTTACAAGGTACTAACATCACTTTGAACCTTTTGCAATTGCCATCTTGTTTGTATCTGATGGTTGATTGTTTTTACGAGGCGCAATGCAGTTCGTCACTTTAGTTGGATAACGTTCTAACTGTGCCCTACCATATAATGAGGTATTTTTCAAGACGAATTCTCATGATTTAAATAACAATTTCTGCTTTTGAGGCTCAATATTGTGTTTTTAATTGATGGAGAAAACTTTAGGTATGTTTTTAGGTTTTCACGGCCAAAAAGTATTTTTGTTATTGTTTTTGGGGTGTTATGCCGTGTTTCGCTACCTCCTTCTTTAGCCAACGTTTCGGACAGCGTTACAGTGTCCATCATCAGGGCAGATGACGGTCATCTGCCCTGATGATGGACACTGTAACGCTGTCCAAAACGTTGGCTAAAGAAGGAGGTAGCGAAACACGGCATAACACCCCAAAAACAATAACAAAAAAGAGAAAACTTTATTTTAAAAGAACGCATTTCTATCTTGGAATGGCATTAGGGGAATGTAGACAGAATATTATTCAATGAATTATTGTGCAATAGCTGGTTGCATATAGTTCTATCTGCACTTTTGGGAATTTTTAAAAATGGTAAGCATACGTACTATATAAAAAATTGCTTCAAAATGTTATGTTAAACAAAAACACTTAAACAAGTTCAACCTCAAAATCAGAAATCGGTAAATTGATTATGAGAAATCGTGTTTGCAAACTTTGACACTTGATTTCTTAGAACGTTGGAGGTTATCCACGACTTACCCGCCCTGGTATAAGTAACATTTGGTTACTACTTCAAGGCACACGCAAGATTCTTTTTTTTTTTGTTAAAAAAAGCTACATTTATTTATTTTGAACAAATCTAGACGTCCAGTGTCCCTGTATACGTTGTAAGAAAGCAGTATGCTAGTGCTTAACCGGAAAAAAAACATAATACCACAAATTAGGTTAGTAATACAAGCAAAAATTATGGTTAAAGCAAAATAAAACTCACTCAAGAAGCTCATGAGGCAGCATTGCACCGTGTGAAAAACCTTGTAAGCACCTGTATGAATAGATGGAGAACATAGATAAACACTTAAGTCTCAAATCATTTGGCAAGCACCAATAAAAAATGTAAATTGCGTGCATAAACCAAATAGCCTGATGTAAACCACACCCAACATACGTGTCCCTTACCACCCAGTGAAGCCTCAAAGAAAGTTAATTGAATAATAGAGGTAAAATACAAGACTTAAAGAAAAAAAATCAGCGTTGTAGTCGGAGGAGGGACAAAGGAAAGTTAAGGCCGTTTAAGGCGGTGCATCCCGGCTCAAAAAGAAGAATATGGAGAGATGTGTAATTACGAATGTTGGACAGAGCGCGCTAATATTTTAAATTATTAAATTCAAGCGAAAATCGTGGAAATGCTTAATAAAACATGGCTTGTTTAAAATAGAGAAAAATCTCGTGTAACGTATCTTAAGTATCATTTAAAGAAACATTGTGATTTTCTTCACAAATATAACTTGTAAAATAATAGAAAGAGACTTGTTTTTAATCATTTTCGGAGCATACTTTGCGATTTTTTTCTATCGAGGGATCATATAATTTGCGTTCCGGCGTGGAACGTATCTAGATATTGTCTTCAAAAATAACATTTTTTTTCTAGGGCTAAAAAACTTCAAATTTTTAAGGGTGAAATTCGGATAGCGGCGGCTTTAGCAAGTTTCAAGCCTTCACATATTATTGGGGGTGGCGCAAATAAATTTGAGATAGATCTACAAGAAAAACATAAACAACTTAACATGAAGGAGGGATTAGGTCCAGCACGCCTCCATACGGGGATATATAAAAAAATTAATTAAAATTTTGAGTTCAGTTCATCCAATAAACAATGAAAAGCAGTTGAAAATAAACAAAATAGAATGAATATGACATACATCGTAAATGATATAAAGATCTCAGATCAAGGTAAAATGAAGGTAGAACCCTGTCCAACCAAAGTGACGAGTTGTTATTGTACGGTGGATTATCGGTAGCATTGTATTCGCAGCCGGCATTTGTCATTCATGCTTATTATTTAAACCGGTTCATCACCAACAGCAAAGAAGATTAAACATTTTTATATTCTAACTCAGTTCAAATTGGATGATTGTTGAAGAGGGAGCAATTTTTCAATTCACTGAATCCTCGTGCCGCAAATGTAACTTACAAAGTGTTCCTTTACAAAACTAAAAGACTAGTAGTCTAAAAATTACAGCATTGAAAATATATTTAATGTGGTTAAAAATGAGTGCAAATAATTCATGTGTTTCTAAGTGAGTGTATAGTCTTACCGTAATTATTTGCAATTAGATTTAGGAACTTTACCATGCGATAAATTTATCATTGCGAACAATTTTAAACTAATAAAATAAGTGCGATAATATTCAATAAAAGGTGGTATAATTACGTAAATGTTGTTTTGTGATAAGTGCAAAGGAAATCAGCAATAAAATAATTCAACATTATTGTTTTATTATTTTTATTGCGATACAGTTCTGCGAATGATTGATCAGTTTATAAGGTTTTTAAATTTAGTTTTAATGTCGGAAATTTGCGATAGCATTATACTGTGTATATTTACCGGTAAAAAACAACCCATAGAATCAAAGTTGGAATGATGTTGGGTTTTAGTGTTTTCAGTTGGGTTGTATTGTGAAAATGATTCTACGTAATTTAGATTGTCGTTCCCAATAAATTTAACAATGGGGTATTTTTGGAAGTGACGTAATATAATATCCCACCATTAGTTTAAAATTCTAATATTCAATGATATTCATGGAAGAGTGAAAACTGTCAAGGATAAAATAAATTATAGAAAAAAATACACTTAACAAATTTGACTAAGGTGGGAGCCTAAAAAATTTTTATAAAAATTAAATAAAATATAAACATGCAATAAATTAATCTAGAAAGATTTTGTTTAACATTAGCTTCACATGGGAAGACCTGAGAAAAAAAATCCTACAGGGCCTGTGTCATGTTTGAGGTCGCAGTATGGAGGGTCCTTTAGGAAAAAGAATCTGGGGGTCAAAGTGTCCAGGCGTGAAGAATGGATGAATTCGAGAGGTTATTCCGAGAGAGTCGTGCTAGAAAGGTGAAAAGATCTCTTTCAACCAGTCTCTCCATTTTCTGCCGGCCACGCCGTTGGTGGACAGACCGCCAAGACCCGGTCAAACTTCACCCCATTTTCCCGGGCACCTCTGTTCAGCCACCAAACGTGGCGAACCACTAGGGGTGACCTATGGCAGAATTGTTGGTTATCCAATAAATGATTACCGGAGCGGCGGTACCCATACCTGCTTTACAAATAATGCCTAAGTATAAAGTTCATAAATAGAGATTTTTTTTATGTGATGTCTTGTGACCATCTGAAAACTTATTTATTTTTATTTTTATTTTATTTATTTCTATACATTACAGTATTTACCTTTATAATTTTATTATGTTGGGTGTAAGGTAGGTTTGTGAAGGTGAAACTGTGGATAGGTATTGTTGTATGTTTCGTGAACACCTCACTAGGAGAACCTGTGCTGAGGTGTTTACGTGTTTATTTATGTTTATGTGTGACAAGTATTTATGTGTTGTAATATAAAGTTTTATATGTATTTTTTTTCAAATTTTAACAGTTATTGTACATTGGTTATATAGAAGAGAAAAAAAAAGTATTTAAATATATTAGAGGAATATAAAAAAAAATTATATATATATAAACATACACATACATACATACACATCCATATAAATACATGTACCTGCACACATGCATATGAATATATATATACATACGTATACATCCGCATACACATTCACATACACATATATATATGTACACACATATATAAATTGTAAGTGTATGTATAGTTATTGGATACTTGAAAAACTACTTAATTTTTAGGTTTATTTAATTTTATACTTTTTATAGTTTTGTTATGTTTGGTTGGGAATAATAATGTTTTGTATAAAGTTAATATCTTGATTTTTAATCCAGTCAGTGATATGTTTTTTATGAATGTTTGTAGATGTATTTGCAGATAGTATTTGTTTCAAAGTAATGGGCATGCAATTAAAAAGTTTGGTTGCATAATACTGAAAGTGTCTTTGTCCATGTGTGGTGTGGGTTATCGGTACGTTCAGTGTTTTATTTGTTGAGGACCTGGTTTTTGTTATGGTTTTTGGTTGAATTGGAATGTGTTGTTTGTTTTGGACAAGGTATATTATAGCAGATTTGGCATAAAGTTGTCTTATTGACATGACTTCTAATGCTTTGTAGATTTCGCTAGAATCTGTGTGAAATGGTACTTGCAGGATGAGTTTAATTATTGCTTTTTGTATTTTTTGAATTGGGTCAATTGCTATGTTTGTAGCACTTCCCCAAGCTAGTATTCCATATGTGGCAATGGATTGACAAAGGATTGGCAATGGATTGACTAACTTCACAAATCGATTATTTAATTATTTATTAGTGATAACTTTTGAATCACTAAATAGTATTTCAAGTATCAATAAAATATAAAATTATAAACAATATTTTTTTTAAAAAGGATCTTCCTTGCGCATTTTCATCAAACTTTCCAAAAAAATATTTATTTTTTTCATACTGACAATTCGTGGTAAAATTTGATTGTAATTATATGATAAAAAAACGAGTGTGCTTTAGACCACACGACTGAAGTAAAACTTCTTTATGCTTCGTTCGCCTCGCCCGATCATACTTTTAACTACTAACGCTCTCGTCATGCATTCATCAGCTTACTCCCCAAGTCAAGCGTGCGTTAAGAAGTTTTACTTAAAAAACACGTTTAAAACTTAACTCCACTTAATTTATTTTTGACCGTAACCGGTTTCAGACATATTAACAGTAGACGTTACTTAAGTAAGATATTTTCTTACCCTTAAGTAATAATAGTGAGGCAATACCTTACTTAGCTAAGGTATTCCCTCACTTTATTATTACTTCCCTTAATTGAGTACGGTATTCCCCAAACAACATTAAATTAATCTATAAACCCGAGATAATTATGACTACAGCTAATAGCAAAACACCTAAAAATCTTATCGTCGAAAACGACATGGCAACAAAAATGGTAAAATCTTATAATTTGAAAAAAAATCTTTGTTGACACCCCCCTCCGAATGTTATGTAGTTTATGTAGGGGTAAGTTTCATACGTGCTTTATAATATTATAAAAAAATATTCTTAAACCGCAGCATACTCCATTTTTACCGATTTACTACGTGTGAACGTGAACGTACCTTTAACACTTTATATTTTAAAACTCTTAAAAATAATTATTTTATTCTTGAAGATAATATCTATACATTACAAATAAAATAAATAATTATCGACAATAACATCAAATGGAAAAATCAAATAATCTCCACAGTAGACAGAATGAGGAAATTAATATATATGTTTTTTAGACTTAGAAATACTATCTCATTAAAAATATTAAAAGAAATTTACTTTGCACTTGCCCACTCTGTACAACAATATGGAATCATAGCTTGGGGGGGTGCACACAAATCATCCCTTCTCCAACTCGAAACAATTCAAAAAATTCTTATAAAAATTATCCTAAAAAAACCATATTCCAAGAATTCCCTGTTCCCCCACTTACAAAACTTTACGAAAAAATAGCACTACTTCAGCTACACAAAGATATCTTTAATAAAAATATTACCCCACTGCAAAATATTGGCATAAGGAATACTTCTATTGGTGGACTAACTGTACCTCCCGTACGAACCACAACGGCACAGAATCACTATGTATATAAAGGAATAAAATTATTTAATCAATTACCCGCTGATATACGAACAGAAAAAAATTGCAACAAATTAAAAAAAAAAAAAAAAATATTTTGGTAGTACCACCATATTTTAATTTTCTCCTAGATATATTTTTGACTGTTTGTTATTCCTAATGTTTTATGTACACCTCTATACATTTCTTGTTTAATTACTCCTATGAACTTTTAAAATATATTAAGTCTAAATCTCTTCACAAGTTAAACTCTTTAGTTTGTGATAAGGATCTTTTTCTTTTTTTTTAAATAATTTTTCAGTTATTAACAAGTTGTCCTCTCCTAAACTCAAGCATCTGCTTTCTTAGGAGAGTGTATAAAATATGTAAGCTATATTATGCTATATTATGAAAATGTAAATGAAACCAATATTAATGAATAAAAAAAAATAAAAAAAATTAACCACGCCGAAACGCAAATTATATGAAATTCGCAAAGTTTGCTCCGAAAATTATTATAAACACGTTTGTTTCAGTTATTTCACAGTGTTTCTGCACACTTTAATTTATACAAATTTCATTGCGCCATAACTTAACATTATATGTAGCCTATATTACTTGCTGATAATGTAGCTTTCTGTTGATGAAAGAATTTTTGAAATCGGTTTAGTGGAAAGCGTTACAAACAAACACGCTAAATTATCGAAGAAAGCAAACACTTTGTGGCTTGACATTTTACAGAATGAAACAAGTTCTTTGTTTAAAACCACTTTATTTAAATTTATATTCGTCGACCGGTTTCGGTCGAACTCGACCTTCTTCAGGACAATAAACATATAAACTGTTTATATGTTTATATGTTTATTGTCCTGAAGAAGGTCGAGTTCGACCGAAACCGGTCGACGAATATAAATTTAAATAAAGTGGTTTTAAACAAAGAACTTGTTTCATTCTGTAAACACGCTAAAGTATAGATTTTCAAAATTTTCGCTAAAATATTATCGATTTTAACATTAGCGTGCTCTCTCTAACATTCGTATTTTCATATTTCTCCATCTATTTCTTTAAGAGCTGGTAAACCGCGCCATAAGGTTTCTCCGTTACTATATATTTCTAATAAATTCTAACTAATTTTCTTTTTATATTATTATTTATGGTGAAGTGAAGTGACTCAATGTATTTTTACAGACATGCTGATCGTAGAGGTTCGATCCAATCAACGTTGGCTGTGTTATTTTTCGGCATCTTTCAAGGAGTTCACTCAAGTGATGGGTCACTTAGTCATGTCAACGCTATTTGAAAGTCACATCGATCTAAAGTAAAGAAAGGAAGACGAAAGGGTAAAAGGGTTGGAAGGTACTTGAACATGATACACGTCTTGCGTGAAATAGCTGTGCTCCAAAGATTACGAATTTATTGATGTCGTATCTAAGAAAGATGTTTATACAAAATGTTTGAAGCTAAATCTAAAAGCCATACATTTTTATTATTATTTAGGTTTATGAATTTTTTTTTGGATTCTGGAAAGACTATGTAGTTGTATGATACATAACGATCGTTCAGTTGATTAGTCAGACACCTCCGAAAATTGAGTTTATTATTCAATGTGTTAAGAGAGGTACTTGACATGCTTTAACCAGTGATTCCTGACATTATTTGAAGTAAATAATGTAAATAAAATTTTGGTCTCCGGTGACATTTTTGACGATTTTTTTTTTCTACAAAAATATATAAAAATGCTAGATGTTGGATAGTTGGAGGCGGGGTTAGGGGTTGGTCCTACAAGACGACATGGGGAAGAAATTTATTTTTGTTTGATTTTGAAGAAAAAAAAAATAATATAAAATTGTCATCCAAAAAGTCACCGGAGGCCAAAATTTTGCGTACATTTTTTATTCCAAATATTGTCAGGAATCACTGGTTAAAATAAGTCAAGTACGTTCCTTAACACCCTGTAGGTAAATGTCTACTCTTTATCTGATAAAATGATCAGATTGGTCACACCCCCAAATCAATTATAATGCAGAAAAACTTATTGTGAAATATACAAAAAATGCTGTGTTCTGGGTTGCTAATAGAATATTTCAAAATGTCATACTAATATAGCCGACCATTATGCTTCCCGGTGTCATTTTATAGCATATTTAAGATGAAAAAATACAGACAAGAGTAAATAATATGAGATTAATGGAAGCATTCAAATACTATTTTCCTCATTATCTCAAAACTTAGTATTTACAGAAGTCTGACTAATCAACTGGAAGATTGATATATAGGCCTCTTTTAAACGATCTGATTTTTTTATTACTATTTCCTGCAGAAATCACGCTAAAATAAATTGCCGACATTACTTTCTCTAAATAAAAAACGAGAATCCAAAAAAATATATACAAATCTAAAAATAGATTAGTCTAATGTACTTCAATATGACATAAAATTTAAAAATCGTACCAGCATTTTTTTAAAGTACCTTTTGTTAAAAAAAAGCACGAATGCAGTTCACACACGGTAGAAGCAAAACTTTACCAAAACAATCTCAAGCCTTGAAAAGTGAGGTCATAATCAAGCAGCCAATGAGCGCAGACCTAGAACCTAGCGTCATTTCTTGTTTTATATCTCAATCAATGCCTTTAAAAGTGACATCATAATCAAATCGGCTAATGAGCGCAGTGTGGTGGTTCGCATGGGCTAATGCGTAATTTCGTTTCATCCAAATTCCGAATCACTAACGCCGCTAAAGAAGTTTCACTTCAAAAAATCTGTAGAATAAATCATTCGTACCTACAAATCGTTAACTTTTTCACAAAGAAAAAAAAAAAGAAAGAAATGTATTTTAATATGGTGGAGATGTATTTTAATGTTAATCTGAAGATGCCCGTTATGGAGTTAAACCGTTCCTGTCAATAAAAAGCTGAGAGACAGTTTTAATATGATTAGAATATATAACGACCGTCAGTCGAATTTAAACGATGGATTAATTGAGGAAACTTTAAAAGGAAAATAACCATGAATACTCTCAGTCATTTGACTCAAAAAGGCGAAACAGCTATCTCGCAGTAAAATAATTATGTAGCAGATATTTTTTATAAATTGAATACTAATATTATGAATAAATAAAAGAAATAAAAAAATAAATTATAATAAAAGTTATAATAAAAGTTATAATTCATACAAAAGTAATATGTACTTATTATAAATTTTTTTTCACAGCTGATGCGCTTTACACGTTCGTAAAAATAAAGTGGTTGAGTTGGCATCGCGTTTGGGTCCCATCGGGCGTCCCATGTTTGATTCCTCGGCTGTATAAGTTCTCCATCACGACAAAAGCAACACTTTCCGCTTATTGTGGTGATAGGAGGAGATTTTCAAATATTGCCAGGTTATTTTGATCCGCGAATATTTGTCTTTCCTATAAAAAAAACATCCCAATGTCGTAGAGAGAAATTGAACCATGGGAAACAAAGAGGAAAAAGTTTTATATATTAAACTATATTATTATACTTTTACTATATTATTTATTATACTATATTATAAACATATCGGCTAGTGGCTGAGTAAGTATCGCGTCTGTTTCCTATCCAGGCGTAGTGAGTTCAATTCCTTGTTTAAGTATGAGATTTTCAAATATGGTGAGGTTATTCGTATCCCGTGAATGTTTGTCTTAAAAAAACACATGAACAAGCGGGAACAACAAGCTAACGTAGAAATTCCTTTACCAGGATCGTGCGCTTTTCAAAAAATCCTTTGATATGAAAATGTGGGGTAGAAAAATGAAATGTAAATAAAGTAGGTACTTTGCCGTAGTAATATTACGTTTGCTACTTTTAAAAATGTGACTTCATGGTAAACTCACTCTGCGAACCGAAATGGATATCTTTAGTATATGGCCGACATTTGCAGCAAGCAATTCTGTAGTTGCACTGTATTTATTTAAAGAATTTGCATGTTTGTCGCAAAACAAGAACGGCGCCTGGTGGTTTTGAGAAAGGGTTCACCTAAACGAATTCCCTTCTTTTAAAAGACATATTAATTTAGAGTGGTTTTATAATCAATGAAGTTTTGAATTAATTACCTACTTTTTTCAGGAAACAAAAATCATCTTAAATTGAAATCATGATGACAATCACCTTGGTAAGCTATGTACTGATTGAACAATTAATTTTCATATGCATACTTACGTGAAATTTTTGAAATTCGGACTAATGTGCGCAGATTCATTGTTAGAATTATCAGACACGGGTAAGTTAGTGTTGTTTAAATTATTAAATAAAAAAAAAATTATATTTTCCCCGTAACTTTACGGTTATTATTATATTTTACAAAACAGTAATTTTTATTATGTTTTCGAAATGAGTCAAATAATTCGATTCTGTAGAAACAAAACTTTTATGTTCTCATCTTGGCAAGTCAATTTATAATCCATAATTTTCGCAGTGATCAAAAATAGTGCAAAATACATAACATTTTTTCATAGTGAGATTAACCAATAAATGGTTGCATGTTTTTGCTCCTTATATCTGCAAAGTTTTTTAAGCCTCACAACATTAAAATGGAATTTTATTTTATTGTTTTCAAGTTTAATTTGCAGAATTGTAATTAATTATTTTTTCTTTTTATGTATTTAATAAGAGTATTAATCAATTTATATATATATTTATTTGTATACAAGTTCTGCAGTATAATACAATGATCATTTGATAATGCCTTTAGAGGGCGAAACATCACTTGTAATAATAATTGCACAGTAGAGCTGTTCTTAAAAAAACTGTTTATTTAATTGAATAATTAAATTATTGAACATATAAAAGAAAAAATAGAAATGGATATTTATTATCTTCACTGGCTCCAATGAGATAATTCGTGTATCGTGACGTCATTACAAACATCTATCTCTCTTTTAGCCTAGATCAAATAGATGTTGGCACCAGCATAGGTAGATTGTTGTTTATCAGTCAACAATAATAATGGGTCATGTCGGCATTGATTTATGCAACCTTGTCATTACACATCACATAGATACTGCCTTCAATTAGTTCTATTCTAATCACGAGGCCTCATTGATACCGTTCGCATTTTAAAGAGTTTATGAGGTGTTGAACTTTTTAACTCTGTTCAAATCAATTTCTCTTTAATTTATTTTATTAAAAACAGCAGAACCATGAAAAATCGGAAGATATTTTTTATAAATATGTAGAATTTGTGAAAAGTATTTAAAAAATGTATTTTCAGGATTATTGCCTTTCAAAACCAAACATTGTCAATTTTAGAGACGATCAGACCTTATCTTTCGAATATCGTTAGTGTAGCGTTTTTTGTGCGGTTTTGAGCATGTCGAAGGATGAATGATGCGTGTTTAATGTGTGTGAAAGACCACTGCACAAGTAGATAATACGGACAAGGAAAGGAAAAAAGGACTTACTGCGCTTTTATCCTCGCTGGATTTATTGCGTACTTATATGACTATATTAGTCGCGGTATGTGGGATTTGGTTTGCGATATGCGGAATGCGGTATGATGTATGCGGTGTTTAAGCGGCGAGGGTCGATTAAGGCGACGCTTCCTGGCACAAAAAGAAGAAGAGGGAGAGATATGTAATTACGAATGTTGGAAAGAGCGCGCCAATATTTTCAATGACAAAATTGATGAGAAAATTGGGAAAATGCTTAATAAAACATGATTCGTTTAAAATAGAGCAATAATCTCGTGGAAAGTATCTTAAATATCATTGAAAGAAACATTGTGAATTTTTTCACAAATATAACTTGTAAAATAATAAAAATAGACTTGTTTTAAATAATTTTCCGAGCAAACTTTGCGATTTTTGTCTATCGAGGGAATCTCATATAATTTGCGTTTCGGCGTAGAACGTATCTAGGTATTATCTTAAAAGAGAACATATATTTTTATAAGAGCTTAAAAACTTCAAATGTTTAAGGGAGATATGTAAGAAATCGGTCGAAATTCGGATAGCGGCGGCTTAATGACTGTTGTGGGTAAAGCAAAAATGGCAGGTATATAGGGATGGATAGGAAGGAACATGTGACAATACTAACTACAAGCACAGGGTCTATTATGTATGTAGAAGTATGTAGGTATGTGTAGCTGTGTATTGTATAAATGCCCAACCAGTTAGTAATCTTAAAAAATTACGACATTGTCAAAAAATTTACAAAAGAAATTCACATTTTAACTATGGATTTTTTAGTTATCGTTTTTTATTGTTGGGTTATTATGCCGTGTTGCGCTGTCTTCTTTAGCTAGCGTTTCGGACTCTGTAACGCTGAGTGAAACATAGGCAAAAGAAGGACGTTATGCAACACGGCACAATACCCTAACAAGAAAACACGATTATGCTTTTGACCGTGAAAATCTAAGATCTTAATATCTATTATTTATTAATTAAAATGAAATTATTTTCGTACCTACATTATTGCTTGTCTCTATGAGAGATGACACATTTCCATGCCTTATTTTTCTTGTTTCTGTTACCCTGGATCACATTTGTCTCTTTATACAGTACAGAGAGGTATTATACAGAAAAATCGCTTCAAAATGATGTTAAATTTTGAAAATATGTGCAGGTTTTTAATATTTTTATGTAGATAAGCACATTTTCGACATAACCTTGTCGTAGAACGGTCGCTTAATGATCATAGACACACCTTCGTGATAACATTAAAATTTATGATGAGTCGTTAAATGTGATGCTCGATTTTAAGTATTAAAGGTAAGCACCAACGATCGTAATATCTCCCATATAAGAACAGCGGGATAACTCGATAGTTTGAGCACTGCATTTACGAAGATAGATAAATAGATAGATCAAAATCTCTTTCGTTAACTATCGTAACTTCAAAAAAATTCATTTTTAGTTTTTCATTACTTATTAAGTTTGGATAAGAAATACACATTTTATATGGGAGTTGATCTCTCAGGCTAATTTGTTCGGTTTTCGCAACAACTTGTATAGGTCTCTTAGAAATCGTGGTGTCTCTCTTACTATCGTGGTTAGAATCATGATTCAAACGGCTTGGAAATAATAAACAACACGCTTTAGATTAATATAAAAAAAAATACAGCAAAGTAAGTAAATTTTACACATTTATGGAATCAAAGTTTACGACTGCAATTTGAAAAAAAAATGAAACCTGGGAAATTTATTTTTAATTATTTTTACATGAAACGACAAAAAAGTGAGTTGAGGATAACGTTTATAATACATTTGCCTAATAAAATGCATATGTTTTATTGTTTTTTCGATATCAGTAATTTAAAAAAAAGTTTTTTATGTTTAAAAAAATTTTTAATTTTAAAAATTATGTGTTCATTTTTCATCACCATTCAAAAGCAGTAAACAGTTTGAATACATGAACAAATTTTTTCACAATGTCATTTAACGTTAACTCCAGAATTCAATGTTATTTTTCAGCGTTCAGTGGGTTGGTGTGCGCAAAAGATAATATTCGTATAAAATGTAAGTGAGAATATTTTCTTTTGTACCATAAAAAAATAAAGAACATTTTTGTATTTAAATATTTTACAACATTTTTTAGTAAGAATCATAATTTTATTTTTTCTAAATTTTATTTTTAACAAAGAAAAAGACAATGTCAGGAAAAAAAATATTACGGAAAAAAGAAAAGTCCCAAAGGTCGTCAAAGTAACTATATCGGACGGGTGTCCTCTATATTGACTGTAATAAGGATGCTGGGTTCTAGTCGGCGAGCTGCTGCGCTCAGGGCCTTATCCGGTTGATATCCAAGGAGAGAATTCGGTAATCCAAGGAATGTGCGAGGTCGGAAGTCAAAGGCGATTTATGGAATGGTAGAGGCGGGAAGGAGCGGTCCAATGAGAAGAAGTAGCCAGAGTATTTGTTGCGGTGAGTAAAGTTCCGATGCGACTTGTGTGGGAGTCCGAGAGTGGCTTGTGACTGCGAGAGTGTGACGTGTGACTGCGAGATTGTGACTGACCGCGAGATTGTGACTGACCGCGAGAACAGAATTTGGCGCTATTATATACGCCGCCGCATGGCCGTGCACGATATTGGCTCGCACTCGACAGAAGTACACCTTGTTTAGTTGTGTATTTCTTTGCAGCTTTGTGTGTTCTCGGGTGAGAACTAAATTATAAAAATGATTTATTTACGCAACATTACTTGCTGGCCGCTCCTTCTCATGTAAAACACTTATTCCTTGCATTTTTATTAAACAGTAAAAATTACACAATATTAACCAGTGGGTGTTTTGCCCGACATCAGTATGAAAAAGCTTTTTATCTTTTAGATAAAAACATTTGCATACTTAATTTTAACATAACAATTTGTACGCGAGTCCAATATTTTAATCTACATATTTTTATTTGAAGTAACTATTGCAGGACTCGCGTAAATTTAACATTCATTACACACATAACTGTTCATTTTAATATGAACCTTGAGAACGAGCGCGCTGATTGGCTGGTAGTTGGCGGACAGCTGAAATGGCGAAGGGAGGGGATGCGACGTAAATACAGCTGTTTTTTCTTCCTCGGCGGTCAGAAAGCTGTTTCGCATCGTTCGGGCTGCATACACGTTCGATACATCCTCCCTCCAGTGCAGTGTCGGCTGCGCTTAGCTTTATAGAACGTGGCAGGATTATTTTGTCCGGCGATGTCCTATGCGGTCCATTATTTCTGGGTGGCGGGGGGAGCCTCTTCTGGTTTGGGATCCGTGATCGGTGTTGCCATGTGTATGGCAATTTTGATGGCAGGACCCACATATACTGCGATTTTGATCGGGACCGGTGTTTACGCAGCACCGTACATTTCGGGAACGGGAGCTGCGAGACCGCACACTTCGAGGCTACGGTCATTGTGATTTCGGCGTGGCCCATTTGTGAGCCGGGCTTGGTCCTGAAGCGCGTTCTCGCGCTGCTTGCGAGCACTCCCCCCATCGGGACTGGTAAAGATGAGCCCCTGCCTGGGGGCGGCAGGACCGTGCTGTAGAGCAGGTGGTTATTGCGGTGTCTCTTGAGGAAACAACGAGACCTTCGGGATCCGCGCCTTATCCGGCGGGGTCGGTCATGTGGGCGGCGAGCTCTGTGACTGCCGCCGTTTTTGTGGAATGTGACCGGCAACGGAAGATTCATTCCCGCGTCGGTAGATGTCGTTGTCGGCGTGCGCTTTCCATTGTCCGAGGAGGTGCAAACCGACGTGGCAAGCTGCTTGCTCGCAGTTCTAGATGATACTATTATGCGCTTTCCATTATTCACCCAATCTTGAGTGTTACGCGCCGTGTCATCCTTCGTAAGGTGATGCGGGAATGTCGCGTGTGTGTTATTTGCCGTTATTGTCAGGCCGAACTGCATTTGCGGTAAGCTCGGCTGGTTTTCCGGGTTGTAATAGGCTGCGGGGATTTGTGAGGCCCCTTGAGCTGAGATTTGTAGGTTCGGCTGTTGTCCGGATGATGCGCCTGAACCCTTCGTGTTGATGATGGCAGAGTGTTGGAGCTGCAGAGGGGGTGTTTGGCCTCGCACCGTGATGTTGGATGCTGTAGACCGGTACTCTGCGCCGTGTGTGGCACCTTGTAAGGTGCCTAGTTCACTGCCTTGGTTTTTTGGTCCATTATTTTCCCAGTCTTGAGTGTGACGCGCCGTGTCATCCTCCGTAAGGTGACGCGGGAATGTCGCGTGTGTATTGATGATGGCAGGGTGTTGGAGCTGCAGAGGGGATGTTTGGCCTCGCACCGTGATGTTGGATGCTGTAGACCAGTACTCTGCGCTGTGTGTGGCGCCTTGTCCACTGCCTTGGTTTTCTGGTCCATTATTTTCCCAGTCTTGAGTGTGACGCGCCGTGTCATCCTCCGTAAGGTGACGCGGGAATGTCGCGTGTGTATTGATGATGGCAGGGTGTTGGAGCTGCAGAGGGGATGTTTGGCCTCGCACCGTGATGTTGGATGCTGTAGACCGGTACTCTGCGCCGTGTGTGGCACCTTGTAAGGTGCCTAGTCCACTGCCTTGGTTTTCTGGTCCATTATTTTCCCAGTCTTGAGTGTGACGCGCCGTGTCATCCTCCGTAAGGTGACGCGGGAATGTCGCGTTTGTGTTGATGATGGCAGAATGTTGGAGCTGCAGAGGGGATGTTTGGCCTCGCACCGTGATGTGGGATGCTGAAGACCGGTACTCTGCGCTGTGTTTGGCGCCTTGTAAGGCACCTTGTCCACTGCCTTGTTGTGCGGCGCCTTGCATGGAGTCTTGTGTAGCACTCCACGCAGCACCTTGTTGTGTAGTCGCCTTCTCAGTGGGTGTGTCAGGTTCCACTGCAGGCGCTTGTTTGGTCACACGAGCGATGAGGGCATCCTCTAATTGTTGGTTGAGGTCCCTATACGCTCTCAATTCTCGTTGCAGTTGTTTTATTAAATCTGCATTTGAATCCTCCCTGTCTGATGGTGAGTCGTGGCTGGGCGTCTGTACCGAGTGGTCGCGGGGTTGAGCGGCCTCCACCGCGGCGGCCGCATTGGCAAGCCGCTGGATCGCAGAGGGGCGTGCGGGGGGCGAGGTACTGCCAGTGTTTTGTGACTCGTCTTGTCGCGTTTCTTGTAATGTACTCTTCCCGAAGTGTAGATATGATGTCATCTTTGTCAGCAGGAGACTAGAAAATCCGGCTCGAAGGACCACAATATATCGGACGGGTGTCCTCTATATTGACTGTAATAAGGATGCTGGGTTCTAGTCGGCGAGCTGCTGCGCTCAGGGCCTTATCCGGTTGATATCCAAGGAGAGAATTCGGTAATCCAAGGAATGTGCGAGGTCGGAAGTCAAAGGCGATTTATGGAATGGTAGAGGCGGGAAGGAGCGGTCCAATGAGAAGAAGTAGCCAGAGTATTTGTTGCGGTGAGTAAAGTTCCGATGCGACTTGTGTGGGAGTCCGAGAGTGGCTTGTGACTGCGAGAGTGTGACGTGTGACTGCGAGATTGTGACTGACCGCGAGATTGTGACTGACCGCGAGAACAGAATTTGGCGCTATTATATACGCCGCCGCATGGCCGTGCACGATATTGGCTCGCACTCGACAGAAGTACACCTTGTTTCGTTGTGTATTTCTTTGCAGCTTTGTGTGTTCTCGGGTGAGAACTAAATTATAAAAATGATTTATTTACGCAACATTACTTGCTGGCCGCTCCTTCTCATGTAAAACACTTATTCCTTGCATTTTTATTAAACAGTAAAAATTACACAATATTAACCAGTGGGTGTTTTGCCCGACATCAGTATGAAAAAGCTTTTTATCTTTTAGATAAAAACATTTGCATACTTAATTTTAACATAACAATTTGTACGCGAGTCCAATATTTTAATCTACATATTTTTATTTGAAGTAACTATTGCAGGACTCGCGTAAATTTAACATTCATTACACACATAACTGTTCATTTTAATATGAACCTTGAGAACGAGCGCGCTGATTGGCTGGTAGTTGGCGGACAGCTGAAATGGCGAAGGGAGGGGATGCGACGTAAATACAGCTGTTTTTTCTTCCTCGGCGGTCAGAAAGCTGTTTCGCATCGTTCGGGCTGCATACACGTTCGATACAGTAACTTAATTTTTAAATAAATAACAGAAAAATCGGTTTCCTTTGGAAGCGACTTCCAATCATAATTACAAAAACGTATCGAACAGTTTTTGTGAAAGAATTTTGACGTTATTAGAACCGCGAGAGTTGAAATTATCTACCGACTTATATACAAATAAAAAAACTAATCGTTTTTTTAAATTTTGATAAATTGTCATATGTAACTATTACGATATTCTATGGTGTGATACATATCGTATGTGATACTCCCGAAGTATACATCTCATCAGACAATTTTACTTTCGACACTTTACTTGTCGCACGATGCCAATTTGGAAGAAAAATGTGTCTTTCTTGAAAAATTATCCTGTAATTTGATGTCACATCGCCGTTTTTGCTCTATGACGAAAAATCACTAAACATTATGTGAGTTATGGCTATAAATACATACGTAAGCCGAAACAGCTGTCACAAAAATTAAAACTAAAATACTTGCAGAACTTAATAATAACCTTATAAAGTTTAGATTAAATTTTAAAAAATATATAAAAAGTAACTGTTATGTTTTTTTTTCTGTCTATGAATTTTCTAAAAAGATGTTCGACGAGATAAAAACGTATTTTTCTTAATCTCTCAATAGATTGCCTTTATTAATGCTTCGAGGAAACGTGGATACGATACGATTGAGGTTTTCAATTTGCTCAGCTGAATAAACTGAAAAGGTATAGGTAAAGATAAAATTTCTTGTAAATGTGAAGTAGATTGAAGATACGTGGAAAAACATGCAATAAATTCCCAAAGAACGTAAATATTTCGTTTTAAAGTAGCTACCAGATTGCTCCGTTCAAGCAAAAAAGTAATTTATTGGATTTCTCATCACGAAAAAAGATAATCTAAAGTAAATACTATATTTCATAATGGACAATTTACGGTGTTGCTTTTTGGATGTAAGTAAATCTATTTTCGATGTCGTCATTATCCCACGTTAGACAATAATCAATCCATACAAACAAAGTAAAAAAATAACATTTGAGAGTTCAAAACAGTTTGCGTTCAAGGTTTACCTATAAATTTGCGGCTTTTTTTTTTACATGAGCTCCACACAGGAGGCCCTGAGGAACATAATTTTCCTCAGGGCCTTTGTCATCTTTGGGGATACTGTGTGGAGGTTTTTTTAAGGAAAGGAAGGAGAGGAGAGTTCTGTTGCTTGCTTCTAAAAGGGTCAATGTCAGTTTTCGATGTGTATTTTTTGCGATTTCGTCTCAAAATTGGACTAAGCAAATTTGAATTTCGAGAAGGGATTTTTTAGATTTTCGGGAGCCAATATTACACCAGAAAACCGCCCATAAATGAAAATCTTCCAAAAGGAGCAAATTCTACATAGGCCTTCTGAAATTTGAAAAACTGATATTGGCTCTTTTAGAAGGAAGTCTTAGAAATATTGAATGATCATTATTGTTTATTTTTAAAGGAATGGCATTAGAAAAACATACGTAAAGTACTTTATAAGTATATAACCTTTATTTGTTGCATGAATTTATCCTTATCATAATAGGGCCTCTTGTGTGGAGTTCATGCAAAGAATATATAAATATATATACAGTGAAACCCTTTTAAGAAGTTTTACAAAGGACCGGAAAAAACAAACTTATTAAGCAGGAAATCTTATGCGTGGGAAAAATTGGGCCGATGGATCAAAAAAACCAAACTTCTCAAGCCGTGAAACGTCTGAAGAGGGAACTTCTTAAGAGAGTTTCACTGTATATATTTATGAATTTCAAAACGTTTAACTGCAAAAATAATTATAATTCATTAAAATCTAAACAGTTCGGAAATTGCAAGCAAATAATGTACTTAATAATAGTATCATACATGTCGTAGGGTTAAGTGGAAGGATAACGTAAATAATACTGAATTTTAAGGGAGTTTTCAAGAAAATTATACTAATAATTAAACGATTTATTTTCAATTGTATTAAAAAGAACACATCAAAGTATTGATTCCCTCTTTTTAAAAATATAAAAGAGTTTCAAACAGATAAAAATGTACATAATTTTTGCACGTAACTTTAATTTGGGCACCCACTGAATATTTTTGTTTGAAACCTCTTTATTTAAATGGTTTTGGAGGGACCTTTTATCGTCAGGAGAATATTAAATCTTACATAAAATACTGTCATACATATTTAGAAGTTGGAGTGGGAAGTCAATATGGGGAAGTTTAATTAGGGGAATTACAGGGAAAATAAAGCGGCTTACTCGAAACATGTCTAGAATTGGACTATTAAGATATTTAGAACTAACCATGCAGACATATGTATATAAATAGCCTAAAAATAGATAAATGTAATCAGAAAATTTCCATATCGAACAGTATTAATAGGGTAACGTCTGCGTGGTTGAATTTCGGAACCCAGTTTCGAGTGCATGTTGGCGCCACGCCATACGCGTCGCGCCACAAATAACATATGTGTACGTGGTATTTCAAACAAAGCTACCGTTGTTTTTTCGTTTTGTTTTCAAGAATTCGTCATAAGATGTCACCACATTCGTCAGCAGGTCGGATGGGGACGTGTCCCCCCTAGGTATAACTGTTACGAATTTGTAAGATATGGATAAAGAAATGGAAAGATTGACGGTAATTCATAGTTATATCGAGCGGATATATACTACATACGACGTCATTGCCTTCGGTTACTTTGTACCTGTGACTATCACCGATGACAGTGGATCCGAGGAATAGGCTATTTTTGAAACCAGTTCCTATTGGATTTATAAATGGTCACTAGCAACAAAATTCTGCGGAGCGGGTTTTTACTGATAGGTATAATAATTCTACTATGATGAATAACAACTAACTGACTAGCCATCACGCCATTTCCCCACAGTAATAGGCAGAGAACACGGCCAAACAATTCGGTCTTGGCACACACTCTTTGCCTCATTCACATTCGTTCATCGTCTCATACATACTCTTCTATTATTCTTTATTTATTTATTTATTAGCAAAAACAGCATTACACCAATATATTGCAAAAAAGGTTGTACAAGATACATAATCATTACGTTTACAGTTAAAAAAATAATTTAATAAGTGCTATTTCACGCTTAAAATCATTGCAGGAAATGTGGAAAATATCCACATTTCCTGCAAGTAAGTCTTCCCAGGGGCATCACCATTGGTAAGTTAGTTCCGCACCTGGGAAGAATCAAAAGCCTGTGGTGGCGACCTCGCGTGAAATTATCCGGGACATAGAATCCTATTTCAGCCAGAATATCTGGTACCGATATAAAACCATTTAGAAGCTTATATGCCATCAGCAGTAATGCGACATCTCTTCTGGAACTAAGGCTGCAGATACCCAGCATTCCCGAGATAAATGCTGTTGGAAAAAGCCATGGGTAAGCCATGGGTAAGCCATGGGTTCTTGACATGGCCCGACTCAAGTATCTGGTTCAATTGATTGTGCCACGTCTTTCTCGGGCGTCCCCGACTTCTTCTACCATTCACATTTGCGTCACATATTCTTCTTGCTCTACATTCCCAAACCATCCGAGCATCCGTTTCTCTTTCTCATTACGCTTACATCAGCCTTGCATTCTTTGCGGATCTCCACATTTCTCACACGATCATCCATGGTTTTATCTCTGACGACGTTTGCACAGGGATCTATATATTTACTAGCTGGGTTACCCGGCTTCGCTCAGGACAAAATTCGAGAGTGTTCTGAAATGTTATAGTTCAGTGACATACACACGGACAGAAGAAATATATATATTTATATTAAGATATTAATATATTTTTCATTTTCTGATTACATGGGCTTCTAGGTTATCTACTTTTTTTTTTTAATCTTGCAAATTTGTTTTGCTTATCTCAGATGTGCTAAAAAGATATTTAGCGATTAATGAGTCTAATAAACATAAATTACTGTTTAAGCCATGACAAATTGGGAAAATTTTGTGTCATTTCTCCGTCGTTATTGCACACCCATAAAACAATGCCCATCTTTTAAGGTACGTAGGTTTGGATAACACAACTAATAACATTCCTTTGAGTTGATAAACATTGGTAAGAACGCTCTCATTTTTTTATCTATAATATAATGTGTTATTTGACATTTCTACCTAATGTCGTTCGAATATTTTTTTACGGTAATTTTTTGTAAATATTAACACATTATTGCATAAATTGATTTTTTTTTCATTTTTCGTTTCATATGAATACCTCACAAGAGTCCCAGCTGCTCCCATCTCGAGCCAGTGAGACTATGACGTCTCAAATTGGGGTATGTTGTGAGGCTGAAGGTAGTGGGGAGGGGAAGGAGATGGGGTAAGAGGGAGATGGCAAAGTACCTTTTAGATTTTCACGGCCAGAAGTATTTTCGTTATTTGTTTTTGGGGTGTTATGCCGTGTTGCGCTACCTCCTTCTTTAGCCAACGTTTCGGCGTTACAGTGACCATCATCACATCTGCCCTGATGATACTGTTACGCTGTCTGTAACGTTGGCTAAAGAAGGAGGTAGCGCAACACAAAAACAAATAACCAAAAAAGTACCTGGCTTTTCGGATCTGGTCACCAAACAAGTAACGTTTCAAGCAACGTTTCAATTCTGAATGGTGGTTTTACAACAGGGCGATACTGAGTGCCGCAAATACACTATAAATTATTGTTTTTTAAATTAATTAATTGTGAGATAACACAAATTACTAACATTAAATTTATTTGCGCATGCCAGGATTCGATCCCGCGATCCTTGGATTGCAAGTCAAGAGCAGTGGTGGCTCGTGACTATGCTAGAGTGCTTTTATTTAAAAAAATTGGCTTTATTGATGTTGAAGTAGGCGAAAAAATTTTTTTTTTCGAAAATCGTTTATTGTATGCAGATTTCCAAGGAATCCGTGTGGCGCACGGCCAAACTGAAATTACCTGAAATTTTTCATACGAAAAATCGATTTTCGAAAACAAAAAATTTTTTTTTGGCTACAGCAACATCATGAATGCTGTTTTTCCAATATCAGCACTCTAGCGCAACCAAAAGTCACAAGCCGCCACTGGTCAAGAGCTTTACTTCTCGACCACGGAGACCGTCAGGTTATCGATGTAATGAAAATAAAATAAAAGTTATTTTCGGTAATTAATTCTTCGAATTGATTTCTAAGAATTATTGAATTATTCTCATTACATTATTCGTGTATTAAATAACCAGGGTACAATTTTTTTTTGGCTTTCAGCATGGCTTAATAATATTAAATTTTGCTCTTAATTAATGAAACAAACTATGAACCTTTTCATATTAGGTACGTTTTATCCCATCAAAAGAATTGTGAGAGAGAAATGTGATATTTTCAGACGATTAATTTTATTTGAAATGTGCATTTATATGGCTTACTTTAGCGGACAGAGGGAGCATATATTTCTAATAGATATCAAATTTTAAAATGTTGTAAATAACGTTTTTTGCGTGGGTGGGTATATTATACTATCCTGATTTTTAATTCAAGGGCTTCTTCCACTCAAATACCATGATTACAAATTATAAGAAAGATTATGACCCGGTAAGGCCAGTCCGTATCCTTGCTCGTACGACATTCCTCTACAAAATTTAAGCGGACTTAATCCACCGCTCAAGCTTTGATAAGCTGTAGAATAAATAGTTCCTATTTTAGACGCAAGGACATATGCCAAATTTGACATTTACGTAAATAACACTTAAAACCGAAATTTACGTAAATTGCATAATTTTACAAATATGGACTATTATTTTTATCAAACGGCGGGGAATGAAGATGCTATTACAAGGGTTTTTAAAAGTTTCAATATCAGTACAGTTTGTTTTCAGCAGTTAATTTCATTAATAGTGCACTGACTCTAGCAAAAAAATACTTATTAAAATTAGTGTACTCGCAAATGCAGCACTATGCTGATTGAGGTGGGGAGCTTTATCTAAAATTAACTCGTAAATTAAACCCGCCTAAAAATAAACTGCCGTCGTTTTAAATATCGCCATCATAATATTGCGATTTCCTGGCGCATATAGATGTCTTGATGAAGATGATATAACATAGATACAGTAGACATAGAAGTAGTGCCATAGACAGTAGATTTGGTTTTCAAAGAAAAAAGAAACACTTATCTCTATTAAATTCATATAAAATACACGTTATATTTGTGTCGTCTAGACTTTCGATCTATATGCGAATTATGTACCAAGCTGTGCTAAGCTCGACGTTCCAACTAAGCCGAGCTTATAACCGACTGACGCACTGGGCCTATCGGTGTATAATGAAACAGTTTGACATGGTTAACTTTGAAAGCCTCCAAATAAGGAATGAACTAATGAACAACAGATTTTTAAACACCACAATATTTTTTTAATATTCTCTAAATGTGCAATAGGGACGTCGACGACTGGAAGGTAAATGTAGTTTAATTAAAAAAGATTAACTTATTAGGTGATTATTCAGATTCTAGTTAAAGGTTCAAGGTTATGTATGCGTCGAGAGAGGCGACAGACTTCCTAATTTCGTCAGCATGTGACAGCTGGAGCTCTAGCCCAGTGAAATCGAAAACTTTACAATATCGGATTGATAAGCGTATCTTCCGATAATTTGTATCAATTTCCAGAGCACGGTTTCACCTTTGACAGCCAAACCGATATTGACTGATAATATATTAGAAATCGATAAAAGCCGACAAAACTAGGGGTATTTTCTTTAATTTGACCGAAGTGTCAATCGCCACACAATCTTGTAAAAATATTACTCATTTGACAGTATTGAATTGAAATACTAACCTAAATATGCATTGGCAGTCCACATTTATTTTTTGACACTAAACGGGAGTTAATTAGTTTATGAGGTCTTTAGTCATATTTCCATCACTTTTGATTCTCAAAGATCGAACGGAATAAATTGGTCGCGAATTTTTAGTTTTATTAATATTTTTTATTGTTTTAAACTTTTCGTCCCGGAACGAAAAAAAATCACACATGACCCGAAGGGGGGTCACTCGGGGACCCCAATTTGTTTTGCTTATTAAAGGGTGTTAATAACATATTTTTTTGTAATTTGTTATGATAATAATTAGAGGAAAGTATATTTATCGTATTTCAGTAGTCATTTTAAAAACCGTTTGATAAATAAAGTCATAATTAATATTCTAATGAATTTAGACCTTAGCGTGTATTTTTCCAAAGAAAACAGAGAAGGCGGGCCGATAGCCAACATAACACCTTGTTTCCGAATCTCGACTGGCGATTGGCGTTCACCGGAAACGACTCAGACCGAATGATCTTTGACCGGCAAGCGAACATTATAGCATTGTTAAAAGAGCAAACGAGATGCGCAGTGTAAACGAACGCGATCTAGTCCTTTCCACTAACAGCTTAGAAATTACTTGCTATTGCTTAGAATTATCCCGATACATTCTACAGATAGGGATGGGGTACGCCCGAACAGAGGGGAAGGGGGGCGGGTGGCAATTCGCCGGAATTTGTTATAAACTATTTAATTTTAAGAAAAGTAGTAATGCGATATTAATTTTTTTTAATGCAAATCGATAACCAAATAGTTTTTCTAAGATTACCCAAATTATTGAGTATGTGGTTTAAAAAACAAGTTAGATACAGCGTAAAACTCCCGTTAGTGTAAATGCGTTCCCCCGGTCCGGTAAGGAAGTGTTAAATAACATTGTTACAGTAAAAACAAAATAGTGAAAAACACATTTTCAAGGATTTCTACGCCGATTAAGAGAGCTAGCTCTTGAGCTTGGTGTAGGAGTTATTTCATAAATTATATAATAGAGTGTTCAAAAATATAACCTTAAGTACCTATAAGGATATGGTAACGTTAAAAATTATAATATAGCATGAAATTACGTTACAGCATTTTGGTTGGTGATGGCTACGGTTGCTAATTTTTTAAGAATAATATGACTTCTTTCTTGAATGATACCAAATCTGTAATTTTTTTAATTCCTCGAAAAGACTATAAAAATTTTTTATGCCTTTTTAAATATAATTATTTAACATTATTTGTTTTATTGAAAATATGGGAATTTGGATGTTATGCTTATGCCTCAATAATGAGCTAGGTTAAATTATTTTGATTACATTTTCTTAAAAAAATTGTATTATTGAATCTTTTTTATAGAGGTCTTCAATTGAATTAGTGAAGTGTATGAATGTGTGTTCGACTTATTTTAATTCTAAGAGTTTTGTTAATTCAATCAAATAGATAATCAAATAGATAAATCAAGAGATAAATTTTGCATGATGAACGACATTATTAAAAAATACGTTTATATCGATAGTTAACCGAAAATTATCTGATACTATGGAGGCCGCAATAAAATTTATCAATCGTCCGTCGGAATATCAGTTAACAAACGTTGACCGTGCTCGCAAATATTGATAACTGACCATAGATGGCGGATTTGGTCAATATCTTATTGATTCAGGATTTTACCAATCTGTCATGCTATACTTCCTGGCCTTGTCACAACTACCAACATGACGGATAAATAACATTATGCTATAAGCTATAATACCGTACTATACTCGTATGAATAGTAGTGAGCTGTGGAAATGGCACAGTAAGACCTACATTAGTCCGAATACAGTATAACAGAGACATGCGTAGGAAAATAATGTTCAATAAAAATGATTGGTCCGAAAATATAAATGATGAAAAAATGCTTGACCAAAGTGAGCATAATAAAGCATAATATTTTCGATGGAATGTCTATATTATTTAGAAACGACGTATTTTTTATGGACGTGAAAAAAATGTGTGATTCATATTATATAAAAGATAAACATGTACATATTATTACATAAACCCCATAACACGGGCATGTGCCCTAGCATGGTGGTCGAAAAATTCATAAATTATCATTTTTGTCTTACTCCGCTTACTGTTAATACGCAATATTTCTTATTCAAATAGTAAGATTTAGTTTTATTATCACGAAAAGTGAATATTTACGTCGGGAGAGATGAAAAAATATACATGTTACATTTAAATTTTGTTAAAATTATTTCACTTGCGCGGTATACGCCATTTTTATTTTCATCATTTTTTGGTTTACATTTCATAGACAATCAATCATCAATCAATGCTGCCAATGATAGAAAAATTATTATTCCCATGTAAAACAATATTTTATTCGGGTTATGTTGACAAGTTTGAACCAGTATTTTTAACAGAAAAACATTGAAAAAAAGGTATTAGAATAATTACACGTACCGGTTAGACAAACCCTGCTTTGCCGAATAAACCATTCAAAACCTGGGATGTAGATCTAAATTATGATGACATCCAGCTTTCGCAGCTTGAATCTCAACCCAGGAATAATTCGAAGAAGGTACTTTTCTGTGTTTATTTTGACGAGAATTTATTTTATAATAGGGTAGGTACTAACTAGTCTGACTGTCAATGTGTCCAGGAGTAACGGACGTATATATACCCCTCCAACTGTGATGGAAGGCGATGGGTTGAAAGAGACTGGCTGGAGAGATCGTACAGTCTCCCTCAACCAGCCCCTCTTGATCCGGCCCGCAACGCAGGAGGTGGGCAGACGCACCTACCACCAAGATCCTAACAAACCTCACCCCGTGAACCTAGATACCTATGCCAAAACCAAACGTACCGAACCACTTGTGGAGACCTATGGCAGAGGTTTTGGTAATCCAATAACTGGTTCACGTGAGGGCGGTATCTATAGCGGTATGGCGGGCCTACCAAACAGAAAAATTATAATATTTACACTACAGAGAATGGTGGAGTCGTCCCTCCAAGGCATAAAAGCTGGTTCACACACAGCTATCAAATATAAAATATCATAGCACGCCAAATAACGCTCTCCATACAATCCGTTCAGACCGTTCACACCTAAGCGTTTTTAAGCGCAGATCAATCATAGACAATACACATCTTAGACGTAACCGCTCCAGAGGCGACATGCCCAGAAGATAAGTCTCCCCCTCTCCGACTAAAACAGGAGAGAGGGTCATTATAATTACGGAGCTGCCTAAACCCTTGGATGACAGATGTCAAGTTGACAGATTTCAGTACAAAAAATGTGCATTCCGTTGCCGCTCCCTAATTCAACTGACCCCCTCTCCTACCAAAGGAAGAAATATTTGATTGCCTCGTGTGAAAGCACAAAAGATAAGAGCTCGCGATTCAACATATATCTGCTCGCAGATTTATAGTTCTGTGTGTACCAGTTTTTAAGCAAATCAAATACTTGATTTAGATATTAGTGGGAATCAGAAGGGAATGAAAGTATTTATAATAAAAATTACAGTGTGCTAGAAATTCTTAGGAAATTGTAGGAAAATGGAATGGCATAAAACTCAAATAACTTCAGTAGTATTATGGTAACACATTTAAATTTAACACATCACGAAAACTTGGATTTTAATCAAAGTAGTCAATCAAGCAATAGAAAACGATTTTACAATACGTTGTCAACTGTTCGAAGTTTGTCACGGCACTGAACTTGTGGCTCCACATGTGTAGGTAGGAACATGTGTGAATAGGAATAAGGATAACAGTAGAAATAATCCGTAGCACATTCATTATATTTATACATGCATGTTAATTGACTTACAGTTAGTAGATATTCCAAGGTAAGTCTTATAGAACCATATTTTAATTACTATATTAATAAACAACATAGGAGGAATTGAAGAAATTAATTAACAAGAAGCGAAATAAATTTCTTCGGATTTGTATAGGAAGGTTATTAACCTTAGAGAATCAATTAATGAATTTGATCTCAATAATTAATATGTGGATGAAGTACCTACTCATTGAGATTAAAGGTAAGTATTACCAGATATAGATTCACTCAATACACGGAATCATGAAAATGGATCATATATTATACGATATTCATTACGGCTGAACCATATTGAAATAAATGTTTCCAATTTTCATCGTTTAAAACTAAACATATTTTATTACTTATATTCTAGCAATTTAAGATCGTGGATTAGAAAATAACTAATATGTGTTTAAAAAAGATATAAAAAATAAAGTTGCTGATATAACAAAATACAATAATAACAGTTTATTTAAAAACAAGTTTTGTAATGTAATTTCTTTCTGTAGGCATTATCAAACTATTCAGAAGGCGAAACAGCAATCACGCGTAATAATAATTACATAGCTGAATTTGTTTATTAACAAGCTGTTTTTATAAAGGAATAATAATATATTTATATATTTTTAATGAAAACAAACAACTTCGTGTACACCACTATTTAATTAACAATATCAACTTGTTTCGAAAACTATGTTTTCTTCGTCAGGATAATAAGTTAATAAAAAATAACAAGTATAGACAAATTAGACCATAGACAAAATATTAGAAAGGAGATTTGATTAATAATTTAAAATATCATAAAAAACAATTACATAAAATAAAATATAAAAATTATTTTAGGATGGGTAAAAAATTACATAAACATAATAAAAAATCTATTAAAACAAAACAGGAAGTCTAATTTGTCTATACTTGTTTGTCTTTTGTTATTTTTTATTAACTTATTATCCTGTCGAAGAAAACATAGTTTTCGAAACATGTTGATATTGTTAATTAAATAGTGGTGTACACAAAGTTATTTGTTTTCATTAAATTAATAATGACGCCACAAAGTGAATTTGCGAAATTGAATAAATAATATTTTTGATTACATAAACTAAATTAAAATTAAAATGGAGTTACAAATTAAACAAATAACAATAAATTAAAACAATAATAACCTTAATGACGGACTAAATCTTAAGTTACGATGAGGGATGTTTTTTATGATGAATCTGTTCTCGCCGTTCTAGGAAACAGAAGAAACTCGTTTAAAAAGCGATGTTTGCAAATGAACGTTGTTATGCAGAAAGCATCCAGCCATTAAAACCTCAAACTGAAATAATAGAGCGCTTTTGTCTAAAGATTGAATAATCAAATCTACGTAACACCTAGGATGTTTTTTACTTTCAAAATATTATAAATAATATGTAGATATCAAATTCGTTTAACTTTTAAGTGGATTTAAGTGTAGATTTTTAGACATATTAGTGTTTTAGAAGGTCTGGCTGTTTAGAATACGTTATTGCAAATATAAGCTCAGCAATCAACTGCCCGACCTTTTTTGTAAAATACGCATTCCGTACAAAACAGCCAGGGCTACCCAAGAGTTCCAACTGCTCCCGTCTGGAGCCAGTGAGACTATGACATCCCCAATTGGGGTAAGTTGTGAGGCTAAAGGCAGCGGGGAGGGGAAAGAGATGGGGAAGAGGAAGGTCTGAAGTACCTGGCTATTCAAATCTGGTCACCAAACACGGCTAAAGCCATTTCAAACAACGTTTCAATTCTGAATGGTGGTCTTACACCAGGGCGATACTGAGAGTATCTTCCACTCTGGAACGTGCCGCAAATATACTATATATTAATTTAAATTAATAAATTGTGAAATAACACAAATTAATCAAATAAAATTAATTTGCCACGCCGGGATTCGATCCCGCGACCTTCGGAATGCAAGGCAAAAGCCTTGCCGCTGGACTACGCCGGCCGTCAATACACTAAATGTATGAAATAATGCTTTACTTTATAACATAAGATCGGTAGTTATATAGATATTACTATTATATCTAGTATGTTATTACATTTTCAGAGGAATTTTTTATATCACCAAAAAAATAAATATTTTTAAAATTTAATACGTAAAACTTCGTGTAACATAATGAACATATGAGTTAATATAATTATATATTTTATTTTCATTATGGTATGGTTTTTATAAACATCGACTAGAAATACGATGCGTGGCGTCATATTACAACATGTGTGTATTTAATTTATGTTTTCTTTATTTTCCAGATTCCATAAATCTTTTAATATTTTAATCATTTTTCTACTTTTATTTTGGCGATATTATTTATTCTACTTTAATTACTTTGATGCTATTTTTATTCTCCCTGATACATGAGTCTCTATGGTCAACTTATAGAATAAAGGTTGAAGTCCATTCAACTTGGGTTTCTATTCTATAGAAAAGCATTAGTAATTATTTTTAATGAATAATTATTTTTAAAACATGAAAGTTCTAATTGTTTGTATTTCTTGGGCATTAACTATGTAACAATTTCTAGATATTTTGTTTTTGAAGAGTTTTATTTTTCAATGTACATTTGTCACCTAAAATTTAAAAATTTTCCGCGACCGGTTTCGATACAACCGTATCATTCACTAGCAGGATTAAAACTTTAGCAGGATTAGTAGGATTAAAAGTTTTAATCCTACGATACGGTTGTATTGAAACCGGTTGCGAAAAAATTTGAAATTTTAAGTAACAAATATACATTAGAAAATAAAACTCTTCAAAAACAAAATGAAAGTTCTACTTTTTACATTAGCTCCACACCTGAGGCCCTGAGGAAAAATATTCCTCTGGGCAATGTCATCTTTGATATGCTGTGTGGAGGGTCTTTTAAAGGAAAGGAAGGTAATATTTTATTGAAAAGATATATTATATTATTATGATGAAATTTCACCACGAATTGTCAGTATCAAGTATGTTTTTAGGTTTTCACGGCCAAAAAGTATTTTTGTTATTATTTTTGGGGTGTTATGCCGTGTTTCGCTACCTCCTTCTTTAGCCAACGTTTCGAACAGCGTTACAGTGTCCATCGTCAAGTTGTCACTTGTATGCGATCATAAGTCCACAATTTGTGAGGCGGATATGGGCACCGCAGCCCCTTGAACCATTTGTTGAACAACCAACAACTCTGTCATAGATATATTCCAAGTGGTTTGCTATGTTTGGTGACTTAGCAGGGACGAGGTCTGTCCGGTCGGACATGGACAACAAGAACATGAAAATACATGTTTTTAGGTTTTCACGGCCAAAAGTATTTTTGTTATTTATTTTTGGGGTGTTATGCCGTGTTTCGCTACCTCCTTCTTAAGCCAACGTTTCGGACAGCGTAACAGTGTCCATCATCAGGGCAAATGCTCATCTGCCCTGCTCATCTGCCCTGATGATGAACACTGTAACGCTGTACGAAACGTTGGCTAAAGAAGGAGGTAGCGAAACACGGCATAACACCCCAAAAATTATAACAAAAATGTCAGTATCAATATTAGATTATTCAATTGAATTTAGATTGACATCATATTTTTTATGAATAGGTTTGAAGCATAATCCTTTCTAACAATAATTGTTCAGGGACAGTTCGAGTATTAAATAAATCAGATAATATCGAACCAGTTGTCAATAAAAACAAACTATACGATACACGACTTTGTACCGAAAAAAAATAGACACACCAACAATTCATTCATATCTTCCGAATTAGCACGTTGAAAATATTCACAGATAATTTCATAATTCCACTGATAAGGAAAATATTTATAGTGTGCAATAAAAATTATTGTTTATTGATATTTAAGTGTATTGATGATCGTAACAATGATAATAAATCGATATCTTAGTAATTCTTTGCTTATGCTAAGATAAACGTGCATTCAAGCATTGTTTCTTTTTAAGTTTTCACTTAAATGGTCGTACACTTGTAATATTTGAAGTCTCGTATTAGATCTCACTATATTTTTGTCTAATAAAGCACACTAATTTTTTTTTCGTGACTTACTATTTTTATATTATTTTTACGTGCAGAAAAACAATTTGATTTATGTATGAAATATTCTAATTTTAATAACTAACTAATAACAATGGGTGATAACAGTGAAAGTGGTAACAGTGAGAATGCATTGGATAAAAGTGCTCCAAGAGATTCAGCAGCTATCATCACGTCCGTACTTCTGAAGTCGGATGACGGTGGACCGACTAAAGACTTGGAAATTGCAGACGATCTCGCTCTGGATCCAAAGGAGAAATGGCGCATTATGAAGAATGTGGTCATTGTCAGTTTGGCGTTCATGGTGCATTTCACTGCATTCCAAGTGAGTTCACTATCTTAATAATGAAAAAAATCTTCCACTCACTATTTATGTGAAAATCTTACTGGCGAAAATATGCGAGGAAAGGTTTCTTATTTACTTGGAGTTCATTCAGACGCAATTTCATATTATTCATCTCCTGTCTATAAAAGTAAGAATGATGTTTTTATGCATATATTTATAAAATCCTTCGATAAAAACGAATCTCTCTAAGCAACTTAGTATTTAAATGAAAATTTTGTTAAATTAAAAATATTTTGTAATAAAGTTTTTACTGGCTTGGAAAGATGAATTATTAATGAACTAAGAGACTTCCATATTTTGCGTCGCCTGGTATTACCAAAAAGAATATACTCCGATTATTTTGTTAATTAGTAAACTAAACAAACCCGTTTTGTGGAGACTATTACGCTGTCCGAAACGTTAGCTAAAAATGGAGGTAGCAATGGCATAACACCCCAAAAACAAAAAATATAAAAAATAAACCCGTTTTAGTTTAAGCCTCTCAGGTCTCAACCGTTTTCTAACAGTGGGTTAGAATATTTCCGTTTTGCAATAAAATCCAAATAAATGGAATATTTGTAAACGTATCGGAAAACTAAAAACTGTTTTTAAGAGATGATGAAATGCGCCTTTTCTTTGTATTAGAAACAACTATATAATTTTTGAAATATAAACATTTTTTAAGCAAATTTTAAAATGTTTTAAAAATGGCTCACGTTATGTTTGTTCAAACTAAAATTACTGGAATCAAAAAAATACAACAAACAAACCTAACCATTTTTTATCGTTTTGTGTAAAAATAATTAATTAGTAATTTACAAAGTATTCTTATTTTTTTTTTCAAATTGCGATCGGAAACTTTATTTTAGTAAAGGTGTACATTTAAAATATTTTGTAATTAACTTTTAGATTTGAATATAAAGCGTATGACGAATTGAACTAGGCAAGGAATGTGTGCCAAGATCGAGTTGTTTGGCGGTCTGTCCTCTTTGCTTATACCTGCGGGGAAACGACTTGATGGTTAGTTAGTTAGTTTATATACAGCGTGGTGTCTTTTCTTTCCAATACCATTTTGATCAAATTTCCTGCTATGATAGTAAGGGAGACACTATGATCTCCATGAGACCTGTATAAGGGGTTAAGAAGTCCTTATTTGATTAGCAATGAATCTGTTTTAGCGATGCGGGTAAAATCTGCCTCCGCTATACTTACCGATTCACTGTCATGTGTAATCGTGCTAATATTTGTCATTTATGAGATAAAAATGAAAGAAGGAAGTTGTAACATTCTTCACGTTTATTAACTAAACAAGTCGTATAATTTAAAGACACGTTTTTATCAGAAGGATTTGTGTAAAGCGATAGGCGCTGCGAACGCTCAGAACTCGGAGAAGCGAATGGTTTTTAAGAATCTCGGGATGACAGCTGTACCCGCGCTGCGGTCAGGGTTGCCATGGTTAAAAAAAGATTTGTGGCTATATAGAGCACTCGCGTTGATCGCTCTACACTGTTAACACTAGAAAGACCGGAGCCGTCATTTTGACGGCAGCCCGAAGTAATTTGAAGATATAATGCTTAGTAATTATTGTATTGTTGTGATTTTTTTTAACATTGCATGATTTATGGTTTTACAACTATGGTAAAAAAAACAAGTACGTGTCTTTTATACTTTTTGAGATTTATTGACTTATACCTACGAAGACCGCCGCCGTCAATGTGACTGTTTGGGCCATTATGCTTAGTTTGTTTACAACCTTCTTTACCAAGGTTTACAACATACCCAATCCTCCTCGTTTATGATAGAACTAATATGTCTGTCTCTTTCTTTCGGTATCGCGTATGAATCGAACTCGATCT
The DNA here is from genome assembly GCA_936435175.1 of Glyphotaelius pellucidus. Classification (NCBI taxonomy): domain Eukaryota; kingdom Metazoa; phylum Arthropoda; class Insecta; order Trichoptera; family Limnephilidae; genus Glyphotaelius; species Glyphotaelius pellucidus. The sequence goes on from OW386547.1 coordinate 29,385,668, forward strand.
GCATGTTGATTGGTCACTGTCACATAATTTATAAAACGACCAAAAAAATATATCTCTCGCTCAAATTTTTTTTGTGGCTTGTTGGAGAAGGACAGAGTATACAAATAATAGAACTGATCCAGCTGAGTAAGCTCCTTCAGAACTGACAGAATCATTTATTGGATAGCAAACACGTCCGCCATAGGTCATGACTTGTTTCATGACTTTGTTTCATGACTTAGCAGAGGCGCTCGGGTTCGTGGGGTTAGGTTTATCCGGATCTTGGTGCTAGATGCGTTCGCCAAACAACTGCGTTGCAGACCAGATCAGCACAGATGATTTTTTGACTTCGCTAGCAGGAACATTGCCTTAAACATTGCTCGGAACATTGCCTTACACCGCAGTGGTGGGGATGGATTCATACGACCGCCACTCTTGAGCACACTGGCCCCCAGTTTCCTACCCACCTCTCATATCTCATTTCCTTCCCAGAACTTATTATTCTTCCTTTCCCTATAGGTACCCTTCACACAGCATCCCCAAAGATGACAAATGCCTTGAGGGGAATTATTTTCCTTAGGGTTTTTTTTGTGGAGTTTATGTTAATGAAAAAGGAACGATACCGAAAATAAAACTTATGAAAGACGACAGTGCCAAATTAATAAAAAAAATATAAGAAAAACCATGTGATAATTGTAAGAAACCCGTTTGCGGAGAGTGCATTCGATTTTATAAAAAAACGTAACGTAAATTGATATTGTACAACCTTAACACAAGTTTATTCCAAAATAATAGCATTTTGCACTCACATGTTTTTTTTCAGGAAGCCCTGAAAAAAAAAACCCTCAAGGCCAATGTCATCTTAGGGGATGCTGTATACATTAATGTGTACTTTGGTGTTTTAAGGGAAAGGAAGGAGAAGTTCTGGGAAGGAAAAAAGTGTTAGGGCTGAATAGGAAAAATTGGTTCATGTATCCAGGAGTGACGGACGAATGAATCCATCCCTCCTACTGCGGTGCAAGGCGACGGGTCGAGAGAGGTGCTGCTGGAGAGGTTCAGAGGTTTCCCTCAACAAGTGTCTCCCAACCCGGTCCGTTACGCAGTAGGTAGGCAAATATATTCGCCACCTAGACCAGACAAACCTACCCCAATGATCCCGGACACCCCTGCTAAGTCATCAAACGTAGCAAACTACTTAGAGTATCCTGTAGCAGAGGTGTTGGTTATCCAATAAATGATTCCCGGGGCGGCGGTACCCATATCGGCCTCCCAATTTGAAAAAAAATGATCAGCCGTCAAATTGACGGTCGTGGTCTTTATAGGTATGGAACAGTACCCGGTCTTTCTAGTGTTAAGATGACGATTATTATTATTATTTCCCTTTTATTACTGGTTATCTTTAAGTAGAGGTAATAATATTCTGAGAGCTGTGAAATACGACAACTTTTCAATGGTTATACTTGATTTCTTATATTATCACGGGAGATTATAAGTAACGCCCTATATTTTTAGATAAATTTAAATTCACTTCTATTCTAGAGATAGTCACGAGACTGACACGTATGAGAAATCCAACCAGTTAATTCAAAGGTTAAATGCATTTTCATACCGTGGGTGGCAAAGATTGTATCTATAAATTATTCAGGAGCTAAAATTTACATCACGTAGACTGCTGGCTGTAGTATCAAATAATCTATGCAGTTTTCCTCAGCTGTAGCAATTTAATTAGTATTCATGTCAAATACTCCGTCCTTCTCGCTTCATTGAAGTAAAATAATTCCCGTGAATGCTGAAAACGAGGGATCTTCGATTTTTGCACAATTTTATTCACGATAAAGTGTTCAACGCTCAGAGGCAAGATCATAATATTATGCTTCGTTCAGACTGGCAGCATAACGCAAGCCACCCGCTCCCAACAAGCAAGAACTCCCAAATTATAGTTTTTTACAATAAAAACACAAATTTGTTGTAGACCACTTTTATTTTATTACACTCTACCGGTTTCGGAAGCGCCCTTCCTTCGTCAGGAGAATATTGTAACTAATCTACATACAGATAGAATATTGTCAGACATACAAATTTTAGGTGTGTGAGTGGGAGGTTAGCAAGGGGGTAGGGATAATTGTGGGATTTCCGGGAAGAACAAAGCGGTTCACTGGAAATAAATTTAAAATGGGACTAAAAGGTAAATTAATTTGATTATTCAAAATACTACAATAGTAATACGAATTTCAGTCCAATTTTTTTATTTTTTTTATGAAAAACCTTGTAACTTAAATAACTGCATATTTATTTTTAATTTTATAGTTAGTTTTAATAGTTAAAATAAATGTCAAAGTTTTAATTTTTCAAGATCCCCCGAAAACCACCGAATCTAGTGTGACGTCATCATGACTAACCGAAGTATGAATCTTGTAGGGAACAGCTGTTCGACTCCCGCCATTTTGAATTTCAGCATTGGAGCGTTTTCATAGACATTACTGGGCAATACGATCATTTTTTGTACGGTTAAAGTTTTCGAATATTTTAAATAATATAGATAAACTAATAGAGATACTTTATTTTTGATACTGAATTATTTAGGCCTAAATAATTTTTCAATAAAAACAAAAACTATTTTATGTCCAATTCTCTATAAACCAATAATATGGAATGCCGAACGGCTTGCGTCTTCATTTCTATTGATTTCTATACAACTTTGACCCAGGTGACGCCGCGCGGTGACGTCACGCCGCCAAAATCCAGCAATAGGGTGTTTTAATGACACGTTTTAAAATGGACTTTTTAATATTTTTTTAAAAACTCATTATATATTATGGAATAAAACTTATATATTCAGAATCAGCGTGTATTGGTCTATATGAACATATTTTTTTAAAGCCATAATAGTTTTCACTGGAGTTCCTTATTATTATTTAGGGATTTTCTAGTTTCAAGTGCTTCTAAATTATCTTATTTTTTGCTTTTATTGCTACGGTGAAGAATTTAAACCCCTGTATCCTTATTAAAAGTGTGATCCGTGGAAATTAGATGATTTGCAAGCTCTGAATAATTATTATTATTTAAGCATCTTAAATGTTCCGTGATTCTAATTTTTATATTTTTAGTTATTTATTTATTATGAATTAACGCCGATTGACGGCTTTTACATAGGAATTACAATAATTAGAAATGGAAACAGAATATGCACAGTTAAGAAAAAATATTCATATGCCAAACAATTAAAAAGTACATATTGAAGTGACAGCATAAAATAGAAAAAGAAAACCTCATATAAATGTATACCTACAAGGTGTTTGAACTAAAAAATAACTAAGTAAATAACTAAGTACGTAAAATAATAAATTTAGAAATCCAAATTCAAAACAATAATAAATTTAAAAAAGAAGTACATATTGATGAAGAATATAAAGTAAATTTGATTATAATCCAACTGAGAAGCGCTGACAAATAGCTTTAATTAAATAATGTTTGTATGTAGATAATTTTTGAATATTTATCACATCATCATCAACAAATTTATTACCAAATATATGCAGTCGATTAATTATGGAAAATAATTCAGCATTAGAACCTATATTATTACATTGATAAGGTAATTTGTGACAAACACAATCCCACAATTACCCCTACCCCCTTGCTTACCTCCCACTCACACACCTAAAATTTATATGTCTGACAATATTCTATGTCTGTGTAGATTAGTTACAATATTCTCTTGACGAAGGATGGGCGCTTCCGAAACCGGTAGAGTGTAATAAAATAAAAGTGGTCTACAACAAATTTATGTGTTTTTATTGTCTTATTGGCTCTAGACGGTTGGGAGAAGTAAGGCATCTTGTGTTGTATTTGGATAAAAAAGTTACATTTCATGCAAGTAGGAATCTTAGCGGTTTTTCGCTTAGCCGACTGAGCGTATAAGTGTGTCATATTTTATTATTACCGCATGAGTCGAAATTATTGTTAGTAAAAACCTTTTTACAGCGGATTTTCAGTCAAGATGCCTGCAGATGTAAGTATATCGATTTTGGCTGTTCGACCGTATATCCTCTTTGCATACTTACTTGAAGAAATAATCTTTTAGGGGATCAATTGTCCGAGTGGTTAACTGTCAGGGTTATCAACGGTCAGAGGGGGGTCAACTGTCGAGAGGATCAACTGCCGGCGGGCCAACTGTTGGGGGCCAATTGTCGCGGGATCAATTGTCGGGTCACCGAATTACACACTCTGTTTAACGGCTTGGAGGAAGAACCGGGTCACGGTCACAGCTTAACGTGTGTTTTGTGAATAATCGTGTTGTCTTGGTTTTTCTGTGAATTATCGTGTGGTATTACATTCAATCGGGCTAAAAATTTGTCAATACATATTTCAATTAATAGATTCAGTTTTCGATCTTACTTTGTTTTCTTTTATTAACCTCTGAGAGCAATGTGATATAATAATATTTTAATCTAATAAGTATCGGAGATAAAAAGAGAGTTTTAAGCAAAAGAGAGACACCAAAACACTGTATCTTCGAATAGTAAGGAGTGCAAACACGTGTAGTGGTTATTAGTTATAGACTTCGAGGGATAAAAACCACTTCAAACAAAACAGATAAGTTCCATATCTCAGTATTATTTACTTGTCAACTCAACAATTTTTTTTTTCGAAAGAACCAAATACTTTGGGGCGTGACATTATATTTTGGATGAGGGAACGCACTTTGCAGAGCACCATTTTTTATTTAGTTGGCAGCCGGCCGGGTTTCGCTTGGCTCGGGCTTCTTCGGGGCTTTTGACTTTTGATGTTGACTTTTAACAGATAATATATGAGATTTGAGCTAGGCGAGGCCTGGCTGGCTAGTAATTGTTAGTTCGTATGAAAGTTGGTGTATTGCGGGGTGTGGTTTTTGCATTTACTAAATAATCGTCTATTTCTTTCAGTATTTGTTTAAAAACTGGTCGGCTGATTTTCACTACTTCAGGAAAGGTTGTGGAGCATTGAGCCTTCTAGTAATCTCACGGTTACATTAAAGGTTTCAAGTATACTCAAGGTTAGGTTTTTTTTTATTTTTTTATATTGGTTGTTAGAATACTGGAAGAAGAAATCTTGTTTTCTGGGGAAGAAATCACTTACCAGGCATAGAAAATAGTAAAATACATAAAACCGCCTCAACAAGGAAATACCTTTGAAAATATGAAGATCAAATGCTGTGGACATGTGACAGGGGTAGGGAGTAACTAATCACGGAAGGCTGGCATTTTTCTCCCGATGTGGACATGACGGGAAGCGAATACCGAGAATACGAGAACGAGAAGCTGCCGGAGTGAAAAGCGGAAAGCTGGAAGCAACGAAAAACAGGAAGTGAGAAGCTGTCTCAGCTCCCACAGAAAGTGGGAGCTGAAAACGCTAAATGGAAAGCAGTTAGCAATAAACAGGAAGTAAGAAGTAGCGTGAAGCGGGAACCAGAAAATAGGAAGCAATTAGCTGTGGAAGCGGAAAGCGCGAAGCAACGGAAAACGGGAAGAAAGAAGCAGGGGGAAGTGTGTGGCGGAAAACATAAAATAACGGGAAGCTGGAAACAAGAAGCAAGAAGCCGCAGGAGGCAACAACCAAAAAATACATATATTCGCGCGAAGCGGGAAGATGAAAGCGCGAAGCAATAAGCTGGAAGCGAGAAGAAACCGGAAGCAAAATAAGCGAAAGGCGAGAAACAAAAACCATAGCTCAATCAATTATTTTATTCCTGCCCATCCTATATTCCAAATTTGGCTTATTAGATTGCCGTGTATACCAGTCGATTAAACTCCAACTTCCTTCCCATCCTCAGAGCATGTGTTCCAGTCCTAACAAATCAGTGCCCCCTGGTGTACCAGTCTCATCGGGACAGGAGTACTCCTGGCTGGGGTGGTACAATCGTATCGTATCGTGTTATGGTTTTTGTTTACGGCTTCGATTGGGTTTTTACAATGACTCCCCGTGTTTAATATTAAAGATTTCACAAAAATCCATAAAATATACGCTTTTTTTAATGTGGGTACTTCCACAGGTTTTCACAATTCTTTTAATGCAGTGATAAATCATACCGTAGAAAGAAAGAATAGGCAATTTGTCAAAGATTGTAATATTTCACAGACTTTACGAGTCTTACTCGTTGAGTTTAATTTTCCACGATTTTTTGATGCTGGAGGATTCCCTAGATATCAAAGAAGTTTTACAAGTATGTATAGAAAATTGATTATAATCGGGACTCGCTAAGTTATTCAAACTTGACCACAGCATCTTAATCACTAATATTGATAACAGTAGTTGAATCACTAAAATAATCATACAAAAATCAGAGTATGCAATTCACATTCGCGGTAGAAGTCAAACTTTCAGTGGACAAGAGTGAGGAGACTACGAACCACTTTTTTATCAATCGTAAGGATCGAATTCCAGTGCACCTTTTCCTTTTAATACGGTCATCTTATAAGTATTTGTGTTTTCTTCTTCGTAATATCGACTAGACGTCGCTTTCTTTGTATTTTCTTTTGCATGTTCATTTTGGAGTGGTTTGAAGATTGGATATTGATTTTTAATTTTATTTTTTTGGATTTCGTAGGATTCGATCCTTGGTCCACTAAATGTCTGGCTGCTGAGGTTCGTCAGGCACTTTATATCACTACACCAAAGGAGACTTGCGTGGGACTGTGGAATTATTGTATTATATGGGAACCGAGTACCCAAAAAAAAAAAAAATTATTATATTCTAAAGATGTAGGTGTTCTTTTCTCTTTAGCGTTGCGTTTCCGTTTCATCGAGTTTCCAAATCACAACGGTGCTAAAGAAGCTTTCAATTCAATGTGTCCTTTGTTTCAGTGACATTTGATAAACCGATGTTTCATTATTGACTTTAGCAGTGTGATTGGGCTATTTACACAGTTACTCATTGACACATACCTACATGTATACATCCATATGTATATCATGACGTTCGGAGTTAGTATTTTTGTTTATTTGTAATAAATACAATGATATAACTTTGTTTTAATTCCACTTTATTATTTCCTTATCCAACCGGTTTCGGTTGGACCCAAACCTTCATCAGGGATGAATAAAAATATACTAAAAAAACTACTTTTTTTTTAGTATATTTTTATTCATCCGTGATGAAGGTTCAAGTCGAACCGAATAAACACAATGAATTTATATCATTGTGTTTATTATAATTATGTATTCCCACAAAGTGTTTGCAAAAAAATGTATATTTCCTCAGTTTTTATGATCCATTTGGACCCATTTTGTCAGTTCGATTCAAATTTGACCTCAGTTTCATAAACAGCGGCTCTGTAACAACCGCGATCAAAAAAAATTATATTCAAGAATTAATCAAATCCTCTATGGTCTCTCTATCAAACTCGCAGTTATGTCCTATTTATGTTATCAAATGTATGTGACGTATCTTATTAATACAGTGGTTACAAATTATATTGCACACACGTCATACAAAAATCATTCGAATACACATAAAGAATTAATAAGAAGTAATATTCTGACTCAGAATTTTATCCAGTTATTTCAGTAGCTGGTTATTTTCAAAGATAATTAACCTTTTTTGTAATTGTCGGTACCTCCTTAAAGTCAAAGTGGCTTTAAAGTTGTTTTTAATTTTCATTGAATTAATTTTAATTGACCTTCAACTTCAATGAAATAATTTTCTATTTCGGCCAAAATTGTTGGACCACATTGAGTGTGAGTCCAATTGTTGGACTCAATAACACATTATTAGTTACTCTATTCTATATCTACTGGAGCGATTTTGGCAACATTTTGGCCAATTGGCCAAATGCTAACCATAATGTGGATAATTTGTAGAGATATTTTAAAATATTTATTGCAATTATTTCAAAAATCTTATAGCTTAACTAACTTCGTAGTTGCAAGTTAACAGTCACTCTGCAGTATTCTTTGTTATTGACATTCCGCAAACCGAAATTATTGAAATATATTTCTTTCAAAACATTAATTATGTATTTACACATTAAAAGTGCCCGTTGGAATAAATTTTTTTATCTGTAATTATCATCTAGATTTCTAGATAATAGAAAACACGCAAAAGTCTTAGTATTTCATATTCCAAGTAGGTACCACGAAAGGCAATTTTTAAGAAAATTATACGCAAAATTCACTTTTTTTTTTACATGAGCTCCACACAGGAGGCCCTGAGGAAATTAATCTCCCTCGGGGCCGATGTCATCTTTGGGGATGGAGGGTTTTTTTAAGGAAAGGAATTAGAGGAGAAATCTGGGAAGGAAGAGGGTTTAAGGGGTGGGTAGGAATCTGGGGTTCAGGTCATCCGCCTCTAAGACCTAGACAAACCTCACCCCATAAACCCGTACAATGTTTTTACGATTCCTAAAAATATGACACAAACGGTCAAATATAGGTGCATTCAATGGCTCTCTAACACTGTGAGCAGTTTGTAAATGTCTCCGTATTAAAATTCGGAGGTTATTTTTAGAGTGTGTGAAATTTCCAAACCAAACGCTCAAAAATTTCCGAGCGCTCAAGGCTGAAATTGATTATGCAGGGCGATGAGAGATTTACTTGATTTAATTTTATCTGTAATTGCTGACAATATTTGGAGTAAAAAGTGTAAATAATGGTCTCCTGGAAACCTAACAAAAATTTTCGTTTCATCCATTCGTTAAGGCATGATTATTTTTTCATTTTTTTGATACAATTATTTATTATAGCTTGAAGCCTTGAAAGTTGTACAAAAAAGTGTCATAGTCAGAGCAAGTTTTGCAAAGGAGTAGATTACGTGTTTAATTGAAGGATTGCACAATATATTGAGTCAATATATTGTGCAATCATTGTGCAAAAGTCAAAAGAGTTATTTGGAGATATTTATTGTGCAATATGATGTGCAATTTATTGACTCTATTGTAATTGCAATTACAATATAGTTATTAAATAATAATTAATTATAATAAATAATTACTATTTTGCAATTTATTGACTATTGATGTGCATTGTACAATAAATTGAACATCTAGGGGCCGCTTTAGTATACAATATTTATTTGCTCTGTAGCGGATATCGAATCTCTAATAAGCTATCTTCCCAAATAAAAATATTATTTACAAATGAAAACATTTTTTAAAAGATAAATTTATAACAGATAGCACTAAAAAAATCCTAGGATGGGGAGATTCATGATCTTGGGCAGGATTTTTCAAATGAACTGCTGAATTCATTATAAATTAAACATGATGTTCCTTAACTCTAATGTTAAAATTTCTAGAAGTCTTCCCAATATATATTTGTCTACACTTGTTTGTCTTTAGTTATTTTTTATTAACTTATTATCCTGACAAAGAAAACATAGTTTTCGAAACATGTTGATATTGTTAATTAAATAGTGGTGTACACAAAGTTATTTGTTTTTTATTAAATTAATAATGACGCCACAAAGTGAATTTGCAAAGTTTGAAGAAGTAATGTTTGTATTTTGTTTAGGGAGCAGCAAATCTTCAGAGTTCCATCAATGCAGAGGCTGGACTGGGGACTGCGTCACTCGCTTCAATATACGCATCTCTTATATTGTCCAACCTTTTTCTACCGGTGGTTATGATCAAGTAAGTTCGTTACAAAAATCTTCTTAATAAACGTATGAATGCGTATTTATGCATCTATCAAATACGAAAAGTCACCATTTATGTTTGTTTCGTGAAATATTCTAAACAATGTCTTGCACCGCGTACATGTTATTTTGGTTTTCTAAAAATTGAACATTTTATTTTGTAAAATTTCTGTCACGGATATCCGGTGCGGATCAGCGGACGCATTTGCATGACTAACCATACAAGGAATTATAAAATCCGTGTGATACGAACCGTCCAATGGAAACGATGCGTACCTGTGAACGCTCACCTATAAAAGGAGGTATGATTTTTGGAATGAAACCAACCGAATCCAATACTGAACGCCCTGAAATACCCATCGCTCAAGGCTTTTTTAAAATACGCTATCGCTCAAGGGTAACAAGAAATAAATAAATTATTAGGCAATGAATATTGAACACATCAATCACACATAATTGTTAACCTACTGTATAAATTCGTTGATTTGGGGGAGTAGTTTAATAGTAGTATCCGCCGCCCCGGAAACTATTTATTACGTAACCAAAACTTCTGCCATAGGTCACCCCAAGTGGTTCGCTGTGTTTAGTGATTTAGCAGAGGTGCCCGGGTCATGGGTAGAGGCTTGCTAAGTCTTTTGGTCGCGAATGACCCGCGAGTGCATGGTCGCATCGCGACCCCCTTATACCTTTTCCTTCCCAGAAATTCCTCTCCTTCCTTTCTCTAAAAAGACCCTCCACCTATCACCCCCGAAGATGACACAGGTATTTTTTTCTCAGGGCCTCCTGTGTGGAGCAAAATTAAAAAATATATGTTTATATTAGGCCACGTGAAGTAGAATATTTTAAGTGTAATGAAAAATATATCGCTATTATCTACCACAAAAGAATTACTTTAGTTGGTACCTGCTTTGATTAGTTAGTTGGGACTAATATCCTTAAATTGGGGAATTTGTAAGGCTGAAAAAAAAGAGAAGGAAAGAAGTTGGGGAAAAGGTTTGGAAGTATCTGGCTTTTCAAATCTGGTCACTAAACAACTACCAGAGCGTTAATTCGAATAGATGTCAACTAATAGTAAGATAGTTTGGAGAGAAGAAATAATAAGAAATAGAAAAAAATAATACTGACCGTATCTCTGGAGGATATTGTGAAAGCACTTTTTTATTGCGATATCGGCTTTACCACAATCGACAAACAATAAATTATCAAGGATCTGACGTACATTATTTACGAAATGTGTTTACATTTGATAAAAATAAGACTTATTTGGTACTTAAGATACTTGTTCAAGATCCTGTGATTATTTTATCATTTTCACAATAAATTGCGACATCAGACACCTTAAACTTCTTGGAAGCATTATGATAATATAAACCTTTGCTTTTGAAACATGTAGATAATTTTAAATACATATTTTCAATTGATAATGATAAAATATATTTATTAATGAAAGTATCCTTTTATATCTGATTAAAAAAATTCTAAATTGCGAAATACACTTACTCCAAATATAAAACAATCCCCACTATCGTTTATGTAATATTTGGGAAAATCTATTTATTGTATTATTTCTCTCTCTATCATTTTAGGGAAACGACTGAGTGGTTTATTTGGGCCCGTTGTACACAAATCATTATTTTGGATTTGAGAATAATATAAACAACAAATCAGAAAAAAAAAATTATAATCAAAAGGTTTATCAAATATGTAATATGCTACTTTGTGTATTTATGTTTTAATGAAATAATTAAAAACACTTTGTTTTTACCACAATCTTTATTTAAAAGTCAACATGTTTCAAGAACGATGTTCTCTTCATCAGGACATAAAATGTACTAAGTGGTTTTCACTTAGATCTTTTAGAAATATTAGAAATTAAGAAAAATGTCAATAGAAATTTAAATATTATTAACAATCAAATTAATTTTGTGAGTAACCCTATCTTAAACATATTTCCATTGTAATTTTTTGTGTTTGTTTTTTTTAAGCACCCCCTTTACACCGCCCCCCCCCCCCCCCCCCTCCCCCTTGATGATCTTCTAAGCACCTCCCCTTTCCACCTCTCTCCTCCCCCACTACTTCCATTTCTACCCACGCCGTTCTATGTTCGATCATTTAGTTTTAGTTCATTTTATGTCCTGATGAAGAGAACATCGTTCTTGAAACATGTTGACTTTTAAATAAAGTTTATTGTGGTAAAAACAAAGTGTTTTTAACTATTTCATTAATAAAATGGTGCCACAAAGTGAATTTGCAAAATTTGAAGAAGTATTTATGTTTTGAATTGTAAAATATAAACTATTAAAGATCTCAATTTTTCACGATTGTAGAGGCAACTTGGGAAATTATGTGTGAGTAAATGATAAATATTTAGAAATATAATTTTATTATTTTTATTATAAAAGTTAAAATAAATACCTACCTTTTAATTCGATTAAATTATTTTTATTGTTCCAGGGGTACCTTACTATTTCAAAACTAAACAATTAATTAAGCAATAAGGTAAGTTTGGTTTGGTTCACAGAAATTTAAATGCAAGATTTCATCAAGCGGCCATTCGGAGCCATTAGAAAGATCGATAAATTTAAATTCCAATTCTATTTCTGTTTCAGCTTTTGAATTTTGATTTTGACCGGCAGAAGAGGACAACTATTTTGTTGTTAAATTTATCAGCTTATTACAATTTGGTAGAAAATTGAAACCCACCAGAATCGGTGTTTAACGGGGTCCTTTCGAATATCAAAAATCAAAATAGCGCCGAATGGCCATTTGATGACAATATTACATTTTTATTTTAGCGAAACAACTGTGCCTAAGTGAATAAGAACTGCTAACCCGGTTTTATATTCATGAAACTATTCGATAACATCTTTATCGATTCAAGATGGAAGACTTAGTTGAATTACTTGCTTTATCTTCGACAAGCGAGATTGATTTATTTTTAAGTATCGAGGTGGTGAATGAAAGGCTTATCGGAATCGGATACTCGTCGCACGCATATTTAAATATGTTTATAGAATTTCACTTGCTACATTTTATTCAATCCTGTACGATAAAATAGCAGAATCTGGAAATGTGAATTGAACGCGTTCAATCATTTTAACTGTATACTTCGAACGAGAGCCACCAACATTATCTTTATTTTTTTAAATATACTTTTTGGTTGCTATTTTTATGCATGATCGCATGATTTTACCTGAATTAAATTGGAATCTAGAGATCATGGATAAATATATATCGATTTTATTTTTATGTGCGACATCTATTGAAGTCCAGTATGAGTATTTAATATTATTTTAAGCTGAATGAATTATTGAGTAATCTAACATTTTGTTCACACAGGTTGATGTGGTTGAATTAGCTCAGTGGTTAGAGCACTTCCCCGACAAGAAAGAGGTACTGGGTTCAATTCCCAGATGCGATTGAAAATTTTCCTGTCTTTTCTGTTTGCACATTTTACTCATCGTCTTCAATAATTAAATTATACAATTTGAAGTTTTTCTCATTCAGTTATTCCACTTTAAATATTGAGATTAATTTAAATAGATTAAATTAAATAGGTGAAAGGTAGAAGAAGTCAAAGACGTCTTAGGAAAACCAGCACGAACAAGTGAGTCAATTACTGGAATCAAGTCATGTCAAGGGTCAGAAAAACGGAAGGGTTTTATGAGACGATGCATGAATGTGAATGAAGTAAGGAACTTTTCCAAGACAGCGTTAGGTGATGGTCTCTGCTATATGCACGGACCTCCTGGGGAATTATATTAACAAAAATTAATCACATGAAAAAAATCAACAAAAATTAATCACATGAAATATATTTGCGCACGCCGAGTTTTGAACCCGCGACCTTTAGATTGTTAGTCAAGAGCCGTACCCCTTCACCACGGAGGCCGACAGATGTGCGAATTTCATGGTACTTGTTCGTTAGTTCTGATATCGACGTAAAATTAAGATGTTTGCCAGCTAACATTAGATGACGATGAACGGATACACACTTAAAAAAAAAATTAATATATTCATGCATGTATTTTTCATGTTCTTGTTGTCCATGTCCGACCGGACAGACCTCATCCCTGCTAAGTTACCAAACATAGCAAACCACTTGGAATATATCTATGACAGAGGTGTTGGTTATCCAACAAATGGTTCAAGGGGCTGCGGTTCCCATACCCGCCCCACAAATTGTGGACTTATGATCGCATACAAGTAACAACTTTTTAATATATAATTTTATTGCAAAAATAATCTGTGACAGTTTCTGTTACCTTTTGTTTTATACAATTATTCACGGAATAAATAAAAAAAACTGCTTTTGCTCTTGAAATTGTGACCTCTAGACTGGGTTTGCAAAGCGAGTTTTATGCCTTTTACCTATGTATATTCGTTGCGATATAAAGCACACTCAGAATACAAACATTTTGGCGTGTGATTTCTTCCTAAGCTTTTAGTTTTATTGAGCTGTATAATTATTTAGTTGCTTAAAATTATTCGAGTTGATACTCTTAATCCTTCATCTATCAACGTTTTGTCTTAAAACAAGAAACTTTTTTGGTACAGAAATAATATCAACTCTCCAAGGCTTTTTTCTGATAATCTTGCCACAAAGTTGATTTTGAATTTTCATGTCGGACATCGAAAAAGTATTTCAAAATATCTTAAGAATTTACACTGGCAAGAGAACTTTTTTTCAACTTCAACTTTTAAATTAAAACAAACTCTCATAACCTGAAATGGGTTGATTCCGTAAAAATCGGATTATTTTTAGTGTAAAAACAGATTCTGTAACTAGATATCGTTTAGAAGTTAGACGATGTTAACCCTTAATTTACCCGGTAGGTCCCTGGGACTCCATTGAAAACTTTCAGCGCTCATAAAACCGTTAGTTTTTGGAATTAACAAATTCTGCGTTCCATCCATTGACGCGCCAAATGCGGAGGAGAGTGGACGTCGATGTGCGAGGCTCCGATTGATAAGTAATCATGCTTATGGAGTCCCTGGGACTCCTTCGGGGTATTAATGTTATAGTTTTAGACTATTGACGGTATTGAACAAAAAAAAAGAACCTTGTTCTTTTTTTTGCTTTTTATAAGAATTGATTATGTTTTTATTATATTTTTTTTTAAATTACTTTGAAAAATTGTTTTGTTTTTGAAATGTTGAGATTAGAAGTTAGGTCTCGTAATTTTGTTACAAAAAGTGCCATATTCTAGAAGTTCCTTAATAAAAGACTGATTCTATAATTTTAAATACAAACCTTTACCATTGTAAAACCATATATAAAATAAATAAATATAACTAGCATTTCATTTAAAAAAGTGTTTATTTCATGTTAAGTTTACGATTTTATTTCCGGGAGTCCTGAGGACTCCACCGGGTAAATTGTGTATGTATGAAGTCACCGCGTAAATCAAGTTTTAAACAAATTGCTCCTCGCGATAGGTAAAATGACTAAACATAGAAAATTTGTAAAGAATCTTTTAAAATTATCTTGATTTGTTAATAACGGTAGTTTTGTGCTTATGATATTAAAATAAATTTACAATTAAAAAAATTTTAAGACATTTTTGAATAAGTAGATACATTTTTTTGTACGATAAACCATGTTTCTTTCTGTATGTATAATTAAACGGTGAAATTAAACCAGTTTCATTTTAAAAGTAAATAGTAATACGTTACATGACGTTCGCCTTAATTGCAATCCCTGTGCGTTCAAAGTAAAAAAAAATATATAATGTTTGCAATTTAACAAAGTTCGTATACTGTGAGTACAAACATAATCAACGTCAAGGACTGCTGCTCGCATAGGTTATCCAAGAATATAATAAAATGGTAGCGTATTTTGCACGGCAGGTTTTTATCTCCCTTTGCTCTAACTAATCTCGAACCCCAGCAACCCTCAAATATCCACTTTCCTGCAAAGTTTGTTTTCCTAATAACAATCCATCTTTTAAATTGACTTCTTTGCTTTAGTTTTTCACACTTTTAAATTGAAATATATTAAAATGTCTTGGCAAATTTGATAAAAAATATTTAATACTTTTTTCATGCGATATTATTATTTGTGATGAAACAACATCTTTCATTATGGTTTTAGAGAAGAAAAGATAGCAATTTGGGAGGCGGAAATGGGTACCGCCACCCCGGGAACCTTTATTGGATAACCAACACCTCTGCCATAGGTCACTCCAAGTGGTTCGCTACGTTTGGTGATTTAGCAGGGGTGCCCGGGTTCATGGGGTGAGGTTTGTCTAGGTATTGGAGGCGGATGACCAGAACTCTCCTCTCCTCCTTTTCCTAAAAAAAACCTTCCACACAGCATCCCCAAAGATGACATAAGCCCTGAAGGAAATTATTTTCCTCAGAGCCTCCTGTGTGCAGCTCATGTAAAAAAAAAAAAATAGTGTGAAATCCAAATTTATTACCATCTTTGTTCATTCGTGGTGGCTTTTTAAATTTAATTTAACCTTTTTATGTATTTATTAATTTTGATAACACAGAGCCATTTATTAGGTAAGCACAACAGGTTATAATAAAGCTTTCCGGATGTTAATTAATACTTCCCCAAAAGAAAATAATTCTCGTGTTTAGGAAAGGAGTGGGTATTATCATGAGTTTTAGATATTCAATAATTTTGGAAATAGTATTCCTGCACACATTTATACAAATATTTAAAATAATTTCTTTAAAATTTCATATTAATGTGTAAAAATAAATGTTTCTTTTTTTGTTCTTTGTGCGATAATTAAACCGTTCATCCGATTGCGATGAAACTTTGGTGATTAGTCGTGCGCTTTCATCATGGTAAGCTTTAGCGTTATGAAATTATTTCTTATATCATTCATCCGATTTTTTGAGTTGTTATGCGCATGCCCGTGAATGTTACTATAATTAATAATGACCTTTGGCGAAGAAGGAAGGAGGAGGGGAAATTCGGGAGGGAGAATATGAACGAAAGAGGGGGGACGAGGGAAGAAGACGAGGGAGAGGGAATGTGGAAGGAGAACTCAGGAGGGGGGGGGGGGAGAAACGCGGGAGGTGTGGTACACGTGAAGGGGAAAACTGGGAAGGTAGAAGTGGAACGCAAGAGGGGGTAGGGAACGCAGAAGGGAAGCAGGGAAAAGAGTCCTTGGAAAGGGGAGACAGAAAGGTGCGGTATGCGGGAGAAGCAGATAAAAGTTTTGCAAAGGAGACATAGTAGTGGTAGGGGATAACAGGGAGTAAATTTGGGAAATCCACAAAGAAAGATACTGTTTGAGGGAAACCATTCGACTTTTTCTGCAAGACTCTCTTGGAACATCACCTCGCACCATAATGGGAGAGACGGATTCATACGTCCGTCACTCCTGGATATACTGACTCCCAGATTCCTACCTACCCCTCACACCCTTTTCCTTTCGTTAGAAGATCCTCCACACAGCATTCCCAAAGATGACATAGAATTATTTTCCTTAGGGCCTCCCGAGAGGGAATATAAAAATAAAAATCATTTGTCCCGTGATTCTTGATCTGGTAAGTACTCAATGACCCTTAGCTTACCATTGCGGATATGATTCATTTTGTAAAAGATTCTTTTTAATCGTAATATATTTTTTCAAATTAATCTTGGGATGAACAATCTAATTTTTATATTTCATTATTTTAATGAGTCTTCTTTGGACACTTAGCCGAATAAGGTTTTATGTGATCCTCCCCAGCCTATTATTCCATATTTTAGAATTGATAGGGTTAATGCATAGTAAACATTCTGTAGCTTCTTTATAGTTTTTTGATGAAAATTTCTTTGTGCATTATTCCGCTGTCCATTTGTTGTGTCGGTTTATTATTATGCCAAAATTTTGAATAAGATTCTTATTTTAATGGTATTGGGCATTTTTATGAGTTTGGATTTGATTGCACATTTTTCACAGGAGCTACGAATAATAATTCTCGAATTTAATGTGGAAGATTTGTATCGGTTCTTATAAATGCCATAAAGTAAGTTGTGTCCGAGTCATCCAACCATTGTTTCAAATTTCTACATTCGAGCTTCTTCCTAGTTTTTCTTTTGTGATCAAGACTGTGTCGATACTTTATTGGTTTGATTACTTATGGTATCAACCTTGAGTATTATTCAAGGGAAACATTGGTTATCGGAGTCCATTTCAATATCGGATCCGATTCGAAGGACCATTTTTCTTTTTGCCCTTGAATCCTTGCCAAGAAAGTCTTAAAGAAACTCTCTGGTTCGAATTTGCAAACAAATTTTTGAATTCAGGTTTCTACCAAGTTGGGATATTGTGGGGCATTTTAAATATCTTTCTCGGTAAATAATTACATTTATAACAATAATAATAAAGTTTAGGTTCATTAAAAATGAGTTATTTGCAGATCAAGGGATGCTAAATGGAAGAAAGTTGTATTTGCATTTTTGTGTTCAATAATTGGACTTTAGAATTGTGTGAAGGCTTTTGTGTTTTCCCCATCGTACAACTTTTTCCTTTGGTCTTTCGCAACCTATCCGCAATAGACATATAATTTATATTATATAGAATATGGGTATTGAGAGAAGTCAACTTAATCAACTTTAAAAAAAGTTAAAAAATAGTACAGTTTAAAATATTACAAGATTCAAGAACATCGAAATCTAAACTTAATATTATAAATGCGAAACTGCCTGTGTTTGTTTGTTACACTTTCACGCATATAACAGTAAAATGATTTTAAATATTCTTTCACCAATAGAAAGCTAAATTATATGCAAGCACAACAGAATATATAAAATATTATAAGCTCTGGCGTTATGAAATTTTAAATATTTAAATATTATATTTTTTATATATTTTTTTATTTCAGGCGTCATAGTTAATATCTTTCTTATTGTATAAATAAAAATGAATCTTTGAAATGTTGGAACGCGCATAACTTCCGAAAGACTGAACCAAATTGGATCATTCTTTTTTTTACTTCTGGTGAGCTATGTCATTATGAAATTTAGGTGACACGCGAGCTGTTTGAAAACTGAATGTATCGAGAATGAATGTATAGAAGGCGGGTGGGGGAAGGGCGGGGGGGATAATTGATAAGTACAAGCGCTATAGTAATTCCCCCTTAATACCATGCGAGCAAAGCCGCGGGTAAAAAAGCTAGTTTAATATAAAGGTATTAAAGATTAGTCAAGATTCGAATAGAATTGAAATAATATTGTCGTTTGTTCAAATCACCACACACGTGCATTTCTTGCCGACTCAATGTAAACTAATAATCCGTACAAGAATTAAATCTCTGGGAGCAACTAACATTAGTTAATCTTAATTTACAGCTGGTTGGGATGCAAATGGACTACAGCACTGTCCTTCGTGGCTTACATGCCCTACATCGCGGCGCAGTTCTACCCTGAGTTCTACACCCTCATCCCCGCGGGCATACTCGTAGGGCTAGGGGGCGGCCCGCTGTGGTGCGCCAAATGTACCTACCTCACTGTGGTAAGTCCCTTTACATCACTCTCTCCCTTTTTTTAAACAGCCTAGGTATTAATTTTTCAAATAAACCTTACTTTTAAGACAATTCTGTCAAGATTCCGCTTCTAGCTACATTGCAATAAAATTAAACTGAATTCTTCAATATTATATTTTTATTATGTTATATCTCAAAATAATGCGCCTACCTACATAGTGTAAGGACAAGAGATTTATAATGCCATTTTTTTCATGAATACCAGAGAAGATTCTCAACTCCTCCCGTCTGGAGCCTGTGAGACTATGGCATCCCGAAGTGGGGTATGTTGTAAGGCGGAAGGTAGTGATGAGGGGAAGGAGATTGGGAAAAAAACGTGGGGAAGTACCTGGCTATTCAGACCTGGTCACCAAACACGGCTAAAGCCATTTCAAGCAATGTTTCAATTCTGAATGGCGGTCTTACACCAGAGCGATACTAAGAGTATCTTCCACTCTGGAACGTGCCGCAAATATACTATATTTTATTTTAATTGAATTAATTGTGAAATAATACAAATTTATTTGACACGCCGAGATTCAATCCGCGACCTTCGGATTGCGATTCAAGAGACTTGTCGCTCGACCACCCTGCCATGCGGAGGGGCAGTGTTGAGAGGCTAGTTAAGGCCCGGCTACCAGCATTTTTACCGACTTATTAGATATTTTCCTTAAGTACCTTAAGTTCTAAAGCTCTTAAAAATAAAAATGTTATTCTTGAAGATAATATCTATACATTATTCACGTCGAAAAGGTAATTATACGAAATTCCCTCGATACAAAAAAAAATCACTGAGTATGCTCTGAAAATTATTATAAACCCGTTTTTTGTTATTTTACAAGTTATATCTATGAAAAAATGCACAATGTTTATTTAAATGCTATTTTAGACAACCTTTACGAGAGTTTTGCTCTATTTTAAACGAATCGTATTTTATTAAACATTTTCACAATTTTCGCTTAAATATTACCGCTTTGATATTGGCGCTCTATCTAACATTCATATTTACATAACTCTCCATCTTTTTCTTTGTGAGCGAACTCCACCTTAAAGTAGAGGCTGGAGGAAAAGATTTATTAATTCGGATTATAAGCCTATATAAGCCTGGATTATATGAAATAGGAAAAACTATCTAAGATGGCCTCCGTGGTCCCGAGGCAAGACTCTCGACTCACAATCCGAAGGTCGCGGGTTCGAACCCAGCGTGCGCAAATAAATTTTATTTGATTAATTTGTGTTATTTCACAATTTATTCATTTAAAATAATATATGATATATTTGCGGCACGTTCCAGAGTGGAAGATACTAATAGTATCGCCCTGGTGTAAGACCACCATTCAGAATTGAAACGTTGCTTGAAATGGCTTTAGCCGTGTTTAGTGACCAGATCTGAATAGCCAGGTACTTCCCCACCTACCTCTTCCCTATCTCCTTCCCCCCCCCCACTACCTTCAGCCTCACAACATACCCCAATTGGGGATGCCATAGTCTCACTGGCTCCAGACGGGAGCAGTTGGGACTCTTGTGCGGTATTTCATGTAAAAAAAAATCTAAGTTCACACATTGAAAAACAATGCTAGTTTAAGTAATTTCACATGAAAGCCGACCTACAAAAAAACGAGTCGAAGAAACGGCCCGTTCTTACGTTGCCTACACCAACTGTGAACAGGTGTTCCACCCGGGTCTGTTGACTTTCACGCACGTACACCGGTGCACCAAAATCAATTCTGCTAGCTCCTTAGAGCGGAGTCCATTAAAATATCTGTAAAACATCACGTCAAGATAGCAATCGGTCTATTAACGACGAGTTGTTACACAAATGGACCGCCCTCCTTTCCACAGAATTAGGTAGGCTTACCAAGTATGTTGGGGCTCCAGCCCAGAAGTGGCTCTCAAATTCAATTATTGCGTGCACTTGAGATTTGTACAGATATTAGGTCAGTATTGAAGAATCAGCTTGCCCTTGCAAAGGGCAAGCTGATTCTTCAATACTGCTTCGTTCCTGCTTCATATTTACTTACATTATCTGTTTTGCAGGTCCCTCTCAAATCTTTGCGCCTCCCCCAATGACATGTGTAGGCTTGAGGCTTGATCAGGCGACCTTGACTGTCCTTTGTCCTGCCTCCGACTACTCAATGCTGAATTTTCTTTTAGTCTTCGGGTATTATACCCCAAATATTCAGTTAACATTCTTTGAGGCTTCACTGAGTGGTTGGCTAAGGGACACGGAAGCTAAGTGTGGTTTATGGTCAGACCGAATGCCATTCACATTTTTTGTTGGTTCTTGCCTATTGATTTGAGAATTATTGTATTTTTTATGTTCTCCATTTTATACAGGTGCTTGCAGGTTTTTTTTTACACGATGCAATGCCGCCTCACGGAGTCTCATGAATGAGTTTTTTTTTCTCATTTTGCCCTGGTTAATTCATATTTGCTTTACTAACATATTTTTGCATTTTGTTTCCTGTTTAGCACTTGCATACTGCTTACTAACAACGTATGCAGGGACACTGGAGGTCTAGATTCGTTCAAAAATAAATAAATGTAGCTTCGTTTAACAAAAAAAAAATAGTATCTTGCGAGAGCCTTGAAGGAGTAACCATATGTTACTTATACCAGGGCGGGTAAGTGGTGGATAACCTCCAATGCCCTTGCAAAATATCACTCGTACGCGTTTTTTTACAAAGTAGGTACCTAACATTTCAAGCATAAACCTGGAGATGACCTGGCCATCCAAAAGCTCTTAACTTGACCATCGTTGGGTTAGGGTTGACATGATCTTTTTTGATGAAGGTTTTAAAAAAATTTCCTGTGTGATGAAAATAAGATTATTAAATGTTTATTAAAAACGTTTTAAAATAAAGTCCCGAAAAAAATAGAAGACAGGTATAGAATAATGGCAAGTATGACATATTAAAAAAAATATTAGCCGATGATCCCAAAAATGTTTTTTTTTTAGAAATTAAGTATTTGTATTTTTTTTTTTACAGTTAATACCGCACAAGAGTCCCTACTGCTCCCGTCTGGAGCCAGTGAGACTATGGCATCCCCAATCGGGGTATGTTGTGAGGCTGAAGGTAGTGGGGAGGGGAAGGAGATAGGGAAGAGGAAGGTGGGGAAGTACCTGGCTATTCAGATCTGGTCACTAAACACGGCTAAAGCCATTTCAAGCAACGTTTCGATTCTGAATGTTGGTCTTACACCAGGGCGATACTGATAGTATCTCCCACTCTGGAACGTGCCGCAAATATACTATTGTAATGCAGGATATCGCAGCTTTGCTTAAGTTTGTGTTTTTTTTAATATGTTACCCATTGAAATATACAAACTACCTACTTTTCTACAAGTAAGTTATGTGGAAAATATCGTAAATATCCCTGAATGATAAATTATGAGACTTGAATATTAAATAGAAAAACTTTTGATTACATCGGTTAAAAACTAATTTGTGGAAGCTAAAATATTCTGAAAAAAATTGGGTCTACGATACCACAATGTATTTTATAACATTACATCATGCTTTCCAATTAAAATCCGATCATTTACGTCATATTTGTTTTTAGGTTTTCCAATATTTTTTATAAACGGTTTAATTTAAATTTACTGGCGGTAGCAGAAATTTTCTAGTAATTTATTTTACGTCACTATAAAGTAAGTTTTATTTTGTACCTTCCATATATTCTTGAAATTGTATTTAATACCGTTTTAGAGATACGGTTAGGTATTTTCGTTCCAATTGAAATATCAATAGAACTTCTCTGGTTCTTGTCTCTTAGTTTTCCAGTGATTTACCCCGTGTTTAAGTTTAGAACGGGTCGTTAAGCAAAGAGACGCAAGTTCTTGAAAAAGTCCCTTGAGAATGAATTTTACACAAAACTTTAGGAGTTCTGTTTTCTACATCTTCAACTTCACGTTTAGAACTTTTGTTAAGGTGTTACAAATAGACTAATGCTAAATAGCATAATATTTAATTACTGATAAATAATTTCATTTACGTACACAATCAACACGATTCTTGGACAATGTTAACTTTTTTCTGGAATAACTACTAATGATAGTGGTTTCTACAAGGTTAAAAGAAAACTTATTGAAACTACAATTAAAAATCTCACTAAATAATTCAATCAATGCACTTAAAAAATACGGAAACAACGCTAATTCAAATAACGACATATCGAGCTTTGGCCTCCCGCAACATTCGCCTCCAACTCCTTCTCTCCACAGAGGCTGACATCCAGTTTGTTACCTGGAGAAGCTATGCTGCATCCCCTTTTATCTCGTCTTTCCATCTCAATCTGGGTCTTCCCACTTTTCTCCTTCCACCTGGACCTGGGTGTCCAGTCATAATTATTTTTGGGACGCGTGTATCCAGCATTCTCTGTACATTTCCAGCCCATCTCTACCTTAGGAGTCTCATAGGGGCTGAGATGTTAAGGTCCTGTAAATAATTCTTTGTTCTGCCGGATGCGCCACTTTTCCCCTTTTTCACGGGTCCACATATCCTTCTCAACACCTTTCTTTCAAAAGTATACTTAACGTAAAAATACTAAATACCCTCCAGCACATTTAATAATCTAAAATGATATCGGTGCACGGGAGGAACAATATCACACAACACCTCATTTTTGCCGCTGAAAAATAAAAAAAAAAAAACAAAGTAACCAACATTATAATTAAAACACCATCACATTTTTCAAGAGTCTCAAGTCGCACGGCTAAAAAACACTTTCATATACACAAAGATATTTCATAGAATTCGCACCATGGATGCGGACTGTCGGTGATTTGTCCATACAAACGTAATCCCCAATTTCCTCTTTGAATTTTGACATTACTACAATTAAAAAATATATAATATAGATATCGACCACAAAGACGGTTACTTCTTATAGAGTAAGGCAAAGTTTTAGCAAAAGTTGTTACAATTGCCTGATTTGAACGCCATCAACGAAGGTTCAGTATACAAACTAGACAAGGTTAACACTTCCGTACCGGACCAGGGGAACGCACTTACACTAACGAGAGTTTTACGCTGTATTTAAGTTGGTTTTTAAACCACATACTCAATAATTTAGGTAATCCTAGAAAATATATTTGGTTATCGATCTGCATTAAAAAAAATAATATCGCATTACTACTTTTCTTAAAATTAAATAGTTTATAACAAATTCCGGCGAATAATCTGTGCCACCCGCCCCCCTTCCCCTCTGTTCGGGCGTACACCGTCCCTATCTGCTGAATGTATCGGGATAATTCTAAGCGATAGCAAGTAATTTCTAAGTTGTTAGTGGAAAGGACTAGATTGCGTTCGTTAACACTGCGCATCTCGTTTGCTCTTTTTACAATGCTATAATGTTCGCTTGCCGGTCAAAGATCATTCGGTCTGAGTCGTTTCCGGTGAACGCACTGAACGCCAATCGCCAGTCGAGATTCGGAAACAGGGTGTTATGCTGGCTATCGGCCCGCCTTCTCTGTTTTCTATGGAAAAATACACGCTATGGTCTAAATTCATTAGAATATTAATTATGACTTTATTTATCAAACGATTTTTAAAATGACTACTGAAATACGATGAATATACTTCCCTCTAATTATTATCATAACAAATTACAAAAAAATGTCATTAACACCCTTTAATAAGCAAAACAAATTGGGGTCCCCGAGTGACCCCCCTTCGGGTCATGTGTGATTTTTTTCGTTTCGGGACGAAAAGGTTAAGAGGGACGGTGGCAGCGTGTTTAAATATCTCTCTTTGAAATTACTATGCGACTGGGTTTCCTCTTAATGCAAACACTACTTACTACACGTACACTGGAGTGATGTGGTTTAATTAACTAGCGACGGAGCTGAGATTAGAACATGATTAAAAAAAAAAAAAAAAAAAATAAACAATAACTGACTTAACTTATTAAACTAATTTTAAGGACCTCCATGACCGAAGGTCGTGGGTTCAAGTCCAGTAGCGCAGTAAAATTTTATTTGGTTAATTTGTGTTATTTCACTTTAAACTTATTAATATACAAGTATGTACATTTGAGGTTGCATATTTCCAGAGTGGAAGATACTCTCAGTATCACCCTGATGTAAGACTATCATTCCGAATTGAGACGTTGCTTGAAATGACTTTTAGCGTATTTAGTGACCAGATCTGAATAGCCAGGCACTTCTTTACCCTTCTATTTCCTATATCCTTCCCCTCCCCACTTCATTCAGCCTCACAACATACCCTAATTGGGGATGCCATAGTCTCACTCGTTCCAGACGCGATCAATTGGGTCTCTTGTCCAGTATTCACATAAAAAACCTTATTAATGGCACCATTTTACATCACATCAGCTTTCTTGTACTATAGTTATTTATATTAGAGTTATACTATATTACCTTGAATTACTATGTTATTTTTTCACCTTATTTTATATGCATACTAGCTGAGTTACCCGGCTTCGCTCAGGACAATATTCGACAGTGTTCTGGAATGTTCCACAATTTATTTTATTTATTTATAGCGGACCCGACAGACGTTGTCCTGTACACAACACAGTTGGGACAAACTAAAATTAAAATATAATAATATTGAATATTCGATACTGCGATGGTAGCGCAGTCTGCCGGATCCAATGTAAAACATTCCAAAATCAACAACTCCTTAGAAATAAAAAAAATAATTAAAAGAACATTTTCCAGTGGACCAAATTGTGAATCTAAACCATTCTCAAATCCCCTTGAACCCACACAATTTTTTTAACAAAATCGGTCCAGCCGCTTAGGAGGAGTTCGGTGACATACACACGTACCAAAGAAATATATATATTAAGATTTAATTAGTTATGTATTTTTTAATACATACGTCAGTTCAATTATAATTTTTTTTATTTCCCCTTTACACACGAGTTATTACTCTCCTGCAAAGGAAAATATACTTTATTTATTATCTGTCTCACATATTATGTTTTTGTGTAAGTAAGCTTCCCTGGTAAACGTTGATAAATAAATAAATTAAAAAGTTTAAAACTAAAACATGGTATAAAAAGAATGTTTTATCGTGAAAGACCATCGGTAAATTTGTGGAAATCCTTCAAATCGGTTCTTTGAAACACATTATTAGAGATTATCTCAGTTTTTTTTAATCACCATGAAAACTCCATTCCGACGCACAAAAGAGCGCAACCTTCGTGTGAAGCCAAAAAAGCCGCTTGCAGATTCATGTATTTTATGATGGTACTTATCTTTACTTACGTAAATAATGAGGAGAAAAAAAATACTTGGTTTCCATTCAAAAATTCGTTGGCTTTAAAAATATATTGGGAAACCCAAAGCTAAACCGCCCAGCAAACCCGAGAGTGAAACATTAATTCGGTGAAGTTTTATAATTCGTAACGTTGCATCTCTGTCTAACAACGTATAGAATAGGAAGCATACAGCACACTTTAAAGTCCTTTCTTGAATAATTGCTACCATTATTCCAAACACGACATAAAATAAAGCCAGATGGTCCCGAAAACTTTAAAACGTGAAATTGTTTCAGTCCGCCAGTATTTTTTATCTTTAAATATGGTGATCCGTTAATTAATTTTGTGAAATTATATCCGAAGTTGAATATTCATACCCTAAAAGTATGTATTGGGCACCAAGTGAATAGGTTTTTATGTACGTATATAATGTTTTAATTTATATTCCAGATTTGCAGGGAAGAAGTAAGTTAACAAAATTAAAACGATTTAAATTCACTACCGCAGAAAATAATCCTTATTTTACAACTACGTAAATATGCGAAAATTATGCGTAATAAAGCAAGTTTCAATCGGAGTGAAAACTCGAAGCAAACCAAATTTACAGAGCGTAGTTAAATAAATAAAAGTAATATTGAACTTACTTCAGATTATTTTCAAGCCTTGGAAATTCAAATTCTTAGAGAAAAACAATAACATTTTCTTCAATATCAAATTCGGGAACTCCGATAAAATCACGAAAAATCAAGATACTGTAAGTAACTAATAACTTTTGATTTGTACTTTCTTATGTTTTTAGGTGTCAGTTGCCTACGAGAAACTCACAGGAATACCTTCTGAAGTTCTGGTGGTGAGATTCTTCGGAGTTTTCTTCATGATCTTTCAGTTTGCACAAGTCTGGGGCAACCTGATTTCATCTCTAGGTAAGCCAAACCTTCCAAAGAATACAACTTTAATGTTAAATTACATACTTGTTAAATGTTTTCTCTTGAAAATATCTTTATATGTCAAGTACCTATTGGGACCTGTATTCTCCACCCTTGTGACTATAGGATGATTGAAAGACTCAGGTTCTCAATAACGCAGTGAATGTTTATTGTCGTACTGTAATTATATTAACACTACTGAAGACAAACGTCCTTCCAGGCTGAAGGCTAGTTTTGATCTGCTTAGATCTATTGACCTACTGAAAAAAAACCTACCGAAAAAAAAGCTACTGAAACCCGTATCCGTAAATCTGCCTTCGGCACAACTTGGCAACGAGACCATGTTACCCGAAGACCTCATAGACTACTATAGTAAAGCTTGTACTAGACTATAAACATACATTATTCATACAAATCTCACGTATTGATTTATCAGAGTGACGACATTGTTGGTGAAGACATTTTAAAATTCATTGGAAAAATATTCATAAAAAAAAAAAAATTTCAATGTGAATCTGTGTGATATAAATATTTTTTGCACCATTGGGAGCACGTTGTCTGAAAGTAAACGGTTTAATTCATTGAAAGTACACGAGAAAAAATGCTTAAATATTTTATATCTCACTCCTCGCGGTCGACGAAAGAAAATACGAAAATAATCATTTGATCCTCTCCCAAAATAGTCCACCAAGCCATAAAATTACGTAAATTTGTTTTAAAGGCATTTCGAAAGCAGATACAGCTTTCATAAAGATATAAAAAATTTCGTAGCACAGGAATTATTTTTTACGAAAACATTATTTTTTTTAGATTTTGGTTAATTTATTTGTGCTGAAAGCAAAACCTTTGAATAACTCTTTACAAATCTCAGGCTTTTCGAGAGAAATGTGTAATACAATTTCCAAAATAATTTTTTTTTTATTTTTTATTTATTATATTACATTATATACAATTAAATAGCAAAATAACATAATAACATAATAATATATTTCAAGATAACTGTAAATATTAAAAATGTGTACAAGTGTTATTATGTCTTGTAGGTCAACATAGTTCCTAGCTAGGCAGATTGCCTGTTCTAAGGAACCAATTGCTGATGAAAAAGTCAGACATGTATTTTGTGATAAAATGTTGTTTTTATTTATTTTTTTCTAATAAAATATGTACCAAGTTTATATTTACTGTGCCATTTTTAGGTAACCATGTAAAACTTTAAGTGACATTATTTAATAGTTTTTCAGACTCCATTCTACCCAAGTCAATCAACCATTTAGTTATAAACCATTTATTTAAATAATATTAGGTGTATTTCAATGTTTATTCAATTCATGTTTATTTACACTGAAATAAAAACACAACCGCAAACTTATAACACCACCAAAGCTACTGCATAATTACGGATCAATGAACTCAAATTTACTTTGTCATTTTTTTTAAATTTTATATGGCTGTGTGAAAGAATTATAAAAACAATAAGGTAGCTACCTAAAATATAAATATAGTTTTAATATAAAATACTTTTATTTACATTTCAAAATTGGAACTGATTTTTCGAGAATTCATACTAGATTTTCACGAATCTTTGCTAGTTAAATATAATATATTTAAACTGGTATGAAGTACGAAGAAACACCGCGCAATTATTAAGTAATTTCCAACATTATAAGGAGTTAAACGACCTTGCATGCAACCTTAGGAAACGTAAAAAAATAAAGATTGAATGGTTTTTTAACAATGCTTCTGGTTTTCAACTGTCAGTGGTGTTCTAGGCAATCATTTCAAATTCCTTCTTTTTCTCAACTTTTTGTCAAGTCTAATTGCCAGAACTATAAAAAAATATCAAGTGCGAACAGTGTACCAAATTTGTTCGATTTAATATGCATTATTTTCATCTCTTATTCTATACAATATTTGAACTGTTTTGGAAGCCTCTATATTCGTAAGAAAACGATGATCACGCCGTCCGCATTAAGTTGTAGATAAAATGGTAATGTCTTTTATTACGCCCTGAGATGCTTTTATTTTTTTATAATCTATTGCCATCAATGGCAGGGCTTAATTACCAGATAAGCCCAAAGCGACTAAAGCCCTGTTACAACAGGCCTATAAAAATAGAATACCTTCCAGATAATGCTATCTGGAAAAAAAACGGTCAAAAATGTGCAAATATTGTAATATCTTATAATATCAGATAAATCATCACCAATATTTTCACATTTTTTAAGGTCTATAAATAAAATGTTTATCTTTATTGTGAAGATTTTATGTTTGTCTAAATACAAATTCGATGTTTAAATGTACGAACACTTGATTTTGGAAAGAAGTTTCAGTTATAAATAACTAGTAAATGATCATATTTAATCGTTTTATATTAACCAAACTGAATTTATCGGATATTATTCGGATTCTCCATAATCTAACTTATATCTTTGGATTGTGAACCACTTTATTGAACATCCACACTGACGCCAGAAAGTTGAAAGCTTTCAACTTCCCGTTGAAATTTAAATCTTAAAGTTTTATTTCGACGGTAGTACTTGAGAAACTCTAATATTATAAAGTTCGAGGAGCAATCGTTGGATTCTGGAAACTGACAAAACTGGAAAGGCAAACGAAGCAAGGCGCTATTATATTCTCGTCAGTGGGATTTCGATTAAAAGTTATATTGATGATAAATTCAACAAAACAAATACTGGCATCGCTAAACGGGAGACTCATATGATCAAAACCTCCCCCAAAGAAACCGCAAATGGTTCGATGTCTAAATTCATGCTATTTTTATACGCCCTCTCTGTGTTGATACTCGTAAGCTTTGTAGCTAAGCTGTGTAGATAATCTCTTGGTAAATAGTTTTGTTCTGAAACAACGATCGTAGCATATTTGCTTAAAGTGAACATCAAACTAGTTTTATATGCATGGTCATAAATGGAATTCGAATTATGTTTAATTAAAACGTTTAAAATGTGGTAATAGTTACAAAATATTTGACATCGCGTTGGCAATGTTTGCTCTTGGCTAGACTATCTTTCATAATCGAAATATCTATTATTTGTAACTGCTCTATGTTTAACGAATTGATTTTCCATCCCCTATTACTTCAATCTCCCACAGTTTTTTTAATATAATGTAGGTGTATTAGTTTCACTGGCTTCAAGCAGGTTTAACTCATTTGCAGTATAATATAAAAGATTTTTTAAAAAGAAGAAGGCAATAAAAATATACTTTAAAGCTTACAGCACCTGTCTGCTCAGTGTTTGTTTTAAGAACATTTGAAGAAAAACGAAAAAGAAACTGAAGTAGTTATTATATCGGATCTTGAAAAACTACCGAAATGAATAACACGTTATCAGAAACAACACGACAATGAAAAAATACCTACTACTTGGTTTTTAGATTTTCACGGCCAAAAGTCTTTTCGTTATTTGTTTTTGGTGTGTTTTGCCGTGTTGCGCTACTTACTTTTTTTAGCCAGCATTACAGTGTCCAACATCAGGGCAGTTGTGTAATTGTAAGTGTAATAATGGTGAAATATTGAACTTGCAATTACTTTGTACCGTGACTAGCGATCACTAGATGACAATGGATTCAAGGAACAAGCTACTTTGGAACCAATTCCTACGCCATTGTCTGTCTCGGCTACGTTGTACCGGTGTACCAACGTAGCCGTGCTCCAACAGGAACTGTACCAGTTACTCCAGAAGTACTGTTCCTGATTACGGAGACAAGTGAAATCTACAACCATTTTGAAGTATATTGCAATGCCAGTTCATAGTGGAGTGGAGCTGGCAACACGGTATTGCTTCCAAGTACATAAGCACACATTTCGCCACAATTATAATTACACATCTGTCCTGATGATGGGCACTGTAACGCTGTCCAAAACGTTAGCTGAAAGAGGTAGCGCAAAACGGCATAACACCCAAAACAAATAACGAAAATACTTTTTACTTTCTTCGAAAAAAACATATCGAACTTCTAACAGAAAAAATAAGTTGTTCTGTATTTAGTTAGTCATAGTGGTAGAATATTTAAATTAAGTCCATAAAACCGACTATTTTCTTCCGAAACTTCTTTCTCCAGGAAGTTAATTTAGAACGGTGTTAAAGCAGCTTGAGAATCAATGGATAAACGAGTATTTATGGTGTATAAGGTAGAATACTTTATATCTTGTTTTTCATTAAGGTTGCAATGCCTCCGCATGCATTTTCATTACTTCCGAAACGAAGGTATTTGCTTTAGAAAAGTACGTAATCCTCGTTGCTCTGCCAACAGCTTTGTTTCCATTATATTACCAATAGCTAGAAACTTACAACCTCCATAAGTTATTGTGTTCATTGTAACTAACTATTCGGAACCAGTGGCGGTAACTATTTCAAAGATTTACGACAAGTTAATTAGAAGAAATATTTGTACTTTTACATGGTTTCATAACATTTTTTAAGATGCTGATGATTTTATCACAATAAAAAAAGTTGCCCAAAGAAAAAAAAAAAGTATTAATAATTAATTTCTTTATTATACTTCCGAAAATCTGTTGGCTGAATCAGTAAGAATTCGAGAGAACCGACTACCGGTACCGCCGCCTAGAGAACCATTTATTGGATAACAAACACCTCTGCCGTAGGTCTATCCAAGTGGTTCGCTACGGTTAGTGACCCAGTAGAGGTTCCCTGGTTCATGAGGTGAGGTTTGTGTAGTCTTGGCGGTGGATGCTTTTGCGTGGCAGTCCGGATAGAGCGAGACTGTTTGAGGAAGTTCAGTTGACCCCACCATCACCTTGCACCGCGGAAAGGATTGATTTATTGATGACGTCTGTCATTCTTGGACACACTAGCCTCCAGATTCCTACTCACCGCTCATACTTTTTTGCCTTTCCAGAACTTTATTTCCTTAAAATATCCTCCACACGGTTTGTCCAAAGACAGTCTAGGCGCTGAGGGAACTCATTTTTCTCTGGGTCCCCTGTGTGGGGCTAATGTAAGAACTATTTTTATTTTCATTTGCTTCAACTGTTGCCAAGCCATTTAGCAGAGCTAGTTATTTATGTAAAAAATATTCTTGTGTTCCTCACTTAATGTCACAACAACAAAGTAATTGTTTTCTGTGAAAACTTTTATGTAGAGAACCTGTTTATATCAAACTCGTCCTTTACAAACGACCACTGTTTCGCAGAGTTATTGCTCCATAAATTCAGAAAATAGCACTTATTCTCCGTTATTACCGGAATATGTATGACCAAGATGAATACAGAGTACGCCGAGGAGATTAATAATTGACCTAAATATCGATATTAAGCCCATTAACTGGTGCGGTGTGCATCTCGCTTCCGGAATGGAAGACAGTTGGTAATGTTTCAGATAATATATACTCGTAGTGTCATGTTCTAAATTATAGATACAACTTCATATCGGAAATATTACTATCGATTTAGGAAATGTGGAGTTATTGCTGCTCTCATCCTGCATTATTTGATGTAATTAATTACTTTTTTAATAATTAGTCATTTGATCGAATATGTACTTACCGATAATAATACATTCATTAAGTGGTATTTCGGCAGTAGATATTTCTATGAGGAAGATCTTACGACGGGCTAGCTGTACTCTGGAGGAAATCATTCAAGGCAGTGATGTCGACCGTGAAACTCCAAGAATCATAGCGATTGATATCACACTCGTCACTGGAACATTACTTGTCATGGGTGTAAACATGCCGGTGGAAAACACTAATAATCTACCAGAATACTTATCCTGTCTCTTGAAATTGCACACGTGGTGGTAGAAGGGGTTTAAGTTATTGCTGAGGATTGGTTTGTACTCCTGTATTTTGAGAATTTTTTTAGACTGCAAATTAAAGTATATGTTAGTTCGTTCAAAATTCAACCAAATATGTTGTTCTTTTACGTATAGATAGATTAACTACTGTATTTTTAAAAAATATTTATAACAATTAGTTTGAAATAAAGGAAAAAAAAATATAATTTTTAGAAACTAAAAAACTTTTATTTTTCAATACGAGTTTTTGTGGACATAGTACAAACCAATCCTCAGCAAGCGAATTGTCAGATTATTCCTAACCCAAGAATGTTTGTCTTTCTTTTTAAAAATTAAAAATTAATTAATCAATACCTTCGATTTAAGTAAGCAATAGGTAAATAATTAAACCTACTAACAACATAACGCTAAAAAAACTAAGTATGAAACCTATAACAATTAAACATTAATTTGAAGGTCTGTGTTGACAAAATCATTTTGTTAATTTGTTGTCCAAAATATTTTTTACCCATATTCTGTCAAGATTTTCTTGTAATTAGTGACTTGGTGCCATATCAAATTTCCAATAAAATTTGTGATTCATTTAACTCAGACAACAA
Organism: Glyphotaelius pellucidus; assembly: GCA_936435175.1. Taxonomy (NCBI): domain Eukaryota; kingdom Metazoa; phylum Arthropoda; class Insecta; order Trichoptera; family Limnephilidae; genus Glyphotaelius; species Glyphotaelius pellucidus. The sequence goes on from OW386547.1 coordinate 29,419,256, forward strand.
TAAAACAAAGTACGGTAGCAGAAACTAAAACACCATGCCCAATGCCCAAAAAGTAAAAACTCTATTTTTTTATGAATTCTCCTAAAATTAACCCATGAGGAGCAATGTGATATCTAATTAACCCTTTCTTTTTTTATCGCAAATTTAGAAAAAAAGCATTTTTATTTTCTTCTGTTAATTGTCCTATATTAGGTAGATAAGATACGAGAGTTGTCGTCAAACATATAAAAGAAAGATGGGTGTAGAGATTTGTGGATATCTTCACAATTTGATAAACCAAATCCTACGTACATTCTGACCCCATTGTTTAAGCAGCCGGCACACCTAGTTTTATCTTGACCTAAAATGAACCTTCGCGATCTATCAAACATGGAATCCAAAGCCTCAATTTCAAGCTACCAGCCGGTGAGTTTAAAATCGGGTGAATCGGCGATTGAGATTTTCATGATGACACACAAAACTGTCTACTCGCTCAGTAGCGACAGTAGCAGCTCAAATAATTACTCTCATGCGAACCAATTCTGTCGACATTTTGAAGAAAACTTGAGGTCGCAGCTAGCGCCACACGCTAGCCAGTAGCGAGAATAACGGTTCCCGCACGAACTTATTCTAACAGGTACGAAATCAGCTGACGGTGGGCCGCCATCTTGAGGCGTGTGCCTCTGCGAGTAGCGAGGTAAAGTAAAGTTGACCACCTTACTTTTTTCATAGATTGTCCACGATTATATAGTTCATAGTTAGTTAATAGTTAATTAGCTAGTGATACGATTACACTGAGCGAGTTTACTAACGGATAGTGTATTTCCCAGCTAGTAGCTTGTAAACTTGCTCAATGTCATCGAGGCTTAACCATATAAGAAAGCCATAAATAAAACCTTTCTGTTCGTGGGTCTAAATTTGAAATAGCCATAGTATGTTAGGTATATACGAGAGTGTGGCGATGAAATTCATCTTAACAATGTCTTAACGTAAAAGATCATAACTTAACGCTTAACTTACTGACCCGAATTCAAAAAATGGTTGATAGTCGAAAACAGACCACCGAATAATTTTATTTTTATATCCTTCGCAGTGTAGGTGCGCCTTGGTACTTTCAATACCAAGCTAACTTAGATTTGGCTTTCCGCCATAAAGAATTTTATTTTCAATGAAAAGAAAATTGGATGTATGGAAGATACTGTTATTTGAGCACATGTGTTGTACGCGTTTGTTATTCTGTTTATGTTTTTATTTGAAAAGGTTTGATTATGTTACAACATTGAGAAGGTAAACAAAAAAATATGCGGTAAGTGCGTGCGGCAAAAAAAAAATATTTTTCTGAATTTATATTGGAGTAATGTAACCATCAAATATTTTTCAACAAACGTTATTTTATGGAAGTGACCGAAAGACGGTTCAAGATGTGGGTTAATTTTCAGTGTGAATTAAATTCAGGAGCTCAATTCCCGGCTAATATTTCAAAAGCAACTTTGCAAGAGCCCGGTGAGCCCTGAAGAAAATATCTCTTAGGGTGTATGTCATCTTTGGGGATGCTGTGTTGGAGGTATTTTCATGGAAAATAAGGAGAGAAAGTACTGGGAAGACGAAAAGGTATGACGTGTGGGTATAGACGTATAAATTCACTCTCCCAATGCGATGCAAGGCGATAGATCGAGAGAGTCCGGCTGGAGAGGTCAGAGGGTCTCCCTCGACCGGTGTCTTTCAATCCTGCGCGCCATGCAGTAGGTGGACAAACTCATTCGCCGCCAAAACCTAGACAAACCTCACCTCATTAACCGTGGCACCCCTGCTAACTCACTTATGCGGCGACCTATGGCAGGGGTATTGGTTATTGGTTATTATATAGTCGAAAAAAATTACCTGCCTCCCAAATTATGTGTCTGCCCATTCTTCTGAATTTGTATTATTTCCGTTTCTTACTAAACAATCTTTAGGGAATTTACTCTTACTCAACACTCTACTCTTCAAACATCTTGTTCCACACTTCTTCGACAGCACGAATACACCGTATTTCTTCAGACATAGCGTGAAAAAATTGCAACTCCAAAATGCTGGATAGTATTTGTTTAGTTTACTTGGGAATGTACTTTGTTAATAAATTATTTTATTTATACATTTATATTATTTTTAACAAAACATTCCTTTTTTACGTTTCATACCAATGTAACGTCTGAAACTATATTTTAAATCAATGATATTTATATCAAGTTTGACTATATCAGTCGATATTATCATCGATATTACCGATGCCTCGGGAACCAATTATTAGATTACCAACACCATTGTCGTAGGTCACCCCGAGTGATTCGTTAAGTCTGATCTAAGTTTGATCTAAGTTTTACTAAGTGTGGCGAGAGCCGGATTGAGAGAGACTGGTTGAGGAGGATTTGACATATCCAGTTAGAACTCTCTCAACCCATCGCCTTGAACCGCAGTGGTAGGGATGGATTGACCTTTAGATTTCTACCCACCTCTCAAACTTTTTCCCTACCCAGAACTTCCTTTGCATAAAAATACCTTCCTCACAGCATCCCCAAAGATGACAAAGGTCGTTGGAGAATTTTTTTCCTCAGGGCTTTCTGTACGGAGCCAACGTAAAAAAATCCCGAAATTAATTGGTTTCGCAGTCATCCTTCCTAAAGTTGCAAAATCTTCGCTGTTTGACAGGCAAAATAATGGAATGCAAAATATCAATGATATAAACGCAAAGTAATTGTTTGGCTACCCGTTATAAAGATAACATCAAAGTATCATTCTTTGATGTCCTATTCCAATACAAATATGCCAATCAATCAACGAAAAAAGTCAAATAACTCGTACAAGTAAAGTGTGTTGTTTTTTAGTTTATTTATTTTTTATGTGGATTTTTCGTCCGGGAATTTATTTTAAAACGGGGAATAATAAGGGTAGCTACATTTTTATTATTTAATAGACTGAAAATTCTTGAAAGGAACAAGATGTTTCCCTAAATTACGAAAACCTTTTTAAAAAATTTTAACGCAAAATAAATAAGTTAACATTTTTGTATGTCAACAAAGCACCATCAAATACTGCAAAGGCTTACGAAATTAAAACATTCGTGAGAAAATGGGCCTAAAGTCTAAAGTATTGTATCTTTATATGAGCTTGGGATGTGTAGATAACCCCAAACTCTCTGGGCATAATACCCTAAAATTAACTTGATTGATGAATCTAGATGAACAAAAATGGTAATTAGCAAATCTAAAATGTAAATCAAGAGACCCCGACCTGCTGCCCTTTAGATACTTCCAGTCCTAGTTCGATTCACGCTCCCAATTCAATAATATCTTACGACGGATACCAATTGGATAAGTTGAAGGAGAAAGTGAAATTCACAATTAGGCAGATAGATCACAAAAGGCAGGTTGAATTTTGTAAAATTTTACAATAGCAAATTTTAATAATTCAATTTATTAAATTGTCCTTTCAAAGGGACATTTCAGCGACATCTATGGCCCAGTGGTCGTGATTGCGCAATTTACGCAATACAAATTAGTGTCTCCAATCGCCCACAGAGATCGCCATACTACCATTTTATGATATAAACTGGTTTTTTTTTATAACCGAGGTCAAAAAAAAAGAAAACTTAAACAACCTAACCTAACCTAGCATGTTTATGTCAAAATAAACTTAATAACTACTTATGGTGGTTCCATGCCAACTGAGAATAAAGTCAACTCAACCTCCGTGAAAAGGCATTAAAACTATGAAAAAAATCATTTAAAATTAGCCGATAACCCTAACCTAATGTAATATATTTAACCATTTTTTATATATGTTTTTTTATCACTCTGAATGACTTATCTGAGATGGTTCTGAGTTGGTTTCTTTCCTAGTTGTCCGGTCACCACTTATTTTTTACTGCGTTAATACTAGAGGCATAATATAAATAAAATGTATTTTAATATATGAAGCATACTACGTCCACGTCTAGTGTTAACTTTCCCACACTCATAAACCCTGTCTCCTTTTTCTTCCCATTCGTTTCATCTTCACAACATACCCAACTATTAGAGTGTATGTCCATGGCGTTCAACGGTTGAAAGTCTCGGTAGCAGTAGGAAACGAGCCTCCTTACCCAAAATTCAAGATCTCAACCTAAAAAAATAATCTTTCTTCTTGGACAAATAAGATTTTCTTGCGCGGTATTTTTATAACAAGTGTTTTAACTGTCTTTCTACTACGATTTCGATATTTTCCTTACAATCTTTTTTCTTCCATCTAAAATATCGGTTTTGTGAAGACGGTATGAAGACTGGAGCAAACCCGTGAAAAATCATGGGATAATCTTCAGTCGTTGTCAAATCGGTTCCAATTTTGAAAATGAAAATGAAAATAAATTTCCGTCAAATGTTAAATGTTGGTAGACCCTTTATCGTTTTTCTGAATTCTTCACACAAGCAGTTTCATTTTTGAAAATAACAATTAAGGAAAATTTTCTGTCGAAATATTGTATTTTAATTAGATATTTTATCGCTTTTATGAAGTTTTCATACAGCCCGTACCAATTTAAAAGATGACAATTTAAATATTATAATACTTTATACAGCTAATTCCAGTTTTGAAAATAATATAAGTTCCAGAGTTTTGCAAGACATACGAAATCGAAATTAGTATTTATGATTTATTTATTGTTTGGAACATTTACAGAGTGTTAACAATTATTACAATAATAGAATTGCCGTTGGGATGTACATAGATATTAACACTCAAATTAGAAATGCTCACAGCATGTGTAATCAATGTTTAGTTGTTACTAGACGGAAATGCTTGTAGTGTTAACAGAAATAACGATAATCAATATGAAATGTAAAACAAAGTAATGCCAAATATAATATTAACTATTTGGGAGGCGGGAATGGGTACCGCCTCTCCGGGAACCTTTATTGGATAACCAACACCTCTGCCATAGGTCACCTCAAACGGTTCGCTACGTTTGGTGATTTAGCAGGGGTGCCCGGGTTTATGGGGTGAGGTTTGTCTAGGTCTTAGAGGCAAACTAAACCCCAGATTCCTACCCACCCCTTAAACCCTTTACCTTCCCAGAACTCTCCTTCTCTTCCTTTCCTTAAAAAACCCTCCACACAGCATCTCCAAAGATGACATAGGCCCTGAGGGAAATTATTTTTCTCAGGGCCTCCTGTGTGGTGTTCACGAAAAAAAAAATATTTTTAAGGAAGAAAAAAATTAAGAAAAAGTATGACAATAAAGCAGCAACATAACTGTTCCCCATGAAGTGTCATGGTAGGAGTTTGATAATTTGTTTTTTGATAATATTATTATGGCTTTGGCTATGTGTGATGGGTCGATCCACATTTTACGTGATCAAAATCTTTTCGTGTCAAGCACGTATTCGCATGTAGGACAAATTTGGTTTATTTAAATTCTTTCTTTATCCGTACCTCACTCTCTATTCAACCCTCCAAAAACAAATTCTATACAAAATTGGCCATAAAGGTGAGTTCCGCCGTCAATAGGCAATAACAGATGAATTCTTGCAAGTCTGTAAAATTTGAAGAGGGAAAGAATAAAATCAGGACTCACTTCGTATAACGTTTCTACCATAAACTGCAGATGCTTTCAGCATTACTTACTTGAATTTCAGTTACATTCAACCCCCTGATAAAACGTGATTTGACTACTGAACACGTGTTGTAGAGACTCGGAATAATATTACAAGCTCAAAACGTATGAATGTATGCTCGTCTTGCGTTTCATATTTGAAAATTGTGATTGACAAAGTGTTCCGCAAAGGAATTGCGAAATTTCGCGTGGAAAACAAACAAAAAATGTGTAAACCTGCGAATAACATTCTACGTGAAAAAGAAACGTCTCCGTGGATTTTTGACAAATATTGTTAAAAAGAGGAAACGAAGCGTAAATAAATTATACCTTGTTATTATAAAGCATTCATTGAGTTAAAAGCAAAATTTTTTGTGAATCACAATTATATATGCAAAGATGAAATGGGATAATTTCTTTGTATTCAAAACCATCACCACCAAAAAAATTCTGCCTCTGGCAAGTAATGTTACTGATATTTTTCATTTTGTGTGGAAAAATATTGTTTATTTAATTCACTTGCGAATTTTTATTTAAAATTATTTGGATTTTTTAACAATACGACGAAAATTTTCGAGGCCAATCCTATATTCAGAAATTTATTTTTATTGGAATATCTTACCCCATCTTATTTATTTTCAGAATCATTTTGGTTCATATTTCAATCAGAAAATTACAATGATCCTGCCAATATCCTATCAATGTGTCGTACGATACTCACAATGGCAATTCTGTGAAACATCACAAAAAATAATCAGCAATTTGACAGATTTGGAGTCAAGTTTCAATTTTCTTGATACAGAAATAAGATTAAATGTACTATTTTGGTTCTTAAGTTACCATTCTATTACGAGAAGATTTTGGAAGGATGTAAATATGTTAAAATAAACTAAGCCCTTTAACTTATAAAATAGGTATGTATCGCATTAAAAACGTATTACAGTAAGAAAACTTTTAAAGGGAAAAAAATCATTTCCATACTCGCATTTCTTACAAATCTTACATTACAGCTTATCGGTGTTGTTTCTCCGCCTGCTAAGTGCACAAAACCTAATTTTTCAGAAGGCAAAAAAACAATTACTTTTATTTTTTATACTTTACGCCGACCGAGTTTCGCTACAACCGTAGCTTCTTCAGGGCTACTCTACATAATACTCTACACTTAAGTTAAAGTGTATGTGTTATAAATCATATATTCTATTTTCACAGTGGGTTTGGGCAAAATGGGCTGGGCTCCACCAGTGAAAGAAGAAGCAGACGTAAGGGTAGATGAAGAATTTGAAACGGAAAACGAATGTTCTTTGTCAATGTTTTAAACCCACTGTGAAAATAAAATATATTTTTTATATCCTTCGAAAAAATATCATACGGCAAAACATCCCCTAAATAAATATCTACTATAACTTGACTTAATCTTACCTAACCTTACCTAACAAAAAATGAGACAAAAATAATACAGACATCCTGTAGAGACAATTAATTTTTGTCAGATATCTGTATTATTTTTGTCACATTTCACTATTTTTGAACAATATTTTATTGTCTTTACAGGATGTCTGTATTATTTTTGCCCCATTTTTTTTAGTAAGGTTAGGTTAGATTTTAGTTGATAATTTGTTGGGAGATGTTTTGTCCGTAGGATATTTTGTCGGAGGATATTTTGTCTGGGATATTTTGTCGCGAGATGAAAAGTCGCGAATCTTCTAGTTACGGTGAAAGATTTCTTAATTTGACGTTCTTAAGATTTGGAAGATAAGTTATTCTTACACAACTTAGATTCAACAAAAAGTATAAGTAATTAAATATATTCACTGTTTTTAAAACTTTATCCGGGTTTGTTTTCAGGTTTTCACGGCCAAAAGTATTTTTTTTATTTATTTTTGGGGTGTTATGCCGTGTAGCGCTACCTCCTTCTTTAGCCAACATCAGATGGGCTCATTTACAGTGTCCATCATCAGATGGGCTCATCTGCCCTGATGATGGACACTGTAACGCTGTCCGAAACGTTGGCTAAAAAAGAAGGTAGCGCAACACGGCATAACACCCCAAAAATAAATAACAAAAATTTATCCGGGTTGTTTGATTGGAGAATAGAATATTGTTTTTAGAGATTTTATCGTACATTGTTGTCTATGATACGAGTTTACCCGTTCTGTGGGACACATTTCAATGGAATTTACATTCAGTAGATAAGGATAATAATATAAAAACATTAAATATATTGTAGGGTTGGGCGGGGGGGGCTAGTTGAACCAAGGGGCTTGTTGGGCCACGCCAATATCTTCGGAACCGAAAGACTTACGAAGAATGACGAACATGTTCTAACAAGCTAGAAGTGTGGGGACCGCGCAACCAAGCATTCAAAAGGCGCATGTCGTTCGTAGCGTGTACACGGGGATTTTTTGTGATTTTTGCTCCAAAAGTAAAAAAAGACGATCGACTGCTTTTTTGAAAATAGATACCAAGGAAAAAGGTACAAAGTCAAAGTAAGTCAATTTGAAATTGGTGTTTACTTAACTGTATCTTGTCAATTGTAAAATTGTAATACATTTAGTGGTATATGAGTTATCCTATAAAATTTGTAATAAAACACGGGTGGGGCTAATTGAACCATTTGGTTCAACTTGCCCCATTCAGATTCCTTAGTGTAATTTTATACGTTGTGCATTTATTTCACTCGTCAACACATCAGTAAACTGATTTGAACTATTTAAACACAAAACATTTTGATATATCAATGGTAAATTAATTCAGGGTCTGTAGTGGACAACTTAAAAAAATAATATAACAAACAATTTGTTTATAAAAATTAAGCAAATTTTTACGATTACAACAAAACTAAATAATATTTTTTTTAAGGATAAATAGATATTTTTTAAACAATTGATTAAGATTTATTTTGCCCACCAAAAATATGCGACAACGATTACCCTAGGTGTAGTGGAACTCTAAATTTATCTCTAGACCAAAAACAACAACAAAATTATCCTTCTCGACACAAGGTGTCAAAAAACATTTTCCGTGCATTGTAAACAAAATATCGCGGGTGAAATATCTCGCAAATAGTGCAAAACAGTGTTTTGCAAGCGTAAATTAATTTTAATTATAAAATGTACAAAACATCAGTTGCCTACCAAATGACTATAATTATAAGGTTAAATATGGGGGTAGTATATTGACCTCGTCGGTGAACAGCAAGCAAATAGGAAAATAATGGTGTCTGGTTGCAATTTGCATGTAAACCACGAAGCGGAGCACGCTCCCCACCATAAAGCTTTTGTAACGGGAAAAAGATTGGGGATAAAGGTTTTGGTTTACTACTGCTTTATATTGTTTCTAGCAAATATATTACATCATATTAATAAAGCTTGATTAGAGAAACCGAAACATCTGTTGTAGTTTCTCGGAAAGCGTTTTTAAAACAATTTTTTTTATTAATTAAAATAAAGATAAACATTCCCGGGTTACGAATAACCAATCTTTAAAAATCTTCTACAACCATCACAGAACGCAAAAATACTTGTGTCGTGGACTTACTTGAGGACTTGCCAGCCGTGGAATCGTACACAATACGTTTATGTAGTCTAAGTAACCAATCCTTACGCTTTAGAGTAAGTACCAATAATATGAAATGTGATATATTAATATTCATAAAAATTATTCCTTTACCAAAAAACCGATGATATGTCGACGAAAAATATGTCCTTCGTTATATTATCTTATTGAAAAAAAAAAATATTTAAAAAAAAAACTTTCTAACATTTTATCTTGGCAGAAAGAACAGAGATTTTACAAACACGACAATATTACCAGGTTTTTCATACAAAGGTACCTACAACTCTAGGCAACAAATGTACATTGTTGAGCTGGATTGTCAGTTACCTTAGTAATAGAATGCTTAGTGTAAATATTAATAATGTAAAATCTTACAAATGTGGAGATCCGCAAAGAATGCAAGGCTGATGTAAGCGTAATGAATAAGATTAAGAAAGGGACGCTCAGATAGTTTGGGCGTGTAGAGCGAATGAATGAAGAAAGGAGTGTAAGGAGAATATACGACGCAAATGTGAATGGTAGACGAAGTCGGGGACGCCCGGAAGACATGGCACGACCAAGTGAATCAGATACTTGAGTCGGGCCATGTCAAGAGTCAGAATAATAGAAGAGCATGTATGAGACGATGTATGAATGTGAACGAAGCAAGGAGGGTGTGCCAAGATCGAGTTGTTTGGCGGTCCGTCCTCTCTGCCTACCCCTGCGGGGAAACGGCGTGATGGTTAGTTAGTTAGTTAGTTAGTTAAAATCTTATACATTCGAGGCTACAACTGGTTTTCCTAAAGGATGCCACCTCGGAACAGTTTATTTTTTAATTTTTTTTATTAATTATATCGTTAACAAATTTAAGGTTGTGCAAGTCTTACTCTTTGCAGATCACCTAAAGCTATATAAAAGAATTCGAAATTTGTTTGATTGCAAAATTTTACAGGCTAGCTCAGACCAACTAAATCGAACAAAAATGCAGTGTGGCAAAATTCTTAATTTTTGAACATTCAGAAATGTCAAGTAATGCGTTTTCCAAAGCGCACTGTCGTATCTTACACGAACGTACATTTTAGATAATATTAAATTAATACCAGTCTCACAAATTTGAATGTTAAACCCAAACGACTCGGGTGTAACATTCAATGAAAACTTGACTTACATTGCACAAATTAACGATATAACTAATAAGGCTTAAAAGATTCTTGGCTTCCTTTGCACAACTTTAATTGATTTCAAATCCTTAGATGGTTTGAGAATGCTCCATATCTCATTAGTTAGAAATCATGTGGAGTATAGTTTACCTACGGTACAAAAAAAAAAAGATGCCCCTTGTATAAAGTTCACTCTAACAATAAAGAACGAGTTCAGCACAAAATTCTTAGATACATAAATTTTAAGCTCAAATCAACCAAATTCTGTTTGTTTTGATGAATCAACGGCTTCTAGATACGCTGTATGACCGTAAATCCACGTACCGACGAGGAACACTAAACAATATCAAACATTTTTTGCAAAACATCCTCGACCAACTATCAGACACATTAACTAACCAATAGGATGCATGATCTGGGCAACCAGTTTTGTGGTAGTCACTATTGATTTATTGACGGGCTTCATTTGTAGAATTAAGGATAATCCGTTAATCATTTGTAGAATTAAGAATAATCCGTTAATCATTTTTAGAATTAAGGATAATTCGTTCGATAATTCATTGAGCTCTATGTTTAATTAACAAATTATAGAGGCACGGGTAATGTAATTATATTGATTGGTTTCATGGTATTGTTTTGGTTTCTATATTATTTTAGGTGACTATTACATGTTTTACAAATATTGTTAGATATTCATTAAATCGGTTTCACATTACTTTTATGCCTTAAATTTTTTTTTGTTTAATTTTAGATAGCTAACCTAGTTCTGTTCTTAATCTTTGTAAAAACCCAGCTAGGCGTAAAGTAAAAATAAATTAAAAAAACATATTATTTACTTATGGTCTATTACTGGAACGAGTCTAATAATATTAAGTAGTTAAAGTCTGAGCAATTAATACAGTAATATTGTTAAAACAGTTATCAGTATTTCATATAAATCTCCTACAATCTTAACTAATCTTACTTCTTCTTATCTATAATAATATTATAAATGCGAAACTGCGTGTGTTTGTTTGTTATGCTTTCACGCATAAACCAATAAACCGATTTTAAAAATTCCTTCACCAATAGAAAGTTACATTAAATGCGAGTAATATAAGCTGTATGTATTGGTTAGCTCTGGCGTTTTGAAATAATAAATATTAATTTATTATACTTATTATACGTTTTCTGTCTCTAACAAAAGCGAGTTATTGATAACGTCAGAAAACAAATCGTTGCCGTGGAAACGATACTTCCGAACGGCTGCACCAAGTCGAATAATTCTTTTTTTCTTTGAGCTCCGGCATTATGAAATTTAGGTGTCATGCGAGCTATTTGAAAACTTAATGTGCCGGGAGTGAATGTATGGAAAGCAGGAGGGGGGAGGAGGGAGGGGGGGGGGAAGGGGGAAGGGGGGTTGGTGGAGGGGGAGAGGGCAAAGGGAGAGGGGGGAGGGAGGGAGGGGGGGGCGAGACGGTATAATTGATAAATGAAAGCGCTACAGTAATTTCCCCCTAATACCATGCGAGCTAGTAAATAATAAACGAAACACTTTTTTTTTATATTTATTAACAATTTTTTTTGGTACAATTGGTAAAATTTTGTAAAACAAACTTTTTATATAAACAGTTTTAAAAAAGTAGAAAATAATGCAAATAGATTAGCAGATTAACCAAAAAAATCCCACATAGGCATCGCCAGTTCGTGGGTATACTTGGGTGTACTTGGGTGGGTATACTTGGGTATACGTGGGTATACTTGGGTGTTTTTAAGACAGAAATTTACTCAAAAACATACACTATCTTTGCAGAAGATAAAAAAAAAATTAAATACATAAAAAATAGATTCAGTGTTTACTGAAATACATATTCAAAAGACATGTTCATAAAGATTAATAAAAATTTGTTAAGTTACAGCAGGTCAGATGTTTGACACTTCCAAGTGTCTTTCGAGTAAGACTACCCTAGTTTGTCTAAAAAAATCGTTTGCTTTTAAATTATTTTGTGAAACATTTTATAAAATATAGACAAGTCGAAATTTTCCAAGGATGAAAAGAAGTGTTCTTTTTAACCGAACTGAAGACATTGTCATTTGGTCGGTCGATTCTGAAATAATTAATTATTATTTGTAGAAGGTTCTGCCTTATTCATTAATCACGTCGAGACATCCATGAGTCGGTGTCTGACTGGGCGATTATTTTAGGTTCCACCAGCAGCCATATTATTAATTTCATCCATATTGCGTTTCGATGGGAATTTCGGATGTTTGCGGTATGGAATTATTCATCTTTTCTCATTTAGTTAGAACTTTTTGGTTAAAACCCATTTAATATTCCGCTCACACTCTCAATGGGGAGGGATGAATTATATAATATTCCACAAGTTTATTGAATGGAATTTCATTAAAAATTACGTTTCATAAAGTGATTAATGCTTTTAAATCATCACACGTCGTTGAAAATATTCTGTACCATTTCTCGAAAAATATTAATTATTTAATAGGCTTTTATTTGAAATAAATGTAAATCTAAGTAATACAAATGTATAATTTTGATTAACTAGATGTGAGCGTATTTTTCCTGATTTTTTTGTTTTAAGTTTTCGATTGAGAGTCGCTATTTCTGTTTTCATTAATTTAATAACACAATAATTGTGTTAATAAGTAAATTTGTTGTACATAGTAACAACGGTAAAGCAAGTAAGCAAGTACATAGTGTTGATTTATCATGTTAAAAAACAAAACGCATTTGAAATAATATAATCTTCTTTAAAATGAGAAATAAGATTAAGTTTAATTGAATATTGGTAAGTATAAAAAATTAAATAAATTTTGAAAAATGAAAAAATGTGAAGTTAAATGACGTAATTTTCGATGGAAATTAATTTCATCTGGTAGGTAGTTCAAAATTCTTAAAATTTCCTTGCGTATTTGAAGACGGGGAAGTTATTTTATCTATTTACAATAATTTTCAAGGGAAAGACCATTAGTTCGTGATTTACAGGGTGCGACAGCATTACTTTAAATGCGCGCCATTCAGTCGGTTGATGTCGTAGCGCAGTGATCTCGTTCGACAGGCGGAAAAATAAAGTTTTTTCCCGATGCAGTTTAGTGGCCATCATGCGTTGGGACAGTGAAGAGCGTGCGTTTGCTCTTGAGGCCTACTTTTTGAACGGATGTTCTGTGATCATGTTTTGTTCCCAGAGCGCCTCATCTCAATTAGGAGCGATCTGGAGTGGCCGACCCGCTTTTCCGATTTGTCCCCTTGTGATTTTTTCAATGGGGTTTTTTGAAATCCCGTGTTTATGTAAGCCGCCTAAAGACCCTACAAAATTTGAAGAACAGCATCGAGGAAGAAATTGCCAGAATAATGCCTGATATGCTGGCAAGAGTCAAGCACGACAAATGCCAAAAATTGGTTTACTCAGTGTATGGATAATGGGGGACGTCACCTACCTGATTTTATCTTCAAAAACAAAGTAAAACAAAACTTTAGGTACGTGCCTACATTAAAAAAAAAACAAATAAAAAATTTCTGATTCATACAATGGGTTTTATAAAGTTTTGAAAAAAGGAAGCTATGCTGCCGTACCCTGAAATAAAATATTTTATGAAATATTAACTATCATCTGTTGAGTTTATGAAACAATGACGACATAAATAAAATGTAAAGCTGAAATCCTTTTCTGGAAAGGTAAAGTTTATATTTATGTCGTGAATACTTCAGCAAAAATTTATACTATTCCCTCGATATTTTCTCGAGTGTGAAGAACAAAGCAAGACCTATTTTACATTTTTTTCTTCAATAAAAACTTTTCGCAATGGTAACAAAAATATTTAATTTTGTCAGACAATCCAAGACACATTAATTCTTCACTTTGCGTTTTTGCGCCTCTCTTATATGTGAGTAAAATAGCAGTGGGTTCGTTCAAAGAACTCCCGGAGCATGCGAAATGTTAAAATCAGTCGAAAAATACATTTATTTAAACCCAAGCCTGGGGGGGAATTGAGATTCCAGTAAATCCAGAATAACCTTAATTATCCTAATTATCTTGTGGTTTTGAGTATTAAATGACTAGTTAATGGAATATTAGTTGTTAAATTAGATTTGTTTAAATGGCCAGCTTAATGTTTTTAAACACAATTTCAAAGTTCGGTTTCTATTTCAGCATAATCAAAGATTAATTATATACCAAACGAAAAGCGTTTGGGAGTGTATGGATATATTAATCCCGTATAAAATATTCTAACATTACACATTAATCATGCATGTTATGTCTTCATCAGTATGAGGCTGAAGCAAATGTAGATTATGTCTGCTTTTCATTACTTTATTTCCAATTAGGTAGAAAACTAAGTGATATTAACATCATTAACCATCGCTACTACTTGAAGTGGGAAACCCCAAAATTAGCGACGAGAAAAAGTCACAAAAAAGCTTTTCCCTGTTTGAAAAATGAACCATCACATCTGTTGACCACAACACAGTATCTACTTTCCAGGCTTTTATTTGAAAAGAGGGTAAATGTGGAATCTGAAGACAAGGGACAGCCCAGTAAATTTAGTGCCTACCGATTTAAGGCTAACAGATGAGATGTTTAACGAGGAGTGAAAGCTTGCAAAATGAAAGTTTTTGTTTCCACGGCAATGCTTTGGGATTGAAAGTGTTTTTGCAATAATAAACACACAAACAAGATTTTAAGTTCTTTACGTAATAAATTTCAAAAGAGAAACAGCTTTTGCCGGTTTAATAACACATTTCTGTGACCTCTGTGAATTTTGAAATATCACTCACCCTAAAATTTGTGTTTTGTTTTTATCCCCTACATCAAGAAATAGTTCTTCGGTGCAAATTAAGTTTCTGCGTACAAAAAATTAAGCAAATTTTTTTGATAAGTTTTGCGAAGCGGAAGGTGATTTAGCGTTTTTGGGATTAATTTTTTTAAGAGAATCTCATTTTATAAAACGTTTCTGAAAAATTAAAAAAAGTTGCTAGCAAAGAGCACTTAGCTATATCTTAAATCGAAATTTTCGAGAAATGTCACACAGGGACGCTGTATTTTATCATCAAAAATTATATTAGATTCTGTCACCGCTTAAAATGAGCACAATCTCAGTTTTTTAATCAAGTCGAAGATGAAATTTTTGTCTTAATTAAAAATATTATTACCTACATAATGTCAATAACTAGTAGTTCTCGTGTCTAAAAAAGTAGGTTTCTAATTTCCTTTTATTTAAAAAATGAATACAAAATTTCCTTTGAAATCATGAGATTTTTTTGAGAAGGTACATAAACACGTACCTACTTAATTATGATCTATAACATATTAAAAGTAAAAAAAAATATTTCAATTTAAGATATTAAACATTTTGTCCAAAGAATTGTCATTTATTTCAGAGACAATTTGTTTTTTCAATCTTTCTTTAGGCTGGTAGGATATATAGTAATTAAAAGTTCAGTCAAAGCTAGTTCAAAGTAAGCCATCCAAAATAAGGTTTGCTTGAATAATGAAGCGGATTTCAAAAAACGTTAGTTATTCAACTATCTAGATAACGTAAGCCACCATTTTGTTTGAATAATTATATGATGCAATAGATTTTTGAAACCAGAATCAGAGCGTACAAACAAATTTACAGAGAGATAAAATGTCAAGAGATCGAGTTGTCGCTTCGCTACCCTCGTCAAGAATTAATACTGCATCATGAGACACTTTTGTTTTTTATTGTTGGTTTATAGGAAACACTAATAACTGTTTTTATAAATCGACAATTGTTATGATATCAACTGAAACTTCGTCATTTAATACGTTTCAGAGATGGACTACAGTAAATAATATAATTATCGCCACGAACAGTGGTGATGTGACACACATAACAGTGATGTGACATTTGGTGATGATTTTGAAGAGTAACAAAATCTATTTGCAAACCAAAATTAGACTTCAATAAATCTTCACGTGATACAACTACCGCTTCTTTGTCATCAGCGTTAATATCATATTATCGCACAATTATATTATAAAGCAAATTTAAAATATTTGTTTTCGTCATTTGAGATCAACGAGTCATTTATTGATAATATCCTGTGATTTTTCATGAGTCTGCGCCAGTTATTTTTATTTTTACAGTAAAAAAAAGTGCAAGGATCTAAAACATTAAAAAATACAGTGATCAGATCAGGTTTTCAGAAATAATAGAAAGTTTAAGAATGGGGTTGGAATAACTAGGTGTAAAATTAGTAAAATTGTAATTATAGTAATAGTAATCGTCAAAACTTACTTTTGTTTTACATTTTTTCCTCAGGGCCTCCTGTGTGGAGTTAATGTAAAAAAAAAAAAAAATTTAAAAAAAAAATTTATTTTAAAGGTAGGAATATATTATTTTTTTTAATGAATGTAGATTGTAAGAAGTAAAGCTTTTTTTACGTAATCATTATTATTAGAATCACCTAAGTTTGGTTCCTATGATGTGCTCCTGCTATCTCGGGAATGAACAATTTAGTTGCGTTTAGATATTCTGTAGTAAAATAGTATATTTTTTCGTGTTGCTTTTGTGGCCAAATTCGTGCTTTCGCGTTGCGGAACTGTTGAATTTGGCGTTCAGTATCTTAAATAAGATAATTTAATAGTTTAGATATTATATTAAGAATGTTTAAATTGTTAGAACCTGCAGACAAGCTGCCATATGACAGCTTTGTGGGTCTACTCCATTTATTGCACAAAATGTTCTCTGTAATTTTAATAAATAATAAAAAAAAATTAAAAAAAATTTTGAGTAACGTATTTTAAAGTAGATGTATTTTTAGAGTGGGTATTAAAAAATTAAAGAAAAATTTAAAATGAATGAATTTAAATTTAAATGTTAAAGCGATATATTTAATTAAAAATGTGTAGATATTCTGTAGTAAAATGGTATATTTTTTCGTGTTGATTTTGTGGCCAAATTCGTGCTTTCGTGTTGCGGAACTGTTGAATTTCGCGTTCAGTATCTTAAATAAAATAATTTAATAGTTTATTTTGAGTAGCATATTTTAAAGTAGATGTATTTTTAGAGTGGGTATTCAAAAATTAAAGAAAAGTTAATGTGTTAAAGCGATATATTTACTTAAAAATGTGTAGATATTCTGTGGTAAAATAGTATATTTTTTCGTGTTGCTTTTGTGGTCAAATTCGTGTTTTCGTGTTGCGGAACTGTTGAATTTGGCGTTCAGTATCTTAAATAATATAATTTAATAGTTTATTTTGAGTAACGTATTTTAAAGTAGATGTATTTTTAGAGTGGGTATTCAAAAATTAAAGAAAAATTGATGTGTTAAAGCGATATATTTAATTAAAAATGTATGTTAATTTCATTTTTTCAATTTGCTTTTAATTTGTTTCAGTTTTATCTGATGGTGGCTCTTCCTCGCCATCTACTATCGATCCTGAGATCTGCGGAGCCAACTTCCTCCCCAGCGATTCTGCTAACGAGGCACTCCCTCCACAACCCATCGAAAAGATCCAGATGATTGCTGGCATCTATTTGGCCTGCATGGTTGGGGCTGTTATTATCGTTGCTGTAGGGGTGGACCCTCTGTCGAGGTAAGCATCGGGACCACTTGTTCTCCTGATTCCCTTTTCGCGCGTTAGTCATTATGAAGGAAATATTTACTCTGCATGCAGTACAGGAAGAACTGAACTGAATTTATTACAATCATGTCACCCACATTTACTTCAAATCCATATACTGAAGCTAATTTTCAGGCTGGAACAAATGCCACGAGTACCGTCGGTAAGACGACGTAGCGTTGACGGGCCGGACCGATGATCTTCATACGCAACGCTTAGAAAATCGCATGGAACTACAACTCTTCCATTCATTCATCTACACATTCTCTTTTTAGCCTCAAGTCTTATAAATTATTTATTTTCTGCCTTTATATACACTGAATAAATCATTTTCATTAAAAAATTACAAGTCAATTAAAAACAACGTGAAAACACCACTATGACTTAAATTATAACTAAAATCTATAATGAGTCTTTAGAAAATCAAATGTAAACAATTACTCTTTTTTACAAAAATGTGTAATGCTTCTTCGTAAGTTTCTCAGTGCGTAGGAATAATATGGTGCCGGGAACAGATATCACAGAATATTATTCGATTACGACGACCTAAAAGGAAAACTGAATATTATTAATTGAAGAAAAAGATAACACCAATAATGTAAACGAAAATGTGAAAGAGAACAGAAAAATAGGTTTTTTTATTATTATATTATAATTACATTGATGGGAATAACTTTCAAAAGTTGTAAAAAGAGAGTTGTTCCCATAACAAAATTCAATATTATTTTTTTTCTCATTATTTTTTGCCTTCCTTTTTATGCATTACAATACTTCCAAAAAAGAAAAAAAGATATAAAGTATAATTAAAAAAAACAATGAAGATGGAATCGAAAGTACTGTTGGAAGTCTCTTCGATTTATTATTAATTATTACTCTCAATTATTGCGGTCAAACATGTTATTTGCGCAGTGTTTCTTTAAAATTAAGTTTTTGGGCAAAATATTTGTTACTTTTGCATATTAGTTACATGTGCCATGAATACGAGAATAAATACGATTTATAGTGGAAAAATATATAATATGTTCTGGAATCGTTTTTCTTCCTTTAATGTGGATAGAAGATTTTCCACTACGAATTTTACTCAGCACCAAAATAGTTTCTTGAATAAAAATTTTACTCAGAGATTCTGTGAGATTCAGCACTAAAAGCTCCAACAGTGAGTTCTAGCGTCAGACATGCACAGTTTTTTTTTTCTTTTTTGGAGTTCTACTAATTATTCACAAAAACAACAAATAAATTTTCACAGTTTCATTTCTGACACAGTACCTATATACATAAGTTTTGAAATAATAATATTATAGCACTATCTGCTAGTAAACTCGCTCAGTGTAATCATATATACTAGCTAACTAGCAGATTTTACAATGAATAAGTTAACTAGCAGATAGTGAATTCGCCGGCTAGCAGCTTGTAAACTCGCTCAATGTAATCGAGGCTTTATGAATGAGTCATAGAAACGATCCGTTCTCAGGTGACACATGTCAACCGTGTTCAAATATTGGGCGCGCTTTTTGCATGTTACTCGACCATGTACGTAGTAACATCATTTTGGTTGCTCAGGGTTCCTAGGCAGATTATAATAATTAATATTTTTACAATACTAATAATATAATAACTAATAAGTAATGTAAGTTTTCCTGTAAGTTCCTTACGGGAAAACTATTATGGGTGTTTAAGATTACAGGAGCCTATCTGCAGCTGCATAGTTTTCAGGTTAAATCAAGAATGGATTTGAATGCTTTGAAACCGTGAAAATAATGGATATTTTAGTCATGATTAAAATTTTATTAAACATTACTTAAAAACGTGGAATTTAGATGTGACCGCATTAGGAAGTTTAAATGTAACATGCAAATTATTAATGCTGGTAACGGATGCTTCTAAAGAAGCCAAAGATTGAACGTACAAGCCATGCAAAGAACGTGCTTGGTGATAATCTGCTAGACACAACTATAAGTATACCTACAGTAGGAATAATGTGGTGCCAAGAGCAGATTTCACAGAATATTATTCAAATACGACGACCCAAAAGAAAAACTGAATATTATTCGTTTTTTGCCGTTCTTTTTTTGCAATCCTCTTTTTGCATTACAATACTTCCAAAAATAAAAAAAGAGATAAATAGAATAATAAAAGAAAAACAATGGTATTTATTTTGTCTAATATTTTGTCTTTGTTCTAATTTGTCCATACTTGTTTGTCTTTTGTTATTTTTTATTAACTTATTATCCTGACAAAGAAAACATAGTTTTCGAAACATCTTTATATTGTTAATTAACTAGTGGTGAACACAAAGTTTTTTGTTTTCATTAAATTACTAATGACGCCACAAAATGAATTTGGGAATTTTGAAGAAAAACAAAGACACCAACAAAATTGTTCTTGCAAGAGTAATGCGTTGAATTGGAGTTGTAAGTCTCTTCGATTGATTTTTACTTTTAACCATTGCAGTCAAACATGTTATTCGCACAAAATCGTTTCTAGATAGTGCACTTTTTTAATACTTTTTTTTTTTACAAAAAATAAAATATTATACAGAAAAAAGAAAAATCCCAATAAACTACTTTCAAGCAGTTTGTCGATGGGTAGCTCATTATTACATTTATTTATCATTATTACATTAATTTATCAATCAAGACACACAAATACAATTGAAGCAATTTTACACAAAGTTGTGACACGTCTTCGGGCATTTTTAACGAGTAATTAATATTTTTCCACGTCTTTACATTTCGACGAAAAAAAAAATCTGTTTTCCATACATATCTCCAAATTCACAAAGTAAATTGAGAGGTAAATTTTTTTAAACTCAATATTTTTGTAGAAAAAAAGTTTCTCGTGTATCGGTAGTTAAAATAGAAGTCCGATTTCTTATTAATCCTGTAAAATCAATCATACAATGTTAACATGCAGTCAATGTGACTCTTGAGCTTGCTTTGCAAAGCAAAGTTTTACAAAGTTTGGCTCAATTTCACATAGGCAGAGATGAGTTTTAAAAATTACTAAATGAAAACAAATAACTTTGTGTACACAACTGTTTAATTAACAATATCAACATGTTTCGAAAACTATGTTTTCTTCGTCAGGATAAGAAATGATAATACACAAAGTTATTTGTTTTCAGTTATTAATAGTGACGCCACAAAGTGAATTTGCAAAATTTGAAGAAGTTTAAAACTTACATTCACGCTACTATATTGCGTACCCCCAATTTTTAGTTGGCGTACCCAAAGGGTTGATTGATTGATTGACTAAACCGCTGTTCTAGTGTAACAAACCGCGTTGGCTACTGAAATTAGTATAGGTATAGGGTGTGTTGATGATTTTGCACAACATAATCAATCCCATTTAAAGCCACCGCACTGGTCACATACACACATTAGTTACACTGGAGCCTGGCGCCAGTATCTTGGTGAGAGTACTTTGTCGTAAGATGTCACTCGCAGTTATGGTGTAGTACATAAAGGATACACAAAGTTTGAACTACCGACACTTTGATTAATTAAAATTGAACGAAGCGCGGTCAGTTCGCTGCCAAAACCTTCGATTTTATCTATTAAAACTTCGTCCTTTTTAATCAGAGTCTGAAGAACGTCACTATACTTCCATTTTGAATTAAATATGTGTTAACAAGTGGCGAGAGCTACTTAGCGAGTAAGCCAGAGCGAGAATTTTGGCAGTTAGTACTTTATTCATCGTTAATGAAAAAAAAACAAACAAACATATAGTTTGAATAGAAATTCAAGAAAACTTTGTTCGGAGAGAATAAATGTTGTGTTGATTTTTAAAATAAAAATATCCTTTGTGGGATCTGTCAGGGAAGGATTGGCTTGGTCACTTTATTACTTGGTTTACACTACTGTGTTAGTACAAAATCTACATGTTTCGAGAAGATGTTCTCTTCATCAGGATGAATACATTGATTAATTGTTAATAGTTATTGATTAGTTAATTTTAAACATTTTTTTTTTGATTTGTTAATTTTAAAATATATATTTTTTTAGATATATCCAATGATATTATAAAAATACCTGATGCGCTATATTCAAACTAATCGAACAAAAAATGTAACACCGTTCATGAAAAGGACAGCAATTCAAAAAATATGTGCTCACGTACAAACACAAAATGAGTTTTCTATCTCATCGAGATTGTTATGTAGCAAGAAATGATATAATAAAAAAAAAAGTAATTTTTTTTTCGAAAATAATCTGACTTCTGAGTACAAGTAGTAGTAACGAATAAATCATCCATTTTTTGGATTTAATTAACCGTCGGGTGATAATTCTTCCAGAAAAAGATTGATTAGGGCTTTGTTGATAGTTATTTACCCAACTGATGATCCGGTGGAAGATTGATGGAAGATATAAGTAGATTCTCTAAGTCGCCGCCATAAGACTCAAATAATAGAAGTTTGCTCTAAGCTCACGTTTTAATTGATTCCGACGAATTCGTAACTCTTCTATCTTTTTTTTAATGAATGCTCACGGGATGTGACTTATATTTGAGATAAAGAAAAAGCAGTACGTTACCATTTAAATATTCTTCGTAAAACGTTTTGAGAATTTTATAAAACGTTTTTGAACTATAAAATATGCGTTAAATGCCAAATTTATTTTTGTTAGACGATGAATTTGTAACTTATCGAAGGATAAGTAAGTTACTGAGTGAACGTTAAGTTAGTTATTGATATTAAAAATACTTTAGGAAAAGCAAACCGAATAATAAATAAATTCATAAGAATAAAATAAACATTACCCCGTCGCCTTGTTATTGGATCGCACCTGAGATGAGAGACGTCATCATCATGGAGTATTAATCAATTAACTTTGTTTCTCTTTTAAAACATGAGTTGCGAATAATGATTTGAATTCAAAAATCCCAGAAGAGCTCGAAGGGTCGTAACTGACCTCGTTGCAAGTTAAAACAGGAAGACGCCGGGAGAGCTTAGGGCAGCCCTCGGCTGACCGCTCGTACCCCCTCCCACTGCAATCTTGACCAATCAATGCACGTCATTGTTGCTCTCTTCTGACAATATTTAGTAACTGAGAATGCAAATCATCTTACAGGGGTTGGAAGTTAAACCTTCATGAAACTATTTATATAACATTGAAGAAGAAGATAACACTTATAATCCATCATAAGTGTTATCTTCTTCTTCAATGATATATTACGTTGATGGGAACAACCTTCAAAAGTTATAAAAAGAGAGTTTTTCTCATAAAAAATTGACTATTTATATAACATTAAATTCCTGGTAGTACAATTATAAGTGACCTTTTTTCACCTAAAAAACAATTCAATTATCATCATCAGACATCAGCCTATGGTGCGGAGAATGCCCTGACGGTATCTAATCTCTGTGAGGAAAGATCAGCAGAAGAAAAAATTATTTATTTTATTATTTAGCGTAGTATTGAAGTAGGCATTTAATTAATGTCATGATTTTTGTCCATATTTTTTAATGCAGTTAATTTTTTCAGGTACGATAAAAACCGCAAAGGATCTGGTACCGGTCTGACGGGCTTACAGCTTCTGGCCATCACAATGAAACTCCTCAAAGAAAAGAACCAGCTTTTACTTCTCGTGATCACAGCGTGGCTTGGACTCGGACAGGCATTCTTGGGAGCTGATTACACTGCCGTAAGAAATTTATTTGAATGATTTGGTTAATTTACTTAGAATTTTTGTTTCCTATCATAGATGTATGTAGGTTTGTTGGTAAAAATATTAAAATGTATAGTCGAGGACATTGCTACTGTGGAAATTGTGGGCACTATAATAATATGTCAATAGAAATATCATAAATCTTACACTTATCAATGCTTATAGTTTCTTACAAGTTTATTTACAATTAGTATAACACTCATAATTTAATTTGATATTTATCGAGAAGATGAAAAACGAACACGGAATCTGGCGTGTCTTCGGCTTTGTCTTCAGGATCGGAATAAATCGATTCCAACTAGCTCGGCCTGTCGCGGCGCTGAAGATACGAGGCCACTGTCGGCTATTTGTCAACGAGCCGTATGTAACACAATCTATCAAATAATAAAGCAAATTAAAATCTTATAGATCAAAATCAAAATTTGTTTGTTCGTATTTACGCGCTGCCATACCGTTCATCCGATTGCGAAGAAACTTTGGTGATTTGTTGTGCGCAAAAAAATTCAACGGCAGATATTTATCGTAGCAGTGTTTCCAAAAAATTTCCAGTACCTCCCTATTGATCACTTTTCCATCAAAAAATATAAAAGAAAATATTTTTGACCTATTGAACTTACTACTTACTACTTACTTTTATAGGTCTTCTGGGGAGGTCAATTATTGTCAGCTTCTCCTATCTGTCAGCGTTCTTCAGTAATAGGTACACGCAGCGATGTTTGTTAGCACTATTTTTAGTTTTGTCTACAAAGAAATACAATGATTGAAATCACAAAGCAATTTGTCGGAAGCAAAACATTTCTTTGCGTCAACCTATTTTTATAAACGATTTTCAATGTAAATGCAAATGAATATAAAAATTTGTATTTTTACATCTTTTCTACAGTGTTACAGCTCTTTTTCCAATTGACTGCATTCTACCCATTCGACGCCACATTAAAAGTAAAGTGTTATAATGTTGTTGTTGTGTTTCCATCCACAGTCGTACGTGGCTTGCGCCTGGGGTACGGGCAATATCGGCTACGTGATGATTTGCTACGGCCTATGCAACTCTGTATCAGCGATTGGCACCGGATCCCTGGTCAAGGTAAGGGTTAAAAATATATTCATACATAAGGAAAACAGAAGGAAATAAAGAATTTTATTTAATAATTATTAATCACTTAGGACGGGTTGCTTCACAAAAGTTGAACAGTTTACCAAAATTTCAAAATTAATTATCATACGCTGTGAACGTTCTGTTTTCCTTTCAGCTCTATGGAACAACTAAACCATAATGATATTATAAAAGAACTTGAATAAAACTTTCACAAAATTTTAAAATCAACTTTGAAAGTTTAAGAATTGTTCAAATTCTGTGAAACAACTGACTTTCAGTTATCTACTGTTTTTCATGAAATAACAAATGAGGTAAACGAGTATGTCTCTTGATAAATTATTTAATAAAAATTCGTGCTACAAAAACCTTATTTTTAAGAGTATTTAAAAAAAAATCTCTTTATTTTTTCTCTAAAAAAGAAAAACATTTATTATTTATGTTTTCGTAGAAAGCAATTACTTAGTGGTTTGACTGGGTTACCCGGCTTCGCTCAGGACAACATTCGAGAGTGTTCTGGAATGTTCCACAATTTATTTTCTTTATTTATAGCGGACCCGACAGACGTTGTCCTGTACACAACTGTCGGGACAAACTAAAATTAAAATAGAATTATATTGAATATTCGATACTGCGGTGGTAGCGCAGTCTGCCGGATCCAATGTAAAACATTCCAAAATCAACAACTCCTTAGAAATAAAAAAAAATAATTTAAATAACATTTTCCAGTGACCAAATTGTGAATCTAAACCATTCTTAAATCCCCTTGAACCCAACAAAAAATTTCATCAAAATCGGTCCAGCCGTTTAGGAGTTCAGTGATATACACACGGACAGAAGAAATATATATATTAAGATTAAATTAAACCAAAACTTTGTTTTTGCCTCTTTAGCGTCCCGGGGGTAATTTTTATGAAACGGCGCTCTAAAAATTATTCGAACATTAATTTTATTATTATGTAGTAAAATTTTTGGCTTAGTTTAATATAAATGTGATTAAGTTTAAGCCAAGCGAAACCAGTTGGCGAGTAAATTTAAATGAATTGATGGTGGAAAACAAAGTATTCTTGTTTTTTTTTTTTTTTTTTCACAGAAATAAAAATTGCCACTGATCGTCGATAGTGGTCATCAAATAATAGGATATGGTTTCAAATATCCCAAATTTTTTCGTTTCCGTTTCATCTAGAAATATTTTTATTAAAGCCGCCAAAACATAATTTAGCAATCGGAGCCTTCATCGCAAATTAATAACTTTAAATTTCTATTTCAATTTTGGTGGCGGATACCGCTGCCCCAGGAACCATTGGATAACCAACACATCTCGGCTCGGCCAACACCAGCGGCTCGGAGGGTTTTGAAGCAAAGAACGGAGGGTTACCTAGAGAGTGTTTTCTCTTGGGGTAAGAATAACCTCGTCGAATTCAATGTTTCAAAGACCCAATCATGTCTGATTGCGTCTAAAAGGGATCGAAATGAAAATCTAGTCTCCTTCAACGGAAGCAATCTTCTGAACAGACCCTCCATTTATATGCTTGGTGTAACTATAAGTGACCAGCTCAGGTATAGGGGCTCCATCGAAGCCAGAGTGAAATTAGCCTCTCAAAAACTGGGCGTACTGTACAGGGCCCGCAGATACTTTAATAGTTCACAACTGCTAACCCTGTACAAATCGCAAGTGCACCCCACGGTTGAATTTGGCAGCCACCTCTGGTTTGGAGCTCCAAAATACTTGAAAAATACCCTCGACTCTGTGCAGAAACGGGCGGTCCGTTTGATAGATTCTTCCACCTTAACGAACGGATTGCAATCTTTAGAGCACAGGTGTCGGGTTGGAATGCCATCCATGCTCTACCGGTATTTCTGAGGAACTAGCTTCATTGATCCCGTCGGCACCGGTGCATAGTCGGGAGACACGCCAAACGCGCGCCCAATATATGTACACAGTTGAAATTTTTCACATGAGAACGGGTCGTTTTTTCGACTCGTTATTGAGTTCAACAGCTCGGCTATGAAACGATTTGCCGGCTTCTGTGTTTCCTCTCTCCTACAACATGGGTCTCTTCAAGACCAATGTTCATTCCTCTCCTCAAAAAGACCCTCCACACAGCATCCCAGATGACATAGGCCCTGAGGGAAGTTATTTTCCTCAGGGCCTCGTGTGTAAAGTTAATGTAAAATCTGCCATATTTCACCCCAAGTGATTCGCTACGTTTGGTGACTTTGCAGGGGCGCCCGGGTTCATGGGGGTGAGGTTTTTCTAGATCTCGGTAGTGGATGCGGCTGCCCATCTACTGCGTGGTAGGTCGGAATGAGAGACTGGCTGGGGGAGACCTCTCCGACCGGACTCTCTTGACCCATTGCCTTGCAGCCATGTCAGGACTCTGTTATTATTCCTTTCTCTTCCTACCACACACGTGGCATGAAAACTGTACGTCACAAGTACAGTGGCGTGACAAACTTCCATCAGATGACAATCATATTGTGAGATCATTTTTTATTGTCTGCTTGACTACCATGATTAAAATAAAGTTTTGGTGATAGGTTAAATAATATAAACTTTCTCAATAAACTGACTGCTTAGAATCGGTACAAAGTGGAGGAAACACCATTATCTTGCTGAGGTTATGTGGTTTGTATGCCATACCATATTTCTTCAATTTCCTGAGAATTTCTAAGAGTCGGAGATGGATTCATACGTTAAATAAAATTCATGAATTTAATCCTGAACACACTGACCCTCAGATCCCTATCCAATCCTCAAACTATTTTCAGTCCTAAAACTCTCCTTCCTTTCCTTAAAAATATCCTCAACATAGCATCCCCTAAGGTGACATAGGCCCGAGGAAAATTATTTATTTCAGGGCCTTCCGTATGGAGTTAACGTAAAAAAATCAGCTAAAGATGACCCCACGTAATCCACCTACTGTTCAGAAAAATTATTTTAAAATGGGTACGCAGATTATTTCAATAATAATTGAAGAATTTTTCTTCATTGAATTAATCATATACAAAACTACTGGTATAGAGTAAAAGCTATACCATCTAGCCTACCACTGCAGTCACCAATTAATTAATACATTCTTCACCTCGATGTTAAAGCCGCAAATAGAAAATGAATAATTTCCAACGAAATGCCACCTCTATTACTTTTCTCCTAAAATAATCTGCCACCAGCAAGCAGCGGAGCAATTTGCGAGTTTTAGTTTCACCAAAAGGTCGCAAAAAACCTTTCAGACACCAAAGAGAAAAGTTCCAACACTTTTCGTATTTCAAATTGCCCGAGAAAAATTTGTGCGGTAGATATTATTTGTCAGATCAGAGTTTGAAATTTATTTCTTACTTTTGGGTTCTTTCCTCTCACAATACACACAAAAACCGTTACTAGAATATTGTGTCACATAAAAAGAGAAGTGTTTTCGATGAATAATGAGATTTGCTAGTTGTGTTGCTATTTGTAAGGTTTATTCAAAGTCAACGTATTAAGAAGTCATATAAACATACTACACACAAAAACCGTTACTAGAATATTGTGTCCAATAAAAAGAGAAGAGTAATTAATGAATAATGAGATTCGTTAGTTGTTTGACTATTCCAATTCTTAAAACCTTGTAAGGTTTATTCAAAGTCAATGTATTGCGAAGTCATATAAACATGTTTGTTAACGTGCTTTATTATGTGAATACCGCAGAAGAGACCCAATTGCTCCCAACAGTCTGGAGCCAGTGAGACCATGACATCTCTAATTAGGGTATGTTGTGAGGCTGAAGATAGTGAAGAAGGATTGGAGATAGGGAAAAGAAAGGCAGGAAAGTATCTAGATATTTAAGCTGGGTATCAAATATGGCAAAAGACGTTTTCAGGCGACGTTTCAATTTTGAATGGTGGTCTTACACCAGGGCCATACTTAAATCCTCTCATCTTGTCCTATTTTTTTTCTGGAACGTGCTGCAAACAAACTATTTATTATTTATAATTAATATATTGAAAAATTACACAAAATAATTTAAACAAATTACTTGCGCACGTCGGGATTTGAAACCGTGATCTCCGGACTTTTAGTTGAGAGCCTTCCCTTTGACCATGGAGGCATCATGTTGTATTTCAAGTATTCAGCTAAAAGAAAAATGCTAATTAATGAATACTATATCTTTTTGTGCGGGAAGGTACCGAGAAATATTTTTGCTGTGTCAAGTTCATGATTGTATTCAATGTTCCATCCTACTAGACATAAATATAAGTATACATCACCAATTTATTTTATTTTTTACCAAATGTTTTCGTTTGATATGAACTTCATCAAGGTAATAATTTTGGTATTGTGTATTTTTGTATGTCGGTTACATAAAATAAAAAAACCTTGAAATTATTTTTATCACACGATATTAGATCATTTTTCTCGTTTCTTTACTACCAATTTCTTATTTGTTCCTTTCTTGATTTCTCATGAAACTTGAAAGGCTGTTTTCTAAACTTCTGATCTTTTCGAGCACTGCGGTTACAATATTTTCAATAAATTTTGTGATTTTGTTCCATTGTTTCTCAATTTCTTTGATTTCAATCGGGTAAAGGGAAAGTTTGAGTCGTACATCATTAGGGTTGATCTGCCTAGGGGCACAGATTTGTAAAGCAGTCGATATTTTAATTCTCATAACGCTATCTTAAAGATGATTTTCTTTTCCATTAAAATTACCGATATATTAGCCGATCAAACCATTGGTGAGATATCGATTTTCATTAACTTTAAAACATTATTTACTTTATTGGAAAATTAACGATGTTCAGTAATAATATTAATAAGTTTTTTTATTTATTTTTGGAGTGTTATGCCATGTTGAGCTACCTCTTTTTTTAGTCAACGTTTTGGACAGCGTTACAGTGTCCATCCGGGCAAATGTGTAACACCCCGAAAATTAATAACGAAAATACTTTTGGCCTTGAAAATCTTAAATCATATTCTTCTTCGTGTGCCCTATCAGTTCCCCCTGACGTTGGCGATCACTCTGGAAAATGTCTCTCTATCTTGTGCCGCCCGAAATAGCTCCTCCGCACTTCTAATGCCGGTCCACTCTCGAATATTTCGTAGCCAAGACATTTGTCTCCTACCAGGCCCCCGGCGACCTTCTATTTTTCCTTTCAATATTAATTGGAGCTAGTGGTACTTTTCCCCTCGAAGTACGTGAACCAGATATGAAATTTTCCTGACTTTTATTGATGTGAGCAGTTCTCTATCTGCTGTAGCCCGCCTGAGAATTTCTTTGTTGGTGATCACAATTTTCCTCGCTAAATTACAGTTAATTGGGAAAGATGCCTATATTATAGTCTGCTACAACGTTTTTTCTTTCTTTTTTTTAATAAAAAATTTTCAAAATATATTTTTTATCCAGATTCTGTATTAATTTTTTTTTCAGATAACCGGCCGTCTCCCCGTGGTAATCTCAGCAATGATTCTGCAGATAGCAATCATCATAGCCTTGCTGGTATGGCACCCTCGAGCCGATCACATCCCCGTCTTCTTCGTCATATCGGGGCTATGGGGAGTCTGCGATGGGGTGTGGCTGGTGCAGATTAATGGTAAGTTTCCTGTTTATCCCATGTGGATCATAACTATTATCATCTGGAGAATGTTGTGAGACTGAGGTAATGCGATTAGAGTGATGCGGAAAAGAGCAGGTTGGGAAGTAGGTAAAGGCTTTTTAGATGATACTAAATTGGTCAAAAACCATGTCACGCAACGTTTAAAAGCTGACTGACGAATAACGAGTGGAACAATGATGTATGATCGATGGGCTTCGAGAATGGATAGAGAAAAGGAACACAATAATAATAAAAACGTTTATTTTTCATTATTCTATTGACAAATGGGTCACTGCTCAGCTTTACATTGAGGGTTTCTCCCGGAATGCATATGTCGAATTCGTATTTCGGTGCTTTCGAACATGTATTCGACTAGTCAGAGGCTGAGTTGGCATTGCGTTTGGGTCCACACTTTGTTTGGGTACACACAGTTGCCGTGAGTTCAATTCCTCGGCTGACCAAGTCCTCCATCATGACACAATCAACATTTTCCGCTTACGGTGGGGATAGTAAGAGATTTTCAAATTATTGTCAGGTGATTCGCAATCCTATTAATTAAAAAATGTCGGTTAGAATTGAGCTATTTAAATATGAATAAATGAAAACAAATAACCACTATTTAAATAGTGGTGTACACAAAGTAATTTGTTTTCATTTATTAATAAAGATGACACCACAAAGTGAATTTGCGAAGTTTGAAGAATAATTTGAGTATGGTTTGGAAAAAGAACTATATTCTTGTAAAAATAAAAAAAATGTCAATGGGAAAATCCTTTTGTTTTTATTTTGCAAATGAGTTTCTACTAACCCCGTGTAAAAATAATAATGCCTATCATATTATATTATTATTATCTCGTTGATCTTCGCATTTGAATAATTTTTTAAGAAAATGTTTGGTTGGTTTGTAATTCAATGCAGTTCGATTCGCTGACTGCATTCGTCTTTCTCATATATGATTGCGATAGGTATAAAAGTCAGAAGCTGCAATATTTCATTGTAATTCTTGTTCCTTTCCTTGAGTTCAAAAACAGTTTTGCTGTTAAGAGCATTGCTTTCTTTGAGCGTTCCGCTTTGACAGAATATTCTAGCGACATGAAATGCATTCGCATAACGGCAACGACAAAGTATTTGAACACGTTCGCTGCTGCTTTCGTGCATAATGTATCTTATATCCTTGTGACGTAATGTTGAAGTTATTTTAAAAGTATTCTCGTAACATAACCCGCTTTAATACTAACGGGGTTGAGGAGTTTATCGCACTATAAAAAGTATGGTTGATGTGGGATAAATTAATATATAAAATTGTTGGCTATTTTATAGGGAATGGTTTAAGTTATGTTATTATGTCTGCCGTTTAGTCAATTCAGTTTGGTTAAATAATCGATAAATCGATTTATGCAGGCAATTTTCACATTTTTTTATCTTTATTTTTCCCCATTATATCTATAAACATTTCAAATGAAATTTTTACATAATTTCTTAACACAGTAAGATGCAAATATAAGATACAAATAATGTAAAAGTTAGCAACAAGTAAATCTATTTAAGACAAAAGTAGTAAAAGGGAACCCACTAAGGCACTGCTTGTGCGTGGGTTATATAAACAAAAATGCTTCATTACATCGGTGAGTACAATTTCATGGTGAACGGAGCGAACTTGTCGTTGTCAACCCATACACAACCCTTTTATTTTATTTAAAAACAAAACCTTTTTGCCGGTAAAATTCTAAGAAAACTATTAACCCATACTAATTTTTTTAATCGTAATAAAAATAATAAAGATAAATAAAAATGAATTTTACAACATTTTCTTTTCGTTGGGTAAATTTTAGATGTCATATTGTTGGGGTTGCGTACTTCCGTCAAATAAAGTTAGATTAAAATATTTAAATTTTGACTAAAGCAATTTAAGAAGTGCTTGCATATTTAGCCTAATGTTAAAAGTTCAGTAAAACTGATTTTCACATCTATATCTATTTTTTATATAAATACGTCACAAGAGTCCCAACTGCTCCCGTCTGGAGCCAGTGAGACCATGGCATCCCCAATTGGGGTATGTTGCGGGGCTTAAGGTAATGGTGAAAGGAAGGAGACGGGGAAGAGGAAGGTGGGAAAGTACCTGGCTATTCCAATCTGGTCACCAAATACGGCTAAAGCCATTTCAAGCAACGTTTCAATTCTTAATGGTGGTTTTACACCAGGGTGATACTGGTAGTATCTTTCACTCTGGAACGTGCCGCAAATATACTATATATTATTTTAAATGATTTAATCGTGAAATAACACAAATTAATCAAATAAAATTTATTCGTTTGAGAAAACGTGTAGCTAAGATGGCTTCCTCGTGGGCCGGTAAGGATTCAGCATAAACCGTGTTTTATAATTTTTTTATATGAATACCGCACAAGAGTCCTAACTGCTCCCGTCTGGAGCCAGTGAGACTTTGGCATCCCCACTTAGGGTATGTCGTGAGGCTGAAGGTAGTGCGGACGGGAAGGAGGTGGGGAAGAGGAAGGTGGGGAAGTACCTGGCTATTCAGATCTGGTCACCAAACACGGCTAAAACCATTTCAAGCAACGTTTTAAGGTGGTAATTTTGTATCAAACGATGAGTTTTATCGAATTTAGATAGCCTTCCAAACAGTTCATTACATCACCACTCAACCCCATTGCATTTAATTTACTTACAAGTATTATGTGTAAAATTTCAACAAATGAATTACCAAAGTCAGTATAAATTACACCCATTTTTTAATACGATCAACTTTTTTTTGTTCCGAAATAATTATGTTAGTGAGAGCAAATAATAGTAGGGGGTGGTTACTTTTATAAACTTCAAAGCTGAGTTGTTAAAGCAAAAAAAAACACTTATTAATATGAACAGGCTTTTTCGAGCAATGGAGCATATTTTTTTTATTATTTATATATTTTTCTGTATATGTTTGTATACAGGTGCTTTTTCTAAGCTTGTCTCACTAAAATACTTAAATTTATTAAAAAACTTACAGAAAGACGATAATTTCAGAGCAAAATCAGAGTAAATAACACAATATTATTTTGTATTTGGTAACCAGTTTTAGATTTCGTGTCTCGAAACGTTCCCTTCAACGAAACTTTAATATATTTTAATCCCTCAGTCAAAAACGTTTAAAAGATTTTTTCAATTGAATAGTAAATCGTGATGTTAAAATGCCTACAAAGCATGCAAAAAACTTACCCACCTAGCATATTCATACCCTCACACTATCTCCCCTAAAAACAAATACGTAACAGCTGTGGTGTCAAAGCACACGTAATGCAAGCAAAACAAATATCACTGCACGCGGTCCGCATGGCAAAAATTCCACCATTTGTTTACAGCACACAGCCAGCGGTGAATTCCAAACATATGTCATATTTTTTTCACATTTAAAAATACGAGCTGAATGAAACATATTATGGATGAATAAATTTTACACGCTGGCGAGTTTCTAAAATCGTGGCGTGTCACCAGATTTTCAATGCTCGCATTTTAACGATTCCGTGGAAATGTACTATTTTTATTCACATTAAATGCTTTGCTCCAAAATATTTATGTAGGTCAAAAAGACAAGTAATGCATGAAAATGAGTGAAAAGTTGAAGTAGTTTTATGAGTAAAAGTTGGAGACTGAACATTTTATAGGTATGAAAATAAACACATGAAATTTTGTGGGTTTACTTTAGAGTTCTTCCCAAATAAAGATGTAGATACTTATGAGGAGGTTCATTATTCTGGTTATATTCGACTTTTCTCTCACTGAAAATATATTTTTGTGCTTACTAACAAGATAATGCTTACAAAGATTATCAAAAAATTCCTCTTCTCTTGCTCTCTATAATTTTTTCAGCATGGCTAATCTTGAATCATTTCTTTAGAAAGTGTTTTATCCATAAAAACAACTAATAATATTCACATCCGACCATGTTCTATTACTAATTACAATTAAAAATTGTTTAAAGTTGTTTGCAGTTAAAAACTTTACTATTTCCATAACGGAAAAAATATATATGTGTCAAAATCTGTCGAACCCCTGTTTTTCAAGGTCAAAACTAATCATTTAAAACGAAAATCTTTACGATTGTGTGCTATCGAGATACACACATTTTTGTTTTTATTGTCAAATTGTTCCTCAACAAACATGACGCAATACTATTTGTTGCATATTTCTATTTTGCATATATATAACCAAGTCTTACTATGGAGACCTTACAATTTTTCGAACAGTTTAAAACTTGGTGCATGCAAATTGGATGTTAATTTTTTTTGATATGTTGTCAACCAGGTTGAAAGACGTAGTTTCGAAAAAAACGCGTTCAAAGTTTTGCTGAAATACAAACGGTTTCAAACGGTTTCACATAAGATGCTGTATCTCCGTCAAATTTACGAATTACCTACTTTAAAAAAATTGCTAAGAGCATTTAAATAAATGCATCTTTAGAAAATGAAATAATAAAAAACTTAAATATCTGCAAATTTTTGATTCTCGGAAGTAACTAACTAAAACGCTTTTTCCTCGCAGGGGTGGGCAGAGAGGTCGAACCTCCAAACAACTCAGTCTTGGCACACACACCTTGCCTCATTCATACATTGTCTCATACATACTCTGACTCTTGACATGGCCCGACTCAAGTATCTGATTCATTTGACCATGACATGTCTTCGACGGGCATCACCGACTTATTTTCCATTCAAATTTGCGTTATGTATTCTCCTATACTTCTTTTTTCGTTTATTCTCTCTTTTTGCCCATACCATCTGAGCGTCCCTTTCTTAATCTTTCTCATTAAGCTTACACCAGCCTTGCATTCTTTGCGGATCTCCACATTTCTCACATAATCATACAGGGTTTTAACCCTTAAGACCACTCGCGGGGGAGTAGAGTCCCCTACCAAGCAGGTTATCGCAAATATTTTTTTATTTATTTTAAGCCTTACGCGCTTGCGACTCCGCGTATTCCTAGTATCACCCGAGAGGTCAATACTAATAATATTGCCCGGGCTGACCTGGGACATTTTTTTAATAACATTTTTATGCATTGGTAACTCGAAAAATAACAGCCCGGTAATGCAAATGTTAGTGACAGTATCTCTAATGCATTTTATGACAAAATCAAGAACAAATGGGAAAAAACACCGCCATCACGGTCACGAGTTCGAGCGCACAACATTATTGTGTATTTGTCTGGAATAAGGGGTCCCGCTCCATCGAAAAATGAGGTGACTCCACCTGAAATTCATTTGAATGTCACACATTTGTTTGAAAAATGAAATTATAGTTTTCTTGGATTTAATGTATGTCTTTCATTAATTTTAAATCAACACATCCTAAAAAAGTGTTACTTTCTATTTTTATGAAGCATAACTTCGTGGAGGACCTAGGTCCACCAAAAATGAATTTGTGTAGGCTAACAATAGCGAGTGTTGCTAAGGGTTAACGTGCGTCTCAGGGATCTCATTTCTACAGCATTCGGTCTTCTTTCATCCTACCTCTGCCAGTTCCTTATACGATAATGTATTGTGAACGTATATTTTTCAGCTATTATATTTTAATAGTTTGCTTAAGTTATTTATTTTTTGTTAAAATGACTGACATTCTATTTTATCGTTTCCACAACTTTCTCCTAAGGAAAGTTTTTAGTTTTATTCTTATGGAAACTTTATTCCTAGTTTATGCTTAACTGAACTCAATAGCTGAAGTTGGATTTCACGAAACTGAACTTTGTAACAAACTTGTTAAACTCAAATACGGTGTTTATTACTCCTGGTTATTATCTAAACCAGTTGTCTCCAAACTATGGTACGCAAGTCAACACCGGCTCGCGAACACCACAAATCCAGCCTGCCGTAGTTTAATTTGATTACATTGTAAAATTTACAATGTTAATAAATCATTCAAAATAATAATCAGATGTTTTTATTCAACGTTCAATTAAAACACACATAATTGACACGCATAATGAACATTGAACATTCTAACTGTAATTAATGATATGAGATTTATCCTAAAAACTTACAATAAGTTACATACATATTTAATTCACGCAAAGAAATAAAACTTTGGGGATAATCATGATTAATGAGATTTATGTAGATGTAACTTTCAACTGGCAATTGTTTGCAGTTGTGGATCAATTTTTTGGGGTTGGTGGTGTTTGGTTTTTTCTGTCATAGGACCCCTTAAGTGGTTTACTAAGTTTGGTGTCTAAGCCCGGGTTCATGGGGTTAGGTTTGATCTGCTCGCCAGCTGCGTGGCAGGCCGGATCGGGAGACACTTATTGAGAGAGATGTTTAGACTTCTCCAGCAAGACTCTCCCGGAACATCACCTAGCACTGAAGTGGGAGGGATAGATTCGTACGTCCGTCACTCCTAGAGACACTAACCCTCAGATTCCTAACCACGCCCATTTTCTTTCCAGAACTTCATCTCCTTCCTTTCCTCAAAAAATCCCCCAAAGATGACAAAGGCCCAGAGAGGAATTATTTTTCTCAGGGCCTGTTGTGTGGTGCTAATGTCAAAAAAAAGTTTGCTAGCGGAAATTATCAGTAGTAACTTCAAATGCTCGTCATCTAGATTGGTGACACAAATTGATGGGTCGTCAAAATATTTATAGGGGATAGATTGTAACGTTCTCCATCCTGGGCGGCGTGTGAAATTTTAGAAGGCTCAATTTCCCTGCAATACTGCTAGGACTTGGCCCTTGGGACTTAGTGGAGGAATCATTGTCCCTTGAGCTAAAAAGTTTGGAGATCCCTGATCTAAACAATACAATAGACAAGACTTTGTCTTATATTTTAGAAATGGCAATTAAAATAAAAATAAATTAAATGTAGTTATATTAACACTTATGTGGATTCTACAACCAAAAACTAACAATTTTGAAAATGAAACTTAAATTCAAAGCAAAACTGTTCGAAAGACAGAAAACTTGGATTTCTTTTCCCAATTGCTACAATCACCTTTTTTTATTTTTTTGTCGCAGTATGACTTTTCTGCTCCATATTCCATTGAGATTCGTTAGTATCATCATCATTAAAGATTAAATATAAATAACTAACTAACAATCATGCTGTTTTCACACAAGGGCAGGCAGAGAGAACGGACTTTCAAACAACTCGAACTTGGCACACACTCCTTGCCTGAATCACCTTCTATTATTCTGATACTTGACGTGGCCCAACTTAAGAATCTGATTCACTTGATCGTGCAATGTCTTCCTCGGGCGTCCCCAACGCATATTATATATAAATAGCAATATTATATATAAATAGCAATAATATTTCTCCAGCTCACGAGAATTTCGTACCCTTTTTCCTAATGTGAGCAAAATGATTAATTCGACGTTACATTATTATATGCTATTTTCATGCAAAAACCCAATTATAAAAATTTTAAAATTCCAACATATTTATATTTTATGCGATTCAATAAAGTTATTCTTGTTAGTTAATCACTTCAATTTCAAATCTCTAAGATTGCTTTTGAAGTTCCTGACTAACAATAAAATTTGTGTTAACAACATTTTAAAACTGCAAAATATTTCTATATATATTCTAATTAATGAAGACAATATTAAGGCAAATCAATCGAAAATGAAACAGAAAAATTAGAAAAGGGTACGATCACATCTAGGATTCGATCCCAGGATCTACGCCTTGCTGCCGAGCTCTACCGACTGAGTGTACCTATCCGATTTGGTCATATTTAACTGTATCAAACTTCGACTGAGATTTACCAACATTATCTTCATTTTCTTAACTATTTTTATTGGCTGCTATCTTTATGTACGATTTCAAGATTCAAACCCGAACTTAATGCCATCTGGATGGTGTCTTACATAAGTTTATCAATTTTCATTTAATATGTGACATCTATTGACTTTTCTGAAAGTCTAGGATGAAATTTATTTTTACTAGTGGTCGCCCAATGGTCGAAATTCGACCATAAATGTAATGTTTTTTATTGATTTAATGTATTTTTTATGCATAATTTTAAAAAAATATTAGCATTCTGCACTCCTTCTCTATATAAACTATAAGTGTGCAAAATTTCATACTCCTCCGTCCGCGCGATTTTCGTAAAAAGGTGTACAAAGTTTTTGCTTCACGTATTAATATACTGATTTTTAACTTAATGAGTAAAACCTCAAATTGTAATATTTTAATAAATGAATACAAAATTAGGGAAACTCAATTGAAAATCTGAAGCAGAATCGAGTTTCCATACGTTTCCCTGAGTTTTTTTCTTATACAGATCAAGTTAAAAATAAAAAAAAGGTTGTGATATTCTTACAATATAAAGGGCCTGTTATAACATGTGAATAGATTTTGGCAATATGTCACGAGTCAGTATAATAATATGTCACTATCGACTCCATAATCCACCATCAAAATTTAATGATCATTCACGTCAACTCGCTTTACTGCGCATTCAATACCCAGCATTGAATAAGGAAGGGGCTCGTCCATACGGCTGGTAGAATTGAAAAGGGTTGTAGTGCGAAGGTTGTCACTTATCGTGCATTTGGAACCGTAATTTCCCCAGAACGTGACTGTATTCAGTCGACAGAATTGTTGTTGAAATCTCGTTAGGCTTTATATTATTTCATTGGGATTATTATGAAGTTAATTCGGAAAGGAGCTAATAATATCAGAGGTTTTAAGGCTTTCCCGAATCTGCCTAAGCGATTCTTAAATTAAAATAATAATTTGGGTGGTAAAACAATCCGTACAGCGGATACTTACAATTTATGAGTAGGTGGTACCATTGAAAATGGGTTTTCCTATTTTTTACAGTTTCCGACGTAGGTAGTACAGTGTTGTTTCAATTTTGCTTTAAACGTGCTGTTTAAATTTTTTTAAATTCCATGATGCTATATGGGTGATTATACAAAAGTTGGGTAACTTTTGAAGAAATTTTGTTTATTATTTTCTGTATTTCTTGAGCATTAACTATGTAACGATTTCTAGACATTTTGTTTTTGAAGAGTTTTATCTTAAATGTACATTTTTTACTTAAATTTAATTTTTCCGCGACCGGTTTCGATATAACCGTATCATTCAGGAGCAGGATTAAAACTAACTTAAAAATTAAATTTTATTTTGTTTACTTAAAAAATTAAATTTTGTTTATTTTAGTTATTAAATAAAATTTCTACAAATTCGGGTGTATACGATGGCTAATCTAATGAATATATTGTTCCAATTCGGGCAAGTCACTTTTTTATGTAGATTGTGAGATATTTAAAATTTTCAGAATTTGACTGCCAGGGGACTGACGAGGGTAACATAGTACTGATAAAATACACAATTTTGTAAGAATTATAATGAAATTTAATAAAAATTAGTACAAATCTTTTAGGATTTAATAATGGCACATATCTTTTAAGTATTAAAATCACTTAGTAACAATTAAAAATAATAATTATTAATATTTAATACTGGGAGAAAATACTATCTCAGTTTTCAAAACAGCCTTTTGACATTTAACGTAACGTTATTCACTTAACTTTTACCGCTTTGATTTAGTTTTACTTAATATTTCTAAGTTATCAACAAACAATAGAAACAAAAATCTAAAAATATTTATCTTAAAAGTACTAATTATCACAAAGGACTACGCCAACGGACTGATAAAAAGACATAATTTGAGGTTATAACCAGAACTAATGTTTTTTTTTGGTAATTTCGAATATCAACAAACT
This sequence comes from Glyphotaelius pellucidus, assembly GCA_936435175.1. Taxonomy (NCBI): domain Eukaryota; kingdom Metazoa; phylum Arthropoda; class Insecta; order Trichoptera; family Limnephilidae; genus Glyphotaelius; species Glyphotaelius pellucidus. The sequence goes on from OW386547.1 coordinate 29,459,173, forward strand.
ACATTTTAACAAATCATAATTAACTATGTACAAATGAAAATAAACCTCAGATTAACAAGGAAATAACGACTCGACACGGGATTGAAATTTTGACTGACTTAGCACGTGTATAGACGACAAATACAACCCAAGCACCGGTACAGTAATGGCGGCCGTCAAATTGTGCGGTCAGCAACTAACTTCATTACCAACATTAAAATTCAAACAGGGATTTGACGTTGAGTGATATTTGGCGCGAATTTCAAATTTAAACAACACACATCGGACTGACGGAATAAAACAAATACAAAGTTTCTTTTTTTTTTAAACAAAGTGGAGAACATTGCATTATAAAAGTTGTAGTATATATTACTACGTACATCACAGATTGTAGTAAATTAGTAAGTTTTCTTAAATCAATGATTATGTTTAAGAGATAGTCACTTGGTTGTTGGTTTTCAGGATTGTGACATGCCAAAGGACTGACGTTTTAAGCATTAATTGTGTTTTTTTATTAACTTGTATTGAAAATGAAGAGCTGAAATTGGGTGACCAAATAAAGGACTTTTCATTGTTTTAAAATAAATTGTAATCTCAATAAAATAAAATAAGACTTTGTATATATTGGCTGATGACATTGAGTTACCCAATTTTTGTATATTCACCCATATAGTATGTTTACAAATTATATACGTAGGCATGTAATTGAACAAAATTTGTACGACTTGTTCTTGCGTTTAACAGCTCGGCTGTAGAACAATTTGCCGGCCTCTGTTTTTTCAATCTCCTACAACATAGGTCTCTTTAAGATCCAATTTCACTCCTTCCTTATCCTTAAAGATAACATAGACCCTGCGGAAAATTATTTTTCTCATGGACTCCTTAGTGAAGTTAATGTAAAAAAAGCCAGCCAATATTGAATAATTAAATCTACATTATACCTAGGATGTTTTTTTTTAATTATAAATTAAACATGGTGTTTTGTTTTGGAGGAAGGAACTTCGTAAATAATAAAGCATCTTCAGGAAACTTTTAAAGGACTCGTGACTTTTATTTGCTCTATTCCCAATAACATTGTGAATATTTCAGGAGACCCAAACTACCCAAGACAGACCAAGGAGTTTACTTTTACTTATTAAGAAGGTAGGATGATGAGACGAGAAGAGAGAGAAAAAACCTAAACATAGGCCTTTTATACTGCTCCTAAGTAGAAGGGAGTTTGCATCTCCTGACATCTATGGATAATTTCTTCTATTAATTAATCAACTTTACATAAACCAAAAAATCGAATTATCTGGAGAGGTGTGAGTCCTAGCTAATTAGATTAAATTTTATACACATGGTGTCAAGGAACGTATTTAACTTACTTTAATCAGTGATTCCTGACGTTATTTGGAGTAAAAAATGCAATTGAAACTTTGTTCTAAGGCGACATTTTAAATTTTTTTTTAAACTTAAAACAAAAAAAGATATTGTAGTTATTGGACAGTTAGGGTCGGAGTGAGGGGTTGGATTAATATTTGGCTGAGTTACCAGTAATGATTTGAGGAAAATTTTTTTGTTTGTTTGGTTTTGAAGAAAAAAAGTAGAAAACAAACAATCATCAAAAAAAGTCAATGGAGACCATTTTTTCATTTATTTTTCATTCCAAATAATATCAGGAATCACTGGTTAAAACAAGTCAAGAACAACCCTTAATACCCTGTACAGGTGAAGATACTAATTTTTTACAACATTAAAGTAGATTTAAGTGCAGATTTTTAGAGATATTGGTGTTTTTTAAAGATCTGCTATTTTCTGTGAAATAGATCATAAATACATCTGCAATTATCTGTCTGACCTTACTATGTGTACCGGTGGTCTAGCGGTAAGGCTCTTGACTCGCAATCGCAAATAAATTGTATTTGTTTAATTTGTGTTATTTCACAATTAATTCAATTAAAATAATATAAAGTATATTTGCGGCACGTTCCAGAGTGGAAGATATTCTCAGTATCTTCCCCTCTGGAAGACCACCAGAGTGGTCTGGTGTAAGACCATCATTCAGAATTAAAACGTTGCTTGAAATGGCTTTAGTCGTGTTTGTTGACCAGATCTGAATAGCCAGGTACTTCCCCACCTTCCTCTTCCCCAACTTCTTCCCCTCCCCACTACCTTCAGCTTCACAACATACCCCAATTGGGGATGCCATAGCCCCACTGGTTCCAGAAGGCAGCAGTTGGGATTCTTGTACGGTATTCACATAAAAAATTTAAAAAGTAAAATAACGCATTTTGCAGGAAACAGCCAGGGCTACTAAGAATACTAAATATTTATTATTACGCTTTTATTATTTATCAATAAATAGGTAGTTAACGCGAGAGCGCTTTCTGTAAATCGGTACTCGTTAGTTTAAGTTTGTAAGTTGGCTACAAACGCTGTACAATGTAGGAAACAGACAAGAGCCGTGAACGTTTTCTGTTGGTTAGGTTTAATGTATTTATTGGTCAAATGTTATATTGGTAAAATCGACCAGTAGACTCTAGCTGTTTCCTGCTGAATATGTTTAGAAAAAATAAATTTGAGTGCCGTGGGCTTTCTGCAGATGTTTAAATAGATTTTCGCAATCAACAAATATATCGGAAGGCGATTATTTTGAATTTTTGTATGAAAACCGCTTGGCTGGTTTTAGTAGAACAGAGAATTGACCTTAATTCGTCAGATTTCAATAACATATTATTTTTGACAAAATATAACCTGACTTCTTTCTTTATAAATACTTTCAATTTATAGTTTTCAAATACACGACGTTATCTTTAATTCAGTGGAATCTATTTCGTGTAAGAGTGGAGCTTGTCGAATTCTTCCAGTTTTTGTATTTTTTGCACATAAACCTGCTTTTTGAGGAAATTTGTAACATTTTTCATGTGATCACTAGGGACGTTCGAAATTTCCCTGCGTGGAGCCATGTTACCATCAATACTTATTAAGGAATGTTTTATGGAAGAACGGGGTAAAGAAAATAAGAAACTATAATATAGCACTGGGAGTCACTGATGTCTAAGGATAAGCAATGTATACGTATAACTATTGCCACAAGAAAAACCTATTCAGTTTGGGTATCACTCAGCAATTATTTATAAAAAATCTTTTTATATTTCACACAGGCACTATTTCGTGTAATAAAAACATATTTTAAACCACTTTCATAGTTTGGTCACGTATTATAAATAAACAGTTTGGCTTTCCAAAATTACGACACCGAGCATGAAAGCAGTTTTTTTAAAACAATTTTTTTTCAAATTCTGTGTGAAGCCGTCAAAATTATAAAAACTACATCGTTATCTTTTAATTCCAAATAAAATAAGCTTTTTTTTTCTTCCACGGAAAGCGTTATTTTTTCAACAATTACGAAATATAAAAAATTTTAAAGACTTCTTCAATAATTGCAAATTAACTTTGTGGCATCATTTAATTAAATGAAAATATTAAACCCTACCGCTATTTTAATAAAAATTTCCGACCTATATCAAAACAAACAGCACCATAAAAAACTATACTTTTCTATATTAAATATTATTTAACTTTGATTAAATTAATTGTCTATATTAAATCAAGCAGGTGCAAATACTTCGCATATTAAATTACTTTCTATATAAAATAATATTAGTATAAACCTTTATATTGTATCCTTTGAAGGAGGCTTTGGTTCTAAAACATGTAGATCTTTTTCTGATTTTTCTGTTTCCAAACCATCTTTTTCTGATTTTTCTGTTTCCAAATTTTCGATTGAGTTTCGCTAATATTGTCTTAATTGATAAAACTTTTACGTGTTAAAATAAAAAAAATATTTATTTTGCTTCATTTAATTATAAATTTCCTTATTTTGATTTAATTTTTAAAGTTGCTACTAAAAATATGTCGTTCTTATCATTCTGTTATGTCAAAAATCATTTCAAAGAGCTTATTTTTGAACGGTAGATTCAAAATGGAACTTTGTTTCCAATACACATGTATTGGAAACAAAATTGATTATTTTTTTTTCGTCATTTATTTTTGGGGTATTATGCCGTGTTGCGCTACCTCCAACTTTAGCCAACGTTTCAGACAGCGTTAAGTGTCCATCATCAGGGCAGATGAGGCTGATGATGGACACTGTTACGCTGTCCAAAACGTTGGCTAAAGAAAGAGGTAGCGCAACACGGCATAACACCCCAAAAATAAATAACGAAAATACTTTTGGCCGTGAAAACCTAAAATCATACCCAAGGTTGATTATTTTTATATTACGAGTGCCACGGACTTTGGGTTACAAATACTAATTTAAAAATTTCAAATCAACCGTGCAACTTCATTTACTCTCTTCTATCCGTTTCCCGTTTCGAAATATGAGGTTACGAAACTAGATAATTTTAATTATAAACAAAATTTTATAAATAAACTTAAATTTTTCTGCAAACTCTTTGTGACCTAAGATAAATTAAACTCCGCCTTCTGCTGTTAACTTCGTAAAATAATTGCATTGTCAGTTAGATAACTTGTTGCTGGCTCATTCGCAATACAATTTGTAACTTTAGCCGGCCTCTTACAATATGGTTTCAGTGGTGTTTATTCTGGAAGATTTTAATTTGTAAATCTAATTTGAAACGGTCACGTCCAGTTTCCGAGCGGACGAGGGCTTTATGGTTTACCCTTGTCTCACCTAATGCGATCTTAAAAGTTTGACGCGGCGTCAATCTCAAAAAGGGCAAAATTAACAGTCAAACCTAAAAGTTTTCCCAAAAAATTTCGATTCTTTGATTCCTACGCAGGATTGGGTTGTATTAAGATAATTAAAATAAAAATTTAATACGGATTAACTTTATTAATCACATTTACCCAAACACGAAGTTATCAGACAAGGTTTGAAAAGCATCGCCCGTCATTGAAAATGCGCGGTCCGACGCACATGCGCTGCATTGTGGGAATTCAATAAACATTTCCAGCATTAAAAAATCGTATTTTCTACAATCCCTTCAGCACTGTTGCACAGATTCACAGCTTACATCAAATTTACGGCCGGCGTAGTCCAGCGGTAAGGTTCTTGACTCGCATTCCAAAGGTCGCGGGATCGAATCCCGATGTGGCAAATAAATTTTAATTGATTTATTTGTGCTATTTCACAATTTATTCAATTAAAATAATATATAGCATATTTGCGGCACGTTCCAGAGTGGAAGATACTCTCAGTATCGCCCTGGTGTAAGACCACCATTCAGAATTTAAACGTTGCTTGAAATGGCTTTAGCCGTGTTTGGTGACCAGATCTGAATTGCCAGGTACTTCCCACCTTCCTGTTCCCCATCTTCTTCCCCTCCTCACTACCTTCAGCCTCACAACATACCCCAATTGGGGATGCCATAGTCTCACTGGCTCTAGACGAGAGCATTTGGGACTTTTGTGTGGTATTCATTTAAAAAAAAAAATTAAAAAAAACACGTAACCAAAATAAGGCCCGGGTAAAGTTCACTACTTTCTTTACAAAAATACCAACTGAAACTTTTATCACCTTTCTGGTCAGTGATGTGAAAAAATAAAATTAATCGTTAAAAATAGAACGTACAAACGATATCAGAAATAAAATGACCAATAAATTCATAGCAGATAGTGAAATAAACGACAACATCAGAAATCATCTTGAAATTAATTTCACCTTACCTTCATCTGTATGAAATCCTTTGTCAATGGCCAATTAATCTCAATACTTTTTGCCCAGAAAATACCCGATAAATGAATCTAATTAAGGAATACAAAAGGAACCTCGTTCCTCGTCTGCCTCTGGACAACATAATGAAGGGAATTTATCTTCCTTTGTTCCCACGGCCGGGAAAATGCTGATCTAATACTCTTGTAAAATGTAATCAATATTATTTTTGTTTCATCACGTCATCCTGAAGGTATTAAGATATCAATTCGGGAAGGAAATTTGGTGGTATAAGTTTGCACATCATTAAATATGTTGGTAATTCCATGATTTAAACTGACAAGACAGATGGGAAATTTGCTTTAAGTAATAAATTATGATGTCAGGAAGATTTAAGGGTTATGGTATTCAGAGCAATTATTCAATTTAAATGAGTTAAGATATCATGCACACAGCTAGGTAGTGGCATATAAAATCAAGATCTGTGGCGTGCTGCTATGACTTTCTATTTCTTTTTCACATTTTTATGATAAATAATATATTATGTTGATATATTGTATTAGCGTTGTCAGGTGGAATTTGGGACGCTGGTATGTATGTTCCATTAACAATATATATATTAACAACAATGATAACCAAAACCCCAAGTGAGGTTTGTCTAGATCTTGACTGCGAACGCCTTTGCCCTCCTGCTTATTGGCGAATCGGATCGAGAGGTACTGGTTGAGGGAGACCTAACCTAGACCTCTCCACCCGGACTCTCTTGACCCACGGTCTTGCACCGCAGTGGGAGGGATGGATTTATAAGTTCGCCACTCCTGAACGTATTGAACCCCACATTCGTACCCACCCTTCGTAATTTTTTCTTCCCAAAACTTCCTCTCCTTCCTTTCCCTAAAAATATCCTTTATATCCAGCATCCCCAAAAATGACATATAGCCTCGGGGAAATTATTTCTTTGGGGCCTCCAGTGTAAATGTAAAAAAAGACGAAATTACACAGCCGTGAATTTCATTTGCAAACTTTATTTTACTCTTCAAGAATATATTACACACAACGAAATTACACTTGAATTAAACAGAGAGAAAAATAAGACCTATAATACAAAATATATTTATTAATAACTAATCCGTGTCAAATTTGGATTAAAATGCTATAAAAAAATTTCATATTGGCAAAAAAACGAAATTTTGGCTAGATTTGGATTTTTTAAGGACAATAAATTAGATACGGCACTATCAAATGAATCAGATACTTGAGTCAGGCGATGTCAAGAGTCAGAATAATAAAAAAGCATGTATGAGACGATGTATGAATGTGAACGAGGCAAAGAGTGTGTGCCAAGATCGAGATTGATCATTTCTTCAGTTTTACGCATATTTTCTTCTGAAAACTACTGAAAAGGACTACGGTACGCCACTGGTAGTAGATTTACACAATATTTGAATGTGTTCCATTTTTTGCGTTATTAACCACAAACAATGGAGTCACTTAGACAGATGATGGATTGTTGGAAGGAAAACAAGATTTGGGAGGGAATAATGGGGAGGGTTAGAGATATATATTAGTTAAATTCTGTACCCAACTGAGAACCAAATTATATTTAAAAAATGTTAGCTCTCAGGTTACAGAATCATGTACTTATTATACACTTGATCAGAGCTGAGATGAGGTATTTTACTGGAGAGTTGAAGATAATTGGATATCAGGATTCTTACCCTAAGAACTTAACTGTGTAAATGGATGAATGTGAAAAAATACCGGCGAGGAAAAATTATTACATTCCAAAAAAACATCGCCTTTTCGTGATGGGTTGGGAGAGATTATTTACAAAAAAATTGGTTGTCTGTAAAGTCGGTTTACGGACGATTATTTTACGTGATAACGTAATATAATAACGATGGAGTGGAATAAAGATAGATGCGTCACAAGCCGAACGCTTGTTCCGCGCTATCGTTTGCACGCTTGGCTCAGGCGGAACGTGACAATGAGTCATGCTTTTTCGTGAGTGCAGTCGGCATTTATCGATTTATATGACGTTATCACGTCAAAAAGTTTTTTTAATCATTATTATTTAAATTACTACGTTTTTAAAATTTCAAAATTGCTTCTAAAATTATAAAAAAACATTTTCTAATTGCTTATGATTCAAAACAAAAATAATTCGAATGCTTTTTTGTAAAGGTAGATTTGCCTTACATTTTGATTTAATGCAATGCACCACGCCGTGTAAAATTCAGCATCACGCCGCTAACAATAACAATCCTAGTGTAGGCGGCAATAAGGTTTAAAATCCCATTACAACACTCCGCCTTTTTTGATATCTGTATTTGATGTTTTTGAAGCCCAGGCACAAAAATTTAAATGTTTTACGATTATTTTCTTAATAATTTATTAATAATTGAATTACTTGTTAGTACTTTAAATTAAAGATTATTCAGCTTCGAAGGGTAATTTGGCCACAAATCAAAAATTTAAGTGTGTACAAAAATGCTGCGCAGTGTTTTTAATTTCTATAATTTGATTGTATTTTGTTTTCAGCACTGTGCGGAATTCTGTTCCCCGCCCGCGAGGAGGCAGCTTACAGCAATTTCCGGCTCTGGGAGTCTCTCGGCTACATCATAGCCTACGTCTACTCACCGTATCTGCGCACCTACGTGAAGCTCTACATCCTTCTGGCCGTCCTCATCCTGGGGATGGTTGGATACGTCCTCATTGAAATCTCCGAGATGAAGAAGAAGAAGTTTGGCATTATGCGGAAGACCGATGACGCTGTGAATATTTCCCAAAAGTCACTATCGAAGGTCAACGAAGGATTTGAGAAAGAAGATTGATTTACATACTTTAAAAGTCGGATTCATTCTATAAATAACAAGTAAAAAATAAGAGTACACTAAAATCAAGCTTTAACGTGAGTTTAAAAATTATTATATTTACATAACACTTATTTGCAATATAAAGTTGGCTTTTGCAAGTAATTGAAAATAATGTGAGAAATTTTGGTAAATAATGTAACTGGGTCAAAGTACTAACGGATGCAAGACAAAACAGAGGATTAACACCTAACCCAACCTAACTTAACATAAACTAACCTAATCTTATCTAAGCTAACCAAATCCATATAAACTAACCCAATCTAACATAAACTAACCTACCATCACCTAACCTAATCTAACCATAATCAACCATAACCTAACCTGGTCTACTCTAATCTAACACAACTAATCAATTATTTAATGATGTTCTGTTTAATCACTGTTCAATTATTTCCGGTTTCAATGTGATGATTTTTTTTCTTTTCACACCATACCTTAATTTAAATTAATTACGATGTACGTATTTATTTTTCTATTGAGTAAGCATAATTAATTTAAGTATCTTATAAGAAATTATGTAATTAATTTTATTGATTATATTATGTTGCATTATTCAGTATTATTAAATATTAATGAGAAAAAAAAAATTACTTTTTAAATAAAATACAAGTTGTAATTGATTTTTTAAGTAAAATGACACCTCCTTCACGTGAGTTTTCATTCGAAATAGGTAAACACGTAGCTCGTGTTTGTCACCCCCAATAGGCATTTTAGGCCTCCTTCCCCCATTGCTACAATTTCCCCTCTGAAATCCAGAGAGATTCATTTATAGTTAAAACAAAATGTGACGGAGTGGTATAAATGTGACAGAGCGGTAAAAGTTATGTAGGTTAAAAAGAAGAACAACCCATTTACCAATTTCATATCTAGAATTGACTTCAAAAATACGTTAAGTAAGTTGGTGTAGATATTAAACGAATTTAATTACAGAGTCGAATTTTTGTAGTTATACGTTGGTTTATATGTAGGTACAAAAATACAAATAGTTTTATCCTTGATGCATTTAAAAGAAAATGTTTATACTGACTCTCGTGTTATACTCCCTCACCACACACTCCATCGGGGACACTTATATTTTGTTTAAGTATTTTTACTATACTTTCCCTAAGCCGACTGCATATTATATAAAAGCATACTGCGGGGCCAACTGTCGGGGTATGTTACGGAATCTTTCGATACGAGTGTTCTGGTATCCACAGCTCGAAAGTTTGTTTCGTGTCAACGCTTGGTCAAATAAGGTCAAATGTAATATTTTTGACATGGACCAAGTAATGCATAGGTTTAATTTTTCATAGACTAGAAGCAAACCTACGAAATGATAGAATAAAATTCTCACAAAATTTTTCACATTACTGAGGAAGTTGAGAAAAAAAGATTTAATCCCCAGACGTTCAATCCATGCCTACTTGAAAGGAACTGACCGAAAAATTGGTATTCTGTTCAAGAAAGGATTTCATTATTTTCATGAAGACTTTTGATCAATTTAACCAGAAGTGAGAAAAGTGAACATTACTTTGGGCCCGAGGACGTGCCCACATCATAATTCAATTGTTTTTTTAAATAAATTTAAAATAAGTCAAATTAAATAAAATTGTTCAAGTAATTAGGATCAAGAATCACCTTGAACTCCAAAACAGAAAAAAAAAACGAAACACGAAACGAAAACTATAATACGAAAAACATAATAACAACAAACAGCTATACTTCCATCGCTTGATCTTTTCAATGTTTGTTATAAAATCAATCACGTTAGTAAGCATAAAATTCTACATTGAAGTAAATTTTCAAAAGATTGTTTTGATCCACAGTTTCTTAAAAACTTTTCGCAAATTTGCGAAAATCACTGTTTGAGTTTTGTGTTGACTAGCATAATTTTGCGGATACCGAGATAAACTAACCCAGTTTGTAATAGTTAGAGAGCTTTCCAGACCTCATTGAATTTATTTTCTGAATATGCTAGCACTGCACTTGTTACAGACGGATGTGTAGAAAGCATGGCGCAATTTCACCGAGAAATCTAAAAATTTGAAATTCAATATGAAAATTTTATGGAAATGCATAAAATATTATGAATTCGGACTTCAGCAAGTTAAAATAGAAAAGGCGTAAATGTTTTTGTGTTCCTGCTTCTATAAATTATAAAATGTATCGAATTAAATAATTTTGTACTACCTATAGTTTCTATTTTCTAAACAGTAAACTACGAGACCAACTTCCGGTTTCTGTTGCACCCACAATTCTCCAAAAATTAACTTTAGTGAAAAAAAAATGTTAATCTGGATTTTCAATTTGTCAGTTGAACGAATCCGATATTTTTTTTTATTTTAAGGCTGTCTGAAATGTTGGCTAAAATAGAGGCGCACCAAGGCAGAATTAGTACCCCAGTAATCAATAGAGAACTCCAGTCCATTTTTTTTATTTTGTTTTATGAATAATGACCTTCTAACTTAAATAACTGCATATTTATTTTTATTTTTATAGTTAGTTTTAATAGTTAAAATAAATATCAAAGTTTGAATTTTTCAAGATCCCCCGAAAACCACCGTGACGTCATCTGGCCCTGTGACGTCATCTGGCCAAAAGTTAACGTTATTTTCAACAGATGTTGTCATTTTGTATTGAAGAAGTGATGAAACTATTCAATAAGTAAAACGTTATTTAGGTGTAATTATTTATTTATTATATTATTAAATTTTTCAATATTATTACGGGAGATTGGTATAAAAATTTTTTGAAATTATTATTTTTTTAGCTTTACGAATCGAAATCAATATTAAAGAAATCAAGGCATGATTTCGTAGGGAACTGGAATCAGCTGTTCGACCGCCGCCATTTCGAATTTCAGCATTGGAGCGTTTGATGGAAGCGGTGACGTCACGCCTCACAAATTCAATAATACCAACTTGACAGGGTGTTTTAATGGACTGTTTTAAAATGGACTTTTTAATATTTTTTTTAAAACTCTACGTTAAATATTATTTAATAAAACTTATATATTCAGAATCAGCGTTTATTGGTCTATATGAACATAATTTTTTAAGCCATAATATTTTTCACTGGTGTTCCTTATTGCTTAAAAAAAGTTATAAAAAACAACGATTTTAAACACCCTACCAATGGTAAAGTCACTGCTTAAATGACCCTACTAATGTTAAAATCATTGCTTAAATTGTTTTAGATATTAATAGGAATTTTCGAATATTAGCCGTTACAAAGAATACAATAAAAACTTTTTAGTCGAATATGCCAAATCAAATACATCTTTTGGCAAGAAAAACCATAAATTCCATCCAGCAAAATTATATAATAATCTTCCAAATGAGATAAAAAACACCATGGATATAAAAAATCGAATGCAGTTCACACGAGGTAGAAGCAAAACCAAAACAATCTCAACCAATAGAAGCCTTGAAAAGTGAGATCATAATCAAAACGGCTATGAGCGCAGTTTGACGCTTTGTAGGTATTGTAATGCGTCATTTCCGTTTCATATCTCAACCAATAGGAGCCTTGAAAAGTGAGATCATAATCAAAGCGGCCAATGAGCGCAGTTTGACGTTTTGTAGGTACTGTAATGCGTCGTTTCTGTTTCATCCGATTTTCAAATCACAACGGTGCTAAAGAAGTTTCACTTCAACAAGTTTAAAATCAATAATTATTCACGGAGCTGAAAAAATCATTTCATGAAGTAAAACCAACGCAATCAACAAACACGTAGATTTGATGAGGATGAGGAAATCAACGAACATGAAGATGACGAAATTAATACACATAATAAACATGAAGATGAGGAAATCATGATGTAACACCCATGCAACGACCCATGGTCCGCCTCGGAACAGGAATCCTTAGTACTACTAGGATAAACTATTAGAATAAACTACTTCTTAGAATAAAGTACTTTTCTTTGTATTTTTGTAAATGCCTACATGTTTACTTATAAACAAAACATTCCCCAATCGTTTAACGGCGTTTTTGTTACGCATTGCGTAAAGACTGTACATTTTCTTTTTTGAACAACAAATAAAAAAACAAGTGCAGTTCACACGCGGTAGAAGTGAAACTTTCCACCCACATAATCTCAACATTGGAGCCTTGAAATCAATGTTGAAATTGTTCAACCATGAATCCAAAATATCAGATTATTTTGTTCGTTCCATACATTTAATTTTAATTGTACGAACGAGATAAAAAGGGAAGTAAAGGGGCCCTGTGATTTTTTAAAATTTTGTTTTTTTCAGAAATTATTCAACGTTTTAATTTAAACCTTTTTTATAGAGTCTTTTATCAACTTTTTCGTGTTTGGAGTTTAAAATATTGCAATTAAAAATACTAAAGTATATTTAAAAAATCAACATCTAAAAGGTAATTATCTATTTTACAATGATATTTGTTTTACGACAACTTCGAAAAAAAAAATACAATGATATTTAAAATACCTTGGAAATATTCCGAAAATCGTTAAAAAATTACACAGGCCAACAGTGAAAAAACTTTTTCGATAATTTTTACTAATACTTGCGTAATTTTGTGTCCTGATTACGAAAAAAATTTGTAAAAAAGTCGTATAACCCACCAATTTTTCACATTTCACTATTAAGTATGCCTGATGAGCCTTAAAGTCCACTTCTTGCACAACCATATTGACCTTTTTCCTGAAAATTTAGGTGATGTGAGTGAATATCAAAATGATGGGTGATTACTGTTGGTCACTTCACAGAGAACAACAAAACGCAACACATCGGCGAAAAAGCTACGCAAGAAAGAGAATAAAATAAGCATCTAATATTCAAATTTAAATAATTACACATATTTAGCCACCAATTTTACCAACCAATTTTAAAAACTATGAATTTTTTAATTTGTATAGATCAAATTTTCCCTATTTTTTTAAATATTAAATCGATATTGTGAAAGAATGTTGAAATATAAAATCGATATTGTGAAAGAATGGTGGGTGATAAAAAAACTGCTATGAAATGCGGTTTCAGCATTCAAAATTACATAAGATTTTGGTAAATTTGTTTGAAAAGTTTTCACAAACATTTTTTTTGTTGGCCTGTGTTATTATTAAAAACGGTATATGATATGATATACATATATCTACACAACCGGTAATTTACCCTCTTTGGCTGGATAAGTAATGTATATTTCCATTAACTATTTGTAGTGTACGCGCCAAATGCAATGGCTGCGCCAAATGTAGTGTATGCATGTCGGTGTGTAGTGTCGGAGGGTAGAACTCAATAATTAATATACGTAGTATTGTACTGGTATTTATTAGGGAGCTGCTTGTAGCGAAAGAGAACTACTGCTGTCACGCATCACCTTTAATAGCCTCTCGCAAGTATACCATCTCGCTTGCTCTCATATACATTCACACATACACCAGACTATTTTTGTCAGATTCTAATTGGTAAGGTTTTCACATACACGTTCGTTTATCTTTTGAAAAAAATATTCACAACGGTCTTTTAGTAAGTCTGCTAGTCTTCAATAAAAAAAATCTTTCTCATAAATAATAAATAGCATGAAGGAAATCTTTTTTCTTATTAATTATAATTATTTACGAAAAGCCTTTTAATAATAAATTATCCATTTTTTTTAATCATTCATCTTGAAGAATAATGAGCTGGAAACAACGATTATCTTATCTATTATTATATAACGAAGGGATTATCGAGGACTTGATGGATAAAATTGAAGCAAATGGCTTTCATGAACATTTTTTCGTACCATCAAAAGCAATCCAGAATATAAGCTCTAATTAAATAGTTTTTTTATTGTTTATATTGATTCCACACAACAGGCTCTCAGGAAACTTATGTATCTTAAGACCTATGTGATCTTTGGGGATTCTATGTTGAGGGTACTTTAAGTAAATAAATGAGAGGTAATTCTGGGATTGAACAAAGGTATGATGGGTTTGTATGAATCTGAGGGTCCAGGGTTGATGTATGAATTTATCTCTAGCACTACGGCGCAAGATTGGGCAGATGCATCCGCCATTGGATCCCTTTTACCCCTGCCACCCTTGCTAAGTCACCAAATGTAATAAACTACTCGGGACGACCTATTACCGAAGTTCCGGCGTATAATAAATGACAACACCAAAAGTGCCTTGTGGGCGTATGTCTAGGTCCAATTGTAGGCATAATTTCGGCCTAATTCAAATGGAATGGCCATATAAAATTTCAGGTAAGTGTAAGAGAGATAGACTGCGTGCTAAATGGTCTAGAACCAAAAGGTTCTTAAGTCAGTGGCACATTTATTTCCATTCAACTTTGTACGGAAGGCACTTCGAGTGTTATATTATTTATTCTATGAGGACGAGGCAATGTTTCTGTATCTGTTTGTAAATAGTTAAATTAGATAGAACCTAGGAATTAATAATAAGCTGTACAGCGCCCTTGAGGTGATTTTTCACAAAAACGGCGCTCTACAAATTATCCAATTATTATTATTATTACGACGAGAATATTTCTAATATCCTTTTATCATCCAAGTTATGAATGAGAAATTATAAGAATTAATCTTTTTTCTGTAGTTAGGATGTTTTTTGAAAATAATGCTTTGGAATAAAACCGTGATATTTAATGCAATCAAAGGCAACTGAATTATTGCAATGATTTCAAATTTCACAGGGGACTTCGCCAGTGCCATTTTGAACAGTTGTGTACTGGTCAAAATAGCGTAGATAATCGGTTTTATTCGGACCAGTGCCAGTGGTTGTATTGTCCCCATCAGATGTCAATTCACAACCCGTTGCTGGGGCTTATGGACGCTTACGGGCAAAATAACGTAACATGAGATATTTGACATTTTTGGGAATTTGGAAAATTATATAAAGTTGTGAGTTAATATTATTATTTTTCAATGTTTTCTTGCCGACGTACTATTATTACTATCCTGCTCCTGCACAAATACGTTTTAATTTTTTAGTTATTTTTTTATTCAATATTCTCTCTTTGTGGAGTCATTTTAATTTAATTAAAATTAATAAGTTCGTAAGCATTTTAATTTTTGCTTATTTATAATTTAATCTATTCTAATCTTTAATTTATATTGGGGGGGGGGGTTATTACGTAATCGTAAGATAGCATGTATGACTCCTATCCTATTTCTGAGTAGAAGGTGGTTTCAATAAGAACAATTAAATTGCATACTTAATGATATAGATAAGTTTTTTATGAACATTGAAAAGACACTGAATTTATAACTTATTTACTAAAAGAAGTTTGTGTATATTAGGCTCGATTTTACTTAAAACTGACGTAAGTCATTTGATCCAATTTAATGTAGATCTGAATTTAATAGAATCTTTCAGTTCAATTTTCACCCACTTCCCGAACTATCGAAATTCGTAAATTTTTGCACAGGTGATACAAATGATTACAATACACACAATAACAAAAATTAACCAATATTAAAGTTTACTTTGCTTTATTAGTAGATGATAAGCATGTTTTGTTTGTCTTTTTAGACCATATTTTTTACCAGCCAACGCCCCCCAATTTTCTCTGAGTCTTCTACCGCCCCCCTGAAGGTCTCAAACGCCCAAAAGGGGGCGTTATCGCCCACGTTGAGAACCACTGGGCTAACCCCAAGTGGTTCGCTGTATTTGGTGACTTGGCAGTGGTGCCCGGGTTCATGAGGTGAGGTTTGTATAGGTCTTGGCGGTGGATGCATTTGCCCATCTACTGCATGGCGGGCCGGATCGGGAAATACTGGTTGAGGGATACATTTGTACTTCTCTGGAGTGATGAATATTTCCGTCATCCCTGGACACACTGACCATCAGTTTTCTACCCATCCCTCATACTTTTCCTTTTTAGAACTTCCTATTCTTCCTTTCCTAAGAAGAACCTTAATGCAGCATCCCCAAAGATATAGGGCCTGAGGAAAATTGTTTTCCTCGGGGCCTCCGGTGTGGAGCTATTTTAAGAAAAATAGTAAAATATCTGGAGCCAGAGGAATTGTGGAATCGCCCATAAATAAGGTTTGTTATGACTGCAAAAGCCATTTCACATAATGCTTCGACTATGAAAGGTGGTCTTTGATCAGGACGGTACAGAGAGTGCCTATCACTCTGCATGAATATGCGCAACACGGCATTACACCCTAAAAACATATAAGAAAAATTCACAGTTTTAGTTTAAAAATTCTTTTTGCGTCATTTTTAGCGGTCGTCAGAGGAAGGAAGCAGTTTTTGTGTATGGAGATGTTTTTTTCCGATGTTGGTTTATTTTTGTGGATTTATGTAGACGCCTTTTAAATTCAAAATTTTATATTATTTTTAGTTATCTACGATAATTTATAAAAAGAATATTAAAAAAATTCACCAAAAAAAAACTCACTCCTCACGTACAGTTTGTTCGCCAAAATTCACTCGCGGAGAGGTTAACGTTTGTTTGTTATTAAAAACTTCGTATAGCTGACAAAATTGAAAAAATATGAATACAAGTTGAGTAAGTCTACATCTACAAGAATACTGATTTTATCCAGAAAAGTGTTACTTTCCCCTGTTTATTTTAACAAACACCTCACAATGTTCCAAAAGCATTTTTTTGCTTTCTCTGTACTAACTACAGCTATGGAATGAAAATTAAGTTTTCTACGAAATATAAAATATGGACCCTTCGTTTTATTTTTTTCCCAAATCACAAAATCTATCTTTCTTCAAAATTTCCGGCCATTTTAGTGAACTAATAGTGATCACCATTTTCATTTATTTTAACGTTTTCGAATAGCTACAGATCATACGCAACTTTTGAGACCAAGATGTTTAAAATAAGGCTTTTCTCTTTGTGGAGCTACATAAGCTATTATAAATAATAATTAAAACGATTTTATCATACGAGTGTCAACGTTTTATTATTCTGAATTACTGCATTCATTTATTCAATCTAAGAACCTGTACGTATAAACGTTGTCGTATGGCGACTAACATATTACAGATGCATATCTCATTCCCTTCTGCATTCCCATGTACAATGCGTCTTAGGCTGCGTATACGTACATTTCAAAGCAACCGCAAGCGGCGTTTCGAGATTCGCAAGTGTATATGCGGCATTACATGGATCAGAAGGGAGTTAATATTACAACACTTTTTTCCGGCTTCGGTGGGGTGATATTTGTATGAACGTATGCAATATTGCTCTACTTCCTTTTTGAGCCTTATTATTTACTGCGCCTTATTATTTTAAACCGGAGAGATAATAATATATGACAGTAAGTAATTTTTATGTACCTATTTTCTTATCTAAACAAAAGAGGTCATTTTAACATTATTTATTTATTTGTAAGAAACAGTTAGTTATATACCTTCAGTCCTTCATATTACAAAGAATGTACGTAGTATGAAGTTGATTAAAACAAGTTGCTAAAGTTTTTAGAGAAAGGCGATATTGTGTCGATAAACTAATTTTAGATAAGGCTCTCCCTTAAGAAAGAAGAATATAGGATAAGGATAGGAGATGCTTCCGAAACATTTTGTGCTCACGTAGGTACTAATTTATTATTGTACGCGTCACTTCTGTTAGAAATTTCAGAATGTAATTGCTAAGAATATTTGCATATAAATATTATGAAACTATATTTTGCCACATATAAGGGTGTAGGGTACTCGGTGTAGGCTGGTTTAAGTAAAGAACACAAGGTTGCGTGGTAAAAAACCTTTAGGATGGGCGTACGCTGAGACATCGGTCGCGCAACATGTTCAGCGCAAGATAGTTTTGGTTTTTGTGTTGTATGGAAGTGTAGGAGCGACGTACGCTGAGACGTGCATGTTTCTCATACATTCCACAACTGCGCTGAACATGCTGCGCGACCGATGTCTCAGCGTACGCCCATCCTTAATGAGTCCCTACGGATTATAAATATTGAGAACACGCGAACACGGTCAGTATAACCGTCTACGATAAAAATAATTACTTTGTAGTAATCACTGGGTCAAGGTTAATTGCAGATAGGTGAGGCAAATGCTTCGGTAAGTTGAAAGAACACTGGACTCTGTCGAGATGCGTCCGCTTTTATAGCATGGGCGACGAAACCATCAATGTTTCTGGAATGCCGTGAAATCGGGGCCCGGCTCCAAACGGGAAGACTCCCGAACGTTCTCGTCGCCGTGTCCTCAGGTGCGCGAGCAATGCGGGAACTTTCGCGGAGGTGGCAGGTGATATTACTTGTCAGTGGGTAGGTTCGCGGCTCTGTTCTGCTGGGCTAGGTAGCTACCGGTCAGTTGCTCGCCGTCTGTGCTAAAAGGCTGACGGCGGCTCTAGGAGCTTCGATTGCGTAAATTTTACACGGGCGCTGCGTCTGGATACATCGATACATTTCTGGTGCGATCCACAGCGTGATGTAGCGAAGGCTGATTGCTAAAAGGGGGAAGTGGGGATATTTTTTATAGTGTTTCTACATTTCTTCACGTGGGCAAATGAAATAAATTAGTTTGAGGTATTGATTTTGACGGTAGGTACTTATTTTACTAAATTGGTAAGCTCTCGAAGTAGTACTACGTGAACTGAGCGTTGTGAGTCGGTTAAGGTGATTGTCAAAAGAATTCGTATTCTACTATTTCATAGATGGCGCGCGTATAATTATTTCACGAAAAAACGCTTTTTAGAACTTATGCTATAAAATATTAAGAATAATCAATTGTTCGCGCCCGTACATACGCAATATGTATATGAATAAATAGTTTTGTCAATAAAAAAGTGAAATCTTTTAAGAGAGGCTGACAAATACAATATTGCATCGGTGATTCAATCCAATATTGTATTTGTCAGCCTGTCTTAAAATATTTGAGTTTTTTTATTGGCAAAACTATTTATTCATATTGCGTATGTACGGGCGCAAACAATTAATTATTCTTAAAATTGTATAACATAACTTCTAAAAAGCGTTTTTTCGTAAAATAATTATACGCGCGCCATCTATGAAAGAGTAGAATACGAATTCTTTTGACAATCACCTTAAAGGTGGAGTAGGTCTTTGTCCGTCATTTCAATTTATTTATTTAATAAATTATTATTGTTGCTTACAAGGTTTTGCCCGTGAAGTGGAAATGTGACTAGTATCCAGACGATGTGCAATCAAATTACGTGGCTGTGATTTGCTTTCACATTTCAGGCCAGGTCCATAGTCCAGGCCAGGTCCATCCTTTGTGCACTGGCGACATCCATGGCGAAACAGCAAAATCCTTGGCTCTGGTCCCAGAAGTCGCGTGTTTGAAATTAATGGTTTATTTTACCTAATGTATCACTTTATATAATAAATGAATGTGTTGTTTGTCATCATTCTAGAATCTTAGAAAAGACTAGAAACTGACCATGCAAACGTAGATAAAAACAAAGTCATAATTATGAACAATTGGGTACATACCTAACGGTGGCACCTTTAGATATATGTACATGGCCATTCGTTTAGGCATATTTGGCATCGTAACAATAGCCAAGCGCGGATAGTACGTTTGTCAAAATATTGGCAAATGGTGACACTTCGCTTGGCTGTTCGTATTTGTGTATTGGGCATATTTGGCAACAATTGCCATTTATGGAGAAAAAATTTGACATTTGGGTATTAGTCATATTTTCGTATTCTGCAATTATGGCCAATACCAAATACGCGTTACCGCACTCTTGTCGGTTTTCTACGCACATCAAAGGAGTCAAATATAAAAAGTGATGTTCATCTTTTTCAACCGGAGGGCCAATTTATCTGTCTTCAATATACTCACGGACCAAAGAGGGTATGATACACACAGGTTAAAAAGATTAACTTTGTAGTAATGGTTCCTATTTATTATGTCGTAAATTTTGGTGACCCGGCAGTTGATCCGCCGG
Source organism: Glyphotaelius pellucidus (assembly GCA_936435175.1). NCBI lineage: Eukaryota > Metazoa > Arthropoda > Insecta > Trichoptera > Limnephilidae > Glyphotaelius > Glyphotaelius pellucidus. The sequence goes on from OW386547.1 coordinate 29,479,533, forward strand.
CAATTGGTACCCCGGGAAAAGCTTATATTATTATAATATTTTGGGTATTATTTACAAATTTAAAACGTAATATCGATTTCAATAATACCCTTATGAATACCAAACAAATTAATATACGGTGTCGATTTTTTTTTACTTTTGCACAGGTATACACAGAATATAGACAAGTAGACTTTTCCTTGATGCTTTTGAATAAAAATTTGCTTTTTACTTTGTTATTACATAAGCTTGTTTTCACGATAATATAACATTAACAGATATATGTTTGACGTATGCGGCGTACCCGACTTATTAATGGGTGTTATTACACAGTTGTGTCTCTAAAATACAAAACAAAAAATCGTGTATTATGTATTTGAGGGGCGTGCGCAAGTAAATATTATTTGATACATTTATGTTATTTTCACAATTTATTCAATAAAATTTATATAGTTTATTATATGCTGTACATATATGCAATACAAAAATACTATGCTATATAATGACTTTAGCGTGTTTAGTGACCAGATCAGAATAGCCAGGTATCTATTTCATTTCACTTCCTCGACTATTTCCCCTTTCCACCACCTTCAGCCTCACAACTTATCTCAATTGGAAATACCATAGTCTCTCTGGCCCCAGACGGTTAGGAGTAGTTGGTACTCTTGTGAGGTACTCACATAAAGAAAAACTCAACATAAATTTATTATTTTTTTATAGGTATATTCCGCAAAGGAGGCCCCGAGGAAACTAATTTCCCTCCAGTCGTTTTTCTTCTCTTGGGATGCTGTGTGAAGGGTCTTTTGAAATAAAGGAAGGGAAATATATAAACCTGGGTTTTGATGATCTCAACGATGAATTATTAATCGTTCAACGACATTCTCCACAGGAAGTGGATCGAAATAAAACGTCAATGAAATAATTTTAATAAAGCCGCTCTAATTAATTAATAAATCACTGGCCCGAAGTCTTTGTCAACAATTTACCTTGCACTGTTATTTTGGGACGACAATTAATTAATGAGAAGGTTCTGTTTATTATTTTTCAAACGGACTAAATTTTCACTGTTTGCTTTATAACATGAGTTATTAAATAAAATTCAATTCAATGCGCGTTCAACGGGCTCTTCTGTCGTATTCAGGGTGGATCAATGCAAAACGAACTCTAAGCAGAATTCTCGCCTGAACAGATTTTGCAATAGTCACAATAGCGTGTTATCCGAGGTGAACATTTTCAATTCCAAACTTACTAAATATAAGAAGTCCATAAAGGAGTATTATTTCTCTATTTCGCAAATAATGTTATCTTCTTTTGTTTATATTTCTGTTATGATTCGATTTATACGTACAACCTCACTTCATGGCTACCAATGATAAATTGATAAATTTTTGTTTTGTAATTTTTTATTTTATATGTTTTTTGTTTTATGTAAAATTTGGATTCATCACTTTATTATAAATTTAATTGACTTATTCCTTATTATGCTGTCTCACTAGAGGTAAAATAATCAAGGAAAAAAAACAAAATTTGTTTTATTTTGGCTATATAATACTTAAGTACCGACTGAAAAAAATGTAAATTGTCGATTTCAATAAATTAATAAATAACAAAATAAAAGTCAAGTGTGAAACAAAGTGCTTTGTTTTGAATAAACCCAAATTTACATTTTTTTCTCGTTTTCAATAGCGGAAAATGGTACCTCTCCCACTACACATACCGCTACACACCCCGCTACTTCATTAGAGCGGGAAACATGACAGTAGCCCTTTTTTCGACAGCCCAATATCAACTATTGCCAAGCACCACTAATACGCAACGCCATAATATGCAGTGGTACCATAAGGACTCGGCGCCAATTCACACACACTGGCTCCCGTCGGCCAAGTAGGTACCCGAAGAAACTCACCTACTAACAACATTAATTTAATTTATGAGATTATGGGCAAGCAAAAATAACATTTTTATTTGGGTTACGGGTATTTCATTTTTGATTTTAATTTCAGGTGGCACTAATAATAATTGTGAAACGAAAACACATAAAAAGGGACGGTTCTTTTTGTTTATGAACATTAATTTGAAACATTGATTTGAAACATTGATTTGAAACATTAACAACCTAACTTAGAATCCGTAGAATTTCCACGGATCACACTTTTAATAAGGACACAGGGGTTAAAATTCTTCACCGTAGCAATAAAAGTAAAAAATTAGATAATTTAGAAGCACTTGAAATTAGAAAATCCCTAAATAATAATTGTAGTATTTTGAATAATCAAATTAATTAATCTTTTAGTCCAATTTTAAATTTATTTCCAGTGAACCGCTCTGTTCTTCCCGGAAATCCCGCAATTAACCCCACCCCCTCGCTTACCTCTCACTCACACACCTTAAATTTGTATGTCTGACAATATTCTATGTCTATGTAGATTAGTTACAATATTCTCCTGAAGAAGGAAGGGTCTTCCGAAACCGGTAGAGTGTTATAAAATAAAAGTGGTCTAAAACAAATTTATGTGTTTTTATTGTAAATTATGGCGCGCAACAAAGTTAATGCTTTTTACAAATATGTAATAAATTTATTGTTTCCTTTTTTTAAATCATCATATCAAACCATATTTTATTTGGGCAAAATTTACATTTATTTAGATATATTTTTTTACATTTGCAAAAATTCCCTCAGGACCTCTGTCATCTTTCGGGATGCTGTGTAGACGGTCTTTTTAGGGAAATAAAGAAGAAGAAGATCTGGGACGGAAAGGGGTTTGAGGGATGGGTAGGAATCCGTGAGTCAATGTATACAGGAATGACGGACGTATGATCCATCCTCCCACGGCGGCGCAAGGCGATGGGTCGAGAGAGTCCGGTTGGAGAGGTCAAAAGGTCTCCCTCACACAATCTCTCTCTATCTGGCCCGCCACGCAGTAAGTGGGCAAACGCATCCGCCGCCAGGACCTAGACAAACCTTACCCATGAACCCTCTGCTAAGTCACCATTTGTAGTGAACTTATTTGGATGACCCATGGCAGGGGTGTATGTTATCCAATAAATGGTTCCCTGTGTGGCGGTACCCATACCTGCCAACCAAATTAGAAATATCTTAATGTTTTATTTGTATTTTTTTTCTAAAAAAAAAAGTTATATTCACTACTGATTATTTATTTTATTTAGAAGACAAATAATTTATCATTGTAGAAGAAGATAACACTTATAATCTAAATGAAAAAATGAAAGAGAACAAGACACAGAAAAATAGAAAAAGACAATGGTCGCAACTGGGACTCGAACCCAGACCTCTCGTCTAACCGGGACGTGCGCGTTAACCAATTTCGCTATTGCCACCTTCTGTCAAACCGTCATATTTGTCAATCTCATATTTCAATTTCATCTTCAATGATATATTACGTTGATGGGAATAACCTTCAAAAGTTATAAAAAGAGAGTTTTTATTATTAAAAAAAAAAACAAATAATTTACTTTACATTTTTTTATTTTTATATACATTACATACATGTTTTGTGATTTGTATTTAATGCTAAACTTTAATGTACATTTACTCCTGATGATCAATAAAACTACAAGTTCTGATTCTATTTACTCGACAACGAAAGCTCAAATCATAAAAGTTATACCACAAAATCGGCTCCAAATGTAATGTAGATTCACCAGTTTTCTGCTTGTTATACGAGTTTCCGGAAACCCAATGCATAGAACAAATATTAATCGCACTTTATTCCAGATGGTAGGTATCTCTCAGTATCGTTTTGATGAGAGAACACAATTTAAAATCGGAACATTGGTTGTAGTTTCAAGAAAGATAAAAAATCCCGGTTTACGAATAACCTGACAATATATTTGAAAATCTGTTACTTTTTTTATTACATTAATTTCACACAGGAGGCCCTGAGGAAAATAATTTCCCTCAGTCATCCTTCTATGTCATCTTGGTTCCATGCCAACTCAACAACTCTTTGAAAAGTCATTAAAAGCTATGAAAAAAATATTTTTAAAATAGCCGCTAACCCTAACCTACTAAACCTATTTAACCAATTTATTTTTATTTTTTAATCATCACTTTTTATGATCTTTCTGAGGCGATTCTGAGTTGGTTTCATTCTGAGTTGGCCGGTCACCGTCATCTTTGAAGATACTGTCTGGAGGGTGTTCTTGAGGAGAGGAGGGAGTGAACTCTTGAAGAGACATTCAAGGGAATCTTGAAGGGCCGGCAAATTGTTCCACTGTTGAACTCAAGAACAAGTCGTAGAAACGACCCGTTCTCATGTGACTAATGCCAACTGTGTACAAATTTTGTCCACGTGTTTGGAGTTTTTCCCGACTATGCACCGGTGCCGATGGGATCAATGACTCTAGTTCCTCGGAGAACAAAAACAGCATTCTCACCTGACGCTTGTGCTCTATAGATTGCAATCCGTTTGTTAAGTTAGAAGAATCTGTCAAACGGACCGCCCGTTTCTGCACAGAGTCGAGGTTATTTGTTAAGGTATTTTGGGGCTACAGAGGTGGCTGCCACAATAAGCGGAAGATGTTACTTGTGCAATGATGGAGGACTTAACCAGCTGAGGAATTGAACTTGTGGTGGGAACCCGACACTTTAGACAACTTAGCCACCAACTGGTCAAACTGAACTTTTACCGTTTTTAGATTTATGAGGGACGTTATTTTAATAGTCAGGTTCTTACCGATATTAAATTTATCTTCCCCACTCTTCCGTTCATCCACTCTCCAAAGCTTCAGAATTAAAAAAATTAATTTTTCATAGATCCACCGGTTCCATGAAGTTGGCGACCCACGTTCGAAATAATGGAGTGTTTTTGAATAGTATTTTTTCCACATTCATTTGAAGTTCTTCAAGATACTAACATTATAAATAACGGACACGAAATAATTTTAAAAAACTTATTTAGAACATAGCTCTTTTTATTTAAAACAAATCAACATTATTTTCACATTTTTCAGCCGTTTCCATAACACTTTTCAATGTTATTAAGGATGGGTTGTTTCAAAAAATTTGACGAATTCGTCAAATATTTGACGTTAATTTTCACGTTCTGTGTAAGTTCTATTCAAGTTCTGTGATGATTTCAGTTTTATGAAGCAGCTGGCCTATGATGATAAAATAACAGAACTCGAATAGAACTTACACAGAACGTGAAAATTAACTTCAAATATTTGATGAACTCATCAAATATTTGAAGTTAATTCTCACATTCTGGGTATGTTCTATTCAAGTTCTGTGATTATTTCAGTTTTGTGAAGCAACTGTCCTGTAATGATATAATAACAGAACTTGAATAGAACTTACACAGAACGTGAAAATCAACCTCAAATATTTGATGAATCCATCAAATGTTTTAAAACAACTCATCCTAAGTAAATATCTTCCAGGAAAAACCTTTTCATTTGTTGGCTGAATTCCAAAGCAAATAGTATGAAGTGGATGAAGAAATCGGATAGAAGCATTGATACAACATTCAAAAGACAGAAAACGATTTGGAAAAAAATCAGTTAAATTTCTGTAAATGCCGTAGCGAAATAAAAAAATAAAAAAACTTTTATTTGGTGACTTTCAACAAAATGCTTCGAAAATGTGTTTAAAATAGTTTTGGTGTACAGAAATGACATTTGTCTGTATTGGAACCGTATTTTTATTATTTATTAGTTCACGAATTACAAAAAAATATATATACATATCTATTTTTACTAGGGTACCCCGTTCTATAGCCACATTCTACATGGTGTTTTAATGTACGAATCAATTTAGTTACACAGATTTAAACCAGTGAAAGTAAATTAAGAAGGGAACAGAGGGTTTGGCTATGTAGAGCAGAAAATGGTGGAGGGGAATAGAATGCCTAACGGGACGGAACCATTTATTGGATAACCAACACCTCTGCCGTAGGTCGCCCCAAGTGGTTTGCTACGTTTGGTGATTTAGCAGGGGTGCCCAGGTACATGGGGTGAGGTTTATCCGGGTCTTGGTGGCGGATGCGTCTGCCCACCAGTTGGCAGGTCGGATTGGGAGATAATGGTTGAAAGTGTCCTTTTGACTTCTCCAGCTGTACTCTCTCGAAACATCACCTTGAACTGCAGTGGGGAGGGAAGGATTCATGCGTCCGTCACTCCTGGACACACTGATTCTCCAGATTCCTACTCACCCCTAATACCCTTTTCCTTCCCTGAATTTCCTTTCCTTCCTTTCCTAAAAAGACCCTCCACACAGCATCCCCAAAGATATCAGAGGTCCGGAGGGAAATTATTTTCCTCAGGGCCTCTTGTGTGGAGCAAATGTCAAAAAAATTAACAAAATACTAAATGAGAGGAGTTTCTGCAAAGCCAGAATTATATGGTGATCTATGCTACCATCATAGTCTTTCGGGCAAATTGCGTCTTGTTTTATTTTACTTTTTTAGAAAGATCAACATTACGGGTTTACAAATATCCATTTTCTTAAATCTCTTACTGCCATCATTAAAAGTGGAAGATGTTGCTTGTGTAATGATGGAACACTTAACCAGCCGAGAAATGGAACCTGCGGCCGTCTCAAATAAGCAACTCAACCGATTAGTTGACCGACCAGTTAATTCATGCATTTTTCAAAAAAAAAAACACCGTAAATATTGGTGTCTCTGTCGCTCGTCAGAAGGAAGTTAACCTAGTTATTTATATTTCGATGGTTAGGAACAATGCACGCATTGGACGGAAGTAAAGAATTTATTGTGGTCTCTGAATTCCTTGTTCAAAAACATCGCCAACACACTCATGCAGATAAAACACAATTGCAGCTTCAAAAATGTATCAACATTATAAATAATTAATTAAACTGTAAAAAACATACATTTCTCTTATTTATAAGATTATTCAAAAGCTTTTGATACTTTTGATCATGGTAAATTCCTTAAAATACTAGAAATTATAGGAAAAATGCGAAAACTACTAAAACTTTTGACAATTACTTAAACAACCGGTGCATGAAATTAAAACTTTTAAACTCACTTAGTTAAAAAAAGAAGTTTTTTGCCGGCGTTCCTCAAGGTCCAATTTTGTATATTATACAGGCATCTTTTATTAAATTCATTTTTATACATGTAAAGCACTTCGTATATACGGATGATACTGCTTTAGTGATTTCTGGCAGTGATTTGAAAACATATACAGAACTTTTACAAAAATACTACATTGAACTCTCAAAATGGTCTCATGACTCTGGCTTAATCATTAACGCCAAAAAAACCAAATTGTTACACATAAGACCCCTAATATGAGGATATATATTACACTTGAAATAAAGATACATCAGATTGCTTACACGATGGCATCCCTGCAATGTGTACATGTGAAAATATGGAACTAGGTAAAGAATACGTTTATTTAGGTGTTATTATTGATTGCTTTTTCAAGTGGAATATACAAATAAACAAAGTTTTGGCACGACTAAGATCAATTGTAAGCAGATTGAATAAATTAATTTTTTTGTTCCTATCTGCACACTTCGAATAATTTATTTATCTCTAGCTGAATGTGTTGTAAGGTATGGAGTAACAGCTTGGCGATTTTCCTCTAAAACAAATATGGAGCATGTTCCATGAGTGCAAAATTCATAGGTTAAATTATTAGCTGAAAAAAATTTATACGAAGAAAGGCATAATATTCCATTCTTTTATCAGTCTCAAAATTCTTTTTGTGAGAGCAATTCTGTGGTACAAAATTATATTTTAGCCTTACCCCTTTGTATAAACAAGCTGGAACACAATCATAATACTCGCTTTAACTTTAATGAAGGACTAATTGTACCTTAGCATACAAATAAATATGGACGAAGAACATTAAATTACATGTTTCCCGTTCAGTTGTTTAAATGTTACCTGCAGAAATTAGAAACTGTGCCCAAAACAAACAATTGGTGAATTTACTGAAGACTTGGCTTACTGAAAGAACTAATTTGCATTAGCTTAAATAACATATAAAATTATAATATTAAAATTGTTTTTATGTTTTCATAATTTTTTTTTTCTCTTTATTTCTGTAAAATTTTTAATTTTAATTTTATAAGACTGTAAAATTGTAACTTCTAACTCATTATAATAAGATTTTTAAATGTAAAAAACCCGTTAGACAAACTGCTAAAAAGCAGTTTATCGGGACTTTTTGTCTTATATTTGTAAAGTGTGTAAAATAAAAAAAATAAAAATAAATGATAGTCATATCGAAAGACAGTAAACGATTTTTTTTGTGATTTTCGAGGAAGCCTCATGCAACGATTTTTTTTTTAAATAAAATAAAAACACAAAATATGTAATAGTATGAATAAAGACGATAAAATAATTATCAATTTGAATCATCGAATAAATAGCAAAAGAATAATAACACTATTTATTGTTTGATTTAAATGTATTTTTCTCTTGGGGTAAGAATAATCTCGTCGAATTCAATGTTTCAAAGACCCAATCATGTCTGATTACGTAGGGATAGAAATGATAATCTAGTCTCCTTCAACGGAAGCAATCTTCCAAACAGACCTTCCATTGATATGCTTGGTGTAACTATAAGTGACCAGCTCCGGTATGGGGGCTCCATCGAAGCCAGAGTAAAGTTAGCTTCTCAAAAACAAAATCCCCCCACATTCGCCAAAAGTCACAGATTTGGCAGCAATTTCATCTCATGGAATCCGTCGTAAGATGTGTATTGTCTATGATTGATCTTCGCTTAGAACCGCTAGGTGTGAACGGTCTGAAGGGATTGTATGGAGAGCGTTATTTGGCGTGCTATGATCTTTTATATTTGATAGCTGTGTGTGAACCAGCTCTTACTGAGTCAATGGCAGTGGTAAACGAGATGTTCCCAGTGAAATCGCGCCTAGGGGATACTCACAGTTCAGACCAGTCGAGTATACATAGAAAACCAACATCAAATACCCAATTGAAAGAAATCATCATCCAAGAAATGGTTGCAATTCCACGCACAATGTGCAAATTTGCCATCTAGGTTCGACGAGTGTTTGCGTCGGGATAGGTCACACCCTGTAATTATGCAATTTTTTTAAAGTAAATTTCACATAATTTTATACTCTAATATTTTTTTTCTGATTTTTTTAAAACCACACAACATTATTGCCCACCTTATACATCAGTATATCGCGTATAAGATTACAAATTTGAGCTGTACGTAAGAATAAAAAGGTAATGGGGCGCGGTTTTACTGTTTTAAGGCATGCTTCAAAGGGTAGTTGCTTAACTATGACGTTGAAAATATCGATAGTCAAAGTAGAATCGTCATTACAATCGAATAGTTGAGTCGCTCTGTTTGAAATATTTTAAACCTGGTTAATTTTTTTCTGTAATGCATAAATTTATACAGATAGATTTGGCATTTATACCAGAATCTACTTACTCACAAAACGTATATTTTTTCACAAATCTCACAAACCAAACACACATTTGTTTCAAAATAAATTTCATTTATCTCTTCATTTTCACAACACGACAGAAGGAAAAAAATATTTGGCTGCTCTGCGTAGATAAAACACAAAAGCAAAATCAAGAGTTTAAAAATTTTTCGATTTGTATTTTTCAAGAGGAAATATCACGCGATTAACTTTTTTTTTTTTTTACATGAGCTCCACACAGGAGGCTCTGAGGAAAATTATTTCCCTCAGGGCCTTTGTCATCTTTGGGGATGCTGTGTGGAGGTTTTTTTTTTCAAGGAAAGGAAGGGGAGGAGAGTTCTGGGAAGGAAAAGGGTTTAGGGGTGGGTGGGAATCTGGGGTTCAGTGTGTCTTGGTTATCCGCCTCTAAGACCTAGACAAACCTCATCCCATGAATCCGGGCACCCCTGCTAAATCACCAAACGTAGAAAATCACTTGGGGTGACCTATGGCAGAGGTGTTGGTTATCCAATAAAGGTTCACGGGGCGGCGGTACCCATTCCCGCCTCCCAAATTAGACTACCCACCCTTTTGGAGTTTGCCTTCCGAGCTTCAATTATTTTGTACTTTTCATGGACGTCAACCTAACGCAACTTTAAAATACAGTGATACTACAATATTTTGTTTGTAAAGGTAACACAGTTTTTGCATGACCCAATTAATACTTTTCTAAGAAATCGGCTGTTAAGGCCGCACTCTTGAAACGCACGGAGCTGAAAAAGAAGAAGATGGAGAGATATGTAATTACGAATGTTGGACAGAGCGCGCTAATATTTTAAGTCGTTGAATAGCAGCGAAAATTGCGAAAAAGCTTAATAAAACATGACTCGTTTAAAATAGAGCAAAAATCTCATGGAACGTATCTTAAGTATCATTTAAAGAAACATTGTGAATTTTTTCACAAATATAACTTGTAAAATAAAAGAAATAGACTTTTTTTAAATAATTTTCGGAGCATACTTTGCGATTTTTTTCTATCGAGGGAATTTCATATAATTTGCGTTTCGGCGTGGAACGCATCTAGATATTATCTTCAAAAATAACATATATTTTTTTAAGAGCTTAAAAACTTCAAATGTTTAAGGGAGAAATGCAAGAAATCGGTCGAAATACGAATAGTAGACCCGTAACTGCAAACAAAAGGCTATTGAAGTAGCGCTATCTGCGTTAGCTGAAGTTTGCTGACGGCCTCCGTGGTCAAAAGGTTAGGTTCTTGACTAGCGATCCGTGGATCGCGGCTTCCAATCGCGCAATCCCGGCATGCGCATGTAAATTTTATTTGATTGACTTGTGTTTTTTACAAAATAATATAAGGAATATTTGTGGCACGTTCCAGAGTGGAAGATTCTGTCAGTATCTCCCTGGTGTAAGACCACCATTCAGATTTAAAACGTTTCTTAAAATGGCTTTAGCCATGATTGTGACTTGATCTGAATAGCCTAGTACTTTGCAAACTCCTTCCTCTCCCCAATATCTTCAGCCCCACAACTTACCTCAATCGAGGATGCCATATTATTCTCACTGGCTTCAGGTGGATGGGAACAGTTGGGACTCTTGTGTGGTATTCACATTAAATTTGACTTGTATTCAATTTGTTACTGTCAAATGAATATTGTTTGCCATTTTCGGATTGCAACTAAATGTTCACAATTATTATCCTGCAAGATCCCCTCTTACAATAATTGTATGTTTATTAAAACTTAATAATTGAATTATTCACTTACACTTTTGCGAATTGTTTGCGTTTATTTATTTTTTCTAAGTTTCAGCATGAATTCCCAAATGTCTCGTCTTTCTCTAAAAGCGTGAAAAGTGGAGGAAGAACGTATGTAAGTAATTGATAATTGCATATAATAAATGCAACCATTTACATATTTCTTTTAAACACTAAAATGTTTGAAATTATTTTTTTTTAAGTAACCTAAACCTGTTCGGTTAGATATCGTTATACAAAATAAAAGTGGTGTACTTTTAATGCATTAATGTACCGCTAGATTCCCAAAATATCGCTCTGTTCTTCGCATACACAGTTCATCACATTTGCATATATGTTTATATTACTCGTCGCCGCCTCGCGCCTATTGATTTATAAATGACATGCTTACTTCTAACATTCTTATAGGTAGTTTAACCATGTTGTTCTAACTATTTCCAAAACAAATTAGGATGATATTTGACGAAAATAGTGCGATAGAGGTGATTTAATTTAACATCTGAAGGGCGTAACTAAAACTTCGCAAATTCATTATTTCTCGTCAATTTTGAAGAAAGAATGTCATTTTATTATGAACCATAACTTTTAACTAAGAATTTTCTTGTATAATATTCACAAAGGAAAAAATGTAATTTTATTGATGTCGCATGTAAAGTCGGCTACAAAGTTATAAATTGTTTTGAAAAATATCATGTTAAAAATATTGAAAGTCTCGTCATAAAACCCGCATTATTAAAAAAATTGGTTCGAAGTCACATACAATTTCATTGAAAATAAAGTTTTTCCAAGAGAGACTTTTAATTTTTTTTGGATTCACTTAAAATTAGGATAGGTACCCTTTTTTATGAAGCTCGATAGATAGACTCGTTGTTGATGCGTATAAATTCTATCAACTTTTGGTGGCAATCACGCATACATACATAAATTCTCATTGAAATGCCATCTGATCCGGAAGCCAGAGAATCCGGCTGGTGACATCTAATTTAGGTCTCCCTCAACCAATCTCTCCCGATCCGACCATCCACGCAGTAGGTAGGCAAACGCATCGGCCGCCAAGACCTAGACAAACCTCACCACACGAACCCCGGCATCTCTGCTAAGTCACCAAACGTAGCGAACCACTTGAGGGGACCCACGGTAAGGGTGTTGGTCATCCAATAAATGGTTCCCGGAGCGGCGGTACCCATACCCGCCTACAAAATTGAACCAGCCATGTGAAAGCGTACTTCTAAATAAATAACATGATATTATGAAATTGAATGTAAAATAATAAAATAAAAAGGAAATCACCTTTAGCACTTGTATTACGGTGGCTTGAGAGAAATTCTCCATGTATGATGTAGGGGCGCGCCCTGCCACTGGGCGACGGCCTGGACAAGAAGAGTGTTTTCCGTTCTCCGGCAGCGCTGAGTGGTACTGGCTACTGTGAGAAGCATCGAAGCAGGGAACCCCTACAAACATCTAAGAGGCGCTGCATCGCCAAGGGAGGCCGAACAGTGCCAAAACAAATATTTACAAATTCATTAAACTAATAAAAAATTCAGAAGGTTATATGAAAAGTTTGTTTTTCAAAATTTTGATTTAAATTTTGGCAATTCTATTTATAATTATGAAAGATTTGAGGGTCGAATAATTTCATCAATGATTTTTGAGAAATTATTTAAAATAAATTTAAGTCTTAAATTAGTTTTTAATATAAAAAATAACTCAATAACCCCTCAGGTCTTAAGCCTATTTTGTCCGAAAATATGTCCGCTTTGAAATAAAATCTAAATAAATGTTATATTTCTTAATGCATCCAATAATTAAAAACTGTTTTTAAAAGGTGAAATATAAGGCTTTCAAATTTTGATATTCGAAATAAACCTACCTATAATTTTTTAAATCTAAATTTATTAAATGCAAACATAAAAAAGTTTTAAAAATGGCTCACCTCACCATTTTTTAACTAAAATCACTAATAACAAAAAAAAAATAAAAACACTCGCTTGGTTTCTTAGGCAAATGTATTATAACTTATTTACACGAAACCACTGAAAAGTAACATTTTACTAAAGCGTTACGATGTCAAATAGTCCGTAACGAATGTGAGTTAATATTTTTGCCGAGTCAGAAAATTAATAGGTTTGTTTCCCCGATTCACTAAGCGAACATGACTTTTCAATTATACTTACGCTAAGCACACTCTGAAGTATACTGTATTATCTCCAAAAACTTATTGCTTTTCGTATATGGTTTTAATATTGGTTCATTGCTTTTACGAACTTGTGGAAATTCACAAGATTTTGTGAAACTAATTGATTCCACTTATAAAACTTTATTTCAAAAATAATTAAAATAACTATTGGTAACCTCCGTGATCGGTGGGCGAGGTTTTGGACTAACAATCACGCACAAGTAAAATTTATTTTATTAATTTGTGTTCATTCTCAATAAAAATAATATTTTGTTTATTTGCGGCACGTATTATACACTTAACCTCCCCTCCGCTAGATCGTGACAAAATTTTATCGAGCCGAACTCCCCGCCCACAGTGCATAACAGCCTTAAATGACGCATTAATTTCACTATATTCTTTTCTTATCATTTTTCACAAGTTTTTCGATCTTTCCTTAAGTTACCATCAATCTTTCTTTAACTGAAAGAGATCGTTATATATACATAATAAAATATAAATATATCTGTTGGCAGTCATATCATCAAACAGTATTAATAGCCTTCGATCTGAGTGGTTGAATTTCAGAACCCCACTTCGATAGCATATCTGAGGTCGAGCCTTCCTCGCCGCGCCAGAATAACATCTGTGTTGGTGAAATTTGAGGCACAGCTACCGTTGTAATTCGGTTTTTAATTCAAGAATCTGTCACAAGATGTCACTGCTTCCGTCAGCAGCTCGCATGTGGAAAATTCCCCCCTAGGTATATGTACTACGGATTTATAGAAATAATGCATCTTTCCGGATATTGAAAAATTGACAGTATACATTGTTGTATCGTGCAGCTATATATTACATATGACTTCGTTGCCTCTCTAGGTTACTTTGTATCGGTAACTATCACTTGATAACAGTGGACCACAGGAACAGGCTGTTTTTGAAACCAGTTCCTATTGGAATAAATTGGTCAAACACTAACTGGGCGAAGCCCAACCAAAAGCCGCCTGCATAGCGGGTTTTTAACTGCTAGTTACAAATTATTATCCAAGACGAAAGATGGAGAATGTAGAGAGTTAAGCGCTGGAGAACAAATGACAAAAACTTGTGTCGTTCTTCCCCTAAAATGAATGAAATGAATTTATTTCTAAAAATGTTACACCATATGCAATTAGACTTTATTTTTCCAATAATGGCAGTGGATTCACGTGTACATCCTGTACCAGGTTTATTTATGTTCACAGTACAGGTAAATTTCTGTTCAAAAGGTGAAAAAAAAATATTATTAATAAAAAGCGTACTTGTGTACACTTTCAGTATTTCGTTTTGCTTTTAGTGAGCAGTGGGGTGTCATTCCGTTAAATTCGTAATCCTGGGAATAAAAATACATCCATATTAATAACAAAAAAATATGATTAAATATCTTCTCTAAACATTGTACCTGTACAAAGGCTGTATATTATAAATAAGATATCGTATTTTCCCCCTTTACTAAGTGTCAATTATAACACGTTTAAGGCTTCTTGTCTTCTTCGTCGACGATTTTTAACGTGGAAAAAAGATAATATAAATGTACTCAAATTCTGTCCACTTCTGTGGTGAGAATCTGAATTTGTGATTCGTTCAGCGATAGAGGAAGAAAAGTATTCCCTGAGAGAAGAAATATATTATTCCTTGAGGGAGGTCGTACGTGACGTCGCTAGAATCTTTTGACTTTTTTGTTTACATAAAATACGTATGAGAAGGAATAGAATGATCGTAGATGTCCTGCGTAAAAGCTCTCAATGGAATTACTATAATCCGCGATGCCTGCGCACCCAACACTTTTCAAAAGAAATTGAAAATACATAAATAAATTAACATTTCCGTGTTAGTCCTGACAATATTTGGAAATGTCCATATGTTTTTTTTTTGGAAAAGAATGTGTCCTTACTAGAGCACCCCGTTGTCATGGTGTACATACATGGTTACGCGTTTGAATTATAAGTTTCTATTAAAATATAACTAGAGGAAAATAATAAAGTAAATAATTACATAATAATATCTAAAAGAAAAACAAAACAAGCATTAATCTTTATTAGGTTGCAAAATTGTATCTATATTCTTCCTTCCCATGTCCATAATCCATATCTTAAATGTTTCTTTTGAAGTCGGTTATCTTTTAAATGGTATATATTAAATAATTTTATAGAGAAATATTGCATATTTCTCTGTCCGAAAGTCATTTTAGTTGTGGGCTGGTGGAATGTATGTTGTAATGCGGATCTTGTAAATCGGACTGAGTTAGTCTGTGTAAAGATATACTGGTTTTTGAATGCGTAAATTAGAATATCTTTTGTATTAATATAATTGTTTCAGTGACGTTCAATTTTCAGGGCATTACAAACATAGTCTGGGTGAGATATGCAGTTGTGCAGAGTGGAACTGCTACGTCTGTGTATTAAAAATGACCTTGATTGTGTCTACCATCACTGCTTGAAAAATATGGTAAAATAATTGCATGGAGAGGAAAGGACTCACCGAAAAGGAATCTGTAGGCCGGCCCTCGTCTGCTCTTCTCCATCCAACATGCACACACAGTGAAATACGCGAAATTATTATATTCTACAAAACACAGCGGAACCAGATTAAAGGCGGAGCGGTGCACAAATGGCTATATGATGCGGCGGGCAGTTTATTACAGACACTATAAGGAAGGACGGGTAGGCAATGGATAGGTAGGAAAAAAAGGAATTCGCAACAATATTACTACCAAATCCCAAGCAGTGACAGTATGTATGTGTGCTATGTAGGTATGTATAGTGTAGGGGCGTGTATGGGCCTAACCATAGTCTGTAGAAGTTCTGATGGGGATTATTATTAAGTATAATATTATAAGATTACATTAAAAACAAATAAGTAAAAACATTAAAAATATTTCAACGGAAAATACGAAATTTCGTAGAGCTGACTGTTATGCTACAGTAATTTGATGAGGATATTGACATCATCATATTCACAGAGTGTCGTTTAAAAAATAAACATTCACCAAAATACCTGGATAAACCATCTTACGACAGATGCCAAGACTTGTGGCTTCCTTTAAGGCAGTTAGGTTTTTATACTTTACAACATGTCGTCTTGCTTGCACTTAAGATTTGTTTCGGGAAGTCTAAAATCTCTGCAACTTCTCGTGGGATAATGGAGTACAGTTTCGTGGTAATATTTTCCAAATAATTAGGGGCATGTTTTTATTAAACTTGTAGATCATTATTTGATTTACGTGGTGTTAAGAAACGTATTTGTTCATACTTCCAATGATTCCTGACATTATTTGGAGTAAAAAATGTAAATAAATTTTCGTCACCGGTGACATTTTTTTATATTTTTTCAATCAAGAACATACCTTAACACCCTGTACATTGTGATGTTTAGTTGATATCATATTTGAATTCTGTAACTTATTTTTAACCCTGTAAAATATTGAATATCAAAATCATTCTACTAGCCCTGTTTTGTATAACCTGTAGTTTATAATTATATATCTCAACAAATTTTCAACCTCAACTAATTTTCACAATATTTTTGGCTGCTATCTTTTAATGATTACAAAGTTGTTTAATGAATTTATTTGTAACCTAAGTAGTGTTACACCATTTTATTTATATTGGAAAACAATATACTTTTTCTAGATGTCTGAATATGGTATTGAAATGACAAAAACATGTAAGCAGCCGAGCTGGTAAAGGCGTTGTTTCCCGGTAAAACAAGAGATCCTGAGTTCGTGTTTCAGTTGCAATCGTTACCTTTTTATTTTTCTGTGTCGTGTTCTGTTTCATATTTCGTATAGATATATAAGTCGTCGCCTCAGTTCTTAATTGTCCAAACGACCATTAGAAAATTTCACAGGAGGAGAAGGTTTTCTTTAATTATTTTAATGAAATATTATGATAGGCGTTTAAGATAAAGCTATTTTCTAAAGGTAAAAGTAAAGGTCTCATTAGTTTAAATAATTCTTAGTTAAGTGATTTACTATCATTTTTTATACTTTAAATATCATTTTAAAAGGAGATTGAACAAAAACTAAAATGGTCGTTTGGACAATTAAGAACTAAGGCGAGGAAGTGTTATCTTGTTCTTCAATAAAAAAACAGCTTTTTCCGATGCCACATTACGTACGGTTGTATGTTGTTTTATTAGAGGTAAATCACAAGGGGGAAATCCATTTTTGGTTTTATTTTGGCTATATTAATCAAGTATAAATTGAAAAAATGTAAGCTGTCGATTTACCGAAAAAAATAAAATAAAGGGATTGAGTTGAAAATGGCTTTATTGTTACATGCTCATCCGTTTTTTATAAACAACAAACAATCAAACATTTTTTTTATAAAATGAAATGCAAGAGACCTATTCGATTAAACTGAATTAGGCATTTGATCGGTGAAATGCAAAACGTCAAATTAATTATTTGCGAAATATTATTGCCTTGAAACCGAAATAATTGTTCCTACTTACTTTCACTTTTTAATACTTGTGTATGTTAGTAATTCGATACTTTCTGTCTTTTCTAATCGAATGCACCTTCAAAACTAATCATTACGATTTTATAATGAAAGATCAATGAATCGTGGCTAACTGATACATAATGACTGACCTTGAGTATTTTGAGGTTATTTTTATTACTTGTTGGGCAATTTCATGTTAAGCAGGTTTGAGACAAAGAATGCTACCTACCTGAATTACTTGTGGTCGGATAAGCCAGGTGATTGTCATGAGGTTTTTTTTAAACCACTTTTGCCTGGTCGTTTTGTAGCACTATGTTATGTCGCAGAGTTATTGCAGAGCAAATAAATAATTATGTTTCGGTTTCTTTGCTCTCTGCTCAACCCTTCTGTTGTCCAAAATATATCTATCTGCCTTTCTACCTTTATATGTTAAAAATTAATTTTGATTTCTTGATAAAAAAATATTCTGTTATTGCTTAGTGCAGAGCTTTTTTTTACTAATTGTTTTGTGCGTACTTAGGTGGGTACTTTTAGACCTATATCTTGACAGCCGAGACAACATAGCTCAATTGAGAATAGTATCGAATTAACAGGATTATTATTTGGTAAAAAAAAAAATTTCCGAATATAATGAGTAAACCATCAAATTGTAATATTAATTGTAATAGTTTGATAGGGTTAAATATGACCGAAGGGAATAAGGTCATATTAGCTCAGCGGTTAGAGCAGACCTCCGTCAAGGCGTAGGTCATGGGTTCAATTAGTAGATGCGTATTCCAAAATCCAAAAAATTTTCAAAATCCAAAAAATTCAAAAATCCAAAAAAAAAATTTTAAATTCAAAAATATTTAAAATCCAAGAAATTTAAGAACCCAAAACCAAGGGCACTTGAAATTCTTTAAAAAACTTCTTATATTATTGATATTTGATATTCTTGAAGATTAAACAATTGATTATTTATATTTACATTTTTGAAATGGTTTAGATTTATCGCATAAACGCATGTTAAGAATGAAATAAATAAACATACCTCCAAAGAATAGTATAATAAAAGAAAAATAATACATTGTAGTATGAAATTGCACGGTATGTATTGAAAAAAAAATAAATCACCAAGATAACATAGTCATGTTAGTAATAAAAAATATACGTGAACAGTTAGGAATAAATAAAATTCCAATCAACTAATGGTAATGTCAAAGCCGCATATCTCAGCCTTAAGTGCCAGTAAAATATACGCATACCTAGTATTTTATGTCGGTATTTTATTACCTTCTCTTGCAGAAGATTTCAAATGCTGGAAAGGAATGTTGAAAATATTAAAACATTCTCAGAACATTCATAAAATCCACTAACAAAGTTTTTTTAAATTTTAATTAGCTCCACACACGAAGCTCTGATTAAAATGATTTCCCTCAGGGCTGTCAACTTAGGGGACGCTTTGGAGGGCCTTTCTAAAGAAAGGGAGGAGAGGGACTCTTGGAAAGAAAAAGGTATGAGGGGTGGGTGGGAATCTGGGGGTCAGTATGTTCAGGAGTGCAGGTGAGGAGGTGCAAGGGAATGAATCGAAAAAGTCCGGCTCGGCAACGAGTCTCTCTCGATCGAAGGTAGACAGACGCATCCGCCACCAAGATGTAGACAAACCTCACCCATAAACCCGGGCACCCCTGTGACCTATGGCAGAGGTGTTGGTTATCCATGGTTATAAATGCTACTCGGGGTGGTGGTACGTTAGTATAAAGTAATTTTAGTTTACGACTATCGATAATTATAATTATGAACTAATAAGTTGATGTCAGACTTTCAAGCGATGTAGTCATTTTGTTATTTTTTGTGAACGCGATAAATATCTACAAATTATGTCATAGACCACCATTTAGAAACGAAACGTTGCCTTGGCTTAAATCGTTGAAAAGTCTTTTAATTTAAAAAGAAAAATATTTTGACAATTTGTGGATGATGATAAGATGCTTTTTTGGAGTCATTTTTAACTTCTACCTAAGGTTAAATAATATCATTGTATCTGGAGCATTGACACTGCAGTCCGTAATAGAAATGTGGTTACGACCAAACCACTCGGGATTTCCACAGTCATACAGTTCACCTTGAATCCGTCTACAATTTGCCCCCGTCGTTCCCAGAATTATTAGCTGAGATGTCAACAAACTCTATCTCTGTTGCAAGTATCGATACAATGATGATCTCATATTCAAAAATGGAATAACCAAGGCGCCTTAAACATTGTTATGAAGGACCAAAATATTATCTTCGACATTTATTTCTTAATTTGGTGTTTTATTAATTACATTGGGCATTAATGCTATGTTTTTTGTAATCATAGACAAAATACCACCACAACTATTATTACTCCGTTGGGAACTGTCAGGCGCTTAGCATGAAGGGCGTTTGTCCACCGCTGTTGGTTATGCGTCAAAATTACCCGTATATGACGAAATCACTGAACTTGGTCGTGGAAGACACACGATCGCCGTTCTGAACTCGGTCCCAAATTTCTCGTTTCTCGGTGACAAACGGCCTAACGGATAATCGTATAAATACAGATTATCGTATAAATAGGTACAACATTATCTAATAGCATCCAGAGGTCACCGACAGAAGTAATGTGTTGACTTCCTAAAGATAACTAGTTAATATTTGTGTATCGATCCCTGAATACTCTAACTCATCCAAAGCCTGCAGTTCTCTTGATATTGTCGAAACGGGCCTCCCGTTTTTTCTTTGTGTATCGATCCCTGAATACTTGAACGCATACGAAGCCCGCAGTTCTCTTCAAGTCAACCTTTGTCACATATGGGCGGCGTGAATGGTGATTCTGTATCTTTTGCGACATCGTGACGCATGTTTAAACGGCCGTATATGACACATTTTGACATTTTTCTTAAATGCGGTAATCCGTATGGCACTAATGAGTTAAATTCCGCGCTTATTTAAAGACATAAACTCTTAAAGGTAGAGTTAGCCTAGGCCGGAGATGACGGCGCGTTTGCCGCGTAGTCCTCATTAAGTCATATGCCATCGCGTACAAACATCAAAATAATACGACAAACGGATAATAATTTATGAACACCTACACAAAAGCTTATACGTAAATAGTAACTCGTGTTTTTAGTAGGTAATTAATCCATTCAACACACGACAGGCGCAGATAAGCCAATGAAAGCCTTAGAAAATCATAGAAATTTGGCAGCCGATTACGCACGACGGACGCCTTCCGGTACCCTACGGTTTTTGCCTTTTTGTCTTAATATTGTCTCGTAACGCTGACAAAAACAAACGTTAACATAAAACATGCAGAATCACTCTTCTATGCTTTGTTAAAACTATTATTACAATGGTAATTACTTCGGTAAGTCGTTCGATTGCGAAACGACTGTAAAAAGTTTTAACATTTTTTTTCGTAACTAGATAATTCACAGGTTATTTCTTCGTGCTTTCGAATACCTATTTGTTTGGGACAAGTCCGAAAGCTATAATTCGAGGAGTGGTCCATCTCACTTGGCGACCCAATGATCTCGTCAACAGGAAACGACCACTTTACCTAAACACTCTGGAGGCATTCCAATGTCCATTCTCATTCGTTCACAAATTCAAAGATTTCGGATACTGTCACAGCCCTGGGTTACGAACATTAACTTTTTGGGTGTTTAATAAAATTTATAAAAAATGGATGATTTGTTAAACGCCTTTAATAAAATGCTTAGTATCTCATTTAAATACTTCACCAAAGATGACATTGGCCCTGAGGCGAATTATTCTCCGCAGGGCCTCCTGTGTGGAGCTATGTAGAAAAAAAAATTCGCCAAAAAATATTTACATGTTTTCACTATTATTTTTGTACGATTAAAGCAAAGCCCCGGCAGGGCTGAGATCCTGGGTTCAATTCCTAGATGTGATCAAATCTTTTTCTGATATTTCGGTTTCACATTTTTCGTCTGAGTTAATGTTAATAATAATAATAATAATAATAATAATATCTTTATTCAGTGAAATTTGGAACATTATAACTAAGAAAATACATATTCAGTGTAGTTTACAATAGATTATATCAGTACAAAAAGTTTACAAGTAGAAAGTAGTATACATATGAACAGTAGGTTAAAGGTAAATTAAAGAATACTATTGTGTAGTTAGTTATATAGTTGAAGATTCTTATAACCTGCCTCACTAGGCTAGCCTGTGTTGAGGCAGTCATTTTGTACATCAATCTAAAATACTTACTAACATACCTACATTATTGTATTAATAATATGATGGTTACTTTAATGATAAGCTCTAATAGT
The DNA here is from genome assembly GCA_936435175.1 of Glyphotaelius pellucidus. Classification (NCBI taxonomy): domain Eukaryota; kingdom Metazoa; phylum Arthropoda; class Insecta; order Trichoptera; family Limnephilidae; genus Glyphotaelius; species Glyphotaelius pellucidus. The sequence goes on from OW386547.1 coordinate 29,501,602, forward strand.
ACCAACCAATACATTGGTGTCTTTAGTAATTGCGGATTTGGGTGAGTGCACCGGTAAAGGCCCTGTCATTACTTTTAATCCAAATTTTTATGTTTTCTTTGAAATTTTTTTGTGAGTCGCATTTTTTTATTAAGTCTGGAAGAATGTTGTAAAGTCTTGTTGCAAGGTTTATAAAGTTACGTTGACCAAAAGTAGTATGCATTATGGGAGTTTGTAGTAAATCTTTATTATTGTTTCGAGTATTTAAGTGAGTATTCAATCTTTTTTGATAGTATTTATGTATGTTTGTGTATAGATGAATGAGGATTGTTTTTGCATATATCTGCCGAACCTTAAAAAACATTCATAACATTAAATATTAAATTCGAGTCGGTAATTAAAGGTAGCTTAAGGATAATTTTTATAATAATTTTTTGTGCCTTTATGATTGGGTCTAGTGCAGATGCAGTGCCACCTCCCCATGCTATTATACCGTACTCAATAACAGATTGGCAGACTGCAAAATAAATCATTTTTAGGTGTTGTAAGTCGAGAAAGTTTCGTATCGTTCTGAAAAAGTGCATGGTTTTTCTTATTTTGTTTGCAATTATTTGGGTGTGAAGATTCCATTTGAGATATGGATCAATGGTGAGGCCGAGGTACTTCATGTGCGTAGTGCGCTCAATGTAGGGGCACTGACAACATTCATCGGAATTCAAACATGTGTGTATTCTAATAGAGGCATCATCATGAGGTTGACCCGTAATATTTATGCTTGATGTGACATATTTAGTTTTCTCGGTGTTTAGTGTGAGCGTATTTGTGTCCAACCACTTTTTTACAATGCCTATATCCGTTTGAGCTTTTTTGTAGACAGCAAGCCAAGTGTCGGCTTCAAACAGTAAAACAGTGTCATCGGCAAAACTAACGATTTTCCCCTGAATATTAATGTTGCATAAGTCGTTAATATATAACAGGAACAAAGACGGTCCTAGTATGCTACCTTGAGGTATACCATAGTTAGTTGAGCATTGGTTGCTAAGTGTGTTATTTATTTTGACTTGTTGCTTGCGTTCATGTAGGTAGCTTCTAAAAAAGTTTAGTTCGTTGCCTGTAATACCGATTTTTTCAAGCTTGTTTATTAATTTACTGTGTGATATTGTATCAAAGGCTTTAGAAAGATTTAAAAAGATTGAAATACATTTTTTGCTTTTATCAAGGTTTTTAACAATGAAATCAGTTACGGCAGCAATAGCGTCTGAGGTACTCTTATTTTCTTGAAACCCATATTGGTTTTCTGATAACAGTTTATTTCTATTGAGAAATTTTATCAACTGAGCATTGATAATTTTTTCAAATACTTTAGATAGACTGGTCAGTATAGTTATTGGTCTGTAATTGTTTATGTCTGTCTTGTTACCTGTTTTATGTATAGGAATAACAATACCTTGTTTAAGGTTTGTGGGGAAGTGTCCCTGACTGATACTAAGGTTTATTAGATGTTCTAGGGGCAATGCAATTTCCGTAGACAAAATTTTCAAAATCTTGGTTGTTATTCCATCAACCCCGGCAGAAGAAGTGTTTTTTAGGGAACTAATTATTTTTAGGATCTCTTCCCCCGACACAGTTTGAAAATTGAAATTTGTTTTGGAAGATTGAATTTCTGCTTCAGTAGGTAGAACATTCCCACAATTTGGTAGACGAGAAGCAAGATTTGAACCAATATTGGTAAAGAAGTTATTGATGTGATCCGCAACGAGCTTTGGATTTTTTGAGGTGTCAATAATTTTTTCATCAATACATAGCTTACTTATGTCCTGTTTATTTGTGGTGTTTTGTGTATTTGTGGCTTCTCTTAGAATTTGCCATATTTTTTTGGGATCGTTATTACTTTCTTTGATTTTGTCTCTGTAATAGATTTCTTTTGCCTTTCTAATTACTTCACAGCACGTATTTCTATATCTTTTGTAGATGTTTAGTGATATTATGTCGTAAGGATTTTCTTTCACTTTTTTGTGAAGTGCATTTCTTCTACGTATGCAGTTGATAATTGAAAAGTTTATCCACGATTTCAAGGGTTTAATTTTGTTTGGAATTTTTTTTGTCAAATTTGTGGTATTATTATTTATTTCATTTTTCAAAAAGTCAACAAAATACCTCCATGCATCATCAGAGGTTTTTATTTGGAAAAGCTCATGCCAAGATTTATTTTTAATTACGTTTTTTAAATTATCAAAATTTATATTCTTGTATTCGATTGTCTGATCTTTTCTGTATTTTGAGATGTCGGATTGTAATGTGAATATTGTTGTGTAATGGTCTGTAATTGTAGATTTGTAAACGATGCTTTTGTTTTGTTTATGAGTTTTAACCATTATGTGATCAACGCATGATGAAGATTCATTAGTTATTCTTGTTGGTGTATTGATGGTACTAATTAATCCATGGAATTCTAACATGTTCAGATAGTCGTGACATTGGTGGTGTCGGTTATTTGGGAGTATGTTGATGTTTAAATCTCCCATAATTATTAAATTTTTAATATAGGAAAGATTACGGAGTATGCTGTTAAGACTGTTAAGAAATGGTGTGATATTACGGATGGATGGAGAGCGGTATATTGCTAGAATGCACGTATCATTATTGTACATTATTTGCATACAGCTAGCGTCAATAATGTTTATTTCGTTTACAATGGAATTAAGAACATTTTTTGTGTACACCACTACGCCATCGTTCTGACTATAATGATTTGACGAATTGAAGGTTGAGTAGTGAGTTATAAATTTTGGAGTAAAAGTATTTGTCAACCAACATTCTGTGAGGATGATTACATCAAAATCTATATTTAGATGGTTAAGCTGTATCTGTAGTTCACTAAAGTTTTTATTTATTGATCTAATATTTTGTTGCATAATTGTAATGTTTTTTGGATCGGCTGTCAGGTATTTACATATTTTCGCATCCGATGTTGTAAACAAATTATCTTGATCTCTTACTTCTTCATATGTGTTATTAATAGTAATAGCCATGTTATAGTATATATTAGAAAAAGAAAAAGAGTTTAATTAATTTTAATGAGGGCTCCACTACTCCGTGGCCGACACTGGGGATTTCAACCTCTGGTTGAATGTGAAGGAGGTGAATTATTGTTGCAGTGAACAAATAAAAGTAAATAATATGGACTCACCAAACTGAGGGGAATCGACCCAGTGTACGACCGGTGAGAGAGGGGCTCTCACTAAAAAAAGCTAAACAATTTTTTTTAGATCATCCGAATGTTTGATGTGTATTAATCTGTCACTTTCATTTTTTTTCACTAATATTTTACATGCTTTATACCAGACGAACTTGTATCCCATTTCTTTTGCCATCGTTTTTGACCTCCACAGGAGATCTTTGAAGTAGGCACCAAGGATTTCAGTTACAAAGATCTTCTGCTGTCTTCAATGATAAAAAAAAAAAAAAATTATCGGAAATTGTTTACTGACAATTAATGAACCGAATAACGACTAACCGTGACCCCGTTTCTCCGTGGTTAAAATATTATAATAATGATAGTAAGTTACCCGCCTCACCAAAGAGTGTCATTTCTGAGACGGTTAATGTCACAAAATATTTAAAATAGTATTAAAAAACAGGGCTAATTTATACAAAATAAGCATGAAAATACAAAATGTGTAAATCGAGAGTAAAAAGAAGACAAAAGTGTAATAAAAAAAAATTCTCCTTGAAGGGTAGATTTGTATATATCTTTGATTGTATATGTAAATTATGTATGTGCATTTACACTTTTACACATATAACTGACAAAATATTTTTTAGAAATTGACCGTGACAGTATTCACACACTTTTTCTTTTTTTTTATTTACTAATTCTTAAATACTTTGCAGATCTTTTATGTCATTTAATTTGTTTTTTTTTTTTAAATTACGATGGAGTTCTACAAATTCAACACAAAAACAATGAATATCACACACCTTCATTGCTTTATTTACATTCACTCATCATCAGGTAGATGTTCTTCTGCTATGCTCTTGACGTGACCCGCATTTGATTCGGGTCATGTCGGTTGTCCCTGATTTGTTCTGCATTCACTTTATTTATATTGCATTATTTTCTCATAACCATATGTCCATGGTATTTCTTTCCTACTTTCATTTCCTATGTGTCTAAATCAATTCGGGCAAATGTATTGAATTCGATTCGATTCCAACGATTTAAAAAAAAGCTTAAATTGCCAGTCTAAAAATGACGGCTGTAAAAAAATCCTAAAATATGACCCTCCTCCTTGAAAGTTGGGTGCCACTTGCTTTAATTTATTATTAAAAATAAAGATTTAAATATATAATGTATGCAGATAATTAGACTCATAAATTCACGTTTTGATTTTTTTTTATTTATTAAAATCAAATTTAAAAATATTATTAAGTTCTTAATTATTTAAACTTAACATTATTTAATTTAATTAATTTAAAAAAAAAATAAAAACAAAAAATATTGTTAATATGTGTTTTAAAAATTGTTTAAAATGGTATTTTTTATTGGTAATCTAAATTTTTTTTTTATTTAATTAGAAGTGTGTATTTACCCTTTCATGTCTTACCCTTAAAAGTCATTCATGTAATTAAAGTAATTATATGTTATCAAAGTTTAAAAACAAAAAAAAACGTTTGAGTCTAATAATCTGTACACGTCTGTATTATTATAGGAGTGTCTGGTGTGCCCAAATAAGGTAGATTTTCCCTTACTTCGGGGGAAGTTAATTAAACTTTTTCAAATTAATTGAAATTTATCTGTGTACGTACGCAGGTAGAAGACACTTGAAGGTGTCGTAAAATAATTGAATAGAATAATAATCATCATGTTATAATAATATAACGGTTATTAATAGTATTTTCAGTGTCTGATATAAAACAATCCCATAATTAAAATATTGTGATAAAAATAATATTTATTTTTAATAAACTTTAATAAAAAATATATATTAGCAAAATTTTCATTTTTAATCTCAAAATCTTTATTTTTTATAAAAATAAAATAATTGCCGAAACCAGGGATCGAACCAGGGACCTTTAGATCTTCAGTCTAACGCTCTCCCAACTGAGCTATTTCGGCTTATGGTATATCGAGGTAACAATGAAATAAATTCATGTAAGAGAACTATTTTACTTACATACTTACCAATTTCATTATTAGTAAAACACAAAATCATAACCTTTTTTAACAATAAAAAATTCAAACATACGTGGAACCATCTACCTAAAAAATGCCTTCTAGTTTTAGTGATTTAACAAAAAAATATTTTTTGTTATAAATAAGTGACAGAATCCGACTTAGTCATTTAAGTTTAAGTCCCGGAAAATTCCACGTGAGGCCGCCAACACAGGCTTTTGATTCTTCTCTGATGAAGAACTCAATTACCACCGGCAATGCCCCTAGGAAGATTCACTAGGCTAATTAACTGTCTCGCAGGAAATATGGATATTTTCCACGTTTTCTACAACGAATTTAAGCTTAAACAGTGTGTACTTACTCACATGTAAATTTTTTGTCCCACTTGTAATTTTTTTTATTTATTTTTTATTTAAAATACATACATATAACAGATTTAAAGGAAAGCAATATGGTTCTTAAAACTAAACACAATATATTAAGTTCTTGTTATCAAGCTACCCAACTCAATAGAAAAGAATTTCTCGTGTTTGAATTTTGGAGTAGTGCCTTTGTAACATAGGTACTTACAGAAATTATCTAATTAAAGAAGTAATTAAATAAGAAAGAAAAACTTAATAAACTTATATACATGAAAACCGATCTACATAATGAACATAAATAGAAAGAGAGTTACTAAAAATATACATATAATATAGATAAACAAAAAAAAAAAATATTAACTATTCCAAATATTGTCAATTTCTTTACCGCTTTTGCAATTTACTGGTTTTTTATACTGTTTTTGCAAATAAATAAAAAAAATACTCCAAAGGTAGGCATATATTTTTTTTAATATACATGATTTGTATTCCTTAATAGTTGGTACCCGGCATGCGTTGCAATGCAAAGAAATAAAATGTTTCACCCTGCACTTCCTTTCCCATGCGTCCCCGTTCCTCTCCCGCGTCCTCTTCCCCTTTCCCCACGTTCCCCTTCCACCTTCCATTCCTTCCCCACCCTCATCATCCCTCCCTGCCACCAAAATTTATAAAATACTCCAATTTTCAATTATACAAATTTCATAACGCCAGAGCTTACCATTATGTATTACATTATAACCTATAACCTTTGCGGGTATGCGCACAACAAATCACCTAAGTTTCGTAGCAATCGGATGCACGGTATGGCAGCGCACAACATACGAACAAACAAACAAAAATTGATTTTTATGCATAACGTAAGATTCCAGAATGCTCGGCGACGACGATTAGTGCAAATATCAACGTATAAAATAAAGTTTTTACATATATCTAAGAAGTGCAAACAAAAATATGTAGGAAAAATGTAAATAGAAATTTCATTATCTACATTGCTTTTAATTAAAGTTTGACCTATCGACAGCAATAAAGAAACATTAAATATGATAAGCGCAAAAGGCCTATATATTAAATCATTTTAAATTTCACTGTTTATTTTGTGTAAGCCATAGGACATTTTTAAATTATTCACTAAAACATATTGTAATCATTTTCTGGATTACTAAGCATTTTTATAATAATAGGAGTGCGATGCTGACGAAATCAGAGTCCGTTATTACTTCATTGATTAAACTGTATCAACATCTAAATGACTGTTACTAGTTACTAATCTCATAAATTGAATTTATTACTCTAATCCAGCGGTTGTCAACCTTTTGAGTCTGCGTACCCCTTGACTCTTACTACAAATTTGTTGTACCCCGTACGTACTATCTACGAGGATCAGTCAAAAAGTAATGCCTCCTATTTTTTCCTTCTTTAATTGTCAAGAAATAAAAAAATGCAATTACGTAGGTCGATAACCGCACTATAGACGATTAATTTGTCACTTTTCAATATAATCTCCGACCATTTCCAAGGTTACAGTCCATCTTTTAACAAGGGCGTGTATCCCAGAGTGGTAAAAAGCACGGTACAGCTTCTTAAGGTCATCCGCCATTTTGTTGGGCGACGGACGTGCTTTAAGCTTTTTAAGGGTTGTGACGTATTGGACAGATTTTATTTTATTTTTTTTTTTTTTTAAGTTTTCTTTATTCATTGAAATGTTGGTTACATAAATTTTAGAATTTTTCGACCACCATGCTAGGCACATGCCCGTGTTGTGTATTGTATCCCTGCTCCAAAAAATCAACCATTATCAAACTCTCTGCATCTCTGAACACTGTCGCCATAATTTTCCTTGCCGATTGCACAGTTTTGAATTGGTTCGTCCTCGGTGAGTTTGTGTGACGCCATTCCATTGACTGCCTCTTTGATTCAGGTTCCATGAAACCCATGTATCGTCTCCGGTCACAATTTTTGTGCAGTTGCATCACCGTACACATTTTTCAATCTTTGCTAATATGCGAATAGGCATTTCACCTTCTGCATTCAAGAATTCAATCACAGAACGCTGACTTGTATGAACGTTGATATCGGTCAATTTTGCAAACGACTGCAGGGCTGCCACCTGTTGACGCAGAAAGTAACTATTGCAGTAGGATTGTAGATGAAGGTTCGAGGAAAAGCGCCAAATTCAATTTGCTCATTTAACTAACTTTATTTAATAAGAAAAAAATTGGAGATATTAGTTTTTGGCCGACCCTTGTGTCTTTTGTACAAGAGTAATGAAAGACATGTTTCATTTGTAATTTTTTAATACTTTCATTATAACGTGAATTTAACAATCAAGTCACACAAATACAACTAATGCAATTTCATACAGAGTGGAAGACGACTTCGGGCGTTTTTATCGTTTTTAATTGAACAAATTTTGTTCCACTTCCTTTTAAGGCGCGGCCAAACCACCAAGCGTAAACCGCCGAAATTTGAAAACGTTGAGCTGAGTTAAAACCTACGTGCCACGATGTGTGCCTCAAGGGTACGCGTACCGCAGGTTGAAAACCGCTGCTCTAATCGATAATTGATTATTTATTTTGTGTCATTTTTGGTCTTGAGTATTTGGTCGCGTAAAGTCAATTAATATTATTGCAATTTAACTTCTAGCAGCAAGTGTTAAATTTGCATACTAATTTATTCAAATTATGACGGATATGAATTTATTCTTGTAAATGACATATTATTAATGCCACACAAAATGAATTATTTGCATGGTAAACAAGAATAACAACAATTATTAAATAGCTAATGGTAATATTATTTTTTTTTTATTTGCCGGCAACCCGGGCGTTTATTGAAATAATATTGTCATATACAAACATGTAAGCCACACGCATCACTAGACGATGTGTGTTTGAGATGTGGGTTCTAAAATATTTTTTACCTCTAAACAGATAATTTGTAGAAGTGTTGTAATACGTAAAGATTGTAAAGAAAACTGATGTATTGAAAACAAAATCAGAGTGTGCAATTCACACGCGGTAGAAGTGAAACCTTCAGATATCTACAGTAGACAGGAGCACTTTTTTATCAATGTGAAGTATGATTTATTCCATATGTTTATCATAGAATTTCAGTGCACCTTTTCCTATACATTTGGTCATCTGATTAGTATGTATTTTTTTCTTTTTCGCAGTCAATAGATGTCGCATTCTTTTGCCTGTTCATTTTGAAACGGTTTGAAGATTGGATATTGATTTTACAACAATTTTTTTTTTTTGATTTCGTAGGATTCGATCCTTCGTCTTCTGAATGTCTGGTTCGTCAGGCGCTTTATACCACTAGACCAAAAGATCTCCCGCGTCTCATTCCCCACACGCGTTCCCCCTCCACGTTCTCCCCTCTTCCGCTCACCGTCCCACCAACCTCCCTCCAGTGTTCCATATATTTAGTCCTAGTACATTCAGTTTTCAAACCGCTCGCGTGCCTTTTTTCAAAACATATTTTATATTTCGTTTTTCATATATTACACACATCCATTTTTGTATATTATGAGAACAATCAATCACATTTGGTACCTAACACAGGTATATAATTAAAATACCTATACTTCTTTAATAGAATCAAAGAATACCAAAGTGTGTGACCGTGCTTGGGACCGTGAATCTATCGTATTATATTAGAATCAAAGACCCGTGAGATAAATAAATATTTTATTTCTTCGAAACGTACAAATTCACTTTTTGGCGTCATTTTTAATTAAATGAAAACAAATAACTTTATAAAACTACTACTTTATTATTATAAATATTATCACCATCGTATCCTGATTTATTTCTTCTGGCACACGGTTACGCCCTCAATACTATCTGTGTAGTTTAGATGCAAATACCACATTTCACATATTTTAATATTTTACTTATATAATATGAAGTATAAATAGTCAATTGAGTCGCTTAATCGAATTACAATAATTAATTATGTATTCAATTTTTAAAAGTCAATATATGAGATTTATATCAACCTTTCATAAAACGATGTTTACGCCCATTACGTAAAAAAAATTTAAACGAAATATTAATTTGCATACTTGACAATGCGTGGATATCAATGCTATAAACAGGAGAAAAAAAACTGTGAGCCGAACCACGAATTATGGGAAAAGAATGAAGCAACTGTAAACGGCGCGAAACGCTGCTTGCGGATGCTTCGTTCCTTTTTTATAATTCGTGGCGTGGCGGTTTTTCTTTCCTATATTTATGCAGCATTACAGTTTTTTTATTGTCATAACCAAATCAAGTGATTTTAAATTGAATATTTGATACACGTTAAATTAAAAAAAAACAGATGAAAAGTATTTGAAAATAATTAAAAACCAATTTTCTACAATTATTTAAAACAGATGAATAGTAATTATAAAAAAAGATGCAAATAAAAAAAAACTGTTTCGAAACATGTCGATTATTTTGATTAAAGTGGTGTACACTTATGATTTATTTTGTATTTTCATTATCTTATTTTGACGCCACAAAGTTAATTTATGATTATTGAAGAAGTAAAAAAATATTTCGCAAGAATTTAATTATATTTTTAATATAAGATAATAATTTATCACAATTAATATTTTATTAGAGAATAATTTATTTTTGAAGTCATGTTAAGCTCAAATAATTCGTTGATGATTTTCAAAATATTTATGTCAATGCAAAAATAATAATTATGAAAAAGTGAACCAAAAGATTCCGACTTTTGAATGCAGTAAATAAGATTGTAAAAGCGATGATTTATGGTTTCAACCTTGGGCGAATGGACGACTTAATAAGTTTAAGAAAAGACATGGCATGATCATGTGAACGCGAAAAATTAATAATATTTTTACAATTAAAACACATAAATTTGTTGACAACATTTATTTTATTAACACGTTACCGGTTTCGGAAGCACCCTTCCTTCGTCAGGAGAACATTATAACTAACTTATGATAAAGAATATTGACAGACATACAAATTTTCGGTGTCTGAGTGGGAGATAAGAAGAGGGGTAGGGGTAATTGCGGGATTTCCGGGAAAAACAGAGCGGTTCATTGGAAATATGTTTAGAATGGGGCTAAAAGATAAATTAATTTGGTTATTCAAAATCCTAGAATTTCAAACTTTTAATCAGAAAATCCGTAAATATAAATTCTAGTGTTTTGAATTACCAAATTAATTTATCTTTTAGCCCCATTCTAAACATATTTCCAGTGAACCGCTCTGTTCTTCCCAAAAATCCCACAATCACCCCTACCCCTTTGCTTACCTCCCACTCAAACACCTAAAATGTGTATTTCTGTCAATATTATATATCATAGGTTAGTTATAGTATTTTCTTTACGATGTTAGGGTGCTTCCAAAACCGGTAGATTGTCAATAAAATAAAAGTGATCAACAACAATTTTATGTGTTTTTATTGTAAGTTATAGCGAGCCGCAAAGCTAATGTTTTTTACAATAAATAATATTTTTATCTATCATATTTCATATGAGTGTGTTTAAACTTTCATGCGTGGAGCATTAAGAGCGTTCCTCGTGACAGCTGTAATCTAATTTTTGGTTAATCGTTGCGGTGGGAAGAGATTTTTGGGAAAACCTGCCATTACTTTATTGTTCAATTTCTGAGAAAAGATTTTTTAGAAACTATTTTACTACTAGAATGATAACCAGTTTTTTTAAGATAACCATTATTTTAATATCAAAACAAAATTTAATTTGGGTTTTAACTTGACAAACCCTTGACTCTGTGCAGAAACGGGCGGTCCGTTTGATATATTCTCCTAATTTAACAAACGGATTGCAATTATTTGAGCACAGGCGCCAGGTGGGAATGCTGTCCTTGTTCTACCGGTATTACAATGGAAGATGCTCCGAGGAACTAGCGTCATTGTTCCCCTCGGCACCGGTGCATAGTCGGGAAACACGCCAAACGCGCGCTCAACATTTGTACACGGTTGACATTAGTCACATGAGAACGGGTCGTTTCTACGACTCGTTCTTGAGTTCAACAGCTCGGCTGTGGAACGATTTGTCGGCCTCTGTGTTTCCTCCCTCCTACAATATGGGTCTCTTCAAGACCCATGTTCACTCCTTCCTCTCCTCAAAAACACCCTCCATACAGCATCCTCAAAGATGACATAGGCCCTGAGGGAAACTATTTTTTCCTCAGGGCCTCCTGTGTGGAGTTAATGTAAAAAAAAAAAAAAAAACTACACTAAAATTCTGTCAAAATTCGTATGCCATTTGCGTTTTTGCAAAAGGGAGTAAAACCAGTGTTTACTTATTCTTTGGGAATTTAATCAGAACGGATTTAAAAATGTTCTTTATTTTCCAGTAACTTCCTATTTTGGAATTCACAAGTATTTCGGTATCTACGTTCGGCATGTGTAACACTCGCCGAGTTCCGCGAAAAAAAACCTGGACTGATGAAGTGGTTATATTTTAAATAAAACATTTTTATTAAATATATAAATATGCGTAGATTCCATAAAACAGCAAGAATATTTGTACAATCTAACGCATATTTTCTCAACTTTATTTTGCCCATCGCCCACTTTGAGATTTTTTTTCTAGCGCCCCTCAATTGTATTTACTTAGCATGCTTATTACATCTGTCGCGAATGTAAAATAGCTCTTATCACAATTATATTTACCAAAACGAGGGTGGGGGGTACCGGGTTGCTACCTCTTTCCTTGATTCCTTTTGTATTCATGATGTAGTTAATCAATTCTTAATAATAATAATACACGTAAGATTATTAGTACGTGATAAGTGTGTTTTTTTTTGTCTTCTTTTGACCATTTTTTTTTACCTGTCCACGCCCTAACAATGCCATCTCAACGCCCCCTGGTTTTCTCTGGGTCTTCTACCGCCCCTTCTGAATGTCTCGAATGCCCACAAGGGGGCGTTACCGCCCACGTTGAAAACTATGATCTAACGATAAATTATAATATAACGATAAAGATCTAACAATAACCCTTGAAACCTGTTTCAATTTAATCAAATCGTTTGGCAGCGTGATTCTCGGAGACAACTTTACCGGATAGTATCGCATTGTATTTTCAAGACGAAAAAAATCGTTCTTATGCGCACTAGAATGTGTAAAGCCTTTTGACTTTTAACCATTTTATATAATGTTAGTGTTATCTTGTGTTATTTTCGTGTTATTTTCGTGTACGAATAAAAAGTTCAAGTAGATAATAGAACACAATTTTAGGAAAGGAACGCAATGGAGTGCTGGTACCTACCCTGATGTATTGTGGCAGCAACTAACTGGCAGAGGAAGGATGAGCAGACTGAACGCTGTAGAAATGAGATCCTGAGGCGTATGTGTGATAAAAACCAAGTACGATCGTGTGAAGAACGCAGGGCTGATGTAAGTGTAATAATTAAAATTGAGAAACGAACGCCTACATGGTTTAGGCATATAGGGCAAACGAATGAAAAAAGGAGTGCAAGGAGAATATGTGTGAATATGACGCAAATGTAAATGGTAGAAGAAGTTGAGGACACCCGAGGAAGTGAGTCATGGTCATGAGTCGGGCAATGTTAAGAGTCAGAATAATAGAATAGTATGTATGAAATGATGTGTGAATGTGAATGAGACAAGGAGTATATACCAAGACCAAGTTGTTTGGCGGTCCGCCCTTTCTGTCTACCCCTGCAGTGAAACGGCAAATTAGTTAGTTAAAAATCGGTCCAAAAAATATTCAAGTACAGACAACCCTGAGATTTAAAAAAAACTCTTCTAATGCTAGATTCCAAACAGGTTGCAAAGGAACTTTACCCGTCAGGATAATTTGTTCGCTTTTCGGAATAACTTATTTAGTTGTCATAGATATCACGTACTATCATGGTTAGAAATTTAATGTAAGCGGTTTTAGAAAGAGAAAACATAACGTTTTATATTCAAATCTAAAGGTTTCCAACAACAATTTGAAAAAAATTATGATTATTTGGGGATTATTTTAAAATTATTTTTACATCAAACGACAAAAAGGTGAGTTGATGATAACGCTCATAATACATTTGCTTGAGCCGCCGCTACCCGAATTTCTACCGATTTCTTACATATCTCCCTTAAACATTTGAAGATTTTAAGCTCTTAAAAATATATATATATATATGTTATTTTTGAAGATAATATCTAGACGTTCTCTACGCCAATTATATGAAATTCCCTCGATAGAAAAAACAAAATATGCTCCGAAAATTATTATAAACACGTTCATTTCACTTATTTTAGAAGTTACACGTATGAAAAAATTCACATTTTTTCTTTCAATACTATTTTAGATGCTCCCACAAGATTTTTGCTCTATTTTAAACGAGTCTTGTTTTATTAAACATTTTCCCAATTTTATCGTATTAAATATTAGCGCGCTCTCTCCAACATTCGTAATTGCATATGTTTCCATCTTCTTCTTTATGAGCCGGGATAGGGCGCCTAAATATTTTTTTTTTTTTTGTTATGAGTAATTTTAGCTAGAAAAATCGTAAGGTGAGCCATTTTTTTAACTTTTTTAGGAGTGCATTAAGAAATTTGAAAAAAAAAATTACATCATATTTTAAGTTATAAAATTTGAAAGCGTCACCATCACTCTTTTAAAACAGTCCATGTAAGATGGCTTCACCATATAATAATTGAAAACGCGTTCAGTCACGTTGGCTTTTTGATATTATATTAATTGTTTAAGGTTTACGTAGGTATTACTTACAGGCATTTTTTTACACAAAACGTTTTGATATTTCTCTTCACTTTATTAAAACACATTTCCTGCTTTGTGAGAGGGATAAAACTTTATTATTGTTGGTATTATTTTACTTTATATTTAAATTGATTCAGTTTCTAGGGAGTATGAAACGAATCTTCTTGGGTTTAAACTGAAGCTTTCCTTGTACATAAGCTTTAAATATATTATCTGCTTACGAATAAGGCAGGTACTTGGAGTAATGAATAAAGTTTTCCTTGTAGAAACATACCTAAATGCGGGTTCAGTAGTCCATAAGACCGGATTCCCGATACAGGTACAACAAATTACTTATTAATTAACATCCAAAGCTAACATAGATTATTATTATTTCTTGCATGCTCGAGTACATTGTTTACTTTCCTCTCGGTTAAAATTTATGGCAGCGTTTCTGCGGAATTGTTTCCAAGATTCTCAGTACCAGTAAGGTTTTTTTGTTGCAAAGCTAAAGGCGAAGGGTGAAAACTTAGCGCGGGATTAGGTACACACTGAAGCATGAACACCAAAGCATAATTGGTACAATCACTGAATAGATTACGCACAGAAGTGTTTCTTGAATGAATACTGATTTCGCCGACTTAAGCTAGACCGTTCAACTCCTAGACTCCAGACAACCAATAATATCGATTAATTGTTCTTTATTGGTAATGTTCGATCTTATTTACCGAAGAAAGGAATAATTGAGCTAACTTTGTGCACACAGTTTTAATAGTACACAACTGCTTCTTCTTTCGTATGGTGGGGGGTCAGGGGGACATCTAGGTCTGCGAGCCAGTCTAGGGCCTCAGGCGTTGCCCTGTGGACCTCATCAATCCCGCCGGGGAATGAATGGAGCGGGCATTCGTTGACCACATGTTCGGTGGTATGCACCTCACCGCATTCACACAGCTCAGATTCTTTAAGGCCCCATTTATTCATCACATGGGCACAACGGCTATGGGAGCACCTTCTCCTATTACACAACTGCTAACCCTGAACAAATCGCAAGGGCGCCCCACGGTTGAATTTGGCAGCCACCTCTGGTCTGGATCTCCAAAATACTTGCAAAATACCCTCAACTCTGTGCAGAAACGGGCGGTCCGTTTGATAGATTCTCCCACCGTAAAAAAAAAAAAAAAACACATACACGCCCACAACATACTTTTATCAATGGATGTGTGTAGTGCGCATCTCCGAGTGCCAAAATAACGATGGAGTTAATGTAAAAAAAAAAAAAACACATACACGCCCACAACATACTTTTATCGATGGATGTGTGTAGTGCGCATCTCCGAGTGCCAAAATAACGATGGAGTTAATGTAAAAAAAAAACACATACACGCCCACAACATACTTTTATCGATGGATGTGTGTAGTGCGCATCTCCGAGTGCCAAAATAACGATGGAGTTAATGTAAAAAAAAAAAAAAAAACACATACACGCCCACAACATACTTTTATCAATGGATGTGTGTAGTGCGCATCTCCGAGTGCCAAAATAACGATGGAGTTAATGTAAAAAAAAAACACATACACGCCCACAACATACTTTTATCGATGGATGTGTGTAGTGCGCATCTCCGAGTGCCAAAATAACGATGGAGTTAATGTAAAAAAAAAAAAAACACATACACGCCCACAACATACTTTTATCGATGGATGTGTGTAGTGCGCATCTCCGAGTGCCAAAATAACGATGGAGTTAATGTAAAAAAAAAAAAACACATACACGCCCACAACATACTTTTATCAATGGATGTGTGTAGTGCGCATCTCCGAGTGCCAAAATAACGATGGAGTTAATGTAAAAAAAAAAAAAACACATACACGCCCACAACATACTTTTATCAATGGATGTGTGTAGTGCGCATCTCCGAGTGCCAAAATAACGATGGAGCTAATGTAAAAAAAAAAAAAAACACATACACGCCCACAACATACTTTTATCGATGGATGTGTGTAGTGGGCATCTCCGAGTGCCAAAATAACGATTTTTTTTCACTGACGTGTCTCAGACCGAGAAGTCGAAAGCGTTTTCAAAATTTTTTAAGCCGTTTTTTTTTTTAATTTTGCTCGACAGGTAAAGCTTTCGACTGGCACTACAAATTCAAAACCCGACGTACGCAAATAAATTTTATTAAAAAAAATTGTTGTGTTATTTCACAATTCATTCATGAAAAACAATATATGGATTGTTCTTCTTTTTAACCTACATAACTATTAACCACTCTTTTAGTCACTTTTCCACCTAAAGTGAGGAACTTTTTTTACTATAAATGAATTTTCCCTGGATCGCAGAGGGGAAATTGTAGCAAGGGGAGAAGGAGGCCTAAAACGCTTATCGAGGGTGACAAACACGAGCTGCGTGTATACCTATTTCGAACGACAACCCACGTGACAGAATTAACGTACTAAAACAGTTGTAAGAGACAAGTTTTTGAGATTTTTAAAAATATTTTATTAAACATCATAAAAAATAATAATCGCTGTTACTTATTAGTTTTATATTATCATTTTTTTGTAACATTATATGCAAGTCGAGGTGGCGGGAGATAACTGTGATCTGTATGAAATACACTTCACGAGGATTTACAACTCTGTAAAGTAATTTTTACTAGAAAAATATAAACACATATTTTTTTAAAACGCACGCAGTCGTTACGTCTTTTGTACAGTAGATTTAAAAATAATTATAAAGCAATAATATTGTTATTTTGTTGAATTTTTCTCCTCTAACTGGTGGAGACAACTTTTTGTAGTTTAAAAAGAAGAACAACCCATATATATTCAATATGCGACACGTTCCAGAGTGGAAGATACTCTCAGCATCGCTCTGGTGTAAGACCATCATCCAGAATTGAAACGTTGCTTCAAATAGCTTAAACCATATTTAGTGACCAGATTTGAAAAGCCAGGTACTTTCCAACTTTTCTCTTTCCCATCTCCTTTCACTCCCTACTCACTACCTCAGTCCCAATTATAATACAAATAAGTCACTCAGTCTCACTGGCTCCAGACGGGAGCAGTTGGAACTCTTGTGCGGTATTCACATAATCACAAAAAAAGGAGAACACAATAAATAATTTCCAAATATTTGGCCAACCGGGCCTTATTTCCAATACAAAACTATGTTTCACCATGATTACGAAATTCAAATAAGACGAAGATCTACGATATCAGGCGAGTGTAAAAGAGACAGAGCTCGTACTCTGTAAAATATTGGCAACATGGAATACTTGTTTCCATTTAAATTTTTATGTAAAACACTTTTAGTTGGCTTCTTTATTCTACGGTACTTCTTTTTCTTCTTTCGTATGGTGGGGGAGTCAGAGAGGGACATCTAGGTCTGCGAGCCAGTCTAGGGCCTCAGGCGTTGCCCTGTGGACCTAATAAATCCCGCCGGGGAATGAATGGAGCGGGCGTTCGTTGACTCCATGTTCGGTGGTCTGAACCTCACCGCATTCACACATCTCCGACACTTTAAGGCCCCATTTATACATCATATGGGCACAACGGCTATGGGAGCGCCTTATCCTATTGATGGCGGACCAGAGTTTGCGAGGCAATGAGAGCCCAGGCTGTCTCTCAGTGGGGTCTTGTACGAGATGGGCATTTTTCACCTTGGCCGATTGCCACTCAAGCTTCCACCTATCTTCTGGGCTGAGAGGTGAATGGAGGAGTCTTTCTCCTTCTGTCCAGAAGGGTTTACGGGACTTTAAGCGGCGTGCCGGGTGAGAGACGACATCATCGTGCAGAGGTATCTCGCTTTTTTGCAGCGCCTTCTTGTACTCCCTTAGTGTTGCAATCTCTCACCCGATATTTGGCGGAGTTATATTTGCAAGTAAGGGGAGCCAAGGGAGAGGAGTAGATTTTAACGTTCCGCTTATGGTAATCTTCTTCCCCTTGTCCTAATGTCTCGACAAGGACCTCCTGGCATCTATCTCTGTCCTGCGCTATTTCGTCGACCTTCGTCCATAGCAAATCTAGCCTCTGGCAAGACAGTCATTGAATTAACTTAGAAATTTCTACCTTATTTTTATTAGGTTTTTAATTTATTTTTACTAAACCCTTTGATAATCTCACAAAGAATTTCTCTTGTAAGTATTTACCGAGTGAATAATAATTATTACGCTTAATAAAGCATGACTTTGACTGGTTTGCATATTATTAAAATATTTGAAAAAAACAATTATACATACCTTCATATGATTACATTTTCAACAACAATTTTTCTTCACAGCACAGCGTTTCTAGAAAAGTTACAGAGATTTAGCCAGTACAAATACAGTACAAAATAGCTGTATGAACGTAATTTTGCGCGCAATGTGAAAACACAATCTTCTGATTCAAAGTCAAATGACAATGCGTTGATCACAACTTTACTTCGCCGCGAATAAATATTTTTATTTTTACATTCATTTAAACACTGACTTTGAACGGTGAGCTCTGGCATCATAAAATAAAACAGCTTTTTCTGTTGAAAATTTCTAGGTCACCGCGTGTATATTTTTGGCATTTTTTTTTTTTTTACAGTTAATACCGCACAAGAGTCCCAACTGCTCAAGTCTGGAGCCAGTGAGAGTATAGCATCCCCAATCGGGATATGTTGTGAAACTGAAGGTTGTGGGTAGGGAAAAGAGGTGGGGGAGAGGAAGGTCGGGAAGTACCTGGCTATTCAGATCTGGTCACCAAACACGGCTAAAGCCATTTCAAGCAACTTTTCAATTCTAAATGGTGTTCTTACGATACCAGGGCGATACTGAGAGTATCTTTCACTCTGGAACGTGCCACAAACATACTATTCATTATTTTTAATTAATTATTGTGAAATAATACAAATTCATCATACAAAATTTATTTGCGCACGCCGGGTTCGAACCGCGACCTCCGAATTGTGAGTCAATAGACTCTTAAAATTTACTAGCTAATATTCGGTATTCTTAGCAATGCCACATTAAGAAATAAATTGTTACTCCCGCGTCCCCTTTTTCTACCGAGTTCCCCTTTTACCTTCCCCGTCTTCCATCCTCCCGCATTCCCCTGTCTCGTTAACCATTCTCCTCCCGCGTTTATATTAAATATCTTGCGCGCCACATATTTAAATTTTGTTTGCGAATTTCATAATGCCAGAGCTCACCAATAAATATTAAGCCTTCGCGGGCATGCGTACAACAAATCAACAAAGTATGAGAGAGCATAAGAGACAAAATAAGAAACATTAATTTTTGCATATTAAGACTAGCTGAAATTCCCACGTCGCCCGGGCCTTTCACAGAGTGTGTTCGAAATCAGATATGGACAAGATTTTTCACATAGGTTGAAGGTCAAGTGTGCAAAATTTCATAATTTTCGGAGTAAAACCGTAAATTTATATACACAAAATGAAATCCACGCTGCCCACCCGCCAGTCTACCCGTCACTCAGGTCACAGACACTCTTTGTGTTAATATAAGTAAATATCAACATGGTACTTTCCCGGGTTACGAATAACCTTTTTATGTAAATACCACACAAGAGTCCCAACTGCTCCCAACCGTCTGGAGTTAGTGGGACTATGGCAGCACCAATTTTAATATTTTGTGTAGCTGACAGAGAGGGAAGGTCATGGGAAAGAGGGTGGTGGAGAAGTACCCGACTATTTAGGTCACCATTAAGCCATTTCAACATTAGAAGACTGACGTAAAATAAACGACTTAACATTTTTATTCAAAATACTCAACTCTAAATTCAACTGTTGTGAACTCTTGCAACTCATTAACTTACGAACACCCACAGTAACAACACGACAAAATACAATATTCTACAACAGTACTCATAAGCGTAACTACATTGCCCACTCTCCGATACAACGACTTCACGCGGAAATAAGTACTTGGGTGATGTTGACATATTCAATATCAACTTGGCGAGTTTTTTGGATCGTCTAAAACATTTATTTCAACACTATCACTAAACACATCTTTTAAACCTATAAAATAGCTGTATCTTTCTGTTTTTGTTTCTGTGTTTGTATGATTTGTTGTATGACTTTTATCTAATGTAATTTTATTTTTATTATTTCCTTAGTTTCAAAGTATCTGCCTAATTGTCTGCCTCAAACATTCACATGAACCAGTTCGTCAAAACGCAAAAAGCAATAATAAAAATAATCCTGAAGGTACCTTTTTTAACTCCATCAAAAGAAATTTTTAAAAAAATCAATGTGTTCAACATTATAAAACTGTACGCAAAAAATGCACTATTTAAATTTAAAGAAAAAAAAGAGTACCTTGATGACCAACACACCTATACTACAAGGACAAAATCATCAAATCTACTAAACATTTCAAAATTAAATACAACTTTTGGTCAGAAAAATCATCATTTACATGCTACAAAATTATAAAATGCCCTTCCAATCGAAATTAAAAACATCATGGAGATACTAAAGTTCAAAAAACATATCAAATTATGGCTAACTAAACACGAAGATGAGGAAATCATAAAAATTATAAAATAAAACCAACGCAACTTACAGATAAAAAACATAAACACTTTTTAGCTTGTCTATTTCTATTTTGTGGAAACGAACAAATTAGATGAGAAGGAATTTATGACCAACACCCATACAACAACCTTCAGTCCGCCTCGGAACAGGAAAACCTAGTGAGGAGGACTGAGAACAAAATATTTCACTCTATATGATTTTAATTTACCTCATATTGTATTTTTTACCTTACTTGAAATTGTCGTTAAATAAAAAAAAAAATTAAAATTACACTACAAATCATGTAGAAGCCCTCTGGGCGTTAAATAAATAAATAAAATAAAATTTCAAGCAACGCGCGAGGTTTCGTTTCTGAATGGTGGTCTTTCAATAGGGCGATAATGTATTTACTAGATACTCTAGAAACGAATAAACGATCTGCTCGATAAACTTCAATAAATGGCATACTTTAAAAAGTTTTTGAACCACTGACTCACATAACACCAGATGCAAATCAGACAACTTGCGTCACGATATAAAGCCGCTGCGTGGTAGTAAGTAAATAACTCTACGAAACTTGTGGTTATATTCTGGTTCTACTGAAGTTTCAAATTGTAACAAGAGATCCTGTGTTACCCCCTTCGAGTAGGACACTGGACAGTCGCTGATCATTGAACTAGTTGCTAGGCATTTACCTTTTGATTGTCCCCGGCGATAATGTCCTTAGCTCGCAGCAGTCTTGTCCGTTCTCAAGGATAGAACGGTGGTCTTGAGGAAAGCCGATAATGCTTGTCGCGAATTCCATTTCATTAGTTCGGGTTTGTTGTGAACTTTGAGTGCATTGGTGTTAACGCTTTCGTGGTGTAAGGACTATAGTGATTTTGGTTCATAAAGTACCAAGTGTTTGTTTTTTTTAAATTTACTGGTGAGTCTTTTAGATAATATTTAAGTTTTTAACTACGCAATAAACCAAAATAATATTACACAATGTTTTTGGGATATAATGGTAATGCTTGACAGTGTGGTAAATCTGAATCAACGAAAAGTAAAAGTTAAAGTATTAATTAACAAAGATTTTTAAGAAAGTAAATTTAACGTTTTATTTTGTTTGTAAAAAAAAAATAACCATTCAAAGAATATTGTGATCGCACAATGCGACCACTATTCACAATAAAAAAATATGTTTATATTCTTATTAACTATATATTTTTTGCCAAACTGTTTTCTCTAAATATAAATAGTTAATTCGTAAGTTATTAAATGAAATAACATAAAAAACGTTACATTGTATTTCAACATTTTGATACACTACACTTAACTTCATGTATGTTAATTTACGCAATATTGCGGAAACCGTGATACATCAGGTTCAGGAAGCCCTTGTGAGGAAGACTGTGATGAAATTACTTTACTTTGTATTTTTTAAAAGTTATTATTTTTTTTTTAAATATCTAGCTAGGATTTAAAACCTATCAAACATCAATGTACAATATATACAAGCACCTAGTTTTATAAAAAAAAAATATTTTACTCACAAATGAAATGTATAAAAAAATCGATCTTTTATTAGTTGTTATAACTTATAATCCTCAGTGAAATATTTGATAATTGAAAAAGAAAATTATCAATTATAATTTTTACGTTGTTAATTATTTTCTTGAATGAATACATAAATAGCATTCAACAATATTTTAGGAAACAGTTTCCAATCCTATTATACGCCGTAATTGCTCGTACCGGTAGTGTAATGTGATAACAGATAAATCAGATTAAAGATATTCTTGCATGTGTTCTGTATATTTTAATAAGTGTGGAACCCAGGCTATGCAGTACACAAAATGGAATTGGAAGCGTTCAAAATAGATTTTTAAGGTACCTCAATTTCCACTTTATTCGATCTCATGTTAATAATAAGGTTCTTCAAAATACAGACGTTAATTTGCCAGCAAATTCGGTAATTTTAATTAAAATTACACAAAACTTAATCGATAGTCCTGATCTTCAACTCCTATCATTCCATGATTCAAATCGCAACAGCAGACAGTCGCTTACTTTTAATCTCCCTCTTTGCAAGACCAACTCGAAACTTATTTATCTACAGATCCACACATTCATTTAATTTAAACTATCACCACATTGACATTTTCAACTCGACGTTACCTGACATAAAACGAAACTTTTCCTAAAATAAATACAAATTTCCAAATGGCAACTTCCCCTAAAATAAATAAATAGTAGGACTAAGGCGGGGAAAGAGGGTGGGTTTTCCAAACTAGTTCAAACCATCATGGGTGTGCACAAATACTTTCACATGTGCGTTCTTAAAAACTACTAATAATTAACGATTTAAGTGTGATGGTATATAATCAAATTGCTGTCTGTTATCAACAAGGCATATTTCTAAAAATTAAAATCGCAAATAATTTATTGTTTTTATCAAGTAACGATTTCGTAATCAAGTAACGAGCATGAAATTAAAAAAAAAAAAAAACATTCGAATATTTTAAATGTTGACCCAATTTTAACGATTATTCTTTGCAGTATATCCGTACATAAAGTATACATGTTATTTACATCACAGTACCACTTACTAGGGTCCTAAAAAGATCACGTAATTTTTTTGGCTATATTTGCGCCATTTTTGTGGAATTTTCGTATTAAATTCGAAAATTTTGACTTGTTATCGATATACGAAAAGACTCCCCAGTCATAGTAAACGCCAGAATATTATTCAAGCGTAAACGAATCGTGCATTTTCTAATGTGCACAAAATTTTGTTTTACTACGGGGTTCCCAATGAACGGTATCAAAACAGTAGCTTGGCAAGCCAAAAGCTGGTCCACACACAGCTATCAAATATAAAAGATCATAGCACGCCAAATAACGCTTTCCATACAATCCCTTCAGACCGTTCACACCTAAGCGTTTTTAAGCGCAGATCAATCATAGACAATACACATCTTAGACGTAACCGCTCCAGACACGATATCCCAGAAGATAAGTCTCTTCCTCTCCGACTTAAACAGGAGATGGGGTCATTGTAATTGTGGAGCTGCCTAGACCCGTGGATGACAGATGTCAAGTTGACAGATTTCAGTACAAAAAATATGCATTCCGTTGCCGCTCCCTAATTCGACTGACCCCCTCTCCTACCACAGGAAGAAATATTTGATAGCCTCGTGTGAAAGCACAAAGATAAGCGCTCGCGAATCAACAGATATCTGCTCGCAGATTTATAGCTCTGTGTGAACCAGCTGTAACGGTAAATCATGTGTTGGAGCAGTGCAGATATATAACTCATCTTGTGGGTGAAGACGCTTGCACGAAGACATGTAAATTTTGCATCACTTTGATAATGTGTAACCCAATGCGTCTGGAATATATTGGTTTGGGAATACTAACTTACAATGTTAGCTCAATACCATTCACACGTTGGCACTCGTGCGCGGTGAATTTAAACGGTTTTGTGAGATTTTCAACGATGAATTGCGTGACTTACTCTCGCGATGATTTTTCGAACGCTGAGAAGTATTATTTATTCAACTAGCAGTTAAAAACCCGCTCCGCAGGTTTTTCCTGCGGGCGGCTATTGATTCGGCTTTGCTCAGTTAATGTTTCGACCATTTTATAAATCCAATAGGAACTGGTTCCAAAAATATCCTGTTCCACGGATCCACTGTCATCGAGTGATAGTCACCGATGCAAAGTAACCGAGAAAGCCAATGACGTCATATGTAATATATAGCCGCTTGATACAACTATGTTTTACCGTCAATCTTTCCATATCCGGAGAGATAATACTTTTTAACAAATTCGTGGCAATTATACGATACGTAGGGGGGACACATTCCCACCCGACCTTCTTACGAAAGTGGCGACATCTTGTGACGAATTCTTGAATTCAAACCCGATTCTTGAATTAAAACGGTAGCTTTGTTTGAAATTTCACGTACACAGATATTATTTGTGACGCGACGCGTACAGCGTGGCGTCAGCATGAACTTGAAACTAGGTTCTGAAATTCAACCACGCAGACGTTATCGTTTTAATATTGTTTAATTATTTAAACCTAGTGGAGAGAATGAATTGCAGTACTCCCATTAATTAATTTGCTACTCCTATATTACATACTAGGTACATCGTAAAGGTGAGATGCACTCTCTCTCATCACTCTCTTTTCTTGTTTGGTGAACTCGGAAGGAAACCAACTCAGAACCATCTCAGATAAGTCATTTAGAGTGAAAAAAAAATTCATATAAAAAATTGCTTAAATAGGTTACGTTAGGTTAGGGTTATCGGCTAGTAAAAAAAATATTTTTTTCATAGCTTTTAATGACTTTTCACGAAGGTGTTGAGTTGACTTTATTCTCAGTTGGCATGGAACCTTCTTGTTTATTATGATTGATGATTCATTCGATCTAAATTTGACCATGAAAATTGCTGAGCGACGCCGTTGACATTGTCACATTTCAAATCAAATTGTTCTAATAAGCTAATAAACTAACGATGTGGATACACAGTTACACAGACGTGCCTGTTGAAGTAAGTTATAGGATTTATCCAGCAGAATGTCTTCACCAAATATTAGCTTTCGTGTTTGCGAATATGGAAATGTTGACATTACTAGCATCCCTAGCACAAACTGGTTAGTAGAGACCACTGACCAATCCACGACCGGACGTTATTCAAAGGTCGTGATCCAAGTGAAAAAAAACATGTCTTATCCTATAAATATTCTGAATCAGTGGGGTTTCTTGGGGAACTTTGCAAGATTTGCATTAAGTCACACTATTATCGTTTGAATTTCCGTCCTTTTAGCGCTGAGGGGGTATTTCACCATCCTCCTGATAGCTTATCCATACGAAAACGAATATTAATAAATAAACAAATAAATTTAATGAGAACAAATAACTTTGTGTACACCACTATTTAAATAACAATTTCATTTATTAATTTGTTATCCTGATGAAGAAAACAAAGTTTTTGAAACATGTCGATATTGTCAATTAAATAGTGGTGTACACAAAGTTATTTGTTCTCATTAAATTAATAACGACACCAAAAAGTAAATTTGCGAAGATTGAAGAAACAAATAAATACTTGCTTCAGGAAAGAACTCAGTTAACCTAACCTAACCTAGTCACTATTCATAGGTTCAAGAACCACACAGTTAAATAAGAGTTTTTAAATAAATAAATCGTTTCTTCAAACACAGCAAACTTATTTTGTGGCACCATTTTAATTCAAAATTAATAAAAGTGATAAAAACTAAGTTTATTGTTAATTTTGAAATAAATCGTGTTTAATTAATCAAAAATGAACGTTATCGTATGGATAGTCAATGAAGAGGGTGGTGAAACACCCCCTGATCATCACACATGCTTTCAGAATGTTGGGATATTTATTAAGGTACTTATTTATTTCTATGCTCGTAAATACACTTTACAGGAAAATAGATAATGAGTGCAAATAATAAAATTTTAAAATATTTTTAATTAAAACATGGTAGAGTATAAAATAACCATTAACTTTATGTAAATTTACTGTTAAGTATTATATTATTTAGTAACAAATGAAACAAAATAACTTTTTTAGAACCACTTATATATTTTATTTACGCCGACCGGTTTCGGAACGACCGTTCCTTTGTCAGGGCTAACATATATAATGACTTGACAATTACAAAACAGTGGGTGGGTACACTGTTTTATTACTAAGTGTTGTGGTAGGGGTGGGGGCGCGACTACAGATTGGTGTGAGTTCGGTAACCATATCATTGAAAATAACCATAGTTGTGGTCTAAGCGTCTGGTTCCCACCCAGGCATTGTGGGTTCACTTCATCAGCTAACTACCCCCCGTCATTACACAAGCATCATGTTTTGATTATAATTATGGCTGTAGGAAAGATTAAAATATTGTCAGGTTATTCGTAACCCGAGAAAGTTTTTCTTTCTATGTTTATTACATAATATTTATAAAATAAGGCACGTACTTGCAAATTCATAGAAAAACATGAAGAAAGATGATTTTTATTTCAAATGGATAAAATAATTCATGCTTAACGGAACTATTTGAAACAATTTGGGAGGTGGGTATGGGTACCGCCGCCCCAGGAACCATCTATTGGATAACTTGCACCCCTGCTATGGGTCACCCCAAGTGGTTCGCTACATTCGGTGATTTAGCAGGAGTGCCCGGGTTCATCGGGTGAGGTTCTTAGCGGCGAACGGAGACCTAACTTAGACCTCTCCAGCCGGACTCTCTCGAGCCATCCTTACACCACAGTTGGAGGGATGGATTCATACATCCGCCACTTCTACACGCATTGACCATCAGATTCCTACTCACCCCTCATACTT
Organism: Glyphotaelius pellucidus; assembly: GCA_936435175.1. Lineage (NCBI taxonomy): Eukaryota > Metazoa > Arthropoda > Insecta > Trichoptera > Limnephilidae > Glyphotaelius > Glyphotaelius pellucidus. Next base: position 29,528,682 of record OW386547.1, read on the forward strand.
TTTCCTTAAAATCTTCACACAGCATCCTCAAAGATGGCATCGCTTTACACCGCAGTTGGAGGAATGGATCCATACGTCCGTCACACCTAAACGCGTTGACCCCCAGATTTCTACCCACCCCTCATACTTTTTCCTTCCCAAAACTTCCTCTCCTTCCTTTGCCTTAAAAGACTCTTCATAGAGCATCCCCAAAGAAGACATGGGCCATTAGAGATTTTTGTTCCTCAGGTCTCATGTGTGGGGCTATTTTAAAAAAAATTCTATTAATTATTTTCTAATTCATTAATAATTCAACATTATAGAATTTTCTACGAATATTTAAAGTCATTTAAATACACACGTCTTAGTTGTTTAAGTTTATTTAATTGTTTTAGTAATTAAAACTTCTGAGTAGGCACTCTCGACCCACGCTTTTATTCGCTTGATTTATCCAGAAGTTGAAGAGGGAGTTGGAGGGACACGACAAGATTAATTCGATCTACAGCGTGGGTCGAACATATCTAACGTAGGAAGTGTTTACAGGCGATTTTGTATATTATTAAGCTCTGCCTAAGGTCCAATAATTCGCACCAATCCAATGATTGAAAGCTTGTCCCCGAGTTCTGTAAAACTAAGATACGTGGTTTCGCGCAATGCCTAGGATCGAGGAAGAAAAAACTGAATATACCAACCCAACCATTTAAAGGAACACTACAACGGAATAACCCCTAAGTGCGGGATAGTTTCTGCACACTCGACAGTGGACATGACGCAAATCAGTAGCCTGTCGCCTTAGTCTCTCTCTCTTCTCTCTCTCTCTCTCTCTCTCTTTCTCTCTCTCTCTCTCTCTCTCTCTCTTTCTCTCTCTCTCTCTCTCTCTCTCTCTCTCCGATAGCGCTACAGCCCATATCGAGCCTTGGTTTTTCCACTTCAGTCTGGGTCTTTCCACTTTTCTCCTTCCACCAGTCATAATTCTTTATGGGACGCGTATGGCTCGGCATTCTCTGTACATGCCCTGCCTATCTTAACCTGAGGAGTCTCATATGGGCTGAGAAGTTAGGGGCCTGTTATATATCAAACAGTTCTTTGTTGTGCCGGATGCGCCACTGTTACCCCTCTTTCATGAGTCAACACTTTTCTTTCAAAAGTAGACAACATTTCAGCCATCTTTACCGTTAGTGTCAGCGCCTCACATCCATATGCGATACAGTTCTAACAATGGTATTATGTATGATGGTTATTTTGGTGATCCTGTGGACGCTACGTGATTTAAACACTGGCAGCATAGCGGAATATGTTTTGTTGGCTGCTGTGATTCTCTTTCTGATTTCTGTTGGATCCTCATTGTTCCCTGTCAGACTGGAGCCCAGGTAGGTGAACTTTTGAACACTTTGAACGAGTAGTTGTGTTTAATATCTCTTCAAAATCTTAAATGCAGGGAAACAAAAAAAAAGCATTAAACCTTTCTGTAAATATTAGCTCATTATTTTAAAATCTAAAGAATTCATTTATTTTGGTAAAGGCGAAGCTTTGACTGATTTTTTATTTATTTTATTTTTTAAGTATCGGGAATAACTGGAGGGGACTGTCTCATTGACCCCAAATGACCGATCTTATCTAAGTGACATGTTAGAACAGTATTAGAGGCAATCTTGTCTCGATCATACTACCTATTTAAGTAAATGAAGGAACTCAAATCAGAAAATTTGCTTGCAATATTACATTTTAATGGCTACTGCCATTGTTTAATTGAACTGCACTTTATTAAGTTTGAAATAAATATATTTTTTAATTTTTTTATGCTGGGTTCTTACAGATCTTCCCATTTAAGTAAATCCAGCAATATGAACTCAGTCATTTTACAAATCGGTAGATAAAATTACAAAACCAACTTCAGTCAAAGAAAACTTGATCTACTTACATAAAATTATATAAACACTCACTCAATTGACAAATAATAATATAAAGGGAGGCCAGAGACACAAGAGTTACAATGAGAGACAAAGAGACACAAGTGGTACAAAGTGTCACTCAAACATATGTGACAATTGTTGAGCTAATTGTGTCGTAACACTAAATTATGTGTCCACAGTAAGAAAAGGGATAGACGCAATTTTTTTTAAACTTTACGCCCACTTATAATTATTTTTGTTTGGAGCCAGAATTGATACGGTAGGGCTAACTGGGTTAATACCAAACAACAAAAAACGTTTTTATTCATGCAATCGTTTAAAAATAATATGGCGGAAAGCTGTTCACGAAAGTAACAAAACAGCACAGAATCGAATTTGACTGCTAGTATGAACATTGAACAGTCGGAAGAACTTTGTGTAGTATGCGTTATGAAGTTTTTCCCACGTAGCATAGTTGAAGAGTTGACTTTTATTTGTATTCTGTGACAAAATGGAAGTTAATACTTTGAATAGAAAAGATAAAGAACAATATTTCTTGTCGTCAGCACTTGGAGAAGTTTGCTGCTGGTGTTCATTGGTAAAGACCTAAGAATATTCTAAGTAAATACATCAAGCTTCAGGATTAATTTGATTAGAAGCTCACTTTATTAAGTTAGCTATTTATTAACAATACTGACCAACGTATGCATCGGTTATTCAGGCTAAATTTTTAGGTTTATTTTGTTTTGCGAATTGTATTTTTGTCCGAAGCTTATGATTTTATTGGAATATTTGTGAGGTTGAAGGTCTCGCTAAAGCCTTTTAAAGCAACCATTCAGATTTGAACCTTTCCAATCGCAGACACATATAAATTAGAATTCTTGCTCTAAACCAAATAACACCTTCGATCGACGTTTAGAAAACCAAGCCAACAAGTGCAATATTTATAATTTCTTTACTATAAGTGATTCTCCACGAAACTGACTTTCAGGGCAGGAAAATTTTATTAATGCCTCAATAAAAAAAAAAATTGTTTATTGATTAGCTTGTGAAAATAAAATAATATATTTTCATTACAAGAACCGTCTAGACATCATTACAACAAAAAAATCGCATAGAATGCTAATTATTCATTAGTCGACATGTTACTCATTAGTCAATTCATTACTCAGCGTATCTCGCTTCTTGCTAGGTAAATAAAAACCTGTTCTGCGTTAGGTGGCAAAGGAGATAAGTTTTTTTTACTACTGCTAATTAAAATAAAGTCAGTTTATATTGCGACACAAGTTAACAATAAAGATACAATAAACTAATAAAGCAACTACACAGTCCTAAAGTGAAAACACTAATATCTAAATGAAACTGGAATAACTAACTTTCAAGTTTTTCATTTTCAAATATGAATAAAGATTTTGATATTATTTATTTTACAATTTGAAAGTAGGAATGATAATTCCACCTTGTATTGAGATTTAATTATTTAATAAACAGTGTTAATCTAAATCATTTGTTCCAATTATATTATTTCCTATCCCTTCAAGAAAGTCCAAACCCGCTCTCTCTCAAGATGGAATAGCCAAACAAAACCGAAAATATGTCATTTTTAAAACAAATTTTAGATGTATTGACTCTTTTCCACAAAAAATTATAAATTGATTTCGTAAGACTTTTCTTTTATCTAGTAAAGCTATTTTTAAATTTTGAGAAAATATGTTTATTTTTAGTACAATAAGGTTTTACCGTAGGTCGTTGGCTGATTTGTTATATGTTCATAGAAAATTTTGTATTATAAAACATAATTTCAAATAATATAATCATGCAGTAAAATAAATCAATAAATTACTTATGAAAGCTACTTTTCAGAATTTTAATTTAAGTTCAAATAAAATCATAAAAAAAGATCCGCGCCCTTGTTTTGTGACGACAATACGTTTGTCTATTTATTTACGGTCTTCCATCTAATATATTTTTAAAAAAATGCATTCTTATTTTGCTTAGACATTATTGAATACTTATTTGAATCATTATTGAATACTTATGATCAAAAATAATTACAAAAAGTATCTTATTTTAATTGTTTTATCATCACGAGTTTGAGATTTTTTGAATGTGGGTATTTATCAATGCAAATTTTGAATGAAATAAAATCGATATTGAGTTATTATGCTCAAATGCTGATATGGCGAATAGTTAATCTTTCTCACCGGAACTGCCCTGTACCGTAGCAAGGGTACGATGGCAAGATCATCGTTCGACGAAATTTAAATTCTCGGCCGCTGGTTAATGGCTCTTAAAGTTTAAAATGATTTATAAAAAGGAAGAATATTGTAATATGTGCTTAGCACAACACTTTACATATAAAAATATTTTTCCTTACACTAGCGCAACCCTTTTGCTGACATAATATGCAGATTGATTGACTCAAATATAAATATTCGGCGATTTTAGCGTTTGCGTGCTGGCACCCCTACGAGTAACCTCACGTGCCACGGGGAGTACGCGTACCATTAATTAGAAACTACAGATCTAAAATGACAAACCAGGTAAATGTTGCTGTTCTTCTTCTTTCGTATGGTGGGGGGGTCAGAGGGGACATCCAAGTCTGCGAGCCAGTCTAGGGCCTCAGGCGTTGCCCTGTGGACCTCATCAATCCCGCCGGGGAATGAATGGAGCAGGCATTCGTTGATCACATGTTCAGTGGTCTGCACCTCACCGCATTCACACATCTCCGACTCTTTAAGGCCCCATTTATACATCATATGGGCACAACAGCTATGGGAGCACCTTATTCTATTGATGGCGGACCAGAGTTTGCGAGGTAATGAGAACCCAGGCCGTCTCTCAGTTATTACAATTATTTATATTTGTAAAGGCATGTTGCTGGACATTATGCCTTTTCAAATATAAATAATTATGTAGATGTTAGGCTACGTTTTCACACGCGAGCCGAACTGTCGAGCCGAACCACAAATGGAGCGAAATGCCCCACGCCGCTTGCGGTTGCCTCGTTCCTTTCCCGTAATTCGTGGTTCGGCTCGAGCTCCGGTACGCTAATGTAATGCGGCATACTATCAATGGTTAAATGCGTTGTTTCAAAATATTTCGAATTGTAGATCGAATAGCTGGTGAATGCAATCTCCTTACTACAAGTTATAAGTTGTTTTGAAAGGTTATCTACAGACCGTCACCGCAGTTCTACATTGACTTGAGGTCAAAATCGTTGTTTTTGGGATGTGACGATGGCGTTAGACCTCAGGTCTCAAAAACCTGGGATCCTAGCATGGGCGATCGATAAGTATTGATAGGATAACTTTCCCAACCCTTCAAAATTTTGGCGTATTTTTCAGATGGTCAAAATATTTCCGCTTTTCAATAAAATGCAAATAAATGGAATATTTCTGAACACATCCCAAAAATAAAAACTGTTTTAGAAAGGTGATAAAATAAGCTTTCAAATTTTATAATTCAAAATAAACATATAATTTTTGAAATATAAAAATTTTGCACGCAAACATAAAAAAGTTTTAAAAATGGCTCACCTCACGCTTTTTCTAACTTAAATTACTAATAATAAAAAAAAAATATAAACACACATATATTTTATTCGACAAATATATTTTTAACGTAACTGTTACCTCGCTTTTTTGTCTTTTTATATAAAAATAATTAATACAAAATTCTCAAGGTTTCAATTTTGTTTTCAAATTGCGATTCAAAACTTTGGTTTCATAAAGGTATGCATTTTACTTTTTTCGTCGTTATTTTTTAGATTAGACTTTAAAGCGTAATGTTTTTTTTAACACTGTTTAGAATATAATTCTCACTCTGATAGTAATGGAGTTAAAGCGATTTATACGAGACGCATGTGTGCTGGGACAAATCTGGTCTCCTGCCATTCAAAGGGCTAGTATGATTGCAGGACGTTAACGAACAAGTAACAGTTCACAAAGACTGAATGTTCTTAATATATTCGACGTCAGCTGTTGTTTGTACGTTAGCCATCTGCAGTTGTCTTAGAGAATGGTGAGAAGTTACCGAAAGTTATCCTATCAATCCTTATCGATCGCCTATTAATAACCCTTGATAACATGTCATCTCACCACATGAACCCGGGTTCATGGGGTGAGGTTTTTCTAGGTCTTGAAGGTGGATGACCGGGACACACTGAACCCCAGATTCCTACCCACCCCTTATACCCTTTTCCTTCCCAGAACTCTCCTTTCCTTCCTTTTCTTAAAAAAACCTCCACACAGCATCCCCAAAGATGACATAGGCCCTGAGGGAAATTATTTTCCTCAGGGTCTCCTGTGTGGAGCTCATGTAAAAAAAAAAAATCAAATTTCATATTTTGTCCTAAGATATTATTTTAACAAATAATCAACCGTATCTATAAATAATCTACATCTATAAATTTGGGTTTCTTCATGTTTTTTAAAAACATTTATTAATGTTATGTTTTCAAGAAAAACAAAGATTTTTCTGTAACTTTTAGTCTTATATTTAACCAAAATAATAAATTGACATATTTTCTTTAAACGCCTACAGAAGTTTCAGTTTAATTTTGCCATATCGTCAGTTTTGTTTGCTGTATTTAGGAGAGGAGAGTTTTATCTCTTATTTTATTATATTAAAAGACAAATAACTTTGTACACATCACTTTTTTTGATACACACTCAACATGTTTCATGAACAATACCTCATCAGAAGTTAAAGTACACTGAAGTTTCAAATTAAATATAGATCATAGATTAATTACAGCAGTAGGGGTAGAAGGGAAGGGAAGGGTTAAGACTGGGGAAGTTTATTGGAATTTGTCATTAGAAGGGAATATCATTAGAAGGGAAAGACCGGTTAAGTGGGAAAATATTCAAAAATGGGTTCATAAAAATTATTTGCTTATTAATTATGTCAGTTTTGGAATTAATATTTTTCCTTATATTTAAATTGTTATAAGATTTCAAAGATTGCAATTGTTTTTACATAGGTAAAACTAACCGAAATGTTGAGGTAATAATTAAAGAACATCTGAGAGCTTTGAAAGGTATCGAATCTGAGTTCGCAGATCATTTATTAAGTATATCATACATTTGATATAAACTTAGGTCTTAAAACTTTACACACGGGTTATAAGGCATCACAGATAAATGGCCTTGAAAAAATTTTTTAAAGCGTCCATGAGGCAACTTTTCACAAACACAGCGCAATGCAAATGATCAAATTATCATTATTTTAGAGCGCAAATAATTGTTTACACTTTGACTGTTAAGCACAATTCAAACAGCAACAAAAACGGTCGTTCAAATAGACTATAAAGTCCATTATCCCAGATTAAAACATGTTGAATTATAAATACGGTAGTGTTGTTATATTATTGTCTGTTATTTACTCTGAATATATTACCAAGCTACAATGTCTTTCAATGTAAGTGTTAGAATAATCAAGAATATCTTGTTATGTTAAAACTTTTTTATTAGGAATTATATTTTTTTAAGCTATTATCTGCAATTGATAATTATTAATGATACTGTAACTAATTACAATCATTAACCACATTTTTGTAATTAAAAATACGTAATATTTATAAATTAGTACGTATCATTTCCACGCCTGGATTTCAATATATATAAATAACTGATAACAGCAATATATATAAATATTATCTACTCCTATCATAAGTAACGGCTAGTAATTTAACTTCGAGATTTAGTGTCTTGAAAAAACTAGCCACAAATCAGTTAAACAGATATTTAAAAACTTCACAGCTTATAAGCTTAGTGAAAATTGCAGGCGAAAAAAATAGAAATTTCTTTAGCTTAACGTTCCAAAAATTTTACTGGAATCAATTTAGGACATTTATTGAATATCAAACGCATCTGCCATAGTTGACCCCAAGTAGTTGTCTAAGTTTGGTGATTTAGCAGGGATGCTCGGGTTCACGAGGTTAATTTATCTAGGTCTTAGCGACAATCGAACCGCGGAAGGCCGGATCGGGAGAGGCTGGTTGAGGGAGACCTTATGATTTCTCCAGCAGGACTCTCTCCGAACAACACCTTGCAACGCAGTGGGTGGGTTGGATTCATACATAATATGTTTATCCTGGACGCACTGACCCTCAGATTCCTACCTACCTCCCATACTTTTTTCTTCCCAGAACTTTCTCTCCTTATTTGTCCAAAAAGGCGCTCCAACCCCAAAGATGACTTTGGCCCTGAGGGAAATTACTTTCTTCAGGGTCTCCAAAATAAGTGGAGACTTATAGTCGAGAATTAATTAATAAGAACCCCGACGGGTAGTGCCATATTCAATTTTCCTCTATTCAAATTTCCTCGATTCAAACCGTAAGGATCGATAGGAAAACAATAGCGGCATTGTAAATAAACGTACGTGAGCCAGTCCCCGTGTTGTATTATTGACTGTGTAACTTTACCCATGTGCATATTAAACTAGAACAGTGATGATCAACATTTTTAGCCGGAGAGATCATTTATCCTTTTTCATCGTGTTTGCGGGCCGCAGGAGGTAGAGTACATAAAACTTGACATGGTTTACACTGCAGTTGGTGGTGTCGCAAACGTATTTTATATTATCCAAGTTTAAATTTTTGCAATAAAACCTTAGAACGGTAAAACAAATTTACATTTAAGTCATGAAAACTTGAATTTTATTAAATGGAAATCTTTAAAATGCATAAAAAATACATAGTTCTCAATAAAAAACCTCTGTGTTTCGAAGATTAAATTTTTATACAATTAAGGTCAAACCATAGAATTTATCTCTTCTAAGTCTGAACTCGACTCCATTCTTCCATATAATTTTGAATGATAGTCTAGAACAGGGGTCTCCAAACTTTCCAGCCTTAGGGCCATACTGGTTACTCCAGTGGGTTTTATGTAAGTAAGTTTTAATTTTCCTGCCATTATGTATAGTTTCTAGACTTATCGCTAACTACGCGCCCTGAGCGCTGGCGATTCGCTAGTTCAATTACTATTGTGGTGTACTGTATTGTCATGACTCCGACACTTGAGGACATCTGGTGGTTGAACGCGGAAATGGGTAGTGGTTATTTTCATCGCTGACAGATAGCGCTAGTGGTTTTTTCTCGCAAATAACCTCGTTGGATCAATATTATACTTGTCATTAAGCTTTACCTAACAAGAAAATAAAAGCAAGTTGCAATCATTTTGTGTTTTTTTATCCAACTTATTACAACAACAATAACAAGAATAAGCCCTTAGCTGTCTCGGGCCTGATTGATGACACTGATTATTTGCTGTTGTGGGCCGGATTGATGACATTGGTTTGGCCCGCCGGCCGTGCTTTGGAGACCCCTGGCGTAGAACACCCTTCAGGGGTGACAGCAATAAATATTTATAAAAAGATCGAATCACGATATTGTGTCTGTTGTATGTTTAAAAAAATCTTATTATTTTGAGCGGCCGATTCGAAATTTTCAAAAAAAACCAAAGTCCTTGGCTAAACATTTTTTAAAAACAAAAAATAATCCGTTGGATATTTTTATCGCATTTTTTAATGTTTTATTTAATCAAGTCGGTCTTTTGAACAAGGCTCGCGGGCTGTATGAAATGAGCTCGAGGGCCGCGTGTTGCTCATCACTGTACTCGAGTATTCATTCCATCTCTGCTTCAATCCAATGGCTTCTATTCACACTACTTCTTCTTCGTTTTAATTTATATTTATTGCTTCATGCATATTTCTTTTCCATCAAAAATAGTGATTTGCTCTCAACACTCAGATATGCTGTATTCTGTGAATAAATTTATTTTAAAAAACATTATTTGATTTCAATATTACGTTTCTTCGTATCTGATACGATGTTCATGTAGAAAATTTATAACAACGTACTACCTCGGTACTTAAAATATAATTCCAATAACAACAAACATTAAAAATTAATTAGATGATAAGGTAGAGGCGAGTGAGACAAATCGTTTTAATAATGATTGTTTATTATTTTATGAAAAAAACCAATCAATTAAAAAAAAAACATTTTTTATATTATAATATTATGTACCTACGTACACATTTATTGTGTCTAAGATAAAACTTTTTTTTCAACTCGTGGAGATAGCTTGATAAAAGATAGGTACCAAAACAAACATTCAAACAATCTTTGAAGATATTTGCAGTATCACCCTGGTGAAAGTCTACCATTCCGAATCAAAACTTTGAATGAAATGGTTTAAGCCATATATATATAGCCAGATGATACTTTCTCACCTTCGTCTTCCCCATCTTTCCATCTCTCTATGGCCACATTCAACCTTCAAGGTACCCAATAATTCGGGATGCCCTTGTCTCACTGGCTCCAGACGGTTGGTTGTAGTTGGAACTCTGTGACGTAATTGAAACTGAATTGAATTGGATTAATTGAATAGGCTCCAGACGGTTGGTAGTAGTTTGAACTCTGTGACGTAATTGGAACTGAACTGAATTGGCTCCAGACGGTTGGTAGTAGTTAGAACTCTGTGACGTAATTGTAACTGAATTGAATTGGATTAATTGAATTGGCTCCAGACGGTTGGTAGTAGTTGGAATTCTGTGACGTAATTGTTACTGATTTGAATTGGATTAATTGAATTGGCTCCAGACGGTTGGTAGTAGTTGGAACTCTGTGACATAATTGGAACTCAATTGAATTGGATTAGTTGAATTGGCTCCAGATGGTTAGTAGTAGTTGGAACTCTGTAGTATGTGATACACTGTCTGTGTTGTCTTAAAATCAAACAGAAATCAATAATTATTATTATTATTAAAGAAAACACTGTTTGTATGACTACAATATTTTACATTGTTACCATTATGCTTTGAAGTGGTTCAACCGAGAAAAACCGGATTGTTTTGAATGAAGTATATTTAGATGATAAAGTTTTTTTCTTACTGCTTAGTGGGTAAGTTTAAAACAAGTATTTTTTTTTTTTTTTTTGTTCCTATTTCATATATTGGTAAACAGCTGATTGCTTCGTAGTAACATCTTCCCCTTTCTTATAAAAAATAATGACGTATGTGAAAGAAAAATAGTTCAAACGGAGCTCTCAGTGGGAGAGCCACGGGAGAGCAATAACCCGAAAATATTTGAAGAACTTCGATTTTTATTTATTGAGAAAGCCATTCAATTTTTTTTTTCATTTTATTTAAGAAAGATAATTTAATTGAAGGTGAGAAATGGGTGTAAGACGACGTATTTTTAGTGATTTTTTTTTTAACAAATAAGGAATAAATATATTTTATATATTTTTATTGCGGTCATTTTACACATAAATTCTAAAATTTTCAAATATTTTCCTGAAAAAATAACGGATATGTCAGCTGCCACGCATTATTAATCGTCATCCGGTTGGGCAATTTGTGTAACTCCTGGAAGTCACAATTTCATCCAAAATCAATTTTTCAAAAAAAAACCTTTTGTGTCTATTATTTGAATCTCGTTCCTTTTAAAAAAATTGAATTTTAAAATTTTTTTAAGAGATGTGAGAATTAAGTTTGATTTTTTAATTAAATTTTGTTTATGACTGAGGTTCAAATAGAGCGTATTTATATAAAGAAACTATGTGCTAAGTTTGATAACGATTGATCAAAAACTGTAGGATCTAGAGGTGGCAGTAAAAGAGTATCTAGCGATTCGACCAAGGGACACTCACCCAAACGCTTATAACTTTTAAACGGTGTGGAATTTAGGTTTGAAATTTTCAGAATACATTTTTGAATAGTTCTACTGTCGATTTATGAAAAAAATGGAATTTATTGAAGCCTTTATACCGATTTCGCCACTTCAAAAGTGTTTATTTATTATGTAATTACCAAACTTAAAAAAAAACTTGTTTTAAAATTTTCATATTCAATAATAATTCTATTTTCGCACAAAGGCAATTTGTTCATACTTACATAAAATAATAGAAAAATTAGTAGGAAAAATTATTTATTGGTAGTTACCTATTAAATTTCGTCTTTTTTCACCTTAGTCCATTTAAACTAAATGCATAATATATCATTCATATCAAATTTTCAACACATGGTCACCCTATGTGTCTACTCCGATATAATGAATAGGTTTCTTTTAGCTTGTAAGAAACATGAAGACAATATAATTTTCTCAATTTTTTTGTGTTATTTTACGTTATAAAATTATAAATCCATCACAGGCTTACCCTTGTGAGGACAAAAAATAGTAAAGAAACAATAAACAATTTTTTTTTCTAAAGCAAACATCTTTACATTTGGTGAAAGCTAATTCGCTCTTAGGTTTATCGTTTTTTAAACCTGCTAATATTGTAAAAACGGAAAAATAAATTAAAACTGACTATTTGAGTGTTTTTATCGCTCTATGTTCTAACAAGAAAAAATGTTTGGGAATACAGTATTGCGTATTTATATCGCAAACATAAAATAAAAATTAAATAAAAAATCAATAAATTCTGCGTCTTTTTGTAACTCATATTGTTTGCAAAAGTGGTTAACAAATTAATATCAACGACTGTTTAAACTAATTAAAAATTCTCTGTTATTTCACGTAATTAGTGCCTAAAAATAAGCGTGCACTAAATCGATAATTACCAAATAATATTGCACCATACGTGTTTTTGACAGCTGTTTACTACCAAGTTGAACAAATATGCGGAATTTGCATTACCGATTATTTGTTCAACTTCATTGTTGTGTCCTTGGAATATTTTTACTGTCTGGGTGTGGTTATTTGAATGCTTCGTTCCCGTCATGACCACAAAATTTTATTGCAATAGATGTATCTATTTACAAAAAAATCAGATAGTGTTAGTAACCTACTTGATTATCTCATAAAATATTAACTTAAATCATAGATTCTCAACCTTTTTTTGCCCACCGCCCCCTTTGAGAATATTTTTTTTTTGTAGCGCCCCCCAACTGCTTTCACATACCATCTGTCGTTGTGAATCTAAAACAGCTATTATCACGATTATATTTGCCGCCCAACGGGGAGGGGGGGGGGGTGGTGGAAATAAAATGATCAATCAGTGCCTTTATGTAAGTTGGAGACATTTAACAGTTAATACTGTTAATTCTGGCAAAAATTCCATTATTTAATAAAAACAAACTTGTTATAATTTAATAGCTACAAACAATTATTTTACTAACTTCACCAGTATTTATTTTTATTTGAGACATTTCACGTGAGTTTGGAAGTTTAAACTTTTTTTGATTCCAATCAAAAAATAAAAAATTTCATATTTTCTAATGTAATGTAGATCTGAATGTAATAGAATCTTTCAGTTCAATTTTCATCCACTTCCCGAACATAATCGAAATACGTAAATTTTTGCACATGTGATAAAAATGACACAACAAACACACAATAACACACAATAACAAAAATTAACCAATATTAAAGTGTACTTTGCTTTAGTATGTGATTAGCGTGTTTTGTTTATCTTTCTAGGCCATATTTTATACCTGCCAACGCCCTCCTGAGCCATCTCAACGCCCCCCAATTTTCTCTTGGTCTTCTACTGCCCCCCTGAAGGTCTCAAACGCCCAAAAGGGGACATTATCGCCCACGTTGAGAACCACTGATTTAAATTAAAATGTACAGGGTCTTAATCTTTAACTGCTGGCATGATTTTTTTTACGTATACTCTGAGGCGGGGGCCTGGGCGGCTTGTTACTTTAAAAGTTTATATATTAGAGAAACGTTAAGGTCCAAATTATTATTTATTGGACAATTAAAATAAAATACAATTTTATGGTCAAGTAACTTATATTTCACAATTTGGATATTATGTAAAAAAAAATTGGCAAAAATCACTTGAGATCAGAAATCAGTCTGTATTATATATTCAACTAAATAAAAAAACTGTGAACTTACTTTTATTACGATATTTCAATAGTGCCTCAAATAAACTATATGTATAAGTTTCGTAAAGTTGCTTATGTTTATTTTAATATAGAAAAAATCAACATTAAAAAGTCACGTAAGTACTGACGATGGGTCGGAGAAGCTCGCCAAAAAAATTTGAAATGAATTTACTTACAGAAATTTAACTTTAAAAATTTAAAATCTAAAACTTACGGCTCTGGCGTCACTAAATTCGAAGCTACTGGAATCGTACGCGTCACGCGCGTGGGAGGGAAATATTTAGATATTATTATTATTGCTACGACGGAGCTGCCTCCTCAGCTATCAACGTCAGCAGATAAAGGTAAAGAGTCGTACTCGACTTAGTTACAGTGATTCATGACATTATTTGGAGTAAAAAATAAAAATACAAATGTTGGTCTCCGTTGACTTTTTGTCGTAATTTTGTAAATTATTCACAAAACTTTCATATTTCTTTAGCCTCGCTACTTTATTGTATGTTTTTTTACCGTCTCTGAAACAAGGAACCCTATCAGGGTCAAATATAATTTGTAGAATCAACACTGAGGTGGACATGATTATGGTGACAGTTCGAACAAGTAGTTGTCAATTCACTTTGTGGTTTCCTACTCCATAAACGTGTCACCGTATGACTGTGTGACTACATAAAATATTGCATCGAGTGAGTTTCCAAGTTACCTTACAGCAGTCGTGACAATAAACTTTACTGTGACAACCTTGCAACGTCTAACGCTCAGAACATTGTTCAATGCATTAATTTCGAAAGAGATTAAAAAAATAATCGATTATGCCTTCACACTTTCAGATCGGCGATAAGGCGTACATTGTACAGCGACATTGACATTGTTTGTGCCAAGAGATCGCGACTATAGAATTTAAGGAAATAGGCGTATGTACAGAGTATAACAGTACGTGCCCGAAGGATTTTAATCAGCTATTCCTGAGCACATTTGGAGTAGAAAATGTACATGTCATTTTGCTGTTCGATGTAATTATGGTGTACTTGGCGGATTAATTAGCGAAAACTTTATTTACATGATTTCTTGAACAGGCAAACATTTTTATTGGCCTATCTGGAATATAGGAGACAAAAAGCCGTAGGTACAAAAATAAATTTTCTGTCAAATCGGTTTAGATCATGCCTCTAAGAATTTTTCGTTGGGTCGATATCATCTGGGCTTAGTTTTATTGAGGACAGGTCTGCTGTGTAGCCAACTGTACCAGCATCAGTCTTTCTTCTTTTAACCCAGATCGTTCCTTAATAGTTGAGTGCCATAATCCCACTGGCTCTGGCGGTTAAGATTCTCCTATGGTTACATCATTACTTAATAGGAAGGTACAAACTTAATATTCTGTAGAGTATTTTTGTACATCGATTTTGCTTACTTATCTCAGAGCAGTGAATCAACATTTGTTTAAAATGGAAGTAAGGGAAACCGGTAGATAAATCAATTTTAATCAAGTTTAACTATGAAAATTTATCATCCATATCCATACTAATATTATAAATGCGAAACTGCTCGAGTTTGTTTATGACCTTTTCACGCATAACACAATATAAAGACTTTAAAAATTCATTCACCAATAGAAAGCTAAATTATATGCGCAGACTATATTTTGTATATGATGGTAAGCTCTGGCGTAATGAAATTATAAATATTAATATATTATATTTGTTATACGTTTTCTGTCGCTAACTAAAGCAAATTTTTGCTAACGTCAGAAAAAAATCGTTTCCATGGAAACGATTGCTACTGCTTCAGAAAATTCAAATATTAGAATATGTTTTATTTTTTTGGACAAGCTTCTGTTTTGGAATAAATGTCAGTTCCTACATTAAAAATATAATTCGTAACGATTATATAGACTGAATAAATGAACTGAATAAATACTGTAATTTTTTATTATATTCACAAACTTTCAAATATTTAATTAAAAATAAACATCCGAAATGTTTGTAAGCGCATAAATTCCGAACGAATGAACAAAATTGGATAATTCTTTTTTTCTTTGAGCTATAGCTTTATGAAATTTAGGTGGCAGGCGAGATGTTTGAAAACTGAATGTAAGGGAATGAATGTATGGAATTCGGGAGGGGGTGGGGGTGGGGAGGAGGGGGTATAATTGATAAATTCAACCGCTACAGTAATTTCCCGTAATACCATGCGAGCGAAGCCGCGGGGAAAAGCTAGTAATTTTTATAAATGAAACATGTTAAAATTATATTTAAACTTGAAATAGATTATTGTTTTGCAATTTGCAACCCTCACAGTATGAGCGTGAAAAGCTGTGTAAAATATTAAATTTATTTGACAGGTTGTGTACACAATCAATCAAAATTGTTTTTACTGCCATTACAAACGTCCACTTCAAATCATGCCATTACAAATGTCCGCTTTGTCTGGTGACATTAAAACCAGTTTAATTATTTGTCTTGTAACGTGTACGCGAAATTATTCAGAAAGGCGAAATGTATTTATATCCATGAAATAACCTCGCCTACTGAATGCAGTACAATAAATTATTAGTCATGGTCGAGAAACAACTTAGGCAATGATAATTAATAATAAACGCAGGCTGTATTCAACGAGAACAAAGCCTCTCTCGTTTTCAGGGTGCTGTTTAAGATCGTGCTTTCATGATATCGCCCACTACAAGGACAATAATTTTATAATAGTTTAACAATGCTGCTACATAGTAATTAGTAGCCACATTTTTGATAATTTTTATTTAATTTGATATATTTTGACCTTAACGTAAGAGCAGTTTAAATCATTTATTTGTGTTTTACGCCCTCTTTTACCGAGCGTTTCAAGTGTCCATTTCAAATGTACTTTTTTATTTATTTTTACTTATATTTTTTTGCAAACTCCACATAGGAGACCCTAAGGAAAAAAAATCCCTAATTCATCTTTGGGAATGCAAGGTGGAGGATCATTTTAGGAAAAGGAAGGAGAGGAAGTTCTGGGAAGGAAAAATATATGAGAGATGGGAAGGAATCTAGGGGTCAATAAAAATAATAATTTCATAATTTTAGGAGTGTTGTTTTTACGAAAAAACACCTCAAGGGCACTGTCTACTTTAGTATGAGTTCTTAGGCTCTATCTAAATTTATTATTCACGGCGTCTAAGAGTGACGGATGTACGAATCCATCTGTCCTACTGCGGTGTAAGGCGAATTTTTAATTGAATTGACAAAGACATTAAAGATATTCATGTGACAAAAAATGCAAATCTAAAACACAAATCTCACCCTTGGTTAGTCAACAAAGGAATTGTAACAGATTACTTCTACAATATAATAACCCACTCAACCCTTGCATTTTTTCTTTTTCCTCTCAATTATTTTATATTTCGTTCTTTCATCTTTTTTCTAATTTTCTCATCTCCTATCTTTTTATCTCCTTCATTCTACTTTTCTATTAAAATTAAAATTATTTTTATATTTATTTTATATTCCAATATTAAGATATAAAAATTAGATTAAATTTCTGTCACTTCGGAACAGGCTCAACCTGGTAAGGTGGTATATAAAAAAAGTATTTGCATATTGTATAATATATGTTGGTTAATTAATAATGAAAAAACATGGTTTATGAATCATTCCATTCTACACCACGGAGCTCCCCGCCCTACTGAACAGATCGCAGATGATAAAACCCTACCCAAACCTGTTCCACTCACGCGTTATTCTATTCTACTCTATTCTTTATACTTGTTTTTTGTTATTTGTTATATTAAATAAAAAATCTCAAGTTCTTTCTTTTATAAATAACCGGTGGTTTGAGTAGCTAATCTAAGGTGGTCGTACCTCCAACAATCATTTTAACAGCAATTATAAAAATAATGACTGAATAATTATTTACACTGAACTCGTTTTTATGAAAAATCGCTTCGTGGACGATGTGTTATCGATACATACATATTTTTTTAAATTTATCTGAAAACCTGTTACGTTAATTTAACTGGTTGTGAGCAAGCCTATTGTTGGATTTCTATTTGACATGTATTTTCATTCACTTATAATGTTTTACGTTAAATAAAACAAAACAGAATTTAACCATTATCGGTGTGTT
Organism: Glyphotaelius pellucidus; assembly: GCA_936435175.1. Taxonomy (NCBI): domain Eukaryota; kingdom Metazoa; phylum Arthropoda; class Insecta; order Trichoptera; family Limnephilidae; genus Glyphotaelius; species Glyphotaelius pellucidus. The sequence goes on from OW386547.1 coordinate 29,546,498, forward strand.
TTGACATAGAAAGGTTAAGATGCCTTTTCCAAAGTTAGTCAGTACGTAAGTCGGTACTTTTAATCCCGAAAAGAAATGAATTGATGGATGGAATTATAATAAAGAGAGAGGTATGGAGATACCCTTTGCAAGAAAAGATTACGTTTTTCGATTTTATTAATCTAATGAGAAAACGTCCTCGCAAGCCTCTTCCAGTAGATCGATGAATGATGAATGTATTTGCATTTAATTTGTGAGCCTCTCGAAATCAACAATTTGTTATTTTTTTTTACGAAATGCTTCAAGGTTGTTTACTTTATTAGGGCTCAAATAAAATTTTCATGCAAAGCCTAATATTAAAAACACAACTAGTTTTCAAATCCTTGCCAATTTAGCTTATGATTAAAAAAATAAATAATTAAATATTTAAACAATTTTGTTTGTTATGTCTCATTATATTATTATGCCAATGTAAAAAATAATAAAGAATATTTTTTTATAAATACTTTCAGCTTCACACATCCTACAATAAATATAATATCCCGCGATTTCGCGATTTCTCACAGGTCTGCGTTTGAATATATATTTTTTTAGGTTAGCTCCACACAGGATGCCCTGAGAAAAAAATTATCCCTCAGGGCCTAAGTCATTTTTGGGGATGCCGTGTGTAGAGTATTTTAGGAAAAGGAAGGAGAGGAAGTTCTGGAAAGCAAAATGGTAAGACGGGTAGTAATCTGGGGATTAATGTGTCCAGGAATGACGGACCACCCGTCCCACTGCGGTGCAAGGCGATGGGCCGAGAGACTCCAGCAAGAGAGACCTATGTTAGATCTCCTTCGACCAGTCTCTCCCAATTCGGCCCACCATGCAGTAGGTGGGCAAACGAATTAGCCGTCAAGCCTCACATGCACCCGGGTACTCCTGCAAAGTCATTAAACTTAGTGAACCACTTGGGGAAAACTTTGCCAGGGGTGTTGGTTATCCAATAAATGGTTCTCGTACCTGCCTCCCGAATCGACATGTTTATATTGTTAGTTTATACAGTGCTATAATTAGTAACAGTGACTGGCTTTGGTAAAGCCAGTTTTTAGGTGACAGTAGGTTGTTACAATAATGATTATATATTCTAAATAAATAATATTATGCTGTTTTTGTATTATTTATTTTACTCGTTTTCGTTTATTTATAAATCTAAAACCAATGCCATGGTCAACGGGAGCTTTTCATTATCATAAACATACATGCATTTGGCACAATATATTTTGCTTAATTTATTATTTAGTCTAGATATTATCGTGGCAGTAGTTTTTTTTTACTAAGAATTAATTAGAAGTAAATTATTCGTCGACTTTTTCTTACATAAAAATGTTATCTCAGCTGTTTTTTACTGCTGTATCTAATTAATAGTCCGGTCAATATTAAACATTTCAAATAGCACAAATTCTGACAGAGCTGAAATTTGGTAGAGACCTTGAGTAAACCATTACAAATAAAATACCAAATATCCTTATCGATCACATACCTGCTAAAAAAGTTATGTAAGGTCAAAGGTCAAAATTTTCGGTTTTCTGATTTTTTCTCGTAAACGGTAAGTAATATCAAAAAATAGCTATAGCAAAAATTGTAGATCATACAATTATCTGTTTATATTGTTATATACTTTTTTCTATTTATCCATTTCTGAGATATAGTGATTCTAAAGGTTGAAGGCGTTACATTCTATATAATACGCACACATTTTCACACCACCTGTGAGGTATTGTACTTGGCTGAGGAAGTAATGTTTCAGGTGTTCCATCTCTTCAATATCATTGTACGAAATAGTATTATTTATAATATTTTCAACAGTAATGTGAAGATTTGCATCCATCTCGACATCAATAACAAGTTCTTTCGATATTATTATTGTTAAAGTGAGCTGAAGTAATGTGTGTACACAAACTCACAGGTGTTATGGAAATCTGTGCATATTATATAGAATGTAACTCCTTCAACTTTTAGAATCGCTATATCTCAGAAATGGTGATTTTTGGAAAAAAAATATTGCGACAATTTTTGTAGATAATTGTATGATCTACAATTTTTGCTTCGGTTATTTTTTGATATAACTTACCGTTTACGAGAAAAATCCAAAAACCGAAAATTTTGTACTTTGACCTTGAATAACTTTTTTAGCAGGTATGTGATCGATGAGGATATTTGGTATTTTATTTTTAATGGTCTACTCAAGGTCTCTACCAATTTTCAGCTCTATCAGAATTTGTGCTGTTTGACCCCTATTTTTCTAGCTAACTTGACCGGACTATAATAACACACATAATATTATGCTCCAGCTAACATTAATTGTATTTTAAATTTACAAGTTATATTCTATCTCAGTGATTCTCGTCAGCGTTTCAAAACAACATTATGAACTTCAAAGCATTTTTGTATTAATATTTATGTCACATAAACAGTGTTTATTATTTATGAATTCCTTCTTTGACTTCCTGAAAAAATAAATCAAAGAAATGGTTGGAAAAATAAATGGCTTGGATATGTAGTTCGGTCACATAACTCAATAATAACGAACAATAAATATTATATACACACAAAATGTTGAAATAATATTTCTCGCGAGTTATGGTCAAACAATAACGGATCGTAAGTTTGTCCATTTTTTCCTTCATTTTTTGTTGTTGTTATTGCTGATATTTATTAAATTGTACGACAACAAATCTTTAACACACCATTTGCCCAACAATTTGCATTGTTTCATCATACATAACATTGAAGAGAAAGATAATACTAATAAATCTATGAAAATATGCAAAAGAATAAGACACAGAAAAAAAAAAAAAAAAACTAACTGTCTAACAAGGACACTAAACCAGGATCTCTTACCGGATGGGGCATCTTATTTTTAAGTAATTTTTCAAATTCATAATTATCTTCGACCAATTTTTTCCCAAATTTTTAGCAGGTACCTTTTTAAATATCAATTTAGATGTTTTTAAGTGTTATTGCGGTCTAAAATAATATTACTTCTCTTAGCTCCTGTAAGGGTGATTTTTTTATCATAGACTATGACTTACTATGTATTGACTGCTCGCAAACTTTGAAATTAAAAAAAACATTTTTAGAAAAGGCGAAAACGTTTCCCCTCAAATGCACTAAAATTTTAAGTATATTTTTAGATAATACAAGCGAGTTCCCGGCATGAGTTGCGACGCCACTTAAGAAAGAAATTATTTCTCCCTGCGTGTCCTTTCCCCTTCGTCCCGTTCCCCTTCCGCCTCCTCTTCCCCTACCGCATCCCATCCCCTCATGCGTTCCCCCATCATCTTCCCCTATCATCTTCCCCCATCATCCACTCCCCTCTTCCGCTTCCTCCGTCCAGCGAATCCCCTCCCGTATTCCCCTCATCACTCTTGTGTTCCATACATCTGTCCCGGTACATTCAGTTTTCAAATAGCTTGCGTGCCATCTATTACAATTTTTTTGTGCAAATTTCATAATGCCAGAGCTCAACAATATATGCGCAGAAACCATCGCGGGCGCACAACAACACTTCAAAGTTTTATTGTAATCGGATGAATGGTGTAGGGACCGCATAAGGGACAAACAAATAAACATTAATTTTTAAATAGATATTAAGATAATTATTGGTCTCAATTGGCTGGATGTGTCTTCTCGTATCTGTCGTAACAAACTTTCTTATAGTGTATTTTTTTTAAAACGCCCGAACTCTCACTTTTTTCAGGTCAAACCAGATCAAATTTGATCACCAATCAAGATGTCAAAAGCAGCATTAAAATCGGAAGCCAAGAAGCACCTGCAAGGGTTCGAAAAGGGAGAGAAATGGAGGCTTTACAAGAACCTCTTCGTCATCTCGTTCGCCTTCATGATTCACTTCACGGCCTTTCACGGCACCGCCAACCTGCAGAGCTCCATCAACACCAGCCAGTCGCTGGGTGCCTTGACCTTGGCCGCCATTTACGGGTCATTGCTACTGTCAAACGTTCTACTCCCGGTGCTTGTCATAGGGTATGTATTGACTTATTAATTAGTGGCCTACCACGCATAGTGGACTTAGTGACTTTGTTACCTGTGAATAGATGCAATTAGTCAATGAATAGTTATTTACAGGTCGTTATTTTTATCAAACATTCTTTTGCCGGTGCTTTGTATATAGTTGCGGTATATATCATTGTCGTATTAACCAACCTATCAAGTATTGGACTTGGTGTGACCTATTTACTTGTCATTGTGTCCATATGAATAGATACAACGTAACTGTGATATTTTTATTGACTACCTAGTGGTCTTTACTTCTGTTAGGCATTCTTTTGCAGTTGATTGTATTTATATAGGACCTATTTATGCATCACTGCCATATTAAGGGGGGGGGGGGGTAAGGTTTTAAAAGCCATTTTTAACATTTTTTTTTCTAAATGTACAACATGTCAAGAGTATTGTGTCAAAATTTTAAGTAAATCGGAGCAAAGCTAACGAAGATACAGCGTTTCAAGCGACCGGTCCTCTTGCTCAATTCAAGTATATTTCGAGTATAAAAAAACTTTAAATAGATTTTCTCGCAAATTTTTTCAAAAAGTTCGTGAACATGAAAACTCAAAATCTGCTTAATTGATCCTTTTGAAATTTTGTACGCTATTTTTACACATAAATTAACAGGTAGTGACGAAGAGTTTTTTTTGTTTAACTATTTTTTTTTTCCATTTTATAATAACACATTCGCCGAAAATTTTAGCAAAAATCACATTTTTGACTTCAACATGCTGCAAAAAAAAAAAAGTAAAAAAAAAACGCCCCGTCATTACCGAGAAAAACATGCCACCTTTTCAAAAAATTTTGATTTTTTTCTTTGAAATGATTTTTTAACGAGTCATAATGTTCACCGCATTTTCGGGGTGCCTTAGGAGATTCACTCTCACGGACTTGTTTATTGATATTTTTATTAAAAATCTTTTTTTAAAGATACTTCAGATGTCATATTATAACGTGTTGATAAAATAAATAAACCAACATTATTCATATTTCCAAAAAAAAATCATGAAAACATGCTTTTTTTAGCCTTTAAAACCTTACCTCCCCCTTAACTAATTACTTGATGAACTATATTATAGTTCTATAATATACTATTCTTTTGACAGTGCTTGTCGTAGGTTATTTATCATTGTCGTATTATATTAATTAGATTGTCGTACTATATTAAATAAAATTTATTGTTTTACATACAATTTTTAACATCACAAAGATTCACCTGTATCGAGGTTAATAATAATTTCACGATTGTAACTAGAATAGAAATGACATTCAATAAAGTGAAACGTTTGCGCGGCCCATTTCGGCCAGTTTCATACAAACCTTAAATTTGTATGAAACTGGCCGAACATGACATCTTGTGTAAATGGTTGTTGCTTGACAATTCAGTACGCGTACATTTCTGATTCTAGAGAAAAACAAAAGATGTAATATAAAGCATTATATTATACCTTTCGTTTAACTTATACCACAGGGGTACAAAAAATAAAATCAAGAACCACCATTTACACTTTTTAATTTCTTTGCCTTTCGTAGTCATATGGATGCATTGCATGTTCCATGGTTAATCCTAGCCTAGTTAGAAGAATTTTGGTAATTAAATACATTGAAAAACATTATAATAGTAATGTTGCTGAGAAAAAAAATGTAAGGCATGATAAAAACCTTCACCCATCAGGCTAATTTGTTTGCTTTTGGGAACAGCGCACAAAGGTTTTGTCTCGCTTCCTGTCATGGTAAGAAATATGATCTAAATGGTACTAGAAAAAGAAAATACCACGATAAAATTTAATCAAAGCAAAATTAAAATGTGCACCAAATATAAATTGGTGCACATATATAATTATAAAACCAAAGTTTCCGAACGCAATTGAATATTTTTTTCAAATTTACTTAATTAATTATTTTTACACAAAATGATAAAAATTTAGGTGACAACAACGTTTATAATTTAGTTTGTCTAATGAAATGTGGATGTTTTCCTTTTCTTTTGTTTTTCTTCAAAATTGGCAAATTCTTTTCTGTTTTTTTTTTTTTTCAAAAAAAGTTTTTCTTTTCGTTTTAATTTTTAATTTTAGTTAGAAGTGAACTATTTTTTAAATTTTTTTTTATGTTTGCAATCAAAAGTTTTATATTTCAAAAACTGTGCGTTTATTTCTAATGATAAAATTTTAAAGCGTATTTTATCACCTTCCAAAAACAGTTTTAATTTTTTGGATACTTTCAGAAATGTTCCATGTATTTTGGATTTTATTGAAAATCGGAAATAATCTGACCATCTGATAGAATTCGCTCGAGGCCTGAGGGGTTAAGTAATTAAGTCAATGGAAGAAAGTTTTGAGCAAATTAGAAAGTTTGTTTTAGTTACACGCGATAAAAACTACATATTTATTTCTGCCAGCAAGCTTTTGGCGCGCGCGGTTAGAAGTTGGAAAAGTATTTAGCAAAGTGGGCTCATGGGGCTTGAACATTAGGTACGTAAAATGGTAACAATTTTTTTTGAGAGTGAGCAATCAAGAATGGTTAACAATGTAAATAAATTTGAATGTGTTGAAAATTGTTTATGAACAGAAATAATCTTTTAAAATGATGGATTTGTTTAGTTTTGTTTTTAAACATTGAATTTTATATATTAAAATTCGTTTATATTTAGAAATAAATTTTTAGTTACACACCATTTTAAAAATTCATTTAAATTTGATTAAAGCTCTTGGCAATCATTTATATAGGAAATTTCTTTGTAAAATTTTATGACATCTGCAGACTATAATTTTGTCATTGAAACAGAATGTCACTTCATTAATAAAGAGGACGAAGAACACTTGACCTAACTAGTTTCCTTAGGTTAAGTCACTAGAGGTGGAGAAATCTTTAGATTTTATCGTTTTCACTTTTATAAATAATTTTATCTTATAAATATCTTGCAAATCAAATTAGTAATTTGCCCTCTATCCCTAAAGCACTTAGTTTTTAAAGGAAAAAATCATAAACAATGATTTTTAAATATCATTGTGTACGATCAATTCATGTTATATTTTATCAAATACCTTCTTAAAATCTGTGTATTTATAAACCGTCGATTTGATTTTTTTTAATAAACGCATTTGTAATGTAATTTTAACATAAAAGCAATTTTGTGGTTCTCGACCCGCCTTTTACAAATCCAGTTGTTTTTTCATACGTTATTAAGTGAGGGATTTGGTCAAAAACAACCAATTCATATATTTTTGGGATACTTGGATGGATGCATATCGGTAGATAGTTCGTAATATCGGTATCATCACCTTTTTTGGAAAATTGTATTCATGTAACTCTTTCCATTTTGAGGCAACTTGTTCAGTTAACAGAAGGTTATCAAAGAGTGTAGCGTTTTTGCGCATTGTTTTAGGTACATCGTAGGAATTTTGTCTTGCCCCACAGATTTATTAATGTCTAGTGCCATATTTTTTTTTTAAACCTTGATCAATTTGACGCAATCATTGTTTTTACAAATTCATAAATACTTAGGCTTTTTTATCATCAAACTTATTTCAGCGTAAACTTTTTTTTAAAAATCGGCAAATAAGTTCGCTATATTTTGTATTATGTAATTTAAGCAATTTAATTTATGTAATTATGTGATTTATGTAATTTAAGTAATTTATGTAATTTAAGCCTTTCTTTTATTCAAATGCAGAGTTTGAGAATGATCTGAATTGGTTTTTTGTTTATTTTTTAATAAAATTATGATGTTTTTTGCCTTTAAAGCTCTGTTTTAAAGTACAGTCGTTCGGTTTTAGTTTTTTATTTATTTATTTTTTCCTTTTTTTTAATTTGTGAATACCTCACATGATTCAGTCATGAATCTTGGACGTGAGACTATGGCATCCCCAGCTGGAAATAGCAAAGAAGATGGTGTGGAATTACATAGTTATTCAGATCAAGTCACCAAGCTGAAGCCAATTCAAGCAACGTTTCAATTCTGAATGGTGATATTCGATTTCAATTCTGAATGGTTTTATGGCGATACCGAAAGTATCTTCCACTCTGGAACGTGCCGCAAATATACACTCAGGCATCGTGAGTCCTATTCCTTGCCTGGCTAAGTCCTCATTCACAATATAAGTAACATTTTCCGTTTACAAAGATAGGAAGAAATTTTCGAATGTTGTCTGGTCATGCGTAAGTCGGGAATTTTCGTATTTCTAAAAAAAGTCTTCTTCGTCTTTTCTACATTACATATTTTATACTCTTTCCAATTTTACAAATGGTTAAGGCTTATGGATTATTTGGGTTAGAGAGACGAAATAACAAATAAATAAATTAATCTTTTATACAAATTATAAATAGATTTCATTGAATTAAAAATCCTCATATTATACAAATATTAAAAATAAAGCAAATAATTTAAAGCCATAATATGAATAAATTGTGCCACTGCAGTTATCGTGAAAAGAAAAAAGTTCTACTTGATCATTATTAAGTACTTGACTTAAAGCAATGACTAGACTAGACAACTTGACTTAGATAGCTAAAAACATTAAAAATTATAATTTCATTTTAAAATTCAACACGACTAAGTAAATTAACATATGAGTTACTAAAAGCATTCGAAGGTAAAAATGCACAAATTATGCACTGAAAAAGTAAGTATTCATTAGTGAAATGTAGCACTGTAGCGAGTATTCGTCGGGTTGGTTTCACAAAAAATCACAAATGTTTTGTGACTGCTTTCGGAACTATGCGCTGGATTACTTAAAAAAAATGTTTTACGGGGATCGTGAAATGAGATTGGATTCCTTTAAGAATGTATATGTAATCTACATTAAGAATAACTACTCGTGATATTCCACCATTGGAACTGTTTAATCTACGTGGAATTCCATTGAAATTTTGTTATTGAAAAAAAAATGTTACTGGAAAATGTAGGGGCTATGCTTGTTCCTTTAGACGTTTGTTCCTCTGGACGGTGGTGTTTTCTCATTAACAGTTGATTTTACTATTATATTAGGAATGCTTCCAAATAGGGATTTAAAAAATGAACAAAACTGAACACTCAGTTTCTCCTGGCAAAATTTAAGATTTTTTTCGATTGGATCTTCTTCACTGAAAAGGGTAAATATTGTTGGTTTTTATTGAATGTTTTTTTGATGCAGAAACTTCAGAATGTATTATATTTTAATTAGGATGCGCATTCTAAGATGCTGAAGGTGTAATAGCCTAACTTCAAAATGAGAAACTTTTAAAACTATACGACGAAATAATGTTCCTCTGGACACGTTTCTCTGGACGCGTCTTGAACGATAACTCTGATGGATTTGTGAAAACCGACGCGTTTTACTAGATGTACCTTAAAAACATTTGTTTTTTTGCCTAATTATCCATTTTTCATAAATTTTTAGAAAAAAAAATTTAGGTACCATAAATAAACATGACTTTTTGATTTTTCAAAAGGCATTCTCATATATTTATTATTTAAAAAATAAAACAATATGTCCAAAGGAACATTGCCCCATATCGGGAAGAACACTTCTTGACCAAAATCTACTTTTCTTTAAGCATAAATATAATAAAAATTAGAATGCCAAAAACCATTTATCTGTTAAAAGAAAGAATATATGTTTTCCTTAAAACTGGATATCGTCCACGAATTGCCTCTACAACAAAAGTCATACGAAAAGAACAACTACGAAAGGGAGCGAAATTAAAAACTCACTGAAAAAACGAACCCATGAAAATAAAACTCACGGCAATGGATATTGTAACGAAAAGTCTATACTTGAATTCTCCATTATAAAGTGATCTTTCTTTCAAGGGGTGATTAAAAAACATAAAGGAACAATAAAATGTTATTTCAACTTTCAATAAATCATTTCCATGGTGTTAGTTATACAATCAAAATATGGATAAAGAAAAATGTACCTGTATCTCAAATTATGGTTATGTATCACATGCCCAATTTCTAAACTCCAATGTGTGATTGAAATATTATGCCAAGCTGAAGATATTCGTAACAGGAAAAATCAGATTACCAACCAAATTCGTGTGACAAGGTTACAAAATATTTACATCACGACAATATCTCGTCCTATACTTTCACAGACACAATACAATCTCTGGAGATATGTATTGTGTCTGTGGTTGTTTTGGGACGAGTGTTTTCAGGGAAAGGAAGCAATCTATTTTAAGAGTTAGGGATTTCAAAATACCAAAGCCAAGCTTCTGGCCTGAAAATGTCCCATTTGGAGATATTATATTCCCACTGGCTCAGCCCGTGAGCTTCGCGCTTGGAGTTGAATTATATAAACTTATACAACAAAACTGTTCGTAAGAAGATTCGGCAGAATCTCTTGGTTTACTTTTCCCTTCAGCTCTGCGTCAAAACGGCGTCGCATTAAAATGGAAAACAGATAAATATTTAGATTGCAATCTCCATTCTCAGTGATATCAAAGCTTTGTGAGGTTAAAACTCCCCTGGATATAGTTACGAAGATGAAAGAAGCCAAAAGCAAACAGAACTCCATTTCCCTTGTGCCTTTGAATGTCGCCATAACCGCAAAAGAAATTCCCTTTTCCAGAAATACGATTGGGAACTTTCCGGTCATTTAAGATTCTATCGTTTACGTATGAGACCATTCTTTCCGCTATTAAAGCTCCAAGCCTTGGCCTTTTGACTAATCCACTTTCAATTTTATTCGTATTTACTATCTTAATTACTTACTATCTTTTCATCTGCCTTTATTCCCCTGCGTCATTGGAACAAAAACGGTTTAATTAAAACTTTCTTGCATAATTTGGAGTCAAGCAAAGAAATTAATATTTCAGAAAAGTGCTTTCAAAAGAGTTTTTTAATTACGGAATTAGAATCTTCTATGTAGAACCAATCGACTGTTAAAACCACAGACCAAAGAAAAGATCGCAAAGGAGCAAAACTGACATTAACAAAATGGAGCACTTAAATCTATTACAATATAAAAATCTGAAAGTTGTTACTAAAATAATGTTTTTTAATCAAGAATCGAAATCATGGTCGACAAACTCTCGGTCGCACCATTTTTTTTTTCATTTTTGTGTTTTTTAAATTACGTTCGTTTTGTTCTAAAAGTTGTTAAATTAATAAAATGATGGTTATTTTTTTAATTTACTGTCCGTCATCCGGTCCTACACATTATGATTTATTTGTTTTTGGTTATAAGTACCTAGCTTCTTCAATGAATATTCATATTTGTAAAATTAATTTGACCTTTTTAAAGCATGCAATAAAATAACATAACACGTGTTATAAAAAGTATACGTTAATTTTTATTCAGTTTGAACCATAAAAATTAATTATGTCCAAATATTATTACATAATATTGAACCGGTATTATAACGCTATTCAAATAATGTTACATGAGTTGGGTCGTTGACTCCATAGTGCTAAAAAATATATGAATTGATTACCTAAAAACCTTGCCATTCAACGTTCGTGACGATTTTGCATAATTTAACTTATTAATTAATTATTTAAATTCAAATACTTTTATTCCAGCTAAAGTTAGTTTCGTACTAGCTTTAGAAGTAGCTTATATGCAGGCCTGCCAAAGATCTGGGAATCTTATACTTAGGAAGTATGTTTACGACAGATGGAAAGGCTAGGTACGAATAATAAAAAAGGGAGAATGCAACAAATTCCATCAATAGAGGACTGAATGCGGTTTTCACCAAACCAAAAATTTTCCAAAGAAGCGAAGCTAGGAGACCATAATGAAGTGCTTGTGTATGGCAGTGAGGCGTGGAACTGGCAGAGGAAGGATGTAAGTAGGCACAGTGCTGTAGAAATGAGATCATTACATGAGTGTGTGGTAAACACATCAAAAAGGTATTTTGTTGCTAACCAGCAATAATTGTAAAATAATTTCAAATATTTCTTAATTCTAAGTAAAGGAATGTAAAAGCTTTCTAGGATGGAATTAAAAAAATATATTGAAAAGAAAGCAACTCGTTGCACATATGTAAAGGACGTGTTAAGAATGCAAAATGACAGGTGTAAATTTCATGGGTGCTCTCATCACTTTCGCAAAAAGAGAGTTCAGTATGGTTTTCAATTAATGGTATGATAACTGTACTTATTCATAATTACATTTTTACTACGCGTCATTCAAAACCACGCTCATTTCGGGTCTCAAAAACATGAATGATCGTATAATACGAGAAATTTTGGTATTTTCGGGAATCCATCCATTCCTTCCACATCAACTAATACATCATACTGTCACTTAATACCCCCTTGTAACTCGTGTATCAATAGATAGTTTATTATACTCAACAGATGTTCAAGAAATTGTAAGGGAGGGACAGAATCGTGTATTTATTCCCTTTGGGTATTCAACCTAAATAAATAGGAAAACTGTATAACCAAATGTATTTACGTCTGAACGAAATTGTACCATCATCTGAAGATGAGAATCACACGCTTGGTTAACGATTTAATAAATCGTGGTCATTTGTTTAATAAATGACCGATGGTGCCCAAAAGAAAACAGAAAACAGCTGGAGATCGAAGGACCAAGAGAGGAAACCGACAGAAACATCTGATTCAGTAATAGAGCAAAAGTCTATCTAAAATATTGAGCGGTAACTCGGATATTGAGGTAATGCACACAAAAATATGTACTACGTGGAAGCAATTATTTTTAAAAGGTTTAAAGAAGCCTTGCAAATTCTTTCGAAGCCTTTGTCGTCTTTGGAAAAGATATTCCATTAAACATTTAGAGCTTTACTAAAAAACGTGAATATTTTATACAATTGATAAGTAACAGTAAATGTGAAACCTTACTAAACCTTACAGAAACTGACAAAAAATTGTCCATGGAAAGATGTTATATACATCGCTTATCCAGCCAAAGGGGGTCGTTCAAATGCTGTATACACAGTTATTAATAATAATTTGTCATTAATTTTCGGAATTTTGCCGATGTATTTTAAATGTCACAAGTTTTTCTTATTTTTAAAGCAGCTGTAAAACGAATAATACCAGTTTAGAAACTTGATAAAAAAGATTTTTGAATATAATTATTCTTTGGTTTTTAAAAAATGCAATTCTAATGTTTCTAATTTCTATTCTAATGTTTAGCTTCAAACACGAAAAAAGTTCAACCCTTTTATGGAAAGAATTTGAAACAAAACTGTCTTTCCACTTTTGTATCTCGTTCACACAATTAAAAATTATAATAATATTTCTCAGAGTAACTTTAAAAAAATTGACTATTTGAAATCACTGTTTCGCAATTTAAACTTTGATTTCTCGAATTTATATTTATTTACACATGCATAAGGTATTTATGTAAGTAAAAACATTACTTTTGTTAGAGTTTTATTAAACTCAAACAGACAGTTTTATTAAACTCAGACAGTTATAAAAAATGTGTTACAACATGACATTGTTAGTGCATTAAAACTGATGAAAAATAACACAAACAAAAGTAAATATATTTAATTATACAAATATAATAGTGTATTAGTCATTAGAATAGAAATTATGAACACGAACATCATGTGAATGACACATCCAAATATCACAAATTAAAATTATAATTTTTCCGTGAAACTACAAAATCCGCGCATGCACGGATCACCACCATACATCAAGCAATGATATTTTCATGCATTCGATAGATTGGCAAATCCGCTCAACTAATATTGCCAGATCTACGGCAGCAAGTTAAAGACATATTTTATATGTAATAATTCGATTAAGAAAATGTACATTGGAGGTTATCCACCACTTACCCGCCTTGGTATAAGTAACTGATGGTTACTCCTTCAAGGCTCTCGCAAGGACTCTAATTTTTTTCGAAAGAATGAAGCTACATTTAGTTTTGAACGAATCTAGACCTCCAATGTCCCTGCATACAGTGTTAGTAAGCAGTATGCAAGTGCTTACATGATAAACTTGATACAATGGTGTTAGTAAAACATATATAAAGGCATGGAAAGATGATAAAAAAAACAAGATGAAGGACGCTCGCGGCGGATTGTATCTTGCCTATGCTGCAAGCACCTGCAAGAAAGGGAAGATACAAACATGTTTTAGATACAAATAAATAGCTCTGCAGTCTGAAAGGGTTCCCTCTCTCGTCGCATGGCAGTACCAGCAAGAATGTTTGTGGCGGTCGGTCAAACCTTAACGAGACAGGGCTGCCGCGCCCCTTAGCCAGTTCCTCGGTTGTGCCTTGAAGAAAGTAACTGGGAAATAGGGGCAAAATGCCCAAAGACCCTAAGAACTGAAGCATCGAGTTGCCGGAGGTAGGGCGGAAGGTCGCCGAGGTCGCCCGGCCAAACCTCATGCTCACACATGTTGCTGGGGGAGTCGCAGATGATCTGAGAGGGCTCCGTTCCAGGGATGTTCGGCGCCTGACTATGCAGGGACGGGGTCTAGCTCACCCCCAAGTGGGGAAGTAGACAATACAGAACGATTACAGTTCAGTTTAGTTCAGCCATAATAACGACGCACAATTGCAAATTATAGAACTGAAAAAAAGAAAAGAAAAAAAAGAGGAAACGTAACCAAAAAAAAAATAATAATAACATAATAATGGTAAGTCTCATAGCTCTTAGCAGAGTTCTATGCAATGATAAAGACAATAAGTCGAAAAAAATAAACAATATATAAAATAATATAGATAGCAAAGTATAAAGTATTAAAATGAAGCTATGTGAGGTAAAATATGAAAAAATAAATTCCGAGCGGTAAAAATGATAGAGTTTTGGATGGAAGTCCATGGTTTCAGGAGCAATTACACCTGACATCTGAAACAACAATAATTTTACAGCTTATCAGCGACTCTAAGAACAGGCCATCTCTTAACCCAAACCTCTGCGAACTTCCTCAGACACTCAAAATTCACCTTATTCGAAACGAGATCAGTGTTCCATGCTGGTCTCGTAGTTACTTGTAAACCATCAAGCATTTCCTCTCGGGCGTCCGTCAAAATCTCGCAGTGCCACAGAATGTGCTCGGCTGATTGGTTTGTATCATCACACGCGCAGTTAGGATGGGGGGATAGGGAGAGACTGTGCAGTCTCCCCCTAAATTCCCCATGCCGTAGTTCCCTCAGAAAGTAGTTGTGTCACATGGTGATCCTTTGCAATATGAGCCCCTTCCATTCTGAGTTTAACTGACGGGAAGAAAGAGTAGGTCCATCTTCCCGTATTCGACCTATCCCATCGTTCTTGCCATTCTCTCAGCGTTCTTTCTCGCATCTCTCTGAGAAGACCTGGGAGAGACACCGCTTCCCCTGGTATTAGTTCAATACCATGGTGGACAGCGGGTCTTCCTCTGGTTAGGCTCTTCTTTGTAAGCATCTCCCAAATTTCAAGGTCTATTGGCAAAATGCCGGCCAAAACTGGCAAGAAAATGTACAGCCTTTATTCAATGTGTAACAAAAACACCGTTTAATGGTGGTAAACTGATTTTTTAGTATAGTGAAATCGTCAAAACATACCGACGCCAAGCCGTTGAACGCTACTTTTCACAAAATTTCTTGAATCACTTCTTTAAATTTGACTTTACTTGACTCAAACTTCGTGTCTCTTTTTTTTTAAGGCTTACTTATTATTTTATGTTTAGGTACACAGAATGTACTCTTCGTTTTTTTTGTTTGGATTTTTAATATGCTAACCCTTTCTTTTGAGTTAATGTTCTATGAAATAAAAATAAAAATCGAAAGCATATTTCAAAGAAGACTCTTTCTTTTGAAGAAAATTGTTGCCCAATTTGGACATTATCAGGTTGATTGTAATTAAGTCTTGTAAAAACTACAATAAAAAATACCTAACTGCGTAGTTTTCCCAACCATGATTGAAATTTGAATAAATACTGATCCAACGCTAACAAAGGCGAGTACTAAAGTTTAAATGAAATTCACATGAAATAGGTACTTCATTATTAGTGTTTTTAGATTCCGTGTCGATTAAAGTGGTTGGAACCTACATACATATTTAACAAGCTTACCAGAGGGCTTGAAAGTTTGTTGCTACGTCGCTGATTAGAGCCAGTGGGTATATTGGCTGAATACACATACGAAAGTGGCAAATAACATACTGTTTCGAATAAAACAAGAAAATTAACGTGGTATAATAAATGATAATACACTTAACTGTTTCAAATAATTTTTTTTGGAGGTTAACCATCTGGGTATCATATTTTCTCAGCAAACTCCGTGCCTTAGCATTTAATGCCAACCCATTTTATTTACTTAAATCGTCATTTTCGGTTCGTCCTATTTGCTGGACGTGTAATAAGGTCAGTGACTAAAGTAAACCGCACATAATAATAAAGCTTGTCGTAAATGTTTACAAGTGGGAACAAAATAACATTTTCAGTTGGATTACTCCGCTCACGTATTAGTTTCGAGAGGTGGATTCCGGAATTAGGAGTGCTTGATCCCACGCAGCCTTTTTCTTGGAACCGAAATGTAATTCATCCTTCACATCAAGTTACCCCTGTTTAGGATTATCGCTCCGGAAATAATTGGATAAGCTACGGTGAGCTTGGAGATTATGAGATGTTTAGATTGATGAAGATGTGATTTATTCATGCGATGGCATTTTCCCCTGGAAATTTTATAATAGGCAAACAAAAGAAAGCTCCAAGGCCTATATAAAAAAAAATATTTTTCAAAGAAGTTCATTACATGTTCTGCAGCCTTTCTAGTATTACTAAGTGTTTGTCTGGTGAACTCTTTAAATTAATTTTCTGGAATCGACAAAATCGGACTTTATCTGTGATGGATAAAAATGAGCTCTGATGGGTTATTTAGCAGCTGTAGGAAGTTATTCTGGACCCCGACCATGAGGTTGCAATAGTATTTATTATACTCCTAATCCCTGCAGTATCGACAGCTATGCGCCATCTACTGATACCCTCATTAATATCTAGGACGTCTCATAATAAACCAAGATCTTCCACTCCTCTTGAATGAGCCAACAGTGGTCATAATGTTTTTTCAGTTTCAAATTCCTCTACATTGGCTAAAAGTTGCTGAATTACAGAATGGCGAATGTACTATTTTATTCACATTGAGTTAAACGAAAGGTTGAATGAATTAAAGTGCAGTTCAGATAATAAGATCGGAGATCACGCTTTCGGTGCATATTCTGTTCCTTGAGCTAGGAGTAAGTCCCTCAATTGACTTAAATTGATGAGAATATACTCTCAAATTCAATTAAAAATAATGGGTAACCTAATTTCACAGAAAAATAAATAAGTTGAAATTTTATCGATTTTTAAATTTTTTTTTAATAATCTCTTTAACTTTTTTTTTCAACCCTTGACATTTCGTATCGGAATTCTTTCACAGCGTAAATATTAAAAAGTCGTTTATTTTTTTTTTTATTGGACAAGCTTAGTATTTTCA
Source organism: Glyphotaelius pellucidus (assembly GCA_936435175.1). Lineage (NCBI taxonomy): Eukaryota > Metazoa > Arthropoda > Insecta > Trichoptera > Limnephilidae > Glyphotaelius > Glyphotaelius pellucidus. The sequence goes on from OW386547.1 coordinate 29,563,900, forward strand.
AATAAATTTAATAACCACCATCGGTGTGTAATTTGGTTTAATTTTATGTGTTCGAAGGACCTTTATATGATGTGTGTGATTTATCCCTGCAGAAAATATGTTTCAAGGTAAAAGGGAAAGGACTCACTGAGGGTATTTAAAGCCCAATTATCTTTTAACGGCACTCACAAAAGCGGACTTGATTGATTCAGCGGTATAATATTTTTCTTTAGCGGCGTGCAAATACGCGAGATTAGGCGATGTGGTGTATTTTTGTAGCGTCGGGTGACAGAATTACGCTTTGCGGTAGGTATGTTGTTTATCAAGCGGAGATTGAAAGTCGACTGACCTTGAGAATTGTGACACGTACACACAGGAACAGGAATGTAAGGAATTAGGTTAAAAAGTAAGGAACAATGATAATTCCAAGTACAGCAGTTAACGATATTGTGAGAGATAATGTAAAATAATAGAGATGTGTGTAAAATGAAAGGTATTTTGTGTAAATAGCCTAACTAACCTTAATATATACGGCACAATATTATAATATATGGCCTAATATTACAAACCAAAAATATTCTGGGAAGAAGACGACATGTGTCACTATTCAATAAAATACATGAGGAAAACCATTATTTGTATCAAGTTTTTGATTAATTATCCCCTGGAGCTTTTCGCTATGTAATTAATTTCAGACTTGAGCGCTCAAAATTTTTTTAGCGTTCGATTTGAAAATTTCCCCCCCTCTTTCAAAAAAATCATAGCTCCCAATTTTAAAATGGGGTCACCAGTTGTGGCGAGAATCTTATCTTTCTGGACTTCCTTTTGAGCTGTGGAAGATACTTACCTACGAGACTCCGAGGAAGGGTCTTTGTGTTCAGAGAAATTAAAGAGTTCGCCACGTTTTTAAGTTTTATTAAATTAGGCAACATTTACAGATAAATAACGCGGTAGTGGATGGGACGCAATGGAAATGTAAAATTGAATCTAAAATCTGGCAGCGTGTTCGTGAGGGCAGCGTCGGAACTGGAATGACGTAGGTTCCTTTAAGCGATCGCTGCGACACCCCGGTCCGTGACCAGTGTTGCCCGCACTACAATGTGGCCATTGGATAAAGTTATAATTCATCTCATTAATCTAGTGCTTAAACGCATTTCCATAGAGATATGTTAACTGCTTATGGTGTGTTCGAGACCATTCCACAATTTTCCAGAACATCCCGGAACATTCAAGAATATTGTGGAATGTTCAGCAATAGTCTGGAACGTTCGCAAACATCTCGGAACATTCCAGATCATTGTGTAACATTCCAGAACACTCTCGAATGTTGCGGAATGTTCTGAAATTGTAGACTATTAGAAGTCTCTTTTGTATGGGTGGGGCTTCCCATTGGTAGGGGTAGGTATACAAAGTAAGGGGTAGGTATACAAAGTAAGATCCGTCGGGGGTTCGAACGTCAGTTCAATCTCACTTCAACTGCCTGAGCCGGGTGAGCCGGGTACCCCGGCTAGTAATTTATATTGGATTAAACTGTGTTTAATTCTTCAAACACAGCAAACACATTTTGTGGTATCATTTTGATTAAAAAATAAACATTACATAGTTTTAGGCACTTTTGTTGTTTAAAAAACCGACATGTTTAAGTCATAAATTTTTGTTTATTTTGTCACTTTCTTCCAAATATTCGAAACAAAACAGGTTTTGAGCATGGTTTTAATAGTGAGAACAAATTTTGTAATAATAAAGTCAGGACAGATTAAAATCTAGGTTTATTACTCTGATCTTGGTTGGGATCTTCTGAAGACACATTATTATTTCTCGTAAAAATAAAGCACCCCATTTTATTCGTTTATTCGTCGTCCATTTGTGAGATTTGTTCATAGCGAACTAATGGTCTTTTCCAAGTATTAATTTTCTGAATATTCTGAAAGATCCAGTGCTAATGGCTTAGGACAAAAGCATTCCCATCGAATAACCGAAAAGCAAAGTACGCCAACACGATTAGGGCCTATACTTATGGGAGAGAAGTAATAAAATAAATATTATGAAGTCCCTGCATATTCTCAGAAAATCAAGGATTACGAATGGTTATAGCAATATTGTTTTCGCTTCCCAAATTTTATACAGTGGCGCAGAAACTTTAATCAGGAAAACATCGAAATTATTGAAATTTAAAAAAAAATTACCACGTACCCACCGATCTACTTGGTAAATTTTTGCTAAGAATGGCTAAGCTACTGGCTTTAACAAATCAAAATAACCGTTTCATTTACCAATGCATGTAATAAGCCATTACTGGATAATAATTTGATAAAATTTCTGTACGTATTTCAGTTAAAGCCATAATATTATGATAATCATTTCTTTAATAAGGTTGCAGAAAAAAAAAATTTCCAGCATATGGCACTGATTGCTACATTTGTGATAAAACGCACGGCCTTTTCTGATATTAACAGACCAGTGTTCCCTTGAGAGCCCATTACGCACACACGTAAATTTATGTGTAGAATAAAGAACACATATCAATATTATAACGGATGCGTCATTTTGCATTCTTAATTTCTGCTCATTAGATAATGGTAAAAAATGTGCGGGTTTATTTATTGACCTCGGAAAGGCATTCGATAGCATATCCCATGAGATGCTACTGAAAAAGTTAAATTATATTGGCATAAAAGGCAACGCGATTAAATGGATTACCAACTACTTAAAAAATTGCCCTCGAGTGGTAAAAATCAATCTTGTTAGTAGTAATGAAGAAACTTCATGCTTTGGGATCCCCCAAGGTACAGTGTTTGGACCAATCCTATTTACCACATATTTGTAAATATTTTTTTTTTCAAGCTTTTCATGGTCAAATCACTTCATATGCCGACGATACAGTATTAACAATAAGTGAAAAGAGTTGGGAAAATGTAAAATCAAAGGCCATAGAAGACATCAACAAGCTTAAGAATTTCAACACTAATTTATTATCACTAAATTATACACTAATTTATTATCACTAGTCATATACGACGATACTAAAGCTCATGGCAAAAATTATTGCAATTTAAATTGTACAATATGAAAAAAACAACAAATAAAATTGAATATTTAGGAGTAATTATCGATAAAAATCTGAAATGGAAGGAACAAATATGTCAAGTAGTTAAAAAATTTTGAAAATTAATACACATATTTTTAAGAATTAGAAATTTTCTGTCGATAAAAAATCTATATTTAATCTACTTCGCCTTAGTTCAATCCACTCTATTATTATCCGCAAATAAATGTAATCTTCAATTTTTTACGAGAAAACTCTCTTTTTATAACTTTTGAAGGTTATTCCCATCAACGTAATATATCATTGAAGAAGAAGATAAAACTTTTTAAATCTAAATGAAAATATGAAAGAAAACAAGAGACAGAAAAACAATTGAATATTCATTTAGACTTTCATAAAGTCAATAGTTCCATATGAATAAATTCGGATACATTTATCCGAGACGCTTTTCAGGTTACAAACCAATTCTTAGAATAATTGTTTCCAATAAAAAAGAGTAGTTGCCTATAATGTGGAAAAAGAACTAGTTGAAAATAATATTGTTGATTCTAAATATTTGAAATATGAGATTGACAAATATGACGGTTTGACAGAAGGTGGCAATAGCGAAATTGGAAAACGCGCACGTCCCGGTTAGACGAGAGGTCTGGGTTCGAGTCCCAGTTGCGACCATTGTCTTTTTCTGTTTTTCTGTGTCTTGTTTTCTTTCATATTTTCATTTAGATTTAAAAATGTAATCTTCTTCCAAAATAAATTGTGCAAAGACAAATAATTAAAATAATATTAAAAAAATCTTTTGACTACCCAACGGAACGCTTGTTTGAAGAATTTCAGGTACCTACTTACATTTAAGGATTTATATATTAAAAATTCTTTACTTTAAATTATAAAAGAAAAAGACAAATATCAATTTTTAACTGAAAACCGAACTCGACTTAAATATGTTTTTCTTTGCCCAAAATTAAATACTACTTTTGCACAGCATCATTACACTTACCAGAGAAGAACTTTTTTCAATCGTCTACCGGAAGAAATCAGAATTTTAATGATAAAACCCGAATATTGCTCTCTGTCTAGAAACATTTTTAAACCATTCTTAAGAAAAAAACTACCGCCACTTAATTTATCTTACAAATTTCTTTTGTTTTCAATAACATTCTCTCGCCACCTCTGGTCTGGACCTCCAAAATACTTGAAAAATACCCTCTACTCTGTGCATGAACGGGCTGTCCGTTTGATAGATTATCCCACCTTAACGAACGGAATGCAATCTTTAGAGCACAGGCGTCGGGTGGGAATACTTTCCGTGTTCTACCGGTATTTCAATGGAAGATGCTCTGAGGAATTAGCGTCATTGATCCCTTCGGCACCGGTGCATAGTCGGGAGAAACGCCAAACGCGCGCCCAACATATGTAGATACAGGGTTGACATTTGTCACATGAGAACGGGTCGTTTTTTCGACTCGTTTCTGAGTTCCTCCTACAACATTCCTTTCTTTCCTTAAAGAGACCCTCCACACAGCATCCCAGATGACTTAGGCCCTGAGTTATTTTCCCTAGGGCCTCCTGTGCGGATTTAATGTAAAAAAACATTATTTTTTTTTTAAATACATACTTTTATCATAATAAGTAATTAGCACACATATATACATGCACAATGAATTATTTAAGTAGTCAATTTTTTACGAGAAAAACTCTCTTTTTATAACTTTTGAAGGTTATTCCCATCAACGTAATATATCATTGAAGAAGAAGATAACACTTTTAAATCCAAATGAACATATGAAAGAAAACAAGTCACAGAAAAACAGAAAAAGACAATGGTCGCAACTGGGACTCGAACCCAGACCTCTCGTCTAACCGGGACGGCGCGTTTTCCAATTTCGCTATTGCCACCTTGTGTCAAACCGTCATATTTGTCAATCTCATATTTCAAAAGAACTAGTTGAAGATAATATTAATGATTCTAAATATTTGAAATATGAGATTGACAAATATGACGGTTTGACAGAAGGTGGCAATAGCGAAATTGGAAAACGCGCCGTCCCGGTTAGACGAGAGGTCTGGGTTCGAGTCCCAGTTGCGACCATTGTCTTTTTCTGTTTTTCTGTGTCTTGTTTTCTTTCATATGTTCATTTGGATTTAAAAGTGTTATCTTCTTCTTCAATGATATTTAAGTAGTGACTAGTAACAGCATTTATGTACACTCCCCTTTCATAAACAAGCAAATGCTTTCAATGTAAAGTATTAAAAACCTTAGATGTAAAATTATCATTATGTACCATGTTATACACATTATAAAAAAAAAAATAAAATTTTGAAATCATAGATTTATTTGTTGTATTAATTTTTTTCATATTTTCACGCAAGTACGGTAGGATAGACTGTGATTGTATATGGAATGCAAGCCTCTGATCATGTATTTTGAAGGTAGTACTTTACATTCATCGGTGATAATAAAATCAGGCGTCTTTTATTTTGACTTTTTTCATGAATGAATGGAAAAAAAAACCTTACTAAAATTATCAGATATCCTTCTGCACAAAATAATCAAAGAATGGTATATCGGACTGCTAGATTAGTCTAGATCTACAGCAAAGATGAGAATGACATTACGGCTTATTCTGATAACGCGATGTATTTTGCGCAAAGCCATGAACTGCGTGCTGTACGGTTAAAAACGCAGGTTGCACCAAGGTACCGATTTTATCGGTTCGTAAATAAAATTTAAATAAACGAACACGATATAAATACTAAAATATGATATTAACATTTTTTTTTAATAAAGAAAAACAAACATTCCCGGGTTACGAATAACCCAACAATGTTTGAAAATCTCCTACGACCACAGAAAGCCGAAAATATTGCTTATGTTGTGATGGAGGACTTAGCCAGCCGAGGAATCTAACACAGGACGCGCGGTGCCCAAATGCCCAAATGCGATGCCCACTCAACCACTGACCGGTCATTTGTTAGAAGATGCTTGCTATACAAATGGCTTCACATCGTTACTTAGTTTTATGTTTATGAGATCGCAATTCTAATAAAAGCTTAACAGTTTCAGCTATCAAGTAACAAAGGGAATATTTTTTTAACTTTTGGCCTAACTTTTGCGTTTGGTATAAATACCTACGAATTGTGGGATTCCTAAAATAGAATGCCAAAAATTGCAAAAATGTGTTCAAGTATTCAAAATTTTCAAATGTTTCATGTATTCAAATTTCTGCCGGGAAATAGGCCGATTACAAATAATGTCATAGCCATAATATCTCCGTTTATATGTGATAGTCTTCGAATGTGTTTGAATAACATGAATAATAAAATGCTATAGAAATAATAGTTATGTGGTGTCAAACAACATTCCAACCAATAATTCTATTACAAATCAACCATTTTTTTTACGTTAGCGCCACACAGTGCCCTAAAAATATACAAAAACTGATAGAATGATAAAAGGGTTAAGAGTTTGACCACAACTTAAGCATTCATTGCAGATGCTGTACGGAGGGTCTTTTTAGGGAAAAGGAAGGAGTGAAAATTCTGGGAAGGAAAAAGGAAGGAGGGATGGTAGAACTCTGGGGGTCAATGTACCCAGGACTGACGGATGTATGAATCCAGCCCTCTCACGTCCGGAGTCGGTGTGGAGAGGTCAAAAGTTTCTCCCAATCCGTCCTGCCACACAGTGGGTGGGTAAATGCATCCACCGCCGAGACCCGGACAAACCTAACCCCATAAACTCGGGTACCCTCGCTAAGTCACAAAACGTAGCAAATCCCATAGCGTGACCGGCAATCTTGCGCCAGGGGTGTTGGTTATCCAATAAATGGTTCTTAGGCAGCGGTACCCATACGCGCCTTTCAAATTGTAAACAAATAATAATGAAACAACGTGATGTATCTTTTGATAGCTGAAGAAGGATAGGACACTTTTTAACTGAAGGCAGGTACTCTCCTCTAGTTTTATTGGTCCACTGGAGTATTGGTAACTTCTTTTATTTAAGAAAGCCATGCCTTGCCAAAAAAAATACATAAAAAAAAATTTAAAGGAGATAATAAATCACCACCAAACCAAACTAAAAAAAATAGAAAAAACATATTTTGATTTTGTTTTCATATTACATAAATTATAATATACTGAAAACTTAACCAAACGTTTTTTTAAAATAGCCATCTTTTAAATTTATTTTCGTATTAATACTTATATTTATTTGTTATTTAGACTTCTTGTTTTGTTTTTAAAAAAAAAAAAAAAATTATTATGTTAATGTAATTTTTTACAGATTCTAAAATAATTTTTATATTTTATTTTATATAATTGTTTTTTATGATATATTTTAGGTAATTAATCACCTCTCCTTTCTTATATTTTGTCTATGTTCTAATTAGTCTATACTTGTTTGTCTTTTGTTATTTTTTATTAACTTATTATCCTGACGAATAAAACATAGTTTTCGAAACATGTTGATATTGTTAATTAAATAGTGGTCGTTACACAAAGTAATTGTTTTTCATTATTACTAAAAACTGTTTGAAATGCATAAATTTCAGATTATTCAACAATTTACAACTTTTAAAGCAAGTACGAATTGTAATACCTGAATGCTAAGAGTACTTGTATACATTTTTCTGTTAAATCTTTTTTTATATTCCTCGAAACTTGAAGATTGTCGAATTGTGGATTATATTACTTGCAAATAATAAATTCTGTAATGAAATACTTCTGCGAGTTTGGTAACTCAATTCTTGATTAAAATGTGTAAGACCGCCGGCGAAGATGAGATTTGTAAAGTAAATAATCTTTATTAGCTGTCGGATAACATCGATGGCGGGTATTCAATAATGAATTCGGGATAAAATACGTGCTAGAAATAAATTTCGTTTATTTGTACAATCGATTTAATCAAACATTAAAGCGAAATGATTTTCAAATATTTTCAATAATATTATCTTCTCATTTATCATTGCGCTGAGAAGAGCTTTCTCTCTCAGAACCTGCACGGCAGATCTGTGGATCCACTCGCAAACTGTGGCTTGCGAACTACATGGGGCTCTTTGGCTACTTGAGTGGGAATTAAAACAAAATATATATTTTTTTTTATTTTAATATAATTTTAAGTCAATCGATTTGTTGTTTCCTCTTTTGATTGGTTAAAAAATTCCTGACTTTTTTTTTTTTACATTAACTCCACACAGGAGGCCTTGAGGATAATAATTTCCCTGTTTGTTACTATCGTGGTACGAAAGCACAACTCGATGGGATTTGCAGGAAAACACTTCTTGTTCTTCTTTGACACAATTTATTTAATAAAAATACAATACAATTACAAAGGTTCTGTTTTCCTTTGCTTGGGTGATCTCAAAGACCGCACCACACTGACAAATATCGAAGGCCTTATTTCCCTCGATCTCTATAGTCAGTTCTTTACAACACTCTTCTGAAGATAGGTATCTAATTACCTCTCAGCTCGAGTTTAACTACAACACTCTACTGGAGGTACCTCTGTACCTCTCAGCTCGAGTTCAACAAAATAACTCCGAAAGTACAATACATGTACCTTCCCGTTTTACCGTCACAACAATACTTACTTTCCATTACCAACCTCTCTGTTATTTAAAGTAATCTTACAGAAAAACATATTACATAAAAATGGTGAGAAAATAATATTTTAGCAGTTCCCACAGCTAGAATTTTAAAATCTATCATACAGAAAATAATAAAATAATTACCTAAAAGTCGGCCCTAGAGGCCCACTAATAAAATTTATCTTAACATTACAGGGATTAACAAATATTGCAGATTTTATTACTATTTTCACTTAGGGCTAAAGCAAACACTTCTTCTTGGGAGTGTCATTAACATTTTTAAGTAGGTGCTATTTGAGGGTACTTATTCATAGTACCGACTTTACAAATAATAAAGAACTTGTCCCAAATTTGTAAGGGAATGTATTTATATGATACCAGCCATAAACGTATTATTTAAGGTTCGGACCTTAGTCATGAAAACGTGAGATAATATTATTTTGCATTTTTGAAAAGGAAAAACTACGCGTAACTAAAATTAATAAAATAAAATGAATATTATAAATGATATTTACAGACTAAATGGATAAAATCGCATTCGAAAGAAACATTCCCTGAGGGCCTATGTCATCTGGGTTGCTGTATGGAGGGTCTTTTTGAGGAGAGGAAGGAATGAACATTAGTCTTGAAGAGACCCATGTTGTAGGAAAGAGGAAACAGAGACGCCGGCAAATCGTTCCATAGCCGAGCTGTTGAACTCAAGAACGAGTCGAAAACACGACCCGTTCTCTTGTTACAAATGTCAACCGTGTTCATATGTTGGACGCGTGTTCGGCGTGTCTCCCGACTATGCACCCATGCCGAAGGGATCAATGACGCTAGTTTCTCATAGCATCTTCCATTGAAATACCGGTAGAACAGGGATAGCATTCCCGCCTGTGCTCTAAAGATTGCAAACCGTTCGTTAAGGTGAGAGAATCTATCAAACGGACCGATCGTTTCTGCACAGAGTCGAAGGTATTTTTCAAGCATTTTGGAGCTCCAGACCAGAGGTGGCTGCCAAATTCAACCAAATTATTAACTGATATGGACAGTTAATAATCTAGCATTCCTGTTCTTTTACTAATTTCTCTATATAATTACGCAAATAATATTTTTGAAACGTGAACCTAGTCTAAAGTGAATTGAAAAATCGTTTTATTGAAATGAAAGGAGATATGCACTCATTCGGTCATCCAACTTTCAATAATGAAGTTACGACATCTTCCTTCAACCCTCCTAGTTTCAATAAAGTTGGTATTGCATCCAAACTGCTTACGAATTACAACTTCTGATGCACTTGTAATGGACTCTTGAATAGTTTAAACAAAACAAAACGAAATAATGTTTGCTGAAATCAAGTGACAGTATGTATAGGAAAGAAGAGGTATGGAAGGAAAAGGGATGACCAATCACTTACCACTGTATCTATGCAAAGCAACACACAGCACAATCACAATAGATATATAGAGTTTTACTGCGATATCTTGAGGTAGTTACCGCCACAACAAAATGAATGAGAACAAAACGACGTTATGTACTTTCTAGACTCTAAACCAGAGGTTCCCAAACTTTTTTTTTCTCGTGGACCACTTTCAAAATTTTACTGGTGGACCCCCTGCTGTTACATTTCTACCGTATTCCCAAAACTGAACTTGTACTTTCAAACGGGGGCAAAATGGACCAGTATTCGAGATTATATTTTCCACGACGGCGGCGTAATGGGGGCGTAATGGGATATGAGACGGGGGGGTATGGGTATGTTCCCAACCGAGTACAGTAAACCGATATCCCATTAAGCCCCCCCTTGCCTAGCTGGGCGTTTTAAGATCTCATGCATAACCGGTACAATAACATGCATGGAGGAGGCGTAATGGGATATAAGACGGGAGGTGGGATGGGATATGGGGCACTGGATGGGTCTCAATCAAAACCAGTTCGTGGACCCCCACTCACAACTTGTGAACCCCCAATTCTTTATTGCGCCTACGTAGACCCCCTCCGAGTCACCTGTGGACCTCTAGGGGTCCACTTGGACCACTTTGGGAATCACTAATCTAGAACGTCAAATTCCTCCTTTTTACTTAAAAACGAAAAACATCAAAAACTTGCTTCCAAGATACCTAGTTCCAATCCTTCTTGTGTTTTCAAAACAAATGCCCTCGAATATTCATTATGTTTCTTGCCATTGTTCCAAATATTAAATACTTTTCCAGCAAGGTGTTAGGAAGAGGTAAAAACTGAATAAATGACACCCAGGTAGAAACTAAGCACATTCTAATTTCAATTCATTTTCAAAACCAAACAGTTGGAAAAGAAAGGTTTTGGTGTCCTTAATATTATAAAATATTGGAAAAAAATTACCAATATTTTTCATATTTCCGATTTCTATAGGTATAGACTATTTCACTCATATCAGTTACGAAAGTTTCGAAGTAGAGCGCATCGAACCCTGTACAAATCGCAAGTGCGCCCCACGGTTGAATTTGGCAGCCACCTCTGGTCTGGAGCCCCAAAATACCTGAAACATACCTTCGACTCTGTGCAGAAACGGGCGGTCCCTTTGATAGATTCTCCTAACTTAACAAATCGATTGCAATCTCTAGAGCACAGGCGTCGGGTGGGAATGCTATCCTTGTTCTACCGGAATTTTAATGGAAGATGCTTTGAGGAACTAGCGTCATTGATCCCTTTGGCGTATTTTCCGATGCATAGTCGGGAAATATGCCAAACGCGTGCCCAACATTCGTACACGGTTGACATTTATCACAAAAGAACGGGTCGCTTCTTCGACTCATTCTTGGGTTTAACAGCTCGGTTGTGGAACGATATGCCGGCCTTTATGTTTCCTCCTTTTTACAACATGGGTCTCTTCAAGACCAATGTTCATTCCTTCCTCTCCTCAAAAAGACCCTCTATACAGCATCCCAGATGACAGGCCCTGACGGAAATTATTTTCCTGTGTGGAGTTAATATTAAAAAATCAACGTTTCAATTCTGAATGGTGGTCGCACTCTTGAAAGTTTTACTAAGAAATTCCATCAATCAATCAATCTTCTCTTGAATTTCATCAGTTGAATCTTCTTGAATTTCATGCCCCACCTGAATTGGCAGAGATATTTTAATTTCATTATTTTTATTTCTATTTCAATTTCGTTATTCCATCCATTCAGCGAAGAACCGTTTACCTTAATATCTTAAGTTGATTAAATTTACATTCCTAATATTAGCCCACCCACCCTCGTTACGGGCCTATGAACAAATTGAAGAGACCGTTCGGTAGCTAGACCTAATAATATTATTATCAATGACCGTAAGTATTGGACTGAGATTTAAAATAATAATGCATTACTTATAACTTTCTTCAACGAATTTATATTAGTTGACCTGCTTTAGATATCTTACATTCTTCAACAGAAACATAAATAAAATGAGATCTCCGTAGCATAGCATTTAGATCCTCGGCTCCAAGTTCAGAGATTGGAAAGGTGACCGGACAACTTGGAATGAAACCAACTCAGAACCATCTCATTAAGAGTGATTTAAAAATATATATAAAAAATTGGTTAAATAGGTTACGTTAGGTTAGGGTTATCGGCTAATTTGAAATTATTTTTTTCATAGCTTTTAATGACTTTTCAAGGAGGTGTTGAGTTGAATTTATTCTCAGTTGACATGGAACCATTGAAAGTTCTGAACTCGGCGCTTATTATAAAAGTATTTTTTTTTACACGGAATTTAATTTATCCAACTAGCCATTACGCCGTTTCTCCGCAGAGGTAAGCCGATAGCCAAAAAACTCGGTATTGGCACAAACTCCTTACTTCATTCACATTCATACACATATATAAGTATCAAACAAAGGTACCGTTTTCGGTTGGGCATTTACACAATATACAGCTACATGTACCTACATACATACATCTATACATACTTGTAGTTAGTATTGTCACATATTCCTTCCTACCCATCCCTACATACCTGCCAATTTTGCTTTACCCAAGTCAGTAATTAATCGACCCTCGCTGCGTAAACATCTATACCGCATCCCGCGTACCGCATACCGCATATCTCATACCGCATACCGCACCCCGCATACCGCGACTAATATAGTCATTTAAGGCCGCACTCTTGAAACGCGCGGCGCTGAAAAAGAAGAAGATGGAGAGATATGTAATTACGAATGTTGGACAGAGCGCGCTAATACTTTGAGTCGTAGAATAGCAGCGAAAATTGCGAAAAAGCTTAATAAAACATGACTCGTTTAAAATAGAGCAAAAATCTCGTGGAACGTATCTTAAATATCATTTAAAGAAACATTGTGAATTTTTTCACAAATATAACTTGTAAAATAAAAGAAATAGACTTGTTTAAAATAATTTTCGGAGCATACTTTGCGATTTTTTTCTTTCGATGGAATTTCATATAATTTGCGTTTCGGCGTGAAACTCATCTAGATATTATCTTCAAAAATAACATATATTTTTTTAAGAGCTTAAAAACTTTAAATGTTTAAGTGAGATATGTAAGAAATCGGTCGAAATACGAATAGTAGACCCTTAAGTGCTCAATAAACCAGCCAGGATTGAAGAAACTTCCAGCATAGTATATCCTTTTCTCCTTTCCTTTATGTGCATATTATCTGCATTGTGCAGTGGTCTTCACACACATTTCACACATAAAACACGCAACATTCAAGATTCTTCGAGATACCCGCAATCGCTCAAAAACGCTTCACTTTTGTTCTGGCTCTTGACATGGTCCGTCTCAAGTGCTTCATTCACTTTTCTTAAAGAAAAACAAATATTCCCGGGTTACGAATAACCCGACAATAATTTGAAAATCTCATACCATCACTGTAATAAGTAGAAAATGATGATTTTTTTGTTGAAGGACGTAGTTACAAATGTAGACAGTTGTTCAAGGACTTGGTTTGTCGAGGAATTGAACTCGCGACGCCTAGGACCCAGACGCGATGTCACTCAGCCATATCGACCATCATGCCTTCCTCGGGCGTCCCTGACTTCTTTTACCATTCATATTTGCGTCATATATTCTCCTTACACTCCTTTCCTGGTTCATTTGCATGTAATGCAAATGAGTTTAATATTTTGAATAAAAAGGTTCAGTCATTTATTTTACGTCTGTCTCCTTATTTGTGTATTTTTAGAATATTTAATAGGAAATTATATTTTAAGTCTTCCAGTAGGATATTTAATTTTAAATTTATAAAACGCAGACATTTTTTTGTGTATTCTCTCAATGTGCATTTTGTAAGACGGAGTCCAAACTACCGAGTTATATTCAATTAATCTTCTAACTAGAGATACGGTTAGAATAATTTTTATTTTATTTTCAGATGGCTGGGTCTTAAATGGACGATCGCGCTGTCCTTCATTGCTTACATGCCCTTCATAGGGGCGCAATTCCTCCCTGCAACATTCACCCTTATTCCTGCAGGGCTGATGGTCGGATTGGGTGGAGGACCACTTTGGTGCGCCAAGTGCACTTATCTTACCGTGGTGAGTTAATTTCCTTTATTTTATTGAACTCACAAAAGTGGTCATGAGATTTTCTCGGGTTGGATGTCATTAAAGGGGATTTTAACTTCACGGTACTTTTACCAGGAGAAATTTTTTTCAAATGTATTTTCTTTACGTATTGTGCACTCTAGAATTATATATATTTAAATATAATTACATTTTGATTCGAAATTCGTTACTTAATTATTAGCAGTTTGAAATAATATTATTTTTTTAAAGTATATTTTATTTAGTTACTAGCTTTTACCCGCGGCCTCGCTCGCATAGAATTAGGTGTATAAAGAATTTTCCCACGGGAATGAAATGTTTTTTCCGGGATAAAAGTAGCCTACGCATTTTCCAGTCCTCCAATTATCTCTGTGCATAAAAATCACGTCGATCTGTTGCTCTATTTATATTATTATTTAGGATTTTAGAGTAGGTACTTTCTCTTACATAATTCAACTAAACAAATTCTGACAAAGGCATTCAAATACAATAGTGAGTTCCCGGCGTGCATTGCTATGCCACTTTATAAATAAATTCATTCATTCATTTATGTACCTTTAAAAATACAATTTAATTAGAATTAAGTGCATTAAAATGTAGAAAATATGTAGAAAATGTAATTCAGTTTACAACATAAAAAATAAAATTGTTAAACATGTATTGTTTCACGTTGAATTCAATTAAAATTGCAAAACCACCAATTCTGGACCAGATCTGAAAAGCTTGGTTCTTTCCCACCTTAATCTTCCCTATCTCTTTCCCTACTAAAAAAAGATCACATACCATGTTTGAGGAGTATCTCCTAGAATAATTCTGTGGTGGTCCATTCTCCAATATTTGTAACGTTGCACCTAAAATACTCGTACTTAATCCATCAACGCCAGTTTAACACAGAATCTAGGGTTCATTAGGGTACCTAGGGGATTTATACCGTGATTGGATGCTATGCTCACAGTCTGCAGTAATATTTGCATTCAACAGTTGTGTACTCTTATACGGCTTTGTAAAGCTTCCCAGGTTCTGAGAGGCTGTATTAGGTCCACTTCACCAATGAACCTTCTGTGCCTGAGCTGGTCACAAAGTTACACCGACTATGTCAAGGGAGTGTTGTTGGGTAGAGTGCTCCCTTTGTAAGAGATGAGGTATTCAGTTGGAAGCTTTTGGTAGAGATTATCTGTGGAGTATTAAATTGGTCGAGGTTGTCCTTATCCTCAAGAGGGAACTCTCTCGAGGTAGCCAGCCATTTTCTGCTTCAAAGCCCTCCGAATGTTTAGTGATTCATTGTCCATCGGGGGTTTGCCAAACAAAAAGCAATCATGTTCAGGTATGTACTAACATCCGCATTACAATGTCGATTTTACTCGATCTGCTACCAGGAACCATTAATTATTATTCTGTCTAAAGCAATATTAATAAAGAGATAAACCGGTAAAAGCAGGTACATCATGTGTGTCAAATATTTCCAAAATTAGATCAATATTATCTTTGAAATTGCGTCTTGAATTTGTAAAAAAATCGTTGACCTGGCTCTGGACTAGGAGTTAAAAAGTTTTATTTATTTCTTTATTAACGGATTTGCGTCCAATTTATAGAATAACCAGCTTTTACACGCGACTTTGCTCGAATTATATAATGAAGAAATTGCTGTGGCGCTTGCATTTATCAATTATACTCCCCCTCCCCTTCCCCTTCCCTACCTCACCATTCCGCATTCCAAACATCCGTTCCCGATACATTCAGTTTTGAAACAGCTCGCGTGCCACCTAAATTTCATAATGAGTTCACCAGTGTCGTAAAAAAAAATAATTATCCTATTTGGTGCTGTCGTTCCGAAGTTATGCGTGTTCAAACATTTGATTTGTGTTCTATCAATATCGTTTCTACGGCAACGATTTGTTTTCTGACTTTTAGCAACAACTCGCTTTTGTTAGTGACAGAAAACGTATAATAAATCTAATATATTAAAAATTATAATTTAATAACGCCTGAGCTTACCATTATATTTAGCCAATATTACTCACACATAATGAAGCTTTCTCTTGGTGAAAGAATTTTAAAATCAGTTTATTGGCGTGAAAGCGTAAAAAACAAACACATGCAGTTTCGCATTTAAAATATTATTATAGATATATAGATAGTATACATCACGAAATTTCAAAAAAATTAAATATAAGAGTAAAGGATGGTATACGAAAACAAAAAAAAATCAGAGACAAAATAAGAAAATAGTAGTGACAAGTCAAGACTTAGCTAGATATCAAAATATTTATAAAATATCTTCAACTGATTAGTGACCAACAAAAATCACTTTTATTTATACCAAAAAAATCAAGTTCTTGACTTAAGTTGACCAGTCTACACATTCTAGACAATGGTAAATAATATCCATAATTAGCCGAGTATTGAATGAAGAAGAGCAGTTTATTATTTCCGAGTCTACAGGAAGGTATATGACAGGAATAAGTTTTAGTAATGTAGATAAATCAATAACACAATCAATGACAAATGTCTGGGAGCCAAACGCAGGAGGGCCGCATACAGTTTTTTTAGGTAAATGAGGATAATCTCGTAGTGCAAACCTAATAGTTGTATTTTGCACATTATGTAATAATTCAATAAAATCCTTGTAGACCACACCTCTCTCCATCCCCAAAAAACTTTGTGTATAATCCGTAGACTAAAAAAAAATTGCAGCCATTCTGAAGATGGTCTCAACAGACTGAAACCGCTTTCGGTCACAAATAAATTAAGTGGAAAAATTTTTCATTTTTGTTTATCAGTAACTGAAACCGCTTTCGGTCACAAATAAATTAAGTGGAAAAATTTTTCATTTTTGTTTATCAGTATCTTCCAAAAATAGAAATACTAAAATCGTGCCTGATCGAACGCTAATAAAGCATGGGTTTTTGTAGCAAAAAGCGTTGCGTTTGCGTGTTCCAAAGTCACACTACGCCATTCTGAAATCCACAACCTATGAGTAATTTCATAATACAACTGCTCATTGAATTCCATCGTATCTTTTGCGTGACATAGTTATTTTGCCAGGAAAAAAATTAATCCGTTTTTTTTCGATTAATCCTTTTTTTTCGAAAAAATTAATCCTTTTTTTCTCGACACGTTTCCTCGAATCTATAAGTTACGTTTATATATATTTTTAAGTATTCATAAAACTTATTAAATAATTAATAATAAAGTGTGTTGCGGACTGCACGTAGAATATTTTTAACTGCTTCTAGTTTGTGTTTTTTTTTTTTTTTTTTAATCTTTATTTTTTCCCATTATTATAAACATTTCAAAATACACATATAAGAAACAAATAAATCAAAAGTTAGGAATAATTAAATCTACGTAAAGTAAAAAGTAGGTGATGGGAACCCACAAAGGCACTGCCTGTGCGTGGGTAATATAAACAAAAATGCATACATCAGTAAGTACAATTAACAATAGTTATAAGTTATAAAAAAGTTATATGAGTTAGAATTAAAATGAAAAGTGATGTATTAAGGTTAACATAGAATTTATAGCAAAAGTGTTTTAACATCTGCACCATAAAGCCATAATTTTAATTCTTTTATGTAGAGTGATATTTTATCTGTCGTTTGAATGTGTTTTGGTAGAAGATTAAATATCCGAGGACCAATAAAGCTGCTATGTGTTTGCATTAATTTGGTATTGATTTGAGGGGTGTAAAAGATATTATTAGTCCTTTTGCTAATTCTATTTTCATTTTTTTCGAAACAATTTTTGTTTTTAAATACATATTTCATTGTCTGCAATATAAATAATTTACGGATGTTGAATATTTTAGTATCTTTGAAAAGTAACTCAGTCGAGAATGTTTTAGTTCTATTGTACATAACTTTAATAATGCGCTTTTGAGTGTTTTGTAAAGGCTTAATAAAAGCATCAAGCGCACCACCCCATCCTATAATGCCGTACATTATTGAAGATTGCACCAGTGAAAAATATATCATTCTCAATTTGTCAAGATTAAGTACTTCCTTAAGTCTATAAAATGTATATGTAAGGTATCTTAATTTCGAGATGATTTTAACAATTTGTGTTTTCCAAGTTAGATGTGTATCAATAGATACTCCTAAATATTTGATACTTTCTACTTTAACAAGTTCATTGCACAGTGTACATGTATCTTGATTGCAACTTGTATTGTGGATTCTAATTTTAAGGTTATCATGAGGTTTATTTTTATTGCTTTTATAAAAAGTTAAATAAAATGTTTTGCTGTAGTTTAAAATGAGTTTGTTACATTTTAGCCACGTTGAAACAAGTGCAATACATTCTTTTGCCTTAGAAAAAGTTTCGTTCCAAGAATTTCCGTTAACTATTATTGCCGTGTCATCGGCGTAAGAAATAATTTTTCCTGGGATTACAAAATTACACAAATCATTTATATACATCAAAAATAGAATCGGGCCAAGTACAGTTCCTTGCGGAACTCCATTTTTTATCTGAGCTTCTGAACTATACATATTCCCAATTTTTGTTTTTTGTGTTCTGTCTTTAAGATAGTTTGTGAGTAGTTTAAGTGTGTCTTTTTTGAAACCTAATTGATTTATTTTTTTAACGAGTAAGTTATGATTTACAGTGTCGAAAGCTTTTCTTAAGTCCAAGAATATTGCTAGACATTTCTTATTTTTATCGATAGAAGTGTATATATTTTTTGTTAAATCATATATTGCATCTTCAGTACTCAGATCTTTACGAAAACCGTATTGGTTGTGGGATAGAATATTATATTTTTCTAAGTGTTCCATGATTCTATTTTTGATGCATTTTTCTAATATTTTTGATAGATTTGAAACAAGAGAGATTGGTCTATAATTGTCTAATTTATGTGATTCACCAGATTTATAAATTGGTATGATGGTGGAGGTTTTAAACTGTTTTGGAAAATGACCCTCTTTAAGGCACATATTAAAAATATGTTGCAAAGGAGTTAAAATATGTTGTTTTATTTTTTTCAAAATGTTACAAGATAGTCCATAAATTCCCTTAGAATTAAATGATTTGAGGCTATCAATACATTTATCAATTTCATTTATTGTGATAGGTGAAAAACTTTTATAGGGTTTATTGATTCGTTAGCTACAGTTATATGTGAGGATGTCTCTAGGTATGTATTATTATCATTTATCTTGGATGATTCAAGTACCTCATCTACTATATTTGTAAAAAAGTAATTAAATTTTTCGGCAATGGTAGATTTGTCAGTTATTGATTTGTTATTTATTTTAACCTCATTTATAACAGGTGAATACATACGATTTTTGTTTGCAATTTCATTTATAATATTCCATGTTTTCTTACTATCATTTTTCGCGTTTTCAATTTGTTCGCAATAGTATTTCTTTTTACAATTTCGAATAAGCCTATTGAGTAAGTTTCTGTACATTAGATATTTTGTTTGCAGATAAGGCATTTTTCTGAGATTATTCTTTTGGCAATCTATTTGATATTTAAACATTTCTCTATATAATTTATCTCTTTGTTTAATTGATATAATTAATCCAACTGTTATCCAAGGTTTAATTTTTTTATATTTATTTTTAGTGACCACTATTTTACTTTCACTTTTTAGAGTATGATCTCTCAGAGTTTTATAGAAATTCTCTAGTGCGAGATGTGGATTTTCTATTGATATCACATTTTCCCAGTTTTCTGACCGAAGTAAAGAGTTTAGAGTTTCATAATCAATGTCTACTTTTTCTAGATTTTCAGAATTTCGGTTTAGAGGAGTATTTTTGAAATGATGTCCATAAAAGGTCGGGTAATGATCTGTGATATTTGTTTCAAGAATTGAAGAGATGATATTAACCGCCTTGTGCGACTTGACAAATATGTGGTCTAAACATGCCAAGTGACTTAAGGTTACTCTTGTTGGTGAGTTAATATATGACATGTGTCCAGAGCTAGATAAACAATCAAGATACTCATTTTGACAATTCACATTTGTATTATTATCATAAATATTTATATTAATGTCTCCTGTCACAATGGAAAAAGTGAAATTGTTTCTATCAAGTTTACTAACAAAAGATTTTAGTTCTTTTACAAATAAAAAATCATTTAATGAAGGGGATCTATATATGGCTAGAATATGATGTTTATAGTTGTTTTGACAAAAAGTTACTTTTATTGCATTGGCTGTTTTAAATTCAATAATTTCAGCGGCAACATTTTTCAGAGTATTATGACAGAAGACAGTAACTCCATCATGACCAGTATGCTTACAGGCAGATGAAATTGTTGTATATTCTGGTAAGTCATATGGAATTACTTGTTTCATTTGAGTTCCAGTTAAAACAATTATGCTTGGAGAAAAATCTAGGTTATTAATAAGTACACAGAGCTCATCGAAGTTTTTCCTTATACTCCTAATATTCATGTTTAAGATCGAGAAATTAACATTTTTAAATAGGTTATTTAGTTCACTTGGGTTTTTACATTTGTAATTTTCGTGTATATAGTTTTCTTCAGACATTTTGAAAGGTGATAGTAGTTTGCTATTTGGTTTTATTATCCTTTATTCAGAGGGGATGTCTTTAGGCGTTCTTATGAGTAAGATTGGAGATGTTTCGTTTTTTCTCATCCATATTTTTCCATTTTTTGCCCATATAAATTTGTAACCCAGTCTTGACGATTTAGCTAGGTAAAGTAGGTGTTTATTAAATTGGGTCAGTTGTTCGTTAATATATATTGTGTTGTTTTCTTCAAAATTTATGTTTTTTGCGTATAAAATACCATATTTTTTTTTATGTGCTATAATTACTTCTTTACTTTCTTTGTTTTGTAGAGATACTACAATGGCAGTATTTTTGTTCATCGGGTTTTTATTTTTGCTTCTGAAAATATTTGACACGTTAATCGATTCTTTATCACATTTGAGTATGTCTATTATATTATTAAATACATTTGTGATATTTTCATTTTCCTTAAAAGGAACACCCTGTATTTCAATATTGTTTAGTTTTTCATTTTGTTCCATTTTATTAATGTGTAATTTTATTTCTTTATTTTCTGCTTGAAGTTGTTTAATCAGTATTTCTTTATTTTTGTTTTTTTCTTCATATTCGTCTAATTTCTCACAGCAAAATTCGACGGACTTCTTAAGTTCTTTTATTTGTTGTGACGATACACCCTGCCTACGTGCACCAAATTGTGATAAATCTACCCTGGCTACGCTGTATCAAATATGTTGAGATTCTACCCCTATGTACGATCACGGCACCGAATGCGCTGTGTCGCGCCTACCCTCGTAGCTTCAATTTTTGTAACTTTCTATCATGATGTACCTCGCCCATCATTTAGGGTATTTCTAGTTCTAACTTTAAATCGTTCGCACTTTTGCGAAGACCTCTTCTCTCAACCTATTTTTCAAACTTCTACATTTTCCTGAGCTAATCTAAACCCTATTTTTCGCAATCCCTGTGATAATTTCACACAGTAATCAAGATTTTTGAATTTTTGTTTACATTATCTCCGTATCCTGCGTTGTGTAATTTTTTGTTTTAGGATTTACACCCATACGCGTAATAAAACGCATACAAATGTAAAGAGTATAATGTATGGTTTTGTGGTAACTTCGGTTCTTTTAGAGTAAGAGTGAAAGAATTCTATATTAATTGATTTAAATATCTTCTACCGCGTTTGATAAACTAACCCCGTCTTAGATTCTGCCTGTGCCTGATATTCATTTTGTTTATTTCCTTCATAACACAGCTATATTTAAAATACAAATAAAAGAGAATAACAGTTATCAATTTATAACAAACATTTCATGAAAAGTATGTACTTTACCTGCGTGATATGACCTAATTCTGGGTCTCAGTTTTTCACCTGAAGTCTGCAAATCTCCACCTAACATGAGTTTTAATTTTCATGGTTAGTAAACACTAGATTGTTTGGGGAAGGGACGTGTGTAGGAATTGGGTCAAGGATAAAAAAAAATTGTTTTCTGCAAAGGTTGGCTCCTCCACTAACCAAATAAATTCTGGTGACCGACTTTCAACAAGGCCTCTGTCAATGAACGGCTACACATACCTAAAGACCGGATTTTACCCTCTTCTGCGGGATTCCTTGCTTCGATAGGAGCTTTACGTACCAGAGATAAGTACCAGGTCTTCCATCGTATCCCAGAACTATCCCAACCTCCTCACCTCCAGGTAGTTTAACTCGACTGATTCTAGAAGGGGTATTTCATTGCATCCCTTATCACGACTCTACTCGCGTTGAATGTGGTGTGCGACTGTTTTTGTCGTATCCATCTCCCTCGTGATCCGACAGAATCGCACTCCTGCCACCTCTTAGACCTGCTGCGATTGCGCCAAGGGAGCGTTCCAGTTGGCTCGCATCAAATCGAAGGTCGACAAGACTATGATATGCAAATGACTTAGAGTTTTCTTTAAGCGCCGCGCCAGCGTATTCCTCGCATACGTCTCCTCCTACCTCCGCATGCCCCCGCCTTGGCAATACCGTCACAGGGCCTAAAGTTTCTCTCTCCCTCAGGGAACGTTTCACACTAACCTTCCCCAGAGACACATAATTGCATACAACAATCCGGAAGTCTAAATAACGTGGTTAAAATTTAGGATTTGGGACTGTATGTCTTCATTCACTACCAGTGCTTTTTAATGTGGTCACTGAGTCCACGTGTTTAGGTATGGAAGGATAGGGGATACCTATCCTATTAGGTAGGTATAAATGGAAAAGTGAGTTTTTGGTTTGACTTTATTTTTATTGAGGAAGCCCTCCTCATGAAGTAGTAGGTATTCACCTAGATAACTAGAAAGGCAACGTTATGCAAAAAGCTCTAATTTCAATTTTGATAAATTTAATTTTTTAAATTTTAAATTTTCAGACCACAATTGATAAACGTCCCTAGATTTTATGCTTTAAAATTGCACATATTAATTTTCACATATCAACTGAAAGTCTATCGCAAAACTATAATACACTTGTCCCCAAACACGTAAAGTAAAAGTGTCAATGTTTTTTATAATAACCCATGTGTTTGCTGGATGTCCTACTGCCCTAGAATGCATGATTCTTCTAAAAGATCCTTAGATACTTCGATTAAGGAACAAGTTATTTAAATTCAAATATGAAAGATAGATAGTTCTGTGTATATACTCGTCGTTGCAAACTCGAAGGTCGTAGTTAACAAACTAAGTCATGTTATATCTTATGGGATTGACCTAACTCCTTGGATAGATATTTATTTCATAATTCCTACGCACAACTAAGTATTTTGTTGTTATTAAAATTGTTAATTATCGACATGCTCCGTTCGCCAATTTATAAATGATTGTGACTGCTTGCTCTGCATCGTCTCCAAGAACCTGTAAATAGTTTAATGATAAAAGACTTACCAAAATTCTGCAAATTACCTTTTTGGTGTTTAAAATTTTAATCGCATTCCTTCAAACTAGATTTTTCCATTATAAAAAGAATCGATACTAAAAAAAACTTTTACTTGGATATTTTCGACTATGTCTAAAACCTTCTCCTACGATTGTTGAATTATAAAAACAATTCTATTTAAAATTTCACTTGAGTATTATTAGATTATGTTAAAACCCTTTGATCCTCTCCCTCTTTTAGTTTAAATCATTTTTAATCGCTCATAATAAATCCTTTATTTAATTTGTAATGAAAATTTGACCATCTTATTAAATCATCATCGCTTTAGAGCAATTCGTTATTATTATTTATTTATTTCACTGATGTTATTTTATTTGTTTTAAAACCAAAGTTTTAAATTGTTAAATTTGACCATCTTATTAAATCACTATCGCTTTGGAGCAATTCGTTATTATTATTTATTTATTTCACTGATGTTATTTTATTCGTTTTAAAACCAAGTTTTAATTGTTTAATATTTTGTTAATACACTTTGTGACACTGAATTTCTATAGTGTTTAAAGACCACTCTCCAATTATAAATTCAAATCATCCAAATATTATCATTATTATTATTAAATTCACTGAATTTTACACTTTGATTAAGGTTATAAAAGAATACACCGAATCGTTCACGATTCAACTCTCTCCAGACCGTCTCTGCCGCTAACTGTCACCCCACTGACGACAAGGGCCGGATTCCCTTTGTTCAAACTTGTTAAATCCCTTCCTATGTTTAAAATATTTTGAAATAAATCTTCATTAATTGAATTCTGTTTATATTAGAATTTTTACGTACTTGGTTATAATTCAATTTTAACGGCCGCACTGTCAAATATAATCGGTTTTTTCTAAAGTAAACTTCTATGTCTGATGTGTTAAACCAAACATGTACTTACGCCTTAATTTTTTTGTTTTGATTAGACTAACGGCGCCCAAAGAAACTCATGTTTCCAAAGTCACTTATATAAACACTCTTCAGGGCCAATAAACATTAATTTCTTTGTCTTTGATTCTGTTTAAAATAAAGTTCGTTCAACTTTAATTCCTGTGGGAACGAAAATGAAGGTCGCCCATCGTGATAAAAGTTCACGTGTCTCTTGTTTTGATTATTAGGCGTTATTGGAAGTACCTATAATTTACACGATATTAAGAAAAAAACTTTGCAGGCCCTCTTGAACGTGAAAATGTTCTTTCCTCCCATAGCGTAGGTGTAGGTAGGCATTACGGTTCATCACATTGTTCATTAAAAGATTTCATAAGTTGATTGGTTAATTCATTAAATTTTTTTTCAATGCATTTGATCATTTTATTAGTCATTGTGTCTTCTTCTTCTGAGTCGCTAGATGGCGCCTTTTTTTGAGTTTGTCTCTTCTGCTTATTCATTTTGTAAAATGGTTCGATGATCGGATATATTTAATTTATAAATAAAATGTACGAATTTTATTTTTAAAAATAAAAATTTTTCTGTCAGCTTCAGTAGGATTCGAACCGAGGTCGCCAGAAATGTCTGCGCAAACTTGGTCAGTTGTTTATACCACTGACCCACGAAGACTGTGAAGTGATCCGTGAAAATACCGGACTATAATAGGAACCGAGCACCAAAGAAATAAAAATAATTGTTTATTGTTGTGTTCACTGATTACTGATGGAGAATGATCACTTCAATTGTTCAGGTGTCACTTCATTTTATTATTCGTTCACAAATGTTTATTTTAATATTTCTTAGTATATAAGTTAGTTGAAAATTGAAATCCTTCACTGTAAATACTGCTAAAACTTTTTACTTTGTGTTTCATGGGTTATAAACCATATATTTTTAAATGTTTGTTCGGAGCGATTAAGATGCGTGTATACTGTGAATACTTAGGATGGGTTGTTTCAAAAAATTTGATGGATTCATCAAATATTTGAAGTTGATTTTCACGTTCTGTTTAAGTTCTTTTCAAGTTCTGTTATTATATAGTTGTAAGATAGTTGCTTCACAATACTGAAATAATCACAGAACTTGAATAGAACTTTCACAAAACGTGAAAATCAACTTCAAATATTTGATGAATCCATCAAATTTTTTGAAACAACCCGTCCTTAGTATTGTCAACTTTTTAAAAATGATTTTCTTATATATACTTGTGTGTTTAGAATCTTTTGAATTCGTTAACGGTTGCCAAGGTAGGTTCTGAAGGCAGGCAGTTACATTTTCAAAGAAAATCAAGTCTATTAAACCGAATTTATATCAAATTTAAATACAATTCAGATATTATAATTGGGTTTTCCTACCTGAATCTAAAAATTAAATAAACCTTCTATTTACCTTTTATCAGTACTTGCCGTATTGCTATATCAACCACATAAAAATCACTGTTTGTACGTATTACCGTCTACTGGAAAGACTGGTGCTATCCTTTTTCTGTTTACTTTTTACATATAAATTTCCTTCTGACAATAGAGTAAGTTATACGTTTTCATTTCAATACTTATTTCTATGAATTTCCTGCAAGAACTATTACGATTTAAATATATTATTAAAGACCCACCAACAGCAATGGATTCTGAATAGGTTTAGATTCGGTGTAGGTTATTGATAGGTTTATTCGTACAATGAAAAAATCGATTTCGAATGAAAGCAACATATCTAAACGACCATTGCCTACTAACATTTTTATTTCTTTAAAAACCTTAGAAATATACTCAATTTAAAATATCGGAAAATTAATACCTATAATATTAATAATAACTTTTTTGAAAGAAGTTTGCATCTGCAGGGTGTTACAGGACGTACATGACTTACTTTAACCCTCATTGCCTCAGACTGCACGGAGTCAACTGTACCTTTACAATATCCCATTAGGTGGGATGCCTCAGTCACGTATTACCAGTAGATTTAGGTATTAACGCTTCAGACTCACGAAGACTTCTATACCTTTACGTAACGCCTCAGACTGCACGAAGACATCTGTACCTTTACAATATCCCGTTAGGTGGCTTGCCTCGGTCACGTATTAATGGTAGAAGTAACGCCTCAGATTGCACAAAAACATCTGTACCTTTACAATATCCCATTAGGTGACTTGCCTCAGTCACGTATTACCAGTAGAAGAAACGCCTTAGACTGCACGGAGACATGTGTACCTTTACAATTTCCCATTAGGTGGGATGCCTCAGTCGCTTATTACCGGTATAAGTTACCCCTCTGACTGCACGGCGACATTTGCATTTTTACAATATCCCATTAGATGACATGACTGAGGTTTTGGTCCAGTTTCTATCACCAATTGAACAATGGAATCAATCGATAAATTTCCCCGAAGCAATTCGAGAGCTAAAAGGTCAAGAAAACTCAGTCGATGTCCTAAGTATTCATTCAGAGAGAAGAACTATTCGGCGCCGGAGTCCTCCGAGCAATGAATAATTGATGAGATAGATTTACCTCAGCCTTTTCCACACTGAATGCACTGTAATCTGCACAATTCATCTACGAATGGTGAAATTTTACTTTCGAAATATTTTTTACTATCTTAAAATACCCGGCTTAGCCCCGACTTTATACAAGTTGTTTTTTTTCGAAATCTGTTATGAACGGTGATTGACCTATCTCTTGTTTTGAAGATTAAGCGTGCACATTTTCATCAATATCCGAATAAAACCATATTTTTGTATAAATCAAATCCCACCGACAGTAACAGCAACAGTTTTATAAAATATCTAATATTCAAATTTTTCGGCACCCGTGTTTCCTCCATGTATTTTAAATTGAACCCATTTACGTTAGAAAGGCTAGAAAGACAAGTGTGGTGATAAATATTGTTAAAAGGATTGACTTTATTTCCTCATTATCTATGTTTGTAAATAAAGAAGATTGATTTTTTCAAAATTTCAAAATCAAACAAAAAAATATTTCTTCCACCGAGTGACCGACAAACACCTCACCCAACTGTCCAACACTACTTTTATTTTTGTTTAAAATAAATATCATCAAAAATTTCATTAGGAGACCAAAATTACATTTATATTTTTTACTTCAAATAATGACAGGAATCACTGGTTAAAGTGTTTATTGTTTTTATTTATTTTATTTTATTTATTTATTTAAACGCCCATAGGGCTTTTACATATAGTTAGTAAAATATAAGAAACAAACTAAAGATAACATAAAATATAAGAAAGAAAATATAGATAACACCAAATATAAGAGTTGACACAAAGCAGGTAACATAGAATATATGGTAAGTAAAGATAGAGATAAAGATGGTTTAAGAAGTAGGAATAAATAGTTGGCACATACGTCGTTTAAAGTTTGATAAATTTAATTTATTATCAAATACATCCATATTGTTTAAATATTGGTTACCAAGGCTATGTAAACGCTGTATTGGAGAATGCAAACTATAGTTGGAATGATATGTGTGTATATTTATTTATTTTTTTTTATTTATTTATCAAAAGTATACAATACAGAATATATTATATTATATAAAGCATTGTACTCCCAGGAGTTAATAAACTCATTGCGGGAATGATACGCATTACATGAAACATATAGCTGTATGTATTAAATGGACATATGATGGGGACATACACAACATTATTATTTCAGATAGTCATTAATAAGATGAAGTTTGAGCATGTTAGTTTGGGTCTTTATGACATGTTAATATTTGTCTAGTCGATCGTGTAGGTACGTGTAGATTTATCAATTGCAGGAGTTCACAACAGTTGAATTTAGAATTTAATAATTTTAATAAAAAGGTTAGGTCGTTAATTTTTCGTCTGTTTTCTAAAGTTGGAATATTTTACATATTCATTAAAGACGGGTAATTTATGTTCTCTAAAGGAATGTTAAGTTTAAAATTTACGTAACGTAGAAAATTTCTTTGAATTCTTTCAACATTCGACCACCACAACACGGGCATGTGCCTAGCATGGTGGTCGAAAAATCATAAAATTCATGTAACAAACATTTTGATGAATAAAGAAAACAAAAACAAAAAAAAAATTATGAATATGAATTTTGTAGAAGGGCGACCAGACTATGGAGTTATGTTATGATCCAGAGGTTATTATCCTGTTATGTTATTATCCTGTTATGTTGAGTATGTCATGTACGTTCTGTAACACCCTGTGATGCAAACTTCTTTCAAAAATTTATTATTTTTATTATTGGTTTAAATTTTTCTATATTTTAAATTGAGTTTAATTCTAGGGTTTTTAAAGAAATAAATATGTTAGTAAGCAATGATAGTTTAAATAAGTTTCTTTCATTCGATATCGAATTGCATAATAATTTCATAATACTAAAGTACCGTCGCGCGTCGATTGAGGGTTTAACCTGCATCATATTTTCTGCTTTATAATCAGGTTAGTTTGACTCCAATCTTCTTCTCTTCTTCCCCTTATCCTATTCGGGTCGGGGACCCATTGCATCGACAAGGCTCCTCCATACGTCCCTATCTTATGCTGATTGTTCGGCCTCCGTCCATGGCAGTCCCATCCTCTCCTCACACAGTTTCTGGATTGCCTCGCCCAACTGTGTCTGGGGCGGCCCACTGGACGCCTACCCTCTGGATCAGTATTTTCAATCAATTTTTTGGCAATCAGTATTTTCCTCGGAATTCGGTGATCAGGCATTCTTAATACGTGTCTAAGCCACCTCAATTGCGATTTTTCTATAAGGATTGACAGCGATTCAATGTTTAAATCATCTCGGATCGTCGAGTTTCTAATATGATCCCATTTCGTAACGCCTGCCACTCCTCTCAAGTACCTCATTTCGGCAGCCCGTACTCTAGAGCGTGTTCGTTTGCTTAGGGATCCATATATGGTGGCCGCAAGTGAGAGTCGAGCGATATACCGTTTTGAACACTGCCATCTTTGTCTTGATGCTGAGCTCGGCTTTCCTTATCACTCCTATCAAACAATTCTATAATTATAACAAAGTAGGTACACAGATATATAGTGGAGTGAGAATTTCTACATCAGATCCTTCTTAAGTATTATATTCAATCTAAACATCTCTCAAAGAATTTTTTTTTTAAAAGAATTATCATCAGAAAATCTTTTTTTTACAAGAGCTTCACACAGGAGGCCCTGAGGAAAATAATTTCCCTCAGGGCCTGTGTCATCTTTGGGGATACTGTGTGGAGGGTGTTTTTAAGGAAAGAAAAGGGAGGAGAGTTCTGAGAAGGAAAAGGGTTTTAGGGGTGGGTAGTAATCTGGGGTTCAGTGTGTCCTAGTCCTCCAAAACCTAGACAAACCTCACCTATGAACCCGTGCACCCCTGCTAAATCACCAAACGTAGCGAACCACTTGGGGTGACCTATGGCAAAGGTGTTGATTATTCAATAAAGGTTCCCGGGGCGGCGGTACCTATTCCCGCCTCCCAAATTGTGAAAATGAAAAAATAAAACATGAAAATTTATAGGTTTTTAGATTTTCACGGCCAAAAGTATTTTCGTTATTTGTTTTGGGATGTTATGCCGTGTTGCGCTACCTCCTTCTTTAGCCAACGTTTCGGACAGCGTTACAGTGTCCATCATCACAATTACACATCTGCCCTGATGAAGGACACTGTAACGCTGTCCGAAACGTTGGCTAAAGAAGGAGGTAGCGCAACACGGCATAACACCCCAAAAACAAATAACGAAAATGAAAATTTATGGTTCAGATGCTGCATGTAAAATCATTTCCTAGCATGAAATATTTTCTAAAAATAAATTTGGGTAAGTGGTATCCGGAGAATTTGGCATTGTTCTGAGTATGAATGAGCCTTCCTGATTCAAGATATCAATAATTTTACCTAAATTAATTATTATCGTAGTGGTACAGAATCACTTAGCAAGGCTTAGACGCTGAATATCTAACGTAATATCGCATTATGAACCTTCAAAGGTGATTTATATTGGTAGGATATAATCATAAGCTGTTAGTCAACAATCATTAAAAAACAAATCATACAGGTTGTAGATATATAAACGTTATGTAATATTTCGTATTCACCAATTCCTTGTATTACTTGTAAGTAGAACCTATGTATGCTCCACCAAAATGTTTGCAATGGTACTGACACACATTTATGAGAATGTACACATTTATACATCAACTGTACACATTTGCTCATAAATGAGCAGGTTTGGTTTCAGCTTTCTCATGAATGAGCATGGTCAAAGTCAACAATTGAACACACATGCTCATGTCAAATAAATGTCAAATGGAGTCAGTTCCATTCGTCCAGAACTAAACAAAATAATCGTATTGCTTGCATCGCACTTATTTAAGAATCTTATGTCGAAAGAAAATAAAATGGTTGATTTGGTCCAAGATATCAACAAATCCAGAACCACTAAATAATACAAAATAAATGCTTCTTTCAATAGAATGAGGTTTCATTTTGGAAGTAAAGGTACTTTTGGGGTATTATTTGTGGGTATTTTAGTGACCTTGTGTTCCAAAGATTCCCATAATAAATCACGAAAAACAAGGTTTTTCATCTCCCCTGCGGATTATTTTTGATATTTTTGTAACTAATGCAGGCGCGAATTTTTATTGGATCGAAATGAGCATGCTCATAAACTAGCTTGTTCACACGTGCTTAGAGGCTTCACTTTCCACCCGATAATCCAATGAGCTTGTTCACAAATCCACCGGCTGTTGATTTGTAAGCATACTCATTTTGCATCAAATGAGCATGCTCAATACTAGCAACTGACACACATGCTACTCGGTAGCATGCTATTTGGCTTCTAATAAGCATGCTCATTTGAAGTCAAAGCTCAATGAGTGTGGAGAACTTCATTAACACTTGGTTAGTCGCTGGAGTGCATTAGTCCTTACTGCCTTCTAGCGATGTGTAGGTTTATCTGGAGTGGGATCTTGAACTCGGGTTCTTCGCGGGAAGCGGAGCCTACTCCTTCTTCTTTTTTAAATCGACTACTTCCAGAGAATCCGGTCCACTTGGCGCACTCGGCGGTCCGAGCCTTTTGCGAGTTGGGAGCAGTTACCGGGTTCGAGTTCTTTTGCGGGTTCCAGCTCCGAGGTCCGGCTCCGGTCGAACCCGTGCGTCTCGGTCCGAGCCATTCGCGAGTCGGGAGCAGGTTCCGCTCCGGCCGAACCCGTTTGTTTTTCACCTAAAAGGTATTGTTTATATCATTGAAGAAGAAGATAACAATAATATTCTTAACGAAAATATGAAAGAGAACAAAACAAAGAAAAGTAGATAAAGATAATGATTGCAACTGATCGAACTCAGAGCCTCTCATCTAATCGGGACATGCGCGTTTACCAATTCCGCCATTGCCACCTTCTGTCAAACCGTCATATTAGTCAATCTCATATTCTAAATTTTAGAATTAACAATATATTATCTTCAACTTTTTTTCCATATTATAGGCAACTACCCTTTTTATTGGAAACAATCATTTTAAGAATTTACTCGTTACCTAGATAGCGCCTCGGATAAATATAAACCGATTCTATTTATGTGGAAATATTCACTTTTCATAAAAGTCTAAATGAATATTCAATTTTTAATTTTTTTTAAATTATTTTGGGTTTTTTTTTATATTTATTTTTGGGGTGTTATGCCGTGTTGCGCTACCTCCTTCTTTAGCCAATTTTTCGGACAGCGTTACAGTGTCCATCATCAGGGCAGATAAGCGTTTTTAGGTTTTCACGGCCAAAATTATTTTTGTTATTTATTTTTGGGGTGTTATGCAGTGTTGCGCTACCTCCTTTTTTAGCCAACGTTTCGGACAGCGTTACAGTGTCCATCATCATCTGCCCTGCTGATGGACACTGTAACGCTGTCCGAAACGTTGG
This sequence comes from Glyphotaelius pellucidus, assembly GCA_936435175.1. Taxonomy (NCBI): domain Eukaryota; kingdom Metazoa; phylum Arthropoda; class Insecta; order Trichoptera; family Limnephilidae; genus Glyphotaelius; species Glyphotaelius pellucidus. Next base: position 29,596,251 of record OW386547.1, read on the forward strand.
CTAAAGAAGGAGGTAGCGCAACGCAGCATAACACCCCAAAAATAAATAACAAAAATACTTTTGGCCGTGGAAACCTAAAAACATACCTATTTTGGGTTTTATTTTTTTAATTTTTATTTTTAACTTAACGAGTAAAACTCTATAATTTAAAATTTAACTAAACGATGACAATATAAGCGAAACTGAATCAAAAAGCTGTAATATCAGACAAATATACCCTCACATCTGGGACTCGAGCCAGGACCTTTGCCTTGCCGGGACGCAACTTCACCAACTGAACTAGTGTGTCCCCATCCGATTCGGTCTTATTAAACTGTATCGTACTTCGACTAAGAACTACCAACATTATCTTCATTTTCTTAAATCATATTTTTATTGGCTGCTATTTTTACGTATGCGTTTTTTCACTTTTTTTTAGTTTAGTTAAAAGGTTTTTTATTATACATAGATTGACATTTGAAACCCACACAATTAAAGGTAAATTACTTTCCAGTGATTATAGACGATTTATCGTAGATCAGTTTTTAAAGCCACCATGAAAGAGAAGACTATTTCGCACAAGAAGTGGCAAATGGAATCAATATTTTCGAAGCATCCGTTACTAAGCTTCAGTATTCACATTGTCGAACGAATCAAAAATTTTAATGAGTCTAATTTTTGGACTGTTAATTCGTAGTGGAATTCCATTGCATTAGAATTGTAATTAAAACACTTTTGCACTTTGTTCTACGTATTTATTTTCACCAGAACCGGTTTCATCCTACCACGGATATTTTCAGACTAGACCAGTCTGAAGATGACCGTAATAGGATGAAACCGGTCCTGGTGAAAATAAATAAGCGGAACAAAGTGCAAAAGTGTTTTAATTTCAATTCTAATACAAAAATTTTTGTTGTAGATTTTTGTAAGTCGATATTTCAATTAGTTTTTGGTTGTGAGTCCCTAAATATAATTTAGCAGCTGCAATCTGCAAACATTTAGTGAACATTCTGGTAAAATTAATATGAGAACAAATGTAATACACGCCCTGTGGTTGGAACTTGTCACTTTGGCGGTATTCGTGACAAGTGTTAACACATTATTTTTTTACAATAATAATGTATAACTTTAAATTTTTTTATATAAATTATACAGTATGTGCGGGGGTTAAGTGCACTTATTTCGAGAGGGGATCCTACATGATAGTAGAAGTAAAATATAATAATAATAAAGTTTTATTCCAGGATGTGGGGGGGATAGTGCAATCCCACAAGTCCCATGATTGTACATATTTATATAATATATTTTATAACATATTTTAATAAAACAGATTTTTTTTTTTAGAACATAGAATAGGAAAAGAAAAACAAAAAATATATTACAAATTTATAAATTAAATACAAAAATTCAAAAAATAAATAAGTAATCAATTCTATCAATTCTAATCTTCAAGCTCAGGCTCAGCGCTCACTCAGGAGTGGGGTTTGGTGCTGGAACGCTGCGGTCACCACTGCATTGTCAGAAGCTATTAGCCGCATCCTGGCTCCAGTGACCCGATGTCTCATTAGACCGGCGAATCCGTGCAATCCTAGTTCAGTGAACATTGTCGATGCACTGCTATATCTTCTGAATCCAAATATAATTCTACATGCATCATTATATCGTTCCATCGAGGTGGTTCGGTAGTTACACCATGTTTCGCATGTATATATATTAGTGCAAAATGCATTCAATAATGTTTTTTTTACATTATTACTGCATTTGAAAAATCTTCGGGCAATCATATTGGACAATACACTGATACTTCTTCTCTGACGTTCAATATCACCATCATCCGAGAGGTCTTCAGTGATGATGTGACCCAAGTATTTTACATTCGTTGATGTACTTATCTTTTCCTCATTGAGTTGTACGGGGAGCATCTTCTCGAGAGTTTTTCCATGGTGGAATGCGATTAGTTCCGTCTTCTTGGGGTTGTACATCAAATATAAATGTACATGGGGTTGTACACAAATATAAATTTTGAAATTCCAATTTTTTTTCCTTACAAACAATTGTGCCTTTTTTAATTAAAAACAACTAATACCTTTCCCAAAAACGCTATTTATCCTTTTTACTTGCATTATGCATGTGGAATCGCCTCTTGAAATTAGATTGCACTTTACCCTCATGCACCTCGTATGGTCGTACGGTTTTTGATTTATTTTTTGGCTTTTCAGACGGTTGCGACGCTAAAAAGTTTTGTTATAAAATCTACATTTTCAGTAAAAAAGATCGGGATATCAAAAGAAGGTACCTACCTAACAACATGACGAAGTTTTCGGCTGGCAATATTATATTGATGGGAATAGTTTTTTTTATGTGATTTTGGTAGGACGTTCACGTCACGTCGTTTTATCACATTTTGAGGGAACTGATATAAGAACTTTGAAACTGTAGTGCTTAGCTTTTTTTTTGCTAAAATTTTCAATTTATTTATTTTCAGTTAATTTATTTTATAGGTAAATATTTCGATCATAATATTTCATCTCTGGATAATATAAATTAAGTACTCCACCGCGTTTTCCTGTCTGTTTGCAATAAACTCAAAAACTACCGAACGGATTTTCATGCTGTTTTCACCAAAAGATAGAGTGGTTCATGAGGAAGGTTTAAGTATTTAATTTGTCAAGGTTTAGTGGAAATAGGTTGAAATATATAATTAAAGGAGAATGTCTGTATGTGGTGAACGAGAGGACTGGCAAGCGGGCGGTGTGGATTTGATTTGTATGCAAATTAACAGATGGCGGTGTGATCAAATAACACTTGGTTATAAGGTTGAGTAACCATCCAGTAGACGACGTTATGTTTCGTTAGCCACAGCAACGCGTGGCCGGGTCAGCTAGTTATAAATATGTAGTTTATTGTAAGAATGACAGAGTTTACCTACTGTAATTGATTTAAATTATTTAAAAAATGGTACATGTACATCTCACTAAAAAATCTGCGCCGAGGTTTTGGCATATTTTATAATTTTAACTTTGACCAGAGTAATAAATTAATGTTATTTTACGTTCAAGAGCATACATTACAATTATAATAATAGTGTGCTCGAAAACCGTGATTTTTTAAAATTAACATAAAAATTTTTGGAATTTATTTGGACAGGGAAGTAACGCAAGTTTAGTAAATTCAATATGCTGTTTCAAAACATATTCTATTTTCCTCGGCCGTATAACATTTTTTACATAATTTTCCTCCTCTTGAAACCTTATTCATGAATACCTATTAATTACGTAAATCTCCTGGTATTCCTACACCCGTACTCAGAACTTAAGTAAGTGAATCTGGAATATTATCATATTCAACGTTTTATTATCCCGTATGATCGTTTTCTGTGAATAATATAGCAATTTACAGAATAATAATAAAATTCATAAATCATTTCTTTCTCAATATGAAGACGACCACCGATTCCACCAAGGCATTTATTTTCATGAACTTGGTAAATGTCGCCCTTTCAAGATATTTTTTGGTTAACCTTCTTTACATCTCTCTCCACAAGTAGCCATGGATTAGATTAGGTAAACAATCGTGTCACTTCCTATCCATACCAATTTCTTTGGAAACTTCGATTTACGACGTACCCTCGCGTAACCGCCGTAGCTAACATGTTTTTATCCGAAGCGGATAACACAGCTCAGATTAGAATTTTTGTCATACGTCATGTCATGTTCACCGTTTAGAAATATAAAATATCGTCATTTAATTTTTTTTAATTAACAAACATTTTAATATTCCTAAAGCTATTTTGATAAATGAACAAACAAATATAATTCACTCAACGTTGTTAGATAGGTTCAAACCAAATTTAAAAAAAATAATTATGCTAGAAAATAAATACTCGAAGAAGAAGAAAACACATATACTTAATAAGTTGACCAAATTTAAAGGAAAAGGTGCACTGTAAATCGACGACAAAAATATGTAAAAAATCAATCCTCACATTGAAAAGATTGATAGTGCTTCGTAGTCTCCCCATTCTTGTCTACTTTAGATTTCTAGAGGTTTCACTTCTACGGCGTTTAAATTGCACACTCTGATTTTTTTTTTCGAAATTTCCCTCAGATATGGTTTTGTCTGCCGTGTGCATGAAACTGAAATAATCAGGTTCGAAGTTTTGAATCACGAATAAAATACTAACACTTGTAAGTAATCAAAAAGTGATTTTTAAGAATATATTGTAGTAGGATCTTCTTTATATTTAAGAGCATTCCACAAAAAAAAAATGTGGCATTTAGCCAAAAAACGATCAAAAAACAGCGTAGATATTTATTTTCCATTTTTAAATTTATTGATTTTATTCTAGTTCTTGATTTCAAAGGAGAACACAAAAGAGCCTAATTAAAATAACTTGGTTCAATATAAAAGAAATTTTTCGTCTAAATTTTTTTATTAGTTTCTAGTCAAAGGGAACGGACCATTTCTAAGAAATTGTAAAAGGTTCGCCTTATTGGTGCCTTAATACAATTCCAAAATATCTTCACAAACAAAAGTCGATATTTTTTAAGGCAGATACCATGTTTTTTTAAAGATTTTTTTGCGTGGGTTCATACAGTAGAGACTTTTCTATGAAAAGCTATTTATTAGCTTTTATAATTTAATGATTTTTTTTTTTACATATTTATTGAGTTAAGGTAGGCCCTTAACTCGATAAATATGTAAAAAAAATTCCCGAAAAACTGTTTTGCTTCTGGATGATACTGAAATGCCTTCTGCTAGGGATAACGGATGTCACCAAGCAATTAAGATTACATAAATAACTTTTTATTTGTGAGGCGGATATAGGTACCGCCGCCCCGAGAACCATTTATTGGATAACCAACACCTCTGACGAAGGTCGGTCGAGCAGCAGGGGTGCCCGTGTGTGTTTGGCCGAGTCTGTTTGCCCATGCGTTTGCCCGCCTACTGTGTGGCGGGCAGGATTGGGAGAGTTTGGTTGAGGTAGGATTAACATAGACTACTTCAGCCGAACTCTCTCAGCTCACACGTCCATCACTTCTAGACGCATTGACGCCCGGATTCCTACATACTATATAACTACATTCCTTCATTCTTACATTCCTACATTCCTACATATTATGTTGTTCGCTTATGTTAAAAACAATGTTTAAAAAGGATTTGGTTGAATTGAAGCCTAGTTGCCTGGTACAATCATATCTAAGTAACAATGAAAAACTTGGTTATAGCAAAATATAAATAATGAATTATAAATAATTCAAAAAAAGTTTTTCATTAAAAAGCTAATAAACTTAATTCTAGAACATTCACCAAAAAATTACAAGGAATCAAAACTGTTAGCATTAAAAAATACAGTAATTTTTTCAAAATTTATGATACACATGATAAACTCATACCTACATACAAAAACAGAGTTCATCAAAACGTTACGACATACATTTAAACACCGTACATACGATATGGTAAGCAATCCATTAAAAACAAAAATAAGCAGCGAAGAGGCAATTTATATAATTGCCTTCTGATGACATTGAAAAGAGAAAAGACTAAACGTATTTATAAAAATATTTCTCCCAAAAATTAATATTATATTTATATAATAATATTAAAACTCTAATGTATTTATTTACGTAACCATTCTAGTCAAATAATTGATACTAGAAGTAAAAAAAATATCTCTGAATAAAGACGTAGTTTCACTGCTTCTGAGCTTTGAAATATTGGATTGCTTTAAATTATGAATACTTCAGTAAGGTGTACAAGCGTCGGTAAAAACCAGCGCAAAAGCAAAGCATTCAAACAATTTATTGCCAGCAAACGAATTTATCATTCTTTCTTACACCCACGATCATACGTAACTGTATAATATAATTTTCATCTAAGACAATTCGTACGCTTAACTCCATATTCCCCTCAGGCATATCTAGAAAAAGAAATCTTAGAGAACGGTTATCACAAATATTAATCTAGGATAATGTGCGGCACAGAACGACTCCCCAACTGAAATATCTTCACAGGGGAGTTGGTCTGGCGCCGAATGTCTCTACGCACTACTATACTGTACTTCCGGCCGTTACATCCCCGCGAAAGCCTCCGTCTGCCATACACTGTCAAGAATACAGTACCTTATATGTGCCGCGGGGAACAACGTCGTAGTTTCGTTCAATACGGTGGCTATAAAGTTGACAAAGTAATAGACAATTTAATGAAAGCACTACAAAATTTAGGGAAAGTAAAAAAATAATACTAATTAGGACAATTTATTATGTTGGTTCTAAGTTCTCAGTTTTTACAACATGAAAATGGGTCGTTTGATTATTATAACCAAAACTTTACTATCAATCAGTTAGCATTAGCGGCGTGAAATCTTCTGTCTAATGAATCTGAATTTTTATACATTTAATACAACTATTTTCAAATGGAAATTTTTTTTCAACGAATAATGTAATTTTGAAGCATCCATTAGCTTTATTTTACTTCTAAAAATGATTCAACGAGAAAATGAAAATAAAAGTCGAATGAATTCAGGTTTTTTTTTTTATAATCGTAGTCCAAAAACTATCAAACTATTTAATCTTTATAGTCAAAGCTCTACATTTCGTCACTTCATTTGGATAGGGTTCTAACTTCACTTCACCTTGTTCTGAGATATGAAGTATCAAAGTCATAATCTTTTTACCAAAATCTGATTCGGAAGTTTAATCTTGTGTAGAATATTTTGATTAAACATATTTGAAAAGAAAAAAAATTTAATTTGACGTATACGTACCCTTTTATAATATACCTAAACATGCAAATAGAACCAAGTGCATCCAGCTAGGGCAAAATAATTCATTGCACACGGCTTAAATTACATTTCCCTAATGCAATTCCTAGCTAGGGCCATGTCTTTTTTAAATATTTTCCATTAAAATACTAAAACTAAAATTGTTAAATAAATTACGAAAATTTATCTTCGGAAACTTAAAAAATGGTAGTTATCTAGTAGAACCCTATCCAAATAAAAAGACGCGCCTCGTATTTACGATCAATTGTCAGATGCAAATACAATAGAGAGTATAAGTAATATTAGAACCTTGTTTCGTAACGCTAAATTGAATCTCAATTGGTTTATTCTGTTTCACTTGGCAAAGGCCAGAATTCAAACCTATTGGTGAAATTCGCATGAGGTACCTACACTAGCTGATAAATGCCCGCTGACAGCCGTCGTTAAGGAGACGTAAAGTGTTGATTTTGAGTCACCCTATCGTAACGCTTCTGTCAACATCATACCGTTTTTAATCGTGACAAATCGAGACTCGTAAGGTGAAAATGCCGCCCTAATCGCTACAAAACTAACTTGTGACTACCTGTGGAACATCCAGACAATAACCAAATACTGACCACGAAGGTTCCCATTCCGAGCAAGATCGCCAATCTATCGTAAGTACCCTTGTGATATACCTTTGCTATTTGATTCAGAAGACATACCATATCGAGATCCACAGGCATAGCTCTCGCATAGAGCGAACATTCAGCTTCACTCTAACCCTTATAAGGTGGTGTCATCATCGCGCCTGCTTTATTCAAACCTTGTAAAATGAATGATTATTGAACTTTGTCATACATATCTACGAAAATAAAACACAGATGCTTCAAAAAAATATTTGTCAAAGCAAAAGAAATGATTTGGCATTCAAAAGTAATTTTTGAAAAAACTATTAGTTAGAACCCTATCCAAATGAAGTGACGATTTGGAAGATTAAGTTGTGCGTACAAATAATATTTGGGTATCTACAACTAATATTTACTTTTTTAAATCATATGATATGAAAAAGAAATTGAAAATAATATGTATTCTAGTAGACACGTATTACACATTGCATTGTACTGTAACCTTGCCTGGCATTATTATTTCATTGTAGTCGGCCGAAGTCTAAGACCTAAGTGCAAACAATATTGACCTAGATTCCCTGAGGTATAAATAATAAACTAGATTGAATTCAATCCTTGGCTTCCACTATAATATACGTGTATTATATTCAAGTTCAAATTAACAAAAACTCTTAAGAAATAATCACAATGCGGAACGTTATTTTTAGTTTCGCATTACTAAGATGTCAATCTGTACAAAACGCAGTCAAACTTGCAAACTCTGGAATTGATCTACAATATTTACCTTTCACATGACCGATGATCTAGTAGGGAAACAAATAAGAGACCTATTTCTTATTTGCCCTCTGAAAATGCGTTGGAAAAATGCTTTATCATTTTCTACCAAGCGGCCCCACGTTAGAAGAAAAATGAATATTTGTGTATCCTGGTTTGTGTTTCAATTGTATAATTTAATGAAGAAGTCATTATTTTTCCCTCTTCAGGGAACATTCAGTACTGCATTGTTAAATAATGGATACGAATTCGTGTGCACTGCATACAAATATGTAAAGATAATGGTCGGTACACATATTGTATTATCCCTTTGAGATCACCAGTCTTTTTATTCTTTGTAGTACAAACACGCTCGAAGTTTTACGTTTTTTAATGCCTTCAAAGAATTGCGGAAACGGTCCGCTTGGAATAACAATTCAATAATAATAAAAAAAACACTGCAAAAATGACAAATAATATTCAAAGAGAAATTCTTGTTCGTTTTCTTCTTAACAAGGTAAATGTGTCATTTTCTTCGTAACAATGTCATAACGTAACAATTACCTTGTCATTAACAAGGTAATTGATTCATTGTCTCTCATTTTATTTAGGTGCACTGACTTTGAAGGGGTGTCCGGGTTCTTTTAATGAGGTTGTCCAGATCTGGGTGGATTGAGAGAGGCCGGTTGAGGTAGACCCCACCACCCTTCCAGCCGGACTCTCGAGTCTTGCACCGCAGTGAGAGGGATGGATCAATACGTTTATTATATTTTCCTTTCAACATCATCCTATTCCTACGCAAAATGACTGGCTTTTTAATAAACAGACAGACAACAGGAGGCAGATTAACGAAGCTTTTAGAGTTGAAAGAGTTCGTTTGCGCGATTAATGAAATCCAATAGTATGCAGAAACGGAATTCAGGAACTTGTTCAGAATATCACGACTTATGACGAAAGACCTCATTAACCGTGTTTGTGTTTAAAGTGGATTTCAATTCGACATACCTAGTCAATTTATTAACGTAGCCATTTGACGTTTGATTTTTAGGAATATCGATCCGTAGATCAAATCCGCCAGTATTGCCATTGTAAAGCGAATTCTTAATATTTCGATTGCGATATCGGCTTGGCTATCGATAAGGAAGGAAAAGGTATTAGAGGTGGGTAGGAATCGGGGGGTCATTTTGTTCAGGAGTGACGGATGTACGAATCCATCCCTCCCACTGCGGTGCAAGGCGATGTTCCGAGAGAGTACCTACGGCCGGAGAAGTCAAAGATACTCCCTCAACTATTCTTTCCCGATCCGGCCTGCCATGCAGCTGAAGGGCATACGCATCCGCCGCCAAGACCCGGACAAACCTCACCTCACCATCAAACGTCCTCAAACGTAGAACCAATAAATGATTCCTGGTGCGGCGATAACCACACCCGCCTCCCAAATTGAGCAATCATCGTCAATTAAGCATTGCAAATTTATCGAATTTACCTTCCTAGACTTCCAGGGTCGGCCAAGGCTAATGCGCTTATAGGCTGAATGTGTTTCCAAAATATTATTTTTGGCTCATATTTTAAGAAATAAGTTCCATTTTTTGATCCTGTAAGGAGTACAATTGGCTCTTTATGTCTTAAAAGACGCCTCGAAACCTTTCCATTGCATTTTTCGTATTTAAATTACACTTCTGATAAGTAAGAAAAAACGTGAAAACAGAGCTTAGATAAATTAAATTCAATGCATTCATTTAAAGTTTAAATCAAAACATCGTTCAATTTTGGGTTACTTTTTCGATTTAAATTTTAATTATTGCCAAATAAAACTCATCAATCTTATAAGTTTTCCGCAAACAAGTTCACAAAAAACCGATTTAAGTTCGCGTTAGTTTAGTCCATTGGAAAACTGATCAAGTGCTTAACCATAATCAATCAACCCGACCACATTATGTAGAATATAAAATTTCTACTGCTTATTAAAAGAAATCGTCGGCCTCCGTCGTTGAGTGATTACTAGGAATCCGGAGGTCGCGGGTTCAAATATGTGTTATTTCACAATTTATTAATTAACAGTATTATTTGGAATATTTGCGTCACCATCGGATCCAGTATGGTTTGTACTTTCAGTACCGCCCTGGTGAAAAACCGCCATTCAGAATTGAAACATTACTTGAATTGGCTTTGGCCGTGTTTGGTGATCAGATCTTAATAGTTAAATACTTCCCTGTCTTCCTCTTTCTTCCCCCCGCCACTACCTTCAACCTCACAACATACCTACCCAAAACTTAAAAAAAACACTCACACACACACATTTTTGTAAAAAAAACATCTCAAGGGCTTTGTGGCCTTTAATCAAGTTTATGCTTGAACATTATCTTATGATATGAAAGTGTATTATTTTTATATAGATTCACAGTTAATTTCATTTTATCTGTCCTACATACTTTAATCTATGTTCTTTTATTTCTTTTTTATACATATTTTTTCTTTTTTTTCTACCACTTTATGTTTTCTTTAATGTTTTAATCCACGTTTTTATATACAGGGTGTCCGGGGGTAAGGGCATTAACTTTGGGAGGTGATTATACATGATGATAGTAATAGTAAAAAAAAATTTTAACTTTTTTCGAAATTCCAAATTTTAAGGGTACTTTTTTTTTACATTAACTCCACACAGAAGGCCCTGAGTAAAATAATTTCCCTCAGGGCCTATGTCAACTTTGAAGATGCTGTGTGGAGGGTGTTTTTGAGGAGAGGAAGGAGTGGACACGGTCTTGAAGAGACCCATGTTGTAGGAGGGAGGAAACACAGAGGCCGGCAAATCATTCCACAGCCGAGCTGTTGAACTCAAGAACGAGTCGTAGAAACGACCCGTTCTCATGTGACTAATGTCAACCGTGTACAAATGTTGAGCGCGTGTTTGGCGTGTTTCCCGACTATGCACCGGTGCCGAAGGGATCAATGACGCTAGTTCCTCGGAGCATCTTCCATTGTAATACCGGTAGGACAGCATTCCCACCTGACGCCTGTGCTCTAAAGATTGCAATCCCTCTATTAAGTTAGGAGAATCTATCAAACGAACCGCTTTACTGCCGCTTTATTAAAAAGATAAAATTAGTCCGACGTGTGCGGCCAGCATTATTATTCTCCGCTGTTACGATATGGTCCAATCGCAACCATACAACGTTGCCACAATCGCACCTGGCAAGCTAACAGCAACTTTATCGGATAATTTTACCTTACACTATGCATTTATAGTAGGTATGTCTTTTTGTGTGGGAAAAAATTATGGAATTTCAGAAAAAGTTATTTATTATTTTTTTTTTAATCCTACCATAATGTAGAATCACCTCCCGAATTCCCGAAGTTAATGCACTTTACCCCCGGACACCCTGTATATACTGTGAATTCTTATGGAAACTTTGCTGGTTCATACAACTATGTCATATGTAATTATCTTAATAAGATGTACATATCTGTTTGTTTCCCTGATAAACTAAAATAAAAACAAAAATACCCAAATAGGTGATATCATAATCTAACTGTCTTCAAACAGTTTGGAGTATTTGGGACAACTCACAAAATAAATCAATTTAAAAATCCATCTGTACCTATTAAGAAAATAATTTCTTTTCAAACCACTTCCAAAATTCTGGACTCATTTGCACCAAACATTAATTTATTGATGCGAAAAACATGCGCCAAATTTTCGTTCTCGAATCTTATCTCCATTATTTGGCTGTCCCGAAACCAATGTATTTAACGGGTCTTCTAAGTAAGGGAATAACAACAACAGTGATTTGATATACGAATACTATCCTCCCTCTTCAGTTTATCAAGATGTCTTAAGCATTTGATGTCATCCCCTTACGTTAATCAAATTATTTTGCTATTTGTTTTCATTTAGAAAACTCCAATCAAGTTAAATGAACCACCTTATTATTTTTAATAATATCGGCGCGTCGTGCGTCAGTGGAAGTTTCAATGGAAAATGTGACTGCAAATAAGTAAATGACATTGAAATACCCTGAGTATTTTTTTACCATATGCTTGCGATCCTTTTTTCTCCATATACTTTTAACTTTTCTTTAAAAGAAAAGGCAAACATTCCCGGGTTACGAATAACCCAACAATGTTTGAAAATCTCTTACTACCACCACAGAAAGCCGAAAATGTTGCTTGTGTTGTGAGGGAGGACTTAGCCAGCCGAGGAATCGAACACGGGACGCCCGGGTGGGACCCAAACGCAATGCCCACTCAACTACTGACTGGTCTATATATCTCCAAGTTGCTTATTATAATTCTATGCGTGTGGTGAACAATAACATAAGTCACAAAATGCTTTTTTTATTCGTGAATATTGTAATCCAAATTACACCGCACGTTACCCTTACAACATCAGTCAAAAGTCGCAAATTAATTCGTGAGCATATAATTTTTAGATTTCAAAATTTCTATAAATCTCTCCACACGCTGTATTCCTTTTTATTACTATTACTCATACATTCATTAGTTAAGTTTTAAGAACCGTTCACAGCTCAGGCGAAATAACTTACTGATATTCTATGGACTTAATAACAGTTACTATAACCATGTAATAATTAAATTTAATATACCTACAACTTGTATCACAATGTAATGTGTAGGTATATCTTAACCCGTCAGGCTAATTTTTTCGCTTTTCGCGGAATAATTCATTAGGTCAAATAGAAATCGTTGTGTCTCCCTTACTATCGTAGTGAGAAATATGATCTAAACGGTGATAAAAATAGAAGACACCACGCTTTATTTACATATCTGAAAATTAACCACAAAATAAGTAAAAGGTACACCTTTATGAAACCAAATTTTTGGATCAATTTGAAAAATGTTGAATTTGAAAAATGTTTAATCTGAAAAATGTTGAACTTGAAAAATGCTGAATTTGAAAAACATTGAATCTGAAAAATGTTGAATTTGAAAAATGTTGAATTTTGAAAAATATTGAATTCTTTTATTAAATATTCTTACACGGAACGACGATAATGTGAGGTTACAGTAATGTTTACAATACATTTTTCTACCAAAGTATTTGGTTTTTTTTTGTTATCACTTATTTTAGAAAGAAAAATCGTAAAGTGAGCCACTTTTAAAATTTTTCATGTTTGCTTGCAAAATTTTTGTATGTCAGAATTATATGTTTATTTCGATTTATCAATTTTTAATCATATTATATCACCTTTCCAAAACAGTTTTTAGTTTTCGGATAAGTTCAAAAATATTTCAATTTTCCTAATTTTCTGACAAAATATGGCCGAGGCCCGAGGGGTTAATAAACAAATAAACACCCTGCTTAATATATTTAATGGTTTCGCTTTTGTGTGAATTTGGCAGTGAAGTTATGCTTTATAATATACCTACCGAAACAAGATAGTCAAATTACACTGACTGACAATAGAGCGGAATTATGTTGTCCATGTTGACAAAGCACAAAATAATAACATTTTCTCTGTTTGCAGAGTCAACTCGTAAACAGAGTAAATTCTTGGTTTTCGAGTGAATTCCTAGTCTTCGTGCCTAATTTACATTTTGGTAGTAATTTATACCCAGTGGTGCAACACTGAACAGGATAATTCAAAGAAGTGTCACCTACACCGAATTGAAAGAATATTCTCAAATTTACGTAAGACCTTACAACTCTTAGGCACGAGACAGGTCAAATAAAATTATTATATGTTAATAAAAGTGAAGGCAGGACGGAGATATTGATCGAAGAATAAATGCGGTAAGCAGTGTGCTGCCCAGCAGTCCCCTTTACAGCTCAGTGATAAGGAAAGCCGAGCTGAGTATCAAGACAAAGATTGCTGTATTCAAAACGATTTACTGCCCGACGCTTATTTACGGTCACTAGATATGGATGCTAAACGAACAAACACGCTCTAGAGTGTAAGCTGCCAAAATGAGGTATCTGAGAGGAGTGGCAGGGGTTACGAAATGGGATCATATAAGAAACTCGACGATCTAAACATTGAACCGCTGTCACTCTTCATAGACAAATCGCAACTGAGGTGGTTTGGGCACGTACTAAAAATGTCTAATGACCAGATTCTTAGGAAAATATTGAGTGCGATTCCAGAGGGCAGAGGTCCCGTGGGCCGCCCCAGACACAGTTGGGCGAGGCAACTACATAAACTGTGTGGGGAGAAGATGGGACTGCCATGGACGAAACATTCAGCGCAAGACAGGGGCGTATGGAGGCGCCTTTTCGATGCAGTGGGTCCCCGACCCGAATAGTATAAGGGGAAGAAGATGATGATGATGAATAAAAGAAGTTTGGTACTTTTTGAAAATATTTGAAATTTTTCAATAAAAAAAAAATTATATTTCTTTGGGCACACAGACCCGCCACAATGTATCCGTTTATCTCTTTGGTGTCTTTACCGATTTGAAATAAAAATGATGTCTCCAATTCAAATATTACATATTTCTACTCCTGGGAGCCGATAGTTTGGGGGGAAGAACCAAATCTGGCCATCAAACCTGGCTCAAGTTATTTCAAGCAACTTATCGATTATATATGTATACTGAATGTATCTATCACTCCGGAACATGCAACACATATACCACATACATTATGTATGATTATAAATTTTTTTGTGAGTTAACACAAATTATTCAAATAAAAGCCGGGATTTGAAACCGTGACCTCTATATTTATATCCAAAATTCGTATCCAATTAATCACAGAGGTCGTTATTATACGATGCGATACGATTTTAATCAAATAAAAGATTGGATTTGAACCTGCGACCTCCGTATTCGAAGTCATGAATTGTCATCAACCACAGAGCTCGTCATTCATGGAAAAAATTCAACATTTAAAAAGATCTGATCAATTTTTACTGTAAGTAAGGAAAAGCTCATCGTATTTCGGGCACGCTAACCCTCCTACATCACATTTCTATCGGTGTGTCTGTTCAGTGTCGGCAATTTCATGCCACTCCGTCCATTTCTGAAACCACTCTAGACAACGTTGACTGAGATCCGGGAAATGGACGAGGTACCTAACGGCAGAACACATCATTTTCCCTGGATAATGTCCAGCATTACGTTGGGTTGTTACGACAAAGAAACACTCTTCCCACACGAATACTGCGCTCTTTTCGAACGTTAGTTTACAACAAGGACAAAAATATATCGGAAGGTTCCATTTAATAATTATATATATCGTATTCAAAGCTGTAACAATGGATGGTAATTCATCATAATCCAAGAAAGAAATCTGTTTTTAAATACAGCAATTAGCAAAATAAAAATAAATAAATAAAATCGTCCTTTTTCTTCTTCATGTGTCATGTCAGATCCTCTGATGTTGGCGGTTACTCTAGAAAATGTAACTCTATCTTGCGCTGCCCGCTTCTCCGCACGTCTAATGCCGGTCCACTCTCGGTATATTTTGCAGCCAAGACATTTGTCTCCTACCAGGCCCTCGGCGACCCTCTATCTTGCCTTTCAATATTGAAATAGTCCAAAGTAATAAATCGTAGCTTTACTTTTGCGAGTCTTGCATAACAAAATAACAAAATGGCCACCCTCATTTTTCATTTCTAAAATAGAACAGCTGACCGAGTGGGAAGAAATAATTATTATAAATAAGTGTTTATACAAATGACTTGTAAACCACCCAAAATATGAAATGTATCGTAACTTTTTTTATTCGGACACTAATGAACACAAATTTGACTACATTTCAAGCTTTTTATGAACAATTGTTCCCAAAGTTTCGCGGTATGATCGTGGAACACGGTGTATATGCCCTACTGATTGTGATTTTCTTGTTCTTCTAGTATAATAATAATTTCTGATTGAATAATACCAATGAATTGGGTCGATGCAAAAGTTCATTTCATCTTACCTATCATTTATCTGCTGGTCTACCTTGTTTACGATTTATTCTCAAAGTTCTGACGTTTTCGATTGTATAAGACGTAAATTGATTTTTTTATTAGTCGTCCAGCACAAGTCATAAAAATCTGACTAAACGCTTACCGGCCAAAAATTGGCAGTTAAGAGCGACCGTTATGTGAAATGATAAATGTATGCCATTTTGATGACACTGTCAAATGTGACGGAGGTTCAAGCAACTTTGCTTTACTGAAGATGTGAAAAACCAAGGAGGTTAAATTCACAGGTAAAAAACACCTCCAGCTTTACTTTAAAAAAACACTTCACGACCTTTAAACGGTATTTTTGTTACACATTGAATAAATACTGTATTTTTTCTTTTTCGGAAATAAAAATATGTCATTTTTAAGTTGGCAACATTGAACTTTGGTAGATAGACGCATGCGCGGATCCGCCATGTTTTTTCACGGGCGGCAAAATTACGGTTTTGACTAGTGAAATATGACACGCGATTCGCATAATGCTTTTTACATAATTTTTATTGCAATATCCAAAACTCTATTGTATTAGTATTATTCAACACAATCAATTTTATTTGTATTATTTTTCGTCGGTTTTAATTATGCCATGTTGTTAATTTAATTGTGTTAACATCAAAACAAGGGTTATTTTTTAATGATGTTTTTTTTTAATGACTTTTACAGCGTGAATTTCTTCATCATTTTCTTTATCATATTTTTAATGTTTTCAATCATCTTCAATTTGTGAGGCGGAATGGGTACCGCCGCCCCGGGAACCATTTATCGGATAACCGACATTCCTTCCTGAAGTCACCCCAAAAGGTTCGCTACGTTTGGGGACTTAGCAGGGGTGGCGAATGCGTTTTTTCACCTACTGCGTGGCAGGCCGGAGAGATTGCGCCACAGTGGGAGGGATGGATTCATGCTTCCGTCACTACTGACCGCATTTACCCCCAGATTCCTACCTATCTCTCATAACTTTCAACTTCTCAGAACTTTTTCTCATTCCTTTCACCAAAAAAACCCTCAACACAGCATTCCCAAAGAAATGGGTCCTGAAGGATTTTTTCCTCGGAGCCTCAGAGAATATTTTTGAGATAATAATACTAATTCATTTCATTGATAAATCAGAAATCATGATTAAATCACTTCTACGCTTTGTCTGACTTTTAGGATTTTAGGTCAAATCGTGCGCCTTTTAATTTCCCTTAACAATTTCAAAACTTTTCACAGACTGGGATTGTAATTAAGAGCGTGCTTTGAAGGAAGAGGAATAAAAATAATTCAACTGCTAGGAGGGCATTTCAAATAAAACGCCGTCAACATATTTCAGAGAATTCCTTTGTGACGGAACCATTACAGACGAATGGGGGTATTTTTAGCCCTTTGTTTTCGATATGAGAATATTTACTTTATTATTATATGAATCTAAGAAAGGGCCTGCCTTCATTTTGTTGGGTGATATTTTTGATGCATTAACTTCTGTGTAGCTTGGTTTTTAAAGGTCTGTAGCTTTTCCAAAATATTAAATGGATTATAATAAACAATTTTTATTCTTATGACAAATAGTAGTAGGGGTTTCCTAGCTGTTAACCTGTTAAGGTATATTTATTGAACACCCGCAGGTCTTTAACAAACATCAAACATGTCGAAAATTGACTAACATTTTTCGGAAATACATATCAAAACATGCAATTACGATACATATAAGTTAAAAAACAGAGTGTGCAGTTCACACAAACATGTCGAAACACATCAAACATGTCGAAAATTGACTAACATTTTTCGGAAATACATATCAAAACATGCAATTACGATACATATAAGTTAAAAAACAGAGTGTGCAGTTCACACGTAGTAAAAGTGAAAACTAAAGTAAACAGTGGGGAGGTTACAAAGCACCAAGAGGAGACCGATTCTACTATCTCATTCTATCACAGGCTAAATCCTACAGATGTTTGTTTCTATTAAGTGTCGTTATTTTTCATTTTATCGAGTTTCAAATCACAAGGGTGCTAAAGAAGTTTGTGCTGAAGTAGAAAAAAAAATTGATTCTTTATCATTACGTACAAATGTCTTTATGGTAGTAACCAAGAAGAGTAAAATTAAAAAAATATATCGCAAAATGGCGGCTACTCAAAAACAGAGTTGATGTTTTTCAGTTAATTTTTTAAATTTTCCAAATTTTAAAAAAAAGTGAAAATTTTTAAATTTATTTTTTTCTTAGTTCCTATCGTAATGGAATATATATAAAAAAAATTCATGCCAAATTTCAAGAAAATCGGTTTATTAGAACTTGAGATTTTGTGACAAACGTTTCGAAAAAAGTAGTTTCGAGAAAAAGGCGTTTAAAGTTTTGTTCTATTTAGATCCTAGTTAGATTCCATCTACTACCACGACAAGAAAAATGGAGTGGCAAAATTTTGATAGAGAATTGTTAATATTATGTCCAGTGGTTTGATGGCCGGCGCCTCGGCGTGGTCGAGCGGTATGGCTCTTGACTCGCAATCGGAAGGTCGCGGGATCGAATCCCGGCGAGGCAAATTAATTTGTGTAATTTCACAATTATTTCATTTAAAATAATATATAGTATGTTTGCAGCACGTTCCTGGTGTAAGACCACCATTCAGAATCGAAACGTTGCTTGAAAAGACTTAAACCGTGTTTGGTGACCAGATATGAATAGCGAAGTACTTCCACACCTTCTTCTTCCTAATCTCCTTCCCCTCTCCATTGCCTTCAGTCCCACAACATACCCCA
The DNA here is from genome assembly GCA_936435175.1 of Glyphotaelius pellucidus. NCBI lineage: Eukaryota > Metazoa > Arthropoda > Insecta > Trichoptera > Limnephilidae > Glyphotaelius > Glyphotaelius pellucidus. Next base: position 29,615,009 of record OW386547.1, read on the forward strand.
ATTGGGGATGCCATAGTCTCACTGGCTCCTGACGGGAGCAGTTGGGACTCTTGTGCGATATTCATATAAATTCTTTTTTAAAAAATCCCCAAAGACTCGCGTGTTCAAAGCTCCTACAGGACGCAATATACGCATGAAACGGTTCGTGGCGAGTGTGGCGGCTTTCTGAACTAGGTTGGGCGGGGTGAGGGGTTGGGTTGACGAATTGCTTAAGAATTTAAAAAAGACCCTAAAAAGTCACAGGAGACCAAAATTTCATTTACATTTTTAGTCCAAATAATGTTACGAATCACTGGTAGTAAGTCAAGTACGACCCTTCACACCCTGTATAAAAATTATTAAATTAAACATATTAAATTTTATCAGAACGTTCCTGTCATTTTTAAACCCAAATAAAGGGAGCCAATTCCAAACGAAATCAATTGGTAATTTTAAGTAAATTTTGTGGTTTAAAATAATGTGCTTGTTTAACTTTATTAAAATTACGAATTTACGTAAAGCAATAATTACTTTTTTATTTTATTGATCTAATGCTGTAAATGCGACAATTTGTATCAACTTCAGACTTTTAATAAACACCGCACCGTCTCTACTCGCAATTCAACAAATTCATAGCTGCATATGAAATTGTGTCCTGGGGAGTTAATTTCAGAAATTAATTTAATATGACTTCTCGTTTTGTGAGCGTGAGGAAAAATATTACCCGTTTCTCCGCGGCAGAATTTAGAAGCTGCTTTTTTAATATTACAGTCCGCCGTTTTAATATTGAACCATTTCCTAGAAATTTTTCCCAACGGAATATTTCGTGGCTTAATTTATTTGGTTATTTTATAGAAGCGTTTATTATGGTAAATTTTTAGAAGGTCCAGCGTTATGCGATATTATTTTACAAATATACCACCAATTGCATCAAAACTTAACAATTATTTTTTAATATGTATTTTTCACTTTGATTATAATCATTGCAGCTATGTGTGGATTTGACTGCTGTAAAATAGTGTTATTAAATAAAATGTTTTCAACAAATTATAACGTCGCCGATGGCCTTCGCAACGGCGACGTTATATTTATCTTTGAGTCGCGAAGAAAAAAATATACGTGCTAGAAGTTGTAATTGGCCTAATTTCTGCTATAGTAGGTACACTAACATACTAAATTATCCATATTTCGTTTAAGTAATCGATGGACGAATAATTAAGGAGGCTTCGAATGGACTCTTCTTTTTTATGTTTCTCCGCACAAGACAACAGCTCCTGTCTGGAGCCAGTGAGACTATGGCACCCCCAGTTGGGGTATGTTGTGAGGCTGAATGTAGTATATAGAGGAAGGAAATAAGGAAGAGGAAGTTGAGAAAGTACGTGGCTACTCAGACCCAACACGGCTAAAGACATTTCAATCAACGGGGATACTTGGAGTGTCTTCCACCTTGGAACGTGCCGCAAAACAAAATATTATTTTTTGGTAGAAAGCATAAACTTTGTGGTTTGAAATATAATAATTTGAAATAACACAATAATTTTGTTTGTAACCACGATTTATTTCATTTTTCTACTGCTGACCGGTTTCGCTTTACATTAGCATCTTCATAAATGTAAAATTATAATAAATTATATGCAGATGCTTATGTAAAGCGAAACCGGTCGGTAGTAGAAAATTTAAATAAATCGTGGTTACAAACAAAATAATTGTGTTTTTTCAATTCAAAATATTATTTTTAAGTAATTAGTTGTGAGATAACACAATCAATTAAATAAAACTTATTTGCGCACGCTGCTGCCGGGTTTGAACCCGTGACCTTTTTTATGGCGAGTCAAGAATCTTACCCCTCGACCGTCGAAGGTCCTTATCATAATTGAACACAAATCTGTCAATTAATTTGTTAATTTCTTTCTAGGCGGCCGATTCGTACGCTGAAAAAACCGCTACGGCTTCTGATGTGCTGGTGACGAAGTTCTTCGGAGTGTTCTTCATGTTCTACCAATTGGCCCAGGTTTGGGGAAACCTTATATCTTCAACAGGTAAATAAAAACATTGTTAATTGTTATAATAACTTATTATTATTTATCTGTGTTCATTACTATTCCAGGACAGATAATTAGTAAATCATTACATTCATAGGTCAAAAGTAGAAAACTGCCCTGATAACGGACAGAGTAATGTTGTTCGAAACGTTTATTAAAGAAGAAGAAAGCGCAACACGGCACAAAAACGTAAAAATATTCACTATAAATCTTTTTGTCATGAAAATCTCAAATCATAAATTAATTAAAAATCCACTCAGTTTCTCAAAAATGGAGTACAATAGTGATTTATGACAACTCTCTATTTTATCTCACGAAATATGGGGCAGTAACATTTTACGGGAGGTTTAGTGTGAAACTGCAAGTTTTATAGGACAGTTCTGTATGTATTCTCTTTGCTAGAGTTCATTTTGCGATTCGTAAAACGATTTAATGCTTCAGAATATAAACATTAAACATTGTGAAATTAGTTTCTGCAAAATCATAAAAACGTCAGTTTGTAAAGTTTTTTTAAAAGCTCTCATTTTAAATGAGTCGTTTAATTTCTACATCCGCTATATCAACTTTTACTGATTCGGAGAAAACCGCAAAAAACGGTATCTACATCTTTAGCGTAAATACATAATTACATTTTAATGTTTTATACAATGAATTGTAGTAATATAAATTCGAACAGTGTTCATTTTTCAATGTGTGTCTAGCAAAATTAAGTAATTTCGATAAATAAAATGAATATAGCGGATTTTGATACTCACTTCGTGATTTACTCACGATTTAGAGGCTTTTGAAAATCGACTGACCTGGCGCGCGAGTTTCTAAACCCGCCATCTTGGCAAAATAACTGCTCGTGATTGGTTGAATTCCGATATAGCCGGTTTTGATAGTAACTTTTTGAATGATATAGCGGGTTTTGTTTCTCACTCGCAGTTTTAACATGGTTTTTGGTCGAGATAAGTGAGGTTTTGAAACTCAATTTTGGGTTAGTCTTGTTTCTCGCAAAAATGTGAACAAGTGTCATACTCAAATCAATTTGGTAAAAAATCGGATATAGCGGGTATTGAAATTATAGGACTCAAATCTGAAATTTTTTATTCTTAATAGAACTTTTGCGAAATAAATTCGTAAAATTTATGTCGCGAAATATCGTGACATTTTAGCCAGATTCTAGATGGTTTTCGACGAGAAAATCATATAATGATATGCTGAATAAATTTATTGTACTTTTATGTGTGAAATATAATACACAAAGTTACTTGGTAAGTACTCGATACGAGTCTATTACTGTGATGTACCTACGAAATCTGCTTAGAGTCTGGTAAAGAAGCAATCTTACCGTGATGGTGAAGAAATTTATCGTTAAATTGATGTGCCCTTATCAATAATGTGTATAATGCATATATAAAACACTATTCTCAACATTATATATACAAAATTGATGGAATAATTAAATTATTAAACAAAAATCTCAATTATCCAATTCTTGAAAAAAAAATGGTTTTTGATTTTTTTTTATATTTTGAAACTTATTCATCAATGAGATCCCAATAGTTACAACATCGAAATTCGAAAATTGAGCTCTAAGCAATTATTACGAAACAAATTTTCTTTCCCCAGTATTATATTTTTTGATCTGCCCAAAGAAAAAAAAACACAAAAACAACAATTTAAAATTAAGTTTTGGCTTGAAAATGTTCTATCACTTTTTAGTAGAAATAATTTGAAAACATCCTTCGCAAGATTGTGTTTTTATCTAAATTTCATTTCTCATTATTATTTTAAATAACATCATTTTACGAAAGTATTTCATCCTGAAATTTGGAATTAGCAAATTGTAGGTCCCACGCCAAAAACTCAGGCTGTCTCTATTTATGAAACTGGTTTTATGTCCCTATTCCATTAATTTCTTCTCAAAAAAAAATGTGCCTCCAATTTGGTGGTACGAACAAATATATATCGCACCCCCGAAAGAAAAGTGTCACAAACCAAAAATTGAAAATTTTGAGTTAAGGGTAAACTTTAAATAATAATAAAACTCGGTCTTTCATTGAATGCGGTAATTTAATTATTTTGGAAAAAAAACCTTTTCGGTAGATATGCTGTAAAATATTAAGATGAAATTGTTCGTTTGTACTCGTAAATACGCAATACGAATATGAATAAATAGTTTTTTTCATATAAATAACCCAATTCCTTAAAAAAGGCATTCGAATTCAATATTGTTTTGGTGATTCAATCCAATACTGTATTGGCTTGCCTTTCTTGGAAGAGTTGAGTTTTATATGAACAAAACTACTAAATATTGCTTATTCAAGCGCAAACAAACAATTCACAACAATTTACGACACAACTTCCAAAAAGGGTTTTTTTCCTAAAAGAGATTTTCGAGACCTAGACAAACTTCACCCCATGAACCCGGGCACCCCTGCTAAATCACCAAACGTAGCGAACCACTTGGGGTGACCTATGGCAGAGGTGTAATTAAATAACACTATCTACAAACGAGCAGATTATAAATAATTATAAGTTTACTCTTAAATGTGTAGGTAGATTCTTTGGTTTTCTCGCCATTTTAATTGAGTGAGTGAGTAAAAAACCGTTCCATTACACATTGTGACATTCTTTTATCACAGGTATTGAAACTGAAATCGGAATCATGCAATAAAACTGTCTAATTTGAAATATGTACACGATAGTTTTTTATAAACTTTTTAATCTTAAATATAATTTTTTTAAGTCTGTTGAATTTGAGTAAAAACTGTTACATTATGACATAACGTAAAAGTTTAATATGATATTAGATTTTCACGGCCAAAATATTTTAGTTATTTATTTTTGGGGAGTTATTCCGTGTTGCGCTACCTCCTCCTTTAGCAAACTTTTCGGACAGTGTCCATCATCTGCCACATCAGTCCATCAGTACACATCTACCTGAAAAATAAATTACAAAAATAACAACATTTCTTTATTATATTATATTACGACATAACATAACATTTTACACATGGCGTAAATATAATATAATGGCCTAAGTTATTTAAAATTTATGAAAATATGTTTATTAAAAAGAAAATATGATACATTTAATTTGCAATAAAAAAAATAGAAAATCCCAGAGACAAAAGTCGTCGATTTTACGGAGCAATTGAGATATTTAGCGAATTACTAAAAGAAATAAAGTTGGAACAAAATACATACAGCGTTACAGTGTCAATCATCAGGGCAGATGAGCTGACCTGATGATGGACATTGTAACGCTGCCCGAAACGTTGGCTAAAGAAGGAGGTAGCGCAACACGGCATTACACACCAAAAATAAATAACAAAAATACTTTTGGCCGTAAAAACCTAAAATCATACTTCTCTATCTCTCCGATGGTGCTACAGCCCATATCGAGCCTTGGCCTCCTGCAACATTCGCCTCCAACTCCTCCTGTCCTCAGCGGCTTACTTCCAGTTTGTTATTTGAAGAAGCTGTGCTGCATCCTGTCGCACCTCGTCTTCCGACCTCAGTCTGGGTCTTCCCACTTTTCTCTTTCCACCTGGGTGTCCAGTAAAAATTCTCTTGGGGACGCGTGTATCCTTGACAAAAATCATACTTAACAAAATATAAACAAATTTTAACTTAGTTGCGAAAGTTTGAAAGTGATTCGTACTTAATTTTTTATGAAATAATATGTATATAGGGGTTGTACAAGAACATCGGTAACTATTTAAAAAGCACAAAATATATTAACAAAATAATTCTTTTCTCAAACATACCCTTTTGAACTGTGACACTTTTCTTGCGGGGTTGCAATTTATATACTTATAATTATTTTTAACGTTATAGTCAGAGCCACTTCACTTGCCGTTCATTTGAGGACGGTCAAAGTCGTCAACAAGAAACAATTCGCTTTCTCTCAGTTAAGAGATCTGCTTTTTTGAGATGTCATCAGTTAAAAAATTCGCTAACACGTCTATATTGCTTTCACATATCACATATCGTGTCAAGTAGGAGACCCCTTAGTTATTTACTAGAGGTTTGTGACCGATATTCGAGAACGCGCAACTAACCCACTTAGCTTAAATTCTCCACCTGCAAAGCTTAAGTGTTTTACAGCACCTCCTTACCTGCTCCACTTGTAGTGCTGGAAGGCTCACTTACGTCAGGACCTTTAAGAGACTCAGTCGCTATACCTAACCCACCCCTACCTCCATTCCCGCAGAAATACCAGTATAACCACGTTAACCAATGGAGCCTTATAATCAATTTGAGCTTGAGCGCTCGAAAATTTTTTAAGCGTTCCGTTTGGAAATTTACAGTCCTCCTTCATAAAACATACGAATTTTGAATATGAAGAATACATGTAAACTGCTTATAGTGTTGAGAGCATTAGATGCAACTATGTTTGACCGTTTATTCCAAATTTTTAGAATTCATGAAAAAATTATTTAAAAAAATCGTTTAATTAATTTATAAACTCCTGAATTCCGCGTCTAAATAAATTTACTTCAAAATTTTCATTCTTGGTACCTACTTGAAGTAAAATGAAATATAATGACTTCATTGTATTTTCTAGAGCCTAATTGATAATAATCATTCGAATTCAAATTCGAACGCACTTTTTCATTCGTAAACACGTGATCAATGATTTGTTAGAAAAAATATTCCAATAATTTCTAAGAGATTCTAACGCGTGAGATTAGATCTAAGAATATCCTAGAATCTAAGAGATTCTAACGCGTTAAAAATTGATGTAATGATCAAAGAAAAGATGAAATTTTGATGTAATTACAATAAATTGACCACTAGACAGCGAACGCTCGCGGGTGTTTGCAAATTGGCCAAAATGTGGCCAAAATCGCTACAGAGGTTAATCCTGTGATCAAGTAACGACACTCTTTAACTTTGTCACACTTTCCCTAATTGTGGTATGTTTTCCAGCTGTAGGCTGTAGTGAAGGGAAGGAGATGGGGAATAAGAAGGTAGGGAATTACCAACACAGCTAATCAGATCAGGACACCAAAAATTGCTAAAAACTCTGCTGGGTAATGCTACGGAAACATACCGCAAGCATACTTAAATAACACTTTTTTCTATATTACATGATCTTTAGCAACTAACGAAATAACGTCATCGACTCACATAATACTTATTGACTGATGGGTCACAGACTGGCCGATCAATACCTGTTCAAAAAAGAATTGCGATTTTTGGAAAAATTCGATCGATTTCACCAAAAGTAAGGGAATACGGAGGTTTCTTTCCGTATTATTTCTTCACTGGTCGCGTAACGCCCACGTTGTTTGATAATAATTTTAGAACCTCCTACACCTACGTACCTTCCTAGAACTTCTTATCCTTGTCAGAATTTTAGAATTTAGCTTTGACAATGAATTAGAAAATTTGTTTGCGTGATGAATTCGTAAAATCTCTTAAGCTCTGAGAAAATGTAATTCGAACAATTATTTCCATGGGACAATTATCAAATCATAAACCTACATCAAACTTTTTTTTAGAGTTAGAAGTGTTCTTAAACAATTATTCAAACATACTTTTAATAAATACCTAGTGAAAACTTTTTATGTAAATTTATCTTTCAAAACTTATATTTCTACTTCGGTAGATACCAAATTTGATTGAAATAATGTATTGTCTGTCAAATAAGAGTAGAAAATATTAAAAATGGAATTTCATAATTTGTAGGCTGGCTACACCAAATTAACTATCAAATATTATTTTAAAATACAATGACACTGAATGTATAGAACAAAGTAAATCACATATTAAAAAACATTTTTTTTCTTAAAGAATAAAAATTTAATTTCAAGAAGCACTATTGTTAAGGGTGACCGGACAACTCGGAATGAAACCAACTCAGAAACATCTCAGATAAGTTATTTAGAGTGATAATAAAATAAATTTAAAAAAATGGTTAAATAGGTTATGTTAGATAAGGGTTATCGGCTAATTTAAAATTATTTTTTTCATAACTTTTAATGACTTTTCAAGGAGGTGCTGAGTTGACTTTATTCTCAGTTGGCATGGAACCGTTGTTAAGGTATCTACTTTATAACGTAAATGTGATTAAACGGTGTTTTACAAAGTGATTTGCTTTCATTTAATTTAACAATTGAATTTAATAGTAAATAAAAAGGAAGAATCACTATTGATGAGTTTAGTTACACTACTTTCAGATCTGAATGAGTTAAATATACTCAGATCAAAAAGTAGAGATATGATCTAAAGCCCGGACAACGCTTGGTGCTTAAGCTAGTATTAAATAAATGTGAGCCATTTCTAAACTTTTATTTATTTATTTCTATATATTACAGTATTTACCTATAGATCAATTTCGAAAACATTGAGGTGTTTACGTGTTTATTTATGTTTATGTATGACAAGTATTTATGTGTTGTAATAGAAAGTTTTATATGTATTTTTTTTTTCAAATTTTAATAGTTATTGTACATTGGTTATTTAGAAGAGAAAAAAAAAGTATTTAAATATATTAGAGGAATATATGAATATAGAAACTGTGCTTTATGTTTTATTAATTTCATTAATATCGTTAATTTCATTATGTTAACACAAAATTTCAAAGGTTTAATATACATATAATAATAACTTTTATGCAATTCTAATTTTGAGATCAGTGGGTATCTTATTGCAATGAAAAAATATTTTTTTCACTTTTATGACTTTTTAATTTTTTATAAAATGTAGTAATGTTTAGTATTGCCATTTGATCAACTCTTATTTGACAAACTTTATGCCGTAGAGATGCAAATTTTGTAATTTTTACAAAAATAATGTGACAATCGCAATTTTCGGCCGGATGCGGTTTTTCGCATTTTTCGTACAATTTTCTGGTATTTCATACAATATTAAAGACATTATGCCGTAAAATAGATCACAACCAACTTTAGATACCAAAAAGTTAAAATCTCATAACTTTTGTTGAAAATTTAACCGCTTTTCCTACAAAAAAAACACGAATTTAACCAAAAATAGCCCTTAAAATAAATTTTGCCGAAAATGCGACAAAAAATGCAATATTTTCAGGTTGCCAATATTTGTAATCTAGCTTCAATTATTATGAACTTTGGTTGTTACACATTATTTACTGTTTAGACACTCAAACGATATTATAAAGAAACCTGTATTTTCCACAACAAATATTAATTTTAAAAAGTTCAATTTTTAATGAGACCTTATCATTGATATTATCATCCAAAAGTAAAGCGGCACGAATGCTATTTTTAACAAAAAGTGGATTATGTTTGTTAAGTACCCGGAAAATACCAAAAAATCAGTTTTCCATAATTTTTAATTTTCAAACATTTTTGATCCATAACGTCCAACATTGCCAGTGGAAAAGATAAACATTGGTATAACCTTTGAAACCAATAGGCAACTAGGGGGTAGTGCCACTGTTCACATATTGAAATCAATATCACACCCCCGATTGCTACCAAGAAATTCTACTTGGTAGACAAAACAAGTAATTAATTACCATTGCAGCACCCTTGGGGTGATTTTTCACAAAAACGGCGCTTACAAATTATCCAATTTTTTTTTTACATGAATACCGCACAAGAGTCCCAACTGCTCCCGTCGGGAGCCAGTGAGACTATGGCATCCCCAATCGGGGAATGTTGTGAGACTGAAGGTAGAGGGGAGGGGAAGGAGATGAGGAAGGTGGAGAGTACCCGGCTATTCAGATCTGGTCACCAAACACGGCTAAAGCCATTTCAAGCAACGTTTCAATTCTGAACGGTGGTCTTACACCAGGGCGATACTGAGAGTATCTTCCACTCTGGAAAGTGCCGCAAATATACTATTTATTATTACAAAATTAAATTATAATAAAATTTATTTGCCACGCCGAGATTCGATCCCGTGACCTTCGGAATGCTAGTCAAGCGCCTTACTGCTGGACTACGCCGGCCGTCAAATTACTTTGATCATTATCATCATCATTCATACAAACAAACCCTTTTTTTCAATCATTTTCATTATTATTAAATTGGTACATCAATGTTTTTCGACAAAATATTCTTCCTTTGTACGCGAAAATAGTTTCAAAGCGAAAAGATCAAAGACTAAGCAAAATAATATTATTAAGGCTAAACCGTTCAATCAATGAAAGAAGAAAAAATAAAAAATTTCATCAAATACAATATATGTATATAGAGGAAAGAACTGTGAAGCGAAAGGAAAGTGGAAGTCTGACGAATGCAAAGAAATAGAGTTTTTCCAACAGAGATACGTTGCCTTGATTCACATACATAAACAGATCTAGGATACCTTGGTCATCACAAATGTAAATCTTCTACAATAAATTGGGGACAAAAAATGAAGAAATAAATTGGGCCCTTATAAAAAACTAGTTAAACCATCCGGCATTGCCAAAGTTTCGTTCTGCTTTAAGGGATTTGTATAATGGATGGATTAGTTTTTGAAAATCTCACATAAGCTGTGACATCTTGGTTTTTTTTTTTAGATTAACTCCACACAGGAGGTCCTGAGGAAAATAACTTCCCTCAGGGCCTACGTCATCTGGGATGCTGTGTGGAGGGTCTTTTTGAGGAGAGGAAGGAATGAACATTGGTCTTGAAGAGACCCATGTTGTAGGAGGGAGGAAACACAGAAGCCGAGATGAAACGAGTCGTAAAAACGAGTCGTAAAAACGACCCGTTCTCATGTGACAAATGTCATCAGTGTGCATATGTTGGGCGCGCGTTTGACGTGTCTCCCGACTATGCACCAGTTCCGAAGGGATCAATGACGCTAGTTCCTCAGAGTATCTTCCATTGAAATACCGGTAGAACATGGATAGCATTCCCACCCGACGCCTATGCTCTAAAGATTGCAATCCATTCGTTAAGATGGGAGAATCTATCAAACGGACCGCCCGTTTCTGCACAGAGTCGAGGGTATTTCGCAAGTATTTTGGAGCTCCAGACCGGAGGTGGCTGCCAAACTCAACCGTGGGGCGCACTTGCGATTTGTAAAGGGTTAGCAGTTGTGTACTATTAAAGTATCTGCGGACCATGTACAGTACGCCCGGTTTTTGAGAGATGGTTTGAAGGATTTTTTGGTTTGAAGGATAAATAGCAAAATTCCATTAATCTCGAAATAAAATTGACGATTTGTGTAAAAAACAAAGCCACACCAGAGCACTTCCTTGTATACGTAAAATATAAAGATAATGTATGGCTCTTGTCCTCAACATTGTCGGAGCTTTTATGGTCGAGTTTTTTAAAATCTAAGAATGTAATTTTTCTTTTACCAGAACGTCAAGTGCGCAAAATTTCATCAAAAAGGGGTAAGAAATGGGGATGGCGGTGATTTTTCGAAATTTCGTGGAAATAGGGACCATTTTGTTATTTGGAATATAAAGTGTGCAATTTTTCACTCGGAATAAAACTGTTTATTTGTACAAATAAACTGTTTATTTATACAAATCAAATCCAAGCCACCCGCCAGACAATGAAATTTACAAATAAGATATTAATAGTGTACAAAAAAAATGTTTAATTATTTTTTGAAGACGACAGTAACAAAAAAATAACAAATCAAGAAAAGTAAATGAGATGAAGTTAATATACAAAACACACGTAAACATTTCCGTACAAATTGATTCAACAGATGTAATACACTTACTAATAGGAGTTTTTCGAAATCAAATGTAAACATTGACCTTCCTCTTGCTTTGGAGAACGAGTGTGCAAAATAACATGAATCTTGTAATAAAACTACAGTTTTGTATAAAAATCAAATCTGCACCCCTCGCCCGGTGTCCGCCGCACGGCCGCCCGCCCACCCGAAAGATACTCTTCTTTATATATTCATTTTTGAAGCCAGATAAAAATCTATAACAAAATTTCTTTAAATTTATTTTTTAATTCTCTATAATGCTAAAAATTCATAACGATTAAAAACAAGTAATAATTATCATTCATTTTCGATTATTGCCATAACTGCCATTTTTTTTTTAATTTACCACTGCCGAGCGTCCAGTCAGCTCTCAGAGAATTCGTGGCTTAGGCCAATCTTCTACAATCGCGTCAGATGTCACCAATTTAGATGTCAAGGATATGAGACAAATTATCGTCAACACGAAGTTACTTCCATCGCCAACGTTTCAATTCGACCAGTTATCCTGTCATCAGTTACGAAACATACCTTATGCCCTTATGCCGACTATGACTATCACAAACTGACAACTGTCACTGGACCGATTGACTTACTTCAAGATGTTGAGATATTGCCATCGCTTTGGAGATTCCAATTAGCGGGTAATCTTCACCAGCCTTCAGCTGTCAATTTACAATTCGGTTGGCTTCATCCGGGTTCGGTTGGTTTTGCTACCGATCGTCAAATAAACTCCTTCATCGTAACCAACCAGTACCGTCTCCCCGGAGAAGTCAAGAGACTGAGGGAGTTGGACACATTTCCTCAGTCTTCACAGCTCACCCTTAAAGAACAACGTGATGACCAAAAAATAAAATAAAGAAGCGTTCTAAATCAAAGGGCGACTTTAAGAATAAAACAGTATTTTAATAAACCTTAATTTTAATAAAGAATAAAATTAAAATATCTTATCATGAATCAATTAAAATATCTTATCATAAATCAGCAGTTCCGGTTCAATCTGAACGTTTTTAAGAGATGTAAAAAGAAAAAAGTTTCGCTTCAACCTGATATGAATAATTTTTTTCTATTTAAATGTTTTTATTAAATTTATTATAAAAATATTTATTATTTTAACCGCGGCTTCGCTCGCATGATATTAAGGGGAATTACAATAGCGTTTGCACTTATCAATTATCCCCCCTCCCCGCCATCCCCACCCCTCCCGCATTCCATACATTCATTCCCGTTAAATTCAATATTCAAACATCTCGCCTGCCACCTAAATTTCATAATGCTTTAGCTCAAAGAAAAAAGAATTATCCAATTTTGTTCATTCGTTCGGAATTTATGCGCTAACAAACATTTCGGATTTTTGTATTTATTTAAATATTTGGAAGTTTGTAAATATAATAAAAAATAACACTATTTATTAAACAGTCTTAATAATCGTTACAAATTACATTTTTTTATATACGAACTCTCATCTGACATTTATTCCAAAAAAAAGCTTGTCCAAAAAAAAAACAAAACATATTCCAATATTTGAATTTTCTGGAGCAGCAGCCGACCAGTAGGTAGGGGGCTGAGTACCTACCAGCATAGAGCCCACAAATATATCAACATCGTTTCCATGGAAACGATTTTTTTCTGACTTAAGCAATAACTCGCTTTTGTTAGCGACAGAAAACGTAAAACAAATATAATATATTAATATTTATAATTTCATGACGCCAAAGCTAACAGCCTGTAGTCCTCGCATATAAATTAGCTTTCTATTTATGAAATAATTTTAAAAATCTTTTTATTGTTTTATGCGAGATAGCGTAACAAATTCGAGCAGTTTAGCATTTATAATATTAGTATGGATTTAACCAAAAAGTGATTGCCTCCTACGAAAGTTTTAAAACAAACCTCTGCTTGAACTTGGCAAAAATACCCAAAATCGACGCTGTGAACGCGAAACCAAACATCTTGCAGATAATACCAGTGATTTACGGAGAATAGTGGAAAAGCTTAACACGAAACAAGTAATAAATACGGACTTAAATTAATGTTTCCTGCGCCAAACTTCTCGCAGCCTCGAGAAGTCCCGTACTAACGATAAATTTAGTGATTAACAACATATCGCTAGCGCCATATTATGTATCTCAATATAAATAATTATTAGGAACTTTGGTAAACAAATATCGAAACTATCCCAAGAAACAATAAGGGTTCTCATTGTTCGCAATGACAAAGCGAGGAGAGACTATCTTGGTACAGATAGTTAAAACCAAGTTCGAGAATAAGTATGGTTCGTTGTTAAGTTTTCTCTATTATTTTGTAAGGTATGTAACCCTACATATTCATCTAAAGCCTAATGTACGGAGTCTTCCATATTGAAATTCTTCTTTTATGAAATTTGCCTAAATGTATTTTTTTTACATTAGCTCCACACCGAAGGCCCTGAGGAAAAAATCCTTCAGTGCCATTGTCACTTGTGAGGATTATGTGTGGATCTTTTTAGCAAAAAAAAACGGCCTCCGTGGTCGAGGGGCAAGGTTCTTGCAATCCGAAGATCACGGTACCGATTCCCGACGTGGGCAAACAGATTTTATTTGATTAATTTGGAGTGGCGGTACGTTCAAGAACGGAAGATACTCTTATATTGCCCTGGTGTATGACCACCATTCACAATTGAAGCGTTGCTTGAAATGGCCTTAACCGTGTTTGGTGACCAGATCTGAATATCCAGGTACCTCTCCACCTTCTTCTTCCCCATCTTCTTCCCCACCCCGCTACCTTTAGCTTCATAACACACCCCAATTGGGTATGCCAATGTCTCATGGCCTCCAGACGGGACCAGCTGGGACTCTTGTGAGGTACCTATTTACATAAAAAAGGAGAGGATTTTCTGGGAAGGAAAAATATGTGAGAGGTGGGTGGGAATCTGAGGGTTAGTGTGAGTAGGAGTGACGGACGAATGAAATGACGTAATATAAAATTATTATTTTTATACACCTAAATAACTTATACATGATGATGTATACATGTAAAATCCTTCAAGGTGTTAATAAATAAATAAATAAATAATATAGTTAATAAATAAATTAAATAAATTTAAAAAATATCATGTGATGTTTGTAGCTAATAGTAGGTTTCAAAAATCGAAATCCCATATGGAAGTATCCAGTATTCATACAAATGGCACTTGGGTACACACCATGCACACCGGTTGGTTGTCCCACACTTAAGCCTGCAGATAACAGCCACCTCTGATGGGAGAGGGAGCCAAAAAAAGGTTGAGGTGCTCCTTTAAAGATACAAATATGTTATGAGGACGATGATCTGTGTTTATTCAAAATGCCTCATTCTTGCCATGAAAATTTTATGGTAAGCTATAAAACAATGTCTTCAATCTTAAATTAAATCTCTCGAGAGTACCAGCATTATAAATTTTAACGCTCTTTAAATATGTTTTATCTATCCATGTAAAATGTTGCTTACTAGCAGCATAAAGTCTTAAACATGTGATACCGTGCAAGATATTTATTTCTTTGAGCTGATGGAATTATTCGTCGCCTTAGTTCTTGATTGTCCAAACGACCATTTTAGTTTTTGTTCAATCTCCCCTTTAACATTAAAAAAAGTATAAAAAAGGTAGTTTATCACTTAACTAAGAAGTATTTAAGCTAACAAGACCTTTAACTGTACATAAATAATGAAAGAAAACCTTCTCCTCCTGTAAAATTTTCTAATGGTCGTTTGGACAATTAAGAACTGAGGCGACGTATTTCTACCCTAATGTCGATAATATTGTAAAGCAATGTAACTAGGAGATGTATTAATAAGCTTCTGGAGAACCAAGCTTTTAATTTTCGTATTTAGTTAGTCAACGTTTCTAATATCAACTATAAAACCATCAATGTAAGAAAAAAATCATAACACCAATATTCATAATTAAAACATTGCTTGAAATGACTTTAGGCATGTTTGAATAACCAAGTTATTTATCACCTTCCTCTTCCCCATCTCCTTCTCTTCACACTACCTATGACCCCCAGCTGGGGATGCAATAGTCTCACTAACTCCAGACGGATGGGAGCAGTCGGGACTATTGTACGACGGTCAAATAAAAAATCTTCAATTTACAATGTTCTGCGGTCTCTAAATAAGTTTTTTAACTACAATTATTCACACATTGCCAGGTCTTGAGACCGTAATTTGTGAGTCAGAACTCAGGATCCGTAATGGTAACAGCGTCGTTTAGTGAGAGAATAAAGGTAAGTGCACACTGGGTTGACGTACGCTACGTAAGCAACACATTACGACACTGGACTACCACTACCATCCACACATTTTTTGTGAAAAGAGGTGCTTCAGAATTGCATTTGTCACACGGGCCTGTCTTGGCCGGCCAGATCGGCGTGGGACGTGTGGAGGGGTTTGGTCCCGCCTCCAACGAATTGATTTGACGTCTGCGAGTGGTATTATCTATCATCTAAGGTTATGTTCGGTATATCTGTGGTTATGGTTAATTTGGCGTATTGTTTTGACAGTTGGTTTGAAATTTGCACAAGCACTTATTCGTCATTCAATAAAATGGGAGATAAACAAGTGATAAATATTTTACATTGTATATTACAAGTCTTCTTCTCATTTTTTTTTATTTTTCTTTTTACGAAAATATTCATTTAAAAATAATAATCTTGGTAAGTCATCCTGAAATTCCCTTTCAGAATCATAAAGCTATGAATTACGTCTGTTGAGAAGTGAACCACATTAACGTATCCTAAAAAATAAATGACAAATCATTTGACGTGCCTGCGCGCCACGTAGGCAGTAACCAGAGACGTTTTTTTTTTCTTTTTGACGTGGTCACACACAATGCTTGCGTAGAGCCAGTGTGCACGTCGACCTATACATGTAGTTTTTTTTGTTTTTTTTTATATGAATTCCGCACAAGAGTCCCAACTGCTCCCGTCTGGAGCCAGTGAGACTATGGCATTCCCAATTGGGGTATGTTGTGAGGCTGAAGGTAGTGAGGAGGGGAAGGAGATGGGGAAGAGGAAGGTGGGAAGTACCCGGCTATTCAGATCTGGTCACCAAACACGGCTAAAGCCATTTCAAGCAACTTTTCAATTCTGAATGGTGGTCTTACACCAGGGCGATACTGAGAGTATCTTCCACTCTAGAACGTGCCGCAAATATACTTTATATTATTTTAAATTAAAAAATTGTAAAATAATACAAATTAATCAAACAAAATTTATTTGCTACGCCGGGATTCTATCCCGGGACCTTCGGAGTGCTAGTCAAGAGCCTTACCGCTGGACTACGCCGGCCGTCTTGTATTGCGTGTATCGCGTGAGTTTACTTTTATTGTACATGTTTCATTAAAAAATATATATTATTATTTAATTAATACAAATTACACTGTGTACAATTTCAAAGGGAACTATCAAGTGAGCAAATCGACAAGCAAGTTCTCGGATTTAATCAACAAAATAGATTGATTGGTGGGATATGATGTGGGCCTTTATATAATATAGTCCTTTGTTAGGTGCCTATGGCCACCTGTCAGCGTCTGTAGTATGTTATCCTGATAACCGTGACAAACATGACTCAAACAACCGACTCATGACAACAGACTAAAACAAACAGACTCATGACAACCGTGACAAACATGATTCAAACTAGGAAGTTCAATCTACCCCTCCCCCTCTTTATTCCCGTCCTTAGCCTCTTAATCCTAATCCTATATTTCTCCTCACCCCCCTTCTCACATATTGTAACAAAAAAAATCTTATTAAGAAAACACCTCATAATGTCACACCTTATCATTTACTATCATATAAGAAAGTTCATAATAAGCATAATTAACTTTTTTCTAAGTGTATTATTTTGAAATTTATGATTTGCTGTCAACTTCCCTAAATAAATAAAATAAAAAATAAAATAAAAATAATGGGGTTTTTGGTCTGGTGCATGTGAAAACTTGGATGTACGAGATGGTTCATAACTTTGGTTTGTTTTTGTGGAAAAGGATGGCATGACGACTGATTGCTGTCTGCAGATAAATGTGAATGTACATTTATTTGTCTGTTAATTAGACTTCTAATGGCGAAGGTGGTCTGGGGTGTTAAATTCGTGCCTCGACCCAGTGTGTCTACACCTATTTAGAATATCAAAGCATGCTGAATGTGTTCTTCTCACATCTTCAAGTCGTAAAATATTGACAAAGCTAACGAAGGCGTTATCCATAAAGTTGTGTTCTGTATCTGATGTTTTAGGTAAGGTGAAGGGCAGGTGTAATGGGCGTACTGCATTATCTTCTAGCCGGCAAGGGTAGTCTGGGGTAGTTAAGACGCCCTTTTCCTGGCTCGAAAAGAAGAAGATGTAGAGATATGTAAATACTAGACAACGGATTATATGCACTAACAAAGTGCCAAAATATTCATGCAAATATGCACTAACAAAGGCCTAAATATGCACTAAAAACCCGTGATATGCCCAAAATATGCACAATGCAAAATCAAAAAACCGTTTTTATTTTTATATATTTTAATTAAAGACGGTAAAAATACAGCAAAATATTCTTAAAATTATGCATAGTTTTGGTGACAATTAAGTATTTTTCCAAATTTTCGAGCGCAAATTTGTGACGTTTGTCACCCAGTACATCAATTTGTACGCCGAAAACGACCTCTCTACGTCAACTGACGTCATTGGACAAAATTTAAAATTTGGCGCCATTTCGGAGATACCTGTTTAGGTAGAGTACGACTTGTGCTGTTGATGTAGGCATTATGTTCTGCATGTCTTCAAGACTCGGGTTCTTAAAATAATAATTTAAAATAGCGTCTAACTTTTTATGAATCTTTTCTGATATTGGATTAGGAAGGGCGTTGGCGAGTTGTTGTTGGCAGTCATTGTTTCGAGTATTTCTATTGATTTAAATAGAGGAACGTTTTTGTTTCCAATTTTTTCTATAGCATCTACGAGTAGTAACTTGTGGAAACGTATTGAGACGAGGGAATATTCCGTTTAATTCCTTAATGGTTGCGTTTTCAAAATTCCGTTTAATTCCTGTATGGTTGCGTTTTCAAATACTAGCTTGCTTGACTGAACTGCAATGGCCCCAGAACTGTCAAATCGACCAACTACTTGTTTTACAGCCTCAAAATTTTCAGCATAAAATAACATCGCCTTTAGCCAAGTACCCCATCAAGTTATTATAGGTTCTGGCGGTAATGCTAGATTTGGCAATTGCTCTTCAAAAACACTTTTTGTAGAGGAAATCAATTTGTCAATATTCCCATACTTTTGTTCCCATTCCCATAATTTGTCAATATTCCGTACTGAGCCTTATCTCTTTTGCAATGCGATGAAACCGGTGAGCTAAACAGGTAATCTGCCGTAAATTTGGAAAAAAAGTTTGCAAGACTTGGCCAACTTTCACCGTGTATGGTGCAGCATCAGAAACAACGAAATATGCACGATTGGGGAAAAGGGCTAAAATATGCAATAACGCCGTAATTAGAGAGATATATGCATTTGCATATGCAAATATGCAAATGCATAAAATCCGATGTCTAGTAATTACGAATGTTGAAGAGAGCGCGCTAATATTTCAAACGATAAAATTGAAGCGGAAATTGTAAAAATGTTTAATAAAACATAAATGGATCATTTGCTCTATTCTAAACGAGTTTAGCAAAAATCTCGTGGGGGTTGTCTAAAACAACGTTCAAAGAAACACTGTGAATTTTTTCGTACGTAAAACTTGATAAATATTTGAGACAGGCGTGAAAATAAAAATTCGGAGCATACTTTGCGATTTTTTTCTATCGAGATAAGTTCATACAATGTGCGTTTCAGCGTAGGGATTTTATAGATATTATCTCCAAAAATAACATATATTTTTTTAAGAGCTTAAAAACTTTAAATTTTTAGGAGAGATATGTGAGAAATTCGGGGAGCGAGCGACTCGGTAACGACTAGGCAATAGCGACTAGGTAACTCAAGCGAAGACCCAGTGGATCTACACCTAATATTTTTTTAAATAGAATATTAAAGCATGCTGAATGTGTTCGTCTCACACGTTCAGGTCGTAAAATATTGACAAAGCTAACGAAATAAAACCGTGACAATATAATTCTTTATTTTTCCATTATGTTTTTCCACTCAGCAAATTTTCCCCTTAAGCAATAAAGAATGTCCATAATATTTCACGATTACGTTGCGCTATCACTTTACTGAGGAAACTAATTGTGTTTTCTTGTGTTTACAGTTATCTTGTTGTTATCTGGAATGAGATAATTCCTCGGATATTTTTACTGTCCGAGAATAAATCATTTCCAGGGGAACGACAGCCCAGCAGTTGAGATGCATTTTTCACATTCACCCGTACTGAGTTTTTTCCACTTGTTTGTTTTGCGCCGAGACGTAAACAAACTGAGAAGACTGTGTTACAAATCTCAACCCTGTGGGAAGTACCGTGATGTACCAAAATCTACTCCAAGATTTGTTTCACTAAAAGCAAGGAGAAGATTGCTCAAATATTTGCAGTTTTAATGAATTTTAGATTGTTTTGAGGAATTCACTGGTAACTGAAAACTGGTAGAATCTCAGACCCTGTACAGTAGGGGCGTGCCTAAATATACTTTAATACATAATATTATAGTTCCTTACATCAATAAGATAATGCGAACGCATTAGTACAGTGTGGCGCAAAATTAATCATCCATTTTTGTTTTTGAATAACTTTTTTACTAAATATTTTGAGTGATGGATATCTTTATTTGGACCTTTACAATTTTTTCTGTTAAGTGAAAAATATGATATCCGTCAAGTGGCAGCCGCCAGTGTTGATACAAATTTGTGCCCGTTTTATCGCATTTTCCATGACTTTCCGCAAGATTTCCGGTGATAACTGTTCGCATTCCTGTCGAATATTCTCCTTAAGGGCTGAGGTTGTCTGAGGCGCGTTGGCATAAACCCGCGACTTCAGCTAGCCCCAAAGAAATAAGTCTGGGATGGTTCAATCGGGCGATCTTGCTGACCTTGCCAAATCGCCAAAATGGGAGATTACGCGACTAGGAAACGCTCCCTTCAAAATATCCATTGTGGCTCGTGCTGTGTGTGCGATTACACCGTCTTGTTGAAACCACATATTCACCAAGCTCCGCTCATCCAATTACGGCAGTAAGAAGTCGTTTATTAAGACCCTGTAGCGTTCGCCAGTAACAGTGACCGAATTGCCAACTGCGTCCTCAAAAAATACGGCCCAATCACTCCTCCCGCGTGAACGCCGCACCACACTGTGGCTTTGAGTGTATGTAATGGCTCTTCATGCATCACACGCGGATTTTCAGTGCCCCAGAAATTAAGATTTTGCTTATGGACGTAACTGCTTAAGTGGAAATGCGCCCCGTCGCTCATGATGACATTCGACACAAAATCGTTCTCTTTGTTGTTGAGATTAAGGATGGCAATTATTCCACGCTCTTGCGGAGTATAGCGCTCCATTGCTTGTCTGTTTGTATTCTGCGGCTGTCTAGTTCACAAATGCCAAATATGATTGACGTACGACTCCATTTGCTAAAATTATAACATCTTCCGATAGGGTGGTTAATGTTGTGCCACCTTGTATATTTTAAATAAAAATATACTAACATCAACCTTTTTGGACGAGCGCCAGTGAAGTGAAGTCCTGACTCGATCATTTTGCATTAAGACTGTCGGTAAATTTGTTCGTGTGTTCATGTTCGGTAAATTTTGTCAAAGTGGTAGCCGTGTTTGGAAGTACCTTCTTATTCCGCCAGAGTGCATAAGGATGGGCGTACGCTGAGACATCGGTCGCGCAGCATTTTCAGCGCAGTTGTGGAATGTATGAGAAACGTACACGTCTCAGCGTATGTCGCTCCATACACTTCCATACAACACAAAAACCGAAACTATCTTGCGCTGAACATGCTGCGCGACCGATGTCTAAGCGTACGCCCATCCTATGCGTTGCGACTGCTGCGAATTATCACGTCGGAGTAATTAACATTGCCCAAAGTCTGCTGTTCGCAGAACTATTAGAAAGATTTTGGTGAATTATGACTACTACCTACTAACACAGCTGAAATATTCAACTAGATTATAAGGAAACATTGCATTTAAAGCTAACGATGTATGAATACACAGGGCAATCCTCGGTTTGGTCATTAACAACTGTACTCCGGGGCAATCATGAACAGTGAGCCACATTTTCATGTTAATTCCGAGAATTGGAGTCCAACTATGAATGCAATTTTCCACTGGTAACCAAATATTTTTTTTCCTGATGAAGAAATTATAAGTTTTGACCATCGGTCAATTCTTATACTTGGTCGAAGGTTTTGAAACATGTTGATAATTTTGATTAAATAAGAAGTGCTTTACAAAGAGATTTTTTTTCAAATTTAAATTAAATGATTTCATATATTTAACTAAATGAGAAAAATCTAAAATTATGATATTTAATCACTAGAGCGACTCTCAATAGAAAAATTTAAACCAAAAAGTTGAAAAAGTTATCGTCGCATCTAGGAATTGAACGCAGGACTAGTCTTGCGCTGCTTTATCACTGAGCTAATGTGACCCATCCCTTCGGCCATATTATTTAATTGAATCATACTTTGACTAAGTTCTACCAACATAATCTTAATGATCTTAAGTAAATTTCAGTCAATCCACGTAATAAACAGATTCCAACCGTAAATGTGTCTAAAATAAAATCTCGTTAATTGATACACGCTGTTTTTTTTAATGCATAACTGAAGTGTTGTTCTAATAATGTTTTATTTTGAGTAGATACAATCATACTTAAGTTACAGAACAAACAAATTATATTACTGCAGGTGCCTCATTAAGTAGAAACATAAAACATTTAATTAATTGCTGCCCCCACTACAATCTCTTCAACCATTAGTTTCATTTACGTCTTGAAAAGCGTAGCATGGAAGAAAGAGAATCATAGATGCATAAATGAGGCGCTCAGCGGAAGAGTGGCCCAATCCGTAAAAATTCGTAATCAACATTTGTTATATATTTTTGTCATATCTATGAAGCCACAGTGGCCCAGTGGTAAATATATATCAATATGATGTTTTCGCTGATTGAGCCACTCTTCGCGGATCGCCTCAAGTATGAAAGAAAGGAAAAACTTTTGTTTGTATATTTTCCTAATTGAAAACAATAATATATACATAACTAGCTGACCCGGCCACGCGTTGCTGTGATGTGAAGTCAAAACACAATGCCATATACTGGATGGTTACTTAACCTAGATAACCAAATGTGTAAAAAAAATTAACTCACACTGCCATCTGTTAGAAGCTTATGAAACTTAGAAATAATAATAAAACATATTCTTATAACAAACTTTTAATGAATATTGATGTCAATAATTGAGATAAAAAATAACCCATCTTTTAAGTTGGACCAAATTACACACAGTAAGCCAAATTTCATCAAAATCGGTTAAGTAGTTTTGGAGTTTATCTCGAACAAACATCATGATGCGAGATTTTTATATATAAATAGTGGAACAAATTGTTCATTACAGTAATTCAATCCACGTTTTTACTTTGACCTTGAAGTAATCGTGAAAAGGAACAGACTTTGACCGGTGAAGTGAATAATTCAAACCGAAAATTTTGCTACGTGAAAGAGTTATTCAATTTCTAATCATTGTCCCTGGCTTAAAACAATCCCTTAATGACTTAATTTAAAACGAAATGAGTTAATAGGTTTTCTAAAAGTACTCCCTGCTAAGAAGGTTGGACCATTTCTCATTAACCGAGGCGTGCCGGGCAAACTTTTTGATCGTCATGAAAACTCCAATCGAAGTTTATCTTTGGGTTAAAGTTATATTATAATCTAACAATGTTCTGGACGTGCATTTAGTTGAAACTTAAGCTTAAGTTGGAACATGAATTGAAAAAAAATATATATTCACATAAAAATATAGCCTGGTCGGCAAAATGGTATGGAAGTTTTTATTAGATTTTTAATTTTTCTATTACATATTTTTCGACTTCATGTCCGGGTTAAATTTTCCCCACAGAAAAAACTTAGCCCTTCCACACACTTTTCCACAAATGATCATCTAGTCAATATACGCTGTGCAATTGCACTATATTAGTATAATAAATACAAAACAATACAAGAACACATTTCAACCTACCAGAGACCAAATGGGAAAATAATTCACCGACTCCAGATGTTTTCATATCAGAGGGTTCGGCTCGATAGAACTCCTAACTGGACCGATAAATCCTACTAATCCCTCAATATAAATTTTTTTTAAATCTTTCGTAATCCTACATGTATTTAAAATGACTGATTTTTACATTTTTATGTATAAATTCTTTGACAAATCTAATAAGCCTAAATTTTGAATGAGAGAGGTAGGTATAATGCCAGTAGCCGAAATAACAAATGTTAATATTTTTTTGGTAATGTCATTTCCCAAATCTGTCTTTTTATTTTTTTTTCAGGAACAGATTTTTGTTTGGAATAATATTGTTTTTAATTTATAACAAAAAAAATTGTTGAAAAAATTAGATAAAGTAAGTAAAAGATAATATAGTTAATTCTTAAATTTGGAATATTAGATTGATTAATATGACGGTTTGACAGAAGGTGGCAATAGCAGATTTGGTAAACGCACGTCCCAGATAGACGAGAGGTTCTGGGTTCGAGTCCCAGTTGCGACCATTATCTTTTTCTGTTTTTCTGTGTCTTGTTCACCTACACATTTTCGTTTAGATTATTATTGTTATTTTCTTCTTCGATGATATATGAGGATCTAGTTTCGTTAATATTGTCTTCATTTAATTAAATTTTATTTTTTTATTTAGGATTTACGCAATCCTACACGTCCCATGTATTTATACCTATTTATAGGGTTACATGTGAATACAGTAAATTTTGCGAAAATAAAGTTTTTTGTTTGCGGAGACAATTGCATTACAATTGCTGCGGGCATAAAAATTCATTTAAGCATTTGGATGTGCGCATACGGGAGACTTTTGAATTGAATTTGAATGAATTTTGGAATAGTTTTCCGACTAACGCGTCGCCGCGACTAAATTCTCTCGTCTGCGGGCGACGCACCCCGCCGCGGCCGTAAGTGGTATGTAGGGAAACCAAACGGTACTAAAAATTACGATTTTAAAAGTTTTTATTGTGTTTTCGTAATAATTTCCGTTGTTTACAAACTATCATAAATTTTATGTTTCTGCTGTAAAACAGCATTGATTTATTTTGAATGTATTATTTATTTTATACTGCAAGATTGTCCTATTGCTTCCGAGCAAGCCTCCGGCTGGGGATCATTACAACAGCGTCAGTATATAACAGTGGCCTCCATCACTCATTGACGAAGAGTAGGCTGCACCTTTCAGCGTTGATTGTCAGTATTCCTCAACTTAATTGCAACCAAAAATTAGACATTAGTCAAACAGAAACGATTGCTCACGATCACGACAAAAGAAATATCCGAATTTTCAGGAAAACTAGTCCTTCTACGAAGAAAAATAGGTTAGCATTTCAGCCGTTGTGAGGTACATGCTCATGCTACTAGTAAATTGTATGAAATTGGATAAGAAAATTTAGAAGAAAGTAAGACGAAGGTTGGGAAACATTTGCTTTTCAGATTTTGTTACGACAACCACTTCAAGCAAAGCTTCCATTCTGAATGATTATTTCTCACTAGAATGTTATGATCTACCAAGATCTGAGAGAGTCGTCTGCTTTGGGATATTTTTTGAAAAAACGAAAAATTAATTAGGGTAGTTTTTATGAGAGAAAATGTCACCCAAGAGAACATACTCGTAAATCATACACACCTGATAATGTAGTACAAAAATAACAATCTAAACAACCTGAACGAAAATATGAAACAGAACAAGACATAGAAAAACAGAAAAAGATAATGGTCGCAACTTGGACTCAAACCTAGAACCTCTCGTCTAACTGGAACATGCGCGTTTACCAAATCCATCATTGCCACCTACCGTCAAACCGTCATATTAGTCAATCTCATATTTCAAATTTTAGAATTAACAGTATTATTTATTAGAAACAATCATTATAAGAATTGGTTTGTAACATAGATGGCGTTTCGGATAAATAGATCTGATTTTATTTTATGGCATTGATGGGAATAACCTTCAAAAGTTATAAAAAGAGAGTTTTTCTTATAAAAAAATCACGAAACATTTTTTCGAAGCACTGTGTTTTTTTTAAATAATCCATTGAATTTATTTTATATGGTAGGCGATCTATTTTTTCGAAATCGTTTAAACAGAATCGTTTTTAGAATTATCATGGGAATCAAAATGATTTATAAGTGATAATCATGTCATTTCCCCACTTGTGCAGTTCAGAAAGAAGAACATATTACAGAATTCTATCTGAATAATCCAACTTGTCAAGTATCCTTTCTGATACACTTATGTATCTGAGACAATCTTTTTTTCTAGCCACTTTTATCTAGGAGGCGGAATGCGGAGGCAAAACGAAAATCCCAGAGCCATTAATTATTAAAGGCAAAACATTTAAACTACCGTTATTTGACCAGTCCAATTTGTTTTATGGGGCCAACAGACTTAGCTATAAAAAGATCATTTGGTTTTGGCCTATTTGATACATTCCCAATGTTTTTGCCTCCGCCAGCAGCTTACCAGTTTTATAATTCTCCTGATAGTCACGTTACCATACGTTCACCGTCACTGAAAAGATCAACTTATAAATATCTTTAAACCGAATTGAAAGAAAACTGATGCCACAAATTTAAGTATGACCTTTCGACTCCAAGACCTCAGCCCAGTGAAATTGATTCTGTTCCAGAAATTTCAATTTTACAATAATTTTTTTAAATTTTAATTTCAATAAGAAAGACAAACATTCCTGGGTTACGAATAAACCAACAATGTTTGAAAATCTTCTACTACCACTACAGAAAGCCGAATATGTTGCTTGTGTTGTGATGGAAGACTTAGCCAGTCGAAGAATCGAATACGGGACGCCCGGGTGGAACCCAAACGCGATGCCCACTCACCCACTGACCGGTCACCAAACCAATGTTTGATTGATTTCACCTAAAGGGAGAAAAAATATGATTACTTCTCGCCCGCACGCCCACGCCCACAACACACTTCTATCGGTTCATCTCTTCGGTGATCCGCTGTTCAATCTGTTCATTTCCACTCAGTGCCCTCATTACCTTATTATATATAGTGCATTTCCCTTATTACCATACTACGTGTAGTTTTATTGACCACGACAGCTGAACCATGCTCTCTATCGTTCTATTAAAGCTAATATTAAACCATGTTTTGTAAACTTTAAATCATGGATCACCCGTACATACGTTGTAGAATATTTTATGTACATACCTACTACCTTCATACCTTTACAAGATGAAAGTATATTTCATTACATAGATCCATCGGCAACATAGTTTCTCTGGCTTCAGGCTAAAGGACATCCTTTTGCAATGTTGGAATATATTGCAAGGCGACAAGCAACCCGTCAACCCGCTAACAAAAGAAAACCTTTTCTTCTCTATTTAATTTCTGGTTATTATTGAAATTGTGTTAAATGAAAGAATGCGTGGGATGCCAATGTTTCATGTTCGCAATATATAAGGTATTATAAAAGCTTCTGTTGACAACTTTTCAAAATGTTGAGAAAAATTGTCTAAAATAAGTGAGGCCTCTAGCATACGATCAATGAAGAGGGAATAACCAGACAAAACCGGAAATATGGAAATATGTCATTTTTTAATTAATTTTTTGATGTATTGATTCATTTCCACAAAAAATTATAAATTTATTTTGAAAGATCGATCTTTTATTAAGTGGAGCTTTTTTTAAATTTTGAGAAAATATGTTTATTTTTAGCACAATAGGGTTTTACCGTAGGTCGTTGGCTTTGTTAAATTGGTCGTAGATTCATTAAATTTTCAAACAAAATTTTGTATTATACAACATACATCTCAAATCATATAATCATGCAGTAAAATAAATCAATTTATTTTTTAATGTAAGTATTTATCAAAACAAATTTTAAATGAAATAAAATCGATTATTAAGTTTAAATGCTGGTATGGAGAATAATAAATCTTTCTCATCGAAACCGCCCTGTACAGTTGCAAGGGTGTTATCGCAAGATCATCATTCAATGAATTTTAAATTCTCGGCCGCTGAGTGTCGCTTTTAAGTGCTGTTTATCAAACCTGGTGTATGGAACTGACAAAGATAGGACGAAAGTAGACTAAAACCTGGAGAAATGCTGAGACGTATGTGTGGTAAAACCACGTTTACCTGTTTTGTATATGTAGGATCTCACTTCTGTACCCAGAATACGCATAATGTGATAAAGCTTCTTGACGCCATGTTAATATGTATTAATTTGGTAACTTTGTCAACTCTGGTGACTTAGCTTAAGTGTCCTGGTTCATGGGGTGAGGTTTGTCCGGGTTTTGGCGGTGAGCACATCTGTCCATTAACTGCTTAGCGGGCCGGATTGGGAGAGACTGATCGAGGAACACCTTTTAGCCCCTCGAACAAGACTCTCTCTGAATATCACCCTCCACCGCAAAGGGAGGAATGGATTCATAAGTCCGTCATTCCTGAAGACACTGACCCCAAGATTCCTATCCACTCCTTATACCTTTTTCCTTCCAGAACTTCCTCTACTTCCTTTTCTCAAAAGACCCCCGCACATCATCCCCAAAGATGACATAAGATGTGTGGCACTCTATTAACTTTAAACCTCCGTTATCTTTGTCAACTCTGATAACTTTTTCGACCCTGCTAACTTTTTCAACCCTATTGATTTTGCCAACTCTGCTAACTTTGTCAACACAGTTACCTTTTTCAACCCTATTAACTTTGCAAACTCTGTTAACTTTGTCGACACTGTTACATTTTTCAACCCTATTTAATTTGCAAACTCTGTTAACTTTTTCGACACCTTTTTCAACCCTATTAACTTTGCTAACTCTGTTAACTTTGTCAACACCCTCAACTTTTTAACCCTATTAACTTTGCAAACTCTGTTAACTTTGTTGACACTGTTACCTTTTTCAACCTTATTTACTTTGCCAACTCTGTTAACATTGTCAACACTGTTACTTTTTTCAACCCTATTAACTTTGCAAACTCTGTTAACTTTGTCAACGCTGTTACCTTTTTCAATCCTATTAACTTTGCTAACTGTTAATTATGTTAACACCGTCAACTTTTTCAACCGTATTAACTTTGCTAACTCTGTTAACTTCATCAATACCGTTAATTTTTCAACCCTATTAACTTTGCAAACTCTGTTAACTTTGTCAACGCTGTTACCTTTTTCAATCCTATTAACTTTGCAAACTCTGTTGACTTCGTCGACACTCTTACCTTTTTCAAACCTATTAACTTTGCTAACTCTGTTAATTTTGTCAACACCGTCAACTTTTTCAACCGTATTAACTTTAATTATGTGAACTGGTTGAACTTGGAGAGATGCAAAATCGTAAAATAATTGCTTTTATTTAGAACATTAAATTAATAATAAAGAAAAAAATTGTTTTATATTATAGTCTTGGCGAATGAGGGGTTAAACGATCCTCGCGCTGGGAAACTCAATTTGGAGGTTGTACCCGTACACCCCCAACGCTTATCATGAGCCACCACTGTCATAATACGAGCACTTTAAGCCCGCCGAGCCAAGTGCTCGCAAAATCAGACCACTCAATAAAAACACAACAACAAAAACAGTAGTCTTAAAATGTACACAATGGAAATGCTGATACTTTTTAACTTGATTGTTTTGCTGAACGGTTTTTTTCGGGTGACAGACATGACCTTTCTGTTTTTAAAGGATGTTGATATTGCAGTAAGGCTTGGTGGAAGAAGTAACAGCTTTGTTCATAATATTCAGCGTTATTTACGTGTGAAATCCAACCCCATTGTTTTATTATTACGCCATTTACAGACACCTGTAAAGTAAATGGAAATAATAAAGCTCTTCGTTAGAATTTATTGGATGGCGCAATACGGAACTCTTTATTACGACCATTTACACAATATGTATCTGTATTTCAGAAAATTAAAGAATTCTTTGTAAATGGAGAAAGAAGCAATCAAATGAAACCATTTTTGTAATGTGAAAAATAACGAAGTAAAATTTTGAATATTTGTAATTTAATTAACTTGTCTAAGGAAAGAAAACTAAGGCCAGAATATTTATAACGAAGATATTATATTACAGGTCGACCACGACTACTGGCTACATCTCTATCGAGCTAGCTAAAGAATCTACGCTAAAAATAAATTTTACCTGGATTTCTATGATATTTCTGGTACTAAATTAGATATTCAAATTCCCAAAGCAGAAAAACGATATCTTCTTTTTTGATATTTTAAAAGGTAATTTCAGTAAAATATAAAAATCTAATGTTATTAAAAGCAAAGCAGCAATTAATAAACCAATTGCTTATTTCAATATTATTTAAATAAAACTGCTGAAAATTAAAATTTGATAATACGAACTAATTGCTTTTGCTTTTCTAGGTCTTCTGATAAAAATACAAAAATGTATTCTGCGCATCATATTTAGAAACCCCTTCAGACATCCAAAAATGCCGCTTATAGTTTCTTATAATTCTCAATATCTGGCAATTATACCTCAAGGTAATCCTAAAAAAAATACATGTATCAAAATCA
This sequence comes from Glyphotaelius pellucidus, assembly GCA_936435175.1. Taxonomy (NCBI): domain Eukaryota; kingdom Metazoa; phylum Arthropoda; class Insecta; order Trichoptera; family Limnephilidae; genus Glyphotaelius; species Glyphotaelius pellucidus. Next base: position 29,645,382 of record OW386547.1, read on the forward strand.
GCAATGTATTTTACCCATAGTAATAACACAAGATCAAAATTCAAGGTAGACTACTGCGACCGAAACATTGACTCAAAGACGACGTATGTATACATTGCCTCATGCATACTTACAACAAACCGCCACCACAGATCACAGCAATAACTAATGAATAAAGTTGACAATGGAAATTGAATACCTAATTATACCAACAAATCTGAATGACAAATAAAACTATAGACGTGGGCAGCATCCAAAGAAATTTCGAGGTTTATGTGATTACTAGTTGAAATATTAACTATATTAACGACAGCTATTGCAGGGTGCTAAATCTAATAATGAAATAAAATAATTTGTTATTCTTCTTGCATTGCTAATGGACATTCCTGCGTTTTCACTTTATTTCTTTATCTTATCGAGCACCTGCCTTGACATTAATAACATAGGCATGTGCCTAGCATAGTGGTAAAAAAATCACAAATTATATTACCATCAAAGCAATGAATAAAGAAAAATTTAAAAAAAATAAACTTAAAAAATCGTCGTCTTTTGAACCTTTTTCTTCTTCTTTTACACACTAAATTCTTTATTAAATGTTCTCCTTTCAATATTTAAATTTAATTCTACTTCAGTTAAAATATTCTTCAATAAACACTGATTTATCGGCACTGAACTGAATTGAATAAATTCTGAAAATAATAATTTAGAGACTGCGGATTATGACATTTTTTTAGTGATTTGAGAAGCTTAATAAAAGGTTCGTTTAATTTTAGGAAGAAACCAAAATCGGGATTTTATTTCAAAAAAACCTATTTATAAAGCAGCTTCAAAGTCGCTCCATGACTTTTTTCTCATCGCTACCTCCCTCACTATTTAAATAACGTTGAACATTGTAGGGTAAGTAATTTCAGGAATATAACGCAATAAAAAACCCTGCAAGCTTTCAGGGTAAAGCTGGAGAGCTCTTATTTTCGCGTTAACATAATATGCACAGGCATAATAAAAACAATCTCGTGGAGTAAAAGTATATAAATTTTAAATGTGTTTCGGGAACGCCAGATTAGCAACTTTTAACTGAAAATAGGGATTTGTGTTTCACATTCAAATAAACCACATAACCTTCAATCAAAAATGTCAGAAATTTTGTCATTAATGTATGAGCAGTTCAGCGAAGAAAAAAGTTTAGAGAATAATTTTCTAGTATTAAAATCAATGGGTTTTGTCTGCTTCTATGAACCTACTTTGACGAAGATCCGAAGTATTTTATGTAAACACTCACTGCTGCCCGAAGACATCAACTTATCCCCGACTTATGCAAATTAATTTTCGGCTAGGAGATCACGAGAGAGCTTTATGGTAAAAACATGCTCAAGTCTTGGAACGAACATTGAAAAATAGGTTTTAACATGAGTATCTTAAAAAAAACCTTTTTTCTTTGTTAAGAGATCATTGTAAAGTGAAAGATGAAGAGGTTGAAAGGTGGGATTTATTAATCCGGGTTTTAAAGAGGTCTACATTAAATAAAGAAGGAAATGTAAAATTCTATTCATACTACGTGCGGAATTTCTCACAATGACTTGCCAAGATAAGTTTTTAGTTAGTGCGCAGATAATTAATAATTATTGCTTTGGGATTCGTTGCAACACCTGGAAGTAAGCTCAGAATCCCATTTTAGTAAGAGAAAGAGAGAGATCTATGTTTATTTGGTCTGTCAGCGGTGGTTTGTTAATACAGAGAAATTCCCAGCTCTACTCTCGGTAAACGTGTAGATCTGAGACGAAAATGATTAAATTTTATTTTTTCCAGTTGGAGAAAATAATATTTACTGAAATCTTTCAGACTACTGGTACCTAAAGGAAACCAAGAAGATCATAAATAGGTGCGGTGCGTGCCCGCACGACAGCAGAGCATTCTAGTCTCTTGCGGGCTCAATTGGTCGCAAATTCTGCAAATCCAGTCTGCCACCTCTTACCAGATCTGACGGTTCTCTAGCAAACACCGCCATCGAAGAGGCTAATCTATTAAGAAAAATGTTTGCAGACAACTCAATCCTCGATAATCAAGGTGCTGTTCCGACGTCGGTTTCTCACTGTGGTTTTCGTATGAAAAAGCTGAGGGTCCGGCATCGGGACGTACTCCAAATCTTACGAAGGCTTGATGTTAATAAAGCTAGTGGGCCTGATGGAATTCCTGCCCTGGTATTGCAGAGGTGCGCTGCAGAAATTGCTCCAATTTTTCCGAAACTTTTTAAAATGTCCCTGATGTCAGACACTGTGCCGTCTGGCTGGAAAAGGTTGTTATCCATCCTATTCCATAGAAGAGTGACCGCTCCAACCCGGCCAACTACCACCCCATAGCGATCACATCAGTTCTGACCACGGTGATGGAACGTGTGATCAACAACAAACTGCTCACATAGCTCGAAGAAAACAATTATTGGTTGAAGCGCTCGTGCAGCGATCTTCTCGCGTATGTGACGCAGGTTTGGGGGCGGTGCTTGGAACGTTTTGGTGAGACCCAAATGGTTGCACTGGACATTTCCAAGACCTTTGACCGGGTTTGGCACCGAGGACTTGTCATCAAACTGTCATCTTACAGACATCCCGTATCCTTTTGTACGTGGATTGCCGACTTTTTGAGGGTGAGGTCGATTCAGACGGTTTCTGATGGTTTCGCCTCTTCCTCGCATTCAATAAATGCTGGCGTCCCACAGGGATCGGTTCTGTCTCCGACTTTGTTTTTGTTGCACATCAATGACTTTTTGATATGTGCAACAATTCGTTATTACGCGGATGACAGCATAATTCATGGTGGCTTTTTGTTTGATACGCCCCCAAAGGGCGCACAAACTACAATGTCTCGGAGGTACTTTGAAGCAAAGAATGGACGGTTACCTGAAGAGTGTTTCTCTTGGGATAAAAGTTACCTCTTTGAATTTAATGTTTCAAAGACCCAATCATATCTGATTACGTCTTAAAGGGATCTAAATTTAAATCAAGTCTCCTTCAACTGAAGCATACTTCCAAACATACCCCCCATTGATATGCTTGGTGTAACTATAAGTGACCAGCTTAGGTATGGGGGCTCCATCGAAGCCAGAGTAAAATTAGCCCCCCAAAAACTGTACAGAACCCACAGATATTTACACACCTGCTAACCCAAGTGCAAGTGCGCCCCATGGTTGAATTTGGCAGCCACCTCTGGTTAGGAGCTCCAAAAAATTCTCGACTCTGTGCAGAAAGGCGCTCTGTTTGAGAGATTCTCCCATATTAACAATCTTAAGAGCACAGGCGTTGAGTGGGATTGCTATCCGTGTTCATCCGGAATTTCAATGGAAATTGCTCTGAGGAACTAGCGGCATTGATCCCTTCGGGACTGGTCCATAGTCAGGAAATATGCCAAACGCGCGCCCAACATAAGTACATGAGAACGTGTCGCTTCTTCGACTCGTTCTTGAGCTCAACAGCTCGTCTGTAGAAGATTTGCCGGCCTTTGTGTTTCCTCCTTCCTTAAACATGGCTCTCCTTAAGACCAGTGTTCATTCCTGCCTCTCCTCAAAAAAACCGTCCACAGCATCTCAGATGACATAGGCCCTGAGGGAAAATATTTTCCCCATGAGAAGTAAATAAACGTTAGGTAGTGGTTAATTTCAGTCAAGTTTTTTTTTATATATTTTGTCTAGTCATAATTATGTGAAAGATGAATGGATATTTCATTTCTCCGTATATCACGACTGAAATGTCAAACATCTGCAACTATTGATATATGTCATATATCTATACATGTCACTATTGATCTAGAAATTCGATACAGAAAAAATCATACAAATCACATGATCGTTATGGAATTCTTTTCATACCCTTATAAAATTTTTGCTGTATCGAAAAATAGTGTTGTATTTTTGCTAAATAGTTAGTTTTACCCTCCTAGTTTTATAATCCAACAAGAAACAGCGCAGGCCGTGTGTTTGGAATAACCATCATCCCACTGAAATGTGTTTTCCATCTGAAAGTAATCCTGAAAGAAGTAAATATTAAATGCTAGCAAATTTAGCCTCGTTCCTCACTCCAGATTTCAAACATTTTGGGAAAATAATTTTCATTCGAGAAGTTTCTTTGGTGTTGGTTGTTCAAACTAAACCGAAGCGAAAAGCTCGGAAGGTTCTTTTATTGCTTTGGAGGATTTCTGACAACTAACAAGAATTAAATGATTTTTGTCTACTATTTTTAAATGCTTTCTGAACACAGAAGTTTCATTTCAACGAATGATATCTTACAGTGTTTGCTATTAAAAAATATATTATTCTGTTTTTGAGCTGCTATTTCATAGAACCAGATGTTCCGTTTCATAGGTACGTAATTGCTTGATACATATTAGGTTTTTTATGTACCTGAACGTCGAACATGTTAATGGATTTATCTCGTAACAATATAATTGAAATAGTTCTGAAATAAAATGCGTGCCCTCTACCTTTGTAATACAAACTAATATTGTTTTATTTTTAAATAGCAGCCATAAATTTAAATTAAAATTCTCAAAAGAAATCGGGTGGCCCCAATAAAAAGGAAAATTACAAAAGCTTGCTAGATAAATCGCTAACATAATTTAAAACGCATAAAAAGTGAGGTCGAATATGTCTTCTTTTTCCAATAGGTTTGATTGTATTTCAAGTCGGAAAAACTATTTTAGAATATATTTTTAGTCAATAATTACTAGTTAAATTTTTTAATTCTTGCTTGTGTTAAAACGTTTATTTCTTCGTATTTATGTTTCATTATTATGTGAAAAAAACGAATATTTTGGAAAATCATTGATTAATAAATTTAATATCGACTTTCTAATATTCATTTTTTATGCGAAATTTATGCAATTGCAAATTGGGTAACAGAATGGAGGATTTTTTCACTGAAGTGTTTCATTTATTTCGCAGATAAATACTTGTCCTTTTGTTTCAGTTCTATCGATGGCTGACCCCTTGCAAGAATCGTTATCCTCCACGAAGCAGAGTGTAGTTATGCAAGTTCTTAAAAAGACTGACGAAATTCTCAGCAATTCAACAGTCAGAGATTTGGGGGAGATATGCGGTGCCAATTTCACTGCTGGAGCCCAAGAAGAGTCGGTAAGATTATAAACTAACAAAAGGCTGCGTAATTTTTTATTTGTACACTATAAATACAGCGCTCTGGTAACTGTGAAGGCGGCGAAAGGAGAAACCAACGAACGTCCAAACTATTTTTCAAACACAATTTTTTTGATCAACAAAATAGCACTAACGATTCCATGGACAAAGTCAACCTTGTTAAATTGAAGACACTTTCCTCTACCCCATTTTACTATTTTATTTCATTCATTTGAATGCCACCCGAAAATTTCACTGTAAAGAACCAGTTGAAACGTGAAACTTCTAAATAATCAGGGTTGTTGTTACGCGAATGGAACTCGGAGAAACGGTTGGAAAATATCTGGCAATCTGAAACTAGTAACTTATCGTGAGACTTTAAAAACTCACATCTAAATGTTTAAGCTATATTCATGAATCTTCCGTTACTTAAACATTTGAACCGTAGCACGCATGGCGCCGATATTACCGCAATTAATTTAATTTTTAAGCACTACATAATACTACACTACATAAAAACTACATAAATATTACATTAAGACTATCCGTGTATTATACCTTTTATATCTTCTTCCCATATTCCTATTCGTTCTTCGTTTTGACAAGGTGCCTCAGGCGTCCTTGTTCTGGACTACTTCCGAGACCTCCATCAAGAAGTTGTAGGTTGCTTCCCTCAATTTTGCCTGGGGCGGTGCAGTGGCTGTTTTCCCTCTGGAAACGCGGCCAGTATATGCGTAATTCGGTCTTATGGTAATACCTACATATTCAAGCCGGCGCGCATCCGCAACCTTTCTATGAAAAGTAGGTAGTCGGAGTTCGATGTAGGTCTTTGAGTTTCATCTCTATAAACTGCACACAACAAGTCCAGAGTTCCAAGCATACGGTCGAGGACGGAGCTCGTCAAATGATTAGAATATTACCTAAATGAAAAGATGTTTTATTTTCATTTTATCATGTTTATGAATCAAGCCGTTATTTATACGATAATTACATTGTAAAATAAATATAAAATGTAAAACCAATTACAATCCATTGATAATTAATCTAAATAAATAAACAAACAATAAGGAACTCCAGTCCAATTTTTTTAATTTTTTTAAATGAATAATGACCTTCTAACTTAAATAACTGCATATTTATTTTTATTTTTATAGTTAGTTTTAATAGTTAAAATAAATGTCAAAGTTTTAATTTTTCAAGATCCTCCGAAAACCACCGAATCTAGTGTGACGTCATCATGACCAACCGAATTATGAATTTTGTAGGCAACTGAAATCAGCTGATCATCGCCGACAATTTTGAATTTCAGCATTGATTGGAGCGTTTTATGGACGCGGTGACGTCACGCCTCACAAATTCAATAATACCAACTTGACTGGGTGTTTTAATGAACTGTTTTAAAATGGACTTTTTAATATATTTTTAAAGCTCTACGTTAAATATTATTTAATACAACTTATATTTTCAGAATCAGCGTTTATTGGTCTATATGAACATATTTTTTTAAAGCTATAATATTTTTCACTGGAGTTCCTCATTATACAAAAGACTTATAAAAGACTCATCGATATTTCATCGAAGTATACAGGGTGTTGAGGGATATACTTGACTTACTTTAACCAGTGATTCTCGACATTATTCGAAGTAAAAACCACTGTCACTTTTTAAGGTAATAATCATTATACAGTTCACAATTAATTACCTATCGATGACCAAAAGTGGTCGAGGGGTAATGCTTTCGACTAGAAAACTTACGGTACCTACCTAAGCTTTTTCCCAAAGCAGTTAATAAAAGCGTCACACATTTCCGATGAGAAATTCATGTTTGCTCCACTTTCAAACAGTGACGAATAGGTAAAGAGATCCCCGGCTTCGGGAGCCTTGAAAAATGATGTTTGACCCTATCTTTTTTTGCAGTGCTCGAATTTTCGAGTGGGGTAATTTATAGTCACTGTTACTATCTAGTTCAGTGGTTCTTAACATTTTAAGCATTGTGTCGTTTGCAATGATTTTTTTTTTAAATTTTTAAAATCATTTAGTTAATGAAACCAGTCACAAAAACATAAAAGACAAATAATAAATATTTATTCAGTGAAGACAATCTTAATGACTCTCAGAACGAAAATTTGACATAGGAAATGATTCAGCGGCATTTAGGAACTGAACCTAGGACCTTGGCCTTGCCAGGGCCCTTCTCTAACCCCTGAGCTAACTCGACTCTAACCCCTCTAGTTTTATTTAACTGTATCATATTTCGACTGAGAATTATCAACATTATCTTCATTTTCTTAACGTATATTAAATTGGCTGCTGTTTTTGTATGATTGCAAGATTCTACGTGAACCCAATGCAATTTAAATGTTGTCTTGGATAATTATTAAATATTGTTTTTTTTCCATTCTTTTTTAATCAAAATTATTAAATACAAAAAAAATACACTTAAAGATTTTAAAAATATAAAACAGTAATTGTATTATTTACATTTCTTATACAATGTTCGCATTAAAAAAGGCGGAGGGGCGTGGGAAAATAACATTTAACATAAAATTTTCAGATATAGTCCGATTCGAGCCGCGGTCAACAGTAGTTGTGTGTACCTTACCTATTGCTTAGTGCCGTTCGCCCGTTCCCGTGCCTCATACAGATAAGAGATTATTGTTACATTTTATTTAATTCTGTTTATCGTATACTTATTTGTTTGCATTCCTACTTACGGCTAATCCGTTTTTGTTTGTACAGTCAATGAAATAGACTGCGTATTATTTTTTCAGTTTAATTTTTAAAAGTTAAGTTTTTTTTTTATATAATGGAGGAAGACGAAGATAGACCTCCCGACCCAGGATCGATATAAGATTTTTCTAATTCGGAATCTAACACTAGCCAGGCTTCTATTACGCTTCCATCTCGTAAACGACGACCATCGCATAGCCTTCACATCCCATCGAAAGTTAAATCTATACCGCCGATTCAACAAACCTCGACCTCTAACGACCTTAACCCCAATAGTAACACCCAGACAAGTACTTTAGCTAGCGATAATACAAAAAGTACTGACTTACTTTATCCTGCTTCCGCTTCCGGTCCTTTTATCGTAATTGTTCAGAGAACTGAACAAGGAAAACTTATTCATCCTTTAGATTTTGGAAAATTCTTATTTGACTCAAAAAATAATAACCTTGGTATTGTTAATGGTTCAATTAAACCGGAAGGGCGATATAAATTATCTATCGAGTTTAATACTGCCGCTTCCGCAAATGGATTTGTAAAAAAAATTGACTCGCTCTCAAAACATAAATATAAATCGTTCATCCCGTCATTTAACCTTACGAGAATGGGTCTTGTTCGAGGAATTCCCACGGATATCCCAGAGGCTGAAATTGTTGATGCTTTGAATAATTCCCAAGGAACCCCGAAAGTAATAAAAGCACGTCGACTGAACTACAAGGATTCAACTGATGGAAACAAGATCTGGAAACCTTCCCAATCTGTTGTTGTTACATTTGAGGGACAATCCCTTCCGTCTCGTGTGTTTATTTATTATACCTCGCTTTCCGTCGAAGTTTATAAATTTCCAACTGTTCAATGCTTCAATTGCTGCCGGTTTGGACATACAAAATCCGTATGCCGCTCCCCTCCACGTTGTTACTTTTGCGGAGAAGGTCACCCATTTGATCAATGTCCAAAATCTTCCAATAATCCCATTTGCATTAACTGTTCGGGTGCACATACCGCGGTCAGTCTAGCCTGTCCGGAATTGACAAGACAGAGGAACATAAAACATAAAATGGCTACCGACAACATTTCGTACTTCCAGGCCTCAAAGTTATTCTCTCCTGCGAAAAAATCTTTCGCAGAGATGACATCGTCCTCAGCTCCTTTCCAATCAACCACCTTTTTAAATTCAACGTCATCTTCTCACAGAGAAACCATTCTCAAGCCAGTCAAACCCAACCCAAAATATACTCCTTACCTTGATAAAAAACAATTGAATAATATTTTGACCAGCCCGAATGGGAATGCCAAATCTCGGACCCCCAATGGGTGTGCCATTAATAGTAATACATCCCCTCCTGCTCTCCCCGAAATATTGAATAATAATTCTTTTATACAAACTTTAATTACCCTTTTAATTTCTATCCTTACAAACAACAATACTGTACCGTCCAACGCTGCCGATTACATTAAATCTTTATTATCTTGCCTCCCCAATGACTTCGAAACTGAACAAAATTCTTCAGTGGAACAGTAGAAGCCTCTTCGCTAACAAATCTGACCTAATTCAATTACTCGACGAACACGACGTTTCAGTGGCCGCCATTTCTGAAACGTGGTTAAAACCCTCCTTTCACTTAAGAATTCCGGGTTATTATTGTCTCAGACACGACAGACCGGATGGTAAAGGCGGCACGGCTCTGATAATCCATAATTCTATCCCGTTTAAACAAATTAATATACATACTCCCTCCGACGATATCCAGATAATAGCAGCTGTCTTATCTGATATCACAATATTATCAATATATATTCCTCCCTCTACCACTTTTATTGAAAATGAATGGGCACCAATCTTAACCCAGATTTGTTCCCCTTTTATGATCCTTGGAGATTTTAATGCTCATTCCCCTTCTTGGGGTAGCAAAATAACAAATCGTTCTGGCCGCAATCTTTTAGATTTTATTGATACCCATAACCTATGTTTTTTAAATGACGGATCTCCAACCAGATTCACCCCCCCTCATCAACGGAAAAGTGCTGTTGATTTATCTCTTTGTTCATATTCGTTAGCATCTAAATGCTCTTGGGACATCCTAAACGATCCCCTCTCTAGTGATCATTTTCCAATTATAATCCGATTCCAACATCAATCTAACACTTATCCTCCACCAGTTAAAAATAATCTCAAATTTAGAATAAATGATGCGAATTGGAGCACTTTCTCTTCTGAACTAGATAACCTTATTAATTTTAAAAAAAAATCGTCCCCGGGAGACATCAGATTGCAATGTGAGACGTTTCCCTCTATGGTTATAAATGCAGCAGAAAAATCCATCCCGAAACGCAATGCGAACATTAAAATAAAACACTCTAATCCGTGGTGGGACGAGGAATGCACTCGCTCCGTCAACTCTCGTAAAAAAGCAATTTCCTCTTTTCGTAAGTGTATGACACTAGAAAATTTTTTATCAGTTAAAAAAGCCCAGGCAGAAACCAAACGAATTTTGAAAAATAAAAAACGCGCTGGATGGCGGAAGTTCTGTGAGAACCTGTCTCCGGAAACTCCCCAATCTTCAGTTTGGTCTAGCTTAAAAAAATTCGGATCATCGTATTCTCCGCCGAGTACCAAGCATATATCAGAAGAAATTCTTATAGGATTTGCGGATAAAATAGCCCCCCCATCAGTGGCCGGATGTGAAGAAATGCCTTCTATTAAGCCATATCCATCTCACTCTAACTGGCTAGATGCTCCTTTCTCCATTGATGAGATGAAACTAGTAATAAGAACCCTTTCTGACTCTGCTCCGGGTCCCGATGGAATACTTAATAGTTTCATTAAATCATTTTCTGATATGGCGGTTGAATATTTCTTATCTCTTATTAATAATATGTTTGAAACAGGACTAATTCCGGATGATTGGAAAACTCAAAAAATCATTCCCATTTTAAAACCTGGAAAAAATCCATCTGAAATTTCGTCTTATCGGCCTATTGCTCTTTCATCATGTTTGATGAAAGTAGCGGAGCGTTTGATGAAGAACAGATTAGAGTGGTTTGTTGAAAGTCAAGATTTTATCTCACCAAATCAGTATGGTTTTCGGAAAAAGAAATCTACAATGGATAATTTAAGTTTGTTCACAACTGATATCCGAGTTTCCCAATCCCTAAATTCTTATACATTGGCCACATTCCTTGACCTTTCATCAGCTTACGATGATGTTTTACTGAATGTTTTGAAAGAAAAGCTAATTAAAAAACAAATCCCCCCGAAATTAGTCCAATTTATTATTAATTTACTCTCAGATAGGTCCATTATTATTGAGTCTTCCTCTAAATGCTTAAGGCGCAAACTATGGAGAGGTTTGCCCCAGGGTTCTGTTATTAGTCCTCTGTTGTTTAATATTTATATAAGCGACCTAGACTCAGTAATTCCTTTTTCTATCAAGCGTCTTTACTTTGCGGATGATATCCTTATATATTTGTTACATAAAAATATTATTCTTGCAGCTAAGGAAATGAATTTGGCTTTACAATATATTAAAAGCTGGTTGTCAATAAATGGGATGAATCTGGCGGCATCTAAAACAAGGGTCGTGGCTTTCACGCGCAAAAGAAAAATTCCCCAATTCTCAATTTCTTTTGATAATGTGCCTCTACAAACCGCTACTCAAATCAAATTCCTTGGTCTTCTTTTGAACCATAAACTTTCCTGGCTTCCACACATTCAGATAATTTCTACAAAGTGTGAAAAGGGACTTAATATGATGCGAGCAGTTTCCAGAGTATGGTGGGGATCTCACCCTACCACTCTTAAATTAATGTATAATTCCCTAGTTCGGAGCCACTTGGATTATGGCTCATTCCTTTTTGACCCACTCCCTAAATATCTAGATAAGAAAATGGAAAGAATTCAATCAAAAGCCCTCAGAATGATTATTGGAGCTATGAAGTCTTCTCCAATTAATGCTCTTCAGGTGGAATGTGTGGAGCCTCCATTATATTTCAGAAGGCAATTCCTTGCCAATAAATATATTTTCAAGGCTTTATCGTTATCACATCATCCTATTAAACAAAGTCTTAATAGGTTAAGTGTTAATTTGAATTCTAACAAAAGATTGAGATAAAAACAATGTTTTCCTCTCTTAATTAAAAGTTTTCATCTCTATAATTCTCTATCATCTTCCCTCCAATATCTTCAAGAAGTTCCCAATCTTCCTATATACAATATTCTATTTAAGGCAATCACTTTTATGCCAAACACAATAACATCAGTCTTTCAGAAGAATATTTTATCTTCCCCAAATAAATTTCAAAATGTGGATGATTGTTTTAAAAGCATAGTGGCTTCGAAATTCCCTGGATTTTCCATCCTTTTCACGGATGGTTCCAAATTTGAAAATAAAAGATGTGGAGCATCTATATATAGTCCAGAATTCAACATCAATCTCACTTATAAATTACCGAAAGAAGCTTCCATATTTACAGCCGAATGCTTTGCAATTGAACAAGCGCTAAATCAAATCCAGGTTCTCAACATTCATCGAACCTTACTATGTACTGATTCGCTAAGTGCTCTAACTAAAATTAGGTCAAATATTTTACGTTATCCGGAAGACAATATTATATGTAAAATAAAAAATCTTCTCAATTCTCTTAGTGAATCTGGGTTTGAGACGATATTGGCCTGGGTCCCTGCCCATTTGGGTATCGAGGGTAATGAGATGGCCGATTTTCTCGCCAAATCTGGTTCAGATTCCGGAACTATCCCACTAAATTTTAGAATTCCTATATCCGATGTCTTTCCGATTCTTAAATCTAATATGACTCGTGCCTGGGAAGAAAATTGGGCAGTCTCCAAAATAAGAACTGGATCTTTCTATGCGGGAATTCAAAACCATATCCCTGCTAAGCCATGGTTTCACGGTAAAAAACTTTCAAAACGATTCATTTCATGTATCTCGAGAATGAGAATTGGCCACTGTTCAATTGCATCTCACTTGTCTAGAATTAGAGTTTTAGATGATCCGTTCTGCCAGTGCGGTGTGGAAGAGGAAACCCTCGACCACGTTTTCTTTAACTGTAAAAACCATTCATCTTTCAAGAACATATACCGCCGGCTTATTAAAATCACACACCAGTCCCCCCTTAACATTTCATACCTTTTATCTCTTAACAATTCTCGTGTTCATACAGCTTTATGTAAGTTTATTAACCTGAATGAATTCAATATTTAATTTGTTTTAGTGATCTAAATGAGTCCAATATTTAATTTGTTTTATTATTTTCCCATTAGATTAACCGAAATTTCTTATCCATTTTAAATATTACCGGCACAAAGCACTCTCTCCAGGGTGAATTGCCTTAAACCAAAAAAAAAAAAAAAAAAATTTTCAGATAGAGTAAGAGAACAAAAAGATATATATAATAAATAATTGGTTTGAAAGAGGAATAAAAAAAAGAAGTGAAAAAAATATCTATTATTATTTAAAAGATATATTATATTATTTTACAAGGTTTAATAATTAAGACTTAACTAAAGAAATTTTTTTTTTGCTTTTTTGATTTTAATATAACTAATAAAACTAAACCAATCATACCAATTGTTCGCTTTTCGGAACAACTCATGAGCTAAACGGCGTTAGAAGAGAAAACACCACACTTTATTCTATTCAAATTTAAAAATGAACAACAAAATAAGTAAAATGTACACATTAACAAAAGCAAAATTTTGGATTGCAATTTGAAAAAAAAAAATGAAACCTTAGAAATTTTTAATCAATTATTTTCACGAAATAATAACAAATTAGATCAAAATAACATTTATCTAATAAAATATTTACGTGTTTATATTTTTCAGTAATTTTAGTTTAAAAAAAATTAAGATGAGCCATTTTAAAAACTTTTCTCTGACAAAATTTGGCTATAGCCCGAGAGGTCTGTATTTGTATATACCTTCTGAATTGTATTTTTTTTTTGTTAAAAATGTTTCTATAATCTAAAATCAGAGTTATTTTGTTGTAATTTAGTTATCACCATAATAATATATCTTCACCTTTATTAGTAAAGGTTATCACATCGTTATTTTATTTTTAATGGTACCGATTGCTAAAAACACAACTAATCTTTTAAAAAAGAAATAATAAGCCTGAGAACGAGCTCGCACAAATTCGCCAAAGTTTGTTTGCGTAGTTTCCTTCAACGTCGCTCTATCTTCTACGTGAAGTTCGCGAAACACGGGTTATGAACCACTGATTTAACCTTTTGATTTCTTCCAGAATCCAAATCTCAATCCTCCGTCAGCTTTCAAGAGGAATCTGCTAGCTGGTATCTTCTTGGCGTGTATGATAGCAGCAGTACTTTGCGTCGCTTTTGGAGTGGATTCCGTTGAAAGGTAAAGAACCTTATATTACCTTCAATCTTAATCAATACAGTATTATAATTATTTAAGCTATATATCTGCAGTATTCTTTGATTGATATTTGTTTTAAAAATTAATAAGTAAATTTGTTTTATGTTATTCTTTTCGGACCGTGTGGTATTAATGTACTACGTTTATATTTTGTTCCGTACCTGTATTACGTTGTATTTTTGTGAAGATTTATGTTTGCCCAGAAGAGAATCTTTTATTCGCAATTTAATGGGAAAAAACTATTTTGGTAATTTTAGAATCGTTTTTGTGAGAAATGTTAATTTTCTTGATAAATTTTTTTGATAAATCGGCCCGCGTTCGCTTACTTAAAAAGTATTTAGAAGAACGTGAAAAAAAAGGTTAATTGAAAGATTGGTAATAAATGCTAAAAATCGAGAAAATATGCTTCAGTGGAATGGAGACAACAAAAGGAAAGCAAAAAATATGTTTGTTTTATATATTTTTTACATTAGCTCCACACGGCGGATGCTGTGAGTGGAGGGTATTTATAAGGTAAGGAAGGATAGGATGTTCTGGAAAGGAAAAATTATGAGGGGTGGGTAAGAATCTGAGGGTCTACTGCCAAGGCCGGACACACTTCACCCCATGAACCAGAGCAACTCCACTAAGCCACCAAATGTAGCAAACCACTTAGGGTGACATATATGTTGTTTAGGTATATTATTAGGTTTTCACGACCAAAAGTATTTTTGTTAATTATTTTTGGGGTGTTATGCCGTGTTACGCTACCTCCTTCTTTAACCAACGTTTCGGACAGCGTTACAGTGTCCATCATCAGGGCAGATGAGCAAAAGGTGAAATAGTGTGCTTACGTTAGTAGAACCGATACCGTGCTGCCAGCTCCATTTCTCTACGAGCTGATGTTAGAAAAAAATTCAGCATGGTTTTTTGCGTTTAACTTTGGTGTAGCCGTCAATTACTGGATACCAAGAACTATTGAGCTTAGCTCCGTCGTCTCTATTAATGTTAATGGGGTTTTTATGGATTTCAATTGCCTCCGTAATTAGGCGTGCGCTGTAAGTTTTGGGTCTTCCCAGGATTTCAGGAACAAATCCAAAGTAATGGCCGGTTTCAATTAAGTGCTCGGCGATTGCCGATTTGTCAGGGTGGCCAAGTTTACAAAAACCCCATTGACATTAAATAGTTATATATTGCAGACAAGAATATTATCAAATGTAATCGATCTCGATGCATAAAACCTGCTTCGCATGGATCAACTTATCGGGAATATCTAAAACAACGTAAGAAGTTTCGTGGTGAAAAGTTTGAATTTTTAGGAGATTTGAATTTCCGAAAACCGATAATTTGAACCACTTTTTGTTTGCACATTAAATTCGACGGAGCTCGCATAAAAAAATTTACAGTTATTGTCGTCGTTACGAATATTATTGGTTTTGAATATATAAAATTAAAACATAAAAATAATATTATTACTTTTTCCCCGGCATTAGGCCATTTCAAAGGGGTTTTAATTTAGCGACAAACCAATAAAAAAAATGTACTGCCCAGGCAAATTAAAAGTTGTCCACGTACAACTGCTTCATAACGTAATGTAATAGTAATATTAGCATGTTAATTTCATAGCTTTATTTTTTGTTTCTATGAAAACATAACATGCATAAAACAGTGGCCGACTTATTATTATTGGAGTTGAATGGCCCAGTTTGGCTTTATACTTTATGTTTGTTTTTTTTTAATAAGGGGTCGTCCATTAATCACGTGATGTATTTAGCAACTTTTAACCCCCTCCCTCCCCAATGGTGATATATGGTGAGGTTTTAGACTACCCCCCCCATACCCAAAATCACGTGTATTTTTTTAGTAAAAGTATATTGAAATTTTCAGAATATTATCTTAAATACAGGTATAATCTGATTACATTAGGTTTTTCCCTTTTTATACTCTGCAAATTGGTCTTTTTACAGATCTCCTAGTTTAGACATTGTTCCATTGTTTTAAGGCAAAACATACGCGGCAACAATTTGCGCATGTATTCGGCGTCAAAATCACAGACTTACTGGCGACTAGTGAGCCGAGCGGTTGTCGCAACGCGCGGGGAAATCGTTGCCTGGCAACAGTGAGAAAAAATCTCAAATCGAAATATTTAATCAGACATTATTTTAACGACTTCTCGAAGAAAATGTCAAACAGAAAAGACTGAAAAAGGTTCAGTCGCTTCTAAGAATGCCTAAATGTGGTGAAAAAAAAAAATTTTTTTTTATTCATATAGAGAATTTTTAATATTGTCTTCAATGATTAAAACGTTATTGGGTGGCAACTCATTGTTTTGCTTCACAAACAACTGTAAAAATACAAAACAAAATTTTATAACACGTTTATAACTAATTATGTTTGGTATTACTAATAAATGTTTAATAATTGTACACAACTGATAAACATTCATTTACCAATCGTGTAAAATTTTAAACATATTCATTAGTAAGAATGCACTACTTAAATTTAAAGAAAAAAAGAGTACCTTGATGACCAACACACCTATACTACAAGGACAAAATCATCAAATCTACTAAACATTCCAAAATTAAATACAACTTTTGGTCAGAAAAATAATCATTTCCATGCTACAAAATTATACAATGCCCTTCCAATCGAAATTAAAAACACCATGGAGATACTAAAGTTCAAAAAAGATATCAAATTATGGCTAACTAAACACGAAGATGAGGAAATCATAAAAATTATAAAATAACACCAACGCAACTTACAGATAAAAAACATTAACACTTTTAGCTTGAACAAATTAGATGAGGAGGAATTTATGACCAACACCCATACAAACAACCTTCAGTCCGCCTCGGAACAGGAAAACCTACTGAGGAGGACTGAGAACAAAATACCTCACTCTATATGTTTTTAATTTACCTCATATTGTATTTTTTACCTTACTTGATATTGTCGTTAAATAAAAAAAAAAAATAAAAAAATGTTAAATTTATCTTTTGCTCTAAAGCCTAAAATTTTTCATTATTTATTTTTTTAATTAGCTACTTAATTAAAAGATGGCTTTAATACGCGTAGATATTAAAGCACACGTCTCATAAAATATTGTTGTGTTCATTCTCAATTTGCATAATATATTCATTAACAACGCAATTATATTTTGGAAGAAATTGTTCATGGATTATATTATTGTTACGTGTTTACTGTTCTCGGTTCTTTTGATGAAAATGGCAGTTCAAAGTAATATTCCTCTCCCGTTTATTTTGCTTAATTTTAACGAATCTCATCACTAAACTTAAATAGTACATTACTCTAACCTCCGACTAACCTCTACCATTTATTTAGTTTCACTGCTCCCACATAATAAAAAAATAGTTTTAGTTTGTAATTTTTATGAAATGTCACCTCAAGGGCGCTTTAGAACTAAACGTTAAGACGCCACAGGACTAATAACGGAGGCTCACATTGAGTTTCATATTTTAAGTGATTCCGGTGAATCCTTAACTATAATAATCTTCTTTTCAGACAGATGTCAACGGAATAAAAGTTTTCTTATATTTAATTTTTATGAAAGCAGTACCTTATCATTAAACATAATTTTTCATTAAACGGTTTGAAAAATTAAAAGGTAAGCACCAGATTTTATTTATCTAGAGTCTAGACACTCTAGACGATAAATTAGGAACTTCCCGGGGGATTCAATCAGAAACATATGAGATTTTAGTAACACAACTATCAGAATTAATTAAGATGTACCCTGCGTAAAGAACCACTTTCTAGACTGCTGAGGCTAATCCGACCGTATTACTTACTGTCCGTAGACTGTTGGGCACCGAATATTTACTCATAAGCCTTCTTCACATACGTCGTTAACGATCCGAAGTAAGCGTTAAAAAGGAAGAAGAAGATGGTTTGGTTGGAGCGCACTAATATAAAAAAAATATTGATTTTGAGACTAGTAAGAAAACTGTTAAAATTTTTGTCTACGGATTTTTTTGTAATTAACTTTAACAGGAGTCTATGAGAAAAATAAATTCCCTCAGGGCCAATATCATATTTGGATGTGCTATGTGCACTGCTGATTGTGCTGTTGTGTCGAAAGATCACCGCTGGAGAGGTCAAAAGATCTCCCTCAACCGGGCTCTCCCGATTCGCTACATAGCAGACGTTTTCGCCACCAATGCCTATACAAACCTCGCCCTTTGAAATCGGGCACCTTTGCTAAATGAGCTCCCTTGCTAGTCACCAAACGTAGCTTGCCACTTGGGATGACCTACGGCAGAGGTGTTGGTTATCAAACGAAAGGTTCTTGGGGTGGTTGTACTCATATCTGCCTCCCAAATTGAATTGACTGACTTTTCACATAGGCTGCAAAATAATTGTGTTTATGAATTTAGTTGGAAATGTCTTACAATTTCTTTAGTTTAACATCTGCTTTATTGATTTTTCTGAGAAGCGCCTTCTTTGTTTCTATTTATTTCATTTCATAATTTATTAAAAACTTACATACGAAAATAAACTACCCATGGAAAAACTTAAGGTACCCAGTAATTATAAAAATCGTGTCCTTCAATTTCGCGACAGCATTTTTGTAAGGCTCTTCTTATTTTGGGATCGATACTCTTCGAAAGTTCTGTAACAAAGTTTTATTGTTTTTTTCTAATAGAAAAGTGTTTTATTAAACTGACGGGAAGTTTGCCAAAAATAAAGTTTCCAAAACTTTAAAGTGGCCAAGTCTACATCCGTTGGAAGGAGTCTACAAAACACTTTGTTTTTTGTTTCCGTTACGAAAGTTTATCACAGATTGTCAGGAAAGTATATATTAAAAAAAATGACTTGTTAGTCTTTAAACGTCGAGCTTATGAAGTTGTGCAATCAAATTGTATTAAAATTGTAGTTCACTGAATTTTTGTGAAAGCGTTATAATAACAACAAATCAAAACAACAAACTAACTAAACTAGCTGGTTCCCGTATTCAAAGAAATATTTTTTTTCTCCATGCTTGTCCTTTCCCGTGCGTCCCTATTCCCTTCCCGCGTCCCCTTCCTCTCCCACTCCCGCTCCTCCGTCACGCCGATCCCTCTCCCGCGTTCCATAGATTCAGTCCCAGTACATTCAGTTTTCAAACAGCTTGCGTTCCACCTATTCAAATTTTTTATTAAAATTTTTATTTTTCATATATTACATGTTTATTTTTGTATATTATAGGTACAATCAATCAAATTAGGTACCTAACAAAAGCATCTAATTAAAAAATTCTATTTAAAATACAATTTGATTCAAAGTATTAGGTGAGTATTTCAAATAAATTCATCGTAAGAATTGTTATTTATTTAAAGTTTCGAAAATTGAATTTTGGCTTAGTGGCATTCTAAAATTTTGAATTTTTGACAGTTTAGAAAAAGTTTTTGAAATTGGTAAAAACCTTTTCAGATATATTGTCATGTGGTTGTACTAATCCAGAAACCTTCGCGGGGGTTTGAAGGAGGAATTTTGTAAGTTTCAAACATTTCCTATGCTTAATATAGCAATACATAGACAACTCGTAACTTATATACATACCTATATATCCCCAAGAATATTTTGATTTTTATATATATAGAAGATACAGTTGCACGCATGAACTCAAATGTCTAAAAAATATTTTTTTTAAGAATTCAAACTTTTTGGTAGTTAAGTCATTGAATCAAAGTTTTTTGTCAAAAAGTATTCATATTAAGCGTGGCCAGCTGTTTTTAAAGTTTAAGTTTTTGAAGCACAGAGAGTGCTACTTAGTCATACGTTTCATATCGAATATCGATAGGAAATGAAGGACGTGCTTTATTTCCAAATAAAAAAATTTAAAATTTAAAAATTATTTTATCATTTTTGCTTTCAAAATTTTAGTATTTTTAATTGCATATGTCCGTTTGCAATAATCAAATCTTAAAGAGTATTTCATCTGCACTTAACAGTATTTTATTTTGGGATGGGTTTAAAACAGCGAATCTATTTGAAATTGAATGTCGAGCTGATTTAAAAAAAGGATATGTATTATCGGGACTGAAAGTTTTTTCCATGTGAATACAATTTTCTTAGCTCTCGTTGATTCAATTATAAGCTATTCGTCTTTAAAAAAGGTATATTAACTATGTTATTTGTTGTAAATTTTTAAATAACAAAATGTCATCCAATTTCAGAAAAATGCGTGTGTATGTCATGAAAGTTGATGAAATGCTTTGTTATCGACAACGAGTCTCTCTGCTGGGTTTCAACTCGATTAGAGGTTTATTTCTTTTCCCAAGATATGCATGAATTTATTCACGAAATTAGAATCGAAAATCAAATAGAAGTATTTAAAAATAGTTAAATGAGGTAAATGTTTGTCAAATATATTTTTTCAATTAGTTAAAGCAGTATTGAAACTAGGATGAAGTCGAATTTCAATTGCGATTGATAGTATAAAAATAACAAATCTTCAACAAAAGTTACGAATTTGAAATCGTTGCTTGATTTTTGAAATTTGTTTGAGTTTTTTTAGTTGCACGTCTGTTGTGCGTCTGACAGCAATTTCTTTGGTTCGTTGTGGTTATTCGTTTGCGTCAAACCAACCTATACCCATTGCTGTCAAATGTCTCAAATTTAAGTGACTCGTTACGCAAAAAATGTCGAATTTAAAAAAGTTTTCCAGACGCACACACTTCGGGGAAAATTACTAATGCCGCGCAGTTTCGTATTTTGTTTTGACGTAAAAAACAACGAGTTTACCAAATACACTTGAATTTACAAACAATATTTTGTTCCGTAAAACGGTTTTTCTGTAATGAACTCATGGAAAATATGGCTGCAATATTTATTATCATTCGCTTTGCAATGGTTGTATTTGAAACCGATTGTCTCAAGAGATAAATATAACATAATTTTGATATTGTTGGTGAATGCTTTTCTTGATTTTTTTTAGAGGGCTCTTACATGGATATTATAAACGACCCTTTTATTACGCACTTAAGATTTGGAATCTAATTTGAAAAAGATGAACACTTAGTTTCTCTCGGCTTAAACAATATTTTTTGTGAATACATACGCACAATAACAAACACGGGAGCTCCGTCGGAACCAGAGTCTTGTTGGCCTCTCAGAATATGGGCCTACTGTAGATGTACAAGGCCCACAGATGCTTTAATTGTAGGTACACAATAACTGACCTGTACAAATCGCAAGTGCACTCCACTGTTGAGTTGAGCAGTCACTTACGACCTAAAAATATTTTTTAAATTCTTGACTTTGGAGAAACGGGCGGTCCGTTTGATGTATTCACAAAAAATTTATAATAATATATTTTTTTAATTATTTAACATCCATTTTTTCATTGAATCATTTTTATCTGTGACAGTAATGTCTCCCTTCGGAGCTATTAATTTTACCATTTGAAATGACAAATTGTTTTTTTTTATCCCGGGCGACCCTTTAAATTTTGTCAGGTTCGCATTCTTTCACGTCGTGATACAAAAGTGTTATGAATTTAACAACTAAGGCACAATTTCGAAATAACTTTAAAAATTATAATTTGATTAATTTTCAATAACAAAAGAACAAAAAAATGATGCAACAGATTGGTACATTTTTCGAAAATAAGATACATAAAAATTTGTTCGAAGCAATGTTTTAAAATCCATCCGTAATGAGGTTTAGAAACCATTTATATTTTTATTACTGTTAACTTAATTATTATTTTTTCATTGAAAATTCTCTGCTGTGAACAATTTTTTTGTATTCATTTCCTCGGGGAATTTATTTTTAATTTGCTTGAACAGATTACGTCCGAAATAAAAACACCTCATTTCCTTTGGGAAAAGAGAAACAAAAACAAAACAAAACCGTTCGTAACAAAAAAATAAATTGGTTTCACAACAAAATAAACATGGCGGAAATGTAAAAACAAAACGACGGAGGGAAATGCTGCCTTGTGATATAAAATATCCGCCCTAACCTTAAAATCTTAAATATTTCACCTATCGCATGCAAACCATCTGAAAATATCTTCAAAGAAGGAATTTAATAATACGGTAGAATACTATAATAATATGGTGTCCGACGAATTTTCGACACATATTATTTTGTGAATAACATTCTAGTCTCAGTGAGAGATCGTATGCACGTCCTTGACGATCGTCCTAAAATCTTCCTTCTCACACGTCTTGTATAAAAACAAAAAATACAAAAGATACTAGAAGGTCTTGAATCATATTCCCAAAAACATATCGCGAATCCGTTTCATTCGAATTTAAAAAAAAAACTTATATTAATACCGTACAAGAGTCCCAACTGCTCCGTTTAGAGCCGGTGAGACTATGGCATCCCCAATTGGGGTATTTTGTGAGGCTGAACGTGGTGAGGAGGGGAAGGAGATGGGGAAGAGGAAGGTGGTGAAGAGGAAGGTGGGAAAGAGGAAGGTGGGGAAGAGGAAGGTGGGGAAGAGGAAGATGGGGAAGAGGAAGGTGGGGAAGTACCTGGTTATTCAGATCTGATCACCAAACACGGCTAAAGCCATTTCAAGCAACGTTACAATTCTGAATGGTGATCTTACACCTGGGCGATACTGAGAGTGTCTTCCACTCTGGAACGTGCCACTATGAATAAATTGTGAAATAACACAAATTAATCAAAATATAATTTACTCGCCACACCGGAATTCGATCCTGCAACCTTCGGATTGCGATCAAGAGCCTTACCGCTAGATCACGCCGGTGTAGAACTATTATGATTTTAAAGTTATAATTCTCCGTGGTCGAGGAGCGAGGCTCTTGACTAGCGAAGCGGTGATCGTGAACTCAAATCCCGTGCGCAAGTAAACTTTATTTGATTGTTTTTGTTATTTATTTTTGGGGTGTTACGCCGTGTTTCGCTACCTCCTTCTTTAGCCAACGTTTTGGACAGCGTTACAGTGTCCATCATCAGGGCAGATGAGGGAATAAGCTAGTATAATATGAAAGTTTAAATTCAAATTCTGTGAATGTTTTATTATTATTCTGTATTTGGATGTTTAAAGAACATGATTAGGACTTTTATTTAACTTGAATATTAACTTGTAAAATGTTAACTTGAAATATTAACTAGAAATGTGTAACTCTTCGAATTCTATGAAACAACCCGTCCTAAGATCAAAAAAATCTCGGACTTTCTTTTAATTCTTCGGGTATTTGGATGGAAAAATTCCACATTTGAGATTTTCCTGTCTCTGTCGTTTCCAGACAAAACGTGCGAGAGGTGGGATAATTATAGTAGAAGTTTGCATAATAAACATTATAGGTTTATGTCCCATTCTCGCCGAAAGTGCTGGTATTTTCCGACCATAATAAGCAGTAGTATATCTTCAATATTTAAACCTCAATTTGGAAGTAAGCCTTGTAATTTATTTCCATGGGGCAGTTAACAAAAAGCCCGGTCATTAGTAGCAACCAGGCTCATTATTTTTAATGTTTTTTTATAAATTACCGCATTTAAAAAGACGACCCTTCGCACTTATTTAAGTCTAACATATACGCGAAATCACGGGCCATTTATTATTATGCGAAAGTCACCCAATGCGGAAATATAAAGCCTTCAAATATTGAAATTTTCAGTATTTCCGGCTAAATAATAATTTGCAAACATTTCTCAGTTTCTCCAAGTACACATTATTATAAAATATGTAGTTGAAATATTATTTAATACAAGCATACATTTAAAATACTGTTATTATTTTAACATTGTTTTGTTTACATAAATATGTCAACTAGTTTGCTTTTAGCAGCCACGCTGCTTTAGCTAAGGGCTGATAAAAACTAAATTCGCCGCCTCGGGAACCTTTATTGGATAACCCACACCTCTGCCATAGGTCACCCCAAGTGGTTCGCTACGTTTGATGATTTAGCAGGGGTGCCCGGGTTCATGGGGTGAGGTTAGTGTAGGTCTTGAAGGCGGATGACCAGGACACACTGAACCCCAGATTTCTACCCACCCTTTAGACCCTTTTCCTTCCCAGAACCCTCATCTCCTTCCTTTCCTTAAAAAATCCCTCCACACAGCATCCTCAAAGATGACATAGGCCCTGAGGGAAATTATTTTCCTCAGGGCCTCCTGTGTGGAGCTCACGTAAAAAAAAAATAAAAAACTATTTTTTTATGAGGAAACTAGTTACCGTATAAAAGTACTAGTTACCATAAATAAAAACACAGTGTTTCACATATCACATAAATATGTATATTTTATTAGACAAATGTATTATAAACGTTATCATCACATCACTTTTTTGTCTTTTTATTTAAAAAATAATTATAAAAAAATCACAAAATTCATAAATCTTTTTCAAATAATTATTAAAAATTTTGGTAAAGGTGTACTTTTTAATTCTTTAGAGGTTTACTTTTATATTTGTATATAAACTATTTAGATCATAATTCTCACTATGATAGGAAGGGTGTCATGAAAATTTCTAAGAGACTACGAGTGTTGTTCTCAAAAGCAAACAAATTGGCCTGAGAGATTAACAAATATGTCACGGACGGATTAAAAAAAAGTGAAGAAACCATGCTCAATGATAAAAAAATATTGGGTTAATTTTTTTTCTGATTGAACCTAGTGCAAAATCCTATTAAAATTCAGCATTTTGTGGAAAGTTTTAAATTGTTTAAAAGCGCTCCTTGTTAGATGACAATTATTAATTGTCTCAACTTTGACATCTTTAAACCGTTTAAAATTCTTAACGATTCGAATTTTGAACATTTAGCTGTCATCAGTTATTTTGTTTTGCTCCTACTAAAAATCGTGTTTTTTATTAATTTTTCCAATATTTTTATGTTTTCTGGTCAAAATAAGTGTAGTGTATTGTGCCTTGAGGATTCTTCTCCCCCCTGATCTTCCAGGAGTCGCTTTTCGTCGCTGATTTCCAGATATTTATAAACTTTTTACTTCTGTCACTTTCCATACATATTTTTGTTTCATAATTTTGTAAGCAATGGAGGAGGATTACCCTCCTGGACACCCTAAAAAGCCCCCAGATCCTCCTCCTGTCCCCCCAGATGGTGAAAATATAGTAATTTCAGACAGTGAATCCGTCATTCTGACTTCTACAAAAAAAAGGAAGTTTAATCCCTCTTTACCAATAAAAAATGACTCACCTTCCACTTCACAGTCTCCACCAGCTCTTCCGCAACCTCCTCCAACAAACTTTTATTCTCCTCATTCCTGTGGCCCTTACATAGTGTATGCTCAAAAAACTGAGCAAGGCAAAACCATTCACCCTCTTGAATTTGGTAAATTCCTATCAAATAGCAAGAACTTATCAATTAAACCTGGAGGTGTAAAAGCCGAGGGTCGTTTTCGAATCTCTGTCGAATTTCTTACAGGTTCAGCCGCCAACAACTTCATCAAAAATATATTCATTTCTTCAAATTCAAAATTCAAGGCCTATATCCCAACTTTCAATGTCACTCGAATGGGCCTGGTCAGAGGTATCTCGACCGATCTGTCCATTGCAGAAATTCTGTCTTCACTCTCAACCCCCCAACATATCGGCAATCCTATAAAAGCAAGGAGACTTAATTACAAGGACTCCTCTGAAGGCATCGTTTCCTGGAAGCCCTCCCAATCTGTGGTCATCACCTTCGAAGGACAATCCCTTCCCTCCCATATTTATTTATTTTTCAATTCTCTACCGGTTGAAATGTATACTTATCCCACCACTCAATGTTATAATTGCTGCCGTTTTGGTCATACCAAAGCTGCATGCAGATCGCCTCCCAGATGTTTCAAATGTGGAGAAAACCACACGGCTGACCAATGTTCTTCTCTCTCCTCTACTAAATGTTTCAACTGCTCAGGTGCTCATTCCGCCATCAACTCTAGTTGCCCAGAACAATTTCGCCAAAAAAATATTAAAATTTCTATGGCCTCTCAGAACTTGTCTTTTTTGCAGGCTTCTAAACTATTCCCGCCTGTCAAAAAATCATTTGCTGAGGTTTTATCTAGAACTTCTTCATCCAACCCTCTCCCCTCCTCCTCAACAACAACTTCTCGTTCAACTAAATTCACATACAAAAATCCTATTTCTAAACCGACTCCTGGATACGATCAGCAACAACATAACTCACTACTCTTAAATCCCAATGGTTTACCTCTTTCAAATGCCACAAATGGGTGCGCAAACAATTATAATCCGTCTTCCATGAACCATCAAAATCTTTCTGAAAAACTCTCCCAAGATAATTCTTCATTTATTCAAACTCTGATTATGCTTCTAATTGACCTAATTTCTTCTCAAACTAATCTACCGTCCAACGCTGCTTCTATTATTTCCACATTAAAATCATTTATTCAAAATGACTCTTCAAGATGTCAGAATTCTTCAGTGGAATAGCCGAAGTGCTATTTCTAACAAATCGAACCTCCTTAACCTATTAAATTCAAACCTCATTTCTGTGGCTGCTATCTCGGAGACATGGTTTACTCCATCCACCCACTTTAAAGTGGGAGGGTACTCCTGTCTCCGCGATGATCGACCGGAAGGTATGGGCGGTGGCGCTGCCCTTTTTATTAAAAAATCCCTGCCTTTTTTCCCAATAAATAATATCAAACCCCCCAATGCTGACTTTCAAATGGTTGCAGCTAAAATAAAGGACACATCCTTTGTTTCTGTCTATCTTCCCCCAACAGCGCACTTCAATAAGCAATCTTGGTTGCAAATTGTCCGTCAGCTAAGCCCTCCTTTCTTTTTATTGGGCGATTTTAATGCCCATTCCCCCATCTGGGGTTCTGCTTTCTCTGATCGAGATGGTCGAAGCGTGATGGATTTTCTAGATGAATCCAACCTTTTCCTATTGAATGACGGATCTCCTACTAGAATCTCTCGCCCCAATACAAACCCCAGTGCAGTGGATCTCTCCATATGCTCTACTAGCATGGCACCTCTCTCCTCGTGGGTGGTGTCCCCCGACCCTTGCTCCAGTGATCATTTCCCGATCACAATCACTTACCAAACTTCTTTCCATTCAGTCAAGTCCCATATTTCGACAAAGATAAAAACAAAACACACCAAATGGGACGAATTTAACTCGCATATGGATAAGTTTATTCAAAATTTATCCCCTTCTGATATATTATCTGTCAAAGATGACTACGACAACTTCAAATCAATGCTCATATCTGCAATAAATAAATCAAATCCTCCCCCTAAAACTAAACCTCTTAAAAAACTCCCTCCAACTCCCTGGTGGGATGAAGAATGTTCCAAAGTAGTGAGAATTCGGAAAGCTAAATCTCTTTCCTATCGTCACAATATGACTATGGAGAACTATCTTGTATACAAAAATGCCGAATCTAATGCCAAAAGGGTATTGAGGTCAAAAAAAAGATCTGGGTGGTACAACTTCTGTAGTTCAGTATCTCCAAACACTCCAATTTCGGAAGTTTGGTCTATGATTCGAAGATTTCGATCCTCATTCAGTTCAACATCTCCTCGAGCGTCTCATTCTAAATGGATAGATGAGTTCTTAGACAAAATTGCCCCCCCTTCTGTACCTAACTTAGATGAAATAACTCCCATCTACCATACTCCTATGTCTGATCATTGGCTAGACTCTCCATTCAATTTAATTGAATTAAAAAATTGTTTATCAACAGTCAAGGACTCATCTCCAGGCAGAGATGGCATTCCTTACAGCGTAATCAAAAATAGTAATGATAATGTTCTAAACCACTTCTTAGGCATCTTAAATAAAATTTTCCAGACTGGCATAATGCCTGATGACTGGAGTTCCCAAATAATCATCCCAATTTTAAAATCAAATAAATCACCCAATTCTGGTTCCAACTACAGGCCAATTGCTCTTTCATCCACCCTCAGTAAAATTTATGAAAAATTAATCAAAAACCGGTTAGAATTTTTTGTCGAGAGTAAACAGCTTCTCTCTCCATCTCAATTTGGATTTAGGAAAAAAAAATCTACTCAAGATAACCTTGCCATCATTAGCACTGATATTAATTTATCCATTTCTAACCAGGAAGTATGTCTTGCAGTCTTTATAGACATAGAAGGCGCTTTTGACAATGTTTCCATCCCAATCCTCAAAAAAAAACTTTTAAGCCTCGGTCTACCTCTCATGTTTGTCCAATCGATTATCAATCTGTTTCTTGATAGAAAAATTTTCATTGAGCTACCAGATGTTACTCCTCAAAGTAGATCTATTTGGAAAGGTTTACCCCAAGGGGATGTATTATCTCCCTTACTGTATAATATATACACAAACGATATGCATGTCACTATTCCCCCTCAAGTAAAAGTTATTGAGTTTGCAGATGACATAGCTTTCTTCTTATCATCCAAAATCATCCCTTCCGCCGTCAAATATCTTAATGAAGCCATGGATGCCCTTTGCACATGGCTCACTTTAAATGGTCTTGAACTTTCAGTCCAAAAGAGTCAGTGTGTCGTCTTCTCAAACCGTCACAAAAACCCCCACGTTCAAATTTTATTTAAAAACTCTCCAATCCCCAACGCCTCTGAAGTTAAATTTTTGGGAGTAACATTTGATAGGAAACTTAAATGGTCTTCCCATATTCATAATATAGTTACTAAATGTGAAAAGAATTTAAATATCATCAGATCTTTGACTGGCGTATGGTGGGGTGCCCACCCTACTTGCATTAAATTGCTTTACAATGCACTTATTCGAAGCCATCTCGATTATGCCTGCCCACTTTTTAGTACTGCATCAAAAAATGCACTCAGTAAATTAGACAAAATTCAATCAAAATCTTTGCGGATAATAACTGGAGCGATGCAATCTTCACCCATCAATTCCCTTCAAGTAGAATGTTCTGATCCCCCACTTTATTTAAGGCGTCAACTATTTGCTGACAAATTTGTTCTTAAATGTATAAATTCTAAATGTCATCAGATTATTCCGAGAGTCTCATTGTTCAACAACCCACCAAATGCACCTACAATCAGAGCTCGAACTAAACCTCTTCCTGCCATCTGTAAAAATTTTCGCTCTCTATCAGAGCTTCAAATTATACAAAATGATCTTCTTCCTTTGTACAAATTAAAATATAGTCATGTCACCCTATCCCCAACAATTTTAGAAGGGATTGGCATTCTTAAAAGTCATTCCAATCTCCCTGCCTGTATTGTCAATAATATGTTCAATGACATTATTTCATCTAAATGGCCCAACTTTTCTCTTTTATTTACTGACGGCTCCAAATCTCCAGACTGTCCTAACTGTGGTATAGGTATTAACGTTTACCACAATAATTCTAATGATAGAATATTTTATTCAATTTCAAACCAATTTTCAATATTTTCTGCCGAGTGCATTGCAATAATTGAATCACTTAAATATATAATCAAAAATAATTTTGAACATTCCCTTGTTCTCTCTGACTCTCTCAGTACCCTCCAAAAACTGAAATCGAGTCCTCTTCTTCATCCTGATGATCATTTTGTATGCCTTATTCGAGTGATGATAGCCTCCATTCAAAGCTCTGGAAAAACTGTAACTCTGATATGGATTCCTGGACATGTTGGCATAGTGGGTAACGATATTGCGGATTCCTTGGCAAAACAAGGAGCGTCTAACCCTATTGTTACCCTCGTAAACCATATTCCCCTATCTGATATTTTTTCCATCATCAAAGATAGATCCCGCAATGCTTGGACAGAGTATTGGAACATTGCTAGTCAATCCAAGGGAGCCTGCTATGCCTCAATACAAAGGACTATTCCATCAAAACCGTGGTTTCAAAAATTCCCCCATTTTTCCAAAAAAGAAATTTCCTCTCTTATTCGAATGAGAATCGGACATTGTTCCGTTCCTTCTCACTTGTTTAAAATTCATGTCCTTGACTCCCCAGATTGTACTTTCTGTGGTCTAGATGTGGGAACTTTAGATCACATATTTTTTGGTTGTCCCTCTCTAAATAAATATCCTCTCTTTTATCAAGCGTTATCTAAAATTATTTCCCCTCC
This sequence comes from Glyphotaelius pellucidus, assembly GCA_936435175.1. Taxonomy (NCBI): domain Eukaryota; kingdom Metazoa; phylum Arthropoda; class Insecta; order Trichoptera; family Limnephilidae; genus Glyphotaelius; species Glyphotaelius pellucidus. Next base: position 29,675,574 of record OW386547.1, read on the forward strand.
ATTCAACATCTCATCTCTCCTAAGTCTAAACTCGATTCCAATCTTCCATATACTTCTGAAATTTGCACATTTAAATAATATTAATATATAAATTTACTTCTTCATTTATATTTAAATTTACCTTTCCCTTTTCTACAATTTGAAATGATGGCCTAGAACACCCTTGATGGGTGAAAGCCAGAAATAATTGAAAAAAAAAAAAATTCTTAACAAATTATTCTGAAAAGATTTTTATAAAATTGAAATGATTTTAATGGCTTCAAATAATAAGAAAGGGCGAAGGAACGGAATAATCAAGCATATTTCAAAGATGCTTGATTTGAAATATATTTTGAAAAGTTACCTTTTTCCAGGTTTAAACTTTAAGTGCCACTTAAACTTTAGTACCAAAGGTTATCTTACGACACGTGTTTGCGTAGGACAGTGAATTACCGAAAAGGTTTTAGGTAGGCACACTAAATTGATGAAGGAGCAAAAGGACGAAATATTTTAAATTCCCTGGTATAAATGCCTAGATAAAACAAACATCAGATTGTTGACGTTAAGCCGGTGAGAGGTTCAAAAGGACATTCCTCCTGAACATCCCTCCGGGGGTCGCCCTTGAGTGAAAAAGCTGGCGAGAGGGTTCAAGAGGAAACATTTCTTCTGCACACATCCCTCCGTGAGTCACCCTTGAGTGGAAACGCTGACAAGGGCGTTCAAGACGAAAAATTCCCTGCAAGAGAGGAAATTCTTGCAAGAGGGTTCAAAAAGAAACATTCCCTCTGCACATATCTCTCCGCGGGTCACCCATAAGTGAAAAAACTGGCTTCAAGAGGAAACATTCCCTCTACATCCAGTCACTTTTGAGTGGAAAAGCTGGCAAGAGGGTTTGAAAGGAAACATTCTTTCTAGACACATCTCTCCGTGGGTCATTCTTGAGAGGAAATGCTAGCAAGATGGTTCACGAGAACACATACCGCCTGCAAGCGTCGGTCACCATTGAGTGGAAATGCTGGCAAGAAGGTTCAAGAGGAAATATTCTTTATGCCCGCAGCACTCCGTGGGTCACCCTTGAGTGGGAAGCTAGCAAGAGGGTTCACGGAAAAACATTCCCAAATGATAACATCCTTTCAGCGCGCAAAAGGGCGGTAATTGACGTTTATTTTTGGATACCCTAGTACAAAAGGAACTAATTCAAAACACCCGATTTTTAGAAAATTCTTTTAAAAAATACGTGATAATCTTAAATAATGTATCGAGTACGTGTATAAATGCATTGCTCCGATGTACAGATATTTTAAAACGATCATCAATATCCATTCGTAATGGTTAGGTAGATCTTAACGTAACCTAACCTTACCAAAACTTTTTGTTCAGTTATATTTTTTACCATTGTATTTTACTTAGTCTGTATAAAACAGACTAATATTCTTTTCTTTTCTTTTATATATTCAATAATGTTATTTTTTAATCTATAAAACCAGTTTATCAAAAACAAGTTCTGCTATGTAATTATCAACAGCTGCCCTCTGGAGGCATTATCAAATTTCAATAATGCCGAAACTTTGATAATGCCTTCAAAGGGCGAAACAGCTATCACGTGTAATAATAATAACTACATATCAGAACTTGTTTATAATAAACTTTTTTCATTGATTAAATAATAATATTACATGAGAAAAGGAGTTCTACAAAATATACTTGATAACCATAAATAAATTAATAATATTCAGTCTTATTGTAAGAAACCTCTCATTTATACATATTTGAACGATAGGTATTATCACTGTTTGGTTCTGAAACAGTTTTTGAAAACAAAACTTAATCCATATTCCTCTATTCCTTCCATCATGTAATCCATTCTCTTCTTCCTTTCCTCAAAGTCTCCACCAGGAAAAGAAGAAGATGTGCTTACCTACATGATGAACAATATTGCCACCCAAGTGTGCATTACCCACTTGTAATAGTTGCATTTCGAAAGTGATATGGGTCACAAGTAGCTCTCGTCAAGATATCGCAAATAATCGCAAAGTTTCGCTTTTTTATAAAATAATAGTGTCGTGTTTAAAAACCTATGTTGTGCAATATATGTGATACCAGAAACGACCCTGAGCAGCCTTCAGAAGCCGTTAAAAGGTAGGAGATTTCCTATCAAACCGATTCTCCTTTGATCTGCCTTCAAAACACGATACATGGTCTCTTCGTTTACAAAAAGGATTTAAAGTCCACACGGAGAGAAATGTTTTGCAAATTTATTCGGAATTCTCTTCATTTTATTCGTATTTACTGTTAAAAACGGGATTGCAGTTCTTACGAATGAAATAACAGGAAGGGGTGGCATAATAAATATTCGGACGAGGACTGTTAACATTTCCGGATAATCTTTTATTAAATTACGAATATATTATCATGATTGCTCGCAATATCTAAGCTGTCTGCATGACAATACTAATATGTTTGCATTCCAATTACGAATATCTTAAGAGTCTTCATGATATTTTAAGTTCTTAAACGAAAAAATTGACAGTTCTCCTGATATTTTATCAGTATTTACTCACTATTCATTCGTTCTTACACAGATAATATATAAGGTGTTACTGATATTTTACCAGTAGATACTAATATTGTATTAGTTCATACGAAAAAAATGACAGTTGTCCTGATATTTTATCAGTATTTACCAACTATTCATACGTTCTTATACGAATATTCTATACGCTCGTACTGATATTTTATTAGTTCTTCTATGAAAAAAATGACAGTTCTGATATTTTATCAGTATTTACTCACTATTCATTCGTTCTTGTACGAATACTCTATACGGTCTTACTGTTATTCTGCAAGTAAAATGCTGATAACTAACCATTCATTCGTTCTTGTACGAATACTCTATACGGTCTTATTGTTATTCTGCAAGTAAAATACTGATAACTAGTTCGTTCTTGAACGAATACTTTATTAGGTTTTCTGATATTTTATTAGGTTCTTGTACTAATGCCATGCATACTGTCATGTTAATTGCTCTTTACGTACTGATAGAATTATATGACTTCTTGCTTGCATTTTTAAGGATTACACTGACATTAAATTATTCCAGTCCAAACTGTACTAGGACCGGAATAATGGAATGTCAGCGTAATCATTAAAAATGCAAGTAAGAAGTCATATAATTCTATCGTGATGGTAATTAACATGGCAGTATACAAAAATAATCGTAAAAATGAAACAAATTAAAAATACTTACAATCTTATATAATACCTTCCAATGAGCCAGTTAGATCACAGCGTCCTATTTGGAGTACATTGCGAGGCTGAAGGGGTTGAGAAGCGGGAAGGAGATAGGGTAGATGAAGGTTTGTTTGATAATAATTCATGAAGAATGAAGTTTTATATAATTTATATTTAATTACTCATCATAAACGACATAGGTACCTATTGTGTAAATTATTAATTTCAATGAACGTCGATTCTCAAATTAATGAATATACATGGATAAAATAATTACACCATACAAAAGTACAAAACCTAAAGCAAAATGTGTAAAAGGATGACTTTCAATGATAATAATACTTGGATGATTTATAGAGTTCCGCCACCTCAAGGGCAATTCAGCAGTTTGCACTTCATCACTGATTACTGATGCAGAAGTAATTTCACGTACAGCATCAACAATGGTATTTGACAACCGGTCAGGAGTAGGTACTCTGTGAACAAAATAAATTCAGAAATATTAATACTCGGTATGGTTTTATTCCATAATTTAGCCAAATACATTAAAATGTCAATTGAAAGGGGTTTAATCATTTAATCATTGCAATGAATTTATTACACTTTTACTTTGAAAAGTGTCTGACCAAATGATATTCTAACATATGCATTATAACTTACATAATTATTGCCATCATGTATTATAACTATTTCTTTAAATTGTCTGGACGCAGAAGAAATTTCACGTGCAGCATCAACAATGTTATTGGACAACCAGTAAAGAGTAGGTACAAGATATTCTAACATATGCATTTTAACTTACATAATTATTGCCATCATGTATTATAACTATTTCTTTTTTTGTCTGGATGCAGAAATCACGAACAGATGGTATTTGACAACTGGTATTTGACAACTGGTCAGTACTGTGAACAAAATAAATTCAGAAATATTAAAACTCGGTATGGTTTTCCTTTCGTTAAGATGAATATACCTATATAGGTATCAATACATGCAAAGCAAAATAAATTAACAAAGCAAAAACCGAAGAAGACTGTTTTCTTTGCAACACGCTAGCGCTTCTTCGTGACAGTTGGCGGCCATTTATAAAAATAATTATTTGTCTTCCGTATAAAACAAATAGAATGTACGAACATTATAGTAATTTTAAAATAAAAAAACTTATAGCAACGTTATTTAATAATATCTAAATGTATATATGAGCCTTCACTGACGTAAATACAGCCAAATAGTGCTAAAACATGATAAATTTTTTGAAATAACGGCAATGAAAAAAACTTACCAAAAACTTCGTTATATTTCAGAATTCCACACTTTGCTGACAAATCTTGGGAGTGTCAATCCAATTTAGGAGATTATGGCTTTATAATGAAAATAAACGAATGAATTAACATACATTAGAGCACATGTGATCCATAAATAAACCAAAGTACGTGAACAAAACTAAACCGATAGTGACCGCTGCAGAGTGCAGAACCGCCATCTTGACTACTTGACTTACCGACTGACCGCCGTGAAGTTGCCTACAAGAACAGGGTTCGCTTCCGCGCAGAAAAGTCTCGCAGCGAACCGCGCTGTAAACCGTTATCTTACTATCGGTCGGACTTTTCTGCGCGGCGGCCTGAAGTGGTATTCGGACACATCACAATATTTTATCAGGAAATATTGTATGACGCTTGACCAATAATTTAACAGGAAATGTTAAGAATTTATTCGTACAGTAATGACTTTTCATGAGTCACTTCACGAATAAAAAATAGGTACGTTTTGTAACTACGTAAATATCATGACGTCTTGTTATATAAACAAAATATCCGAATAAAGTTAACTTATTAAGACGTTGACGAATACCTTATCAGGAAAATGACCTGATAAATTATTAAACTAGAAATTATGTACTTATATTATATTGTTATGACGTTGATTTTTTGGGAGCGTCATGATATATTATTATAACAGATCGATAATATATCCTTAGATTAATATTTTATGAATTAGACTTGTTAAATTATAGTTAGGGCACAAATCGATTTCTCTCCGTGCACACTCTCGTGTCGTGGTATTCGGCCGCGACAATCACTGTGCTTTAATTTTAATACTTAACATTAAAATTTTACGTGATGCGTAGCGTATCGTGATATTAAAATTAGGTTAGTTTAAAACCTTTTATTTTTTTATTTCTCTGGTATGTGGTTAAGTGTATTGCATAATATTATCCATGCAAAGAGAGAACAGGTATAAGTTTTAATATTCTACAAAAGTACAAGACCTAAATTTTGTTGTTTTTTTTTATTTTAAAAATAAATGTCTCTTTTTATGTCTTCAGGCAATGCGTTAAACATTTCAGGAATTTTATGCCTCTTTGTTCTATCTCCGAACACATTTTGGGATTTATTAATAATAAACATTTTTGTTTCTCTACGCCCAGATAGATAATTCCGGTTAAGAGGTTTTGAAAGCTTAAATCATCAATCATAAAATATAAATTAATTGAAAATAATATTCATGTTTTAAAAGGATCCCAAAATTTTTAAAACATATTTTTCCTTCAGGTTGGCTCTTAATTAAAAAAATTAAATCAGGGATATGAAAAAACCTTGCTTACATTTTGGTAAAAGAGTAAAGCTATCAGCATTAAAAATAGAATGCTAAGAAATTGATAGGGATGTGACTGTATAAAAAATCCTACAAATAGCAAATTGTGTTTATAAATGTCGTCAGTCTATAATCAAAAGTTTTCACAATTGTTTGTTTTCTTTTAATGTTATTTAAGAATTGCTGTAAACCCATTTATGCAAGAACTGTAAACCCATTTATGCAAGAACGCCTTGGCTGCAGTGATATTTTTGGTAAATTGATTTTTTTTAAATAAATTTAACTCCAAGTACAATATTCAATATTCATTCTATTGAACCACGGAGCCGATACTACTATTATTATTCAACAAATGTTACTAATATAATGTCATTTCATTTAACACATTATTCTATCGCACATTTCTACACTACGTGATATGCACTCTATCTCGTCTGTTACCGTGCTACAGAACGAGACGGAGTGCGAATCAAGTGAACCGCTAGGCTACCCAGTGGCAAAGTGTGATGGAAAAATAAAAATGTTGTTTTTAATTATTGAAGAAATATAATATCATCAATATATTAATACGTGAAGCCAAAACTTTGTACCCCTTTTTACGAAAATTGCGCGGATGGAGGAGTATGAAATTTCGCACACTTAAAGTTTATATAGAGGAGGAGTGCAGAATGCTAATATTTTTTTTAAATTATGCATAAAAATATATTAAATCAATTAAAAAAACATTACACACACTACCATGTATTTGACACACACAAACGCATCCTTAGTCTATTGCTTATTGTTAAAGTCTATGGTCAATTTGTCTATGGTCTTACTGAATGTCAAATGTCAAACATAACCATAAAAATACCGCTCAATACGCACTCAATATAATATTAAATCAAATTATGAATAAAAAATACATAAAAAACATTACAATTACGGTCGAATTTCGACCATTGGGCGAACACTAGTTACAATAAAAACACATAAATTTGATGTAGACCACTTTTATTTAATTACACTCTACCGGTTTCGGAAGCGCCCTTCCTTCGTCAGGAGAATATTGTAATAATATTCTCCTAACTAACAAACAATATTCTCCTAACGAAGGAAGGGCGCTTCCGAAACCGGTAGAGTGTAATTAAGTAAAAGTGGTCTACAACAAATTTATGTGTTTTTATTGTAAATTATGGCGAGCCACAAAGTTAATGCTTTTTACAAGTATGAAATATAATATTATCGAAGAGTAAAATTTAATCTACATTCCTTACTCTTTCTAACATGTTTACGAATCGCTTATTAAAATCCTTCGAGTACGTGCTGTTACACACTGTATATACACTTTTTTTTAAATTCTTACATAGAACAGAAATGTATTAACGGCTTCACAAAACTACTAATAGACATATCTAATTCAGTATATCTTGTTCTGAATCCTTAAATGCATCTTTTGATTGAATCATAACATATTATATTATAACGTATACAAACTTGTTTGAAATCAAAATATCTTCACGATGCATATTTTTGCCGTAAACAACCACGATTGTGAAAATATTTTTGCAATATGATATCTACATAACTTTTTAAATTATTTATCACAAATTTTGAAACTTTAAAAATTGTTTTTTTTTTGTGTGCCAGCGGGTGTTAAATTCTTTCTTCAATATAAAAAATACTCACATGCATTTTTTATCACCTCGAGAAAAAAAAATTGCATTTTTTTTTAAATTTATTTTATTATTATATTTTTCAGAAAATGGAAAATTAAAGTGATTGAGATATATCTAATTATTTTTCTTGACATCTGAGCACACACATAAATTATAAAAATTGGGCATTTTGGGGTTATAGAACCAAGTATTGATCTCCATTACCCGAGTAAAAACCAATTAGTTTATTACAGATGCGAGATGAGAGACGCTAAACCCAGGGAGTCGATACTGAAGGGCTTAATGGCCACGTTAAGGCAGACGGCAGACCCCTACCAACTGCTTTTACTACCCGCCACCGTGTTCATAGGAGCCGAGCAAGCTTTCTTAGCGGCGGAGTTTAACGTTGTAAGTACATAACCTAAGGGTTCTCCCTAACCTTACTTAATACTTAATGCTAAGTGGCAGACGATAATATCGTCTGACCCTTGCTCTCAATTACTTTACAGACCAGCTTATAATTACTATCGTAATGTTGTGGTTGAATTTGTTTATTTTTGTTTAAAGTTTTACAAGAACTAATAAAATTTTTGCTCTTTTAAAAACTTGCATAAAATTCTCAATTTTCCTGACAAAAAATACTTTGTAAATTAGGCCTTAAACATTGATGAACAAAACTTTAGAAATTGGCGAAAAATTATGTATTATTTTTTAATATTTTCAATAGATACTGATAAAATAAAGACACTGTAAGTACTCAGAAATGTGAAAATTTTGTAAGTCTCAAATATGAATGCTAGATATTAAACAGAAGATAATTTATTTTTTTAAATATGGATACCGACCAATTTTAATTTTTTAAATCTTAACTCCACACAGGAGGCCCGGAGGAAAATATTTTCCCACAGAATCAATGTCAACTTGGTGATGCTGTGAGAGGGTATTTTTGTGGAGAAGAAGGATTAGGTTTTCAAGAGACCCATATTGTAGGAGGAAGGATACAGAGGCTGGCATACCATTCCACAGCCGAGCTGTTGAACTCAAGAAAGAAAACGTTCTCACGTATCATATGTCAACCGTGTACATGTTTATGTTGGGCGCACGTTTGGCGGGTTTCCTACTGCGCACCGATGCTTAAGGAATCTATAAAGCTAGTTCCTCAGAGCATCTGCCACTCTAATACCGGTAGAACAAGTTTAGCATTCCTACCCAATGCACGTGCTCTAAAGATCGCAACCTGCTTGTTAAAATAGGGTAATCTTTTAAACGGACTGTCAATTTCTGCACAAGGTCAAGGGTTTTTATTTTATATTTGTCATCATAAATTATGCCGGTAAAATTGTGTATATTTTTTAAGAATAATATTCGGGATGCTGCTAGTCTCTTGTCGTTGAACATTTCGATTTTTTTAATTGGAGATCATTTTTATAAAAAATCTCTTAAACATTAGGCCTTTTTATTTAGAGTTTTTTTTGCGTATTATTATTGCGTCCATTGGTTTTAATTTTAAGGTCGATTTTGTAAACTAGCGTTTTAATTAATTTAATCATTGACATAAATTTACCGGAAATTGAGTTCCAAGTATTGGAAATTGCATATTTTCCCATAATATCACGTCACACAAGTGAGGCTATAAACATAAAAATATTATATTCACCGTTTACCAAAGGTCAGCATTGTTCGGTCAAAAGGGGGATCGAACATCAGCGAGTTCTCGTTCATATTATTATATAAAGTTCGAACTGTGACCGCTTGTCAAACGTAATACTATAATATAACATATTCCCCACTCTGTCTCGAGTGTCCCTTCACATAATCGCACATATATCTGTACAGAATATAAGCTCACAGGTGTCTGGTATGTCCTTTCATGGAAACCTCTCTTATGTGAAGATGTAAATACGTAGCTGAAACCGTAGGCATACTAGATCTATTACAAAATATATTGTGCCAATGTTCAGGGCTGGCTCCGGCGCTGACGTCAATGCGCACCGACTTGCCAAGGCGCCAACGCGCTAGGGCGCTGATGAAAACCTAACACAGCGTGTTTGAATTTTTTAATAGCCCTATGGGTTCTAGCATAGACGATCGATAATATCAATGTGATATTGACCAAATCGGTCAACTATAGTCAGTTATCGATATTTGCGACCACGGTCAACGACAGTCAACTGACGACAACATTCCGTCTGACGATTTATAAATCTATCTATATAATTTAAATAATTACTAGCTGGTACCCGGCATGCATTGCTATGCCATTTATTAAAGAAATTGTTTCTCCCTGCGTGTCTTTTCCCATTCGTCCCTTTCTCTTTCCGCCTTCCCTTCCTCTCCTGCGTCCCCTTCCCCTCTCGCGTTTCCACTCCGCCTCCCACACCTTCCCTCTCCCCACTCCCTTCCCCCCCTCCCCCCGTCCCGCTAACACCTCTCCCGAGTTTCCCTCCCCCCTCCCCCTTCTGTATTCCATACATTCATTCCCGTTACATTCAGTTTTCAAACAGCTCACGTGCCATCTATTGCAAATTTCATAATGCTTGAGCTCACGAGTAGTTTTAAACAAAATAACGAACATAAAAAAAATACATAATTATCGAATTTTGTTCAGTCGTTCAGAAGTTTTACGCATACATACATTTCGGCGATTCATTTTTATAGATAGATATTAACTTCGACGCCTGAAAATATATCAACAACATTTCCACGGCAACGATTTGTTTTGCTTTTCTTCTGACGTTAGCAATAACTCGCTTTTTTTTAGAGACAGAAAACGTATAATAAATATAATATATTAATATTTATAATTTCATTAAGCCAGAGCTTACCTCTATATACAGCCTTTATTACTCGCATATAATGTATCTTTCTATTTATGAAACAAATGTCAAAATCTTTTTTATTGGTTTATGCGTGAAAGTGTAACAAACAGACACACGCAGTTTCGCATTTATAATGTTAGTATAGATAGCATATCGATCCTATATTGTAAAGATATCGATTTGTCTGTGCTTGACCCCCAGATGCCTTTTGGCTTAGTGCCTGCCCTGCCAACGTTGCTAGGGTGTGATCTAAACCTTGAGAGATTTAACTTTCAACGAAGAATAACTGACTTTGATAATTTGAAATGTACGCATTTGCCCCAGCGTATCAAAAGACTAACCGCTGTAAGAAAGTGGTCTTTCAAGAGATAATCTGGATAATCTCTTAACTCCGGAAAAGTTCATCCTTCCCTGAAGCCAAAATTTATCTTTCATCAGTTGAAGTAACACATCAGCTAAAACTTAAAAGTGTAAGCTGTTCCATGACCTTCGTGGCAAGCCTGATCTCTCAGTATAATTTTTATCATCCGGATCAAACATCTCTTCGAGACTCCGCAATAGCGATGGGACTAAGAATGCTAAGGCTCTTGTTAAGGAAAGTCTCATTTCAAAGATCTTTTCCTTTATAAGAAAGTAATAGAGAGAAAAAGCTTGGAATCGTAACATGTCCCGAGAACCTTCTTGAAATTTGTTTCGGGGATTATATTAAGTAGGTGCCTTGAATTCAAAATATTTTCCCTTTTCCTTCATTAACGTTGGTTGTTTTGCATGTTTTACTAATTATTATTAATTTAAATTTCGACGGACAGAATAATTATTTTGAGTTGACATTTAAAAGTTCTTAATTTAATTTCTTTATTATACATTTTATTATTTTATAGTGGAAGAATTTCACAAAATTGTGTGCGCGAAAAGTTATATTTAAATGTGTTCGCTTGTGGTGAAAAGCAAATTTAATTGTTTGATTAAAAATAAAATTAACGTAGATTCCAAATTAAAAAGATGGAAGGCTAGTAGGTGTTTTTATTTTGTTTTTATAATTACTGCACATAGGTCCCAACTGCTCCCGTCTGGAGCCAGTGAGATTATGGCATTCCAAATTGGGATATGTTATGAGGCTGAAGGTAGTGGGAGGGGAAGGACATGAGGAAGGTGGGGAGGTACCTGGCTATTCAGATCTGGTCACCAAACACGGCAAAAACCATTTAAAGCAACGTTTCAAATCTAAATGTGGTCTTACACCAAAACTACTTACAGGATACTGAGAGTATCTTCCAATCTGCAAGGTGCCGCAAATAAGCTACATATTATTTTTAATTACTTTTTTGTGAAATAACACAAATTAACTAAATTAAATTTTTTGTGATCCCCGGGATTCGAACCTGCGACCTTCTGATAGCTAGTCGAGAGCCTGCTCCTAGGTCATCAAAGTCAGGTGTTAATTAATGAAAAAATTAAAAGTCTTAAAGAAATTTTAACTTTTTCAAACACAGCAAATTTATTTTGTAGCGCCATTTTAATTCAAAATTAATACATTTCTATACGAAAAAACCGACATGTTTCGTGAGCGATGCTAAATTCCTCAGGGCTTACTTAAATAAGTTATAAAGTTTTCTTAAAAATTAATATACATATGTCATGAATTTTCAAATTATTAATTCAGGAATGCATATCAATTTGTTTCTGCCGTGTTATCAAAATACATTATTTAGATATCTCTTTCTCACACTCATTTTTAACTAAAATTTGTCGCCTTCCGTCATATGGCTAACTTTTCAATATTTTGGGTGAGTTAAGACCACATTCAACGTTTATGTCTTCTCAGTTTAACTACGAGTAACAAATCTGAAAATTTTCACAATCCCTGATATCCTGTAGGTAAAAAACGCCATGTTTCAATCAAACATTTTCAAAGGATTTTAAAACATTTTCCATTTAATAGTGTTATCAATTTATGATTTTTTGGACATTAATTATGCAAAAAAATATTTCGATAAATTTTATTGATCTTAAGTACTTTTTCCAATCCCAAGATTGACACGCTTTCTATCGGTACAAATAAAACGTTTTCATGTTTTGAGGAAATCCCCACAGAAATAGGTTCTAAGTGGGTATCCGGATATATTCAATCTGGTAACTTTAACCCCAAACCTTGCCTCAACTCTCAATCCGCAACTATCAGTTACCTCCCATTAACTCCCGTGCGGTAATCCGCCTCCGGAGGTAACTAAATAATGCATTGAACCTTACTTCATCGAACTATTTAGTACCTCGCGCTAGCGAGTGAATATATTGGTTTATCATTATTCTTTTGGGAATACAAAATTATTATTTGAATAGATGCATGATTTTTTTTTATTTCGTAATTCGAAAAAAATTACTTTGTGTTTAAGGTTTTTGAGTTTTTTTGAAAATATATCGTAAAGCATACGAGTAGAACTAAAAAAAAATCCGGTTCTTATAATTTCGTACAGCTAATTTAATCATGACTTTTCAAGCATTTTTTATTTTAACAATAATTATTGTCCCTACGAGGCATTGGTCCTGGGTTTGAGTCCTAGATGTGACCGTATCTTTTTCAAAATTTTTCTGTTTTCAGTTTTTGATTAAGCTTCGCTTTTTGACCAAGCAATTAATTTGAGGCTTTACTCATTAAGTTAAATATAAATAATTAATTTTTTCTTCAAAATTCGCAAATTCACTTTGTGGCGTCATTATTAATTTAATAATAATTCATTTCTCAATTCAATTCATTTTATTCACTTTTAAAACATAACAAAATTAAAATCTCAAATCGTTTTTAAAATAGAGAAAATATTAAGATTAAAGCAATTAAAATAATATGAAAAATTCAAACAAATTATACAATATAATCATCAATGAACAATTTAAAAATCAATGAAGCACAATCAGACTAACAGCAATAAAGCTTGCTGTCTAAATTGTGCTTCATTGATGCTAAACATGTCGATATTCAAAGTGATTATATTTAACAACAAGACTGCTCTCCCGATTGGCATAACCATTGGCAAGTTAGTTCTGCAAGCCGGGAGAAAAAACAGTCTACGCTGTCGGTGACGGAGATAACCATCGGGAACATAAAAACTAATGCTAACTAACTTAATAATAATTAATTTTTAAGACAAAACACGGTCGCCGAAAAATTTTAATAAAAGTTATTTTACCAAACTGTTGCTGTCACTGTCGCTGTATCGATATTGGGACCTGTCTCTAAGCAGAAGAACAAAATTGCATATTACCTGCGCTACCTAAACCCATTTTTACTGTCATTTTCATTGACAACAGATATCAATTTCTCTAAAATAATTAGGATAAAACTTTCGAGTCTCGGTCCCAACCATTTATAAAAGAAATGATTTCAATGATCTGAGGTCCAAGCCATATTTCTTCGTATCGTCTTTTTATCATTAATTTAAATAATTAATATCGTTATGATCCCCAAATTTTTAAGCGCTTGCTGTTTTGATTTGAAAAGCTTTTAGTTCTAAAAACATATCCAATATATTTACATCATGAGTCCCACTCAGTGGGAGTAACAATATTTACTCTAAAGGAGGCACATTTTAAGGATATCTTATCAAGGCAACAGTTGTTTTGTTGGCGAAATTTGCTTGGTGTAACTATAAGTGACCAGCTCAGGTATGGGGGCTCCATCGAAGCCAGAGTAAAGTTAGCCTCTCAAAAACTGGGCGTACTGTACAGATACCACAGACACTTTAATAGTACACAAATGCTAACCCTGTAAAATCGCAAGTGCGCCCCACGGTTGAATTTGGCAGCCACCTCTGGTCTGGAGCTCAAAAATACCCTCGACGCTGTGCAGAAACTGGCAGTCCGTTTGATAGATTCTTTCACCTTAAAGAAAGATTGCAATCTTTAGAGCACAGGCGTCGGGTGGGAATGCTATCCATGTTCTACCATCAATGGAAGATGCTTTGAGGAAATAGCGTCATTGATCCCATCGGCACCGGTGCATAGTCGGGAGACACGCCAAACGTGCGCCCAACATATGTACACGGTTGACATTTTTCACATGAGAACGGGTCGTTTTTTCGACTCGTTCTTGAGTTCAATAGCTCGGCAATGGAATGATTTGTCAGCTTCTGTGTTTCCTTTCTCCTACATGAGTCTCTTCAAGACCAATGTTGCCAGCATCACAGATGATCTCCACACAGCACCCCAGATGACATAGGCCTTGAGGGAAATTATTTTCCTCAGGGCTTCCTGTGTGGAGTTAATGTAAAAAAAAAGTTATTTTATTATTATTGAGATGTAGTTAATCTGAATCCTTCCTGTGAATCTAATATTGCACAATTTTATTTTGGTAGAAATACATTTACGAAACACCTCACAAAAGCATTTTCGCAAAAATAAAAATCTTCTAGCATGCTTATAACTCAAGTTCGAGCAAGGGTACTTTGATCTTAAAACTTCTTCCTAGCAAAAGTGAACGGAATCGTACACAAGTAAGCGGTAAAAAAAACTACAAATTGTATAACGTATTAGTAAAAGCGAAGTTTCAACCGTTCAATAAGTAGAAATGGAGGAGATCTGTAAATAATTGAGATGAAAATGAAACCAAATTATTGTTAAGGTGAGAACGAAGGAATGAACTAATTGTACAGCTGTTGGCTATAAGGACTGAGCGTCTACATTTGGTTGATTGCTCACCCTAATGAAGATGGTCTTGAACCTTAACTTAGAAGATTAGATAAAGTTGCTAAGGAATTTCTGTTTCATCGCAAGAATTCTATCTATTCCAACCACAATAATTTCAAACATAAGACTGAGAGGAACGCGAAGACACACAATGAATTTTCAACAAACACTAACTAGTAACTAAATATTTCTCTTATAAAATAAAGACAAATATTTCCGAGTTTCTTTAACTTGACAATTTATATTTAATGATTTACTAAGTACTATCATTATTATAGGTGAAAACATGTTACTTAGAAAAAATGTTGAAGGACTTAGGTAGTAGGGAATCCTACGATGATTTTTTTCCTTTATTTTTCCTTTGTTATATCTTGTATATCCCGTTATTTTAAAAGTATTTTTTTACATGTTTTCTAAATAAATATTACATAAGATACAAGCTATGTAAAAGTTAGAAAAAAGTAAAGATATATATAAGACAAAAGTAGATGATGGGAACCCACTAAAGCACTGCCTGTGCGTGGGAAATATAAACTAAAGTGTTAAATTACATCAATTTTTAAAGTGAAAGTTTAAAAATATACGTTTGTAAATATTGTAGTAAAAAATGAAACATAGAAGTTTGTTGATTTTTGTTATAATATTAGTCTTGAAGTTACAGTAAAATTGTATTGAAAAGTGAAGCATGAAGGATTGCGTAGAATTAATAAAAAAAAGTGTTTCAACATCTCCATCATTTAGCCATAATTTAATTTAAATTCTTTTATGTAAAGTGATATAGTATATGTCATTTGAATGTGTTTTGGTAGAAGATTAAATGTACGAGGACCAATAAAACTGCTATGTGATTGCATTAATTTGGTTTCGATTGAGTGGGAACTTTGGTTTTGACCGGTCAGTGGTTGAGTGGGCATCGTGTTTGGGTCCCGTCCAGGCGTCGCGTGTTCGATTCCTCGGCTGGCTAGGTCCTCCATCACGACTCAAGCAACATTTTCGGCTTACTGTGGTGGAAGTAGGAGATTTTCAAACATTGTTGGGTTATTCGTAACCCGGGAATGTTTGTCTTTCTTTTAAAAAAAGAAAAGGAAAAAAAACTACTGATAACCCTGTGCTTTTGAGGCCCTGAGAAAAAATATTTCTCTCATGACCTTTGTCATCTTTCGGGATGTCGTGTGGAGGGTGATTTTAAAGTATGGAAAGAGAAGAAATTCAGGTAAGGAAAAATGTATGAGGGGTGGGTAGAAAAATGGAGGTTCAGTGTGTCCAGGAGTGACGAACGCGCTAGTGCGAATGTCACTAATTTATTACATTAAATTTAAAAGTAGGATTGTTAAGACGTATTATTGAACAGTGTATCTATCTGGTTTCGCCGGTCAATTGTGTTATTTTAGGTAAATATCAATGCGGTTGTCGCAATTCAATTTTTGAACTTAGGAAAGATCTCAAAAATGCAAACATTTCACCGTTTTTCCACCGAATATCTGCACACAGACACCAGATTTTTTTTTAAATTTAGAATAACATTACAATTAAACTGAGAGTATTAGCCTATAATCATATTACCTATAACTACTTCAGAAAGCGAAAAACGTTGCTTGTGTTGTTTGACGGAATGAAGTCACGACGCCTGAGCGGGACCCGGACGCGATGCCAACTCAGCCATTGACCGGTCGTAATATATATTTATTTGTACCTAATCTTTTTGCGAAACGCTTCTTGGGAGTATTATAACAATATTTCAATGTTCAGTTTCGTTAATAGATAACTAATATTTGTATTAGTAAAAAAGACGTACTTTCTTTTACTAAAATAATTAAATAACTAATGTTCATATTGGTAGAGCTTTTAGTGATTTCCCTCGATGAGGAAAATCACTGTTTTTTGTACCGTTCTAAACTTATCTTTAAATATTTCACTTTTCGTTTTCGATTTGAAAATAATAATAATAATTGATGAATTACTAGTAAAGTAGTTATTAACAATACGGAATATAAAAAAAAGCTCTTGCATATGCTTCCAAGAGAAATGGCCCACCCAATAAACAAATATTAGTACGATGCAAACGTTCTGTAAAATTTCTTAATAAAAAATTCCAGTGTTCGATTGAAGGAACTATTTTTGGATTTTTAAAAAGATTCCGAATACTATTTGGGAGTGGATACCACAGAGATAGTCTATATTCTGAAAAGTGCCTCCCCAACGAAAGATATTAAGAGAATGCTGGTGGTAGTCTAAAAGCTTTGGCATTAAAACTAATATTCCAAAATAGTCTGTTTCACAGAAACCAGGTATCGTTACATTCTTCGAATCTTGAAATAATGTGGGTGTGGGTACAAAAATGTGGGTGTAAAGGGTAGCATGTCGTTATGGGAATTAATAAAATTAGGGTAGCCAAAAAAAATTCTCTTATGGGAAATGCAACAAACCAAATACAATTGTGTGGCTTATTATCGATTACCTAATGAATTTGCTTGTTGAACCTTTATTTGATAGAAGTTTATTATTGATCATGCTCGAATAAGTCGTTTTAAGTCTCTCAGTAATTAGTTAGTGGCAGAATTTATATTGTGGAATAATAATCAGTTCCTTGTAAGCACCATTTATCAAAATTCAATGGTCATGGATTCACATGTTCTATTCGAAATCGGCTCTCAATTAAAATTGTTATTTAATGTAGATTTTTTATTTTTTTGTGAATACTGCCCAAGATTTCAAATAGCCCAGACTCGGTGGTTCAATGACTTCCGCAATTGGGGTAATTATTAAAGGCGGGTGGTTATGTGGTCATTTAGTCATCTGATCGTAATACCTAGCACCAACTCCAGGCAGTTGGCACTGTGCCATCCCCAATAAAATCGCTGACAATTATCTGAACACCCGCCTTCCCAGTAGTTGAATTGGCCATAAAGGATCTCGATTGTGGGAAGCACGCTCACCTGAACTAAAACCTTAAATTTTTTGCTATCGGATTTATTTAATCCGAGGTTTGGCGCTGAAGAATTAAAAAAACCATCCGATCTTAGAAATCGTTGAACTAGGTGTAAGGATAACATCCGAAATGCCTGGTCAGGTATTTATTCCGTTGAACGCGAAAGTGCTTTGAACTCTGTGACTGAAGTTTAAAGAGTTTTTCTGCTATTTTTTATTTGTAATTTGAATGATGATGGCTCCAATAAATATGAATGTTGTTTGTAACTAAATATTTTTTCTTCTTTTAATTTTAAATTCTATTTTAACATTAAAAACAGTCCTTATTTATATTTGAACTAAACTGTTATCGGCCTACTACATAGTTTTCTGATCTAAATATTAATGTTCATAACCATTGTTTTTTTTTGTAATCGATATACAAACAATATGAGCATTTCATATGATTTCCATAGCATCACGGACCTGATTATCTAATTTATATATTTTCGTGAAACAAAATAAGAATTTTTAAAAATAAAAATATTTAAACAAAATGAGTGTTTCATATTCGTAAAAACTTTGTGGCTCGCCATAATTTACAATAAAAAACACATAAATTTGTTGTGGACCACTTTTATTCCATACATTCTACTGGTTTCGGGAGCATCCTTCCTTGTTTTGTAACAATATTCTCCCGACGAAGGAAGGGTGCTTCCGAATGCGTGTATAAAATAAAAGTGGTCTACAACAATTTTTTATTTTTTTTTTTTATTGTAACATGAGTGTTGTTCAAATACCTACAGTTTTAATTTAAGATTGACGAAAATTTTCATGATTTTTAAAGCTAGAGGAAAGTGACTTTCACATGAGATTTAGAAAAAACTACCGGCATCCTCTTTTCCCACCTTTTTTAAGCAGAATTTTAACAACTGATGATATTTTGCGTATCTTGACTTTCAAAAAATAAGATAAAAATATCGAAAAACCCGGGCGACGCCGGGGTCCTCAGCTAGCATGAAATGGAAAAAGACAGAACAAAAATTATAGGGTTGCGACCTTTATACTTACATTACAGTGAATCGCAAAGCTTCATAATTCAAAAAAGTAAAAAGGCCTATGATCACATTGAATTCAAATAAAATACCTAAATAGATGCTTGAAAGTGACGAGCGCAGAGACTGAGTGAGACAGAATGCTTGCAGTGCCTATATAAAGTTATGAATACGTGATTCGTTCTCTCTGGCTAATTAGCAGTTCCCAAATAAACACCTCTACCAAAATATTTAAGCGCTTCATTTCATGCACCACCTACGTTGAAATTTGAAAAAATCAAAGGACCCAGAAATTATCTAGTATATTACATTTGGAATGTAACAATATAAAACTTTATATAATAACTATTCTGGATCAAACCACTCTATCATGTTTGCTTACTGCCAGCAAAAAAAAGCTGGAAAATTTTAATGGTGTACTTTTTTATCAAACAATTGATCATTAAATATGAAAGATCTCTAATATTAAAATACCATCTCTCTAACATCAATTTTTTCCATTTTGCTTACGAGGTCAGAATACCTGCAGACCATTATTTATCTTTTTCCGATAACAACAGGATTTTTCTAATCAGTTAATTTATTAAGTTTTTTTTATTTATTACACGCCCTAATGTGCTTTTACATTCTAATTTACGCGTTGCGTTTCACAGTTATTATAAATACTTTAAATTATTACAAAATTAAATAATAAAGAAAATATAATGCAATGAAAAAAATGTAACAACTAAAGCATACAATAAAATAAAATACAGTGGTGAAAATGATAAATAGTGTCACATAAATAGATATTAAATAAAACAAAACTTGCTGAAATGATATTTGGATATTTGTGTCCATATACATAAAAGAATTCAAATAATTTTTGCACTGATTATTATTTTTAGGTTTAAATATATCTCCCAGAGCAGAATATTTATTTGCGAATCTGTGAAGTCTCGGAATCAGGGAATTTTGATAAAGTAAGAAGTATTTAAGTATTTCCAATTTGGGAGACGGGTATGGATACCGCTACCCCGGGAACCATTAATTGTATAACCAAAATCTCTGCCATAGGTCACCCCAAGTGGTTCGCTACGTTTGGTTACTTAGCAGGGGTGCCCGGGTTCATAGGGTGAGGCTTGTCTAGGTCTTAGTGGCGGATGCGTCTGCCCACTAGCTGCGTGGCAGGCCGAATCGGGAGAGAATGGTTCAGGGAGTTCCTTTGTCTTCTCGAGCCGTACTCTCTCGGAACATCTTGTACCGCAGTGGGAGGGATGGATTCATACGTCCGTCACTCTTGGACACACTGACCCCCAGATTCCTACCCACCCCTCATATCCAATTCCTTCCCACAATTTATTCTCCTTCCTTTTCTAAAAAAGGCCTTCCACAGCATCCCCAAAGATGACATAGGTTTTGAGGTGAAATATTTTCCTCAGGGCCTCCTGTGTGGAGCTAATGTAAAAATAATAAAAATTAAGTTATGTTTTGTATTGTTGACTGTAAAATCATATAATAACGGTACGTTACGGTCGTAATTAACTTTCAACCCGGTCGATATCTGAACGCGAGTCAGCTATATATATGCTCAAAGTGATTGCCCTCAGCGAATTTCTAGATTGAAGTTGCACTTAACCGTTTCGTTACGGTGCAAGTTCAGTGAGCGTCGGAAAGCTGGAGTCTTCGTATTGGCGGTTTTCCTGAAAAGCGCATTGTCGATTAGATTACCCCCGCATCAGTGGCTGGGTGATAGGTAAAGGAAGACAGTGGGAGAGCGTTGCAGAGGCTATACGGAGGCAAAGGATTGTACCTACTAGTAATTAGGTATTTCGGAGAACGTATAACTGGATTTCATTTGAAATAACTCGAAACTCGTGATATATCATAAGTATTTATTTATTTATTTTTTTTTTTAACTTAATGAGTGAAACCTAAAATGTAAATGTAATATTTAATTAAAGGAAGACAATATTAGTAAAACTCAATCGAAAATCTGAAAACAGAAAAATCAGAAAAATAAACGAACACATCAGGGACAATAGTCCTGGGTTTGTGTCCCAGATGTAACCGTATCTTTTTCTGATTTTTCTGTTTTCAGATTTCTGATTGAATTTCGCTAATATTGTTTTCATTGAATTTTTTAAATTTTTTTATTGTTTGAAATATTTACAAAGTGTTAACAATTATTACATTTATACAATTGCCTTTTTACTTTAGTTCCGTACAGGAGGCGGTGAGGAAAATTATTCCTGTCGTCAAGCAGCTTACAAAACTAGTCTGACTTCCATAGAAATTGTTCAAAAACCCATAATAAAAATTATAATAAAAAAAAATCCAGACTTCTCTTCTGAACGCATATTCGAAGAATTCAAAGTCCCAACATTTAAAATCCTATTTGTGAAAAATTAAATCGTACAAATTATAAAAGAAAAAGATAAATTTCATCGTACTAGACTTAAGCATGAAACTCGTACTAGACTTCAGCATATATTTGTATGCCCCAACCTAAACACTTATACACATCAAGGAAAATACTTCATCTATAACCTACTAGTAGAAATCAAAAGCATTAATGACAAAATACAATTGATGAACTCTATCAAAAAGCATTTTAGAGAAATCATCAACGGGAAGACTGCTTCCCCTATTTCTACACTAAAAATTATACTTATTTTTCGTCTTACAGAATACATGGATGTCTTTTAGTTAAAGGGTCTTGATTGCGATGTGATTGTATTAACTGTACCAATTATACATGTGAAACACGTGACAGTTTAATTGTATATATATAAAATGTAAACTCTTCTTTCATCCACAAGCAAATGCTTTTAATGAAAGATCAGAAATACTTCAAATATGTACTACTAGCTTTTCCCCGCAGCTTCGTTCGCATGGTTTTACGGGAAATTACTGTGGCGCTTGCACTTATCAATTATTTCCCCCCCTCCCACCCCACCCACATCCCCATTCATTCCCTTACATTAAGTTTTCAAACATCTCGCCTACCACCTAAATTTCATAATGCTCAAAGAAAAAAAGAATTACTTATCCAATTTTGTTCATTCGTTCGGAATTTATGCGCTTACAAACATTTCGGATGTTTATTTTTATTTAAATATTTGGAAGTTCGTTAATATAATTAAAAAATATTCTATTT
Organism: Glyphotaelius pellucidus; assembly: GCA_936435175.1. Lineage (NCBI taxonomy): Eukaryota > Metazoa > Arthropoda > Insecta > Trichoptera > Limnephilidae > Glyphotaelius > Glyphotaelius pellucidus. Next base: position 29,697,616 of record OW386547.1, read on the forward strand.
ATCATTCAGTCTTTATAATCGTTTCGAATTATATTTTTAATATAGGAACTCTCATCTGACATTTATTCCAAGCTTGTCCAAAAAAAAAAACGAATTCTAATATTTGAATTTTCTGCAATAGTAGCTGACCAGTAGACGGAGTATCTACCAGCATAGAGCCCAAAAATATATCAACATTGTTTCCATAGAAAAGATTTTTTTCTGACGTTAGCAAAAACTCGCTTTTGTTAACGACAGAAAACGTATAACTAATATAATATATTAATATTTATAATATCATAACGCCAGAGCTTTATATCATATACAACCTGTAGTCTGCGCATATAATTTAGCTTTATATTGGTGAAAGAATTATTAAAATCTTAATATTGTGTTATGCGTGAAAAGGTCACAAACAAACTCGAGCAGTTTCGCATTTATAATATTAGTATGGATTTTTAAGATAAATAAATAAAAAATATAAATAAATGAAAAAATACGGAAATTTGTTCTCGGAAAAGCATAAAAATGAAGGGAAATTACCCTAAATATAAATTATATGTGCGTGCGGAGGGCTGGTTTGAAGCCATGTAATTTTTGTGTGAAATATATTACCCTTTTACTTAGTAAAATACATCAAATGACCATAAAATAATATTATCGGTTCGTTGGTGTCTTTTTTATTACCAAACCATTTACAAAAGCTATTCGCGATGTTCAAGACAAGTAATGAAAATCATTCATTTTCATTTCGAATTTTGTGCACTCGTTAATCATTTTGTTTTAAAAGCTCCGTTCTGGGCAAAAGCACTAAGTACGAAAGTCAAGTTTTATTATTTTCTGTTTACGAGGGCAGTTCATTCATTAGCAGCTATATTTTATTGAAACTGTGTTTCACTGTTATATTGCCTGACAAAATAATGAAAACGGTGCCAATAATGGCTTTAGAGACAATTTCAACAAAATCAAAGCGAAGTTTTCATGTAAAAATTAGGAAAGTACATAAATAATAACTATGAATATTTACAAATATCTTTTAATATTTTTTGAGAGGGAATATTTGGTGTATTTTTGAATAATGTATTCGCATTTTGGAGCTCAATTGCTCATTATGACGCTGACCGGTCAGTGACTGAGTTGGCATTGCGTTTGGGTCCCGTGTTTGATTCCTCGGCTGGCTAAGTCCTCCATCACGATACAAGCAACATTTCCGCTTTTTGTGGTGGTAGTAGGAGATTTTCAAATATTTTCAGGTTATTCGTAGCCCAGGAATATGTGTCTTTTTTTAAATATATATAAATCTTTTCAAACTTTGAAACAATAAAATTCACCGCACAAGCGATTTTACTGCATTCACATTTCCTAAGATCATCTTTTTTGTGATAACACCACCCAAAAATTTCTACTATCCGGTGCGGGTAGGACTATGGTACTTCTAATAATTGTTGTACATTATGAGGCTGAAGGAGTGGGTAAGGGAGACAGATAGGGAGCAGGAAGGTTGGAAGTTGTCTGGCCATTCAGATCTTGTCACTAAATATGGCTAAATCGATTTCAAGCAACGCCAACCTTTTGAATCTGAATGGTAATCTTTCACTTAGGCTATATAAAGTATACTGAGTATCTACCAATAATAAAGTATCTACCAAAAAATATTTTTAATTTCTTTAATAACAATCATTTTAAAAAAACTCCACACAGCATCTCTACAGATGGATCGTTTAAACCATAGTGAACTAACTCACTTTGCAATTTTTGAGTTAGAGCTTGAATTGAGGGCTCCAAATTATAATCTAGCCCTGCCAGAAACAAGAATCAATAATAGAAAAACTTTCTAAGATTGGTCAAGACAGTATTTCTCTGATTAGTTCTCTGAGTATTTCTGTGATAAGTCCTGGCAGAGCTAGATTATGATTTGGAGCCCTAATTTCAAACTCCAACTCAGAAACTGGAAAAAGTGAGTTAGTTCACTATGGTTTAACACGATCCAGATGACATAGTGAAGCTAATGTATGAAAAACATATTAATATACTTTTCTCAAAATAGATGATGACTTATCTGCAAAATTTATTTTGAAAAAAATTGTAAGAATCATTTCTTAAACAAGTACTGTTATCCATTATTTGGAAAAAAACTGTGCAAAAAACTATATGCAAATAAGCTACGTTGTTTTTAAAGTTTGAGGAATTTATGTGTTGAAACAAATGGTTAAGATTTTTCATCCATATTTGAAGCTGTAAGGCAACCCATGAAAAATTTAACCATAAATCACAAACTAGCTTCCGATCTATTCATCATTTATCATCGAAGCCTTTCAGGAAAAATAACAAAGCTTTAACTGTAACATAAAACCTTTTTGATTAAAACTACTTTTACTGCACTTCCAACATTTTAATTTAAATTAGGTTTTACTCCTGTTTATAACTAGCGCACACCCGTTAAAGTCGAAGACGCGCTATTTCGTACTAATATCACATCGAAACGTGTTCCACTATTATCAAGCGAGACGCAGTGCGCGAGGAACGGATTCGACACTTTCCGGTAGTTCGACATTAGAGCGTTGGCTGCGTGAAGGTCAAATTTGATTAATTGAAGGTGAAACAGTGGATCCAATTTTTCGCTTCTAAGTGTGTTATTACTTTGATATTGTTTTTTTAATGCGAATATCGCACAAGAGTCCCGACTGCTCCCAATCATCTGGTGCCAGGATATATTGTGAGGCTGATGTAGTAGAGAAGAAGGAGATGGGGAGAGGAAGATGGGGGAGGGCCTGGCTATTCCAAAATGACTAAAGCCATTTAAAGCAACGTTTCTGAATGGTGATGCTAGGAGCATCTTCTACTCTGCGATACTGATAGTATATTCTACTCGGAACGTACGCAAATTTATACATTATTGTGAAATGAATAAATCGTGAAACGACATAAATAAATCAAATAAAATATACTTAAACATGCCGTGCTTTAAATTTGCGACCTCCGGATTGATAGAGAGCATTGTCCCTCGACCACGGAGGCCATCGTTGTTCTTTTGACTTTATGTCCGGGTTAAATCATCCCCACAGGAAAAACTTAACTCTTCCACACACTTTTCCACAAATAATCATCTAGTCAATCCACACTATGCAATTGCACTGTATAAGTATAACAAATACAAAACAATACAAGAACTACATGTCAACCTACCAGAAACCAAATGGGAAAATAATTCACCGACTCCAGATATTTTCATATCAGAGGGTTCGGCTCAATAGAACTCCTAACTGGACCGATAAATCCTACTGATCCCTCAATATAAATATTTAAAAAATCTTTCGTAATCCTACATATATTTAATATGACTGATTTTTTGCATTTTTATGTATAGATTCTTTGACAAATTTAATAAGCCTAAATTTTGAATGAGAGAGCTAGGTATAATGCCAGTAGCCGAAATAACAAATGATAATATTTTATAGTCTGAGAATGTCAAATTCTTTTAATCTCATTTTCTAAATCTGTATATTTTCTCATTTTTTCAGAAACAGAAATTATTAACATTATTATCAACATTTTTATCAATATTAGAATTATCCTATTATTATTATTGAATATGTAGAAGAAAAACTAAAATTTAAAATGGATTTCTACAATTTTTTAAAAGAAAAACTCTCTTTATAACTTTAGAAGGTTATTCCCATCAACGTAATATATCCTTGAAGAAGAAGATAACACTTATAATCTAAATGAAAACATGAAAGAAAGACACAGAATAATAAAAAAAGACAATGGTAGCAACTGGGACTCGAACCCAGACCTCTCGTCTAACCGGGACGTGCGCGTTATCCAATTTCGCTATTGCCACCTTCTGTCAAACCATCGTATTTGTCAATCTCATATTTCAAATATTTAGAATCAACAATATTATCTTCAACTAGTTCTTTTTTCCATATTATAGGCTACTACTCTTTTTATTCAACAATCATTCTAAGAATTGGTTTGTAACATAAATAGCGTCTCGGATAAATGCATCCGAATTTATTCATATGGAACTATTGACTTTATAAAAGTCTAAATGAATATTCAATTTGTTTTCTTTCATATTTTCATTTAGATTATAAGTGTTATCTTCTTCTTCAATGATGGATTTCTACAATTTCAACTTGAAAATAATACATATTATGGACGACATGGTCGATCAAGGGGTTGAGATTTTTAATAAAAATCCGTGAAAAATACGCAAATGATCATATCATTGGATTTTATGTATATTATTAAGGTTATTATTATAAGTGAAATATATCTGTTGATTTTCAAAAATAAATAAAAATAAAAAATAAAATAACATGACATACAACCTTAAAAAGACGGAACTAAGATCGTAAAATTCTTGGCCACATCATTACTGAAAAACTCTCGGATGATGGTAATGTTATACATCAAAGGAAAAGTATCGGTGTACTCTCTAATGTGGTGACCGAAGATTCTTTTAATATAACAATAATATAATAAAAATATATCAATACGTGTGGAGTATGGTCACTACTGAATCAGTTCAGTGGAACGACTCCGGATTCAATATACATAGCAACGCCTGCAAATTTGATACGGAAGCATCGCAACGACAATGTTCACGGAACTAGGACTGAATGGATTTACCTGATTGGGACACCGGGTCACTGGAGCCAGGTTGCGCCTAACGCTCTCCGACAACACTGTGGTAAATGCAATCTTCCAGCGATAAGCGCCACTCCTGAGTGAGCGCTGGGCCCGAGCAAACCCAATAGCAAATTCGATCGAACTCACGCCCTACATATTTATTATCGATGATTTATTTATTTTAACTTTTTTCTATTCTTAAAATTTACTGTATTCACATTTTACCCAATAAGTATGTATATTTGGGAAGTGTGAGATTGCACCATCCTCTTCACATCTTGGATTTTAAAAAACATTATAAAAGAGATAATAATATATGGGATACTCCGATTTCTTGACAAATCAGTTCCAATTTTGAAAATGTCAATAAAAATAATTTTCTATTGTATTATAGTTAAGTATCTACATATTATGTACTTTATTGAATTCTACAACAACCACTTACAATTTTGAAAATATGAAAAACAGATTCAAAATTTTAAAATTCATTAAACCCGAGTTACCGATAGAGGCACAACCGATATTAGTATTTTTATTAATAATTTTGCTTCAGCTGTAATCTCACTGCTGTACGCTAATAATCTGCTAGTGAACCATTGTTTGAAATTGCCGATAATAATGTAGATATACACCGGTACATAATATATTATCTTAATTTCTAAAAAAAATTCTATCTGCATAAGAAAAAAATAACCACTAATGGAGGGGTTCCTGGGCTCAGGAAATATCTTTTGCTTTTGCGTCTAGATTTTTACGTGTACGTAAGCATATATTTTCAGCTTGAGTTTTGAAGCATTGTAACTTTCAAAACAGTAACGGCACGTTGTGTGTTGCATTTTTTCGATATTCAGTAATTCACTTCCATCTGTAAAATACTTCATTATTCACTATGTCATTTTTTTTAATAAACAAATCTTTTTCCAAATAATTCCACATCATAAAATATCCTTCATACCAGGATTTAAATTCCACATTAAGAGTATATTTTTCGAGATATTCAACGAAGAGCGATTTTTCGAGATATTGACGGCCTCCGTGGTCCCGAGGCAAGACTCTCGACTCACAATCCGAAGGTCGCGGGTTCGAACCCGGCGTGCGCAAATAAATTTTATTTGATTAATTTGTGTTATTTCACAATTTATTCATTTAAAATAATATATAGTATATTTGCGGCACGTTCCAGAGTGGAAGATACTATCAGTATCGCCCTGGTGTAAGACCACCATTCAGAATTGAAACGTTGCTTGAAATGGCTTTAGCCGTGTTTGGTGACCAGATCTGAATAGCCAGGTACTTCCCCACCTTCCTCTTCCCTATCTCCTTCCCCTCTCCGCTACCTTCAGCCTCACAACATACCCCAATTGGGGATGCCATAGTCTCACTGGCTCCAGACGGGAGCAGTTGGGACTCTTGTGCGGTATTAAAATTTAAAAAAAAAAACTTTCAAAACAGTAACGGCACGTTGTGTGTTGCATTTTTTCGATTATTCAGTAATTCACTTCCATCTGTAAAAGACTTCGTTATTCACTATGTCATTTTTTTTAATAAACAAATCTTTTTTCAAATAATTCCACATCATAAAATATCCTTCACACCAGGATTTAAATTCCACATTAAGAGTTTATTTTTCGGGATATTCAACGCATGTCTTGATTTCAACGTTTTCATCAATTGAATTCTCAGTCCAAAAACAAACAACTATTTATCGTGATTAATTTTTGAGATAGGTTTTATGCCGTGTTCCTCTTCCTCCTTCTTTAACCAACGTTGATAATGGACACTGAAACTCATTGCTATCTGAAACTTTAGCTAATGAATGAAGAAGATATATATTCATTTATTTATTTTATCAGGTTCTCCATAAAACAGTTATACACCAGAATATTATGGAGAAGATTACAAAATTTAGGGAAAAAAGTGTATGGGGGCAGTTTCACTATCTTGTGACGTATATCAGAAGATAGTTACTGAACTCTCTGAAGGTGACATTGAAGATGTCGATGCTTAATACAGATTCATTCAGCAGTTGAATTGCTCTGTTTAATGGCGCATTTCGATGGGAAGAAGTTCTCGCTTTTGGAGCATAAAAAAGTACATGGGATCTCCCACGACTGTACGCTTTAAGGACATATAAGTCTCCTTCAACATGGGTGGATTCAGTATAATGCCGGAGATTAGCTTAAAAAAGTGTTTACCCAAAAATATTTTTCGGCGGGCTTCTAATGTATTAAGATCGAGCATTCCTGTTTAAAACAACGATGGCTACAGGAATGGGTAGTATGTAAATTCCCTCATATAGAGGTAACGCATAAATTTTTATTGAACTCTTTCTTTTTCTACGATATGGTTTTGTTCAGAGGGGGGCCAAATAATGGAGTTATATTCCAAGATGCTGTGGACTAGTGCTTCATATGTTCTAAAAAAAAATATATATATATATATGTATAATTTTTTTTTAAAAGAGAAACATTCCCGGGTTACGAATAACCCAACAATGTATGAAAATCTCCTACTACCACCACAGAAAGCCGAAAATGTTGCTTGTGTTGTGATGAAGGACTTAGCCAGCCGAGGAATCGAACACGGGACGCCCGGGTGGAACCCAAACGCGATGCCCACTCAACCACTGACCGGTTGCGATAACAATCTTGGCTTTTAAAATCTCAAATCGTATCTAACTACTATATAAAACTGCTTTAATTTATGAGATATGATTTAGATTTCCACGACCAAAAGTATTATGGTGATTTATTTTTGGGGTATTATGCCTTATTGCGCTACCTCCTTCTTTGACAAACGTTTCGGTAGACACTTTAACTGTCCGCAACGTTGGTTAAACACTGAGGTAGCGCAACACGGCGTAACACCCTATAAATAATTCACTATAATGCTTTATTTAATTTTTAACGCAAAATATTTTTCACTTTTTATAACAATTTATTGCGAATACAAAAAGAGATCACATTGGAATTGACTGAGTTGTTCTTACTTAATCACACAATTCTTCTTGATAAACTTCTATTCACTATCTCCTTGAAAACATCCAACCAATATTATTGTGAGAGCCAGCAGTTAACAATACGTTTTCCAGGGTATTTATTAGGTAATCACGGATCTCACCCGCACCCCTTAAGGGCTGTGAGCTATCGCAGGGGGATGATCTAAATCCCATAAATGCGCAGTGAATCTGCTTACATGTCTGTCTCTCATCCGTTCAGTTCGTGGAGATGTAACCATTTTAGCTTATTGCTTAAATATGAGTCAGCGGAAATGATGAAAAATGTGTTGAGATTAATGGAGAGAAAATTTATTATTAAACATTCCATCTATTTTTAAACATTTGAAAATGTTTACAATATATCATCGTCGCTCACGTTATCTCATTTCGCACAGGTTTTTGTGAGGAGCAAAAAACCGTTTTGTTTATTATGAAAATAGGACATCTTTGAAAAAAATGGTCAACGAATTTTAGTGATCAGTTATTTGGAGAAGAATTTGTTTCATTAAAACATTATTCGTTGGTATTTTAAATGAGATTCGCGTTGTAACACACACAAAAAGGCTGAGAAAGAATGAGATACGCTTTGTTCTTATGTGAAAAATAGGGAGCAGACATGTTTTTCGAATTCATGTTTTCGAAATCAATTCTTCGAAATCAACTGTTCGAATTTCAGTTTTTCGAAAGACTAATTTGTCGAACAGCAATTGGCCCAAAGACATATTTTTAGAATTTGTTGATCAACTTTTAAAATATATATTTCACTTGTTTAAGACTATCGAGATACTGTCAGACGTAGGTACCAGTTATAAATTAGGTTAGGTTAGGTTGTACGTACTATATATATTTATATACTTATATCAATTCGTAAGGTCAATTGATGTTCGAAAAACTGAAGTTCGAAAAATTGCATTACGAACAATTGAATTCGAAAAATTGCAATTCGGTCAATTTAACCAAGACCCCGAGAAATACATAATATTTTATTCAACTTTCTTCAAACAGTAAAACAAAAATATTATAAGAGCATAAAAATTTTAAAAAAAAATTTCTTATTACTAAATAAAACTTATGCATAAATATTTACTGCTAATGAGTATTGATAAGTATGAATTATTTTGTTACAAAACTTTGAATAAAAGGATCGGTGATTGGTCAAAATAGTTGTTTGTCAGTTCTTGCAAAATATACGTACCAAATATCAGATTTATAAACGAATAAGGCGTTTGAAGAAAACGTGCATCTGTACCATGTAGATATATATTCGCTTACGACGTTTGCCAAATCGTATGATACTTGAATAGTCGTATATGTACGTATATCATAAGCCATAATGCTAATCTGCCAACATTTCAAGCAAAAATCGAATCGCTCTTACCAAGATAGAGAAAAATGAATACTAGAAACATCACAAAACTTTCTTTGAATTAAGAAAAAGAACTATTCACTCTTTAGGTTGAATCATTTCGTCCTTCTGAAATAATAAGAAATCTAAATGAATATATTACCTACAAAACAGATTGGATTGTAAAAAAAACGTTTTTATTTTTTATTTTTAGCTTTATGAGTAAAATCTCGTATTGCAATATTTAATTATTTTTTTAAATGTATTTATTATAAATTCAATATACAAAGTAATGCAATATTACAACAAAAAAATAAAATATACAGATAAAAGCAAAGTCCCAATAAACTACTTTTAAGCAGTTTGTCGATGGGTACTTTTACTTTGAAGATATAAACTTATTTTACTTTGTTATGCAGTTACAATTTTTGTGTCAGTCTAATACAAATTATTTCTTTCGGCGAGTCAATTCTTCAACATAATATTTAATTTATCATTTGTACATTTTTTAATTTCGGCAGGTAACATATTTAAGCAATTAGGTATCATGTAGTTCAGCGTTCTTTTTCCATATTTGTTTAAATGCTTAGGTACAATTAGTCATTCATTTAACGTAAAACGAGTATTGTAAGTGTGGTCCAGTTTATTTATGTATATAGGGCTATTCATATGCTGAAATATAATTTTATTCCACAGTATTGCTCTTACTGAGAGAATGAAGACAATATTAGCAAAACTCAATCAAAAATATGGAAACAGAATAATCAGAATATTAGCACCTCTAGGAATCAAGCTCAGGATCATACATAAAGATAACAGCCAATAAAATATACGTAAGGAAAATGAAGATAATGTTTCGTGATTCTTAGTCGAAGTATGATAAAGTTAAAAATTAAAGAATCGGATATCGACGCACTGGATATCTGATATTGTCGCAGAGGTTAATGCAGTGGCCCGGAAAGCCGCAGGTCCTGGTTCGAGTCCCAAAGGTACCGATATCTTTTTCTGATTTTTCTGTTTCCAGATTTTCGATTGAGTTTCGCTAATATTGTCTTCATTTAATTAGAAAAAATATGTTTGTAGATACATGACAATGATGACTCATAATTTTCTTGGATTGACGAATCTAGGAAAATAATGTATTGGACCATGCAAAAACAATTCAACCCACAGCCCACCAAGCTGAGAAAATCGCATTAGATTGTAAAAAATGTTTTGATAAAAAATGATTATATCGCCATGATGGTAGAAATAATTTTATTTTAATAATACAATTAAGTGATCTATTTATAATATCGCTTACATTTATTCTCACATACATGATAACAATCCAGTTATAAATACTCAGTTATTGCGTTTACAAATAGGTACATATGAATACAATATATCTACTTAGTCGCAGGGCATTATAATTACATAAAATTATAATTTTATAAAGATTTCTCAAATGACAAATAATACAAAAAAGAAGCAAGAAATACACAACACAAGTGATACTTATTAGCTCAACATAGTTTTAGCAGTAGCAGAACGTTTTTTTCTGAATAATTATAAATTATTGACGAAAATGTCTACTTCAGCACACTCTTATTATACAGGCTGTTAAGGGAAATACTTGACTGACTTTAAACAGTGATTCCTGGCTGATTTGGAATTTTTAGCTGGTTTTTTTTTCAACTTAAAACATTAATGGTAGGTATTGGACATTTAGGGTCGAGGAGAAGGGCTACTCAGCTGAGTGACCCGTGAGGAAATGTGGAAGAATATTTTTTGGTTTGGTTTTGGGCTAAAATCGACGATATTATTTTTATATGCATTCAGGAGAAACATGCCATGGCATCTTAATCGATTGGATTTGGGAACAATCAAGAGCATTCTTTAGTGTGTATCATTTAACATCTTTTCAGGCGCCGATATTTTCCATTTGTCCTCAGGCCAATTTATGATTTGGATGGTTTCTGCGATTTTGTTTCTTCTACATAATTCAAATTTGAGCATATCCAAACCAAATGGATTTTTCTGCATTTTTTTGTGTCTGATAATAATTGTGATATGAAAATACTAAAAGCTGTCAATCCACGTTGGTGCTCCTAGTGTTGAAATGTTTGGTTAAGTGTCGTCGGTAAATGAAACCATCACCATTGATGAAGTAGGAACCATCAAAAATTCCAATTTAGCTATTTGTGGGTTGGATGGTTTACGCACATACACATCAACATGGTCCAATTATGCCTCATCATTGTCCTAGATACGTCCTTTTCTTACGTGGTTCTATAGTCTTGAAAGTGTACCCAGAGAAGACACCCCCGTCAATAAAACCTTTGTGGCGGTTCTTCCGAATGTTTATCGGGAGGCTCAGATACCTACACAGGCTATACACTACACATTGAAAAGGCTTTCACAATTGAAGCCTTACGACTTTAATATAGCCTGTATGAACCCATTGAAGCGTGGTTTATTTGTCCTCTACAGGGTATTTAGCGTGCTCAGGCCTTACGAGGAAAATCTATTCATTTCTTAAATCATATTTGAAGAGTTTTTTTTTTGTTAGTAGCTTTGCAAAGAAAACTGTATGCGGGAGATTATTACGTTGACGCTTTTTAATTAATTCTCTTATCTACTGACGTATGTATTTATAAAACAAAGAAAAAATAATAACTCATTTTTAACAAATTTTTTTTTAGCTAATTTTTATCTTTAAAAAAACATATGTTAATATTCCCGGGATACGTATAATCCTGCAATATTAAAAAAAAAGAAGTGTAAAGAAACAATTTAATGTTTTTTTATTCTTAACTTATTGATAACACAAAGGTATTGTATATTTTCCTCCGCGGTAGAAGTTTACTTGTGGAGGACATTTTTCATTGGTAAATTAGAAGGAAGATTTAAAATTAAAACTAAGATAAAAAAATATAATCAGCTTCTAAATAGTTTTAACAAAATAAACTTATCTTATATTTTAGTTAACCCCTCTGACTAGTTTGTTCTCTTTTCGGAACAACTCATAGAGGTCTCATAGAAATCGTTGTGTCTCCCTAACATAGTGAGAAATTTGGTTTAAATGGTATTGGAAAGAGAAAACACTACGCTTTATATGCAAATCTAAAAGTTGAAATGAAACAATGAATTAAATAAAACACCTTTGTGAAACGAAATTTTCCGATTGCAATTTGGAAAAAAATATGATATTAATTATTTTTAAATGAAACGATAAAAAAGTGAGTTGACGAAACCGTTTATGAAACATTTGAATAATAAAATATGTGTGTGTTTTTATTTTTATTTTCCTTATAAATTATTTTAGTTAGAAAAACCTAGGGGTTAAAGCCTAAGCCATTTTTAAAAACATTTTAATGTTTGCCTAAAAAAATCATGCTTATTTCGAATTATAAAGTCACCTTTCAAAAACAGCTTTAAGTTTTTGAATACCTTGAGAAATATTCCATTGACTTGGATTGTATTTCAAAGCAGAAATATTTTGACCTTCCGACAAAACAGGTCCGTGGCCTGAGGTTTTAACAAAATTAAAGCTTTTATGAGGATTGCAGCCAGTTACACATAGTGTTTTTGTAATTTGTAAGTCTCGATGTTTAAGAAGTGAATTATAAATAGCTTTATCGCCTGGTGTTTTCGTTCAAAGGATGTATTTGTTTTAGGTATGATTTGTAGTTGGTGTGCATGTCTTGTTCCAATATTTTGTGAGGTGTAAAATGTTTTTATGTTCTCGTAAAGGAAAGTTTGAAAATGTTTTGAATATAATTTATGATTTTCTTATGAATTACGGTGTTATATAAATAATAAAGTGGGTGTTATTATTGAATTAGTATTACTTTATCACAGTTTCTGAACTTTTAACAGCGTGTCAATATATTTTGTACTTGCACAGCCCCAGGTAATGATGCCATATATTATAAGCGGAAATTGTTACTTTGTATCGCCGCGCCGAGAAATTCGGTAACAGCAAAATTATTGAACCCACACATTTTTCCACCCAGTTGCTAAAATTAAAAACAAAAATAATTGAGTTTTTAAATCAATGAAATTTGTATAACATTATGTGTATTAATTTCAATTGCTTTTTGTAAGAGGATTGTATATTCTAATGAAATTCTTCCACACGTAGTGATAAAACCAATTCGTAGTCCTAATAAACCGTTTGCATAAACAAAACTGCGGTTTTTATGTTGCCTTCAAATTAAAAACAAAACGTGTAAAATATCATTAATATGTTTGTTTTTAACTCAAGATTACTTCATTGTTATCTTGGAACGATGGAAACAACATGAGAGTATTCTAAAAAGGTTGCGTTGCGTTGTTTTTCCTTTAAATTAAGGTAATATCACACCTTATACGTTTTATTTTCCACACCGTACATAAAAAAAGAAAAGTTCATTTACGAAAAACATCAAAAATACTTTTAAATAAAACTTTCAATGGATTGTGAACGAAAAAGTTTCAGCAAATAATAATAATTTTTAATATTAGTTAGTGTTCTTCCGCATCTTTAAGTTTCCGCAAAATGTTGGGAAAAGTTTTTATTTAAATAAATTTGTCAATTATATAAATTATTTTTATTTTTCCTGGTTAACATTGGTTCCAATGCCAACAATATATCGTCACCTCTTTTGGATAAGGTTTTACCTTCACCTAACCTTGTTCTAAGATATGAGGTATCAAAGTTTGCAAAGACGATTTCTCATTATATATTTTGCATTTTCTGATTTTAAGATTGAATCTTGTGTAAAGTATTTTAATACAGCATATTTTATAGGAAAATATTTAAAAAGGGTGTATACTTACTATTTAGAAAATACCCAAACATGCAAATAGAACCATATGCAACCAGCTAGGGCATTAAAATTCATTGTAAAAGGTTTTAATTACATTTCCCTAATGCAATTCTTAGGCAAGCTAGGGCCACGTCCTGTATGAATATTTTACATGAATCTATGATTATAAAAATCTATATATGCTCGCTTCTTGATTTGATCTTGATTTTCTATTGATTCTTATATGTATGTATGTATGTATGTACGTGTGTTGTCTATTGTGTATTGCTATATTAAGAATAGGAAATGTTTTGCAAAAGTTTCTGGATTATTACAACCACTTGACATCTAAAAAGGTTTTAATCATTACAAAAACTCATTACAAAATGATATTTTGTAAACCATCGATTGTTCAATCGAAATTCAGTTTTCGAATTCACTCTTTAAATTAATGAATTTAATCCAAGTACTCGCTTCCTACCGATCAAAATTGAATAATTTTAATCTAAACAAAAATTATATTTATTTTAAATAGGTACATATGTTAGATACCAAATTTTATAGATTGTTCCAATAATATACAAAAATTAAAGTATGTAAAAAAATGTAATAGGTGGAACGCGAGCTGTTCGAAAATCTGAATGTACCAGGACTGAATATATTGAACGCGGAGAGGAAAGGGGATCGCGAGAGGAGGGTACGCGGGAGAGGGGAAAGCGAAGGCTGGGAAGGTAGAGGGGGAACGTGTGAGGAGAAGGGATACGGGAGAGGACGGGGAGGAGGAAGGGGATTGGGACGAATGGAAAAGGACACTCAGAGTGAAACAATTTCTTTATCAAGTGGCATTGCACGCATGCCACTTGCTAGTATGTGATAAACTAAAATATTTTACACAATATTGAACCTCAAAATCAAAAAATGTTAAATAGATTACGAAAATTCGTACTTGCAAACTTTGAAACCTCAGAAAATGGCAAGGCAAAGTTAGCTAGTAAAATCGGTATCCAACCAAAGTGACGACATATAATTCGTAAAAACGATCAACTGTCAGATACAAACAAAATAGAAAGTGAAAGTGATGTTAGAACATTGTAAAATAAATTTAGCTTGATTTTAGAACACATATGGTTCTGAAAATTGTTTTTGTTATACAAATGAGCAAAAGGAATGGCAGAAACGGGAAAAGCATTCAAACAATGTCATTTAGAACCTTGTCCAACTGAGGTGACGATATGTTATATAATTACTTACATTCGTAAAACTTTATTCTTGCAATAATCCCAAGTCGTAAACTCCAAAAGCTTTCTAGCTTTATACCGCTTGCGTGTTACGGTAAAGCATTATTCTCTTCTTACATACATAATTTTAACCCTAGATGTATTTTATCTTTCAAATAAGTTAGCTAAGCGTTTCTCCACATGAAAACTTACAGTAATTAGCACTGAAGAGATAAACCAATATAAATGTATTGTTAGCGTTTGCGTGTACCTAAAGTAAGCAAAAATTTTCCTTATTTCGGGTGAAAGTGATCAATTACGAATTTTTTTCAATGATGATATCAAAATTATTTGCCTGTCTGCGATCTATGAGACAAAGGGACCGAAATTTGTTATATTTTTCAGAACGTCAAAATATTTCCGCTTTACAATAAAATGGAATAGTTCTAACATATCCGAAAATTAAAAACTGTTTTTGAAAGGTGATAAAATATGCTCACAAATGAAATACAAAGATTTTGCGCACAAACATAAAAAGGTACAAACGGACTAAAATTATTGATAACAAAAAAAAAATTTTTGATGAAATTTATTTTTGATAAATTTTTTTATTATAAAAGTTATTGTTTCCTCAATTTTTGTCGTTCCATGTAAAAAGCAGTAAATAAAAAATTTCCAAAGTTTTAAATTTTATTTTCCAATTGCGATTTAAAACTTTGATTTCATAGAGGTGTAAATTAAAAATTTTTGGTGGTAATTTTTTAGATTTGAATATAAAGCGTTGTATTTTGTCTTTTTAAGCCGTTTAGAATATATTTTTCACTATGATAGGGAGTTACAGCAATTTATATGAGACGTATGTGAACACATTTGGTTCCCTGTGATTAACGGGTTAATGTTTATTTTTGATACGTGTTAATGTTAAGTTATTGTATTCGGTTAATGAACGTTTTTTTTTCAAACTGGTAAAGATCACGTTTCAATGGATTATTTGTTCAGTCGTTATTATTATTATTTAGATGTTACATCACTTTTCTTCAGTTATCGAGGAGTGAACAGATTAATGTTATTTGTAAAGCCAACGCGCAACGTTTCGAACAGCCTCGCAGAGTAGGTACTACATCGTAGTAAATATATAGTTAATGGTGGGGGGGGGAGTTGAACAGGGTTCTACGTCCCACAAAAACAATCTACATTACGGCTTATTCGAATCTCGTTCCAAAGTGCCTGATACTGTCAGTAAAGCCTTGGTAAGAAACCATAATTCTGAATAGAAACATTGCTTTAAATGGATATATGACTAATTTTAGTGACTTTTAGTGTTTCTCTGCCCTCCTGGACTTTCTTTTCACGAAACATTTCACAAATAGTCTTATTGGCATCCAGTTATTCAAAATTTTATGCGGTATAAAAATTGTTTAAATTTATTTTTCTATTGTTATTTATTTAAACGCCATAAATGGCTTTTACATGCAAGTGTTACATGATACAGTGGTACACAGGGGGGTAACAGTATTTTAATAATAACGAAAATACAATATTTAAATAATATACATACTAGGTTCTTATAAGAACTGATATAAAACAATATGATGTATGTGTGATAAAGGCTAGCAAATAGGTATGTGATACAATTATGTGTTACAACCAAATAAAAAACAACGTGAAAACTTAAGGAAGAGAATAAAACATGTTAAAATAACAAAACACTGTATTTACGCCGAATAAAAATATGTAAATAAAGGTGACTTGTTAGCAAGTAGAATCGAAGAATCGAGCAAAGTCAGGTATTGGTTATAAATTGAGCAATTTAAATTTTTTTCAAGAGTTTATTGTTACCTTAAAAGTTAACATTGCTTGAAATGACTGAATATTCTGAATAATATGATTATTATTTGGAGCGAAGTAATTCAGTAAGACAAAAATCATTTAAAAAAAAATTTAAATGTATAAAAAATTTAAATAAGGGGGAAACCAATTTTTTATCTGAGGTTCACACAATAATTATTTTTTCTCACATAGTTGATTTTTTAATTAAATTGATTTTTCAGAAAATATTAGCAAGTCACCTTAAGCATCATACAAATAAAAATGGGGTAAAAACACACAAATAAGTCATCTAATGTGGCATATTATATGTATGCCGGCGTTCAAGGCCATTATATTATATTATATAAAAAATACTTACAGATTGGAGAAATATTTAACATTCTTAAATTTGTTATAAATAAAACATTTTTGAGGTTTTTCAATGTAAGCGTAGATTTGTAAGTTCCAAAAGAATCGAACAAAGCCGTTAGGTTAAACTATACCCATAAACCCATTTTCCGTGTGTGTTGTAGGTAGTTGTGTGTACGAGAAACGAAACCTCTTATTCTTATCAATTCAATGTATTTATTTATTTCAGGCTTTCGTGGCGTGTGCGTGGGGAATCGAGAAGATTGGATTTGTGATGATTTGCTTTGGAGTATTCAACGCCATTGGCGCATTGCTTACCGGCGCGGCTTCCAAAATTGCGGGCAGATACCCCGTCATGGTGGTGGCTTTGGTAAGATGACATACATTTATTTAAATATATATTTATTTATCTATTATATTGAATACATTTTCTTCACTCTCTCGAAAACGGTTGTAGACCAATAAGGTATAGGTAATACCTACTAGGTTTAGGAAACAGCACTTACCCAAAGGATATAAACTAGCGTTTCCTTGGCATACCTATTTGATGTGAATAATTTATTTGTCATTTTGTTGTCCGATGAAGTTTTTTTTCAATTTAAAACAAACAAAAAAATCTATCACACTTCGCTGCTGATGGCAAGCAATGGATGGATGATCAAGACGGAGTGGGTAGTTGAGTGCGTAGGCTGTACTCAACTACCCAGTGGTGAGGTGTGGTGAAAAATACATATTTTTTAGATTTTGACTGAAAAAAAAATTATCTGACCGTAAAAATGACATCTACGTTTTAATTCCAAACATGCTGTTACACCCTATATATTACAGAGATCACGTTTATGTAGAACAAAGAAAGGTACATTAAACGAGAAACAATCAAAATTATATCTAAATAGTAGGTATGTAATGTAATTTGGATATTTATTTAACTGAAGATAATATAATAGCAAAACTTACTCGAAAGTCTGAAAACAGAAAAATCAAAAAAAAAAGGGTACATTTGGGTCTTGGAACTCGAACCGTCATCCAGAAGGATTTAGGAGGTGGTTTGCCGGGCTGCGACTCTACCAACTGTATTTTTTTTTGATTTTTCTGTTTCCAGATTTTCGATTGAGTTTCGCTAATATTGTCTTCATTTAATTAATATTAAAATATGAGATCTTACTCATAAAGCAAGAAATGAAAATAAATATAATTTTGGTTACGGTGTGATGTGAGGTAATATTCTAAAAATACAATTAAAAAACATTATCCTAACTATTTTTAGTGCAAATGCTAGAATAGTCAGCTTAGTTGCTTTCCGATCGGGGTTCGATTCTCAGCCGTGATAATTAAAAGTAAAATAAAATGTCAATCTATCTACGTTTAATCAAATATATACCTATGAATATACCTGTTTCATCAAGCATATGATATATTATAGGTACATGTTTGATAAAACGTTTATTTTTTTAATAATTTTGTATCTCGTGATTTTTCGTGGATTTACGTTAGAAATCAAAATAAATTCCTTGTGAAAATTATTATCAAATTATAAAATAACGTCAATTTGAGGGGCTGGTATGAGTACCGCCGCCCGGGGACCATTTA
Source organism: Glyphotaelius pellucidus (assembly GCA_936435175.1). Lineage (NCBI taxonomy): Eukaryota > Metazoa > Arthropoda > Insecta > Trichoptera > Limnephilidae > Glyphotaelius > Glyphotaelius pellucidus. The sequence continues at coordinate 29,716,333 of OW386547.1, forward strand.
TTGGATAACCAACACCTCTACCATATGTTCACCAAACATGAACCACAAGTGGTTCATGTTTGGTGAACAGTTGTACCCGGGTTCACGGGGAAAGGTTTGTCCGGGTTTGGGCGGCGGATGCGTCTGCTACCAGCTGCACGACAGGCCGGGTCAGAAGAAACTGATTGAGGGAAAACTTTTGACCTCTACAACAGAACTCTCTCAGAAAATTGCCTTGCACCGCAGTGTGAGCGGTTAATTCATACGAACGTCACTCCTGGAGACACTGAGCCACAGATTACTTCCAGCCCTCATATATTTTTCCTTCCCAGAACTTTATATCCTTGCTTTTCTCAAAAATACCCTTCACACAGCATCCCTAAAGGTGATATAAGCCCCGAGGAGAATCATTTTCTCAAGGTCTCCCATGTGGAGTAAATTTAAAAAAAAGTGATACGATACCTACGATAAATAGTGGGTTCCATGCTAACTGAGAATAAAGTCAACTTAACACATCTTTGAAAAGTCATCAAAAGCAGTGAAAAAATAATTTTAAAATAGCCCATAACCAAAGATATTGAAATATAAAGAGATGGGCTGTCGGCAGTTTTTACTGGGTCGGTCTGTGCTTCCTGGTGTCACCGATATTTTTTTCAATACTACTGCACACCTTCAAAAAATCAACTAAATGAACGAATTCTTTCTGTACTGAACTACGTTGTTAACCAATAATATTGCACGCCTTCGAAAAATCAACTAAATTCCGTGTTCAAACTAGCACCATTAAATCGTAATCCGCTGACAGTCGGGCGGACATCATAGCATATCTCCTTATATTTCAATATCTTTGCCCATAACCCTAACCTAACGTAGTCTAATTAACGAATTTTATATATCACTCTTAATGACTTTTCTGAAATGGTTCTGAGTTGGTTTCATTCTGAGTTGTCCGGTCACCAGAAAGTGATACGGTAAGGACCTACGTGGTTTCAACTAGAAACAAATAATAGTTAGCAGAAATAATTAGGTACCGACACATAATAATGGGTGTATACATGATTTACAAAAATACCGACACATAATAATGGGTGTAAGTATACATGATTTACAAAAATACCGACACATAATAATGGGTGTAAGTATACATGATTTACAAAAATACCGACACATAATAATGGGTGTAAGTATACATGATTTACAAAAATACCGACACATAATAATGGGTGTAAGTATACATGATTTACAAAAATACCGACACATAATAATGGGTGTAAGTATACATGATTTACAAAAATACCGACACATAATAATGGGTGTAAGTATACATGATTTACAAAAATACCGACACATAATAATGGGTGTAAGTATACATGATTTACAAAAATACCGACACATAATAATGGGTGTAAGTATACATGATTTACAAAAATACCGACACATAATAATGGGTGTAAGTATACATGATTTACAAAAATACCGACACATAATAATGTGTGTAAGTATACATGATTTACAAAAATACCGACACATAATAATGGGTGTAAGTATACATGATTTACAAAAATACCGACACATAATAATGGGTGTAAGTATACATGATTTACAAAATACCGACACGTAATAATGACATGATTTACAAAAATACTGACAAAATGATGACAATGTGGGAGGCGGGAATGGGTACCGCCGCCCCGGGAACCTTTAATGGATAACCAACACCTCGGCCATAGGTCACCCCAAGTGGTTCGCTACGTTTGGTGATTTAGTAGGGGTGCCCGGGTTCGTGGGATGAGGTTTGTCCAGGTCTTGGAGGCGGATGACCAAGACACACTGAACCCCAGATTCCTACCCACCCTTAAACCCTTTTCCTTCCCAGAACTCTCCTCCCCTTCCTTTCCTTGAAAAAACTCTCCACACAGCATCCCCAAAGATGACATAGGCCCTGAGGGAAATAATTTTCCTCAGGGCCTCCTGTGTGGAGCTCATGTAAAAAAAAAAAATGATAAAGGGTGTATACATGATTTACAAAAATACCGAAGATCATCAAAAGTACCACACGCGCAAGAAATTACATTATTGTGTAACGATGGTGCATAACTATAACATTTTTGCGCTAAGACACAACATAGCAAAATAATAAATAGGTCCAACAGGTAGGCGGCTCTAGGGGTCTTGAAGTGGAGGACATTATTTGAAAAATATGTGTGCGGCTGATCTTCATTTGACATAATGATACACGCTGACATTATTCATTCATTTGTGGGTACCTCGCGATTTCGGAAGTCAATTTACATTTAATATGTAAATTGATTAAGTGGTCTCGCGCAACAATAATGCAATATGCAAAATTGAAATACGATTATCAAACCATCTCTTTCAAGCAAATAATATTCATCGTATTGTCTCCCTGGCGGCAATTACCCTAGGTGTGTTCCAGCATGCAAGAGCAATTTACAATATGACATACTGCCATCTCATTTATTGTATGGCGCGCAAAGAGACAGATAATATCATAATCGGACTGATAAATTGACCGAGCCGTTCATAGGTGATTGGGGAAAGAAGCTTCTATTTAAGACGAGACGACAAACTCGCCGTTTTTGCCCCCGCCGCCACTGCCCTTCCAGTTATTGTGATTTATACAACATTTCTTCATATAATTATGATTTATTTTCATTTTATTTTTTTGGAAGGACATCGACTTAATGACCCGTGGGACCAGCCGCCACTGGTCCAATATACACTGAACAGATAAACCTGGTTTGTCTGTGTGGCCGTAGAAATGAAATTACTTCAGATGAAATGAATACATACGATTATTATAAAAAAATGTTACACAATTTTGTTGGCCTCTCTAATAATATGAAATAATCGTAGATTTTCAATTTTAAGTATCATATTTATGTAGCAAACTTTTTTCACAAAACATTTCAATGTAAAAACTCACAAAAAATAATCTCATTTCCGAAATCAAAAAGGAGAAAAAATCACAACCAATATCTTCCATGTATTTGTTCTGGGAAATCCCAAATTTTGGAAGCATCTAAAATACACGATTTTATATTTGTTCGTAGAATCAAATATTTTTTATGATCAAATCGTTTTCGTAAGAATCTATTTCTTTTCGAACATAAAATATTTCACCCCCAGTCATGACCTTCAAATAAATTAAATATTGCTCGCGGATCAAGTACACAAGATAGTCGTTAATATGATAAAGTATTAATATCCGTGTAATAATTTTATTCAATAACATTCTCCAAGTCGCGTATGGGATCAATTTTTTTGCAGGGTAAATTAATAAATCATCCGAATTATCGTTGACTGAATAAAAAATTATTTTTTTTTTTTTTTAGTTTTATTTATTCATTGAATTGTTTGTTACATAAATTTTATAATTTTTCGACCACCATGCTAGGCACATGCCCGTGTTGTGGTGGTCGATTTTCTATGTATTACATTAACATATAAGCAATAAAAAAATAAAATGTGCGAGAAAATAAAAAATATAAAATAAAATAATAATAAGGAAATATTATAGGATACAAGAGAATATAAAATGATGTAAAATGCTGTAGAGTAATTATAAAAGAGTTAAGAAGAATATAAAATAATATAGTACTTAAAGTGTAGAACATAAAAAACATATGTATACTAGAAAGAATATAAAAAAGTAGGTGATTATAAAATATATAAGATCAAGTATCAAATAAGCAAATAATTAAAGGTTTTTGTTACGATGGAAATCTATAAGTGCGTGGTTATATAGGTATGTAAATTATTTTACACCAATTTTTTGTACAAATAAATTTTAGAATTCATGTTTCAAGTCCGGCGAAATTACACTGGACACGAGTAAATTATTATTGCTACATTATTGGACAGTGCGTGTAGGCAGTGGGCACAGTGGACAGAGTACACGGTACTTGTAGGCACCGTAGAATCTGTTACTTTAAGGACACATAGTGGTAGTAGACAGTGGTGCCAAACAGTTTTAAGTAAATAGTTTGAGAAGTATTTAAACTTTTTGTTATTAATATTATAGTAATTACGTTTAGTTCTTTACAAACTAAAACTTTTATTTGTGGTGTAACATACGTTCTTTAAAGAAATTCTTCAAAGAATTTCTTCAAAGAAATTCTCTAAAGAAACTCTTTAAAGAACTTTCGACCCTTTCCGGATATCCATATTTGGACACCTGTTGCAAATTGAGTAAGTGTACTAGATCTCTTGATGTTGTAATTTAGTGTGTTGTATATTTTAGGTGCGATGTATGTGTATTGCCTTTGTGAAAAAGTGGTTTTTGTTATAGGGACTGTGCATTTTGCATGCGTTGAATAGCGTGTATGTTTGTCTTTTTGTGTGGATTTTATTAAACCATTTTTCCAGATATGGATGAGAACTATTTTAATATATAGTTGGCGAATGTCTAGAACTGCTAATTTCTTGAAAAGTGGCTCTGATGGATGAGAAGGGGAACATTTGAAGATGATCCTTAGTAAAAGTTTTTGAACAGTTACTAGTGGGTAGAGAATAGATGCTGCACAACCTCCCCATCCTATAATGCCGTACGTTGCTATAGATTGGAATAGAGCAAAATAAACACTTCTGATTGTATTTATATCAAGAACTGATCGAAGAGAATAAAAAATATAGCATAACTTACGGAGTCTCTTTGTTATGGAGTTAATTTGGGCCTCCCAGCGTAAATGGTTATCTATAATGACCCCTAGGTATTTTATTTCATTTGATGGTTCAAGAATTGGGCATGAACAGCTGTTAGTAGAAGATAGTGAGGGAGTGTCTAGATTTTGTGGGCAAGTGTGAATAATTAGTTTAGGAAGGTTTTCTGGGAGAGTGAATTTTCGGATTGAAAAATGTAAATATTGTGTTTTTTTAATATTAAGGGTGAGGAGGTTAGAGTCTAGCCATTTTTTAATTTTGCTCAGTCCAGAATTTGCCTTCTCGACTGTTGTTTTCCATATTTTACTTGTAAATATGATAACAGTGTCATCAGCGAAAGAAATTATATCACCTTCAATATCCAAATTTAACAAGGAATTCATATATATGAGAAATAAAAGCGGGCCTAGAACACTTCCTTGGGGCACGCCATAGGAAATAGGTAAGCATTTACTTCTATATTCTTGATTAGATTGGATGACTGTTGTTTGCGATCTCTGTGTAAGGTAGTTTATAAACCATTTCAGGGCAGTACCTTCTATCCCAATCTGTTGGAGTTTTTTAAGAAGAATGTGGTGGGAAATAGTATCGAAGGCTTTAGACAGATCAAGAAAGACAGCAAGAGGTTTATTGCCTTTATCGAGGTTATCTGATATTAGTTTGGTGAAGGTTGCAATTGCATCAGCAGTACTACAACCTTTACGAAAACCGTATTGGTTTTTTGAAAGAATTTTATTGTCCTCGAGGAATTTGAGGAGTCTTAGTTTTACTACTTTTTCAATGATTTTGGATAAAGTGCTCAATAACGATATAGGCCTGTAGCTATTTATGGAAGATCTGTCACCTGATTTGAAAATGGGGATTATAGAGGCATGTTTAAGTGATTTTGGGAAAATTCCGGATTGGAGGCTTAAGTTTATAATATGTTTGAGAGGGTTGGCAATAAGGGTTTTTAAATGCTTAGTGAGTTTAGAAGAGATTTTATCTACTCCTGTTGAGTGGCTATTTTTTAGTGATGTGATGATTTCTATAATTTCCAATTCTGTGGTAGGAGTGAAAACAAATGGGGTATAACTCAGATGAGACAGGGATATTTTGCTTGCAAGGTCATGTTCCGAAACATTATTTCTAGTTAGAATATTATTGGAAAGGTTAGATCCGACTGAGGTGAAAAATTCATTGAAATGGTCTGCGATTTTTACGGAGTCATTACGTGTATTTGTTAGTGATCGGCCTTCAATGTTAATCTTATTGATGGGTGTAGCCGTTTGTCTAGTGTAGGAAATGTCCTTAATAATACTCCATATTTTTTTCTTGTCATTTTCGGCGTTTATGATTTGTTTTTTATAGTAATCTTCTCTGGCCTTTAAAGTAATTTTTTTGCAAACATTTCTGTATTTCTTGTAAAATATGTGGGATTCATAGTCGTTGGGATTTTTTTTACAGAGTGCGTGCAGTTTATCGCGCTTACGTATAGAATGAAGAATACCTAAAGTTATCCAAGGTTTGAGTTTCGTGTCATAATGTTTTCTTTTGTCTGTTGTGTTGGATGTGGCGTTGGTTAGGTGGTAATGAAGTGTTTGGACAAAAGATTCGCAGGCTAAATTAGGATCATTTTGTTTGTAAAGATTTGACCAATTTTCTTGTGAGACCAGCTCAAAAAGTGTGGTATATGATATTTTGTTTTGTGGAATTTCATGCGGTTTTTGTTTATGTACATTGTAAGAAAGAGAAGTTATGGTAGCGTAGTGGTCTGTGACGGTACATTGGTATACAAGAGATATAGTTTTTAATTTACATTTTGAAAATACATGATCAATACAACTTACAGATGAGCCAGATACTCTGGTGGGTGCTGTGATAGCTGGGACGAAACCTTGAAAAGTTAGCAGGTTTATATAATCATTTGCTTGAGGATGCATGGAATTAATTGTGTTTATATTGAGGTCACCAATAATAAGGAGATTATCACAATCAGTTACACAAGATAAAAATTGGTTTAGTGAATTTAGAAAAGGGGTTATGTTGGATGTGGCTGGTGATCGATAAATTGAAAATATGGTTACGTGTTTATCTATAACAATTTTGAGACAGTTGGATTGATTGATTATGATTTCGTTTACTGTGTGAGATATGTGGTTTTTTATGTAAATAATAACACCATCATTTTGGGTTATGTTATTCTGTGTGTTGTAGTGGGTGTAATTAATTATGTTTTTGGGAATGTAATTTTCATTGATCCAGCATTCACTCAAAATGATTATGTCAAAGTTTGAGTTCAGGTCTGCGAGAACTATCAATAATTCGTTAAAATTACGGTTTATGCTTCTAATATTCATTGAGAAGATTTTAAGGGCTGATTGAGATAATGTTTGTTGGACTTCTAGAGCACTGTTCGTTTCTTTACATTGAATTTGCGTCAAATTATCCAATTGATCAGCTATATCTTCCATTTATAATGTTTGTAACCTAACAGAATCAGTTGCATTAAATATATAAGTGGTTTAGACACATCGTATAAAAATAGTATCTTTTTGCTAGAAACAAATAATAATATTTTCCTGCTGTTTATAATACAAAAATAGGAATAATATAAAAGTATATGAAAGTAAGTTTTGTAGTTAAAGGAGCTTTGTTTACAAGTTAGTGAGTGAGGGAGATAAAAGGTGCTTATTTTTGTCATTAACAATAATGACAGGAGTCCCAATATCTTTTCGTATATACACTTGACCACCCCTGGTCCAAACAAATTTGTAAAGGTTTTCGCGTTTAGCCTTGCGCGCAAGAAACCATAGGTGCTTCGCCTGAAATGTCAGGTGTTCATTATGATTTAACGTACTTCACTGTCTTGAAAACTTCGAAAAGAGTATGATATATAATATATTTTCAAACGGTTTCTATAGCATATCGGGGGACTGGCAAAAAACTATCTTCAAAATTACTGTTTTGAGGAAACAGGCATTTAAGTTTTTTACCAACTTCAAATTTTTTTATCAAATTATATGCAGTTTGTGTTATAAAATGTTATATCATGAAGTGTGTTCATTTAATAAAATCTTTATTTATTTCAAATTGATTTTTAATTACGAATATCCTGTTTTGAAGTTTATTTCCAAAATGGAAGCATTTCTTGTATTTTGCCAGACATTTGTGTTATGACAAAAAGCACTAAGTTACTTAGTGCTTTCTTGTCAGTTAGGTACTTAGTGCTTTCTTGTCATTAAGGTTATTACCTCTCCTTTCTAATATTTTGTCTATGTTCTAATTTGTCTATACTTGTTTGTCTTTTGTTATTTTTTATTAACTTATTATTCTGACGAAGAAAACATAGTTTTCAAATATGTTGATATTGTTAATTAAATAGTGGTGTACACAAAGTTATTTGTTTTCATTAAATTAAAACTTTTTTTAACCAAACGTGACAAAAATTCATAAACGGCAAGATCCAGATTAAATCCCATGTTACGGATATAAATTTACATTGTTACATTACCTCGTGTGTATGTAAGTACATATTATATAATATTGTAACTTAACACCGTATTCAAATCATGATATGTAACATATTAAGGAACTGCAACTGTTCACGTATTATTTTACCCGGAAGCAATAATTTTGCGATACGAACTTGGGGAATATTCAACATAATTCATAATATTATTATGTTGAATGAGTTATTACACACAAACACATGTACGAGTCAAACTTGAATATCTGCCTAGCCGACAAAATCGAACTCACAGCTCATCTGCTGATTTCCTCCTCAATACTCGGTTCACCCTTCCCAGGTTTTGGCTGAAGTTTCGCGTTATTACAAGTAACCCCTATCTTAGTTGCGAATCTGTTACCACGTTAGATCGTAAATCATTCGAGTTAACTCGTTTGGTGATTCAGCATTCACAAATGTAACCACGACAGTTTAAGTCGGACCATTATAAATGTTGTTTAAACGGATGACCTAACGAATATGGTTAGTGAAAAATCACATAAATATCGAACATTATTAATACCCCAGCGACTGTACCGTTGAAATTTAAGAATTCGACTCCGAGAATAACTCCGCGCCATATTTATGAAACCATCTGTGAACGTGAAGTTTGTGACTTGAGCTACTATCGTAATAGAACCGAATTAAGCCGCCGCTACCCGAATTTCTACCGATTTCTTATATATCTCCCTTAAAAATTTGAAGTTTTTAAGCTCTTAAAAAAATATATGTTATTTTTTAAGATAATACCTAGACGCCTCCACGCCGAAACGCAAATTATATAAAATTCCCTTGATAGAAAAAAAATCGGAAAGTATGCTCCGAAAATTATTAAAAACACGTTTTTTTTTTTTTAAATATGTTTATTCAGTTTTAATTTTACAATATTTTATTTTACAAATCTTACGAAACTGATCGATCAGTTTGATTGTAAGAAATCTCTCATTTTTTTCTAATTATTTAATACAGTATACTTTTCAGTTTTACATAGTAAATATAATACTTAATTATTTCTTCAAAATAGGCAAATATTAAAATACTAATTATTACGACAAACTAATTATTATAATGTTTTAATGTTTATGAATTGTGTTGTAGTAAAAATATTTTACACAGTACAAACATACGGTGAGAAAATAAATAGATAGGAACTATTTTATTTGATTTCATGTTATTACTTTTTATTTATTTGATGTCTGTTTCTATTATTTTACAAATTATGTATAGTTGTGAAAAAAATCACAATGTTTCTTTAAATGATACTTAAGACGCCTTCCAAGACATTTTTGCTCTATTTTAAACGAGTCGTGTTTTATTAAACATTTTCAAAATTTTCGCTTCAATTTTATCATTTAAAATATTAGCGCGCTCTGTCCAACATTCGTAATTACATATCTCTCCATCATTTTGAGCGGAGAAGCAAAACAAGTAGCTAATAATGCCAAAATATGTTGCCACTTACGTTAACAGCTAGTACGAGGAACGTCGGCTGGCAGGCGTAAGTACTCTTGGATTTGCATTTTCACTAATCTCTCCAGTCTGGATAGGGAAGATAGTTTGTGAACTATCGTGACGCCCGCAGCCCGCGGGGTCTATAACGAAAACCCGCGGAGCGGGTTATGAACTGCTAGGTACAAATATATTGCTCTACAAACCGTAGGGAGACTTGGCCAATTCGATGAAAAGTACCCACTTTTCTACTAGTCTCAAGTTATTTGCCTCCCGTTTGAGTATGTGTTAGCCGAATACCGATTTATCCTATAGACTAATTATTGAGCTAATACTAGAACACAGATAATATAACTACGAAGTGTAAAGCTTCGCTAAGCTCTTCCTTTTTTATCCCATTAATATTTTAAATGTACGCACCATGAGACAGAAAGGCGCATCAATAAATCGACAAATAAATGAATGGATCAGGAAGCAATCAAAAGTAAAGGACGTAATTGATTACGCCGATAAAATTAAATGGCGAAGAGGAGGACATGGACATATCGCCCGGAAGGATGGACATCCGAAGAATAAATTGATGTAATCATTCAACGGTAACACAAAAAATCTTAAGGTCACCAAAAAGATAATGCTACATCGGCATATTTCCACCCAATGACTACAGCTGCCTTCGCCATAGTAGACACTTTTTCGAGCTTATCCTTGTTAGACAATGACGCCATGAGCTTCTCAACTTCGGTGAATTATGCAAATAGTGGAAAACGTAAAGCGTTACTATGAAAGGAATTGAAAGCTTTCCTCCAGGAATGGATTTAAAAAAAATACTTATGAGATAATTACGTTACCTTCTATAAATTGAAAATAAAGAAGAGATAAATAATTATTCTAGCTACCTAACAAAACCCTTAACTCAAGTGGATTAACAAATACAGTGGATTACGGAAACCCCAAGGGAAGAAATAGGTAGAAGAGTGAGACGTGAGTGATCTTTATTAATAGATAACATCTTTAGCATCATACTTTTAGTTACTTTATTTTTTTTTGTGAATATCGCACAAGTTTCCATCTGCTCCTAACCGCCTGGAGACAGTGAGACCATTTCATCTTCAATTAGGGTATATTGTGAGGCTTGAGGTAGTGGGGAGAAGAAAGAGAAAGGTGGGCTGACTATTCATATCTGGTCACAAAACATGGCTAAAGCCATTTCAACCAAAATTTCAAATCTGTAATTTTGAAAGTATGGAATATAGTTACAAGGATAATATTAAAGTGTGAGTGAATTCCAAAAATTCAAAAACATCAAACGTCAATGCGCTGATGGTTTTGCTTTTGTTCTTAAACATAATACACACTAAATAACAATAGTCGAAAATTAGATAAATGGCGAACGTATGTCTGCAGCCACCCAAAGGAAACATACAATCATTGTCATGTATCTCCCTCACTCGTATAAAGAAAATGAAACGCAATTCCCGTCGCCGTAGCTGAGCTGTAACAAAATATATCGGTTTCCTTCCTTCTAAAAGTAGTTGTTTCCTTCAGAGGAAACAGTCACACGTATTTTACGTGTCTCATCTTTTGTCTCACCATTATTAAATGTATAAGAAAGAGTTGCAGCATTATAGCGAAAAGGAACGTTTATCTATTGCCTTTTTGCTGTCACGGTACCGTAAGCGTGGATCGTCGAGGTAATAATAAAAGCGTCATATCTAGCACATTAAATTATTTTGTACGTAGCTAAGTATTGAAAAAGAATAATATTTGAAACAATTGTTCCTGCAGCGATCGATAGATTTGTCTAATCGCCTTATTCCTCAAGCTATAGAGTTGTAAATTATTTATTGGAAAATTAATAGCAATGGAAATTATTCTAAGATTTTAATTGCCAATTAATATCCCATGCTTAACTAGATATCTAAGAAAGCTCATATATTTGTAGAGCGGTAATATTAATTGTGTTTCTTGTCTCTTCTAATAAATTCTGCTCACTTAAACATTCGCTTATCGGATTTACTGGGGAACATTGCTTTTTTTTATTAATTTTTTTATTAAATAATCAGTTTACAAAGTGTAATAATGTTGTTTACAAAAATAAATTACAAAATAAGTTTTCACTGATTTTTGTTTTTTTGATTTTTCGATGTTTTTCTTTTATAGAAGCGGACACTTGTGATTAAAAGAGGCGTGAGTATCGGGATGAAAAATATGTTTTGTATCTATAATTTATTATGATTGAAGGAACTTAAAAAATAGACAAATCTTAGTATTTTTACATTGAATTGCTCTTTAATTGCTTTAAGTGGGTATTCATCGTCTTCAATTGTTCGTATCTTTTCGGGTAGGCTATTGAAATGTTTTTTTCCCTAGATATATATGTAATGAAATTGTGCAAATGATGTCTTACTTTTTGTCTTGACAATACATGTTTTTGACGAGTACGACTTTCAGTTAAAAAGCTATGATTTTGTTTATTTTTTAATATTTGAATATTATGTATTTTCGGACTAGATCATTAGATTTTAATATTTTAAATTCTTAAAAAAATAATCTCTTGTTTTTTTTTTTCAATATTATTTTTTATAATTAGAGGTTGCACAATTTCAACAGGGAGTATATTTGTTTTGTATGCAACTCCCTAGCTTACTACATCGTATTGGAGATTTGATTGTACCAAAGATGGTAGACTGTTGTTAAATTTTCTAGTGAGAGAAAGTTTCAGATTTTAAAAAATATGTAATTAATTTCCTTATTTTGTTAACGGTAATGTTGATTTGTCTTTCCAGTTAAGGTTTTTGTCTATTGTTATTCCTAAGTATGTAATTTTATTCGAAATTTTTAATGTGGAACAGTTTACTGTACAGTTATTTTTTTAATGATCTTTAGAGTTGTCATGTATAATTATATCAAAATTGTGAGGAACGTCATTTGATTTTATTGCAAATAGTATAACGTGAGTTTTTTCACTATTTGGAGACAGTAGATTTGTATCAAACTAGTTTTTAAGTATATTTATGTCTTCTGTAGCTTTTTGTTTTACTACTTCCCATGTATTACCACTTTCAGTGAGTACTTTATTTTGAATAATTTGTTTATATTTTTAAATGAAATGCCCAACGTGCTCGATAAAACGAATAACGTTTTTTAATTAACTTATTCAGATTAGTAGTAGTGGTTAATTAATGAAGAGTATACTTGAAAGGTACGTTCCTAATTTTCTCTTTTGACCTCTTTGTATTATAAATAAAAGTCTTCCGCTGCATCCGTCTGACTGTCCGCGATAAACTCAAAAACTACTGAACGGATTTTCATGCGGTTTTCACCAATAGATAAAATGATTTATGAGGAAGATTTAAACGTATAATTTGTTAAGGTTTTTGGTATATTGGTTGAAATATATAACCAAAGAAGAATGTCTGTATGTTGTGTACGAGCGGGCTGGCAAGCGGGCGGTGTGGATTTGATTTGTTTGTAAATTAACAGATGTCGGTGTGAGATAAAAGGTTTGGTTAACCGTCCAGTAGAAAGCGTTGTGTTTCGTTAGCCACAGCAACGAGTGGCCGGTCAGCAATATTAATAATAATACTTATATTTTAGATTTTTTTTGTTTTCAAATGCTGATCTGTAAGATTTGTCGAAAAAATCGTCAACGGGCCAATGACAATTCTTTTTTCAAATTTTTTCGGATTGGTAGGCACCATATTACTGAAAAGCTCACTCAAAAGTTAGACGTATTGTTCAAGTAAGACAAAGTTGGCAATCTAATCGAAATGAGGCTTACTTTAATAAATTTTAAAACAAATTTACAGACGGATGAAATGCCAAACAGTCGAGTTAAAACAGTCAATAACTTTCAAATCATTATGTAAACTTCATCCGAGAGATGAAAAGTATTTCTAACATATCCCAAACCAGGATGATTCTCGTGCTAAATGGTGAGAACCGTAATAATCGTATTCTTACAAAATTTCATCCAGCACGTTCTTATAGAGGCGGAGAAACTTACAATTAAAGTCAGTGTTATTTTGGTAGAATACCTAAATACGGAGGACTTTGTAATTACTTATCATTTTTGTGTTCTTGCCAAATCGTGTTCAGTTCATAATTATTATTTAAATAATTTAGATTTCTAAGAAAATTTTATCATCTTTGGTTAGAAATGCAGTTAATTAAAAGATTATTATTAATCTCATTAAAACTTATAATCATGTAAACATTACTTAACCCCCAAGACCAATTTGTTCGCTTTTCAGATCAACTCATTTAGATCTCATAGAAAACGTTGTGTCTCCCTTACTATCATCATAGTGAGAAATATGATCCAAACGTATAGGATAGAGAAAATACCCCGCTCTTTATTCAAATCCAAAAATTAATCACAAACTAATTAAAATGGACAACTTTATAAAACCAAAGTTTCCTACGGGAATTTGAAAATATAAAACTTTTAGCGAATTTTTCATTAATTATTTTTACATGAAACGACAAAAATTGAGTTGATGATAACACATTATTTGTCTAATGTATTATAAATTCGACCGGTCAGTGGTTGAGTGGGCATCGCATTCCACCCGGGCGTCCCGTGTTCGATTCCTCGGCTGGCAACACAAGCAACATTTTCCGCTTTCTGTGGTGTTAGTAGGAGATTTTCAAACATTGTTGGGTTATTCGTAACCCGGGAATGTTTGTTTCTTTTTAAAAAAAAATATATATGTTATAACATGTGTGTTTATATTTTTTTCATTACTATTGGTTTTATACGTTAGGTGAGCCTTTTTTAAAACTTCATAAAAATTGCAGTCAAAAATTTTATTTACTTCTTCAAACTTTGCAAATAAAATAAATATTATTAAATCAAAAATTTTGTTTGAAAGGTTTCATGGTTATTTCTAGTAATAAAATTTAAAAGCGTATTTCATATCCTTTCAAAACAGTTTTTACTTTTGTATGCGCTCACAAATATTTCATTTATTTGGATTTTACTGCAAAGCGGAAATATTCTGACCTACTGACAGAAAATGGTCGAGGCTTAAAGGTTAACCCTATTTAAAATATTTCCGTCCATCGCTGGATCATGCTCGCACCTGAAATATGAAAGTTTTTATCGTAGACCGCGAGATCTAGTAGGTATTTTTCAGCATAATATTATGAATACATATGTTTTTAAATAATCACTTTAGAAACAAACAATACCTACATAGATTACAAAAAGAGTAGTAAACAGTTTAAATCGTTTTAGAAATAATTGCGACGATTATTATCAATGACATGTCTGTATGAAATATCTGGTGAGTGATTTCATACACGTGGCATTGCCGGGTGGGGGCTAATGCATGCCATGAAATAATTTGAAGTAATAAAAAAAAATGTATATTATATTTGGTTTATAAGTTTTGTGTGTGCGAGTGTATGTGAACGTGTAAGTGTACCTATTTGTCTGAATTGTATTAAGTAGAGGAGTGTCGTGAGTAATTGATTAAGTTCGAACAAAATTTATTGAATGTTTAATGAATTGCAAAATAGTTTGGTGTGGCTCGTAGATTGGATGGTATATTAAAGTTAGTTTGAGAAATAATACAATGTCGGCTACCGTTGGTTTTAGTTTCTGAGACCTTTTTATGAAAATAGTTTGAGTATGTAGTGACCACTTTTGCGCCTACCATAATACTGCCCGTGAATTAACAAGAATATATAGGTCCCATCGCTACAGCGTGTATATTATTCCGGCGACTGATAAATTGTAAAGCGTTTCTAGAAACGTCCAGACTCTTTACAAACGCCTTGCAGCGCGGCGGTGAGAAAGTTCAAGAGCAACCCAACTTTGCGCGCATTGGAATTACCCGACGTTCTCGAAGTTACTTGCTCAGACGGCAATAGTAAAAGGCTGGGCGCATAAATCCGATTTTTCCATCCGATTGTCTGATCAGACAACCGGAAGGCCTTCGCGCCATAAATTTCTTAATAAAGCCCGCACACATCCGATTCGAAAACCTTATCGGTAATAAAAAATAGGCCACGCCCTTCCACGCCAGCTGTACAATCGGGTCTGAAAAAGGGCGTGGTCCCGTTAGTATTACCTATCCGGTTTTCGAATCGGATGTGTGCGGTGTTAATCCGATCCGATTGTCTGATCAGACAACCGGAAAGCAAAATCGGATGTATGCGCCCAGCCTAAAAGTCGGCAGAGGGCCGCGTTCAGCTCAGCCATCAAGTCATTATGTCAGCATGTCAGCAGTCACATAAGCACTCCGACAGTCCACTGAATATTTCGGTGCAATACATTACGTCAAAATTTTATTTTGCAAGTTCACGCTGAACAATTTCCATTGTTTATTAATAAACACTGTTAATCAAATAACGAGTGTTGTTCTAATTCTTTAAGAACACGCAAGATAAAGTAACCGATACTTCCACAAGTATAGAATATGTATTGTTTATAATATAATATGAAGCTAAAAGAATAATATTTGTAACGTTTTCAGTTACTAATCTCACAACATCGCCCTTGAGATGATTTTTCACAAAAACGTCATCAAACAAATTATTCAATTATTATACCATCAAAATAAGCCAAAAGATTATTGTGCTTTTTTCACTATAATTTTATTATTTGGTGCCGTATATTTTGCCCATTTCATCTAACTAAGAGAACATCCCTAAGAAATAATTAAGATAGTGTCTGAAGCAAGTAAATAAAGATAAGAAAATTTATACCGTTTGCAAGAACTTTTCCACAGGGGACTGGCTCCTAATACTTTAATAAAAAATGTTAAAGACGCTCTCCTATTTTTTACCAACTCGAGAGAATTCAATATCAATTTATCTCAGAAAGAAAGAACTAAGCTTTTTTTGCTTCCTTTTTTACGTGCAAAATCTACTGAAGTAACAATCTTCAAAGGCTACGAAATGTAAAATATTATTATATTTTATTGAAAAAATGTATGGCATGATATGATTACAAAAATGGTTGTATTATAATAAGATATAATGATTATTTTAAAAAGCAATAATATTTTTTAAAGTGTTTCCAAAAGGAAAAAGCTGTGTAATATATTGGTGATGTCTATTTCTAAACTGTATAAATCTTAACTGTTCTGTTTGTAGTGTAAAGAAAATATTTCATGTCTACTTACAAATGAATGTGCCTTAGAATATATGAATTACTGGCAAAAACAAAAAAAATGTGTTTAATTTTGTTACTTTATCAGTCATTTTAGTTATAAAAACGCATAAGATGAGCATTTTTTTTAATTTTAACTTTCGAATAGAAAATTTTATTATATTATTCATATCTAGTCACCAGACACGGCTGAAGCCATTACAAGTAATAAGACTAAACCTACATACACTGTACACCAGGGTAAAAATTCAAAAAAATCATATGATATAACTTTTTTATCCGACTATAACACAAGCGTCCCAATTGCTCCCAACCATATGGAGCCGGTGAAACTATGGCATTCCCAATGTTATGTTGTGAGGCTGAAGATAGTGGAGGGGGAAGGAGATGTGGAAAATGTACCTGGCTATTTAGATAAAGTCACCAAACACGGCTAAAGCCATTTCAAGTAACGTTTCAATTCTGAATTAATGAAAACTCTACGCTTTATATTCAAATCAAAAATAGCCATAGAACAAAAATCATTTTCGGATCGCCATTTGAAAAATAAATTTAACTTCGGATTATTAATAACATTAGATTGTGTATTTCATCGCTTTTCAAAAACAGTTTTCAGTTTTTTTAAATATTTATTTGGATTTTATTGCAAGGCGGAAATATTTTTACTTTCTGACAAAGTACACTGATTTTTGAAAGGAAAAAAACCACTGACAAAAAAAACTCTGTTTAAAAGTTTGGCAATAACAATTCACTAATTTCTAATCTCTGCGGTTTTGCATGAACAATCCGCTTTTGGTAAGACTGGCCGAACCCATTTCCTGGCAATTGTCGTAACTACACAGTGTAGAGGTCCCGCCCCATTCATCATCCCAAGAAAAATAAACTACAGATTTGCATGCGAGGTACGTCTGGCCGTTCATTTTCTTCTTCACTGCTCGGTGATAAGGTTAGGCACACATAACGTACGTTGGTACATGCGTCACGTCGAATCGGGTCAAATTCATGGCCCTAGATCTTCCTGGATTTTAAAATAACCAACAAAAGTATCCCAAATGATAGCTATCCTGTCATTTATCTTTACAATACAACCACGATCCATATAAAACGGACGTTTATCCTGGTAATCTATATTACACAGATCTCACCGCAGAAGAGATACACCGGTAAAGTACATACCATCGGTCTACTGGCAAAGTCCACTAAGTTACTAAAACACAATCTTGAGATAATCGCATTTCAATATTTAGCAATTTTAAAAAGGCTATACGTGGATGAATATCTTCAAGATGTTTTTTTTTTTTTTATAATTTGGAATGAACCCTTGAGTACCTTATCAATACACAATATTAGTTGATAGCAATAACAGCAACCTTTAATCAAAGATTTACAAAAAAATGAGCCTGACTTAGTGGGTTTTACCAGTCAATATTGACTCAGTGTGCTTTGCTTGTTAAGATTACTGTTAAATTGTTGACTGTAATGCCGCAAAATGGCTGACTCAGTGGATTTTGAAGGATTAAGGGATTTTAAAGCTGACTTAGTGAATTTTGCTTGTGTTTTAACGTCCAAATCGATGTATTATTGACGTTTGTGTTTGACTTAATGTGTTTTGTTTGACTTAATGTGTTTCGTTTGACTTAATGTGTTTTGTTTGACTTAATGTGTTTTGTTTGACTTAATATGTTTTGTTTGACTTAATGTGTTTTGCTTCACAATAATATCGGATTTATAACTTATGGTGAATTTAAAAACACATTTAAATAGAAAACGATTAAATATACGACTTTATGGAGTATGCCAGTCGAAAGAGGACAATTTTTGACATAAGACCTCATACTTAAATCATTTCATGAAAAAACGTGACTTAATGGACTTTGCCACCAGACTGACGATATGTTGCATGGCAGAAGAAAGTTCAATTTTTATTTACTTCGGCTGCTTATCGTACGCGGTTCAGTAATGTAAGGATTCAGAAAAAAGTTTATTTAACATTTTGATTAAATGGTCACATAAGAAAATTAACGAACCGAGATGCCAGATAAAAAAAGCCTGGAAAATCTTAGTAGCATTATTTCTCACTTATTAGACGGAAAATTTATTTTTGTGGACTAATAAGAGATTCAAACTAAGAAAGTACGTAATAATTTCGGGGAAATTTAAGTTTCGTGAAGAAAGTGGAGCAAAACAAAGAACGACGCGGAAAATTTTGATAATGTACAATGTTTTGTGTAATAATTTACAATTTTGATAATAACTTAATTTAGGAGGCGGGTACGGGAGGCCGCCCCGAGAGCCAGCACCCCTGCCAGGTCATGGCAACGCCCGTAGATCGTGCCCGGGTTAAACGGATGAGGCTTGTCTAGATCTTGGCGGTGGACGCGTTTTCCCACATGCGTGCGGTGGTCCGGATCGGGAGAGACTGGTTGAGGGAGATCTTTTGACCTCTTCAGTCAGACACTCTCGACCACATCGCCTTAACCCGTCTAATCACAGGAGACCCAAGTTGTCCCAAAACATCATATGCCGTTATAATAACAGGAGACCCAGATTGTCCCAGAGCGACCGTGCATTATTAAAAGTTAGATATCTCTCTTCCTGTCGTTCAAACATTTGTAATTTTTTTTATGTTAGAAAGCGAAAGAAATGATGCTTCTTATTGCTATAGGAATATACGAGCTATGTCGGTTAGATATTTTACAAACCCGATCGTTAGTGACGATTTTATTTTGTGCCAATTTGTGACGTAGCAAACATTTAATTTTAAAATAAAATTGTATGAATGTCATAAAAAGTGAGGTGACAGTTTTATTACAAATTTTCTTAAAAAAATGAATCTTTATTTAAAATTTTAAGTTTATTTTATTTTACGTACTTTTTTAAGGAATCTCCAGAAACGTATTTTTAAGCAAATTTAAATTTTCAATATCAAAATTTTAATATTTAAAAACAAAAATTTTGATTTCTAATAAACAAATCGGAAAGATTATTTTATCCAAATTGTAGAACAATTTTTGTTTTTGCAAAAAAAATAAAAAATAACCAATAAAAAGGAACATTAAAAATGCACGGGAAGAACCGGAAATTTTGCGCGCAAATCTTGACAGGCAAAAGTTCATAGATATTATTTTCTCATTATTCGAGGGGTTAAACCACAGTGGGAGGGATGGATTTATACGACCGTCACTCCTGGATAAACTGACCTCCAGATTTCTACCCACCCTTCATACCTTTTTTCTTCCAAATTCCTTATACTCCAATCTTTTCATAAAAAGGATCTCAACACACTACCCCCAATAGACCTCGAAGAAAATTGTTTTCCTCTGAGACTCCTGTGTGAAGTTAAAGTAAAAAAATAAACGGTTTTTTTTTTTTACTATTAAATTTAATAATTAAGATTTTATCTTTTTTTATTTTTGCAAATTCACTTTGTGGTGTCATCCTAATTAAATGAAAACCAATCACGTTGTATAAATTGATGTATAACACCATGATTTTATCGAAATTATCTACAGGTTTCGAAACCAAAGGTTTGTTTGTAGATAATTTCGATTAAATTTTTTGAATAAGTTTTTGTTTGTTACAGCAGTGATCTTGTTGTAACCGAGATTTGCAGTAGTTTATTGAAAAATATTTTTTAGATCATGTCCTGCTGGAACGCGCTTACTTTTTTAACGTTATACCGTAAAGCAAAATCCAGGATACAAAATAATTTAATCCAGGATTCAAAATATTTTTTCTTCATTTCTTCATTTTTATGTCCGCCGTCCGGCAAGCGCAGTTTTAAAGACCGTTCTGCCACTTTAATTAACTTAAGTACTTAATTAAGCAAAAACTGACTACCTTAAGCAATTAGTAAAGTTTTTCAATGCGCGTCAAGAACTCATTTCTCAAAAAACGTAATTGTTTTAAATAACTCTATTACATCTGTGCATGTGCCTATAACGTGTGCCTATCATGCTAGGAATTCCCGTGTTGAGAGTAGGAGAGGTTTATAACGTAAGCAGTTTAGAACAAAAATACAAATAACAACACAATATTACATTTAAAGTAAAGACTCGTCAATGGCACGAACTGGAAATGCAACTTATAATTTTTTTTTGAAAAATCTTTCTTTTTAGATGATCCTGGCAGGCTGATGAACCAAGACTTGATGTCTGATTTATATTTAAAATAAATTGTATTCTGTCTAATGGCAAGTAGAAGTAAAGCTTTGGTGTAAAGTATCTTATTATCTTATTTGGCCAATAGATGTTATAGCAAAAAAGATTATTAAGAGATAATGCCCTTAGCAGTTTGGACATTGTTAAAAGCAGTCCTGTGTTTAGTTATTACGTTATTGACATAAAGTTAACAAAAATATACCTTTAAATTTGCATATCACATTTTACTCATCGTTTACGACCCAATTTAAAAATGAAAGCTGCTTGTTTAAATTTCCAGCGATTTCCCAAACCATCTTTGAAAAATTTTTATAAAATTACCTTTTTTATGTAGCCAGTGGTAAAAAAATGAAAATTATTTTCTGTTCACAGGCCTGGTAGAAAATAATTTAAACAAATAATTCAGAGTCAGCAAAAATAACAATTTTTCATTTTAAATTCGTTTACTAGGAAATTGAGGTGAAATTTTAGAATCCATTTCCCATTTTCCCTCCTTTGTTTCTAAATTTCAATGGAACACCGAAAATATTTCAATACTTAAATTATCAGCTTGCTTTATACAGCTTCATCCGTTATAAATTTTCTAATATTGTTGAATGATGTAATTAATTTGATAATGATTAGCTTTTCCCTGTGGCCCTTTCCATCCGCTGTTTAACTCATTTACCTTGAATGCCTGCTAAATACTGTGGATCTGATAAATGATTCCGAATTCGCCGTTTACTAGGTTAGATTAGTTAAATTGAATCGTTGAGTTCCAATATCCTTCCTGAAGAATTTTTATAGAAAATTAGGTGTGAATACCATCTTTTGAGATTTCTAACTAGGAATGTAATGCTGTCATTGTTATTTCCAAGATCATTTTAGTTTCTTTATAAATTGTGTTTAAATATCTTCAGTCAATATCAGAAGTCAGCATTTCAACAAATTCAAAATTTTCACCAGTTTCTTTGCGTACAAATTTTGATCGTTTGGTTGATTTTGTCTTTTTCTTTCAATTTAATTAGAATTAAGTTTGATGATTTTATTATCAAGGTCTGCAAGTATTTTAGTATGTATTTTTTGTTCCAGCTTTGGTTTACAATATCATTTTCAAACTGTGCCACAGTCTAAACAGTTTCTACAAAAAATCGGTGATATCTCTTGTAATCGAAAATAAATATTGTAATGATTTACTGCGATTCAAAAAGTGAACTCTATTTAAAATTGTTACGTAAACCTTGATGTTGACACATATGGTACCATGCCAACTGAGAATAAAGTCAACTCAACACATCCTTGAAAAGTCATTAAAAGCTATAAAAAAATAATTTTAAATTAGCCGATAACCCTAACCTAACCTAACGTAACCTATTTAACCATTTTTTATATTTTTTCACTCTAAATTGCTTATCTGAGATGGTTCTGAGTCGATTTCATTCCGAGTTGTCCGGTCACCCCCCTGCCATAGATCTCTCCAAGTGGTTCGCTACGCTACGTTTGGTGATTTTGCCGGGTTGCCCGGGTTCATGGGGTGAGGTTTGTCTAGTTCTTGACGGCGAATGCATTTGCCCATCTATTGCGTGGCGAGATGGATCGGAAGAGACTAGTTAAGAGGGACGTAACCTAGACCTCTCCAGCCGAATGTTACAGATCCATCGCCTTGTACCACAGTGGAAGGGACGGATTAATACGTCCGTCAATCTTGGACACATTGGTTTCTGGATTCCTACCCACCCTCATACATTTTTCATTCCTTCCTTTCCCTAAAAAGACCCTCCACACAGCATCCCCAAAAACGACATGGGCCATGAGGGAATTTTTTTCCTCAGGTGTGGAACTAAAAGAATTAAAACAAAAAACTTTCTTTTTTTGAGTGGCACTGCAACGCACGCCAGAGTATTAAAAGTATAAAAACATTAACACGAGGTTACATTATTTGTTTACGACGAACGAATTAGTGAACGATTCATGAACATAGCAAGCAATTATTTTTAGTAATATCAGTAGGTTAAAACATAAATTGTTCTGCAGGTAAATACACTGCATTTACCGGTTAGTAATTTAATTCAAACATTTCTTCATTTTAATAGAGAAATTTCCTCCAACGGAGGCAGACTTATTTGCTTGGCTAACTTAATTCGATTAAAACCACAGAGTTAGGCCACTATGGAGGTTGCTTGTTTCAACCCTTTCACATCCTTTATGGTGACATAGTAGAAGTACTCGTAGATGAAAAATTGAAAAACGTAAAGCGGCACTGTTTGATCAGAACCAGGGGCGGATCTGACACTTAATCGTGATGGAAAATATTTAAGCCTTTAAAAATTAAAAATTATTTGAAAAAATTACAATAATTGTGGTATGAAAATACATTTTGCATTTGGAAAGGTAAAATAAATAAAATACATATGTAATTTTTTTATTGTATAGCAAATTAACTAAAAAGACAATTTAAAAAATTAAGAGTACTGCACATTAGTCCCAGTTCCTCTATAATGTTGGTCACGAGAGCGAAGGGAGCGGAAAATGTGTCCTTTCACAAAGATTCGGAAAAGCGCCGCAGGCGAAATATTTGACTTGGTATCCCCAGAAAAAGGAAGTAAAAATGAATTATTACATTTACAAATGCACAGAAGAATCGCCTCAGGCGAATTTTTTTTTTTAGTTGGAGGGCAAACCAATAAATGCCTTCGGTTTTTGTTTTTCGTAAAGTCAGTATCCCGACAAAATTTAACCGGAAATTTTTCAGTATTTTCTCAATCGGAAATGTTTTATTATTGTTTAAAATATAAAAATCTATAAAAATTGTTTAAAACGTAAGCCTTTTTACGAACTAGCCCTCCATCAATGCACAAGCAGCACTTTGCGCTTTCTAAGTCATGTGTCCTAAACGTGTATAATTTTCACAGCATCCTCAAAGCTGATATATTATTTCCAAGAAACTTATTTCCTATCGAGGCCTCCTGCGTGATTAAATGTAAAAAAGTAAATCAATCAGTCCCTGGCCGCCCCAGAAGTTTGGGCCCTGGGCCGGGACTCTCGGGCCTAGGCAAAAGTTTGGTCCTGTCAGAGACGATGCGTTAGGTCTGTATTTGGGATTAAGTTAATTTATTTCGTACATAAAAGTGCAGTCATAGTAAATAAGAATTTGATTGTTTGTAGAGTGCCATTATCGTGACAATATCATCTCAAGGGCGCCTTAAATATTAAAAGTACTGCCATTGTTTTGGCCCCGGGCCCGATGGTTTATAGTTTATACCACCCTGAACCCTCTCCCGCCGGCCCTGACAATGGGCATGAGTACCTCAGACCGAGGGCCCTGGGCTCACGTCCCGCGTGCCCGTAGGGTAATGACGGAACTGCAGGAGGGGGGTCTAGTCAACATTTCCTGAAATAACTACTGTTAGATTCGCCCCTGGTCATAACTTAATAATCTACGGATTATTCTTACACCTCGCAACAGGATATACATAAACATGCACATATTTTTTTAAATTTTAGTTTTTATTTCTTCTTCTACTGGGATGACGCTCATATAAATGAGTAAAAAAAACTTTGTACATAAATCAACAAATACCAACAAATATTGTAAAAAAAAATGAAAAATTTTCTAAACAATCGTTTATCCGTCTTGCAACCCTGGTAGTTGATTTTTAATTTTAAAGTGACGGTGAAAATATGAATAAAAAATAATATGAACTTTTGCAACATCGAAGCTGCTTTAGAGAATTACAAAATATCATAAGTAATAAATTTCACGCTCCGTTAGTCTCATCAGAAAAGTTTTATGCCGAACCGAATGGCAACAAACTAAAGCAGAAATCGAAGCGTGGGCACTGAACTAGACAACAAGTAGCGCTTTGTATGTATGCTTCTGTACTCTTATATTTCAGAAAAGTATAAATATATTTTCTTATTTTACCACTTCAATGGGCGAAAAAATAAAATACCTGATATTTGGGCCACATTTTTAATGAAATTTCTTTTAAACTGCATTAAAAAATTAAGGGTAATAAAACACAAGTGCTACCTGTACATATATATTTTTTTTAATTCGACCATCAATCAGTGCCATGTCAAAATTTTGATATTTAAATCAACCAGCAAAACACCATGGCGGCCAATTTTAAAAACCTATTAGTAAAGGAACAAATTTTTGAAATCGCATGTAGTGTTTTGGTTATAATGTGCATATTGCCGTTGAAATTTTTTATGAAATGAATTCGTACCAATAAGAGTGAATGCTGAATGGAACATTTGCGTGGTCCTTTTCGGAACGTTTCAAACAAATCTTGAATTTGGATTTGATATCAAAATACCCAACCAAACTGAAAAATTATTTTTGTAATCAAAAGGTTTATCAAATATCTAAAAGGATGTGAGCTACTTTATTTATTTTTGCTTTAAATTATAAGATATAGGCCATCAAAGATTTTAGAGGCAACTTGGGCAATTATTTGTGAGTAAATGAAAAACAAAAAAATCATAATTTTACTATATTTATCATTAAAATATAATGAAATATAAAATGAAAAATAAAAAATTAAGAAAAAAAATCATTTGAAAGGTTTAAATTTACAAAACAAATGACCTATCTTCAGCAGAACAAAAATTTGTCGTTTAAACATTAAAATTACTTCCCAAAAAAATGCATTTTTAACATTTTTTTTTCATTGTATTTGTAAAATAAACGTAGTAAAACAACTTTTTTAGGGTTTTTCATTTACTCAAAAATAATTGCCCAAGTTCCTTTAAAATGATGAAACACCAAAATCTTTAAGTCTCATATCTTATAATTTAAAGCAAAAATAAATAAAGTAACTCACATCCATACTAGATATTAATTATACCTTTTTATTACAAAAATAATTTTTCAATTTGAATGAGTATTTTGATCTCAAATCCAAATGTAAGGTTTGTATGAAACAGGCCGAATTGGGCTGCGCAAACGTTCCTCTTAAGGAAGGGTTGTTTATACTGATTTTTGAAACAATTGACAAACATAACGTAATGCTGCTTTATAGCTAACAAAATATAGTTACATTCACTTTGTCAGTGTTTCCACAAGCTTTCTAGCTTCCGTTCAGCACCATAAACTCACTTTACTTAACCTAACCAAAGCAGTTAGGCATGCTAACTGAAAATCTTAAATTAGGTACAGTTGCAGGTTTCTGTTAGTATTAATATAACAGACGCGAAATTTCCGCTCTACAATTTCATGTTATCATTCGCTAATTTAACAGAATTCCTCTTTTAATAACATTATAAACGTGTTATTAGCTGCCTATTATGCACTCTCTCAATTAACCCGACGTGCTCAATTCCATCTGCGACTTCTTGCAACGAGCAGAAACAAAACTAATAGTGTTTGTTTCTGCTCGAATTCAAATAAAAAATAAACATTTTGACTAAAAATAAAATACATTTGTAGTACAGAAATAAATAAATCGATTTCGAATGAAAAACATATGTATGACTTTGTTTGCATTATTTATATGGTTTTTCATACAAATAAAAATTATTTTTCTTTTAAGTAAATCAAACTTATCAGATACGCCTCATACGTCAGGTAATATAATATTATCGTGAAAACAAACAGCTTATGGATACGAGCGGTTAATATTTTCACTAAGCAAAACTTTTTAGACATAAAATTTTTTGGAAATAAAATTTTCCCCAAAAAATTCCACCCATCGACATACTGAAAGGACGAAAACACTCTTTCAAAGCGCCTCTTCACCACCGCGTAGGAAGCTTATGGCCAATTGAAGATTGCAATTATCACTGCCATGGTTGCTTGAATGAAGTGCCCCCTAATGGGCTTTTAGAGGATGTGAGACGGTCAAATATTCTCCATGCTTGCTTGCTCCAGGCTGCTTGCACATATTTTTGTATTTCACATTTCATATATTTTTCGCATTTTTTTGGCTTTCATTTTATGCAGGCATTGTTATTTTGTCTAATTACTTTTTTTTTATTTCGAAATATGGAACGACTTATATAATATACTAGCTGACCCAGCAAACGTTGTTTTGCCATATACATTATTTCTAGTAAATATTTTTTTAGTTCAATAAAAAATAACTATCTCTATGTTAGTAAAGAGGAATGGAGCGTTGTAGACAATTAAAGTATATTTTATTTAAGTTAATTAACTATTCTTTATTAAAGTAAAATATATATATATATTGAATTACAATTCTTGATAGCTATTCAGCTAAATAGTTATTCATATTTCTAATACTAATTATGGCAATTAAAAAATAAACAAAGATTAATCTCTCAGCGCAATGAAGTGTACAATATTTTTGGTCAATCCGTCTTTAGCCAATATAAACAAACTGGATGGTTTTCCCACGCGAGAACATGCCACATATAGTTGTCCGTGGGAAAAGCATGGTGTACCCAAATCTAAGCCACTAACAGACAATGTTTTGCCTTGTGATTTATTGATCGACATTGCGAATGCCTATCTAATTGGGAATTGAATGCGTTTGAATTCAACTGAGACATCTGTAGGAATCATAGGGATTCGTGGCAGCATTTACATCGCCTCGGAACTTGCCATTCAAAATGTTGGCTTCGATAACGTTTTTCATTATTTTTTAATGACTAAACGTGTGCCATTTCAAAGCCGTGGTGGGTTCAAATTACGAAGCAAGATAACCAGAGATCCAAGTTTGTTTAAACTTTCCCGCTTAAAGTGATCATATTTTTTGAGCGAGTTGAACGCCCTCATGTAAACTGTAAAATTAACTACAAACCCATAAATAAAAATGCATGCGAACATTGATTCCATGAGAACTCTGTTTATTATAAAAATATTACATATAGCTGCCTGAAAGGTAAAAGTTTTCACTTTTTATTATAGATTGACCAATTAAGTATTCAACGTCATCACTAAACTCATATTACTTGATTAAAAAAAAATTTACCTGAAAAAATTATATTTTCTCGAGTTATCGTGTTAACATTCCCATGCGGGCATCAAAAAATCCACACGATAATATTTTGAAATCACATTTTTTTATATGAAAAAAGCAATTAATTAATTATTAAAAAAAAAAAGTGTAATTAAAAAAGATATTTTAAGTTCAATTTAGGTGCTTTTTGAATCAAAAATACGATTTTTTGTCTGTTAGAAACCATTTAATACGACGACATTGAGATTTTTAATGTTTAGGCCATAGTAGAGCATACCTACGTGCGTTCGCGCTTAACATACACTATTGTATTCGTTTGCTTATTATTTGACTTAAGTTTCACAGCTCACAACACGGGTTGATTTATATCAGATTGCTTAATCAATTAAAAGTGAAAACTGACTTTTTTAATCTATACTAATATTATAAATGCGAAACTGCTCGAGTTTGTTTCTTACGCTTTCATGCATTAACCAAGAAAATGATTTTAAAAATTCTAAAAATAAAGCTACATTATATGCGGGGACTATAGACTGTATTTAATGGTAAGCTCTGGCGTTATAAATATTAATCTATTTTATTTATTATACGTTTTCTTTCGCTAACAAAAGCGAGTTATTACTAATTTCAAAAAACAAATCGTTACCGTGGAAACGATGTTGATATATTTTTATTTAAGGCGTCGTAGTTAATATCTATCTATCCATAAAAAAAATGAATCTTCGAAATGTTGGTACGCGCTGTAACTTCCGAACGACTGCACCTAAGTCGAAAATTCTTTTTTGAGTTTGTGAGTTATTTCTATCGACCGGGGTTGAAAATGATTGAATTACTAATATCGCTATTAAAAAATAGGGGTTGATGGAAGAATAGTGAAAATTAAGGGCTGTATGTATTTTCTAATGCCTCACCGTAAAAAATAAAAATTAAATATTTTGTCCGAAAATTAAAAAATAAAAATTCGGGTTGGACCACCCTTAACTTTTAGGGATATGAAAAATAGATGTTGGCCGATTCTCAGACCTACCTGATAAGCACACAAAATTTCATCAAAATCGGTCCAACCGTTTCGGAGGAGTATGATATGATAACTAACACCGTGACACGAGAATTTTATATATTAGATTATAACGGTGCGTATTAGGTTTTAGAAGATAAACGAATATACCTTGAGCGGCAGTAATCTTGAGCTTAACCCAAACTTAACAAGGTCAGCCTCAGATTAGACGTTAACCTCCCATCTTTAGGTGAGTTAGTTTTATTTTTGGTCCTGATATTGTTAAGGCGCTTTTATCTTTAACGACGCAGAGAACTACAGAATAGTCATTAACTGTGGAACAATATTTTAGTAAACATTGTTTTAGATTTTTAACCTCGCAGAAGATGTATTATCAAGAGCAGAAAGATTTTTTTAAAATTATTTCAAGATTACCGGAACCGAGCGCTGAACCGATAATATCAAAAATAAGTGCAATCAGCTGACTTTAGCCTATAAACATAATACCTACCGCCTCTTAGGCCTCAAATTTGGAAAGCAACAATTTGGAAAGCAGGAATGGGTACCGCCGCCCCGGGAACCTTTATTGGATAATCAAAACCTCTACCATAGGTCACCCCAAGTGGTTCGCTACGTCGGGTGATTTTGCAGGGGTGCCAGGTTCATGGGGTGAGGTTTGTCTAGGCGGATGACCAGGATACACTGAACCCCAGATTCCAGCCCCCCTTAAACCCTTTTCCTTCCCAGAACTCTCCTCCCCTTCTTTTCCTTCAAAAAACCCTCCACACATCATCCCCAAAGATGACCTAATCCCTGAAGGAAATTATTTTCGGGAGATTAATTTAGTGGAGCTCACGTAAAAAAAGACAAGACAACGAAAATAAATTTCTGCTCAAGAATCGTTTTGATAATGTACGATCGTGGTAATTTCATTTTCAATTTCAATCAAGAGACGCGTTTTGGTACCGCCACCCCGGTAACCATTTATTGGATCACCAACACCTCTGCTATAGGTCACCCCAAGTGGTTTTATACATTTGGTGACTTAGCAGGGGTGCCCGGGTTCATGGGATGAGGTTTGTCCGGGTCTTGGCGGCAAATTCATCTGCCCACCAGTTGCCTGGCAGGGCTGATCGGGAGAGAATGCTTGAGGGAGTCTCTTTGACTTCTCCAGCCGTACTCTCTCGAAACATCGGCTTACACCGCAGTGGAAGGGATGGATTCATACGTACATCACTCCTGGACACACTGACACTCAGATCCCTACCCAAGCCTCATACCTATTTCCTTCCAGAACTTCATTAAAAAAAACTTCCACACAGCATCCCCTAACATGGGCCCTGAGGGAAATTACTTTCCTGTGTGGAACTAATGAAAAAAAAATACCAATCACTCAGTCATTTAGAGCTGACTATTTTACATACATCTATTTTATATATGTACATCTATTTGAATTTCGATTTTGTTTTCGTGAATGAACGAATGAATTAATCTTGGAAGTGGAAATTAACCCACTTCCCAACATCCGACCGAGCTGAAACTTGGCAAATAGACTCGCTGTCAATGATAATACATTCTGTCAACTTTTATATTCACTGACGTATACACACGGATACAAACACGCATTTCTCTGAAATTCATTGAAATGAAGGCGCAATGAGGTCGTGCTGTTCGATGCGTAGGACCGTAGGGGGAAAGTCGAAACTGTTTCACTGCGTAGTAAAAATAGATTTTTGCGGGTTGATTTTTATCGATCTCACATCTCAATTTCATAATTAACAATACTATCTTCAACTAATTAGGTGAGAGGCGTTTCCGGAAAGACAGAGATCTTGGGTTAACTTTTATATTTTCTGTGTCCTTTTCTGTTTCATCAATATCAGATGTATCAATATTATCAATGCATACACAAGTTATCTATATATTTTAATCCTCTGTTTTTAAGAACCCGTATGTATATTAACTACTATGTTTTAACTTTTGTTACTATGTTTTAAACTTTCTAACTTCATTTTTTATTATTTCTCTTCTTTTTATTTCCTCTTTTTTGTACAAATCATGTTCCATATGTTCACACTAATCCTAATTTGACTGTTCTAAAACGGGAATCATCCTAGTTGGACAGTCAAAACATATCATAAATAATGTTTATAAATGTATTATACTATACTAAATAAATAAATAAATAAATAAATATTAAATATTAAATATCGTGTTCCTCAATGCTTAAATATTACATTGATGGGATGACCGTTAAAAGTTATGCCAATAAATTTATAACTATTATTTGGTTTCAGATTCTACACCTCGGCCTAATCGGCGCCTTGCTGGTCTGGCGCCCCAACCCCAATCAATACTTGGGCTTCTTCATAATAGCCAGCGTGTGGGGGCTGGCGGACTCCATATGGCTTATCCTGATTAACTGTAAGCATTATTGTCATACTGGTTTAATGGGACGGTGTTAGGTGGGCGGAACATGCTATTACTGTCGACGCGCGACGTTGAGCCGCTAAGCCGCTTAGAGCTGCTGATAATTTTAGGTGATCTAATTTTGAAAATAATTAGGTTAGGTTGACGGCCTCTGACAGCCTCCGTGATCGAGGGATAAGGCTCTTGACTCGCAATTCGAAGGTCGGGGGATCAAATCCCGGCGTGCGCAAATAAATTTTATTTAATTAGTTTGTGATTTTTTTCAAAATTAATTCATTTAAAATAATATATAGCATATTTCGTCCTGGTGTAAGACCTCCATTCAGAATTGAAACGTTGCTTGAAATGGCTTTAGCCATGTTTGAATAACCAAGTACTTCCCCTCCTTTCGTTCCTCATCTCTTTTCCCTCCCCACTACCTTCAGCCTCACAACATACTCTAATTGGGGATGCCGTAGTCTCATTGGCACCTATTTTGAGCAGCTGGAATACTTGTGACGTATTCACAATTATGTACTTAATAATGCATAAAGGATTGTTGGTAATCATTGTAGTGTAAAGGTTAACCATGTAGTCTCAGTTTTCTTCAATAGATAAAGATAGCAAAAGTATATCGATAGCAAAAATATTAGTTTTGCTACATTCCAACAAGTTAAGGTAAGAATGGTTTCAGAAAAGTACCATCTATCGTCTTTCGTGCTTTAGGTTGAACGTCTACGGTTACTTAACCGTTGAACGGTTACGATGATTACCAAAGGCATTGAAGAGTTGGACGAGTACCTACAGTCCACCAACGAGGAGCGGCAGGACTATTAAGAGCCTAGTCTAGTAAGGACGTCGAGTCCAGTTTAGTATTTAATGTAATATTTACGAAAATTAACTAGTAATCATACGAACGAAAATTATAGGTTAGGTTACCCAACACATCGAAAAATCTATTAATCATTGGAAATTTTGACGACAGGCGTAGTCTAGTGGTAAGGCTTTAGACTCGCAATCCGACGGTCGCAGGATCGAATCCCGGCATGGGCAAAAAAAATATTTGTTTAATTTGTGTTATTTCACAATTCATTCATTAAAAACAATTTATAGTATATTTGCGGCACGTTTCAGAGGTATGATTGGCGGGATACGATTGACGAAATCGTATCCCGCCATTTGGTTGGGCAACGTCGTCCGTAACAGTAAAAATGTTATATTTTTAATTCTCATTAAGTTACCATCTCTCCGAAGTTAAATTCTTCTCGAATTAATATCAACAACTCAATAACGTGCGACTTCATCACCTCCTTTGAAAAGTCATTAAAAGTGATGAAAAAAATGGTTAAGTAGGTTAAATATTAGGTTGGGTTAGGTTTTGAGCTATTACTTCATTACTTCATTGCTAAAAAAATCATTACTTTAAATGACTTTAAAAGGTGTATTGAAATGCCACGTTGTTGAGTTATCGTATAACCGTCCATAATAACAAGTTTTATACTAGTCCCACCAAGAGATCGTACGTTACGTCATCATTCTACTGTCTTCCGTCTTTTTCGTTGCCAAACAAGTTTAATAAGTCCACTTTTTTTTTTTTTTTACAGTTAATACCGCACAAGAGTCCCAACTGCTCCCGTCTGGAGCAAGTGAGACTATGGCATCCCCAATCGGGGTATGTTGTGAGGCTGAAGGTAGTGGGGAGGGGAAGGAGATAGGGAAGAGGAAGGTGGGAAAGTACCTGGCTATTCAGATCTGGTCTCTAAACACGGCTAAAGCCATTTCAAGCAACGTTTCAATTCTGAATGGTGGTCTTACACCAGGGCGATACTGATAGTATCTTCCACTCTGGAACGTGCCGCAAATATACTATATATTATTTTAAATGAACAAATTGTGAAATAACACAAATTAATCAAATAAAATTTATTTGCGCACGCCGGGTTCGAACCCGCGACCTTCGGATTGTGAGTCGAGAGTCTTGCCTCGGGACCACGGAGGCCGTCGACCACGGAGGCCGCCGCCACTAACACTGCTTCACGACAATGTCGGTTGTATCCCATTATCATCCCAAATAACACTTTTGCTATGTTGATATCTATCTCGCCTACTCTAAAATATTCCGCAAATATAATATCTCCGTCCTATGCGAAATAAAAATAATCTCAAATATATTTTTTTCAACGGTGGTAGGTAGTAATTAGTTATTGCATTTCATATTTCGTCCTTTGTCATTTTATAATGACTAGTGGTCACCCAATGGTCGAAATTCGACCATAATTGTAATGTTTTTTTTTATGTTTGACATTCAGTAAGACCATAGACAAATAATATTAAAGACAAACAATATTAATCTATTCTCAATTTGACCATAGACTTTAACAATAAACAATAGAGTAAAGACGCGAGTGTGTGTGTCAAATACATGGTAGTGTGTGTAATGTTTTTGTTATTGATTTAATCTATTTTTATGCATAATTTTTAAAAAATATTAGCATTCTGCACTCCTCCTTTATATAAACTATAAGTGTGCGAAATTTCATACTCCTCCGTCCGCGCAATTTTCGTAAAAAGGGGTACAACGTTTTTGCTTCACGTATTAATATATTGATAATTAAATCTAAGCGAGAGTGCACAATAAATCATTGTCATTATTATTTTTCGTAATGAATTTTAAAAACTACAATAAACAACAATTAACTCCTGAAACAAGAAAATGAAAAGAGAAAGCAATTAAAATCAAATAACCGAGTAACATTCATCTGAACTTTTGGCATAATTGTATCATTTAGCGTCACAACAAGTATTATGCTACGAAAAACTTAATTTCAATAGTTTTGTGTATTTAATATAATTTGATGAACCTACCCTATGGTATTATATACAATAATAAAGGCTTGCCTAAAATTTTGCCGGAATTGAAACGTTGCTATAAATGGCTTTATCTGTGTTTAGTGACTAGATCTGAATAGCCAGGTACATCTCCACCTTCTTTTTCCCCATATACTTCACCTCCATACTACTTTCTGCCTCAAAACATACCCCAATCGGGGATGCCATAGTCTCACTGGCTCCAGAGCAGCTGAGACAATTGGTATTCACATAAAAAAAAATATTAAAAAAATTATCTGATTTCCACAATTGAGCTAACAGAGCTGATACTTAAAATGATAAAAATAAATGGCACTTTTAGACTTAATTTGTATTTTCAAAGAAATATTTTTTTTTAATTTGTTTTCATTATCATTTCTCAAGAGTTTCCACGGAAGCGAAATAATTTTTCAAACTTTTATGGTACCGATTTTCCAGAGTTTTGGCAGTTTCCGCTAAGTCAATCAAAAATCAGTCAGTGTTAAGCGTTTTCAGAAAATTGGAAGAAAGTTTTCACTTGCTTCCCCTAATGGGCTAACAATAAGGTAAAAATTAAGATACCTACTATATCTATGGTTAACCCTCACCCTTAAAAGTAAAATTTTAATAAAATTATGGTTTTTAATTGAAATAACACAATAGTTTTGTTTGTAACCACGATTTATTTAATTTTTCTACTACCGACCGGTTTCGCTTTATACAAGCATCTTCAGGGTATAAAAATTAAACTTTTAACTCAGTTTTATTTTTAAACCCTGAAGATGCTTATATAAAGCGAAACCGGTCGGTAGTAGAAAAATAAAATAAATCATGGTCACAAACAAAATTATTGTGTTATTTCAATTTATAATATGTCAAACAACAAAGTTACTGCTTTCTACCAAAACATAAATTAATGTTAAATATCTCCACACGAACTAAAGTACATTTTGTGCCTTGAAGAGACAATCAGAAATATTGTAAATTTTTATTTTCTACAGACGTTCCCCCTGGCTGCGCCCATCTTTTTGTATCTTGGGCACACCATTGTTAGTGACACATATCTTGCTCTGCCAAAATATTCTTACATTTTATAAAACAGAGATATATCTAACAATGAGAATCTGACTCAAATAAATTAGAATCTAGAACGTCAGCGTAGCGCTCCAATTTATCTATGAATTTTTCTATGGGGGAAGCCACGTACTAAATGCAGTTGATTAAAAGATCGATATGCTTTTCATGCTCTATAACGCATTTACATTTAAGTTTTTGGCACAGAGGTGCCTTGTGGGCGTATTTCGTGATCGAATTATAAACCTAATTCCGTACAAAAGTGTGCATCACCTTAATTAGCAAATTTAAGTGGAATAGCGATTTACAATTTCAGGCAAGTGTAAGAGAGACATGCCGCGTGCTAAATGGTCTAGAACCAAAAAGGACTAAGTCAGTGGCAAATATGTTTCCATTCAATTTAATAATGTACTTATTGTGCTGTAGTTCTTATAACATGGTTTAAACGGTATATTTATAACGACCGAGACCCTAAATCTGTAATGTTATAAAAAATGTACGTGAAGTAAATAAATATTACCAGTCAGTGGTTGAGTGGGCATCGCGTTTGGGTCCCACCCGGGCGTTCCGTGCTCGATTCCTCGGCTGGCTAAATCGGCCATCACAACACAAGCAACATTTTCGGCTTTCGGTGGTGGTAGTAGGAGATTTTCAAACATTGTTGGGTTATTCGTAACCCGGGAATGTTTGTCTTTCTTTTAAAAAAAATATATATATATGTAGGTACAAATATCTAGAATATATATGGGATCTAGAAAACTACAACAATTCAATGAAAAATCATGACAGGCTGTTGTAGTCCCCAATTACCATAATCGAAAGACTGAAGGTTTGATTCCCGTTCAGCCTCCAAATTAAAATGACGCTTTAATTGGTAAGTTCTTCAAGTTCAACGGTTTCCTAATGTACATATATAAAAAGTTTAATTAAAGTTTTTTTTTAAATACAACGGCATTAACAAAAAAACACTCGATTGGACCTTATCTAAGCTTTTCAAAAAAAGTTCGAATAATTTAACTTTAAGCACATTCATTTTAACCCCGTCAGAAAAAAAGGGATTTTAAAAGTAAATTTGGTGACCTCCATCCCTTCTGCATTTTAAGAAAATGCTCCCCAGATTAGAACGATCAGTTCAACTGCCGCATTAAATAAATATAAAGCCCTCTCACGGCCTCAGTGTGTATCGCACGCAATTAGAACAGGATAAAAGATCTCGAGGAGAATTTGTTACACGGAGTTTTGGAAACTAGAATATTAAATAAATAATTTACTGTTCCTTAAACCAGACCCTACAGCGAATTCTTACGTGAGATCTAAGCCTTGTTTTTTCGTTATGTTATTTATAATTCTACAAAGTTTAAAAAGCATTTAACAGAGTAAAATTTAACAGTTTAGAGAAAAATTATAACAGTTTCATGCCGCCAAAGTTTGCTGTTAAGTAAATATAAGTTAATATCTCGATAGCTTTTTCGTCCAGTTGCAAAAAAATGCTTAATATAACTTTGTTACCCTTTAAAGAATTTACTCATAAATTTCATGGAAACAGTGAAAGCTACGAAAAAATTGTCCGCTTGTTCAACTTCAAGTTGTCGTGTTCTTTAATCCCAGTGATTAAAATTACTTAATTGTTTGTTCATTGAGATAACAAGTTGCTATATTTATGTTATCAGAAAGTTTACAATAAGTATTTAACTGATCTAGATGACCTTTCTATAAGAAGCTTTAAGTTTTTCTGCGGCTGGACTCGCGACAGTGATGAAGTCCAGCCGTCTACCATATGCCTTCGGTTATTACCTTCGTAACCGTCGTATATTAGACACAATGTGTTTTTAAGATACTACTTAACTGACATCTATTGAGACACCACAAAACTACGTATAAATAACAATACTAACGACATCCGTTGAATGATGTTTGTAATGTAAGGTATTTCTTTATACTCAACAACTTGTAGTTCTGTGGAGGACTTCTCAAATAATATTAGGTTCTCGTTAAAAAACTGGTTTATTTATAATTTACGTATTTACAACAATAATTGATCCGGTATTGCATGAACTGATAAACTTCCGGATACCACAACATAATACCAGAAGTCAGGATTTATTTCAGTGCAGAAATTCTGGGACTAACTACCGTATGTTTTCCTCTTTGCTCAGAATGAATGGGAATAATTATACCAAGTCAGTGGACATCTTTAATTTATCTTTAAACAAATATAAAATATTGTTTCTGAGGCAATTCAATTATGTACAATAAATACTGTATATTTTTTATTATTCATGTGTAAAAGCCCCCAAAAAGGGCTTTACTAAATAAATAAATTATGTCAGCCAACCTGTCTACACGAAAGGGAAAGAGGATCTGACGACTCGCTTATCGGAGCAAGTCTCGCTGGCACCAGTCTACATGGGAACCCCTGTCGGCCATCGGGAGAAGCACTTCCCTGCTGACATCTGACGAAGTCGCTTGGAAGCTTTTCAATACAATACAATGTTGAACTGCATAAGTAATCATATTCACCACAGAAGTGATTTCAAACAGCAAAACTATACGAATATGACACAACATTCTATCCAATACAATATGAGACGGGGTAAGGTTTTATATTATACAATCTCATGGTTGATATTATCTTTTCTTAAATATGCTATTAATATTAATTCTCTTAATAATAAAACGAAGTCAGTTCGTAAAAATACTCATCACTAAACTGCAACCTTTTTCGTTAAAGAGACACCCCCCATGCAATCTAAAGGGCAACGCGACGGTACTTTCCGTATCACGTGAATCTAATTGCGTAACCACTTTGGCACACTCCGCAGTCAGCCACACGGCGCAGGCGCAGTCGGCTACGAATTCGCCCGTGACAGCTTGAGGCATTGCGTGGCTAATTTCACGCCGAGGAGGCGCTAACAATTACAGAATCCATCAAATCGTACACAAATGATGGATCATTTTGTGGTCACTCTTTTTCCTTACTATATAAGAATAAGATAAATTAACTCATTTTATTTTCGTGAGTGATTCTGTACGCGAACGAAAGGTACTAAGTAAATCGAGTTACGTGTAACGTAGTTCTTGGTCACATAGTATCTTGTTAGGAGAAATTTCATGAGCAAAAACATTGAACAATATAGGATTGTTTTAATTGGAGCTGATGGGCTTTTGAATAAGTGGGTTGTTTTTATTTTTAATCGATATAACTTTTACCACTCTGTGACATTTCCATCTAAAGTGAGGATTTTTTTTAAATTATAAATGAATTCTCTTTGGATTTCAGAGGGTAAATTGTAATTGTAGGGAAGGAAGATTTAAACGCCTATCGGGGGTGACAAACACGAGCTGCGTGTATACCTATTTCGAATGACAGAATATCCACGTGACAGAATTAACGTACTAAACATCAGTTGTCGGAGACAAGTTTTTGAGAATTCTTTAAATTTTAATATTTTATTAAACTTCATAAAAAATAATATTTTTGGAGTTTAAAAATAGTTTTATTTTTTTATTTTTTCATATCATTTTTTGTAACATTATAGAATATACGCAAGTCGAGGTGGCGGGAGACAACTGTGATTTGTATGAAATACACTTCTATCACGAGGATTTACAACTCTGTAACGTAATTTTTACTACAAAAATATAGCCACATATTTTTTTAAAACGCACACAGTCGTTACGTCTTTAGTACAGCAGGTTTTAAAGTAATTATAAAATTATAATTGATTATTCTGTTGAATTCTTAATGTGGAGACAACTTTATGTAGGTCTATCTATCTATCTATTTAAAAAGGAGAACAGCCCACGCACGTTTTGAGTATTTTGAAAAATATTATCAAAATGTAAAATGAATCTTTTCAAATCCTGGCCAACCAAAATATAATATATTTGAGCAGACGATTTTTTTTAATTCTTTATTTGAAATGTGTAATATTTTTGGATTCTGCGTAAACTAAATTTCTCAGTTTTCATGGCGAGTCAAGTTACTTTAGTGGTGTAAAATAATGTTTTCTAAGGTAAAATAATGTTAACAAAGGATATTTTACGTTTTTGTGTTTTAAAAGCACCACTTAGTCAAAAGCAAGTAAGTTTACATTCCATTTGATTTGTTGGTACATAGCATTCATCCTGGGGTCTTTTTCCAAAATTATAATTCCTACCCAAAATACTTATTTTTCCCTATCTACCTTATGATGACCAAACGCAATCATGGTTTAAAATTAATAATCGTCCTGTCAACACATATAAGTGTGTTGATTACGAGGCCGTGTTTACGTTATTACGTTCGACCATGTCGAAACAGGTAAGAGCTATCGTAAGCTAGCGAGTTTGGTTGTTAATGTGATGAACCAGCGGAATTCAGACAAGCAAAGGAAGAAAACAGAGGAAGTCGGCAATCATCATCGATTATCCCCATTCTTTCCGCTTTGCGGGTACCTCGTTAAATCCCCAACATGTTTTTATAAATTTGTTCCAAAAGAAAAACCATGTGAGAAGGGATAAAAAAATGTAGCACATTAAAGGCACGAGATCGCTCGCCATACAAACCCATACCGTAATCACAGACGAGAAATATAATGTGTGGGCGTGGCTTGTATTACATTTTTTATCTGCTAGCTCGCGATATATATATTATTGTAATTTATATTACCCCTAGCAGCCGTAACGTACTCTTCTTCCCCTTGTATTCAGTCGTGTAGCTTCCGCGTAGAGCTCAAGGGGGTATTCTAGTCTAGAAGCATGAATTGTAGGTGTTTTTTCAGGTCCAATAATATTTTTGTAACCATTATTTTACCAAATACTTATTAAACATTAAGAAATACATTAAAAAAAAATCAAACAAAAAAAATAAAAGCTACAGGGTGTTAAAGTGGAGGGATTGTGGGACACGATTGCAGCCTTCCTAAAAAAAATATCAAACAAATTCTGCTTAGGCATGAACCTCGGAGAAGTCATAAATTTTATTTTCGCAAAATGGCAGCTGTCTGAAATAAAAAGACATTTGTTTAACTGTTTTTTTGACTTTTCGGAATTTTTTTGGAATAATAAAAATAAAAATTTTGTTATTGTTCTGGTTCATGCGATGAACTAATGTATAGAAAAGGCTCACACCAAATTTCTAGTAAATTGGTTCAGATAACTTGAGATATCG
The DNA here is from genome assembly GCA_936435175.1 of Glyphotaelius pellucidus. Taxonomy (NCBI): domain Eukaryota; kingdom Metazoa; phylum Arthropoda; class Insecta; order Trichoptera; family Limnephilidae; genus Glyphotaelius; species Glyphotaelius pellucidus. Next base: position 29,756,595 of record OW386547.1, read on the forward strand.
TGTCAACCGTCTCGAAAAGAGTGGTTCTGAGAAAAATGCTTTTAAAATTTTGTTTTATTTAGATTCTGGTTAGACTCCGTCTTAACCGCGTCATCAAAACGGTTATAACTTTTTTTTTTTTTAAATTCCTACATTAGAATACTGCCTTAAACATTAAATAATGTTTTTTATACACGCCCACATATATTTATATAACATAGGTGTGTAACAAGCTTTATCCCTTCAGAAATTTGGTGTATTTTTCAGATGGTCAAAATATTTCCGCTTTACAATAAAATGCAAATAAATGGAATATTTCTGAACATATCTGAAAACAAAATACTGTTTTTGAAAGATGATGAAATACGCTTTCAAATTTTATAATTCAAAATAAAAATATAGTTTTAAAAATATAAAAGTTTTGCATACAAATATAAAATAGTTTTAAAAATGGCTCACCTCACCCTTTTTCTAAACTAAAATTACTAATAAAGAAAAAAAGTAAAAACACAAACATATTTTATTAGACTAATTTTTTTGTCTTTTTATATAAAAATAATTAATACAAAATTCTCAAAGTTTCATTTTTTTTTCAAATTGCAATTCAAAACTTTGGTTTCATAAAAGTGTACATTTTACTTTTTTCGTCGTTAATTTTTAGATTAGACTACACAGCTTAGTGTTTTGCCTGTTTAATACTGTTTAGAATATAATTATCAACACTCTGATAGTAATGGAGTTACAGCGATTTATACGAGACGCATGTGTGCTGGGAAAAATATGGTCTCCTGCCATTCAAATGGTGCAAATACAACTATTTCATTGCTAGTTACGTCAACTTCTTACGCTTGTAATATAACAGTACGTTTGTAAAAAACATCGTAAATACTACAACATTCTAAAAATGTCCTTTAAAATTATAATACCTCTAACGATTCACGTCGTTACTTGAATATATATCTCATACATGCTCCCAATACTAATCTTCGAACCCATTCGTGTATTCCTTTTCTGGAGAAGCGTAAAGAGATTTTCCGAGAAAGATTTTTCAGGCATGAATATAAAATGCTGAACGCCTTCCATACTCTGATCCTCTAATGTTAGCAACGCTCTATGGGATTATCGCACCTACACTTTGCTGAGGCATACATTTATTTAGATTCTGTAATGTAACAAGGAAATAGAATTTTTTCTGAAAGGCTAAATTTTATATTAATGTTTCACATGAGTTATTGCGCAATTTTTTTCAATGATCCTCATATAAGATTCTGTACGGATTTTGTAATGAAAGTTGTTCTGCAATATCAAGCTATTTTCTGGTAGTTACTTTTAAAACTATGTAGTTGGTAGTTATATTTTTCAAAAGATTATCTATTTATAAAAATTAGAATAAAATAACTTAGTTCAGATACCCTTTCATTTTGGAGGCGTGAATGGGTACCGTCGCCCCGTAAACCATTTATTGGACAAACAACACCTCTCGCCATAGGTCACCCCAAGTGGTTCACTGCGTTTAGTGACTTATTAGTACTTTAAAAAAAATGCGCCTAGTACACTAACTACCTCACAGGTGGTGTGGAAATGTGTGTGTATTATATAGAATGTAACACCTTCAACCTTTAAAATCGCTATATTATCTCAGAAATGGTGATTTTTAGGAAAAAAATATAAACAATATTAGTAGATAATTGCATGATCTACAATTTTTGCCTAAGCTATTTTTTAATATAACCTACCGTTTACGAGAAAAATTCAGAAAACCGAAAATTTTGACCTTTGACCTTAAATAACTTTTTTAGCAGGTATGTGATTGATGGGGATATTTGGTATTTTATTTGTATTTTAATGATGTATTTTGGTATTTTAATGATGTACTCAACATTTCTACCAAATTTCAGCTCAGTCAGAATTTTTGCTGTTTGAAATGTTTATATTGACCGGACTATTATCTCAAAAACCACAAAAAGACACCCGTCAAATGAATGAAAATATAGTAAAACAAATCATACCTACCTGCTTTGGGTTATATGATTCACGCCTCTGGGTGAAGATAAAAGAGTTTATTGATCTTCCGAAAACAGCCCTATAATACAGCCCTTTTCTACTCAGAAACATGTCCTGTTACAATACGAGAAATAGATGAAGCACAAAGGATGTTTTCTTAACTGAAACACCTGACCGCTACACTTGCACCGCCCTAGGTTTGCCCCCAATTCCATACCATTTAACTCCCACGATCGTCTTTATCGATGGTTAGTGATAGTTCCCAGATATCTAGTGATTACTTAGAAATCTTCAAAAATGATTTTTTTTTCTCTTTGCTGATTACGTTCCACGTGACGATCATTAGATGTCAATACTAGATATGTATTAGGTATATTCAATGTAAAACTAAAATATTGTTACATATTGAACAGAATTTAAAACAAAATCTCGTCTGATTCAATAATATTCCCATAGCTTATCAAGTGTCAGAAAAAAAAAATTGTTCTAAGAAATCCTAAAATACAATAAATTATTCCGAAAACAATATTTCTATTTCTTTACGACACGTTGCAGATAAAATGTTGTGTTCGAAGTTTAAAACACAACATTATTTAGTTTTTTTAGTTAGATATTAAATGAAACCACTTCAGAATATAGTTTTTGTTTTACGTTAGCTTTAGGGACCATTGTGGTAATTTTTGGTAATTTTTACGTATTCGTGTTTCCAAAATAAGTTTATGTAATTTCGATTATTTTTGTTGTGGATTGTTTACCTATTTGCGGAAAGTTTTTTTTTTTTAATGTCATCATAATTCTTTTCTAATACTAGGTTAAGTAGAATATTGTGCAGAAAAAAAATGTTGTGTAATATTATATATATATACTTTAGTATTGCCTGTTAAGCCCAGTACACAGTACACTCGTTCATGCTCGATGTTTTACACTCATTCGAATATACGAGACGGTACACATCTCTACCGTCTGCTCAATGGTTTTTTGTTCGATATCGAGCCAATATCTCGATGCAAAAAAGATTGAAATTCTGTTTTTCTTGCTCGACGTTCGACAAAAATATACTATTTGACCTTTTGAGTTTACTTTGAGAGGTCAAAAGACCTCTCTCAACCAGTCTCTTTATCCTGCCCGCCACGCAGTAGATGGGCAGATACATCCGCTGCCAAGATCTACATAAACCGCACCCGAGGGAAATGAACCTGGGTACCCCTGTTAAGCCACCAAACGCCGCGAATCACTTGGGATGATTTATGGCGGAAGTGTTGGTTATCCAATAAATGGTTCCCGGTTGGCAGTACCCATACCTGCCTGCCAAATTAAAGAAGTACTTGACTGAGCATCTTAATGGTATAATCTATATATTTGGCGTCTTGTATCGAGCTGCTCGAGCGAGTGGACGCAACGACGAGCATGGCTCTATGTCAACATGTGCGATCGAGCCAAACCGTCGTGAATGAATATACCTACGTGAGTACATAGCAATTTAGGTACGGATTAGGTACCTTGTAGTATCAAAAGCAATCTTCGTACACTTCATCTTCTCTCGCGAAACCTTATAAATGTTTCTTTCGAAAGCTTGAGTATTCAGACGGCCAGATTTAGGGTGATTTATGTAACCGGTTCAAAGTGTCACCCTCGTTCACGTTCTCATAATAGTGTGCATTCTTCGACCCATACAAATTCCCTTCACGAAAGTGCGACGTTATTGATATAAATGACAAGAATTTCAGAGTAAACCCTTTTAAGGGTGATATAACCACCCCCCAGGCCGTATTATACTGGAAAAAGTTTTTAAAGAACCTCCTGAAATGCCCGTAGTATTAGTATTGCATACTTTACGATTCTTTGTTAACAACCTATCATTAATAGTCTAGAGAACCGTTTATATTCAAATAAACGCGAGGGAAGCTGGCTTCCACGCAATTTAGAGATATTTACGATACCATAAGATTTATAGTATAAACCATATTCTTTCTTGCTTTTGATGTGAAAATGTCTTAATCAATGCCAGGTGTGGAGAGGCAATTTCAATAAAACGGGAAAAGGTAGATAGAGCGCCGATATCTTCTTTTGGTTTTAAAAAATAATGAAAATTTTTAGCAGTGTTCGTGGCGATCGGACATCACGAATCGCGCAAAATAAACCCATGATTTCTCGCTTTCCGGATTCGACACGTATTCATAAACGGTATCATATCTCAAAGATGTTTGAAAGAAAACTTTTGTAGGGTGTTTTTTTTAGAGGTTTGGTTTTTAAACTGGCACCATTGTTTCTACAGACTGTCAATTTGACAGTTGAAAATTGATTTGTAGTCAGTATGTTTTGCCATTTCACCATGAATAGACTGACGTCTGAACAGCGCTTGCAAATTGTGCAAATTTATTTTGAAAATCATGGTTCGGTTCGCCAAACTTATCGTGCACTACGTCCATTTACGGTCGACATAATCATCTATCCGAACAAGTTATTCGGAAGACCATGGATCGTTTACGCACCACGTACACTCTAGTGTATAATACGCATCCACAAAGACGACAAACAGTGCGCACAGAAGAAGTTATCGCTGTTGTGGAGAGTAGTGTTGAGGAGAATCCGAATGAGTCGATTCGCCATCGTGTTCAGCAATTGCAGCTGTGCCCATCCACTTTGTGGAAGATTCTGCAGAAATATCTGGATCTAGGCCTCCACGATCGTGTGATCTCACACCATTAGATTACTTTCTTTGGGGGAATGTGAAGTCACTAGTCTATGCTGATAAACCAGAGACGTTGGACCATTTGGAAGTCAACATTCGCCGTGGTATTGCCGATATATGGCTCCAGTTGCTCGATAAAGTTGTCGAAAATTGGACTTCACGATTGCGCTTCATTCGAGCTAGCCGTGGCGCTCATATGCCCGAAATCATACTTAAACAATAATGGCATAAAATTATCTAATAAATAAAGCCAATATCATAGACATTAACATTATTTTAATGTGTTTTTTTTCATTTTGAATTTGTATACCTCTAAAAAAAACACCCTATAGATTTGATATTTACGTGAGGTATTAAATTAATCTAATTTAATTAAAGCCATTATTAACATGTATTTCCTACTAACATCACTATACTGTCTTCAATAAATGCAAGTTTCTATTGAATTACCATTCAAAACATTTTTTTATGTAATATTATAATAATAAATTTTACTCCGGAATGTGGGAACTTCAGTGAATCTGAGAACTTCAGTGAACTTCCCACATATCCCGTAAAGTAAACATAACATATACATACAGTTGAAAAAATACAAACACATCAAAAAGTTTATATTAAAAGAAACACGTTAATTGTGTGTAGCATCATTCAAAATTGACGGGAAAATAATTTTCCTCTGATCTTCGATTAGGGATTGCAATTCCGCAAAACGCAATCACGCATTCCCGCGGGATCTCGTTGCTTTTATTAATCTGCTGGATCCCGCAAATTAAAAAATTGAAGAAAGAAATGAGTTCTTTGGGTCCAATGGTATCAGAGGAGAGTACCTGACGCTCATCTCTGAATATATCCTGACAGTTCAGCCTACTAGCGAAGAAGCCGAGAGAGCGTTTTCAGCATCAGGATATAATATTTGCAGTTCACTCAGAAGCAGGCTCGGAGATGATACTATAAATGCCATTTGCTTCTTAAGAGTGTATTTTCAAAAGTTATCACCATAAGTTTACATCATAGTAAAAGCATCTAAAAGAAAGTTGTTATTTGATTATTAGTCATTATATGAATAAGACTGAATTAAAAATATAAATCTGTTGTTAGGAGTAAGAGTAAAATTAAACAAAACTATGCCAAACATTTAAAGATGAATCTAAGAAAACAGATAACTAATTACTTAAACGTAATTGATAGAAAAGAAATAATTTCTGTTGCTTAATCTAAGAAATGTTTAATAAAAGTTGATTTTTACACAAAGATCTGTAGTTTCAATTTCATTTTATAACATAATTTCAAAGATGCGGGATCCCGCGTGATCCCTCGAGGGATTGAGTAATTCCGCGGGATTGAATGAGCAGCGGGATTGCAATCCCTTTCTTCGATGCTAGAATCTGGACACTTGCGGGATTCTATTTACAACGAAGACGTTTCTGGAGTTGAAAAAAATAATTTAGTTTTATACTATACAATATGTACTCCGACCAAAACCAAACACGATTGACGTTTTTGCGAAAATAAATGCGCCAGTATTTTGCCTATCTACAATATATTTCAAAATAATACCAAGCTTCCTTTACGCAGTAAAAACAAACCACTAGGTACAGAAAATGTTTGGGTAAGTAAATACATTTTTCACATTTTACAAATATTTTAGGAAACATTTTCCAAATTCAGGAAAACTGAAATATTGTCATTTTTTTCCGAGTCGAGATTTTCAATTGTTTAACAAATATTTCCGGTTTATTTCGTACCAAAATATCAGAACTATATTGCAACCAATATTTTTCCATAGCACACAGGTGCTTGATTTATTACATTCATAAAATATATTTTTTTATATAATCAAATAAATTTCGACGTGGAATCGGATCCATTTACGAATTTTTCAAATTTTCGACGAGGATTAGTTTATAACCACTATATTATTATTTTTTTTACATTCGCTCCACACAGGAGGCACTGAGGAAAATAATTTCCCTCGGGTCCTACGTCATCTTAGGGGATGCTGTGTGGAAGATTTTTTTTAAGGAAAGGAAGGCGATGAGTGGAGAGAATCTGGCTGGAGAGGACAAAAGACCTTCCACAACTAGTCTTTCTTGATCCTGCCCGCCACGCGGTAGGTGGGCAGATGCATCGGCAGCGAAGACCCGGACAAACCTCACCCCATGAACCCGGGCAACCCTGCCAAGTCATCAAAAGTAGCGAACCACTTGAGGTGTCCTACGGCAGAGGATTTGACTATCCAATAAATCGTTCCCGAGGTGGCGGTACCCATACCCGCCTCCCAAAGTAGAAATTATAGTAATTATAGTGGAATTCAAGAAATCCGAGATGGATGTTGAAATTAAGGATTTTAACATTAGATTAGCACCTCCAAACTTCCTAATTCCTATTTCGAACCAAATTTGTAGATAACTCGAGGAATTCAAAATTATGCAAACTATGCATTCAATTTCTACCCACCTCCAAACCCCCGTTGTACCGATTGTGATAAGAATTGTCATTATTAGTTTTTTCGCCAATGGGTGGTTGGGTCTCACTTTTATGGCCTACGCACAATGTCAATAAAGTTTTAAAATTGGAGACATTAAGACAGATCACAATTTATTTATTATATAACAATAATTATTTAATTCCCATTTGCTGGTTGATTGTTTAACACCTTTCTCCCCAAACACTTTACTAGAAAATACATCGGAATGATATTTTCGCGGTTGCGGATACAATCGAAACGAAATAGACGTACGTCTCCCTCCAAAGCCATCTCAAAACTGACGGCTACCGTGAAATAATAAATACCGCGTCTCGCGAAGTAATATTTTTCTCATGCAATTTTGTATGGTGGAAAAGAATGAAAAAAATCATAATGTTTGGGCGAATTATAATAAAAATCTAGATATTTTTAAGTATTATTTATTAATTAACAAGGATCTGTATCATGTTTACTTTGAGATTTCGGAAGGATTTAAAAAAAAAGTGTCTGTAATAGGCGATACTATGGTTTCAGCAAAGGCATTTTCGAACGTTTTACGTAAAGTTGCGGTATGTATATCATATAGAATTAAAAAGTGTTCGTTTAAAAAATTTCAATCACATGTAATATTAGACATTTTTTCTGACTACCCTCATATAATTTTTAAATAAATTGTTTGTAGTTTTGCTTGTGCTATTTATTACATTACAAAGTGGTGTTTAGCGTTATTTGGGGAACTTGCCACTTAATCGCGTAACCTGTTTATTACACAACGGGCAAATTATTCGATGGGTTTGCGTAATATATTAACGAACGGATTGTAGTATTTAGAATATAATACATCAGTTGCATCACTATGTATATTCTACCGGTATCTCATTCAATTTGGGAGGCGGGAATGGGTACCGCCACCCCGGGAACCTTAAATGGATAACCAACACCTATGCCATAGGTCACCCAAGTGGTTTGCTACGTTTGTTGATTTAGCAGGGGTGCCTGGGTTCATGGAGTGAGGTTTGTCTAGGTCTTGGAGGCGGATGACCAGGACACACTGAATCCCAGATTCCTACCCACCCCTTAAACCCTTTTCCTTCCCTCTCTAGAACTCTCCTTTCCCACTTTCACTTAAAAGAAACCCTCCACACAGCATCCCTAAGGATGACATAGGCCCTGAGGGAAATTATTTTCCTCAGGGCCTCCTGTGTGGAGCACATGTAAAAAAAAATCATAGGCGCTCTGGAGAACCAGAATTTCTTTTGCTGCAGATGCATTGCTGTAAGATGTGATATTGGATCCATTGTGGAACTAAGTAGTGCAAGATTATATTTTAATAACGAACGAATAAAAAAAAAATTAATAAAATTTTTAATCGAACTAAGATAAAAATATAATAAAAACCGAATAAGAAGCAAAAAATTCTTACCCAATAATTCAATTTTAATGTGAGATATTCCCATCTCACATTTACTTTCCAATGACGTTAATTTTTGGTGTTTGATTCAGTGCTTTAATTTATTTTAATTTCCGTGTGTATGTAAGTGACTTCCATGTTGATAGAATACATTGTCATTGACGACAACGAGTCTATCTCTCGATCGGATATCGGGAACTGGTTTAATTTCCATTTCCAAGATTCCGCCACATTCATTCATCCAATCAAATATACAAATGTGTAATTCAAATAAGACATATTTCAAAAGGCTGTTTTCGGGTTGAAATTATTCAACGATGGGTAGGTACTATTTATAGAATTGTCGGTTAATTTCGTACCACTTTATTCCTTCTTCTTCCTACGCCATTTTTTAACACAGCGATCTGACTAACAATTCGTCTCGTATTGACGTCAGTATCAACATGCATTAGCGAAGACAAACGAGAAACCACTTGTTACATGTTATCTGATGAAGAATTCTCATTTTAGATGAAGACGTATGAACCACCATTCTTCTTGAAATAAATTCTTATACACGCAGAACTATTCTGCCTAAGCTTTAATTTTTATATTTTATCTTTCAGCTACTAGGTGGTATCTGTGGTGGTTTTACAATAATTAACCCCAGAAAGATAACGTGCGCCTCAGAGGCGTCCGCGAAACCGATATATCGCTGTCTTTTTTTAACCGAAGCGTGTGCAAGCTTGTGTTTCCGAGCCAACTCAGTCGTCGGTCAACACTGTCTAAGGACGACCGCTGCTGTTTGCTAAGTACCACAGTTTTGTTGCTATGACAACGCGTTGCCCTCGAGAGGGGCAAGTTACTTTTATGACTGTGATTGTATGTAACATTTAATTTTTTCAGTATTTTTGTAATTTGATACTTATTATATCGTAATTAATTAGTTAGTAAGACAAAATAATAAAAATATTAACTATTTTTAACAAACATATCCTTTTATATACTTACTACTACAAATACCTCTAATTTCTATTACTTTTTGTAAGACCTTACACATTTCCTTAAAATTAAAAAATAATAAAATATATTTACTTATTAAAAATGTAACATTTGATTGAAGTTATAAAAGTAAATCAAAATTGTTTCTTCTTCAAACTTTGCAAATTTACTTTGTGGCGTCATTATTAATAAATGAAAACAAATAACTTTGTGTACACCACTATTTAATTAACAAAATCGACATGTTTCGAAAACTATGTTTTCTTCGTAATTTAATTATTTTCTCTCCTTTCTAATATTTTGTCTATGTTCTTATTTGTCTATACTTGTTTGTCTTTTGTTCTTTTTTATTAACTTATTATCCTGACGAAGAAAACACAGTTTTCCAAACATGTCGAAATTGTTAATTAAATAGTGGTGTACACAAAGATATTTGTTTTCATTAATTAAAATTGTTTCATTTTGTTAATTAATCGGTTTTTTATCATGTTTATCTTTTCAATACTAAAAAATAAGGTTATCTTTCTAGGGTTAAATACATTTAAAATGCTGTTCTTTTTGTTTCATTTTTAATTGATACATCGCGATGCCAAAAATGAATATTCATGAAGTGTGAAAACCAACAATAAAATACCCAAGATTAACGGTTTGCCTTCAACCGCAAACAAATATACCAGTCAACTGCTGACAGCACAGTTGGCACAACAGTGTGACAAAAATAACAGAGTCAGTGCAAAACCCTTTGTTCCTTCGCCAATAAATTAATTATAAAAGATGTGGAAGGTATCTCTCTGTAACTTTTCTCCCCAACGATGTATATTCAAATTGAATGGTGTTTGTTGTAGTTCTTGAGAACTAGCTTGCACACAGATCACCCACAATAAACAAAGCAGATGTGGTAGTACGGGGGAAACGCTTGCTGATTTATGTGCCAGGTTGTACTTTTGTAGAGAATAAAGCTATACACACACCGCCACCAACAAGCAAACACGCTGTATGTTTGGGAGATAAAAGAGAGGAAATGAAACAGTTTCACGCTGCAAACGCTGGATCTGTTGCAGTCGGAACGGCGCATTTTTAGCAGATCTTTTCATCTGCCGAGTTGATTGCAGTCGTGTTAATAGGAATATTCAAAGGGGACTTCGAATTTCAATGTTAATTATTTTTACATGTTAGGAAAATGGTTAATTATGTGTATCAGGTTTTTTTAATGTCAGCTTCACACGGGAGGCGGGAAAGGGTAACGCCGCCCCGTGAACCTTTATTGGATAACCAACACCACTGCCATAGGTCACCCCAAGTGGTTCGCTACGTTTGGTGATTTAGCAGGGGTGCCCGGGTTCATGGGGTGAAGTTTGTCTAGGTTTTGGAGGCGGATGACCAGGACACACAGCCCCAGATTCCTTCCAACCCCTTAAACCTTTTTCCTTCCCAGAACTCTCCTCTCCTCCTTTTCTTTAAAAAAGCTCTCCACACAGCATCCCAAAGATGACATAAGCCCTGAGGGAAAAAAAAAACACGGGAGGCTCCGATGAAAATAATTTCCTTCAGGGCTTATTTCATCTGAGGGGGTGCGGTATGGAGGATTTTTTAAAAAGTTCTGGGAAGTAAAAAGATGTGAGGGATGGGTAGGAATCTGGGGGTCAGTGTCTGACGGACGTATCGATCCATCCCTTCAGCTGCGGTGCTAAGTGACGGCTCGTGAGAATGCAACAAGGTCTCCCTAAACCAACCTCTCCCGATCCGCCCCGCCACGCAGCTGGTGAGCAAGTGCATCTACCGCCATGACCTGAACACACCCCACCCTAACGAACCCGGGCATAATAAAATAAAATAAAAAATACTCATAATATTATTAAAATGTAAAAAAGGCTCGTTCTGAATCATCCGAAATTCTTCATTAAAAATGTTATAAAATAAAGCGTACAGTATTCTAGAATAACAATATGATTTTTTCTACAAATCATTTCGTCTGTTAAATACTACTTGTTTATTAGTCTCCTGGTGTACAACAGTGATCACAGATTCTATCTTTTTACCGATTCTTCGCGCCTCTTTCTATACAAAACCGGCTGTTCTTTGCAACTTATTTTATGCTAAAAAGCGGCAAATAAATAAATATTTCTCTTTGGAAAATTGTCACGGCACACCATTGCTGTATAATATTAAAATTTGACATATCACTGGGTTCAAAAGAACCTCATTCGAAATCATAAAATATACGTCATGAAATGATGGCAGCTCTCAGTTTGTTCAACCGTGTACCATTGTCCTAAATTCATCTGAGAGAAAACGAATCGTGTTAGAATAAATTATTGATGAATGATTTTAATATATAATAATGCTCGGGTGCCGTTAATGCTTTCACATTTCAAAATGTCGCTTGGTTATTAATAGCACTGGGAAGCTTAAATCTTTTGTATTATGTTGAAACAAAGGGAAGCAGAGATCTTGCATAAGAAGAAAAACGTTCACATAATAGATTCGGATTCATCCAAAGTCAATAGCGGGGAGTTTTTTTGTCAAACACGGGTTCTGAAACATCAAGCAGTTAAATGTTAATATTACAAAGATATACGTTCGTTGTCTGCTGAAATTATTTTTGATATATTGTAACAAAATATACGTGAAGTACCTAAGCTTTCAAATGCAGTTACAACGTGAGCTGTAACATATCCGCCCAAATGCAAGAGCGGCTTCAATTTATCGTTATGACCAGCACTACTCCTATTCCTGATGATAATCTCAATTGCGGGCTTAATGCAATATGGAATTGGTTATTAAAATGCTGCTATCAATTGAATGTGGTACACGCGTTGATCAGATGACCAATAAACTGTAAGCATATTTTATTAAATAAACTGAAGCAAAAACTTCTGGTCATTCTGTGATGCCAATGAAAATTCAAGGTCGTCTTTAAACCTGCTGGATCGACTATAATAAGCAAGGCGGAAAAACCTTACACCGTGAAGCAGAGACTCATGAAAAGTTAAACCACCTTTGGCTGGTTCATTCGACAGTCCAAACACTGACTGTATATGGTCCTTTGCACTCGTAGGTCTCTGGAGGTCTGGAATCGGGCGTAAATCGAGCTCCAAAGTATGACTTCTTTTGTCTTCCAAACAAGGGGTTGTCGCACAGTTGTTTTTAGGTTATACTTGGAATAATAAAACACTTGTGTTATATTATTTATGCCATTCGCGTGTGGTTCATAGAAAAATATACCTACCCGTTTATCAAAATTACTTATCTTACGCATAATCTAGATGCTACAATAATGTAGGTATGTTAGTAAGTATTTTAGATTGATGTACAAAATGACTGCCTCAACACAGGCTAGCCTAGTGAGGCAGGTTATAAGAATCTTCAACTATATGACTAACTACACATTAGTATTCTTTAATTTACCTTTAACCTACTGTTCATATGTATACTACTTTCTACTTGTAAACTTTTTGTACTGATATAATCTATTGTAAACTACACTGAATATGTATTTTCTTAGTTATAATGTTCCAAATTTCATTGAATAAAGATATTATTATTATTATTATTAAAAACAACTGTATATAGATCCTAACCCCAACTAATCTTCAATTTATGTATATGATACTGTAGCCATGGGTCGACCCACAGTGCCCTTTTTGATAATATCAAGGAGGATACAGTGTTTCTACTTATGTCGACAGAATAGAACTTATTCTTAACTTAACATGGGAACACCTCAGCACAGGTTCGCCTAGTGAGTGTTCACAAAATACTACTACTAAACTATTTACATACAGTTACGGATCATTAACATTTTTTTTCTTATTACTTAACTTATATTCTATGTAAACCAATGTAATCATTTGTTAAGTTTATGTTCAAGAATAGAAACATATAAGTAAAATAAAATTAAAATATTACTTGTCTTTTGATAAATTGCAGATAAAATAGTCAAGATGAACTTGCAATAAAAACTAGATGATTTTAGGTGCTGGAATCGATCGATTGAATTTAAGCAGGGAATTGATAACAACAGCTTTCAATGATTGGCACTTTGCTTCTCGTGAAAGCAAAGACAAAATGATACATAGACAATTTTGATGAAAAATGAAGATAAAATGTTGCACAGACTTGAATGAAGATTAATGAATATCACAGAGAGAAATGAAGATTTTTTTTACATCAACTCCACACAGGAGGCCCTGAAGAAAATAATTTCCCTCAGGGCCTTTGTCATCTTGGAGGATGCTGTGTGGAGGGTGTTTTTGAGTAGGGGAAGGAGTGAACATGGGTCTTGAAGAGAATCATGTTGTAGGAGGGAGGAAAAACAGAGGCCGGCAAATCGTTCCACAGCCGAGCTGTTGAACTCAAGAACGAGTCGTAGAAACGACCCGTTCTATGTGACTAATGTCAACCGTGTACAAATGTTGGGTGCATGTTTGGCGTATTTGGCGTATTTCCCGACTATGCACCGGTGCCGAGGGGATCAATGACGCTAGTTCCTCGGAGCATCTTCCATTGTAATACCGGTATGACAAGGACATCATTCCCACCTGACGCCAGTGTTCTAAAGATTTCAATCCGTTTCTTAAGTTAGGAGAATGGAGAACGGACCGCCCATTTCAGCACAGAATCGAGGGTTTTTTTTTTAAAGGTATTTTGGGGCTCCAGACCAGAGGTGGCTGCCAAATTCAACCGTGGGACTAAATTCAACCATGCGATTTGTACAGGGTTAGCAGTTGTGCACTATTAAAGTATCTGCGGGCCATATATAGTACGCCCAGTTTCCGAGAGGCTAACATAACTCTAGCTTTGATAGAGCCCCCATACCTGAGCTGGTCACTTAGAGTTACACCAAGCATATCGATGGAGGTCCTGTTCGGAAGATTGCTTCCGTTAAAGGAGACTAGATTTTCATATTGCCAATAGGACGTCACTACACCCAACAGACTGAAGATGACGAAATGACTGCAAAGTCCTTAAGTGCAGTCTTTGAAAGAATATCACACTTTAACAAAATATATTCATTTTTCTACAAAAAGCTTTATTTAAAGTATTTTAAGTAATCAACTGCTTGCTAAATAAACTTAATCAATTACTTGCTAATTATCGCACATTGTGCACAACGATGTAGTATTTATTTGAGATAATGGGGCTCTAACTTGTTCTATTCCATTGTCAGTAAAGTGTGCTACTAACCGCACATTAATTCCCAAATGTAATAATTTGTGGTTTCATTTCGGATCCCCCGGAGCTAAATGACATGTTTGGATTGTTGAACACTACTATCATTTGTTAAAGCCGACACTATGTATAATTACAAAGGAAAATAATAAAAACTTGAATAGGAGCAGAGAAATTGATTTCGAAACAATAAAAAATATTAATAATCTGTCGGTTTTGTGAAACCCCATAAAAAAATTTGAAACGTCCCATGTCGATTGTTTAATTAGATTTTTGGTAATTATCGTCATTTGCTGGTTGTGCGGCGCACAAGCAAAATGTTCAAAAAAAATTATTTTGGAATGCGATTTTAACCCTTAAGTATAAGGAAAACGTACGAAGGACAAGGTCAGAATCGCTTAGGGCATTCTTGTTCTTAAGGTATAAAATACCGTGAACACACCTAGGGAATCGGAATAATTTCTATGGAATACTCTATGTCCTCCGGCTGAGATTTTTCCCGGAATTTGAGCTGTCAAATTGGTTAGCGTCATTCTCGTGAAAAAGATCGTAAAACATAAAAATGCATCAAATTAACGCAAGTAATGTTACTTTTTATGCATAGTTTATTGTTCAAGGAATGTGTTCCAGTAAATATAATATACGATAGCACAAAATAGACCCACAAACTATTACGTCAAAGTCAAAATATCGCAATTTTACATTTTCTCCTTCTTGGCATTTGACGAGTTTCGACGGAAAAGTGAAAAACACAACATTCTGGGAAAATTGTAGGCGTAAATGTCGTGAATTTCTATCCAATTTTCCTTACCTTAAAGCTTTTTAAGTGGAGACCATAATATTTGAAAAGGTTATATTTAATGTTACTTGCGAAGAATGATAAAAATCAATATATATTTTAAAAGAAAATGTACAAAATTTTGCGTCCCTATAAAATTCAGAAACGAGTCCCGGTACTATCAAGGGAGTTATATGGTGTGGTAATCCTCTTTCCTCCATCCATGAAGAAGATTCCCGTTTTTACCAGGAGGGCGTGCTTTTGAAGATATAAGGGCTGGAAGTTTCACCCTCTATAAATGTCTAAAACAGTCCAGAACATTCAAGAGTGTTCGAGAGAATTCCACAACATTCCAAAACATCCCGGAACATTCTGGAATATTGTGGAATGTTCGGGAACATGATTTTGGAACATTTCAGAACACTCTCGAATGTTGTGGAATGTTCTGAAACATTGTGAACCATTTTTTATGTGGGTGGGGCTACCCATTGGTAGGGGTATATAAAGGAAAATCTGTCGTGGGTTTGAACGTCAGTTCAATCTCATATCTCCCTGAGCAAAGCCGGGTACCCCAGCTAGTAATAAAATAGTAATAATAATGTTTTTATTCCAGGATGTGGGGAGGATAGTGCAATCCCACACGTTCCATATAATTATACATATTTACATAACGGATTTTTTAAATAAAGAACTGAGTACATAGAATAGGAAAAAATAAATAAAAAAAAAGCAATTCTATGTAGGGCGTGGTCTGGGGTGAGCTCGGGCCCAGCGTTCACTCAGGATTGGGTTTGGTGCTGGAACGCTGCGGTCACCACTGTATTGTAAAATAAAGATGAATGTATTATAATAGAATATTTATAAATATACTATCAATCCGCTCTGAAATAGATTTTTGTACGAATATAACTTTTCAAGTAAAGTGACGTTTTTGTATTCGAACAAAAGAATAGTAATAGCTTTCAATTGAAAGCATTTTAGCTCAAACGATTATATAAAAAGGCCAAAACAAGTAAATTTTAGAGTGGCACACTAACCTTTCAGTTAGGTCATAAATTTGTCAGTAAGTCCGTAACCACGTATTAAGGAGGTTTATTTTCATCTATAAAATATCCAAGTCAACCCCGTTCCTAGGAGAAACTTTTTGATTTGCCATTGGGGCCAGATTTAAAACGGAAAACGTGTTTAAAAATGTAGGTACTTACTCATATTAAACACGTGAGTACCTCCAACTTTAAGCTCCACGGCTGTTTTCAACTTTACGTGTAGGCTTTTCTTGTAACCATTGTGAATAAAGTATATTTAATCTTTCTATTCATGGCAGGCAAAACACGAGGTAAATTGAACCCAATGAAATAAAAATATTTTGAACGAAAAAACAATATCCCCTTCGCGACGCTCAAGCGAACATTCACTTTTTTTATGGAATTCAATGAAATATCGCATTACACCCACAGCTGTATTTTTGTTGTGTACTTATTTCCACTTGACGTAGCTTATAGCATCAAATAAGCAAAATGATTGTATGAAAAGCTTCCCATCATTTACCTAAAGTTCCTTGCCTTGGGATTTATTTTTTTTTCTCTCAAATAAATATCTGATCCTACTCAAGTAGCATTACTTTATGACAGAATGATTTTATTTAGCCAAACATGTATCACGAAATAATGCAATTACAAGTAATTCTTATTAATAAATATTATATCATTGTTAATAATAATGATCTCAACAAATTTGTAAAATCTAGTAAAGTTTTTATTGTAATTTATATCCGTAGCAATTTGTTTTTTTTTTATTTAAGTGGGTATTATTCTAGTCTAGAAAAAAAAAAAAAAATTTTTTCTTCATATTTCCAAAGTTAAAATATTCAAAAATATACCCTTAAAAGGATTTTTCGAAATTCGCATTATTTTTAAAGTTATAACCACTTTAATGTCGCGGTTTTGACGGAATCTAACGAAAATCTGAATAGAACAAAATTTTAAACCCATTTTTCTCCAAACCACTTTTTTCAAGCCGGTTGACACGATATCTCAAGTTCTACTAAACCAATTTAGTATACATGTATATGTATTTTTTTTTTTTTTTTACATGAGTTCCACACAGGAGGCCCTGAGGAAAATAATTTCCCACTGGGCCTATGTCATCATTGGGGATGCTGTGTGGAGGGTTTTTTTTAAGGAAAGGAAGGGGAAAGGAGTTTAGGGGTGGGTAGGAAGGAAAGGGGTTTAAGGGGTGGGTAGGAATCTGGAGTTTAGTGTGTCCTGGTCATCCACCTTCGAGACCTAGACAAACTTTACCCCATGAACCCGGGCACCCCTGCTAAATCACCAAACGTAGCGAACCACTTGGGGTGACCTATGGCAGAGGTGTTGGTTATCCAATAAAGGTTCTCGGGGCGGCGGTACCCATTCCCGCCTCCCAAATTGGATTGATGTATATGTTGTTGTATGCGTTTTTGGGAGTAAAATGCATATTCGAAATGTTAAAAGCAAATTGAGGTTGTGTGCCGGTGTTTTTGTGGCTTTAGTTAAAATTCATCATTCCCTCACTGCATTTAGGAGTGAGGGTAAGACGGTTGTATGAGTAAATACATACAAAAAATATCAATTTTTACAAAATAAAAAAAAAAGTTTTATAATATCAGAAATTTCGAAATATGATGAGAAATACCCATAAATAAGCGCTCTTTAGGTGATATTATCACTAAACAGATCTGTACAAAGTGATGTAGCCATTTCGCATTAAGGATATTATGTATTTTGAATACGGAACTATAAGTGCCAGTAAAATTTTAGAAGGATATATTGTAAAATTGGCCTTCTGATGGTAGACCCGAGCCAGATTAAGCCTGTCAAAGGGAATGAAGAATTTCCCTAGGGTTTCAGTGGATACACGAAGGTTCCAGTATGTGGTGAAATGACAACACGGCTAACCCTTCGGTATCCCAGCAGCGAATTATCGTTGTTTGTATTGTCCAAGAGAAATTCCAACACCATTAATCTGTTAGAACGTTCATTTAAATGTAGGATTATGCTTTATTTAACCTAACGCGTTGGTATTGTATCAAAATACTCTTTCACTCATCGTGGAGGTTTTTTTTTTTTTTTTAATATTTCTAATTTAAACATTGAATTATCTATTCAATGGTTATGCTTAGTTACTATTTAGTTATTAATCAAAGTTATAATATTAATAAAAAAAATGATTGAAGGTAATCTATTCTAATATTAAAAATACGAAACTGCGTGTGTTTGTTTGTTACGCTTTCACGCATTAACCAATAAACCGATTTTAAAAATAATTTCACCAATAAAAAGCTACATTATATGCGAGGACTATAGACTGTATATAATGGTAAATTCTGGAGCTATGAAATTATAAATATTTATATATTATATTTGTTGTACGTTTTCCGTCGCTAACAAAAGCGAGTTATTGCTAACGTTAGAAAACAAATCGTTGCCTTGAAAACCATTTTGATATATTTGCGGGAAATTGTAGTTAATATAAATGTTTGTACGCGCATAACTTCCGAATGACTAAATTGAATAATTCTTTTATTTTTACTACTGGTGAGGTCTGGCATTATGAAATTTAGGTGGCACGCGAGCTGTTTGAAAACTGAATGTTCTGGGAATGAATGTATGGAATACGGGAGGGGGGAGGGGGGGGGATATTAATCAATTTGTGCAAGCGCTACAGTAATTTTTCCCTAATACCATGCGAGCGAAGCAATAAAATGTAAAAAAATGGGTAAATTGTGTTAGTGGCATTTCTGAAGGAGCTAATCCCAAAAAAAGTAAATGTTGAAAGGGTTAAGGTTTCACGAAGTGTACTGGACCAGACATTGAAATTTCAGGTAAATGATGTGGGACAACACTGGTTCGAGGGTTGCCGGGAAAGGGTGGTTGATAAAAAGGGTAATTCAAATTGAAACCTTTACGAATCTGTAATTTTTACCTTTCATTGAATCAGTGAATAGTTCATTTTTAAGCATAAATATCACAGGGGTTTTCTAGGTACAAAATAACAAATTACATAGTTTTAAGTACGGGAAAGTTACAAAAGATGTTTTAAAAATATTATATATATAATATCTATAATACATGAAAATTATTAACACGGTGTTTTAAAAAATTATTTTTTTTAATTTCTATTGTTTGTTGATAACTTAGAAATATTAAGTAAAACTAAATCAAAGTAGTAAAAGTTAAGTGAATAACGTTACGTTAAATTTTAAAAGGCTGTTTTGAAAACTGAGATAGTATTTTCTCCCAGTATTACATATTAATAATTATTATTTTTAATTGTTACTAAGCGATTTTAATACTTAAAAGACACGTGCCATTATTAAATCCCAAGAGATTTGTACTAATTTTTATTAAATTACATTATAATTCTTACAAAATTGTGTTTTTATCAGTACTATGTTACCCTCGGCAGTCAAATTCTGAAAATTTTAAATAACTCACAATCTACTTAAAAAAGTGACTGACCCGATTTGGAACAATATATTCATTAGATTAGCCATCGTATACCTCCGAATTTGTAGAAATTTGATTTAATAACTATAGTAAACAAAATATCTTCAAAAATTACCCAATAATTGTTTAATCACCCATATAGATCTATCCACAATTTGATGCAAAAATGAATATCATTGGATACGATTTAAGTGAGTTATATATGCGTATTTAAAAACGCGCACAATCATCAGTTTTTCTGGAATTTTGACAGCCATCAAGACATATGTCGTTCTACATTAAGCAATAGCAATATTCGTTTTTAAACTTAACAATCAGTTACTTAACAAATATATTATGGGGTAAGTGAGAAATTGTACAAGATCATTTTTAAAATTATATGTATTTGGATAAAAGCAGTTAAATTCGATTTTTTAGATTAAACCCTTATCTTCATGTCAGCTTCTATTCAGCGTCATCGTAATTATATTTAAAATTATATATACTGCATAAAAGCAGTTAAATTCGATTTTTTAGAATAAGCCCATATCTTCAAGTCAGCTTCTATTCAGCGGCATCGTAATTATATTTAAAATTATATATATACTGCATAAAAGCAGTTAAATTCGATTTTTTAGAATAAGCCCTTATCTTCATTTCAGCTTCTATTCAGCATCATCGTAATTATATTTAAAATTATATATATATACTGCATAAAAGCAGTTAAATTCGATTTTTTAGAATAAGCCCATATCTTCAAGTCAGCTTCTATTCAGCGGCATAGTAATTATATTTAAAATTATATATTTACTGCATAAAAGCAGTTAAATTCGATTTTTTAGAATAAACCCTTATCTTCATTTCAGCTTCTATTCAGCGTCATCGTAATTATATTTAAAATTATATATACTGCATAAAAGCAGTTAAATTCGATTTTTTAGAATAAGCCCATATCTTCAAGTCAGCTTCTATTCAGCGGCATCGTAATTATATTTAAAATTATATATATACTGCATAAAAGCAGTTAAATTCGATTTTTTAGAATAAGCCCTTATCTTCATTTCAGCTTCTATTCAGCATCATCGTAATTATATTTAAAATTATATATATATACTGCATAAAAGCAGTTAAATTCGATTTTTTAGAATAAGCCCATATCTTCAAGTCAGCTTCTATTCAGCGGCATCGTAATTATATTTAAAATTATATATTTACTGCATAAAAGCAGTTAAATTCGATTTTTTAGAGTAAGCCCATATCTTCAAGTCGGCTTCTATTCAGCGGCATTGTAATTGTATGTAATCATCGGGTTCATATGTATCGTAACATTTTTTTCAAACCTTTTCAAACCTTGTGTTCTGGTTTGAACCATCGGAGCAATAAAAACCAATATTTAGCAGGTAGTACTACTTACTTGCGAGATTAGCATTTCATTAATTCAGAAAATAAATCTGAACACTAAATGCAAGCGTGAGACCATCGATTTAGAAGATTAGAATAATTTCAACTATCACAATAATTCTTTTAATTGTAAATGTACTTGTTCAATTCGTTTTCCATGATTGTCTAATATTCTATATTAGCGTTAGATTTGTTTTAGAAAAGCTTCTATTGCATTGAAAAAGTTTTGAATGTGTGTTGATGAAAAATAAGTTCATCACTATTGTTTCATTAATTATATTATTTGTTGTTAGTTCAGCCATTGTAATAGCACGAAGAAATTGAATATGGCATTGGTTACAGATCCCTTTAGAATTCAAAACTTCAATCGTATCCTATTATCGGCAGGAATATCAAGCTTCTGGAAGCATACCACATAATCATTAATCATATTTGATTAATTCACACACATGATTCCAGTCGAGAATGAAATGAGAATTCAATAATTAAATATCTCGCCAGAATGCAAGTACGCTCAGAGTAATTTCTTCAGCAATATGCGGTTCATATTGGTTCAGTCAGCAGACTCGACTAATCTCTCCCAGTGCAGCCGTCTCTGGTCGCAGCTTCTTAGATTTATGTCTTTCTCTCTC
The DNA here is from genome assembly GCA_936435175.1 of Glyphotaelius pellucidus. Taxonomy (NCBI): domain Eukaryota; kingdom Metazoa; phylum Arthropoda; class Insecta; order Trichoptera; family Limnephilidae; genus Glyphotaelius; species Glyphotaelius pellucidus. Next base: position 29,778,578 of record OW386547.1, read on the forward strand.
CCAGTGCCAGGGATGGATTAACCCATAAACAAAATAAGCCAAAGCTCGGGGCGTCAAGGGAAGGGGAGCACCGCACAAATTTATTATTGCTGAATCTCTACCATGCACCATACAGAGCAGGTCTTAATATTTCTATGTTGATACTGACAATTCATGGTGGAATTCCATTATAGTAATATATATTAAAACAATTTTAAACGTTTTTCCACTTACTATATTTGTGTATTTTTTATTAGAAATTTATTTGTACAAAATATTAACATAATTGATATCAGAGAAATAAATACACGTTATTTATGAAACACTCTCATAAAAGGCTATGGTTGTGTGAATACAAGAAAGAAATTATTTTTTTAGGTATTAATCTTCCACGGTTTTCCGGGTCATTTTGACATGAAACCGAAATTTAACTGATTATAAAAGTCGTAATTATTAATATAATTTATAACGACTTCATGACAAATTTTAATTATCTATTCACTTATTATCAGTATTGTAAAATTATGGATAAGTCACTTATGTTAAGAAAATCAGGTTTTTTCTATCTTAAGTCCTCGGGTCATTATCACCCGAAACTGAAATTTAAGTGATCATAAAAATTCTTATCATTATTATAATTCACGTCTTCGTATAATAATTCACATGTCTTCATGATATTTATTAATTATCCATTCATTTATTAATAGTACCGTAAAATTATGAATAATTCTCTTTTGTTAAGAAAATTAAGTTTTTTTTTTCTTTCTTGGGTTCCTCGGGTCAATAATACCCGAATATGAAAATGGTCCTCGGGTCAGAAGTGCCCGTGTCTTGTAAATAAAAATGCTTCGTTACAACGATAAGGTTTCAAAGAATACACTTACACACTTATACTTACACTTTATTAATGTACTTATTTTTATTTAAGAAATATGTACCTCCTACGAATAATTTAATTTAAAACCATTTATTTTTTTTTTTTTTTTATGAAAAACAAATACCTTTGTATAACACCACTAATTTAGGTCATTCTTTTGATATTAATAAAGGTTTAAAAATTTTACACACTAACACAACGGGTATACAATTAGATAATTTAGAAATTTTAGAAATTAGAAAAAGTGTTAATAGTAAATTAAATATTATAAATAACCAAACGTTTTTTAAAAATAGCCATCTTTTAAATTTATTTTCGTATTAATACTTATATTTATAATAATTTATTTTGTTATTTAGACTTCTTGTTTTCCTTTTAAAAGTTTTTTTATTATGTTAATGTAATTTTTTACCCATTCTAAAATAATTTTTATATTTTATTTTATATAATTGTTCTTTATGATATATTTTAGGTAATTAATCACCTCTCCTTTCTAATATTTTGTCTATGTTCTAATTAGTCTATACTTGTTTGTCTTTTGTTATTTATTATTGACTTATTATCCTGACGAAGAAAACATAGTTTTCGAAACATGTTGATATTGTTAATAAAATAGTGGTGTTATACAAAGGTATTTGTTTTTCATAAAATTAATGATGACACCCCAAAGTAAATATGCCTATTTTGAAGAAATAAAACCATTTAACTATTTTAGCAAAGTATAGTGCAAAACTGTAAATAGTGTACATTGAAAATTAAAACTCTTCAAAACAAAATGTCTAGAAATTCTACCATACTATTTACCACCATAAAAAAAAAGTATTACACAAGCTAGTAGCACTATTTTTATGGTTACCGGACAACTCAGAATCGTGCAATCGTTCAACACCTCCTTTGAAAAGTCATTAAAAGTGATTAATTATTTTTTTTTATATTGGGTAAGTAGGTTTCGTTAGGATAGATTATGGGCTATTTTTTTTTTTTTTGCATAACTTTTCAAAGGGGTGTTGCATGATTCTGAGTTCTCTTTTATCTTTTTTTATTTACTAAAATTATCAAACCCTCACCAATCAAATATTATAATTCAGCAACAGAAGTACTTAATATCGGTAAAAAAATTACGTAATTAAGAAGGAAATTCAAATCACAAACAGAATCTACCGCTAAAAGCTCTGTCATCACAAGAAAATATATTTGAAAATGTTTTACCTATAAAATATTTGAATATCCACTTTATCTTACTAATCCGGCTCTAGTCCCACTATTGCAAGTCCAAACAGTTGGGAAACTAAAGTGCAGTGAATATTAGACTTTCCACGATACAAACTTTGAAGTCTTGGAATCTGTAGACTTGCTCGGCTTATTGAACAACAGAAATTGGTACAAACACTCTTATCTCAGATGGAAGTCTTCTGTGTTCTGTCAATAAGGCTCCAGAAATTGTTCAACAAGGAAAAGTAATTGGTAGAGAAAAGTTTCTGACTTGATGAAATAAATATATTAATTTTTATATGATATTATATTACTCAAATTAGAGATCATTTTCCTCCTGTCAGTGTAAATATCCTACAAAGAAGCAAAACTATCATGACACTCGTATACTGTCTGGATAATTATTTTATCACGTGTTCATCATACATACATCGTTCTTTGCTTTTAAGTGGACAGTTTTTCAGAGAAAAAACTAATTTGCACTTGATTTTCTCTGCTTTGATCCATTCGTTTTATATATTTTTGGGGGGGGGGGGGGGGGAATAGTCAAATAAGGAAATGTGGTAGGGTTTTCATATTTGATGAGATGATCATAAAATATGTGAGAGAGATTAAGTTTATTCTTTGTTGGGAAACGTTTGATATCTTTGCTTAGAGCGACCATTCACCACGTGCTTTAATATTAATTGAATGGTTTGTTTTGCAAATCTTGTGGGGTTTTTGTGTGTGATGATACTGTACTATGCACCTATCTATGTACAGAAGAATGTGAAAATGGTCCGCTGATTCTTCAGTCTTTCTTACAATCACAGGATAGGTAGTGATTAGATTTTTTAATTTTTAGCTTTCCAACGTGAATTTAGTTTTTCGAGACATTCTCCGAGTGGATAAATATTTGGAGACCATGCCTATATTTTTCGGTGAATTTAATGGCTTCTATCAAATTTGTAAATATTTATGATTTAGAATTATTAATCACGTTGGGCGACTGTGGCAGAACACGTTAATTGAACATGATGGTATCATAGGAAAAATTAAAAACTCATGGTATAATGAAAACTTGTATTACAACATAAAACAGAATAGGGGCAACGGTTGAACCTTGAGGGACTCCGATACTAGAAAGTACCATCTAATTTGATTTAACTGAAAATGAAGCAAATTGATTCAATTTAAATTAGCCATTAAACAAGGGTTTGCTTTCGTTTACTTTACGTTCATTGAAAGCTTTGCCTAAGTCGAGTGAAAGGACCGTTGTAAATTCAGTTATATTAAAACCACAAGTGAAATATTTTACTACGCGGAGGAGCGGCGAAAGGTAAAATGCCCAATCGAGAGCCATATTGAATGTCAGGAAAGATCGTATTTTCCGGAACGACCAATTTTAATATTAGTAAAATGATTTTGGGACTAAGAAGATTTAGTTAAATGTGTCTCGGTTGAGGACAAACGTGTATATGACTTTTTTTAAAGTCTAAGACCACAATTTTTGAAAACTCATTCAGGTCAAGAAAAGAAAAAACCTTTATAAAACTGTTTATTTTCCTACAAATATTAAAAAAATACAAAACAATTTTGTTATTGTTTTTGGGGTGTTGTGCCGTGTTTTGCTACCTCCTTCTTTAGCCAACGTTTCGGACAGCGTTACAGTGTCCATCATCAGGGCAGATGACCAAATGATATTGGTGAGAGTGTTTACTTATGTGTGTCGAAGCGATACCGTGCTGCCAGCTCCATTTCTCTACGAGCTGGTGTTAGAAAAAATTCAGCATGGTTTTTTGCGCTTAGCTTTGGTGTAGCCGTCAATTACTGGATACCAAGAACTATTGAGCTTAGCTCCGTCGTCTCTGTTAATATTGATGGGGTTTTTATGGATTTCAATTGCCTCCGTAATTAGGCGTGCTCTGTAAGTTTTGGGTCTTCCCAGGACTTCAGGAACAAATCCAAAGTAATGAAACACGGCATAACACCCCAAAAACAATAACAAAAATACTTTTTGGCCGTGAAAAAAAAAAAAAAAAAAAATTCAAAACATGTTTTTTAAATTATACAATATAATAAAGCCACTAAAGCAGAGTTACAAATTTATTCGAATAACAATAATAAGTTGTTTTTTTTTTTACTCAAACTTGTATTTGGTGTGCATATCAAATAAGAAGAGTGGCTAAGTTGAATTTTAGAATTTTGAGATTTTTTGAATATGTGCTGGTTGTGTATGTATTTTCTGTTATGTATGTATTTTCGGAAAAACTGACTAATTTGACTTGATTCTTTTAATGTCGTCTATGTATTTTTGGTAACCCATAAAATTAAAGAGATTCAAAAAGTGACGTCACACAGCTGGTTTAAACAAAGATTATATAACTCCGTGTACTATAACTCCGGAATTTTATTCATGGTGTGATTCTATTCCCTCGTGTAGTATTAAGATTAAGATTAAATTCTTTCTCAGAATCCAAAACGACGATTATTTTTTTGTGTACAAAATGAGTGTACAAATGAATATACTAAATGAGTGTACAAAAGTAGTTTACACAGGTAGTGTTCAAAAGTAGTCTACAAAATGAGTGCACAAAATGTGTGTATAAATCTCATTTGCCATATTTTTCTCTGTTTTAAATATGTATTTGCTTTGCTGAACTAAGTTAAAAATAAAATAAAAAGACTTTTTTAGGTACAACAAAAGTATTTTTTTTTTTTTTTAGTATTTATTTAGTATAGTATAATACATTTATAAACATTATTTATGATATGTTTTGACTGTCCAACTAGGATGATTCCCGTTTTAGAACAGTCAAGTGATCGTAATAATTTCCTTGAACTTTCACAGTGGCGAAAACTGGCCAAGACAGGAATGTTTTATTCAAAAGAGCAAATTTTAATTTTAAAACTGTTTAAAAGCTTTAATATTAATACGGAAGCATTGTTAATGCTTTGTACAATAAGAAACAAAGACTCTTTAAACGAAAAATATTCTAATTCTCAAAACTATAAGTGTGTATTTATGCAACACCAAACATAATTTGCAAATAAATAAAGATTTTCAATCCCCTGTATGCTCAATAATTAATTTTACCTGTAATTTTCCCTGTATGCTCATGAATTAATTTTCTCTAACGTGATGAGTAAAACCTCAAATTGTAATATTTAATTTAATGAAAACAATGTAAGCGAAACTCAATCGAAAATCTGAAAACAGAAAAATCAGAAAGAGATACGGTCACATCTGGGACTCGACCCAACGACCTTCTGTGTCCCACTCCGATTCGGTCATTTTTAACTGTATGTAACTAAAAACTAAAAACTCCCAACATTATCTTCATTTTCTTAACGCATTTTTTATTGGCTGCTATCCTTATCCACGATTGCAAGATTCAAACCTAAATGCTATCTAGATAGTGTCTTGGATAAACTTTCATCCATTTTTATTGTTAATATATCTACAACATCTTTTGACTTTTCTACAAGTCTAGGATGAATATTTATTTTTACTTTTAACTTAATGAGTAATAAATACCTCAAATTGAAATTTTTAATTAAATGAAGACAATATTAGCGAAAATCAAACGAAAATCTGAAAACAGAAAAATCATTCATAAAAATTAATATTAGCTCAGTTGGTAGATTTGCGGCCTGGAAAGTACTGGGTTCGAGTCCTAAATGCAACCGTATCTTTTACAGATTTTTTTTATTTTCAGATTTTCGATTGAGTTTCGCTAATATTGTCTTCATTTAATTAAATTCTTACTTAATTTATTCAGAAAATTTCTGAAATGACGTACAATTCTGAATTATGGTCTTACCCAGGGCGATACTGAGAGCATCTTTCACTTTGTAACGTGCCGCAAATACACTATATATTATTTTTAATGAATTAATTGTGAAATAACATAATGTGGCAAATAAAATTTATTTTCGCACGCCGGAATTCGATCCCGCGACCTTTGGATTGCGTGTCAAGAGCCTTAACCCTCGACTACAACCATCACCCGTCAACCACACAACACAATCTGGTACACTCAAGTACTTTTAAAAATACTATTTATTGAATCATCGAAAATAATATAAACCACTTTCAAGAAAATATGGAAATAGAATTATGATACATGATGAGGTTTAAACTTCAAAAAGTTAATCCTTCCAATTATACATAATTGTATTGGTGTGTAATTTATAATTTCATATAAAAAAACTTAACGGCTGATACAGCACAGCCGCTAAGCCTTTTAGCGAATTGTTCTAAAATGGGTATAAATATCTAACGTAGAGGTGAAACCGTGTATCCTAAGGAAGGAGCAATAAAAAACAATAATTGAAATCTCCCCAAGGAGCTTCTGTAGCAAAGTTCGCAAAGGGCAGTCTGTAACACTAAAGAGATTTAAAAGCAGACGCTTGGTACGGTAAAAAAACCTAACTGAATTGAGTACTTTGCGTTTCTCTAGAAAACATTAATTAAGCGTCGTTATACAAAATGAAATTTCTACTCCAAAATTATTCTTCGGTAAATCAAATCCATCCATTCTTCGATTTGAAATTTTCACTGTTTGTTGAAAGATTGATAAAGTAAAAATCAGGTTTCACTTCTACCGCGTGTGCAGTTCATAATATGTATCAACAATGGGGTATTTTCTTAAACTATGAATACCGTTTAAAATGTGTGGAAAAATTAAGGTTTATTTTTCTGATTTCGTTAATTTTACTAAAAATGTGTCATTTTCATATTTTCGTTCATAATAATTGATTTGAAAAACAGGCTACAAAGTCATTTTGAAATTTAAAAAAGCAACTGGCTGATAAAATACCTGCCACCGACGTTGCCCGGCGTGACACCAACTTCGTCGAATTCTAAAAAAAAACGGACAAGCCGTTTGGTGGAAAATCGAAAATGCCACATTTTAAATTGTTACAAAAAATATTTTGGACAACATAAAAATACTTTTTTTGGGGCAGTAAAAAAAACAGTGAAAATGCCCTATTAGGTGCATTGAGCTGTCCCAGGTTGATTATATTTGTTTAGTTCCTTATTATTTATTATATTTCACGAAAGCCCACAAAGCTGTTTTGTGTACAAAATAAATGACGTGTGTTATTCTTTGGGGATATTTCTCCCCTATTGATGCCCTGGAGCCAGCCGTTCCATATTGTGGTTTGTGGTGTGTGCTGTGTCTTTGACTGAGTTACGTACTGGTGCGTGAACTATACTCTAGGAGTGTAGAAAATGATTTTTGTGTTTTTTTTACTTTTGTTGCATATTTTCATTCTACAGAACGACGAACAATTAGAAGTAAATCTCCGACGCTTAACTCGATTAAGCGCTAATTGTTTTTTGTTTTCTTTCCATTGTTTCACCTTGTCGTAACTCAAGTCATTAAGCCAAAGAAAGAATGAAAAACAGTGGGCGCCCTACTTTTTAGGCAGTTAATCTCTTTTACAGTTTCTTTTAATATATTAACAGCTTTGCAAGGTATGTTTTATGATTAAAAAAACACATAATTTAATGAAATCCAATTAACAAAGCCCACCATAAGACCCGGTGATGGGACTTTATTAGGGTTTTCATTAAATTTTAAGTCCAGGGCAGAAATTAATATTGCCTTCAAGGCATTTGTTCCGGGAAAGTGTCGAGAGTTTACAACTTTAAGTAAGTCGCTTGAACCATTCTGTCAGAGGTATTATATCGAGCTTATTTTAAACGGTTCGTCAACAGTATTTGTTTTAAATTAAACCTCAGAGATATCTTGTGTCAGGTTTCAATCCTTAATTATATATATATTTTTAAACTAAGCATTAATTAAGGGTAGATTTTTTAAGCGATAATTTTTTTTTTTCAATTATTTTTTTACCAAGATATATGCAATATACATTTTTTGGTACATACTACCTCACTAGGCTGAGCCTATTCCAAAGTGACAGGAATTCAATCTAATTTTGATATCTTAATCTCGGAAGATAAAATAAGATTAATTTTTTAATTGTTATTTAAATAGATAAATAGAATAAAAAAAATGAAAAAAAAGGGATGAGAAAATAGACAAAAGATTTTTTTTTCTTAATGTCATTAACCTCAGAAGAGTCCCAGATGCTCCCGTCTGGAGCCAGTGAGACTATGGCATCCCCATTGGGGGATGTTGTGAGACTGAAGGTATTGGGAAGGGGAAGGTTTCGGTGAAAAAAAAGATGGGGAAGTACCGAGCAATTCAGATCTGGTCGCCAAACACGACTAAAGCCATTTCAAGCAACGTTTAATTCTGAATAGTGGTGGTATCACTCTGAAACGTGGCGCAAATGTGCTATGCATTAATTTAAGTGAATTAATTGTTAAATAACCCAATTTCATCAAATAAAATTTATTTGCGCACGCCGACATTCAATCCCGCGACCTTCGGATTGCGTGTCAAGAGCCTTAACCCTCGACCACTTACGTGTTGCATTTCAAAGATCTACTAACTTAAATGCTGTTTTATAAATTTAACACATATTTAAACCAAATTTCTATTTACACTTAGATACCTAATAACTTTTTTTTTAAATTTCAGCCATGTCCGGTATCCTGTTTCCGGGTCGCGAGGAAGCCTCCTTCGCCAACTTCCGCCTGTGGGAATCCACCGGAAGTGTAATAGTGTATAGCTACTCTGCGTATGCCCGCGCTTCACACCTCATCTACATCTCAACCTTCATCTTGCTCCTCGGCTTCTTGGGGTATATTACTGTCGAGATCTTGGAGGTGAGAGCAAAGAGGGGGCTTACCATCAAGAGAGGATTCAAAACTGTTAGCACAAGAGAACCAGAAGACAACAAATCGAGGGAACTTCAAGATTTAATATAAACTTTTAGGGAATGTTACTAATGAATACGACGATTTGAGACCTGATATAATATTTTGCAAGTAGTGTTTTAATTTTTTTTTCATGAAAAGTAGTGTTTTTTCTTATTCTCCTGGGATGTTCAGATTGTTCAGTTCGTAGAGACTGAAAATTCGTCTATTTTTCAAGATGAGAAGGAACAAAATAAATGTCGGAATCATGACAAATAAATAACATAATTTCACAAAAACTATCCAAAATCATTCCTTTTTTATTTTTCGTATATCTTCTATGTACTTAAAGGGGTTTTATTTGTTGATTTTATCAAAAGGTTCGGAAAATGATATAATTTTTTTTTAAATTTTTTATAAAAAGAAGAAAAACTCTCTTTTTATAACTTTTAAAGGTTATTCCCATCAACGTCATTGAAGAAGAAGAAGATAACACTAATAATCTAAACGAAAATATGAAAGAGAACAAGTCACAGAAAAATAGAAAAAGACAATGGTCGCAACTGGGACTCAAATCCAGACCTCTCGTCTAACCGGGACTTTATTTTTTTTCATCTTAAAACATTAAAAAATCTGTAAAATTCATATTAGACAGTTAAGTTCGGGTGAGGGGTTGGTGGATACTCAATTAACCAGTGACGTCATGTGGAAGAAATTTTTTTGTCGTTTAAGAAGAAAAAAATTGTAAAAAAAATCATAAAAAAGTGACCGGAGACCAAAATTCCATTTTTAATTTTTACTCCAAATCATGTCAGAAATCACTGGTTCAGGTAAGTCAAGTACGTCCTGTAACATTCTGTATATGTGTGTTATGGCGTCAGATCATAAGATTTGTGTGAAATCTAACATGGAATAATTTTTTTTAATTTTATGGAATTTTTTATCACTTCTTCTTTTCTTATATCATCTTGTTCGGGTTTGTCCCGGATTTCAACCCGGACCCCTTTTATTATGTTTACAAAACTCCTGCTCAAAAAAGGGTCACTTTTAAAAAAATTTCATCAAAATTCATTAAAAACTTTTATGGTAAAATTATGAATATTCTATCTACTTACATTTACTTGCGTCTGCATTTTATTTCGAAGTGGTTGGTTGGTTTTTTGAAAAATTCGAATAATGTATTTTAAAATATAATTTTTATAAAAGTCTCCTAATAGAATTTGAAACTGTGAAAAATCATGTTTTGTGATTTTTACGGCCAAAAGCATTTTCGTTATAAATAACAACGTTCCAGTATCCATTAGTAATTACACCTGCCCTGATGATGAACAGCCAGCGATTGTCTTCCTTCAATAATATTTCGCAAAAAGATTATTCTTAATATTAGGTTTCTTCTCTTTGTTTTATTTTATTTTTATAATATTTTAATTACAGTTGAAAATGATGGACTTCTTAGATTATTCACAAGATATTGTGCACGTAGCATCATTTTCCGAGAGAAATTCATTCATTTTTTGCTTTTAAATTGATGATTGCGTTTTTGTTTAAGGTAGTATATATATGTAGGTAGTACAGGTAAAGCCTCGGAAAAAAGTCGAAATAAAACAATAATACTTGTTTTGAAAAATTATGCCCTTTACTGTGATATTTCTGATTTTAATATTACTACGATGATTTGTGTAATAAAATATCATGTACCTACGTATTAGTTGATGGTAGCAAAGTTTTAGCTAGGCCACTTTGAATTTTGTGTGTCTGTAAATTTACCTGTACGTTCCGTCTCCATTTCAAGTTTGTGGCATTTTAAATGGTTCGGAAAAGATGCTTTTTTTCGGATGTGAAATCATCGTGTTTATTTAGACTTTGTTGTTCGAATTCCGATTTTGTTTTCTGGAACTAAGCTTGTTGTCGATGATAATGCTTATTAAAAACTTTTAGTGGCATTCATACACATTCAGGCACACACCCACGCAATTCTCCGGAATTGGCTACTAACCTGTCCAAGAGATGGCCCGAAAACTGAAAATAGTTGTATTATAGTAAAAAAAACTTTGTTTTTCGTTACGGGTTGATTTTTATTTCAATACCAACGAGTTCCCTGCGTGCGTTGCTATGCCACTTAAATAAAAAAAAATTGTTTCTCCCTGCGCATCCTTTCCTTTCCGCTTCCCCATCCCCTTCCCCTCCCGCGTTCCCCCACCGCCTTTCCCGCCTTTCACTAGCCTCTTCGGCTTTCCCTCGTCCTGCGAAACCTTCCTCACGCGTTCCCCTACTCCCCTCCCGAGTTTCCCTTCCACTTTCCCGAGAACCCCCCCCCCCCTTCTTTCCCCTTTGCCCCTACCAGATTCCCTTTCCCCACCCGCCTTCCCTCCCTGACTTGATTGACATGAAATACACACATTCTTCAAATATATTTTTCAAACATCTCGCGCTCCACCTATTGTAAATTTTCTATATTATATATCACGTATTTCATAACACTAGAGTTCTCCATTATATAAAGAAACCTTCGCATAAAGGACAAACAAAGAAACATTCATTTTCATGTATTAAGAATGGTATAACCCACTCGCCTGAAGAATGTTTGAAGAAATAAGTTTCTTTGAACATTTTGTATAATTCCTTATTCGAAATAAGAAAATGGTCCATAAAATAATAAATTTTACAACTAAGTTGGTACATTTAGGAACTTACTCTTACAGATATCAGAGAGAAAAAAAATGGTTCATAATAAGATAAAATTAGAAACATAGGTACTTTTTGGATGCGAGATTCATAGAACTACTATCCATTAAGTTATTTAAGCTACGCTTTAAGAAGTTATAAGTTATACACTATACTAATTTTAGAACTTTCCATGAAGCTAAATTTTATTGTTTGTATGTTAAACTGATAAGAATTTTGAAAAAATACACAATGAAAAAAATAAAGTTTTTTCTTTCTTCACTACCTAATCATAAATAAAGAAACTAATTTTGGTAGTGGATATGTCTGTGATTGTAATTCTGCTTCAATAAATCTTTGTTATTTATTTTTGGGGTATTATGCCGTGTTGCGCTACCTCCTTCTTTAGCCAACGTTTCGGACAGCGTTACAGTGTCTATCATCACGACAGATGTGTGATGTGACACTGTAACGCTGTCCGAATTAAAGAAGGACGTGGCACATCACGGCATATTACCCCAAAAATAAATCACGATAATACTTCTGGCCGTGAAAATTTAAAATGTTACCTGGTTCAGAGAACTTGGATTTGTTTTGAATTTAAGTGTCACTTTCACTTTCCAAATTGGAATGATTTTGTCAAAAAATCAGACAAGCGATGAAGTACCTACCTACCTGTAATTTGTATTTGAATTTGAAAATTGGAACTGACGTGTGAAGAATTTACATAATTTAATAATTTAGGTACACCAGACCAAGAAAAAATATTCACTAATAATGTATTGTTAATATTTTTTGGGAGTATTTTTTCTTGATCATTATTGTACTTGTTCTTTAGGTACACAAACTTTCATCATCAAAAATCCTACGATTATAATATCCCGTGATTATTCTCGGGTCTTCGCTAGTCCATTCTTAAATAAAATAATAAAAACTTACTAAGTAGATACTAGGTACAGTGAAAATAAAAAATACTTTTGAATGAATTATTTCGACCTTCCTTGCGCCAAACTAGAGATATCTATCGACGAACAGCGTAACCGTTTTGTGGTTGAATAAAAAAACTATAGTGTTCCTAATAAAATACTTTATTGATTTACGTTCCGATACATAGATGGCATTGGTAAAACGCGCTGAAAATATGAGCTCACAGACCTGTTGGAAACCTTTCGCATTCTGTTTCCATTATTGCAAAATGTTTCTGGTTAGAATTCATAGATGGCGGTACTGCATTTATAAAATAGTGAAGCCCTGTATCGATAGATGGCACTTTACACAGAATTAAATAATTTAAAATTATTAATTCAAATTAATGAGGAAGGCTTACAAGAAGGTGAGAAGGCAACTTGTCAACATTATTAAAAATAATTCATTTTAAATTTGAAGACCACGTCTACTGGCGTTCCAGTATCTTCAGTACCCGGAGCACAGAAGATGCAAGGAACAAGTTTGAATTAAATTCCGCAGCGGCGCTAAATTAATGCGTAAAAATAATTTTCGGCGACCGTCTTTTACAACCAACGTAATACCAGGAGCATAGAAATATGAAGGTGTATTTTATTTTCGTTTTCTTTTTTGGCCGCGGTTTTCAACCAAGGTTCCTAAAATGAACATTGGCTTTAGACAAACGATTACGATTTGATACGCTAAAATAACCCATTTTGATTTATATTCTCCTGGTAGTCCTGCTATCTCACCTCGATTCAAACTGAACAATTTGCGCACAACAAAATTTAATTCGATAATTTTCGGCAACTTCTCATCGTTCCCCAGGACAACCGCAGATCGCTAACGTACAAACAATAGTTGACGTCGAAAATAGTCATTGTGAACTGTTATTTATTCGTTGGCGATATGCAGTCATCGATCGATAAGGATTGTTTCGATAACTTTCGGTAACTTCTCATCGTTCGTTCCCTAGGACAACTGCAGATCGCTAACGTACAAACAATAGTAGACGTCGAATTTAGTCATTTTCATCATCATCATCTTCATCCCCTTATCCTATTCGGGTCGGGGACCCATTGCATTGACAAGGCTCCTCCATACGTCCCTGTCTTGTGCTGACTGTTCGGCCTCCGTCCATGGCAGTCCCATCCTCTCCTCGCACAGTTTCTTCACAGAGTTGCCTCGCCCAGCTGTGTCTGGGGCGGCCCACTGTACGTCTACCTTTTGGAATCGCGCTTAGTATCTTCCTCGGAATTCGGTCATCAGGCATTCTTAGTACATGCCCAAGCCACCTCAGTTGCGATTATTCTATGAAGAGTAGCAGTGGTTCAAAGTTTAGATCGACGAGTTTCTTATATGAACCCATTTCGTAACCCCTTCCACTCCTCTCAAGTACCTCATTTCGGCAGCTTGGACTCTAGAGCGCGTTCGTTCGCTTAGCATCCATACCTGGTGGCCGTAAGTGAGCGTCGGGCGATATACCGTTTTGAACACTGCCATCTTTGTCTTGATACTGAGCTCGGCTCTAGGGAACGATGAGAAGTGACCGAAAGTTATTGATACAACAATTAATCGGGGATATTGTCTCAACCGGTCAAGTAAATAATTTTGTCTTCATTCTGCTTTCTCCTGCTGTCTCTTTTGGGGGTTGGTTTTTTAGAGGTGCCCCCAAGGGCGTCTAGCTCTTTGGCTCCCCCCTAAATTGGGCGCTGAGTACAGACACAAATAAGAGTGAGAGGAGGAAAAAATGAAAACCAATCAACTATTTTTATTACAATGACATTTATTTAACTGCTTCTTATAATTGATTTGGAATATGTTATGATAATTTTTTTATTATTTTATTTGTTCATGCGTCGGTCAGTTGCGAGAAATGAACTTTTTCTGAAGACATTTGAAATACGTTATGAATAGGTAAACATAATGAAAACCATTTATTTTTTATTTTTAATAATTTGACTGCTAGTTTTACATTTGAAAGTAGGTAATCAATAATAAAAATAAATATTGTTTTCATTATTTCTAAAGAAATTAATTCGAAAAGTTCTTTTGTGAGTGTTTTCTATGCTTGTAACATTTTTAAAAATATTTTACGGAAATAATAATTTATTTTAAGCAAAAGGAATTTGACAAAACTTTTTTATCTTCTTCAGATGAGTTCGAGGTGGATTTCCTACGGAATGTTTGTAAAAAAGAATATGCTAAGAAAATATAAAAAAATGAAATAAATGTAATTTGGATGGGGGTAGGTTCACATTAATTTTAGGAAATTTAATTAATTTAAGAAGTATTTAAAATAGATCTTTGTCACCAGACTTTCAAACAGTGAAGTATTGCAATATGCCATTTTATTAAATGAAAAATCCATGCATAGATAATTAATGATCTACCTACTTTTGAAAAACAGAAAATGTACCAATTTTGTACAATACTTAAAACAGATTAGGCGTTTTTGCATACAACACATAATTTTTTGAATCTAACACAGTTGTATAATAAAAAATTTCACACTAAAAATCAACGATAAAAATACACTACAGGTATGCATATATTTCTACAGAGCTTTGCTATAGTTGTTGAAATAATTTTTTTGTTGTTAAGGAATCTAAAATAGTAGGTAGACACATATTAATAAATTATAAATGTTTTTAGATGATGTCATAATATCTATATTGTCAGTTAAATGAAGGTACTCAATTATTAATAAAATTGTGTATTGAAAACATTAAACAACGGAAAGATAACATTTAAAGATATCCATTAAATTCTATTTTTTTATTTAAAATGTGTAATTTTGATCAATCTATCGTATAGTAACTATTACATTGTGTTGTAAATTGTAAAAGAAATCTTATTAGCAATAAAGTTAAATGTTTAGGTATAATACTATTTTCATAAATTTACCTACAAAATTCACCAATGATTATTTCGAATGATTTGCCGAACATTTTGATTAATTTGCCAAAATATTTTTTTCACTTGTATCCAAAAGTAATTTCAATATATATAATTTTTCAACAGCCGAAAATACTTATTTTTCAATTTTGTACAATAGAAATTTTGATCACAAATAGTTTTCATTGGTCAATATATTTAATAATTATAATAATTTATGTATGTGTATATTTACTTACAGAGATTGAAAAAATGTACCTAAAAACGTTTCACTACTCGAAACAACCCACTACTTTTAAAAAATATTTAAAAACCATAAAACCACCCAGATTTAAAAAAAATATGTTATCAATGTCGGCAATCTTGTACGGAGAGCTTATTGATTGGAGCAAACGGAATGTCTTGCCCACGTTTCCACTAATAAAATTGCATTATGGAAAAATTTAGTCCAAATAAATATGGTGTGGAATTTTTTAATGCCTTCAAAACGTTAAGACGTATAAATTAACAAATTATTACCAAGTATTCCACTTAAACAAATATTATGTATATTCATAAAAAATCATTTTATTTCATGACAATAGGAACATTTTAGAGTTTAAAATCAACTTTGAAAAGATGCGTCCGTTACACATAACATCAAAAGTCACAAACATAGTACTTGGTAGGGGGTTTCATTTGGGAGTTGGTGAAACCTTTTTGGGTTCATTTTTTCACATTTTTGTTCTATGAATCAGTTTTGTGACAGCTATAATATTTACACATAGTGTGATTACTTTATAAACTAATCGTATACAGTAACTCAATCTACTGAAATTTTCACCATGTGTTAACAAATGACTACACATATATAATACATCATTATTTATACCTCGATAAACATAGGAAAAATTAATCATAATTATATAGATCTGTACATATCAGTTCTCTCAAAATGCCAACTCTTTTATTCACCGGAGGCCCAAGTATTCTAGAGTGAAATGAATAAAATTTATCTACAAAACAATTATCATTACATAGAATCTCAACTGCTATTCTTGGAAAAAAATACAACAGAAAAGCAAGGATTGAATGAATTCTGAACATATTACAATTCACATTTATCATATACCAAGTTTATAACATACAGGAATTTTATTTGTAATTTTTATAATATAGCTCTTCTGTTTTTAATCAGATTAAATGCTGGTTAATTAACTGAAATCTTTCTGGACAGCATGTTTCAAACAATATTTTATTTGCACTTCAATATTTTAGGCAATTTTATCCTACTTAACAATTGTGTCTATCACATTCACTGTTTATTATATACACAAATACTTGTTGCTTTGCAACTAAATACACATCACTAAGATAGTGTCGATTTAAACCATTCCCTTGGACATCATTCTCACGGTGTTCTTCAGGGCCTGTCTTTTATTGCAGAACCATATTCTTATAACTTCTCTTTCGTATCCTAATTGATGCGCTAGGCCAGTGATTTCAGTCCCTGAAAAAGAAATTGTAAATAAACATGTATTTCAAAAAATAAATCTTCCAAACAACAAACGATAATTTAAACTTAAAATTGCTGCTATCCGTCTTAATTACGCTGTCCTGATTTCAGATCAGCTCTCAAATGAGCTCTCCACAGGCAAAGACCAATAATATTTCACTTTTACTTAATTGATAAAAATTACAACATTTGCTAACAAACCCAAACGAAAGATAAGAATAAAGATCAATTGTTATTATTGAAGGAGCTAGGATTGGCCAACGTTATGCAATTCACGAATGCCTGCATTAACGAAGCGACAAACCCAAAAATAATATTTAATTAAATGAAGACAATATTAGCGAAACTCAATCGAAAATCTGGAAACAGAAAAATCAGAAAAAGATATTGGCAACTCTGCCCAGAGGGCCCAGAGGCGCTAATATCTTTACGATGGAGGACTTTAGTGTGATCTTGTACATAAGGTAACTGAGACTGGCCAATTGGGACTCAAACTCAGATACTCTATTCTTACCGGAAAGAGTCTAAACTATCTTATTGGAAGAGACGCCAGTCCCGGTAAGACAAGAGTTCGAGTCCCTTTTTTATTTTCCGTGTCTTTGGCTGTTTCATATTTTCATTAAAAGTTGTGGATATTATCTTATTTAATAAGTAAATAAAATTGTTAACAATTTGTTTGCATAACTGACCTGACGGATGTGTGTTTCTCTCGAAGTGGGCGTTGAGCAACTCCAGGGCCTGGGGAGTGAAGGAAGTTCTCCTCTTCCTCTTTTTACTCGGCTCCATCCCGATGAAGTCCGTGAGATGTCCCTGGCCTGACGCGTACCTGCACGCACGGACAACCTCACTTTACATGAGTGGTCAAACATTACACATTATACAAGGAAAACGAATTTTATTTGAGCACTTGCTTGGGCGAATACAGGCCGCCACAAACCAATTTAATTTCACACTTAGTAGAATAATTTAAATTACGTTTTTTTTTTCACTAATGAGTTTACTCAGAAAACGCCGCTACGTACAAAGGTATGTTAACTTAATTGAGCAAAGAGTTTGTGAGAATACTTTATTTATAGGCTAGATATTCTATATTATGAATATGATTTTTTATTAATTTGGATAACAATAATGAAATATTAATTCTAAGTAGGACTCGAGTCTGAACCTTGCAGTACTCCAGAAGTATCAGAATTTATCTTAAACATCAGCGTTGTCACGCTTTTGCGGGACCAACTTATTGTGGGGTACTTATTCCACAGATATTTGAATATTTTTTCCAAAGTGAGGGTAATATTGTTATTTATTTATTGTCGGTGGTCTTATTGTATTTGCGGCCTATATCATCAAGCATGCAGTTTTTAATATGTTGTTGGGGATTTTCTGTATGTATTGAAAGGTCAGTATAATGATGTTTTCTTGTTAGGGCTTGAATTTCTTCTGAGTACTTTAGAAATTATGCCATAAATTAGAAACAATTTCAATAATTATTATATTTTTAAATCATCGATAATTTATTATTTTAAAATTCAAGCTAAATTTTGAAAAAAATCAAATGATCCATCATTCATATAATTGCCAATTATGTTCGTACTCGTGAAAACAATGATAGTATCCAGGTAGTTTAAAGCGAACTAGTATAATTTTAGGCAGAATTTCCACTGCACTAACCTTTCTTCAGCCTCCTTCATCCATCTCTCTAAGACAGGTTTGATTTTCTGTGCACTTTTTGGTGTGATATCCAATTTTTCAAATCTGAATATACAGAAAAGGTTAATTAGAAATAATACAAAACAAAATAAACAAAAGCAAAACATTCTGTGTGACTCTAATCTCTAGTGAAGCGGTGTCTAAAGCTCAGGACATTGACATTTGGATGCCTTATTCAATAACCCGGTCATAAAGATTTATGCAACAGTAAAGGATATTAAGTCATGTGCTTCGCATGCCAATGCCCTGGCTTTCGACAACATTAATATATGAGAAACTAGATAAGATAGACAAAAGAAATTGTTTTAAAAATATGCAGAAATCAAATGATACATAAGGAAAATACTTGTTAGCTAGTTTGATAACTACATGCAATCTGAAACACAAAGTTAGCTGCAAAATATATACAAATATGTATGCAACTTATAGGAGGGGGTGTTTATTGATCTATATTTTTTTGGTATTTAATGAATAATAAGAATATATCCAAACACGTACATGTTTGACTGCTGAGAGGATAGCTGCGCAGCAAACATCTGCGAAGCCAGGGCACTGGGGACGAAGTAAATACAGTCAGTTTAGCCTCGACCTTACGTAATAGTCTTCTAAAAGCTTTCAGGTAGGTATGGGAAGAGGTGGAATTACCTATCTTGGTCTAATAATGTCTCAGCAATATGTAGTCAACAAGGTCTATTGCCATTTAATCATATTCACGAGTTAATAAATACTATTTAAATCCAATACGATATCTTTAAAATAACTTGTATTTTTTATTCACCAACCGAATTTTTTTTTTTTAAATTAAAGCAATCATGGATCACTTTCATCAAAATCATATTAAATTTGGATCGTCTTAAACCATAGTGAACTAACACACTTTTTGCAGTTTCTGAGATAGAGCTTTAAATGAGGGCACCAAATCATAATCAAGCTCTGCCAGAGAGAACCAACCAGAGAAATAGGATCTTGACCAATCATAGACAGTTTTTCTCTGATTGGTTCTTCTTTCTGGTAGAGCGAGATTACGATTTGGAGCCCTCATTTCAAACTCTAGCTCAAAAATTGCCAAGTGAGTTAGTGTGACGATCCATTTGTGCTTTATTGTGAATGTTTTGTTTACATTGTAGAACTGCGATTTACATTTATTTAAACTTTGTATAGAGTTCATATAACAGGTTATATAACTCATAGGGCACCGCTGACAACCAGCTGCACTTCAGCTGAGCAGTTACCTTTTTTTAATATTATAAACTATTGACAAACAAATATTCTTAATTATTATTGTGTAGTTCTGATTGGATCACATTATTTTCATGCTTGTCAGCTGTTTTGTCCTTCCAATTTTTCTTTTTTGGCCAGTTGACTCATCCACATTCAGTCCCGCTTGTTAATAATGGGCCAACTCCTTTACTTTTTGAAACTATTGTTTTTAGATAAACTTTATTCAAACAATTAGAAAAACGGAATATCAAATTACCCCAATACGACTCTAATTTCTGTTTACCAGTGGTAGTTTCAACTTAATTGTTTTATAATGCGTGTTAATTACCCGAAGTTATTTAATATTAGTTTACTTGTTAACATGAAAAATGGTTATGCAAATAGCTCTCTTGATTTTTTTGTGAATTTTTCATAATTTAATAAAAAAAAATCATTTTTTAAACATATCGGATGCGATGATAATTTTTCTTCAATAATTGTCAAATTGTACTCGAGATTTGGTATGAAAATATTTATGGAAACTTTAAAAAAAAAAATTGAGAAGTTTTTTTTAAATATTTCAAAGGCCACACTGCTCTTGATGAACATATCATGGTGAGCTTCAAAGACAGGCCGAAAAAGCTACGAAAACTTCACGACGAAAGAGCGATTCCCGAATTTTTTCCTCAGAAAAACAAATTTCGTTTACATAAGTTGTTAAATTATTGGTATGATTTACTATTTTGATTATTTGTAATAAAATTGCTCCAGAAATTTTCAAAATGTTGTAGTTTAGGTCCATTATTGTTAGACTTGATTTTATGTTACAGATATAACTTCGCTAGTGCAATCGAAGGTCGAAACAGCTGCCACGCTTAAAAATTCCAACCATTCAAAAACTCTATGGAAATATTTGGTATTAGAAAATATTAGAAAACTTTATAAAAATTATAAATAAATTTTTCAGGCATTGAACCAAAATTCCAAGAATTAATTTTGTTGTCTCGTAAATTTTGCATCACTTAAGCATATTATTTACTAATAGTAATAAAGATAGTTACCTGCAGATAGCGCTTTGTGAGTAGGCCGGCCCCTCCGTGATGGAGAGGGCCTGGCCCACCTGAGTCTGGGTCAGACCTAGGCTGAGGCGTCTGAGTTTGAAGGCCTTGGCGAACTCCTTGATATCGTCCAGGTTAATGCCATCCACCACGTTGCTGGACGTCTGGTTTATGGTGGGCTGGTCTGGAATTTTTAAACAGAAATTATTGCTTAATGAAACAATTTATTTGAAAGAGTCAGTGATTCCTGAATGAAACTTGGTGGTTTCCAGACAAATCAGTCTTTTAAAACACACTCGACAGAAAATTGACATGAAAAATGAAATCTTGAAACAAGTGGAAGTATGCCTCTTACTTGTTTAAATGTTGTGAGGCCGAAATCAATGTTGGCAAACCTGACCCTTCACATAGACTAACTAAAAAATGTCAAATCCTATAAATTATCTAAAAGCTTTCATAGATAATAACCATTGAAAGAATAACAATAAAGACTATTGAATTTCTCACTACAAGATTCGAAAAAAAATTTGCGTTCGGATCTACAATTTATCTGTAAAATATGATAACGATATTACAAAATCAACAAGTTTTTCACAGAACAATGTTATTCGAAGGTGCTGTGTTCAGAAAAATTACATTCAAGATTTTTATAAATTAAGATACGATTATTAATGTGATTGAGACAAGGAGTAAGCCACGACAGCATAATTGTGTGGCAAATTAAGTTTTTTTGCCTAACCTACCATGTACGAGTAACAATGTGAATGACGCAAGGAGTAATAATTGTGTGCCGAATTCAGTTTTTCTGTTTAGCTTACGATGTACGAGCATTAATGTGAATCTAGCAAGGAGTATTTCTGGCTAGCCTACAACGTACAAGCATTAATGTGAATCTGGCAAGGAGTATTTCTGGTTAGCCTACGACGTACAGCATTAATGTGAATCTGGCAAGGAGTATTTCTGGCTAGCCTACGACGTACAAGCATTAATGTGAATCTGGCAAGGAGTATTTCTGGCTATCCTACGACGTACAGCATTAATGTGAATCTGGCAAGGAGTATTTCTGACTAGCCCACGACGTACGAGTATTAATGTGAATTTGGCAAGGAGTATACCAAGACGGAATAATTGTGTGGCAAATTCAGTTTTACTGCCGAACGAGTTCGGGACATACGAGAAATAATGTTAATCTGGCAAGGAGTATTTCTGGCTAGCCCACGACGTACGAGTATTAATGTGAATCTGGAAAGGAGTGTACCGAGATAGAATAATTGTGTGCCAAATTCAGTTTTCCTGCCGAACCCATGTAGGGAAATATGGAGTAATGTTTATTTATTTATATTTTTAAATCGGCATTAAGCATTTCTAAATTACATCCCTCCGTTGGAATGATTTTCGCCCACCTATTTCCGAAATCGTCGGTATAAAAAATACACAATTATAAAAAAGGTTAACGGGTCGTTGGAGAACAATTAGGGACGAGTTCCAATTATCCAGGATTCGCGGAAAACAAATAAAATCGCAACCCGTTCCGACTGCGGACTTGCTTATTAAATACTCCATAAAAAGGCCGCTCGAACCCCCCAAGTGCGCTCAATCATTTGCTAATTTATAATCGGTCATCAACTTAATGGGGGCTGAATGTAATGGATACTGCCAGCAAAAACACAAGTAGACAATCATTATAATTTGATGGTCGACAAATAATGGCCCGGTGACGTATCACCCGTCGACTCCCACTTCTCCTCGACAAATGGGTCAAAACAAAAGAGTTGGAAGGACTAAATCGTTAAACTTTTTATTGATACCTCACCGAATTTCGATTGAAAAAATGATTGGAGAAAACCATAAGTATTGCATTATGCCTTGATGCAAAATACAGTAACAGATTTTCTGCAGCAGTAAGATGTTTTTTCGATTTTTATTTTATTTTTTCAATTTCGTATAACTGGTCAGTTCTTAAGCCTAATACAAAATACATACAAAAAATAACATGAATTAACAGACATCAAAATTGCTTGAAAAACTTTGAACATATATTTGTATTTCGGAAACACGATATCTACGTCCGAAATAATAACGATTAGAAGTCGAGGTTAATATTTTATTACAAAAAATTGTGGTAAAACTTATTGATTTAATTTATGAGCACATTTTTATCAGATCTCTAAAATTCTTAGAAGATAAACATGAATGTTTTGAGAAAAGTTTTTTTTCCAGTTTCTTTTGATGTAATTGTGGAAAATTAAGTCCTTTAAATTTTGATCAGCAACAATCGACGCGACGAAGCAATTTTAACCCAATCTTCTCCAGATTAATGTATGTCGATCTTCAATTTTCAAGGTCATTGCAGTGCATCTATAGCCATCATAATGTGTGTAACATGGAGATTTTCTCTAAAGTGCGTTTGTATAGAGAACTCCCATAAAATAAAATAAACTTGAATTATAATTTTACTAAACTTTAAACAGCATGCCGTATAAATTCCGTATCAAAAATTCACCCGTTCGAATAATTCTTGCGCTGCCCAAAAGACAGTCTGAAATGAGTCCCGAATCCCATAGGTGCGTCATGAAAATCAGCACCTATGAGACCTTCCGTCATTTTTCTTAGATGCATTCAAAACACACCAGAGGTGCCAAAGCGGCAGACCTGCAAACTTTGATAATCTACTAGCTCTACCTGAATGTGCAGCACCTACGAGACTTAACACAATTTTTTTCTCTCTCTTTTAAATCTCTAAATGAACTCCCAATGAGAAAGGCCACGAACATTTTTGAATATTTTTCTTGAAGATTTAGTATTATTTGCCGCTTAAGAACTATATTAAACATTCTATTCCTTAAGATTTCACATTAATTTTTTTGGTTTGGTTGTAACAAATATTTGTATCATATACCTATTTACCAGCTTTTATCACACACACATCATATTGTTTTATGTCAGGTCTTATACAAACCTAGTATATTAGACCTGACATAAAACAATATGATGTATGTTTTATAAAAGCTGGTAAATAGGTATATGATACAAATATGTGTTACAACCAAACCAGCTTTTATCACACATACATCATATTGTTTTATGTCAGGTCTTATACAAACCTAGTATATTAGACCTGACATAAAACAATATGATGTATGTTTTATAAAAGCTGGTAAATAGGTATATGATTCAAATATGTGTTACAACCAAACCAGCTTTTATCACACATACATCATATTGTTTTATGTCAGGTCTTATACAAACCAAATTTATTATTTAAATATTGTTTAACTCGTTAAATTATTATTAAAATACTGATACCCTCCTGTGTACCACTGTGCCATGTATCACTTGAATGTTTTATGGCGTTTTAATAAATAAATTAATTATATATATATATATATATACATATATATATATATATCAATTTATTATGTGTCGTATTATTGAAACGATTATCTTTAAAAATTACATTAAGGTTTTGTTCTCAATTGATAAAGTTTTCGTAGAATTAAAAATTCGTTCTGGATCCCGCGATGTGGGAAGTGGGCTAGGTACTCAGTACTTACAATAGATATCTGACATGTTAGCTTAATTATTGCAATTAGGTCGCAATTACGTCTAATTGCTGGTAGTCAGAACACGAAATAGACAACACATGATGTTCTTGGATTTGCCTACCATCTTTTTGCTATCTTCGTCCACTTTACGTTAATTTAAAACGTTTAAAGTTAACCATTTAGAATAATAATTAACTGAATTGTACAAATAAAATACACTACACATTATAATAATGGGTTTGTTGAATGACAATATTTCAATGGAATTTTGGACAAGATTTTTAACAGGCAGATTCATTATTGCTTATGGATCAAAAGTTTTCCTCATGATATTACGTAAACATTATTTTAGTAACGGAAACATAGACTGGGCAAAATTTTGCAAAAATCATTGGAAATCTAAATTATGAAAATACTATATAGAATTTATATGAAAATACTATATGAATTATGAAAATTTCGACTTTATGTCCGGGTTAAATCTTCCCCTCGGGAAAAACTAAACCCTTCCACACACTTTTCCACAAATGATCATCTGGTTAATCCACGCTATGCAATTACAATTGCACTACATAAGTATAATAAATACAAAAGAATACAAGAACTACCAGAGATCAAATGGGAAAATAATTCACCGACTCCAGATATTTTCATATCAGAGGGTTCGGCTCGGTAGAACTCCTAACTGGACCAATAAATCCTACTGATCCCTCAATGTAAATATTTAAAAAATCTTTCGTAATCCTACATGTATTTAAAATGACTGGTTTTTGCCTTTTTATACATAAACTCTTTGACAAATCTAATAAGCATAAATTTTGAATGAGACAGCTAGGTATAATGCCAGAAGCCGAAATAACAAATGGTAATATTTTTATAGTCTGAGAATGCCAAATTCTTTTATCTCATTTCCTGTATATATTAATATTTCGTCATAATAAAACCAGAGTGTTCCTAAATATTGATCTTAAGGAGAAGCACTACTAAATAATGCAAAATCATGTGGTTTTGGTTTGAAAATTAGATCACTTAGAAATATTTTAGAGCTTCAAGTAAATACAGCCAATAGAATATATACATACCCTTGAAATAATCTGGTGTTTTTGATTAGACTTCTCATAAGCCCAAAAAAAATAAAGTATCAGATCTGTAAAAACTGCTTTAAAGTTCAAAATCGCCAATATATGAACCCCCTTCAAGATATGGTTTTATTGTTTTGTATTGAATTCTTTAGAAAAAATCGTAAAAATTTAATATTTCATACATAAATATTTCGGCCTGAACTTTCCAAAATAAAATGAAACACGATTTTGACGATGTTTTTTCTCGAATAAATCAAGATGGCAACTGGAGTTAAACGGGAATTTAAACCTTATCGCCGTGTACATAAGGCGTGTTATTGTTTGCGGCCTGTTCCCGAATTTTAGACGACCGAATTTTATTTTACAAAAATAATTTTAGACGTGGTGCATCGTATTCGTCGATAAAACTAATATTACCTGTCTCTCAGTGATACCATTTAAATGATAGTTTAGGAAACACTGACCCAACATGTTTTATAGCTTTTAATTCTCAAGTTGTCTTTACCAGGCACGAAAAATAATCAAGCACCTTTCTAATTCAAAATTAAATAACTGCTTTGTTTTCAAAACATTCAATTAGATTTAATTCCACATTCTCAATTGCTCAATACGAAGAAAACAAATAATAATGTAGGTTAAATAATTAAAGTAATTAAATAAACGTTCTCTACAACTAAACGCATATTTCGTAAAATTAATAATATTGTTAAATATTTTTGAGGGTACAGAAAGCCGAAGATAACATTTGTACACTATTTCATCGTTTTATTCCAAATTGACATTAGATAAGGAAATAACTGCCCTTTGAATAATAGTGGCATCCAAACCGGATGTCCGTAATTTACGATATTGATCCCAACTTGAAATTTTAATAGTGGGGCTAATGTACCAAAATAGAAGCAATTAAAAATACAAACAGACATATTAGTAGATACATTTTTTAAGAACCCTTCGTTAATAATTACTGGTAAGAGTTATAAAATTATGAACCGAGACAGAGGGTGAGTTTATGATATGAAAACTTTTAATCCAAAGCATTTAAATAAATTTTAATTTTTAAAAAGATTTCTAGAGTTTTTCTTGCAAACTCTTCCATTTATTATGGGGATAATTTTTATTTTCTTTCTCAGTTTGTAATGTAATGTAATAATATTTTTTATTATTTTTAACTTTACGAATAAAAACTACAAATTGTAATATTTAATTAAATGAAGACAATATTAGCGAAATTCAATCGAAAATCTGTAGACAGAAAAATCAGAAAAATAATATTGGCACCTCTGGGACTTGAACCCAGTACCTTCCAGGCGACGGCTCTGACCACTGAGCTAAGGTGTCTATATCCGATTTGGTCATTTTTAACTGTAACATACTTGGACTAAGAACTACAAACATTATCTCCATTTTTCTTAAAACATTTTCATTGGCTGCTTTCTTTATGAAGTATTATTGCAAGATTCAAACCCGAATTAAATGCAATGTAGATAGTGTCTGGATAATTTTTTTATCCATTTTATTTTTAATATGCGACATCTATTGACTTTTCAGCAAGTCTATGATGAATATCTATTTGTCGAAGAATGTTAAAAATAATTAATAAAAAAATCTCCAAGTTTCGTAATTTTTTTTTCAAATTGCGTTCCGAAATTTTGGTTTCATAAAGATCTAATTTTATTCTTTTGGGGTTAATTTTTATATTTGAATATGAAGCGTGGTGTTTTCTATTTCTTGCATATTATTTTTCTCACTACGAGAGTAAAAGTAAGTGTTTCGCTACGTTTGGTGACTTAGCAGGGATTCCCGGGATCATGAGGTGAGGTTTGTCAAGGTCTTGGCGGCCGATGTGTCTGCCCACCTGCAGCGTGGCGAATCGGATCGAGAGAGAAATTGGTTGAGGAGGTCTGTTGACCTCTCCAGCCAGAGACCCTCGACCTATTGCCTTGCATCGCAGTTGTAGGGATGGATTCACACGTCCGTCGCTCCTGGACACACTGACTCTCAGATTCCTACCCACCCCTCATACTTATTTCCTTCACAGAACTTTCTCTTCTTCCTTCCCTTAAAAAAACCATCCACACAGCATCCATAAAGAAGATGTAGGCGCTGAGGGAAATTATTTTTCTCAGGGCCTCCTGCGTGGAGTCAATGTAAAAAAAGGAGACAACGGTTCCTATGAGAACTACATTAGTCCAAATTAACAACAAAATAAAAATAAAAAAAGTAAAACTGCAGGATCACATACAGGATTAATTTAAACGATGGAGTAAATACGGTTTGCACCTTATTATAATTATTAAATATCTTCTAAAATCCCAGATTTTGAGCAGATGTACAATATTGCTCATGTTATGTTCATCCGCTGATGAAATCCGAAGAGATCGTCAACTCGCCATTACTGGCCGCTAATCTGACAATCCTGGTAACAAGTAATGATAGACTTACCAGGAGAGTCAGCCAGCAGGTCCTCCGGCTCCGTGGAGGCGGGCGAGGCCTTGCAGGGCGGAGTGCGCCCACCACCGGAGCCGCCTCGCGCTGCCGCGGTGATGGTCAACTCGCCATTACTGGCCGCCAATCTGAAAAGCGAAAAAAATATTAGTTTAAACTATGTGACAACCCTAGCCTTCTTCTTATAAATAAATGATCACTTCTCTTAAAAATACAATGTTATCGTTTATTTCCGGAATTATTGTAATAACAATGGTGGTATATAATTTAATTTTGGGAGTGTGCAAAACACAAATCAAAAGTGTGTTTGTATTTTTAAACATATATAAGAAAGTGCAATATCAAATACTTTGGTAAAAAGTTAAGATCAGCTAAAATAATATCAAACAGAATGCAGTTATTTATAATCTTCTTTTTTTTCACTTATTTATTTATTTATTTTCTGGAAATCGACAGTTTACATTTTTTCAGTTTGTACTTGTTTGTATAGCCAAAATAAAACCAATTAAGGATTTCCTCCTGGTGACTTTACCTCTGATTAAACAGCATAATAAAAAATTAGAAATAATAAAATTTGTAATAAAGGAACATGAAACCAAAAATTATATATAACAAAATTTTGTATAAAACTAAAATTTACATAAAACATAAAAATATCAATACATTGGTATCCATAAAAAGCCAGGTTGTACATATAAATCAAATCATAACAGAATTATAAGTATAAACGATAGAAAAATGAGAAACATATTCACATAACATATTCATGAAACATCAGAGAAATACTCTTTTATGTACCCCTTATATTTGCTAAGTTCGGAATTAAAAATGTCCACCTTGGATAATACCCTATTGTAACTATCGCATAGTCTGTTCAGACAAGAATTCTGCTTAGAGTTCGTCTTATACCGTAATGCATTTCCAAAAACGTTTGCGCGTCTCTTTTTTGGCCCGTTTCATACAAATCTTAGTTGTGGATTTGAGATCAAAATATCTTACCAAACAGAAAAATCATTTTTGTAATCAAAAGGTTTATCAAATATCTAGCACAGATATGAGCTACTTTATGAATTGAAGGATAAATTTAAGATTTTAATCTTTCATGATTTTAGAGGCAACTTGGGTAAATATTTGTGAGTAAATTAAAAACTAACCTTACCTAAAGTAACCTATTTAACGATTTTTTTCATCACTTTTAATGACTTTTCAAATAAATGTTAAGTTGAGTTCATTCTGTGTTGTCCGGTTACCACTTTTCCTTCCTCTCATTCCTTTCTATCAAAAGACCTTCCAGATGCAACCCTAAAGATGAGGAAAATTATTTTCCTCAGGGCCTTCTGCGTGGAGCTATTTAAAAATAAAACAGCCTCCACCTACATTTTTGGAAACAAGATTAAAAAAATAAATTACCTATGTAAATGGTAAAATTATCGATCTTTTCCTCCGGTAATTGTTCAAACCAGAGAAATAAAGATAGGTAGGTAGGTATGTATTACCTAGGTGGGTATTACCTGTTGAAATAGAACTTGAAAAATTTTTAGCAGTTTGTATGAGTGTGGGCAATAATTTTTATGGTATGCATTGCATAATATTATATCATATAATGTATATTTATTCTTTAATGCATTATAATTTCTGATCGAGTAAATCGAAGGAATTGCCTCGCAAATTAGCCCATATCAATTTCAGCGTGCAAAGTAAAACCACAATAAATGTTTAAGTCCTTAAGGTCAAAATATTTCCGCTTTGTAATAAAATCCAAATAAATTTCTGAACATATCCTAAAACTAAAAACTTCTTTTGAAAGGTGATAAAATGAGCTTACGTATTTTGTAATTCCCAATAAACTTATAATTATAGAAAAATAAAAATTTTGTATACAAACACAAAAAGTTGTAAAAATGGCACACCCAACGTTTTCTCTAACTAAAACTACTGGTGAAATAAACGAAAAAAAGCCACGTACATATTTGGTTTGATTTTAGGTTTTCACGGCCAAAAGTATTTTTGGGGTGTTATGCGTGTTGCGCTACCTCCTTCTTTAGCCAACGTTTCGGACAGCGTTACAATGACCATCATCAGGCAGATGAGTACGAGTACTCATCTGTACGAGTATCTGCCCTGATGATGGCCGCTGTAACGCTGTCCAAAACGTTGGCTAAAGAAGGAGGTAGCGCAACACGGCATAACACCCCAAAAATAAATTACAAAAATACGTACATATTTTATTAGAAAAATTTATTATTAATGTTATTGTCACCTCATTTTTTTTCGTTTCATTTCGAACATTTCGTAAGGTTTCAATTTTTTTTTTAAATTGCTATCTATAAAGGTGAACAATTTACATATTCTGCATTTTTTTTTAAATTTGAATATAAAGCTTGATATTTTCTCTTTCTAAGACCGTTTATATCACATTGTTTTAAGGGAGACACAATTTCTATGAGACTTACATGAGTTGTTCCAAAAAGCGAGCAAATTAGTCTAACGGGTTAAGTACCTACCTAGCTCATGTGATACGTAAAAATTGATTCAACGTTATGATACGAATTGCAATTACACATAATAAAGGCATCTATAAAGTCGGCTATCTAAAGTCATTATGCGTTATAAAATATATAATTAAGACAATTATCATAATTTCCTCAAAGCAGTTCCCGACCACACATAAAAAATATCAACCCATTAAAAATGTGTATTTTTTATAATGCTCTTATACGAAATTAACTATGGAATCGGTTTTATAACTTCATAAAAAACGTAATGGCTTGAGAAACGAGTGGTGGATTTATTCTAACGTACAACTCTGAGGCCACTTCATATGCGAAAATATTGTTTAGAAATTATGTGTGGAATTATTATGCTAAACGAAAAGACTAAATTATGACCAGCAGCACGTTTGAGCGATTTAAACTTGTTTGCATAATTTTATTTATTTATTGACGCCCTATTGGGCTTTTACATATCAAATACAAATTTCATTACAACAGTATAACATTAATAAAAAAGATTAAAAAATATATAATTTGAGCATACACTCAATATAATACATAAGAATATAACTAATGCTAAATCCACATGGATGACTTTAGAGAACTCTTCGGTACAATTAATTTTAAATTTGAAATAATTTTTTGAATAGTTTTAGTAATATAATAAATTGGAAAGGCTGTGCGGTCTTTTTAAACAAAACTTTATTTTGGATTGGATGTCAAAATACCCAACCAAATTAAATAATTATTCTTATTAATTAATTTATTAATAATTAATGTGACATGTATTAAATTAAATTTAAATTGGTTTTTAGGTTAGTTTTTTTAAACTTTTATTTAACTCAAACTAAAAACCAAAAATAGGTTCTCAGTTTGGTTTTAATTTAAAAAAGAAGAAACAAATCTTTTTTTTTAAGTACCGCACAGTAGTCCCAACTGCTCCCGTCTGGAGTCAGTGAGACTATGACATCCCCAATTGGGGTATGTTGTGAGGCTGAAGGTAGTGGGGAGGGGAAGGAGATGGGAAAGAGGAAGGTGGGAAGTACCCGGCTATTCATATCTGGTTACCAAACACGGCTAAAGCAATTTCAAGCAACTTTTAAATTCTGAACGGTGGTATCACACCAGGATCTTCCACTCTTAAAAGTCTGAACCCTGTCTCCGAATGTCAAAACATGGCGTAAACAAAAGACATTAAATCATCCTGTAATAACTATAAAATGCATAAATTTTCTTCTCCCGAGACTGAAATTGTTGTTCCTTTTTGTAATTAAACTTATGCGAAGTGTTGCCAAAATAATTTGTACATTTTTCGATTTATTGTCGCTCTATGAATTTATTGTTACACATAAATTATTGTTTAAATGACATATTTACCTGCTAATACTGTTTAATGCGGCAGCTGCCGCTACGGCTGATTGGTTGCTGCAAGATCCGTTGATTCCATTGCTCATACTTCCTTCCCGATCCCGTTCTCTGCTGCCATTCTTCTCTCTCCCTAAATCTCCCATGAATCCCTCGCCGTGGTTGCTCTGATGATGATAGGCTGAAGGGTCTCTCTCCTTGTAATGGCGCTGGTTTTGGTGATGCTGACTGGATTGGTCAGACCAGTTGTTGGACGAAGATGGAGAGTGCTGGTTGTTTTGAATCTGGCTCATATTGGATTGGGAGAGGAGTGGGTGTTGAGGAGGAATCTGTCCTGGAAGAAGATGGTTAGGCTGTTGTTGCTGCTGCTGTTGTTGTTGTTGTTGCTGTTGTTGCTGTTGCTGTTGTTGTTGTTGTTGTTGTTGTTGCATTGCTTGTAGAATCTGTTGTGCTCCAACTGCGCCATTGGCTAAAAGCCCTGTCAATGCGGCAGGGTTCAAAAGTGCGTTGGTCAGTGCGGCGCTTGCATTCTGGTTTAGCAGGTTATTTCTCATGGGAGCGTTTGCTGACGGGTTGTTGAGGATCTGGTGTGGTTGGGCCATCGCTTGCAGGTTGGCTAGAGACGTGGATACTACTTGGCCGTTGTTTAAAGCGAGATTAACCATCTGGTCGCTGGAGTTGACGTGGTTCACGGGGATTGTGAGAATTGTTTGAGTTGCGATTCCTGAAAAAAGATCGGGTACGTTAAAACCACAACACTACGAAGAATTAGGTACCAATATTTGTATAAGTACGTTTTTAAGAATTTGTATAACCTTGAGACGTAGGTATAAGTAGTTGCGCTCCCTGTATCCCCTGGACCAGTTGTCCGGAGGCCAGGATCAGTTGTGGCATGGGAGAAGGTAGAGCTGGTTGAAGCAATCCTCCTCCACATACTCCGGGGGCGCCGTTTGCCGAACTCAATCCACCTAATACAGAAAAAATACCAATAAAGCTCTGAATATTTTTCCATTATTGTTAGATGTTGGATAATGAAAGCAGTGATGAAATCTCCTTGTGCATTTCCATAATAAAACTGAATAAATGGTCGGCATCCAATTTCTCTGACTTATCTAAGAATTTGATTCAATTTGCGATAATAATAAATTAATGAAAATTTTGACAATTTTAAAACCTTCTTAAATCACAAGAAAAGAAACACGCATGAAAAACAACAGAAAGGCAGGAACATCTATCTCTTCACACTAAACGCAACCCAGGTCAGTCAAATAATTGTGCACTATATATTTAATCCTGTTTATTAAAATCTACTTTGTATTATTAGATTGCAGATGGCAGTGTAGCCAATCAAACAAAAACCAGATATTATTAGACAAATTGGTGCCTAGTGCACGTAAAGAACGTGTCAGGATGAATCCGAAAAAACTTTAACTAGTGATTCCTAAGTTCATGTGGAGTAAAAATGTACCTAGTTGGTATTTTGGTATCCGGTAACTTTTTTTTTTACTTAAATCATAAAAAAAAGCAGTTCGGGTTGGTTCCGAGGGTTGGATGACTATTCGGCTCTGTTCGGTGAAAGATTTTTTAAATTTCTTTGAAAGTAAAAAATTAAACAAAAATATTGTAGAACGCTACGATTAACTCACCTCCTCCCACGCTCAGATTGAGCGGCGAGCTAAGACCGGGTGCAGACGGGTTGCCTCCGCTGCCGCCCCCGCTCCCGCCCCCGCCCCCGCCTTGCGCCGCCAGCCCTTGCAGGTTAGCTGCCAGCTGCGTCATCTGCTGGGAGATCTGTGGGAGGCCCTGCAGGCCCTGTAGACCCTGGAGACCACGGAACATCCCCACTGAAAGCAATCACTTATTCAGTTACAAAGTCCACAAAGATTGTCATCTCGTAGAAAAACCGTTTATTTAACAGATTAGAAGTTACGACAGTGCCATATTCCACTTTACTACTATTCCACTATTCAGGTTCCACTGCCCGGAGCCAGAGGGATTATGGCACCCCAATAAGGCCCGTCCAGACAAACAATCATGGAATCCAAAATGGGTCTCTGGATTGGAAATAAATTTGTTTTATGCTTTAAGCAGAATATTTTATTGAATATAGACCCTTCTAGAAAATTAACGAAATTTTGGGCTAGCTAATTTTTAGTATTCTTCCATCTAAAAGATTAGAGGCTCGCAAAACAGTTAGTTAAATGGTTTGGGAATGGACATAGGGATAATGAAAATAACTAGCAGTTAAAAACCCGCTCTGCAAGTTTTTGCTGCTAGGCCCTGCGGGCGGCTTTTAGTTCGGCTTCGCCCAGTTGGTGACCATTTTATAAATCCAATAGGATTTTCGCAATCCCAGTGTTGGTGACCATTTTATAAATCCAATAGGATTTATAGCACGTTCCTCAGATCCACTGTCATTCAGTGATAGCTAGTCACCGGGACAAAGTAAACGGGACAGGCAATGACGTCGTATGTAGCATGTAGTCGCCTCATACTATTATTCACAACTGAGTATAACCGTCAATCTTTCCACATCCGGAGAGATAGGTACTACAAATTCACAAATTCGTAGTATTTGTACCTAGACGGGACACGTCCCCATCCGACCTGCTGACGGAAGTAGTGACGTCTTGTGAGGAATTCTTGAATTTGAAACCGAATTACAATGGTAGCTTTGTTTGAAATTCCACGCACACACATGTTATTTGTGGCGTGGCGAGTATGGCGTGGCGTCAGACATGACGAAGAAGCCGGGTTCTGAAATTCAACCACGCAGACGGTAATCTATTAATACTGTTTAATTCGATTGTTTCATTCACAAACCACATACCAAAACTCTCTCCAGATATTTACCTTTTCGGTAAAAGATTGACTGTACCAATCATGTAACATACGAAATCGTTATGATTATTTTTTTAATAGATTGTTTTGATTTATTTCCTACGATTTTTTTAAATAAATTCTTACTATTTGTTTTGGCGAAAAGGCAGGAATAATTTTGAAAACCAGTAGTATTAGATTTATATTAGCTATCTTAAATCATTTTCAACATCTTGGTTTCATTGGGTGTCAGATAAGGTAAGTGTAAGGATATATCAGAATTTTCCTTAAAAAAGAAATGCAGCTGAAACCAAGAAGTCCGGTAAATTTAGAGAGTAAGTATTTCAAAAATTAGAACGCCCCTGAATATCTCCGCCCAAGGCATTCGCCGGGGTTTACCTCCCCACAATCCGGTCCTGATTCCAATTAGAATGTTGAATGAGACTGAAGTTCGCGATGTCCTTATTTAGAATGAACCAACCACAAGATCACAATATAACTTTATTTTGTTCTATCTATATAGTATGGGGTACCAACTCACTGGGGCTAGGCATGCCGTGCTGCGCGTGCTGGGCGTGCTGGGCGTGCTGGGCGTGCTGGGCCGGCTGCGGAGGCGTGGGTTGCCGGGGCAGCAGCGGGGCGGGCGGCGTGCACAGGGGGGCGCGCGCGTCGCCGCCCGGGGAGCCGCGCAGAGGTGACGGGGAACCGGCGGCACTGGACTTCTCAGACTCCTGGAATAAAGACGATTCATTTAAATTTCATCTCTTTCTCGTAATTAAGCTTGTGTTATAAATAGGTTTCTGGATCCGGAGAACGGAATTATCATAAACAGTGTCGTCGCCCGACGTATCATCGCAAACACTTGCAGCAATGTTTTGTGAATAACATGTTCATTTCCAAAAGAAATCAAGTTTGACAGCATTTGAAAGCTTAGCTTTAATTTTAAACATCTCTTTTTTAACCCACTAAAACTCTGGCGACATATCGTAAATTGCCTTTCTCTGTTCGTTTTCTAGGTACACACCTTTTAGTACGTGACGTTAGCATTCCCATGAGAAGACGGTGAAGACAGAGAATTTCAAAATCACGTGTTTTTAGTTTGAAAATTTAATAGATTATTATTATTTTTGATAGGTTGTTTCAAAAAATTTGAACAAGTTTTTCACGTTCTGTGTTCTGTGTTTTCAAGTTCTAGTCAACTTTAAGATGAAGTTTTACGTGAAATCTTATTTAAATACTTTTTAGATTTACGACACTTTACGACAAATCGGTTTATAGTATGAACATTAAAAAATGTGCTACGGATAAATTGAAGCTTTTACTAGCTTTTCTATGTATTGAATTATACAATAAAATTATTATTTACACAACAAAAATTATAAGCGTTAACCACAATAAAATTTGTTTTTCATGACTTAACTATGAAGTAATGTAAGAAACAATATTTTAAAAATACCCCTTTATGGCTAAGACTATTTTTAAGGTTTTGTATGTTCTAACTTTTATCTTTCTTGTAAAATTATGCACAAAATAAATTAAAACCACTTTTTCGCTTCTTTCCTCGTGCAAATACCTACGACGCGCGATTTCAAATTTTGTAGGCATGAGAATCGAAATATTTCTAGCGTTTATATTCCTCTTAATTGTAATTTATATTCTATTGTGACTAACTTATTCTATAGTGGCACTTCTCTCCAATTCAAACACGAGAAATGTTTTCTCTATTGAGTTGGGTAGTTTGTAAAAAAGGAATTACTTTATCGTAATTAAGAACCATTTTTTTAAAAATCTATGATTATTATAGATAAACTAATTACTGCCAGTAGAACACATCTTCGACGTATAATTCATGATACACAATAATATGCCTACATGAATTGTAACCATCGCTGTAAACAATGTGCCCGTTCTAGACGGTAAGTTACAAAGATGACCATCGTGACGAATTGGCTGGTGTACTCAATCCTACCCTCACTTTTCTCTTTCTTATCCATTCTCCTGCCTCCTCCTCCTCTCCCCGTCACTGTCATGGTGGACCATGACACTATGACAGTGACGAGACCACCACAAATCATAAAAAAGTGTAAAATAAGATATCGACTAATTTCTCATCATATCAGACCAACTCAAGTATGGGGACTCCATAGAAGCCCGACTAAATCTGGCATCCAAGATACTGACCATCTTGTGTAGGGCTAGCAGATTCTTCAATAGTGACCAGCTGTACAAATCAATGTCCAAATCTCAAGTGCGCCCAACAATTTAATTTGGGAGCCGCCTCTGGGCTGGAGCCCCACAATACTTGATAAACATATATGATTCTGTGCAAAGAAGGGTGGGCCATCTGATTGACGTGTTAAGACGACAATATACCCTAAAATATATTCAGAATCTTAACGACGTAAGTAAAGAATTCGTGTATACAAATTGCGACTCGCGACCCGTGTATTGGACGGACCTACTGTCGAATTTGCCCTATCAAAGAAAAGAAGAAGAAAAATAATGTGGGAATCTTAACGACGTAAGTGAAGAAAGCGTATAAACAAATGTACGCCAGCGGCACGGCGTATTGGACGAACGTACGGTCGAATTCGCCCTAGCGGGCCTGGAGATTCGACCTTTCCGCCGCGTTCATTTTAATTAATTCTGAAGAACGTGGTACAAATATTTAAGATGTCTCTAAACGTTTCTCTACCGAAGTTATTAATTTATCGTCTAGAAAAATAAAATCTGGTGCTTACCGTTAACTTTATAAATGAAAAACGGGTTATAAAGTTTTAAAATAGTTGGACATAAAATATATTTAAAGTAAGGTATTGTTTTTATTAATCTTAAATATAAAAAACTTACATCCCCAGGGGTCTGTTGGAATAAAAAAGTTATTATAGTTACGAATTCGCCGGAAATTATTAAAATGTGAGTTTTGAGCAAACAAAAATTATTAGGGTTGTGTACCGCCTTAACATACCGATTACCATCTATAATGCACAGACGCAATGTGGGTCTGTTCTACGGGTATTTTAATGGAGCCTGCTCCAATGAGCCAGCAGCATTGACCTCTGATGCACCGCTGCACGTACGTGAAACTCGATGGAGTCGAGCGAAACACCCATTTATAGTTGATATTGGCTTCATGAGAACAGGTCGTTTTTCGTTTTTGTGTAAGTTTCGTTTTTGAACATTCGTTTTTGTGTAAGTTGGCTCGAATATGGAACGAGCTACCAATATTTGTTTTACCTCCTTCGTATAATCCGGGCCTCTTCGAGACCCGCATCAATAAATCCCTTCCTAAAACCCCTCTCTTGGGTGGCGACCACATTTGACCACCTGGCACTAACAGACTTGTGAGTTGTCACATAAAAAAATATGAAACACATTTAAAACATAAGATTGAGATCGCCAATTTTATCCATAATTTTTTAAAAATTTTTAAACTTAAAAATCATGCAAAAAAAACATAATATTCTTTTCAATTTTTTTTTTACTAAACAAAACTCAAAGAAAAATAACTTGAATTGCGCGAATATCTTCATTCAAAGTTTAATGGCAAACCACTAGGTACTCTATGTATGAAGAATATATTATAAATAATAATATCTTGTAATAAAAGATTATTTTTGTAGAATATAGGTAATAAATATCCATGTAGATGGGTTTTAAACAAATATTTTTTTGTAATAATTATTGTGAAAAAGAGTTGTATTTTTTTGAAATGTAAGTATAAATGTACAAGTAAAAACAACAACTTTTCAGAAGAGCTATTTCAAATAATTAAACTTTGAATACTTTTTGGGTGATCACAGAAAATACAAAAAATATTATTTCACAATTAACTTTTAACGCAAATAAATTTTTTTTAAAAATGCCTTGAATTAAAGCGTACCTTCTGATACTAACAGTATAACATGACTCGTACTTCTAAAACTAATAAAAAAAATCATTTCAGGTTTATTATTATAAACGTTAGCCTATATTGAATTGAAATATATTTTTGAGTTTTTTTTATTCAGATAACACGTGAAGATTTTGTTCCAGATATTGAAAATTTTATTAATTATCTATTCATATATTTATTTACCCCCTTGAAACTTTTACAAGTCTTCATAAATTAGATTAGTTCATTAATTATGATTATTGAGAAATTAAGGATTATAGTAAAATGTTATTTTTTGACTACGCTCTTTATATCTAGAATAATAGATATAATATTATACCGTGGAAGAAAACTTTAACCAAATTATAATTTAAAACTTTTCTTCTGTGTCAGATCATAAATGAAGCTGACTGTAAAAGAAAAAAATATCATTACAAGAAGCAAAAAGAAGCGTTTAATTTCTTTGCAATAGTTGTCAAAAATTTAATTTAATTATTTATTTATCGGTGTTTTAAGTGAACAAATTGTAAAATAATTTTCATGCACGATAATTATTAGATGGAAGGATTAGAGCCGTAGAAGTCCGTAGAGCTTATTCGTCGCAGAAAATAAGACGTAAACTAAAGCAAGGAACTTCTGGAAAACTTGTAGATCGTTGACCTAAAAACCTCTTCTTCGTAAAGTTTTAAGAAATCGATGGATAAGAAAAAATGAGATTAAGAATAGTACAGGCACTTCAAAAATATTTTTTATAAAATATCGACAAACCAATCAAAGAAGAGTTGCATTTCGTGCTATTAAAATCAATTCAAATATATAAATCTATCTTTTTAAAGACATAATTTTATTACGAAATTAACTTTTTAAATGGTGAAGATTTGAAAAGCTATTCTTTTGTTATTTACGCAATATGAAATGGATGAAAAAACTGAAAAGTAGAAGATTAAGTAAGTCTATGGAAGGGTAGGTTATACTCACATAAGATAGAGTCATTATATTTTGATATGACTTCAAGTCGATTATCACTTTTCACTCTTATGCACGAATCACATCACTTGTAAAAGTTTTTAACAAACTTTTTATAAACCGGTAAGAAATCACATATTTTCCGAACGTCTTAAAACAATCTTAAGTTGTAAAAGTTAGTAGAACTTATCGAGAGAGAGTTTGTAGTAGAGTGGTAGGTCTTGGTAGACTTGCGCAGTCGACCCGCTGATGCTGGTCGTCCCTCGGGCGCGCGGCGTAATGATATAACACAACGCGAGGCTATATTTACGTCCATAAGTAAACCTCACTCGCTACGGAATGAATGCGCGTCATCAGTTTGAAAAATCAAGCGGCCGCCCATCCCCTTTAACACGAATACAATCGCGCGGACACGGACACACAGACACACATATACACACACAGCGAGGAAACCTAACCCCTCGGTGCGTCGCTGGAGGCGGGGAGGACGGGTGCTCCCCCTCTCGTCCAAAAAAAAAACACGGATATGGAAAAAGGGGTGAATACATACACACACGATCGCGTAACAGAGTGTGGGTAGATTTTACTCATTAATTTTAAAACGCCCGGTTTTTTCCGCAGAGGGCGGCTGCGGGAGGCGAGTTAAATAGATTGGTCTGCACGGGTCTGCACGCGTGGGGGGTGGGGGAGAAAAAATATAATTAAAAATCGAAAAAAGGGGTCGATTGTGCCTCCCCGGCGCTGTATCTGCATCCTACCACCCCCTCCCCGTCAAATGGAAAGCGGGCGATTTTTCCACTGTCAAAGCTTTAAATTCGCGGCTCTCGCCATTATCGTGCCGATGCTGTTTCGGGGATTTTTTCGAGCCTCGCCACCCATCGCCACCCCGCGAACTCTACCCCCCTCTCCCCAATTTGCCCCCTAGTTCCCCACCCGCCCCCCGTTCTATAGTGTGGGGGGATTTTTTTCTAGTGGGTGGCGTAGATGAGTTGTGGCCCTGCAGACTCCAGAGTGCAACGTTTCTCTGAATCGATGTGCGCTCTAATATTCGGAATAATCGATCAAATACAAATACCATTGCGGGGGATTTCCCGGACATGTCGTTAACATCCCCATCCAACCCACTCAAGGAACATTCCAACTACGGAAAGAACCGATATCTGAATCAATCGCCCACTGAACCCCTTACTAGTTTTCAATCAATTCAAGAAATCAACTGAAAACATTGTGAATAAATTAACAAAACAAAATTTAAAACCCGCTGCAGAATGCCTCACGTCGCGCATACACAGAAAAAAGATTATGCTAATATCCATTTGTAATAATTATTCTCTACATCACAGACGTATAATTTAACGAGAGATCATATCTTACTCTAATGGAAATTACATAATTCTATAGCTTAATTGTACAAGTGATTATACATTAGTCCAAATTATTTCCTACCTCGTTCCCGCTACAATTAAGTATTATTTGTCTAATTGAATCGTAAAGAAAGAGAAAGAATTAGACAAAATTTATGATAAGCCGACATATCCAGCAAATGATAGTAGCACGCGACATAGTACGAGCACGCACCAACGAAATATAATTACTGATTACAAGTCACTCAATAGCTATCACGCCATCCTCCCTAGTCCGCAGGGCCATACACAGACACTTAACTTCTTTTAAACTCTTTATTTCCTGAACGAAAGCTCCTGAATAATTAAAAGTTCCATTTGAGCACCCACTTTCTACACTTATATTTACATTATTAATCAGTAATCGCCTACAAATGTTCATTAGCCCTTCCAGGAAATTTCAAGTACTATGCTAAACTTTATGTACTACATTTTAAATGGTGTTTTCATTTTTAAGTGTAACGTAATTATTATAACATTAAAAAATATATGCATATATTTGATGTATTTTTTTTAACGTAATCTCAATTGTTTCGATGAAAAGATCTAAGGCTTACCAGTTGGTCAGTGGAAAGTATTACGAAAACACTAGTTCAATTTGGAATGCGCTATGAGTACCATCTATAGATTAATCAACACTCCTGCCATAGGTCATCCCAAGATTCTCTGCGTTTCACGAGGCTGGGTTTGTCTGGATCTTCTCGATGGATGCGTCTGCTAATCAACTGCATGGTAGGCAGAATTGGTAAACATTGGTTATGGGAGACATTTTGATCCCTCCAGCAGGACTCATTCAGAACATCGCCTTATACTACAGTGGGAGGGATGGTTTCATACGTCCGTCCCTCCCGGATACACTGATCCCCAGAATCACACCCACCCCTCACATGTTTTTTCTTTACAGAACTTATTCTCCTTTCTTACCTAATAAGAACCTCCACACAGCATTCCCGTTTCCAAGATGTGTAAGGCCCCGAGGAGAATTATTTTCCTCATTGCCTTCTGTGTAGAGATAATTTTAAAAAAAGTTGTCAGTCGTCAGTCGTGAAAAACCACGAGATTTAATTTGACTTGCAACGATGAAAAAATGGAAAACTTTGTTTCCACAGAATCAAAAAATCTTATACAATTCAAGTACAGAAAATAAATAACATCTTGTAAAATAATATAATTATTACAGGTAGGTTCTTTATCACTTGTGCGGATTTGAAAAGTAAGCACGTACCAACACATTGGTACACCAATTTCGACAATGTTACAAGTAAACTATATTATTTATTCATTGAATACAGTATGCAATCAATTAATTTCGTGATGTATCTATAGGGAGCAAATTTTTTTCCCAGATTTCGGAAGAATAACTGAATATATCACGTCAGATAAGTTTTAATATTCTCACGGTCAAAAGTATTTTTGTAATTTGTTTTTGGGGTGTTATGCCGTGTTGCGATACCTCCTTCTACAGTCAACGTTTCGGACAGCGTTACAGTGTCCATCATCAGAAGATGTGTCATTGTGTTACAATTACAATAACACATCTGCCCTGATGATGGACACTGTAACGGTGTCCGAAACGTTGGCTAAAGAAGGAGGTAGCGCAACACGGCGTAACACCCCAAAAACAAATAACGTTCGAATTAAAGCCGTATATTTGTAAGCAATTTTTGAGCGTGCAATCAACAAAATGCTTATTTTATTTTTCTTATAAATATTTCATCTTGAAATGATACGGTTGTTAAAATTTGTAGTTGGAAGAGCTTCAGGTAAAATGCCATTTATCAAGTACTTCAATTGCCTTTTTTTTAAAGCGGCATTTCGTCATCTATTTATTACTTGTCAATGCGCATGTTTAGACGAACATGCAATATTTCATCGCCTCTAATACTTATTACACGCATTCAAC
This sequence comes from Glyphotaelius pellucidus, assembly GCA_936435175.1. Classification (NCBI taxonomy): domain Eukaryota; kingdom Metazoa; phylum Arthropoda; class Insecta; order Trichoptera; family Limnephilidae; genus Glyphotaelius; species Glyphotaelius pellucidus. Next base: position 29,821,262 of record OW386547.1, read on the forward strand.
ACTAAACTCATGACAATTTTAAACGAAGCACCACGAGAAATAACACAACGCTAAAAACTTGTAAATGCACTCCGGTGAATTATTGTAAAGCAATAAATATATCAATTAGAGGTCGATCAGTCCGTATATGAAAACTTTCAATTAAGCTGTTTTACTCGTATTACGACTCAGTAAAGTGTTTTTCCATGTAAACAATATAATTACATAATTCAGAAGAAATGGGCTAATGTAGGGAATATTTTAACCATTTAATCATAAATTCATTGTGCGAAAAAACAATTCAGATAGCGTGCCAAGTATCTACTTGGTGCCTTTAATATGTCATTAAAGAAGAAGATAACCATAATAATCTAAACAAAAATATGAAAGAGAATAAGACACAGAAAAATAGAAAAATACAATGGTCGCAACTGGGACACGAACCCAGACCTTTCGTCTAACCAGGACGTGCGCGTTAACAAATTTCGCTATTGCCACCTTCTGTCAAACCGTCATATTTGTCAACCTCATATTTCAATTTTTTTAGAATTAACAATATTATCTTCAACTTATTCTTTTTTCCATATTATAACAGGCAACTACTCTTTTTATTGGAAACAATCATTCTAAGAAATGGTTTGTAACTTGGGGAGTATCTCGGATAAGTAAATTTGAATTTATTCATATGAACTATTGACTTTATAAAAGTCTAAATGAATATTCAATGTTTTTTTGAGAAAAACTCTATTTATATAACTTTTGAAGGATATTCCCAACAATGTAATATATCACTGAAGAAGAAGATAACAATAATAATCTAAACGAAAATATGAAAGCGAACAAGACATAGAAAAATAAAAAAGACAATGGTCGCAACTGGGACACGAACCCAGACCTCTTGTCTAACCGGGACGTGCGAGTTAACCAATTTCCTTTAATATGTACCTGAATAATTAGCAATAGATTGATCTCAAGATACATCAAATCGGCCCAATCAACCGTCATTACAGTACATTGTTTTAATATCAGTATATTAATACGTGAAGCAAAAACTTTGTACCTCTTTTTACGAAAATTGTGCCGACGGAGGAGTGTGAAATTTCGCACACTTATAGTTTATATAGAGAAGGAGTCCAGAAAGCTATTTTTTTTTAAATTATGCATAAAAAATACATTTAATCAATAGAAAAAAAACATTACACATTAAATTAATTATGGTTGAATTTCGACCATTGGGCGACCACTAGTTAGTTAAAATATCAGTCATTTGTCATTATGGCCAAGGTAGATAGACGTCTAAACAGCATCTCCTTATCTACAAAAGATACAAAATTTGTTTTGTATTCAAATTTAACTCGTTATTTATGTTTAGTTCAAGCCTGTAAAAAGCAAAAACCTAAAAATAAAACCACTCTGATTCGAACACCTTACACGAAACACAAAAAGACCTCCGCTTCAAATCATTAATGTTTGATTCTACCGTACACATTACAAGGACTGCCGCTGCCTGTGTGTAAGAGTTTTAATGAATTGTTTACACTACCACTGTCAGAAAACTTGTTCGTTGATTATTGCGACGAGCGGGGAGGGGGTGGGGTCGGGAGGGGTGAGGAAAGAATTAGCCCTAATGACTTCAATTGATCATCGTTCCAAGAGTTGTATGATTAGGGACGCAAAAAGGAAATTAAACGATAATGACCCAATATCCCAGCGCTAATTACGCCGGTACCTACTACCTAACAGTGTACGGTGACTAGGCGGTACGGCGGACTCGAAACAATTCTACCAGTTCTACTACCTATGTTCTATGTGGGTACTGTGCGTCCTGCACTGGGTGCTTGTATTATTGAGTGAATCTATCTTCGGAACTTACCGGGATATAATCGAGTGCTTTCATTGATTATTATTCTATAATTTGTGTGAAAAGTTACGAGCATATTTTTTATATTATTCAATAAGTTGACTAATTAACTAACCATCACGCCGTTTCCCCGCAGTGGTAGGCAGAGAGGACAGACCGCCAAACAACTCGATCTTGGCACACACTCCTTGCTTCGTTCACATTCATACATCGTCTCATACATGCTCTCCTATTATTCTGACTCTTGACATCGCCCGACTCAAGTATCTGATTCACTTGGTCGTGCTATGTCTTCCTCGGGCGTCCCTACCATTACCGCCTACCATTCACATTTGCGTCATATATTCTCCTTACACTCTTTCCCCATTCATTCGCTCTACGTGCCCAAACCGTCTAAGCGTCCTTATTACGTCCGTTTCTTAATCTTATTCATTATGCTTACATTAGCCTTGCATTCTTTGCGGATCTACATTTCTCACACGATCAAACATGGTTTTACCACACATACGTCTCAGGGATCTCATTTCTACAGCATTCAGTCTACTTTCATCCTTTCTCTGCAAGTTCCATGCCTCACTGCCATACATCAGGGTAGGTACCAGCACTCCATTATGGACGGCTAGCTTCGCTTCTTTTGACAGTTTTTTGTTGGCGCCAACGGCGTTCAGCCCTCCATTAACGGAGTTACCGGCATTTACCCCTCTTTCGATATCTCTATCAGTCTTCCCATCTCTCGTAAACATACTTCCCAAATACACAAACTCATTCAAGAAATAAAAAGTAAATATTATTTATTATGTTAACTTTTTCGGAATTCCTTCCGATATTTTTATTAAAAATAATGTCTTCTTGTTGTAAGTAATGATAAAATATGCAGGTCATAATTAATGACCGATATTTTTTTTTCTATATATTTTCTACTCTTTACCCTGACAACTGAAGAACTAAAGTTTTCATAATTAAAAAAAAAACTACGATAAAGGTCACTTAATTTTTGCAAAATCTTGCGTCATTTGCTGGTTATTAGATCAGTGTACCAATTAAACATAAAGCATTACTTACAGTAGATTAAAGTAAAGGGATAAGCCGCCGCTATCCGAATTTCTACCGATTTCTTGCATATCTCCCTTGAACATTTGAAGTTTTTAAGCTCTTAAAAAAATATATGTTATTTTTTAAGATAATATCTATAAAACACCCATGCCGAAACGCAAATTATATGAAATTCCCTCGATAGAAAAAAATCGCAAAGTATGCTCTGAAAATTTTTATTTTCAAGCCTGTCTCTATTATTTAACAAGTTATATGTATGAAAAAATTCACAATGTTTCTTTGAACGTTGTTTTAGACAACCTCCACGAAATTTTTGCTCTATTCTAAACGAGTCGTGTGTTATTAGACATTTTCCCAATTTTCGCTTCACTTTTATCGTTTGAAATATTAGCGCACTCTCTCCAACATTCGTAATTACATATCTCTCCATCTTCTTCTTTTCGTGCTCGAATACGGGGCCTTAATGTGTAATTGTTTAATTTGTCATAGAACTAATGCGGGGTAAGAGGGGATAGCGGGCCGGTGGTGGTCCAACTATCGGTGTGCACAAATACATTCAAACGTGCGCACTTTAAATTGATTAGGATTTTAGTGGAAATACATTATAGATGCTGGTAAACTTTATTATTTAAACAATCTAAATATCAAAAGAAAAAGATCTCGTTTATTTGCAGCTTTCGTTTTTCAACACCAACTAAACCACAACTTCATGATAAATAAAACATAAAAATAGCAAGCGGAAATTGTGTTAATTAATTCCAAAGATAGGGAGGGAATTATACTTATTTATTTGAAAAAAATACTAACCCACACGTAATTGCATATTATAATACCTATGTATGTGAGACCATATGTGAGATTTGTACAAAGCTTTTAATATTATGAAAGTTTTTGATGTTCGGCAGGTATATTTAAAAACAATGATCACTCATCTACATATAAATACTACTGTGAAATTCATAATTCAATACACAATTCTTGTAAATCATACTAATTTCGGTCAACGAAACTTTAGCCACCTTGCGATAGAAATAGAATAAAATGCATGTGATTCACAAAACAATTTCAAATATAACTTAAAAATTTGGATCAAAAGTAAAGAGGCTTTTACTGGCGCGCGCACTCATATTTGAAGTTATTGATGTAATCACGCTATAGAGAGAATTATATTTTAATACAAGAATACGAATTCTTTAAGTAATTTCACAATTAATTTTAAATTCAGTGGTCTCTATAGGAATCAGTTAAAAAAATTATTTCAAATTCCAACAGTAGGTATGTTCATGGGTATCATCATCATCATCATCAGTATATTAATACGTGAAGCAAAAACTTTGTACACCTTTTAACGAAAATTGTGCGGACGGAGGAGTATGAAATTTCGCACACTTATAGTTTATATAGAGGAATAGTGCAGAATGCTAATATTTTTTTTAAATTATGCGTAAAAATACATTAAAAAAAACATTAGAATTATGGTCGAATTTCGACCATTGGGCGACCACTAGTTATAAATTAACTTGTAAAACGAGTACCTCAACACGTACTAGCCTAGTGAGGCAGTTAAGAGAAACCACAATTTATCGTTATGCATTTCTATTCTTTAATATTACGTACTGTTTATATGTACATGATTGTCTGTTCTGTACTTTTCTAATTTATAAACCGATGTACATTATATAGACTTATAAAGGCTTTTTAGTTATAGTTGCAAATTTCTTACAATAAAGATATTACTATCATACGCAGGTGTCGCAGGTTCAATCATTTTGAGCGAAGTCTTTCATCAAATCACACGCATAATTAATTGCAGCTTAAAATTATGAGGAAACAATCGAGTGTTGGATTTTATACAGTAGATTCCACTTAAATGAAACACCGGTTTATCGGGACATTCGGTTATTTGGGACATAACCCAAGGAAACCAAATAAAGAAACAAATACTAATTTACTCCGGTAATCTGGGATACGGTTCCGTTTAATTGGGACAAATTCCGATCTGAAGTCGTTGCAAAACCTGTCTCAGTTAACGAATTAAGGGTGGACATGCTGTTTGCGGTGCGGGTGAGGAGAGGAGATGCCAATTTTCGGGATTGGGATATAAATAATTTTATGTTAAAAAAACTGCATTTCGTAGGAGAGCGAAAAAGCAATTTTGAAGCAGAAAAATTAAGGTGGATCTAAAAGGAATATTCACATATATTAAAAAGAATTATTTTATATGCACAACAAACAAAAATAAATTAATGATCCTGCTTAAGAATGTGACATTCGAGAAAACTCGAATAAATGTAAAATTAATACTTATAAAATGCTCAATATTTTTTTTTACCATCCTTAATCTTTGCTTCGGACAGCCGCTTTCTTGGGACTAAATTTTTGATCCCGATGTGTCCCAATTAAGCGGAATCAACTATAGACGTTTTTCCTACGTCCAGTCAACTAAATGTTTTAATTTTGAATTATTGCTAATAATAATAAGTCGCAATAAAACAATAAATTCACGTAATGGGAACAAACTTGAATTATGCGAAGTTGTAGTTTATTTTATTGCTTTATAAGTTTACAGCTTGTTGGTAAGATATACATAATATTATAATCAAACTTTATATTGCTGATTCAAAAAAATAATTGTTCGCAGCTGTTCGTCGTCTACTAATTAGGTAAATTTGAACAGCTGCACTTTGGTTGGGTAATGTGCAATGGCGGATAAAACAAAAATGCATTACGTTCTGCGGAAATGAGGGCTAATTATTGCCAGTGGTGGTGGTGGTGGTAAGTGCGCAAGTGCATTTGAAGTACGATTGGGTGTAATTTAGCAGCACACGCTACGTCATCATCCCTTATTATACTGTCGAACCTCCCTTACGGCCGCATCGTGCAACTTGCAGAGGCGGCCAACTGTTTTAATATCTGAAACTGAAAATACAAATCATCCAAAACAGAGCCATAAGGAATACATACTATCTACCGTGTCAAAGATACATACTCACTGACACAATAACTTCCCTTTACGATTCTGCCAAAATATAGCAACACAATTGCCATTTTACAAATAATTCAATATTCCTCACACACAAACTCTAAACCAGCCTTTAATTCCGATATTCACCAACACAAAACACGATTACAAAATCAAAGACTTATCGTCATATACTCACATACTAAATTTGGAATTAGCTCCTTACAATACGCCACACAATATCTGCAATACAAGGCGTTACTTAATCACCTAAAACTTTCAGCAACAAACAAAAAAACATTGGCAAAAGCTCCAAAAGGATATTTTATCAGCAGAGTTATTAACTAGTGATATATTTAGCCATCTTTCTTTGTAACTCTTGTATATATTTATGAAATACCTATTCTTCAACTAACTGTATCAAGTGTATGTTAATCAGTTGTAAAATCTATGTACGTTTCATTGAACTCGCCTTTTAAATTCATGTTCTTGTGTAAAGACAATATTCTTTTAATTGCATAATGCAGTCCCGAAATGAGTTGTATTAAACTCATTGAAAATAATGTTTTATATATTGTTTCTTCAAAATAGGCATATTTACTTTGGGGTGTCATCATTAATTTAATGAAAAACAAATACCTTTGTATAACACGACTATTTTATTAACTATATCAACATGTTTCGAAAACTATGTTTTCTTCGTCAGGATAATAAGTCAATAACTATATTATTATTGACTTATTATCCTGACGAAGAAAACATAGTTTTCGAAACATGTTGATATAGTTAATAAAATAGTGGTGTTATACAAAGGTATTTGTTTTTCATTAAATTTTATATATTGAGTTTATAATATATTATCACTAAATAAATAAAAATAAAATTTCAAATTTCGTTTAGGCAGAAAGATAGAGGAAGCATTGATAAAGTTTCCTCTATCTTTCTGCCTAAAATACCTACTATAAAATATGCAAAACTGTCTCCTCTTCCATCTAGCCAATAATTATTGAATACCGTAACCTCCTGAGCATAAAAGTAGACTCCAAAGCAAAAAAATGGACTCGATTTAATACTATTTACGAGGTAATTTTTTTTTTTCAGTATTGCGAAAGTATGATTCTGTTTCTGTGAAAAAAGGCATGAGATTTTAGACGGTGAATTCAGAGACTTGGGTAAATGCAGTGAATTTTCCTGGGTGAGTTTTTTAGTTTCTAGTTCAGGAACGCGGCATTTACGAACGTTTGTCTGACGAATTCCTCTCGACTACGAATCTGGAGGACACGGTATATAAGCGTTCATTTTGACTTAGTACATGCTAGAAAGAAAAGTTTAACTTAAAATTTTATTTTTAAATACGCATGCTTGTTACGATGTTTTATCAAGAAAAATATTTTTTAATGAAACAATTACATTAATAAATCCAGATAATTACTGTCCTTTATACAAATATTGAAATAATTAAATACTTAAAATAATTTACTACAAATGAAATAAACACCGCATAAATTTTGGTCTCCGTTGACTTTTTTGGATGTTCTTGTTTTCTTCAAAACCTTACCACCACAACAAATTCTTCCATTTATCACTCAGCCGAGTAACTAAACAAACCCTCACTCCGACCCTAACTGTCCAAAAACTAAAAAAATATCGTTTTATTTAAGTTGGAAAAAAAACTTCAGAATTATCACCGGACCAAAATTACATTTTCTTTTTCATTTATTACTCCATATAATTTCAGGATAACAGGTTAAAAAGTACGTCGATAATTTCAGGAATCACAGGTTATAAAGTACGTCAAGTACCTACGGCATGCAACGATTTGTACATGGCATTTTATCAAAAAATTATGAATCACAGATGGATGCACATATTTGAAATAATGCAAAAAGGTACATAATATTCCTAAGAACGCATTTTTTACCAAGCATAGAGCAATCAAACAACGTCTAAAATATATAGCAGTTGGTGGCAATAGTTGAATTACTTATTTGCGAAGAGTTTACCCAGGTAAATTAGATAAGGTTAAGTTGATCACACCTTTTTAATACAGTGACAAAAATGCATCACGATTTCAATCTAAATATTAAGCGTACACAAACTTCCACTGGTCGCCACTGCATTATGCCCCCTCATTCACCCCAAACAACCTTGATAAGCCACTGAACAGAAAATAAGATAGGGGTTGCGTAGTATTGCGAAAATAATTGGTGTTAATACTTAACAATCGAAGAAATAAAATGCCATGGAGAACGTACAAGCAAAAGTCGTACGTGATACGAGTTTTATTATTTAGATGTCATAATTATTCGTGGTATTACGAATATGAATCTTGATTAGGCGTAGTAAAATAAACAATTTTGCGGTCGTCAATGAACTGCCTCAAAGATATAAAATAGTTGCAAGGTAGCCACAGAAATCCATGTCGAAATTCTATAGCTCTCCCAAGATAGGATTTAAACTTTTTTTTCACGAATACCGCACAAGAGTCCCAACTGCTCCCGTCTGGAACCAGTGAGACTACGGCATCCCCAATTGGGGTGTGTTGTGAGGCTGAAGGTAGTGGAGAGGGGAAGGAGATGGAGAAGAGGAAGGTGGGAAGTACCTGGCAATTCAGATCTGGATGGTTTCAATTCTGAATGAATGGCTTCAATTCTGTTTCAATTCTGAATGGTGGTCTTACACCATGGCGACACTGAGAGTATCTACCACTCTGGAACGTGCTGCAAATATATATTATTTTAAATTGTGAAACAACACAAATTAATAAAATAAAATTTATTTTCCATGCCGGGATTCAATCCCTCGACCTTCGGAATGCGAGTCAAGAACCTTACCATTGGGCTACGCCGGTCGCGTATATAAATGAACGGAAACAATCTTGTATATAATTGTTAAAAACATTTAAAGATTTGCAAACCACAAAATATTCCACTAGGGATAAGTTTTGAAGAAAAACCTTTCAAGTAAATACATATGATTTGTTTGAATTATGTGATGTCGGACGTAAAGAATTTCTGAAAAAATAATTAATTAATATTTTCTAGGGTAAAATTGCAGGTAACATGCGTACTCTATCGTTTATCTAAATTTTTCAGAGAATCGGTTCCAATTTTGAAAATGAATCTTAAATGCACAGCAAATTTGAGTCCATTGAACCATATTTCATGCAGGACTAACGCGCAGCACAGACGATCGAAATTAGTAAGTTTGATTACCTATTTAGGATGTAGGCAGACCTACACACTACACACCTATACATAAATAAAGTCAATATCCTTATTCATTTCCCTGTTTGATTCGCAGCGCGTTTGCTCCTTTACAGGATAATAATAGTTATGCATTTTATACTGTTGGGGCATATTTTTAACCACTCAGGCCTCGAGCCTATTTTTCGGAAGGCTAAAAATTTCGGCGTTGCATTAAAATCCAAATAAATGGAGCATTTCTGAACGCATCCAAAAACTAAAAACTGTTTTAGAAAGGTGATGAAATACGCTTTACATTTTATAATACAAATAAACATGTAATTTTTGAAAGAAAAAATTTTTGAATAAAAAAGTTTTTAAAATGGCTCACCTTACGCTTTTTCTAATTAAAATTAAATACAAACGCGTACATATTTTATTAGGCAAACATAATTTTAATTTTTTTTTTGATTCACTTTGTTGTAAAATAATCAATGAAAAATTCACAAAGTTTCAATTTTTTTTCAACCGCGGCGGGAAATTTTGAATTCTTAAAGTATTACATTTAAATTATTTAATGGTGTATTTTTAAATTTGAATATTAAGCGTGGAGTTTTCTCTTCTAACACCGTTTAAATAATATTTATAACAATTATAGTAAGGGAAACAACGATTTCTATGAGACTGTGTGAGTTGTTTAGAAAACCGAATAAATTAGGCTGAAAAAATCACAATAACAGTCATTTTGGTATTCCAGGGCAATAATTTACAACCTCTAATGAAATTAATATTTAATTATTGACATTATTTTATGATTATTAATTAATTAACAACATTTACGAACATTTTATTACTTTGCACACAAATTTAAAGTTTTTAAAGCTAAATAATGAATTAATTCACCATCCCCGATTATCAATCGAGAGGTCCTACTTATAATTCGCCCAGCACATCTTCCACCATGCCAAATCTCCCTTGCACTGATTCAACCCTTTCTCGATAAAAAATGCGTGAATCAATCAAATAACCGGTAAATTATTCGTCCGTCGCTTTAGAAAACCCCCAGGCCCCTGCAGCGGGGGGTGGGGCACATGGGGGTGCAGGGGGCCGGGGTACACCCCACCCCCAACCAGGAGCAACCACCCCCTCCCGCCTTCTACCAGTTCTCTGGACCCGACGTTTCTGGCAAACGGGTGGGCTTTAATTAGAATATGTATATTAGTTCCATTATGTCTAATTATAAATTCTATGGCTATTCACTACTGTTCGGCGTCCTTCTATATTCTATACGTCGATCCAGTGGGGCGCCGTGATGAGGACTTATTGGGGTAATCAATTAATTTGTCTAATTAGTCGTCATTTTTACAAGGATTTTTGCCGCAGCTTCAGTTTCCCGCGTCGCGACGTAATAAAGCCAACAATCGATCACCTAACCGCAGCCCTCTTAATTATTTTTGATGAAGTGCTTTTTTTCGCCTCTCTCCTCGTAATGAGTAGCCAATTTAATTATTATTTTACAATAATCAAGGAAAGTAGATTGCAGCACGTTCATATATACATATATATATATATTTTTTTTAATATAAGTGAATATAATTTTTATGTTAGTGAATTAAAATTATGTAATAGCCAAAAGGATACAAATTAATAAATAAATGTTTATTTTTTTAAATACTCCTTATTATTCGAATAAAAAATCACATAATAGGTAGTCTCGCATTACATCACAATCTCATTCGAAAACAATGTTTAATAAAAAATATATTTCATACTTACTACATAATTCACATTATTTAGTTTTGACTTAAAATAATAAAGTTTAAATAATATGATTGGCGAACTTTTAATTGGGACATACTTAAAAAATATTAACATTTTTGAGCAGTTTTCGGTGGTGTTCCAAATAAAGTTATCACGTATAAAACATTTTTTTTTTTTTTTTTTACATGAATACCGCACAAGAGTCCCAACTGCTCCCGTCTGGAGCCAGTGAGACTATGGCATACCCAATTGGGGTATGTTGTGAGGCTGAAGGTAGAGGGGAAGGGAAGGAGATGAGGAAGAGGAAGGTGGGAAGTACCTGGCTATTCAGATCTGGTCACCAAACACGGCTAAAGCCATTTCAAGCAACGTTTCAATTCTGAACGGTGGTCTTACACCAGGGCGATACTGAGAGTATGTTCCACTCTGGAACGTGCCGCAAATATACTATATATTATTTTAAATGAACAAATTGTGAATTATCACAAATTAATCAAATAAAATTTATTTGCCACGCCGGGATTCGATCCCGCGACCTTCGGAATGCTAGTCAAGCGCCTTACCACTGCACTACGCCGGCCGTCAAAAAAATTACGTCTTACCTAATGCTTTTTAACATATTTAATGTAATCCTGAGAATGTAATTACGTTGTGAGTCATTTTTTACAATAGGGTGGGATGTTTCAAAGATGTAGAGGTAATGTGACCGGTGGCATGGCGTCTGAGTCCCACCCAGGCGTAGTGAATTCAATTCTTTGGATGGCTAAGTTCTCCATCATGACACTGGCTACATTTTCCGCTACTCTGGTGGTAGTAGGAGATATTAAAATCATTGTCAATGAAAATCTTAATCATAACCCGGTAATGTTTGCTTTTCTTCAAAAAAACTTATAAAGAATTCTGTAGAATTTAATGTGAATATACTTAAACATTTATGTGGGAAGAACTGAATAAAAATAGTGATTCTATTGAGGTTTGGAGAAATTTTGTCAAATTCAACCTAACCCGGAACAGGAAACACATAATAAATTTGATGAACAATTTCTTCAAATATTTTGAATAAATAAAAAAAAAATTACGTTTTTTTCATAATCTTATAATTTATTTTGTATGGAGGTAAAATACTTCACACTATTAACTTATTACTTCAAAATGTTTGCGAGGGTCGTCGATAAAATTCTTAGATTTTTCTGTAAATATTATTTCCGCCCTGTATTTGTTGCCAAAGTTCCTTCCTGGTATAAAGGGACGATGATTAACATATATCTCGGCTTAAAGTTATGTTGGTCGGTTTGTACGTCCTGCAACGTTAGAAGGTAGTTGATCCAACGAACAAGGCACAAGGTAAAACAATACGAACATCAGCTTAGCTCAGATTAAATCAAAAGGGAAACAGATTGATTTTTTCGCAAAAAGACTTGATATTACAAAAGAAGTTGAGCGTTCTTGCAATGCCTACATTCAAAGGATATGGCAAGTAAAAAAACGACACGATTTCTTTTATTAACGAATCGAACCATTTCCAGTAATGATTCGTAATCGTAATGATTCGTTCCTTTTTGCAGCATGGCCGTTTCTAGGAAAGCATTTTGATACTATGCACACTGCACAGACGCTTGAAGAGGCATTCTTTCTGACTGATTTTAGATCTTGCTAATGATTTACGAACAATGTTTTTTGGCCTGGTTACACTGTAGTGCAGCAATGTAATTAGTTAAAGAATTTAAGCTCATTAATGATAACTAGGTAAAGGTTCTTTATATTGATACTCTACATCTACAGCATTCTTTCGGCAATAGAGTCTTCGGGGACAGTAGAAGATTCAAAGAAAATTAGGGGGCGTTAATGGGGTTTTGATTTGAAGGAACGATTCCAGGACATTTTAAATATGGACTGAGTGTTGGATCCTCTTTCAAAAGTCACAAACAAAGAATTCAAAATTAAATTCAAGAATGGCTCCCAAGAATTTTGATTGGAGGAGCAAATCTCTAAACTGTACCCTGACCCCGGGTTATGTCCGGTTTTTAAACGATTTCTTATAGCATTCCTATCGTCATATTTGCGTGAACGTAGATTTAGTGCTGTAGCAACGTTGCTAACTAAAAAAATAAATCGGCTGCAAGATACTGAAGGCGGCAACTTATGGTTGTCTTTAAATGAATTCGAGCCTGATGTACATCAGATTTATCCTTCACATTACACAGGTTTTAAAATCAAAGCCTTCTTTTAGTGTTATTAAAAATACTTCTAAAAGTGATTAAGTGTGAATTTTATTTCCTCTCTTTGAAACATTATTTGATCTCAGAAATAGGATATGGGTCACACTCTTCTATCCTATCCATACAGTAAGGCATATTTAAAAATTATATTTGAAATAACTGTTTCTAAGATACGAAGATGTTAATCTAAAAAGGTAAGTTAAAAAATATGGGGGGCATTAGATTTTTTTAAGTCTCAAAGTGGGCGGAAGTCAAAATAAGTTTGAAAACCTGTACCTACAGTATGTACTTAATTTGCAGTACTCAGTACAATGAAGTTTTCTTAATTATAAAAAATATTTATATTGCAATACAACTTCGAATCTGAACAAACTTCTTATTTTATTCACATCAATACATTATATACATGGGTAGGTACTCTTCTGATATGCCCATCTACTCGTGACATCAATTTTTTTCTAAATGAATATTAACTGTTGAGTAATGATAATAAAAAATGTATAATTTTTATATAATAAGGGTGCTGTAAATATAATAACATAGCGAAATTCAGAGCTAAAATTACTTGCACAATGAAAAAACGTTTTCTGTTTGCTTAATCAAATAAACACAATGGTATTCTGGTATACTTATTCCAAAACAGGCATTAACAAAACAGTAAATTCCTCAATAATCATGGTAGCTATGTATCCCAACCGTGTAACAAGAGGAATAAATTATCGCAAGGAACGTCGCCTTAATTTAACGGCTAGCTTGCGAAATACGTAATTCACAAATATATGCAAATTCCCTCGTACTAAGTAGCCGGCCTTTGGCGCATATAATATGTAGGTACGGCGCTGTAGCCCGCCGAACGCCCCTCACATCGATATGTACGATTCTACGTGCTAAATTAGTTAGCCTCGTAGCGGGGTAAGAGAACAGTCTAACAGGGGTGGTTAGCTTTCATGGCAGGCTTTAATTAATTCATGATTATTGTAATACTTAAGCCGGCGAACTTAAATTTTAGCAGGTTAATTCATAGGTTCTCAGTAAAGTTATCGCAATCGCAATTTGATTAGATTTTTATTTATATATTATGTAATTTTTTATGCATATGCATATGCACCGGATTTTAAAATAATACATATTTATTGGAAAGTGTTCTAGTGAATAGGCAATAAGCAAAATTAATTCCTATTTATTACGTTTTTTCTTTTATATTGCCCCTTCTCTGAATGTTTTTCTACCAAGTAAATGCTAGGTGGTGTGGATGAGTTTCTTAAAAAATGGACTCAAATACTGCAGTGCGGTTTATGTAGATTGATAGTGAAAGAAATATCTTTCAATCATTGGCATCCTATGATTCTCGTTCCATTCCACTGTAAAAGCAGTCCTCATAGCACAAAGGGCAATTTGCAAAGAGTCCCCATCAGAACTCCTATAGACCACGTTTTTAAGTCACTGAATTTAATGTCACTAAAACAATTATATGCAAAAGATATTCTAACATACGCATTCAAAAACCAGGATAACTTAGCACAGACAAACTCGGGCCGATTCACAAGATCCACATTACAACATATATTCCACCAACCAACAACTAAAACGACTTTTGGACAAAGAAATATGCAATACTTCTCTATAAAATTATTTAATATACTCCCTCTTGCATTAAAAACCGCTAAAAAATAAACGACTTCAAAAGAAGAATTAAGATATGGATAATGGACATGGGAAGGAATTTTGCAACCAAATAAAGATTGTGTTGTTCTTTCTTTTAAATAAAACTTTATAATTTTCCTCTTGTGTTTACAATGTGACCTTAGAATGGGGTACCTCAGTAAGGACACATTCTTTTATAAAACAATGTAAAAATAAATAAATAAACAAAATGATAAGACCTTTCATAATAATTGATTAGATCATCCTCCTAGAAAGTGCGTAGAAATAATATACGCAGTTTACTGCACAAATGTGAATTGCCGGTCGTTTACTTTGGAGAAGTAAGACTTCAAAACACTGTCTTTGTAAACATACCAAATGGATTTCAAACCAGATGGATTCAACGCAATATGTTAAAGGTATAATGACACGTAGGTAGATAATAAAGCTTGCATTACCTTCAATGATTGTTCCTAGACTGAGTGATAATGAAAGCAGTTCGTTACTTAGTGAATGTACGCAAATTTTAGCCAAGTTAAATAAGGTGCACGTATTACGGGTAGACAGTGAGAATAATTTGCGGTCAAACAGTTGGCACCCCCTGAAATATAGGCACTGCAAGAGTGAGAGGACCAATAATAATGAGAATGGATTCTATTGTTTACCGAAACCCTGTCGGGTGGTAGAGGGTGCCAATACCAGGGTGGGAGAAATAGAGAGAGGTGGCGGGGGGTGGCGGAGGGGTTGAAAGGTGAACGGGGTGCAGAGGAAAGG
The DNA here is from genome assembly GCA_936435175.1 of Glyphotaelius pellucidus. Lineage (NCBI taxonomy): Eukaryota > Metazoa > Arthropoda > Insecta > Trichoptera > Limnephilidae > Glyphotaelius > Glyphotaelius pellucidus. Next base: position 29,836,700 of record OW386547.1, read on the forward strand.
AGCCAGGGGGAACCAGAAAGAGGTATTTTTGTACAACTTTCAAAGACACGAAATGGTAATGAGCAGTATAAATATTCTAATCTGGCAATTAAATTGGGGAAACAATTCAGATCTTGTAAATCGAAAGCAATTACTTTAGATGTTTCGTTTATTTAATAAATTAATGCCGCTCGCATTGCTGAGAAAATGTTTTGAAATTAAACGAATTGGAGATTGAAAGTCATATTGTATTTTTAAGACCTCGGTGAAAAGTTAAAATGACTTTCTCGTGGTTCCAAATAACAAAAAGAGAACCGACGGTGTTTATGTTTATAATTTGGTGTAAGTAGCTTTAAAGTCATCATGCTATTAATAATAATATTCGGCCATTTTCAGCGGCGCCATTACTTTAAAATATCGAGAATTATATATTATTATAACAAACTATTGTGAAAATAATGTAATAATTTCAGCGAACTTTATAAAACAAACGAAACATTGATTTTACTCAACATTTACAAAATTTTGTGGGTTGTCGTGCTGTGAAATCATTCAACTTTGTGAGAAAGTGTGGGAAAAAAACTTGTAAAATATTTTGAGGTACCTACGCGTCTTGGTCACATTGGATGTTTTGCTTTCTTTGGAACCTTATTTTACGAAAGCGCAATGTCTAAAGTTAGTATTTAGACTGTGCTTGGTTCCTTCACCTTTTCGATGACAGCGATCTCTAAAGACACATATATTTGATCCATAGCTTTAATTTTTAAGAAATGTAGCATTAATTATTGAAATAATAGCTTTTAAAGCTTTTTTTTCGTTTTCATAGCATTTATAGCTAAATAAGATAACGTCAAGGAATGGGAGTCGGCAAGAGGGGAAAAACAATTAAATTAGCAAAATCGCTTGAAACGTGTTATTGATTGAAACTCAACATGGCACATGTTTCTACGGTAGAGTGTGTCATGTTCGTTCTAAGATCTGTCAATACAAGATTATAGCAACTAAAAAATCTTTCTGCGTCGACACTATTCACAGAAGCCCACACAGTCAACAGAGCCGCTTAAGCAAATCTCTGTGAACTATTTTTACAGCTAAGAGTAGCTGAATTATGTATACAGTGACTCCATCCCTCACTTGCTCTACAAGCTGTCTTTGAAAATAACTGTTACCTTCCAGGAATTTACTGTCATCAACAGATTTGAATGTTGGTGCAGGCCACTTTTACTTGCTAAAAGAATAGCGTCTGATCGCTGGACATTCTGACCTACAATCGCAGGATTGAACATTTTGCCTGCGTGCGTTCGGGTGCACTACCAAGGAAGCCGAGGCGCTTGGTTCAAAAATCCGAAATTTGTACTTTTGCTCGCATTACTGAAAAGTTCGCATATTGTTGAGTTTTGTCGTAAAAATCGCTGCTATTTCGCTTTTTAACGTATTTATCGCTAAAAACACCATTTATTGGTTTAATTTGCAAAAATATTGTTAATGCTATGTGAATCAGTGTCTCTAGCGATAACTGATTACGTTTCTGATCCAAGAATTAGAAGACAGTTTTAAACAACCCACTGTCGCCTAATATAATACAGGACTTGCAGCCTTACCCTTTTTTCTGAACTACCTCCACCCCGATACTTCCGAAGAGAGTCTGCATTTCCGGTACAGTGGTGTAGTGAACTGTTTCATTAAATCTAATTAGTCGGTTAAGCCGAATGTACGACACATTACGGAATAGGACACCGCTGTTGTACTTCAGGAGTCATAAGTTGTGCATACACATACACTACCTCACATTACTGTTTAACGATACAGGCACTGTGTTTTAGAACAAACATAATATTTTCACCTCGTGGGTTAATCACATTAATAATATGAACTTTTCTCAGGCTTTGGTTTGGTCAGTAGTATACTTTTTAATGCGATTACTGTACAAGAGACCCGATTGTCTGGAACCAGTGGGATGATGGCATTCCCAAATGGGGTAGAGTCGTGAGGCCAAAGGAATTCGGGAGAGGATGGGTGTGAGTAAGAGAAAGGTGGGGAAGTACCTACTGGCTATTCAGATCTGATCACCAAACATGGCAAAAGCCAATTCAAGTAACGTTTCAAATCTGAATATTGGTCTAACACCAGGGCGAAACAGAGATTATCTTCCACTCTGGAAAGTGCCCAAATGTACAATTTATTCTTTTAAATGAAAAAATGTGAAGAAACACAAATTCAATTTTTTACGAGAAAAACTCTCTTTTTATAACTTTTTGAAGGTTATTCCCATCAACGTAATATATCATTGAAGAAGAAGATAACACTTATAATCTAAATGAAAATATGAATATACGAGAGGTCTGGGTTCGAGTCCCAGTTGCGACGATTGTCTTTTTCTATTTTTCTGTGTCTTGTTTTCTTTCATATTTTCATTTAGATTATAAGTGTTATCTTCTTCTTCAAACACAAATTAATCAATTAAAGTTTACTTGCGTATTTAACACTCTGGAAGTTGCGGCAGCTACGTCTACATTATTTTTTTGACTTAGCGTAATGTAGCCTTTTTTTGGGCTCGACCACTTTGCATTTCTTATGGCTGAATTTTTTTTGTATTTTCCGTGTCCAGTCAATCCTGTCAAGATGGTAGCCGTGTTTGATAGTACAATTTTATTCTGTCAGAGCATGCGTGGCGACTGTTTCGATCTGTCAACTCGGAGTTTTTTTTTACATGAGCTCCACACAGGTGGTCCTGAGGAAATTAATTTCCCTCGGGGCCTACGTCATCTTTGGGATGCTGTGTGGAGGGTTTTTTTAAGGAAAGAAAGGAAAGAAAAGTTATGGGAAGGAAAACGGTATAAGGGGTGGGTAGGAATCTGGGGTTCAGTGTGTCCTGGTCATCCACCTTCAAGACCTAGACAAACCTCACCCCATGAACCCGGGCACCCCTGCTAAATCACCAAACGTAGCGAACCACTTGAGGTGATGTTGTTGGTTATCAAATAAAGGTTTCCAGAGCGGCGGTACCCATTCCCGCCTCCCAAATGTCATGGAATAATCAATATTAAGCGAAGGCTTTTGTTCTCAGAATTACAAGTAAAATTTAAATTTCTTTAATACCTTTTGCTTAATCCTAAAAATATGTAAAAATGATTTTTTAACATTTTTCCTGGAGTTTGAACCTGCAACACTTGGGTCCAGTAACGGACAGTGCATCAACAAGGCAGGTGTTCCTACTTATTGAACAAACGTATTTTTATTATTTTAAATTTGCATGATAAGCTTTGGCTTGCTTCTGTATATTCTTCTAGGTATATAAATTTACGGGTGATTAGAGCTATAGTTCAGATAATCTTGCTAATTTTGATCGGCCATCTTGAACAATGGCTCCGCAAAGTAGAATTTCTGACCCATTACCGCCCACTACGGCAGCTAATGCAGGGAATTAATATTGATTCGTGTCTATAACACAAAGCCCGGAGGCTCTGCACTCTGCACCCAGGTTCCAAAGTCAGGGTTCACAAAACCTGGGTCCAAAGTTGGAGGGTTTATCAGGAGATTATTATTACATCCTCGGGACCGAAAAGAAAGGAGCATATTTAAAACGTAACCTCAAATATACCCTGCACAATTTGGAAAACAAATTTCTAGAGCATCTCCTAGCCTTATCCCATATTCCTCTTCCCTTTACCTTCTTACTCGTTTTAAGACAAAATAAAACTGTCGAGTACCTGCGTATAGGCAAGTACGGTAGAAATATAAGAAATTTTATGTAATGTTTAATTAAATGAAGACAATATAAGCGAAATCTGAGACAGAAATGGCATCTTTGCCCGGAAAGTGAGAGGTCCTGGGTTCGTCCTAATCCTGGCACCCAGAGGTGCCGATATCTTTTTCTGATTTTTTGGTTTTCAGATTTTCGATTGAGTTTTGATTATATTGTCTTCATTTAATTAAATATTACTCATAAACGTTAAAATAAAAATAAAATATTCTATGTAATGATTTGCTGAATGGTAGGACTACTGTGGGGCACGAGGGGACTGCGGGCGGGTGTTTCAAAATATTTTGAACCAATTTGAGCCCTATTGGTGGGCACTACTACATCCAAACGTCTGCTTTTCAAAAGCTTTTTTATAAATGTAGATTTTTTAATGTGACACTGCATAAAAGTCTCTACGCCCGAAGCCAGATTTGGGGCAAGTTACAAAGCAAATAAGTAGTGAAGATTCAGAATAACGATCTATATCACAATGAAACTAAGAATTTCTTTCATCCGTAACGTATAATAAGTACAGAGCGTACCTCCAAATGCTGCGTACACATGTACAAATATGAAAGCGAACTGAGCCGCGAATTACGGGAAGGGGATGAATCTACCCCAAAGGGCGCGAAACGCCGCTTGCAGTTACTTTGTTCCTTTCCCATAAATCGTGGCTCGGTTCGCGTTTATAACGCAACACAAGATAACTTTCCCTGCGGTGAATTGTGATCAGTGAATTTTCCAAGCGGGAACCAAAAAGTATTGACATACTTGTAGGAAGCCGGTGCCCTACAAGTTTATCTATACTTTTTGGTTCTTTACTGGGAATTGTGAATTTGGCACGGTGAATTGTGAGCGGTGAATACTCCAAACGGGAATCAAAATGTATAGATTTACTTGTAGGAAGCTGGTGCCTTAATATGCAATGAGTTTAAAATTAAAAGCCACATTTTTTGCAACTCTTTTCAATGTGCGTGCTTAATGAGATTAAATTTGTACAAAACGCAATTTAAAAATTATTCTTTCTTCAAAATACGCAAAATCACTTTGTGGCGTCATTATTAATTTAATGAAAAACAAATAACTTTGTGTAACACCACTATTTAAATAGTGGTGTTACACAAAGTTATACACAAAGTTATTTGTTTTTCATTAAAAGAAAAATTATTAGTTGGCCCTATTATTTTCAAACAGAGCCACAATAATAGTCCGTTGTGTTTCAGAGTTCAAAAATTTTACCTGTTAAAGGGTTTACCTGCTAGGCAATACTATGGTACAAAATTATAATTCAACATATATTTACCCCGCAGCATAAAGGTAAACTAGAACATAAATATAGCACTAGATTCACGCGCAACGACTGGTTAATAGTTCCGAAATTTGATAATTAGTACGGACAGAGAATGTTTGAATACAACATACCGAAGATATTTAATTTATTACCTGACACTATAAAGCAACATAATTCTATGAATAAGGTTAAATATATGGTGAAAAATTGTTTATTGGAAGAAAAATATTTATTTTGATATTTATGAAAAAATTTATGAAAAAAAGTTTAAGCTGTAGATATAAGATGTAAATTATAACTTTAAAATATATATATGTAAGTGAATTATAAGCACCTGTTGTCAAGCTAATGCAATTGGCTTAGCAGGACTTGTTTGTTGATATCTAAAATAAAATAAAAAATTAAAAAAATAAATAAAAATAAAAAATTCTGAAATTAAATAAAAAAATACCTCTCGAAAGAAACCAATAAGGTCCAAACTATTAGGGTAGGTACTAAGAATTAACATGCATGATAAATTATTATCCGGTGTGAGTTCATTTATATCGTTGGCGGCTCCTGGGGTTGATGTGAATTCAATACGTACTGCAGGGGATACGTCTACGTCTTAATAGGGGATGGAAATATGTGAGTGTAGGTTGTTGTTACCGACTTATCGTACGTTCAGGCTTGTTTTGTTATTATTTACACTGTGCTTAGGTTTGAGATAAATTACATACATAATTATTTTACTACTATTAATTTTATAATTTATTTTTTAAATTATTTTTAAATATATGTGTGCGGGTCGAATACGTTCTCATGGAAAGAATACAATTAGAATCACCCTTCACACAGCATCCCCAAAGAAGACAGAAATTCTGATAGTTTGTTAAATAATAACACCAACATTATTTGAAATCTGAGTTGAACGCTTGAAAACTTAACCCCTTAGGCATCGATCATTTTTTGCCTCTTTGCAATAAAATCTAAATAAACGGAATATTTCTGAACGTATCGGAAAACTACACACTGTTTTTGAAGGGTTTTTCATATTTTATCAATCGAAATAAACGTATAATTTTTGAAATATAAAAATGGCTCACCCTACGATTTTTTTAACTAAAATTATTGATTACGAAATTTAAAAAAAAAACATGTATATTTTATTAGACAAATTTAGTATAAACATAACGTTTATACTAAATTTGTCCTCACTTTTTGTCGTTCCATGTAAAAATAATTAATAAAAACTCCAAAAATTTCATAAATTGTTTTCAAATTGCGATCCGAAACTTTGGTTACAGAAAGGTGTTTATTTTCCTCCTTGGGTATTTAAATTTTAGATTTGAATATAAGGCGTGGTTTTTTCTTCTTTGAACACCGTTTATATTATGTTTTTCACTATGATAGTGAGGGAGACACAACGATTTCCACGAGACCTATATGAGCTGTTCTGAAAAGTGAACAAATTAATCTGAGGGGTGAAATAGGTGTGTACACATTAAAAAATATCTGTTGTTTGTATATATCAAATAATTTCATGTTCTTAAATGAATCTGGTAATTATAATGGTGTAAATTTTTTTTTGAAATGCGAAAAGAATAAACGTTTCCATCGACGTTTTGGGACAAGGTATTTTATGTATTAATTTTATTCAATCATATATATGTACATTGTACGTATATAAATTTAAATGTGTTTGAGGATTAGTAAGATGTCTATGTACTGCTATATTAAGCGTATGAAATGTTTTATACTTTCAAAATACCCTTTTCAAGCCCCCGGGAAGGTTTTTGGATTATTACAACCAAAACATCAGAAAAGTTTTTATCATCACAAAAATTCTTGCGAAACTGTCAAAAATGTGAAAATGTCATTTTGAAAAACAATGATTGTTAAGTAAAAATTCAATTTCCACAACTCTTTAAATTAATGAACGAATTTGAAGAATTACATAAGAATTTGAATCGAATTAAGAATTATAGATAATTTATATAAGTATCTGTTTTAGGTACCAAATTTGATTGGTTATTCTTAAAATTTTTGATTGTTTTTATAATATGCAAAAATAAATATTGGTTATACATGAAAAATGAAAATTTGAATTAAAAAAATTGTAATAGGTGGCACGCGAGCTGTTTGAAAACTGAATGTACTGGGACTGAATATATGGAACGCAGGAGAGAGGTTGGCGGGACGGGAAACGCAGGAGGGGAAAGAGACGCGGGAGGGGAAGGGGACGCAGGAGCGGAACGGGGACGCACGGGAAAGGACATGCAGGGAGAAAAGTTTTATTTCTTTGAATATGGCATTGCAACGCATGCCGGGAACCAGCTAGTTCTTAATATTAATTTTAAATCTACGAATTGTATATTTAATAAGCATTTTCCAATAAGCCTTGTTTGTCTTAAAATAATTATGCAAGAAGGTATGTTGAATAGGATGTTGTACCTTGTACATTGTAGAAGATGGGTTTACCTAAATTATTATTATTATTCGTAGCATTCCCGAGGTATAGGGTTCGTGGCCCGTGGCTACCGTGTATTGCATATTACAAATTCAATGAAAACGGATATCTATTGTTATTCCTTACACAGAAGTTGATTCCAGAACTTGATTAGTTTGGCGGAGATTCGAAGGAACACACTGTGGGATGGATGAACCTCAGGTCAGTGCTTGATTATTAAGATGAAAGACGATAGGGAGAGAAAGGGATAATTTATGGTCCGGGACGCAGAAAGTGTTCATAATTTATGTGCGCCTGGAGTAAGGAGTAAGGAGTGAGAAAGGTGAGGCTGGATAGTGGAGGTTCATTTGAATCAATACAAAAGGCGAGCACCGAAATCATTAAATTTGTGATAATTTAATTATGGCGTGGCGTACCTACCCACAATTTAGATCAAAATCAATTTCAAGTTACACAGTGTTTTGATGATTATAATATCACGTGATGTTTTGATGATTATATTTGAAGTCTTAGATATAATAATTTATTGTTAAAAATTACTTTTACCCAGAAAACATTCACCCCTACGTAAAAAAAAGATGCCAGAAAAGAGTTGTTATTTTATTTTTATTTTTCTTTATCAGGCATAAGAGCCCCTATTTTCTGATCAGACATAACCAATAATTACCTTATACATAATATTTTGTAAAAAAAATAGGTATGTAAAAATGTAACCCTTATTCTTTTACAGCAATAAAAAATAAATACAAATTACCTCTTAAAAAAATATTTCTGTGTTTCAAATAACTTTACAATATTTTAAAATATTCCTTCTGCCACCCCATTAATGTAAAATTTTGCTCGTGTCGTGATGAATGACTTAGCCAGCCGAGGAATTGAACTACGCCTGTATGGGACGCAAACTCGATGTCCATTCAGCAAATGTCCGGTCATCATTAATTTATTTTCATAATTTTAAAAATTATTAGTCATGTCTCTGAAAACATACATAATCACTTTCGTGATTTGTTTTTGGGATATTATGCCTTCTAACCAACGTTTCGGACAGCATTACATAACATTGACATCAGGGCACATGTGTAATAGAAGATTGTTGTGAAGTGTGTGCTTATGTGAATATATGCGATAACGTGTTGCTAGCTCCAATCCTCCGCGAGCTGGTATCACATAATTTAAATATATATTTTACTAGCTTTTACCCGCGGCTTCGCTCATATGGTATTAGGGGGCAATTACTGCTGCGCTTGCTTATCAATTATCCCCAAAAGTTATCATATCAGAAAGAATGTCACATATCGTGCTACCAACATCAAACACATACTTCCACTCAGTCATACATGTAGGTCCACAATTCTTATTACCATAGCCCAAAGAATGTCACATATCGTGCCAATAACACCAAAAACATATTTTCTCTCAGTCATATGTTGGTCCACAATTCTTATTACCATAGCCCAAAGAATGTCACATATCGTGCTACCGACGTCAAATACATATTTTTACTCAGTCATATGTAGGTACACAATTCTTATTATCATAGCCCAAAGAATGTCACATATCGTGTTACCAACATCAAAAACACCCTTCCAGTCAGTTATATATAGGTACATAATTTTTATTATCATAGCCCAAAGAATGTCACATATCGTGTTACCAACATCAAAAACACCCTTCCAGTCAGTCATATATAGGTACATAATTTTTATTATCATAGCCCAAAGAATGTCACATATCGTGTTACCAACATCAAATACATAATTTCTCTCAGTCATATGAAGGTACACAATTCTTATCATAGTAGTCCAAAGAATGTCAAATATCGTGCTACCGACATCAAATACATACTTCTACTCAGTTATATAATGCAGGTATACAATTTTTATTATCATAGCCCAAAGAATGTCACATATTGTGCAAGCAACATCAAATACATACTTTCTCTCAGACATAAGTAGGTACACAATTCTTATTATGAAAAATAAAATGTCACATATCGTGCTACCAACATCAAACACATACTTCCACTCAGTCGTATGTAGATACACAATTTTTATCTCCAACACAAACAGGCAAATTTTAATTTGGTAATATGTTACACTGGAGCCATCCTTTAAAACAACAATGAGCTTATATAATTATAAAAGCGAAAAAAGATAATACCTCTCAACTGTATTACGGAATATGCATATTTTGCTCCCCATTAAGAACCAAATTTAATTAAAGCGCGATTCACACAATATATATACACAAGAGCGATACTTAAGTACGTGCTTCGAAACAACCGAAAAAATATAATTACATATTTAATCCCCGGCAAATTGGATTAATATTAAAACGATAAAGTATGTTTTGGAGTGGATGGAAAAATAACAGAATTGAATGCGAAGATTCCGTTTGTGTTGGAATGGGAATTATTATTGCCTGGGGGCATTCTTTTTACCCCAATTTCGCGCCTCTGCGTTGTTCATTTTGTTGTGGCCTACATTTTTACAGAGAAACCAAACGGGACTGTGATATGATAAACAAACATTTTTAGGCATTTTAACATTATGGTTAGTTTTTTATAAATATTACGCTACCTCCATAAATATATGAGTCACTAAAAAATCTTTCGGCCAACTCATGGACCTCAACAAAATGGAAAAATCTGTTCTCGAATAGAGAATTTTCGCATCATGAAATTGCGCAAGGTTTTCAGTCTGGAATTTCTCGGTCAACAGTAAGTGTTAAAATTCAGGCGAAAGCGAAATCTCTCCCTTTTTTTTCAGAAACCCATGTAACAGAAAGAAAGGTTACAATGGAGTGAAAAATAAATTGAATAGCGCTAATTTCATGGAAAATCATCTAGAGCCCTATTTCTTGAAAACGAGTTCTTTTTTATTGTTAAACCTAAGGAAAGCAGAGATAACGCATTTTACTACAAGCGTGTTTGCTTTGCTTTTAGTTAGAATGATTTTCAATACCTAATTTACTTTTTGTTGAAAATAAGTGTTATGAAAATCATCAACGTCATCATCCTTATTCCTAAGGCATCACTTTTCAATCAAATCTTTCATTTGTTAACCACATAACAGAAATCTGTAAAAAGGGTTTAAAAGTGTTGGGATTTATAACTAGACTAACTAGAATTTTTTACAATATAGTGTATTAAACTGCTATATTTTGCTTATGTTAGAAGTCAACTTGAGTACAATTCTCCCGTCTGAAATCCACATTATAATATACATGTACAATCTGTTAAAAGAATGCAAAACAAATTCTTACGTTTTCTAAATTTTAAAATGGGTATTTCAGCAATTATGTTGAACATAACACCATTTTAAACGATATGAATATGCTCAAATTGTCAAACAGAAGAATTTTCACTGACTTGGTATTTCTATATAAATTCTAAATGATTTAGTTGATAGTCCGGTATTGCTTGAATTGATAAGCTTCCGAATTCCACTACGTAATAGTAGAAATCTGGATTTATTTCAGTGCAGAAATTTTTGGACTAACTACCATGTATTATTCTTTGCCCAAAATACTAATAGAGGGAAACAATTAAACTAAGTCAGTGGACATCTTCAATTTATTATTAAACAAAAATAAAATATTGTTATTGAGGCAGTTCAGTTATGTACAATAAATAATATGTATATGTATAACTATGCTATTTATGTAAAGATTCGAAAAGGGGCGTTTTTAATAAATAAAAGAGTATCACTTATAACTGACGCCCATAGTTCTTCATTTAAGAAGAAAAAATTTTTCAAAGTTGTCATATTTTATTAAACATTTTCGTAAAGTGCAATTAAAAATGATTCGATACATTTTGATCCAAAGGAAAGCAGCCTCCTACCATTGCAGAGCCTACTTAATGCATTTATTATTATTACCCCAGTTGCCGCTTAACCCTTTCACGAATCACGAAACCCCTCAATACACCGAAAATGGGTTGTTTCGGTAGGGTTAGGGTGTGGGTAAGGAGAAGGGGGGGGCAGCCGGGTGTTGGGGGGGGTGGCGAGTCATAATTATACATTTATGGTAATACAAGTAAGACGCGGCTCGGCCGATCGATATCACAAACAGTAATTATAATCAGGGGTGCACCCAAACCCCACTCACCCCCGGGTGGGGGCCGGGGGGTGACTTGGCCCCTGGACAATGAAGGGTTGAGTGGGCGATACACTTGTATCATTGCGATTGTTGTGATTTATTTAAATCTCACAATGAATCATTAATTTTAAACTATAAAGCGTGAAATCTGTTGGCATATTTGTCTCAGCGAGTGAAAACTTTCGATAGGTGAGTTTTGGCGTCATGAAATATACTCATGTTATCTTACTTCAATTTTTGGGTCAACAAAAAAAAGTCAATTAATAAGGTGGTCAAAATACTGTAACATGTTAGTGCATTATACTTTATTTGGAAATATTTTGAAATAATGCCACTGGTAAATCTATACGAAACAAATGGATGATAATAAAAAATAAATTAAACCCTGAACAAAATAAAAATATGTTGTGTTTGGAGCCAGTGAGATTATGGCATCCCCAATTCGGGTATGTTGTGAGGCTGAAGTTAAATGGAGAGGATAAGAAGATGGGGAAGAGGAGGGTGAGTAAGAAACTGGCTACTCGGTTCGAGTACCAAACACAGCTAAAGCCATTTCAAGCGACTTTTCAATTCTGAACGATGATCTTACACCAGGGCGATACTGATAGTATCTTTCATTCTAGAATGTGCCACAAATATGCTATACACTATTTTTAATTTATTAATTGTGAAATACACAAATTAATCGAATAGAATTTATTTGCCCACGTCGGGATTCGATCCTGCGACCTTTGGATAACGAGTCGAGAGCCTTACCCCTCGACCACTAAGGCCGTCAATTTATGATCCGCTGCAGCGATGATCCCTAGATGTTTGATCTACAACGAATAGAAAGAAATCTGCTGTTGACATAATAGTGTTTAAACGCTAAATCCAAAATAATAATAATAACAAAAACATTCATTCATCAATAGACTTTTACAGTTATAAACATTTTGTTAATTTTCATTTATTGTATTGACAAAAATATTGCTCTATTGTATTGAGGTATAGCTCAGCTATACATTCAAGTTTTCTCAAATAAATCTGGTTTTCAGCAGTGCCTTTAATATAATGCACCAACCAATAATTAAATTAAAATAAAATAAATACAATTAAATTAAATTACCTAATAAATAAAAAAAATCAAATCTTCAATTTGACACGCATATAATACAATATAATTAAATAGTAAAATTAAATTAAATAAAAAAATGTAATAAAAAGTTAGATAAAATTTAATAATGTAAATCAGAATTCAAAATAATGCAAATTATCTTAAAATAAAAATTCAAATATAATCAATCAATACAAATATAAAATATACACAATCAAATAAACAATAAATGATCAAATATTGTTTGGTTGACTGTGCAGTCAGCAACCATTCACCGCAGAACTTCTTGAAGCACTGCAACGATGTCGATATTCGATTTCCACATCCAATGCAATTATTTATCTGCTCGAGAAAGAATTTCGGTATTTGAAAATGTTTTATTAATGTCTCCTAAAGTATGCAAAAATTAATTAAACCGTATTTCTAACACACGGATATTATTTTCGGTATTCGACTAATTTAAATAATAAGCTTTATAATTAATGTTAAAATAAAAACTGATTTCTGTAGTCGATCGCCCCACGACTGGGGGTAGAGCGGGCGAGAGGGGGCATCCTAGAACATTAATTTTGCGAAATGAACCTAATTTACATTTAAATAAGGAACCTTGCAAGGGTGTGCCCGCGGCCGCCACCCCAATCTACCCCATCATTAGTGGGGAGGAAAACACCACCCATCCGCCTCTCCCCTTCCCCCTTAAACTATAACTTAGCTTCAATGATATTAGTGACGACATCATTTGGTGAAATTATTAACTTGTATCGACTGATTCGTAACATGGAAAAGTGGATTTGTGTTGCCTTGGCAATATTTTTTTAATAATTTAGATTAATAATATCAATTCTCCAGGTTTTGAAATTCAAATTGAAAAAGTTATTAACTGAGTAAAATAATATTTGTAACCCATATAATCTAGCAGAAAATTTTCGTTATTTATTTTTGGGGTGTTATGCCGTGTTGCGCTACCTCCTTCTTTATCCAACAGTTTTAGACAGCCTTACAGTGTGCATCATTAGGGCAGATGTGAAACACGGCATAACACCACAAAAAAAAATAACGAAAATACTTTTGGCCGTGAAAATCTAAAATCATATTTAGCAGAAAATTAAATGACTAAATATTTAAACCTCATGCCAATTTTCCGCGTGTATAGGCAAAACATCAGACGTGACATATAGGTATGACTTGCTGTTTTATTTTTAAATAAAATCTTGTTATTTCGACGCAAGAAAAGATTCAAGTACTTGATTTATTTGATCATGCTACGCCTCTCTAGGACATTACCGACTTCTTTTTCCATTCGCTCGCCCATTATGCAATTTCCTAACCCTGCTTTCTCCGTCCGTCGGATGTGGGTACGTGTCCAAACCATCTAAGCGCAATTTTATTAGTTATATTCTTTACGCCATTTTTATTAGTCATGTTCTTTACGCCATTTTTATTAGTTATGTTCTTTAAGCCATTTTTATTAGTCATGTTCTTTACGCCATTTTTATTAGTTATGTTCTTTACGACATTTTTATTAGTCATGTTCTTTACGCCATTTTTATTAGTCATGTTCTTTATGCCATTTTTATTATTTTATTAGTTATGTTCTTTAAGCCATTTTTATTTGTCATGTTCTTTACGCCATTTTTATTAGTCATGTTCTTTATGCCATTTTTATTAGTTATGTTCTTTAAGCCATTTTTATTAGTCATGTTCTTTACGCCATTTTTATTAGTTATGTTCTTTACGACATTTTTATTGGTCATGTTCTTTACGCCATTTTTATTAGTCATGTTCTTTATGCCATTTTTATTAGTTATGTTCTTTAAGCCATTTTTATTTGTCATGTTCTTTACGCCATTTTTATTAGTCATGTTCTTTATGCCATTTTTATTAGTTATGTTCTTTAAGCCATTTTTATTAGTCATGTTCTTTACGCCATTTTTATTAGTTATTTTCTTTACGCCATTTTTATTAGTCATGTTCTTTAGGCCATCAATGCTCTTTACGCCATTTGTATTAGTTATGTTATTTACCCCATTTTCATTAATAATGTTCTATAAGCCATTTTTATTAGTTATGTTCTTTACGTCATTTTTTTACAATAACTTCACACAGGAAGTCCGTAGGAAAATAATCTCAGGGCCTATGTTAGCTTTATAAATGATGTTTGGAGGATCTTTTAAAAAAATGAGGGAGAGGATGTTCTGAGAAGGAAAAATGTATGATGGGATGGTTGAGGATCTACGGGTCAGTGGGTCCAAGAGTGACGGTCGTAAGAATCCATCTCACCCACTGCGGTGCAAGGCGATGGGTTGTGAGAATTCTACTGGATAATGATCAACCTCAACTAGTCTCTCCCGATCCGGTCTGCCACGCAGTAAATGGGCAGACTCATCTGCCGCCAAGACCTAGACAAACCTCGCCCAATGAACTCAGACATTCCTGCTAAGTCACCAAACGTATCGAACCACTTCTTATTACATCTATTTTACTACAACTTAACATTTTTGTAAAACTTTCAGCCATAGTTTTACGACATCTACATTAAATCTATCTACATTAAATATCATCCTTTCTAGAACTCTTTATTCTGACCTACATACTTTTTTTACATTAACTCCACACAGAAGGCCCTGTGGAAAGTATTTTTCCTGAAGGCCTGCGTCATCTTTGGGGATGCTGTGTGGTGGGTATTTTTAAGGAAAGGAAGGAGAGCCACCGGTCCACACCGCAGTGTGGGCAGACGCGTTTGCCGCCAAGACCTAGGCAAACCTCGCCCCATGAATACAGGCACTCCTGCCAAGTTACCCACGGCAGAGGTTGTCGGTCATCCAAATTTTGCAATAGCTCCACACAGGAGGCCCTGAGGAAAATAATGTCCCTTACGGCCTATGTCATCTTATGGGATGCTGTGTGGAGGGTTTTTAAAGGAAAAAAGGAAGAAAAAGTTCCGTGAAGGAAACAGGTATGAGGGGTAGGTAGGGATCTAGGGGTCAATGTAATGTATATCTGCGTCCAGGAGTGACGGACGCATAAATCCATCCCTTCAACTGCGCTTTCAATCCATCCCATCAACTGCGGTCGAGGGATTCTGGCTGGAGAGGTCAAAAGACCTCTTCAACCAGTCTCTCTCGACCCGGCACGCCACGCAGCAGGTGGGCAGACACCGGCCGCCAAGACCTTGACAAATCCCACCCCATGATCCAGGGCATCCCAGCTACGTCACGAAACGTAGCAATGGTTGTATCCAGTTTCGCTTCCCTAATTAAAAGAGTAAATGTTAAATACTTTTGTACAAGATCGTACTAATAAACCCAGCGAACACGGGACATTGTATTTATAAACAGGCGAGTACTTATTTATCAAAACAAAATCATTATTACATTTATTATTTGTATTATGGATATCAATGTATTTTTTATGGTTACCAATGTATTGATATTTTTGTGTTTTATGTAAATTTTAATTTTATACAATCTTTTGTTTAAATAATTTTTGGTTTCATGTTCGTTTATTACAAATTTTATTATTTCTATTTTTTTATTATGCTGTTTAATCAGAGGTAAAGTCGCAAGGAGGAAATCCTTGATTGGTTTTATTTTGGCTATACAAACAAGTACAAACTGAAAAAATGTAAATTGTCGATTTCCAGAAAATAAATAAATAAAACTTATTTTGAACTGAGACCACAGACCCCTATTAATTGCTTGACGGGAATATTTAAAATATGTTGTTGTGCACAGGTACGTGTCCCTTTTTTCAGTATTTCGTACTGCTACAAACTCAACTCTATTTTACTGTGACGACTCTATTTCGACATAAATACACAAATCCTAACGTGGAACTGTTTAAGAAACTCTCTAGAGGCTTAAATCTGGTCAAACTTAAGTTGTCGCCACAAAATCTTCGGCAATCACTTAATAACGATTAATTTCACCGATTCAGTCAGTTGTCACGTGGTTCTTAATCACCCCTTTTGTGCCCCCCACCCCCACCCCCTCGACCGAACCAACCACCCGCACCCCTCACCCCGCGGGGCCACTTGTTCACTTACACAAACTCAACTGAACTTAACTCAAACCTTATCTATTTACACAACTGAGTTTAACAGATATACGCAGGCTGGTTTGCAAAACGCGCCGAGTTACATAGATTCTAATTAATTATGCTAATGAGACAGAAGACGCTCAGTGCGGGCGGGGCGCCAAGGGGTGGGGGGGAGAGAAAGGGTGAAGTGTGAGTATCTTCACTATATTTTAAGCTTTATTAAATTTAGTAATAAAGGAAACGTTTCGGAACGGTTTACAACGACAATGTTTAAGGGGGTAAGTAAATAAATACGGATGCTTTCTAGCGAGGGATTTATAAATGATTGTAGTGTTTCGTAACTAACAAAAAACCAAAGCAAGTTGTTATAAAAGTAATAGTTTATCAAATAAAATCAACTCAACATTTGGAATCCATTTTACAATATTCATGAAAAATCTATAGAGCGAATCCAACATAACTTTTTACGAAACATAAATTATAGATTAGGAATTCCTTTTTAAAATATTAGCTACATGTCAATGTTGAAAATTATGGGCCTTGCCACATTAAAAGAAAGAAGAATATGTACAATTTTTTCTCTATAAAATTTTTAATAACATGTTTGACTCCCCTGAACTCCTTAGGCTGATGAACTTTCGTGTGCCTAGTAGAACGGTTCGTCAGAAGATACCTTACCATTGTAACAATTGAAGTACCAATGCAGAAATAAACTCAGTAATGAACCGACTGCACAGTGCAGAGAATAAATATTACATGAACACCTACGGTACTGAAGGTCTATCAGCCTATAAAAACATTGTTAAATCTGTATTAATAGCTTTGAAAAGTTTATAAATTTTCAATATGTATCGAAATTTATATGAAAGTACATCCTATATTTTACTCTGTTGTTTTTAAGTTAAAATCTTTATTTCCTCAAAATTCGCAAATTCACTTTGTGGCGTAACTTATTATCCTGACGAAGAAAACATGGTTTCCGAAACATGTTGATATTGTTAATTAAATAGTGGTGTACACAAAATTATTTGTTTTCATTAAATTAAAATCTTTATACTTGGTACTTATTTTAATTGTGTGATCTCTTTAATTCTTTGATTATGTCGAATGTATTTTTAATTTTATCATATGTAAAAGCCCTAATTGGGCGTGTACAAATAAATAAATAAATAAAAATTATAAATTGTTTATTTAAAATAACAGATCGGCAAGCTCAACTTTATTGATCGGTTATTTTTATTAGCGACGTTATATTAAATCATTAGTAACTGACAATCGGTTTCGTTTTTATTATTAAAAAGCATCTCAGTTTAATTTTAATTTTTTGAAAATTATGTGATTTTGAAAGCTTTAGGCTAATGATGAAAAGGACTCTGGGTTCTGAAAATACCGTCGTTAGCTTTGCGATGGCTTACATAAGTAACTGTTCAAAATTGATAACGCTAGAGCAGAAAAAATACTTAGTATTTAAAGTAAAATTGTAGGTTAAGTTAGGTTATGTTGTATGTTGGCACCAATTAGGTACTAATATAATAATTTAAGGAAGAAAATTCTCGTATTTCGGTGGTCAAAACATGTTTTAATATGTAAAACTATTTGTAAAAAAGTTCTAAAACTATTTTAAAAAAATAAAAAGAACCATTCAACTTTTCAAGTCAATAAATAACGAATCGATAATTGAGCACCTTTAAAAAAGCAGCATTCACCCCCCGTGTGCGTGCTTCAGTTTAGTCACTGTCCCAACACCCTGCAGAAGGGGTAGCGACAAGTCCCTACCGGGCCAAGGGTAGGCGAGCAGCTGGGGGTGGGAAGGAGACGGGGGCACAACGGCGAGAAGGTCTTATTGTACTAACTAGAAACAACAGCGGCGCTCGTAGCGGGCGGTTGTAGGGGGCCGTCATTACCATAAATATAATATGGAAAGAAGTATGGAAATTAGCGAGCTCTACTTATCTATCACACCCTTTGACATTTCTCGGCGAACCGTTGCGCCCCGGCCTCCCCACTTTCTGGGGAAATTTTCGTGATTCTTACGATTCGCGGAGCCGCAGATTTGCAAGGAAAATTTTCAGAATTAAGGCTAATTAGTGATCTTTTTGACTGAACAGCAGATCGACGCATTTATCAGCTAGATTATAAAACTACATCATTAGTGCGATATGAAGCAACCCATTAAAGTTAATTTAATTAAAGCTTAAAATTTAATTTTATTAAAGTTTAATTAAAAACGTAATTTATTGCTGTAACTTTTTTTCTTACTTCTATTTTTATACTGATAATTCGTGGTGGAATTACATTGTAATAATATATTAAAGCTTTTTTTCACTTATTTAATTTTTTATCATTACCGGTTCCAGCCTATTGTGGGTATCTTCGGACAGTTAAAATTATTTCTTAAACTATGTTATATACACAACATTTGCGGGAGGAAGGCTTACAAGGGTGGTATAAAATAATTTTAGTTTAATTTATTTATTTTAACGACATTATTGGATAATCTCCTTTCCCTCAATGTTGTGTGTATAAATCAAAGTTTAATTAATAGTCGCATAAGTCTGCAAATGACTATAATAGGCAGAAAACGGTTACGGTCAAAAATAAAATAAAGGGAAAAAATCGCTTCATAATATTATTGTTTTTTTTTTAAGAAATTTATATTCCAACTAATAACCTGGCATTATTGATTATAGAATTCTTCATACTTTTGTGGATTGCGCAATGATTGATAATAGGGGATTGAACCCCCGACGATCGGTTGGAAACGCATATAGAAGGACCGCTCAACTAAATAACGTATCATCAACATCGATTTCTTAATAAACTAATTCACACCTTTTTGTACAGTACACAATGCATGCATTGCGACAAGTAGGGAATGAACTTACGAATTGCAAGAAAGAAATACTGCTGTTAACAGCTAAAAACCGAATTGTTCACCAGAGCCAAAAAACTTTTCAGATTCTAGAAAAAAAATCGTAACTTTTAAACCAGTGGTTACTGAAATGCCATTTTTAAAATGCTTAGCTGAAAAAAAATTATCTTTCAAATGGTAATTGTTAAATATTTTATAAGTGAAGAAGGACAATGTTTTTGGCACTTATAGCAGTTGATTTTTTTTTGTACGTCAAAAATGTTGTAAACACCGCTGCTAAATGTATGAATACTGAAAATTAACTTTATTTTCTTTTGCATAAATTGCTGTAAGCGCCAAAGTATATCATTTCGTTTGGTTTACAACATACAAAAAATGTGTTTTAAATGAAAACGATGTTAATGTTATTGATAATCTTTATTTGAAACTTTTAAAATGTTAAAAGTTCAAATTATTATACCACGGAAGACAAATCTGTACTTATTATAATGAGATAAAACAAAACAGACGAATTTTTCTAATCTTTCGTTAGGAACACAAATGCAGTAAATAAGTAAAGGAAGAAAATAGAACATCGTTCTAATTCTTCTACCACGCATTGGTATGGGTACTGACAAGTTGTAGTAAACGACAAGTGTTCTTAGAAAGCAAAAAAAATCTTTGAAAATGCTGTAAGAACCAACCGAACGTGTAATGTTTCCGTGTAAGT
The DNA here is from genome assembly GCA_936435175.1 of Glyphotaelius pellucidus. Taxonomy (NCBI): domain Eukaryota; kingdom Metazoa; phylum Arthropoda; class Insecta; order Trichoptera; family Limnephilidae; genus Glyphotaelius; species Glyphotaelius pellucidus. The sequence goes on from OW386547.1 coordinate 29,856,977, forward strand.
GATTTAGTAATTTCTTTTAAAAATTGAATATTATCGTAACCGCCAAACGTAAAAAACACAGGATTTTGATGTGTGCATCAGTTAAAAAGCGTATTATTGACAAAACGGCTAGTTTTTCCAACGGACGACGCGCCGCGGTCGTACAGTTCTTATCTATCGTTGTAGATTCACGAGACCCAGATAGATCGACGCAGAAAAAAAAACTCAAAATGGTGTATAAAAAGTATTTTCATAGGTAGTGGCGGTTACAGCAGAATCGCTATCCTGCGACGAATATTTAAAACATCAAAAATAATAATTTATTGTGCTTAAAATAAAAAAAATAAAATTTATAATTTATTCCTAACTTGTTCTGAAAAGGCAGTAAGCGGCTAACCATTTAGTGTACCTACCAAACTTGCTATTCGACTCCTGGCTGAATGTTACCCACTATAAAATCGATCTTCTTTATAATACCAACATGTTTAAATACATTCTGCATGTTTCGTGACGTCCCCTTCTGTGGTCATAAATAATTAGAAATAAGTAAGTAATGAGTAATGAGCCATGACTCATTAATTTTCTTCTCTCAATCATTATTAATTGATAATGAATAATGACTCATTACCATTTACCCATTTACTCATTTCAAACTAGTGAGTCGGCCTTGTGAGTTGGCACAAAAAAATATTTTTTAATAAGTAGATACATAGATAGCTACATGCATACTTGGTTGATAAATCATTTTTAAAAAAGGTTAAATCGGTGAATAAAATGTAAATACAAAAAAAAATAAATAGTTTTACACGATCATTACATCTTATTTACTAACTAACGCATTCCCGTGAAAAATCACGGGATATTACAATTGTAAGAAAGATAGCTAAAAAAACTGAAGTAAGAAATTAACTATGTACTGTTGGTACCCTCTTGGTTGGTTGTCTCAATTCTTCACGCAATCATTTCCAACATAAAAAATGAAACTTTGATTCAAAGCTAATTTGGGAGGCGGATATGGGTACCACCGCCTCGGGAACCATTTATACGATAACCAACACCTCTGTCGTAGGTCTTCCCAAGTGGTTCGCAACTTTTGGTGACTTAGCAGGGGTGCCCGGGTTTATGGGGGTGAGGTTTGTCCAGATCTTTGCGGCGGATGCGTCTGCCCACCAGCTGCATGGCAGACCGGATCGAGAGAGAATGGTTGAGACTTTTACTTCTCCAGCCGTACTCTCTCGGAACATTGCCTTCATACGATTCATACATCCGTCACTCCTGGACACACTGACCCCAAATTCCTACCCACTCCTAATAATACCCTTTTCTTCTCCTTCTTTTCTTAAAAAGACCCTCCTCACAGCGTCCCCAAAGATGACATTATCCCTGAGGGGAGTTATTTTGCTCAGGGCCTCCTTTATGGAGCTAAAAATGTAAAAAAAAATAATAATAATAATCCTAGATTTTTTTAACTAAAGCATAGACAGACAGACCCAAATCAGAAATTAGTATTTTCGATGATATTTTGTGTTGATATTTTTTTCACGATTACAGCATTTTTAATTACACAATATTGAAAGTGGTAAAATAAAGTTAAAACGTGTTCTATGATAATTATGATATAATTAATTGAAAGTTAATAGGGTTTCGAAAATTCTACCTAATACACGGTTCGCCCCTCCTTTCCCTTGCCCTTCTCCTCGCCGCCAGAGAACATAATCGCTTTAAGCCCCTCACCCCACACCCCATTCAAATGTAATTATCATAAGTTTATATTACAACATGGAAATTGTACAATAGTGAATAAATGTAAAGTTCCACGGCCGAGTATTGTGCGAGTGGGGGGGAGGTGTGTGGGGTAGGCCTTTTACCTCCAAACCCGAGGCTTTCCAAAGGGTTCAATTCTATTACAAAACCTCCTTGAATTGGAATTATTCGCTTGGCCGTTGAAGAAATCGTTGTCCTCCAGGATAATTTTGATTACAACATAATTTTTAGTGTTGTGATTTAAGACAATATGAATTATTCCAACCACTTTAAAAACAATTTGTTAGTATTGTAAGATTTTTAATAAACTACCTGTTATTATGTAACTACAACATGGAATACCTATATTTTCAATTTGGGAGGCGGGAATGGGTACCGCCGCCCCGGGAACCTTTATTGGATAACCAAAACCTCTGCCATAGGTCACCCCAAGTGGTTCGCTACGTTTGGTGATTTAGCAGGGGTGCCCGGGTTCATGGGGTGAGGTTTGTCTAGGCGGATAGCCAGGACACACTGAACCCCAGATTCCTACCCATCCCTTAAACCCTTTTCCTTCCCAGAACTCTCCTCCCTTTCCTTTCCTTTCCTTTCCTTTCCTTAAAAACCCTCCATACAGCATCCTCAAAGATGACATAGGCCCTAAGGGAAATTTTTTCCTCAGGGTCTCCTGTGTGGAGCTCATGTAAAAAAAATATATATATATAATTTTCGTTGACCGGTCAACTCAGAATGAATCCAACTCAGAACCACCTCAAAACCACCTCAGAACCACCTCAGAACCACCTCAGAACCACCTCAGAACCACCTCAGAACCACCTCAGAAAAGTCATAAGAGGGATGATAAAAAAATTGGTTAAATAGGTTACGTTAGGTTAGAGTTAACGGCTATTTTAAAATTATTTTTTTCTTAGCTTTTAATGACTTTTCAAAAAGTTAATGAGTTGACTTTATTCTGAGTTGGCATGGAACCATAATTTTCAGTTTTTACTTGCTACTTACGATATGCTCGAGTATTATTATAAACAGGAATATTTGTGGTACAGTAAATAGTTTCTTTACATCAATTTTTTAAGCCCAGCGACACTACTGGAGCGACAGTGCAATTCAAAACTTTTTTCTCCGATTGCTCGACATTTTTGGTGAACATTTTGAAAATTTTCCTCCGAATCATACCTCCGAAATTTAATATAGAGACATACAAACTGATTATAGATTTATACAGCCAACGAATTCACCTATCTTTTGTCGATTATTACATATTCGTAGGATTTATAAAAATATATTATGAAACCGTAAACTTCTACTTAATTACTTACAAATAAGGGATTTGACAAAATTGGCAGCACAGCAATCCGAGGTATTTTAAAAAGTTCGGTATTGTGGCAAAAAGCGCTCCAGTGGTTAAAAAAAATCTGTGTAAAAATTTTGGTGACCAGACAACCCAGAATGAAACCAACTAAGAACCACCTCAGAAAAGTCATTAAGAGTGATGAAAAAAATATATAAAAAATTGCTTACATAGGTTACGTTAGGTTAGGGTTACCGGCTATTTTAATAATAAAAAATCACAGATTTTGATGACTTTTCAAAGAGGTGTTGATTTGACTTTATTCTCATTTGGCATGGAACCAAAAATGGAAGTATTTTGTTGAATCCATTTTTTTGGGAAAAATACAAAACTTAATAGAAAAATAAAAACAATTATAAGAATTTTTACTGTAAGACTCTTACTTTAAAACACACATATAAAAATAATGTCATTAAACCACTTGTTTTAAGTCAGTAGCTATAAGCATTAGTCATAAGTCACTACGTATATGTCTTAGATTAGATGCAAGTCTCTAGTTTTTATTATAGATCCTAGCTGTAAGCCATTTTCATTTATAAGTCGTAAGTTATAAGCCTTAGTCGTATGTAATTACATATAAGTCTTAGATTTAAATCTCTAGATAGATGGATGGCTTCATCCATTCCTCTGTTAAGGAAACTGGTGTGGGCTCAAAGCCGTGGTTTAGTCGGCAATGCTCTGAAGCAGTGCGACGGAAAAACGCGGATTACCGAGCCTACAACACATTTAGAACATCCGAAAACAGAACAGCATACAATAAAATGGCAAAGGAAACCAAGAGAGTCATAAATAGGTCAAAATTCGATCACGACCTGCAGTTCAGCAAAAAGCTGGCTGCATGCCCGCATGGCAGCAGAGCATTCTGGTCGCTCGCGGGATCAATAGGTCGGAATTTCTGCAAATCCAGTCTACCACCTCTTACCAGACCCGACGGCTCACTAGCGAACACCGCCGCCGAAAAGGCTAACTTATTAGGCAAAATGTTCGCGGATAATTCAACCCTCGACGATCAAAGTGCTGTCCCGACGTCGGTTCCTCACTGCGGTTTTCGTATGAAAAAGCTGAGGATCCGGCATCGGGATGTAATCCAAGTCTTACGAGGGCTTGATGTTAATAAAGCTAGTGGGCCTGATGGAATACCTGCCCTGGTATTACAGAGGTGCGCTGAAGAAATTGCTCCAATTTTGACGAAGCTCTTTAAAATGTCCCTGAAGTCTGGTATTGTGCCCTCTGGTTGGAAAAAAGCGGTCATCCATCCTATTCCAAAGAAGGGTGATCGCTCCAACCCGGCCAACTACCGCCCCATAGCGATCACATCAGTTTTGTCCAAGGTGATGGAACGTGTGATCAACGACAAACTGCTCACATATCTCGAGAAGAACAAAATCATTAACGATCGTCAATACGGATTCCGGCGGAACCGCTCGTGCGGTGATCTTCTCGCATATGTGACGCATGTTTGGGGGCGGTGCCTGGAACGTATCGGTGAGACCCAAACGGTCGCACTGGACATTTCCAAGGCCTTTGACTGGGTTTGGCATCGAGGACTTGTCAACAAACTGCCATCTTACGGACTTCCCGTATCCCTGTGTACGTGAATTGCCGACTTTTTGAGGGAGAGGTCAATTCAGACGGTTGCTGATGGTTTCACCTCTTCCTCGCATCCAATAAATGCTGGCGTCCCACAGGGATCGGTTCTATCCCCGACTTTGTTTTTGTTGCACATCAACGACCTTTTGTCATATGCACCAATTCATTGTTACGCGGATGACAGTACAGTCCATGACAGCTTTTCGTTTGACAAGCCCCCAAAGGGCACATAAACTCCAACGGCTCGGAGGGCTTTGAAGCAAATAATGGATGGTTACCTCGAGAGTGTTTTCTCTTGGGGTAAGAATAAACTCGTCGAATTCAATGTTTCAAAGACCCAATCATGTCTGATTACGTCTAAAAGGGATCGAAATGAAAATCTAGTCTCCTTCAACGGAAGCAATCTTCCGAACAGACCTTCCATTGATATGCTTGGTGTAACTTTAAGTGACCAGCTCAGGTATGGGGGCTCCATCGAAGCCAGAGTAAAGTTAGCTTCTCAAAAACTGGGCGTACTGTACAGGGCCCGCAGATACTTTAATAGCACACAACTGCTTACCCTGTACAAATCGCAAGTGCGCCCCACGGTTGAATTTGGCAGCCACCTCTGGTCTGGAGCTCCAAAATACTTGAAAAATACCCTCGACTCTGTGCAGAAACGGGCGGTCCGTTTGATAGATTCTCCCATCTTAACGAACGGGTTGCAATCTTTAGAGCACAGGCGTCGGGTGGGAATGCTATCCATGTTCTACCGGTATTTCAATGGAAGATGCTCTGAGGAACTAGCGTCATTGATCCCTTCGGCACCGGTGCATAGTCGGGAGACACGCCAAACGCGCGCCCAACATATGTACACGGTTGACATTTGTCACATGAGAACGGGTCGTTTTTTCGACTCGTTCTTGAGTTCAACAGCTCGGCTATGGAACGATTTGCCGGCATCTGTGTTTCCTCCCTCCTACAACATGGGTCTCTTCAAGACCAATGTTCATTCCTTCCTCTCCTCAAAAAGACCCTCCACACAGCATCCCAGATGACATAGGCCCTGAGGGGAATTATTTTCCTCAAGGCCTCCTGTGTGGAGTTAATGTAAAAAAAATATATATATATAATATAATCTGTAAGTTATTTATAAGACTTAGTCGTAAGACATTAGATGTGAAAGTAGATTAGATGTAAATCACTAATTATTATTGTAAAACTTGGTTGTTGTAAGCCAGTAATATACCTACACAGGTATATGTGATTTTTAACAAAACCAGATCTACTTATAAGAGCAAAATATTATTATCAATATCATTATTTATTTATTAGCGCAGATTGTAAATCACGATACTTATAGTCTGAATTCTTTCCAAATCGATTCCATTTTTGAAAATTAAAAATCAAAACATTTTTCCGTTACAAGCATCATATTTTAGGTAACTAGGCATTTTATCGCTTGTTAGAATTCTTCTCAAAATCAATTCCAATTTTGAAAATGTCACTTAGCAAATTTGAAATATTCAAAGCAAGTTTTTGAGTTCATTGAACCAGAGTTGCGCAAAACGCATAGACAACCGAAAGTTAAATAAACTAAGTAATTGTTTTGCTTTAAATATCAATAATGTCATTTTACAAATTGTCTGCTTCATTAAAAAAAATTCTAAGTCAACTATTTATTTTGCAATTTTATTTAGTAGTTCGACAGCCTCGAACATATATGAGAGATCTCTGCTTCATTTTTTTTATTTGTTGGCGATCTAATTAGTTTTGAATTTAAAAGTAAACGATCTCCTTCCTCACTCACTCACAGTAATGTAAATTTTGACTGTATTTCTGAGATTTGTTTCTTTTCATTCATCAAAGTTTGAGTTGCTTAAAGATTCAAAAAAGTCAAAATAGAAAATAAATGGGATCATATAAGAAACTCGACGATCCGAGAGGATCTAAACATTGAACCACTGCTACTCTTCATAGAAAAATCGCACCTGAGGTGGCTTGGGCATATTGTATTAAGAATGCCTGATGACCGAATTCCGAGGAAGATCCTAAGTGCGAGTCCAGTCGGCCGCCCCAGACACAGCTGGGCGAGGCAACTCCAGAAACTATGTGAGGAAAGGATGGGACTGCCATGGACGGAAGCCGAACAGTCAGCACAAGACATGGACGTATGGGGGAGCCTTGTCGATGCAATATGATGATGAAAATAGAAAATATACGTTTCAAGTATGAAGGACGGTACAACAATTTTCAAAATGATACTAAATTATCTAAAGTACGTCCTAAAGACAAGATGAAAACGATAGGCAAACAAAAGTTATGCGTTTTTAATAGTTACGAATTCACTTCGGGCAAGTTAGGTCAACATGAACACTTTTTCAGTTGCATGCATCGACTGGCCAGCACGTACTAGACTAGAGCAATTACGAGTACTTTTAATTTGACAAAAAAAAAATAGTTACCTGCTTGTTTGCACATTTTTTTCCTGTTTTATGCATGCAACAACCTACACGCATTTGCAGAGAGGATGATACTTTTAGTATCGCCTTGGTGAGAGACCACAATTCAGAATTAAAATATTTGCTTGAAATGACTTTAGCCGTGTTTGGTGACCAAATCAATAGCCAGATACTTCCCCACCTTCCTGTTGCTCGTCTATTTCCTCTCTCCGCTAACTTCAGCCTCACAATACACCCCAATTTGGGGTTGCTATATTTTCACTGGCTCTAAACGGTTGAGGGCATTTGGTACTCTCATTCGTTATTCATATACATGTACTAAATTACCTGTCCCCTGATTTAAATATTTTTGAACTAAATATTCGAAAATTCAAAAACGCTATTATAACTCAATAAAATAAAATGTGTGTTTGTTATTGGTTTTGTAAAACTGTAAGTGTGCATTTAAAATAAAATAAATTAGATTAAATAAAATGTAAAACAAAAAAATAATAGCTTTTTTAACTTAAAAAATAATTTACAATAATGGACAGGACCCGCCTCTGCTTTTTGTGTTTATTATGTGTTTTATTTGATCGCAGTAACTTAAGCATTATAAATCACAGCAATATACAATAAACATACTACATAGGCAGTGAGGCACTGATGTTGAAGCATGTCCGCGGTGTAAATTCACAGCGAATTCTCTCTGTTGTGATTGTATAATGTATTTGGCTTATTCGGAATCTATAATTTACAGAAACCGAAGTCCGATGCGACCCCTTTCATCATCCGACACATCTACAAACAACTAGAGCCGAACAGACAGTGTTCGCCATTCGCATTAATTAATTATAATTAAGTTTAAGTTGACGCAGAGCTTGTTAAGGTTGCGGGGGGAGGGTGGCAGGGGGAGTGAGGGAGTTAGGGTAGAGGGAGGTTTTAGAGGGTGGGTTTTGGGGTGGTGCCCATATCGAACGCTTGGACCGTTCGGTGGCAGGCAGGGTTGAAATTAGACGGTAAAGTCTGTGAGAAGACAAGTGAGTTATGGGAACGGATAACTGACATACGCTATTCAGTTTCTCGCAAAATAGTGCACTGATGTACCAATATATTTTGGGATGGCTTTGATTCAGTTTTTGAATACGGAAACATGGCTGTTATCTATTTTAGACATAAGTAGATTTGGGGCAGAGGAAATATTGTATAAGTATGTTCTTATTTTATTTTAATGGTAAAACCAATAGTGACAGTATTTTATAAAATATGTATGAAATGAACCAACAATAGGTTTTCATTGATGTTTCTCAATAGTGAACATAAAATAGAAAAGCATTAAAATGACCTATGTGGATGGAATAGTCGGAGGGAGGGAAATGAGATGAATCTAGTATGTATAGAGTAATATGTGTAGTGTAATTTTTGTGCATTGATTTTAGGTTTGAAAATTTAAGGTGCTCTGTTAAATAAGTTGAATTTGCTGTTAGAAATGTTAAAAATCTATCAATAGCGGTGAATGAATGTGTTTTGTTTTTTTACATTAACTCCGCACAGGAGGCCATGAGGAAAATAATTTCGTTCAGGGCCTGTGTCATCTTTGAAGATGCTGTGTGGAGGATATTTTTGAGGAGAGGAAGGAGTGAACATGGGTCTTGAAGAGACCCATGTTGTAGGAGGGAGGAAACACAGAGGCCGGCAAATCGTTCCGCAGCCAAGCTGTTGAACTCAAGAGTTTTGAGTTAGTGTTGCATTGAGGGATGTTAAATTTTGTCTGGTTTGTCCGATGGGCACTCCTAATTGAATTGGTTCAAGTAATTCAGAGCTATCTATTAGAAAAGTGGGTATATTTGTGAAAAATAGTACGTCTTCGGAAGTTCAATGACTTTCCATTGACAGACAGTGGCTGACTCCTTATGACCGATTCATGACAAATGAGGACAATAGCCCTGAAAATCAAGGAATTGTTGAAAAGGATTTTGCACTTTTTATTTGCATGTACCTGGGTTTCCAAATTTGAGAAAAGTACTCCAAATAACTGCAAACATACGTGCGTAAAGTACAGCTTTTTTTTTTCATTTTATTTCTATTTACTTTTTTAAATCTTGGTAGGTTCTGAGTAAAAAGCTAAGTATGCATAAGCTTTTGCAACCATTGATTCGATATGGCGGTCAACAAGTAATTTCGAATCTAACTCTATCGCCATTTTTATCAGTATGGTGCCGTTTTAAGAGCATTTCTAAAAGAAATGGTACCTATCTTAAAGGATTTGTAATCACAAAGTTTCGTAGTATCAATATGATAATTATTTAGGGTGAAGAAGATTCATTCAGACATTCATTTTAAAATTTCATTGTAGAAAACTTTAAAGTTTTAATGTAAATATCGCCCAAGTCCCAACTTCTCCCAACCATCTGCAGCCAGTGGAGCTGTGGCATTCCCAAAGGGGTTGAGCAAGAGGAAGGTGGTCAATTCAGATATTGTCATCAAAGACGGCTAAAGCAATTTCAAGCAACTTATCAATTTTGAATGGAGGTCTTATATGAGAGTATCTTCACTCTGAAACATGCAGCAAATACACTTTTATAAATTTATTATTTTTGTTCAATTATTTCATAATCACCATTATTTTTAATGGGTAAAATAAAATTTACTTACACACACCCGGATTTAAACCCATATCTTCCGGATTGCTAGTCGAGTCTTACCCATAAACGACGGAGAACGTTGACAAGAAATATATTAATTAATAGATAAATGAAATTCATTGTTTAATTCGACACAGAAACCTATCTATTTACTTGCATTTTACCACAAAATTTAATTTGTGCCAAACGTCACAAAGACAATCAAATGAGTTTGATATGCAATTCAAAATTACCACGCGATATCACCATTATTGATTGTATCTAAAATAAAACATACCTTTACGAGTATATTATGTAGTTACGTACTATATTGAATATGTGTGTACTTCCCATTTTGTTTTTTAAGTTTTTTTTTACAATGCACCTGCACTTGATACTTATTAGTCTCCCCCACACGTAGAGTTCGGAGCGGGACGTGCCCCGCGCCACTTCAGGCCGCCGCGCAAAAAAGTCTCACAGTGAATGCGCTGTAAACCGTTATCTTACTTTTGGTCTTTACTTTTCTGCGCGGCGGCCTGAAATGGCGCGGGGCACGTCCCGCTCCGAACTCTGTGTGTAAAGGGTACTATTGACTGACTGCTTTAACTCGACCTTATGCATTTCGGCCGTCTCTAAATTCCGTTCAGTTTCAAGATGGTGGTCATTGTAATAGTTTAGTAAAGATTATTTTTTCAAACATGAAATCGTCGTGTATATTTGCAATTTCTTATTAGCATGTTTTCAATACGTTGTTATCTACCTGCCAGGAAAAAGGTTGAAAAAATAATTGTCATTGAGATATTGGAAATGGTCCAATTCCTTATCTGAAATTTTTTTTTTTGACGTGATAACGTCTTTTAAATCGATGAACGCCGGCCGCACTCACGAAAAAGCATGACTCGTTGTCACGTTGTCACGTTCCGCCTGAGCCGAGCGTTCAAGTGAGGACGCGGAACAAGCGTTCGGCCTAAGCGTTCGGCGAGAGCGCGGAACAAGCGGTAGAGAGGCACGATCGGCCTAAGCGTTCGGCTTATGACTGTAAAATTCTATGTAAAAGTTTTCTTCTGATGTTATCACGTAAAATCATCATCCGTAAGCCGACTTTACAGACAACCGATTTTTTTGTTTTTTATTTACATTACATGGTTTATAATTAAGTACCTACTATAAATCTTAGCATTTTCGAGGAAATATTTGTTTTGATTTATTAAACAAAAGAGAAAATTAGAAATATACTTTTTTTGGATGCGAGGTCTACCGTTCACATAACTACAGCTTGATGTACGATTCCATACTAGAATAATTTCTTAAAGTCCCGTAACATTATCTATCTATAAGTGTCATAGTTCCAATGGTCATGAAAAAGTTAGATTCTTCTTGGGTATCAACAGTAATTAAAATAAAATAGCCTTATTACGGGCCTGTTCACTTTGGGGTGGAAATATAAGTTTGGGTGTCGGGGCTGGCGGTCGGCCGGTAGGTGGCGGATAGTTAGCCAGAGTCGGCTGGGGAAGGTGGCCGCCCCTGGGTTTGTTTAGCGAAATAAATTAGGCGTATTCGCTGGAGTGGATCGATTCGGACTGTGGTATTGTTTGAAGGGATCTCCGTTTGCTCAAGGTGAATTTTGATCAAAATTAATTATCGCTTTGAAATTTTCATTATATCAAATGATTCGCCGTTGAAGTTGGGTTTGTTTGTTTCAGATACCGTTGAAATAAAATGTTTAATTAATGATGGATATGAAACACGCTGTTCGAAGAACAAAAGAGTAGGTTTGTAGATTTAGAGACAACCGATTTTCTGAAAGTATTAAGAAAATTCACAAAATATTATTTATAATTTTTAGTTTATCATTCATTAATAGCTAAATAGACTGAAACATATTATTTTGTTTTATTTTAGGCTCGTTAGACTTTTACAAACAGAGGTTAAATACAAAGAGTCATGGTTAGTTAAATCTACGGTCCCGAAAAACAATGTCGGACCTGCAAAAAATTGATAAACGTTCTGTTTACTAATTTATTGTTGATGTATTTTTATAAAGTAAAAGTCTGTATTTTCGAACTTTTGGATGAAATGAAATGCCAAATATCAAAATAAAACTGTATTGTTGATCTCAAAATCAGTAAAAACGCAGGAAAGAATCTAAACCAATTGAACAGTTGTACTGCAAAACTATAAAATCGCAAATCTTACATTGTCTTTCGAGACCGTCGAACTATATATTACAATAAAAGTAAAATTTAAAGAAGTTACAAAATATCAGATACATTACGAACTAATAATTAAAGAACTAACTACACACCAGATATATTACGAACTAATAATTAAGGAACTAACTACAAAGCAGATAGATACATTACGAACTAATAATTAAATAACTAACTATAAACCAGATATATTACGAACTAGTGATTGTAGATAGATACATTACGAATAAATAATTAAAGAACTAACTACAAACCGAACAAATTATTATAGAACTAACTACAAACCAGATATATTACGAACTAATAATTAAGGAACTAATTACAAACCAGATAGATACATTACGAACTAATAATTAAAGAACTAACTATAAACCAGATATATCACGAACGAATAATTATAGATAGATACATTACGAACTAATAATTAAAGAACTAACTATAAACCAGATATATCACGAACGAAAAATTATATATAGATACATTACGAACTAATAATTAAAGAACTAACAACAAACCAGATACATTACTAATGAGTTTTCCTTTGAGGAGGACTTAGAAGTTAATATCTCAAAAAGTATTATTTGGCAGTTTGGTGAAAACGCGCTAGGGGTGAGTTATATATATTTTTTTGAAATAGGCAATTAACCCTAAAAAGAAAGATTTGTGCATGTGAGTTATATTAATAGATCGAGTAATGCTTGTTATAAATTATGTATTATAAAAATCTACAGGTGCTTATTTTGATTAGAAATTTACTCTAAAAACGTAAACTTTTTGAAGAATCTCTTTGTGGTTCATGGGGGTAAATATAAGAAAACTAACAACTTCTCATTAAAAATAAGTATTCTTAGGATGGTACAGATTATCAATTTATTTGCCAAACCGCAAGTAAATCTTCAGAGAAAGTATGATAAACAACTTAAATGATTCTGATTTAAGCGTAAAATTTTAAATTAATTATATACTTAAGTAGTTTGCATTAATCTATTCTATCAAAGTCTGAGTGTTTTCTTGGAAATAGATAGTTCATATTTATTATTAATGCGAGGTACTTAATACCTTCCATCAGGCATAAAAAGCATTTTCAAGATGAATAGTTTTTTAAGAGTCTTGTAGTTTTAAAGATCTCTATCATTAATAATTACTGCGTTAGTTAATTATTTTCTGGATCTAGAAATGTTTAAAGATAGAGATTATATAATTTTCCTTACGACAGCTGTAATGTCAAGTTCGTAAATCTGATATAAATTGAATAAATATCTCGACTACCTCATTAGCCTATCCCGTTGCACTTAAAATACTATGGTAGCGTGCTCAATTCCGTTGAGCCGTAAAATATTCTGATTTAGCAGATATATTTTATTGAAGAAGAAGATAACACTTATAATCTAAATGAAAATATGAAAGAGAACAAGACACAGAAAAAATAGAAAAAGACAATGGTCGTAACTGGGACTCGAACCCAGACCCCTCGTCTAACCGGGACGTGCACGTTATCCAATTTCGCTATTGCCACCTTCTGTCAAACCGTCATTTTTGTCAATCTCATATTTCAAATATTTAGAATCAACAATATTATCTTCAACTGTACCCCTTTAGCCAAACAAACACAGACCTAATTATTATTTTTTTTTTTTAATTTTCTTTTTGAATCTTATTGTAACAATTGTAATGTAAGTTATTATTTTATGCAATAATTGTTTATTTCTAAAACTTGTGTATTTATGTAGATACATATTTCATGTAGGTATCCAATTTAAATGCCCCAAGTGCTTATAAAAGATTAAATAAATAAAATTAATAGTTTGTCGTAGAAACGACCCGTTCTTGTGTAATACATTTAGGTACCATTAGATAAAATGTAATATTTTACCATCCAATATGCATAATATATGTTAACATATTATGAAAGAAGTAGATTTATGAATACACTCCGCTAAGAATACAAAATGAACTTATTAAAAGCACTTAATAAAAATCGCCGTTTTTACACCGCGGTTTAACACTGCGAATGCAAGCGTTCCCTTTGAGGCGTAATTCCTTAGTTGTTTTTCTTCTCCTCGCCCGAGCAGTGGGTAGTGAGCAGTGAGCAGTGAGCAGAGAGCAGTTGCGAGCGGTGGCCAGGGAACAGCGGAAGAGCCTGTGCGGGAACAAGCCCCGGCGAAGCAACCTGTTGCGGGGGATGTTTTCAGGAAGTCTATAATATATTTTACCGACACTTTTACCCGCACGCTTTGCCGCCAGCCACTTTATGTGTACGTTCCGCTGGAACACTTGAGATTCAGAGGGCGCGGGCGGACCCATTCGCCAATTCGCAAACAGAATTTATATTTTTGATTTTTTTTTGCGTGGGAGGTTGCGCAAATCTCAGCTTTTATTTGTGGTCACTATTTATTTAATAATACACAAATCGCTAAAATTTGTTTCGGTTTTTTAAATTTATTTTTCAACGACATCTTATACCAAACTGGGATTGCTTCTTTCATTCCACAAATAAATGTTTTTTTTTTACACTATTTCAATTTGCATACGAAGACTTAATACAGTAATTTATTAAAAATCAAGGCTTATAGTATTCACAATATTAGGAAAAAATCACACTTGTAATATTTCCACTCGCAATCAGCATTTGTTAAAAAAAGAATGTAAAAAAGTCATGTAAAAAAGAATGTAAAAAAAAAGTAATGTAATGTAAAAAAGAATGAAAACTTTGTGTAAAGGGGAAACATTTTAGCCAGCAAAAAAATTTAAAAAAAGATTAAGCAAATATTCTTGTCCCTTACTAATAAAGGTATTTTTAATTTTACCCAACTGACAGTCTACCCAGACCATTTACCATACATTAATAGTTGTTTATAAGCTGGGTAAAATTTAAAATTTAATAGTTGGGCCCTAAATAGCTGTTGCTTATTTTCAACGCGCCTCGATGGTGTAACTGCTTGTTTTAAAAAAACATTACTTTATTCTCCATCGATCGATTTAAGATGAAAATGATGGTTTCTTTATTTTTATTTTAACTTAATTAGTAAAACCTTAAATTGTAATATTTAATCATTGAAGACAATTTAGCGACTCCCCAGGTTTTACTCATTAGGTTAAAACAAAAATTAATAATTATCCTAGGCTTCAGAAAAGTCAATAGATATCGCACGTTAAATAAAAATGGATAAATGTGTCCAAGACGCTATCAAGATAGCGTTAAGTTCGAGAATAATCTTGCGATCATACATAAATAAAATGGAAGATAATATTGAAAGTTCTTATTCGAAGTATGCTACAGTTAAATATGACCGAAAGGGATAGGGTCCCATTAGCTCAATGGTGGAGCAACGCCCCGGCAAGGCTAAGATCCTGGGTTCAATTCCTAGATGTGACCGTATCTTTTTCTGTTTAAAATTTTTGATTGAGATTCGCTTTAAAATTGTTTTCAGCGATTAAGTATTGTTTCGTTGTTATCATCGGAATTCCTACTTATTGTGGTTCGTATTATCTGCTACATTTTTAGAAGAAACTTTCCTTCAAATGTTAATAAAGTAACAAAGCAACCGAAAAGGATAATAATATTATTCCAAGTTTTGAGATCAAAATATTTAAATAAGCTGATTAAATTAAAAAAGGAGTAGCGATGGCACATCCCTCAACCCCAGGTTATTCTAGCTGAAAAGTACTGGCAATTGTGTAGAGCTTTATGCCCGACGACGCAGCGGGAGTGTTTGATTCTCTGTCTCTGTACCACCTACCACCTTCCCCACTAGGGGGGTGGGGTTGCTTCTTTCAGGCATTCGCTTATAGAGATCAAGGGTAGTTTCCAGGATACAATACTTACTTTTTACACATTCATCCATTTTAGTTGTATATTATTTTGGTCTTAAAATTATTTTTCATTCTAATCTTGCAAAAAGTCAAAAGATGTCGCACATTAAAAAAAAAATTAAATTTATCCAAGACACTACTGTAAAGATAGCATTTAATTTGAGAACGATCTTGAAATCTTTTAAAAAGATAGCAACCAATAAAAATATGCGTTAATAAAATAAAGATAATATGACGGTTCTTAGTTAAAATTAAATATGACCATTTGCTCAGTGGTAAAGCAGCGCCCCAGCAAGATCTTGGGCTTAATTCCTAGATGCGACCGTATTTTTCTCTACGGCCAATCAAATGGCGCCGTCCGAACAGGCTCTTAGGAAAGTGTAATGAATGTGGATCCAAGTTTAAATAGGAATAAAAGAATAATGTTTGGGATTCTTTGTTAGGACATGAATTAAGGTATAAAAGGCATGTCTTGTATGAGAGCCCTCTCTTCGCCGTTGACCACCACGCGATAAACGTTACATTAATATATTCTATAATTATACGAGTTACATAATTTTTTTTACGGTCCCGAATACAATAAAGTCACGTCAGTAAGTATCCTACATATAATCCCATAAGGTCACCTTTGACAAACTAAAAGATTGTGTGAAAATTTAAATTTCCAAAGGTTGAGCTTTTTTCATTAGCCCTTAAACAGTTCAACAGCCTAGCGTTTTGATTCGTGACTGCTTACAGAATTTTTTTTTATGTTTTACATTTTGCTCAATAGGGCAATATTATATTTTATATGCCTCTTAATTGTCGTGTACCCTAGAAATAAGAATAAACTAGAGATGACATGACTGATCATAAAACATAGATAAAAGGTGGGTAGGTACAGAAATCGATAAATGTATTATTTATTACCATTGCATTAGTTTTATGGGGTAAATATATATAAAAACGATTATCTCAATTCATTAAACGACGAATCAATTTGTCATCCCGACACATTAAAACTCCGACAAATGGCCATAAATAGGTTAATAACCAATTAATTAATTGACACTCAATTCGTAACCCATGCAATATTATCTAATTAATAAAGTATATCGGTTACGTAAAACGTTTTAGCGGTTTGCTTTTTTTACCAACAAATATGTATGTAGATATATTACATGTTAATTAATTAAAATGACGCTAGATTATTTTTTACATCGATGGGTGCATTAAAAGTATAAAACCACTTAAGAAATTAAAGGATTTGCAAAACAGCATTTGAATAACTTTTTAAGAAAAAATAAATTTATATGAATGGGCTACGTTAAATGTAATATTCAATCATTTAAGACAATATTGGCAACACTCGAACGAACTGGTTAGAACAGGGCCCCGACAAAGCTAAGAAGATTCCAAGTGCAATTCCTAGATGCAACCGTATCTTTTTCTGATTTTTCTGTTTCAAACATTCGTTTGAAAGACGCTAACATTGTCTTTTTTTTAACACGACCTCCACACGGGAGGCTTTGA
This sequence comes from Glyphotaelius pellucidus, assembly GCA_936435175.1. NCBI lineage: Eukaryota > Metazoa > Arthropoda > Insecta > Trichoptera > Limnephilidae > Glyphotaelius > Glyphotaelius pellucidus. Next base: position 29,874,237 of record OW386547.1, read on the forward strand.
GGGAAATTATTTTCCTCAGGGCCTATGTCATCTTTGGGGATGCTGTGTGGAGGGTTTATTTTTAAGGAAAGGAAGGAGGGGAGAGTTCTGGTAAGGAAAGGGGTTTAAAGGGTGGGTAGGAATCTGGGGTTCAGTGTGCCCTGGTCATCCGCCTCCAAGACCTAGACAAACCTCACCCCATGAATCCGGGCACCCCTGCTAAATCACCAAAAGTAGCGAACCCCTTGGGGTGACCTATGGCAGAGGTGTTGGTTATCCAATAAAGGTCCCCGGGGCGGCGGTACCCATTCCCGCCTCCCAAATTGTAAAATAATTGTGTGCATTTTAATTGTCTTAAATGATTAAAAAGAAATAATATTTTAGGTCAGTAGGAATTTGTGAATTCATTTGTGACTAGGGATTGCAATTCCGCAAAACGGGATCCCGCATTCCCGCATTCCTGCTTTTATTAATCTGCGGGATCCCGCTCCTTCAAAGCGCGGATCCGTGGATCCCGCAAATTAAAAATTTGAAGAAAGAAATGACGTTCTTTGAGTCCGATGGTATCAGAGGAGAGTACCTGACGCTCGCCTCAGAATATATCCTGACGGTTCAGCCTACTACCGTAGAAGCCGAGAGAGCGTTTTCAGCATCAGGATATATCTGCAGTTCACTCAGAAGCAGGCTCGGAGACGATACAATAAATGCCATTTGCTCCCTAAGAGCGTATTTTAAAAAGTTATCACCAAAGGTTGATATCAAAAAGCATCTAAGAAAAAGTTGTGATTTGATTTGATGTCATTATATGAATAAGACCGAATTAAAAATATAAAACTGTTGTTAGGAGTACGGGTAATATTGCCAAACGTTTAAAGATGAATCTAAGAAAACAGATTACTTATTATTTATATTTAATTTAAAGAAAATAAATAATTTCTGTTGCTTAATCTAAGAAATGTTTAATAAAACTAGATTTTTACACAAAAATCTCTAGTTTCAATTTGATTTTATATCATAATTTCAAAGATGCGGGATCCCGCGTGATCCCGCGTGATCCCGCGCGGGATTAAGTAATCCCGCATATCGATCCCGCGGGATTGAATGAGCTGCGGGATTGCAATCCCTATTTGTGACACACTTATGGGAAAATACATATATTTTTTTTTATTTAAAAGAAAGACAAACATTCCCGGGTTACGAATAACCCAACAATGTTTGAAAATCTCCTACTGCCACCACAGAAAGCCGAAAATGTTGCTTGTGTTGTGATGGAGGACTTAGCCAGCCGAGGAATCGAACACGGGACGCCCGGGTGGGACCCAAACCCGATGCCCACTCAACCACTGACCGGTCAAAATATTATTAGTAGGATGCCTGCTTATTTTTATGTGAAATACTTCTTAATTAAAAATGATTTAATCATAGACATATATTTTATAAAATATTAAAAAGCACACCTTTGGAACAAACATTTTCTTTGGGTAAGTTTTCTATAATTGACCAGAAGGCTTTCCTGAAGTCTTCTAGCTACAAGGCATTCATTTATGGTCAGCATAATATTGAGTTTTCGATCAGCTCTAAAATGTTTTCTGCAAGCAAATATAGTTAGTGGAGTAGCCACTTATGGTTAGCAAGTAGAACGCGATTGATCAGCAAATAATTTCAACCCCCACCACAACCTACCGAACCAGTATTGAGAGTGATATTTTTTCAATGCAGAGAAAAATATGGTATGATGTCCAAATGATTTAATTATCCGTGCTTCATACTTCTTCTAGCTATGTAATATTATAAAACATATTAAAAAACCTTCTTTATAATTGGTTTTGATGAATTGAACCTCAAAGCGATAAAAAAATATTGCAGACGTAAACAGTTTATAGATAATTTTCCAGAAAGAAAACCGATTCCATAACATAAAATTGTGACACGAATATAGTTTTATTGTGCCCATTAAACATAAAAGATGTTTCACTAACAACAAATAAACTCTCCTTTAGGGAAACGAATAATTTAATTTCGTTATTTGAATCAGATATTTCTTTAATCCGCTACTTCAGTGCCCTAAGTTCCAAGTCTCCAGGCTCAAGGATGGAAAGGAAATACATAAATTAATCATAAATTGTATTAATTTAAGAGTGTCCATTTGCATTCGTAAGGGTTGATTTGGAATCGAAGGGTCGTTTACTGGGGGTGTTTGGAAGGGGTTGTGAAATCTTGGCATCGATTATTTCACCGTCGGGTCGGCGGCGGCATTAATTATTTCCAACATTTGCAACAAGCACCACCGTTTATAATTACGAAACCCCCCTCCCCCCGAACCCATTTGATTTTCCCCAAACCACCCAGGACCTTATCTTTCATCCCTTTCTGATCCGTTTCTCCGTGATATCCCCTGTCCTTGTCGCCAGGCAGCGTCGTAATTTACATTAATCCAATAATTGCAAGGGGGTTTGCTGGTTAGAAATTCAAATGAGGTGACGGTAGAAAGAGATAGTTGAAGGATAGTGATGGCTGATGAAGTATGGTCGAGAGGAGTGCGAGGGAGAGGCGGGGGGACCGGGGTACACGGGATGCTGCACCTCCTGAGGTGAAGTCTGCTAAATGATTAACACACGTACATTGTATCAACTCTGAACTGAGCAGGAGACCGAGGGACGAAGGTGTGGACAGAAATGACCGGACAGATAGAATGAAGGGTTAAAACAATTCATGTCAGTATTCTTTGCATTTTGCTGCGGTGGAAATAAAACCAGCGACATACACGCTACGATGTGTCAGGAAATATTAAAAAAAACATACTTAAAGGGGTATTCTAGTCTAGAAGCATGAATTGTAGGTGTTTTTTCAGGTGCGATTAAAAAAACCAATAATATTTTGTAGTCAATATTTTAACAAATATTTATTAAACATTAAAGAATACATAAAAAAAATCAAACGAAAAAAAAAAATAATTTAAAAGTTACACGGTGTTGAAGTGGGGGGTCTCAAAAATATGGCGCGCTCTGGTTGACACGATTGCAACTCTCCGAAAAACCAACTATCCGAAAAAAAAAACAAATTTATTTTTAATCCAAACAAATGCTGCTATGGCATGAACCTCGGAGAAGTCATAAATTTTTTTTTCGCAAAATGGCGGCTGTCGGAAAAAAAAGACATCATTTTCATCAGTTTTTTTGACTTTCCGAATTTTTTTAGAATAGTAAAAATTAAAATTTTGTTATAGTTCTAGTTCATGCGATAAAGTCATAAATAGAGAAGGCTCACACCAAATTTAAAGTAAATTGGTTAAGTAGAACTTCATATATCGTGATACCATCTTGAAAAAAGTGATTTTGAGAAAAATGTGTTTAAAATTTTGTTCTATTTAGATTTTGGTTAGATTCTGTGTAAACCGCGAAATTAAAATGGTTATAACTTTTGAAATAATGCGAATTTCAAAAAATCCCTTTAAGGAGATATTTTTGAATATTTAAACTTTGGAAATATGAAGAAAAAAATTTTTTTTTTCCTAGACTAGAATGCCCCCTTTACATAACTCTACGGAAACCGCCAAGTAGCCAGGGGTGTAAATTTTTTCGCCTGGAATTATGATTTTTCGAATTTCGAAAATACGTTGCTCATTGGTGTTAAAATTTGTAACTATACATGAACATAAATATTACCAAATAATTCACCTTAGATGTTATTTATACTATAAAAAAAATATGTAAATTAACAACTATCAACATTTTCATAAAATGCTATTGAGAAAACTCTTCTTATATTGCGAATGTTTAGACATTACGTTACTCACGAATTACAAACTTCGCAATGTATGCCTTATATATGTGTGCCTTAAATACAAATTCCATGTCAATAAGTTCACCGAGCAGAACACTAGAAAAAAATAACATAAACTTACTCGAAATAATCTTAATTAGGTTGGCACTTCTGATAATTTTGTTGTTAGTTTCCAGCGGGTTCAATAAAATGCCAATTATATCTCACACCAGACAAGAAAGGCGGGGGTGGAATATCTAAGGTTACGAAATAAGGGTTGAAGGATTTCAACGACACGGGAGGTGGGAGGGGAGGGGGTGCCGTTGGGGTGAGAAAAGGGTGGTTGCTTAATGTAAAATAAGCGGAGACAATCAAACTTGTCATCTTATTAATCTTCTGCTGTCAAACATAAACTAAAATTATACAAAGTTAACAATCAAGTTTATATTCTTTTCTATTACTTAATTTTTTTGATTCGGTTCTTTGCAGTTATTCGTCGGGTTAGTTTTTAATTGTCCAAACGACCATTTTAGTTTTTGTTCAATCTCCACTTTAAAATCAAAAATAAAGAATAAAAATCATAGTTAATCACTTAACTAGGAATTATTTAAACTAATGAGACCGCAACTTTTATAGAAATAATAGCTTTATATTAAACACTTATGTTTCATTGAAAAAATGAAAGAAAACCTTCTCCTTCTGTAAAATTATCAAATGGTCGTTTGGACAATTAAGAACTAAGGCGACGTATTGTAAATAATCACCAATCACACTTTGGCTAAGAATAAGTAGATCCATATCGTTACCATTATGATAATTTAAACATTCAATGCTTATCCATAAATTGAGTACACATTAACGTGAAGTAACGGCTGTGTAGAAATAATTAAATTTATTGAATGTAGCGATTTATTTTTTGGGTATTATGCCGTGTTGAGCTATCTCCTTCCATAGCCAACGTTTTGGACAGCATCACAGCGTTCATCATCAGGGTAGATGTGTAATCTGTTTGAAACGTTAGCTAAATAATAATAATTATTATAGAGCGCCGCTTTTGTGAAAAATCACCTCAAGGGCGCTCAAAATCACCAAAGAAGGAGAAATGTTAGCTAAAGCGAAGCACGGCATAATACTCCAAAAATAAATCACTATAATACTTTTGGCCGTGAATCTCAAATCATATTTGTCAATAACAAAATTTAAATGTTAAGATTTAATATAACAACGTTTGTATGTATGTATGTTTGCATGTTTGTATGCATATATTTTTAACTTTTATTTTTTCTTTTTAAATTATTTTTTTATTAATTTTTTATTAATTTTTATGTTTTCATACCCACGTCTACTTCGATACATATCTTTTTTACTAAATACAATGTGTTATTCACCCGCCTCGAAACAGACTTTTGTCTAGTGACGTGTATTTTTCTACAAGCTAAGTTGACTGGTTTTTAAGTTTGACTAGTTTTTTAACATAATTAATTTTTGGATTCTGGTTGATAATTTTTGGTTCTTTGATTTTTCACGGTAAAAAGTATTTTCGTTATTTGTTAGCCAACTAAAGAAGGAGGTAGCGCAACACGGCATAACACCCCAAAAACAAACAACAAAAATAATTAATTTTTGTTGTAATTGAGTTCAGATCCAAATTTTTACGCTGCAATTTGAATTTCATTACCATATTATCAGTTATTTGATCATTGCACATGAGAGTTGTTTTGTATGATATTTTTTAACCAACAACAAATAATACCCCTATTGGTGTTATAAGCCAAAAAGTAGGCATGATGAATTAAATTATAGCAATCATATTAAAAATCAAGATCATAAAAAAATGGCCCAGAGTTTCACGAATCCACGTGGAATACACGCGTAACGTAACGAAGTGAAAGCTAATTATCTCAACCAGACCTTAATCAAAACTATTTACATATTCTGGTTATAGCGATGTTAAATATCTCAATATTTCAGACACGAATAATGGGCTCAATTATGCTAATGAAACAATGTCGTGTATAGTTTGTATGGCTTAGCCAGCATTCTGTATTGCCTATAATACTGTAGAACTGTAGTAGATGTCGTACAATGAGACATTCGTAGAAAAGCACAATCATTAGGGGCCCAGCGCGCAACGCCGAGGCAAAAGCTCTCCATACATATTTATCAAAGTCTGGAATATAATTAGATTCTGAACATCTATTTATCGAAAGCTCTCGAAGCCAGGGCCCGTACTCTGTATTGTATTGTGTTAGGTGCTTGTTTAATGTGTATTCACACACATCTTCTAGTTGGCTGTGTAAGTGTCGAGCCCACTTATTCCACTGCAACAATGAGTTGTTCAGAGCAATCACTGTTGCATATTGCACGGCGTTATGACGAATTGTTTATGAATGCATAATGAGAGCTGCAGTATTGCAAAGCACAATGTCATTAACAAATCAATGTTATTACGACGAATTTTAACTTGCGATGTGCTTTATATCAGATTCAATTGTAATCCTTATTGATAACCAAAAACAGTTGTTTTATGATTTTAATAATATTATTATTATTCAATTTATATAAAAATATGTATAAAAAGTTGTACTGTATAACAATTATTGCGCGCAATTTCTGTTTCGCCTTCTGAAGGCGTTATCAAACAGTGGTTAGGCAACTTACAGAGGATCTATTTATATTACTTCTGTATAGTTAGTTGTAATGAAAATCAAAATGTTTTAATTTAATTTTAAGAAAGCTTTATTATAATTTATTAAAAAAATTAAATTAAAAGCATTTAAGCAATACATTAATCATATTTATCCAATTGACTAATTTATAAATTAAATTAACATTTAAAAAAAAATTAAAGCCATTTGATTTTCATTATAAATAACTGCGTAGAAGTAACATAAATAGATTGTCTGTAAATGTCATATGTTATACAATTTCGGTAGTTATTATTATTAATATTTTGTAAAATAATTCAATAAAATGATCACGCTTTTTTTCTTCATCTTATCAACCTATGTGTTGTAATATGAAATGCAATATATTTTCAGTGCTGGAATATTTAAAATGTATCTAAAAAAACTCGGAAATAAGAAAATGTCACTCCACGCCAGTGCAATTTGCTTGCATGCATTTGCATCATGTTTTATCACTAATGGATAAAATATATAAGATCGATAAATTATTAATATTGTCGTGAAATTTTCAAAAAATACATTTTATCTGCACGCATGGATGATCTTATTAAATTCACGACTCGTGGTTACGATCCCTGGTTAGGATTCCGAAAGTCACGGGTTCAAATCCCTGCGTGAGCAAGTAAATTTAATTTAAATTATTTGTGTTTGTTTATAATGCATTCATTTAAATTGATGTGTAATAAAGTTGGATATTTGCGGTACGTTTGGGAATTGTAAATACTCTCAGTATCACCCTAGTGAAAGACAACCATTTAGAATCGAAACATTGCTTAAAATGTCCTTAACCGTGTTTGGTTACCAAACCTAAACATCCTTGTACTTCCCCACCTTCCTCTTTTCCACTTAATTCTTCTCCCCACTACCTTCAGCCTCACAACATTCCCTAATTTATGAATCTCTAGTCTCATCGGCTTCAGACGGTTGGGAGCAGTTGGAACTCTTGTGCGGTGTTCACAAAAAAAATTAATATTCCAAACTGATCTAAAATTTACCATTTATCATTCCTATTTTTTTTTAATTTCTTTGTTAATAACAGCTCTCCATAAAATTATTCTCCTTAAATATCAAGAATTATGTATCAAATCTACAAAATATTCCTTTGTGGAGAAACGGCATACATGTTTCTCTATTAAAATTAATTGTTATTATAATCACACTAACACATTGATGTAAAGTAGAATCTAATACCTAACCGCACCAACACAATGATGATAAACAAAAGCCTAGATGTAAACCAACACAAATAAATATATTGCGCAAGGGGTGGATTCAGGCGTTCATAATATAATAGATTGCACACGATTGAATCAAAATGACGTAAAAAACATTGCAAGTTATGAAACCAGATTCGGAGAAAGAAACTACATTTATTTTGTAACAAACTCCACTGCATCCTTCCCCCAGATATTAAAATAACAAAAAATTTTAATGACTACAAATCAAGAATAAAAATTTGGCTAAAAGAAGGCAATGAAAAAATAAAATAAAAAAACACTAAAAAAAGATGTTAAGATAAATAAAAGAGAATTAAATAATTTTTTGCCTCGGCATAGGACCCCCTAGTGAAGAGGAAAGAGAAATTCCATTGCTGTACTTAAATTCACCAAAATATTTTATACTAACAATACATATATAGTCGCTATAAAAAAAATATTTTGAAAATCAGCGGGGGAATTTAATACATAATATAAAACCGAAAGAAACACCTTTTTTTAGGTTATGAAAACACAAAACTTTTATTTTTAATTCACTTTAAACGGGTGCTTTTTTATTATAAAATTAAATTTTTTTTGTAAAAAAAACACGTTTCCTTGTGCGTTTAGAGTAAAATTGTTATTTTTGCGTACGCACCTCTCATGAAAAAGAGTAGGTTTTTTCTAGGATTTGTTAGGGTTTGTTTTTTTTTTTAAATGTATAAATATTGTAAATAAAAAATTAAAATTTTTATTCGACTTAAAACTACTAATATTTTCATAACCATAACAGGGTTTCAAACAAGTAAAACATAGCTATGAGTTTTGATTAAAAATTATCAAAGGGTTCACCACTATAATTCAACATATTATTTTAGACTTAATAAATAATAATTTTACTGACAACTTATTGCTAACTTTGTTTTTTTTTATAATTAGGCGGATAACAATTGGCACTCTATTTTAAAGGTTCACACATTTTGGAAGCGTGAAGCAAAGAATTGTCTGCCTGAGAGGAAGTTCTATTTCATATAAGGCTATTTTAAATTGTTTAATTCCCCTGCCGGTCCTGACGCCGACACTTTGGTCCACCCAGACACTGCCAACTCCGAATCATTGGACAATGTAAATGAGGTTCGCACGATGTTAGCCGAAACTCCCTCCCCTACTTAGAGCCATGGGGGGGTGGCGGGGGCAACCCTTTACCCCGTCCTCCAGGGGGTGGGCCGGCCACCCCGGCCACCCACCGAACCCCCCCACCGGCTTGGCTGACTGAGTAGGGGGTTTCGGAGTAAACTTTACAATTATGGATATACTCACACGGAGGCGATTTCGCAAAGCTAATTATGCAAAATTGTGACTAGACGTGTGTGCTATAATGTAGAGATGTCGCTCCGTCCGTGTATTATTGCACATCTGGTACTGAACACACGTTTGGAAAGTAGTGGTTTATTCGTCTGGATAGTTCACTGACTGATAAATCCTTGTCTTTAAAGCAAATAGATTATAGATTTTAAAGTAAAATCTTAGTTAGATACCTACTACCCAAAATCATTACTCTTTTTGGATTGCATTATTTTAAAAAATCAACACGAAAAAACAAAGTTTTTTTTTTATTCCATGACAACTTCAAATTAACTCAACTCAACACCTATTTGAAGTCATTAAAAGCTATGAAAAAATATATTGAAAAATAGACCATAACCTAACCTAACGTAACCTATTTAACGAATTTTTTCAACACTTTTAATGACTTTCCAAAGGAGTTTTTGAGTTGAGTTCGTTACGAGTTGTACGGTCACCCCTTTTTTAACATAATATATCTACTTTCAATTTTCATAATAGTAATACGGTCGCCGTCATTATATCCAATTTCAGGGAAATGTGTATGTGTGTTTATCCGTGTACGCTACCAAAATATATAGAAAAATACATATGTATCCCGCGTGATTTTCACACAATATATTGTCATAAACAACGAGTCCATCTGCCGAGTGTCAGCTTGATCGGTTATCGGAAAGTGGGTTAATTTCTACTTCCAAGATTTATATTAATTCACCAATCAAGAAAAAAAAATCGAAATTCAAATTGATGTGTTTAAAAACACTTTAGCGTTATATTGAATTTATAGATACATTGATATCTCTGAGCTCCTGCCTATACCTGGAAAAAAACATTAAAAAATGAAAAATCTCCGCACGTCACTGCTTAATATCCGTCCTCAAAATGAATATTTTACCTACGTAAAACGTACGTTTTTAAATGAAAATTAATTATTCAAATATGAGTTATGATAAGTTATATTTTTATTAATTCTGTTGACGCAAATATACATACCTTTCCCCATATTATGTAAACCTTTACATTTTTATCTATCCTATTTACCCACACAAACCTTCCCGAGCTGGCGACAATACCCGGCCAGTGAACAAATTTACAATAATAATTTATGTCAAAATTAAGTCTATTGTTATGTGCTGTGCAATGATTCACGGTGGTCTCTCGGTGCATTCAACATCGGCTGATAAAGAAGTCTGTTATGTGCTGTACAATGGTCCACAGCGACCTCTCGATGAATTCAACATCAATTTAAAGGAGTCTATTGTTATTTGCTGTTCTGTGACCTTGCTCCCAAAGTTCTTAAATATATCGACCAGGAACTCTTTTGTTTTCTCAAGTGTATGTGCAGTGATAACCGCTAGAGGAGTCCCTCAGGACCGTGAGATCGACCAAGAAGAAGGATTTATCATCACAACCAAATAACGTTAGGTGAGTCAGATCCTGTCCAACTCCACATTATTATCCGATATTTTTGTGTCAAATTTCCACAAAATTTCCAAAAGTCCACAAAACAAATTTAAATACATTGTTTATTTGCGAAAACAAACTCAAATGTTTTGTTTGGTTAATTTTAAGACCAAATTTCCAAAATTTTTCATTATCCAAGGTGATCATTTTCTACAATATGGTTTAATAGTTCGACAATATTTTAATTTTACTGCTAAATATGCAGCATGCGATCTTCTTCTTAGTACGAAGTTTGTTTTAGAATTAGCAAATTGTTTATAATTAAATTGAGATAAAGTCTTACCTTCGTATTATACGAAGTACAAAGGTAATATGGTCTCGGACGTTAAGAATGCTTTAAATCACTAAAATAATCACCAACACAGATGTTTTTATCTTTATTTAATGAAAAACATAACTTCTTCAATAATTGAAAATTAACTTTCTTGCGTTGTTTTATTAAAACGAAAATAACAAACTGTTTATATTAACACCTTTCTTCTTTTAAAAATATTGGTTTAAACAAAGTTGGTTAATTTCATTTAATTAAAAATGTATATACGAACATCCAATTATACCATAACGGCCATACATGAGATCGCCAATGATGACTCCCGTTGTTGTGTATGATCGTTTTCCACGGTTAAAGGGTTGAAGAATTTTAGCAGTGATGAATACTCCTCAATATTAATAGGCATAGAACTCAACCGTTATTTGAAAGCTCGTAGGAAAGGTTCGAAATAACTTGCTTTAGAAGGCCGTTATCAAAAACGGTATTTCAGTGATAATTTTCTTAAGATGATGCCATAGTAAATAATGCAAAATCACACAAAATCATGTGTTTTTGTTTTGAAAATTTGATCGCTTAGAAATATTATAGATGCTTCAATTAAATAATGCGTGTAGAACATATCTTGGCCCTTAAAAATATCGGTATTTTTTTTATAAGTCTTTTAATAATCCTAGAAAAAAATAAAGTAACAGGTCTTTAAAAAAACACTTTCAAGTGCAAACTCTCCTACTTATGAACATCTTTTCGGATATGATTTTATTGCTTATTGTAGCAAATTTAGTTTCTTTTATGATAATCGCAAAAAAAAATTGATATTTACATAAAAAAATTAAATTAAAATAAAATAAAATATGCATATTTGCGTTGTTATTTCACAATACGGCTGGCAGCCGACGAATGTGGATTTTCAAAGTGACCTTTATGTCGTTCACCGAAGGACTACTGGCTTGCCACACCCCACTTCCATTCAGAAACGCCCTGGCCGGAGCAGGGAACAGACGTGTGACTCCACGTCGCTCGGTTCCGTGAAATTAATTTTAAATTTCCTTGTTGTTACAATAAACAATGTGTAAAAAAGGAGTTAATGTTTTTTTAGGTCTTTACGAAATCAACCTGTAAAAAAAATTCTCAAATACCTTTTTCAACCGTTCCAAAAGCTTTTTCTCAAATATTTTTAAACTCCTACCACAATGGACGTGAATTCCGACTTCGATTTTTCCCTGGACTATTGGATCCCCTTAAGTCCTGACAAAAATAGTTTTAAAATTATGTAGTGTGCTTTTACATAACTGTTAATTACGAGAAACTCTGTCTAAATAATGCTTCTCTGAGGAATTTAAAGCACGATCTAATTAAATATGTACACCAAAGTTAATATTATATTTTGTAAACAATAAAGATGGGTTATTTTAAAAAATTATTTCAAAGCAAATGATAAAATAAAGCAACACGATTTCGAATAAACGCAAACTGCTCGCACCACAAAGACAAGATCGCTTTGTTATCAACCAATAAAATTAATTTAAATTCGGTCCTTTTCGCCGATTCGGGGGTAGTTGTGTCACCCCTTCCTCGACACGACCAAAGTCTACTGCGGAGGAGGAATATGGGGCGGGCGGTGAAAGAGGGGGTGGCGGGGGAAGAGGGAGTGGAAGGGTGGGGATAATTAAAATCCGTTGATTAATATGTAAATGTAATAAGATTACCCGGCGACTGCCACGCCGGCTGTGTGTATGTAATGACGTGCATTGTACGACGGGTAACGATGGCGAGGATTATAAAGGGCGCGGTAGGAGCCATTCTGAAACTATGAAAAAACTTCAAAGGTCACAAAGTAAAAATCATTATTCGTATGTAATTATTTCAACAATTTGCATTATTTTTTTAACTGCTTATTGTTGGTACTTTTGGCTGTATGATGTGTCGGTTTCTTCCTCTGTTTACCATTACCACACGAGAGTCCCAACGTCTCCCAACCATCTAGAGCCAATGATAGATACCACGTCATCCCCAATCGGCGTATATTTTGAGGCCAAAAGGGTAGTAAGGAAGAAAAAGGTGAGGAAGTAACAGGCTATTCAGATTTGGTGAAAAAACGCAACTAATGCCAGTTAAAGCAACTTTTCGTTGAGAATAGTAGTCTATCACCAGTTCAATACTGATAGAGTCTTCCACTCTGCCGCAAAATTACTATTTAACAGCCTTAATGATATTATTGTGAAAAAAACAAAATTAATCAAATTAAATTTAGTTTTTATTTTCATTTTAACTTCATGAACAAAACCTCAAATTGTAATATTTAATTAAATTAAGACAAAATGAACGAATCTCAATAAAAATCTGGAAACAGAAAAATTAGAAAAAGATTAGCACCTCTGGGACTCGACCCCAGGACCTCTCAAGGCCAAGGCGTCGATATCCAATTCGGTCATTTTTAACTATATCATACTTTGACTAAGAACCACCCATGTTATCTTAATTTTCTTAACGCATATTTTATTGGCTGCTATCTTTACGATATCGACACCTTGGCCAGCGCGTTCGCCTGGAAAGCGAGAGGTCGTGGGTTCGAGTCCCATAGGTGCCAATATCTTTTTCTGATTTTTCTTTTTCCAGATTTTCGATTGAGACTCGCTCATATTGTCTTCATTTAATTAAATAAAATTTACTTGCGCGCCCGGGGGTTTTGAGCCCGTGACTTCCATATTTACAGCAGAGAGCCTTACCTCTTCACTACACGTGGGACGTGTATATTTTTTTTTCTTTTCAGTCAGTCGTTCAATACTTTTCCTATCGCTGGTTCCAACTGTCCTGTCCATGATTCATTAGTGAGTACCTGCCTATCTACAGTAGTTCAGGCACAATAAATTCTGAATTTGAAACATATGAAATTAAATTCTTCCCACCACCATAAAATTCTATGACTTTCCGTTCAGAGGTACCAACACACGCAGATTTAAAAAATTAAAAACCTTGGTTCAAGTGTTGCTTTGAATTTCTGTGCAACATTCAAGTCTTTTAAAAACTAAATCGGAATTATAGTGAATGATTATTATGTATAACTTTATTGAAAGTTCTTATTATAGTTTTAATACTATTAAAGTGTTCAGCCGACGAGTGTAAAGGTGGTTCAAATAAAAAATGTCAGGAATATCATTTACTTGATTATGTCGTTAACTGGGATATAATTTTTTTTTATCGAACAGTTGGCAGTAATATAGTAATTGGCAAGTCTACCCTAAAGTTGTGGGGTGAAAGGAAAAAATAACTGTGATGGTTCAATACGATTCGTAACCCAACTGTGATTATTTAATTCTATGATTACAAACTATAAAAATCATTTGCATAGATGATAATGATTATCGACGTCACATTTTGCACAATGTTCTCGAAAAATGTTTTTTGATACCTTCACTAATGATGTCCTCAAGTATTTGAAATAAACAATTCTATAGATCTATAGTTCAAAAATAATTATATTAATTATTTATAACTATATCTTCACAAACCTACCTTACACCCAACAATAAAATTACAAAATATATTATGTAAAAATGTTTTCGAAATTGATCTATAGGTAAATACTGTAATATTTAGAAATAAATAAATAAATAAATAGTTCTATACTAATATTATAAATGCGAAACTGCGTGTGTTTGTCTGTTACGCTTTCACGCATAAACCAATACACCGATTTTAAAAATTCTTTCAAAAATAGAAAGCTACATTATATGCGAGTAATTTGAGTTATATATAATGGTAAGCTATGGCATTATGAAATTATAAATATTAAAATATCAAATTTATTATAGTTTTTATGTCTTTAAAAAGGCAAAACAAATCGTTGCCGTGGAAGCGATGTTGATATATCTGGGGAAAATTTTATTTCAAGCATCGTAGTTAATATCTATCTCTAAAAATGAGTAGCCAAAATTTATCTACGCGCATAACTTCCGAACAACTGCACCAAATTGGATAATTCTTTTTTTAATACTGGTGAGCTCTGGCATTATGAAATTTGTATAAAACATTGCAATAGGTGGCACGCGAGCTTTTTGAAAACTGAATGTACCGGGAATGAGTGTATGGAGTGCGGGAGAGGGGTCCGTGGGATGGGGGAAGGGGGGTAGTAGAATGGGGAGAGGGAAGGTGGAGGAGGCGGAGTGGGAACGCAAGAGGGGAAGGGAGGCGGAAGGAAAACAGGACGAATGGGAAAGGACACACGAGGAGAAACAATTTCTTTATTAAATGGCATAGCAACGCATGCCGGGTACCAGCTAGTATTTTATATAGCGCAGGTCTATTGCTAAGAAGTAGAAGTTACCCCACGGAACACGATACTAAAAGATCAATAAAATACGTGTCTTTTCGTTATTATTTTTGGGGTATTATGCCGTGTTGCGCTACCCCTATCTTTAACCAACGTTTCGGAGAGTGTTACAGTTTCCATCATCAGGGTGATAAAGAAGTTTGTGCAACACGGCTAAAATACCCAAAAATAAACAACGAACATACTTTTGGCGTGAAAATCTAAAATCACATCCAAAATACGTGCAGATTCAATAAAAACCAAAATCTCGTCCTGAACAAAATTGATTTAAATATTAAAAAAAAATATAATAATTATTTTTCCCCGAAGGCAATGAAATGAAATCAATCGCGCAAATTTAGGTTGCTTCAAAATTTTCGGAATTGGAACTGATTGTGGGAATAATTCAGACAAGCGAGATAGTAGGTATTCATTTTTTATTTTGATTAATTAATAATATTCCAGATTTAAAATGAATACATAAAAGAATACATTGTGTATGTGCGCAAGTTTATGTGTTTGAACTGTAAACTAACAAACCCTTTTCAACAGCAAAAGCTCTCGATCGGTGAGCTCTGGCGTCATAAAATCGGCACAGTTTACATCTGAAATTTCTAGTCTAACACAACTATTTCAATTTTGACAACATAAAACTGTAAAGTAACTTTTCAACAGCAAAAACTCTTGATCGGTGAGCTCTGGCGTAATAGTTTATGTCTGAAATTTCTAATCCAACACAACTATTTCAATTTCGATAACTTATAACTGTAAAGTAACTTTTCAAGAGCAAAAGCTCTTGTTCGGTGAGCTCTGGCATCATGAAATCGGCACAGTTTATGTCTGATATTCCTAGTCCATCACAACTATTTCAACTTTGATGACATATTTTATATGACAACATATATCTGAAATTTCTAGTCAAACACAAAGATTTCAGCTTTGATAATATAAATTATACGATAAAATACATCTGAAATTTCTAGTCCAACACAACTATTTCAGCTATGATAACATAAATATTATGATAAAATATCTGAAATTTCTAGTCCAACAAAACTGTTCCAGCTTTGATAACATATATTATATGATATCATATATCTGAAATTTCTAATCCAACAGAACTATAATTTATATGATAATATATCTGAAATTTCTAGTTCAATACAACTATTTCAGCTTCGATGACATATATTATTGATAACACATATTATATGATAACATATATCAATGGAAATAGCAAAAAATAAGGCGGGAAACCAAAACTATTGTACATCAAGTATTCAATAATTGGAAAAAAATATATAAAATGTAATTAATGTAGATCTGAGTTCAATTGTAGTATAAGTCAACGTGTAGGTACTTGATTTGAACGGAGGACAAAAAGAGTTTGCGTATCAGAAGTTCTCTTTATCTTTCGACAGCCACCAGAGTAGTACCTTAAATATAATACTGATAGTCTTGGAGTCTATATTTTATTGCGCCGGTACCTAACAAGAGTACTCATAAATTGTCGCGGCTACTTTGTAATCTTGCAGCTACATAATAAAAATTTGTGTTGAAAGTCGTGTGACACCTGGTACTGGTAAATTTAGTAGTTTTTATCTCAATTACAAAGCCTTACCTTGCAGATACTTGTCGATTGGAAACTTCAGAAAACAGATAACAAAATGGTTGACGAGTCGGTCTCGCGGTTAATCCAAGGTTACGGGTTGAAGGAAAGCATACCGTGGGGTGCTCCCGTACCCTGGCGAGTTGAATTCATTACACGTATTGGAGTATTGAACACTGATTTCTAGCATAACTTACTAACGGGGTACCGTGGGACCAGAGAATAACGGCAGTGTAGTACATAGATGGAGGGCTGCATTTTAAAAAATAATTTTTAGTGGTTCAAATCAATTGTTTATAAAAAGAAGAGTGTTTGTGGCGGGCAGGCAAATTTACAGTTTTATTTCGAGATCGATGAAATTTTGCACACTTGACTCAAAATAAGAGGAAGGTTGTTGTACACATCTTATGGCTTTGAAAAACTATGTTAAAACTGTGTTATTTGTTGGCCCGAGATTTGAATTGTAATATTATGTTTGAGATGCCTCTGTGGTCGAGATATAAAAGTCTCGACTAGCAATCCAAAGATTGCGGGTTCACATTCCGGCGTGCGGAAACAAATTTTATTTAATTGAAAAAGAAGAAAACAATAATAATCTAAACGAAAATATGAAAGGGAACAAGACATCGTCTATCCGGAAATTGGTAAACGCACGTCCCAGATAGACGAGAGGTTCTGGGTTGAGTCCCAGTTGCGACCATTATCTCTTTCTTTTTTTCTGTGTTTTGTTCCCTTTCATATTTTCATTTAGATTATTATTGTTAACTTCTTCTTTAATGATATATTACATTGGGTTCCATGCCAACTGAGAATAAAATCAATTCAACACCTCCTTGAAAAGTCATTAAAAGCTTTGAAAAAAATAATTTTAAATTAGCCGATAACCCTAACCTAACGTGACCTATTTAACCAAAAAAATTTTTTTTTTTCATCACTCTAAATGACTTATCTGAGATGGTTCTGAATTGGTTTCATTTCGAGTTGTCCGGTCACCATTACAATGATGGGAATAACCTTCAAAGGTTGTAAAAAAAAAGTTTTTTTTATAAAAAAATGAAATTTTATTTGATTGATTTGTCTTTTTTCACAATTCATTCATTATTATAACATAAAGTAAGACTGTGGTACGTTACAGAGTGGAAGATACTCTTAGTATTGCCCTGGTGTAAGACCACCATTAAGAAATAAAATGTTGCTTGAAAAGACTTAAGTTGTGTTTGTTTTTTAGATATGAATAGCCAGGTACTTCCCCACCTTCCTCTTTCCAATCTCCTTCCCCTCCCTCTTTTCATAGTCTCACTGGCTCCAGACGGGAGCAGTTGGGCGGTATTCGCGTAAAAAACAGTATTTTTAAAGAGTTGTAAAGTGTAAAATATTTATTTTAAATTAAATTAAAAATATCACAGCGCATGATAGAAATTAGTACGAATAATGCTATTATTAATAACATTATAAATGAGACTCCTTTATTCATGCTAAACAGAAAAAAAATACGCGAATCCAAAGATTACCACTCAAAAGTTTTTTTTTTCAGAAAAATCAATAAAATAGAATAAATTAGAGAATTTCGATTTTGAATTCACCACTCTTCAATAAATAACAAAAGTCTTCAATTATGAGATTATTGTGTGGGTTCGCAATAAAACAAAATGTTTTAAACAGACGGTAAACGTGATAAAAAATGTTTGACCCGTTTTAAAACAATTAGTACACAATGATATATTTTAATTTGAATTTTCAAATTGAATTCGTTTATCATAAAGCACAGTCACACATCTCCAAACCATATATTAATCGACTTCAAAATAAAGTTGGTCGTTAGACAAAATAAAGAAAAGCAGGAGCCATAAGAATTGAACGCATACCTAGTCAATCTAGTCATACACTAGTTTGCAGGTTGCCAAGCCTGAAAACATTATCTCATTAAAAGTCTAGCCTCAATGTGAGTTTCTTAAAGCCGATCTTAGGCCGGTGAACTTTACTACTATCGATCTATTTTGAAGTAGCCGATGCGTGTAATTGCTTAAGGTATTTAAGGTTTTTACCTTATTTTACGAAGGCTTCTTACATTGCAAGCAGCGAAATTTGAGCAAACTTTAATGAAATTTTAAAAACAATATACTGCATCGTTTTCTACTTCCAAATAACACGTGTTTTAAAGCATTACGGAGGATGGAAAACATTTCCATCAAGTATATAAGTTTACCTTTACACTTTTATGTCGAATAAATTTAAAACAGGTCATTTGCCGGGTGTGCGCCGGCGCACACGCCAAAATTTTCAAAAAAATATATTTTTAAATTCGATTTTAACCCTTATGTATAAAGAAAACTTATGAAGGACAAGGTCAGAATCGCTTGGGGCATTCTTGTTCTAGGCGTATGAGGTATTCTAAATACACCTATCCACTAGGATTAATTTTCATTATATTTGTTTATGACATCGACCCTTCATTTTTCCCAGGATACGAGCGTCGTAGGTCGTGAAAAAGATCGATAAACCTATAAATTTATCAAATAAACGCAGATAATGTTGTTTTTACGCATAATTTATTGTTCAAGAAATGCGTTTCGGTAATTATAATATGCGATAGCACAAAATAAACCCACAAAATATTACGTCAAAGTCAAAACTTTGCGAAATTTAAGTGGTTTCCTCCTTGGAATTTGAGAGGAACCCAAGAAGAAATACATCCGATTAGAATTTTTCTATTCAAAATCGCTGTTGACAGTAATTAACTTCCTCGACTATCACCACACGGGCTTGTGCCTAGCATGGTGGTCGAAAATACTCAAATAACGTGGAAAGATTTACAATAACACTCTCATATAAGTCAGAACGGAAGCCTTGGAAGCCCCTTTTGAAAACATGTTTTTGTTTTTAATCTTTTTATTTAAGTTTATTTAAGAAAAGTACCATAAGTAAGTAATGTAACTCTGTTTTAGGAGCTAAAGGTCATAAAATTTATAAAACTAGGAAGATTTTGGTGGCTGGGTCATGTGAAGAGAATGACCGAGCATCTAGCACCAAAGTCCCTGCTGAACTCAAGAAGAAGGGCGAAGGAGCCTGGAAAGGCCAAGATTAAGATAGAGCGACAACGTCCTCAAAGACATATCTACCTTGAAACTTCTAAACTGGAGAGAGTTGGCACAAAACCGAGATGAGTGGAGGAAGACTCTTGAGGAGGCCAAGACCCACTAGGGGTTGTAGAGCCAAGAGTGATGACGATGACAGTTAATATAAAATCCTTCAAAAATAAATATTATAGAAATAACAATTTAGACTTACGACGCTCACCTACGGCCACCAGATATGGATGCTAAGCGAACGAACGCGCTCTAGAGTCCAAGCTGCCGAAATGAGGTACTTGAGAGGAGTGACAGGGGTTACGAAATGGGATCATATAAGAAACTCGAAGATCCGAGATGATCTAAACATTGAACCACTGCTACTCTTCATAGAAAAATCGCAACTGAGGTGGCTTGGGCATGTACTAAGAATGCCTGATCACCGAATTCCGAGGAAGATACTATGTACGATTCCAGAGGGTAGACGTCCAGTGGGCCGCCCCAGACACAGTTGGGCGAGGCAACTCCAGAAACTGTGTGAGGGAGGATGGGACTGCCATGGACGGAGGCCGAACAGTCAGCTCAAGACAGGGACGTATGGAGGAGCCTTGTCGATGCAATGGGTCCCCGACCCGAATAGGATAAGGGGACGAAGATGATGATGATGATTTAAGTACATTGTAAGGTTAATTTGATTTTAAACGTTTCGAGCGTGTTTTGGAAAATGTCATTCTTTGGGCATTGTAAAATTTGCAAATTCGCCCGATCGTGCGTTTTTTGATTCGAAAATCGTATGTCATATATAAAATAAGGTGTTAAACGTTTCGAGCGTGTTTTGGAAAATGTAATTCTTTGGGCATTGTAAAATTTGCAAATTCGCCCGATCGTGCGTTTTTTGATTCGAAAATCGTATGTCATATATAAAATAAGGTGTTCGATCTGGTATTGCTTTCAGGGCATCTAAATAAAAATCCTAACAGGGCTGGTGAGTCTAATGAGTCTGGTGAGGCTGAATAAGATTAATATAAGTTTGATATTGAGGATTCCAAATGACAACTTTATTTAATACTATAAAAAATGTTATTTTGTGTAACTATTTACGCACCGTACGAAAGAAGAAGACTATTTAATGGAATTAAAATATAAATAAATCGTGAATAATAAATATTACAACTTAAGACCAGCATGAAAATCTTTTTTTTTTTTGCTTTCATTTCTGTTTAAATTTAGCGAGCGTTGCGACACAGGTTATGTGTTAAATGATTTATTCAAAAGAAACAATAGAAAAAAACTGTAAAATGTTGAAATGATCTAATTCATTATTTATGATCGATGATGTGGCCCCTAGCATTGTATGTGATAAATACTTTTTCCACACGTCGCTTCGCCTTCGAATGCGTTATGATGTGTTTATTCACCGCTTTAGTGAAAAACGATCTACACCAGAAATAAATTTTCGACAACAGAAAATTTATATAATATTTCAAAAATATTTTTTTTTTACATTAGCTCTATACAAGAGGCCCGAGGAAAATAACTTCTCTCAAAGGTCTATGTTATCTTAGAGGATACTGTGTGGAGGGTATTTCTAAGAAAAGTAAGGAGAGGAAGTTCTGGGAAGGAAAAGGGTATGAGAGGTGGGTAGGAATCAGGGGGTCAGTGTGTCCAGGAGTGACGTATGAATCCATCCATTCAACTGTGGTGCTAGGCGATAAGTCGAGAGAGTGCCGCTGGAGAGATAAAAAGGTCTCCTACCACTAGTAGGTAGCAGACACATCCGAACCTAGTCGCCTAAACCTCACCCCTTAAACCCAGGTACCCTTGCTAAATCACCAAACGAACGAAGCACTTGGGGTGATCTAGGGCAGAGATGTTGGTTATCCAATAAATGGCTCCCGATTAGCGTAATCAATGTAAATTTTATAATTAAACGCCGTCAAAATGTTGGAAAAATACCTGTTTTTATTTTAGAGCATTCGCATTTGGTATCGGCAGTTAATTAATTATTTTTTTTTTAATTCTACGCTTGTGAAATTAATCACCGGCTCTCATATTTTCTCCATTACTTAATATGGGCCTCTTTAAAATCTACAATAATATTATTAAATCCCTTCCTACAACCCCTACTTTAACGATAGAATTCTTCGCGCAATCTTGCTTGAATGTGGCAACACAAATAATTTGGCATCCCGCCCGATTCGTCTGGAAAAATTTCGCGCTGATGAAAAATGCCTCGTCTGAATCAGGTCTCAATCTTCAAAGTTCAGCCGTATATTTTTTTCACTATCAAAATTTAACTCAAGAAGACTTTCAAATAGATTAATAATTTACTTTTATACTAAATACAAAAAATCCTTAAATCGTTCTAATCTTTTATAATTATTTCTAGACCTCATAAAGAATCATGTGATCTGTGAAAGAAAATGGTTAGTTGTAGTGACGGTTCATGACTTTTCAGTGAGGTTGAGTGCTTTGATTGAAAAATACAATATTTAAAATGTTGCTGTTTAATTGTTATAAACATTTAAATTTTTTCCACAAAGATTGTTTTTAAATTTTAAAACAGAAAAATGTTCCTACAAAAAATTAAAAAAAAAAATTTCATGATCAGCTACAACACCAACAATGTATTTTTCAAACTTGCAAACAGCACTCGAGTTTATCTAGAAGTTCATTTTAGAACCCACCTCTGGTTGTCTGATAGGACCTTTGATTTCTAGGCCTCTGACAAACCAATTTTTATTTTTTTTTAAGTAAGAAATTAATTAACAACTATGTAAACTTTGTAAAATTAGGAAATTCCAATTTTAAGAAGATTTTTTCTAGTCAAATAGACAAAATTATTTTATTTGTGAATAAACGATTTTCAAGAAATAATTTGGATTATCAAATCAGACCAGAATTTGTTCATTTTCACCCGTCATAAAATATAATTCGGACACACAGACAAGACAACAACACACACGTATCTGTGTATTTCTGCAGTATCTGATAAGAAAATTAAAACACCCACTGTCATAAAACATACCTCGTTATACCTACCTGAAAATTGCGAGGAGATTATAATCCCCAACATTATTTGCATAACTCAAGAACACAGTAGAATAACGCATTGGCATTAACATAAACAAAACGCTCCAACATTTTTATACGTTACGTATGGAGCAAGCTCGTGTACTGTGTCCGTATCAGCGTCTCTAATCTCGGCTAGAACAAAGCCAGCGTGAAGGAAATAACATTAACTAAATGGTCAATCGCATACAGAATACATTATAAACACGTGTTGAAGTATTTTTGAATTTATGAACTTAATTCAACTCTTTACCACGACGGAAGTGCACAGTGTTGATTTATTATCATATAATAAGCGAAAGGATTTATCGTTAAAAAAAGGCATCTTGTACTAATTAGAATATTATTAATGATAATATCCTTTATCAGATATGTTAAAACAACCTGAAAAGGTACTCCCTTTTTTGGAGGAATCTACATACAGTATCACTACGTTTCACCTTTAATTATATATATACTAGCCCCATCAGTAAGGGCAATGAGAAAACTTCTGGCCATTTGCCAAGCATACGTCGTTAGTCATGGTTTGATGTACAATGCCAAAAAGTCATCATTGCTGGTGTTTAAAGCAAATACTGTTCCTACTGTCATTCCACCCATTCTCCTCGGCGGAGACAATGTCAAAATCTGCAGTGAAATAAAATATTTGGGGCATGTCGTCACTGATGACCTAAATGATAAAAATGACAGAACGCCAAAGAAGAGTACTAAGCGTGCGAGCCAACATGTTCGCCAGGAGATTCAACAGGTGCAGTTCTCCGGTGAAGAAGCAAATATTCCAGAGCTACTGCATGAGCTTTTACACCGGGGAACTATGGACAAGATACTCACAAGGCGTCATGAACACACTTCGAGTACAATACAATAACGCATATAGGGCGCTATTCGGCCTACCTTGGCGATGCAGTGCCTCGCAGATGTTCGCAGAAGGAAGGGTACATGGGTTCGCCGCTTTGATGCGCCACAGAATAGTCGGGGTGAGACAGCGCTACTAAAGATCGGAGAACACTCTCTTCCTGGCCGTGGCCCAGTGGCAGGGCGCGCCTCTTCACCAAACATGGAGAATTCATCTGAAGCCCCCGTAGTAGATATACGAGTACTAAATAAGTCTATATATATTTCTTTTTAAATCTTTTTTTTATTAATTTATTTTTTCTTTTTCATATAGTATGTAATGTATACTTTTATATGGCTGACAGAGTATTGCACACACCGCTCTGTTCGGCTGAAATAAATAACTTATTATTATTATTATCTTAAAAGCTGAGAACGAAGTACCACCCAATCGGCAATGATGGATCTGACAATTTTTTTAACCAAGGGTACATTTTTATTTCTTTGAAATAATGTATAAATTGCATTTAATCGATAATTTGCTGTGTGATTCGAACTCAAACCATCCCCCTGCCAGTCAAACAACCTACCTACTAGGCTTTAGACGACCACCATTATTGATACTACATAATTGATTTATTTTCCTTTTCAGGAATTTTTTTAAGTGATGAAATTCTTCATATTTTAACTCTTTTAAATTAAAGTGATTTTTTGTGGTGGAGGAGTAGAATTTTCCTAAGGGTGGTACAAAAGATATTACAGTTTAATTTCTATATTTAGATATATGTATAAAGTACGTTGTGATATGGTAGGTATATTCAATTGTATCTAGTTGAAATAGCTTAAATATTGTTTGTCCATACAATACTTTAGTGATTTCATCTGGGATGAGAATTGTTGTTCATCTGAACTAATGAATAAAAGTATGGATATGAAGAGCATAATTAGAAGAAAAAGAGTGGAGAGATGGTATAACAGAAGATAGTTAGGTTTGTTCTTGTTCCTGGTTCTGTCTTCTGAACGACGAACAAAAATGCTGCCATCTGTTATCCGTGCTGCAGTCCATACTGAAAATTAGTACTTCAAAGTATCTGCACTCTTCTGCAGATTTAAATGTGAGTTGAGGAATGAGAAAAAGATGGAAATAGGTACAAGAACGCTGCCGTCCGTTCCATAGTTCAGTCCATAAAGACAATTAGTAATTGAAGGCATCTGCACTCATCTGCAGGTTAAAGTGTGAATTGAGGAATGAGAAGAAGACGAAACTTGGAACTAGAACGCTGCCGTTGGTGGTCTGTAGTGTAGTCCGTATAGGCGATTAGTAATTCAAGGCATCTGCACTCATCTTCAGGTTAAAGTGTGAATTGAGGAATGAGAAGAAGACGGAACTAGGAACAAGAACGCTGCCGTCCGTTCCATGGTCCAGTCCACGACTCGCAGACAATTAGTACGTCAAGGCGTCTGCGCCGCTGATAATTACACGCCTTATAATTTATAGCGTCTAAAGCGGTAATTACTTGAAGTATGTGTGTGTACAGGCCATGTCCGCCCGACACAAGACCCGAATAAAGAACAACAATTAATTCAGAATAATAAAACGTAGATTTTGTAAGAATTAAAAAAAGCGGCCATCATTATGAGATAGTGATGTATTGTAAGAAATTACACGATACACGCCGATCGTCATTAAAACAGATCGATAAATCCTAATCGATATTCTGTGGCGATTATAATTATGGTCCTGATGACTTAGTCGTGCGCATCGGACGGGGGAACGGCGGAATGACTGAATGATACCCGGGCGAGGGCTGTTTTGCTGTAATGTATTAATATATTTAAATCTCCAAGTCCGCTCATGTGATTAGGTGCGTTGATTAATGACGCCCGTTTTTATGGAAAGGCCCGTTTAATCAGCGAGTGTAATTTATCTCAGTCTAGTGTCCTCTTTTTCATAAATAAAAATTACAGCGTGTAACAGTTTTATTGTGCAGTCAATGTACCGATATATCAAGACCAACACATTGTATTTAAACCCTTGTCGGGTCTGTTCTCTGCTCTCTGTTCTCCGTTCTGCGTTCCTGTTCTAGAGCGAATGCTAATCACAAGTGTGGGAAAATAATTTTCGAATCAACAACCGATACTTACGAAATCATTTTTAAAGTAATGCTTCAACAAATACTCTTTTTACGAGCAATGATTGCTACTATCACCTTTGCTAGCAGCTTGAATTATAGGAACGATTTAAATTATCGTAATTTAGTCGCTTTTTGATTACTGGAACAAAACGAGGGTATCATTAAATTCTAAACTCTATTAAATATAAGCTTAATCAAGAAAGACTATTATCAGAATGTGTGAGTTTTTTATAGTCATTTATAATTAGGTATATTTTTTCAGAATGCTTGTAAAAAATTGTGTATTTTAGTTTTTATTTTTAGTCTTCATTTTTACATCTGAAATGACTGAAAATCTATTGAGGGAGTAGATAAAATAGAGTGGGGTGGCTATAAATTATTTGCAACCTTTTTTTTATCGTGGCTATAAAGTTCACCGGATTGGCAGTATACCGCTAGTATTTTTATGCTAGAGCAGCACGCCAATTTCTATGCTTGTATGCAGTTTGTAGATTGCATATTTTTAACATTATAAGGGAGTTGTAATATTTTGATAAGAGGCCCAACTGTCCGACCGTCATTTAAACATAAGCTCATTTGACTTACTTTTGAATTTAAATGAAGTTGTACTCCCTAGGAATTATTTAATTCACTCCTCTCTTAGGTTGGTACAATGTATCCTATTTCATAATTCAGTAGCACATAATGCATGACTTTTTGATACAAAACACATGTTGGTATTTGCGATAACACTAAAGTGTACATGTTTACGAAAATACGGTTTTGATTTAGCTTTGCTAACTCATAAATATGACGAACTTAATTTCTTTTGTTTTAAAAGTTTTGCAGCAAATTTCTGATTAACAACATAATATTATTACTGGGATAATCTATGATTAAAAGATATAACACATAAATATCATATTTTGAGCGACGAATTGTCAAAATGTGTCATTTTGTGCTTAATAATCATAAATGAATCTATATTTCTTTCTTTCCTTCTTAACACAGTGCCCTTGAGGTTATTTCTCACTAAAACAGCCCTTTTCAAATCATCAAAATATTTTTACATCCGGATAATATCATTTGGCTCCGCTCACTTTTTTTTTAAATTCTTTACTTTCGAAAAATGTGTAATGATATGGCGTTACGTTTTATTTTTAGATAGAATAAATATTTCATAATATACCATGTCTTGTAATAGAGACAAAATTGATAATTGTTTAATTGACCTACAAATTCCCATGCAACTGGAAAAAATCTGTGTAAATTTCACGAGGAACTGTATTTAAGCCAGTTTTAAGAGAGTTTTAAGCATATGTTTTTAGGTTTTCACGGCCAAAAATAATAACAAAAAGAGTTTTAAGCGATTTTAATAGAGATTTAAGAGAGATGGTATACAAACCGATCAGACAATTTATCTTTCGGGTGTTATAAATATTTTAAAAAAATATATATTTGTTTTTACATTAGCTCCACATAGCGCATATATTATCTTTGGGAATGCTGTGTGAGAGATGAAGTTCTGGGAAGAAAAAGGGTATAAGGGGTGGCTAGAAATGGGTGTCAGTGTCTCTGAAAGTGGCAGACTTATGAATCCATCCCGTTGCAAGGCGATGTTCCGAGAGAGTCCTGTTGGAGAGGTCAAAAGGTCTTCCTCGACTAGTCTCTCGCCACGCAGCTGGTGGGCAGACGCATTCACCACCAAGTCCCGGACTAACCTCATCCTATGAACCCCCATCCATCAAACGTAGTGAACCATTTGAGATAACCTACGGCAGAGGTGTTGTTTATCCTATAAGCAGTTCCTCTGACGGAGGTACCCATACCAAATCATTATCAAATTTTCTTTATGGGTTGTTTTCTTTTAAACCTAAATAACTTTTACCACTCTGTCACATTTCCACCACTCTGTCACATTTAGTTTTTACTATAAATGAATTCTCTCTAGATCTCAGAGGGGAAATTGTAGCAAGGGTGGAAGGAGGCCTTAAATGCCTATTGGGCATCATTAAAAACAATAATCGCTTTAAAACATTATAGAATATACGCAAGTCGAGGTGGCAGAAAACAACTGTGATTTGTATGAAGTACACTTCTATCACGAGGAGTTACAACTCTGTAACGTAATTTTTACTACAAAAATATAAACACATATGTTTTCACATATGTTACGACTTTTGTACAGTAGATTTTAGAGTAATTATAAAATAATAATATTGGTAATTCTGTTGAATTTTTCTCCACTAACTGGTGGAGACAACTTTATGTAGGTTAAAAAGAAGAACGACCCTTACACTTATTAAAATCTTCAAGCAGCTTATACAGTTTTGTCTTTATATCTTGCGGGCATTGAAGTTTGTCCACGTCACCTACAACCCAAACGTTAAATCAGTTCGAATCGATGCAACTGACGCTGCGCCGCGCCGGTAGGTGAAAGCCTTAATAAGATTTAAACTCGGCGAGGCCCAGAGATGACGATGAGAGATGCCGCCCG
Source organism: Glyphotaelius pellucidus (assembly GCA_936435175.1). Taxonomy (NCBI): domain Eukaryota; kingdom Metazoa; phylum Arthropoda; class Insecta; order Trichoptera; family Limnephilidae; genus Glyphotaelius; species Glyphotaelius pellucidus. Next base: position 29,902,443 of record OW386547.1, read on the forward strand.
TAAATCAAGCGGACATCGCACGTCCACCGTCCAGTGGACCAAACCACCCTCCCACCCGCGCACCCCGCCCAGCACCACCCGACACCCCCACACCACCCGCCCCCGGTGGAGACGTCGCGCTAGGGGTGGGGACCCACTCCCCGCTGGAACGTTTCAGATTGTTGAAATTAAGCAACACAAGTTCGGTTCTTAATTTGTAAATAATTTATTGATGTGATTAAATACTTGTAGCTACCTAAACTACCCGTGAATTTAATGAACAATTTAATTTTTTTTAATTATAAATAGTATCCAATTAAAGCAGCTAAGTTAATTATTGAATCACAGTTGTGATCTATTTGATTTTTTTTTTTGCAGATTTTGAAGATCGATCAGATATTTAAGTACCTACAGCATTTTATCTCCGGTCTTACTATTTAGAGAAGTGTAGTTAGGTACCTATGTATGTTCGAAAAATGTACATTTTTACATTAGTTCCACACAAAATAATTTTCCTCCTGATATTAATTGTATTTGGGTTTAATTCGTAGAACTTCATTTAATATTTTTAAAATTTAATTTTAATTAAATTTAATAATTTTATTATAAAGTTCTGTACAAAAATTGACATTTAAAATCGTATAAATAAGTAGTCCAACAGTGGATTTAACCACTAATAGTCTTGTAAACCGAATGTAACAAAAATACATTCTGAAATACTTGGTAATGAAATTATCAAATTTAATTTTAGTTAAATTTTTAAAAATTCTTTTGGGATGTTGTGTGGAGGTATATTTTAAGGAAAGATATGAGGGGTGTATAAGAATCAAAGGGTCATTGTTTCCAGGAGTGACGGACGTATGAATCCATCCCTCCCACCACGGTGCAAGGCGATTAATTGAGAGAGTCCTGCTGGAGAGGAAAAAACTCAACTAGTCTCTTCAAATCCGGCCGGCCACACAATAAATGAACAGATGCACCCGCCACCAAGACCTAGATAAAGCTCACTCCATGACCCCGGGTACCCCTTTGCTAATTCATCAAATCTATGGCAGTCACTGATCTATGGCAGAAGTGTTGGTTATCCAATAAATGGTTCCTGGGGCGGCTTCGAGATCAAAATACCCAACTAAACTGAAAAAAAAAATTTTTGTAATCAAAAGGTATATTATAAATCTAGTACGCATGTGAGCCACTTTATTTATTTTTGCTTTAAATTATAAGATATAGGCCATTAAAGGTTTTAGTGTTTCTTGATTTTAGAAGCTTTAAGAAGCTTTTTTAGAATTTTTTAGAAACACTTAAATCTTTAATGGCCTATATCTTATAATTTTAAGCAAAAATAAATAAAGTAGCTCTCATCCGTACTAGAAATTTGATACACCTTTTGATTATAAAAATAATTTTTAAGTTTGGTTGGTCTAGTCTGGTTTCAGTCTAATCTCCAATCCAAATTTAAGATTTGTATGATAGTGGCCGAAATGGGCCGCGCATACGTTTCTCTTAAAACAATAGTATAAATTCTATTAAATAAAGAACCCTTGAAAATGTGTGCTAATCCAAATTCACTGAACAAAGTTTAAGGATATGCCTGAATTTTTGTAGAAGTAATGACTGCAACGCAATGGTTTATATTCAATTCATTTGAATCAAGAGTTTAAGAATACAATTTTAACCGACGAGTAAAGAAAAATTTAAGTGTGCAAACAAAGTTATTTTTTCTTCAAACTTCGCAAATTCACTTTGTGGCGTCATGAAATTAATGAAAACAAATAACTTTGTGTACACCACTATTTAATTAACAATATCAACATGTTTCGAAAACTATGTTGATATTGTTAATTAAATAGTGGTGTACAAAGTTATTTGTTTTCATTAAAAAAAAGTTATTTTTATTTAATTTAAAATGACGCCACAAAGTGTTATTAATTTGTAGAATTGTTAACCTCAACACAGGCTTGTCTTAGTGAGGTTGCAAATTGTATTGTAAACATTTTACCTGCAATGTAAAGAAACAATAAATAAAATTAAGTTATTTCATATTTATTGAAGGAGAAAATATGTATATACAATTTTTTTTTAAATAGGTAAGCTTACTTTTGTTATTTATTTTTGGGGTGTTATGCAGCGTTTGTCCGAAACGTAGGCTAAAGAAGGAAGTAGCGCAACACGGCATAACACCCCAAAATTAAATAACAAAAATACTTTTGGCTGTGAAAACCTAAATCTTACAAGTAAGCTTATGTTAAAACATTGAATTACTAATTTCTGAGCAGTTCAATATAGGTAGGTACATTAGGTAGTAGGTACGTTCATACATAGGTAGGTACCTAATAAAAATGGTAACAAAATATTACGGTGCACTGATTTTATTTTTCAATTTCCATGTACCTCATTTTTCCAAATCCGTAAAGTTACGTGAAGAATTTTGGCTCATTGTGTGCGTGTATTATTTTAAAATTTGCCGACCAGTTCAAAGAATGCGGTAGCATGCAGTGCAAACAAATAGAATTATTCTCCATCGCGCACGAAATATTTCGGAAAATGTTTTAATGAATATTGACGATACATTTCAGGAAATCGAATGTAGCGTCGTATTTGTGATTTTTTTACCCTCCCACCCCTCTACCCCAACTCCCCAACCCCCCAACCTCGTCCTTCACCTACCCCTTGTTGTACCTAGCCCATCGCCTCCATTCTCCCCACACAAGGGGGATGCTTTTCCACATTTGTGCCCATTATTTCAGCGAACGGAAAAAAATCGGAAAAAACTGCATCAAACACACACACACTACATCGCTAGCGACGCACAGGTCCGATACATTCATATGCGCACACGGGAACACGCATACACATTCTGCCCTTACGAAAATCATACAAAAACATGAACATACACAACTACAGGGTGGTGGGGCTCAAATTGCATTTTTCACAAAACAATAGGTAATGCCGGTACCATTTCGTACTCACGTACCACCTCAGTGGAATAAAGAAATTAACGCAAATATAATATCAAAAGTGTAAAGGTTTAATCATTTTAGATTTCTATCATAAAAGGAACATGATTCTGACAAAAAATAATAAAAAACATAAAAGTAAAAGGAAGTCACTGATATTTGAAATATTTTTTCTTAATGTTAATGCAAAAAAGCAGGGTTTTAATTTTTGGTAAATTAGGTGTTTTTAAGTTCCAAAGCGTACTGAGTACAGGTGCATCGAATTATAAATTTCCGACATAAAAAGCTATGCTCGTATCATGACTTTGGTTTTTGGTCCATTAAAATAGAATGTTAGTAATGTATGATGTTTTTTTTACTAAGTTCACATTTATATACGCTGTAGATCAATTACATTTATAAAACATGTGTTCCTATTGCCGTCTTGTTTAAACAGTAAAAGTTAAATATGAAAACAAAGGCTGTCATCCAATCATCAAAGTACCCACTACTTCACTAACAACCCTGTACGAGTATAATAAAGGTTGAGTTGTGAGCGCACACGAACAAATCCATCCGGTATCGCTAAAAAGTATAAAAGAATCGCCGATAGGATAGCGTCACCCCCGTGGGTAGGGACGTGGGTGGGTGGTTACCATCCCACCGCCCCCCGGACTCCCCCATCTAGTGTGCCTGACGGGGGAGGATATCCGAATTGCAACCGTCGGCGTCGTGATGTGCCTGTCAAACTGTAGGAACACCAATTACACAACAACTTATTTTTAAATGTCCAAGAACTATTTGCCTACTTAACGTTACTTAACTGACCAAACGCAATGCGTTAAAATAAACATGATCTGTAGTCATCCCCAAAAAACGGATTGCGGTGTCCCGCAGGGTAGCATTTTGAGCCGCTTATTATAACACATTTTTATGCGTTCATTATTTACGTATTTATTTGAGGTTTTTTTAACAACAAATCTTGTAATTAAATTGTACGTAATAATTAAAATAGTAAATTACGCCAAATAAAAAATTTTCAAAAACATAAAATTTACACGACCTACATATTTGTGAACAAATTTAATGAACTAGATTTGCCGATGACAATTTTGACGTTAATTATCGGTACGAAGTTTTTAAAGCGATTTTAAACCCTTAAATTACAATCTCAACACGTCATGAGACGGGCAATACGCTTAAAAAATTAAAACACACATAATTAACAAAACTACCGCCCAATTACGCAATAACAATAATTGGATATTTTGCATGGCACCGTTTTTGTTGAAAATCACCTCAAGGACGCTGTAAGATGCAACAAACTGCAAGAACTCCGATTCCATATTATAAGTTATACTTATTTTATGCAAAGTGTACCTATCTACTTGTAAACACGCGGAAAAGATCTCCATCAAATATCATACTAATTAAAATCAAAACAATCGTCCTTTGATAAAGATGAAATACAACCGTCACAATTTGCATGTCAGCTGTATTGTACAATCACTTATTTTAAATTTCCAAGAACCACTTCATTGCAGCTAATGGTGCTCCTGAATACCTGAAAACGATATTCATACCTTGACGTTATCAGAGTAATTGTATTTCCTACCTTCTGCAGAATTTTCTCTCCGTCCTCTTTTTAAAATTAGTTCACAAGTAACATCCATAAATTGACAAAGGCCACGAAGTTATCCTCCTTTACTCGAATGGTGCTAAAATAACTATACTTCAATATTTTATTTACTGCGTATCTAAACATCACGCATCTGCATCTTAACTGTTAGCCAAAGAAAGTATTTTTAAGCTTGGTACGTTTAAATCTAGATTATAACATTTTTGATTCAGGCAAACCTTTAATTAGTTTGGTCATCTAAATAGCTTAAGTAAACAAATCAAGGAACGCTTCTAGTAATTCATAGAGTTCACTCCTTCAGGGATGAAATGATAGAAATGTGTTACGGGCGTGTCCGTCTGCCCGTGTTATGCTAAAATTTTCTTTAATTTTTCGAAATTGAACAAATGATCAAATATTTAAATCCGATTATCATAAACATTGGCCTGTCTAGCCCTAGTAATTTAACGACACCAGCTTTGCTGCAAAGGGTATAAAAAGATCTTGGGACTCTTGAGATTTGTTCAGTGGTTTAATAAATTCTATCAAAAGCTTAAGAGTCAGAGTTGTACGTAGTTGCTACATATTACAAGCATAATATTGTAGAGGATAACAAAAAACCTGTTTCTTATTCCGCAAGATTGCATAATAATGAAAAAAAAATTCAAATAAATTATGCATCATACCATAATGTTCAGAGTGGTGTTTACGAAGAATAAATTCATAACACAATACGATACTATATAACGTTTTTTTTTTAAACAATATACGCTCAGGCCAGGGAGACCCAGAGGGTTTTTTTCCTGTAATCCATGGGAATGCTGTGTAGAGTGTGTTTAATCACTCGAGCGGAAACGCGATTTAAAACTTTTTCCTCCGATTGTTCGTGATTTTTGGAGATCATTTTGAATATTTTCCGCCCACATTAAAAAAAATCATATATCTGAATTTTAATATGGAGACATGCAAACTGATTATAGTTTTATATAGCCAATGAATTCGCCTACCTTTTTTCGACTACTACGTATTCGTAGAATTTAAAGAAAAAATATTATAAAATCATAAACTTTAAAAACGCAAGAAACGTAAAAAAAATGTGGTTCAATTTTGGACCGCTGTCAATTACAGAAAAATGAAAGTGGTCTATATTTCTAACTAAGTCGCTTCAGTGGCTAAGGAAAGGGAGGAGATAAAATTCTGGGAATGAAAAGGTATGAGGGGTTGGTAAGAATCAGGGTGTCAATGCGTTCAGGAGTGACGATCGGATGAATCCATCCCTCCCATTGCGGTGTAGGACAATGGGTCGAGAGAGTCCGGCTGGAGAGGTCAAAAGGTCTCCCTTAATCAGTCTCTCCCGATCCGACCCGCCCCGCAGTAGATGGGCAAAGCTTCCGCCACCAAGATCTAGACAAACCAAACCACCACACCTATGGCATGTGTGACCTTTGGCAGGGGTGTTGGACATCCAATAATAGTTCCCGGAACGGTGGTACCCATACCCGCCGCCTAAATTATAATTTAATGATACCTAGCAAGCGATTTACAAGTTTCCATCCAAAATAATTGCCTCACAGAACCACCAAACAACTTGGTAGTAAAAAATCAAACGATAATTGTAATAAAATTTTCTCGCTCATTGCATTTGAGATAATGAAGTCGCGCAATAATTTAAATTGGAAAAATTGACCAATAGCAAGTCACATTGAGCCAGAGAGGGGAAAGAGGAGGGTGGAAGGTGGGGAAGAGGGGTGGAGATGAAAGTCGGGAAAGTAAATTAAAAATATAATACAATCAGATTAACCGCTAATACATGAATAATTTCAGAGGGAGTTGAAAAAATGTCGACAATGCATGTTGCTAAATTTAATTCTGCCGCAATTGTCGAAATCAATAATGTAGGTTTATACGATTATGGGATGAATCGAAACATTCAATCTATTCATTGAACTGTATTATAAGCAAAGCCCGAACAATTATTGCCGCTTTTAATGATGAGCCTCTTTTGGGTTTTTAAGGTCTTCCGATTGGCAACCTCGCTAGCTAACACGAGTACTATATATCAAATAAATGGTTCCATGCCAACTGAGAATAAAGTCAACTCAACACCCCTTTGAAAATTCTTTAAAAACTATAAAAAAATAATTTTCAAATAGCCCATAACCCTAACTCAATGTAACCTATTTAACTCATTTTTTTCATCACTCTTAATGACTTTTCCGAGGTGGTTCTGAGTTGATTTCATTCTGAGTTGTCTGATCAGTTGTTGGTATGAGGGGTGGGTAGGAATTTCGGCTTCAGTGTCCAGGAGTGACGGACGTATGAATCCATCCCTCCAATTGCATGGCAAGGCGGTGGGTTGAGAGAAACTAGTTGGAGAAGGCAAAAAGCTTCCTCAACCAGTCCCTCTGATCCGGCCCGCCACGCAGCAAATGGTCAAATGCAACAACGCCAAGATCTGGACAAACCTCACCCCAAGCCGGACATCCCTGTTAAGTCACCAAACGTAGTGAACCACATGGTATGGCAGAGGTTATCCAGTTGGTTATCCAATAAATAGTTCCCTGGGTGGCGGTACACCCGACTCCCAAATTATAATATGGACTCCCATAATCTTCAATCCAATAGGACAATAAGAGATCAATAATTGATTTGATTTATATAATATAACAAATTCCTATGTTCTTACATGAATCTCTTATATAACTTTGTACTTATACTCTTTATGGGATGTGTGGGATTGCACTTACCTCCCGACATTCTGAATTAAAGACCATAAATATTATTTTTTTTTATGTGAAAAGCTTACGAATCTCAGCTGCTCCCTTCTAGCCAGTGAGATTGTGGTATAACCAATTAGGGTATGTTGTGAGGCTGTAAGCAGTGATGAAGGGAAGGAGATGGGGAAGAGGAAGGTGGGGAAGTTCCTGGCTATTCAGATCTCCAAACGGCAAAAGTCATTTCAAGCAACTTTTCAATTCTGCATGGTGGTCTTACACGAGAGCGATACTGAGAGTATCTTCCACTCTAGAACATGCTGCAAAATACTATATATTATTTTTAATTATTGTGAAATAACACAATATTTGCACATGACGGGATTCGATCCCGCGACCTATAATTTGCAATAATTTCATTATTTATTGTAATTTCCACTAATTTCTTCGCAAATCTTTAGTGTATTTAATGATACTCTATATGTTAAGTGTATATCTCTCGGTTTGGCTTCGAAAAACTGATGTTGTCATTAGTATTGTTTTATTTTGATAATGTTTCATAGTAGCCGAAAATGTAGGTTTCGTAATCGGAAATTTGATCGATTCAATGAGAAAAGAATAATGATAAATTGTATTCATGTATTTTGCTGAATTCAGTTATAAAATACGCTTAAGTACAGCAGAAAAATAATATTTTATTAACAATCTCAGTATCAATTATTATTCTTATGGACGTAATCCACTTTCTAAAAGCTATTAACATTATTATTATTTCCGATATTTAAAATAATTGGCGCGTTCTTCCGTTTACATTATTCAAATTAAAAAACCTTAGTTTTTACATATGTAAATCATCTTAGTCTCCTGTTTGGATTATAGAACTGCGGATGCAAAACAACGATGTATTTACGCTATTTAAAAATATGTAAACCATGAAGTTTTAAATCTGAGAGATGTTGAAATCGCATCGTCGATAAAGTGACATTTTTAGAAGTTCTTGATTGGATTATTTCGCTATACTATTAATCTCAATATATATATTTCTTCTGTCCGTGTGTATGTCACTGAACTCCTCCTAAACGGCTGGACCGATTTTGATGAATTTTTTTGTGTGGGTTCAAAGGGATTCGAGAATGGTTTAGATTTACAATTTGGTCCACTGGAAAATGTTCTTTAAATTATTTTTTTTATATCTAAGGAGTTGTTGATTTTGGAATGTCTTACATTGGATCCGGCAGACTGCGCTACCATCGCAGTATCGAATGTTCAATATTATTATATTTTAATTTTAGTTTGTCCTGACAGTTGTATACAGCACAACGTCTGTCGGGTCCGCTATAAATAAATAAAATAAATTGTGGAACATTCCAGAACACTCTCGAATGTTGTCCTGAGCGAAGCCGGGTAACGCAGCTTGTAGTCAATATTTTTTTAATAATCGGCTAATAAGTTGGTTAGGGCGCTGCGTACCTCAAAAACAAGAGATCCTGGGTTCGATTCCAAAGTATTAACTTTAGATTAAAATTAAGAAAGAAATCTTTGATCTTGCTTTGTATTTTTTTAATGAACATTACAAGTATAAGTCGTAAGTGAGTATTACCCGTCTAAAAATATAAACACTCATTCAAAATAAAACTTGTTTTGCTTACCCTTAAGATCTTGTATTTTTTTTTTCATTCAAAGCTCACAGTAGGGACATGATTTTTTATTGAATTTATATACACATTTATGCTTATGTGTGCAGTTATATAGCTTACAAAAAAAATTAAAAGATGGAATTATTATCTTATTTTCGCCGCATTATGGACGATGATCAAAATGTATTGAAGGGATACGGTGGATTTAAATAATAAAGGTTTTTTTTAAAGGTCACAAAAAAACAATTCTCTCAGTTTCTATGTCATCTTAAGGTATGATATGTGGAAGGTCTTTTATAGAAATGAAGAAGAGGAAGTTCTGGGAAGGAAAAAGGTGTGAAGGATTGATAAGAATCTGAGGGTCAATGTGTCCAGGAGTGAAGGACGCGTGGATCCATTCCTCCCACTGCGGTGCAAGACGATGGATTGAGAGAATCCTGCTGGAGAGGTCTAAGTTTCCCTTAATCAGTCTCTCCGATCCAACTCGCCACGGAGTAGGTGAACAAACGCAATCGCCACCAAGACCCAGACAAATCCGGGCACCCCTTATAAGTCCCCAAACGTAGCGAACTACTTGGGGTGACCTATGGTAGGGGTATTGGTTAACCAATAAACATTGGTTCCAAGAGCAGCGGTACCCATAACCGCCTGCCAAATTACCGCGAAAGCTCAATGATCGATATTTAAAATATTTTATTTATTATATTTAAAATATTTTCAACATTCATGTTGAAAACCAACAGCCTCTAATTAATAGTTCTGTCATTTTGATTCAACTAGAAAACATCCTCAGTAATATATTTCATCGTGCAAGTGTTGAAATGTCTTGCACGACTCATTATCTCGTATTTAAGTGCGAAAAAAAGGTAGTTTTACTAATTATTATGATTAGATATTTCGGCTGATCAACGCTGATAAACCTTTACCGCTTGGTATTAATGGTTCGAAGATAAAATCGCTTGAAGTGGGATAAGTTAAATTAAATTTCGTCGGTAACTTATTCGAACGGGGCCTTTCTCCAATTTTATTTTGCATACGCTATACTTACCAATAAAAGTATTTTAAATTTTACGTATATATTAGTAATTTGCATTTGATTAATTATTTGCGTTGTCTAATTTTTTTTTAATTAATATTTTAGTCCGAATATAAACTTAACTTTTGGGAGAAAAAATCTTAAAAAGGCGATTCCTAATCCATATCCATTCAGCGAGTGTAATAAACAATTATCTAACAAAATTAATGTACTAACGTCGTGGTAATCGCATCTACAGTGCGGAAAATCTGTGATAATGGAGAACTTAGCAGTGAGTTCTTGTGTCAAGAAATGAGCCCAGCCTTCCGTCTAAATATCTAGATCAATTATTTCGGCACATCACTATTTCAGCTCGCTAAGTCGACGAAATGAGATAAACAACTTTTAACCTCTCAGAAATCGGGCGTATTTTTTAGTCACATTATTTCCTCTTTGCAATAAAATCCAAAGAACTGAAATATTTCTGGACATATCCGAAAACTAAAAACTATTTTTGACAGGTGAAGAAATACGTTTATAGGTGTCGTTAGAAATAAAAATATAATTTTTGAAATGTAAAAATTTTTAATATAAACATTAAATAAGTTTTCATAATGGCTCACCTTACCTTTTTTCTAAAATTACTGAAAAATGAAAAAAAAAAACACGTATTGATTTTATAAGGCAAATGAATTGTAAACGTTATTTGTCGTTTCATAAAAAAATAGTCATTAAAAAATTCTCGATATTTTATACATTTTTCTCTTTTTTCTTTTATATTATTTTATACTTTTTTATAAAATTACTGAAGAATTAAAAAAAAAACACGTATAGATTTTATAAGGCAAATGAATTGTAAACGTTATTTGTCGTTTCATAAAAAAATTCTCGATATTTTATACATTTTTCTCTTTTTTCTTTTATATTATTTTATACTTTTTTCTAAAATTACTGAAAAATTAAAAAAAAAACACGTATAGATTTTATAAGGAAAATGAGTTGTAAACGTTATTTGTCGTTTCATAAAAAATTAGTGATTAAAAAATTCTCGATATTTTATACATTTTTCTCAAATTGCTACTGGAAACTTTGGTTTCATAGAGGTGCACATTTTATCTTGTTTATGGTTAAATTATAGATTTCAATACAAAGCGTAAAGTGTTCTCTTTCTATCACCGTTTAGACCACATTTCTCATTATGACAGTAAGGGAGATACAACGATTTATATGTGACCTATGTGAGCTGGAACAAATTTGGTCACCTGTGATAAAACTTGTTAAAAATATCTAAATTGTCAAAAAATTGAAGTGCAGCCTTCAGAAAACTAAAGTAGACAAGAGTGGGGAAGCTACACAAAGAGGATACCGCAGGCTAAATATTATATGGATGTATGTATTTGAATATTTTTAGTGTCGCTTTTTCATCGAGTTTCATCACAACAGTGTCAAAGAAGTTTTCACTTCAAAATACTAAACATGCCATATTATATTGTCTTCAATAAAAATCTTTCGGGTAGTACAGCTAGTAAATTTTATAAATTGCACTTGTTATCGGTAACTTTGATAAAAGTAGGAAATAACAAATAGTTAGATTGTTTTTTGATGAATTGATACAAACGAGTAGTTCACGGTTTTAGAAAGCAAGATGTAAGAAACCAATTCGATTAGCAATTTACATGTATTTAGTAAAATTACTAAATATCATTAACGTACGAAACTAATGGTAATTAAATACATGTATCGTACTTATTTGTAATGTTGTTATTATACTATTATCTTGCTATACCACATTAAACTATTCCTGTTATTAAGGAACAAAATTAATCAATTATTAATAATAAACTTAATTACATATCAGATGTGGAAATGTAGGTTCCTACCTTTTATATAAACTAAATAAAAATATAAATTGCAGATCACATAATCAGTTAAAACATGTATTTTACAATACCTACTACTAAATTTAAATGCGCTTACCTGAATCTAAATATTTTAATTTTTTTTACTCGATGAGTAAAATCTCAAATTAAAATATTCACTTCAATGAGGACCATATTAGCGAAACTCAATCGAAAATCTGGAAACGAAAAAATCAGAAAAAGATATTTGCACCTCTGAGACTCGAACCCAGGACCTTTCCCTTTCCGGGCAAATGCGCTAACCATTGCGCCAAGGTGTCGATATCCGATTCGATCATTTTTAACTGTATCATACTTTGACTAAGAACCAACCACATTATCTTTATTTTATTAACGCAAATTTTATTGGCTTCTATCTTTATGTATGATCGCAGTCCCAGAGGTGCAAATTTTTTTCTGATTATTAAATATTCTTTTTTAATTTATTGTTTTTTGTGACTTTTTTACATTTACTTCACACAATAAATTAAGATAATAAATAATTTCTCTCGGGTTGTAGAAGCAACCCGTTCTCATGTGTCAAATGTCGACCGTGTACATATGTTGGGCGTGCGTTTGGCGTGTTTCCCACTGTGCCGAAGAGATTAATGACGCTTGCTCCTCGGAGCATCTTCCACTGTAATTCCTGTAGAACAATTACATCAAACCCACCTGACGCCTGTACTCTAAGGCTTGCCATCCGATAAGGGAATCTATCAAACGGACCGCCCATTGCTGCACAGAGTTAGGGGCTCCAGAACAGAAGTGGCTGCCAAATTCAACAGTGAGGTGTACTTGTGATTTGTACAGGGTCAGCAGTTGTGTACTATTAGAGTATCTGCGGACCTTATACAGTACGCCCAGCTTCTGAGATGCTAACTTGACTCTAACAATGACTTTTGAGTTCAGGTGACAAATGTTTTGAACGTATTGATTGATGTACGTGAATAAAGACTGTGTACGATAAGAACAGATGTGTACGGGGAGTTTAGAAAATAATGTTATATACCACCCTCTATGTCTATACTTGTCGCAAACAGGTATGGGGATTATTTTTATATTAGCTCCACACAGGAGGCCCTCAGGAAAATAATTCCCCTCAGAGCCCCTGTCATCTTTAGGGGTGCTGTGTGGAGGGTATTTTTAGGAAAGAAAGGAGAGGAAGTTCTGGGAAACTGGGGTGAGTAGGAATCTGGGGTTCAGTGACTAAAGGAGTGACGGATGTATGAATCCACCTTTCCCACTGCAATGTAAGGCGATATTCCGGGAGAGTCCTGCTGGAGAGATCAAAGGGTTTCCTTCAGCCAGTCTCTACCGATCCTGCCTGCTACGCAGTTGTTGGACAGATGCAAACACCGCCAAGACCCGGACGAACCTCACCCCATGAACCCGGGTACCTCTGCTGTCACCAAACGTAGCGAACCACTTGCCCAAAAAATGGTTCCTGGGACGGCGGTACCCATACCTAGGACATGGGTATATGTATCCATACCCATGTCCTATTTCATAAGGTATGTAAGTTACTTGAAGTTCTCGCACAATTTTACGAAAAGACCTATAGTTTACATTTATATTATTTATAATATATTATGTAATATTGTATCTAATATAAGCATAATTCTTTGAGAATGAAATTGCGTTATTACAGACCTCTAACATAGTAAAATTATTTGATGGGGTAATATTAAAAACAGGGCTCCCTAATTTCCAATGTGACTGCGTCATTCCAGACATTTATTTAGCGAATACTGTTAGCATTTTCAACGCCCAATTTCAACACATTCCTGCATTAAAATTTTCAGGTTGTGTGTAATTTTAATCGCGAATGTTTCAACAAACGTTAAAAAACAAAACGAGCAACCAGATTAATCATCTCCCCTAGAGACAAAGCCAAGAGTGGGGCTGGAGCTCATTAATAACCCTCCCCCAAACCCACCCTCACCCCTTCACTCTTCATTCGGTTCAATATAAAAATACACACATATTCTGAATGTATTATTTCTGTGTGTAACTACTGTTTGTTTCTGTACTCCTGATAGGTATCAGGTCAGAGCATGAAAACATGGAAGCTTAATGAGTTGAAAAATATATTTGAACCAGGTGAGAAGAGATCTGGGATGAAGTGGCTAGCACCAGTGCCTCGGTGGGTACATCGTTTGTTTATCGCATCATCGCATTATTATAGAATCGTTACTGAAATATAAAACGATACCTGTCATGTTGTAACACCACCCAAGTTAAAATGACGCATGTTTTTTTGTTTTCTTTCAAAAATGGATTCCTATGTAATTTAACTAAATCCCAATTGTTCCGAACCAGTAAACTGTGCGCCCGTACTTCGTGGGGCTCAAGGATGTGCAGAAACAACTAAAAAGGCTTAAGGCCCCGTACTCGAGCACGAAAAGAAGAAGATGAAGAGATATGTAATTACGAATTTTGGAGAGAGCGCGCTAATATTTCAAACGATAAAAGTGAAGCGAAAATTGCGAAAAAGCTTAATAAAACATGACTCGTTTAAAATAGAGCAAAAATCTCGTATCTTAAGTATCATTTAAAGAAACATTGTATATTTTTTCACAAATATAACATGTAAAATAGTAGAAATAGACTTGTTTCAAATAATTTTTGGAGCATACTTTGCGATTTTTTTCTATCGAGGGATTTTCATATAATTTGCGTTTCGGCGTGGAACGTATCTAGATTTTATCTTCAAAAATAACATATATTTTTTTAAAAGCTTAAAAACTTCAAATGTTTAAGGGAGGTATGTAAGAAATCGGTCGACATTCGAATAGCGGCGGCTTAACGGCGATGCAAATAAGGATTAGAACAATGGACTTTTTCCCCTTTATGAAATGAAACTATTATTTTTCTGCTTCAAAATGTCTTCATTTTTAGGTTCGAAATGTATCTCATTCAAAGCTTGATTTTTTTCCGCAATTTCGTATTTTAAATAACAATCACCGTCTATGAAGAATCCCTGAAACTTTCCATATTCCTTTCCAAAGAACCAACATCTCCCAATCTCTTGCGTAAAAGTGTCTACTATATAACATTCACCTTGGTGGAAAGATTGTAGACAACGTGGAAATATTTATCGTTAGCCTTCAGAGCTTTACATGATTTCTCGAATCTCTTGTTTTCACTTGACCCAAACGTCATTGTCTCTTGTTTTTAGTTGTTGTTTATATATTTATTGTTGTACACCGTTATTTGATGGTTGGTATTTAATCTTCGTTATTTCTTCGAAGTTTTTTTTTATGTTTTCTTCTATTTATATAAAGGAGAATCTTTATGCTCTGCCACTGACACTGGGCAAAACTGCATCAATCTTGATACAGTTTTGTATCAATATTGATGAAATTATTACATACTTGACCTTCCTTAAAACAAGAGAAAGTTCACTCTCTACATGAAATTTCGAATAATTGTGCGTGAATTCCGGGCAAAACTACGGAAAAAAAGAAAATCAGACTTAAATATCCAAGTAGGTAATTCCGAACACTCAAACGCCCATGGTCTAACCTCTAATTCCTGACGTTACATAATATTCCGCAATTGGGAAACCATAGTAAGTCTTGCATTCACATAAAAACGAACCAAAAATTTTTTGGTTTCTCCAAAAGTTTGTCAACTCACCAGGAAGGTTTCCTAAAAAATTGTTATAGGTTTGTTTTTTTTTTTTTAATTAAAAGACAAATAACTTTGTACACATCACTTTATTTGAAACACACTCTACATGTTTCATGAACAATGTGCACCTTATGAAACATGTAGAGTGTGTATCAAATAAAGTGATGTGTACAAAGTTACTTGTCTTTTAATAAAATAAATAATGCCATCACAAAGTGTAAACCTTATAAAAGATTTTTTTTTTCGAAAAATTAATAACAATAGAGTTTTTTCATACTTTAGTTTTAGGTCTTATCTTAATAAGTCCACTTATTTTGGTATTGTTTGTCAACATAGTAGCAGAATCATGATAAATAATAGGTACGTCCACTCATCAGTGACGCACAAATTCAGTAAAAAAGTTTTTTTTGTAACTAATGCGCGCTCAACACCGCACAGTGCATGTAACTAAAAAATGACAAATCAGCGTGTCAAAGGGCATAGTTGAAGCACAAAGGGTTTCCTAGCTTTTCCCGCCTAGGCCTTGCCTTCAGGCACCCACTGTAAGCTACATATTACAAGCCACTGCCTACCGCTGCTCCCGGCGTCCAGTGGGAAAGCTATGCTTTTGACAACAGCACATAACACTTTACGAAAGCACGTCGCAGCGTCAACGCTAAAACTCAAGCGACGCCGTGTGATATTGTAAAGCTCAGTGGAAATTGAATAATTGTTCAACATTTTAGGTTTTACGAAGATTTCTACTGTTGCCTGTGTATTCAAAGGAATTGAAGAAAGCATAAAGTAACATGCATAAATGAAAAGAACAATCTATTTATATTCAAATTTATTATAATTGTCGCAAAGAAACTGCTATTTAGTCAATACAAAGTGCTGAGAGCTCCTTCTGTCATGAAATACGATCGTACACATTTCAATTAACCTTGATCTTCATGCATTCTATAATGTTTGCATTAACTCTAACATCGACATTTTCTCGGATTCAGTGCCCGAATTTAAAAGGAGCTTCACTTCAATGATACAGAATTGTTCAATCGTCACCTTAGTTCTTAATTGTCCAAACGACCATTAGAAAATTTTAAAGGAGGAGAAGGTTTTCTTTTATTATTTCAATGAAATATTATGATAGGCGTTTAAGATAAAGCTATTTTCGTAAAGGTAAAAGTCTCATTATTTTAAATAATTCTTAGTTAAGTGATTAACAATCATTTTCCATTCTTTATTTTTAATTTTAAATTGAATATTGAAAAAAAACTAAAATGGTCGTTTGGACAATTAAGAACTAAGGCGACGCAATGGCACATCCCTTCACAAATCACCACTTTTCACTTCACTGTTGACACATTTTATACACTGCGCATACATTTCCCTTCACACATCACCACTACTTACCAATTACTAAATACATGTTCCACAAATGAGACCTTACAAAGAAACATATATTTTCATAGGTTCCCACAATGAAATATTGTTTAATGTCTTTAAATTGTTTCATCACTGTAAACAATGTACTGTTTGTTTCTATAGTATAAAATAAATAAATTGACAGAAAGAAAGCTTTCAGCGGTAGGACTACTTGACTTTTCTTACGATTAAATAATCACATTAACCTAAAAACCTAGTTCAAATTCTGATTTATTATACACCGGCACTCGGTCTAGCAAATGAGGTGGCAAACGAAAGTGGATTCGACAAAAATGATATGTAAGGAGTCTCCAGTAAGTTTTATTGTTTTTAAATCTTTATTTTCAATTCTGTAAGTTCTCTAGATCTTTTTTTTCATTGAAAAGCAAAATAATAAAACTGATCATCTTTAGGTTCTTGAAATACAAAAAGATACATATTATAATAACGTTATTGTCTTAAATTATAACAGTAAGAACATCATAAGAACATTTTTGTATTATTTTTTTCTCGCTTTTCAAAATTGGAATTACAAAGTAGGTAAGTACAGAAATGCAACAATAACAACTATTTTTAAAGTTTTTAAGATCTTCTTATAAAAAATTTTATACTTCTGAAACGGAAACATAAAATAATGTTTAATTCAAATTAATATTAACTCTAATTTTGGCACAAATCTTCCGATAAATATTGTATCAAGCGGATAAAATGGTAACCATGATTTCAAACAGTGCAATGATTTTAATATTGTGTCCTCTACGTAAGTTAATTTTCTTCAAGATTCTTCTTCTTTCTTATTTTTTCTAATGAAATTGTATTCATTAGAAGGAAAGAAGTGACCTTTTCTGTATCTTTCTGTACGTAGTTATAATGAGTCTGGGAAGTCATATTTGTACAACGCCCTTGAGTTGATATTTCACAAAAACGGCGCAATACAAATTATCCGTTATTATCTTGAACAGCTTTAAAAAAAATAGTACCATGTACAAAAAAAATATCGTGTCTATCAATATTTAGTCTCAAAAAGAAAAATTACGGACGCTTTCAGGTGGTCGGTGGTGGCGGTGTTTGTACGGTGGAAAATGTTATTTCTATATTAAATCACTTCAGACAATAATAGCGACTCTAAATCGAAAATTTGAAACAGAAAATCATAAAAGATTCGGTCAAATCTAGGAATTGAACCAGCACCTAGGCCTTGTCAGGGCGATGCTCTGACACTGAGCTAATAGGACCCCTTTGGTCATTTTTAGATATATTAAGGTCTTTGGTTCAATTCCTAGATGTGATACTATCTTTTTCTGATTTATCTGTTTCAAATTTTCCATTAAGAGTAGCTTATATTGTCTTCAGAGATTAAAACAAAAACTCGACTAACTTATCCTACATATAGCCACTATTCATAGGTCCAAGTCTAAGTTTTAAATAAATAAGTGCAAGTTTAAAATAAATAAATCGTATTGAATTAATCGAAAACGTATGTTATCGTATGGATAATCTGTGAGGAGGATGGTGAAATAATCTCTAAATATTACAATTAGAGGTTTTAGGCATTAAGTTAAAAATAAAAATAAAATTATTTCTCCTTACATGGCAACTGAAATCGTAAATTGTTTTTAATTTTTATTACAAAATTTGAGGATTTTTCGAACTCCATGATAGGCACATGCCTGTGTTGTGATGATGATAATGATCGTGTGAAGCAAGATATAGTTTTCATAATACGTGGATCGCTATGAAAAAAGCAACGTGTAATGCGCTCATTAGACTAAGTTACTTCACACTTCTTTACTCCTCCGGGGTTTTCCTTTGTTGTGGTACATCTCCGTTATAATAATCCCTTAGGGGTTTCTTTATGAATACTTGTTATATTTCAATATAATATGACTGTAAAACGAATAAAGACACCGAGACACAGATTTTCAAACCCTTATTGATTCCACAATTTATAATTTTGTATTTGACAAGAGACAAGTAAAAATAACGTTGTGGCATACCGCTTATCGACATTTTTCCACGTCGCCAAACTGAATCAAAATAGATATAATTGATAGTCGCATTCGTTCATAATTTATTGTAGTTGATAATAATTTAAATTTAAAAGCAGAATATTAAAAAAAAGCAAACAATTTATCGTTTTATGGCACAAAACTCAATTATCAGTGGTAACATAAAAGAATACATTAAAGCAAATAAAATTAAATTTTTCGTTGTTTTATGGTTTTAAATGTGTGTGTGTGTGTTTGTATTAATGCACTCCTGTAATATTAATGGGGACGGGAGTTTCTGACCGACGAGAGGACCGCAGTTGGAAATGAAGTCGAATTATGTTTTCAAGGAAAACATTTCATTGGCTTCTGAACTTGCAAACTTTCAGTCCTACGATGATGCGTAGAGCTGGGAATTTTCCAAGATAAAATAATCGTAGCAAGATTAAGATTTGAATGCTTTCGTTTAATTTTAAATGCGCATGATTTCATTCGATTTAAAATGCGTATGATTTCATTCAATTTTAAATGCGCATGATTTCATTCAATTTGAAAAGCGCATGATTTCATTCAATTTGAAAAGCGCATGATTTCATTAAATTTGAAATGCGCATGATTTCATTAAATTTCAAATGTGCATGAAATCATTCAATTTGAAATGCGCATGATTTCATTCAATTTGAAATGCGCATGATTTCATTCAAGTTCGTATTTAAATTCTTTTTAAAGTCCAGGAAACTTAATCACGAACAGAAAAAAGCTACAAATCATTCATAAAAATGCACACTTGACCATTTTTAAGATTATCTGTTTCGAAATTTTGAAATTGTAAGCAATTATTAAACGCATCTGACATTATGTGTGATTTTGACTTTGTTTCTTTCCAATTAGCTCCACACAGGACGTCCTGAGGAAAATAATTTCTCTCAGGGCCTGTGTCATCTTTATGAATGCAGTGTGAAGTGTCTTTCTGAGGAGAGGAAGGAATAAACATGAGTCTT
Organism: Glyphotaelius pellucidus; assembly: GCA_936435175.1. Taxonomy (NCBI): domain Eukaryota; kingdom Metazoa; phylum Arthropoda; class Insecta; order Trichoptera; family Limnephilidae; genus Glyphotaelius; species Glyphotaelius pellucidus. Next base: position 29,922,266 of record OW386547.1, read on the forward strand.
GAAGAACCTGTTGTAAGACCGAACCGTAGAAGCGACCCATTCTTATTTGACAAATTAAAACCGTGTTCGTATAGTGGGCGCGCGTTTGCCATGTTTTCCGACTGTGCACCGGTATCGAGGGGATTAAAGACGCTAGCGGAGCATCTTCCATTGTAATGCCGGTGAATGAAGTCAGCATGCTTACCTGATGCATGTGCTCTAAATGTTGCAATTCTTTTCTTAATTTAGGTTAAGTTTGAATTTGGGTGGCGGGTATGGGTCCCGCCGTCCCAGGAACCATTTATTGGATAACCAACACCTCTGCCGTAGATCACCCCGACTGGTTCGCTACGTTTGGTGACTTAGCAGTTGTGCTCGGGTTCTTGGGGTGAGGTTTATCCAGGTCTTGGCGGCGGATGCGTCGAAATCCGGGCCGGATCGAAAAAGACTAGTTGAGGAAGGCCTTGTTATGAAGCGATTGTATTTATCGTAAGTTAGGTACTATTTTTTTTAAATGCATTTTAATTGGTTAGGTTGGCAAACCTAGGGGAGTTTCGTTCAACGTGTCGGTAGGCGGCAGTTTTTTTTTTGGATTTGGTTTCCGGATCCGGACTCTGGTTTTGACGGCGAGATGTGCGGTACGCCGTGAAAACAACGGTCAAATAATCTTAAGTTTTAATACAATGTGATTGAAATCCAAGTTTTGGGCATCTGCATTCGGGGGACGGAAACACGTGGTGTTTTTTTAAATATAAAAATCAAAGATTTATTGGCGTAAAATGCGAGTTTTCGCGCGGGTCCCAAAAGTGACCACGAGTTTAATGGCGATGTACGTGTGTTACGATCAATGTACCTCTTTATCCGAGACATCGGTGTATATAATAACCCGCCACGCTTATCATGGTGCGCGGTGCAACTAACCGAAGATTTATTCACGTAAAATGTGAGTGACGCGAGGGTCCCAGTGGCCACGAGTGAATTGGCAATGTCCGAGTGAAAAGACTATTGTACCCCATTATCCGAGTCATCGGATTAAATAATAACTCGCTGCGCCCGTGATTATATGCAGGCCAACTATCGAATTCCCCCCGAGGGTTTATTTATGGAACAAACCCGAGATACCGCAGTGTTGAACGATTCTTCGCCTCGAATTGCTGACGGGCCTTCCTTTACAATTTGGAGTAGAGTCTGGGTACTCCTTCCTTCTCCTGAGGGTTCAGGTCTAACATCACTTCCATGCGACTGCTGAGGAGGTCGCAGGGCCAAGCTGAGCCGCAGAGGTTGGGACCACCCTTGCCACCAGGAGGTGGGGTTGGTTCTCCCGACATCGGGAGTTCGGTGGCAGTAAATTTAATTAGGGTAGCTAGGAATAGCATAAAATTACGATATTGGTCCCGGGGGTGAGTCCATACCATTTATTTTATTATGTCTTACGAAATCAATACAGTGAACCGATTCTATACTCTACATTTTGTTTTATTATGTAGATTCCTTGTGCAGCCTTTTCAGGAATGCTATGAAAACTAATGGCCCACACTCTGAGAATTGAGTACCGTGTTCTCCGCTGGTTGACATACCCAGACATTAGACTGGGTTTGGCGTCCAAGGTTTCCTGTGAGGAAATCAAAGTTGACTAGCAGATTACACCCGAGCCCGACAAAGGCTCATTATTACATCTCCCTTTAATCTTATAACACAAACACATAACGATATGTCATTACACTTTAAGGGTAACAGCCTTTTGACCTTTCCGCAGTTTGAAGGATGGCGTACTTTTGGCAGTTGGAAGGATGACGTCCGCTACTCCTAGACACACTGACCCACCAGATTCTTAACCATTTCTCATAGCCTTTTCCGTCCAGAACTTTATTTTCTTTCCTTCCTTAAAAAGACCCTCCACACAGCATCTTCTTAGATAATAGGAGAGTTATTTTCCTCAGGGCCTCAGTGGAGTTAAAAAAAAAAAAGACAGGAGAATCTCTCAAAGAGTCAAGGGTATTTTCAGGTATTTTGGAAATCCAGACCAGAGGCGGCTGCCAACAGCGGTTGTCTACTATCTGCAGTATCTGCGGGCCCTGTGCAGTACGCCCAGATTCTGAGAGGCTAACTTGAATCGACTGCTTCGATGGAGCTCCCAATTTTTAAATGCTTTATGATGATTTCTTATCTCTGCAGATGGAGGCGTTGGTGCGGAAGATATTGTGGATACAAAAAAAATCTACGAAAAAAATACACTTCAATTAAATCTTTTTTTAGCCACCGGTATATAAATCTGTAAGCAGGGGATATGAGTAAAACAATGTGTGAACAAAGCGCTGTAAGGTATTATTGTATGGATAGGTACTAACTCAATAAAAATATTTGGGAGGCGGGTATGGGTATCGCCACCTCGAGAACCATTTATTGGATAACCAACACCTCTGCCGTAGGTCAACTCAAGTGGTTCGCTACGTTTGGTGACTTTGCAGGGGTGTCCGGGTTCACAGGGATGAGCTTTGTCCGGGCCTCGGTGGCGGATGACAGCAGCTGGGTGGCAGGCCGGATCGGAAGAGACTGGTTGAGGGAGATGTTTTGATCTCTTCTACAGCACTCTTGGATCATCGCATAGTACCGCAGTGGGAGAGATGGATTCCTACATATTATATGGTCACTCCTAGACAAACCGACTCCCAGATCCCTACCTACCCCTCATATCTTTTTCCTACCTAAGAACCTCCTCTCCTTTATTTTCTAAAAAGATTCTACACACAGCATCCCCAAAGATGACATTATTTTCCTAAGGGAAATTATTTTTCTTTGGGCCTCCTGTGTGGAGCTAATGTAAAAAAAATTGTAATAGACACCAAAAAACCGCCAGGATATTCAAAATTTATTATAGGCAGGCCCTACACGTACTGAGTTTGAAAAGAACTTACATAACATTTGGTATATTCTACACTAGGTACACTTTTCGTTTTAGTCATTACCTGTGATAAAACAAAATCATACTAAGCGGATTATTTTGAATGTCAAACGAACATTTATAATAATTCGTACCTACTTGTGAGATGTTGACAAATGTTGATTTGCAAGTGCACAAATCTCAAATTTCTTTTGTTACATTGGATTATTACTAAGAACCCAAGTATAACCGAAAAAAATAATCTCTCATTTTAAATTAATTTCCTCAACTCCACCCCTGTTCTCATAAATGAATGCTGAAAAATCTGATTATTTTTTATCCGCCGAATGAATTTGCGCACACCCACACCTCTCCATTCTCACACATCCGCGAGTCGGTCCCACCCCTTCCCCCTCTCCCAACTGCCCCTACACGGCCGGCAACAAAACTGACAATGTACCGACCACCACCGCCCGCCACTGTCATAGGATGGCAAATTTTATTTTATACAGGCGAGGAAGTAATAAAATACGAGAAATGATTAAAACAAAATACCAAGATAGGAACTAATAACCAAAGAAATAATTATTGTTTAATCATATTTTACAGTAACCCAACAAACCTTAAATGAAGCGAGTTTAAAATCAAAGCACTTTTGAAGTTGATATAATATCTATATTATTAATAGCTAGCGTCTGTCGTACACACTCGCTTCACGTAATACATACAAACGGAAGTGCTGCCATCTATAATATTCAAATAGAACCATTGAAGATGTCATATTACAATTTCCCGCGGAAGCGCGTTTTTACCGGCTAGTTATTTATTATTGCCTCTTCTTCATAATCGGCGCTACAACCGTTGGAAAGATCTGGCCACCGCTGGAAAAATTGGTGCTGTTTTTTAGCGGCTAAATTCGTGATGCGGCGGGCGCAACAAGACGACACTCGAAGAAACCATAAACCAAAAACGTATGTATTCTTAGTATGCCTTACATAGCCACAAATAAAGATAATATAGATAAAAATCGCCTGACAAAGCGAAGTACACGAATTCAAGCGCAAAAGTTGTTTTATTTATTTTGTAAATAATTTTATAAGAAAAAAGTAAATCAACGGAAACAATCACAAATAATTTAAGCCATTAAATTATATTTTTTAAGTTTCTTTTCATCTGCGTTTATTTATTTCTAATGAAAAAATACATCGTTTAGTGGTTTACGCTCATATTTTTATACAGTAATTAACAATTCTATTAAAATTCTATTCAACGGAAACGGTAGAAAAAGCTTCATTATATCCAAAGTATATTTTTTAGAATGTTTAATGTAAACCAATTTATAGTAAAGATTAACATAGAATATTAATTTTGCGTTGACCAGAAATGTCAAGGTAGAGTGACGTATAGCGTACGTGGAGAATGAATGAACACACTCATCAATTTTGTATTTAATCTGTAAAAAGTTCCTTTTAAAAATTATTGGAAATTTTAATGAATAAATAATTTGGACTCAATATTCTCAATGCCTCAAGCTAATGCAATAATGATGAATGAAAAAATGTTTGTTACTCATTACATAACAAAAACATTATTTTATCTAACGCAACCGAATTCGATTATCGTTGTGTAATATTATTAGATAGAAATTTATTTACAGTCAACGTGTATGTACTTTGTAATGTAAATAATAAATATTTATGGGTGCATATACAAAATTTGTCCAATTCGCTCTCATCAGTCAATGAATATGACAGTTTTTACGCATTTTGTTATGTGATAATATATTATGAAATTCCTAATTCCTCTTTATGTGTCTACTCAATTTAAATTACATACTCCAAAAGCGAATATGTAAAATAACTTATTAAATCCTCAAAACATCAGTTCCTTGGCATGTCACAATTATAAAAACGCTTAATGATGTGGTTGTTTAATAAAATATTCCTTATTAATTGTTAATCTTATTATTTTTGTATGGTCTGTAATAAATTTAATAACATGTTTCACAGATTTATTCACAGAATCTGTAAAAAATCTATTATGAAAATATTTATAAAAAAATCTATTATAAAAAAATTGTGTCATCATTTTTACACATCAGTCCTTTGTCTCAAGTTAAAATTTGTAATTCTCTCTAATTAAAGTTTGTAGTTTCGAATGTTGGTAGTGTGGTCAGATGCAGAGGGCGCAGCCAGCGCTAGCGTCGCTGCTACCGCGTATTTTGTGCTGATCCAGTTAAATTTTCGAATACTCTGGTGAGTCTTCATTTCTTCTATTATATATGTTTTGTTTTAATTTACGCGTAATCACATGTGAGTTGTAAAAATATATTATTTTGATTATTAAAATTAAGATAAAAATATATATTTCAATTGTATCAAATTAATGTCCTATTTATCAATACTCTGTGGTCAGTCCGTTGTCTTAAATTGCATCTTGAAATTGCAATTGTCTTGATATTTAAAAAAGTGACTGACGAGATAGTATATTGATGGGATAAAATATGTACTCAAACCAAAAAATATATAAATTATAGTTAAACACTAGATATACAAAATAGGGCCGAAAGTTGACCAACTCTTGTTTATTCACCCATATAACACTGTGTTAGTATTAGAAAGACTAGCTACCACCCCAATAGAACCTGAGAATTTCCTTCCAACTCATGTATTAAAAAATCTGAAATAAAAAAAAAAATCGCTTGATTTCAAGCACAACGTAATAAAAGATATATGTAATGGAAATATTGTCAAAATCGGTTCACATTACGACATAAATTAATGGTTTACCAAAAATATAATTTTTAAACGAGTCGTACTTTTTGCAAGCTTTACAGTCCCACCAGGGTACTACTTACCGAAAAAAACGTGTACCTTCGCATATTTTTCTGCGGTAAGTACCAAAATATAAATGAGGGATGATGAAATGGGTGGGAGTCATTTCCCCCTCCTTCCCCGAACGGCTTTCATAATTTTTCAAACATAATAACAATAATAAATGAAATATCTGTAAAAATAACGCGACGAGGGTCAGCTACGAGTTTCCCCATTTTACTTTTTGTTTCTCTGAATATTTTATGCGACTTCTATGAAGTAGCTTCCGCGGATTTGCTTTATTGTTGGAATTTATAGGTTTGTAACGTGCGAAAGTAGGTATTATCCAATTGTATCTATATTTTTCATCAAAAAGACTAGTTCTGGAGTCTGTGAGTGGTTGTTTTTCCCCGTGAATTTTTGCCTGTGAAATCTTGTTCGAACGCTCAAATTGGTATTAATTGAAGTGAAGACCTTTTCAAAATAGTTACGGCCTTTGTAATAAGGTAATTCAGATAAGCGATAAAGTACGTAGGTACATGTATATCTATAATATCAAATATTAACAAAAAATTATTTTGAACTGATTTTATTAATTGGAATTATATTATTCTGTGATTTTTCACGGGTCTGCGCTAGTAAAAAAAAATAAAATAATAGGTAGGAGTTAGGGCCAATTGAAGTAATTATTCCAGAACTAATGGATTTTTTCTAATTTCCGAATTTAAAATAGAGCACCTTTACGAGAGAACCAACACTAAGTAGGTATGGAGAATTATAAAATATTTTACATAGAGTTATTATTCGATAACCAACACACTGCCGCAGGTCACCTCAAGTGATTCGCTACGTTTGGTTACTTAGCAGGGATGCATGGGTACATGGGGTGAGGTTTGTTCGGGTCTTGGCGAGGGACGCTTTTGCCCACCAATTGCGTGACGGACCAGATCGGGAGTGACTGGTTGTGGAATGTGGAAGTTCTTTTGATCTCTTCAGCAGGAGACTCTCGGAACATCGCCTTGCACACAGCGGGAGGGTTGAATTCATACTCCTGGTCCGTTACTCCTAGACACACTGACCCCCAGATTCCTTACACCCCCAAATCTTTTCCTTTCCCAGAACTTCCTCTCCTTTCTTTCCTAAAAAGAACCTCCACGCAACATCTCCAAAGAAGACAAAGGCCCTGAGGGAAATTATTTTCCACATGACCTCTCGTGTGGAGCTAATGTAAAAATAAAAATATATATTCTTTTTTTGTTATTTGTTTCTGGGGTGTTATGCCATGTTGCGCTACCTCTTCTTTAGCCAACGTTTCGGACAGCGTTACAGTGTCCAACATCAGGTCAGATATTCATATATTTGACCGGTCAGTGGCTGAGTGGGCATCGCGTTTGGGTCCAACATCCCAAAAATCAACCTAAAGAAACCTATTGTTCATGTATAGATATATTTATTGCACTTACTTAAGCATCGTTCACAACCACAACATGTGCGGTGAATAATAATACTTCGGAGCGTTTTACAGTCTCGTGAAAATAAAGCAATCTTGGGTTTTTTCCTTGCGCCAGCATTAAACATTATGCCTTGATCTTCATACACCCATATAAAATATTAATGACATTATAAGAAATACTAATTTCGGGTTGTGAATCTGTCTGTAACGACGTTCCGTTAACTACAAAACGCTTTGAATTTAACAGTCATCTTTTTAAAAAATTAAAAGTGTTTGTTCGGAGATTTATAATTAACCTGCACGTTTGTAGAAAATGCGTTTAACAGGGTTAGTTCAACAAGGGGGTAGAGTGGTGATTGGCTAAAAATTCATGACGTAGCTTGAAGTCCATGTTCCACCAGGAGATTTGGATTAACTGCTTTACAAGTGGCAGTGTTTTACTTCAAGCTACGTTACGCGTTAGAAATTTCCAAATTTTAATCAGAAAATAATTTTAATTTCCCTTTTCAAAATTGGAACTGATTTGTCAAGAATTCTGACTATCCATGATTTTTTTTTTTAACATGAGCTCCACACAGGAGGCCCTGAGGAAAATAATTTCCCTCAGGGCCTATGTCATCTTTAGGGATGCTGTGTGGAGGTTTTTTTTTAAGGAAAGGAAGGAGAGGAGAGTTCTAGGAAGGAAAAGGGTTTAAGGGGTGGGTAGGAATCTGAGGTTCAGTGTGTCCTGGTCATCCACCTCCAAGACCTAGACAAACCTCACCCCATGAACCTGGGCACCCCTGCTTAATCACCAAACGTAGCGAACCACTTGGGGTGACCTATGGCAGAAGTGTTGGTTATCCAATAAAGGTTCCCGGGGTGGTGGACCCAACCCCGCCTCCCAAATTGATTTAATCAATAAATTATTGTCTCTCGGCAGCGACCTATAATTTCCAAAGCGTTTTACACCAATATTCCTGTCAACGAAATATGGCACGGCGTATATTTTCGTCGAAAAAAAGGAAATGAATTACGAAAACAGGTTTTTCCCAAAACAAAGTAAAATCAACCCCTTCATACACCGCGACACACCGTTGTCAAATCTCCATAACGCCGCATCCGAAATTAAAGCCTGAAAAAAATGGCGCGCCTATAGCGCCGGTAGGTACAGAGTACAGCCTTCCACCACAGTGTTCTGCGCTCCGTATACATTTGAGAATTATTATGATTCCCGGGCTATGCAAAACATTGGGGAGATAGCCTCGCATTATTTATTTGTTTCCCGCTATTGAAGAACCGAAGATAAATCCTCTATTTTTTTTAAATGTTTCATTAAAATCCTTCCACTCATTTATTCTCAATTTCCTATTCAACGAGCGGGTCGAGCCTCCCTCCACGGTCGTCCCTGTTGATACTAACATACTTTGTGTAGCCCTCCCCACATCGGCACCGGGCGGGGAATACCGCGGATTCGTCCGTTTTATGAAGGAATCAAAAAATGCAATCAACCGATATGAGCTTTTGCTAATCTTTTAGTCACGACTGTCCGATACTTTATTGCACTATTTCAAATATTTTTTTAGCTCAAAATGAAGAAAAAAAGCTCTTTGAAACTATTCACACAATTTGAAAAAAAAAAACTTTTTTATGAACATTTTTAACCTTTCCGTTGCCAACAGGGGTACCTACCCAAAATCTCCAAAACTCCTGTACTTCATATGGATCGTTTTAAACAATAGTGAACTAACTCACTTTTTGCCGATTCTGAGATAGAGCTTGAAATATTGGCTCCAAATCATAATCTAGGTCTGCCAGAGAGAATCAATCAGAGAAATACTGTCCTGACCAACACGAACAGTTTTTCTCTGATTGGTTCTTTTTTCTGACGGATATCACGCCCATATTTCAAACTCTAATTAAAAAATTGCAAAGTGAGTTAGTTCACCATCTTTTAAGATGATCTATATGTAGTTAATAGAGGCCTGCAAAACCTATAAACACGCAAAAACACTAAAGTACTTGATTTAAACATTTTTTTTTATATTTAGGTATCATTTACTGTCAAAAATAATATTTCTTGCGCGTTGGAACCATACCACAGCGTTTCAGGCAATTATATACGCACGGTGATGCTTCTCACTCGCTTGCGCTGTTAGTAAAGCTGCGTGAGGGGGTAAGTTAAAGATGCCCGCCAAACGTCGCCTCCTGTCACACGATAACCAGCCCAACCCCAAGCGTTGGCCGGAGGCCACGTTCATTGATGAGTGAATAGGTTTTTTTTATATAAAATTAACTATATTATGGTTATTATCTCACAAAAATACAAAGCATGTGTAATTCAAAGAGGAATTCGCAAACAAATCTATTAATTAATGAAAAAATGGCAATATAAATATTAAAATATGTGGGGTAACAGAGTCACCCCTCGTGGCAACCCAAGTTTTGTTCGTATCTTGGCACGCCGATGGTTAAATAGGTTCATGGCTTCGAAAATTACGTGATTCGTAATATTGCAGTTCGTGTGGATTGTTTCTGGATGCAGCACATAAGGTGAAAATTGCCCTAATGAAAAATATTCGACAAGCACCTTAAATGTTATTATATTTTGGTGGAATGCTTGGATTCTTATGCACCGTTATATGAGTCAACTTTGTAATCGGAGGGTCACTTTGATCATCGCGAACATCTGCATAATTTTTGCTACCATTCAGGAATTATTCGTTTCTTTTCAATGTTTTTTCGGGCAACACAAAAATAACTGTCAAATTGGTTGGTCTCTAGTTATAATGAAACTATTGATGGTTGAATTGTGAAGCTGTTTGTTTGACAGAGAAAAATATAATTAAATTCTATAAATTTCTCAGCGGTAATAATCTTGTGTTATTGATGTTGTTAGATTTATCTGTGTCCATCGATACAATATAATTCTCGAATATTTGAACCGGCATTATTTTAAAACACTTTTTTTGGATTGATGTACAGTTGTAAAAAGCTTATAAAAAATATTAAATTAAAGTTGTCCAACTACGTTAGATGGCTTTGATCGGCATGCTGTTTTTCAAATTTTGACACTTAAACATTTTTTTATCATTTAATAAACGTGTATGTAAATATGATGAATGATTTTATAAAAATAAAAGTTGGTAAGAGTACAGATCATATCTTGAGTTGTTTCGAGCTTTAAACCTGTAAGCGTAAGATCACCCTGATGTCCCCGATGTTAGCCTGCCTCCGATAGGCAGAGAAGGTAACAGATGTAGAATAAGAGGATAGGTTAATAAACTTTTGTAGGCAAAATATTTTTTTTGGAAAACATTGAATCAAAGTCTAATGGAAAAGAGTAGTTCTTTGATTAATGGATCGTACGGGAATAATATCCGCATCCCCGAACAAAATCCAACCCGCATAGACAAAGTTAGTTAGGATACTCGAACACTAATAGACAATGATGATTTCTGCATTAGATTAGATACATACAAACTAGGTACTAAAAAAAACTGCGGCAAACAAACGTTAGCACCGAAACAATAAAAAATGTTCGCGCTAGTGAGGGAATAAATAAAAAAAATAAAAAAAGAGTTGATTAAAATGAGCAGCAAGCGAATTCCGGTACGGCCGACATACTAACACATGCGCAACCGCCTACCACCCCGCCGCACCAATACTGGAGCACCGCGGCGTGTGCACACACAATACGATAGACAAAACGAAATAACATTGATAAGTCGCATTCATTTGCGAGGTTTTTATTTTGTGTTTGGGAATTTTCCATTATTTTCGCGAAAAAAATAATGCAGCGAACAGATAAGTCTGCCGGCCCGCTAGACCAAAACTGTGGGGCGGAACAATGCAACCCGTATACTTTAATACAGTGATATGAATTGAATATTAAGGGAAATGGAAGAAAAAACTGTAATCCTTATTAACTTCTAATAATACTCCGGTAAAGATCAACTTTTTGCGACAACTTCTTGCCCGCAAGGTATTTCCGTATTGTCGATCTGCGCAAGGTTGTCGTGTATTGTCTGTTATCCTAGTCGGCGTGTTATTGCCCTGTCTTGATGGTGAGTTCGCTCGGCTCCCGATCGACGACAATATTTCCGAGCCATATCTTAACGCTCTGTTATACATTATATTATGTTCGTCTCGGTTTACCACCTGCTACAAAAATTATCTTGATTTCGAATAAATATATATTTTTTTAAATTTGTGTAAGTTTTGTGGGATTATTGCAGGAGATCGTTTTTTGGCGTTGTGAATCTGTCTTCTACTTTACAGTAATCTTGACAAGACACGACAATATTGATGGCAAATACCTTATCCTGCAAAATTATTGATTGGCCAAAATAAAAAAAATTCGGCAATAGGTAATTTGAGACAATTTATCATGCCCGTTTACCCTTCCACCAAGAATTTTTTTAATGCTAGTACAATCTTTATTCTTTACTTAAATGTTAACCATCATTTCATTATTATCTAAGCGTAGGTTGTAAAAGTAAATACAAAAACATCGTCTACCTCATTATCATAACTCCTCATAAACAGACATTCCTTTCAAAGCATTATCTTTAGTTATAACTTATTTTACTGAAATAAGTCTCAATAGGGGGCCTTGGGGAACGCTATTTTTAGTGAAACCTAAATGAGCGCACTTCTCGGTGTCACTTTAAATACTGCTAACTACTCTTTAAACTGACTTTGACATCTGTATTGGCAAGTAAGTACTTGCGGCAGTTATTCCATTTCATTTTTATAACAAAAATTTAAATTCACAATTTCTTTGGAACAATCAGTAGTTAAAATTTTTTGGGGGATCTATGTCTTTTTTATACCCATTTATGTAATAGGTGGATATATTCCATATGATATTTTAAGGGCTTTACTAATAAATGCGTTTTACACATCTGATAAATAACCAATAATGTGGGGTAAATGATTGTTGTTTAGCAGTAGTGTAAAATACGTTTTTTGGTAAGCCGGTATTAATATAATATGTATGTGAGTTTGTTCGTCTGGGCAGACGATGGGTTAAAAGTGAGTACCTACTAAATAGTCGTCGGTGGCTTAATTTCGACCTTCTGGTGATTATAGCGCTTCCTTTTAAACAATTCCGCATTTATGGTACTTCGGCATGGCTGCAAACGTGCCCCTTCTTTTGATTGCTTGAATAAGCTGTTAATTTATTGTTTAATTAATTAACAATTTCCGAAGTTATGCCTCGTACTTTTTTAATAAAGACAATTGCATAGCACGAACAAACTTTCATGGAAAATAATCGAACATTACTATGTAACTTTTCAAAGGGTGTTTTGCTTTTTTTATTTAGACCGGAAACGTGACTTTTTCGGGTCTGCTGACTGAGGGACATAATGTGCTTAAATTCTTCTCCAATAAAACAGTTACGTTGCAATAATCTGCCTTTGGTTTGATTAATTGTCATCGACACTATAAGAATAAAGGAATCGTAAAAGTTTTAGGACTAGGGCAAGTAAAAGTATTTTTTCGAATATCTATCGATTTATTTTATGTTTTTATGTTAACAATTCACCACCGACAACTATGAGAATCTCAAATCAAACGGACAAATTATATTGCAGTTTAGATTTAATCTCAACCTGTAAGAAATGCAACAATATTGTTCTTTCAATATCTGTATAATTTTGTGTTATTTTGTTAATTGTAGAATTGTTAACCTCAACACAGGCTTGTCCTAGTGAGGTTGCAAATTGTTTTGTAAACATTTTTACCTGCAATGTAAAGATACAATAAATAAATAAATAAAAAAATAAATATTACACAAAAATATGGTTGTTCTGAATGCGAGGTAAAACAAGAGAAGACGCTGTGAAAATTTTACTTTTACTAACAAATGAAAAAACTCTATTCATTTGTTTTGTTGGAGGAGAACAAATAATGCGTTTGAAATACTTGAAAATAAGTACCTACTGGCCTTCTATAATACAAATTAAATCGTTCCTACTTGGTTTGGTACTAAACTATCATAAAACCATACAGGAATACCTTTGAGCTTTAGAAATTATTTAAGTTCTTTTTCAGTTAGTTTGGTAGTGCCTGCAAAATATTGTAAAATCTGAAGACGTTTTTAAAAACAAAATGTTTTTGTTAGGTACCTACTCATATTTTCTATTTATTCGTGTAAATCGTTCAACAACTTTTCATGTATTTTTAAAATATTTTTGTTTGTTTATTTATTACAACCAATTTACAAAATATTACACGAAATTAAACAAAAATGTAAATTACAAGAGTAAAGGATTAGATGAAAGCAAATATAAAAATCAGATATGAACATAAGAAAATAGAAATCCAAGTCTTAGCTTAAAGAAGCCAAAATATTTATAATATTTCTTCACTTGTTTAGTGACCGACAAAAATCATTTTAAGAAAAAAAATTAAGGTCTTGACTTGAGTTGACCAGTCTACACATTCTCGACAACAGTGAATAAAAGAATCAGGGTGTTCAATTCACACACGGTAGAAGTGAAATCTTCAGAAAACTAAAGTGGACAAGAGAGTGGGGAGACTACGAAGCACCGCACTAAGGGGAAACCGACAGGCTACGAAGCACCATACAAAAAGGAGACCGACTATACGATCTCATTGTGTTTGTCTTTTTTTCAATTTTGCTGTTTTTCGTTTAATCAAATTTCAAATCACAACGCTGCTAAGTATTTTTTTACTCCAATAATATCCATATTTAGTTGAGTGTTGATTGAAGGGGAACAGTTCATTATTTCTGAATCTACGGGAAAATATATTGAAAGGGATGAGTTACGAAAATTATATGGTGTTGATTTTAAAACATAGTCTACGTTGAAATTTTAAACGTACCTACATATTTATTACAAACAAAAGAAAGTTGATTCAATTGTATGTGTTTACTAGTTCCACATTTATGCATATGAAAAATTCTTTTCTCATTGATAATACCATAAAAACAGAAAATGAACAAGCAAGTACCAATTTCCTTTTCAGAACAAGCAAACCATACTCTGCAAGATGAAACCTCTAGGTACATAAGCAAAGCATCCCAAGCGGAACCTCAGCGAAAGAAATATGTAGGTACAAACTGTGAACTAATTTCACAGTGAAACAAAAAAAAGTTTTTAGTCTTTGTTCAAAATGTGACAGGAGAACAGTTTGAAACATTCAATAAATTGAAACATTAACAATGTTAGGTAGGGTGGGTCACGACTGTATGGGGAAAAAAATCTTGTTTTGATTTGTCTAATAGTGATAAAGGGGCGTTCAATGGAGATATAAAATCACGTAATTTTTTTTTAAATATTTGGATATCATCTTCTTACTCCGGATTGACTTTGAAATTTCATATAATAGAAAAAAACCCACCCTTGTTAAATCTTAAAAAAATGTTATATAAACCATTAAAAATGAACTTTTTTTTTATAAAACACGAAATAGAGGGAATATTTTAATTTGTTTATTAAAAAATATATTTGAATATAATTCAAATTATTTCTTCAAAATTTTCTACATTTGCTATGGAAGATTACAAAAAATATGGTTTGTTAAAAAAATAAAATTTTAAAAAATAAAATTTTCAAAAAAATATTGCAATTTTCAAAACTTTGAAGTGAATCCGGAGGAAGAAGATCGTATCAGAAAATTGAAAAATTTTAAACATGTCGTTTTGAACCCATTTGGCACCCTTTTATCGCTCTTAGAATTTAAAAATAAAATTTTTTGTTAAATGACCCACCTTAATGTTAGGTGACCTCATTGAGGAATTCAAATGCTAATCGTCACTTTGGTTGTACAGGGTTCTAACTTCACTTTACTTTGTTCTGAGATATGAGGTGTTAAAGTTTGTAAAAACTATTTCTCTTGGGGCCTCGGCGTGGGTAAGCCACCCGGCGAGGCCAATATTATTAAATTATACTATAAAATGTAAACTAAAGTATCAAAAAATTTAAATAAAAATCTAGATGCCGATTGCTGATTTTGAGGTTGAATCTTGTGTAAAGTATTTTAGTAAATTTAGTTTAAAGGAAAATATTTAAATAAGACGTATACTGTATTTAACAACATACCTTAACATGCAGATAGAACCATGTGCAAACAGCTAGGGCATAATAATGCATTGCACAAGGTTATAACTACATTTCCCCGAGTATCAATATATCATCAATATATCATCAAACACAAATACAAACAAAATAGCAATAGCAAAAGGTTCAAAGTGATGTTAGAACCTTGTAAAATAAATGGTCCATTACGAACTTCGTCTTACATGTATCTACGGAAATACAACACAGATGTCTCTGAAAATTATTATGATTATAAAAATGAGCAAAAGAAATTGTTTTGCGTTCAGAGGTCATTTGCGAAAAAGTTCTCAGTTAGAACCTTGTCCAACTGAGGTGACGTAATACGAGATGTATCAACTGCCCACCTACTGATGACTCACTTTGCAATGGATTCATTTCTCAATGTTTTATTATTTTAAAGTCATTCATAATAATATTGTACAAGTAATAATTTGTTCCACGTGCCAGGAGGTTTTCTCAAATAATGATATACGCGCGATCTTACATAAAAATGAAATAAATTATTTCTCTCGTGGTTCTTGATGCCTTTATTTAAACCAACATAACAATCATGCAGGTAGAATTATTAGAACCACCAATTAAAAATGAATTATGACTATATTTTATCATTAGGAGAAGTGGAACGTAATTTGGTACGGAATCCGGACACTATTTCGTGAACTTATGAAGTCATTGTGTGAGTGGGATCTTATGCATGCCTTGCAGAATGACAAGACTGGTATTTCTATTAAATTTATACTTAATAATTATCAAATTTATAATGATGTTATACTTGTCTTTAAGGTAGCTTCACGTTTTACCTTTTACCTTTTTGTGTTTGTAAACACTAATGATTATTTACGTACTGCTTTTGTGAAAACATGTCTTTAAAAAATACCTATTCATGAACTTATGAAGTTATTGCGAGGGTGGGATCTTGTGCGCGAATTTTAACCACTCTGACCCATAAGCTTATTTCTACGATAATATAACATTACCAGACATTTTCAGGACGTATGAGACGTACCAGATTTATTTACATAATACGTAAATCATTTATATGAGAGAGGGTGGGAAGGTTGCAACAGAGCTATCAGCAGCTTGTATATACCCATAAGGTACACACAAATTATTTTATAGTATAACGCAACGTACTAAGGCTGTAAGAGCAAACTTTTAACATAGGTAGGAACATAAAATATTATATTTTTTCACGGGATTCCCATCTATTTTCAATTTGGGAGGCGGGTATGGGTACAGTTGCATGGGGAACCATTTACTGAATAACCAACACCTCTGTCATAGGTCTCTCCAAGTGGTTCGCTACGTTTGATGACTTAACAGGGGTGATGCCCGGTTTCATGGGGCAAGGTTTTTCTGGATTTTGGCGGCGGATGCTTCTGCTCACTTAGCAGGCCGAATCGGGAATCACTGGTTGAGAGAGACCTTTCGGCAGCAGAGAGACCTTTTAGCATCGACTCTCTCGGAAAATCGCCTTGTACTGCAGCGGGAGAGACAGATTCATACGTCCGTCACTTCTGACCCCTAGATGACTACCCACCCCTCACATCTTTTTACTTCCCAGAACTTCCTCCCCTTCCTTTCCTAAAATGGCCCTCCACACAGCATCCTCAAAGGTGACACAGACTCTGAGGGAAATTATTTTCCTCGGGGCCTCCTGTGTGGAGCTAATGTAAAAAAATAAAGAAAGCTTACCTCTACTAGACATAAATAACAACTTTTTTATTAAAAATATCTACATACCTGTTTGGCTGGCCCAAAACTTAAAATTTATAAATTATTTTATTAAATGCAAAAAAAAAATGTACAGTTAATACATTTTTTTATTTTATTTTACCCACCATGCTAGGGGTCTCCCTGCGTTACGGCAGGCATATATACCTACCTTGCATTTCATTGAGTTGAATAATTTTATTTTTATGTGTTCGTTACCTACAAAAATTGACGAGTCAAAATTAATATTGAACTAAACACAGATCACAGCATTCAACATTTTTCAATAATGAGGTGAAATAAGCACGAAAGGTGACTAATTTTACAAAAACTCACCTCACCGCGCTAAGTAAAATTTGAACACTGCCATTGTAGCGTCCCTTAAATGATGCATAATAAATACGTAAAGCAGAAAGGCTGGCTACTGGCTACTGGCTGTAGCCGGGGGTGGGAGGGGTAGCTGTTGGTAGCGGGACTAAAGACTTGGGACTAAGGGGGTTGGTGCTGGTCAATGGGCAGTGGCGGCCGGCTCTTAAGGTCATTTGAACATTGACTTCTCAAAAATATAAGACTACAAATATATTTTTCACTGAATACAATATTAGCGACTCTCAATCGAAAATTTGAAACAGATAAACCAAAAAAAGAAAGACGCGGTCGCATCTGGAATTGAACTCTGGATCTATGATTTTAGCCCATTCAACCCAAGTGTTCTGCCTCTCTTACACCGCCTGACATATTTTACCACTACGTTCAATCATAATGGGAATTTCATAATGATGAAACAAAGTTTTGTATCAGAAATTTACGTAAAGAATAGTCAGTATTTTGGATCACGAAACACGCCCACATTGCATTTCTTGCGTTTTTCGTTATTCTATGGGAAGATCCAAAACACTACCGGTTTAGTTGTTTCTTTGGTTGTAATTTTGAATGTACCTAATTAATTATTAGAATTTTCAAAAAAAATTTTTTTTGCATTTCCGGAATAAATATTTAACTGATAATATTCCCTGAAAATTTCAAATCGATCCGATAAGTATATTCCGAGATATACGTATATTTGTAAAGACGTCTTGAACTGTTAGAAAGTAGGCGAAGTACAGACCGGAGTCGCAGCTTGTCTTTTCTTTCTTTGTATTCCTAGGTATAAATGACCTTATGAAGGGTTCATTTTATTCCTGGAGACTAAATCAAGTTATTTCTTCTACGAAATAAGTGAACATCATTTCAAGTAGTAATGTAAAATTAGTAATGTAAACATCTTCCGAAAATTTAAACGCGTTTTTCTGAAAACCATGTTTTCCAAGTTAATGACCAAGATTTCTAAAAAACGGCTAAACCGATCGATTTGAAATTTTAACACAACTTTTTCAGATATATTCCTCAGGTATTAATGGAAGGAAAAAGATTTCGAATGATTATTTTCATTTTATTTTTTTAATTTTACGTGACAATTTTGGTCGAAAATTCGTTTTTTTTACGAAGCCGCCATTTTGTCAAATATTGAATTTTCGATTATTCCTTCAGTTAATAACTGGTTTTATCTATCAACTAAAACAATCTTTCAGGTTTTTTGATTTCAGATGAACTATACTGGAGAAATCGTGGTCACCGCCGACCTTTTTTGGACCTTTTTTTGAAAGACCTTCAGGAGATCGTCTGCAGGAGCACACCAGATCAATATTTTTACAAATCATCAGTGCCATTTTAAACTTAGATGTTGCCAATAAATGTATAAATACTTTTGGTTTTTGTAAAATAAAATATCTTTTCACAAAAAAATTATAAAAAACGTCTTTTTCGGCCTTTTAATTGCATAAAATCCCTTAATACAATCTGAACTAAACTCTTACTTATTAAGTGCTACTTACTACGTAATGAGCTCCTACTGTTTGATAGAAAAGAGGACGAGTTTAATTGGTGTTTTTAGCTATATTTACGTTATTATTTCTATTGACTTCTCAGTTGTGAACCCCTTGGACCGCGGCCGCCTCTGATCATTGGTTTGGTAAGGCTGCAAGGGGTAGTAGGTCCGCAGGGTGGTGGAGGCCGTATATCTGGACAGCACTATCACTCTCCGTTAACCGCCCGCTATTTCATCTTGTCAGGGTGCAATGAAAATTTAAAGTCGGCCCGGGCGGAACCTCTCACTTGGCGTATCGTCTATCTATAGGGTGTATCATTATTTGTATAACACCTCGTGGAGTTTATTGTGGAGCGTTGGTGTTATTGTTTAACAATAATAAGTACTTTTAATAGATATTTGATTTTATAAGTTGGGCGTCAAACTGTCAATTCTCTAATACAATATTTTTTTATTCTTTTTTATTAATCTATTTATCTTAAAAGTGGTACATATTATAGCATTACTGATCTTCCAATAAAAGCATTTGCTTGTGGATGGAAGAAGAGTTACATTTTGTATATGTACAATCAATACAGTCACGTGTTTCACATATATAAGTACAGTAAATACATTCACATCGCAATCAAGACCCTTTAACTAAAAGACAAACATCCATGTATTCAGTAAGAAGAAAATAAAGTATAATTTTTAGTGTGACATTCATGTGGAAATAGGGGAAGCAGTATTCCCGTTGATGATTTCTCTAAAATACTTTTTGATAGAGTTCAATAACCGTAATTTGTCATTAATGCTTCTAATTAATGCTGCTGGTGGGTTAAAATAAGCTTTTTCCTTGGTGTGCATAATGACGTTGGGCAAAAGAGTGTTTAGTTTTCGGCATACAAATACATGTTTCAGTCGAGTACGATTTTCAGTTATCAATGAGTATCTTTTTCTTTTATAATTTGTACGATTGAATTTTTCACAAATAATGTTGAATTGAATTTTTAAATGTTGAGACTTTGAATTCTTCGAATATGCATTCAGTAGGGAAGTCTGAAGGTTTTTTGGAATATTTTTTTATTATGTGTTTTTGAACAATTTCTATGGGGTCAGACTAGTTTTGTAAGCTGCTCCCCAACTGATAATGGCATACTGAAGAATAGACTGATATCTAATAATAAGTTGTCATCTCTATACAAATTGAAATATTTATGGTTTTCGCGTAATCTTGACACTTTTATGAATGATTTCACTCGATGAGTTAAAAACAAATACAAATATATACCTACTTAATAATAATCACATTATTTCGTTGTTTCGGAATAAAGCTAGTTATTGCTGTCGAATTTGTGCACTTACTTTCCA
This sequence comes from Glyphotaelius pellucidus, assembly GCA_936435175.1. Taxonomy (NCBI): domain Eukaryota; kingdom Metazoa; phylum Arthropoda; class Insecta; order Trichoptera; family Limnephilidae; genus Glyphotaelius; species Glyphotaelius pellucidus. The sequence goes on from OW386547.1 coordinate 29,942,394, forward strand.
AATGAATTAAAGAGTTGTTAGCTGGATTTGTCTCTGTAAAGGATTAATTTAATCAATCTGGACATTTGAACATTTTTTTTGACGTATAAGAAAAAATAATAGAAAACAATAGCATAGCTGCTTTTCCTTTCAAAGCAACGAAAATGTCGAAGTTTGCTTTTATTATAAAGAAAAGATACATGAACAAATCATCAAGTAATTTGAGATTTTTACAGCAAAAAAAGTATTTTTGTCAAGGCCACGCCTCTTTTGCCAATGTTTATAGTAATGTTCAAGCAAATGTGTAAGAAAATGTTCATGTTCACGATTGGAGGAGACCCCTCTAAACGCTGTCCAAAACTTTAACTAAAGAAAGTCATAGCGTAACATGGCATAATACCCCAAAAATAAATCACTGTAATTGAAATCAGTTCTTTCTCGGTATTAACTGATGCATTTAAGACCACTACCAATGAGAAAACATATTAACTTTTCTACGATTACTACGAATTTCTTTCATAGTTTCTTTAATTTCTTTAATAGTATTTACGGATGTGTGTGTGTTTGTGTGTTGCCATAAAATTGAAATGATAATTTTTTCTAGACGGCAGCTCTCGCCCCAGGCAACTTTGGTAGTCGATATGGCTGCTTGTTTACTCTTGGGTTTTATCTACACCGACTACAGTCTGAGAAAATATATTCGTAATTATAATAATATGCATCATAAAAATACCCGTAAAGGCAGAGGTTAGAAATAATTCTATTAATGATTTTAAGGCGGGTTTTAAGGGTTCTACTGATTCAGACAAACAAGTCAAAAATGGTATTATGTATGGTACAAAGGATTTTATTATATACGGAGAGGTCATTTATAAGAAGCCATAATTTTAAATGTATCAATTTCTTTAAAAGGGGTTTCTAATAGTTATACAACACCCAAAATGTTGTTGTATATAGTATAAGGTAAGCATTAATAAAATTGTCGTAGGAATTTTCGTTAATGTGTTATGTGGACACTTTACTGGGATAACTTGTACCGAAGTCTTCGTGGCCTATATCAAAAAGATGTGTACGTTCGCTAGGGTATTTGTCTGTTATTTGTTTAACGTTTTAGGAAGGAATATTGTAAGATTTAAATTTTTCGTTATTGTTCCTGTTATTTTTGATTTTGTATTGTAATGTTCCAGATAAAAGATTCCTAGCTTTATGATTTTTGGTTTCACAGAGGTTAGAAGAAATTATAAATAAATACCTACAGTATTAAAAATTTATTTTTGTTTCATAAAATTCATATACGAGGCAACGCAACGCAAGTAGATGCATTAAAACATAACAAGTTCTAGCAAAATATTGAATTAAGAGAAGTATGATTAAAAAGAAGAAACTATATTATTTTTTTAAATACGATGAAAAGTAAAATAAAAAATTAAACATCGTTAAAAATGCATTTTTTGGGTAGTAATTTTAATATCTAAAAGACAAATTTTTATTCCGCCGTAAAAAGGTAATTTATATTTTAAATTTAGACCCATCAACAAAATGGTATCTTTTATTCATTTTTATTTTTATTTTATATTTCATCATATTTTTTATGAAAAATGTAGTAAATTTTTTTTTTGTGTTTTTCACTTACTCAATATATAACTGCCCGAATTGCCTCTAAAATCATGAAACATTAAAATCTTTAACGGTCTGAATCTTAAAATTTAAAACAAAAATAAATAAAGATATACTACTAGTACTAGATATTTGATATAGCTTTTGATTACAAAAATAATTTTTCAGTTTGGTTGGGTATTTTGACCTGAAATCGAAAATTGAGATTACTGGTATCTCAATGCGCCTTCACAAGGCTCTACAAATTTAAGACAATATTGGTACACTCATACGTTCATAAATATTTACACACACATTTACTTATAAAGCGTATAATTTTTTCATTTATCGTTTATTTTATCTTTCCTTAAATCATTCCTTAATATGCACCAAACCGCCCGGTAAAATGCATATTTTTTTATTTATTAACGCCCTTTTTGGGGGCTTTTACATATAGCTAGTAAAAATTAGACAGTATTTATTGTACATAACTGAGCTGCTTCATGAGCTGAGCTGCAACATTTTGTATTTGCTTAGTGTCAAATTGAAGATGTCCACTGAATTGGTATAATTGTTTCCCTCCATTATTATTCTTGGCAAAGAGAAACACAAACGGTAGTTAGTCCCAGATTTTCTGCGCTGAAATAAATCCCAACTTCTGATATTACGTAGTTAAATCACTCACCTAATATTTCATAGAAACATATGTCATTGGATATCCTTGTAATTATTTCTAAAACCCCCTTCACTGTTTTTTATTGATTAAATTATAACATTGTTACAGTTGTTACATAATGCTATTGCAATAACAAAATAGTGAAATAAATATTTTCCAATCTTGACAAGACACGACAATATTGATGGCAAATACCTTATCCTGCAAAATTATTGATTGGCCAAAATAAAAAAAATTCGGCAATAGGTAATTTGAAACAATTTATCATGCCCGTTTACCCTTCCACCAAGAATTTTTTTAATGCTAGTACAATCTTTATTCTTTACTTAAATGTTAACCATCATTTCATTATTATCTAAGCGTAGGTTGTAAAAGTAAATACAAAAACATCGTCTACCTCATTATCATAACTCCTCATAAACAGACATTCCTTTCAAAGCATTATCTTTAGTTATAACTTATTTTACTGAAATAAGTCTCAATAGGGGGCCTTGGGGAACGCTATTTTTAGTGAAACCTAAATGAGCGCACTTCTCGGTATCACTTTAAATACTGCTAACTACTCTTTAAACTGACTTTGACATCTGTATTGGCAAGTAAGTACTTGCGGCAGTTATTCCATTTCATTTTTATAACAAAAATTTAAATTCACAATTTCTTTGGAACAATCAGTAGTTAAAATTTTTTGGGGGATCTATGTCTTTTTTATACCCATTTATGTAATAGGTGGATATATTCCATATGATATTTTAAGGGCTTTACTAATAAATGCGTTTTACACATCTGATAAATAACCAATAATGTGGGGTAAATGATTGTTGTTTAGCAGTAGTGTAAAATACGTTTTTTGGTAAGCCGGTATTAATATAATATGTATGTGAGTTTGTTCGTCTGGGCAGACGATGGGTTAAAAGTGAGTACCTACTAAATAGTCGTCGGTGGCTTAATTTCGACCTTCTGGTGATTATAGCGCTTCCTTTTAAACAATTCCGCATTTATGGTACTTCGGCATGGCTGCAAACGTGCCCCTTCTTTTGATTGCTTGAATAAGCTGTTAATTTATTGTTTAATTAATTAACAATTTCCGAAGTTATGCCTCGTACTTTTTTAATAAAGACAATTGCATAGCACGAACAAACTTTCATGGAAAATAATCGAACATTACTATGTAACTTTTCAAAGGGTGTTTTGCTTTTTTTATTTAGACCGGAAACGTGACTTTTTCGGGTCTGCTGACTGAGGGACATAATGTGCTTAAATTCTTCTCCAATAAAACAGTTACGTTGCAATAATCTGCCTTTGGTTTGATTAATTGTCATCGACACTATAAGAATAAAGGAATCGTAAAAGTTTTAGGACTAGGGCAAGTAAAAGTATTTTTTCGAATATCTATCGATTTATTTTATGTTTTTATGTTAACAATTCACCACCGACAACTATGAGAATCTCAAATCAAACGGACAAATTATATTACACAAAAATATGGTTGTTCTGAATGCGAGGTAAAACAAGAGAAGACGCTGTGAAAATTTTACTTTTACTAACAAATGAAAAAACTCTATTCATTTGTTTTGTTGGAGGAGAACAAATAATGCGTTTGAAATACTTGAAAATAAGTACCTACTGGCCTTCTATAATACAAATAAAATCGTTCCTACTTGGTTTGGTACTAAACTATCATAAAACCATACAGGAATACCTTTGAGCTTTAGAAATTATTTAAGTTCTTTTTCAGTTAGTTTGGTAGTGCCTGCAAAATATTGTAAAATCTGAAGACGTTTTTAAAAACAAAATGTTTTTGTTAGGTACCTACTCATATTTTCTATTTATTCGTGTAAATCGTTCAACAACTTTTCATGTATTTTTAAAATATTTTTGTTTGTTTATTTATTACAACCAATTTACAAAATATTACACGAAATTAAACAAAAATGTAAATTACAAGAGTAAAGGATTAGATGAAAGCAAATATAAAAATCAGATATGAACATAAGAAAATAGAAATCCAAGTCTTAGCTTAAAGAAGCCAAAATATTTATAATATTTCTTCACTTGTTTAGTGACCGACAAAAATCATTTTAAGAAAAAAAATTAAGGTCTTGACTTGAGTTGACCAGTCTACACATTCTCGACAACAGTGAATAAAAGAATCAGGGTGTTCAATTCACACACGGTAGAAGTGAAATCTTCAGAAAACTAAAGTGGACAAGAGAGTGGGGAGACTACGAAGCACCGCACTAAGGGGAAACCGACAGGCTACGAAGCACCATACAAAAAGGAGACCGACTATACGATCTCATTGTGTTTGTCTTTTTTTCAATTTTGCTGTTTTTCGTTTAATCAAATTTCAAATCACAACGCTGCTAAGTATTTTTTTACTCCAATAATATCCATATTTAGTTGAGTGTTGATTGAAGGGGAACAGTTCATTATTTCTGAATCTACGGGAAAATATATTGAAAGGGATGAGTTACGAAAATTATATGGTGTTGATTTTAAAACATAGTCTACGTTGAAATTTTAAACGTACCTACATATTTATTACAAACAAAAGAAAGTTGATTCAATTGTATGTGTTTACTAGTTCCACATTTATGCATATGAAAAATTCTTTTCTCATTGATAATACCATAAAAACAGAAAATGAACAAGCAAGTACCAATTTCCTTTTCAGAACAAGCAAACCATACTCTGCAAGATGAAACCTCTAGGTACATAAGCAAAGCATCCCAAGCGGAACCTCAGCGAAAGAAATATGTAGGTACAAACTGTGAACTAATTTCACAGTGAAACAAAAAAAAGTTTTTAGTCTTTGTTCAAAATGTGACAGGAGAACAGTTTGAAACATTCAATAAATTGAAACATTAACAATGTTAGGTAGGGTGGGTCACGACTGTATGGGGAAAAAAATCTTGTTTTGATTTGTCTAATAGTGATAAAGGGGCGTTCAATGGAGATATAAAATCACGTAATTTTTTTTTAAATATTTGGATATCATCTTCTTACTCCGGATTGACTTTGAAATTTCATATAATAGAAAAAAACCCACCCTTGTTAAATCTTAAAAAAATGTTATATAAACCATTAAAAATGAACTTTTTTTTTATAAAACACGAAATAGAGGGAATATTTTAATTTGTTTATTAAAAAATATATTTGAATATAATTCAAATTATTTCTTCAAAATTTTCTACATTTGCTATGGAAGATTACAAAAAATATGGTTTGTTAAAAAAATAAAATTTTAAAAAATAAAATTTTCAAAAAAATATTGCAATTTTCAAAACTTTGAAGTGAATCCGGAGGAAGAAGATCGTATCAGAAAATTGAAAAATTTTAAACATGTCGTTTTGAACCCATTTGGCACCCTTTTATCGCTCTTAGAATTTAAAAATAACATTTTTTGTTAAATGACCCACCTTAATGTTAGGTGACCTCATTGAGGAATTCAAATGCTAATCGTCACTTTGGTTGTACAGGGTTCTAACTTCACTTTACTTTGTTCTGAGATATGAGGTGTTAAAGTTTGTAAAAACTATTTCTCTTGGGGCCTCGGCGTGGGTAAGCCACCCGGCGAGGCCAATATTATTAAATTATACTATAAAATGTAAACTAAAGTATCAAAAAATTTAAATAAAAATCTAGATGCCGATTGCTGATTTTGAGGTTGAATCTTGTGTAAAGTATTTTAGTAAATTTAGTTTAAAGGAAAATATTTAAATAAGACGTATACTGACTATTTAACAACATACCTTAACATGCAGATAGAACCATGTGCAAACAGCTAGGGCATAATAATGCATTGCACAAGGTTATAACTACATTTCCCCGAGTATCAATATATCATCAATATATCATCAAACACAAATACAAACAAAATAGCAATAGCAAAAGGTTCAAAGTGATGTTAGAACCTTGTAAAATAAATGGATCCATTACGAACTTCGTCTTACAGGTATCTACGGAAATACAACACAGATGTCTCTGAAAATTATTATGATTATAAAAATGAGCAAAAGAAATTGTTTTGCGTTCAGAGGTCATTTGCGAAAAAGTTCTCAGTTAGAACCTTGTCCAACTGAGGTGACGTAATACGAGATGTATCAACTGCCCACCTACTGATGACTCACTTTGCAATGGATTCATTTCTCAATGTTTTATTATTTTAAAGTCATTCATAATAATATTGTACAAGTAATAATTTGTTCCACGTGCCAGGAGGTTTTCTCAAATAATGATATACGCGCGATCTTACATAAAAATGAAATAAATTATTTCTCTCGTGGTTCTTGATGCCTTTATTTAAACCAACATAACAATCATGCAGGTAGAATTATTAGAACCACCAATTAAAAATGAATTATGACTATATTTTATCATTAGGAGAAGTGGAACGTAATTTGGTACGGAATCCGGACACTATTTCGTGAACTTATGAAGTCATTGTGTGAGTGGGATCTTATGCATGCCTTGCAGAATGACAAGACTGGTATTTCTATTAAATTTATACTTAATAATTATCAAATTTATAATGATGTTATACTTGTCTTTAAGGTAGCTTCACGTTTTACCTTTTACCTTTTTGTGTTTGTAAACACTAATGATTATTTACGTACTGCTTTTGTGAAAACATGTCTTTAAAAAATACCTATTCATGAACTTATGAAGTTATTGCGAGGGTGGGATCTTGTGCGCGAATTTTAACCACTCTGACCCATAAGCTTATTTCTACGATAATATAACATTACCAGACATTTTCAGGACGTATGAGACGTACCAGATTTATTTACATAATACGTAAATCATTTATATGAGAGAGGGTGGGAAGGTTGCAACAGAGCTATCAGCAGCTTGTATATACCCATAAGGTACACACAAATTATTTTATAGTATAACGCAACGTACTAAGGCTGTAAGAGCAAACTTTTAACATAGGTAGGAACATAAAATATTATATTTTTTCACGGGATTCCCATCTATTTTCAATTTGGGAGGCGGGTATGGGTACAGTTGCATGGGGAACCATTTACTGAATAACCAACACCTCTGTCATAGGTCTCTCCAAGTGGTTCGCTACGTTTGATGACTTAACAGGGGTGATGCCCGGTTTCATGGGGCAAGGTTTTTCTGGATTTTGGCGGCGGATGCTTCTGCTCACTTAGCAGGCCGAATCGGGAATCACTGGTTGAGAGAGACCTTTCGGCAGCAGAGAGACCTTTTAGCATCGACTCTCTCGGAAAATCGCCTTGTACTGCAGCGGGAGAGACAGATTCATACGTCCGTCACTTCTGACCCCTAGATGACTACCCACCCCTCACATCTTTTTACTTCCCAGAACTTCCTCCCCTTCCTTTCCTAAAATGGCCCTCCACACAGCATCCTCAAAGGTGACACAGACTCTGAGGGAAATTATTTTCCTCGGGGCCTCCTGTGTGGAGCTAATGTAAAAAAATAAAGAAAGCTTACCTCTACTAGACATAAATAACAACTTTTTTATTAAAAATATCTACATACCTGTTTGGCTGGCCCAAAACTTAAAATTTATAAATTATTTTATTAAATGCAAAAAAAAAATGTACAGTTAATACATTTTTTTATTTTATTTTACCCACCATGCTAGGGGTCTCCCTGCGTTACGGCAGGCATAAATACCTACCTTGCATTTCATTAAGTTGAATAATTTTATTTTTATGTGTTCGTTACCTACAAAAATTGACGAGTCAAAATTAATATTGAACTAAACACAGATCACAGCATTCAACATTTTTCAATAATGAGGTGAAATAAGCACGAAAGGTGACTAATTTTACAAAAACTCACCTCACCGCGCTAAGTAAAATTTGAACACTGCCATTGTAGCGTCCCTTAAATGATGCATAATAAATACGTAAAGCAGAAAGGCTGGCTACTGGCTACTGGCTGTAGCCGGGGGTGGGAGGGGTAGCTGTTGGTAGCGGGACTAGGGACTTGGGACTAAGGGGGTTGGTGCTGGTCAATGGGCAGTGGCGGCCGGCTCTTAAGGTCATTTGAACATTGACTTCTCAAAAATATAAGACTACAAATATATTTTTCACTGAATACAATATTAGCGACTCTCAATCGAAAATTTGAAACAGATAAACCAAAAAAAGAAAGACGCGGTCGCATCTGGAATTGAACTCTGGATCTATGATTTTAGCCCATTCAACCCAAGTGTTCTGCCTCTCTTACACCGCCTGACATATTTTACCACTACGTTCAATCATAATGGGAATTTCATAATGATGAAACAAAGTTTTGTATCAGAAATTTACGTAAAGAATAGTCAGTATTTTGGATCACGAAACACGCCCACATTGCATTTCTTGCGTTTTTCGTTATTCTATGGGAAGATCCAAAACACTACCGGTTTAGTTGTTTCTTTGGTTGTAATTTTGAATGTACCTAATTAATTATTAGAATTTTCAAAAAAAATTTTTTTTGCATTTCCGGAATAAATATTTAACTGATAATATTCCCTGAAAATTTCAAATCGATCCGATAAGTATATTCCGAGATATACGTATATTTGTAAAGACGTCTTGAACTGTTAGAAAGTAGGCGAAGTACAGACCGGAGTCGCAGCTTGTCTTTTCTTTCTTTGTATTCCTAGGTATAAATGACCTTATGAAGGTTTCATTTTATTCCTGGAGACTAAATCAAGTTATTTCTTCTACGAAATAAGTGAACATCATTTCAAGTAGTAATGTAAAATTAGTAATGTAAACATCTTCCGAAAATTTAAACGCGTTTTTCTGAAAACCATGTTTTCCAAGTTAATGACCAAGATTTCTAAAAAACGGCTAAACCGATCGATTTGAAATTTTAACACAACTTTTTCAGATATATTTCTCAGGTATTAATGGAAGGAAAAAGATTTCGAATGATTATTTTCATTTTATTTTTTTAATTTTACGTGACAATTTTGGTCGAAAATTCGTTTTTTTTACGAAGCCGCCATTTTGTCAAATATTGAATTTTCGATTATTCCTTCAGTTAATAACTGGTTTTATCTATCAACTAAAACAATCTTTCAGGTTTTTTGATTTCAGATGAACTATACTGGAGAAATCGTGGTCACCGCCGACCTTTTTTGGACCTTTTTTTGAAAGACCTTCAGGAGATCGTCTGCAGGAGCACACCAGATCAATATTTTTACAAATCATCAGTGCCATTTTAAACTTAGATGTTGCCAATAAATGTATAAATACTTTTGGTTTTTGTAAAATAAAATATCTTTTCACAAAAAAATTATAAAAAACGTCTTTTTCGGCCTTTTAATTGCATAAAATCCCTTAATACAATCTGAACTAAACTCTTACTTATTAAGTGCTACTTACTACGTAATGAGCTCCTACTGTTTGATAGAAAAGAGGACGAGTTTAATTGGTGTTTTTAGCTATATTTACGTTATTATTTCTATTGACTTCTCAGTTGTGAACCCCTTGGACCGCGGCCGCCTCTGATCATTGGTTTGGTAAGGCTGCAAGGGGTAGTAGGTCCGCAGGGTGGTGGAGGCCGTATATCTGGACAGCACTATCACTCTCCGTTAACCGCCCGCTATTTCATCTTGTCAGGGTGCAATGAAAATTTAAAGTCGGCCCGGGCGGAACCTCTCACTTGGCGTATCGTCTATCTATAGGGTGTATCATTATTTGTATAACACCTCGTGGAGTTTATTGTGGAGCGTTGGTGTTATTGTTTAACAATAATAAGTACTTTTAATAGATATTTGATTTTATAAGTTGGGCGTCAAACTGTCAATTCTCTAATACAATATTTTTTCATTCTTTTTTATTAATCTATTTATCTTAAAAGTGGTACATATTATAGCATTACTGATCTTCCAATAAAAGCATTTGCTTGTGGATGGAAGAAGAGTTACATTTTGTATATGTACAATCAATACAGTCACGTGTTTCACATATATAAGTACAGTAAATACATTCACATCGCAATCAAGACCCTTTAACTAAAAGACAAACATCCATGTATTCAGTAAGAAGAAAAAAAAGTATAATTTTTAGTGTGACATTCATGTGGAAATAGGGGAAGCAGTATTCCCGTTGATGATTTCTCTAAAATACTTTTTGATAGAGTTCAATAACCGTAATTTGTCATTAATGCTTCTAATTAATGCTGCTGGTGGGTTAAAATAAGCTTTTTCCTTGGTGTGCATAATGACGTTGGGCAAAAGAGTGTTTAGTTTTCGGCATACAAATACATGTTTCAGTCGAGTACGATTTTCAGTTATCAATGAGTATCTTTTTCTTTTATAATTTGTACGATTGAATTTTTCACAAATAATGTTGAATTGAATTTTTAAATGTTGAGACTTTGAATTCTTCGAATATGCATTCAGTAGGGAAGTCTGAAGGTTTTTTGGAATATTTTTTTATTATGTGTTTTTGAACAATTTCTATGGGGTCAGACTAGTTTTGTAAGCTGCTCCCCAACTGATAATGGCATACTGAAGAATAGACTGATATCTAATAATAAGTTGTCATCTCTATACAAATTGAAATATTTATGGTTTTCGCGTAATCTTGACACTTTTATGAATGATTTCACTCGATGAGTTAAAAACAAATACAAATATATACCTACTTAATAATAATCACATTATTTCGTTGTTTTGGAATAAAGCTAGTTATTGCTGTCGGATTTGTGCACTTACTTTCCAAATGAATCAAAGAGTTGTTAGCTGGATTTGTCTCTGTAAAGGATTAATTTAATCAATCTGGACATTTGAACATTTTTTTTGACGTATAAGAAAAAATAATAGAAAACAATAGCATAGCTGCTTTTCCTTTCAAAGCAACGAAAATGTCGAAGTTTGCTTTTATTATAAAGAAAAGATGCATGAACAAATCATCAAGTAATTTGAGATTTTTACAGCAAAAAAAGTATTTTTGTCAAGGCCACGCCTCTTTTGCCAATGTTTATAGTAATGTTCAAGCAAATGTGTAAGAAAATGTTCATGTTCACGATTGGAGGAGACCCCTCTAAACGCTGTCCAAAACTTTAACTAAAGAAAGTCATAGCGTAACATGGCATAATACCCCAAAAATAAATCACTGTAATTGAAATCAGTTCTTTCTCGGTATTAACTGATGCATTTAAGACCACTACCAATGAGAAAACATATTAACTTTTCTACGATTACTACGAATTTCTTTCATAGTTTCTTTAATTTCTTTAATAGTATTTACGGATGTGTGTGTGTTTGTGTGTTGCCATAAAATTGAAATGATAATTTTTTCTAGACGGCAGCTCTCGCCCCAGGCAACTTTGGTAGTCGATATGGCTGCTTGTTTACTCTTGGGTTTTATCTACACCGACTACAGTCTGAGAAAATATATTCGTAATTATAATAATATGCATCATAAAAATACCCGTAAAGGCAGAGGTTAGAAATAATTCTATTAATGATTTTAAGGCGGGTTTTAAGGGTTCTACTGATTCAGACAAACAAGTCAAAAATGGTATTATGTATGGTACAAAGGATTTTATTATATACGGAGAGGTCATTTATAAGAAGCCATAATTTTAAATGTATCGATTTCTTTAAAAGGGGTTTCTAATAGTTATACAACACCCAAAATGTTGTTGTATATAGTATAAGGTAAGCATTAATAAAATTGTCGTAGGAATTTTCGTTAATGTGTTATGTGGACACTTTACTGGGATAACTTGTACCGAAGTCTTCGTGGCCTATATCAAAAAGATGTGTACGTTCGCTAGGGTATTTGTCTGTTATTTGTTTAACGTTTTAGGAAGGAATATTGTAAGATTTAAATTTTTCGTTATTGTTCCTGTTATTTTTGATTTTGTATTGTAATGTTCCAGATAAAAGATTCCTAGCTTTATGATTTTTGGTTTCACAGAGGTTAGAAGAAATTATAAATAAATACCTACAGTATTAAAAATTTATTTTTGTTTCATAAAATTCATATACGAGGCAACGCAACGCAAGTAGATGCATTAAAACATAACAAGTTCTAGCAAAATATTGAATTAAGAGAAGTATGATTAAAAAGAAGAAACTATATTATTTTTTTAAATACGATGAAAAGTAAAATAAAAAATTAAACATCGTTAAAAATGCATTTTTTGGGTAGTAATTTTAATATCTAAAAGACAAATTTTTATTCCGCCGTAAAAAGGTAATTTATATTTTAAATTTAGACCCATCAACAAAATGGTATCTTTTATTCATTTTTATTTTTATTTTATATTTCATCATATTTTTTATGAAAAATGTAGTAAATTTTTTTTTTGTGTTTTTCACTTACTCAATATATAACTGCCCGAATTGCCTCTAAAATCATGAAACATTAAAATCTTTAACGGTCTGAATCTTAAAATTTAAAACAAAAATAAATAAAGATATACTACTAGTACTAGATATTTGATATAGCTTTTGATTACAAAAATAATTTTTCAGTTTGGTTGGGTATTTTGACCTGAAATCGAAAATTGAGATTACTGGTATCTCAATGCGCCTTCACAAGGCTCTACAAATTTAAGACAATATTGGTACACTCATACGTTCATAAATATTTACACACACATTTACTTATAAAGCGTATAATTTTTTCATTTATCGTTTATTTTATCTTTCCTTAAATCATTCCTTAATATGCACCAAACCGCCCGGTAAAATGCATATTTTTTTATTTATTAACGCCCTTTTTGGGGGCTTTTACATATAGCTAGTAAAAATTAGACAGTATTTATTGTACATAACTGAGCTGCTTCATGAGCTGAGCTGCAACATTTTGTATTTGCTTAGTGTCAAATTGAAGATGTCCACTGAATTGGTATAATTGTTTCCCTCCATTATTATTCTTGGCAAAGAGAAACACAAACGGTAGTTAGTCCCAGATTTTCTGCGCTGAAATAAATCCCAACTTCTGATATTACGTAGTTAAATCACTCACCTAATATTTCATAGAAACATATGTCATTGGATATCCTTGTAATTATTTCTAAAACCCCCTTCACTGTTTTTTATTGTTTAAATTATAACATTGTTACAGTTGTTACATAATGCTATTGCAATAACAAAATAGTGAAATAAATATTTTTAAGGATTTTTGCGTCAATTAAGAGAGCCTGTTCTTGAGCTTGGTGTAGGAGTTATTTCGTAATCATATAGTTGATCGTACAATAAATATAATAAAGTACTAGGATGTTGTAACGTTTACCACTAATTTTATCTATGTAGTATTGGTTTCTAAAATTATACAATAAAATAAACGAATACTACCGGATGAAGTTCCAGTTAATCATAACTTTTTTTTTAATTTTCCGTGTATTCTTCTCTTTCATATTTTCTATTTCATTGATTATAAGTTTTAAAACTATTTAAACCAAAAACAAAAACCGTTGGTTAAGCTCTAAAAATGTGCGTAATAAGCAGCTTTTTTTAATCAAACCTTCTGGCGTGTTTTCGTAATTAGAACATAAATAACCAAAGATAATTGAATATATTTCCTCCTACATTTTATCTGCCACGAACTTTCTCTGTGTTAGTTCGTAAATAATAATTATACAACCAACCTACACGTATCATGTACGGCATTTTCCTTCTCGATCACATTATTAGACGTCTTGAGTTTATCCCCTTTGGCTACAAGATTTTTTAACTTAATAATCAGGGCCGGCCGCTTTGCCCGGGGCGACGATTGCCCCGCGTTCCTTGCTCAGAGGTTGCTGGTCGGTATGATGCCGAAGTAGAGTCTATTTCTTTAAAGCAAGCCGTATAAGCAACAGCCCAGGTATTAAATATTTAATTCACTTTTGTAACTAAGATTCAACGAGCTGGGTGCTATTTACAGCCGAGTTAACACTTCCGTACCGGACCGGGGGAACGCACTTACACTAACGGGAGTTTTACGCTGTATCTAAGTTGTTTTTAAACCACATAATCAATAATTTGGGTCATCCTAGAAAAAAACTATTTGGTTATCGATGTGCATTAAAAAATTAATATCGCATGACTACTTTTCTTAAAATTAAATAATTTCTAACGTATTCCGGCGAAGAATCTGTCCCGCCCGCCCCCCTTCCCCTCTGATCGGGCGTACCCCGTCCCTACCTGCTGAACGTATCGAGACAATTCGAAGCAATAGCAAGTAATTTCTAAGTTATTAGTGGAAAGGACTAGATCGCGTTCGTTTACACTGCGCATCTGGTTTGCTCTTTTTACAATGCTATAATGTTCGCTTGCCGGTCAAAGATCATTCGGTCTGGGCCGTTTCCTGTGAACGCCAATCGCCAGTCGAGATTCGGAAACAAGGAGTTATGTTGGCTAACGGCCCGCCTTCTCTGTTTTCTATGGAAAAATACACGTTGCGGTCTAAATTCATTAGAATATTAATAAAGACTTTATTTATCAAACGATTTTGAAAATGACTACTGAAATACGATGAATATACTTCCCTTTAATTAATACCAAAACAAATTACAAAAAATTATGTCATTTATACCCTTAAATAAGCAAAACAAATTGGGGTCCCCAAGTGACCCCCCTCGGATCTTGTGTGATTTTTTCTTTCCGGGACGAAAAGGTTGATAATTCCTTCGGTTTATTAATTATTCTATTATTTTTGTTGTGAAGTTGAACTCTGGTGGATTTTGCTAATGATGCACTAAAATGAGGAGAACTTACTTAGGGTCAGTCAAAAACTAATGTCTCCTTTTTTTCTAATTAAATAAAGCGAGTTAAATGAAAAAATCTAAAGTCACAACTAGAACTCGAACGCAATATCGGTAGTTTTATTAAATTATTTTATTTTATAATTATAGCAAAAAACAGGATAAAATTTGTGGTAAACAGTGTAGAAGGTTTTAGATACGACAAATTTGTGTTCTAACGTAAATCTGTCGTTGGTAATTTGAATTTACCCAATCAAAATTCTTTTTCTAATAGAGAAACAATAAAAATTCAAAATTTCGGCATATTAATTAGATTTGTCAAAGAATCTTTATTTAAAAATGCAAAAATCAGTCATATTAAATGCATGTAGGATTACGAAAGATTTTTTAAATATTTATATTGAGGGATCAGTAGGATTTATCGGTCCAGTTAGGAGTTCTAACGAGCCGAACCCTCTGATATGAAAATATCTGGAGTCGGTGAATTATTTTCCCTTTTGGTCTCTGGTTGATTGACATGTTGTTTTTGTATTGTTTTGTATTTATTATACTTATATAGTGAAATTGAATAGCGTGGATTGACTAGATGATAATTTGTGGAAAAGTGTGTGAAAGGGTTAAGTTATTCCTGTGGGGAAGATTTAACCCGGACATAAAGTCAAAAGAGAGAAACATATATATTTTTGATAAATATGATTGATTCCCAAATAATTGACAAAGTGACCTTGGGAAGTTTTTAATAATTCAATAAAGACAATTAAAGTAATCGATTTTTCGTAATTTGGGAATTACAAAAAATCGATTACTTTAATTGTCTTTATTGAATTATTAAAAACACAAATCAATAAAGTAGCACACATCCGTACAAGATCTAGATTAGGGGTTTTGATTAAAAAAATATATTTTTGAGTATGGTTAGGTATTTTGGCTTCAAATTGGGGGTTGGGTATTTTGGCATCAAATCCGAAATTAAGTTTTATGAAAAGGGCCGCGCTGCCGTACCTACTCGACAACACCATGCTATTAATAAGGTTCCTACGCGCTGTCGACCAAATGCGTGAGCACATCATCAAAAGAGCAAACATAACAGTGTGACGCCCTAGTCGTAGCAATGTCTCAATTAGATTTTTTATCACCCACATTTTTGAGATTGTAAACATGTGTTCTTACAATGTGGGTGAGACTGAGCAATCTGAGAATGCTTAAACAAATTTGTCACGAGAAACCTCCATTACAAACAAATCTTTGAAATAATCAAACTCTAATAATTTTTAGTAAAATAATTATTTTTACAAATTGTATTTTTTTTAATATTAGTTTTACACAGGAGGCTCTGAGGAAAAGTATCCCTCAAGGCCGTGGTCATCTTTACGGATGCTGTGTGGAGGATATTTTAAGCGAAAGGAAGGAGAGGAAGCTCTAGGAAAGAAAAAGATATTTATAGCTATTCAGCGGACATCTTAAATTGATCACTAAACAAATACAAAATGTTTTTACTGAGGCAGTTCCGTTACGTATAAATTTTTAAATCCTGCATAATTTTTACAATTCATGTGTAAGTGTCCCTAAAAAGGGTGTTGATAAAAATAATAAATAAATAAATATTGATTTTTATACTTTTAAATTTTATGGTATCTAATCCGAACAGACTCCACCGATACTGCCGTCGTAAGTAAAAACACAACATCCTGCTTGAGAGTCTCAAGGACGATACTGTCTTTTTACTTATGACGGTTGTACACTAGGTCCATCCAAGTCAGAGGTTGACGGTAACCCTGTTGCAGAGATGAAGGAAAATAATGGGTTACACCAGTCTTCCATTTATTACGGTAAAATTGTCAGCAAAGTGTGAAAGAATTCATCAACATTGTGTATTGTTGTCTTCATCGCATTGACGCCATAGAGCCATTTTAAAACTCCACACCATTTGATAATGGCCAATCAACCAATAATCAGCTAATCAAACCCTAAATACACTGCGATAATAATCTACTTAAATATAACAAATACATATTTTTAATATTAAAATAAAATAATTTAATGAAAACAAATAACTTTGTGTACACCACTATTTAATTAACAATATCAAGATGTTTCGAAAACTATGTTTGTTTTCGAAGAAAACATAGTTTTCGAAACATGTTGATATTGTTAATTAAATAGTGGTGTACACAAAGTTATTTGTATTCATTAAATTAAATAATGATGCCACAAAGTGAATTTGCGAATTTTGAAGAAATAAAATAAAATAGTTTGTGCACAACGTATATTTTATTTACATATTTTTTAGACTCGTTTTATCCTGCCACGCATTTATAAGTGTTACTACATTACCAAAGTTGACACAAACAATACAATGGAGACATATACATAATGGAGTTTGCCTGTTAGTTAAAAAAGTTCCCACAAATAACTCAACATATAAAAAGGCTACAAGGTTGACAAAAATTTTATGAATACCAAAAGCAAACAAAACTATATTTCAAAAAGGACCCTACTACATGGCCATTAAAGCATATAACATTAAACAAATAAATATTTACTCAAATTTAAATCTTCACTAAAAACATTCCTTTTAAACAAATTTGAATCTTGTCTTGTATATAAAAATTATTTTTTGTTTGTTTGTTTGTTTATTTGTTCGGATGTTATTCGCTGGCATACCTTTTATACGATTGCGGTGAAACTTTAGTGATTTGCTGTGCGCATGCCCGCGAAGGTTATAGGCTATATATAAAAGTAAGCTGTGGCGTTATGAAATTTGTATAAATGAAAATGAGTGTACTTTATACATTTTAGCGGCACGGAGGGAAGACATGAGGGGAAGGGTAATGGAGGAGGTGGGTTTAGCGGGAGGAATGACGAGAGAGGGGAAGGCGTAAAAGGCCGAAGGGGGCGAGGGGGAAGGGGACGCTGGAGGGGAACGGGTACGCATGAGAAAGGAAATGCGGGGAGAAACAATTTATTTCTTTGCATTGCAACGCATGCCGGGTACCAGCTAGTACGCTATAAATGAGTACATTATATAAATTAAATACCTCTGTTTTTTATTTGCATTTAATAAAACATGGGTTTCATAATATAACATGTATTTAGTTTGGTTGGCTGGAAGAAATAGGATGTATCTATAAATTTTGTTTTAATATTTTGTGCAATAAATGTTTTTTTAATTGAATTTGAATTTGAATGTATAATAATTTTATTTTAAATTTCATCAAATAATGATAACACCAGATAATCCTTTTCCAAAATTGTGTGTATTAGAAGAACAAAAAAACACAATTTTGAAAAATGTTTGTCTACTTAATAAATCTTTATTTTTTTATATCTTTTATTTTTAAATTAAGAACATTTCAGAAGTACACACAACCCAAATTTATATTTGAGCTGCGTGCAGCAAAACGACAATGAAATTACAATGGCAATGTTATGCCAGAAAGAACACTATCATTTTTGGATGCAAAAATGGGCGTGACTTTAGAGTGCGTAATACGTATACGGAAGGCTAACGAAACAACATCGAAAATAAGAGATCCCCACTGTATTTTACCTCCCCGTTCCACAATCAGTTCGCACCCGGGGGATAACAATGGCACAACTCAAAAAACTATTTTTTTTCAGGAGAGCAGTATGAATATTTCGTTTGAGTGTATTGAATCAGTTTTTTAACCAATAAAAATACGTATTTTCACAAAATTTGAAAAGCAGTGTACTAATATGTATCAGGTTTAATTTATTATAATAGTGCTACAATGATCATTGTGTCACTATTTTTGCTTGAATTTGAGAAAAACATTATCATATAACAACGGCATATTCGCTTTTAAGGCCACAATAACATT
This sequence comes from Glyphotaelius pellucidus, assembly GCA_936435175.1. Classification (NCBI taxonomy): domain Eukaryota; kingdom Metazoa; phylum Arthropoda; class Insecta; order Trichoptera; family Limnephilidae; genus Glyphotaelius; species Glyphotaelius pellucidus. Next base: position 29,961,168 of record OW386547.1, read on the forward strand.
TTTTTAAATTGTGCCTTTTTATTGAAGTTAGAATGGTTATCTATGAACATTTCTGCATACTTAACTCAAACATGTATTTTTTTGACTTGTGCCACTGTTATCTTTCAGATTCGAGTTAGTTATTGGTTGTTATTAGAGATTGGTCGAGTCGGGATTGATTAATGTCCAAAATGAATCATAATCAGCGTCCGCGGCTATTATATCTGGGGACCCGCCCGATTCTTTACATTTTCTCGACTGTCAAAGAATCTAAGTTGGTAGCGTTTGGTGAATTGATTGATGGAGGTGATGCGAGTCCATTTCGAGAAGGAAAAAATACTGCCGCTGGTGCTCTGTGCTTCGGGCCCAATTTAATTAAATTTCTGAAGCTTATGATTTAATATTTAATAAATTGCATAAATCAAAATACCTTACGGTACCAACTGTGTATTTCAACCCTAAAATTTCTCTATTTAAAAACTTAAATGTGGATTTGAGGACAAAATACTTAAACAAATAGAAAAATTATTTTTTTTATGAAAAGGTATAACAAATATCTTTTAAGGATGTGTGCTACCATATTTATTTGTATTTTAAATTATAAAATACAGTTAATTAAATAAATTAAAATTTTCAAGAGTTTAAATGCAATTTTGCTCTGTTCATATATAAATATGATGAAATATAAAATAAATATGACAACAAAAGCATTTTGGTGCGCGTTAATTCATATTACAAACGACCGAATTGAATTGTTAAAAAAATTGTTGGGTATTTATAAATTAAAATTTCAAAGCAAAAAAATGCTTTATTATGATGTTTATTTTTTTTTTTCATTTTACTAAATCTTAATGAAAATCTTAACAATTCATTAGATTTTTAACAATCTTCAACAATTCAACAATCTTAAAATTCTTTAATGCCTATATGTCATAATTTAAAACATAAACAAATAAAATAGAACATGTCCAAATTAGACATTTGCTATACCTTTTGATTAAAAAAATTATAATACAGTTTTTTCGTTATTTGTTTTTGGGGTATTATGCCGTGTTGCGTTACCTCTTTCTTTATCCAACGTTTCGGACAGCGTTACAGTGTCCATCATCAGGGCAGATGTGTAATTGTGTATCTGCCCTGATGATGGACACTGTCCGAAACGCTGTCCGCAACGTTGGCTAAAGAATGAGGTAGCGCAACACGGCATAATACCCCAAAAACAAATAACGAAAATACTTTTGGCCGTGAAATCTAAAAACGTATATAAAACAGTTTGTTTGGGTATTTTGGCTCAAATCCCAATTTAAATTTCGTATGACAAAGGCCACGGAGATGTTCCTCTTAAAGTCTTTCTTGTAAGTGTGATGAGTTACCGAAATGAAAAAAGAGGAATAGCAAAATTTCACTTAGTGGGCAGAAATCAATACCAATCTATAAATATAAACTACTCAGTAGTAAACTAGAAAGTATCTACTGTAAGGGGTATATAGCATTTTTGGCCTATTGCTGATAGCTCCGTCGTAAAGTCTCCCTCTTATTAAACATCGATTCGCTTGAAACAGTATTTTTTATGTGCGCAATATGGTTCGACTTTGATCATCGTGGATATCTACTTAATTCTCGCTACCACTCAAAAATTGCGCGCTTCTTTTTAACTTAAAGCCTCGGGCATATTTTGTTAGAAGTTCAAAATATTTCAGCTTTGCAATGAAATCCAAAAAAAATTAATATTTCTGAACGTATCCAAAAACTGAAAACTTTTTTTGAGAGGCGATAAAATTCACTTTAAAACTTTATAACTCGAAATAATTACGAATTTTTGTGGGTTGGGCTCCTCTTCCGTTGAGCGCCTCAAGTTAGCTTACACAATATATTTTCTGATCAGTTTAATTTTATATCCTGAAGAGCGAAACCGGTCGATATTAAAAAAATTAAATAAATCAATCGTTGTTACAAAGGCGATAAAATTCACTTTAAAACTTTACAAATCGAAATAATTACTAATTTTTGTGGTTGGGCTCTTCTTCCGCTGAGCGCCTCAAATTAGCTGACATAATATATTTTCTGATCAGTTTAATTTTATATCATAAAGATGCTTGTGTTAAGCGAAATCGGTCGGTATTCAAAAAATTAAGTAAATAAATCATGGTTTCAAACAAAACAATTGTTTTATTTTATTAAATATGTCAAACCACAAAGTGACCAAAAAATATTTTTATTCAGTTTTTTGATACCTATGTATCTACATAATGCCAACTAGCATAGTTATTATTACTAAAACATGTATTATGATATACGTAATGTTAAAATAATTTGAAATTAAACATAATAGCGATAGTTTGCACCAGATGCAATGATTTATGAATGTGGCGAGTTTTTTTTACATGGAAGTTGTTTAATCTTGATTCGATTTTATGTAAATATCCACCGAAATACTAGTTTCTGGTGATTTAGTAGTTCCTCTACAGAAACGTTAAGCTAAAAGAATAATAATCAAATGGAACTGATTACAAATTATGAATGTAGACGTTAGGTATAATTAAGATTCATAAATAATGCCCTCCAGAAATAAATCATAAATCATTCTCAAACACGGACTTCTTAAGAAATGTATATCCACTTAAAAAGAAACACTTTTAATGAGATTAATTAAGTAGTTGTGTTACAAGAAACGGTTTCATTATTAATGATAAAGATTAAGTATTTATAATAAAATGTTTTACTGCGCAACACCCAAATTCGGATGGGTTTAATAGGTACAGCGAACATTCGTAATTTATTTTTATAATTATTTCGAGGTATTCGTATAATTATTAATAATAAATTACAACCAGATAATTTTATGATTGAAGAAGCATTAAAAATAGATAATTTTATGATTTTGGATGGATTGCCGGCGAATTTTAAAGCGTCTATAAAAGTCGTAGGCAGTGCCGAGATATTCTAATGAGCGACTTAAGATTTTGGTTCGTGGAAAATAATATTATTAAACAATAAGTAATTTAAATTTTTCACGACGTATTCATAATTATTTACCCACACGTAAAATATTTTTGACTTGAAATTTTAATAAAAAGATCAACTGTTGCTTGTAATGACCTTAGCAGATCTTTGATCGCCACGACATATCCTATGCTTGGGGATGACGTAGTCTCACTGGCTTCGGGTAGTTGGGATTCTTGTGTTATGTGAAATAATATAATAACCAGAAGAAAACGTTTATAACACGACAAATAAAAATATCTTAAGACTCGTGTAGTAGGCGGGAGAAAAAGAAGAGGTAGGCAAATCATTCCACAGCCGAGTTGTTGAACTCAATTCGTAGAAGCGACCCGTTCTCATGTGACAAATGTCAACCGTATTGGGCTCACATTTGGCGTGTTTCCGACTAAACACCGGTGCCGAAAGGTACAATGATGCTAGTTTCTCGGATTTTCATCTTCCATTGTAATACTGGTAGAACATGGACAGCATACATGCCTACCAGCATGATACTTGCGCTTTAAAGATTGCAATCCACTTTTAAAAACGGGGAAATCTACCAAACAGACAGCCCGTTTCTGCATAGAGTCAAGGGTTTTTTTCAGGAATTTCGGACCAGAGGTAGCTGCCAAATTCAACAGTGGGACGCATCTACAATTTGTACAGGGTCAGCAGTTGTGTGCTATTAAATTATCTGCGGCCCTGCACAGTATGCCCAGCTTCTGAGAGGCTATCTTGACTCTAGCTTCGATGGAACTCTCATGCCTTAGCTGGTCACTTATCACAATCGAAGATGTTGGGAAGAAGAAGAAGTTTCGAAGATTGCTTTCGTTGAAGGAGACTAGGTTGTTATTTCGATCCCTTTTAGTAGTAATCAGACACGATTGGGTATTTGTAACCTTAAATTCGTCGTCCAAAAATATATATATATATATTTTTTTTTTTTTATGTGAAAACAATAGTAATAAAATAATTAGTAGATAATGTAATAGATATAATTAAGCATTGACATGTTATACAAATGTATTAATGAAATTATTTACCTCTAGGCACCTCAAAGACGTGCGAAATGCAAATATTAGGTGTCTACAGCTTAATTATGTTCCTAAGCTCTGTACAAACAGAGCACTTATTTTGCTTACCGTGAAGTTACTCTTAGAGCTTTAACATTAGTCAACATTCCATACAATATTGACTTCTGCGGACGTAAAGCAGCAATAGCTAAAACTTTGAGACCTGGCACTATGAATAATATTCATTTTCAGGTTATACGGAACATACGTTATAATCTTCACAGATGGCGCCAACTTAATTATTTTAGTAAAAAACACTTTTCGAAAGTTATGCTTTAAAATTTTAAGTTGAATTACTTGTTTGCGCCCATACACACGCAATATGTATTTGAATAAAGAGTTTTGTCTGCATACGAACTCAATTCTTTAAAGAAAGGCACACAAATACAATATTGGATATATATAGCTTTTTTTGGAAGAATCAACATTATTTATTCGGCTCAAACAAACAATGGATTTTAGGGCCTTCGCTCTTGGAGAAACTGAAAAAAACAGTTGTCAACGCAATCGTTATCAACCTCCTGAACAAAATCTTTATTTTTCTGATCTTACATATCGCAGATTACCGGTCGCCGCGGCAGTCGCGTTTCAGTTGCATTGTTGACAGGTTGCCATGGTAGTGGCTCACGAACTGTCAAGTTTTGTCATGTCTTGACAACATTCAGTTCAGAAAAATATTGATTTTGTTCAGGGGGTTGTTTGCGATTGCATCGACAACTATTTTTTTCAGTTTTTCAATGAGCAAAGGCCCTTAATATTTTAAAGCATATCTAAGAAATGTTTTTCCCTAAGTTTATCAAAATGGCGAAATCTATGAAATAGCAGAAACGATCACACGAATTCGTTTTTGTGATTATTTTTATTGCCAATCTTGCGGGTTACAGCTATTAATATTTATTTTTGTAATGTCTTCATAAATCATGTATTTGTTCATTAAATTGAATGAGAAATTATTATATTACTAGTGGTCGTCGCCAATGGTCGAAATTCGACCATAATTGTAATGTTTTTTCATTGATTCAATGTTTTATTTATGCATAATTTAAAAAAAATATTAGCATTCTGCACTCCTTCTCTATAAGTGTGCGAAATTTCGTACTCCTCCGTCCGCGCAATTTTCGTAAAAAGGGGTACAAAGTTTTTGCTTCACGTATTAATATACTGATAAACAGTTTATACAACAGATAAAAAACCCTATTTGGCTATACATGTACAAGCAAAGTACATAAACTTTCCATTAACTATTTTAGGTCAATTTCTACTTTTCGTTCCTATTGGTAAGGTTTTCGCATACACAGTTGTTTATCAATTATAAAAAAATTCACAACGTTGATTAAAAAGCCTGTAATCGTGGTAATTATGTAATTATATAGAATTATGTAATGTTTGTGTAATTTTAATTGACATATTATGCTTCTTTTTTGGATCACCTAATCTCTAAAAAGGTAGTTTCACTTTGTCAGGTGAAAATGTTCTGATATTAAACTGAAGAACTCCGGAACTAATTCAGAGGTAAAATGTAATTTGGTAAGACAAAGTACTAAGTATGTGTGTAATTGCGAGCTAAGAACCTTCCACATAGAAGTATTCCCGATGGTATGAAGCGGTCAAACCCGTCTTAATTAACAAGAAATGCAATTTCACGTGCGTTTTCTTTTTGTGCTCATTAGAGCGATCGCTACATTCCACAGATGTGAGATGATCACCGGTTGATCTTATAATCCAACACAATAATCATCATTATTGTTGTAGCAAAAAGAAGGACTTTATCTAACAAATAAAAAGTTCCAACTGCTCTAAGGGGGATCGATGACAACCCCATTTGGGGCTTATGTATGAGGCTAAAGGAAGTCGGAGATGGGAAGGAAAAGAGGAAGGAGAAGGGGAAGAGAAGGGTTGGAAAGTAACACCGCATAAGAGATTTCACTGCCCGGAGCAGTTTGATTTTTAATTTTTAGAATTATATGACGCAAATATAATATGATACGTCAGTTTTAATTGAGAAATTGTGAAACAATACAAATTTATTAAATATAAATTACGTTCTTAGTCAAGAACCTAGACAATGGAGGTCAATGTTGTGGAGGTAAAAGATAAGGCCGGCCGGCGTAGTACAGCGGTAAGGCTCTTGGCTCGCATTCAGAAGGTCGCGGAATCGAATCCAGGCGTGGCAAATAAATTTTATTGGATTAATTTGTGTTATTTTATAATTAATTCATTTAAAATAATATATGGTATATTTGCGGCACGTTCCAGAGTCGAAGATACTTTTAATGTCGCCCTGGTATAAGACCACCATTCTGAATTGAAACGTTACTTGAAATGGCTTTAGCCGTGTTTGGCGACCAAATCTGAATAGTCAGGTACATCCCACCTTCCCCTTCCCCATCTCCTTCCACTACCCACTACCTTCAGCTTCACAACTTACTCGTCTCACTGGCTCCAGACGGGAGCAGTTGGGACTCTTTTGCGGTAATCAAATATAAAAAAATAAGGCATGGAGGAAGGTTATAAAATGTCAGCAAGTGCAAATTCAAATCTGATGAATGAAAAAAAATGTGTAACCGCAATGTAATGTATCAATTTTTGGGTAAATTCGTGAAGCTGAAGGGGGAGATATAAAGGAAAAGAGAAAGATTGCGAAGAAGCTGGCTATTCAAAAATGGTGTCCAAAAAATTGTCTTTCACGTGGCCGCGGAACGATTCCAAAGGCAGTGGAATTATTTTATCCCTTTCGTCTCCAGTGGGGAGGGGGATGAGAACAAGAAAGCGGAAGATTGAAAAAATCCCAGCATAGTACATTAAACAAAGCTAAAGCTATTCAAGTAACGCAACGTTTGTATTATAAATGGGTCTCTACCAGGGCGGTACCATAGCAACATTTTTAGGTAGCTACTATAATAATTATTTATTGTTTAAGGAGTTGGTGGTAAAGGTACATAGATTCGGCTCAAACAACGATATTTTGTATCAACAGCATAATCAGCCTCGGGGTTGGTAATATGTATTACAGTGGGATAGCGGCCTTCCTACGAAACGGTTTAAATAAAATAATAATCACATCATATTATGATTTATAATGTCTAAGCAGGTAGAGTAACATAATTAATTGAGTAAGGTTGGTAGGCAGTAGATGGTAGTAGGTAGTCGGTAGATAGTACCTGGTGTGTAGTTGGTACTTCGTACTTGGTAGGTACCTGACTACTTTCTTGCTTGGTTTAGCTCAGCCTAGTATTTACAAAGTGTCGGGGGTAAAATGCTTTATATGTTATTTAAAGAAGAGTGTCCAGATTTTGTTTTGTGATTTTTTTAACAAATTTAAAGTTTATTTTGATTTTGACGGCCTCTTGACATAAGTTGAAGAAATCATTTAATTTATATAAAATTGATTACAATGATAAAATTAATTTCACAGATGCGATTAAATTTACATAATCGTTATAATTAATTTTAAAATGATCAGCGTAACCAGAACACGACATAAGAACGCACACATTTGTAGATATTAAGGGGTCCTACCTCTCCGAAGTTGTGATCGGTGTCTCTGATGATGGGCGGCCCGCCTCCGCCCCCGCCCCCCGCTCCGCCCCCGCCCAGGGAACCTGCCGCCCCACACGCCTCCGCCATGTCAGCCTCGCATCCTGACTCGTCTGCAAACAATAACAACATCAAATTATTGTTAATAATTTAACAAAAACACTCGTCAACAATTGAAAGATATGAATACCCGCATATAACCGGCAACACAATGTTAGTAAAAAAAATTTTTAAAAAAACCAACACAGTTAACGTTTAACCTGACAAAACTTTTATCCCTTCCTCTTCCTCGTTATAGGCGAAAAATGTTGATTTTGCAAACATGCAGGACCAGCAACGATAGGAACCATACGCTTTAGACGACTCGGTGCAAGGTAATGTTACCAGATTACGGCTGGAGAAGTCAAAGTGACTCTCTTAAGTCACCAAACGTAGCGAACCACTTGGGGTGACCTGTGACAGAGGTGTTGGTTAGAAATGTAGAGGTTGCAGTGTTAGAGGTAAGAAATGTATATTTGTGAGTACTTTGATAAAGTCAACAGATTGGCAGACGTATACCAACGCTTGGAAACAAGTGGAATTAAGTCATGGAATTGAAATTACACATCATTGCCTTAATTCCTAATTGTCCAAACGACCATTAGTAAATTTTACAGGAGATAATAATAATTCTTAGTGAGGTGATTTTAATTAACTATCATTTTGTATACTTTATCTTTAATTTTTAAGTGGAGATTGAACAAAAACTGAAATGGTCGTTTGGACAATTAAGAACTAAGGCGACGCCGTGGAGAGAATTAACATACATTCTTGAATTACACACGTTATAAATGTCCATTTTTCAATATGTTAAAATTTTATAGTGTTTGAGTGTGCGCTAAATAAATTGCATGTGCAAAAATAAACTAAAAGTTAGGTTAGGTTAAGTTAGGTTAGCTTTATTGACGAGTGTAATTCCAGTAGGTGTAATTCTTTATATGTAATTCTGGCAGTGTAATATTGGTGCGTGAAACTCACGGCTGTGTATTTTTTTCGTAAACCATGAGACACATTGAACTGGTGTACCCACGAATAAAGCATTAATTTAGTACCCGTGTTTGCTAACCAATATTCCCACAGAACACTAAAACACCGCGGGATATCACTTGTCAGAAACGGTATTATTTTTAAATAAAGCGCTCTGCGTTCTGATCAAGCTGCGAATAAATTATAACAATCATTCTGAACAGTTGACTCCGAGCCTTCCGCACGACGCTTTAGTGCACCACTTTACAATAAACTACACCCCTGCTAATGGTGAAATAAAAAATTAAAGCTTTTACATTCGAAAATCCGAACTGCATTGTCTAAAGTCACGATTTCGTCCCCCATTGAGAAAATCATTAAGGCCCGTCCTTTATTAAGCGGGAACTAAAAGCATTCAACTCTTTAAAAATAGTAATAATTAGATATTATAAGTATGTACTCCGGCACAACGAACCCCTTTTATTTGATGAAGTGCACGCTAAGAACGGTCCTCGTAATAATAATTTGACGAGTGAACGAAATGATTTACAAAAATGTCCCTTCGGGAAAGGGGGTTAAGGGCTTTTATTCCTAACAATAAAAATAATGAGTACCTCTTTTATGAAGGCAGCACACTTTTATATGATTTCGCGCATGCGCACGGAGCAATTATTTTTTTTAAATTACAAGGGGTATGGAAATTACAAACAATCGAATAATAAAATAATGCAATCCTTTCGCTTCAATCGTTTTTTTATTCACGGTAGATTATACGTGCTTCGGCATAATGAGATCAAGCGACCCGCTTGTGTGGAGGAGTGCTTAAGCGCCAAGCCATCTGACACGCCCTTATAGGCCTTATAGCGGGGGTTGTAGAGCGGTATATTCATTAAGACCGTTGGACAGCTGATTGGGGATTGCAGTATGTCAGCTACCGGCCTTAAATCACTTAGATCGCAACATGTGAGCATAATTCTCCGTGCTTGTGTTGGTTTTTGCAACTGTGCACATTCAATGCTATTATTACGTAGGCAGTAGGCTGATTCTAGCTACCCACTTTAATACGTAATGGTTTTGATGTTGATTGATAAATGCAATTCTAAGATCGGCGATTGCGCGCGCAACGCCTGAAAGTAGGCTAATGTGGCTTGGTTTTGTTTTGAAATAACGATTAAAACATTAGCCATAAAGTGTATTTTACATTTTTATTAGCATTTTATAATATCAGGTCGATCTAGTACACAGATATTATCGAATAATTTCTAATGTTTAGATCATTAAAATTTCATCATAATTCAAATACCTTCGTAAGCACGATTTTCAGAGGTAATTATAATTAGTCATGCATAATGCATAAATGATACAACATTAACAATTTTGAAAGACTTAAGGAAACCGATTTAGATAATAATATAAACTTTTTTAACCACTCAGGGTAATTTGCTCAGTTTTCGAACAACGTTTTTTTCATATAGGTCTCACATAATCGTTGTGTCTCCCTTGGTTAAAAATATGATCTTAACGGTGTTAGAAAGAGAAAATACCACGCTTTATATTCAATTTTAAAAATTTACCCCAAAATAATTTTAATATACACCTTTATGAAACCAAAGTTTCCGACTGCAATTTGAAAAAAATTATAAAATAAAATTTGAAAAAAATTATAAAATATTGGGAATTTTTTTAAAATTATTGTTCCATGAAACGACAAAAGGTGAGTTTTTGAAATGAAAACTTCTTTAGCACCATTTTGATTTTAAACTCGATGAAACGAAACGATTTACACTAAACTAAAAAGGATCAAATACATACATCTATAGTATTTAGCCTGCGAGAGAATGAGATAGTTTAATCGGTCTCCTCTTTGTGCGGTGCTTCGTAGTCTCCTTTAGTTTTCTGAAGGTTTCATTTCTACCCCGTGTGCATTGCACACTCCGTTTTTCTTTTATCACCATCAGTAATTTAAGTTAGGTAAACTATAAGATGAGCCATATAAAAAACTTTTTTTTTTTTGCATTATAAAAAAAATATATATTTTAAAGAGTATATGCTTTTACCAAATATGAAATTTGAAAACCTATTTCATCACCTTCTAAAAATCATTTTTAGTTTTCGGATGCGTTCAGAAATATTCCATTTATTTAGATTTTATTGCAAAGCGGAAATATTTTGACCTTCCGATAAAGTCGGCCCGAGGGGACAAACGCGATAATCTTATAAAATCATAAGTAATAATTAACAAAAAATTGTTAGTGAAAGTAAAACATTGTGCTCGGAATTAGAACAAGATAAGTGCCGTATTTCTCCAGTGTATATAATTGTTAATTATGTGCATACAGTTAAACACATCCGTCTGACTCGTGTGTATTTTTACGTGCGATGCACCGACTAATTAGACGTCCTACCTAATGCAAAATTCGGATTATTTAAAGCCACATCTTGCTCTTCGTGTGTGGCAATGCTGGATTACGATGTGTCTGCTCGTTATTTATCATAAATTATGCGTTTGATGTGAAAATGAGAATTAGTTTAACCACTCAGGCTTCGAACATATTTTTTCAGAAGGTCAAAATATTTCCGCTTTGCAATAAAATAAAAATTTATGGAATATTTCTGAAAGTATCGCAAAATTAAAAACTGTTTTTGAAAGGTGATAAAATAAACTTACAAATTTTATATTTCGACATAAATATATTCATTTGAAATACTAAATTTTTTAACGCAAAAAATAGCTCACCTTACGTTTTCAGTGACTAAAATAAATGATATCGAAAAAAAACATACGTATTTCTTTAGAAAACTTATGTACAAATAACAAAAAATATCCAAAGTTTCTTTTTTTTGGAAATTGCTATTTATTTATTAATGGCCTTTTTGGGGCTTTTATATATGAATAATAAGAAATATACAGTATTTATTGAACGTAATTGAATTGCCTCAGCAACAATATTTTATATTTGTTTAAAGATAAATTGAAAATGTTCACTGACTTGGTATAATTATTTCCCTCTATTAGTATTCTGGGCAAAGAAGAATACATATGATAGTTAGTACAAGAATTTTTTAAATAAATCCTGACTTCTGGTATTAATTACAATGTGGTATCCGGAAGCTTATCAGTTCAAGCAAAACAGGACTATTACTATTGAAAGCTTTGGTTTCTTAAAGGTGTAGGTACATATAAATTATTTTGGGATTAACTTTTAGATTTGAATATAAAGCGTGACGTTTTCTCTTTCTAAAACTGTTTAGATCATACTTATCACCAAGACAGTAAAGAAGACAACGATTTCTATGAGATCTAATTGAATTATTCCCAAAAGCGAACAAATTTAAGTACCTGCCTACCTACATCTAATAAAATATAATTCTTTAAAAAACTGTAAAAAAAAAAACTGTAAAAAATTAATAACCAATAAAAAACAGAATATGAGAGCCACTTTGGGCAGCTGTTCTAAACTACTAAGCAATCGCGGAATTACGTTACATGATTTACTAACACGTACCTGCATAAAACGTTTTTCAATATTTTATTATTATAATGTTACCATTAAATGTTGACATATTACACTTGTAAAACTATTTTTTAAGTGTTCAAAGAGATAAGATCAACTTTTATATAATTTAATTGCGCATATTCTAGGTGTATCTTGACATAGGGAAACGCTTTACACTTAACACATGGCTAACTGGTGCATGGTGAAACAAGAACGTTTTAATTACATTTTATTTTATTAAAATAATAATTGTAAAGGCATGTTTCTGTACAACAATTGAACCTTTGCCTGGAATAAAGTTGTATCCAAATAAATTCTTGTATTGAAAAAAATAGAAAGACGTAACCACCAGTTATGTTTTATTACGTTTTTTTTATTTTATTCAACAAACATACAATTCTTAATAACATTGTGTCCGAAGATATTGTGTGCCTGGAATAACGTTGTGTCCAAATATATTCTTGTGTTGAGAAAAATGGAAAGACGTGACCATCAGTTATGTTTTATTACGTTTTATATTTAATTCAATAAACAGACAATTTTTAATAACGTTGTGTCCAAATATATTCTGTGCCTGGAATAACGTTGTATCTAAATATATTCTTGTTTTGAGAAAAATGGAAAGACGTAACCACCAGTTATGTTTTATTAAGTTTTATATTTAATTCAATAAACAGACAAATTCTTAACAGTTTTAAATGAAAAGTGTTGAAAAAAGGCAATCAAATTAGAATTCCATCAATAAGTCAACGCCGATATTTTTAGTAGATACAACATTCCGGACGAGGGCTCAATTTTAGAAAGCAGAAACTTTAATAATATTTTAACATGCCACAAACAAATCGACGATCCCGAAGAACAATATCAAGCGTGCAATTTTGTTTTGCACTAGAGCTGTTTAAAGTAACGTTTCTGCATTTTTATTGTTTTTGATATCAAGAATTACAGCATATACGAAATATATACATTTCATTAAAATACTCGGAAATAACGACTATTAAATCATCACAAGGAAGTTAAAAAAGCCTACACAAGACGATTTTCAATTTTTATCAGATTCGAAATTGTTCTTCAGGAACATCGAAATTATCAGCCCCGACGAAGCGAATGAAACCGGTTGGCGTTTTACATATTCATATCAATCATGAGTTCATGGGGTAAGGTTTTTCTGGATGTAGGTACTTTGAAATCAATTCTGTTCAATAATTCAGGACAGTCAGTAATATTGTTAACGATTTTAAATGGCAACATTGCATCTGAGAATTGTCTACGTACACTCAATGTATCAATTTTGAAAAATTTTGTTGCATCCAAATAATTATTAAATCGATTGTGTGATTTATAAGAAATGTATTTTATGATTTTTTTCTGAATCGAATCAATTTTGTTTATATGTAATGCATAAAATGGGGACCACACAATTGACGCAAACTCTAGATGGCTTCGTACATATGCAAAGTATAGTTGTTTGATAATTACAATGTTTGTGAATTCTTTTGTATTCCTTATTATTATCTGAGATGGTTCTGAGTTGGTTTCATTCCGAGTTATCCGGTCACCGCTTTTGTAACGCACTAAGTTTGCAACTGTTACGCTTGGCATTATTTGAATCTAAATAAGACATAAAATGAATAAAATAAGTTATAGGAGACAAAAGTTATCTCTCATAATAATATGATCGCATTACAAACATTACCCGGAGCCCAGAAGTACGGAGTAGTTATTAGGTAGCACTGGGTCGGTATCCGAGGCGGCTTGAATAGGAAATTAGCGGCAAGTTGTTCATTAGCCCCGATGGAGTACAGAAACGGCTTACAACTAAGGCTAATCGATCCAGTTTCTTCAATTTTGTTGGCATGGTTGGCCACAAACAAAAAAGAGTTAGTTTCATACTGGATTATTAAATTAATTACAAAATTATGGTAATAAACCTGACATCGCAATCCGTTTCTATATTATATTCTCTACGCCTGTGTTCTAATGTTCGAAGATAATTAGAATTGGACGTACAAAGTCAGTCTGGTTTTTCAATTTGTTTTAATATTATGAACTTTATCCATATAATGGATATTGTTATGAGCGTGTACCAAAGATATTGTGGCTGTACCATACAATAGCATTGATTTCGGCGAATATAAATTTGTTTCTCATTTTTTTACGAATCTCTCTTTTCTGCATTCAAAGCTTTGAGTGTTTTATGCGCGGGCATTTGCATTTCAAACTGAGGGTAAAACATATTATCTTGACTTGACACTGGTGATAAATCAGGAAATACAGATGTCAACAGCCAAACAAAAATAATTTTCTAAAATAAACATCAACTCCATTTCAGAAAACATCAAATACCTAACTACCTAAAGTGGTCGAGGGGTAAGGCTCTGGGCTCGTTATTTGAAGGTCGCAGGGTCGAATCCCGGTGTGCGCAAATAAATTTATTAATTAATTAATTTGTGTTATTTCGCAATTAATTAATTAAAATAATAGATGGTATGATTGCAGCATGTTCCAGATTGGAAGATGCTTTCAATATCGCCCTGGTGTAAGACCACAATTCAGAATTGAAACGTTACTTAAAATGGCTTAAGCCGTGTTTGGTTATAAGATCTGAATAGCCAGGTTCTTCCCCACCTTCCTCTTTTCCATATCCTTTCCCGCCCCACTACCTTCAGTCTCACTGGCTCCAGACGGGAGCAGTCCGGACGCTTGTGCGGTATTCACATTTAAAAAAAAAACTACTCTTGAACAGTGAGCACTGGCATCATAAAATTTGCCCATCATTTTTTCCATTTTTTGTAAAGCATTATTCAACTCGTAATCATGATGCATTACTTTTAAGTATTATCAAAAGACAACGTCAGTTGTGCAAAAAAAATACCTCGAAATAAGAGTATTAAAACTTGTCAGAGTTCGAAGAGAGAAATACAGAGAACAAAGCCGGAGAGAAACTCGAAAAACATGTAATTTTAAAGCAGCGAAATACAATGGTACGTTCCTAATAAAATTAGGACAATCAAATCATATATAACAATCTTTCTAGTAGGTACCTTAAAAAATGTTTTCATATGTCTAACGACAAATTTCTCTTTGGCAGTGACGGTAACAACACGCATTTTGAAACCGATGACTGCCCAAGAGTGATACAATTGCATCCTTAACAAAAATCAGCGCGAATCTTGTAGATTTAAGAACTTGTAAAATATAATCCCAAGATAGTAATTATTCGTATAGATGATTTTCAATTTTACATCTTTGCCACTAAACCTTGATGAGAGATCAATAAATCATACGAAAACCAAAAATTCTAATTGACCATGAAACCATTGTGAGATTCTATAGATTACAAAGATTGCGATGGGCTAGCCACGTTGACAGAATGCCAGAAGACAGAAAGCCATCAAAAAGTCGTGTCCAAGTAAGTGGAAGCGACCCATAAGATACAAACGAGGAAGATGTGGATAGACTGCATGAAAGAGGACTGGAACAAAACGGAAAGGAATGAGGACTGGATGTTAATAATGAGGGAGAGCAGCCAAAGCGGAGAACTTTTATTTATCTGGTGTAGATGGAATCCCAATCTGGGATGAAGCGTCGACGAAAATGACGCTTACGAACGACTAATTAATCTAACCTGTATTGACGTGACCAAGTGATGTCAGAAGATTAAAAGTGTGTTATCAATGCGAATAAAGCAAGTCTACCAAGATGGACTTTCGTAGTGTTTAATTATTTCTGTCTAAGAGCTAGGTTCACACTCAGCTATCAAATATAAAAGATCATAGCACGCCAAATAACGCTCTCCATACAATCCCTTCAGACCGTTCACACCTAAGCGTTTTTAAGCGCAGATCAATCATAGACAATAAACATCTCAGACGTAACCGCTCCAGACGCGATATCCCAGAAGATAACTCTCCCCTTCTCCGACTAAAACAGGAGAGGGGGTCATTGTTATTACGGAGCTGCCTAGACCCGTGGATGACAGATGTCAAGTTGACAGATTTCAGTACAAAAAATATGCGTTCCGTTGCCGCTCCCTAATTCGACTGACCCCCTCTCCTACCACATGTAGAAATATCTGATAGCCTCGTGTGAAAGGACAAAAGATAAGCGCTCGCGAATCAACAGATATCTGCTCGCAGATTTATAGCGTAATGTGAACTAAGCATAACTTTTAGATTCTAAAAAGCTTTGTGGTGAATTTTTTTATTAGTTCTGCCAATTAAACTTGTCAATTCCCACAAAAATCAATCGAAAAACCTGACGCACGTACCTCAGTCGTCCATTAATAATTATTGTACTTAATATGAATGAGATATGCCGTGGGGCATGAAAAACGGCGTTTATAATTATAATTGTTATATTAAGAATTTACATATTTAATTGGAATTTGTCAATGTTTCTGCGAAATAACATTCTAGAATCTGGAATAATTATTTACCGCGACGCGTTATTTTTACACACCGGCAATTGACCAACATTTCTAAAAACATGGAAAATTAAAATGTATTGAAAGTCTTTAATCATCGTTATTATTACACGTAAATAATTAAATGCAGGTATTAAATTTAAAATAGGATGGTAAGTACGCAGTTGTGTTTTTACTTTTCTTTTGCGTAGTGTGGTGTGAAAGTCTGGACACTTATCTACTGATCAAAGCTTTATCACGGATGATTTTGGAATGTTAATATACGGATGCGTCCACAAAATACTCTACAGATAGGGATGCAATAAATAAATGATGGAAATAACAAGTGTAAGATTGGTGGAAGACAATGCAATTCATGGCTTTGGTATGAGGGACGTTCTTCTTTTTAACCTTCATAAAGTTGTCTCCACCAGTAAGTGGAGAAAAATTCAACAGATTTACCAATATTATTATTTTATAATTACTTTTAAATCTGCAGTACTAAAGACGTAACGACTGTATGTGTTTAAAAAAATTTTGTGTTTTTATTTTTGTAGCAAAAATTACGTTACATAGTTGTAATATAGAAGTGTAATCACAATTGTCTAATAAAATATTTTTTTAAATCTCAAAAACTTGTCTCTCACAACTTTTATGTTGTACATTAATTCTGTCAGGTGGGCTGTCATTCGAAATAGGTATACACGCAGCTCGTGTTTGTCACCCCCAATAGGCATTTTAGGCCTCCTTCCCCCCTTGCTACAATTTCCCCTCTGAGATCTAGAAAGAATTCATATATGGTAAAAACAAAATGTGACAGAGTGGTAAAAGTTATGTAGGTTAAAAAGAAGAACAACCTACAAACTGTTACGATTGCAGTTATTCCAAACTATAGGATGATTCCATACTTACCTGATGACTTTCAATCCCCGATAGGAGATTGCACACAAAACAGGGTAAAATTAATGTTGCGAATCGTTTCATATTTATAATTCATGAAAAGACCATATACCAGAACGATGAAATCTGTCATTTTACATTTAACACCCACATAAAATATCTGTTTGAATGCCATGAAAATGTGAAAGTGGGGCTAATTCTTATTTTGGGAGGCGGGTATGGGTACCGCCGCCCCGGGAACCATTCATTGGATAACCGACACCTCTGCTGTAGGTCACCCCAAGTGGTGCGCTACGTTGGTGACTTCGCAGGGGTACCCGGGTTCATGAGGTGAGGTTTGTCCGGGTCTTAGCGGCTGATGGGTCTACCCATCAGCTGCATGGCAGGCCAGATCGGGAGAGAGTGAATGAGGGAGTCCCTTCGACTTCTCCAGCCGCACTTACTCGGAACATCGCCTTGCACCGCAGTGGGAGGGATGGATTCATACGTCCGTCAGTCTTGGACACACGGACCCCCCAGATTTCTACCCACCCCTCACACCCTTTTCACAGAAATTCCGCTCCTTCCTTTCCCAAAAAGACCCACCACACAGCATCTACAAAGATGACATAGGTCCTGAAGGGAATTATTTTCCTCAGGGCCTCCTGTGTGGACATAAATGTAAAAAAAAGTTTAGATTTTTTTTTTACATGAGCTCCACACAGGAGGCCCTGAGCAAAATAATCTCCCTCAGGGCCTATGTCATCTTTGGGGATGCTGTGTGGAGGGTTTTTTTAAGGAAAGGAAATGGAGGGGAATTCTGGGAAGGAAAAGGGCTTAAGGGGTGGGTAGGAATCTGGGTCATCCAAGACCTAGACAAACCTCACCCCATGAACCCGGGCACCCCTGCTAAATCACCAAACGTAGCAAACCACTTGGGGTGACCTATGGCAGAGGTGTTGGTTATCCAATAAAGGTTACGCGGGAGAGGAAGGGGAGGAGGAAGGGGAAAGGGACGAATGGGAAAGGACACGCAGAGAAAAACAATTTCTTTATTAAGTGGCATAACAACGCTTGCCGGGAACTCGCTAGTTATACAATAATAATCCTCGAACAGGTAAAACATTCAGAGACTTGTAGCATACTTTAATAGTATATACACGTTAATTAGGTAGCAATCTTCCTATCCAAATGATTAATTAATTCCCTTTTTACTGTTTCAGGGTTGGTTGTACAGCAGCTAGCAGACTGCGTAAATTCTATATTATAAATCCGCCTTTACGACTCTCATATCGACCACCCACTTCAACTCGCCTCGTATTACCAACCATAAAAATAATAACGAATTGAAGTAACTAATTATACATTTTAAGCGATAAAAAAGTATTTCTGTTTGTTCCCCACAGCCAGGAGGGAGGGGGTTAGCAGAAGGTGGGGTATATCAAAAATTAAAATCGCTAATGACTTTGGTCATTAAGTTAATAACTTTAATAGTAACATGCCCTTATTTTGAGTGTATTAACCGGAGACTTAATGATCTTAGTGCTATTAATTATTTCTGTTACTTTCAACTTTAATACAAAGTAGCCAGGGGTCAACTGAAGGGACATAATAATTTGAAACGTATTTTGATGTTTGTTTTTAATTCCGGGAACATTAGCTAATTACGTTTAATGCATAAGTAAAAGTCTCGTATTTACAGAGTAAGTAATCAAGCGTCATTAATGAAGTAGGAATAATTTATATGTTTCATGTTACTAGTGAATAAAGTAAGTATAAACAATGTAATGATAATTATTATTATCTGTCGTCCTTCAAAGGTAATGCTGCCGGGTAATTAACAATATTGTTAAGACTTGCCAGACTGAATTATATTCTTAGCCTTATCTTCAAAAGTCGTCTCGAACAAGGATAACGTTTTACCTAGTTAGGAATACTATTAATTATTTCAGAAAGCAGATAAAAAAATGTACGAAGGTCAGTCAAAAACTAATGCCTTCTATTTTTTTCTACTTAAATAAAGCTAGTTGAGTGAAAATTTACAAGTTAACTTTATTTTGTAACTTTTGTATCAACGGGTGGCAGCACTGCAGTCGCTTGCAAAATGGCCGACATCGATGTTCGTAATAGACAGCGTTATGTGATTGATTCTTGACTGTAGAAGGCGAAACGCCCATTCGCATTCACCAAAGACTGAAAAAACATGCACCCTGATGCAACAGTGGATGTCAGCACTGCTAGATGATGGGTTCGTCGCTGTAACGAAGCTGAAATACAAACACAGCTGGCTGACAAAGCAGGCCGTTGATTGCAGTGACTGCACGCGAGTTGACGACATCATTCGTGGTGACCCCAGATAACTACAGATATCGCATTCTCTCCCTCAGTAAAGTCAGTGTGATGACGATTATTCGACAATTGATTATTCAACAAAAATTTGTTCAAGGTGGGTACCAAGAAAGTTAACCGGCCAGAATAAAGAAACAAAAAAAAACAATAGCCTCACAACACTTGCAGTGCTTGATTTCTGGAAAAAAATGTGACCGCATACGAAATATGGGTTCATTTTTTTTTAACCTGAATCAAAGAGGCAGTCAATGGAATGACATTACACAAACTCACCAAGGACAAAAATTCAAAACTGTGTGATCGGCGGGGAAAGTTATGGCGATGGTGTTCTGGATGTGATCGTGCTTTTTACAACACTGTGATAAATTCCCTTGTTAAAAGATGGACCAAAGCTGTGGAAATGGACTCAAGCCCTGCTTATTTTTGGGGGTATATATATTATGTAACTAACTATTGCATAGAATCTGTTTGAAATACATGTATCCATTTATGATTAATAAAAAAAAAAATATATATATATATATTATATTGAAAAGTAAAAAAATAACCGTCAATAGTACGGTTTTCAACCCATGTAATTGCATTTTTTATTTATTGACAATTAAAGGAGAAAAAAGGAGGCATTACTTTTTGACTAACCCTAGTATTTATGCAGAGTGTTAAGGGTCGTACTTGACTTACTTTAACAAGGGATTGGTGACATCATTTGGAGTAAAATTGTAAATGAAATTTCGGTCTCCGGTGACATTTTTGATATTTGTTTTCTCTACAAAAACATAAAAAATAGTATGTGTTGAATAGTTTAATAGTTCATTTTATGGTTAACTTTTAGACTTGAATATAAAGCGTGGCGTTTTATCTTTCTATGACCATCGATCACATTTCTCACCATGATAATGAGGAAGACACAACGATTTTTATGAAACCCTTTATAAGTTGTTCTCAAAAGCGAACAAATTAGACTGGGGGGTTAAAAACTGAATTCACTAATAACTGCATCCTACGCCTTGAGAATTGCCTGAATTAGTCTTGAGGGGTAAAACGTTAAATTCATTAATTTTCACCGTATTCTATGAAATCTGCGCTAGCCACTGCTGTTTTCATTTCTCTACGAATTAGTGAACGAAAAATAAGTTATTTTTTCAATTTCAAATATTTTTTCGCGGCTTCAAAGTTCCCTTAACTGGGGCGAGCAACCCTGACGATGATCAAACTCTAAAGGCACCATAAGAAAATGAAAACATGTATACGGGCTATAGCTCCAGGCTAGCTTTTGCATCGTGTTTTGTATAATACCATGAAAGTATTAATAGAAAGCATTGCACGCCACTGGTTGTACCTAATGTAGTGTAGAAAATACAATCAATTAACAGGGATTCGTAAGTCACCGATTTCCGCATAGTAATATAATTATTATCTCTTTGTCTGTTGAAACCTACGAGTATCGGCAACCAAAGACTATAGGGAACGTTCGGAATTTCATATCGACTGCAATAAATTAACTGAATTAATCTGAAAATGAAAAACACAACGCAGCGGTGTTCATTATTGGTCTTTGTACTACAACGGACGTTTGTTCAATGTAAGATTAACGTTAACCGTCGGTTGTAAGCCGCAGTGTAATAATTATTTGTGTCTATTGGCATTCTATTGGAGTCTGTTAGTATTAATTATTGCCTTTTGGTTTTTTTTATGTCGAAAACTGTACATTTTTCGTTCAGAATATTTGTATGAATAATTTTGGTTAATGATACATGTAATCGACTGAGCGTTGCAAAGCCCTGTTTTAGCTAGACCGATTTGCAATTGGTCTGTCTGTGAATTCGTTTATGCGTTCCGTTTCCGTTTTCAAAAATGCTGCCTCCACTTTATTATTTCAGCAAGTCTTATTTTGGCTAGATGACCAACTTTGACTATGGTTCAATAACGATTATTAATTCAAACGTGAAATTGTCGTTACGACGTGTTGCGCTACTTTAGCCAACGTTTCGGACAGCGTTACAGAGTCCATCATCAGCGCAGATGTGTGATGCCCTGCCCTGCCCTGATGGTGGACACCGTAACGCTGTCCGAAAAGTTGGCTAAATGAGGAGGTAGCACAACGCTGCATAACACCCCAAAAATATAAAATCATATGTGAAATTGTCGTGTTTGAGATATGTTTGTCATTAAGATAGTGACGTTTCTTTGGACAAATCATTATTTAAAATTTATAAAAAATTTTCATGAAATATGTGATAGATAATTAATTAGGTAGGTATTTAAGTACCTTCTTTCAAATCTTTTGATTTCAGGGGAAATTTTGGGTTTACATATTAAATAAGAGAATCTCTTTTCACATTGGTCGGTAAATCTCGAAAGATGTTCACCGCCTTATATAAAGACGATTTTTGAGTTTTTGTTATCTTTCGGGAATAGAAGTCGTTTATTTTTCCTCAATGTGTATCATTTTAGTGGTACCCAGCCGAGGCCTACTTCGGGGTTGAGCTTTACAAAAAAATTGACATATTATTTTGTATGTCCTGTTTCTCTAATGCGTACCATTTTGACAACTAGCCATGGGCCCCTCCGGAGAGGAGGACCTAAAGATATTTGTTGAAATATTTATTTCCAAGTTTTGTAACTTCAATGTGTACCATTTTGGCACCTAGTCCAAACCCTCTCCGAAATAGGGACCTAGGGAAGTGTGTTCAAATATTTATCAAAGGCTCTGGCCGGGGCCCTTCGACGTAAGGGCTTAATGCTCGGGGCCTTTAGGAGCCCGAACGGTATTCTATAAGGTAATACGCGTTTTCATTCCGCGACAAAATATCCCCGACAAAATATCCTCCAACAAAATATCTACTATAACCTAACCTAACATAACAAAAAAATGGGACAAAAATACTGCAGACATCCTGTAAAGACTATAAATTATTGTTCAAAAATTGAAAAAGGGGACAAAAATAATACAGACAACAATAATTTATTGTCTTTACTATTTTTGTTCCATTTTTTTGTTAGGTTATGTTAGGTTAGGTTAAGTTAGGTTAGGTTAGATAAGGTTAGATAAGGTTTTAGTAGATATTTTGTTGGGGGATGTTTTGTCCGTAGGATATTTTGTCGGAGATATTTTGTCGGGGATATTTTGTCATGGAATGAAAACGCACGGAACCCTTCTATAAGCGTAGTGCATGATCCTAAATGGATGTATGACCGTAGTTTGATGCTTTTAAAATATACAACAGAATAGATAAGAAAAAGCTTGCTTCATTGAATATAAGTGTTCAACGGGAGATTTTAGTAGGGCAGACATGAAAAACAAGATAGTTCTAATATCATAACATTTAAGAAGAAGATAATACTACTAAATCTAAATGAAAAAGAACATGACACACAAAAATAAAAAGTTAACTTGGACTTGAACCAAAAATCTCTCGTTTTACCGGGACAAGCGCCTCAACCAACTCAACAATTGAGACCTCTTACTTTTAAGTCAGTTTTGCCATCTCATATTTCAAATTCAATATTATATTCGACTAATTTTTTTCCCAGTTTATTTTGAGTCCCAGTTTCGTCTTTTTTTACATTAGCTCCACACAAGGGGCCCTGAGGAAAATAGTTTCCATCAGGGCCTGTGACATCTTAGGGGATGCTGTGAGGAGGGTCTTTTGAAGGAAATGAAGGATATAAAGTTCTGGGAAGTAAAAAGGTGTGAGGTTGGGTAGGAATCTGGGGGTCAGTGCATCCAGGAGTGACGGATAATATATCAATCTATCTCAGTGGTGCAAGTCGAAGGGTCGGGAGAGTCTGGCTGCCAAAATGCCTCCCTAAACCAGTCTTTAGATCCGGCCCGCCACGTAGCAGGTGGGCATACGCATCCGCCGCTAAGACCTAGACAAACTTCACCCCATGAACCCGCTAAGTCACCAAACGTAGCGAACCACTTGGGGTGACCTGTGGCAGAGGTGTTGGTTATCCAATAAATGGTTCCCGGGGCGGCGGTACCCACACCCGCCTCCCAAATTGAAAATTCTTCCAGTGAATTTAATTTTTTTATTTTTCAGTGTAATGTTCTTTTTCATTTTATCGTTTAGAATTATTACTATTATTTTTTTCTTCAATGACATTTTACAATGATAGGAATAACCTTAAAAAGTTATTATGAAGAGAGTTATTCTAAAATATAATGAAACATAAGGTAATGTTTTATAAACCTTAATTGATGAACCGCGCCAAACTTATTACGTGGAAATAATTAACTACGAAATGGCATAAATTACGCATGTTCAGTTTCACAAATCTCAGCGCGCGTTTCCTCGCCTCTGAATCACGTACAGAGATGAATTATTACTGCTCGGTTCATTATTCTAAAATTATCACGGAATCCGTAAGCCAACTTTTATCACTAAAGTATCAAACAAGTTAAAAATTAACTTAACTATTTTACTGCTGTTACATATAAATTATGGAACCATGAAGAGGTACCTACATTCACAGGCAGTAAATTATCTGTGGGCTTTTACGCACTGGTATCACCAGTTTGTCTATGGAGATGTGAGTGACAGGAAGAGAAAAACAGGATTCCTTGCCTAAAACACAGACCGATTGGAGCTCTCGGCTGTGTCTTTGCCTACGAATCAATCGTACGAGATGTGATCTTTTATAAAACGAGAGAAAAATCCTAATCCGAAGTAATCGGAATGCTCGGCGAGGCAATTTTTTGGCAGATTGTGATGACCATCACCTCAACACAATACAAAGGTCGTTTTTTGAATTCTTTTTCAACCCCACCTGAATTCTGGACGGAATTGTAAGCTGATTGCTACCTGGTGTGAATGCACCATTACTTGGAGGAGAGTTGCAGGTCTCATCCAAGGCCCTTTACAACATTATAATATGTAGTGTGTGATCGCCTGGATTATGGATTTAGACACTTTATTCAAGAATCGTTTGGATCTCGAAGGATCGTTGGACGACCGATCCTGTTTTCTACTAGTGATAACAAAATCCCCCTTGGTAAAGCGATTAGATTAGGGTATAGTGTGTTCTACGTGTAATATGTTTTTATTTTACAACATGACTTTTTAATGCTGATTGAAAACTTTGCTTTTGAATCTTGAATTTGTAATACCTTTATTTCCAAATTGTCTGTACATTGGGTACATAACCTGAAGTGAGCAGTACTCATTGTTTCTTTTTGTTTCTGCTGAAATAGGCAGGATGGCGCCCCAATATTTTAAAATCAATCACATAAGCTGCCCGTAACACTGCATTCAATGTTGAGAGGTTTTTTTGAAGGTTTTACAATGATAATTTTACAAAAATGAAAACCCAACCTTTGCATGTTGCGATTGAGTGATTTTAGGAAAACAATTTCAATTTTCGCTGTCCTTGTCCTTGTATGTTCAATAGAACTTTTTAGCAAAACTGAATGCCAATATGTTCATTAGAACATCAATGTAGCTTTACAGCATTTTTTGAGTGCCAATCTCGGAAAAAATATTTTAGTTCTTATTTGTTCAATCTCCTGGATATTGAACATTCAACGATATGAATATATTAGTTTCAAAAAACTTCATTGATATTTATTCAATGTCTCGTTGCAGGTCGAGGGATTGAATGTTCAATCTCTACTTTCAACCAATCAGGAATCAGCTAGTCAAGCTGAGCGGCCCTGTTGGTTTTTAGCTGTTTTCTGTCACCGGAACTGCACGTTCTTTAATTTAATTGTGAATTTACTACTTATTATCATTTCATTGAAAAATGACTACTGACTCTAATAGCTGAAACAAAGACGTTGGTTCAAAAAATATTTATTATATATTCATATGTATACGTTACATTTCCACATACATGTTCATCACATCTAATCATCTAACTATTATTTGAACTTGCTAGGAACATACACAGGCTGTTCAATTTATTTTTAAAGTTAGTGATTCGATTTTTACGTTTTAAATTGGACAAAAGTTTTAAATTATTGCAAAATATCGAAAAATGTCAAGAAGTGCATTGACAGTTAAAAGAAAATATTTAGATAGTACATGTAAAATGTATGCGCTGTAGATACAGGAAAATTGTAAGCCTCCAAAGAACATAGATATGTTTCGAATGATTTTTAATGAGAAATTTTATTTTTCGTTTTTTTAACACAAGGAAGATGCTTACGATTTGCTTTTTCAGATCCCGACGATAACTTAGATCCCGAACTTCATATGAAATAAATGAAGAACACATAATAAAAAAGACGAAAGCTATAGAAAGCGTGAACGAGATAGATTTCTGTAAAGCAATCCAACAACGGCCGGTATTACATACGACTAAGAAAACCTTTTTTAGTCTACTATAGGCTAACATTTCCTGTTTCTTTTAAAAGAGCAAGTTAACTGTCTATAATTTAACTGCTCATGCCTATTGCAGTTCTAATAAAGTCATTTATAATATCATCTACTAATGAGGCTATTATTTGCAGGAGTCGAGACGACAGAGCTCGTGCATTGATGAAAATACTGGAAGAGGTAGTCAAAAATTTGCAGCACAAATAACAAAATTGATTTTATGATCATAGAGTGCCGCAAAATTATATGGTCATGGAGTGCGTGCCGCTCATAATATGAACATAGCATTATTGTAGTTTTGAAGTCTGAACACTCTAGCAACATACAAGAAACACGATAAAACGTTCATGTTGGGTCCTCTGAAATGTCCAAGGAGTTGACTGTCACAGTGTGATTAAAAAACACCCACGACACATGGAAATATTTAATCCGTTGTCCTTACTGAGATCGCTGATGGAAATTAAGCCGAAATCATTAAAATTCGAATTCATCCAGTTTACAGGTTCCGATTTTATGTCTATAAGAAGAAGCAATGCAATTCCCACTCTCGCAAAAACCTTACTTCAAAAAAAATTGATTGCTTACAGTAAAAGTGCTTGGAATATTATTATCTCATAATATTATAATTTAGGGTTTTCTGCAGTTGTCAAATAAATGGAGAATAAATGTTCCAGGAATAAACTAGATCTAAAAAATTCAATAAAAATTTTGCACAGTATTTAATTCAAGCCACGAAAAATTAAGGCTATTATGCTAAGCGTGTACAAATATGTATGCCAGAAGTTGAAAAGATTAAATTGAAGACACAGAACCAAGTAGGTACCTACTAAAAATATAGCAGGAACGCTTACAAATAGGTACTCGTGAAAAATAGCAAATAGGAGTCACAATATTGAAGATCCTAATGTAGCACTTCCAGTGATTAACTTTATAAAGGCCCAGAAAAGACAAGCGGTTAAAAAAAATATACACCTTCCTTTACACCATCTCCGAACCCTCTTCATTATCTTCAACCTCACAAATATTTGAGAATGCCGTAGTCCCACTGGCTCCTGACGGTTGAGAGTCTTGTGCGGTACTCACATAAAAATAGTATGTCCACGACTTTATATTATTTGTATGTCTATCCATTATTGTCCCACGCGATATAAACATAAATGACAGAAATCTATTTTATGACAAATTACATGTGTAAATTTTCTTAAAATGAAACCCTCAGATTTTTATGCGATTTTGTTCACTGTATGAATTAAGCGTTAAATTTTCAATTAAGTTAAAATTTAATTCTACTTTGAACTAGTAACAAGTAGGTATAATTTAGTATTAAATTTGACTATTACATAATAATATTCCAAAGGTAACTATTTTTTTCAACTTGAAAACTTCACAGAAAACAATTATTTGAGTTTTTATAACACACTATCCACATTTTCTCACGGGGTGTTAAAGTGGAATGATTACCGTCAGATAATTCTTATACACCAAGTTCCAAATTCACCAAGATTCAATATAAAAAAAAGAAAAGAAATCAAGTTTTCTGAGAACGTCGCGTAAAAACATTAAAATCCCCACCCGAGTGGCATTCAAAACCAGTTTGTTTCACCTTAATTTCCGTGTTGGTAAAAATTGTTGTGATCTTATTAGATAATTACCACAAGTAACCAACGCCGCTAGTAAATTAAAAATAATACAAGCATTTCATTAAATAATTCTTACTTAGTCCGTAACATGATCTAAACATTATTGTCTATTGTTCTGTACAAGCATATAATAAGTAATAATTATATAAATTATTAATTTATAGGGATTTGTTTTAATTGTAGTAGATAATGTAAGACTCTTTATTGCGGATACAGACATGATATTTATAATATTTCTATTTTAGAAACTGAAAATTCGTGGTGGAATTCCATTATAATAATGTAATAAAACACATATAAAACTTATTTCCACTTAATTTATTTTTTTAAATAACCGATTTCAGATTGTTAAAGCCATCTTCAGACTGGTACAAATAATTTTTATTCTACAGTTTGTATATATAACATTTGAGGGAGAGAGAGTGGGGACAGTCTGCAAGAATTTTAATTTTTTTAATAAGAATAACTCTCTTTTTTATAACCTTTGAAGGTAATTCCCATCAATGTTATATATCATCGAAGAAGAAGAAAAAATTAATAATATAAAAGAAAACACGACACAGAAAAATAGTAAAAGATAATGGTCACAACTGGGACGCGAACCCAAAACCTCTCGTTTAACCAGGACGTGCGCGTTTATCAATTCCGCCATTGCCACCTACTGTCAAACCGTCATATTTGTCAATCGGATATCGTCGCCGTAGATCTCAAGGGTGAGAAAACGGCCCTCAAAGGTTTTTGGTGACACAAAAATAACTCATAAGTTTTTTTTTGTTTTTAAAGATAGAAGGATGAAACTTTGGACATAGATATTTTTTGATGTTATTTATGCGGCTTGTCGTCATTGACTGCTTTAATTTGTATTAAATTATTCGGAAATCAAAAGATCTATGCGGCTTTTAGTCATTGACTGTTTTCATCTATGAATGTTAGATCAAAATAATATATTAAATGGAGTGTTTCATGGCTCAAATCCATTACCTGCGGCAACTTTGAAAGTTTTAAAACACTTCTGTTTAACTCATTAAACACTTAACTCATTTTCACTAAATTTGTGGCTTGGCTCCCTTGACATCCACGGGGACGATATTTCAAATTAGAGAATTAACAATATTATTTTCAATTACTTTTTTCCATATTATAGGCAACTACCCTCTTTATTGAAACAATCATTCTACGAATAGGACACACACACATCTGCCCTGATGATGGATACTGTAACACTGTCCGAAACGTTGGCTAAAGAAGGAAGTAGCGCAACACGGCATAACACACCAAAAACATATAACGAAAAAGATAAAGATTATACCTACGTGACAAGAATACACTAATAAGTGAAGACGTGAAACTTCAGAGTTCATTGTCCCAGTACAGTGTGACATATTTTGACTTGCGGCGTAGTAGTCACTAGTGAGCGAAACACACTCTTAAAAATAGGCACAGGCTTCTACAACATGAAAAGATTTTAATTCAAAATAATATACTTTACCATGGCTTAAAACGTTTTAAGTTTGAAATTTGCCTAGATTCGCGAGTCGTGGAATCGATTAAGTAGTTTTCTGCGATGTAGTAAGCTTTTATATTAGATCGCCGTCTCAATAATATTTATTGAGACCGATCTTGGGGCTCAATTCTCCGATAGCGTTCAAGAGTTATTCCTTACGCGAACGAAAAATTACCCATCGTCTCGACAAACTTTGTCTAGTGGTTCATTTGTCGAAGGGTTGAAGAGGTGCTTATATTGGCCGCAATGTGAATATTGACTATGTTTCTGATGTTTTGGACGTTTCT
Source organism: Glyphotaelius pellucidus (assembly GCA_936435175.1). Taxonomy (NCBI): domain Eukaryota; kingdom Metazoa; phylum Arthropoda; class Insecta; order Trichoptera; family Limnephilidae; genus Glyphotaelius; species Glyphotaelius pellucidus. The sequence continues at coordinate 29,990,625 of OW386547.1, forward strand.
ATGTTGTAAATTTCAAATAACGACAGCATTTTCTTCGAAATGGCTCGCAGGTTTATTACTGAAAACCAAAAACATCTGACAAACGCGGAAAAGAAATGTAATGCTTCTAACACCTGCAAACGACATTGTAATAGATTAATTAGGTACGATTTTAGATTTTAGAAGTTTTTTAGTTATTGTTTTAGGGGTGTTATGCCATGTCACACGTGTGTCACACATCTGCCCTGATGATGGACACTGTAACGCTGTTCTGTAACGCTGTCTGTTCGAAGTATTTTCGTTTTTGTTTTGGGGTGTTATGCCATGTCACACGTATGTCACACATCTGCCCTGATGATGGACACTGTAACGCTGTCCGAAACTTTGACTAAAGAAGGTGGTAGCGCAACATTGCATAACACCCCAAAAACAAATAACGGAAAAAGATTAATCAGATAGTTAATTTTCATGTGAAAACTTTGCCCTACATTACGTATTGCATAAAAATTTGCTCTACAATGTTTTATTGCAGCCAATATCGCCTCTAAATTAGCCCTTATATGGAATCTTAAAACGACTTTGTTAAAATATACGATGGCTGTCCTTCGAAGAGCGCGCGTTTAACGATCTTTTGACAGTTTTATCAGGGTTGACTGGTTCGACCCTCTCGTTGTTAATTGGAATGACCTTCAATGGAAATTGAGAATATCAAAGTCGACCAACGTATGAACTTTTGACGGCGATTGCGAGCGGCCTCGATTGGAGAATCTAGCCCTGGGGGAATACCCCTCCAGACTAACTCAATGCAACTAGGTTTGTATAACATCAAGAAAGATAATATCTTATTCCTAAGTGCTATTAAAACGCATGTTATTTCAATAGGGCGATAGAAATAGGCTTTGCGGGGATTCAAATCAGGCTTTTTATGTCTTCCAGACGCGTCGCAGCCAGGTGCCCTCGCGCGGTAACTTTGTGAATTAAACCCGTGTGACAAGCGAATCGCGTGACGCACTCGCATTAACCATCCCACTGGACCACTTCATTGATAAAAGCAAACATTCAGGTTATTCATATTTGTCCAGTCTGGCGCTCGTGTGTTCAATGTCACAAAGCTACAAAACACTTTAGTGTTTTAAACGCTCTAGAAAATATTTTTTGAATGTTTTCGGTTTTTTTCTTTTGATGCTTTCTCCTATCTTGAAAATCTCCTACAACCACTTCAGTAGCGGAAAATGTTGCTTAAGTCGTGATGGAGGACTAAGCCAGCCGAGGAATCGAATGCGCGACGCCCGAGTGAGATCCAAACGGGATGCCCACTCAGCCACTGACCGGTCGGTCATTTTTGGAATAACATGAGCAAAACCTCAAATTGTAATATTTAATCATTGAACCAAATATCAACGATTTTCAAACGAAATATATGAAATCGAAAAGACAGAAATAGATTCAGTCGCAACTAGGAATTGAACTTAGGAAGACGAAGACCCTGAAGACGAAGACCCGGGTTCAATTCCTAGATTCCTGAATATTTTTCTGTCTATTCTGTTTCACATTTCTCGTTTCAAAGTCGTTTATATTTATTTAACCAAATTCTTATTAATTAGAATTTTTGGCTTGGTCTCTTCAAGACCCATGTTAACTCCTCCCTCTCTTTAAAAACACCCTTGAATAGCATCTCCAAAGAAGACATTTTCAGCCAAATTATTTTTCAATGTAAGACGAAAAAATTACAGATTCTTCATAATCTGACGTATCCGTTTTTGTCAAATAAAAATATTTGGCATGTTAAATCATTATTACTGTCATGATTAACATATATTAAACATTCCGTTAAAATTTAAGTTACTAACCGTAACGTTCTCCTTTGCTCTGCTACGCTTAGGGAGAAAATCTTTTCGTATTAAAAAAAATCTTAAAACAGCCTCTGCGATTACGCCGACAATTTAAAAACATTGAGAGATTTTTTTACCGCTCTATCTTTCAAGAAAGGTGGTTTCGATAGTGGAGATTAGTCACAACTGACTAATCTGGGTTTTAATAACGACACATTTGCCGCTTAATATGAATCATAGAGATGTGTCATCAATTTATTAAAGTGATTCCCCTGCTCAGTACTTTCTTTAAACCTTCAATGAAGTATTGAAACATATCTCTATGTTAGTTTTAGTAATATGGTAATTTAAATATCTCAAACCGTTCGTGTAAGTAATTTAAGTGTAAAACGTTCTGTCTCGTGGTGGGTATAAAAAGTTGCATTCAAAATACTGTTAAGTTCCCACGAGTTTCAATGTGTATTTTACCTTAAAAGTGAGAAAAGCATTTATATTTCAAAGATAAACCATATGAAGAATTTCACAGTGAACCACAAGCATCAGAAAATCCCTTATCCTCGGCAAAGTGATTAAAAAAAATCGCCCCCCGAGCGGGGGCGAGCGTGCGATCCGCAATCCACCCTAGCGCAATCCAAAGATAAAAACCCAACAAGTATACAACCCAAGGGGCCTTGACCCCCAAGTAGAAACAGCTGTTCCGTTCAACTCCCCCCTACCCTCTACCCTCCCATCGCCTCCTTCTTCCCCACCGAGCGATCACTGACGATTGTACAGCATTCACCTACGGCGTAATTCCAAAGTCTACGACGCGTAGAAGGGAGACACAAAGATCGTAGCCCGTTTCGTTCTACGGCTTTTTCGCCTTTCACCTTTTCCGCTATGTGGCGTAGGTCAGGGATTCCACTGAATATCTTTGAGGCACGGGAAAGTATGCCGCTAGCTTTTGAGAGAGCTTAATTCATTGGAACGTGTGTGTGAGGAGAGCTTTATGAATGTAAACATGTTCCGTATGGATGGAGGGCGCTTGTTTACGTTTTATTCGTATTGTTTTTCTCGCTGCAGGGTTATCTTCAAAGAACTCTTTTAGAAGTTTACCGATCCATTTGTTTGCGAATAAAAAATATATTCCGCCCACAGAAAAGTGGTCTTCTGTTTTTATTCGCCTTACTTCGCCATTCAAATTCAAAGTTGAAATTGTAAATGATTAATTATTTTTTGTTTACTTCTATGCTATTGATTTAAGCGAATATGTCAGATAAGAGAGAAATTCTCACTAGAGAGAGATTGACAACTGAAAAGGAGGTATAAACATTAAATTAACTTTGATATAAAATGAAATTCTTGGGTAACAGAAAAATTAAGCAAAATAGATTAATTTAAAGAAAACAAATAACTTTGTGTACACCACTATTTAATTAACAATATCAACATAGTTTAAAGAAAACATAATATTTAATCATTGAAGGAGACAATAATACTGAAAATGAAGCAGACACGAAAAAAAAGTAACAGGACCGACTCATGATCTCTATCTTCTTAGGACAACGCTCCAACCGCCCCACCAAACTTCTAAGAACTGATAAGTATTTTCCGTCATTTATCATTTGACCGTAGATAATAAATATTAGTATAAGATATATTTAATATAAATATTAGTAATATTTATATATAATGTAAATATTAGTATATGGATCGATCAAAATGACGGAAAATAATCAAAATAAAATAAAAATGTAATAGGACCGACCCATGGTCACAATCTTCTTAGGACAACGCTTCAACCACCCCATCCCACTACTAAGACCTGATAAGTATGCAATAAATATTATGCAGTATAAGATATAGATCGATCAAAATGACGGAAAAAAATAAAATAAAAATGTAACAGGACCGACCCATGGCCTCTATCTTCTTGGGACAACGCTCCAACCACCCCACCCCACTATTAAGACCTGATAAGTATTTTCCGTCACTATGGGAATCATTTGAGCATAATAAATAAATATTAGTATAAGATATGGATCGATCGAAATGACGGAAAATAATCAGGTCTCAGTAGCTTAGTGGTTAAGTGTTGTTCCGGTAAAGCAGATCCTCAGTCACGACCGTTACTATGTATTTTTTTTTATGTGTCTTTATTTCTTTCATATTTTTGAGTACCTATTATCTTCTTTAATGATTTAACATTTCTATCTATTGTTAAATTTAGCTCTGATAGCAAATAACACTGTTTTGAGAACACTCTTCTAACTAGTTGGTAGAATAAGTAAACTTTGATGAATTTTTATTCTTATCTATGTATACAAATATTATAAATGCGTTTGTTTGTTTGCAAAACTGCGTTTGTTTGTTTGTTACGCTTTCACGCATAAAAAATACACGCAATAAACCGATTTTAAAAATTCTTTCACCAATAAATAGCTACATTATACGCGAGTAATATAGGCTATATATAATGGTAAGCTCTGGCGTTATGAAATTATAAATATTAATTTATTATACGTTTTCTGTCGCTAACAAAAGTGAGGTATTGGTAACGTCAGAAAACAAATCTTTACCGTGGAAACGGTTTTGATATTTCAGGCGTCGCGGTCGTAGTTAATATTTACTCGTATCTATATAAATAAAAATGAATCTCCGAAATGTAGGTATGCGCATTACTTCCGAACGACTGCACCAAATTGGATAATTCTTTTTTTACTACTGGTGAGCTCTGGCGTTATGAAATTTAGATGGCGCGCAAGCTGTTTGAAAACTGAATGTATCGGGAATAAATATATGGAAGGATGTGGGGGGAGGGATAATTGATAAGTGCAAGCGCTACAGTAATTTCCCCCTAACACCATGCGAGCGAAGCCGCGGTTAAAAGCTAGTATCATTGTAAAAAGAATTCCTCCAATTAAAATATATTGATATTAACAATTCTTTCAAATAATTACTTACCAGGTTTAAGCATGGTAGTCAGATTAAATTGTCAGTATCAACTTATTTTTCAATTCTTATATTATGAAAATAAGAACTCTTTCCACCAATGACTTACAAATTTAAACATGTTTAGAGGGATTAAAGTGTCACAGTACTAAATTATGTATATCACGGGATAACTCTCACTATCAGTGTGACCAGAGCAATAATCGGCCCGTAAACAGCAAAATATTCAGCGAACGTTCCATGAAATCATCAGCCGGCCATAAATAACGGGTATAACGTTTTCAACGTAATAATCAAATTAGTTTAAACTGTGTTTGGTAATGAGTTTAATCCCGGCATTAGTGGATTTGTTCACGTTTTCCGTAAACGGGCGATTTCGCACAATTACACCTTCACAATTATAATCAATTTGAAAGCACATTGTTCACTTTCGTGTGTCTTGTTACAACGACGACAGTTTCGGTAAACGCAAATTTGATATATTTTTTTAGCAGAAAAAAAAAGAGTAATAATTTTCTTTCATCTCTCTCGCACACCGCACCGTGACGTCTCCGTAGACCCCTACAAAACTACTAGCCATGATGATAATTTTTAAAATATGGAATACCAGCTTTTACCCGCGGCTTCGCTCGCGTGGTATTAGGGGGAAATAACTGCAGCGCTTGCACTTATCAATTATCCTCCCCACTCCCCCAAACCCTCTTCACCCCTCCCCCCACCCCTCTCCCCTTCCACCCACCACCATTCCATACATTCATTCTCGGTGCATTCAGTTTTCAAATAGCTCGCGTGCCACCTAAATTTCATAATGCCAGAGCCCACCAGTAGTAAAAAAGAATTATCCAATTTGGTGCTGTCGTTCGGAAGTTATGCGTTTACAAACATTTTGGAGATTAATTTTTATTTATGTAGGTAGATAGATATTGACTACGATTTCCCGCAAATATTTCAACATCGTTTCCACGGCAACAATTTGTTTTCTGACGTTAGCAATAACTCGCTTTTGTTTAACAGAAAACGTATAATAAATATAATATATTAATATTTATAATTTCATTACGCCAGAGCTTACCATTATATTCAGCCTATATTACTCGCATCTTTCTATTGGTGAAAGAATTTTAAAAATTGTATTATTGGTTTATGCGTGAAAGCGTAACAAACAAACACACGCAGTTTCGCATTTATAATATTAGTATAGATAGTTACAAGGATAATATTGAAGTGCGAGTGAATTTCTTGTGAAAAACGGCAAATAATGTCAATGCGCTGATGATTTTGCTTTTGTTCTTAAATATATAATGCTCCAGCTCTTTCTTACATACTAAATAACAACAGTCGAAATTGAGGTGAAGGGTGTCTGCACCCCTCCAAAGGAAATATATAATCATTATGATCTTTTAAACGTATAAAGAAAATGAAACATTCGCCGTGGCCGAGACGTAATAAGATATATCTGTTTCCCCAAAGGAAAAAAGTAGTACTTTGGAGGAAAGAGTCACACGTACGTTGTGTGCCTCATCTTTTGTCTCAGCACTATTAAGGATGACACAATACCCTAAAGTATATTCAGAATCTTAACGACGTAAGTAAAGAAGCCGTGTATGCAAATTACGACTCGCGACCCGTGTATTGGATGGTCCTACTGTCGAATTCGCCCTATCAAAGAAAAGAAGAAGAAGAAAAATAATCTGGTAATCTTAACGATGCGTCGTAAGTGAAGAAAGCATGTAAACAAATATATGCCCGCGGCACGGCGTATTGGACGGACGTACGGTCGAATTCGCCCAAGCAGGCCTGGAGATTTGACCTTTCCGCCAGGTTCATTTTAATTAATTCAGAAGAACGTGTTATTAATATTTAAGATGTTTCCGAATAAATCCCTCCCAAAGTTATTATTGTATCGTCTAGAAAAATAAAATCTGGTGCTCACCGCTAAATTTAAAGTTATAAACGAGAAACAAAATTTTCAAAACGTTCGACGTAAAATATATTAATGGTAAGTTATTGTTTTTATTAATCTTTAATATAAATAACTTACATCCCCGGGTTGCGGTTAAAAAGTTATTATATTTACGAATTCGTCGAAATTTATTGAAATGTGAGCTATGAGCGAACCTCTAATATTAGGATATTGTACCGCCTTAATGAGTAAGAAAGAGTTGCAGCATTACAGCGATAAGGAACGTATGTTTATTGCCTTTTTTGCCGTCACGGTACCGTAAACGCTCAATAAGCGCTCAATACCACGACATTTATTTTCAAAAACTTCCGAAATGTTCGGAGTTCTGGAGTAATTCGTATTACTAAGCTTATTAAAAACCAGTGTTGATATTCCTTAGAAGGCCCGAACGTATTATTACGTTGATTATAAATATAGCAGCATCACAAATGATTATAGTTTTAAGTAAGTAGGTACTGATGTTTTATTGTTTGGATGCATAGTGGAGGCACCTACCTCAGAGTGCATCATTATCCTAATGATGCATAAGTTTTTGTTTTCAAACACTAATTACCATTGTAGTGTGTCGGCTCTAGACGAGTTCACAGTAAAAAATAGAATGAAAACAATTATTTTGATTGAATCATGGAGGTACAATCTCTTTGTTTAATAAGCATGTACTAATCTAATATTGTTAATACTGGGTTTACCTGCAACTTCCAAAGGTACATTTAATAGAAAAACAATAATAATAACGTTAATTAATAATATGTAAGAAAATGGGCTCGACCAAACCCATCAGCTAATGCTTTTCAGAACATAGATGAAGAAACAGGAACTAAATGAGGTGTTAAATACCCTACGGCTCACAGTGATCGTGAGTTGTCATGATTTGGCAACATGATATAAACATCACGCAAACAAAATACCTTCATATCTGTAAAAATTATAACAGAATTACTTCTATTGTTTGCACTTGTACACGTGCGCGAAGTAACAACATTTATACGAATCTTGATTTTACCACAATTGCTACAATATGAATTTTACCTTGATATCACTACATAGGTCCGTCACTAATCTTTCTACCGATTCCATGAGATCTGAAAAAATATTTAGTTCCAACTTGCAGTAATATCGTATAATCTTAACAATAAAGCAGCACTATATTTAGTTTTGAAAGCTGCAAAAACTTTCAAACAGTGAGTGTAGACTTTCTGAAAATTTAAACGTCTTTTTCTGTCTGCAATAAACATAACTAAGTATTTTTTGCACGCATGGTCAATTTCAACGTGGGATGCTGATGGACTGGGTGTTTAATTATCTATTTACTTATTTGTTTTAAAAAAACAGACAACGCGCAGTACAGTTCCAAATGACAGGAGAAGCCGTCATGATAACGAGGATTTGCAGGATTGTCATAAATAAGCATTATTTGCTAGATTTTCGTAATTATTTCCAATTGCATTTTGCGTAGCATTTGCTAGGTTGTCATAATAATTAGCATTTGTCAGATTGTCGTGATTATTACTTGTTAGTTTGCATACCACTCTTGTAGATTGGGTTGCGAAATTCCGACAGCTCACGACAACTACCTCACTGAACTATCAAACTTGTGGTTTCATCGGGAACTTTTTTTTTTACAATAGCTCCACACAGGAGGCCCTGAGGCAAATATTTAGCCTCAGGGCCTATGTCATATTTGGGGATGCTGTTTGGATGGTTCTTTTAAAGGAAAGGAAGGAGAGGAAGTTCTGGGAAGGATAAGGTATGAGGGGTGGATAGGATGGGGGTCAGTGGGTCCAGGAGTGATGGACACATGAATTCATCCCTCCCACTGCAGTGCAAGGCGATGTTCCAAAAGAGTTCTGCTTGAGAGGCCACAAGGTCTCCGTCAAATCAGTATCTCCCGGTCCGGCCTGCCACGCAGCTGGTGGGTAAACACATCCTCCGCCAAGATCCAAACAAGCCTCATTTCCTCATTGCCTCATGAACCCTGGCACCCTGCTAAGTCGCCATACTTGGGGCGATCTATGGCAGAGATGTTGGTTATCCAATAACTGGTTCGCGGAGCGACCCATATCCGCCTCCCAAATTGGTATTGCTGTTCCGTAATGAAAAGATGTCACATGAATTTTGAATGTTAAATGCTCAGGAGATAGTCCTCCCATACAAATTCTCCTACCTATCATCTCCATTCATTACTGAGATGTTCAATAAAAAAATATACACAAGAAAAACAAGTTTGATTCTAATACAGCAATTTAAATACCTTCAAGATTTTTGCAAGACTCTTTATTTTGCTCAATTGCTAGGTTATGTAATATTTGCCTGCTTCTGTGTTTCCTCTTCTCTGCACATGGTCTTGACTCAGGTTAGGTTACGCCTTCTATCGCCTAAAAAGGACCTTAACATAGCATCTCTAAAATGACAAACTCTAAATTTCCCTAAGGAGGAAATTTTTGGGGGCTACCGTGTGGGGTTATTTAACAAAAAAAAAAACATTATTGTAAAAATGATAAAGATTTTTTTTAACATATTTAGGTCATACTTAAAAGGATTCATAATATACTCTTTCATAGATGGCGCGAGTTAAATTATTTTACGGAAAAATGCTTTTTACAAGTCATGCTTTAAAATACGAAGATAAATTACTTGTTTGCACTCGTGCATACGAGATATGAACATGAATAAGTTGTTTTATCCATAAACAAACTCAAATATTTCAAGAAAGACAAACAAATACAATATTGTATCGGTGATTCAATCCTATTTTGTATTTATTATCCTTTCTTGAAGGATTCGAGCTTGTTTATAGACAATACTATTTTTTCATATTTATATGGCTTTTGTACGAGCGCTAACAATCTATTTAATATCTTAATATTTTAAAGCATTGGTTCTCAATCTTATTTTGCCCACCGCCCACTGAAAATATATTTTTTTTTCTAGAGCCCCCAATTTTTTTACATACCATCTGTCGGAATCTGAAATAGCCACTGCCACGATTATATTTACAACACCTTGTTATGGGGGGGGGATCATCAATAATTCGTTACAAAATATATTAAATTATTTAGCTTTTTTATTAATTATTTTGTTCAGCAAATTGAAACAGCATTTTTTGTATTTTAAGTACTTGCTATCTCATTTCTTCCTGTATTCACGATATACATTGTATCAATTCTTAAAAATACGTTTTTTTAAGACCATATTTTTTTACCTGCCCACGCCCTTACTGTGCCACCTCAATGCCCCTTATTTTTTATGGGTCTTCTACTGCCCCCCTGAAAGTCTCAAACGCCCACAAGGGGGCGTTATCGCCCACCTTGAGAACCTATGTTTTAAAGCATAACCTGTAAAAAACGTTTTTCCCTAAAATAATTGTGCTCGTTCTACGAATAAGTAGATTATGAATTCTTTTGATTATCATCTTGAAGTAGGTACATTGGTATTTGACCTCAATAGTAAAAATGATTAAAATGAACACAATAAACCATAATCAAGCCCACATCGATGCATAGCATGATTCACGATGGTTAATCACTTTAATTTATTAGTATAAAGTGCCGTTTTCGACAAAGTAAATCACTAATTACGTAACGCGGGCATAATAGCACAACAACATTGCGAATCGTGCCTTTTGCAATCACCTACTTAAGTGCCTAGATAGGCGAATGAATTAACATGGCATAATGGTAAATTAAATACTTAATTATGTCCGCAACACATAAACGCATTACAATTTAATAAGTACCGAGCTACCAGGCGGATAGGCGAACAGGCGGATAGGCGAAACAGTGTCATACATAAAACACTTGTTGATTGTAACTCATTCTACATTTTATTATAGTGGTAGAAATGCTTTGAATTTAGGTGCCTACCTGCCCAATGAAAATTTCGCTATGTGTTTTTTTTTTGCATTAGCTCCACACAGGAGGCCCTGTGGAAAATAATTTCCCTCAGGGCCTACGTCGTCTGTGGAGATGCTGTGTGGAGGGTCTTTTGAGGAAAGGTAGGAGAAGTACTAGGAAAAAAAAGTATGAGGGGTAAGTAGGATTCTGAGGGTGTCTCCAGGCGCCACAGACGTATGAATTCATACCTCTCACCGCGGTGCAAGATATACATATGATGTTCCGAGAAAGTCTTGTTGGAGTGGTCAAAATATCTCTCCCTTGAATAGTATCCGGCCTGCTACGTAGCTGGTGGGCAGATGCATCCACCGCCAAGATCCGAACAGATATCACCCACGAGCCCGGGCTCCACTGCTGAGACATAATTTAAGTGACATTTTCAAAATTGGAATTGAGTCAAGAATCAGGCAAGCGCTAAAGTACCTACCCACAATATAATATTTGAACAAAAAATACTTTATTTGTAATTTTCAAAATGGGCACTGATGTGCCAAAAAATTCGTTAAAATTTGATAAATTTCATAACTGACATAATAAATGTTAGTAATACTGTTGAATGAATCAATATTAATTAATATTTGTTATAAATATAATCAACCGACACTATAATGTACCTAAAATACATACGACGACAGCACAAAGATAATTCTTGTTCCTAGCTCTTAAAACCTTCAACCATTTAGCTAAAAACCTAAAAACCGAACCCCATTCCCTACTTTCAAAACACAAATAACGCTATGGAGCCTTACATCTGCGATATATTTCAAACACAATACCCCTAGATTTTACACTCTAACCACCTAATCTCCCCTCATAGATTTTCCACAATCGATATAGAAATTTCCTAATTTAATTATGGTATAATTCTTTAAAAAACTTAATCTTAATAAAATGTATAAAAAATAGTTTTTGAATTTAAAAAAAATACTATTATAATCAAGCATATTACATACAACTCAAATCTGTAAACTTCACCCGCCAACACAGGGACATCGCTAGAACGGCGGGTGAACAAAAAATCTGCTGATAAGTTATTCCTAAATTTCCATCGTATAAAATAAAATTATACAATAAATACATTTGAAAAAACCATTGAAACAATTGTCCAGTGCAACCGAACGTCTTTTATTCAATGTCGGATAACCATAGACTAACGACGTAATAATATATAATAATAATTTAGTTGCATTCAGCGATGCATTTGGAGTTGCAAGTCGCAGCAGTTGCATTCCATAATTTGATCGGCGATCGCATCACTCGCGGTGATGCATTTAACGGGTCATCGGTAATAAACTGTGTAATGACTCCCATGTGCGGACCTACTAATTGCGGTGGTCTCTTATTGTGCCTATTACTGGCGCTACTGACATTACTGGCAGAAGTTGCGCCTTCGACGCCAAATTACTGTTTGATTCGTGGAAAATCGACGCTGCACAATTTGTTGAAGGGCTGAAAATATTATGCATACGATCCTAAATCCGATCGAAAATGGGTCATAAAAAATATATATTTTTATTTTTTTTGGAATAAGTAAAACCTCAAATTGTAATATTTAATCAGTGAAGACAATATTAGCCACTCTCAAAAGAAAATAATTTCAAACACAAACATCAGAAAAGGATACGGTAGCACCTAGAAAATTAACTCAGGACCGTAAGCCTTAACGGAGCTCTGCTCTTACCTCTAAAAAAGTTCTACCTTACCCCCTTTGGTCATACATCGACTAAGAACTACCAATATCTTTGCTTTCTTGAAGCATACCCTACCTCCTTTGGTCATACATCGACTAAGAACTACCAATACTTTGCTTTCTTGAAGCATATTTTTATTGGCTGCTTTATGAATGATAATTCCCGAACTAAATGCAATCTAGATAATGCCTTGGATAAATATATCCATTTTTATTTTAATGTGCGATATCTATTGACTTTTTTGCAAATCTAGGATGATTTTTTTTTAAATATTTGAAACAACTTAATGAGTAAAGCCTCAAATTGTTACCTTCAATAATTGAATATAAATATTTTTTATTCTTAGAAGCGAATGAATCTTTTTCTGAATTTTCTGTTTCTAATTTTCGTTCGAGAGTCTCTTATTTTGTCTTCTTTTTTAGAAAATATATTGATACTAGTAGGTATAGAAATCGATGTTTCAGTTTGAATGTGTATTTAATATCTTTTTACTCAAAGTCTGTTTTATTACAAACAATAATTGAAAAACATCGAACAAACAGGTAGATTTTCTTTCTTATTTTTAACAGTTAACTACAAAGCTCAATATAAAAATGACTGCGAACTAAAAATTGGTTTCCGACTGAAACAGGACTCTCTACCAAAACCGAATCTTCGGTACCTGTCTCAGTTTTGGCCGAAACCGAAACCGAAACTTTTTTAGACATGTTAAAAATCTTTTATTTACTGAAATTCTCTCTTATTTTTAACACCGACAGTTAGCACGTGTTAAAAGAAATTAAAAAAAAAAAACATAAAAGAAGTATGTGAGAAACTTTTTTTTTTTGTACTTCTAGCTGAGCCGTTAACCAATAATGATATAATGGTTCAACCCAAGACTTACATTATAGAGAAAGGACCTCGTTAATTGAGTTTTTTTAATTTTAATTGCGTTCACAATCATAGCGTTCTTATAACCCGTGTTAAATGAAAAAAAAAAAACAATAATTGAAGCATATGAAAAATATTTTTTTTTTTTGGTATTACTGCTACAAAACAATGCCAATAATACATGTGATACACAAGTAATAACAAAAACAAACATTTACCTAATCAATTTGAGCGAGAAATAACGCATAAATTTACAACACAATCACGCCGGACCGGCCAGCGAACTCAGCCGATGATGGCGGGTGACACACGAGTCATGAACTCACCCGAAGTCAGCTAAACGACGCGCGATAATTCACGAACGCAGAGTTTCGGTGCGACCGAAGTGTCGGCAGGTTTTCTGCCAAAACCGAAACTGATGCCGAAACTAGATTTTTTGCCGAAACCGAAACCGAACCATTGTTCGGTCACTACTGAAAATAGAAGCGTTTTAGAATTTTCCGTAGGTAGGTAGGTAGCCTAAAAGTTTACTCCGTAGCAGTAAAAAAAAAAACCTTTTTTACCCTACTTATGCGCAGATCTTTCATGTTGGTAGGTTAGGTACACCTGTATTTCAAAATTCGCACTTTGGTTAGTTGTTCAGAACAAATAATGGATTCTTATTAGAATACTTTATTGACTGTTCCACTTAATATTTTTAACACAAATCAAAAAGCAAAGTGCCTACCTCTAGGAGGTAACACATAACAGATAATAACTCGTTTAATCCCAGCCAATATACATAGGTCTCCTAGACGTATTTGTGTCAGCCTTACTATCAAAGTGAAGAATTTGTAAACGGTGTTAGAAAGACAAAACACCAAGCTTTATATTATATCGTCACGACTAACAAGTGAGGTGACTGAAACAGTATATTTTTTAAATGAATACCGCACTAGAGTCCCAACTGCTCCCGTCTGGAGCCAGTGAGATATGGCATCCCCAATTGGGGTATGTTGTGAAGATGAAGTTAGTGGGAAGGGGAAGGAGATAGGGAAGAGGAAGGTGGGGAAGTACCTGGCTATTCAGATCTGGTCACCAAAAGCCATTTCAAGCAACTTTTCAATTCTGAATGGCGGTCTTACACCAGGGCGATACTAAGAGTATCTTCCACCTTGGAACGTGCTGCAAATATACTGCATTTATTTTTTTTTCGTTATCACTAATTTCAGTTAGAAAAAATATGCAAAATTTTAATATTTCAAAATTTATTTTTAATTAAAAAATTTTAAAGCGTATTTTATCACCTTTCTTATCCTTAATTTTCGGATACGTTCCGATTTTTTTGATTTTATTGCAAAGCGGAAATATTTTAACCCTCTGACAAAATATGGTCGAAGTCTGAGGGATTAAAAAATATAAATTAGATATCATCTACAAAATGCCAAAGGCCATGCGAAATAACACCCAAACATTAATTAAAAAAACATATTTCAAATAAAAATCCATCCACTTAGCACAGATAAATCACACATCACACGAGTATTCTGCGGTCTTAATAGCTAGTTTAAATAAACATTCAAATCGGAAGAAATAACCAAAAACTCTAGAATTAACCAGCATCGATCAAATGCTGCAGGTTTTTTTTTATCAAAGCTAGGATCACTGTACAAAAGCCACTATTTCTCACCTAAAACACGAAGCACCGGGTGTTCAGATAATAACACGATATTACACGACCCATTTAGTTTGTTATTATTTCTTAACGCCTTAACATGGAGGAAATTAATACTCTCAGGTAGAACGGAGGTAGAAGCCATGAATAAAAATAACATTATCGTTTAGCCGTGTTTTTAATTACATGATCATTGCGATTTTATCTTTATTTCATGCGATTCGGGCTTCATATCTTATGCTAAAATATAATTATCATTAAAATCGTAGATACGGATGGTTTTTATAACATGCTGCTTAAAAAAACAAATAAAAAAGTTTTTAAGGTACCTACAGAAGCTGTTTCATAAAGTGATTTAAAAATGATTGTGTGAAAATTTACGCATTCGGTACAAGGAAACCATTTTAAACAGGAGACGTTGAAAACATAAAAAACAAAACCCGCAGTCCTCTCTTAACCCTTAAACGCCCAAAAAACTGGGTGCTTAGGGACGTTTATCAATTCCGTTTAAATTTTGACTTGCAACTTAAGGGGATCCAATAGTCCAGGGAAAAATCGAAGTCGGAATTCACGCCCATTGTGGGAGGAGTTTCAAAATATTTGAGAAAAAGCTTTCGGAACGGTTGAAAAAGGTATTTGAGAATTTTTTTTTACAGGTTGATTTCGTAAAGACCTAAAAAAACATTAACTCTTTTTTTACACATTGTTTATTGTAACAACAAGGAAATTTAAAATTAATTTCACGGAACCGAGCGACGTGGAGTCACACGTCTGTTCCCTGCTCCGGCCAGGGCGTTTCTGAATGGGAGTGGGGTGTGGCAAGCCAGTAGTCCTTCGGTGAACGACATAAAGGTCACTTTGAAAATCCACATTCATCGGCTGCCAGCCGTATTGTGAAATAACAACGCAAATATGCATATTTTATTTTATTTTGTGAATATCGGGCGTAAATATCATTTTTTTTTCGATTATCATAAAAGAAACTAAATTTGCTACAATAAGCAATAAAATCATATCAGAAAAGATGTTCATAAGTAGGAGAGTTTGCACTTGAAAGTGTTTTTTTAAAGACCTGTAACTTTATTTTTTTCTAGGCTTATTAAAAGACTTATATAAAAATGACCGATATTTTTAAGGGCCAAGATATGTTCTACACGCATTATTTAATTGAAGCATCTATAATATTTCTAAGCGATCAAATTTTCAAAACAAAAACACATGATTTTGTGTGATTTTGCATTATTTACTATGGCTTCATCTTAATTCGATAGTGTCCCTTTCATGTTTTTTTTTTCACTCTTCAGTTTCCTAAAAATAAAATAAAAATTATTGTGAAATTAAAATATGTTTTTATCCGTCGAGTCCACCACTACATAAACAAGGGTCTCTTTAAAATGATTTATCCGTTCCTGCTATTGTCAAAAATATGACTCCATTATTATCAATTTAACGAATCTACATCTATTGCTGTTATCTATTTACCTAAAACCTTCTGCATTTGGTCGTATACCTCGCAAATCAATGTTTTGCTGCAATAACTTGGAGGTACGCTGAAAAACAAATGGTCCTGATAAAAAAGATTCTCAATATAACCGACAACTGAATTAAAAAAAAAAAACTGTACATAATGTAATAATTCCTAAAAGTGTAATGCATGCCAATTTGACAGAAAGCAGATTTGAACAGTCTTCAATTAATACGGCTTTCGATTCCTGGGCATCGGGACAGGTCAATCAAATTGTTTTCTTGCCCAGGAAAAAAATTTATATTTGAAAATTTGTTATTTATTTCAGCAGATGTCATACGCGCACTTCCAAACAAACTTTTAACGTATTATAAAAATTTTTAAGTGTTCAAAAAATTAATTAAACGAATATTATCTTTTACGCCATACACCGAGGCTAGTATTTCAAGCCAGGATAGCAAGATAGTGTCCTGTCCTGGCAAGATCCTGGCTTACTATCCTGGCAAAATAGAGCGGTTTACACGATGCTTGAAATTTTAAGTCAGTATAATTTCAGTGACTTTGGTAACTACACGCCTCCGTCCGACCGCAGGACAAAATGAACATCTTACGCAGAAGAAACAACACTAAACGTAGAAGGTTGTTATTATGCCGATTGTCATTAATACGGCACAAACTTTTGTAGTGAATTGAACTGAACAGACACAGACATTCTTTACTAATATATATTTGCACAAACTTAATTTGTTAAATTAATCTAGTTAATGAGTTTTCCCATTTTGAGAATCGTATCGTGTGTCAGAAAGAACACAGCGCACCGTACACTAGCTGATCATGTACTAGCTTTGGGCGGCCATATGAAGCTAAACACGAAGCTAGAACAGACACATCAGTGGTGAGGGGCGCTACTAGCTCAAATAATAGAACCACATCCTAAAACTATTCTGTCTTGAGACGCCAACTTACTAGCTTCCTCTCTAGCTTACTAGGTTAAAAACAAAGCTAGTTGTGTCTGCACATAGCTAGTGTTTACTTTTAGCTTAGACTTTTTAGGTTACTAGAAATAGCTTGCTAACATGGCTTGAAATACTAACCTCGTGGGCAACGGGCAATGGATAGTGAGCGTCAAAAATATACATAATCAGTAAATATCTTAATGTGCTAAGGCAAAAAATTTGATTCAATTCTCTTCCTATTGATCGGTTCAGTTTATTTATTTGTAACTGCCGTTGAAAAAATTGTATTTTGACTTTTTGGTAGCACTGTATTATAATTATTTTAATGATGAACGACCAATTCAGGATTGAACTAAAAACGTAATATACATTCATTTCGTAACAATACAATCGTCATAATTACACATTTAGCCGAGATCATTTCGATTGGAATGTTCCTAGTTCATTACGGGTGCGTTTTTTGAAGCACTATTCTATCCATCGAGACGTTTGATTCAGGGTAGATTAATATTGCACGATCTTATCGCAGTCCGCATATAAAGCGGCGAGCGAATGGCGATTGGAGCGTTACGATTAGATGTTTCTTGTTGCTTGTGTTAGTACTAAAAGGATTTGATATAATTACGTATTTTAATTTATTAGCTCAGACGGGAGCAGGGATTCAGAACATTTGGTTACCGAAACAATAAATATTTATTAAAAATGCAATTAGTGTTGTTTTACCATCATAATTTTTTTTTTAGAAATATTGTCATTGAAAATAAATAAAACGGTTACAGGATCCCATAAATTTTTATTTTCTTTAAAAAAATTTGGTTTTAAAAGGAAAAAAACGTAAAAACGTAGTCAACAGGTAACATAACTAAAATAGGGAAGGTATAGGTTAATAATTTATAAATAATGATTGATTCACTTTTTGCACATTTTAGTAGCCATGAACCGCCTATCCTAGGTTTTTATTCCGAAGGTTTTTACCTGCCTATAATTTAAGGGTCAGTAAAAAAAAACTCACGCCACCTGCATTGCCTAACTCCGACGTTATTTCTATGTAACACACGGAATTCAGGATACACAAAAGATATAATAATTATGTTTTATTCCAGGATCACAAATTTTTATCAAATATGGAGTGCAATTCTGAATAATTTTTTCGATTCTCACCAAGATTTCTTAAGTACTTATTTAGGCTAAAATTGTAACGTTATAAAACGACGGTCCCGGAGAACAAAGTCGAATCTACTAAAACTTCAAAATCTTTTGTTTATTTAAAAGTCTGTTTTTTTCAGAATTTTGAATGAAATCAAATGATGTATATTTATTTTTTCTTACATGTTATATTTCTTGATCTCAGCAGTAAAATGCAGAAACGAAACTTTAAATAGCTCTACTGCAAATAGAGTCCCTCGATAAGATTATAACACAATGAAATTGATTCAACAGTGGTTATAATAAATTACAATCTATTGAGAAAAAAACGTTTAGATTCTGCTTTGGAATATTTTTTAACGCAAATAACATTAAAAACATTTAAAAGACTGTTATTTTTACGTCTATTTTATAAGTAAAAAAAACTGTTTTTATCTCACGACGTCAACTCTATAATGAGCTACGAAGCTTTGTTTTTTTTTTGTCAAATCATAGAGCATTATAACTATTTTAATAAATACTAAAACTCAAGCGAATCCGGATGTTTAATTGAATACTGTGTTGGATATGACTTGAGAATTGTACGGATAAAAATATTGCAGTGATTAATGTTTGGGTTTTTATGCCGTGTCGCCAACGTTTCGGTTAGCGTTGCCTAAAGGAGAAGAAAACGCAACACGTCAATAAAAAAATAAAAAAATAATAATCACCAGCATTGTATTGCTTAAAATATTAAGAAAAGCGAGTAGCTCTACTGGTTGGCTTCCCCTCACCACTCAGCGTTCGTTAGGTATTATTCAAAAGGTCTTATAATTAGGGACATAAATATTAATGCGGTTCCCCATAATTACATCTCACTCTTTCCTTCTTACTAATTTATGTTGGTGTAATTTGGATTTTTATAAATGGCCCCCGCCGAGTAATTTGTTACTCTGTACCGCGGCGGGCACCTTCGTCAAATAATATTACTGGTTATTTTAATCACAATAATGATGTGAAAGAATTCCCGTAATGATAATTACAGGCGGCTCGGTGGCCGGGACGGTAGCTCACTGGCTCACCGGCTCACTGGCTCACTGCTCAAGTGCTGAAGCGGTGAAGGCTCCACGGGGATCTATTATTTGTTTTTAGCGTTTAGTTTTGCGTTTATCAATGTAATTGTATTCAATACTAGACAATTGTAAGATTTTATTGTATTTATCCAATAGCTGGTAGCTCACTATTCACTTTCTCGATTAACGCTAAGGTAGCCCAGTATTCACTTATTCCAAGGCCGGGATTCGGGATGGTAGCTCACTAGCAAAGGAGGAACACGGGATCGTTTCCTGGGGCACTGTTTTAATTGTTAATACTTGTATGCATCGTTTCACAGGGCAGATACGGGGATCTGTCGCGTGTTGGAAAGATCTTTCAATTTTTACTTGCTCAATAGCTGGAACGTTAGTTCACTAAATTATATTTGTTTGTTAGCCGAGATGGTAGCACACAATTTAGTTGTTCGTTAGCTGAGATGGTAGCTCACCGTCTACGTAGTTGTTCATTATTCGAGATGGTAGCTCACCATCTACACAGTTGTTCATTAGCCAAGATGGTAGCTCACCATTTACATAATTGTTCATTAGCCGAGATGGTAGCACACAATCTGGTTGTTCGTTAGCTGAGATGGTAGCTCACCGCCTACTTAGTTGTTCATTAGCAAGATGGTAGCTCACCATCTACACAATTGTTCATTAGCCAAGATGGTAGCTCACCATTTACATAATTGTTCATTAGCCGAGATGGTAGCACACAATCTGGTTGTTCGTTAGCTGAGATGGTAGCTCACCGCCTACTTAGTTGTTCATTAGCAAGATGGTAGCTCACCATCTACACAGTTTTTCATTAGCCAAGATGGTAGCTCACTATCTACATAATTGTTCATTAGCCGAGATGGTAGGACACAATTTGGTTTGTCGTTAGCTGAGATGGTAACTCACCGCCTACTCAGTTGTTCATTAGCCGAGATGGTAGCTCACCATCTATATAGTGATTTGTTAGCTGAGATGGTAGCTCACCACCTATTTAGTTATTCATTAGCCGAGATGGTATCTCACCATCTACATAGTTGTTCATTAGCCGCTATATTTACTAACCAACTACAAAGTTATTTGTTAGCCGAGATGATAGCTCACCATCTACATAGTTGTTTGAAAGCCGAAAAAGTAACTCAACACCTAGTTCTTTGTTAGCCGGGATGGTAACTCACCACCAAGTTGTTCGTTAGCCGAGATGGTATCTTATCAACTAGTTCTTCATTAGCTTATTCTTTGTTAGGCGAGATAGTATCTCACAACCTAGTTGCTCGTGAGCTGAGATGGTAGCTCACCACAAAATTGGGTTATTTCCGGGACTGTAGGTCCAATTGCCCAAAAGTCGGGACGATAGTGTAATAAACTTATACTTTATGCCGGACAGCAGTTTACTAGCTCAGTCGCTAAATACGTAGCACACGGTTAAGCCCATTTTTCCCGGAAAAGGTTCTGATTATTTCTCAGTTTCAAGTCGCTTGGGGCGAAACTTAAAAAAATATCTAAAATTAGGACACCAGGAATTTTTTCGCATGAAAAGACTGTACGTATTGCAGAATGCAATAATAATGAATATTTGTATAACGTCATTGGTAAGGAAGGATCGAAACCGGTGAATTATGAATTACAATGATAATTTAACGTGCACTAAAAGTTGACTTTAGCATTTACTCTCTTATATAGATACCTATCAGTCAATGGCGTACATTGCTCTATGATTGAGGGAAAGTTGCGTTATATTTTTATTGTAATTGCTTAATATTCAATATTTTGATGGCCTTATGTCAATCTTAATATATATATTTCCTCTGTCCGTGTGTATGTCACTGAACTCCTCCTAAACGGCTGGACCGATTTTGATGAAATTTTTTGTGTGGGTTCAAGGGGATTCGAGAATGGTTTAGATTCACAATATGGTCCACTGGAAAATGTTCTTTTAATTTTCTTTTTATTTCTAAGGAGTTGTTGATTTTGGAATGTCTTACATTGGATCCGGCAGACTGCGCTACCATCTCAGTCGTGAGCTGAGTCGATCTATCGCTATCGAATATTCAATATTATTCTATTTTAATATTAGTTTGTCCCGACAGTTGTGTACAGGACAACGTCTATCGGGTCCGCCATAAATAAATAAAATAAATTGTGGAACATTCCAGAACATCTCGAATGTTGTCCTGCGCGAAGCCGGGTAACCCAGCTAGTTTTCTTATAAATTTCTGATAATGATTGCAAAATAAATACAGTTAAAAAACTACAAATTATCTTTAAATCCTAAAAGTTTATTTGTTCAGTTATCGGATACATGTCTCATCGTTATGTCTCCCTTACTATAACAGTGAGAAATATGATTTGAACGGTGTTAGAAAGAGAAAATAAGACACTTTATATTCAAATAAAAAAATAACCGCAAAAGATGTAAAAATTAGATCTTAACCTTTTCGTCCCGGAACGAAAAAAATCACACATGACCCGAAGGGGGGTCACTCGGGGACCCCAATTTGTTTTGCATATTAAAGGGTGTTAATGACATATTTTTTTGTAATTTGTTATGATAATAATTAGAGGGAAGTATATTCATCGTATTTCAGTAGTCATTTTCAAAATCGTTTCATAAATAAAGTCATAATTAATATTCTAATGAATTTAGACCATAATGTGTATTTTTCCACAGAAAACGGAGAAGGTGGGCCGATAGCCAACGTAACACCTTGCTTCCAAATCTCGACTGGCGATTGGCGTTCACCGGAAACGACCCAGACCGAATGATCTTTGACCGGCAAGCGAACATTATAGCATTGTAAAAAGAGCAAACGAGATGCGCAGTGTAAACGAACGCGATCTAGTCCTTTCCACTAACAACTTAGAAATTACTTGCTATCGCTTAGAATTATCCCGATACATTCAGCAGATAGGGACGGGGTATGCCCGAACAGAGGGGAAGGGGGGCGGGTGGCACAGATTATTCGCCGGAATTTGTTATAAACTATTTAATTTTAAGAAAAGTAGTAATGCGATATTAATTTTTTTAATGCAAATCGATAACCAAATAGTTTTTCTAAGATTACTCAAATTATTGAGTACGTGGTTTAAAAAACAACATAGATACAGCGTAAAACTCTCGTTAGTGTAGGTGCGTTCCCCCGGTCCGGTAAGGAAGTGTTAATGAAACTAGAGTTTTGAATCGCAATTTGAAATAAATTTATGAAACTTGGGTTTTTTTCATTAATTATTTTTACATGGAATAACAAAAAAGTGCCATAAACATAACGTTCGTTATTACTTATTACGAATACTATCTAAATATTATTATGAATATTATCTAAATATATTTATTTGTCTTATAAAATGTATACGCGTTTTTTTTCGTTATTGGTAATTTTTGTTAGAAAAAAAGTAAGGTGAGCCATTTTTAAAACTTTTTTATGTTTGCGTACATAATTTTTACATTTCAAAAATTATATGTATATTTCGATTTATAAAATTTGAAAAAAACCTATGTTATCACCTATCTAAAACTGTTCTTAGATTTTGGAGGTTAAGAAATATTAAATTTAATGGATTTTATTGTAAGGCGGAAATATTTAGAGATAAAAAAAATTACATACATTTTTGTAGTTTTTAACCTTTCAGCCTGTTTGGAATGCATGCCACTGAAATCTCTCTTCTAGAAAGTAATACCTACTACTTGTACAGGAATATTTTTTTTTGTCGCAGAGCTGTTTATGAAAACACATTATGTAAAAATACAAGTAGGTAGTTATTTTATGATTAGTATTACAGTTATCGGCGGCGGTTATCTTCCGGATTTAAACACCATAATATCTAATAATTTAAACCGGTTGACGAGGGTAATATTATAAGTGTAATTTTATACACATCATATTCTGAGTTTACGGTAGCAATTATTGACTACTTGCATTTTGAACGGACAACTAAGACACCGGAGTAATTCAGAGCATTAATTTTTTAAACTCATAAATTACGTTATAGAATAAATAATATCAAATATTGCAGTTAGTTAGTGAAAAAAATAAGACACAGCTTTTTGATTCAATTAATGGACTTTTATGACAAAATGGATATTTTAATGAAAAATTACATAAAAAAACAACAATTATCAATTGCGAAATGAATGCGGAATGCTGCCAGCACAAACCCGATAATGTTGGTGTTTCATGCGTCATTTGTCAGGTAAGTCGATATGTTAACGCTTTTCTCGGGATAAAAAGAGATAATAATAATTGGATAATATAATTGGATAACCAACACTTTTGCCATAGGTCACCCCGAGTGGTTCGCTACATTTGGTGATTAGCAGGGGTGCCCGGGTTCATGAGGTGAGGTTTGTCTAGGTCTTGAAGGTGGGTGACCAGGACACACTGAACCTCAGATTCCTACCCACCCCTTATACCCTTTTTCTTCCCAGAACTCTCCTTTCCTTCCTTTCCTTAAAAAAACCCTCCACACAGCAACCTCAAAGATGACATAGGCCCTGAGTGAAATAATTTTTCTTAGGGCCTCCTGTGTGGAGCCCACGTAAAAAAAAAAATAGGAGAATACTTCAAAATCTTTTTTTCTTACTAGGTACCTACTCCTTAACAGAAAGTTGAGATGAAGTTTTACGTGAAATCGTTTTTAGATACTGGTTAGATTAATCTTTACGACGAATCGGTTTACATTATGAACATTAAAAAATATGCTACGGATAAATTGAAGTTTTTACTAGCTTTTCTTTGTATTAGAAATACAATAAAATTATATTGCATGACTTAACTATGAAGTAATTATAAGAAACAACTTTTAAAAAATACCCCTTTATGGCTAAGACTATTTTTGGGGTTTTGTATATTCTAAATTTTTTTCATTATTATAAAATTATGCAAAAAATAAATAAAAACCACTTTTTCGCTTACTTGCCTCGTGCACATAAGACGCATGATTTTAAATTTTGAAGGCATGAGAATCGATATATTTCTAGCGTTTATATTACTCTTAAAATTTGCTGGTAAGATAACAAATGTAAACTATAAAACATTTTCATTGTGTCTAGAATTATATTTTTTACAAACTTTAGAGGGTGTGATGCAAAGGATATTGGTGGAAGAAGTCGGGGAATGCCAAAAAAGAAATGGCACGATCAAGTGAACCAATACAAAGCAAGGAGGGTGCGCCAGGACATTATTTGGCGGTCTGGTCAGACGGCGGAATCGTGATCAATTTATTAAAATAAACATAAAAAATGACACTGTGTTCTTTGCTGTGTCTGGGACTGTCAAAATAAACAAACTGAAAAGAATGTAGGTACATAATATTGTAAGCAGTTGATCATGAACCCAAAATATCAGTGGTAACTGAAAGAAGAAGATAATAAAAAATCTAAAATCTCACCCGACGTGTTGGCAAAAAGCAGGTCTCTGTGGAGGGCTGCCGTTTTGAAGTGCGGGTAAAACAGTTTGCTGCTTTTTAATACTCCCCGGTGAAGATACTTGCGGAGTGTCGGTCACTCCTGCCGCCTCCTATGCTCCTGGCATTCGATTCCAAACAGAAGCCTGATTTATAACTTGTCCGTTCACCGAGATATGTTCACAAACTTGAGAGGTGCGAGTTCACCAATTCAAGATTTACGTTTACCGATTTAAGATACGTTCACAAATTCAAAGCTTTCTTCACAAATTAAACTGGTTCGTTCATTCACAAATAATAAAAATCGATTTGAACGAGTCCTTCCAGTCGCTATGGGCGGGTATCTTCAGATCTACTCGTGGTGTTTTGTTAATTGTTTTTATCGCAGTGTGAAGTCATCGCTCGTGGTCATCTGCAACAAAAAATAGGTTAATTAGCGCGTTTCGGGCCCAATGGAAGCTTTCCCCGTGGTGTCTTAATTGCAAAATGACAAAGTATTTAAACTGTCATCCAAGAATAGATTGTTTTTATGGAGTCTAAATATTTGTTATTAATAGAGTTGTCAGGCGGTATCTCGTGTGCGATCTTAAATGTTGTTTGTTGGCACTGATTTGTTGATACGAATTATGTTTTTTTTTTCTTTTTTGCATTTGTTGATAAGATCATTATGGTTCAAAAACAATGTTGGCAGTTATAAAAAAGATTGAATTTAATTTAAATAGAAAAGCGATTTAGATGTTTGATTTATGCGTTTAAAATAAGAGCATGGAGAATTGCATGCCGATTACATGCTACGACTTTTTAAGCGTTTTAAATTTTTTTCAGAAAACAAAGGATTTTGCTTGGATTCTCACACACCTAAAGATTTTTTTTTCAAACTATGTATAATTTTAAGGTGGGATGTAAGGAGGTATTACCATTATATACCTATGCATATATTTTCATTGTAGATGTTGTTTATTTTTGGATTATTATGTATTGCGCTACCTCTTTCTTTAGCCAACGTTTTGGACAGCATTACAGGGTCCTTCATCGGGCAGACGTTTTTCTTTTAAGGCGCCGTAACCTCACCCGAAAAGAAGATGATGGAGAGATGCGTAATTACAAATGTTGGAAAGAGCGCGCTAATATTTAAAACTACAAAATTGAAGCGAAAATTGTAAAAATGTTTAATTAAACACGACTCGTTTAGAATAGAGCAAAAATCTTGTGGGGGTTGTCTAAAACAACATTCAAAGAAGCAGTGTGAACTTTTTCATACATATAACTTGTTAAATAATAGAGACGGACTTGAAAATAAAAATTTTCGGAGCATACTTTGCGATTTTTTTCTATCGAAGGAATTTCATATAATTTGCGTTTGGAGATTGCATAGATATTATCTTCAAAATTAACACATATTTTTTTAAGAGCTTAAAAACTTCAAATGTTAAGAAGATATGCAAGAAATCGGTTGAAATTCGGGTAGCGGCGGCTTAAGAAAGACAAATATTCCTGGGTTAAGAATAATGGTGTTTGTGCCGTGATGGAAGACTCAGCCAGCTGAGGAATTAAACTCACGATACCTGGGTAGGATCCAAACGTGATGCCAACTCAAAATTGACCGGTCAAAATGATACATCTGCCCTGATTATAGACACGTAATGCGGTTGGAAACATTAGCTAGAGAAGGAGGTATCGCAGCACGGCATAATAACCCACAAATAAATCACGATAATTTGGTCATGAAAATCTGAAACTACAGCCTTCATTGTAGATGTTTGTTAAATATCTAGTCTTGGTAGTACGATGTAATACATTTTTGACTATACAAACTACATAGAAAACTGTTAAACTCAGAAAGGTCAATCCGCCCCTACAATACAAAACTCTTGGAAAATATATTTTTCTTATAAAATCCTACATGATTTTTGATTTTGTCGATATTATAGTACCCACCTAACAAAAAAATAAAATAAATTCTGTGGAATAATTTTTACGCAATCCATATGCTAATCTGCAAATTAGGAATACTATACATGGTGTCCGGAAATTCTTAGTAGGTACAAACTTGAAACTGGAGAATCTGTATCACATTTCATTTCGATCTGAGCATTTATATTTTTTTTATTATTTTTTTTGGCACCTAAAGGGTTAAAATGCTTTAAGTCTACCCTTCGACATATTTTAAAAGACATTAAAGCTGATGAAATTGTACCAAAAAATCCAAATTTGGACTCAATTTACTCGAAAACGAAAGCTCAAATCAAAAAAGTTGGACCACAAAATCGGCTCCAAATGTGATGGGGAGTCACCAGATCCCCGCTTTTACTACGAATTTCCAGACACCGTGTATAGATCACTCGCCTATAGCAACCAACTCACGTTTAACTATCATAATGCAGTGATTTTACTACGTAAAAATAATATTTTATCTACATGACATTCTGTCGATTAATATTAATAGTAAGTAATTGCACAATAACCTACCAATTCAAATAATATTATGTTTAATTCTACTCTCAAAATAAATAGACCATTGAGACACTTCATATCGACGAGTTAGTTAAATAAGTGGGTACGGCAAACACTGAACAGAAAACCCCTAGTAGTGTGATATAAGCCGATTAAAAATAAAAGTAATCAGTTAATTTGCAAAAGACCTCAGCCGTCAACTCGCTGAATGGCCTTCGCGATACTCTACCATACGAAGAAGAAGAATATTTGATATTTCGACTCCAAGACCTGGATAGACCAATGAACCCAGAGTGGTAGATACAGTATAGTCGTACAAGACCACCGCTAACCCCTCAGGCTTTGAGCATATTTGTTAGAATTTAAAAATATATTTTTGCTTTGAAATAAATCCAAATCAATGGAATATTTCTGAACGCATCTGAAAAAAAAACTGTTTTAAAGGTTTTAAAATACCCTTTCAAATTTCATAATTTGAAATAGATATAAATTTCTTGCTCACCTTACGGTAAGCCATTTTAACTAAAATTAATAATACAGAAAAAAAACAGACATATATTTTATTAGTCAAATGTGTAATAAATGTTATGTCACCTCATCTTTTTTCTCGTTTCGTGTAAAAATATTTAGAGAAAATTCCTAGTTTTTTTTTTCGTTAGGTTTAGTTAGGTTTCAGAGTATAACAAAAAATAAAATAAAAAAAGTTGTATTTTCTCTTACTAACACCGTTTAGATCACATCTAACATCGTAATAGTAAGGGAGACAACGATTTCTATGAGACCTATATGAGTTGTTCTCAAAAGCGAACAAATCAGCCTGAGGGGTTAAGGATTGAAAAATTGCTTGAAATGGCTTTAGCTGTGTTTGTTGAACAGATCTGAGTAGCCAGGTATGTACTTTCCCACCCTTCTCCTCTCCGTTTTCTTTCCCTCTCCACTATCTTCAGCCTCACAACTCACAACATACCTCAATTGGAGATGCCATAGTCTCACTGGCTCCAGACGGGAGCAGCTGGGACTCTTTTGAGGTATTCATATAAAAAAAAAAATAGAATAAAATTAGCGCGTTCTACGAGGAAGCAGTTTCTGAAAAATTTTAAGTTAATGCTTAAAAAAAAAAATTTATACATCAATTTGTTCGATAAATTTCACTCAAAATACGATAAGATTTACCTTACTTCGGGCACAAAGAACCGCTTACGGCGCATCCTATCGGTGTATCTCCTCAGTGTCGGCAAACAAGCAGAAAGTTGAAAAATTCCCGGGTTAAAGTTTTCCGGCCGCTTTCCCGTCAGGCTCGAAGTGTAAAACTTTGGCGGATTCCCGCCGCGGGGCGGGATATTACTGGTAAGGAAGGTGCGAGTGGCTCAAACCCACCCACCCTACACCACATTATTTTAAGTGTACTCGGGGGTGCCTGTCTCGTGTCTGCTCGGATAGGGTGGCTCAGTTTTCTTGGGATCAGCTTAACTTGAATGAAATTGTAAATTTAGTTTATTTATATGATTTGGCAAATGATGTCTAAGTTATTGGCAATTGAAACATTGGTAATCATTTACATTGCAGAATTAATCTTTTTGACGTGACCACTGTTTCACCTGAAATTTCGATTACGGCATGACTCATCTAAATTTCGATTTTAATATTGTAATTCTTTTTCCATTTATTTCAGAAAATACACACATATTTACTAAGAGGAACCTCTTGATTCTGTGTTTGACTGTGAAAGAAACGAATATGTCTTTGGGCTCTTCGGGTCACACGGTCTCGTTTCCGAGATGTGCCGAAGGTAACCGAAGGTAGAAGTAAGAGCCATGTTTCTAGAGCTCCGCAGACCTAGATTTCAGTCGGTTCTCCGAATTATAATTATAAATTATGATACTTCAATAAACAGTGACTGCGATTCAAATAATCTAAAAATCCGTTGATTAATATGTTACTGAACCGTTTCACTTTACAATGAACATGAAATTTTTACATTTTATTACTTTTTCTTACACTAACTCGACACAGAAGGCACTGAGAAAAACAATTCCTCTCAGGCCCTATGTCATCTTGGAGATGCTGTGTGGAAGCTCTTTTTAGAAAAGGAAGGAGATGAAATTCTGGGAAGGAAAAATGTATGAGAGTGGGTAGGAATATGGAAGTCAGTGTTTCCGTGAGTGTCGGACTCATAAATCGATCCCTCCCACTGCGGTGCATTGCTATGTTTCGAAATAGTTCTATTGAACAGATCAAAAGGTCTCCCTCAACCAGTCTCTCCCGATCCGGTCCACCACGCAGTAGGCAAGCAGGTGCAACTGCCACCAAAACCCGAGAAACCTCATCTAATGAACCCAGGCACCCCTGCTAAGTAGTGAAACACTTGGGGTGACCTATGGCAGAGGTTTACTTTATCCAATAAATGATTACCCATAACCATACATAGTTTTTTAAAAAGAATAATTACAAATATGACTCCCGAAAACTTTCAAAGCTGATTTTAAAGATTTCAGATATTCGGTCCATTTTATATGAGGACCCTTTTATTTGAAGAGTAAGAAATCCATTAATTTGTTGATTTGGTAAGGACAGTCACGGGAGGCACTTCATGAATCAATCACTAACTGTTACAATAGTAAATTTCTCCATATATTGATTGATTCGGAAAGGAAAGTCACCGGAAGCATTCCAGTTATCAATAATTTCCTGCTAAGGTGGTCTGTTTTTGATTGATACGTAAAGAAATACAACAGAAGCACTTCAGAAAGCAATCATTAGCAAAGTCTCTTTTACTCTTTAAACACTTTGAATAACCTGACAATATTTCATTTATTTCTACTAAGATTATTGTCAGCGGTAAATGCTCATTATGTAATGATGGGGGGCTTAGCTGGAGGTGATTGAAAGACGTTTTAATAACGTACCCAATAATTTGAACACTTTATGTTTAAAAAATCATTTTTGAAAAAAATCTTTATTCATTAATAATAATAATATTTTTTTAAAGAGTTAAGAAGGGGTAGTGAAATGCTACCAATTCCAGTTTTCAAAGAAATCAAAAAATGACAAAATTACGATAAATTAGATAAGTTGAACAAGTAATTTTTCTATGAAATTCCTTCTATTGAAAAAAAATCGCAAAGTATGCTCCGGAAATTACAAAAAACAAATATCAAAATATGATTCTTCGAAAGAGTTTTACCCTATTTTAAATAAGACGTGTTTTATAAATACTAGCTGGTTCCCGGCATGCGTTGCAATGCCACATTCCAAGAAATAAATTGTTTCTCTTTGCATGTCCTTTCCTGTGAGTCCCCGTTCCCCTCCCGCGTCCCCTTCTCCTCCAGCGTTTTCCTTCCTCCTTCCTACTCCCCTCTCCCGCTCCCCCGTCCCGCCAACCCCCTCTCGCGTTCCATTCAGTCCAAGTACATTCAGTTTTCAAACAGATGGCGTGCCACCTGTTTTTGTGCCTGTGCCCACAACTTTTTTCAAATTTTCATTTTTCTGATACTTATTATAAATATTTATTTTTATATATTATAAGAACAATCAATCAAACATAAGTACCTATTTAAAATATCTATAATTCTTGATTCGATAAAGAACTAGGCGAGTACTTCAAATAAATGCATTCATTTAAAGAGTTTCGAAAATTGAATTTTGATTTGACAATCATTGTCTTGCAAAACGTCATTCTCAAATTTTCAAATTTTCGATAGTTTCGCAAGAGTTTTTGTAAAGATTAAAAAACTTTTCAGATGTATTGTCATGTAATAATCCAGAAAAATTCGCGGGGTTTAAAAAAGGTATTTTGAAAGTTTCAAACATTTCCTATGCTTAATGTAGCAAAACATAAACATCTCATATATACAACCCCAAGCAAGCATATTTTGATTTTTATACAGGGTGGGGCAGAGAGGAGTTACTTGTTTCAAAAAATCACTGAATGCCTCCCAGACTGACCAATGGGGCGAGGCGGTCGCCGTTAGGTCGGGAAAATGATGCCGTTTATGGCAGTGACCATGTCGTGGTCAGGTAAGTACCGGGGCTTTGTTGTGGAGACGGTAGTAACAGCGTCAATTGAAGAGCCTCCAACCCGATCAGCGTGGAAACATGCCGCTGCCCTTGGAATATCGTCCAGAAAAGGTGAATCTTACACGCAGACCTTCACCTGTACCCCTACACGACGATGGGTGCAGGGGAATTGAGCCCACAAGATTTTGTGAAACGTAGAAACGCTTGCATTGCGATCGTAACTGCTGTATCCCTGGGTGCTGCTTTGTGCACTAGCGACGAAGGATTAATCATTAACGTGACTTCGTCTCGCTATTGTGAGAGGTCAGAAAACCTTAAGCGTCCCAAAATGAAAGAGCATGACGAGGAACATGACACAAAAGCCTTCTGGTTTCAACAAGATGAAGCTATGGCCTATGATGTCCATCGTTCACGCGAAATCTTGCAAGAGCTCTTTCCAGGTCACTTTATCTCTTTGCGGGGAGGATATTTCATGGCTCCCTCACCCCCCCGATTTGATCCCGAGTGACTTTTTTCTATGGTGATACGTCAAAGCTGAGGTAAAAAAACTTTGACCTCGAACCTTTGAAGCTCTGAAGGAGGCAACGTCATCGCTGGAATTCCGCAAGATGTGCTGGGAAGAGTGGCCGAAAGGCTTCATATGTGTATTGCTCGCCAAGGCCGTTACGCCAACATTCAAAATATCATGAAAAAAACGGCATCATTTCTCCAACCTAACGGCACCCGCCTCGCCGCTTTGCTCGGTCTGGGGGGCCTTCAGTGATTTTTTGAAACTAGTAACTCCTTTCTGCCCCACCCGTATAAATAGATTTTCACAACAATCGCTTTAGAATATTGATTATAATCTTTTTTAAATAGCGCACTCCCTTTATAATTCGTATTTACATATCTCACTTTCAAACCATCTTCAGTAATTTTTTTCTTCTTTTTTAAAGCTTACTACGGATCCTTAAACCACTCTAACCAATCTTAATTGGACTTGTAAAAGGCTAAATTTTTAAGGCATAAATTTCTTAAGGTTCTTCAGTTATATAATAAAATCTATATATGGAGTATTCTTAGTTGACAACAAATCTAATTTTAAGTACCGATTGCAAGGTGTTCAAACACTTTACTTAGCGAACCAAAAAAAGGAGTGATAATCAAGCCACATTAAGCTGTTACTTAAGAATCAAATTTACAAAAATTAAATTTTTTTATTTACACAAAAATTTTAAAAATAGATTTTTTGTAATCTTTTTAAAAATGCTCAAAAAATTACAAACATTTTTCTTATTTTTAAAATAAGTTCAACATAATCGAGTTATTTTCGTAAGGTCACCCCGTAACCTTAATTATTTAAGTTAATTACATGATGCCCTTTAAATTATTACTGTCAATAATGAGTATAATTATACAATGCTGATGACGTATGGCTTGGACCATTTGTCTTTATATTCCTCCATCAACGAGGGTACTGGGCCAAACTCATTATGCTCATTGAAAATAAATTACCAGATTGATTAAATGCTTTTGTACAGCGTTGTGCCGACAATGTGGACTTTAATTCTTGCGCTCGGGAAAAGATACCATCCAATCTTTCATGAATAAAGGAACACGCACTTAACGACCAATTCGGTAGTTACTTTCATTGAAGTATCTTCACACCTTAGATATATTTAGGTAGACGTGGGTACTTTTAAACAGTTCAATCATTATATATTGGCACACGTGAAACCAGTGGCAGCTCTAGATTTTTAAGTATGTAAGGGTCAGTTATTTCTCAGAATTTCAACAATAATTCACCAAATTTCAAAGTCAATTCATATTCAAGCTTTGTGAAGGTTCTATTATAATTCTGTTATTATTAAATTACGGGTAAATTCTTTCACAATACTTGAATTATACTATCATCGAACTTAAAAATTAATTTTGATTTTTTATCAATTATCGGACACTTGGAGGAAACCCGGTCGCCGAGAAATTTGAACAATAGGTATTTGACTAAACTGTTGCTGTTACTGTCGCTCCTACTCCCCAGAATGCTGAGCGAAAGGGACTACTGCACCTCAGGCTTATAATACCTAAATAAAATCATCAAAATCGAGGTTTTGTATTCTTAATTTTTCTCCTCCAAAACTGAATCAATTTTTGAAAATTTATATCTGAAAGTTTTTTTTTGTTTTTCAAAAATTAATTGTGTAGTTTGCATACTGAACGTATATTGATTGCATTCAAACCAGGCGATTGTTAAAAACGCAAAACGTACTGATACGCTAGTGGTCCGACCTATATCATGTTTAAAAACCAATCCTTCCAATACTTTTTACTCCTTTCCAAGAGTTCGATACCCAAAATTATTAAGAAATCTCTATTTTGTAATCTCTACATTTTTTGAAACGAGAACAGAAGGATGCGAACAATAAGTTAATAAATGTTATAACATATTTTAAAATAAAGTCATTCCGGACAAAAAAATTAATATTTTTATTTTATTGTGTTCGGTTCACGGGTTTTCCGTGGGGTCGGGTTCAGAAGAATCTACGCCACTGCAGTTTTTGTTTCCAAAAAGCTTGAAAATTTCGCGTTTGCGATAACGCAAATTTCTGAGTAAAATAGAGAATTTTGCAGAATTTCGCAATTTTAAGAGAATTTTGCAATTTTTACAAAAATAAAGGGAAATCCCCAATTTTTGGGCAAATTTCTCGAATTTTCATATTTACAAGCATTACATTAAAAAAAATAAATGGTTTTGACGTGCTTTGCAGTGGCCATAAAATGGAGCGCAGCTAACTTCACGTCGACAACGCCTCACAGGAAGCACAAGAAATAACACAAATGAATGAAATTGACTTTACTTGGGTTCGCCGGAGTTTGAATCCGCAACCTCCCATCCCTTCCATGATTCATAGGCAAGGATCACAGCTACTCAGCCACAAAGGCCGTCGAAAATAGTTGTTAAGTATTATATATTTTCATACATATATCTACAAAAGAATACTAAATCGGATATTAAAAATATAGTACACAACAGTGAATGATGTAAGAAGCCGAGGACGGCCGAGGAAGACAGAGCAGCACAGTGAATTAAATTGCATATGATGGCGGTAAAGAATAATAGATAATAAAAGTTACAATGAGAAGAGTAATTTACATTGACAAAAGATATTTTTTTTACATTAGATCCACACAGGAGGAAACAATTTCCCTTGAGGTCCATGTCATCTTTGGAGATGCTGTGTGGAGGGTGTTTTTAGGTAAAGGAAGGAGAGAAAGTTCTGCGAAGGTAAAATATATAAAGGGAGGGTAGGAATATGGGGTCAATGTATCCAGGAGTGACGGACGTATCCATCCCTCCCACTGCGGTACAAGGCCATGGTTCGAAAAAGTCCAGCCAAGATCTAGACAAACATCACGCCATGAACCCAGAAACCCCAACCACCAAACGGAGCGATCCACTTATGGCAGGGATATTGGTTATCCGATAAATGGTTCCCAGGGCGGCGGTACTTATACCCACCTCCCAAATTGAAATGATTCAAGATAGAGATATGTGGCGGTCGGTCCTCCGCCCCCACCATGTCAATGGACTGATGTTTAGTTAGTTAACCACTGTAGCGACAGCGCAATTTAAAACTTTTTTCTCCGATTGCTCGACATTTTTTGGTGATCATTTTGAATATTTTCTGCACAAAATAAAAAAAATATCATACCTCCGAATTTTAATATGGAGGCATACAAACTGATTATAGTTCTATACAGCCAATGAATTCACCTATCTTCTGGTGATTCTCACATATTCGGAGAATTTATAAAAAAAAAATAGAAAATCGTAAACTTCTACTTAATTACTTACAAATAAGGGAAAACTTGCCAAAATTGCCAGGAAAGCAATCCGAGGTATTTTAAATAGTGCCACATTGTGGCAAAAATCGCTCCAGTCAACTAGTGTTATAAATAATGTTAATCAGGTCACTCGAAATAAAACAATTTCTACGACTACATAGAAAGGAAAGTTTTTTTTTACTCTAATATTGTTTTATGGAAATTTCTTAACACTCCCTCACCACAACACAGCAGGTCGAATAACTGACACAACTTAATTAATTCGATTAACGATTAATGCCTTACCATTGCATCGATGTAATTTCGGTCATAAATAACACCGACTTCCAATGACTGAATATTAAATATTATACGTAATTTTATATTAGATAAATCAATTATTGCAATAATTTTGTACGTTTCAAAACCAGTATAAAATATACTGGTGTTGCCGATGGCTTAATTTCAAATAAACCTGTACCTATTATCATTTTACCATCTTAGTATCAATAATCATATCAAAATATAATTATGCCTCAATTGAGCACCTCCGTAATACGTCCGTTATTTTTCATTTCCTGGATGTCTTTATTCTCATCTTAATATCACATTAAACGACATAGGGGGAGCATAACTAAATCCGTTACATTAAAAAGTGATACCCTTTGATTTTAAATGTAGATTAAATTTATTTGGTTATTTAAGATGTCAATGTTTTTTAAGATGATAACCCCTGAAACCGCATACATTTTTAATGCAATTTCTGTTTAGCAACATGGGAGGCGGATATGTGTACCGCCGCCCCAAGAACCATTCATTGGATAACCAACATGGTGGAGCTACATGTGGTGTTTTAGCGATGTTATAATGAAAATTTTCTATAATAGGATGCGTCTCTCTACCTGCTGTGTGGCGGGTCGGATTTGGAGAGGCTGGTTGAAGGAGACCTTTTTACCTCTCCAGCTGGACTCTCCCGATCCATCGCCCTGCACCGCATTGGGAAGGACGAATTCAAACGTCCGTCACTCCTGTACACACGAACCTCCAAATTCCAACCCACCCTTCATATGTTTTTCCTTCCCAGGTTTTCCTCTCCTTCCTTTCCATAAAAAAACCCTCCACATAGCATCTCCAAAGATGACACAGGCTCAAAGGAAGATTAATTTCCCTATGGCTTTCTGTATGAAATGTGGAGCTAATGTAAAAAAAATTAAAGTAAGCACTAATTTTAGTTTTCACGACCAAAAATATTTTCGCTATTTATTTTTGGGATGTTATGCCGTGTTGCGCTACCTCCTTGTTTAGCCAACGTTTCGGACACTGTAACTGTAACGCTGTCCGAAAGCTTGGCTAAAGAAGTAGGTAGCATAACACGGCATAACACCCCAAAAATAAATAACGAAAATAAGTGCAAATTATGAATTTTTTGTATCGGATATACCTATCCGTTATAATGCCGATGTGTTGTATCTAGTAGAAAAGTTTTTTTTAAGTTTTCAGCGGGAAATATTTCAAAAATAGAAATTTAATTACATTCTTACATTATTATGTCTTTTAGATTAAAGAAGACTTTAGCACAAAGTTTTCGCAGTTTTCCGGAGTTTTTTCATCGGAAATATCTAAAAATTAAGTTAAACACCAAATTCTTGTCGACGCGTTCGAACTGCAAATAAAGTTTTCAAGAGTTTCAGGTTTTTCAGGAGTTTTCCTCGCCGGAGCCGTCTCAGAATCACAAGGACTTAAGCCCCGCCTCCTGCGCCGAGACGCGGCGCGCGACACGCCGCACGTTGTTCAAATTATATCCAAACTTTCAAATTATCTCAAAGCAAACTCAACTAAATATTATCTCTAACTGATCTAATCAAATTGACTATAAACTAATAATATCTTAACTTAATTGCTTGAGGAGAAGTATTACAGCCTGAAATTCACGTCAAGACAATTTGGAAAATAAACAAATTATTTTACAGATCATAAATTTATAGATTTAAAAAAAAAATCAATATTTACAAAATTTAC
Organism: Glyphotaelius pellucidus; assembly: GCA_936435175.1. Classification (NCBI taxonomy): domain Eukaryota; kingdom Metazoa; phylum Arthropoda; class Insecta; order Trichoptera; family Limnephilidae; genus Glyphotaelius; species Glyphotaelius pellucidus. The sequence goes on from OW386547.1 coordinate 30,027,769, forward strand.
TTAAATTTAGCATACAATCAAATCAATTCTATTGCAGAATTGTGAAAAATTGCTCCATAATTACAATTTTCAAATTTGCAAAAATTCATGCATTTAATTTGAGATGTTTCAAAAAGTAAAATTTTGTTTACTTACATTTAAAAAGCACCCTCAAGGATCAGTGCAGAATTGTCCAACACATTTAGTAATAATAGTTGATACTTAACAGCACTAAAACTTATTCGTAATAGTCTTCGAAGAACGACAAGCAGTAGCGAAATAATCGGTCTAGTTGTCTAGTATATTGGCGCTCGTGGCCGGAATGTTCTAAGTTCGCTCGGGATAATTAGCGCGAATGTTAAATACTAATTTTAATTAGCAGTCATTAACAATGGACAATTTGAGCTGCTCCAACTGCGTCACACTAAACTTTTGCTCTCATTAGATGACACGACCACAATTAAACTACCGTCACAAATCAACATGTTATTGTCTCTCTGTTCCTCCCGATGCACTGCTGATATTTGTGCCTCAAATAATTGCAATATTTCTTAATCGCAATTAAAATTGTAGCACTTCAAAATCAAATGTTATTCAAGGTTAAGTTTTTTCACAGTCACTTCGTTCTAAATTTTAAATATTCGTTAATATTTCATTATGAATCATACAATACAATAGTCAAGGTATGAGTACACTCAATTGATTAATTATTCAATTAATTTTTAAACAATGGCTTTTTAACACAAAATTAAACAATAATTCATGATTATTGAACGTTTATTATCAGTTTTGAATGTTAAAAACACGCCGGATCAGTTCGCGCGTTTTTCCAAGTTGACGTTTGTTACGTAGTTTTTTTTTTGGAATCGGGATTGACACGCACACGCACACGTGCAAAGTGCCGGGAAGGCCGACAGAGACTGAAATGCCAACGGAGGCGGCGATAGGAATTAGCAGCCTTCAGGCCTTGCTTGACGACAGCAGAATAGAGAAGAAAACAACGTCGGCACATGGCGTGCGAGGGGGACCACCGTCTTTTGGAGGCGTACCTCAATAAGCTCACTATCAAAGAACGCTCGCTGACTAATTTTAAAAACGCTCAAAACAAGAAAACTATCGAAATCTTTACAAATGTTTCTTTAACAAGTTTATCACGAGACATTGTTACATGATTTGACAAGTTTCATTTATCATTTAGTGATAAAATAAGATAGTTATTTGATAGTTTGTGTTGTTTAAGTTTGGCGGAAAAGTTTTTAGAGTGCACGCATCGCACCAGCGTTGTACAGAAGGAGACAACGAGCGTCAAAAACTACACCTCGCACGTAGCGATTAAAAAATACGAGAAAATCTGTCCCGTCTCCCTCGCGGAGCTTTCGAAGCTGCGCGTCGGAGAGGTGCGGCTATACTAATGGGCGTTTACCTCCGTCTTCAAATCGGCTCGGCTGGGAGGAGAAGAAATTGCAAAAAGGCTTAAAAAATCTCGGTAAAAATGGAAATAAATAGTTGAAAAGAAGGAAAATGCTCGAGAGAGGTGGCGGCGTTTTTTCGACCTGTGTCTATTATCAATGCAATGGATGACCATGTGTAGGTGGCTTTGACAAGCGCCATACGAGTGTGTAGATACGTTAAATTCAAATGCATACCTTGGACAATGTTTTGATACAATCGTGGGATTTAAAACGCATAGTATATCAAATTCTCTCATAATATTACTGCACATAAAAACTACATCTTCCATCGTATTAAAATTAAACTTTCTAGTTAAAAATATGTTAAAGGAATACCTACGTACATGTTTATACTTCGATACCCAATTGATGTTTTTAAAAACTGTAGTTTTGGTAATAATAATGTAATGTAATTTTTTAATCAGCCTAAAAAATAATTGTGCATTGATCAAGTGTCAGCACTTCATCCCTCATTTCGTTTATCGTGACCTTATTGGTACAGCTCACACATTAATAATACTAGCCGGTAGAGAATGGCGGGTACCCGGCCGGGCCCCTTGCGCGAAATACGTGCCAGATTAGAGAGTCCGTAATTAAATTGTGTGTTCCCGGGATAAACTTATCGGGCACTCTGTACTCATCTAATTATCTACGAGTTACGTCCAGTGAAATGGGGATGGTAGTTCTGGGTAGAGTTCCTGCTGCTCCCGATACACTGTACTGTACGGAGTACCTACACTCCTCACACCACGCCAATCCTCTTCTGAACCCCACACCCTACAGTCACCCCTCTTGCCCCGGTTGCAGCGGCCCCCAAGGGTGGACCGTGACAGTTTGTCGCGATTTTGATAGGTAGTGTATTGTATAATGTGCATAACCATTCGAAATCGAAAATATCAATTTTCATCTCTTCCTCAAACAAATCTTCAACGTTGAACTCTTCAATCAAGACCGACACAGAACTCTTCAAATAATATCAACGCCTATTTTAAAAATGGTGATAACTTTAGGAGAAGTACAATGCATTAGGTTTACGGGGTAAGTACCAAGTTATGTGGATAGGCAGGTACCTTCTAATTGTTTTAAAATTTAAAATAAATTAAATTTAACAATGTTATTATAAGGATCTGGAAGTAGGTATTTCTGTTAATTTTATTATTGTGACAACTGTTTCGGCTAACAAGACCATTTTCAACAGTTTGAAAGCTGTCGCAATAAAAAAAAACAATTCTTACAGAACTTAATAATTACGTTATTAAATTAAAATTATAATTAAAATGCAATATAAAGGTTTTTTTTTCAAAAGTACCTACATAACATATTTTAATAAAACATGTATTTATTTTTATTTATATCCATATCGAAATGGATATTATCCCTTTCGTTCCTTACTTACGACTGTACAATTCAAAAACAACTAATTAACAAAACTTAATATCTACATGATTTTATCAGTACTGTAAAATTTAAAACACGGCTTTTATAATTTATAACTACCTTAATGTTTTAATCATACACCACGTACCAAAATTCTCTTCAGATATTTTCCTTTTCGGAGAGATACCTATTAACTTTTCCAAATCATCTGATTTACCTACTATTACATTAGCTAAGATAAAATACGTATCTACTGTTTGTTCTTGCGAATTTTCAGGAATAATATTGACAACCAGTAGGATTAGATTTATATTACCTATCTAAAATCATTTCCAATTTGGGAGATAGGGACGGGTAAAGCCCCAATAACCATTTATTGGATATCAAGTGGTTCGCTACGTTTGGTGACTTAGCAGGAGTACCCGGGTTCATGGGGTAAGGTTTGTCTCTAGGTCTTGACGACGAATGTGTTTGCTCACCTACTGGTTGAGAGCGACCTGATCTAGACCTCTCCAGCCTCTCGAACCATTACCTTGTACCGTAGTCAAGAGAGATGGATTCATACGCCCGTCACTCCTGGACCCACTGTCCTCCAGATTCCTCATACATTTTTTCCTCCCAGAACGTCAATTCTCACATCACTATGTTGTGTTGTACATCAACACCCGTAATATGATTGTCGTCCATGTCACTCTAAAAGTAATGTCAAAGGTGTAATCACCTAGTCAATAAAGTCTGTTTTGTAAAGTCATTAAGTGTTTTTTATATTAACATCCTAGTCCAACAAACAACGAAACAAATTCCTTCCTTTCCCTGAAAAGATTCGACAAAGCATCCTCAAGACGACATGGACCCCGAGGAAAACTATTTTGCTTATGGCCTCCTGTGCGGAGCTAATATAAAAAAAATATTTTGGTTTGGTAAACTTATGAACTCTCTGTAATCGTTTTAAAAACCTTAACTAATTTCGGATGAAATATACCTAAGTAGTAATCTCATACTAAATGGGTACTGAATACCTATAGGTATTTTTGATGCTGACAATTCGTGGTGGAATTCCATTATAATAATAAACTAAAACACATGTGAAAATTATTTCCACTTAATTTATTTTTGACCGTAAAAGATTTCAACCTGTAAAAGTCATCTTCAGACTCATACAAATGTTTGTACTGCCGTGTCTCATAGTGTATAATAGTCAAATAACTAGAATTCCAATCATGGCAACGAATATGGAAAAACCATGACTACCTCTTTCCTCTCCTTCATATGTTAAGTATATAAATTGTAGATTAAGAAACATTTGTACCGGTCTGAAGATGGCTTTGACAGGCTAAAACCGGTTGTGGTAAAAAATAAATTGAGTGGAATGTTTGTATTATATGTGTGTTTTATTATGTTATGGTACTGAATACAATAAAATGTTCAATTGAAATAACACAATAACTTTGTTTGTTACCACGATTTATTTAATTTTTTTACTACCTACCGGTTTCGCTCAACACAAGCATCTTCAGGGTATTAAAATTTAACTGATCAAAAATATACATAGCCCCATATTAGGGATATTTCCCATAAACTTGTAAAAACCCTTAATCATCACCATATACCTTAATCATCTATTTAAGTGACGTTTTGTCCCTGTAGTATTATAACTAGGAGGCGGAATGTGGAGGCATAAACATTGGGAATGTATGGTGAGCGATGTTCTGAAATAGGCCAAAACCAAATGATCTTTTATCTTTTATAGCTAGGTCTGTTGGCCCCATAAAACAAATTAGACCGGTCAAATAACGATACTTTAATTGTTTTGCCTTTAATAATTAGCGGCTCTGGAATTTTCGTTTCGCCTCAGCATTCCGCCTGCTGATTATAACTCATTAGATAGGTACCACCCGTCTCTTTCTCTCTATCACTATATACATAAGATGCTGATTTTACTCTCCCACTATTTCCCTATATGCATTATGTTTTGTCTTTTTCTATATGTATATAAGCTGAAGATGCTTGTGTTAAGCGAAACCGGTCGGTAGTAAAAAATTTAAATAAATCATGGTTAAAACAAAGTTATTGTGTTATTTCAAATGAAAATATGTCAAACCACAAAGTAACTGCTTTCTACCAAAAAAACAATAAAATGTGTTTATTTATTATAATGCATTTATTTATAAACTAACTATTGGTTAAGGTACGCCCTTGGTGCTAGTAGTTTCCCACCCTTGATACGTCGAGATCTAACTTCAAAACCGCCGACACCCCTCCCCCTCCCCATCCCCATCCCTCGATGGTGTGTAGGAGTCAAACTTTGAGCTTTGAATCTCTAAGAGAATCTGTCACCTTCGCGGCAACTGACGATCAAATTAATCGTTTCCTTTTTTCTACGAAGTGTTAATTAATAGATAGAATTTAAAGGTCATGACTCAACTTTACGAATAAAAAGTTAATTCCATTTCATACTGACAAACAAATGTTTTTTGGCGGGTAGAGTGCGTAATCATCGAATTAATAACTACCTGATAAATATAGTCTTTAGTGTATAATTGCACTAATTACCTTGCATCCAAAAGCCATGATTCTTTGGCATAAATCAGTATTTTTCAATTATTTATCCCTCAGGCCTAGGGCATATTTTGTCGGAAGGTCAACATATTTCCGCTTTGCAATAAAATTTGAAATATTTGTGAATGTATCCGCAAATTAAAAACTATTTTTGAACCGTGATAAAATACGCTTTCAAAATTTTAAAATTTGATTTTTTTTTTAATTTCTTTTTTTATTTCTTTTTATTGGGGAAACAAACAGTCATACAGAAAAATGATTATAACAATAAAATTCATAAGTTGTAGACCAATTAAGTTCCATTAGGTTAAAAAATATTGGTTTAGTATTTTTACCTACTCAACTTATTAAATGACAAAGAAAAAAAAATATAAACATAATAAAGAAAAACAAACATATAAAATAAATAATAAAAATAAACATAATTTTAGAAACATAAAAATTTTGTTACATATTATCTAAGTAATTACTATAACAAAAAGAAACGCACATATTTAATTAGACAAGTGTATTATAAATTGTACCTTTGCCTCACTTTTTGTCGCTTCATGTAAAAATAATTTAAAATTTTTTTTTTTCAAATTGCAGTCGGAAAAAGGCTCCGAGGTAAAAAATTCCTCAGGGCCTACGTCATCTTTGAAGATGCTATGTGGAGGGTCTTTTCGGTGAAAAGAAGGAGGGGAAGTTCTGGGAAGGCAAAAGTGATGAGAGGATGGTGGAAATCTAGGGGTTGATATGTCCAGGAGTGAGACTAATGTTGTTTTAATAAAGGTGTGCATTTTAATTATTTTTTTGGTTAAATTTTATATTTGAATATAAAGCGTGTTTTTTTCTCTTTCTAAAACAGTTTAGATCCAATTTTTCAACGTGGTAGTAAGGGAGACAACGATTTCAATTAGACCTATGAGTTGTTCCTAAAAGCAAACAAATTGACCCTAAGGGAAGGAAATAAATACGTAGGTTCTTACTGTTTATTTGATTGCGTAAAATAACCAAAGAGTTTGGTTTTTCCTACAAATACAATATGAAAAAAACTTTGTGAAAAGTTATTTCTCGCTCAACTTTGTCGACAAACAGTATTACAAATATTTTTCATGTAATTATTTTTTTTTAATTAAATAAAGACAATTAGCGTAACTCAATCGAAAATCTGAAAATGAAAAATTAGAAAAAGATACGGGAACATCTGAGACTCGAACCCAGGACCTTCGCCTTGGCGGGGCACGACTCTATCAAATAAACCAATGTGTCCCTATCCGATTCGGTCGTATTTAACTGTATCATACTTCGACTAAGAACTACCCACTTTATCTTCATTTTCTTAGCGCATGTTTTTATTGGCTGCTATCTTTTTGTATGATTGCAAGCTTCAAACCCGAACTAAATGCTATCTGGGGGGTGTCTTGGATATGTTTTTATTAATTTTTATTCGAAATGTATTGACTTTTCTGCAAGTCTAGGATGAATATTATTTTTATTTTGAACTTAATGAGTAATTGTAATAATTCGTTAAATGAAGAGAATATTAGCAAAACTCAATAAAAAATCTGAAAACAGAAAATTCAGGAAATAATACGAGCACATCTGGGACTTGAACCCAGGACCATCGCCTTGCCGGGGCGCGACTCTACCAGCTATTGTGTCCCTATCCGATTCGGTCATATTTAACTTCGTACTATACTTCGACTAAGAACTACCAACATTATCTTTATTTTCATGCGTTAAGAAAATCTACCGTTAACTAGATCTAAATGTCGAAGTACTTCCCCACCTTCCTCTTTCCCATCTTATTCCCCAGCCCATCTACCTTCAGCCTCACAATATATGCCACTTAAGGATGCCATGTTCTCACTGGCTCAGAGTGGTAGGGAGTAGTTGGGACTCTTGTGCGGTAATCACTTAAAAAAAGTACTTGAACATTGACTAAAATGAACCTTTTCCAATTTCACTGGTATTTTTTTATTCAGAAGTAGAATATGAATATGAATTGAACATGCTGTACTCAAGCTTCTCTTTGGTTTTGGTCGTTTATTTTGATGTACCTATGAAAAAAAAATGTATACATTATCTATTGGGAAATAATAAGCTACTCAAAAAATAACATAAAGCATGAACTAAAATACAGCCTTGGTTGCGCAAATCAATTCGTTCGCAGGCGGTGCGGTGCGATTCTAAAAACAACAATCACTGGAAAACTCCTCAAAGGAAAAGGAAAAGGATAGGTATTGCCAAAACTCACCGAGTTCACTCGACATTTGCCGCTGGTTCTGTGGTCCTTTTAATTCTCCCTTGTCTTTATAATAGTTCACTTGTACACATATATACGTAAACACGGTTACTTCTGCAGCCGCGGCGGTGTGGTCAATAAGTTCGCAAATTAAACTTAGGGCGTTACTTTTCAATTAAGTAAAATGCACAAATTTCTCCGAACTCGAAGCGGGTGCGTTTTTCCACAAGTCAAATAAAAAACAAGTGAATGAAACAATCGAACGTTTTATTGGGTTTTGTCTTGGCGTGGGATGGGTAGGTACTTGGATAGAGGAACTGGGCAGGTACTTGGGTAAAGCAGTTTTCCAGTAGGTACTAAATCAAACAAAAAGAACATTGATTGGCGCAAACAAGCCTTATAAATAAAATAAAATGGATATAAAAGTTTATTTCTTCAATCTTTGCAAATATAAGAGTAACTAAAAGTAATGTTGCTTAGTACACATTCAGATCATAAATTTTTTCGCACACATTCGTCAGTGATGTGGATATGGCAATAATCCCATGACTTGTGGCTTCCTTTACGGTTTGTAAAGTAGTTAAAAGTGTTTTTTTCTTTCTTTTTAAAATACGCTGTTTAGTTTTGGGAAGCCTAAAATCACGACAACTTCTCGAAGGATAAAATTTTGGGTATTCACATGGTTCATAATATTATTTTGCGGATGTATTTAAAAGCTTTCAAATAATTTTTATAATATTACTCAAACTCAACTCATACACACGGATAAGAGACATGCCAAAAGAAGCTAATTTTATGACGGTGAAGCTAACATTATTTAATCAATGCATGTAATTTTAGAATGTATATATATTTATACTAAAAATTATCATAGGAATTGTGTCTTAGGAACTTAAAAGAAAAATACATTACAATCAAGAGATACACGGACACGGGACGAACAGCAAATTAGATTGCTAACAAGGAAGAAATCAAGCACCCAGAAATCTACCAGGTATCTTAGCTATTATCTGAGACATTGTCTCCACACAGAAGGTCCGAAGGAAAACTTCATCTTTGGTAATACTTTGTAGAGGGTCTTTCTATGGAAATGAAGGAGAGGGAGTTCTGTGGAAGAAATAGGTATGCGTAGGAATCTGGGGGTTATTGTGCTCAGAAATGACGAACGATTTTTTTTTACATTAGCTTCACGTAGGAGGCCCTGAGGAAAATAATTCCTTAGGAAAATAATAACTAAAGGCCTATTTCATCTTTGGGGACGCTGTTTGGAAGGTCTTTTTATAAGGGGGTGGGGGAGAAAAAGTTCTGGGAAGGAAAATGGTATGCGGAGTGGATAGGAATCTGGGGGTCAATGTATCCAGGAGAAACGGACAAATGAATCCATCTCATCGAGAGAGTACGGCTGGAGAATTCAAAGAGACTTCCTCAACCATTCTCTCTCAAACCGGCCGGCCATGCAGCTGGTGGGCAGACGCGTCCGCCGCCAAGAGCCGGACAAACCTCACCACATGAACCCAGGCACCCCTGCTAAGTTACCAAACATAGCGAACCACTTGGGGTGACCTACGACATGGGTATTGGTTATCTAGTGAATGGTTGCCGGGACGGTGGTAACATTGGTGGGTATCCGCCTCCCAAATTGAAAGTCTATGATATACGTCTGTACTTAAGATAGTTTATATTATTGCGGTCCTGAAGAAAGTTAGCTATAACCGAAACTAGTTGACTGTTGTGTGTTGTAAATAAATTGGTATAAAACGAAGTAATATTTCCTTTAAAAAATAAATAAATAATGATCTTGTTTAGTTGTTACCGTAGCTATACATTTTTTTTATATAATTTAAAATTGCGTAAAAATATTTCATTTAAAAATCATTGCTATCCCGCTATTTTGTTAAATTATTATTATTATTATTTATTACTTTGTAAATAAATTAAAATAAATTACTGTAGCATAATGTTGTGTTATCTGTGCGGGCAATGACATTAAAATACATCTAGACCGTTATGGTCTCAAAAAATTTGCAAGTAACGTTGCAAGTAACAAATACTTTGATGCTTCCAGTAAATTTTTAACGTAAACGTTGTTAATATAATACGAAGTTAGACATTCAAGGAATACATATTGTGAAGAAATAAATAGATGCAGGGCTGCGTTTTCGTATTCAAAAGTTGCGGCGAATCCTACATTCCACACCACGGGTGTAACCGAGATGACAAGGTAAGCTTCCTCGCTTATGATGGCATTCGACCTCACGCGATGCGTGACAATTTAGTTCTAAAACCAAAAAAATGAAAGGATGACAATTAGCGTGTCTTTGGATTCTCACTTTTGAGATCTCTACAATGGTATACGGACAACTCAGAATCAGGCAACTTCAACACTTTGAAAAATCGTTAAACGTGATGAAAAAAAATTGTGTAAATTGGTTACGTTAGGTTAGGTTTGGGCTGTTTTTCAATAAAAATCTTGACTTTTCAATGGGATGTTAAAATGTCGCTTTGTTGAGTTGGCATGGAACCGTCTACATTATATCCATAATATGTAATATAATGTCATTGGCCTCGAGAGCACACGATATCACGCTGACAGTCTTGTACTAAATCCACGAAATCGAAAGTAAGTCAATTACCGTGTCTTTCGCTTGCCGCTTTTGAGATTCTACAACATGTCGATAGTTTTCAATGTCATTGTGGATCGGTAGGCACCGTGTTTACCACCACTCCAGTTGCGCTACCTTTCCCCGGATAAATGTTTTAGTTAGAGTGTCCATATTCGTTCTTAAATCCGATATTGATGGCCGGCGATAAAGCCTGCTGCCCCAGACCCCGAGCGTCCACTAGGAGATGCATGGGAGATGGGAGACAGGCGATGGTGATGGGGGTTACCTAATGATTAGGGGGAAACGTTCAGAGTTTACCAAAATACATATTACGTAGATACTTACGTACTGACACCATTCTATTCTACATTTCTATTTTATACCGTGTGGGGACTGTCAAATAGATCACTTTTTTTAAATACAATTAGGTAAATAATATTGATATTTTATTTTTTTAACTCACCTTTTTAGACCTTTATATCCAATTCAATATATCTACCTGAGAGTACCAATGTTATATTGCCTATAGTATATCGTACACTGCCTTCATTACCTTCTTAACCCGCGACATTGTAAATAACTAATTCTGTAAAAATAAGAACTTAGTTTTTAAGGCCCACACTTCTACCAATTTATTACATATTTTCCTAAGCATCTTAATTTTTAAAACTGTTAAAAAGATGTTTTTATAGAAGATAATATTTATACGTTTCCCATGCCAAAACGGCAATTATATGAAATTCCCTCGATAGAAATAAATCGCAACGTATTCTCTGAAAATTATTTTGAACACGTTTTCCAGTTATTTTACAAGTATGAAAAAATTCACAGTGTTTCATTAAATGCTTTTTCAGATATTCCCTCTATTTTAAGCGATTCGTAATTTATTAAACCTTTTCACAATTTTTGCTTAAATATTATCGTTTTTAAAATTAGCGCGCTCCCTCTAACATTCGTATTTACGTATCTCTCCTCCTTCTTCTTTTTAAGCGGGTACTACCAGGCCTCAAGGTCATTTCATAAAAAAAATCAAGTCCTAAAGGCTCCTAAGGTCTGCAGTCTTCCAAAAAATATATCATTATAATTTTGACACTAATTTTCTCACAAATGTAATATCAAGAGTAATGCAGGATAGTAAATTTTAAATCATGCAATGTTCAGCATTTTAAACACAGTGTCCTTTGCGTGCAAAGTTGTATCTTCTCCAAGCATAAACTGCCTAATAAAAGTGTGTGTATCGGAATTGACCTGCCAGGTAAATATTTTTTCTGTATCTGTTTGTAAATAATAAAATTAGATAGACCCTGCGAACTCATAATAAATTGTCCAGCCTCTTTGAGGTGATTTTTCACAAAAACGCCGCTCTACAAATTAGCCGTGTATTATTATTATTATTATCCTATTAACACAGTTTCTTATTGGATTAACATTGTTCTAAGCTTTACACCTCAATCTATATCAGTATCAGATTTAGGAAGATAAATTCTAATCAAATCCTTGAACTGCACACTGCACGCCGCACGGTCCATCATAAAATTTGCTATTCTTGCTTAAAGAACATTAATTGCTAAAATAAATACCAGGATTAAATACAAGCATTTTATATAACATGTCTTAACAATTGTGCTGCTCTACTTGCAAACAAAAAATGTTAATATCAAGTAACCTGCCAGGTAAGTATGGTCCTGTATATTATCTGCAGTCTGCAGTACACACTCATAATTTAAATAATGGAGTATCCATTGGTTCATTCCGTAGACGCCATCTGTTAGCCATACATTTATATAAAATATTGTCTCGAGTTAGTAATAAGATAATAAATGTATTGGAAAAAATGAATATTTTATTATTTTAACCCTGAAGGGATTTTTCACAAAGACCACGCTTAACAAATTAATTTATTATTTTTATTTAATTTTCTTTACTTTCTCGGATGATTTTATGCAAATTGTATTCGCCACAGTAGTACAAGTTGCCGGTACACTAATTGAATAAATACCGGTCTTTAAATTTAACATGCTCACCAACCATTAACCGTGTGAATAAGTGCTTCAGACGCACACATCAGATCACCACATCACCGCACATATTATTCAGAATTGCTTGACAAATTTGGTTTTTTCCTACAAAGTAAACTAAGTGGTAAATTCATTCTCTCCAAAAGATCTTATAATTTTCAAGGCCAAAAATAAATTTCGCTATTTTTGTTTTAAAATATTCCGCCTCTGATCGAGAATTAATTTTTGCTGTTTAACCAAATATTATTTAAAAGTAATTAAAAAGAAAGACGGAAAGACATCCTACAATCATTTTTATTTTTATGTATTTTTTACATTAACCCCACGCGGGTGGACCTAAGGAAAAATATTTTCTCTCAGAGCCTATGTCGTCTTTGGGGATGGTGTGTAGAAGGTCTTTTTAAGGATTGAAGAGGAAGGAAGGATTGAGAGGATTTTAAGGATGAAGAGGAAGTTCTGGGAAAAAAAGGGTGAGGGGTGGGTAGGAATCAATGAGACAGTGTACCCAAGAGTGACGGACATATGAATCCATCCCTCCCTCTGCGGTGCAAGACGATTAGTCGAGAGACCAGCTGGAGAGATCATAGGGTTTCCCAAACCGGCCTCTCTCGATCCGGCCCGCCACACAGCTGGTGGCCAGTCTTAGACCTACTAATACGTAGCGAACCGGACAACCCTGCTAATACATATGCGAACCACGTGGGGTGTCTTATGGCAGAGGTGTCGGTTATCCAAAAAATGGTTCTCGGAGTGGCGGTACCCATACCTCACCTACATCTCCCAAATAGCGTCTAAAGTTATTACAATCGCAGATTTAATTGCTTCGATACATTATTTATTAACGTCTTGCGACGCATATGTAGAATGATTTACTTAGTTGCACGGCAGAAATAATTAATTATTTGTGAAGTATTTCTGAAAGAAACCATCATTAAATTAAAATGCAAAGTGCAGACATGACAAGATAAGTAATAATTATGGTCAATTAGTAGATTTCATAAGATCTTCACAGCGTAATTAATATTAAATAAAATCATAATTGCAATATTCCTAGAACGAGTATTCTATTTCTTATCATTTTTGTATCAAACTAGTGCAAACCCGTGAAAAATAACGGGAAGATGAAGCTCTTTATAAAAAATTCACATTGGAAACATTTCGTATAAAAAAAGTGTGTGCAATTCACCGCGGTAGAAGTAGCGGTAGAAGTGAAACCTTCAGAAACCTAAAGAAGACAATGTTGGAGAGAATACGCAGCACAAAGCCGAAACCTAAAACTATAATTTTTTTTTATTTTAAATCATTGAAAATAACATAAGAAAATTGGTCTTTCACTTAAGATTTTTTTATTTATTTTTTATTTACTGGCAAATAGTCCATTAATTACATAACAACAACACGAATAAAAAAGGAAATGACAATGAAAGGAAAGTACATATAAATGAAGAGCATTTACATTAAAAATACAAGTCAAAGCTTGAAGATCGATTTAAAAGACTTTAAAAACTACACATTTTGTATCGACTGCCGAAAGTCATTTAGGCTAACGCCAAAAAATTCAATGCTTTGATTTGCATTTACAAGTCTCGACATTCTTGATAAAGGAGAATGATATCCATAATTAGTTGAATGTTGATTGAGGAACAGCAATTCATTATTTCAGAGTCTACGGGAAGGGATGTTAAACTGGATGAGTTGTAACAAAGCAGGTATGTCAGTAATACTGTTGATAATTTTGAATATGCAAATTAGATCTGTGTCCTTTCTACGTTTTTCTAAAGAAGAAATGTTTAAAGTTTGTTCAATTTCATCATACGAGTACTCGGCTCTTTCACGTCCTAATCTCCAAGCAATTCCTCGTAGGATTCGCTGTGACAAATATGGATAGCAAAGAAAGGAGACCAAATGACACTAGCATATTCACGGTGAGAGTGAACCAGCGAACAGTAAAGAGTTTTAAGTGTACTTATATGTTTAAAGTCAGCGGTAATTCTACGAATGAAGCTCAGTAGTTTAAGTGATTTCTTTACGATAGAACAAACAATGAAAATTCTATGGACATAACCATTAAACCAATTCATTTCATTCAAATGTTGAGGGTTTAACTCCTATTCTTACATTATAAAATTCTGATTCTGCATACGTTAAAATCAGTGGCTTAACGGCTCCCAGGCAATGGGCAAGCCTGTAAACCGAGACACGCCTCTTTGCAATGAATTGAGGTTCAAGTAATGGTCCTAATGGATAATGAGCATGATTTATAATGTTCTTACATGCTAATTTCAATAGATATTTTAAGCAACCTTTTTATTGGTTGTGCACAAATGACCTGTGCGCCGCAGGCCAAATCCATTACTCGTCTAACAAAAACACAGCTGCTGTGTTGGGGAACGGAAGGCTTTCAATAAACCTTCAGTAAGTAAATCATTAAAAGTATGTTAATTACTTTTAGGAGATACGGCGAGCACAGTTCTAAAGGGAACCAACTCGAAGGGTAAGGCTCTCGACTAGCAATCTGCAGGTCGCAGGTTCAAAATTCCAGCGTAAAATTCCATTGGTTTCATATGATTTATTTGTTTTATTTCGCAATTCATTAATTTAAAAAAACCACTGGAGCGATTATGGTCGAAAAATGGACCACTTTTATTTTTCTGCAATTGAGCGGTCCAAAACTGGACCACATTTTCCTACCATTCGTAAAACATTTATTGTAATTTTTTAAAACATTTCCATGGCCAGCCATTTATTTTTAAACGAAGCTGTTAAAATGCTCTATTTATTATGACCGTAGATGTCGCAAATCAAAACTTCGTAGACTATTTTAGAACGACGTTAAAAATAAATTATAAAATATTTTTTCACACAGAATTTCTGATCAGCTGTTTACGGTTAAAATTAATTTTTCCATAGATATGCACCTTTCATATCAAGTATATCACAAACGACATACAAAAATCGAAAATATTCTATGTTGACTAAGTTAAGTACCTCTCACGGAGTTTCAAACAAACAAACACGCAGGATTCGCGTGATTATAAATATTACGATTTTTTTAAATATCTTTTTTTTTTTTTATAAATACTACAAATATGAGATAAACGGTAATATACAGGTTAATTCATTGGCTGTATAGCACTATAATAAGTTTTTATGTCTCTATGTTAAAATTCGAAGGTATTATTTTTTTTATGTTACGTTTTTTAGAGAAAATAATGTAAAAAATGAATAACGGCCTCCGTGGTCCCGAGGCAAGAATCTTGACTCACAATCCGAAGGTCGCGGGTTCGAACCCGGCGTGCGCAAATAAATTTTATTTGATTAATTTGTGTTATTTCACAATTTATTCGTTTAAAATAATATATAGTATATTTGCGGCACGTTCCAGAGTGGAAGATACTATCAGTATCGCCCTGGTGTAAGACCACCATTCAGAATTGAAACGTTGCTTGAAATGGCTTTAGCCGTGTTTAGTGACCAGATCTGAATAGCCAGGTACTTCCCCACCTTCCTCTTCCCTATCTCCTTCCCCTCCCCACTACCTTCAGCCTCACAACATACCCCAATTGGGGATGCCATAGTCTCACTGGCTCCAGACGGGAGCAGTTGGGACTCTTGTGCGGTATTAACTGTAAAAAAAAAAAAAAAACAAAGCAAATTAACTTAATTTAATGTTGTGAGGCATTCCTTAAAATAATTCCTACGATACAACATATTATTACAATAATGTCCATAAATAATATTTATGTTGTAATGGATACATCGTCCCAAGAAACAAGAACAACAAAGCAAATTAACTTAATTTAATGTTGCGGGGCATTCCTTAAAAAAGTTCCTACCATATAACATATTATTATAATAATATCCAAAATAATATTAATGTTCAAATTAAAAATCCCCATACAATACTGACACGGTCATATATCGTGTAATGGATACATCGTCCCAAGAAACAAGAACAACAAAGCAAATTAACTTAATTTAATGTTGTGAGGCATTCCTTAAAATAATTCCTACGATACAACATATTATTACAATAATGTCCATAAATAATATTTATGTTGTAATGGATACATCGTCCCAAGAAACAAGAACAACAAAGCAAATTAACTTAATTTAATGTTGCGGGGCATTCCTTAAAATAGTTCCTACCATATAACATATTATTATAATAATGTCCAAAATAATATTAATGTTCAAATTAAAAATCCCCATACGATACTGACACGGTCATATATCGTGTAATGAATACATCGTCCCAAGAAACAAGAACAACAAAGCAAATTAACTTAATTTAATGTTGCGGGGCATTCCTTAAAATAGTTCCTACCATATAACATATTATTATAATAATGTCCAAAATAATATTAATGTTCAAATTAAAAATCCCCATACGATACTGACACGGTCATATATCGTGTAATGGATACATCGTCCCAAGAAACAAGAACAACAAAGCAAATTAACTTAATTTAATGTTGCGGGGCATTCCTTAAAAAGTTCCTACCATATTACAAATTATTATGATAATGTCCAAAAATAATATTTATGTTCGAATTAAAAATCCCCATACGATACTGCTACGGTCTTATATCGTGTAATGGATACATCTTCCCAAGAAACAAGAACAACAAAGCAAATTAACTTGATTTAATGTTGCGGGGCATTCCTTAAAAAGTTCCTACAATATTACAAATTATTATGATAATGTCCAAAAATAATATTTATGTTCGAATTAAAAATCCCCATACGATACTGACACGGTCTTATATCGTGTAATGGATACATCGTCCCAAGAAGTTAGACATTTGAAACTTCCAGGCGAAATATGAATTCGTAAACTAGTTAATCGATATGTTCGGGTACAATGGATGTTATATTAACTATTAGATTCAATTTCCCTGTCATATTTTGCTTGCGGCCTGCAGGTTGAACAGGAAGTCAACCGTGGTTATCCAAGAGGATAATGTTATGTTTATTAACAAATCATTACTTGGTGCAAAAGAGTTCGAATTCACGAGCAGTGCTGTAAATACTCTCAGGATTATACTGGTGACACATGAACAAAAAATTGCTTGAAATGGCGTGCGCCGTATTTTGTCACCAGATATGAATAGCCAGGTTCTTTCAATACATTTCTCATCCACTTCCCTTCCCAATGCCTTCCACCTTTCAACCCCAATAAATTGGACATGCCAAAGTGGTATTGCCAGACAATCTCTATTGGAAAGTTCATACAAAAACAAAATTCATTTTAAAAATAATTGTTCAATAAAAAAAAATATTCATTATTAAGTTGTGTAGTCTTGAATATTATCGTATACAAGGGAATAAGGGTAATTAAAAAAAATAAAAAATGAAAATAGCCAAAATATCCAGGAGAACCAAATTTCATGTATATTTTTTACTGCAAATCATATCACGAATCACTTGTTAAAGTATATCAACTACCTACGTCCCTTAAAAGGAATGCGCGGCCATTTCGGCCACTTTCATACAAACTTTTAATTTGGATTTTAGATCAAAATACCTAACCAAACTGAAAAATTATTTTTGTAATCAAAAGGTATATCAAATATCTAGTACAATGTCAGCTACTTTATTTATTTTTGCTTTAAATTATAAGCCATAGGCCATTAAAGATTGTAGTTTTTCATGACTTTAGAGGCTACTTGAGCGGTTGTTTGTGAGTAAATGAAGAACTTAAAAAATAATTTGATATAGATACCTTTTGATTACAAAAATAATTTTTTAGTTTTGTTAGGTATTTTGATCTCAAATCCAAATTTAAGATTTGTATGAAACGGGCCGAAAAGGGCCGTGCAAACGTTCCACTTAAGGGGGTATTCTAATCTAAAAAATATCGATGTTTAAGAATACCTCCTTAAAGGGTTTTTCAAAATTCGAATTTATTTAAAAGTTGTTGCTATTTTAGTTAGACCGGTTTAAATGGAATCTAACTAGAATCCAAACAGAGCAAATTAAACGCGTGTTTCTCGAAATTACTTTTTTCGAGACGGTTGACACGATATCTCAAGTTCTACTGAACCAATTTACTTTAAATTTGGCGTGAGCCTTCTCTATTCATTACTCTATCGCAATAACTAAACCAATATAAATTTTTTAATTTTTAGCATTTTTTTTAAATTTGGAAAAGTCAAAAAAACTGGTAAAAAAATGTATATTTATTTCAGTTCGGGCCACAGCAGCATTTGTTTGGATCAAGAGTCAATTTGTTTTTTTTTTAGATTACTAGAAGATTTTCAATGAGACATTTTTTTGAAACCCCCCACCTCAACACCCGGTAACTTTTTGAATTTAAAATTTTTTGTTTGATTTTTTTTTATGTGTTCTCTAATGTTTATTAAATATTTTTCGAATGAATGGCTTATAAAAATATAATATGTTTTTTTTATTGCACCTGAAAAAATACCTACAATTCATGCTTCTCGACTGGAATACCCCCTTAATAACCTGTATGGTGCTTATTTAAATTTACTATCTAAAAAATAATGTGTTCAATTTTTGTATCTGTATTATATTGTACTAATATATTTTTTCGGGAAATTAATCTCCCTCCAGTAACAAAACTATATAAAAAATGCGTTTCCAAAATCTACAAAAAATACTTTATAAAAAAATACAGTCGTTGGAATCGATTAGCTATAGATTCAAAATAAATGGAATAATGTCCGTACCAATGTTGAAATCTACTACTGCTCAACATTGTTCCCATTTCCTCAGCTTAAAATGGTATAATAAAAATTATTATCTATCTAATTAAAAATTTAAACTGAAAGAACAGATTTACAATGAACATTTAAAAATGCAGAATAAGTCTATCGATCTAGATAATGATTTAATAAAGTATAAAAAATCCTGTGAAATTACACCATTATATTTTACATATAGTAAGGAAGACTATATAAGAATTCATTATATTTTACATATAGTAATGAAGACTAAATAAGATATTATTATATTTTACATAAAGTAAGGAAGACTATGTAAAATTTCATTATATTTTACAAATAGTAAGGAAGACTATGTAAGAATTCATTATATTTTACATATAGTAAGGAAGACTATTTAAGAATTCGTTATATTTTACATATAGTAAGGAAGACTTTATAAGAATTCATTATATTTTACATACAGTAAGGAAGACTATATAAGAATTCATTATATTTTACATATAGTAAGGAAGACTATATAAGAATTCATTATATTTTACATATAGTAAGAAGGACACATCCTCTTTAATTCTTGCCATTACTTTCATAAAATAAAATTTTATTGATACCCTGTTTATCTAAATGCGTTTATGTATTTTCAACAATAATTTTTTTTCACATTACTATCTATCTGCATGCCTCTAAATTTCGTTTTCGTCCTTTAACATTATTATTACCTACTTTATATTATATATATGTGATTTATGAGTCCCTCCCAACTCCCAACCACCTGCAGCCAATGACTATGGCATCCCCAATTGATAGGCTGAAAGTAAGTGAAGAGGGGAAGGAGATAAGGAAGTGCGGAAGGACCTGTCTATTCAGATGTAGTCACCAAACATGGCTAAAGTCATTTTATTCAACAGCCGTTTCATTTCGTTATGGTGGTCTCACACCAGTGCGATAATGAGGGTGTCTTTCACTGTGGAATGTGCTGCAAATATATCTTATATTATTTTTAATGATTAAATTGTGAAATAACACAAAAATAATCAAATAAAATTACTTGCGCATGCCGGGATTTGAATCCGTGACCTACGGATCGCTCGTCGAGAGCCTCGTCCTTCACTCTCAGACCCGAGAATAGATTTCTCAGTTGAGATGGGTTATAATAACCTGAAACCCCTCTATTCGGGTAAAATCAACTGTGAATAAATAAAAAAATAAAAATACATTGGCATGGTCATTGCCGCGTGGATTTTTCTTGCTGGTAATCTTATACACTTTGCATATCTCGCCCTTATTTCGCATAATACAAAATTAATGCGATTCAACATAATTTTTTTACAAAATCTTTAATTTTAGATTTAAAAAGAACTGAACTGAAGAAACATAACTGAAATGAAACTCAGCTTCCTTAATGTGAATATTTCTTAACCGGTATATCATTATCTGTTACGATTAACAGTCGACGGCCGGCGTAGTCCAGCGGTAAGGCTCTTGACTCGCATTCCGAAGATCGCGGGATCGAATCCCGGCGTGACAATTTTTTTTTTTGATTAATTTGTGTTATTTACAATTTATTAATTTAAAATAATATATAGTATATTTGCGGCACGTTTCAGAGTGGAAGATACTCTCAGTATCGCCCTGGTGTAAGACCACCGTTCAAAATTGAAACGTTGCTTGAAATGTCTCTAACCATGTTTGCTAACCAGATCTGAATAGCCAGGTACTCCCCACCTTCGTCTTCCCCATCTCCTTCCCCTCCCCACTACCTTCAGCCTCACAACATACCCCAATTGTGGATTCCATAGTCTCACTGGCTCCAGACTGGAGCAATTGGGACTCTTGTGCGGTATTCATATAAAAAATATTATTTTCACAGTATTCTTGCAACTTTTACAGCATTTGTATCTGAACATATATAAACATACAATCGGTGGATATTATTTTACGTCATGTTTTACAATCAGCTCACACAAATTTTAATCGTACCAAAAACAGTACTACTCGAAAAAAAAATTCTTTTTACCTTAAAACAACGATTTGTCAGATGATACTGTCTGTTCCCTCGTAGAAAAAAATCATCACCTCATCTGTCTACTAAATATCTATTTACTCATTATTAATGAGTTAACATACTCGTAAGTACATCGTAAAGTAAATATTTAGCCTTTTACGCATTATGTAAAATAATCTTTGATAGCATATAATCATCTTCAAATACCCAGGACATTCGTAAAACACCGTATATTATAATCTGAAAACAACCCCTACTTATATTTCTCATTACGCTGTAGAACTATCGCAAATGAGTAGAGGTGGGGTTAGGGGATGAATG
This sequence comes from Glyphotaelius pellucidus, assembly GCA_936435175.1. Lineage (NCBI taxonomy): Eukaryota > Metazoa > Arthropoda > Insecta > Trichoptera > Limnephilidae > Glyphotaelius > Glyphotaelius pellucidus. The sequence continues at coordinate 30,048,998 of OW386547.1, forward strand.
ATAAGGGCCGGTGGGTCGGGGAGGGTGGGTAGGGGGAGGGATGGAGCGGAGGTGTCGTGGGGATGGTTTAGAGATGGCGTTTGCTGATTTTACCGGACCAAACCCTTGGCAACCCCCGACTTGCCAGGAGCCCGTGAAGAAATGTTATCTGAATAAGCACCAAAGTTCACTTCACGCATGAGTAAAAATTACCCGAGGTGGTTATTGTAAAATGTCTGAAGTTTGTAACTACCATCCTCAACACTTGTTGCATGTTTTTTATTTGTTTAAGTTGAATGATTTTATCATTGAAACAAACGGGTTTCTCGAAACCAAAATGTTAACAAAAACATAGCGAACGAACAAGAGATGGCGGAGTGTCTTATTTTTATAATTAGACAAACATATTTTCGATTAATATTATCAGAAATACACTCGCGTTGCGTATTTATCGATTCTAATGAAATCGAATCGAATACATTAATAGGCTTGCGTCTGCGTGGTTGAATTTCAGAACCCGGCTTCGAGAGCATGTCTGACGCCACGCCATAGGCGCCGCGCCACAAATAACATTTGTGTACTTGGAATTTCAAACAAAGTTGCCATCGTAATTTGGTTTCGAATTCAAGAAATCGTCGCAAGATGTCGCCACTTCCGTCAGCAGGTCAGATGGGGACGTGTCTCCCCTAGGTATAACTGCTACGAATTTGTGAATATATAGTATCTCTCCGGATACGGAAAGATTGACTAAAATGCATAGTTGTATCAAGCGGCTACATATTACATATGACATCATTGCCTGCCTCGGTTACTTTGTCCCAGTGACTAGCTACATTGGATTATGGTGGGTTCGAGGAATGGGCTATTTTTGGATTTCAGTTCCTATTGGATTTATAAAATGGTCGCCAACACTAACTGGGCGAAGCCGAACCAAAAGCCGTCCTCAGGGCCTAGCAGCAAGAACCTATGAAGCGGATTTTTAACTGCAAGCATTATATAATTGCTCCATGGGTCAATGGATTCACTTAAAATTGGTGGATTGATTGATGCATGAATTAGATGATGCATCAATGTGATTGAAGGAAGGGGAGCAGAGTTGTAATGATCTACCCTTTTCTACTCCTAAACAGTAGGTATGATGGTTGCAATCAAATAATTCAATTTTATATAAATTAAGTTTCGTTAAGTGAGAGGTACTTTGAAAGTGAAAAAATCATAAATTTTAAAAATAAATAAATACGTAGGGAAAATGCGGATTTTACCCAAAAGCCGTCCTCAGGGCCTAGCAGCAAGAACCTATGAAGCGGATTTTTAACTGCAAGCATTATATAATTGCTCCATGGGTCAATGGATTCACTTAAAATTGGTGGATTGATTGATGCATGAATTAGATGATGCATCAATGTGATTGAAGGAAGGGGAGCAGAGTTGTAATGATCTACCCTTTTCTACTCCTAAACAGTAGGTATGATGGTTGCAATCAAATAATTCAATTTTATATAAATTAAGTTTCGTTAAGTGAGAGGTACTTTGAAAGTGAAAAAATCATAAATTTTAAAAATAAATAAATACGTAGGGAAAATGCGGATTTTACTCAAAAGATAGGTTCTCCAAAGTAAATCAATTTAAAGCAGCAGAATTATAATAATAATAATAATAATGTTTTATTCCAGGATGTGGGGAGAATAGAGCAATCCCACACGTTCCATATATTTGAAAATTAGTAAAAAATCAGTTATGTTGGGCGTGGCCCTGAGTGAGCTCGGGCCCGGCGCTCACTCAGGATTGGCGATTGGTGCTAGAAGGCTGCGTTCACCACCGTGTTGTCGGAGGCCATTAACGGCATCCTGGCTAAAGTGACCCGGTATCTCATCAGGCTGGATTGTCTTTTTGATGCAGGCTGTTGTACCTTTTTATTCAAATATAATTCTGAAAGCGTTATTATATTTGATCTGGTAGTGGCACCCTTATAGACGAATCATTTATAAAGTTGACATCAGCGCATTTGCTGTCAAATTGTCTGAAAAATTATTACTAGCTACATTATTAGGAAATTATCATTATTAACAGAGCACAAGGCCTACTGCCTACTGCTCCCAAGCATCGGGAGCCAGTGATACTACGGCATCCCCAATTGCGGCATGTTGTGAGGGTGAAGGTAGTGGGGAGGGGAAGAAAATGGAAAAGAGGAAGGTAGGGAGCACCTGGCAATTCAGATCTGGTCACAAAACACGGCTAAAGCCATTTCATGCAACGTGTCAATTCTGAACGGGAAATATACCAGTATCAAGTATCTTCCACTCTAGAACGTGTCGAAGATATGCTTTATATTACATGCCAATGCTCAGCAATTGCCCAACTTATGCCATGCTTAGCTACAAAAGTAATTTTAACTTTTATTTGAACAAAATTAATTAATAAAAAAAATATTTTTTATAAAATTTTGAGAAAAAAATTATGGTCCGTGTAGGATTCGAACCTACAGCCTCCAGTTTTAATAATTCGGTGCTCTAACCTATTGAGCTAATGTGCCTACGAGACTCCATGCGAAAAATCCATGTATTATAAAGAACAATACAATTAATTGATCGACCAAAAAACAAAGAATTTCAAAGCGCCACACCGCTGGCTATAAATTCATTTACAAACAACTAGTTTCCATGTGTAATATTTAGTTGGTGAAGGTGGATATGTACGAATCTTTTAAAAAGCAGAAAACCTTTAAAATATTTTATGAAATAAAATTTACTTGCGCAAGCTGATATTTGAATGCGTGACCTTTGGATTGCTGGTCGAGCCGATTGATACCCCTCAACCACGGAGGCCGTGATAAAAATTAATGAAAACGCTGAAGGAATTGCTTTTTTAGGAAATTTTTAATTTGAAAACAAAACATGCAATTTTTTTAAATTTTTTGTTGAAAATTGTTTCAGGTCTCACACATCTGAATTAATTACAATAGTTCCTCGAGATAAAATTTTCTTGTTGGCAATATATCACAAAACTATAAATCCATCGAAGAAAGTGCGTTAGAAGTGCGTAGATCGTAATCGTTGAAAAATTTATGTATGTGTTTTTACAATATTTTTTTTTTGAGAAAATCGACATAATTCAATGTAATGAAAGGAGGTGACCAGATAACTCAGAATGAAATCAACTCAACACCTCCCTTGAAAAGTCATTCAAGGTGATGAAAAAATAAACAAAAAATTGGCTAAATAGGTTACTTTATATTAGGTTGCGGGCTATTTTGCAATTTTTTTCATAGTTTTTAATGCCTTTTCAAAAAGCTGTTGAGTTGACTTGATTCAGAGTTGGCATGGAACCTAAAATTAAGACTTTATTTGAAAAAATGAGGTTTTACGTGATTTTTTTACCTATAAGATATATTTTTCAATAGTAATTTTTGACAAAAGTTAATGATAAGTAATATAATTGGTCCACAAAGTATTTACCCGCTTGGAGTCAATAAAAATACAGAACACACAAAACTTGAAGAAAAAAATTGGTACTAGTAAAGTCTTGGATATTCACGGAATGGATAGATTCAAATACACGATATATAGTTTTTAAGTATTGATTATTACTAGGAGGCGGAATGCGGAGGCAAAACGAAACTTCCAGAGCCGCTAATTATTAAAGGCAAAACAATTAAACTATCTTTATTTGACCGTTGTAAGTTATCCACCACTTACCCGTCCTGGTATAAGTAACAGATAGTTACTCCTTCAAGGCTCTCGCAAGGACTCTAATTTTTTTCGAAAGAACGAAGCTACATTTAGTTTTGACCTCCAATGTCCCTGCATACAGTGTTAGTAAGCAGTATGCAAGTGCTTACATAATAATAAACTTGATACAATGGTGTTAGTCGATCTTTATTTGACTAGTCTAATTTGTTTTATGGGGCCAACTGACTTAGCTATAAAAGATCATTTGGTTTTGGCCTATTTCAGCATATCGCTCGCCATACATTCCCAACGTTTTTGCCTCCGCATTCCGCCTCTTAATTATTATCGATACGCGACACCCCTTAGTTAATAATTTAAAAAATATATCAAAATATTTTTTTAGCACCGTAAAAAAGCGTCTCTTCATCTCCTGATTAAAGTAGATACTTTTCGGAATAAATCCACCGCTAAACGAAGTTTCACAGTATACAACCTAGGTATAAAATTATTCTTTAAGGCAGTAGTGAGTAGGCAGTAGTGAATAGTGAGCAGTGAGCGAGCTCCCTGGCCGAGAAGGGGTTAGAGCACCGGAGGGTGGTAAATTTAGTTTCGTATTATGCAAGGGAGGGTTGACAGCTACGGGGTGGTTCGGCTTCACGATGACCACCGCATTACACAATGCCGCTATTCGCCATCTTGGATTTAAATCATCCCGACATAAATTATAATCAGTGTTTGCTGGTCATTAATATTTTAGAGTGATTAATGACGTTTTAAATACACTTTGAGCTAAGGACAAGTAAGATTGATTGATTGTACCGATACCAATGAATAAATAGAGAAATAGACATTTGAAGTTGGTAATAACTAAGAATTAGTAGTTTGTTGTAAGAACCAGCAATAACATTTGTTTGGTTCACATGAAATTAAACGCAATAATCTTTTGGATGATAATTGAGAATATTACAGGAAGACTAATTGATGTCCTTACACAAATTAGTAAATGTAGTTGTTCTAGTACTCTGTTAAATACAATTCATTCAAATAACAAACTTCAAATTAGGTATATTTACTGTTATTTATTTATTTACGCTCTAGTGGGCTTTTGCAAGATAAGTAAAGAAGCAATACAATTGCGTTAGGTACATAGTAAATAATATATAATGATTTATGATTAAATTAAGGCAAATTAAAATTAATAGCGTGTAGGTAGTACGGAAAGCGAAATATGTATAAAGAAACATAGAAAAAAAAAGTGTATTCACTATGGAGTCGTGAAATCATACATCTCAGTAAAGTGATTATAAAGACTTCATTTTAAAACTAGTACGGAATCTTTAAACACGTCTACAATATACCCAAATATATTGCCAAAATGGTATTGTCTGTTTATAGGCTTCATAGTAGTGAACATTATGATAACATAATTACCCACGTACTTTATTCTACACTTGTGGTTTCAGTTATACACTTGTACAAATGTAGGTGACCCCACAGTTGGTCCCCCGACAGTTGACCACCCGACAGTTGGCTCGCCCCTAATACGCCGTTATGTTAGTAGATAAGTTAAGTCATGTAAGTAGAAGTATTATGTGAGTAGATATAGCGTATTTCTCCAAACACTCTACATATATTATAAGTATTTTGTTATTCGGCCGTATACTCTCGCAGCATACTTCTTCGGGGAAACGACATTATTGTTACATAAAAAAATTTAGTACCTACAGGATTTTCACTCAAGAAACCTGCAGATACAAGTATATTAATTTTTGTTATACGGCCGTATATCCGCTCTGCACACTTACTTTACAAATGAGGACGTACAGCTGAAATAGTCATTTAAGGGATCAACTGTCTGAGGGATCAACTGGCAGAGAGATCAACTATCGTGAATCACAAATGTATTACATACTAGCTGGTACCCAGCATGCGTTGCAATGCAGAGAAATAAATTGTTTCTCCCCGTGTCCCCTTCCCCCCACGTTCCCCTTCCACCTTCCACGCCTTCCCCTCCCTCGTCATCCCTCCCCCTAACCCCACCTCCTTCATTACCCTTCCCCTCACGCCTTCCGTTCCTGCCGCTAAAATATATATTTTTAACTCATTTTCATTTATACAAATTTCATAACGCCAGAGCTTACCGTTATATATAGCCTATAACCTTCACAGGCATGCGCACAACAAATCACCAAAGTTTCATCGCAATCGGATGAACGGTATGGCAGCACACAACATACGAACAAACAAACAAACAAAAATTGATTTTTATATATAAGATTGGGACGCTAATAAATAAAGACAAACGTTTGGAAAGTGTAAGAAAAGTTTCTAATTCTCTACGGATAAAATGTAAAAAAGAGTTCTTAAAAAATCATAAATTTTATAAGAGATTTCTAAATATAATATTATCAATTTTATTGGAATATACATATTTTTTTAATAAAGAAATACAAACATTCCCGGGTTGCGAATAAACTGACAATATTTGAAAATCTCCTACTAGCACCACAGTAAGCCGAAAATATTGCTTGAATCTAACACGCGACGCCTGGATGGGACCCAAACGCGATGCCAACTCAGCCAGTCGAATAACTTTTTAACAGCGCCTCAACCAACTGATCATTGGGGCCTAGTCAATTTTGTCGATTTCATCGAACAGTATTAATTCGTTAACGTCTGCTTGGTTGAATTTCAGAACCCGGCTTTAAGTACATGTCTAACGCCACGCCATACGCGCCACAAATAACATATGTGTACCTGGAATTTCAAACAAAGCTACCGTTGTAATTCTGTTTCGAGTTTAAGAATTCGTCACAAGATATCGCCATTTTCGTTTATTTATATATTTTTTTTATAGTTAATACCGCACAAGACTCCCAACTGCTCCCGTCTGGAGCCAGTGAGACTATGGCATCCCCAATCGGGGTATGTTGTGAGGCTGAAGGTAGTGGGGAGGGGAAGGAGATAGGGAAGAGGAAGGTTGGGAAGTACCTGGCTATTCAGATCTGGTTAGCAAACATGGTTAGAGACATTTCAAGCAACGTTTCAGTTCTTAATGGTGGTCTTACACCAGGGCGATACTGATAGTATCTTCCACGCTGGAACGTGCCGCAAATATACTATATATTATTTTAAATGAATAATTTGTGAAATAACACAAATTAATCAAATAAAATTTATTTGCGCACGCCGGGTTCGAACCCGCGACCTTCGGATTGTGAGTCGAGAGTCTTGCCTCGGGACCACGGAGGCCGTCAAAGTTAGCAGGTCGGATGGGTTCGTGTCCCCCCTAGCTATAACTACTATGAATTTGTGAATATGTAGTATCTCTCCGGATATGGAAAGATTGACGGTAATACATAGTTGTATCAAGCGGCCTTTTATTACACATGACGTCATTGACTGTCTTGATTACATTGTCCCGGTGACTAGCTACACTGGATGACATTAAATAAGAGGAACGGGCTGTTTTTGGATCCAGTTCCTATTGGATTTGAAAAATGGTCACCAACACTAACTGGGCGAAGTCGAACCAAAAGCCGCCCACAGGGCCTAAAACCTGCGAAGCGGATTTCTAACTGCTAGTATTTTATTTAGATGCGCTATTCCGGTAAGACAGAAGAACCTGAATTCGATTCCCAGTTGCGACAGTTATCATTTTAATTTTTCTCTGTCTTATTCTATTTCATGTTTTGTTTAGATTTATAAGTATTATCTTCTTATCCAATGGTACATAATAAGGGTTCCATGCCAACTGAGAATAAAGTCAACACAACACCTCTTGAAAAAGTCATTAAAAGTTATGAAAAAAATAATGTCAAATTAGCCGATAACCCCTACCTAACGTAACCTATTTAATCAATTTTTTTATATATATTTTTTTATCACTCTAAATATCACTTATCTGAAATGGTTCTGAGTTGGTTTCATTCCGAGTTGTCCGGTCACCATAATAAGATTAAAAAAACCGTAAAACCCCTGAAAACCGTAAAACCCCATAATGTTAAAAAATAAATATTGCATTCAGAAAATTTGACACGCTAATGTCGAATTTTGTACAATATTCACAAGTTTAATATATTGTTGAAGTTGAAGGAACAATTAATTACCTATGAAATGTACAAACTTCTCGGTGTAATATCGACTCTTAGAAGTATTAGAGTATATTAGTGGAAGGGCGTCTGCCTTCCTAGTAAACGGGGCTGGGGGGTGAGGGTGTGAGGTGTGGATGGGAGGGGGAGTTAGAAGGTGATGGGGGGAGGTGGAAAGGGGTGGCCAGTAATTAGATTTGCCCAGTCCGAATACACTAGGAGTTGGACGAGCGCTAGGTAAACCCGCTTATTAAGACTGGGGCTGGATATTCGAGACCAAGGGCGGGTGGGTGTCGGAGTGACTTTAGCCGGGCCGGAACCAGGCTATTTTTCTGATGAGGTAAGATCCTAAGCTCTCAGTTAAGACATCATTGAAGAAGGAGATGATATTAATTAAACTAAATGAAATCTCAGGCGGGCTAGAGCAGATAGAGAACTGCTCACATCAATAAAAGTCAGGAAAATTTCATATCTGGGTCACGTAATTCGAGGCGAAAAGTATCACTTGCTCCAAATAATATTGAAAGGAAAAATAGAAGGTCGCCGAGGGCCTGGTAGGAGACAAATGTCTTGGCTACGAAATATACGAGAGTGGACCGGCATTAAAAAGAGCAGAGGAGCTATTCCGGGCAGCACAATGTAGAGAGACATTTTCCAGATTGATCGCCAACGTCGGGGGGACCTGATACGGCACACGAAGAAGAAGAAGAATCTAAATGAAACGTTAGAATTTGCGGGACACAAATCCGATTTTTTTAGAAGTTTTTAGTTTTGTATATTTTAAAAATTTTCCAATAGTGCTCTTGCTTTGTATCAGAGCCTCAATGTTACTTTAATTGGCTTTAGCTATGTTTAGTAACTAGAACAGATCAGTATCATTAAAACCGGCGTCTTCTTCCTTCCACCGATTGCGCGGCCCTTTTCATACAAAACTTAATTTTAACCAAACTGAATAATTATTTTTTCAATCAAAAGGTATAGCAAATATCTATTACGGATTGGTGCCACTTTATTAATTTTTGTTTTAAATTATAAAATTAAGGCCATTGAAGAATTCAATTTTAAATGATTTTTTTCATGGCAACTTTGGCAATTATTTGTGAGTTTGGTCTTGATGGCGAATTCGTTTGGCCTACTACTGCGTGGCGGGCCGGATCGGGAGAGACTGACTGGAGACCAAATCCAGCCAGACTCTCGACCTATTGCTTTGCACCGCAGTGGGAGAGATGGATTCGTATATCCGTCACTCCCACATTGACCCCCAGATTCCTATTCACCCCCATACTTTTTTCCTTCCCAGAACTTCCTCTCCTTCCTTTTCCTAAAATGACCCTACACAGAATACCCCCAAATAAGACATAGGCCCAAAGCGGAATATTTTCCTCACAGCCTCTTGTGTAGAACTTATGTAAAAAAAATTAAAAATATTTTTAACATTAAAAATTATTTAACCTTTAAAAATTATTTAACCGTTAAAAATTATTTAATCTTTAAAAAATATTAAACCGTTAAAAATTATTTAACCTTTAAAAATTATTTAACCGTTAAAAATTATTTAACATTTTATTCTACAAACCCCCACACAAAGAGGTGGCCCGTAGGCTAAGAAGCACCGCAAAAAGAGAACACCGATTAGTCTATCTCATTCTCTCGCAGGCTAAATCCTATAGATGATGTATTCTCTTTTTAGTGTCGCTCGTTTCCGTTTCATCAAATTTCAAATCATAACGGTGCTAAAGAAGTTTTCACTCCGAAAATATTACAGGGAGTGGTGATTCGACTACCGACTACCACAACACAGGCATGTGCCTAGTATGGTGGTCGAAAAATTCCCAATTCATGTAACAAACAATTCAAAGAATAAAGAATCTTAAAAAAAAAATCTTAAAAGTGTCATAAAAAGAATTATATAAAATCAAATATGGACACTGAGGAATTTTTTTTGCAAGGCCAGCCGTGTGGAGCTGTTGTTGAAAATAATACAACTTGTGTATCTTTTAAAACACTCAGATTTTTTCTAGAGATTCACTCAAAATAACCATTTATTTAATTTGATTGAAGATTTATCAAATAATCATGAAAATGACTAATTCTGATCCTTCTCCGTATTCCAATTTCCTGCAAGGGGTTATGATCCCACTGCCTCCAACGAGCTCCAGTCCGGTCCGAATTGTTTTTTAACCCTCCGCCCCTGGCCGACCCCTCCAACGCCGGGCCGTGCCGAGAGCGAAGCCTGAAACTTCTGTCGGGACCGGTGTGATATTTACCCTTAATTATATCTCTCCTCAAGTTGGCCATCGCTTACAGGGCCCGCCAGTTCCATCATCATATTGTCAAACTTTACCAGTCCGACGATAATTAATGTAATGTATTCAATAATTGCGTTTGACCCGCGATTTAATATTCCCTGGCCATTGTCCGGGCTGATCTCGGGAAAGGTTTGGGTCCTTGCTACTTGGTGGGGCACCGGACCGTTGAATGCGCCGAACTGCCCGAGACCGCTTTTGTATTAATCGTGTTATAATAATTATTATTTCTAGCAGTTAAAAATCCGCTCCGCAGATTTTTGCTGCTAGGCCCTGCGGGCGGCTTTTGGTTCAGCTTCTCCCAATTAGTGTTGGAGACCATTTTATAAATCCAATAGGAACTGATTCCAAAATAGCCCGATCCTCGAATCCAGTGAAAGCTAGTCACCGGGACAGGCAATGACATCATATGTAATATATAGTCGCTTGATACTATTATTAACAACTGAGTATAACCGTCAATCTTTCCATTTCCGGAGAGATACTACAATATCACTTATTTATAGTACTTGCCTGGGTCACGTCCCCATGCGACCTGTTTGCGGAAGTGGCGACATCTTTTAACGAATTCTTGAGTTCGAAACCGAATAGCAACGCTAGCGTTGCTTGAAACTCCACGTACACAGATGCTATTTGTGGCGCGGAGCGTATGGTGTGGCGTCAGACATGCATTCGAAACCGGGTTCTGAAATTCAACCACGCAGACGCAAGCCTATTAATAACATTCTATTATTATTATTATGAAAACAGTTTAAAAATTATTTTCAACTTGTTTAATTTATTCGTGCAAATTAGTGCAATTATCTTAAGAACTCACGACCTAACCAAGCACATGCCTATTTAATGAATGTTTTCGAACTTCGTCTAGGTAGCCCTTTAAAATTTGCGTATTTTGTAAAGTCAGTCTTCCGCCTTGCAATAAAAACCAAACAAAATATAATTATATATCTAATATTTGAAAACGCATCCGTAAACTAAGACCTGCTTTCGAAAGGTGGTGAAAAATATGCTTTCAAATTTTATTATTAGCAATAACCATGTAGTTTTTTAAAAACAAAATTTTTGAATGCTAAATTTAAAAGTTTTTATAATGGCTCATATTACGTTTTTTCTAATTGATATTACTGATAAAGAAAAACACTCACACTTTTTAATAGACACATGAATTAATTATAAACGTTATTGTCACCTCAGTTTTCTGTCGTTTCATTATTTCATTTAAAAATAAATCTTTAAAAATTCACAAGGTTTCATTTTTTTTTCAAATTGCAGTCGGAAAATATAGTTCCATAAACGTGTACGTTTTAATTATTTTGCGGTTAATTTTTGATTTGAATACAAAGCGTGTTATTTTCTCTTTCCAATACCGTTTAGATCATACTTCTCACTATGATAGGAAGGGAAACACAACGATTTCTATGAGAGCTATGTGAGCTGGTACAAACATGGTCTCCTATGATTAAGCGGGCAAGTAAACAATTTTTATTATTAATCTCACACAATAAAAAAATGGTTTCAAAATATGCGTTTTTGACATTATCCACAATTTAGGTCGGTAGGTACCAACCTACTTTTACAATTATCAAAACGTTATTTATTACATGAATACGGTATAAGAGTTACAATTGGTGACTAAGCAGGGGTGTCAAGGCTTATGGGGTGAGGTTTTTCCGGGTCTTGGCGGCGGATGCATCTTCCCGTCAATTGCGTGGCAGGCCGGATCAGGATAAACTGGTTGAGGGAGATCTTTTGATCTCTCCAGCCGGACTCTCGACCCATCGCCTTGCATGGAGGGTTGGATTCATACGTCCTTTACTCTTGGATTCCTACCCATCCCTCATATATTTTTCCTTCTTAGAACTTCCTGTCCTTCCTTTTCTAAAAAGACCCTCCACCCAGCATCCCCAAACACACAGGCCGTGAAGGAAATAATTTTCCTCACAGCATCCCGTGTGGAACTTATGTAAAAAATTAAATTGCTCAAAACTGCTCAGAGCCAGCATTTTTGTGGAATTTTGTTAGGTTAAAGGTAATGGGAAAGAAGTAGACGAGAAATAAAAAGATTGAGAAGTACGTGGCAAATCAGATCTGGACAAAATGTTGTATATAGGTCCGGCCCTGAAAAGAAAAGAAACACAAAACTGCCTTTACATGGCAACACTGTTACCTTAATTCCTTCACAATATAACAAATCACGATATTACATCGCATTTTAAGTTCATCTTATCAACATAAATCACCGCAAGTACCCACACTACCTGTAAAGTACCAACGTTTTCCAGCCGTCAGTACCTGCCGATTTTTATAACTTCCACTTAAGATCGCATCTCCCTCATCAGATAAACAACTTTAAATGGAACCTCAAATTTGCATCTTGTTTAATTTAATTCCAATGAGATTGCGCCGGGAATAATTAAACCGCCATTCTAAGATGGCGGACGATGTATTTATGATGCTGACTGTAATAATTCTTCATTCAATACCACTGAAAGACAATCAGTAAAGTGATTTCATCAAAAGGAAAGAATGCAGAGTTCCTCGCTTAACTAAGGTTTTACCATCTACAATCCGGTTTTGTTCGTACACTTGATTTTATAAACAGGAACCATTATTTAGATTCGAACTCAGCATTTTATTTTTATTTTTGTTTGTTCTTTCCTAAATACCAATTTTTGTAATTAAATCCTATGAAAAATTGCCAGTATTCGAAGGACTTTTAAATTTAGTAACTCTGCATTTTTTTAAATTTTTACTTTTAATTCATCAAATATTCGAAGTAAATTTTATTCAAGTTTTGCTATTATATCATTATAGGCCAGTTGCTTCATAAAACTGAAATAATTACAGAATTTGAATAGAAGTTTCACATAACGTGAAAATGAACTGAAAAATTTGATGAATTGTTTAAATTTTTGCAATCTACATAGTAAAAATTTAATTTATTGTAATATATAAAAGATGCCATCCAAATAAAGCCAGGTTTTATGTTATTATGTTATTGGTTTTTCTTTATTTATATGTTAAGAGTATTGACGGCCGGCGTGGTCTAGCGGTAAAGATTTTGACTCGCAATCCGAAGATCGCGGGGTTGAATCCCGGCGTGGAAAATAAATTTTATTTGATTAATTTGTGATATGTCACAATTAATTCCTTTAAAATAATATACCTATTCTGATAAAAATACTGATTTTATTTCAAACTGTAATTTTCGTAGTATTACGTAAACAAGAACATAGATAACAACCACACTGTAAATTTCCATCCCAACACAGACGTTTTACACCTACGCTAGTGCTGTAACCAAATGTTATATTGAAATAATTAAATAAATAAATAAATAAATAAATAAAAAATAAATAATTAAATAAATAAATTAAAAAATAATTAAATAATTTAATAAATAAAAAATTAGATTAAAAAATAATTGTAGTATATTTGCGGCATTGGTGTAATACCACTATTATCGAATTGAAACGTTGCTTGAAATGGCTTTAGCCGTGTTTGGTCTGAAGAGCTAAGTACTTCCCACCTTCCTCTTCCCCATCTCCTTCCCCTCCCCACTACCTTCAGCCTCACAACATCCTTCACCCAAATTGGGAATGCCATATTCTCACCGGCTTCAGACGGTAGCAGTTGGAACTCTTGTGCGGTATACATTTAAATAAAAAAATCAGTATACATTTTCAGTGTGTTTTTAAAGATAAAATTTAAAACCTTTCAAATTGAAATTTTTATTTCTGTTTCTCTCTGAAAATGTATTAAAAAAAACATTCGATGATAATAAAATTGCCCCACTGTTTTTTTTTGGCGTCGGGAGAATTGATGTTTTGCTGAGATTTCGATTTTTTAAATGGTGCGGCTTTATTTAGAAAATTATTTTTGTAAATTTGTAGTGTTGCATGGTAGAAGTAAATGTTAGCTGAAACCTTTGTTGTAACAAAGTAACACGCGACCTTCGTTATTCTATATATTATGTTAAGAGTATTTTTATGTAATTCGTCACCGCTTTTGCTACGTTATAACTGTTTTTGCAAAACAGAAACAAAAAAATTAAGAATCAATACATAAATTCAAGTCAATTTAACAAAAAATTAACCCCTCAGACCTAGGGAAAATTTTATTGACAAGTCAGAAAATTTCCGCTTTGCAACGAAATACAAATAGATGGAGTATTTCTGAATGTATACAAAAACTGAAAACTGTTTTTGGGAGGTGGTGAAATACGTTTACAAACTTTATTATTAGAAATAAATATACAATTTTTGAAAAATTAAAAATTTTCATGCAAACAAAAAAAAGTTTTAAAAATGGTTCACCTCACGTTTTACTTACTAAAATAACAGGTAAAAAAATATGTATTTCATTAGAAAATTGTATTATAGCTTAACGTTATTGTCGCCTTACTTTTTTGTCGTTTCATAAAAAAATAATTAATAATTAAGTCACCAAGTTTCAAAAATATTTCTCAAAAATTTCGGTTGGAAATTTAGGCCTCATAAAGGTGCTAGTATTAATTTTTCTGTGGTTGACTTCTAGATTTGAATAAAAATTCTTCGTCTAACACCGTTTAAGTCATATTTCTTACCATGACAGTAAGGGAGATACAACGATTTCTACGAACCTACTAGAGCTGTTCCCAAAAGCGTGCAAATTAGGCTGAGGGGTTAATCTCAGATTAAAAGTATGTTAACTTATATATAAGAAGTATAAGATATCTTAAGTCATATCAGAAGCATAAATTAAACCCATATTATAGGTATGTATAAGGTATACTTCATTTGATATACACGTTATTTGTTTGATACCGTTTGATTAAGAACACCAGGATATAAATTAAATCAATTAATTCGTGCGCCGTCCATAGCTCAATCAAACAGTTATCCTTGCGACATACTTAATTCGAATCAAACTAAATTATAATACGAGGAAGGACCATCATCCGGGAGCATTAGTTTAATGATCATATTACTCGATTAAAAATAAATATTACTTATTATCTTTGTCCACCATGGATATAACAGCGGCATAAAGCATAATAAGTAAAATGAAGTTTTAGAGAGAACATTCTGTTTGTAGATATTATTTTCTCTGAATTAAATGTAGGATCTTGGAATAGAGAACTCCAATCCGATTTTTTTTATTATTTTTTTTATGAATACCTTCTAACTTAAATAACTGCATATTTATTTTTATTTTTATAGTTAGTTTTAATAGCTAAAATAAATGTCAAAGTTTTAATTTTTCAAGATCCCCCGAAAACCACCGAATCTAGTGTAACGTCATCATGACCAACCGAAGTATGAATTTTGTAGGGAACTGGAATCAGCTGTTCGACTCCCGCCATTTTGAATTTCAGCATTGGAGTGTTTTACTGGGCATTATGATCGTTTTTTGTACAGTTAAGAGTTTTTGAATATTTTAAATAATATAGATAAACTAATAGAGGTACTTTATTTTTGATACTGAATTATTTAGGCCTAAATAATGTTTCAATAAAAACAAAAACTATTATATATCCAAATCTCTATAAACCAATAACACGGAATGTCGAACGGCTTGCGTCTTACATTTCTATTGATTTCTATACAACTTTGACCCAGGTGAGGCGGCGCGGTGACGTCACGCCGCCAAAATCCAGCAATACCAACTTGGGTGTTTTAATGACACGTTTTAAAATGGACTTTTTAATATTTTTTTAAAAACTCTACGTTAGATATTATGTAATAAAACTTATATATTCAGAATCAGCGTATATTGGTCTATGTATACTAGGTCAATGATATGAACATATTTTTTTAAAGCCATAATATTTTTCACTGGAGTTCCTTATTATCACAACCTATCCGAATTTCGACAGATTTCTTACATATCTACCTTAAACATTTGAAGTTTTAAGCTCTTAAAAAAATATATGTTATTTTTGAAGATAATATCTAGATACATTCCACGCCGAAACGCAAATTATATGAAATTCCTTTGATAGAAAAAAATTGCAAAGTATGCTCCGAAAATTATTTTAAACAAGTCTATTTCTATTATTTTACAAGTTATATTTGTGAAAAAATTCACAACGTTTCTTTAAATGATATTTAAGATACGTTCCACGAGATTTTTGCTCTGTTTTAAACGAGTCATGTTTTATTAAGCTTTTCGAAATTTTCGCTTCACTTTTATTGTTTGAAATATTAGCGCGCTCTCTCCAACATTCGTAATTACATATCTCTCCATCTTCTTCTTTTCGAGAGCGGTTACGGGGCCTTAAGGCACGGTAGCAAGCCTCAAAAAGAAGAAGGGGAGATATGTAAAACCGATTGTTAGAGGGAGCGCGCTAATATTAAAAACGATAATATTTAAGCGAAAATTGTGAAAATGTGTAATAAAACACGACTCGTTTAAAATAGAGCAAAAATCTCGGGAAATTTCAAATAGCATTTAAAGAAACCCTGTGAATTTTTTCATACATTCAACTTGTAAAATAACAGGAGAAAACGTGTTTATAATAATTTTCGCAGCATTTTTGCGATTTTTTTCTATCGAAAGAATTTCATATAATTACCGTTTCGGCAAGGCAAATGGACATATATCATCTTCAAAAATAACAAAGGTATATTTTTTTAGAAACTTAAAACTTACAGTGTTCAAGAGAAATATGTAATAAAACGGTAGAAATTCGGAATGCCGCGGCTTTATATACTGGGTTAGAATCCCGGCTTAAGCAAACAAAGATAATTAATTAATTAAATGAAAAAAAAAAAAACTTTGTGTACACCACTATTTAATTAACAATATCAACATGTTTCGAAAACTATGTTTTCTTCGTCAGAATAATAATTAATTAATATATATTAAAGCTGCTCTTAAAGTAATGTCCAAGAAAAAAATTATATCCAACTTATTCATTAGTCATATTCACAAAAACGCTTTGTAGATTTTTTAATAATAGGTAATAATATTGCAGGAAGAACACAACAAATTCGTACTACTAGAATTGACTCTGGTCTGAACTTTGTGGCAATTCAAAATAAATCTTATTTTGGTCAAATAATTTTTTTGTATCATTCTCCACTTACATTTAATAGTCCAGAAACCATCACTTATTCCTTGTACACATCAATTAAGTAACCTTATGCCTTTTACATATCAATTTAGTCACCTGATTCCTTAATTAGATGTTAAAATATTTGCGTTAGACGAGATTGCCAACATCTTTCATTTACGTCCTTTCTAAATTAATAAAATATTATATTGTAGACTTTTTTTCGTCTTTGTACTTTTAACCTCGTGGCGTAATATACTGTATTCACATATTTTTTTACATTAGTCATTTTAAAATTAAAAGCATTATGTATTATATCAAACGAAATTTAAATATATATGTTTACAGCAATATAATATTTAATTAGATATATGTATATATATCAGCTTCAGCTCAGATATATGTAAGAAACATGAATAAAACAATATTTTTCTTTCAATCCTATGTTATTTGGTGATATTTTTATTGGTTTATAAAATTATTTAAGCACAGGCTTGTTCTAGTGAGATTAAAAAATGAATTATATACCTACAATAAAACCAATGATGAAAAGAAACAATATATAAATAAATATGAATTTTTGAAACAACATTTTGTACAGGTATTTTCTGCACGTTACAGGATATTCCGGTGAAACATCACCATGCAGAATCGGATAGTTGCTTGAAATGGCAAAGCAGAAAGTAAACAACTTTAAGGAAAGTGTTTGGTGACCAGATTTGAATAGCGAATCTCCTTCATTTGAATAGCATCTCCTTCATTTCATTCCCTTCCCCATTTCTCACTTCCTACTCCCCATAAGATTCCCCTTGATAGTACTCACTTAAAAATAGATACAAATATGTTAACCTCTCCACGAGTATGTGCGAAACGGTTCGGCGAAGCGAAAAAATGCCCAGAATAGTATGGGCGAAACGTTTCGTCCGCGGCTATATTCAATACCGTCATATTTAATGAATATTTTTGACTTGTACTGCCTTCTATTAACATCTTCGCGTAGTTTTTTTAAGTTTTGGAAGACACACCTACAATGCCAACTTCACAGTTTTAGTTTTAAAATTATTTTTGCATCTTTTAGCGGTCGTCAGAGGAAGGTAGCAGTTTTTTTGTAAGGACATTTTTTTTTTCGATGTTGGTTTATTTTCGTGGATTTGATGTCGAGGACGTTTTAATTCAAAATATAATATTGTTTTTAATTAATCTATGATAGTTAATAAAAAAATATTTAAAAAATTAATGGTTCGCCAAAACTCACTCGCGGAGAAGTTAAAGCATATTCAAACCAACTTAAAAAGACGGTAAAATAGTCATTGATTATAACTGAAGGTAGTTAGGTACTTGGGCCACTTAATGGCAATTCACATAACTAATTTTCCAGTAAAACAATAGTGAGAAATCACTACCTACTGATAGTAAATCATTTCCATATCAGGGGGAGTGAGTCACGCCAATTAACGCATGTGTTATAGGCCCCATATCAAATAACGCATTTGAATAAACTGCTCCGCGAAAGGGTGATGAATGGAGCTCGAAACGCACAAACACTTTCGTATGCATTCATAACCGATTATGGTTAATCTAACAGATTATATTAAAATAATCTGGTTTGATCAACATTGGTCGTGTTAACAATAGGAAATTGATTCTACGAATTAATATCAATTATTTGGTCATTTATTGAGTCATGCACATTCACAACGTAATAGTGATGACAAAATATCATCACTTACTGGGTGAATACAATAAAGCTAAGACAACAAACTTTACTGATCTACCAATGTATATAAAAATGATTTTATCTTTGTTTGTCCCTTTTTATTTCCTATACCATTCATCCGATTGCAATGAAAATATAAGATTTTGTGTGGACGTCCGCAAAGGTTTTTTTTTATATACAATTACGAGCTCTAACGTAATGAAATTTGTAAAAATAAATATTACATGGCGCGCGAGTTGTTTGAAAAATCTGTGTATTTCATTAGTTAAGCAACATGGAGGAACGGTGGTATGGAGAGGGGAACGAAGGAGGGGGAGGGTGGGGGTTCGCGATGGAGGGAAGCGGGAGGGAGGAAAGCGGGGAACGTGGAAGGGGAAAGGGAAGCGGTAGGGGAACAAGAGTGGGAACGGGGAAGCATGGGAAGGGACACGCAGGGAAGGAGTGGGGGAGGAGCGTGGGGAGAGAAAGGGATTGTAAAGGAGACAGTAGCGGTAGAGGATAGCAGGAGGTAAATTTGTAAAATCCATGCTTCTTAAATGGACACCAGACGGAAAAAAAAATAATTGTATCACAACGAATACAAAAAAGAAATGGAACATCTAAAAAATGAAATTTTAAGCCTGGAGAAAAAAATTGACAACAAAACGAATATTCTTGAAAAAACCGTCGAAATTCAAACGGAATAACGAATTATTAAAAAAATTGAGGCCTGAGGCCCTAGACTGGCTCGCAGACTTAGATGTCCCCCTCTGACCCCCCACCATACGAAAGAAGAATAAGAAGAAGAATTAAAAAAATAAGTTTCCAATTAACAGTGTGCACGCATAAATAATAGAAAAATCATTGTGATTCCGGAAAATAACAAGAAAAGCCGATGATATCTGTACGGAATTAAATATATCAAGCCTTTAACCTTGATGGAATACGCTACCCAAATCACCCCCAGGGAGAAGATTGAAGGATAACCAAGGTATATCATTGTAAAATTTAATTGCAGACAGCAAAAATATTAAATCATAGCAGCAATCCAAACAACTGAGCTTACTGAGCTGAGGATATCAAAATGAATGGAAAACATTGGATTTATATATATTTTATTATTTAATAAATTTTTTTAGGTTAGAGTTTTTTGTCTTTTTTCAACAACCATACCAGACTAACGCCCGTGTCATGGTAGGCATACATGAAATAATAATAAAACAACGTAACAATATAAATGAACACTCAACTTCTAAACATAAACTGCTTCACAAAGTGGTCAGTGATTTCATTTAAATATAAATAAAAATTTTGGGTAAAATATATGTAAGACTCAATGAGAACTCATTTTATTTGCATGAGTTATTTTTATTATTTGTAAATTAATTACACAATATTTCTATCAACAAAGCTTAGAATATAATATTTAGTAACTTTTTATATTAACTATATATTTTAAAAGGAAATTTTACCTTTTTCAAAATTACTTTTCAATTTATATTTCTCTAACTAACTATCTAACCAACCATCACGCCATTTCCTGCAGAGAAGACGGACCGCCAAACAATTTAGTCTTGGCGCACACTCTTTGCCTCATTCACATTCATACATCGTTTCTTTCAAACACCATGACTTTAGACTTACTTCATCATTCATCATTAATTCATTCTTCATACATTCTTTGTTCATACTACACACGAGAGACCTTAGATCTTCCATACTGTTTATATATATTTCTTAATCCTTATTTTTATAACTCTTCAACACTTCGATCACCATATTCAATAATATATTTTTTAAATGCCTTAAAATCCTGAAACCACTATCGTATATGAAACCGTATTGCATAGTTGTCATATCATGCAAAAGATATCTAACCACACCAGCACCATATTTATTTTTATTTTTATGTAATACCCTCACAAGGGTCCCATCTGCTCCCGTCTGGAGCCAGTGAGACTATGGCATTCCCAATTGGAGTATGTTGTGAAGCTGAAGGTAAGTCGGGAGGTGAAGGGCAAGGGGAAGAGTATGGTAGGAATGTATCTGGCTATGCAGGTCTAGTCACAAACACGGCTAAAGCAATTTCACGCGACGTTTCAATTCCGAATGGTGGAGTTACACCAGGGCGATACTATGATAATAGAGTATCTTCCACTCTGGTATTACCGCAGATATACCATATATTTATGACCACGGAGGCCGTCTGCTTCGAGATTTCCAGAATTCTTACCAAGATATAAACAAAGCATCACACATTATGACAGACAACAATGACAGATTTATTGTAGTAGGAGACTACAATCTAATTCGCCTACTTTGGTTACCAATAAATTTCAGCTGATTTTTTTTTTTTTTGTAAATTGTCTTATTAGAGGCAAAGTCATAAGGAGAACATACATAATTGGTTTTATTTTTGCTATAAACTGATAGGTACAAACAGAAAAAATGAAAACTGTCGATTTCCCAGAAATAATTAAATAAATAACTACATTCTGCAATTTGGGGATCTCGTAGACCTGCTGGGCACAGCGTTGGGTAGGTACTATTGTGATGCAAACAAGCAGGTAACGCAAATTTAACATAACTTCATTAAAAAGCCTTCGAATCATTTATGAATGCATAAATCAAGATAATTCACGGATTAATCACTTCTCATGCAATCATAATGCGCTTTGTAACGCATGATGAATTGTTTTATTCCAAGCACAAACTCATAATCCGAAGTTATCGCATGATACCGAAGACAATATCGCAATAGTAGTAATATTTGTCGTCGACAGGAAGCAGAAAAAACGGCAAATTAAACAATATAAATCACGGCTATCTCTTTGTAAGGCATTCAGTTATTGCCGCCATATCGAAGGAGAAAGCTCTAGGTTGTAACTGATAACTTTTATTACGAAAATTCACCACAGGCGACAGTATAATTATTATACCATGCCTGTATTTGAACAGTTCAACTAGATACAATAATATCGTTAATAAGTTTCATATATAATATGCCCTGTTTGGTTTGGAGCAATAAGTGTATCTAATATACTGGCGGTCATTAATTAAGACCGATTCGTGCATTCATACCATTAACGATCACATTTTATTTGCCCCGAGATCAATCGTGGAAATGAGACTCTGCAAACCGGCCAGAGCAGTGAGGAACATGCGATCAGCGAGCCTCTCTGATTATAGCTGCTTTAAAAGCTTAGATTTTTGCATGGGATTCACCTTCGTGCTAGTTTTGTTTGACTGACTCACCAACATTAACTGTTTAACGACGAGAGTGGACAGATAGGCTTGAATTCCACTCTGCCTGTCATAAAAAAAGACTTCTTCATCTACACCCATAAATCATTTTGATCTCTTATTCTATTTTTTTCTTACTCGAGTATTTGAGTCTTTTGAACTTACCATGTTTTGCTGTGTTGTCCCGGATTTCATATTTCATCAATTTTCTCATCATATTTCATAAGCAAGTACTCGTATTGGATTATTGAGTGTTTCATATTATACGTATGGCAATTTGGGATAGAGGAAGTTGGGATAAGAGGAAGCACTGTCACAACAACCAACAGTAACAAACATGAAGATCAGGAAATCGTCTCAACAAAAATAAAGATAAGATCTACAAACACGAAGATGAGGAAATCAACTCAACAAACATAAAGATGAGATCTACGAACATGGATATGAGAAAATAAACTCAACAAATAAAGATAAGTTCTACAAATATGAAAATGAGGAAGTCATCTCAACATACATAAAGATGAGATCTGCAAATATGAAGATGAGGAAATCAACTCAACAAACATAAACATGAGATGAGATCAACAAACGTTAACAAGAATATGGGGACATCAACTCAACAAACATAAAGACGACATCTACAAACACGAAGATGAGGAAGTCATAAGATTTTTGATAGAACACAACAACCTACAGTCCGCCTCAAAACAGGAATTCCTGATCTCTAGTAAGGAGGACTGTGAATAATAATAATAACTAGTGGTCGCCCAATGGTCGACATTCGACTATAATTAATTTAAAATAGATTTATGCATAATTTTTAAAAAATATTAGCATTCTGCACTCCTTCTCTGTATAAACTATAAGTTGCGAAATTTCATACTCCTCCGTCCGCGCAATTTTCGTAAAAAAGGGGTACAAAGTTTTTGCCTCACGTATTAATATGTAAAATAATAATAATTGTGTAATTTGTAGAGCGACGTTTTTGTAAAAAATTATCTCAAGGACGCTGTAAAATTTTCGAATATCACTGTGTATAATAACGTTTCTTTAATAGTAATTAAAAAAAATGAAAAGAAGGTAACATCGATGATCAAGATATAGATAAAATCAAATGCATTTTTTATCTTTCTACACAATACTCATCATCATCGTGATCTTTGTCCCCTTATCCTATTCGGGTCGGGGACCCATTGCATCGACAAGGCTCCTCCATACGTCCCTGTCTTGCGCTGATTGTTTGGCCTCCATCCATGGCAGTCCCATCCTCTCCTCACACAGTTTCTGGAGTTGGCTCGCCCAGTTGTGTCTGGGGCGGCCCACTGGACGTCTACCCTCTGGAAGCGCACTTGGTATCTTCCTCAGAATCGGTCAACAGACATTCTTAGTACATGCCCAAGCCACTTCATTTGCGATTTTTCTATGAAGAGTAGCAGTGGTTCAATGTTTACATCGTCTCGGATCCCATCTCGTAACCCCTGCCACTCCTCTCAAGTACCTCATTTTGCACAATAATAATTAAAATTATTATAATGAAAGTAAAGGAAAATGCGTAGGAAGGTACTAAATATTCGTATTAAACTCAAACTATGCGGAATAATTAATACTAAGGTTTTAAAAGCAACGCTAATAGGTAGAGGTATCGGACAAGACGGTTAAATACAGCGATGGCAAGAAAATTATTGCATTTAAACTATTTTCTTTAAAATAAAAATAGTCAGTAAACGGTCCAGCATATCTGTCAGCATGCCTGCTCCATATTTAGTATCGGTATATCATTACAGCAATCATTGGCGCAAGTAATAAACCGGAGACAATAAATATTGTCACAGTCCAACTCCCTACATGTACCGGTTTTGTACCACTAATGATACAGGAATGAGTCACAAGATTGTACTTGCATTTGCATGCAACACAATGAATCTAGTCGCGAAAAAACTGCAAATTGTTAGTCTAATAATATTGATATTGTGCAAGTTTGGCTTTTATAAAGTGACGTCATACTCAGGGTAGTTTTTTTTAAATTTTTTTTTTTACTAAAAAAAGAAAGACAAACTTTCCCGGGTTACAAATAACCCAACAATGTTTGAAAATCTCCTACTGCCACCACAAAAAGTTTAATGATGACTGTCGTTGCGCAATTGGTTGAAGTGAAAACTTCTTTATCACCGTTGTGATTTGAAACTAGATGAAACGTAACATAGTGACACTAAAAAGAGACAAACACAAATACATCTATATCTATTAGATTTAGCCTGCGAGAGAACGAGATAGCTAAATCGGTCTCCTCTTTGTGTATCGTAGCCTCTCCACTCTTGTTTATTTTAGTATTCTGAAGTTTTCACTTCTACCGCGTGTCAGCTGCACACAATATGTTTTTTTACATTAATTCCAATGGAGGCTCTAGGTAAAATAATTCCCCTTAGGGCCTAAGTCATCTTTGGGGATGCTGTGTGGATGGTCTTTTAAAGGAGGGGATAGATAGGAAGTTCTTAGAAGGAAAAGGGTATGAGGGGCGAGTAGGAATCTTAGGGGCAGTGGATCCAAGAGTGACGGAAGTATGAATCCATCCCTCCCACTGCGGTGCAAGGCGATGGGATAAAAGAGTCCTGCTGGAGAGGCCAAATGATCCGCCTTAACCAGTCTCTCCCGATCTGGACCGCCACGCAGTTCCGGGCAGGCGCATCCGCCGCCAAGGCTTGAACAAACCTCTCCACATGAACCCGGGCATCCCTGCTAAGTTACCACTAAGGGTGACCTATGGCAGAGCTGTTGGTTAACCAATAAATGGTTTCTGGTGCGACGGTAACCATATCGCCTCCTGAATTGAAAATCAATGAACTGTAAAAAATTATCATTAATAAAACTGGTCATTCTGAATAAAATAATAAATTGAAGGTTTGTATGAAGAAATTGCCGCCATACAGTGTAGCAAAATTAATGGCAAAGTAAAAATATTTTGAATCTGGGAGTGCCGCCCCGAAAACCATTTATTGGATAACTAACGCCTCTGCATTGGGTCACCCCAAGTTGTTCGCTACGTTTGGTGACTTAGCAGGGATGACCGGTTTCAATGGGTGAGGTTATCCAGGTATTGGCGGCGGATGACCTGGACACACTGAACCTCAGATTCCTCCCCACCCATAATACTATTTTCCTTTCCAGTACTTTCTCTCCTTCCTTCCCTTTAAATGATCCTCCACACAGCACCCCCAGAGATGACACTGAGGAAAATATTTTCCTCTACTGTGTGGAGTTAATAAAAAAAGTAAGTTTCTCAAAAGCCACTACAAAACAAATAACAGGTAATTTTGCTATGTTTTCCCGGAAAAGCCCGAGAATTCAACACTCTCTTCCCTTTGCTGTATCAGGGAACGAGTTTTCTATTTTTTGGAATAAGCCGATTATTAAATAATTTTTTAACGAAAACTGTGGGTAAAATTAGTCATCTGTGCTGTGCGTTAGACCTGGGTGAAATCTGGTTCGATGAACTCAAATTTGCTTTGAATTTAAGTATTAATTTCAAAATTGGAACTGATTTTAACTTTGCTATACCTGGGAACGAGTTTTCTATTTTTTGTATAAGCCGATTATTATATTTCTTCAAATTTCGCAAATTCACTTTGTGGCGTCATTATTAATTTAATGAGAACAAATAACTTTGTGTACACCACCATTTAATTAACAATATCGACATGTTTCACAAACTATGTTTTCTTTGTCAGGATAATAAGTTAATAATATAAATTAATCAAAAAGTTAATTATATTATTACGATTATTATATTATTATTTTAACGAAAACTGTGAGTAAACTTAGTTGTCTGTGCTATGCGTCAGTCCTGGATGAAATCTGGTTTGAACTCAAATTTGCTTTAAATTTAAGTATTAATTTCAGAATTAAAACTGATTTTCTGAAGAATTCAGACTACCCCGTGATTTTTTCATAGGTCTACAATTGTCTAGTTAAATAAAAATGTAAGGTTATGAAGTTGTTTCATAGTGTAATTAGCTCGTTTATACGTTTGTGATATTCACTATCCATTTGTATCTCCGATCGTGACTCAAGTCGTGAGAAAACGCCGATAAAATTCGACGTTGGATGTGAAAGCTTCAAATTATACCAGAACATGTTCCAGGGAAGTGTATTATTGATGTAATATTCTGTTAGGGTACAGATTATATTGTAACTTATTGTAATATCATAAAGGCAGTGTTTTGACCGCTATTCAATAATCTATTTCTGAATATTATTGTTTTCAAGGTGTAACGGCACGTACCCGAAGGATTTGAACCAGCGATTCCTGAGCAAATTTGGAGTAAAAAATGGAGATTATTTATATTAAAAATCACTGGTATTAAGTATTTAAGCGTTCTGCTTCCATACTTATTTGTTATTCTTGGAGTTATGAGGCCCTTACTTTCAGTTAATCTTGTGGTGTGATTATGCACCAGTTGCTTTTTATATTTGCTTTCTCCTTCATTATCCATAATAATGTACCAAAGAAGACCCTTTATTGGAAGTAGGCCCTCAGAACCAAACATTAGTTTTAGATTACTTCTTTGTTCGTAAATATTGGGTGCTACTATTTTTATTATAGCAATTTGTAAATTTGTGTTATTTCACAAATACTTATTTATTTTAACAACATAAGGTATATTTGCGGCAAATTCCAGTGTGGAAGATATTTTCTGTATAAGACCACCATTCAGAATTGAAACGTTGCTTGAAATAGCTTTAGCCTATTTAGTGACCAGATTTGAATAGCTAGATGCTTTCTCACCTTCCTCTTCCCCATCTCCTTCCTTTTTCTCCATCTCCTTCTTCTTCCCTCTACCTCCAGCTCCACAACTTACGCCATGGTCTTGCTGGCTCCAGACGTGAGCAGTTGGTTCTCTTGTGCGGTATTAACTTGTAAAAATAATGTTGGGATTTGATTTATAAGAACCACGCTTTTCTTCACGAAAAATTAACTATAATAATTTATAATAATTGCCGGCAACCCGGGCGTTTATTAACGTAACCTGGGTAGGTATACAATATTATGACGCTCAACAATATGTATACGGTGACATGTTTGTCACAGCAGAATGAGTCATTTCAAAGACTCATTCTTGAGTCGTAACAGTTCGGCCAAGAAACGATTTACCGGCATATCCTCTCGCCTACAACAGACCTCATGCTCACCCCTTCTTCTCTTCAAAAATACCATTAACACAGCATCCCTAAAGATCTTATAAAATTATGTTCCTCACGGCCCCTTGTGTGGAGTTAATGTAAAAAAATATAATAAAGCGAATTAAAGATGCTTTTGGTAAATTCATGATTTATTACAAATTTAGCTCTAGAAACTTTCAGATCTAATACTAGTTATAAACATAATCGTTTCCGATAATTTTAAGGATGCGATAAAAAAAAGAAGGTGCCCACCTCGTCCGTGTGTTACCCTACAACATTTTTGTAACAAACCGTGGTATTTACAAAGAGAAAAAAATAATTAATGACCGCTCGGTGATTTATAGGTCTGCTTAATCTAGGTTATTACCTTCTGATCGATTTTCATAATCATATAATTATTCCACCAACGAAATCACAATAATCGCTCGATAATACGTTTTGTAATGCGGTGTAATTTGTTGCTTATTAAAACAATAAATAACATCAGCATTGATTGTACCTATCGCTGCAAGTTTGTTAATGCCAGCGTGGTTCTTACAGCGACGCTGTTGGTCTGACACCAAATATTTGTTGCAATAAATTTTGTTTTTAAAATACCTGTTGAACTCAAGAACGAGTCTTCTTGAGGGCCAATTCTTATGTGAAAAATACTTCAACCGTGTACAGATGTTGGGCTTTACAATAATTTATTACTATTTTTCGCTACATTAAAGAGAAACAATAATTCACAAAAATAAAATCCCAACTAATAACAACACTTACAATTTTATTGAGTGAAATGTAGTTATAGGTATTTAAAAAAATGTTACGTTAAAATTTATTATTATGATGTATTTAAGTAGAGAAGAAATTTTTGGATTTAAACATATATTTGTTTTTCTCATTGCTTATTTTTTCTGTTTACTTAAATAATATGTCATTGAATTTGAGTGTGAATAAGCGAAAGCACTTGAACAGTGAGATTTGGCGTCTCGAATATTGCAGAGCTTTCTCTGGTACGAAATTTTAGTTCAACACAACTATTTCAGAGATCAACGTCATTTCTGTAAAGAGCTACGGAGTTTTCATACAACTATAAATGAGACGGGACACCTTATCATTATTGTTTATTCCATAGCTTTCAAATATTGCTTATGTCCAAAAAAAATAGAGTATCAAATCTAATGCATGATACAGTAAACTGTTTAACTATTATATTCTCATAGTATACAACATTGATGATTTGAGTGTACATTTTATTTTAGTGTAAAAAAAAACAAGAAAAGAGTACTTAAATAGATGATTTTGGTTTTATCAATATTATTTTTTTTCTTTATTATAAGCACCCACTTAAATGCCAAAGCAGTTTGTCAGCAGGTTAATTTCATAAACCGATTATAGTACAAAAACATATATACAACGAGAAACCATAACATGGAAAATACATTTCGAAGAATAACATTTCAAGTTATTACAACAAAAAAAAACATTTAATACATAGACAGATAGATATAACATAGGCAACATACTCATAGGCATACACACACTCAAAGGCACACCATACACACCCAAAGCCATCTTTTCACTTAAGATAAAATGCATATAATCAATGGATACTAATGTATAGGTGCTTAGAAACCAAATCAATATAAAAATTCTTTATTTACTATCATTACATAAAATGTACTATTTTATTTTATTCTATTTTTTTTTACCAAATATTTATTTTACGTAATTTCTTTACCTTTCATTTAATTAAAACTATAATGGCGCCATTACCAAACTCAAACACGAGAATCGATTATCTAATGAACTGGGTAGTATTGTTAAAACATGTTTTTAAAAAAAAAAAAAAGAATGTCAAACGAATAACCCAACAATGTTTGAAAATCTCCTATTACCATTAAACTAAGCGGAAAATGTTGCTTGTATCGTGATGGAGGACTTAGCCAGCCAAGCAATCGAACACGCGATGCCCAGGTGGGACCCAAACGCGATGCCCGCTCAGCCACTGACCGGTCCAATTTATTTTGGAATTAGCTTTAACAACCATCTGTATTTAAACGGCAAAAAAAATGATGCGATATGTTCGATTTTCAGTGTTTTTCAGTTTAATTAATAAAATCTCAATTTGAAAGAAAATTTAAAATGAATATAATAACGCAAAACGTGAGTGAAACCAGCGAGTAAAATTAAGTAGTAAAAAAGTAGATCTTTATCCAACATTAAAAAATATTTAATTGACCGGTAACAGTATTCCGTTGGTAGCGCTATACTACCTGTTCAGAGGCATTTTGACTTTTTATGGGCCCTTAAATTTATTATTTGCCCGCGGGCCCAGCGCTCGGTAGCGACTAGCTGCTAGCTGCTAGCTGCTAGCCACTCCGAGGCAATAAGTCGGTAGTCGGCAGTCAGTCGGCTCGTATGGCCGATATAAAAAACTTGTTAGCGCTGGCTGACGTTGTATCGCCCGTTCAATACACGTATCAAATGCCACGGAGCTCATTTCTGATTTACATACATAGATGGCAGTTGATGCGATTTAACGGAATTATTGTTGGACGTATTTACATACGAGATACAAGATGGGAGGCAGCGATCGAGTCATGAAGAAGACAAGTTTCGTTTGAACATTGTGAAAAAAATAATTATTAAAGGTTTAAAGACCATAATTCTTAGAAATTATTTGGTATTAATATGCTAACATGAAAACTAATGGATGTTTTACTGCCATATTGTTTCTAGTACTGGATAAGGAATTGTAGCCGTCACTCCTGGACACGCAACCCACCCCTCGTACCTATTTTCTTCCCAAAATATCCTCACCTTCCATTCTCTAAAAGGACCCTCCACGCAGCAAAAAAGTAACTAGTGTAAGAAGATAATTAAAAATTATATTCACAATTAAAAGCAGAGGAAACAATGAAGAGGGTTACAATAAAAGAGAAGAATTACGACTTCTATTTATAAATATTAAACAAGGAAATACTGAGATATTTAGAATTATCAATAGGGTAGGCTATCTTTACGTAGATAGATTCCAATTCTTTGTTTCGTCGTAAATACCTATTATTTTTTAAATGTGTTTTTTGTGTTAAGTTCATTTTGGACAATTACATACATGTTCAATATCCAACTAGAATAAATACGATTTTTCTTTTTTATTAGCTTTGACATTAAAAACTTGACTTGCCCCTAAGTGAAAAAAAAAAACAAAAACTTAATCTGGTGGAGGCATCGTTTTTATTGTACTTTATAAAGGACCGTGGGTCCTTTATATTAATATGTGAAGCAAAAACTTTGTACCCCTTTTTACGAATTGCGCGAACGGAGGAGTATGAAATTTTGTACACTTATAGTTTATATAGAGAAGGAGTGCAGAATGCTAATATATTTTTTTAAATTATGCATAAAAATACATTAAATTTAAATTAATTATGGTCGAATTTCGACCGCTGGGCGACCACTAGTAATTATAATGCATCAATTTTAAAATTCTAGGACCTAGGATGTTAAACAGGCGATAAATTTGAGAAAAATGACATATAAGTCTCGAACCCATACAATTTTTAAATATTTTCAGTTGAAATTTGAAATAGAGTTTATTATGAAATTGTGTGAAATTTTTGTTTGTCAATTAGCTTACCTAAGCAAAATATATTATTGTGGATCGTTGTTTTCTTATTTCAATAATGTATTCGAGAAATTCTAAACACATATTTATCACTATAATATGAAAAGCCACAAGGTTTATACTTTTTACGAAAATACATATTTATCAAGCTAAGGCAGCCGAAAGATCATCTGCAATAAATTACATTTAAAGATTGAATCTCTTTAAAACATATAAATACATAGCTTCCTACGCAGTCTTAACAGTCGCGTTAATTAGAACTCATTATTGGACCACACAGATTTAATTTTTAGACATGCATCTCCAAGTATGGTGCTCTACTGTGCCGATGCGAAACCTGGGATCTTCTAAGAAATAATTAACAGTTAATCACTCTTTTGCAGATCCTGAGAAAAATTCTTGAGAATATAATATGGGTTTTATTCCAGTCCGATGTCCAAGTTTTGAACCAGATCAAACGCACACGGAAGCCGATGTCCCCCATATCGGCATCTCTAAAGATGAGGTAGATTTCCCTCGGGGCCTGCTGAACGGAGTTAATTTATAAATAAAATAGGTGTAAGAAGAGCATTCTTCAGAAACCGATAAAGATGTGATAATTTTATAGATACATAGGAGAAAATCTTTGGAAGAAGATTTCAGAAAGAATACGTCAAAAGTTGATAGAAGAACGCATCATGAACAAATATTCTGATTAAGAAAATGATAAAATGTACTAATATCGACAAAGACCGAAATATATCAATTATACGCACAACATGATAATTCTGATGTAATTTTTCAGATATAAAACCTACAATTTCTTGCAATACCTACCTATATAAGAGAGATTTTTATGCACCTGCCTAATTATAAGCAGAAGTACAATGATGTGGATTTTTAAATCGTGTGTTTTTGAAAATGGTTCTTTTCAGATAACAAGAAATGATATTAGGTTCAAGGAGTGGTTGCCCAAAGAATTTTGTCCACTACATAGAAGTGGTTTGCTTTTATATTATTTTTGCGAAAGTTGTATGGCTACCTGCAGGCCTTAAAATTTATTTTAAGTTCCGTTAGTATTTGTAAATATGTACTGATAAATTATGAGGAAATTCTTTTAAAGTACCGAATATTCCCTTGAAGAATTTTTCCCAAAACGGCGATAAATCCAAAAGTTAGTAACTATATCAAGAAAACAAATAAAACATGAATTTTTATACTACTTCAAATTATCAAGAAGATTCGTATTGTAAAATTAGGAAAAATATAAAAATTTCCATAAAGTGTTGAGATATTTGAATATATATTTATACAATTGGAAAACTCAAAATGTATTGTAGGAGCTACATAAAACAAAAACAAAAAATATAGTTTGCAATGTGATATGATATTATTAATTAGCAAATTGTAAACTTAAATGTACAATTTACTACAATAAAAGTAATAAATAAATAAATAAAAATAACATAATAATATATTCGTACTTTGATAAAAGCTAACAGGAAATCCTAATAAATTGTGTTATAACATTTATAAGGCCGCCCCGAACTCTCAATTCATTCATAAGACCTGCAATCTTGTTTTAAACCGATTTCCAGTAATTTGAAGAGAATTTTGAATAAATTACTATCGACTTGATTCGTTTCGACTTTTCTTCTACTCGCAAGTAACTGTCGATTTTTGTATGCTTAGTGATATTTGCAGTATTATGGTAATAATTCTAATCCGGGATGCCGGGTGGTAAAACAGGTATCATAATGAATATGCATTTTTGTATGTAATTACAACGAAAAAACTCCTGATAGAACCCACAGTCTCGGTCCCGCGAGCGAATGAGATCACATAACACTCAATTTGTACAAATTTGAAAAATGTGCTCCCTTAATGTGGTAGGTACTACATTACATCGTGGGACAGCATTAATATGGGATCGGCCGCATTTCCATAGCTTTTGAAGCCTTTTTCAGGCGCCGCGTGCACTTTGCGGGGGTTGCTACCGCCCCCTTTAAAAGTCGCAGAAAAACTAAATCCATTCTCAACCACCCCAACCATTTTGAACCTGCTCACAGAAATGGAGTGCGAATAATTTAAGAATTTTTTTACGTTACGTCCAAATCTAAAATTATAATGATAAATGTATTATTATTGTTAACTTAAAGCAATAACAATGATTAAAAAAGAAAAATAATACGTCTATATAATACCATTGAATGTGACCATGTAGATATCTACGCAATCAATTTCACAAATTTCAAAAAACAAATTATCAAACTACTACCATGACACTTCGTGGAGAACAGTTATGTAGCTGCTTTATTGTTATACCCTTTCTTTCTTTCTTTTTTCTCTTTCTCTGCAGGATATTATATTTGATACTACTATGTTTTATATTTCACTTTGATTATCATTATTTCTGTTTCATTACAAGCATTTCCATTAGTAACAACTTAACATTGATTACTCATGCTGTGAACATTTCTAATTGGAGTGTTAATATCTACGTAATATACCAACGGCAGTTCTATTATTGTAATAATTGAAAACACTATGTAAATGTTTCAAACAATAAATAAATAAATTTTAAAAATTACGACTTCGGAAATATAAATATACAATTTTTAGACCTTAAGTAAGGCCTAATCAAACCCATTTTCTTTTCCTAGTAATGCGTCGCAGGCGGATTTTGTGTATCCATCGAAAAAATAGTTTTAACTATTCAGAATTTTCAAAATTCCAGGTAAAGATTAGAAATGAAAGACTTAAATTTGTCCCATAAACCACAGTGCATTTTTTTAAATATTGTTGATTCACAAGACGAAACGCTCTTCCGGTTTTCTTCGCGTTGATACTAAATCTGAGCATCGCGGCTCTTTCCAACTAATTGTTAAGGTTTTGGGTTTGAAACGTCTTTCAAACACATTTAAAAAAAGCATACTGAGCGTTTTCCTTTCTAACCATATACTCATTATACTAATATGTATGCTAAATATGCACTTGCACGAATTTAATGAAATAAAAAAAAAATACAAAAAATTGAACGAGATTGAAAAAAAATTATAGTAAGTGGCAATAGCTCTATTGGAGAGAAGCAAGTCTCGGTGATTTTCTATAGCTTTCTCTGTTTAATATTATGGTTATTACGGATAAACATATTATTTTCATATGTCTTTGTTTCATGTTGAAGAATGTTAAAATGATATGTGTTTTTATATTTTTATTATGATCCCTTTGTATGTTTTTGTATTAAAACAGTCGCCCGGTTTCGGAATTATCTTCGTCGGATCTTGCGAAAATTATGAAAAATAAAATAATTATATGAAATATTAATTTAGGTTTGTATTACAGTGGAAAGCAATACAGTAGAAAAGATAGGTAAAGGGTATGCAAAGAAACATCGGCTCACCGAGAAAATTTTATAAATATTGAAACTATACGTTATGTGTTATTTGTTATTAATTATGCTGCAAGTATTGTAATAGTAATATATCTACATATTGAATTTATTCTAATAATTGTGGCAATTCACATTATTCTCGTACCTAATTACTTTAACAAGATAACAAAGTGTAATGATAATTGTTAACTGATTAAATATGTTATTTTGTTAGCAGGTAGATACACTTCGAGATTATCATACATTAGATTTGAATATAGCTTCCTTGTATTAGCTGTGACAACCACGCAGATGACAAAGAAATAAGCGTGGAGTATATGAACCCTCCGATGTTAACAAAAAGGTATTAAGAGGTTGTTTTGTCACTGGCCACTCAAACGAAAGCTCGAACCAAAATAATGAAGTACCACAAGGGCATATTTTGTGTCTTATCTAAATTTATAATTACAAATTACATTATCGTTGAAATATAAAAATTATATCACAACTAGGAGATAACGTGTACTAAAGAGCAATCAAATAAAAACGACACACAACCTCAAGCCTATCATGGACATGAACAACCTGCCTTACGAACTAATTGATTCTGTAAGAGCTATATTTTCAAAGGCTTTCAGAAGTAATGTCTTATCCTGAGATACCAAAGTATTAAAAATTAATAAAAGTATATGGCAAGATGGAAGACAGTAGAATCAGAGAAAGGGACATAATTTTATAATTCCTACAAAAATGGCTATAAAACTGTCTTAATAAACAATCAATGATATTGGATTATTGAGAAGAGTCTGGAATTTTTCTGGCATGTCCCTAAATAAGTCCCAAAATGAAACATTTTTAATTTTACAACTACACGGAATTGCCCTAAAATTTTCCCAACCCATGGATTGGTGTTTATGGTAAAAGCGCGGACTCTCGCGCTTTAAGGACCATAATTTATACAGTAGCGGCCGGCAGCGGAGAGGTGCCCTATAAAAATATTCCATCTACATATTGGAGAAGTGTTATGTACTGGTCACAGTCCTGTGCCCGCGGACTGTAGCACACTTTGTAAAAAATAATGGCGCTCACTTTAACCAATAGTTTTTAAAATTTTGTTTGATTACGTCATCCCTAACTCACAATTTTACTAATGTTTAAGTTTTTTTAGAATCATTGTGGCCATTGGTTCAAATGCATATTGAATGAAAATCAGGCAGAAGCAAAAAAAATGATGTCAATGTGTATGTAAAATAACTATATTATGACATTGATTTTTTTTTGACGGTGCGTGTGCAAAAATGGCAAAGGAAATTTTAACTCCCTTATAGGATGGTAGCCAAGTTTTTTGTACGTACCTACTTACAAAGAACGTGCCAAAACAGTTCAAATATTTAAACAACATTAAGGTCATTTTTGCGCCTATAATCCAAAAATTGCAATAATATTATTTTTCTTTTGTTAAATTTATCATTAATCATTCGACTGTATTTTGGTAAAAAAAAACCTTTTAGCCACATTTCGGGAAATTTTTTTTAGTGGTTTTATGTAAAATAGTCGCCGAAGTACAACGCGATTAAATAATTTTTGCCGGTTTTGGCATTTTTAATACTAACAACTAAATTTGTGTGTAATTTTTTTAGGTTATTTCGAAAAAATTATAGATAAAATTATCCAACCCTCAAATCTTTTCTTTCATAAATTTAATTAGAATAGCAATATTTTACATCAAAATTTAAGAAAACAAAAAACCCCTTTCATATAAATTTCAAGATTTTTAACTCATTTTACGAATTTGTAAAAAATCGTTTTTATCGTCTCCTGTAAAGTTTTCATTTTGTGGCTTAAAGGGTTTCACCAAACCGCAGTCGATTTCTAAAACAGTTTTATGGGTTTAATCAATTTAATAACATGCAAAATTCAGTTCTTTGGTTTTCGTTAAAGCCTATCAAAAATTATTTAACGTCATATTTTATTTCGTAATTATTAAATAATTATCGCACAATACTTTCAATAGATTGTTTAAAATTACATTTAACTCGGATAAACCCATGTACAGTGCATAACTTTTCATAATATTAATAATTTTTCTATTTGGGGAGCGGGTATGGGTACCGCCGCCCTGGGAACCATTTATTGGCTAACCAACACCTCTGCCGTAAGTTCGCTACGTTTGGTCACTTAGTAGGGGTGCCCGGCTTCATGTGGTGAGGTCTGTCTGGCGGTGGATGCATTTGCCTAGCTGATGCTACGTGGCAGGCCGGATCGAGAGAGACTGGTTGAGGGAGGCCTTTTGACTCTTTAGCCTCTCTCGGAATTTCGTCAGGGGAGATATATTCATACGTTCGTCACTCCTCCTGGAGACACTGACCCCCAGATTCCTACCTACTCCTTATACTTTTTTTCTTCCCAAGACTTCATTTCCTTTCTTTCCTCAAAAGACCTTCATACAATACCCCCGAAATTGACATTTTCCTCGGAGCCTTCTGTGTGGAAAAACAATAACCATTAATAACCGATTCGCGAAATAGCACAACAATTATTTTAACAAAAAGGGTATTACAGTGGCATGGTTCATGTAACCCAAGCTTTCTATAAAAGCCCAATAGGCGCCGCACCGAATACATACATATTTTACTGTTTGACATTGTAATTATAATAAGTTGGCGCGGACATTAAAAAAAGCATTGCGAGTAGAAAGGGGAGGTTTGGGGAGGCGGGAAGAGCAGGGGTGGATCGAGGCGGGCTTCCAGGAATATCCACTCATTTTACATTCATCATATTCACTTTTCGCGGTATTTTATTTAAAGATTTTTATGTTTTATTTGATCGATTAATAGCCTTTTGGACTAATGCTTTGAATACTCACTCAAACGTCGAGGGTTCAACCTTCTGACAACTTGCTTATTCCTTCAGCAAAGACGAGCAATGTTTTGCACTTATATTGATGAAGATAGGAGGAATTAATAAAAATTGTCAGGTTATTCGTATCCCGGAAATATTTGTCTTCCTTTTTGTAAATGTATGTTGCAGTGGTCACCCACCACTTGTTATAAAAAAAATAAAATACGTGACTGTATATTATCAAAATTTAGTATTATGCACTCACAAATTTCAAAGAGCCAATCATGTCTGATTACGTCTAAAAGGGATCAAAATGAAAATCTAGTCTCCTTCAACGAAAGCAATCTTCCGAACAGGCTCTCCATTGATATGCTTGGTGTAACTCTAAGTGACCAGCTCAGATATGGGGGCTCCATCGAAGCCAAGTTAGCCTCTCAAAAAATGGGCGTACTGTATAGAGCCCGCAGATACTTTAATAGTACAAACTGTAAACACTGTACAAATCACAAGTACGCCCCACGGTTGAATTTGGTAGCCCCAAAATACCTGAAAAAACCCTAGACTCTATGCAGAAACGGATAGATTCTCCGGACTTAACAAACGGATTGCAATCTTTAGAGCACAGGTGTCGGGTGGGAAAGCTATCCTTGATCTACCGATATTTTGTTCTGTGTTATTTCAATGGAAGATGCTCTGAAGAACTAGCTTCATTGATCCCTTCGGCACCGGTGCTTAGTCGGGAGACACGTCAAACACGCGCCCAACATATGTTCACGGTTGACGATTGTCACGTGAGAACGGGTCGCTTCTTCGACTCGTTCGTATGTTTAACAACTCAGCTGTGGAACGATTTGCTTGCCTTTGTGTTTCCTCTTTCCTACAACATTGGTCTCTTTAAAACCAATGCTCATTCCTTCCTCTCCTCAAAAAAACTCTCCACACAGCATCTCAGCTGACATAGGCACTAAGGGAAATTATTTTCCTCAGTGCCTCCTGTGTGGAGTGAATATAAAAAAAAAAATTTAAAAAATTAAAAAAATAAAAATAAAAACAAAAATATAATAACAGTCAACTGCGAAATTTTGAGTGTTGAACAACATTACTTTCTGCATTCCATCTCTTCTTAGACTAAACTATTTCGAATTTTAGAAATTATCTCTAAATGTGCCCGCTTACAAAATTAATACGTTAAATATCACAGTTAATGTATGTTATTGGTAATGTGTATAAGTTATTGCTAATGTGTATATGTTATTGTTAATGTGTATATTTTACTGTTAATGTGTGTATGTTATTGTTAATGTGTATATGTTATTCTTAAAAATAATAATTTCGGAAGATATTCAAATACCTAAATAATACACAAACGATTGAATACAGAAGATAGAACAAAATAACAATTCATCCAAGTGAAAAGACTATGGGATAGTTAAACAATAATCATGTTTTTTTATTATTATTATTAAGGTGATAATACAGTTACATATGTCAATAGAAAAGAATATACAATTATTTTTTTTATTTTTTTTTTATTTAACTTTTATGAATAAAACCTCAATAAAATATTAATTGAAGAATATACAAAATATTACTTAAATATTTAATTAAATAATATACAAAACAACAACTAGAGAACTCACCTGCATCCAAACTATTTCTCACGATAATAACTTCTTGCAGACAGAAAGGATTTTGTACAAAAAAAAAACGATTTCAATTCTCATATATCTTACCAAACGAGAAGTATATTACAATAATATATAGAACAATAATCAGTTTCAAAAGAAAAGGAAAAACTTTTAATATAGCTTAATTATTAGTCTCGTGCAGGGGCCAAAATTCTCAATAATTATCCTCGAGTCTAATTTATTCAGTTCGCCCCTGGAAACGGAATTCAAATGAGAAAAGATGTTAATGGGATACATGTTATAATACATACATCCTACTTAATAAGTATTCCATGAATATTGATGATGTCGTGTTATTTATTATGTCACTTTAATCAAAGATATAATGAATGTTGAGGATTATTACGCTTCGAAAGTTAATGGCTGAGGCATCGGACTTTCGGGCATCCGTGCCTTTAGGACATTCTCGGGATATTATAAATGTACTGGAATTACACGGATGACGCGATCTTTGGTGGAATGATTGATGCCTCGTTAAATAAATCACGAAAACGAGTAGCATCTCGAAATTAAATTGAGAAATCTGTTCTGATGATACGATAATAATATATTCAGAATTTAAAATTGGTTCGAGCCTCTTCGAAACAATATCCTTCTTGTATATAAGAACTATTATAGTCGTATATGTAGGTTCAGGACTGGTTTACAATACAATTTTCACAGAATCAAGCTCAGGGTGAATGTCAGTAATCAAATATTTATAAATATTTCAAAATTAAATAATATTTCGTAAGAACACTGGGGAAAAGCATTAAGCCGCGGCATACCCCATTTCTACCGATTTATTACAAATGTACGTTGAACACTTTAAGTTTTAAAGCTCTTAAAAAAATATTTATTATTCTTGAAGACAATATCTATACATTCTCCCCGCCGAAACGCAAATTATATGAAATTTCCTCGATAGAAAAAAACAAGTTTGTTTCAGTTATTTTACAAGTTAAAGCTATGAAAAAAATCACAGTATTTCTTTAGATGCTGTTTCAGACAACCCCTGTGAGATGTTTGTTCTATTTTAAACATGTCGTGTTTTATTAAACATTTTCCCAATTTTCGCTTAAATATTATCGATTTTAACATTAGCGCGCTCTCTACATATCTCTTCATCTTCTTCTTTTTGAGCTGGTATACCGCGTCTTAGTCAAAAGTTCTAGTTTGAGGATTACTACTGAAAATGGATTAGTCACAAATTGTTTCCTAACAAAAAAGCAAAATTGAAGAACATTTTCACAAAGAGAAAAATTTACCTACCCCAAAAAGTTTTATTTTTCATAGTATAAAACGTGTAGACGTTTTCGATATAGTTAACTCGGGTTTTTGCGAAACAATGTACATTATTTACTTGCGTTACACTAAATCACATCAAATTACATATCCATCCTGAAGTGAAATATCTAGGAAGATATATAAAGTGAAAGAACCATTATTTTTTTATTACTATGTATCTGAATAGGCCCCCAGTTATGTACCAAATAAAGATTATTTTTGATTCCCTACCAAAATGTTTGCCGAAGTATGATATTTATAAACGAGAATTTTACATTGTTTATAATAATTTCAATTTATTTTTTTTATTAAAACAATCATGTAATTTTTCTACTTAATTTATTTCTGACCATAACCGGTTTCAGTCTTTAAAGGCCATCCACAGACTAGTCCTTAAACCATGGTTTATATAATATTTGTGGGACGGGGATTAACAGGGGTGGCATACAAGGAATATATTCAAATTACATAGATTTCCCATATTTGTTGCTATCTCAATCATGATAGAAATTTCATTTATTATTATGAAATACGACCTAACAAAATATATGGCCGTAAAATATAAAATCCATATAATTTGAATAAAATCCTTGTACACAACCCCTTTTGACTCTCCTCCCCCAAATGTTATCCATGTAAAATATAGTTTAAGGAATAATTGTACCAGTCTGAAGATGGCCTTAATAGGATGAAACTGGTTAGGGTTATAAATTTATTAAGTGGAAAAAAGTTTAAATTCTTTTAATATAATATTATTTATTATGTTACTTCACCACCTCAGTATCAAAAATAAAATTTTTAGTTATTTATTTTTTAATTATTTTCAGACATATTATTTTAATTATAATATTTTTTTTAAACTAAAACGCAAGATTTTTCACTTTGTAAAAATTTTGGTTTTCAAATATTGTAGGTACTATTTCTCTTTCATCAAAAATTCGCAATTTTCTACTTATTTTTAAATGGCTTTTCACAAATGCATTGAATTTTCTTAACATTCATGTCCAACCTTCGATCAATTGTCCAACGGTTAATTGAATGTGAATTTAAAGGGTTCCAACTCAGAATCAACTAAACTCAACACCTCTTTGAAAAATCATTAAAAGTTATGAAAAAAAAATATTTAAATAATCCACAACCCAACCCAACTTAACCTATTTAACCAATTTTTTATACATTTTTACATCACTTTTAATGACTTTTCAAAGAAGGTTCTGAGTTGATTTCATTTGTAACCCCGATTGATTATTCACTTATGAGTTTTTATTTTTAAGAAAACGCTCCTTCATTTCTATGGAAACTTTCTTTGGTGACAGAAACTGCAAGGACGTCCGCAACGTTGAATCAAAAAGAAGATGAATCGTAACACGGCTCAATACATTCAAAGACCAACAAAATAATCCCTTTTTGAATACATTAAGATACAGGTATTTACCTAAATATGGCATATATTTTATAGTACTAAATAAGCACCACAGATATATCGGATTAATTTGTATTCGTTTACGTTATTAAGGAATACTCGTACAGCTAACCGTGTAGCAATTCAAACAAAATAATTGTTCAACACAGCATTCGGATTAAAATTTTAGATTAAAAATTACCATTCTGGGGCTTCAATATAAAAATTACTCTATATTATATACGGCACATCGGTGTCTATGTGTGTATCAGTACTGTGTACGTAATCCCAATTTGTTTCGAATTGTGTTTTTTATTTTGTGTGTATCGAAAAACTGAAATTTACCGGGTCGGCCATAATTTGTTACGGTTTGAAAATTACTGGGGAAAAATCTTTACTGAAAAAAAGCTCATTTGAGCATATATTTACATAATACACTTTCAAATTTATGTGTGGTGGACCCTCACCAATACATGCGCAGTGACACACGCTGCTGAATTTAAGGGAGGGAGCTTCTCAAATACTGAAAAAATGCTACCACTGTTGTCAAATGTTTCGGAACTGGGGATTTTTTGTCACTGTGAAAAGCCGTCAAGTATTTTAAAACTAGATACAATTTGTAGCAGTGAATTTCTGTCGAATATTTAAGGTTTTAGAGAGAAATTTCTGTCACCACAAGTTGTAGTCAAATATTCCAGATTGGCGAATTTCTGTCATGAATTGTTGTTAAATATCAGAAACTGGGGAATTTCTAACATCGTGAACTGTTGTCAGATGGACATTTCGAAACTGGGGAATTTCTGCCACCATGAACTTTTGTAAAATATATATGGGGAATGTAGGTGTGTCGCCAATCAAATATGTAAACAAATCGATCGTCCAGTTGATTAGTCAGACATCTCCGAAAAATCGAAATCAAAGTGTACTCTCTATCTGGTACAATACTCAGATTACTAATAAACACTACCAAATCAATTATAATGCACAAAAACTTGTAGTGAAATTTAAGAAATTGATATTTTCTGGTTTGTTAGTAGAAAATTTCAAAACGTTATACTAATTGTAAAGGACTGCTATGCCTTCCAGTGTTATTATAAAGCATATTTAATATGCATCTGAGACGTTTAAATAATATTTTATTTTTGGTGAGAATTCGATTATTGCTTTCCTCATTATCTCAAAACTTAGTATTTGGGGATGTCTAACTAATCAGCTGGAGGATTGAAAATAATACAGAGAACTTCAGTGACGATAAACTGTTGTTAAATATGCTAGAGACCGGAATTTTTTTATCACTATGTAGAGTACTCCAACACATCTAGTACATCCAGAAGAGCATCTCTTGGTCTTGTTGTGAAGTTATTAACACCAAATGTCAGAAAACACAAGGAAGTCTGCTGGACGATATCCCTGCATTTAGTCCTTCATTATAAAATACAACATTATTCATAGTAGTATAATATTCATAAATGAAGTAAATTTCATTTTCCTGCTTAAAAATAGTAAACCAATTTCAAGAACGAGCTCTACGTGAAAGTAAAAACTCTGTGCTCAAACCATAAAATCTTATCCTCCTCACATCAACATTAATGTTTTACAGCCAATAAAGAACCCACCACCTCAGCGCTAACAAAACCGTATATTTCCAAGGCGCCCCACAGTTGGACGGAGTTAATATAACTCCCCGTACAGAAGCCACCCGAGCCCATTCCCCTCCCCGCGCCTACTGACCACACACAAACATGCAGAATCCCGAATAATCCACTCGCAGTACACATACAAACACGCCGCCCTGTCTACCAATACACCCAAAAGGGTTGATGATAATTTATTTCAATTCTAATCAACTTTTTTCGCGGGCGCATTTTATTTTATATGCTTACATTTTTGCGAGAGAGGATGGTTTAATGTGTGTGGCGAGTTGCGGGAGATATGTGTTTGGTATCGATTGCCACAAATATGGTGAAGTGGGTGACTTGTGTTCGTTATGAATAACTTTGTGCAGTTATCAAATTTGCAACTTGAAGCGTTTACTTTGTAATTTTTTCGGCGTTTGTAAGAACAGCAGATTTTTAAAAACTTGTTTTGGAAAAGAGAAATTGAACGGAATTTTTCGGGATGGGTTTGAACAATGTTTAATAACCGTGTAGATTATTAAACATTGTTCAAACGGGAG
This sequence comes from Glyphotaelius pellucidus, assembly GCA_936435175.1. Classification (NCBI taxonomy): domain Eukaryota; kingdom Metazoa; phylum Arthropoda; class Insecta; order Trichoptera; family Limnephilidae; genus Glyphotaelius; species Glyphotaelius pellucidus. Next base: position 30,092,533 of record OW386547.1, read on the forward strand.
ATAATTGATAAGTGCAAGCGCTACAGTAATTTCCCGTAATACCATGCGAGCGAAGCCGCGGGGAAAAGCTAGTATTATAATAAAACAAATATAAAACTTTTTCCTTTTTAATATTATAAATTAATATTTAAATTAAAGCGGAAAAAATTTTATATTTGTTTTATTATTATAATAAATTAAAAAGTTTAATTAAATTTGTTAAGGCTTATGTATTTCATAGTTTCTACAATTCGAGAATTGAGATCTTATGTTTATTTTTGACTGATTTTCTGTAATGTTTGCAAGAATCGATTTTAATGAAGAAGATATGTATTTGACCATTGTCAAATCACCGCAGTAGGAATGTACGTGTCTACATCATGATTTAGATTTTATCAAGTCGACTGTCCAATGTAAGCCACCACCAGTGTAATGCGCGAGGTTTTTTCGATATGTGTAAAAGGGATGAACGGATATATCTGTCCTCTTTGCTCCGAGGCCATCACAGTTTATTATTCAGCGGGGAAATAAATAAATAAAAAATGTTTTCCGTAATAAAATCGCATTGCAATTTTGAATCAAATGCCCCTGTCAAAATAAAAATAAGAAACCCAATGGACAAATTAATAAGTGTAACTCCACAAATGCTACAAAAGAATCAAAATGCGCTATGCTATACAAAACCCAATTTTTTTAAAAAAAGGACAAATATTTCCAAGTTACGAATAACTGGAAAACTTCCTACACCAGTATGATCATCCAACATTTTAGAGCAGAAAATATTGCTTTGCAATGATATTGGACTTAGCAGAGAATTGAATCCTCGATGCAGCGGGAAGAGCCTGGCAAATTTGTAGTCTCGACTACTAACCGCCACCTAGGTACCATATGTTAATAACATCCTTACGACATTACCAGCATGTCTCAAATCACTTGGAGGTTCTGTTCGCCTTTAGGAAATGTATTCGTCTACTGCTGTCCATGTACATTGCCCTTTTTCTACCGATTTTTTTGTACATTAACCCCTCACAGGAGGCCCTGGAGAAAATGATTTTATTTTTGGATGTGGTCCTCTTGAGGAAGAGAAAGAGTGAATCTGGGTCTTGAAGAGACCCGGGTTATGGGAAGGAGGGAACTTTTTTATTATTGTTAGGTTTGACCTCCATAGTCCAGGGCTCTTGAATTACAATCCGGAGGTCGCTGGTTCGAACCCGGCGTGCGTTAATAAATTTTATTTGATTAATTTGTGTTATTTCACAATTAATTAAAAAATAATAAATAGTATGTTTTCGGCACGTTCCAGAGTGGAAGATACTCTTAGTATCGCCCTGGTCTAAGACCATCATTCAGAATTGAAAAGTTATTTAAAATGGCTTTGGCCGTGTTTGGTGGCCAGATCTTAATAGCCAGGTACTTTCCGACCTTAGTCTTCCCCACCTCCTTCCCCTACCCACTACCTTCAGCCTCACAACATACCCCAATTGGAGATGCCATAGTCTCATATGCTCCAGGCGGGAGTAGTTGGGACTCTTGTGCGGTATTAACTGTAAAAAAAAAGGTTTTGAAGGAAAAAAAAAATTATAAATAAGACCAAAAAATCATCCACATTTTTTACTCCAATTAATGTCAGGTATCACTGGTTAAAGTAAGTCAAATACTAATTTTTTTCTCCAAATCATTCATTGTTTAAAGTCAAGTATTCCTATGGACATTTTAAGGGTTAATAATGTCTCGGTGCAGTAAATGTCGCATCGGTTTTAGTATTAACATCTTGTTTTATACAAAAATAACAGATTCATACGAACATACATACATATTATATTATGTAAATACCTAGAAATAAATTATATTCTTAAATAGTCGCAAATTCACTTTGTGGCATCATTTTAATTACAGGAAATAAATAACTTTTTGTACCCCACTATTTAATCAAAAGAAACTTAACGTTTCAAAACCAAGGGTTCTTCGTTAAAGTATACATACGTTTTTCCTGACATCAGTGGTTTTTTAACGTCATTGAACATCCTGACATCATTGGTTGTCCAATAATGTGATTAGTTGTTAAATAGTGGTTAGTAATTTCCAATAATATATAATATTTTTTTTTATATAATGCGTATGGAACCATGGAATTCGTACCGACTAGGTAAAAAATGTGTCGAAATGTAAAATGGGGTATTGGTTATCCAATAAATGGTTCCTGGGCGGCGGTGGCCATACCATACCATACCATACCATACCATACCATACCATAAATTGGTGCAAATATATTTTCAATAAATATAGAAAATCGTGTTGGCTTTTTAATAAGTTACTTCTTATATGAGTTGGGAACCTAAAAAAATCGTTAAAATTACCTGTTCAACAAACGTTCATTATACAAAATAGACAATGTATTTTTATGAAAAGCAAAACGCGCAGACATGCAATATTTTCTTCTAATAGAGTTGGTAAAATTTAATTTAATTTAAAATTTAATCAAGTAATTTTTTACCCATTCTAAAATATTTTTTTTAATTTAATTAAAATAATTGTTTTTTATGATATTTTAAGTAATTAATCACCTCTCCTTTCTAATATTATGTCTATGGTCTAATTTGTCTATACTTGCTTGTCTTTTGTTATTTTTTATTAACTTATTATCCTGATGAAGAAAACATAGTTTTCGAAACATGTTGATATTGTTAATTAAATAGTGGTGTACACAAAGCTATTTGTTTTCATTAAATTGGTAAAAAAAACTTAAAATTGGTCCAGTTGCAGAGAAGAAAAATGAGAAATAGATAGAATAAATCGCTTAGATGAAAAAAAGTATTTTCGTAACGCTGGAAAGAGCCAAAAAACTTACCACTTGTAATGGAAATCTCTAACCCTTCTTTTCGCGTTTTCATGACGCAACATTCCCCAAAATTGATTACATAATTCACGTGCAAACATTTGAAACGTTATTAATACCTTCAATGCGAAGTATGATTATTAATATTGAGCGTTACAATTTGCTGAATCAGTCACGCAACTCCATAACAGGTGTCTATTTAAGTCTCAAGAACAACAACAATGCGTCGCGTTATGACCATAAACCACTCAATGGTTATCTCATCCATCCGTTATTATTGCGTATCTCGTAAATACTTTCATCTCGGATGTCGCGGACACGTACCAGGCGACCAAAATAGGGCATTCAAGAAAGATAGAAATGTCAAAAACGTTGTTATGTGAAAAACGTTTTGTTACATAAATATCATCATTTCAATTTGGAAGGTGGGTATGGCTACCGCCGCCCCGGTAACCGTTTGTTGGATAGCAAACGTCTCTGCCATAGGTCACTGTTGTGTTCTCACAAACAGTTCTCCAACACGTTTTGTGAGGAGAGTTCTTCTTGGGAAAGAATAGAGATCTTTTTATATTTATCAGGGATTTATTTAATACTTCGCGTGTACAAGTGGTGACCACGATAGTCGACCCAACTAGAAGCTCGATAAATGGAATCTGAATCGCATGAGTTCCTGCAGACAGCGCCCGGGCCTTTGGCTCCCCTGGTGCCCAAACTCCGAACTAGACCAACTGCCATCGAGCGGACTTTCGGGACAGCTCTAAGCACTGCCCTCTAAGTGACAAGGTCGGAAGCTTTTTAGATATACTACAGTCACCCCAATTGGTTCGCTATGTTTGATGACTTAGCAGGGGTGCTCGGGTTCATGGGTTAAGGTTTGTCCGGGTCTTGGCGGCGGATGCGTCTACCACCAGCTGCATGGAAGGAATGTTGAAGGAGAACCTTTGACTTCTCCAGCGTACCCTCTCGGAACATCGCCTTACATGCAATGGGAGGGATGGATTCATACGTCCGTCACTCCTGGACACACTGACCCCAGATTTCTATCCACCCCTAATACCCTTTTTCTTTCCAGAACTTTCTCTTCTTCCTTTCCTGAAAAGACCCTCCACACAGCATCCTCGAAGATGACATAGGCCCTTAGGGGAATTATTTTCTTCAAGGCCTCCTGGGTGGAGCTAATGTAAAAAAAAATCATCAAATTTACTAATTTTGGTTGTGAATCTGTCTGTGAGTGTTTGTAACTCTGGTTCAATGAAAACGGATTTGTTTTGAATTTAAGTGTCATTTTCGATATTGGAACTGATTGTGTCAAATTCCCGACAAGCAATAAAGTACATATCTCGAATGTATTATTTTAATAGAAAATTATCTAAAACTGTCGTTTTCAAAATGTGTCAAAAATTCAGCCCAACAATACCTACCTAAAAAATGTAATATACTGTACCTAAAAACCTCTACCTATAAAAGTAATAAACCATAAAATTATTTTAATTCTATGTTTGAAATGTGTATCTCTTAAGTTTAATCTTAAGGCATATTTCGTGATTTTTCAAAGGTCTGCACTTTTCGATTTTCTGGGAAGCTTTATTTACTAACTAGCTAATGAACTTCAATTTGGGAAGCGGGTATGGGTACCGCAGCTCCGCGAACAACTCTGCCATGGGTAACTCGTAGTGGTTCGCTACGTTTTATGATGTAGCAGGAGCGCCCGGGTTCATGTGGTGAGGTTTGCTCAGGTCTTGGCCGCGGATGCATTTACCCATCTACCGCGTGGCGGACCAGATCGGGAAGGAATGCTTGAGGGAGACCTTTTTAGCCCTCCAGCCGGACTCTTTCAACTCTTTGCTTTGCACGGTATTGGGTGGATTCGTTCAATTGTCACTGCTAGACATTGACCCCCAGATTTTCCTTACCAGAACGTCCACTTTTTTCTTTCTTAAAGATTACAAAGATCCTGGGTAATTTTTTCCTGTGTGGAACTAATTATAAAAAAATAACCTAAATATAATAACCCGTGATTTTTAACGGGTCTACTCCAGAACAGAATAATAAAATGTTATGTGTGCTCTTATTAGTGGTCGATGTTTGACGACAAACAATGACTCATTTAAATAGTTGGTGATTAGGAGAGATTAGGTTTAATCCTTTTTCTGGTAGCCTAAGCATGGGAAGAACGTATTTTTGTGATGTGTTTATTGTTATTATTGCGTGCTTTATAATCGGGTTACAACTAAATATAAAATCTCCTACTACCATCGCAGTAAGCAGAAATTTTGCTTGTGTCGTTATCCCCGAGGAATTGAACTCGAGACGTTTAGGTGGTAATTCGACACATTAGCCAACACTGCCACGGACGGTTATTAAAAGGTTTCATTTGAACTGGTCGCTAAAATATCTTATGAGCAAAGTTTGAAGTAATGAACCAACGTGAGCCTTTTTAGGAAAATCAACTCGACTTGGGTAATAGCGCCTTAAATAATTGTTTTGGTAGTGCCAGGCATTGTAATCCTTTCATTTTCCTGTTGATTAATATGCATGCAACATGTGGTAAGAACGCGGGTACCAAGGTATGTTCTGCACGAGCAAAAAATTTGTTGTTTTAACTTTTCTTAAAGTTTAAAAAGTATATGTCAAGAAAAAAGTTTATCTTTGTTAGATGATAAGATCGGTTTCATATTTCTCTTTCTTCCCGAGGAACGGAAAATGTTACAAATTTAGAATTGCGCGATCTGTAAATATTTTAGACGTAATATGTCAAATTATGTATTGTCATTTGGCATTATATTGATAGCGAAAAAGGGACGATACGCAATAGGTCAAATCTTATTGGCATTTTCTACTTTGTCTGCCAATTGCTTTTTGACTTTCTTATTAATCTTTGATAACAGTTTGAAACTCAAGCCTATATTAATTGGGCACCAAGCAATGAAATAATGAAAAAATATTATGCAAAAAAAATGTATTTAAAAGAGAAAGAAAAACAAAGATTTCGTTTTCTTTTTTTTTTAACATTAACTCCGCGCAAATAAATTAATTCCCTTCACGGCCTATGTCATCTTTGGAGATGCTGTGGATCTTTTTTGGAAAAGAAGGAGAGAAAGTTCTAGGAAGATAAAAGGTATAAGGGGTGGGTAGGAATCTATGAGAGTCGGTGTGTCCAGTTTCTTCCGATGCAGCCTGCAACGCAGTTGGTAGGCAGACGCATCCGCCGCCAAGATTCAGCCAGACTCCACACCATCGACCAGGGCATCCTTGCTAAGTCAACCACTTACGTAGCAAACCACTTTTGGTGACCTATGACGGAGACGTTGGTAATCCCATAAATGGTTCCCGGGGTAGGACCCATACCCGCCTCCCAAATTCGTAATTGTGTTACGAAAAACCTGACAATATCTGAAAATATATGAAATTTTGTAAATATAATTTTTATATTTTTTATTAAAATTATATTTTCGTTAAGGCCCCGTATCGAGCACGAAAAGAAGAAGATGGAGAGATATGTAATTACGAATGTTGGAGAGAGCGCGCTAATATTTCAAACAATGAAATTGAAGCAAAAATTGTGAAAATGTATAAAACACGACTCGTTTAAAATAGAGCAGAAATCTCATGGGGTTCGTCTAAAACAACGTTCAAAGAAACATTGCGAATTTTTTCATACATAAATAGTAGAGACAGGCTTGAAAATAAAAAATTTCCGAGCATACTTTGCGATTTTTTTCTATCGGGGAAATTTCATATAATTTGCGTTTCGGCATGGGGATTGTATAGATATTATCTTAAAAAATAACATATATTTTTTTAAGAGCTTAAAAACTTCAAATGTTCAAGGGAGATATGCAAGAAATCGGTAGAAATTCGGGTAGCGGCGGCTTAATATAATATGTGCAGAAAAAAAGGATTCATCGTTAATTCTGCATTCAAGAATTTATAAACTGTTTGTTAACTTGCACAAAATTCTTTGGACATTAATTTCCTTTCGTATGTAGATGTACTTCTAGGTACAATCTGATCAGTGGTTTGAACTAACAGTTGTAACAAAAAATAAGCACCACCTCTGTCCGTAACACTCGTGCAGCGCATTCGATTAGCGCGAATAATAGCGCCAATTGCGTCCTTAGCTCATAATGACCCGCCAGATAATACGTAACATCGCTATTTTCATCAGACCAATTGAATGATGGTCTATTAGGCCATTGTAAAGAGGACCGTAATATCTTTTGTGCCGTAATGCCATTCATTTCGCTGATCGTATCTGGAGCAAGAAGCTGAACGTGCACTCCTCTCCGGGGATATTATATCAATTGCAACTGCATTATGACTATGACCAATACAATACATCTTAGGGTGGGCCGTCAATACGTGAAGCTTTATTTGCTATTTCTCTAGGGAAAAATAATATAATATAATTAATAATTGCATAATCTAATGTTCCATATTTTTATCAGAATCTCGAAATTCTTCCAGTAAGAGCAAATCTGTGGTATAAAATTATATTTCAGCATACGAATGGCCCTGTATATATAAATAGATTGGACCACACTTAAGATGAAGACATAGTAAATAATGCAAAAACCATACAAAATCATATGTTTTTTCTTCAAAATAGGCATATTTAAAGGTATTTGTTTTTCATTAAATTAAATCATATGTTTTTGTTTTGAAAATTTGATCGCTTAGAAGTATATAGATGCTTCAATTAAATACAGCGTGTAGAACAAATCTTGGCCCTTAAAAATATCGGTCATTTTTTTAATAAGTCTTTTAATAAGCTTAGAAAAAAATAAAGTATTAGATCTATGAAAAATACTAAGTGCAAACTCTCATACTTATAAACCCCTTTTCGGATATAATTTTATTGTATAATGTGGCAAATTCAGTTTCTTCTGATAATCGTAAAAAAAATTATATTTACGCCAGAACTTTACAAAATAAAATAAAATATACATTTTCACGTTGTTATTTCACAATACGGCCGGCAGTCGACGAATTTGGATTTTCAAAGTGATCTCTATGCCGTCCACCGAAGAACTACTGACTAACTCCACCCATTTTTTGTTAGTCCTCCCTCCGGAGTCCCTCGGCCGGAGCGAGGAATAGACGTGTAGGTCTACGTCGCTTGGTTCCGTGAAATCAATTTTAAATTTCCATTTTATTACAATAAACAATACGTAAAAAGGGAGTTAATATTTTTTTCAGGCCTTTACAATCAACCTGTAATAAAAAAATCTCGAAAACCTTTCCAAAAGCTTTTTCTCAAGTAATTTTAAACTCCTCCCATAAAAGGCGTGAATTCCGATTTCAATTTTTTCCTGAACTATTGGATCGCCTTAAAATACTCGTCTTACGTTAAATGAAAGACTAATCGTACCTAAACATTAAAAAAAAATTTGGACAAAGAACGTTGGACTACATGATTACTTCATTACTTTTTTCCTGTAAAACAAATATAAAATAAATAAAAAATATTTTTTTAATCATATTCAATCTGTTCAAAATTCATTGTTTAAATTATTAGCCCATAAAATTTTATACGATCAAAGACATAATGTTCCATATTTTTATCAGAATCTCAACATTTCCTCAGTAAGAGCAATTCTGTGGTATAAAATTATATTTCAGCATAAAACGAATGGCCCTGTATACATAAATAGACTGGACCACACTTACAATAGTCGTTAAATGAAGGACTGATCGTATCTAAGCATTTAAAAAAAATCTGGACAAAGAACGTTGGACAACAAGATATACCTAATAGCTTATATACGTTACCTGCCGAAATTAAAAATGTACAAATGTAAGGTGCGCTTTTACTTACAAATATTATATTTAAGAATTGGCTCTGTGGCTGAATGAAATATTTTGAATTAAACTCTAACTTCACTCTCTTCTTCCCATCTCCTTCAGCCTTACAACATACCCCAATTGGGTATGCTATAGTCTCGCTCCAAACGCTCGCCTTACAACATACCCCAATTGGGTATGCTATAGTCGTGCTCCAAACAGGAGCAGTTGGGACTCTTGTGCGGTATTCATGTAAAAAAAGAACACAGTGTCTTCGAATACCATTACTTCAGTTTGACAAAACAGCGGAAGTGTAGGTGCGAAAGTGAAATTCATAATAATATAACATTATAAAATAATTGAATATTAACACTCCTTTATGTAGATAGCGAAAAGGTTTAAATTCACGTTTAACACCAGCCACCTGCTTTGATTCATTCAAGGGAATACATAACCAAAAAGCGATCTCAATTTATTTTGCGAGGTTCAGGCACAAATAATTTAATGTTTTACAATTGTCACGGCCGATGCCGCGACACGAGAATGTGTGAACTGTAAATCCTTTTGTTGATGAATAAAGACCATGAATTGTGTTTTGAAATTTGATCGTAGGAAATAGGCTGAGAGGAAGTCTCTTACCTTTAACGGCTTCTTATGGCGCTTCAGAATCGATCCTAGCTTCCCAATATATCGGCACAACACCAGGTTTTAAGCAACGACACTTTGATTTGATAAAAAATGAAATTTTGCTATTATTTGCGATATTTCGAAGAGCGAGTTGTGACCAATGTCACTACCAAATTCCAACTGCCCAAGTAGGTAATGTAAACTTGGGTGGCAATATTGTTCAATTTTTCCACATGTAGGTAGGAACATCTTCTTCTTTTCCTGGTAGAGACTATGAGGAAAGGAGGAAGAGAAAGGAATACATGATTGAAGGACTTGGGGAATATGGATTAAGTTTTTTTTTTTTAAACTGTTTCAGAACCAAACAACAATCATTTTCTATAAAATTTAATTTTCCACATTCTGTAATAAAATCATGACAGAAAAGGTTAACCATAACCGAAAGGGTTCGTAAATAAGAGATTTTGAACTTAAATGCAGTTTTTATAGGCCCGATCCCTTATTTTCACAAAAAAACTCAATTTCTTCAAAGGCGTAAATATGTGTTATACTTGCCGCGTTTAATTAACATATTTTATATATATTTCAAGCGATATTATTTTCAAACTGAAAACACGTGATTTTGGATTACTTGTTAGTGAAAGAAAGAAAAATAATGATTTTAAAATGTTTGGTTTTTGGTACAGGACCAAAAGATGGTATGTTTGGTATGGAATATTTTTAACGTTTTCACAATTGAGCAACGTTTAAGACCCCTGGCGTATTTGATGTGGCCCACCCTAAGTATCTCTGCCTCTACCGACAGTGGCTCTCGGTTGCTGCGTAGATACATTTATTGAGAAGGACAAATAATCATCCGGGTGCTTTGATTGCTAAATGCACACTAAATCCAAGGATTTGTATTATTCATAATATTTATTATTCATTATTAATAATCAGGAGCCAGTCATTGGTAGACAGTTGCAAGACATAATAACTCTTCTTACTTCAGTATTATGCACACGGACTTACATAATAAATCAAATATACTATAATATGCTAGTCTGAATCAAAATGCAAAAAGCATTATTGTCCAAAGCAGCAAAAACTCTCCAACTTGATGAAATTTGCATATTTTTCAGCCCCTAATTCCATTGTATTTTTACCTAAAAATTTAAAACAATAATTTAACTGTAAAAATAAGGCGGGTATGGGTACCGCCGCCCGGGAACTGCCACGTTTGCAGACTTAACTGAGTTGCCGGGTTCATGTGGTGAGGATTATCTAGGGCATGGGTCAGGCCGGCCGAGGCAGGCTGTGAGGCAGGCCGGATTTGGGGAGACTGGTTGAAGGAGACCTTTTTACCCCTCCAGTGGGACTCTCTCGAACCATCGTCAAGTGTGAGGGATGGATTCATACGTCGTCATTTCTAGACACACTGACCCCCAGATTCCTACCCACACCTCATACCATTTTCCTTCCCAGATCTTCCCCAAAGATGACATAGGCCCAGAGGGAAATTATTTTTCTCGGGGCGTATGGAGCTAATGGATATAAAAAAAACGTTTATTCATGAACAGATTTTTTGCAATATGACACATTTTCTCCTTTTATCATTTTTTGTATTGACGAAAAGGTAACTGCTCAGCAACAATTCAGGATTTCTCCTGAAATGCAACTGGTTTTCAGCAGTGCCTCCAATGCACTAATGTAAAAAAAGCACATTATTTTCAGTAGTTCAAAAAATTCGTTACTCTTGGTAAAACTTATTCGTGTTATACTAATGGTTTGGACGTCCTGCTTATCTTAAGTAATTCGAATTCTAAAAAAAAAATCGAACTAAAGAAAACATCTATGTATCAAACAAATATTTACTCCACATTTTCAATATTCAATGGATTATCTATCTCCTTTAGATAGAACTAGTTATAAACGCGTTCTAGAAGTAGGGACTTTACATTTTAGATCACTTGTTTTAAGTTATACTAATCTAATCACGTTTATTTTCTGTCAGTCAAGTAATATAAAATGTCCATTCTCTTCAGCTCAGTCGCTTTTTTTTACATACGACAAAATCAAGTCAAGTTGAAACGTTTTGTATGTAACTTAAAATATTCCTGTAATTTTAAATATGTATCTCTAAGCCTGTCTCAACACAGGTAAATCCTAGTGAGACAGGCATCAATTAAACCCTATGTAAAACCCTATGTTTATAGATTAATGAAATAAATAAAAAAAATTGAATTTGAATTTGAAATTTGAATTTGAAAATTTGAAGTAAAAATACAATTTTATTTTTTATTTTTTATTAATCATAAATAGATACACGTATTTCAAACAGATTCTATACAATAGTTAGTTACATAATATATATACCCCCATAAATAAGCAGGGCTTGTGTGTAGGGGGGGGTGTTATCATAATAGTTTTATTTGATATTACTCATTTCATAATTTCACAATAATTTTTAAGGTGTGTTTTAAATTCTTTTATATTAGTGTTCATGTTTCCATTTTTTTCTGGTAAGAAATTAAAAAAATTAACACCGAGATATTTATGATTTTGCTGTCCTATTGTTTTTTTACATTTTGGAGTTGGAAGTATTGACGTTTGTCTAAGATTTCTGTTATTTTTAAAGGGTGCTACTTTATTTTGAATATCATCTTTATAAATTTGTAATGTTGCATGGTAGAAGTATAATGCATTTAATTTTCTAAACTTAAATTGTCTGAATAAAAGTTCTGACGAATATGAATAGGGTTTTTTTTTAATTGTTTTTATTATTATTTTTTGTGATACGTAAATTGTTTGTGTTTGATTTTTATATGTACCGCCCCATCCTATAATGCCGTATTGTATAGATTGACAGAAAGCGAAGAAATATAAGGTAAATTAAGAAATATAGTGTGAAGTAGTTTGTTCTCAGTCCTCCTCACTAGGTATTACTTAAAAATAACGTTTAATTAAGTAACATAATATGATCTTCTTTCTTTGATCTCGAAGTTTTACATTATCAAAAATGGTTTTCTTGCCTCTGTATCAATATATCATATAGATGACGTGCAAGTATCCGTTAGAAAAATAATTAAAATATTATAATATTTTTATTATTTGACTTAAAGAAATCACCCACGATTCAATCATTGTGAATTTTGCTCTTGTCGGGTCAACTGGGGAATCCTAATTTGTTTGTTACGAAACATAAAATGTAGTTGTGTGAGGTGCTGCTAACTAATGTGTGAATCCCATCTAGAAGTCTGAAGAACCGCTTTTGTAGGAAGACGTTCGATTGCCAGTTGGTGCAATTTTTATGGATGTATGCAATTTTGAATTACCATTTTTGATACATTTTGTCCAAGAAGTAAGTTCACACATCATTAATTTAAAGGGTAGAATGCCCGCTTAGTTTTTGGGCTATTTATAAGCCCCAGGCTTATACACCGTTAATAAACAAAGAATTTATTTTAATTTCTTTTATTTACGGGAGTGAGATTTTGTTTTAATAATATTTACGTGAATTTCAAAATAACTGAGCTTGTGCAATTTTCAAATAAATTTTTAAAATTATTGAACTTGTTAAATGATTTATTTTAGCCCTTGCAATAATTAACAATGCACGTGTCTACCTACTTACAATGCAAAGTTCACAAGTTGATAAAACATCGCCTATTAATGTTCATTGTTCCGTTCATTATAAAGCGTCGCACACACAGCATTAGGCTACGACGGGGGCGAGGGTTGTTTAAAAAATCACGGGCACAAAGCACGGGAAGGTATCTTGTGACGTATTAACAAACAAAATACAGCAAGACAAATGAATGCCGCGCCACAATGGCGCGATGGCAAGGGGCGAGTGAGGATGGGGAGGGGGGAGGGGTTGAGAAAGGCGTGAGGGGGAGGGCGAAATATAAAGGAGTGTCGAGTGTAAATTGTCTTGTTAATTTTAACCCCTGCGGCAAATTTTGCCCAAGTGCCGCTGCATTGTCCCATTTCCGCACTTTTATTGCCTTAACCCCTGGAAGCGTGCAACATGCATGTTTTTTTTATATTTAAGACCAGTATCGGATATCAAGACGTTCTGCGCGATGGCAGACAGATGTGTATTTTACAATGTGAATTAGTATGGTTGACAATTAACATAAAACGTTTTTGAAATTGTAATAAATACGCCTTTATATTATAAGAATAGGAAAATATTGAGGAAGATTTAAATATGCCTAAAAAATATTTCAAAATACCTATGTTTTATGACGTAAGGCTCTTGACGCGCATTCTGAAGGTCGCGGGAACGAATCCCGGCGTGGCAAATAAATTTTATTTGATTAATTTGTGTTATTTCACAATTTATTCATTTAAAATAATATATAGTATATTTGCGGCACCTTCCAGAGTGGAAGATACTATCATTATCGCCCTGGTGTAAGACCACCGTTCAGAATTGAAACGTTGCTTGAAATGGCTTTAGCCGTGTTTGTTGACCATATCTGAATAGCCAGGTACTTCCCACCTTCCTCTTCCCCATCTCCTTCCCCTCCGCACCACCTGCAGCCTCACAACATACCCCAATTGGGGATGCCATAGTCTCACTGGCTCCAGACGGGAGCAGTTGGGACTCTTGTGTGGTATTCATGTAAAAAAAAAATTCAATCTGCAATTGGGGTTTTTCAAATTGCATCGCATTTGATAATCAAATCGACGAAAAGTCTTCGAAAAATTTTCGGCATTTCAACGGTTTTCGTTAAATGTTATCCTTATATATATATATATCTCTTTTATGTATTATGGTTTCTCGTTATATGTGTACTTTAGTGTTACAATTAATATTGTGAAACTGATGTGCTGACAAACTGCTTTGGCAGTTTAACTGGTGTTTATAATGAAAAATGAAAAATCCATATATTTGTATATTGATTTAATATTTTTATTTGTAATGTCTAAACTTACCAACATAATCAGTTATCATAACATTCAATGGATCAGCTTCGGTCTTTTAATGCTACTTTTAAATTATTATTTTTGAAGATAACCAAATAGAGGAATTGAATGAAATTTTGGAAAAAAGTTGATACATTTTTATTCTTACTCTGGATAACCTTTTATCTTTTTGTATACTTATCTTGCCAAATCTTTACAATGTTCAAATAAGAAAGCCTGTACCGTTAAAGGAAGATAAATTGTACGAAATTTCCCATAAAAAGAACAAACATTGAAAGAATGAAACCTTAAAATCGTATTTTAATTTTTAAAATTTTCAAAGAATGTTTCGTAAAAAAATTTCACTTTATTTTTATTATTTTCCGCATGCAAAGGGTTACTACACCTTTCATCATTACAAATTCGAAATTGTGGCAGTTCTTGTCTAGCCGAAGCCGCCCTTGCGCGAAGGTGTCGGAAGGCGGAGAATGCATTGGCAACGGCGAGCTATCTTTTACCCGGAGAGCTCCTGTATACTTTCATAATAAGAAAGAGTGAAAATTCATTCTTCTCACAAAAGTTGACATGCATTGTTTTAAAAACACAAGTAGGAACTTTACATAAAAAGGATTACACTGTGCTATGCTTCTCAAACTTTGAAAATATTTACAATATATATTATTATGCATTTTTAATCATTAGTGCTATTTTTCTTCAAGTGCCTACCGTCGATTAGGGTGAAAGGAACGAGGTGGGGAGAAGCAGATCACCGAGATCATATATTGTCTTGCGAACGCTTTAGCTCCGTTAACCTTTGTGATACACCCCTATTTCTTCCTGTACGTATCTCGGAAGCATTTTGGGTGCCTTTGCAGATCGATTGTGTAAATAAATATTTTAATTAAATTCGGGTAAAATATAAGAATTTTTCATTTTGTGAAAATCTCGTTTCTTAACTACTACACATCAGAATGTTAAAGGAATGTATTCAAATATTTACTGCATAAGGGCTTTAAGAAAAATATGGGTAAAGTGAACCATGCCACGAACGTACGAGAAACACCCCAAGTGGTTCGCTACGTTTGGTGATTTAGCAGGGGTGCCCGGGTTCATGGGATGAGGTTTGTCTAGGTCTTGGAGGCGGATGACCAAGACACACTGAACCCCAGATGCCTACCCACCCCTAAACCCTTTTCCTTCCCAGAACTCTCCTCCCTTACCTTTCCTTGAAAAAAACCCTCCACACAGCATCCCCAAAGATGACATAGGCCCTGAGGGAAATAATTTTCCTCAGGGCCTCCTGTGTGGAGCTCATGTAAAAAAAAAAAAAATTACAAAGTCGAAAGTATTGTGATTGTGATCCCTGCATTATTAATTTTTGTGAATTTGTCAACCTTTGTTTTAACAATAAACTTTAAAAAATTACATATTTTCAAAAAAAAAAACAATAAGCATACTTATAGGTTGGGGAGGATCTTACAAAACAATCCAAACTCAGTAAAAGTTTCACACAGAATCATAATTAAAATAATTTATTTTTTTTTAAATCTACCTTTTCAACAGAATCACTTTTTAAATTGTTTCCAGTACCAAATGTCGATAGACATATTCAAGCAAGCTACCATTATGAAAATTATGACCTCTCGTCTGTTTTTTCTGTGTCTTGTTCTCTTTCATATTTTCATTTAGATTATAAGTGTTATCTTCTTCTTCAATATATTATTTATCCCTTAATGACCTGTTCAAGAGACGTTTTGTCCATTTCGATATAATATCGCATTATGTACAAATCTGTATCTTTCTCTCTATTACCAGTTCCTTTATCTTTTATTTTGGCTCCCTCTGTATGTACTCGTATATATATAAGCTCACACAATGTACTTTTGATCAGTTTAATTTATATCCTGATGCTGCTTGTGTTAAGCAAAACCGGTTGGTATTAAAAAAATTCAATAAACAAATCGTGGTTATGTACAAAGTAATTGTTTTTATTTAATTAACTTCATTGTATTTGATTATTTATTCGTTAAGTATAAACGATCTGGCGCACGTATAAGATTAACTTATCCAGAATAGAATCAATTTAACAATGTGATATTGAATTTATGTGCTAGAAATTAACTTCATGTTTCTAGCCCGCCCTGAGATACTAAATAATTACAAATAGAATCAGAGTCAATCCAATTATTTAATGACCATGTACAACCTTTGTTTCAATAAACCTTTATATTCCATTAAAATGTTAATTTTTATTTCAATTGCAGATTGACACATTTTAAATCACACTCCTTTCTTTCATAATACATTTTTTATCATGAGATAGAATTCCCACCCGACGCCTGTTCTCTAAATATTGCAATCCGTTCGTAAAGATGTGAGAATCTATCAAACGGACCGCCCGCTTCTGCACAGAGTCGAGGGTATTTTTCAAGTATTTTGGAGCTCCAGACCAGAGGTGGCTGCCAAATTTGACCGTGAGGCGCACTTGCGATTTGTACAGGGTTAGCAGTTGTGTATTATTAAAGTATCTGTGGGCCCTGTACAGTACGCCCAGTTTTTGAGAGGTTAACTTTACTCTGGCTTCGATGGAGCCCCCATACCTGATCTTGTCACTTATAGTTACACCAAGCATATCAATGGAGGGTTTGTTAGGAAGATTGCCTCCGTTGAAGGAGACTAGATTTTCATTTCGATCCCTTTTAGACGTAATCAGACATGATTGGGTCTTTGAAACATTGAATTCGACAAGGTTATTCTTATCCAAAGAGAAAACACTCTCGAGTTAACCGTCCATTCTTTGCTTCAAAGCTCTCCGAGCCGTTGGAGTTTGTGTGCCCTTTGGGGGCTTGTCAAACAAAAATCCATGATGGACTGTACTGTCATCCACGTAACAATGAATTGGTGCACATGACAAAAGGTCTTTGATGTGCAACAAAAACAAAGTCGGAGACAAAACCGATCTCTGTGGGACGCCAGCATTTATTGGATGCGAGGAAGAGGTGAAACCATGAGCAACCGTCTGAATTGACCTCTCCCTCAAAAAGTCGACAATCCACGTACACAAGGATACGGAGTTTGTTGACAAGTCCTCGATGCCAAACCCGGTTAAAGCTAGCTTTACAAACGTCACCGGAAACTACGCTTGGCAACCAAGCCCACATTTTGAGAACATCTGAAGCCCTTCAGAGCAACTCTCAGTACAAACTGTGTTACTTTGCCTCCTCAGAAGGCAGTGCTGTGTACTATGTAAAGAGTACGGGGCTACAAGAGGCGAGGGGTACATTATTATAATATTATCATTTGTTCTGCAAATTCCATTCTTTCACTTCACAATTCAATTTGCAAGGAATGTACAATCATAATCGAAACCCGCAAAAGCGGCAAATTCATTAACAATATACGATTTAACACTCCAGGTTGAAAAGTTATACATCGTTTCGGGACAGAAAATATTACCACAATATTATTTATACCAGTGGCGTGTGGTCCATAGGAAAATATACCTACATGTTTATCAAGACAATTATTTATCTAATTCTAACTGCTGCTAGTCTTAAATTTATGTATACGAAACTGCCGCCAAGGGTCGACCCACAGTGCGCTTCTTGACAATATCAATGAGGATACGGTGTTCTTACTTTTGTCGACAGAATAGTACTTTATCATAAAACGGGAACACCCCAGCAGAGATTCTCCTAAGGAGGTGTCCACAAAACACTACTGCGAACCAATTGACATACAGTTACTGATCAATAACATTTTTTTATTACTGAAAATAATTATCTGTGTAAACGACTGTAATAATCTGTTACTGTACGCACTATACTGAAACTTATTGTAAATGTAAATCACTGTAATAATCTGTAAATATACCTTCGAGAATAGAAATAAAAAAATTAAATAAAATAAAAAATAAGTCGAGCCAGTTGCACTACAGTGTTCCCGATGGTGTAAGTTGCGAGTATTAAGAGGGGAGAAAACAGAGATGAGAAAGAGGAAGGTTGGAAAGCTGGAATGTTCACGCCTGTAAGAATCAGTTAACTGGAAGAATGGACAAAAAAGAAGCGTTAATTTAAAAATCGTATTATTATGTTAACATGTATGCATGTTTATCATTAGTTATAATTACTGCACCTACATTTAAATACATATTTTTTGTTTTAATACCAATTCTTTTAAAGTTCCATGGCATGATAATATTAACATGATATTACGAAAAAACCCTCTAGCAAAGAATAATAAACCATAATGTTATGGTAGCTTTCCTGATAAGGATTCATTTAATTAAAAATAATGTAGTTAGGTATATGAGTAATTAAGAGAATAGGGAGGGGGGGAGGAGTTACCAACTGCTTGAATCAACAGTAAGAATGTTGAGATAAATGGTTTGCTCACTTATAATTGGAGTCATCGAACCATATTGAAAATGTAAATTAATGTAATAATTATAATATGATGTACTATGTTGGTTAGCCAATAAATAAAGCAAAATAAAATTAATAGAATATTACTTACACACAATTACTCATTACACAACCGAAAGTTACATAGATACGTACTAGGTACTTATACATAACCGAAATTAAATTGTTTATTTATTATAATATTATTATATCCAAATATATTTTTGCAATGTTGCAATATTGTAATATTTAAAATATCGTAGTATTTATTTTTGATTTGTTATTTGCACAACTACATATATCTTTCTCAACTATTTCTTACTGTTCTACAAGCTCACTAGAGCTGTCTTTTTCATGTTATACTATGTTATATTGTGTTAAGGCCGAAAGGCGTTAATATTTTAAATAAATATGTAATAATAAGAGAGTTATAACGTGAAAGAAGAACTTAATTTTATCAAATCTATCGAGCATAGAGTAAATGCATTGGGTGCGTATTAAACAGCAGATTATCAATGTTAATTGCATTATATTTATTTTCAGCTAAAAAATTTAAATATCCAATAAGTTTTGTTATATTTGAATTTAACCTGTGGATAGATGAAAATTTTTAATTGTTTGGTGAATAAATCACCACGCTGTTAATAAATTAATCCGCTTACCAGTCCTAAAGCACTTAAAATTAAAATCAACGTTAAAGTTTTAAAATATGTATTGTTGCAGGATGATCGTGGGGCGGTTTTGGATATTGCCACGATGATTCCAAGACAGGTTATCCCAAGAAAATTGCCCCCCGGCATACTTACATATAATGTGCAGTCGGTTTAAGGAAAATACGGTATACTTAAGATATTTATGGTACACCTATAAAAGTATCTAAACTTGGACGCTAGAATGTTTATGAAGGAGGAAATAAATAATTATTTTACTCTCCAAAACATATTTCAGATTTTTAATTTTTTTTAATGTCTCACAATCGACCAAGTAACAAAGAAGCTAAAAGCTAAAGATAAATTTTATATTTTCTCGATCCCCCCAGATCCCCCGGCATACTTATATACAAAATGCTTTCGGTTTAGGGAAAATACGGTATACTACCTACTTACACAAAATTTAACTAAGTGTCCCCGGAGGATACACCGCCAAATAATAAAAATATAAAACATATTTTCATTCAAAAGCATCAAGGATAAAATTACTTGTATATATTATAAACGGTGATAATTTCAAGCGACCTCCCTGGTACTCGTAAGTATGGTCCTGTATACATTTTTAGGAAGCATCGCGTTCATTGGTCGAGACATTGTACATATATTTTCGTATCAGTGATCGATGTACCGGTGGATGCAATTTTTAGCCATAAGTTGGTTTTAATTGTTTGTTTAGTTTGTAGTTTTTTTATATTGTAAGTTTGTACAGCGCTCTTGAGGTGATTTTTCACAAAACGGCGTCATATAAATCATCCAAACAGTATTGTTATTATACACCAGCGCATAAGTACAAAAAATTGACACTGTAAATAAATTCGTTTGAAATCTATACCAACTTATTATCCAATGTATTTTTTAAGTCGATTTTTTTTTTTAATAATTTTTATTGAAAGAATAGTTCATACATAATATCAACAAACAAGTCCTGCTAAGCCAATTGCATTGGATTGTCAACAGGTGCTTATAGTTTAGTTACATATACGTATTAAGAGATATAATTTACATCTTATATCTACAGATTCAACAATTTTTCATACATATCAATATAAATATTTTTTTTTCCGATAACCAATTTTTCACCATATATTTAACCTTATTCATAGAATTATATCGCTTTATAGTGTCAGGTAATAAATATCTTCGGTATGTTAGGTTTGAAATTGGTAAATAATTCCCAAAAACTTATATTTTTATAATAATCATAATTTGTGGGGGGCGACAACGTTCGCAGATCAAAATTGTCGTGTCACCTGCAACGAAGACTCAAAATTTCCTAACGCTTTTTTACTATTTAGGATTTTTTTCTGTACCTATAAAGTTTTATCAATATTAATCCCGATTTGAGATTTTCACGACCAAAAGTATATGGTCTCGAGTAATCGTTATTACACATCTGCCCTGATGATGGACACTGTAACGCTGTTCGAAACGTCGTCTTAATAATGTAGGTAGGGCAACACGGCTGAATACCCCAAAAATAAATCACGTTAAATATTAATCACGTTTCATAATTTCCAAAAAAAAACTCTTTTAAAATTCCTCTGATCAAAACTTTAAAAATATATTTTCTTTCGTTTTTGCGGGGGTGTCCAACAAAGGGTCGCGGGCGTCTTGCACGGGAGAAAGAGTCTGCTGAAGTGGGCTCGAGGCTGTAGAGCCCTCCACGGGGCGCATCCGTCTCTAGGGCTCTTGCCTGAACCGTCGGGCCACGGCCCGTCCGTCTGGAAGTGGTGCGCCACTGCAATAATGTTGGGTGAGGTGTTCACGGTCATGATGATATTGATATCTCGCACAAATTTGAAATAATTGCAACATAGTTTCAACAAATATTAATTGGAACATAATATTTTTGCTTCTAATATAGTCTTCAGAAAAAAAAAATCAGAGTGTGCAATTCACACGCGGTAGGAGTGGAACTTTCACCCACACAATCCCAACCAATAGGAGCCTTGAAAAGTGAGCTCACAATCAAAGCGTAAGGTTTCATTTTATCTAATTCTCTCGCAGGCTAAATCCTATAGACGTATGTGCTTGTCTCTTTTTAGTATCGTTTCCGTTTCATCAAATTTCAAATTACAACAGTGCTAAAGAAGTTTCACTTCAAAAAATACAATACAATATATTTTTTGATTTTAATAATTACTATTAACTAAAAAAAGTGTGTGTAGTTCACACGCGTTAGAATAAAACCTTAAGAGAACTAAACTAGACAAGAGTGGGGAAGTTACCAAGCACTGCACAAAGAGGAGACCGATAGGCTACGAAGCACCGCACAAAGAGGAGATTGATTATTCTATCTCATTCTCTCGAAGACTAAATCTTATAGATGTATGTGTTTGTCTCTTTTTAGTGTCGCTTTTTTGTTTCATCGAGTTTCAAATCACAACGGTGCTAAAGAAGTTTGCACTCAAAAAAAAAATGCTAAAGTTACATCTAAAATCTCTAAAAATCGAATTGTTCAAAGGCCTAGGTTTTATAATTCAAAACACAAATATATAAAATAGCTCCTATCCGTACCTTATTTGCTATTGTTGCATTCGAATTACAGTTTCATACGCACTTGTAATTGACAGTAAATATTTTAAACAAAACTATAACGAAATGGTGTTTGCTAAAATTGGGTGATAGAACGTGTAGGAAAGAACGAAAACATGCTTCTAGGGGTGTACCAATTCATCTTCTTATTCATATTTAAAAACAAAATGCAATATATATATTTTTTTTTTATGGCTTTTCACCCCAATGGAGTGTTCTGTCCAGTGTCAAGTGAATGATTTTATGAGTGTAATTTTGTGAGTGTAATTTTGGGTTAATATTTACAAATTTAGTTTCAATAACAAGAACCTATCTACATTATATAATAATACTATACAAATAATAATAATACGCTAAATTCTTACAATACGAGATGATTATAATTACATTTAACAAGTGGAAGCAACAGGAAATTGATAAGTATGTTGATATAATTTATTATGGATAAAAAATTAAATAAATAAATACATGGAACTAAACTTACAGTTACAAATTGATGTTGTTAATATTCAGGAAATTAGCCAAGACTTTATAAACGCGTTTATTTACAGAAGATAACAGACATGCAATGTTATAGGGGGGCAATATGCCTGAACTGATTAGGTGAGGGATGAAATTTTTGTATGAATTATTTAAAGGGCAACTGAAAAAAATATGATTGAGGTCCTCTTCACCAAGACGACATTCACACATCGCAGAATTCTTAACATGAATTTTTGTCAGGTGAACATTGTGGCAGCAATGCCCTATCCGCATGCGGCAAATGGAGGATGTAGAGAATTTGTTTAAAGAGAGTCTAGAAAACCACGGTTTTGAAGGAATCGTTGGCTGTATTGTGAAAAAGTTGTACCCTTTTGTTTTACTAGATTCAACCCAATGATTCTGCCATGTGGAAATCATGTTTTCTTTTAATTTTATGAGAACGTCATCGGGGTTTAAAAATTTATATAAAATATCACCCGAAATAAAAATGCAATTGAATTTGAACTATTTTCTTGCCGTTCTTCCAAATTTCAAATATTTTTCCAGCAAGTGGCGGTTGAGGAGAGGAAGGAACTGAATAAACGCTGGTTCACACACAGCTATCAAATATAAAAGATCATAGCAAGCCAAATAACGCTCTCCATACAATCCCTTCAGACCGTTCACACCTAAGCGTTTTTAAGCGCAGATCAATCATAGATAATACACATCTTAGACGTAACCGCTCCAGAGGCGATATGTCAGAAGATAACTTTCCCCTTCTCCGACTAAAACAGGTGAGGGGGTCATTGTAATTACGGAGCTGCCTAGACACGTGGACGACAGATGTCAAGTTGACAGATTTCAGTACAAAAAATGTGCATTCCGTTGCCGCTCCCTAATTCGGCTGACCCCGTCTTCTACCACAGGAAGAAATATTTGATAGCCTCGTGTGAAAGGACAAAAGATAAGCGCTTGCGAATCAACAGATATCTGCTCGCAGATTTATAGCTCAATGTGAACCAGCTTTTAATGATATCCCGATAGGAGCTAAACATATTCTAATTTCAAAACCTGACAGCTGTAACTTTTGATTTAAAAAAAAATTTGGTTAGGTATTTAGGCCTTGAATTCAAATTGACTTTTTTTGTTATTTTTCTATTTTTTAAATTTTATCTACACAGTACTTAGTACTATGACATACATAGTACTACAGTACATTATAATACAAGTTATAAGGTATGTTAAATTAAGTTATTACATGGTTGTTATTGGTTGAATTAAGTTGTTAGATGGTTGGTTGCTATTACGTAAGTACATAGAATGTCATTAGTAAGTTTCGTCTGATATATGAACGGGTCTTAAAGCTTTTAATATATTATATTAAGGGTCTTAATTAGTGAATTAATGAATAATAATAATAAAAAGGAAGAATAGGGGGAGGGGGGAGATAAAGTGACATTTGAAAATCAAGAATTGTACGCTCATCAATTGTAATTGACTGATTAAAGTAAAGTGTGAGTAGTTTTTGAAATAATTTATAATAATACTCGTAGCACTCGAAGAAATTTAATAAATTAGTTTTGTGTGTTTGCAAGGAATCATGAAAAATATCAAGTATAGCAATTTTTCGTAGTGGATATAAGTTGTGATTGCGCGAGTAATTGGTGAGCTACTTACTTGCTGCATTTATGTTGTTTGTTGTTATATTAAAAAGGGAGTGTGCTATGGTGCACCTGTACTTTACCGTTTATTTCATATTTGTAGGATTTTTTTTTTTTTTTTAATAATCGTAAAGCTTATAACCGCGCGAATCCTGCGTGTTTGTTACTTTGAAACTACCGTGAGAGGTACTTATTCGGGTCAACACAGAATATTTTTGATTTCTGAATATTATCTGTGGTGTACTTGATAATAAAAAGTGCATATCTATGGTAAAAGGACTTTATTTTAACCGTAAATAGCTGATCAAAAGTTCTGCAACAATATTTTTTAATTTTATTTTTAACATCGTTATAAAATAGTCTACGAAGTTCGGATTTGCGACATCGTTGATCATACTAGATAAAGAATTTCAATAACTTCGTTAAAAGTCCAAAATAACAAACGTGGAAGCTACAAATATTTTCAAAAAAATATTTGCCGAATCAAGGAGATAATTGCCTTTTTTATCCGAAAAGCAATCGGAGACATTTTAAATGGCGCTCCAGTGGTTTTAAATTCAATCACCATTCATTTTATAGTTAATTTTCTAATTACATCATTAGAATTGTGGTGTTATCATATTCAGTAATATTTTTGGTGAAAAGACAAAGGTAGGTACAATGTTTGGTGGGTACAGAATATTAAAATTTAAAAAAAAACTAAATATATAATGTACAGTCGACCAACAAAATTATTTCGGTCTTTAAAAAAGGCGGTTATTTTTCCATTTCCTGTTTACAGGGTAATACGACGATCACCACTAAATTAGAAAAATAATATCATTATACCTACAAACCCCTAGCCTTCCACGCCCTTCGTTTTAATGGCAACCCTTTTAACGAAAAAAGGGAAAAAATTCAGGCACCAAAGAAATGCAAATCGTAAAGTTTTAAAATGCCTCGGAATCTAATTTTCTGTTGTCCCCCATTCCCTTTCAATTTTCCCGGGGAACGGTGGGTCACTTTCCACCTTAAATAATCAGAATAAAGGTGCCCATCCACCCACTTGTCATTTACTGACCTTAAATCTGATTACCCCCTTTGTACGACGCACATCGTGGAGGTTGTACGTAAATATCGAATTTAGGAACAGACATAAGTTTGTGACTTCCTATTGAACACAAAAATGAATGTGTTTTCTTCATTTGACCATTTAATTAATAAATCAAAAGTACATACCTCAAGATGGGTAATAAATACTAGTTGAGTGAACCTATGAATTTCTGACATAAAAGCAATTAAACAACCGTTGGAAAGTTTTTACACTCTCAACAAAGAAACTTTTCTGTGTACTTTCTGTACCTTCTGATATTTGTATTTTCCCTTTGTACCTTTATACCTTTTGATATTTTCATAAAATGTCAGTTGGAATCTATAAAACCCCTCCACTAAATGCTTTGCCTACTAAAATTACGAACTAACTAACTAACTAACCATCACGCCGCTTCCCCGCAGGTGTAGGCAGAGAGGACGGATCGCCAAACAACTCGATCTTGGCACACACTCCTTGCCTCGTTCACATTCATACATCGCCTTACGATGAAATTACGATGGTTCATTTATTTATGTATGTCCCTGTTTCTAAGAAGAACCGAAGGTCCAAATTTGAAGGCAAACACTCACGTTTATCTGTTCATCTTAACATATATAATGAAAGTTTCATTGTTTGTCCCTTAAGCGGTCCCTAAATCATTCATTTGATTTTTTATTTAATTTATTTATTTATTTCTATATATTACAGTATTTACCTATAGATCAATTTCGAAAACATTTTTACATAATATATTTTGTAATTTTATTATGTTGGGTGTAAGGTAGGTTTGTGAAGGTGAAACTGTGGATAGGTATTGTTGTATGTTTCGTGAACACCTCACTAGGAGAACCTGTGCTGAGGTGTTTACGTGTTTATTTATGTTTATGTATGACAAGTATTTATGTGTTGTAATAGAAAGTTTTATATGTTTTATAAGTTTTATTTGATTGGGATGAAAGTTTGGTGAGTTGTTGTGCGCACGCCCTCAAAGGTTTCTATTTATACTGGTGAGCCCTGGCATTATGGAATAAGTATAAAAAATTGCAATAGGTGGCACGCAAACTGTTTGATAACTGAATTTCCGGTGCTGAAGAATGTATGGAATGCGTGAGGAGGGGAGGGGAGAGGGAAGGCGGGGAACGTAGAGGGGGAACGCGTGAGGGGAAGGGAACACGGGAGGGGAAGGGAAGGTGAAAGGGGAACGGAAGGGAACGAATGGGAAAGGACACGCAGGGAGAAACAATTTCTTTATTATGTGGCATTCTTCTTCTTCTGGCGCTAACAATATCAATATTAAAAGGAGGATATAAAATAATATGTAAAAAAAGTGTAGAATATAATATGTAGGTACATATATATAATCATCAAACTGTTTCGACCCGCAGCAATAACTTACTTCCATGTCAGCTGTTTGTACCTATACCAATTGTTTTTACTTGGTTTTTAATGTTACCTTGAAAAACCAAAAACCTTTATTTTCAATGTAATTTCTATTTTAGTTGTAAATCTCCAATTTTAAGTCACGGTATATGTAAGTCACTGGTTTTAAGTCAGTAGTAACAAGCCTTAGTCGTAAGTCACTAGCTGTAAGTCTTAGACGTCAGTCACTTGTTATAATTTAAAGTCTTAGTTTTAAGCCTATCGTATTAATTTTATTTTATTATATGTTTATTTGTTTAGCGCCCTTGAGGTAATTTTTAACGAAAATGGCGCTTTATAAATGAGCCAAATATTATTATTATTATTATTGCATACCGCTAGTATAATATAAATGTTATGTACCTATATGTGAAAATCGAGTCCACAATCACCTTACTCAAAGTTAAACCATAAACCGCTTCGCTGTAAAAGTTAAACCACGACGTAAATAAGTGTCCATAAGTAGAATCTAAAGTTACACGCGTTAGCACAGAATTGATATAATATAAGTAACTATAGCACATTAGAAAATAGTTTAATGACCAGTTAATTGATAATTTACTGATCAGTTATTACGCAGTGAAAGCAGGATATTTTCCTGGATGAGTTTTATAATTACCATCGAAATAATTCAAACCATCGATATAACAGTGCGCCCAGTTCATCGCAAAACTGACGAGCACAACGAAAATCAAATTAAAAGCCAAGCATCAACCCGCTCTTTAGAGCAATAAAAGCGAAGTTGAACATTAATGACCCAAACTTTACATTTATACACGATAGAACCTACTGTTTCCGCACCCCTCTCGAGTTAAGTTGGGTGGAAGGGAGAGAGGGATGGCAGCAGACCTCCCAGCCTCCCAGCTTCCCTCCCCCACCTAGCTGATCATTTATAATGCCAAAATGTTTTAATTAAGATGGTGTAAAATGTAATTTATATGCAAATTCGGTTTATGTTAATGTCGAGACCCCGCGCCCGCACAGACTTGAAGCTTCTATCCCTCCCTGCGTCGTGTCCCCCGCCGCGGGTTGTGTGTGTCTATCTCTAGATATAAATGCCGAGAGTTAATGACAAGTAAAGTTTAGGAACGAATCTATAAGAGGGTAATCCAAGCTATAATTCCAGCGCTTTGTGTCTGATTCCTGCGGAGAGCGCGCCGTATAATTTACTTCGCCAAACTTCACAATGGTGGTAAACATTCATCTTTTGGACGCCATTGTTTATGGACTCTACTAACAGCTAATTGTTAAAAATAACCACTTAATTCGGTTAAATTGTTTTCATGTCAGCATTTCCGTTACATATTATTATTTCCAGCCCTTCAGATGATTTTCATTTGGCACAAACATTTTTTTGGTTTTTTACATTTTAATTTGCTGTGTTTCTCTCTATTAAAATAAAAACATACATTTATACCTAATAAAAACAGGAGTTTGTTTATTTTCTTCAAAATGCTTTGTATGACGTCCGTTTAGTATGACGTGTTTGTCATTTCCCTTCGATGTCATTATAAACGGATTCCACTGTAGTTCCGCACAGGAGGCCCTAAGGAACAAAAATCCTCAAATTTTTGGAGGCACTGTGTGTGGGATCTTTTTAAGTAAAGGAATAAGAAGAAGTTTTTAACTAATATTTTTAACTTAATCTGAATTATATAATCGAATTATCATTATTGTCAAGCACATAATGTATAATTCCAATCTGTTAATTTCACCTGCCATAACACAGCGATATCCCTAGCACGCGGGTGAAATAATACTTAAAATGTACCTTTTCATTCGTGAAATAAACAAATTGAAAAAAATGAAAAATAAAAAAGTTCTCGCAAGGAAAAGGTATGATGGGTGGGTAGGAATCTGGGATTCAATGTGTCCAGGAGTGACGGACGCATGATTCCTTCCCTCCCACTGCCGTACAAGATCCGAAGAGAGAATCCGGCTGGAGAGTTCAAAAAGCCTCCCTCAACTAGTCTCTTCTGATTCGACCCGCACATGACGCAGTTTGTCGGCAAATGCATCCGCCGCGAAGACCTAGACGAACCTCACCCATGAATTATTGAAATATGTGTATATACAGAATGGCGCAAAATTAATCGTCCAATTTTGTTTTTGAATAACTTTTTTACTAAATAAAAAAAAAGATTTTGAGTGATGGAAATCTTTATTTGGATCTTTAATAATTTTCATAATTTTCCTCAAGATTTCCGGTGATAACTGTACGCATTCCTGAATATTCTCCTTAAAGGCTGCGATTGTCTGAGGCGTGTTGGCATAAACCCGCGACTTCAACTAGCCCCAAAGTCTGGGATGGTTCAATCGGGCGATCTTGCTGGCCATGCTAAATCGCCAAAACGGGAAATTACGCGATCAGGAAACGCTTCCTTCACAATATCCATTGTGGCTTGAGTTGTGTGTGCGGTTGCGCCGTCTTGTTGAAACCACGTGTTCACTAAACCCCGCTCATCCAATTCCGGCAGTAAGAAGTCGTTTATTATGGCACTGTAGCGTTCGCCAGTAACAGTGACCGTATTGCCAATGGCCCTCAAAAAAATACGGCCCAATCACTCCTCCCGCGTAAACGCCGCACCACACAGTGGCTTTGAATGGATGTAATGGCTCTTCGTGCATCACACGCGGATTTTCAGTGCCTCAGAAACGAAGATTTTGCTTATTGATGTAAAGGCTTAAGTGGAAATGCGCCTCGTTGCTCATGGTGACTTTCCACACAAAATCATCCTGAGATTGTTGAGTTGATATTGAAGATGGCAATTTAACCACAATTATCTCACGCTCTTGCGGAGTATAGCGCTCCATTGCTTGTCTGTTTGTATTCTGCAACTGTCTGGTTCACAAATGTCAAATATGATTGACGTACGACGCCATTTGCTAAAATTATAACATCTTCCGATAGGGGGATTAATTTTGCGCCACCTTGTATAATGCCCAAATATTGAAAAAAAATTAGCGTAGGTAGTGTTTAATTACAGGTACTAATTAAAAAATCGTAATTTCAACAATCTGATTTGCGTTTGCATAACTTTGTGATGGAAGAAAGCGTTGTATGTTTAGAGCGTGTTCACACACAGCTATACAAAATGTAGCTTGGCCTATTTTAGCATAATATTCTCCAAATTGCACTTCCAGAGCACCATGTTGCCAAAAAATGATTTGATTTGATGACAAAGTGTTAAACATATATTTATAAGGGTTGAAATTATAGTTTCACATGCTCTTACTTGCGCAAAATATTATCCCTGATAATTCAATTGGAGATAGAAATTTTCTATTGATGGAATATTTATTATGATGATTATTGTGATTTCCTGTGTGCTCTTGAAGGACAAATTGAATTTAGCGACCCCATATTTCTCTACGTCCCTGTAATTACAATTCCTAGTCGCACAGCAGAAAATCACCCCTCACGAAGGGCAACCCTTTTCTATCCAGGGACGTAGTTGAAGTAACTGTTGTATGTAGTAATTTAATAGTTAAAATTATTATCAATTCAACGAATTCAGTAAGCCTGTTCGGTCTAAACGGCTATGTCATTTGATTAGTAATTCGGTTAGGTACATATTTTTACGTACTATTAAAGTCTGTGATTTCAATGGAACACTTATATATCGGTACAGGCAAAAAATTGTTTAAGCCAGTTCCAAGATTGGTTGAATCATTGCTTAAGACCTAGCTCATGTATGGTATAACCTTTGGCGCGCGACGGATTTTGAAGTGTCACGTGATCAAGTTGGTGCCATCGAGCAACGACAGTGCATAATGGCGGCAATGGTTGTTGATACTCGTTGTTACTGCTGATTTACGTGTATTATATAATACTTACATAAACAGAGTGATGACTCATCACTGATGAGACTATTTTTAACACTGAAGCAGCGTCAGCACTGGTTTTGTAATACTCCTGCATTGAGCCAACCTCCGACAGGACAGGGCACTATTAATTTGTATGATGATTGCATAATTTATAATTAATCGTTTAATTTTCTATAGAAATTTGTTCCATATCTACTCCCCAATTTACAAAGCAAAAATTATGAAAAAATACATGTCTTCCACAGGATCATTATTTGAAGAGTGGATAAAATAGCGTGAAACAATTTTTTCGTTTCCGTATAAGTTCCGAAACGGTTGCGACAGTTTCACAGATTTTGTAACAACCGTTTTTAAATTTTATGTTTTTTATTTGATATTTAAATTTTAAAAAAATTTGCAAAACTCAACCTAAAATATGGAAACAGAAAATTCAGAAAAAGATATTTGCACCTTTGGGACTCGAACCCAGGACTTTCACCTTCCGGGCAAATGCGCTAACCACTGCGCCAAGGTGTTGATATCCGATTCGGTCATTTTTAACCGTATCATGCTTCGTCTAAGAACCACCCATTATTTTTTATTTAACTTTTCACTGACTCTTCGCACAAGTGCCCTGAAAGAATCCAGAACAGATGGTGAGGCAGTCAACTACCTCTAGGTCAGTTACATTACCAGCTATAGACAGGCTGATGAAACATAAACCCAAGCCAAATAATAGGTTAGGAGATCGTGCTTTCGGAGTATCTGGGCCTAAAATTTGCAATAAATTCCTCCCAGAACTAAGATGCATAACGAGCCCAACGGAATTTAGACGAACCAATAAACTTACCTTTTTAGGTTTTGATACCCTTAAATAAATACCCCTACCTGAGAATACCATTCTTTTATTGTCTATACGTCCTAATCACAATTTTCTTATTGATTTAACAGTATTCGAAGCCTTAACCGCTCTATCGGTATTTGGCGGATACTTACACCTCAATGTCAATGTGTGCCCGACTGAGGGAAGAATCACATCCATGAAGATAAATTTAAATTAAATTCTTGTACCTAATGTTGTACACAATAAACAGTGTTAATCTCGAGTGATCTCCGAAATAAGTATGTTCATTATGTTATCTGCCTGTACAAAATATGATCAAATAATAATTTATGCACAATTCTAACGCAGCTTTGGTCAAATGCATTGTACATAATATAGAATTGCGTAAGTGATCGACGGTGGATTCAATGTATTAGCCAAATGTTGTTATAATAGTTTTTCTAGTCTATAGACAGTAATAAAATAAGATAGAGAATTTTAGAAATACTTGAATCATATATTTGTACAGCGCCCTTGAGTTAATTTTTTTCAAAAATGGCACTTTAAAAATCAAGCAAACATTATAATTATAAGGAGTTTTTCGAAGTTATCACGTTATTTTTTTTAATAGTTTAGATTAACCGCTTATTTCAAAAAACCGAAACGGTTTCGGTTACTTTGTAAAATCAACTGAAACTCCTATCTCTAGTTATTTGTGTGATGGGTACACACCTTGTAATAGGACTCCATAAACAGAAGTTAAAAACAGTGTTGGGCCGTTTCGTGACGTTTTATGCTTAAAGAAGTACATATTTTATTACTTTACAAAAAACGTTTTCCGCTTTGGTACAAATCATTACAAAAAAAAACAATTTTCGCACCTCCAGTGCCAAAGAGTATAAGTATTCTTCCACACAAAAGACAAGGAGATAAGAAGATTTCCCTGTATTGTATCACATGCACGTATATATTTAGATTATTATTATATTTACTTAGGTATAATATTTATGTTGTAATGGTTATGTTTTATACATATAAGTGTAGTTAAGATGCTTTCAAAGCGATCGGTAAACAATAATTGTATAAAAATATTTGACAGCACCGCCTTTATAATATTTAACAGGCATTCAAGTAGGACCGGCGCACAGTTAGTAATTTGAGTATCTAGCGTAACTTTATTATTTAAGTATGTTTTTGGGACAATACACATGATCATAATATGAAAAAATTGTTAAAAAATATTTATTGTGCGATTCAAATCGGTACTTTTTTGATACTTACAGCAAACTATATAATACATAAAAATTTAGGTTGCGGATGTTTGCGTTCGCAAATCTCGGAAACTAATCGATATATTGGCTCAAAATTTGTACATAACGTTGCATTTTAGCAGAAGAGTGTTTTTATACATAACGGTAAGCTCTGGCGTTATTTAGTTTTAATTTATATACATCGAACTGTGTATCGCCTTGGTGCTGAAAAATTTAAAGTTGTTTTAAAAATTAAATTAAGCCCGGAATACGTCACAAAACTTAAGTTCATTTTACACATCCATTAATCACATATACATTATTATCCATTAAACACAGAAAACGTAAAATTTTGCCGGATACTTTCGGATACATTTTTAAAAGTCTCGATGAATTCTAAACTTAAAGAAAAATACGTTTTGAAAAATCTTTACTTCAATATTTTTTATCACACTAAAATGCAGGTTGTTTATGATAATCACTTGATTTCCTAGATTGCATCATCAAGATTAAAAAACACAGTAGTTATATAAGAATTATCACGAAAACGTGCACACGTCGTCCTGCGGAGAGATCCAAACTCGACAAACATAAAATTACTCGTTCGCGTTTCGAGGTAGTGAGTACTTGCGATGGTGCCATACGTCGTAAGCAGCTAAAATGTTTTTTTTTTTAATTCTAAAAAGATTAGACATTTAGGTACCCAATTAAAATAAAATTAAATCCAGAAAGAAACCTTGGGTTTTATAATAAAGTTACGCTAGATACCTCAAATTATTAACTGTGCGGCGTAAAAGGTAGAACTACCCTTCATCACAACAACAACAGGATCATTTAAAAAAGTTGACCCTTTGGTGAGTTCAAAACTAAATTTTTAATGAATAAACAATTTCAATAAGTAGCGAGTACCTAAACATCATCCATAATAAATTCCTCTGATTTCTTTAAAATCACCATTCGCAAACCGTACAAGACATTATTTTCTATAGAAATTTATTTTATCACCCCTCGGTGTCATGATAATAAATTGATCATTACCTATCTATTAAGTGGAAAAAAAATCAGAATAAAAAATGTAATTATGAAACAGCAGCTCCGGTGATTGGTGATTAGTTTCGAAATGAAATTGCATTTTAATACCTTCTCCCCGGTCTCCTCATTTCTGAGAGGAGAGATGTGCAAACTGCTTGCTGGGGTAAGGGGGCAGCACTCATTTAAGTAGCACATAATTAAGTTTATGTAGTTGCTTTGAATTGTATTGAGTGCTTGGGGGATAAACGAAGCATGGGGAGTATGAAATCGAGGTAGTCTTTTACCAATTGTATGTAGGTAAATTATACAGGGTGTTTCTGGGATCACACCTACAAAACAATTTTTTATTTTATATAAATAATAAATATCGCTTTCATGAGAATTTTTCTTAGGAATAAAATTATTCTTATTTTATTTTTTAACTTGATGAGTACCTCAAATTGTAATCTTTACTTAATGAAGACAATATTAGCGAAACTCAATCGAAAATCTGGAAATTGAAAAATCAGAAAAAGTTTTTTGCACCTCTGGGACTCGAACCCAGGACCTTTCACTTTCCTGGCAAATGCGCCAAGGTGTCGATATACGATTCATTCGGTCATTTTTTAACTGTATCATACTTCGACTGTATCTAAGAACCACTCAAATTATCTTCATTTTCTTAAAGCATATTTTATTGGCTGCTATCTTTATACTCCCCCACCTTCCTCTTCCCAATCTCCTTCCCCTCCCCACTACCTTCAGCCTCACAGCATACCCCAATTGTGGATGCTATAGTCTCACTGGCTCCAGACGGGAGCAGTTGGGACTCTTGTGCGGTATTTCATGTAAAAAAAAAATGTATGCGTTAATAAAATAAACGTTAAGAAAATGAAGATAATGTGGGTGGTTCTTAGTCAGAGTATGATACACGGGATTTCGAAATAATTTTACGTCTTCAGACTCTTTTGACCCATCGCCTCGCACAGCAGTGGGAGGGATGGATTCATACGTCCGCCACTCCCGGACACACTGACCCCCAGATTCCTACCCCCCTCCATATCCTTTTCCTCTCTTCCTTTTCTTAAAAAAACCATCCACACAGCAACAGCGCAAGTATTGCAAATATATATTATGCGTGCAATACTTGCGCTTTTCGCGGGTCAGCGCAAGAATATATTATGATTCGTAAATTTAAGTTTTAATTTAATTTATGCGTAAATTTAAATAATATATATATTTGTGCATGTATGTACATTTACATATTATGGTTTTAAGCTTAAATTTACAAATCATAATATACAGTAACAAGCTAAAATTTACGAATCATAATAATATATAACTGCAGACATTTTTTAAATGTTTTAATTTGTAAATTAAGCTTTTTACCATAATAATATATACCTGCGCAGACTTTTCACAGGTCAGCGCCAGTACCTATATATTGCGGTTTTAAGCTTAAATTTACAAATCATAATATATACTTATGCAGACCCGTGGAAAGTCTGCGCAAGTATGTACTATGGTAAAAAGCTTAAATTTACGAATCATAATATGTACTTGCGTAGACTTTTTAAAAAGCTTGTTACCATAAAATATACTTGCGCTTTTGCGGGTCTGCGCAAGTATTTAGTATGATTCGTAAATTTAAACTTATTACAAAAATGCATCTTTTTTTATGTGAATACCGCACAAGAGTCCCAACTGCTCCCGTCTGGAACCAGTGAGACTATGGCATCGGGTTATGGCATTGGGGTATGGCATTGGGGTATGTTGTGAGGCTGAAGGTAGTGGGGAGGGGAAGGAGGTGTGGAAGAGGAAGGTGGGAAGTACCTGGCTATTCAGATCTGGTCACCAAACACGGCTAAAGCCATTTCAAGTAACGTTTCAATTCTGAACGGTGGTCTTACACCAGGGCGATACTGTGAGTATCTTTGAGAACGTGCCGCAAATATACTATTTATTATTTTTAATTAATAAATTCTGAAATAACACAAATTTATTTGCCACGCCGGGATTCGATCCCGCGACCTTCGGAATGCGAGTCTTACCGCTGGACTAGGCCGGCTGTCATATTACGGTCACATATTACGGAAACAAGCTTAAATTTACAAAATAAAGCTTTTTAAAAACATTTTTCAATTCGGAGTAATGTGGTAAATCACCCGGTATAGTATAATATTATTTCTACTATTTTTCTACGTAATTTTTGCCCCCCTTCTGAGGGCTTTCACTCGTCTGTTACTCGTCGCTCTTTTTGCCCAGAACAAAGGGTTAATTAAAGTCAATAATTGAGGGAGGCACAATTCCACCACTTTCCCGCTTTGAGAATATTACGCTTAATAATTATTTTAAAATCACGGAGCGCCCGCCGTCATTTTAGAACAGTTTTATTCGAATGCTCACTAAATTACTAACTCAATTTCATTATATTTGTGAGGCAGTTAGATTTTTTTACTCGAATTTTAATGAAACCAATTAATTCGTCAGAACTAACAGTAAACGACTGGGCATTTTTACAATTAGTTTAATTCTATCTAAATTATCTTACAAATCACATTATTATAATGTACCTTTCTTCTTAATTAACTTAGATACCAATTTTTATAATCAATATTCTCGTATACGAAAGAATGTAACCTGCAGAGAAAAAAAGTTACAATTTGTGTCAAATAATGATAAAAGATCAAAAAGAAACTATCTAATTCAAAAGACGCATACTTTTGGGTATTGGCAAAGCGAATAGATACGATTTCAAAAAATCGCATAAGAGTCTCATATGTATGAAAAATGAAAAGCCATCAATAATATTAATTTTAAACAGTTTTCTATTAATATTCCTGGCTGCAGTCTTCAATGTTAAGACTGCCTTGGTGAAAGCGTATTATATATAGGACAAGGCGTAAGAACCCTAAAATTACAATTAAGAGATCATACAGATAACAGACAGTCTGAAGCAAGGTGAAACCGTTCCGGTCTCAAATAAATAGAACAAGGTTGTAACGACTTATAATGATAAGGCTGTTGTGATTTTTTTTTACGTGAAAAACACATAAGAGTCCCAACTGCTCCCAAACGTCTAGAGCTAGTAAAAATATGGCATCCACAGGCATCCACAATTAAGGTATTTTGCGAGGCTGAGTGGAGAGGGGAAGTAGTTGAGGAGGAGTAAGATGGGGAAGTGCCTGACTATTCAGATCGGTCACAAAACACCTGGCTATTCAGATCGGTCGAAAACAGCTAAAGCCATATCAGCAATGTTTTAATTCTGAATATTGGTCTTACACCGGGGCGATATTGAGAGTCTCTTCCACTCTGGAACGTGCCGCAATTTTTTTAAATAATGATTTATGAAATAATTTTTTTTTCACGAGGTTAATAATAATTAACTATGTCGTAATATGATCCTTATTTATTATTAAAACATTAACATTTATTTAAATGAATTATTCACACACTTTCGTAATTAAAGATTAAACTTATTAATATTTTCTTCTATTTTTATTTTCTTTGGTAATTCGCCAAATACGAGGCATGTTTTCACAAAGTAAGTCTTCTAAATTTTTATATTTTTTTAGAAAAAGTCTATTTGAAAAAAAATGACAGGATTCTGTTGATACACTTGTTGAATATTTTTCCACATAATTGCCATCCCATTCAATGCTTGTGGTGAGCCGTGGCACATGTTTCTTTATACCCTCCTCGAAGAATTCTACCGCCAGCTCCTTCCCCCACTTCAGAACCTCTTTCTGCACGTGCCCATCAGTTGATAATTTTTAATTTTCATCTATATATCCCTTACGGAGGTGAAAATATGATAATCTGAAGAAGTCAGGGGGTCATAATCTGAAGAAGTCAATACGGGGTGGTTTAAAACATCCGAACCAAATGAGTCCAAAAGCGTATTGGTGGCTAAGGCTGTGTGAGGACGGACGTTTTCGTGAAATAAGCACACTTCTCTGGTCAGCATTTCCCTCATTTTGTTTTGAATGTTGCTTTTGAGTTTTTTCAGGGTATCACATATGGTTGGGCATTGATGGTCTCCACCTGAGGCAGAAATTCAACCAAAATGATGCCTTTTTGGTCTCAAAACACTGAGACCATGATTTTTTTGCCCGAAATTGTGGTTTTGAATTTTTTGGCAGATGGAAAATTGGTGTGACGCCACTTTGACGACTGTTTTTTTTCGCAGGATTGTAATGAGTCACCCACTATCATCTCCAGTCACAATAGAGCTCAGAAATCCTTTTCTTCTTGTAGGTGTTCCTCCTTCCGTGAGTAAAAAGCGGATCACAGCACTTGGCGGAATTTTTTGCCGACATCTTTCACGCAACTGGACACTACAACGTGAGTTTACGTACTACCATGTTGATGCGGTGCTCGTTCTGGCCAAGAGACCTCCTTCTACCACTTAGTGCTACCAACCCCTAAAAAACAAAAAAAACCACAGCCCTTTATGGTCACAGTACACTTACTTTATGAACATCCCACGTTTCTTCGTAAATAAACGAGTTTTAATTAATCGAATTAAATTTACTTGCGCACGCTGGATTTGAACCCGCGACCTCCGAATTGGACCACGGAGGCTGTAAAAAATGTTGTCAAAAATATCAGATCAAGAGAGGGATTAGAATACATTTAATGAGACAACAAAACAAGGAAACCTTCATTTAAGAGAAAACAACAAAAGTGACACACCTAAATAAATTATGTACTGCATTGAAGACTTTACTAAGTGAATTTGCTTTTATTATTCTACTAAAAGAATTCTACCCTTTATTACAGAACACTTAATTTCTTCACCGGAACATTGTACATAGTCATCGTCTTCCGTGCACCCCATTCATCTTATTCGCAGAGAAGAATGAAAGACTTAGATAAAGGGGAATAAAAGGGTTGTCCCTATCGGTTTAATTCGATGCTGATTTTACTCAGCCATCAGGTTCATAGATGTCCTTAAGAAATAATATTATTAGGCGTGCCTACTGCCTATCTACCCTTAAAATTCTCTCCATTCTCACCCCTTTCCAGAATACTTCTGTTGTAAAAAAGAAACACTAAAATATCCATTAAAAATAAAGACTTTTCGACTGATGCAATTATACCGGGACTTATTGTATCGATAGCAGATATGGCAGGGACGCTTCGTAATGTTTATTTTAAATGTTAGCAATTTTTTTGGAAACATGTTTGTTTATTCGGAAACGACTTTATATTGTTTTCTAATTTTTCTCAGTTTTATTTCATAGACTTCAAACTGTTTAGAGTATGACAGAGCAGGCAACGACGGTACAAAAATGCAATAAATATACCTACGTTCCTTATTACTTATTACAATACAGACGGCCTCCGTGGTCCCGAGATAAGACAATCCGAAGGTCGCGAGTTCGAACGCGGCGTGCGCAAATAAATTTTAGTTGATTAATTTGTGGTATTTCACTATTAATCAATTAAAAATAATATATAGTATATTTGCGGCACTTTCCAGGGTTGAAGATACTCTCAGTATCAGCCCTGGTGTAAGACCACTATTCAGAATTGAAACATCACTTTAAATGGCTTTAGCTGTGTTTCATGGCCAGATCTGAATAGCCAGGTGCTTCCCCACCTTTCTCTTCCCCTCCTCCTTCTCTTTCTCCTCACCACTACCTTCAGCCTCACAACATACCCCAATTGGGGATGCTAGAGTCTCACTGGCTCCAGACGGGAGCAGTTGGGGACTCTTGTGCGGTATTCAAGTAAAAAATAACAAAAAAACACAATAACACTGCAGCTCTTTCTTACACAAGTCGTGGTGAGACAAAAGATGAAACCCACAAAGCACGTATGTCTGCTTACTTTAAAGGAATAAAATAGTTCTTTGAAGGAAACAGACATACGTACATTGTGTGTCTCATCTTTTTTTTTCACCATTATGTAATGTTTAAGAAAGGGCTGTAACGTTTTTGTGATAAGGAACGTATATTCATTGCCTTTTTTGAATTAAGGTGAGAAAACGATTTTTTTAGGTGATAACGGAGCACATAAGTGTCTCCGTACATGGAGCTACTTACAAGCTACTCGAGCCTCATGCGCGTAGCACGCGCACCGCTCGTGGGTACCCGCCATACAATTTTGCTGGTGTTCGTACACGGCGCTACGCAACGGATGTCGGGTTGAAATCAGTTGCACGCTACCGACGGTGCTGGTAGCGCGCTACGCATCGCAGCATTCGTGTCTACTACTTTCGTTCGACGTTTGACAGAAACGGCGTCTGAACATGAAAGCAATGCTAGATTTGTTCTGGAAGTGGAAAAAATGCGTGTTTATTTAACTATACATTACCAGAATACGTAAGAAAGAATTTAGTGGAGAAAGCATAGATTTATGTTGGAAAAAGTCATTTGACATCGTGTTAACTCCACGGCTGCACTTGAAAAATGATCAAGTTCATATTTCGGGTAGCGCCGTGTAAGGAAACCAGCATTAAAAAGTGGTATATCTGCAGAGTATTTGTGGTTGTGTCACAATCACGTAGTTTGTAAGTATCTCCATGAACGGAGGGCCTAAGAGTTGTAAAAAATTGTGATAGGTTCTATGGCATTCTTTATGGGGGGGGGATTAAATCCTTATTCGACTAGTATTTACTAAAAAATCCTTTAAGCTTACTTAAATTCTCCCACAAGGTTAAATTTCACAGCACTGAATATTCTGGTTATGTTGCCAAATCGTCATAATAAAACATTTTGGGAGGGGAATTAAATAAAAGAGAAAGGCTTGGGGAGACCCTGGCTATTTAGATTCGGTCAAAAATTATATTACATACGCTATTGTATTATTAAGGCAGTATTCTAGTATAGAAAAAAAGTGATTTTTTTCTTCATATTTCCAAAGTTTAAATATTCAAAAATATCTCCTTAAAAAGATTTTTCAAAATTCGCATTATTTTAAAAGTTATAACCATTTTAATTCCACGGTTTAGACGGAATCTAACCAAAACCTGAATGGAAAAAAATTTTAAACGCATTTTTCTCAAAACCACCTTTTTCGAGACGGTTTACACGATATCTCAAGTTCAACTAAACCAATTTACTTGAAATTTGGAGTGACCCTTCTCCATATATTACTTTTTGGCATGAACCAGAACTATAACAAAATTTAAATTTTTAATATTCTAAAAAATTCGGAAAAGTCAAAAAAACTGTTAAAAAAGTATTTTTATTTCAGGCAGCCGCCATTTTGCGAAAAAAAATTATGACTTCTCCGGGGTTCATGCCATAGCAGCATTTATTTGGATTATTTTTTTTTCGTATTACTAGGAGGGTTGCAATCGTGTCAACCAGGGCGCGCCATATTTTTGAGACCCCCCACTTCAACACCCTTAAAATTAACTTTGAAATGTTTTAATTTTTTCGTTTGATTTTTTAAGTAATTTTTAATGTTAAATAAATATTTGGTAAAATAATGGCTACAAAAATATTAGTGGTTTTATTTTTATTGCACCTGAAAAAACATCTACAATTCATGCTTCTAGACTAGAATACCCCCTTAAGTGAATCTATGTGCTTCATTGAAAAACCTTTAGGCTCAAAGTTGAAATAAGCTCAATGAAACAGATAAATCATTCAATATGTACTATTAATGCAAGGGTATATTCTGGAAGCGTAATTTAATACATAAAAACAAAGAGAATAAAATTAAAAACATACCCACACACCGTAAACCTCTATAAATCATATTTTACATCCGATTTTTTCCAACATGGTTCAATGACGGTCTTCGAAAGCACTTCAATTAAGAATTCATTGCGATTAATATTATGGGATGGGCTCATTTACGATCGGTATTTTAAGCTTTTAGACCTTGAATGAGTATATGTACACACAGCATTATAGGGGTGGGTGTGTGAGTGTGTTGTGAGGGTGTGGAGGTGCTTAGCGGGGGTAGGAAGTCCCTCAGCCCTTCTGATTATTTAAAAATTAATTGCCTTTGCTTGCTGGTGCTGAAAGGGGTACAAGTATTCCGTGTTTTCCGTTCTGCTGCGATTGAATATTATAAATTTTCAAAAAAACAAGTAGTGCCGTAATGAAGTAATGCAATTTGCTTGAAACATTACATTTTAAATTTTATTTTAAAGCCCAGTTACATGACTACTGTTCAACTCCCCCGACTGAAATGTCATATCGGACTGTACATTTCTTATGAAATAACGTTTAAATTTGCGTGACTTTTTGTTTATGACATCTGACAAATACTTGTAATAAAATATTTCTATTTTTGATACTGAAAATCCGTGGTAGAATTCCAATTCCAATACAGAGAATTTTAACTATTCAATCTGCGTAAACTATTTATACTGCACCACTGTGAAATATATCTTTAAAAACAAAAATAAATGAAAACTGACAGAACATTTAAATAGTGTATTTATGTACACCCCAAGCGAATTTCAAACAAATGCTAACACTTTATTTTAAACGCAAACACAACAGTTTTATTTAACCTCATACTTTCAATCTTTTACCGAAAAAATTGAAGTTTTTTTATTTAATTTAAATCACTTTATTTCTCACAAACTATACACTTATTATCACACTACACACTTTCTGTACAAATACAAAATACTGTTTTTTCGTATTTGTTGCTATGTCGTCTTTGACGACTCAAAAATTCAAAAATGAAAATAACCAAAACCGTATGAATTGAATAAAATCCTTAGATATACTTCCCTTTTCTCTCTTTCTTTAGTAGACTACCCTATTCCTTCTCCCCGTATGTTTTGTATATAAACTGTAGATAGTGTAGATTAAGAAACATTTGTACCAGTTCGAGGATTGTCGTAACCATGGCGAAACCGGTTACGGTCACAAATAAAACTGTGGAAATAAGTATTATATTTGTTTTATTATATTTTTGTAATTTATTACAAAAAGTACAAAAGGTAATTGAAATAATCACCCTAATGACAATTTGACATTTGCTTTCGGTGGACATACATGTTTTACGAATAGGTACAATCAACAGGTAGGAAACTATCTGCTTTCCCATCGGACCTTTTTGATAATATTGCATTAAAACCGCGCATTAGAGAGTGGCAGAAACTCTCAGTGTCTCTCTGGTGAAAGACCATAATTCAGAATTGAAACGTTGCTTGAAATGGCTTTAGCCGTATTTGGTGACCTGATCTGAATAACCATACAGATACTTCCCAACCTTCTTTTCCCAATTTTCTCCCCTTCCCTCTTTTCGACTTCGATCAGTTGGAAGTTGTTGAAACTCTTTTGTGATATTAGTATGTATAACAAAAAAGTCTTATGCTAATGATGGTTAGAGAAAGGAGTTAAGGGTAAGGATACATTATACTTATTCAACAATTTTGATCATACGCATTTCTTTGATTATCAAACAAACTTTGTCCGTGATGTGAGTTAATTATTCCTGCGTAAAATCTGGTTCAATGAACTCAAATTTGCTTTTTTATATTAGGCCAACACAGAAGGACCTGATGAAGTCTGACATATCTCTCACGTCTTCCCGATTTTGTGTGAAAGGAAGGATATGAGATTTTCGGAAGGTACGAGGGGTGGTTAAAAATCTGTGAGTCAGTGCATCCAGGAGTGACGGATTATTCTTGCGATGCAAGGCGATGAATCGAGAGAGGTCAAAAGGTTTCCCTCAACCAGTCTCTCCCGATGTGGCCCGCGACGCAGCAAGTGGGACAAACCACCTAGACCAGAGGTTTCCAAACTTTTTTCTCGTAGACCACTTTTAAAATTTTACTGGTCACGGTGGACCCTCTGCTGGCACATTTCTACCATATTCCCAAAAGTGGTCTGTCACAACGGAGCAGTACCGGATTTACGACTTTTTAAAACGGGGGCAAAATGGGTCAGTATTCGAGATTATATTTGCCATGACGGGGGAGGCCTAATGGGATATGGTACGGGAGGGGGGTATGTTCCCTTCCCAGTACACTTATATCCCAATATCCCAATACGCCAGTCTCTCTGTTATGGAGGGGGCGTAATGGGATATAGGTGGGATGGGATATGGATCTGGGGCACGGGATGGGTCTCAATCGAAACCAGTTCGTGGACCCCCACTTACAACTTGCGAATCCCCATTTCTTTATCGCGCCTTCGTGGACCCCCGTCAGGTCTCCCGTGGACCCCTGTGGGTCGTTTAATCAATCACTGACCTGGACAAACCTCAAGAGAAGAGAACCCGGACACCCCTGCTAAGTCACCAAACGTGGTGAACCACTTGGGGTGACCCATGGTAGGAGTGTGGCATTAACCTTACCCGCCTCCCAAATAATCATTTGAATTCAAGAGTCGTTTTCAAAATTGGAAATGACTATTTCAAGAATTCAGACAAATGATTAAGCACCTAACTATAGATAACAATATTATTTTAATTGCCATTTTCAAAATTTAACTGATTTTTTGAGAATTCAGACAAATATTATAATAATTTAAAAAATCAAAATATGCAAATCAATTATGCAATATACATTTTAGTTGTATTGATAACTGCTCTTGTAGCAAGGAGTTACCTAACCCTAGTAGGGTAGGGAGTACTGCCAAGGGGTGAGAGAGATTTAGAAGGTGGTTCGGGTGTGAGATGTGAGAGGAAAGGGGTGGTGTATGAATCAAGGCCAGAAGGGT
This sequence comes from Glyphotaelius pellucidus, assembly GCA_936435175.1. Classification (NCBI taxonomy): domain Eukaryota; kingdom Metazoa; phylum Arthropoda; class Insecta; order Trichoptera; family Limnephilidae; genus Glyphotaelius; species Glyphotaelius pellucidus. Next base: position 30,136,454 of record OW386547.1, read on the forward strand.
TGAGACATGTTGCAGTCTATGGGAATCATAACCATGGAAATATCAGCGGTGATCTCTCCGCCACTGTTACGGAAAGGGATTTACATTGATTCGCGCAATCCACTTAATGCTTGACGTGTTTTAACTAGTCAACTAGTGATTTATTATTTGGTTTAAATCGTTTCTAAAACATACTCAAATGTTTCATTATTGAGTATAATGAAGATAATTTAGATAAAATAAATTATTTATTCATTGAAGACTGAGAATAACAACCTTAGACCATGAATAATAACTTCAGAAAAAGATTCAATAGCATCTAGGAACGGAACCCAGGACTTTTTCTTTCGAAGTGCTTTGAAAACTGAGCTAATTCGACCACATCAACACATTTGACAGCCGGCGTGGTCTATCCGTAAGGCTCCTGACTCGCAATCCGAAGGTCGCCGGATCGAATCCCGACGTGGAAAATAAATTTTATTTGATTAATTTGTGTTCTTTTACAATTAATTCATTTAAAATGATACGTAGTATATTTGCGGCACGTTCCAGAGTGGAAAATACTCTCAGTATCGCCCTGGCTAAGACCTCCATTCAGAATTGAAACGTTGCCTGAAATGGCTTTAGCCGTGTATGATGACTAGATCCGAATAGCCAGGTACTTCCCAACCTTCATCTTCCTCATCTCCTTCCCTTCCCCACCTTCATCTTCCTCATCTCCTTCCCCTCCCCACTACCTTCAACCTCACAACATACCCCAATTGGGGATGCCATAGTCTCACTGCCTCCAGACGGGAGCAGTTGGGGCTCTTGTGCGGTATTCATATAAAAAATAAATAAAAACTTAGGTTATTTTTAACTTTATCATACTTCGACCGATAGCTATCAAAATTACAACCATTTTGTTTACCTACGCATATTTTTGTTGGCTGCTACCTTTTATGTTTGATTGCAAGACCGGTCAGTGGCTGAGTGGGCATCGCGTTTGGGTCCCACCCGGGCGTCGCGTGTTTGATTCCTCGGCTGACTAAGTCCTCCATCACGACTCAATCAACATTTTCGCCTTACTGATGCGGTAGAAGGAGATTTTCAAACGTTGTTGGGTTATTCGTAAACCGGAAATGTTTGTCTTTCCTAAAAAAATAATAATAATTAATAATAATTCTACCCGAACTATATAAATGCAATCTAGATAGTGTGCGGCATCTCTTGACTTTTTTACAAGTCTAGGATGAATTTCACATGAGTTCACATTTATCGTTTGAGAGACGTTAATATTATCTTTAATATATTATAATTAAAAAAATATAAAACTTTTTTCCACTTTAATTTTATTGACCGTTACCGGTTTCAGCTCGCTAGAGCCATCTTCAGACTGGTACAAATTATTCTTAGTCTACGGTTTATATACATAACATATGAGGGAGGGGAATTATTAATTCAGTTATTGTCGAATCATTGTATTACGAATAATTATTAAACGTTTGACATCTTAGAAGCTTGCCGAAAAATATTTTTAGGAAAAAAAAATTCTGGTACCATACTCAATCCGCCTATGTTGAAAGATGTTGACATATATGTCCCTAACAAGTATACTCGTGGGAGATCCCTTGCACTTTTTATGCTCCGAAAGCGAGGACTACTGCCTATCAGACCGCGCCAATAAACAGAGCGATTCAACGCTTAACGATTCTGCATTGACCATCGACATTTTTTTAATATCACTTAAGCCTCAATTACATTGAGCGAGTTTACAAGCCGGTAAGTTTAAAAGCGGGTGAATCGGCGAGTGAGATCGTCACGATGACACACAAAACTGTCTACTCGCTCAGTAGTGACCGTAGCAGCTTAAATAGCGACTCTCGTGCGAACCAATTCGGTCGACATTTTGTAAAAAACTTGAGATCGCAGCTAGCGCCACACGTTAGTCAATGGCGGCTCCCGCCCGAACTAATTCTGACAGACGAAATCAGCTATCGGTGGGCCGCCATCTTTAGCCAAACACTAGCGAGTAGTGAGTAAAGTTGACCAGCTCTCAATTTTTTCGTAAATTGTCCACAATCTGCTAGTTAGCTAGTAATACGATCACACTGAGCGAGTTTACTAACAGATAGTGAATTTCCCAGATAGTAGCTTGTTAACTCGCTCAATGTCGTCGAGGCTTTGCAGACAGTTAAGCAAATACCTTTATAAGTACAAAATAGTGAAACTGCCCACTTTGTAATCTTTTACATTATATATTTTTTTATACATAAGAGGAATAACGATCTGAGAGATATTTTTTGTTTAATTTTAAAATTCATTTATAATGCTCCTAATAACTGGTTTTCACTTTTTGTTAATATTTAAATTTAAATTTACGAATCTTTTGCTCTGTTTTTTTTTTGATTCTTGTAAAAAATTACTAGCCCTTTCAAAATCTGAGTTCTCAATGTTGCCTATTCAAATTTGACTGTAAGACAATTCTACTTAAACTGGTCTATTCTCTTTATCAATTTAATAGTCATTAATACATTGGGAATTCATATGTCGCATATTTTGGTTTATAAATGTGTAATTTCTAGTACTTAGTAAATATTTTAAAAATTAGTGCATGCTAGTATTAATTATGCAATTATAATGTTCTCCAAAATGACCTTGAAAGCATCTCATCCTGCGATCTCTTGAAAAAAACCATTCCTTTGTCCAAATGCAAACATTAATGTTCTCCCAAATGACCTAGTAAGAATCACATCCTTGCGATGTTTTCAAGGACATAAAGAAACCATTCATTTATTTAGAATATTATGAACTAATTGTGCAATTTGGCTGTCCTGAAACGAGAAACCTTCTCATTTGGACACACACAGCATCATTTTGTAAGGTATTACTGTAATATGTAAATAAATAAATATTGATGGATTCCATTACAACTCAGAATGATGCAATTTTAACACCCCTTTGAAAAGTCTAAAAGCTAAAAAAAAACATTTAAAATGTAACCTAACCTAACGTAACCTATTTAACGAATTTAAAAAAAAATTCATCACTTTTAACCAATTTTAGGAGGTGTTGAAGTTGCATTATTCTGTGTTGTCTGGTCAACATTGGTGTATAACCGTTTTACGGAGAACATGAAAAATAAATAAATAAACACGTGTAGTTATGCAGTTCGATTTGGTTGAAAATATTATTTTAAATGAATAAAATAAACTTTTTTTAAGACACCAGGAGGCATTCCAACATCGCGGAGAAAAACTCAAATTTTCGTGTTAAAAATACATTTTTCCCATATTTAGGCGATCTCTTTGTTTCCGTGCAGCTTGGTGTTTTCGTCTGTATTATCTGTACCTAGTAAAACATAAAACCTAGGCACATTGCAGACGAACTGCAGATAGGCACAAATGTTGCACATACAAGCATGTGCGCACGAATACTCTTTCGTTCCGGGTTCCCCGTCGATAAAAACAAAAGAATAGACTGCCAACGGGAATTTGAAGTGGCGTGTTCGATGAATCGTTTTGAACAACTCTACATTTCCGCATACCGCTATTACGACGTAACACCCGTATACCAACTTCAGTACCCGACCACACCCGGGATTTTTTTTTCTGTTTTGTGGCATCATTCAACATTAATTTGTCCAGAAGAATTTTAATTTCTTACAATATAAAACGAAGTTTTTGGTTTGAAAATTGAAAGTCCGTGTGACAAGTTCAAAGTTAATTTTTCCCGCGGAATTTTTTTTTTAAGTTAAACTTCTTTAGCACGACACCAAAAAGAGACAGACATCTATGGGATTTAGCCTGCGAGAGAATGAGATAGAATGAAATCTCACCGCATTGGCCGCTTTAATTAAGAGCTCATTTTTCAAGGCTCCTATTGTTTGAGATTGTGTGGTGAAGGTTTCGCTTCTACCAAGTGTGAACTGCACTCGATTTTTTTTAAAAGAAAGACAAACATTCCAGGGTTACCAATAACCTGAATATTTTAAAATCTCCTACTACCACCACAGTAAGCGTAAAATGTTGCTTGTGTCGTGATGGAGGACTTAGCAAGCCGAGGAATCGAACACACGACGCCTGGGTAGGACCCAAAAGCGATGCCAACCACTGATCCGATAAATTTTGTTCGAAAGGTGTCTTCCATAGGACCCAAACGCGATGCCAACCACTGATCCGATAAATTTAGTTCGAAATATGTCTTCCATCGGTGAAGTGATCACAAGTGGAGAGTTGATCCCTACGACACGCGATCCCTTCACTTTTGACCCCCAAAGGATTATTTCTACTGCACTTCCTGAGAAGAAATACTATGTACCCGACTGCACATGTAAGTATTTTTTTGTCGTTCCGCGGTATATCCTCTCTGCATACAATTTCGGGGATACGGCTTTATATTTAACAAAAACATGTATAGCAAACTTCTGCACAAAGACACCTGCAGAAATATCGACTTTTCTTGTAAGTCCGTATATCCCCTCCGCATACGTTACCAGGGAGGAAGCACAACAGAAATAATCCTCGAAGGATCAAGTGTCCTTGAAGGATCAAATGGCAGAGGGATCAACTTGTGGGTAATGGTAGATAGAGACAATGAATTTTAATTATATAGACAGTAGTTTGTATGTATAACGTAGGAATGCATAACACGTAGTTCACATCAAGGCGGAGACATCTGATGATGTTGCATTTTATATGCATCCCGATGGAATCCCTACCATCCAATCAGGGCGTGATGTGGATCTGTGCTTGACGCGCGGCTGGTGGAGACTTCTGATGTTGACGTTGTGGTCAGCTGATGGTGAAGATCACAGAACTTCCCGGTCATCCAGTAAGATGATTGACATTGTAGTTGGTGGAGCTGAACGGAGCAGAATCCTCCAGGTAGATACTCAATACCGTAGTGTAGAGATGAACGTTGGCGAGTCCTTCAGGCCGATGCTCAACACCGTGGATAGGTAATGGAGAAAAACGGTGGGGGCCCCATGAAAGTTGTTGAAATATTTATTTCCCAATCCTGTGAGTTCAATGACCATTTTTGTCTTGTTATGGCATTTCCGATTGGGGTATATAACGAGGCTGAAGGTAGTGGGGAGGGAAAGGGTAAGGAGATGGAGAAGATCAAGGTTAGGAAGTACCTATCAGAAAAATTGTGTTAGCGCTATGATATTTAAAACCAATCCTCTGATAATGTAATCTTTTGGTACCGCGGCTTATCAATCAACGTCAATTTGGGAGGCGGGAATGGGTACCGTCGCCCCAACCAACACCTCTGCCATAGGTCTCTCCAAGTGGTTCGCTACGTTTGGTGATTTAGCGGGGGTGCCCGGGTTCATGGGGTGAGGTTTGTCTAGGTCTTGGAGGTGGATGACCAGAACCCACTGAACCCCAGATTCCTACCCACCCCTTAAACTATTTTCCTTCATAGAACTCTCTTCCCCTTATTTTCCTTAAAAAACCCTCCACACAGCATCCCCAAAGATGACATAGGCCCTGTGAGAAATTATTTTCCTCAGGGCCTCCTGTGTGGAGCTCATGTAAAAAAAATGCCGCAACAAAATATCTACTAAAAGCTAACCTAACCTAACAAAAAATAAGACAAAAATAATACAGACATCCTGTAAAGACAATAAATTATTGTTCAAAAATAGTAAAATATAAAATAAGGCTAGGTTAGGTTAGGTTAGGTAAGGTTTTAGTAGATATTTTGTTGGAGGATGTTTTGTCTTGGGATGAAAACGCGCAAGACCTGATGTTTTATATCTATAAAAGGTGACAATATTTCTCTGGTTACTATTATATGTAACTATTGTGGTCTGAAAAAAACACTACTCAAATTTATTACATCTTAAAAACACAAATCAAATCTGATACATGAATAAAAACTAGGAAAGCAATTTATGTCAAAAAAAATTCTTCGATTATACTTCCATTAATTTATTCAAATTAATATGTCAAAATCGATAATTCGATTGTATCCATCGCTAGTAGAAGATACCTTTGTTTCTAGGTTAAAAAAATTATTTCTTACTCAGTATAATAAACTAAAGTATGATGATTAAAAAAATAATTTAGCGTGGTTTATAAAAAGTGACTTATGAATATTGCTGCCTTATTCGACTTTTTTATTATCCCCGCTAAATAATAATAATTATAGTACGCATTTCAAAAATTAAGTCATCTAAAATCAAATGACTGCCATAAATCAAACATTAAGGCCTCACGCATAATTAATGTACTTGCTGTCACCTAGCGATCGTTTTCAGAAACTAATTCAAACAATTCTCAAGGGGATTTTCCCACGGGGTCGGAATTACATCGGGACTTTGAAGTAATATAATTTAAGGTTCTAACCAAAGGTTTTATATGACTTATTCCGTTGTAAGTGATTATCATAATCAAACTTCGGTACATATTTGGGACACATTTGAATCAATTTTTTAAAATTAGTTTAAATTAAGTATTTCTTTGAAATTTGATTATTCAAAATTTTTTTTTTTTTTTTATCATTCTTAAAATTACTTTTGTTTACAATTTTTTTACAGGTTTTTCTACTACAAAGAGGAGATCAATTATACCATCTCATACTCTCGCAGGTTAAATCCTAAATTCTATAAATGTATGTGTTTGTCTCTTTTTAGTCTCGCTATTTTTCGTTTCATTGAGTTTCAAATCACAACGGTGCTAAAGAAGTTTCCAATTAAAAAAAAAAATTAGACAATTGAAGTACTTATAAACGTTATTGTTACTTCACCGTTTAGTCGTTTCATTTAAAAATAATTAATTAAAAAAATCACAAAGTTTTAACATTTGTTTTTTTAATTGCGGTCGGAATCTTTGGTTTCATGGAGGTGTACATTTTAATTTTTCTTTTAAAGTTTTGTTTGAAAATAATTATATTTCTAACACCGTTTAGATCGTATTTCCCACCATGAGAGTAAGGGAGATATGACTATTTATATGAGACATAATATATGAGCTTTTACCAAAATCAAACAAATTATCCTGAAGTGTTGAGTATAATAATTTAATAATTCAAATAAATCCTGCTAAAACTCTTAACATCGGTATTTGATTTACTAGGGACAACTTTTTGAAGTTTAAATTATGTCATTATAATAATATCATTTACTGTTAATTGAGAATAAAAAGATTTATAACAATTAGCAAATTACGGCGGTACACAAGCCTAATAATTGTTGTTTACTCAAAACTCACATTTTAATCATTTCCGGAGAATTCGTTTTTATAATAACTTTTTTAATATACAGACCCCTGGAGATGTAAGTTCTTTACATTTAAAATTAATAAAAAAACAATACCTTACCTTTATTATATTTTATATACAACTATTTTAAAACTTTATAACCAGTTTTTCAACTATAAAGTTAGCGGTAAGCACCAGATTTTATTTTTCTAGACGATGAATTAATAACTACGGGAGGTATTCATTTAGAAACAACTTAAATATTTGTATCACGTTCTTCAGAATTAATGAAAATGAACGCGGCGGAAAGGTTGAATCTCCAAGCCCGCTACGGCGAATCGTCTAATCGTTCGTCCAATACGCCGTGCCGCGGGCGAACATTTGTTTACGCGCTTTCTTCACTTACGTCGTTAAGATTCTCACATTATATGTCTTCTTTGACAGAGCAAATTTGACAGTAGGTCCGTCCAATACACGGGTCGTGAGTTGCAATCTGTATAAACGGCTTCTTTACTTACGTCGTTAAGATTCTGAATATATTTTAGGGTATATTGTCGTCTTAAAAAAGGGGTCAACAGTTCAATTGATAGACGCCAGTCCGGGTAAGACTAGTGGACGCGGGTTCGAGTCCCAGTTGCGACCGCTACCTTTTATCAAGTAGTTAATGTTATTATCTCCTTCAATGATTAAATGATTATATCGGTTCCAGATATTTCCGTTGACATTTAAAAATTAATAAATATCCCGACGTCCATCTAAGCCGAGGAAGTTATATAAATTGGACGCGGACGTATTGAGGTATAAAGCGCGGAATATTTCCGCGTAATGTATATATCGCAATACTGATGGACGAAACGAATTTAATTCATCCAGCTGTCCCTATGTAATTAGAAAACAACAGAAAAAATACAAAGGATTGCCATTGGGCTCCGCCATTTTTAATTTATTTTCCCGCTCTAGTGTGAGGCTGTGTGCATGTGTGTGTGTCGGTGTGTTGGTGTGGGGGATGGGAGCTGCGGAGGGGGTGGTGACCACCTCAGTCTTTATGTGTACAAGTATTGGGTATCCGTTTGGGTGAATTGGTAAAAAAAAGTCTGATCTTAAAATGAGACAAAATAAAATACAGATATTAGCTAAAATAGTTTTCTGTGTTAGCTTTTATCTTATTTTTTATTTTACAAGCTTTTCAACACGAAAACACCACCGGTCGGAACCAGTGAAATTGTGGCATTTTCAATTGAAATAATGTTAACCACTCTGGTATTTTGCGATTGCGCAAGTTTTTTGTCAAAAAATTGTAAAAATGACTCACATGATGTTTTTATGCGAAAACAATACTAAAATCAACGATTATGTAAAAAAAACCCTCTTCCTATCGTATAAATGTATGCTAAACAATTTTGTCACCTCACTCTTTTACCATTTCATTCAAGAATATTTAATAAAAAATTCATAATGTCAAACGGCGCGTAGGCGATTTGGTGAAAACTGTTTCTACAAAATAAGTCTTTTTAATGTATTTCTATGAACAACTTTGAATAGAAATGTGAAGTTTGATTTAATATGGATCTTCTACTTTTTAATTTAGGGTTGTCACTAGAACAATACCGGAGTTATAACAATTTCTGTGGGAACACACGCGTTAGCTTGAAAACAAGTTTATTGCACTCAACTGCTATTGTTATATTATTGTATAAACAAGCTTAGGGGTCAGAGTGGTTAAGAAAAGGGAGAAATTGAAAGTAATTGTATAGAAATATAGTTCAAGTCAAATAAATCATAGTAAAGCATATCGGAAAATAAAAGTTTGTAATATTGCAATACTGCTATAAACCCTGCGTCTTTTCGTGAAGTTTGAGCTAACCGTGTGAACGAACAAATTACTATGAATATTTTTATTATTGATATTTTGGAAGGTGATGAATTATATATGTTTATCCAGATTTGAATTTGCAGCTTACAGCCTTTCCTAGCACTGTAAACTGAGATGCGTGTGTAGGGGAAATTTGCCAATAAGAACTCTTGATTATGCAGGTCAAATGTATTTACAAGTAAAGTTATATTTTATAATAAACTTGATACAAAATCAAAATCGTAACAACTAGAAGGTGACACGAGAGAGAATGTAAAACAGCCGAACTGAGCGGACGCGGGAACCGGAATATTAGCAATCTCATGCACCTGAGCCATCTCATGGGCCTGAGAGCAGTTTTCGATGGTGCCAATCGGTAAAATTAAACTGTGGTAATGTTTAAGGTTGTTTAGTTATACTTTTTTTCACGACTACGTGTTGTGTGTGACGTAATATAAGAATTTTTACCAATACCTTCTTGACGGCCTCTGGTCGTGGTTAAGGTTCCCGACTAGCAATCCGAAGGTCGCGGATTCAAATCCCGGCGTGTACACATAATTTTTATTTGATTGATCTGTGTTATTTCACAATTTACTAGTTTAAAATGTACATGGTTTATTTGCGACACGTTCCAAAGCGGAAGATACTCTCAGTATAGCCCTGGTGTAGATCTGAATAGCTAGGTATCCCCACCACCCTCTTCCCTATGTCTTTCCTGTCCCCATTACCTTCGGCCTAATAAAATAATAATTAATAAAGTAAGTTATATTTGCGGTACATTCCAGAGAGGGAGATCTCATTATAGTCCTGATGTAAGACCACCATTCAGAATTGAATCGTTGCTTGAAATGACGTTAACCGTAATTGGTGAACAGATCTGAATTGCCAGGTATTTCTCCACCTTTATTTTACCCATCTCCTTCCCCTCCCCACTACCTTCAGCCTCAAAATATGTAGTATGACTGGCTATAGACGGAAGCAGTTGGGACTCTTGTGCGGTATTCAGACTAAAAGAAAATACTATCTGCCGAATGTTGATGAGCTTGGTACTACTTGACCCCAGTCCTTTGTGACCATTTTTATTATCAATCATAAACGCGTTGTTATTTTGAGATGAAGACTTTTTCAGATATGGCGATAGTTTCCGTGACTTACACACGTTTCGAAAATGATCCTTTTGACCCCGAGCCCAATGCGTTCGCAGCCTCGAGTGCGAGGAACATGTGAGTGTGTGTGTAAGTCCGAACGTCAAATCCCCGAAGCTTTTTTCTGCAAACCTAGGTACCAATTTATTCCATTGCTATTCTGTAATTTCACCGAGCGAACACTTCCAACCGCCGGTCCACCCCAACCGGCACACAACCCTTAAAAGCCTCCTCCATTAGGCTCATTCTCTTTTGCCGCTGCGTCGGCACTTTGGACAGTTTCGTTCTGACCCGCGATATTTTTTCCAATGCTATTTTTCCAATTCCATTTTACCGCTTTGCCGTAGTATGTACAATAAAAAAATGAAAAATTAAATTCGTGAAAAAATTGCGCACTGAAAAATGTTAAAAACACTGATCATAATTTTGTATGGGCGCAGCCGGCCTCGTAGAATAGTGGCTCAAGCAATATTTTTACTGAATTTAATACGAATTGAAATTCTCGCGAAGTTAAGGGAATAAAAACTACTTTTTATTTTGCTGGATGAAGCCGCCATATCTCTTTTACACGAGAATTGATCGTACCTAATCACTTTTTTCATTGCAGCATTGAAACTATTAAGAGATATTCGGTGAATAAATACTTTAATCAAGAAATCGTGATATTAGATAAGCGAGATACATTTCGTAAACGCCTTTTACTATGCTGTTTAGCACTTATGTTTTGTTTTGTAATTTATCATCAAAGGACAAATAAAATCTCGATATTAAGTACATTATATAACTACCGATGATCGGTGTAAAAAAGTAGTTAACTGTGTAGTGCAAAGATTAATGTAATTTAAATGTTGTTTGAAAAATCGCTTGTCCTCTGTGAAGCCTTCATATCTTTTCATTTGAATACTGCACAAGAATCACACTGTTCAGGGTTATTGGAACTATTGCACTCCCATTTGAGAAAAGGCGTAATATCAGGAGGGGAAGTGAGAAGGAGTAAGACGAAGATTGAGAAGAAACATTTAATTTTGAATTCTAGTCTCTTGTAATCTTGATACTGAGAGTACATAACTACGCCCTTAAACCTACCGTAAGTAAACAAGATTTATTTCATTTTATTAAAGGGATTGCCTTGGGTGGTTTCAAAATAACAAAATCCACTGGTAAAACCTTTTTACTAGTTATCTAGTTTCCAGTTATCTAGTTTCCAGTTATTTAGTTTTCAGTTATCTAGTTTCCAGTTGTCTAGTTTCCAGTTATATATTTTCCAGTTATTTAGTTATTCAGTTAACTGTTTACTCTTTTTTACATTAGCTCCACACAGAAGGCCCTGAAGCAAATAATTGCCATACATTGCCCTTATCATTTGAGATGCTATTTAGAGGGTCTTCTAAAGAAAAGAGAAGAGGAAGTTCTGGGAAGGAAAAAGATATAAGGGGTTGGTAGAAATGTGGGGATCAGCATGTCCAAGTGTGATGGACGTATGAATTCATCCCTCCAAATGAGGTTCTAGGCGATCTGTCAAGAAAGTTCAGCTGGAGAGGTCAAAAGGCCTCCATCAACCAGTGGCATCCGCCCGAACAAACCTCACCCCGTGAACACGGGCACCCCTGCTAAGTCGCCAAAACGTAGCTACCACTTGAGCTGACCCATGGCAGAGGAGTTGGTTATCCAGCTATCCGGTTATCCGGTTATATATAAGTTTTTAACATTTTCCAGTTATTCGGTTAGAACAAACACTTAGCAATATTAAGCTGATAGGTTTTCACAATTTGCGTATTCTACGCACATATTCAAGCACAATGAAAACTAAACTTTTTTGGTATCATTTTTTAATATTCTTTTACTCATATAAATGTTTTTACAATCTAAATTCAGTTATATAATTAACATGATCAATGTTTGAAGTTCTAACTTTATTCATACGGAGTTTCAGCAAATCATTTTCCACTTTACATAATATTATTTGAATACAATATTTCGGCTAAACTTTAAGCTTATTGACTTAACCTCGTCGAAAACATCCCCAAGTACACAAAATAATCGTATTTCCAGAAATCGCAGTCACAATTTTCCTTTCTCGCTGCTGTGCCGGCCCAAATCCACTTTGCTCGAATAAAACTGTATATATTCTCAAATTAATTATTCACAATTAAGCTGATTTCTGGATGAAATACAGAAGCCATTCGAAATTTAAAATATTCTTTGTTCCGATTCGTCAGTACCCTTCCCCTTCACCCCTTCCTGCCCCCGCCCCTCCTCACCCCCCTACCTATCCCACGGTCGCAACTGGTTATATTCTTGAATTTACATTCGCTAATTGTATTAATACAAAATGCTTTTATAAACGTGACTCTTCCCGATGTAAAAATTTAATTTGCGTTTTGTAAAAGGTTGCCAAAATCGTATTATGTCCCGGCTGTAACGAAATAAGGTTATAGTACATTTAAACAATAATTAGTAAATAAAATTTATTCATCGATTTTAAGAGAAATTATACGAATTTTCGCGAATGAAGGGAGGACTTGCTAAAATTGTAAAACCGTTTTTAATATCGCATAAATTAAATAACTATGCAATCGAAAAGAAATATAATTTTTATTAGAATAACTCTCTTTTATAACAACTTTTGAAGGTTGTTTCCATCAACTAATAATGAATAAAACTAAATGAAAAGTGGAAAAAAACCAGACACAGGAAAATAAAAAGGTATCAATCGCAATTGGGACTCGAACCCACGATCTCGGAACAACCTCAATCAACTCAGCCATTGAGACCTCTTATTTGTTTTATTTCTACTTTTTTACATTAGCTCCATACAGGAGGTCCTGTGTAAAATAATTCCCCTCAGGGCCCATGTCATCTTTGGAGATGCTTTGTGGAGGGAATTGTGAAAAGGAAGGAGAGGAAATTGTGGGAAGGAAAAGAGTATTAGGGGTCGGTAGGAATCTGGGGGTCAGTGTGTCCAGGAGTGACGGACGTACGAGTCCATTTCTCCCACTGCGATGCAAGGCAATGTTCTGAGAGATAGTACAGCTGGAGTAGTCAAAGGGACTCCATTCTCTCCCGACCCGGCCTGTCATGCAGCTGGTTGGCAGACGCATCCGCTGCCAAGACCCGGACAGACCCCATTCCATGAACCCGAGCCCCCCTGCTAAGTCACCAAACGTAGCAAACCACTTGGGGTAACCTATGGCAGAGGTGTTGGTTACCCAATAAATGGTTTCTGGGGCGGCGGTACCCAGAAACCGCCTCCCAAATTGAATGTTATATTATATTGATGGAAATAACCTTCAAAAGAAATAATGAAAGAGAATTATTCTAATATATAAAAATTTAATATTAATGTAGACTTTTTGAAAAAAAAAGATCAATAGGTGTCACGTATTATTACCAACCCATTCTCTGAACAGTGTTATCATTTAAAAAGATGCTGCCAAAAATATGGGAAAAATAGTCGAAGACAATATTATTAATTTTGAATCTGAAATATGAAATTGACACAAATTAATTTAATTTTTTAATATTTTTTTGTTATTCAACGATAAAAAATTCGTTTTTCAAATTTTTTTCAATTCTTAAACGATAATAGGTAAGTTATTTACTTTGTGTGGAAGATTACCCTCGACCTATTGTTTGAAATTGTTATATCTATAAGAAACCAAGAGTCATATTCCTCAAAATTTTCTTAAACCCCTTCTCCGTTCTAATTCGTTTAGATGGGAATACCATAGTTCCAGTGGCTCCGCAAAGATGTTGGATTTCTTTTTTTTTTGGAATTTAAGCATAATTTTCAAAATTTTGTATTAACGAATTTAGAAAAGCTATACATCTTTTCTCAGAAAAGCTATGATCTCCTCCTCTCTCGGGTTCAATATATTCAGTCCCGGTACATTCAGATTTTCAAATACTTCGCATTCCACCTATTGCAATTTTTTTTATAAATTTTCATTTTTCATATATTATTACAAACATTCTTTTGTAAATTCAATCAAATTTGGTACCTTGTATAAGTACTTATTTTTTTATTACATTCAAAGTATTCGATTTTGGTTAGTACAGTTGATTACTTCGATTAAATTCATTAATTATAAGAGTTTATGAAAATTGAATTTTGATTTAACAATCGATGGTTTGCAAAATGTCATTCTCAAATTGTGACATTTTTGACGTTTTGTAAGAGTTTTTGTAATGATTAAAAAAAACTTTTCAAATGTATTGTCATGTGGTTGAAATAATCCAGAAACGTCCGCGAGGGTGGAAAGAAGGTATTTTGAAAGTTTCAAACATTTCCTATGCTTATTATATCTATGCATGGACAACTCACATAAATAGAAACATATATTGATTTGTATATATCCAGATTTACCTCGCCCTTATAAACATTTCTTCCAATCACAATAAATTTTCCTCAAAACAAAACATTTCCTACCTTAATTCCAAAAAATTATAATGAATCCAAATGATATCCATCTACGTGCGTTAATTTAACTCTTCTTCCTGAAATGCGAAAAAAAACAATGAATAAAATATAAACCCACTGCGGGAATGAAACAATCGTTAATAATCAGAATCAACCCCAGCCTTTTTACCCCCTTACCTCCCCCTGCTACTTCTTTACCCTTTACATAACGAGCGATATTTTTTTACATTCATTAAGTGACATCATTATTTCTGCCCGTATAACAATCATTGATTCCCATCCAGAATAATTTATTAGGGATTTTTTAACTGTTCTTTAAACTTCGAACGAATTTTAAAAATGTTTTTAAATTTCAATAATTAAAAAAAATGCCTTCTCTTATATGATCAGGAAGATTTTGTCTTTTTGGTCCTGTTTTACATTAATGTTGAAATGCTACTTTAATTCTAAGTCAATTGAAAATTTTAAATACGTTAGTTGAATGTTGTCAGTTGAATGAATAGGAATACTTTCTCTAGGTTAAATACTTATTCCAAAGCACATATCGCAAGCTGAAGACAGTTGGGTTAACCAGTGAAATTTCGAACAAAAATTTTAGTCCCATGGCAGAGAAATGTTTTGTTTTGTAGTTGTTCCCAATGAGTTGTAAATAAATCACTGAAAAAAATAGGTACAATTTTTTAGTTCCACTAACTTGCAACAGAGCATACTTTAAAGTTCTAAAGGCATTTGTTCAACAACTTAGCAAAATAAATATTTTCTTGGTGACTCCTTAAAGTTTCAGAAATTTCTGAAAATCAGTAACATTGACAGGTACACAAATTGTCCCGAAACGTTATACTATTTTATGTTTTAACAAAAAGTCATTTTGATTTTTATTTATTTATCTCTATAAATTTTGATTACAGGTGTTCTTAGCAAAGCCTGTCTCACTGCGATATACCTGCGTCGAGACAGACGTAGGAGGTACATAAATTCATAAACAAACATGCCTACATAAATACTAAAGTTAAAAACATATTAACAATATGGGAAAATACTACTATAACCAACCTGAAACAAGTTCAAGTTGTACAAAACGCAATTGTAAAATTATTAGTTGTCCCTAGTATTTTCAAACAAAGACACAATACTCCGTTGCTGTTTCAGAGTACAAAAATTTTACCTGTGAAGGCAATACTATGGTATAAAATTATAATTCAGCATATTGAAGGTATGCAAGGTATGCATAGGTAGCGCAACACGGCATAACACCCCAAAAACAAGCATTTAAATAGTGTTATGAAAATGTAGTTTCCCTAAATATTTGATATTGTTTACTTGTTCTAGGCATGGGCGGTCACAGTTCCGGTTCATAAATTTCAAATAAATGGCCAACGTCATACAAAAATGAAAAGTGAAGAGTTAGATAAAATTTACAAGAGGGTGCGAAATGTTGGACACTGTAAATAAATTCTATATTGAAAACTTGGTCAAAAAATCAAAATAAAAACAAAATGCCATTATTTATGTTTGAAAACAAGTTTCCGTTGTAAATCAAGGCTTATGTAATATTATTATTGAAAACAGCTTTCTTGTATTAAGTTATTTAATTGATATTTGTAAGAATAGTTTGTAGGAGGTATAGGAAGATTTCATGCCACCCTCACCTGCCGGAACCCCTATTTACGACCTTGTAGGTTAAATTATTTGTTGATATTTTAACGAAGCTTACGGAAAAATGTTCACTTAAGTGAATTTTTCTTACCAATTGTTTTAAGCATTTATTATTGCCGCCTCAAAGTTACGCTTTAATTTGTTTTCTTGGGGCTAATTATTTCATTAAAAAGTTAAATTGTTTTTGGCGATGTAATGAAGGAGACGCAATTTTATTTATCAAAAGTTCTCCTACTCGTTACATTATGAGTTAATAGTTAACTCGATTTGGCTCAAACAAAAATAAAAATTTAATACGCAAAATAATCGACACATAAATGATCGATTGTTTCACTAATACATTCAAAGATACATAAAAATCGGAGTGCAAAAATTTGTAAAATAATACAGAATTAAAAAAATTAACAAAACGTAAAAAGCCGAAAAATCTAAAAAAAAATGTTGAGCGTCAAAAAATATTTTGTCTAAACGTTTAAGAAACTCACGGACACTATTATTCAAACCTCCAATCTGCAGGCGAACACAAATAGATATTATATCTAGTGATATTTCAATGAAGACTGAATATTTTTAACGTCCACGCCCGCGACAGGTGGTTGCAAAACAATTTGACAATGCCTCGTAAGGCGAAACAACTATCAAACCTAGTACAAAATTTAACCTTTAACCTAAGCTAACTTAAGAAATTTAATGGCTTGGATCAGTGGTCCCCTACTTAAAATTCAAAATCACCTAAAAATCGAAAATACCCCATAAAAAATTAAATTTATTTATTGTATTTATTTATTTTATCAAGTTCTCCATAAAACAGTTATACACCAAAATATTATGGGGAAGATTACAAAATTTAAAGAAAAAAAAAGTGTATGGGGGCAGTTTCTCTATCTTGTGACGTATGTCAGAAGATAATTACTTAATTCTCTGTAGGTGACATTGAAGATGTCGATGTTCAATTCAGATTCATTTAGCAGTTGAATTGCTCTGTTTAATGGCGCGTTTTGATAGAAAGAAGTTCTCGCTTTCGGAGCATAAAAAAGTGCGTGGGATCTCCCACGATTGTACGCGTTGGGTACATATAAGTTAATCTCCTTCAACATGGGCAGATTGAGTATAATGCCGGAGATTAGCTTAAAAAAGTGCTTACCCAAAAATATTTTTCGGCGGGCTTCTAATGTGTTAAGATCGAGCATTCCTGATAAAAACAGCCAATAATAATTATTTGCAAAAAAATATTATTCAGTTGAGAACTCCTTGACGCCAAGTTACCTACTACACAATACCTTCGAAGTAAAAACCACGACTGGACTTCCAACTTGCGCACTCGCATATATAACGTAAAGAGTTCGAGTGAGACGCAACAACGTGAGTCACCGCTCTTATATTCTGCTTGCCCAAAAGCAAGTGGAATCATTTTATTGAGAATATGTGACATAATAACACGTTTGATTGTGTTGATGAATTTATTCCCGTTCTCCCCCCCCCCCCCCCCCCCCTCTCCCTCTGACCCAGTCACCCCTCAGTGGGCTGAGTTAAAATTATCAAACTTAGATGGTCGAGCGGTGAAAGACCTCGCGCAGCATTTGCATCAGGCGTTCCAGGTTCAATCATCTGGTAGTCAAGTCCTCCATCAATTTTCAAGCAACATTTTCCTCTAATTATGAGAGTAAAAGCATGAATTCAAATATTTCGGTTCGTCGTAATTTGGGAATTTTCGACTTTCTTCCAAAAATACCCAAGTGAATTTTTACATCTTTATCTGTAATAATAATAATAATAGGTGTGCCCTTTACAGCTCTTGCTTCATATCGCTAGGGATCATTTTGTATAATGATGCGTCTTGAAGGGTAGGAAAAATAAAATTATGGCGACTACCCCCGCGAGAGCTGTAAGGCTTCTAATAAATTGGACACTGCTCGGGCACACCCTTTCACAAAGCTTATTCTTTGTTCATCTTTTATTCATTTTTGCATCGAGAAAACAAAGAGGTCTCGTACTTCCAGTGCTGAAGAAATATGCTCCTTCAACATTACCAATAAAGTGCTCAATTAAACGTTTTCGATTTTTACCAGTTTAATCATTACTGATATTTTGCAGTTTGATAGGAATAGAAACCAAAATCACGAAGAAAAAGCGTGATGAAATGTATCTTACTTGACATTCTGGTCATCACACGCCTGTTCCTCACGGCAGAACGGATGTTTTAGCACAATGTTACTGTTGAATGAAATTTCTAAAACCGTAGATATATATTCAACTACTAATATAATGAGAAACTTTTTGTAAATCTAACTTCCAAAATGCTAAGAATATTCAAATAAGAAACCTGGGTATCTAGCACGGTCGATCAATAAAGGATTTTTTTATTAATTTTAAATTTTTATATTTAACAGTATAATATTAAAATGAAGCATGATAATACGTAGATTACATTAATTTTACCAACTACAGGTTTCCGCGTGGATTTTATAATATAGAAGTGAGTTTAATGATTTGAAAAGGTTAATTAGGAGAAATAACATTACAAGAATGATGTTTAAGTGAGAATGGGGAGGGGGTTGAGAGGGGTTTGGTCTATGTGAATCGTTTGTATTCTAATAATAAAATTTATAACCCAGAAATGAAGTTCATTGAATGGTGGTAGGATTCGTTCTGTATTCATTGTTAAGTGTCGAGAGATCGCTTGTGTGACTTTAAGGAGTGTGGAATTAAAATTGTAAAAATCTGAATAGCGTATATTGAAACTCGTCATTATTCCTGAGCATGACTGCAGATCGCCAACCAAAAAAACGAAAGTTCACAACGACTAAATGTTCTTAGTTTATTCGACGCGCACTGTTGTGTGTACGTTAACGACCCGCAGCGCTACTCAGGAACGATGACGAGTTATCGATATTATTGATAAATTAATTATCGATTCGCCGTGCTAGATACCCTGGTAATTTAAATGGATGATCAATCTTTCATCCAGCAATTTAAAAAAAAATCTCAAGTAATGATTACCCAATATTCTTCACAAAGAAAAACACATTTTGAAAGAATTGTCATTTTTTTATATTTTTGCACAATGTTTTGGATAAACAAATTTACAGATAATTTTGTTATATTTCAAAACCCACTGCAAAATGCATGTATTTAAAACTTATAAATAGTTTTCTATGTAATTTTATTTCATAAGATGCACTTTTACTACCCAGTTCGCAATTTTGGAGGCGGGTATCTGTACTATTGGATAGACTGATAGATAGATGATTTTGACCTCTCCGATAGGACTCTCTCATAACATCACCTCGCAGCGCAGTGAGAGGAGTGGAACTTCCTTTTCTTGCTTTCCTTAAAATACCTTCCATACAGCATCCCTCCTAAAGGACCTCTTACGTGGAGCTAATGTCAAAAAAGTATAAAAACAGTATGAAGAAAGATATACTAAGTAAGTAATCACTTTTCTGCTTGAAATGCTAGAACCAAAGGGCATAATCTCTAACATCCTTTTTGCTAAAACAACTTTTGGCCAAAGAAATTTTTGATACTATGCAACAAAACTATACAATGGACTTCCACTAGCCATTAGACAAAACACAACGTATCTTAACTACTCCGGTCTATTGCCTTTGTAAAAGTTTTTTTGTCTTAAATGAACCGTCAGATTTATAAAAAATTTGTATTATTTCCGCTTTGCAATTAAAGCTCAATAAATTAAATATTTCTGAACGTTGCCGAATACTAAAAACTGTTTTTAAAAGGTTATGAAATAAGCTTTCAAATTTTATTGTTACAAATAAATATTAACATTTGAAAATATTAAAATATAGAATGCAAACAAAAAAAATGCAAGAATGACTCATGTGATGTTTTTTATGTAAAAACGATACTAAAATCACGGATTATGTAAAAAAAAAACAATTATATTATCATACAAATATATAATAAACTATTTTGTAACCTCATTTTTACCATTTCATACAAAAATATTTAATAAAAAATCAACACTGTCTAACGGCGTGTACGCGATTTGGCGGGCGAAAACTGTTTCTACAAAATAAGTATTTTTTATCTTTGTCTATGAACGACGTTGCATAGAAATATGTAGCATGTTTTATTATAGATATTCTTCTTTTTGTTTTGGGGTTGTAACTAGAACAAAAATGAAGTAATAATGATTTCTATGGGAACACACGCCTTAGCTTGAAAACAAGCTTATTGTACTTGACTGCTATTGTTATATTGTCGTGTACACAAAGTTAAGGGTCGGAGTGGTTAAATATAAATCTGTCACCAAGTCCTGGATCCAAGACAAATCCAACATCAAAGATATTATCAAAACCAACTTATAAGTACGTATTTTTTCAATTGTACGATGATGATTGGGTGTTACTTTATTATGTCAATTACTTTTCAAAGAGGTTCTGAGTTGATTTCATTCTGAGTTGTCCGGTCACCGTTTTTGCACTGTGCGGTGAATTTTTTGACATAATTGAGAATTGTAATGTAATAATGTATTTTTATTATAAAGTGTTCATGTTTTAAAGCTCCTGCTCTCAACACAGGTTTTTCTTATTATTTATTATTTTAACTTTATGAGTAAAACCTCAAACTGTAATATTTAATTAAATGAAGACATTATGAGCGAAACTCAATCGAAAATCTGGAAACAGAAAAATCAGAAAAAGATATTGGCACCTCTGGGACTCGAACCCAGGACCTCCCTACTTTCCGGGTTGGGTGCTCTTATCCACTGAGCTAAGGTGTCGATATCCAATTCGGTCACTTTTAACTGTACCATACTTCGACTAAGAACCACCCATATTATCTTCATTTTTCTTAACGCATATTTTTATTGGCTGCCATCTTTATGAATGATTGCAAGATTCAACTCGTACTTTATGAGTAAAACCTCAAACTGTAATATTTAATTAAATGAAGACATTATGAGCGAAACTCAATCGAAAATCTGGAAACAGAAAAATCAGAAAAAGATATTGGCACCTCTGGGACTCGAACCCAGGACCTCCCTACTTTCCGGGTTGGGGGCTCTTATCCACTGAGCTAAGGTGTCGATATCCAATTCGGTCACTTTTAACTGTACCATACTTCGACTAAGAACCACCCATATTATCTTCATTTTTCTTAACGCATATTTTTATTGGCTGCCATCTTTATGAATGATTGCAAGATTCAACTCGGAGTTGAATCTTGCAATCATTCATAAAGATGGCAGCCAATAAAAATATGCGTTAAGAAAAATGAAGATAATATGGGTGGTTCTTAGTCGAAGTATGGTACAGTTAAAAGTGACCGAATTGGATATCGACACCTTAGCTCAGTGGATAAGAGCCCCCAACCCGGAAAGTAGGGAGGTCCTGGGTTCGAGTCCCAGAGGTGCCAATATCTTTTTCTGATTTTTCTGTTTCCAGATTTTCGATTGAGTTTCGCTCATAATGTCTTCATTTAATTAAATATTACAGTTTGAGGTTTTACTCATAAAGTTAAAATAATAAATAATAATATTCATCCCAGACTTGGAGAAGAGTCAATAGATGTCGCACATTAAATAAAATGGATAATAATTTATCCAGACACCATCTAGATTGCATTTAGTTCGAGTTGAATCTTGCAATCATTCATAAAGATGGCAGCCAATAAAAATATGCGTTAAGAAAAATGAAGATAATATGGGTGGTTCTTAGTCGAAGTATGGTACAGTTAAAAGTGACCGAATTGGATATCGACACCTTAGCTCAGTGGATAAGAGCCCCAACCCGGAAAGTAGGGAGGTCCTGGGTTCGAGTCCCAGAGGTGCCAATATCTTTTTCTGATTTTTCTGTTTCCAGATTTTCGATTGAGTTTCGCTCATAATGTCTTCATTTAATTAAATATTACAGGTTTTTCTAGTGAGACAGGCATAAAACATCACAAATTTTAAGTCTAGAATTATTACAAAAAAAAGTTATAAAGCTTAAGAAATTATTCAATATCGAAAGCTGCGGTAAACTCTCACTAGGCTGAGCGTTTTGTCAGATAATAATAAACACTGAGATCAATGCACTTGATTAACTTCTATTCAATTTAACGAACAACCGTAATGTTGTTTTAGACACAAATAAATTATTATAACTTCTTAGCCGCTAATGAGGTAAATGCCGCAAACAATTTATTGCACAAGTGATCAATTGATATTCTTCACCCAAGTGTCTGGGCTGGAGCATAATGACGATCATCAATCCCTGGACATGCAAGCTATACTTGAGGTATACACTATTCAGAATTCAGTACAGAGTGTCCCGATGCACTGAAGTAGGAACTCAAACTTTTAAAGTTTCAGATACATTTATTTCTAACAAGAAACCCCGTGATGTAATAGTACGGATGTTCATGTCATAGAACGGATGTTGTGCGGAGTCAAATTAAAGGGAAACAGAGGCAGATTGGCAAATCTTTAAAAATAACAAAGAAAACAACTCCTTTCAAGAATATATGGTTTCTAATAGACGGGGGCGAAATAGTCGATGACTAAAAATACAAATATGTATTATTTTTAAGATTAAAAAAAAAATAACAATAAACAATACTATCAAACTTCAATAATACCCATCCCCGCCTCCCAATACCAATTTGGGAGGCGGAAATGGGTACTGCCGCCCCGGGAACCTTTATTGGATATTGGATAACCAAAACCTCAGCCATAGGTCACTCCAAGTGGTTTGCTACATTTGGTGATTTAACAGGGGCGCCCGGGTTCAAGGGGAGAGGTTTTTCTAGGTTTTGGAGGCGGATGACCAGGACTCACTGAACCCCAGATTCACTGACCAGGACTCACTGAACCCCAGATTCTTACCCACCCCTTAAACCTTTTTCCTTGACAGAACTCTCCTCTCTTTCTTTTCCTCAAAAAAACCCACCACACAGCATCCCCAAAGATGATGTAGGCCCTGAGAGAAATTATTTTCCTCAGGGCCTCCTGTGTGGAGATCATGTAAAAAACTCGATAAATTAACTGCTCGTATGCAAGATTTTTGCAATAATGTACCTGCGGCTTGTTTGAATTGATAAGGAAAAGTTTTTTTTACAATTCCTCTGCCCCTTGTCAACCCTTTCACCTCCTCCTTGGAACCTTTGACCACCAACCATTTGCCCTCGTACATTCAAAAAGCTAAGGTGCTTCATACAGAGCGATTTTCTGCTTTAAAAAATATGTTTTCGGTTTCACACGGAGTTTGTCGTTTCGATTGAAGGACATCAATTTTTTGTTTACATCTTTTCCACACGCCTCGCTTTTGGGCCTTCTGGCCCTGAGGAAAATAATTCCCATCCGGGCTTATGTCATCTTTGAAAGAGAGAAGAGGAACTCCTGAGGGTATGAGGGGTGGGTAAGAATCTAAAGATCGGTGAAACCAGGAATGACGGACTTATGAATCCATCCCTCCCATTGCGGTGCGAGGCACAATTTGGGAGGCGGGTATGGGGACCGCCGCCTCGGGAACCATTTTTTGGATAACCAGCACCCCTTCCATAGATCATCCCAAGTGATTCTCTATGCTTGGTGATTTAGCAGGGGTGCCCGAGTTCTCGGAATGAGGTTTTTCTAGGTCTTAGTGACGAATGCATTTCCTCAACTATTGCGTAGCGGTCCGGATCGGGAGAAACTGCTTGAAGCAGATATAATCTTAACCTCTACAGCCGGACACTTTCAACCCATCGCCTAACATCGCAGTGGAAGGGGTGGATTCATACGTTTCTCACTCCTGGACATATTAACTCAGATTCCCACCCACCTCTCGTACCTTTTTCCTTCCCAGAACTTCCTCTCTTTCCTTTCTTTAAAAAGACCCTCCACAAAGCATCTCCAAAGATGACATAGGCCCTGAGTGATTATCTTTCCTCAGGGCCTCCTGTATGGAGCTATTGTAAAAATTGACTATTAAATATTGACGATTTTTTATTTTTTTATTTTTTTTAAATATGAAATACCGCACAAGAGTCCCAACTGCTCCCGTCTGGAGCCAGTGAGACTATGGCATCCCCAATTGGGGTATGTTGTGAGGCTGAAGGTAGTGGGGAGGGGAAGGAGATAGGGAGGAGGAAGGTGGGCAAGTACCTGGCTATTCAGATCTGATCACTAAACACGGCTAAAGCCATTTCAAGCAACGTTTCAATTCTGAATGGTGGTCTTACACCAGGGCGATACTGATAGTATCTTCCACTCTGGAACGTTCCGCAAATATACTATATATTATTTTAAATGAATAAATTGTGAAATAACACAAATCGATCAAATTAAACCTCTATCATAAAACATATTGTATCACCTAATATATATAGACAAAGACACAATGTGCAGCTTTTATATTGTGCTGAGGACCTACCCAATAAAAGGTATATTCTGGGTAGCTATTCTCCAAGCCCTCGTCGCTCGCAATCGCCGTCGAAAGTACGTACATTGGTCGACGTGGTTATTCTTGAGCCAGTCGACGGAACATTTTTAGACGCCAAACGCCAAAAGTCATTCGCCACAACAACGAGTGGGGTAGACCAGTAGAAACGGAGAAGCGAGTGGTTGTTTATTTGCGTGTCTATGCAATTGGCTGTCAACATCTAGTATTATCGTTTTCCCGCGCGAACTTTCGCACCCGCAAGACGTCGAATATTGTTATAAAGTCGTTTTAAGGTTACATATTACAATGGTTAATTTTCCGCTTATTATTGTTGATCAGAACTAACTAGTTCTATGAGCAGTTGCTTTTGATTGTTAGTTATATGGCCATTTCGAAAATTATCAACCGACCCAACAAACTTACCGTTTCACTGTTTGACGTTTGACATTTCAAAGTTACACCATAGAAATCTCAAAAGCATCAGGAACATAGACAACATTTACAGGGCTACCTATATAATCATCCTTGCGACCGCTCGCCGTTCAAGAATACGTAAATATGAAACATTCGAAAAAGTTGGTCGCGACTACGAGGAATTTTTCGCTCGCAGCTGGCGCATGGCGAGTAACGATTGATCGTTGCTCGGGAATAGCTACCCTGGTTACTTACCATTAAGGATAACTGGGGAGATAGTACTTATAAAAAACCACTGGTACATAGTCACAGCACACGACACAGAAAAAAAGGCCTAAATATACCTAAAATATCAAATAAGTATGGAAGCCGAACGCTGGAGTACTGTGTACCGGTGATTTTTAATAAACTCAAAAATAAATTTGTTATCGAGGAAAATGAGAGTATAAATATGAAAATTGTGAAGAGGTGGATTATGAGTGAAAAATCAGTATATCTGTAAAAAAAATGTTCAAAGATGAAAAAGAAAGATTGATGATTTCATGGTATGTAATTATTAAGAATATATTATCTTTTTCTTGAATGATAGATACAAAATCTTTTATTATTATTTTTTATAATTCTTTGGGAAGACTATTAAATATTGTTTGCCTTTGTAAATATAAAATATTGTTGGTTTTTTTTTAATTTTTTTTTTTCATTAACTGTAAAGTAGGTTGCACCAAACAATTCATTAGGATTTGGTTGTCTCTATTTGCTTTCTTCTTTACAATTTTAAATATTATAAATTTGTTTTTTTTATTTCAAATGGTAATGGATGTATATTGAGGTAGTACCTGCAGACAAGCAGCCATGTGGCAGCTTCGCGGGACTACCTATTTAATTGCCAATTCTATTTGTATTATGTTAAGTATGTTTTTGTTAGAAATAATAAAATACAAAAAAAAAATAAAGAAAACAAATAAATTTTATTTGCGCTCGCCGGGTTCGAACCCGCGACCTTCGCATTGTGAGTCTTATCTCAGGACCACGGAGGCCGTCAGATTTTGGCCAGCTAGAGAGGTCAAAGGGACTCCCTTAACCATTCTCTCCTGATCCGGCCTGCCACGCAGCCTGCCCTGCGCCCCCATGAACCCGGACACCCCTCCAAAGTCACAAAACGTAGCGAACCACTTCGGGTGACCTATGCAAAGGTGTTCGTTATCCAATAAATATCCGCTTGCCAAATTGAATCTTTCTTTACTCAATCGAACAATCTAATCCAAAGACACACTGTATTGTTATAATTAATTATATAATGTTGAATAATACTTGCCTTACCTTCTACCTTCTTAGAAATAACGGAATAGCTTCAAAGCAGTACCTACTTGGTCAGAGCCAGTACCTTCCAAGTACCACCTAGAGGTCGGAATCGTTATTAATATTTTATGACCCGTAACATTAATCATGCATACAATACCACTCTTGATGGCTGACGTCCGCGATTAGCATAAATTGAATCCTAGATAGATATCCACATTTTTACCGTCCATTATAATTGCATTATTTTCCGCGAATAGCTAAGAAATATGGACTTTCACAAATAACGTTTTGATGATAATGACTATACGCCTGTTCGTATCATAGCAGAAAGAGTCATACAAGTATCCCCTCGAGAAATCGAAAGATGAATTAGTTGATTAGAAGCAATACAAAAATGGTCGACAATACAATCATCGTATTCGTTTAGGAATATAATAATACTATTAGTTCTGTGAACAGTAAGTAGTCTTCGCGTCCACACAAATATATCTCTAATTTTCTCTTTTTAATACATCTCTTTATAAAATTTCCTTTGTTATATAATATATTTAATAACGTAAATTCATAGCAGCAAGCAATTCAAAGACGAAGTCCAAGCTGCCGAAATGAGGTACTTGAGAGGAGTGGCAGGGGTTACGAAATGGGATCAAATAAGAAACTAGACGATCTAAACATTGAACCACTGCTACTCTCCATAGAAAAATCGCAACTGAGGTGGCGTGGGCATCTACTAAGAATGTCTGATGACCGAATTCCGAGGAAAATACTAAGTGCGATTCCAGAAGGTAGACGTCCAGTGGGCCGCCCCAGACACGGTTGGGCGATGCAACTCCAGAAACTGTGTGAGGAGAGGATGGGACTGCCATGGACGGAGGCCGAACAGTCAGCACAAGACAGGGACGTATGGAGGAGCCTTGTCAATGCAATGGGTCCCAGACCCGAATAGGATAAGGGGATGAAGATGATGATGATGATGAAATTTATAGAAATAAGGAATATAGTTTCTTTGCCAAACACATAGGGTAGAGTTCCAATTAGCATGGGGAGAGTTGTAATGTATCACAAATAGTCAATTATAGTCAAAGTGCTTGAGTTGTCATTGGGTCATTCGGGTCGCATAATCTTGTTTAACGAGATGTGCCGAAAAAAACCGAAGGCAGGTCTGCTCTGTCATTATACAGCCTGCCAGACAAAATCTAGCTATCAGTTTTCGGACGTCATTCCGCCTAAGCTCTGTATGTACATTTCCAAACGTCAATAAACTATCACTGTGATCTCAGGAATCTAAAGTCTTTCAATAAGCGCATTACAGCGCCCTTGAGGTGATTTTTCACGAAAACGGCGTTATATAAATTAGCCAAATATTATTATTTGTATTTATGCTAGAGAACACAGACTTTAGAGATATTTTGATGTAATGTTTGTAAGTACGTACCTACCTACCAACTTAAATATAAACCATAATATAATATTTTATGTAACATTTTTTTAAATTTCAAGTAAGATTTATATCTTATGTTATATTTATTTCAAACATGCATTTTTATTTATTATTTATTTTTATTATTCATTTCAAAAAATAAGGCTTGCTATGACTAGTTGGTTATGATGCAGCAGATTTTCAAAACGGAACGTACAGATAGATGAAACGCCAAGAGGTCAAGTTAAAACAGGGCTTCGCTACGCTAGGATACTGGATGTTTAGCACTACTAACTGATAACCGTTTGAATTAAGGGATCTTTGGATGGGTGACCGGACAACTCGGAATGAAACCAACTCAGAACCATCTCAGATAAGTCATTTAGGGTGATAAAAAAAAATATATTAAAAATTGGTTAAATAGGTTACGTTAGGTTGGGGTTATCGCTAATTTGAAATTATTTTTTTCATAGATTTTAATGACATTTGAAGGAGGTGTTGAGTTGACTTTATTCTCAGTTGGCATGGGACCCTTTGAATGGTATACTCGGTTGGGAAGAGAGATAGACGTTGCACACAAATTAGATTGGCTGAGGAATTAAAACATAGAACTTAGAAAAACACCAGAAGTACCATATTTTTAGTATCTGCTTGATATTTATTTACATTTTTATACGCTTATAGTTATTCATATTATTATTAGACGGCCTCCGCAGACGAGGTGCTTGGGTTCAAATTCCTGCGCCGGTAAATTTGTGTTTTAATCATTAAAAATAACATAGGGTATATTTGCAACATTCGAGTGGAAAATACTCTTGGGGTCTGATGCAAGACCACCATTCAGAATTTAAACGTTGTGTTAAATGCCTTAGACATATTTGGTGACTAGATCTAAATAGCCAGGTACTTCCTCTTCCCCGTCTCCTTCCCCTCCCCTCTTACCTTCAGCCTCACGACGTACTCCAATCGAGATGCCATATTCTCACTAGCTCTAGAGCAACTGGAATTCTTGTGCGGTATTCACATTAAAAAAATTAAATAATTTTGGTTTTTAAAACATAAAATACATTATAATTTTGTGGAATAGTCGAACGAAGTAAAATTTTCAAATTAAATTATAAATATACAATTGTTTTATAAGACCAACTCTCTTTGATAACTTTTAAAGCTTAATCCAATCAATGTAATATGTACATCATTGAAGAAGAAGAAAACTCTAATAAATATATATTACGTTGATGGGAATAACCTTCAAAAGTTACAAAAAAGAGAGCTGTTCTAAAAAAAAATTAAAAATCATTTAGACACTTATAAAAAGGTACAATGATCCATATAAAAATAAAATCGGATATATTTATCCGAGACGCTATCTAGATTACAAACCAGTTCTTAGAAAGATTGTTTCCAATGAAGAAGGTAGTTGCTAATAATATGGAAAAATTAATCGAAGTTACTTCTAAAATTTGAAAAATGAGATTAACAATTATGACGGTTTTTTTTTTACAGATAATACCGCACAAGTCCCAACTGCTCCCGTCTGGAGCCAGTGAGACTATGGCATCCCCAATCGGGGTATGTTGTGAGGCTGAAGATAGTGGGGAGGGGAAGGAGATAGGGAAGAGGAAGGTGGGGAAGTACCTGGCTATTCAGATCTGGTCACTAAACACGGCTAAAGCCATTTCAAGCAACGTTTCAATTCTGAATGGTGGTGTTACACCAGGGCGATACTGATAGTATCTTACACTCTGGAACGTGCCGCAAATAAACTATTTATTATTTTAAATGAGTAAATTGTTTAATAACACAAATTAATCAAATAAAATTTATTTGACACGCCGGGATTCGATCCCGCGACTTTCGGAATGCTAGTCAAAAGCCTTACCGCTGGACTACGCCGGCCGTTAATGCCCAAGAAATACAAAAAATTCTAAAGTTTGATATATGTACGGTATAATTATGACGGTTTGGTGGAAACTGGCAATGGCCGAATTGTTAAACCGTCTCGGTTAGACGAGAGGTTCTGGGTTCGAGTCCCAGTTGCGACCGTTATCTTTTTCTATTTTTCTGTGTCTTCTTCTCTTTCATACTTTCGTTAGATTATTTGTGTTATCTTCTTCTTCAATGATATAAATATAGAACCCAAGCAGAAGAATAACGTTGATTATTATTATTGAGGTATGTTATTATAGCCTTCTTATACTTCTTTCCGGATTATTAATCAAGTAACCCACTGAATCAAATTCTTTTTTTATCACAAAGTCGTTTTTTACAGTATTTCATCAAGTAATCAACTTTTTATCACACCATCCTTTTATCTCATCGTGATTTATCAAGTAATCATCTTTTTATCTTGTTACTCCTTTTTATAAATCAGGTATCTTAGTGAATCCGAAGTGTTACCGCGCCGATCTCATCGAGCAAGATAAATGTTAGCAGGGGGAAGCTTGTTGTACTCGTGTGGGCTACTGTCTACTGGCTACCAACTCCAGCCACCACCGCACCGGTTACCGGTGGCGTGCAAGAGGTAAATATGAAAACAAGGTAGCAAAACCGGAGCTCAACGGTAATTATTCGTTATTAAGTAGACATATTCGCTTCTGTGTATTGAAGTAAACGAGTACAGGGGTGCATTCTCGACAGAAATATCTAAAGGTACCTATTTTAAATTTATTTTCCAATATGCACACTTCGAATACTTTATCTATCATTAGCTGAATCTATTATAAGGTATGGAATTACAGCTTGGGGACTTTCCTGTAAAACAAATATAAGTCGTGTTCAATCAGTTCAAAATGCATTAGTTAAATTATTAGCTCATAAAAGTTTATATGAACAAAGGCATAATGTTCCGTACTTTTACCAGAATCTCAAAATTCTCTCAGTAAGAGCAATTCTGTGGTATAAAATTATATTTCAGCATGTGAATAGCACTATATACATAAATAAGCTGGATCACACTTATAATACTCGTTTTACGTTAAATGAAGGACTAATTGTACCTAAGCATTTAAACAAATATGATACCTAATTGCTTAAATAGGTTACCTGCCGAAATTAAAAAATGTACAAATGGTAAAATAAATATTATGTTGAAAAATTGGCTCGCCGAAAGAAATGATTTGTATTAGACTAACACAAAAATTCTAACTGCATAATAAAGTAAAATAAGTTTGTTTATATCTTCAAAGTAAAAGTACCCATCGACAAACTACTTAAAAGTAATTTATTGGGACTTTTCTTTTTTCTGTACAATATATTATTTTTGCTGTCATATTGTACTACTTTGTATTTATAATAAATAAATAAAAACAATTTAAATTTCGCTTTTCTGAATCGATCTGATGTGAAGACTTAGAGTGTTTTTTAAGGCATCACCGATCAATTCAAGCAATGGCTTGGTGAGAAAAATACTTATTCAGGATTGAGAAAATTAACCCCATAGATTAATTTGTTCGCTTTTGGGAACAGCTCGCACAGGCGTCGGAATCGTTGTATCTCCCTTTAGTCGCAATGAGAAATATCATTTGGTGTTAGAAAGAGAAAACACCACGCTTTAAATTCTAATCCAGAAGTTAACTTCAAAATATTTAAAATATACATCTTTATGAAACCAAAGTTTCCGACCGCAATATGAAAAAAATTCGAGTGCAGTTTACATGCGGTAGAAGCGAAACTTTACCAAAACAATCTCAAACAATACTTGAAAAGTGAGGTCATAATCAAAGCGACCAATGAGCGCAGACCACGCGTAATTTCCGTTTCATATCCCAACCAACAGGAGATTTAGAAGTGACATCATTATCAAAGCGGCCGATGAGAGCACTTGATGTGTCGCAGGTGCACTTATCGTCATATCCGTTTCATCCAAAATCCAAATCACAGCCGTGCTATAGAAGTTTCACTACAAAAAATTATGAAACTTTGTGAATTTTTCATTAATTATTTTAACATGAAACGACAACAGGTGAGGTATTATATATCGTTTGTAATACATTTATCTAATAAAATTTGAATTTGATTTTTTTTTTCAATAACAAGAAAAAACAGGTGATCCTTTTGAAAAAATTTTGAGTATTTGTGTTCAAAAATTTTATATGTAAGAAATTAGGTCCATGTTTGTTTTAAACAGTTTTTTAATTTTCGGATACATTCATAAACGTTTCGTTTCTTAGCATCCCCAAAGATGACATAGAACCTGATGGAAATTATTTAACTCGTGTGTGGGGTTAGTAAAAAAAGTAGTTTAAAAAATGCTTCAGAAAACAGATTAAAAAAATTAAGAAAAGTAATAAATCGAATCCGCGAAATCAAAAAGCAGAGTTAAATCCGCCCTAAAAAATATTTAGATCCGATACCAGTCAAACGCGTGACCCCATCAAAAGCGGGTCTATCCACGAGACCATCAGACCATCAGACCATCAGACCCGTGACATCCCGGTGGTCGTCACAAGAAATATGTATCTTCGCATCCTGTCATTTGTTACATCCATTGCAACTTATTTATTTACCATACTTTATATTTCATTCCCCGATTCTGACCCGAGGTATTTGCTAATTGGACCCTGGAACACGATGCACACGTACAGACCTCCCAGAAAGCCACAATCGAACAGGCCAAACCAACCCTTACAGCAGAGACCCTAAAGCTCGCTTTGGCCTAACAGCTGAAAGAAATTATGTATCTGATGTTAATTTGGTGGAGCGGTATAATGAGGTTAAGGAAAGAAATGTGATTGACAAAACGATTTGTTTCTTCGATTTCTGTACGGGGAGCATCATGTTCATATGCTAATATGGGATGCACTATTTACACACACTACAAATCAGGTATTTATATAAAGTGACCGTATAAAAAGGGTTAAAAGACTTTCATCGAACGATATAAAAAATCTATTTTGTTTGTGTTCTTTTTTACTTGATCGAAATATGCCAATTTAGGTTAGCACAAATAAGGTATCAAATATATTTGCTGGGATTGGTATTATTTTTGTTTTCATACCTAATAACATGTTGGCTTTTATGGGAGTGTCTAGACTCATTCGGGAGACATTCAGACATGGGAAATCATGTCCGACATGTGTAACCATATTTTATAACACCATCGTATCATTCAAAGCACAGATCGAGAAAACGCAGGCGTGACAGAAGTTGCAAATATTTGTCAAAAGACTAATTATTTTTTTGGTAAGCGTATCGACCTCAATATTCTCTCATTTCGTTATTCGGTCTCCGTGGTCTCCGAGGGGTAAGACTCTCGAGTAGCAATCCGGAGATCGCGGTTTCAAATACCGACGTGCACAAGTAAATTTTATTTTATAAATTTGTTTAATTTCACAATTTATTCAATAAAAATATACATGGTATACTAACGGCATATTCTAGAGTGGAAGATACCCTTAGCATCGTCCTGTTGTAAGACCACCATTAATAATTGAAATGGGTTTAGTTTGGTGACTGGATCTGAATAGTAGGTAACAGGTAAGTCCCCACCGTCCTCTTTTCTAACTCCTTCCCGTTCCAACTACCATCAGCCTCAAAACATAACCCAATATTAGGTAGATTTGCGGTTCGTTCCAGAGTGAAAGATGTCTGTTTCATTCTGGTGTAAGACTACCATTCAGAATTGAAACGTTGCTTGAAATTACTTTAGCCATGTTTTGTAACCAGATCTGTATAGCCAGGTACTTCCCCAACTTCCTGTTACTTATCTCCTTCCCCTCTCAACCATCTTCAACCTCATAACATACCTCAACTGCTGACGCCGAAGTCTCGCTGGCTTCCAAAGGTTGGGAGCAGTCGGGACTCCTCTGTGGCATTCAATAATTAAAAAAAGATGACATAGGCCCTGAGGGAAATAATTTCCCTCAGGGCCTATGTCATCTTTGAAGATGCTGTGTGGAGGGTGCTGTTGAGGAGAGGAAGGAGTGAACAAGGGTCTTGAAGAGACCCATATTGTAGGAGGGAGGAAACACAGAAGCCGGCAAATCGTTCCACAGCCGGGCTGTTGAACTCAAGAACGAGTCGTAGAAACGACCCGTTCTCATGTGACTAATGTCAACCGTGTACAAATGTTGAGCGCGTGTTTGGCGTGTTTCCCGACTATGCACCGGTGCCGAGGGGATCAGTGACGCTAGTTCCTCGGAGCATCTTCCATTGTAATACCGGTAGAACAAGGACAGCATTCCCACCTGACGCCTGTGCTCTAAAGATTGCAGTCCATTTGTTAAGTTAGGAGAATCTATCAAACGGACCGCCCATTTCTGCACAGAGTCGAGGGTTTTTTTCAGGTATTTTGGGACTCCAGACCAGAGATGGCTGCCAAATTCAACCGTGGGGCGCACTTGCGATTTGTACAGGGTTAGCAGTTGTGTACTATTAAAGTATCTGCGGGCCCTGTACAGTACGCTCAGTTTCTGAGAGGCTAACTTAACTCTGGCCTCGATGGAGCCCCCGTACCTGAGCTGGTCACTTAGAGTTACACCAAGCATATCAATGGAAGGCCTGTTCGGGAGATTGCTTCCGTTGAAGGAGACTAGATTATCATTCCGATCCCTTTTAGACGTAATCAGACATGATTGGGTCTTTGAAACATTAAATTCGACGAGGTTATTCTTACCCCAAGAGAAAACACTCTCGAGGTAACCGTCCATTCTTTGTTTCAAAGCCCTCCGAGCCATTGGGATTTGTGAGCCCTTTGGAGGCTTGTCAAAAAAAAAGCTATCATGGACTGTACTGTCATCCGCGTAACAATGAATCGGTGCACATGTCAAGAGGTCATTGATGTGCAACAGAAACAAAGTCGGAGACAGAACCGATCCCTGTGGGACGCCAGCATTTATCGAATGCGAGGAAGAGGTGAAACCATCAGCAACCGCCTGAATCGACCTCTCCCTCAAAAAGTCGGCAATCCACGTACACAAGGAAGCGGGAAGTCCGTAAGAAGGCAGTTTGTTGACAAGCCCTCGGTGCCAAACCCGGTCAAAGGCCTTGGAAATATCCAGTGCAACGGTTTGGGTCTCACCAAAGCGTTCCAGGCACCGCCCCCAAACATGTGTCACATACGCGAGAAGATCACCGCACGAGCGGTTCCGCCGGAATCCGTATTGACGGTCGTTAATAATTTTGTTCTTCTCGAGGTATGTGAGTAGTTTGTTGTTGACCACACGTTCCATCACTGTAACGGACGTATTTCGGAACGACGCGACCCCCCGGCAGGGCTGAACATGTCCGCGTACTTGTCTTTAAATATGTAAAATAAATTGTTCCAAATAAACGTATCGGAGTGGGGGTAATCGAGCGAGAGGATAGGGTCTTGAGCGGCCGGTAGTTTCCGCCCTAATTATGCGCTGGGGTTTCGACGCAGCGTATAAGTAGGGCAAAACTGCCGGTAACAAACCAGTCATCCACTACAAGCCGTGCCAACAACACCTCTTCTCTTCTCGCTCGCTGACCTCGCTCCGAACTTCTTTCTACACGCTTCTTTCATTCACTGACCACCGCCTTACCCCTGGACCTACGATACTCTTACTCCACGGACCAGAACGGCTACGTCAAAGGACAGATCAGCACAGCACAACGAAGATACACGTGGTGAACGCCCGACATCTTGCCACCTCCGTGGATCGGAACCACCGCCCTGATTAACAGTCTTGTGTGCCTCACCCTGTGTGGTACATAAGTGGTCCTTCGAGCCGGATCCTTCCACGGAACCC
Source organism: Glyphotaelius pellucidus (assembly GCA_936435175.1). Taxonomy (NCBI): domain Eukaryota; kingdom Metazoa; phylum Arthropoda; class Insecta; order Trichoptera; family Limnephilidae; genus Glyphotaelius; species Glyphotaelius pellucidus. The sequence continues at coordinate 30,171,911 of OW386547.1, forward strand.
CTGAAAGATGTCACCCACACTGCGTTCTGGACATAAAACCTCTGACGGAGACTCAACGCCTGGAACGGACGACCCCACTGCAACCGGGGCCACCGCACCCATGCCCGGGCCCCTGCCCCCCGGGCCCCTGCCCCCTCCTGACTCTAATGTGGAACAACAGGCCGGCCCTGGTGGACACACGCCCCTCGGCGGCCCTGCGGCCTTTGAACAAACACTGGCTGCTAACCAGACCACGGGCCAGACATCATCCATACACATGCCGTCTGCCATGGCCGACACCTCATCAAGGAGCGTGACGATCAGTGAAGAAATCTTCCGACGGCTGTTTGAAGAATACACTCAAATGAAAACCCAACCTGCTACAGCACATGGAGCCTGGCTGCCCGGCGGAAACCATCGCGGGACACAAATGACTGCGCCACCTAGCGGTTTTGTCCAAGGCTTTGGTAACGCACCAGTGGCGCCCTCTGCTATTCCGCGGGTAGAACATTCACAGACAGCAGCGCTACCTAACGGTTTCAACGATACAACCGAGCCGAGGTTCGCTCACACCGCAGCCCTGAACACAAATATCGCCGCCCAGATGCAAGGTGACCCGATGAACACCACATTCCAGCGAGCCAGCAGCGGTGAACAGTACATCTATCCTGGAGGGACCCGCTGTACTGCACAGTTCTCAGCGTTCCCACCAAACGGGAACTCACCACCGCAACCCTCAGCTAATGGATACGGGGCCTTCAACACCCAGCCTACCGCAAATGAGTCGACAAGGCAAACCAGTGACTGGACGAACCACGGGAGTATCCCTGTCAGCCAGCTTCCAGCCATAATGGCTGACGCCATCCGCCAATTTGGCGCCACGCCACGCTCTCACCCCGAAGACGAGCGAATGGCGTCTCTCATCGCCCGGCAATCAAGCGCAAAGGACTTGCCGCCATACGCCGGCGACCCGATAGAATGGCAAGCATGGAAGGCGCAGTTCTACCAGTCGACTACTACCTGTGGGATGACTGCAGCTGAAAACTTGATGCGGCTGCAACGAGCTCTTAAAGGGAAAGCACGTGAAGCCGTCAGCCCACTTCTCATGGACCCAGCGCAGGTTTCTGAAATAATGGACGTGCTGGAACACCGCTTCGGGAGCGCGCATTCCATCGCGACGATGATGTTTGAGCGCATAAAGCGGCTCACCCGACTGCCTGAGGACGCATCCACCGAGGAACTCGTCGAGTTCTCGGGCGCAGTACAAAACGTGGTGGCTTCGCTCGGAAATCTCCGTGGCGACTACCTCTCAAACCCAGCCCTCCTCAGTGAAATCGCTTCAAAGATGCCGCTAGCCCTGCGCATCTCGTGGCTAAATAAAGTCTCCGACCAAATGGAAGCGGCATCCGTACAACAGCTTGCCGCGTTCCTGAAGCGGCTGACAAACGCAGTGCCTCGGTCGGGCCTTATCGACAGCAGCCGAGCGCCGCGACCAAAAAATTCCGAATATCGGGCCGCCCGACCGCGTCGTGAAAGTGTGTTTCTGGCGAACGAAAGTTCCGAGGCCCGTGATGTAAAGTGCGTAATGTGCGAAGACGTCGCACATAAACTGTACAAGTGTCCGAAGTTTGCCGGGGAAACCCTTAGTGCGCGTTGGGAACTAGTAAAAAGTGCCCGGGTGTGCGTTAAGTGTTTGGACGGCACACACCAAATGAAGCTATGCAAATACAAATTCAGCTGTGGAGTGGGTGCGTGCCGAGTTCCCCATCATCGCTTGTTACACGACTCCAGGTACACTCGCGACCCCGAGGCGCATACGGTAACAAACACGTGGGACAATAAGTTTTGTGAAGTATTGCTAAAAGTAGTGCCGGTGACCTTGTTCGGCCCCGGGGGCCAAGTGACAGTGCACGCGTTACTCGACGAGGGCTCCACGGTGACCCTCGTTGACGCAGAAATTGCAGACATGATCGGAGCCACAGGTCCGGTCCGTGGTCTACGAATTCACGGCGCGAACGGGATGTGTTCATCCGATGATACTTCCCGAAGAGTTTCAGTGACCATCCAAGGAGACGGAGAGGCTTTTGCAGTGAAGGCAAACACAGTGCGGGAACTGGACTTGCCGAGGCAAGCGACTAGCGGCAGCCACACGGTAAAACCTCGGCTTCTGCTGGGTCAGGATAACGCCCACCTGATAGTGTCCCGCGAAGTACGGGAGGAAGCGGACAGGAGGCTGATGTCCCGCACTGCACTCGGGTGGATAACGCACGGAGGCGCTACCCCTTCATCACATACAACTCTCAGCCTTATCAGTGAGGTAGATGGGGAAGCTGAGAGGCGGCTGACGGCGCTTGTAAAACAAAACTTCGCCGTTGACTCCCTCGGCGTCTCCGCCTATTGCCGCACCAACGCGGCGACCATCCGGGCAGAGATGATAATGCGCGACACAACACGCCCCTGCGGTCCTCAGAGATGGGAAACAGGCCTGCTATGGAAGGAGGATGACACACAGCTCCCCAACAATAGACAGTGCGCTGTGAACAGACAGTCTTCCCTCGAAAGGAAATTGGCAAGAGACACCAAGTTAGCAGCGGCGTATAAAGAAAAAATGGCACTTCTAGTAAGCCGCGGGTACGCGGAACGATTGACTGCGGCTGAAGCAGCAAGGCCAAGCGACCGCAAGTGGTATCTACCGCATTTTGCAGTACAAAACCCGAACAAGCCGGGGAAGATTCGGGTGGTTTTTGACGCCGCCAGCAGCTGCCGGGGAACCAGTTTAAACGACAAGTTACTAACAGGTCCCGATCTGCTAACATCTCTTCTTGGAAACCTGCTACGCTTCCGAGAGGGGAAGACGGCGATAGCGGCCGATATAGCCGAAATGTTCCTTCAAATTAAAATAATCCCGGAGGACCGAAACTCACAGCTTTTCCTATGGAGAGACTCAACGCAGGAGGAGCTACAAACATATAGACTAACTTCGATGATGTTTGGAGCAACATGCTCTCCCAGCAGCGCCCAGTTTGTGAGAAACAGAGTCGCGGAGGAGCACGAAGCGGAATTCCCGGCAGCGGCGGCAGCGGTGAAAAGAAAATTTTATATGGATGATTATCTAGACGCCGTCGACACAGCCGCTGAAGCCGCCATATTGGCATACGATGTCACCACTCTGCTCCAGAGAGGGGGCTTTACGCTCACAAACTGGGCGTCCAATGACCCGGCAGCTATAGCCAGAGTACCCCCTGAACAGAGAGCTAAGTCTTCGGTGCCAATTACCAATGGCGCCGAAGCTAGCGAAAGAATATTGGGCCTAGTGTGGGAGCCGACAAGTGACTGCTTCATATACACATTCACGGACACTACTACAGAGATCCCCACCCATCCCACAAAGAGGCAACTTCTTAGTTATGCCATGAAGATATTTGACCCGGTGGGTTTCTTGGCTTGCGTCACCATAAGAGCAAAAATGCTTCTGCAAGATGTGTGGCGCAGTAGCATCAGATGGGACGAAAAAATCCGAGAAGAACATGCTACTAAATGGGGGGAGTGGCTGCAGCTACTACGGCAAAGCAGCGTGGCTATCCCCAGGCGCTGTTTGTTAAGCAGAGGTAACAGCTTCACCCTTCACCTTTTCTGCGATGCATCCGAGGCGGCTTGTTGTGCAGTTGCCTACCTCGTGGAGACTACCGGAGAAAACAGCAGTACCGCCACCCTTTTATCCAGCAAATGCAAGGTGGCACCGCTGAAGCCACTTTCCATTCCCCGCCTTGAGCTACAGGGAGCGCTCATGGCCGCCCGCCTTGCCAACACCATTAGAAAGGAGTGCCAGGCACCTATCGGCGCGACAATATACTGGACCGATTCCACAACCGTGCTGTACTGGCTCCGGACGGATCCCCGAAATTACTCTACCTTTGTCGCCAATCGGCTAGGGGAGATAGATGAATTGAGCGACATCGCCAGCTGGCGCTGGGTCCCAACCAAATTAAACCCAGCGGACATCGGGACCAGAGATCTGGAGGCTCTGGACCTAACACAGAGTGGAAAGTGGTTCTCCGGCCCTTCCTTCCTGAGGGCGCCAAAACTACAATGGCCCCAGGAGAAACTACAGACACAAACTCAGCCCGATGACCAGAAGCTGGAGGTACGACCGAAGTTCATCGGCCTAACTCATGCCGTGGAGGAGGCGCTTCCCTCCGTTGCACGGTTCTCGAAGTGGAACCGCTTGATTCGGGCCACAGCATGGATGCTGCGGTTTATCCGGCGATGCCGCCAAGGCCCAAATAAACCGACAGAGGGCCCCCTAATCCTGCAGGAGCTACACGCCGCCGAATGGAAATGGATCAGATACTCTCAGGAAGTGGCCTTTGGCACGGAGCTGCATCAACTGCAGCTAGCACAGACAATATCTACTGGCAGCCGCCTCATTTCTCTTGCACCCCACCTACACAATGGGTTACTAAGAATGGGCTCAAGGCTAAAAGGAGTCAAAGGAGTACCCGAGTCACCCATCATTCTAGATGGTGGTAACAATTATACCCAGCTGCTAGTAAACCACTACCATACCAGAGCGGACCATCCTAGTGTGGAGACAACAATGGCAGAAATCCGCACCAGCTTCTACATACTAAAACTGCGCTCAACCCTGCGGCACATAAAACACATATGCCCAACATGTAAAATGCGACGGAGCAGACCATTCCCGCCGATGATGGCGCCCCTACCTGTATCGCGGCTCGCACAGCACGTACGTCCCTTCACTAACTGTGGCCTTGACTATTTTGGGCCCTTGGACGTAACTGTCGGACGTCGGAGGGAGAAAAGATATGCCGCATTGTTCACGTGTTTATCCACCCGGGCGGTGCATCTGGAGTTGACCACCTCGCTGAGTGCCGACTCGGCCATAATGGCCCTACAGAGGATGTCCGCAAGACGCGGTCAGCCGGCGACCATCTACTCCGATAACGGTACCAACTTCCACGGTGCAGAAAAAGAACTAAGGGACGCCGTAGAAAACATCCGCCAGGACCCAAGAGTCCAAGACTATACAACAACGGAGGGGATGGAGTGGAGCTTCATCCCTCCCCGCAGTCCCCACATGGGGGGAGCATGGGAGCGTCTCGTACGCTCTGTTAAACGGGCGCTCTCTGCTACGCTCAAGGCAAGAGCGCCAAGGGAAGAGACGCTCATAACAGCACTCGCCGAAGCAGAGTATACTGTAAACTCTCGACCGCTTACTCACTTATCGGTTGATCCCAGGGACGAGGAACCATTGACGCCCAACCACTTTATCATGGGCTCAACAGGAAGACGACCTCACTTGGCCATGTACGGTGCAGTAGAAGAGGACGTGTGTCTCCGGAAACAGTGGAGGACAGGCCAGCAGCTCGCAGATATGTTTTGGAGGCGATGGGTCCGCGAGTACCTTCCCACTCTTGCTACCCGAAAACAGTGGCAACAGCCAGCGCCACCCATTCAAAAAAATGATTTGGTGCTGATTATAGACCCAGCACTGCCTCGCAACAGCTGGCCCCGTGGACGGGTCCTCGAAGCCACTCCTGCCCCGGACGGTCAAGTGAGGACCGTTAAGGTCAGAACCAGCACGGGGACCTACATCAGGCCAGCTGTCAAAATTGCCGTGCTCTTGGCGGCTTCGGACACCACCATCCCAGAACCTGTTCGCCAGGGACAGACAGAAATAGTACGCCAGGGATTTCGTCGCCAAAAACCACGCCTCCAGGGACTAAGCTTAAAAAATACAACACGTCCTTAGAGAAGTAAAGCAGAGCTTCACGGGGGGAGTGTATCAGACGTGTTTCGGAATGACGCGACCCCCCGGCAGGGCTGAACAGGCCCGCGTACTTGTCTTTTAAATATGTAAAATAAATTGTTCCAAATAAACGTATCGGAGTGGGGGTAATCGAGCGAGAGGATAGGGTCTTGAGCGGCCCGGTAGTTTCCGCCCTAATTATGCGCTGGGGTTTCGACGCAGCGTATAAGTAGGGCGAAACTGCCGGTATCAATCAGTCATCCACTACAAGCCGTGCCAACAACACCTCTTCTCTTCTCGCTCGCTGACCTTGCTCCGAACTTCTTTCTACACGCTTCTTTCATTCACTGACCACCGCCTTACCCCTGGACCTACGATACTCTTACTCCACGGACCAGAACGGCTACGTCAAAGGACAGATCAGCACAGCACAACGAAGATACACGTGGTGAACGCCCGACATCTTGCCACCTCCGTGGATCGGAACCACCGCCCTGATTAACAGTCTTGTGTGCCTCACCCTGTGTGGTACAATCACTTTTGACAGAACAGATGCCGTAGATTATTGAAGATTTTACCAGGGAAAAGTATATCATTCTCAATTTGTCAAGATTTAGTACTTTCTTAAGTCTATAAAACGTGTATGTAAGGTATCTTCTTTTCGAGATTACATACATTAGATCCACATAGAAGGGAATGAAAAGGGTATGACGGTTGGACAAGAATCTGGGGGTCAGTGTGTCTAAGGGCGGTGCCGGTCGGAGAGATTCTTCTTCAAAAGGTCTCCCTCAACCAGTTTCTTCCGATCTGACCTGCCACATTGTTAGTGGACAAACCGAACAAACCTCACCCCGTGAACCCGGGCATCCCTGCTAAGTCTTCAAATGTAGCGAAATACTTGGGGTAACCTATGGCAGGTTATATCCGCCTCCCAAGTTTAAAGTTTGGATTATTCGTGAAAATTACAAATTCAAAAGTTGTGCAAAAATCATGACGTCAGATATCAGTTTTTTAGAGATTTTAGAGGTACACGTAACCACTCAGTTAACATTGTAAAAGTTCACAAATTGTAAGTCTCGTGGTGGCAATACTAAGAAGTTATTTAAAAATAGTGAAAACGGGGGAGAGAACAGATTAGTGGCAAAGATTTTTTTTTAAATAAATAACTTTTTGTTCGTATAAGTAATTTTTGGTGTTTCGTTAATTTTTTACCTATAGAAATATGATTATAGAGCGATGATGGAAGTACTCCGAATATTATATGTATAAAATAAATATTTTATTATAAGAATTCGATGATTTTCACTTCATTCTATTCACGCTGCAATATTATTTGCATGATTGATTTTATTGCCTTATTCCGTAATTAACTGACGTATTTTCTTACAATCTACAAATCTAAGGTCTGATTCTGCTAACAAAGCTGTGATTCGCTGCGAAAATGACTTTCTTTGATGTAATAAAATTCTAAGTGACATTGCGATGTGGAATTGTTTTACAAGCGCAATTTTGATAGCCCCCGTGGTCCAGGAGTATGATTCTCGACTGGCGTTCTTGAGGTCACCGGTTCAAATCCTGGCGTTCGTAAGTAAATTTTATTTGATTGATTTATAATTTTAAAATAATATAAGGTATATTTGCGGCACGTCCCAGATTGGAAGATACTATCAGTATTTCTCTGGTGTAAGAAATTGAAACATTGCCTGAAATGATTTTAGCCGTATTTGATGACGAGATTTGAATAGCCAGGTACTTTCCCACCTTCCTCCCATCTCCTTGTCCTCCTCATCACCTTTAACCTCACAATATACCACCAATTGCGGATGCCGTAGTCTCACTGGCTCCGGTTGGTTGGAATCAATTGGGACTCTTGTGAGTTATTCACATAAAAAATTAATTTTTTAAAATTTAAATAAAAGACAGAGTATTCTATAATTGAGCGAAAATCGGAGATATTTTTTATGTAAGACTGTACCGAATACCTTACCTATAGGATAGATTCACATTAAAAAGAAAATATAGAAATATAATATTTATGTGTGTAAAACTGTGCTACGAGCAATATACTTACAATATCGTATGTTTTAAGGTTTTCACGGCCCAAAAGTATTTTTGTTATTGTTTTTGGGGTGTTATGCCGTGTTTCGCTACCTCCTTCTTTAGCCAACGTTTCGGACAGCGTTACAGTGTCCATCATCAGGGCAAATGAGTAAATGATATTGGTGAGAGTGTTTACTTATGTGTGTCGAAGCGATACCGTGCTGCCAGCTCCATTTCTCTAAGAGCTGGTGTTAGAAAAAATTCAGCATGGTTTTTTGCGTTTAGCTTTGGTGTAGCCGTCAATTACTGGATACCAAGAACTATTGAGCTTAGCTCCGTCGTCTCTGTTAATATTGATGGGGTTTTTATGGATTTCAATTGCCTCCGTAATTAGACGTGCTCTGTAAGTTTTGGGTCTTCCCAGGACTTCAGGAACAAATCCAAAGTAATGGCCGGTTTCGATTAAGTGCTCGGCGATTGCCGATTTGTCAGGGTGGCCAAGTTTACAAGCACGAAAGTGTTCCGAAATCCTTTTGGAGATCGTCCGCTCTGTCTCAACAGAAAGAAAAGAGAACATCAAGACGGTCTTCGGAACCACGACGAAAATCCAAGACCTACTGAGGTCGGCAAAGACTAAGTTTCCTTTGGAAACAGATGGAGTATATAAACTCAGCTGTTCCGGATGTGACAAGGTCTATGTAGGCCAGACAGAGCGGACGATCTCCAAAAGGATTTCGGAACACTTTCGTGCTTGTAAACTTGGCCACCCTGACAAATCGGCAATCGCCGAGCACTTAATCGAAACCGGCCATTACTTTGGATTTGTTCCTGAAGTCCTGGGAAGACCCAAAACTTACAGAGCACGCCTAATTACGGAGGCAATTGAAATCCATAAAAACCCCATCAATATTAACAGAGACGACGGAGCTAAGCTCAATAGTTCTTGGTATCCAGTAATTGACGGCTACACCAAAGCTAAACGCAAAAAACCATGCTGAATTTTTTCTAACACCAGCTCGTAGAGAAATGGAGCTGGCAGCACGGTATCGCTTCGACACACATAAGTAAACACTCTCACCAATATCATTTACTCATCTGCCCTGATGATGGACACTGTAACGCTGTCCGAAACGTTGGCTAAAGAAGGAGGTAGTGAAACACGGCATAACACCCCAAAAACAATAACAAAAATACTTACAATATCACTTGGTAATATACTTACAATACCACTTGGTTTGTCGTTTAGGACTAATTTACATTGTCAGTATCAATTTATCCCAAAAATGAATTTTTTATAAATGTTAAAATAACTATAAGGAAAGATTGATATGATCCTATTAAACCCGAATACGAAAAAAAGAAAAAATGTCGTTTAGGACAGTTTACATTTTGGGAGGCGAGTATGGCCGCCGCCCCGGGAACCATTTATTGTATAACCAACTCTTCTGCAATAGGTCGCCCCAAGTGGTTCGCTACGTTTGGTGACTTGGCGGGGGTGTCCGGGTCTATGTGTCTGCCCACCAGCTGCGTGGCGGGACAGATCGAGAGAGACTGGTTGAGGAGTCTTTTGACCTCTCCAGTCAGAATCCCTCGAACAATCGCCTTGCACCGCAGTTGACTGGATGGATTCATACGTCCGTCACTCCTGTACACACTGACCCCCAGATTCCTACCCACCCCTCATGCCTATTTCTTACCGAAAAAACTCACCACACAGCATTCCCTAAGATGGCATAGGCCCTGGGAAATAAATTATTGTCGAGTATCGAGTAAAAAAATCCAGTCGAGATTCGAGTCAAAAAATCGAGTGCAGTTCGCACGCAGAAGTGAAACCTTCATCCACACAACACACAATCTCGACCAATAGGAGCCTTGAAAGTGAGCTCATGATTAAAGCGGCCAATGCGCGCAGTTTGACAGAGCGCGACGCTTCGTGTGCGTGGGTAAAGTTTCAATCCATTGACCGGTCAGTGGTTGAGTGTGCATCGCGTTTGGGTTCCACCCGGGCGTTCCGTGTTCGATTATTCGGCTGGCTAAGCCCTCCACCACAACACAAGCAACATTTTCGGCTTTCTGTGGTGGTAGTAGGAAATTTTCAAACATTGTTAGGTTATTCGTAACCCGGGAATGTTTGTCTTTCTTTTAAAAAAAATAAATAAAATCTCATTCTCTAGCAGGCTATATCCTATAGATGTATGTGTTTGTCTCTTTTTAGTATCGCTCGTTTTCGTTTCATCGAGTTCCAAATCACAAAAGTGCTTAAGAAGTTTTCACTTCAAAAAAAGTTTTATGCAGCATAAATGATACTTGAACGCACGTCAGAAACGCACTGTCCAATCTGTCCTTACAGCAACAATATCCCTGCAATAAATAATTGTCTTTGAGGGAGTCTTTCCGAAGACACAGAAACACGACTTAGCCGAGTACCCGTAAATTAAATAATTTTTATATTGCTATATCATTCTCTCGTAGGCTAAATCCTACAGATGTATGTCTTTGTCTCTTTTTAATGTCGCTCGTTTTCGTTACATCGAGCTTCAAATCGCAACGGCGCTAAAAAAGTTTTCACTTCAATAATAGATTATTTCCAAGATCGAGATGTGTTCTACTCGCAGCATTTAATTGAAGCATATATAATATTTCTAAGCGATTAAATTTACAAACATATTGGACGTAATTGAAATTTTGGAGCTGTCTATTAAAACAAGTGACTAATTTACTAAAATAAGCAGGTCCCCTTTTTTGACGGCCGGCGTAGTCCAGCGGTAAGGCTTTTGACTAGCATTCCGAAGGTCGCGGGATCGCATCATTAAATTTTATTGGATTAATTTGTGCTATTTCACAATTTATTCATTTAAAATAATATATAGTTTATTTGCGGCACGTTCCAGAGTGGAAGATACTATTAGTATCGCCCTGGTGTAAGACCACCATTCAGATTTGAAACGTCGCTTGAAATGGCTTTAGCCGTGTTTAATGACCAGATCTGAATAGCCAGGTACTTCCCCACCTTCCTCTTCCCCATCTCCTTCCCCTCCTCACTACCTTCAGCCTCACAAAATACCCCAATTGGGGATGCCATAGTCCCACCGCCTCCAGACGGGAGCAGTTGGGACTCTTGTGCGATATTCATATAAAAAGGATAAAATAAATAAAAAATGTGTCAAAACAAATTCTTACGGAGCAATAATATGTGAATTCAGTCTCCACACACGCTCGTGGATATTTAAATTGCAGACACAAAGAGCGGGCAACACCAGTAGGTAGGCACTCCAATCGGCAGGAACTTATCGTCTGCAAGGGCAGTAACTTCATGCCATTCCGCCGGCCGTGGACCAATCATAAACTGACCACAAGTTATGCTCTACAAGTCGAAACTTTAACAATAAATAATACAAATAATAATACTTTACACTGCGTACGTAGGTACAACTTGTATGTCGATAGTACCTTCGCCCTACGCGTGTTGTATTGTTTCGTTGAGCTGCTGCGGTCGAAATCAAAAGGAGATCACAGGCTACTGTTTGAATAAAATATTGTTGAACGGGTTACCTTTGTTGTAAGCTTACAAGCTGATATCTTATAACGGTAGCGTTAATTAATTTTATCTTCACGATAATCTGCTACCAATTTACTTTGCCTCATAAAATATCACTTTTTGGATGGATTGCAATGAGATTCATGTTAACTAATGGTAAAGATATTGATTTCATATTTGTATATACTCCGTTTAATCACAGGAATTGTCAATTGTACCGGCTCACAGAGGTCTCGTATAAATCGTTGTATCTATCTTACTGTGATGGTGAGAAATGTGATCTAAACGACGTTAGAAAGAGAATATTCCACGCTTTATATTCAAACCTAAAATTTAACAATAAAAAAAATTTATTGCACCTTTACAGAACCAAAATTTCGAATAGCAGTTTTAAAAAAATGCATAAAATTCCGAGAATTTTTTATTCATTGAGGTGATAATAACGTTAATAACACATACATTTGCCTAATAAAAGGTTGGTGTATTTTTCTCTTTTTTTGTTATCTAAATTAGATAGAAAAATCGCAAGGAGAACCATTCTTAAAACTATTTTATGTTTGTACAAAAATTTTAATATTTAAAAAAAATGTTATTGTGACATTTGTAAACGCATTTCATCACCTTTCAAAATCAGTTTTTAGTTTTCGGTTTTGCTCAGAAGTACTCAATTTATTTGGATTTTATTAAAAAGCGAAAATAATTAAACCTTCCGAAAAATTTGCTCGAGATATGTAGGTATTATAAGAAGAGTAGGTATGTAAAACATCTGGTTTAAACTTTGTCATAAAAATTGTCTACATTTGAAGGGTCGTACAAAGTGAACATGGTTTTAAAATGAAACGTGAGGAGTGAAAATCGAGACGATGATAGTCAATCTCGGATAGGAAAGGTCGACAGATGAATACGAAGTTATTTTACTGAATTCCGGTGAATTCAGGTAGAGCATTTTTCGGTGGTAAATTTCTACTTATTGTTTTTGCATTATTCAAAATTCAACACATTGCACTTCCAGAGAGCTTAAATGATTTAATCTTTTAATTTATTGACTATGTATTTTGCAAACATTTTTTAATATTTATTTAATTAAACCAAACCTTAAAAAAATATATAAAACAAAAAAAAACACGCGGGGTCAATCAATGAGGAACATTTTTCTCTTTAGTAAAAACATTGAAAAAATGCCAGAACAACACGGAGATGTGTAGTATTATCGTGATTTATTTTTGGGTTGTTACGCCATGTTGCAATATCTGCTTCTTTAATAAAGTTTCGAACAGCATTTCAGTGAACACCATCGGGGCAGATGTTTAATCGATTAATCACTACAAAGCTCTCCGAAACATTGGCTAGAGAAAGGGGTTGCGCGAAATGGTGTAATAACCCAATAATAAACCACGATAATGCTTTTGTCCGTGTAAATCTCAAATCATGGGATAAATGCAATTATCAGGAATAATTTTTATGCTAAATACATCTAAGCACATGTGATGGACAATCAAATGTCAAATCATAAGGTAATTTTTTTTACATGAGCTCCACACAGGAGGCCCTGAGGAAAATAATTTCCTTCAGGCCCTATGTCATCTTTGGAGATGCTGTGTGGAGGGATTTTAAGGAAAGGAAGGGAAGGAGAGTTCTGGGTAGGAAAAGGGTTTAAGATGTGGGTAGGAAACTGAGGTTTAGTGTGTCCTGGCCATCCACCTCCAAGACCTAGACTGCTAAATCACCAAACGTAGCGAACCACTTGGGGTGACCTACAGCAGAGGTGATGGTTATCCAATAAAGGTTCCCGGGGCGGCGGTACCCATTCTCGCCTTCCAAAATGCAGCCATCTCGCCAGCATAAATGTAATTATCAGAAATAATTTTTATTCTAAATACATCTTGGCAGATGTGATAGACAATGTAACGCTGTCGGAACGTTGGCAAAAGAAGGAGGTAGCGCAACACGGCGTAATAACCCAAAAATAAATCACGATGATACATTTTCCGAGAAAATCTTAAATCATATCAGATACATAGTTCACTCGATGCAATGCCGCCTCACTCGACGCAATGGAGCTTCATGAATGAGTTATTCTTTTGCCTCGTTTAATTCATATTTGTCTTACTAACCTATTTTTTGCATTTTGTTTTTCCTGTTAAGTACTTGCATACTCCTTACTATGAACCTATGCAGGGACGCTGGAGTGTATAATAAATGTTGCTTCGTTCAACTAAAAAATTAGAGTCCTTACGAGAGCCTTGAATGAGTAACCATGTTACCGGGTTGGTAAGTGGTGGACGTCCCTCAAAAGATTGATAGTTCCAAATGAGGAATTCAGGTAACTACCTACAATTGAAGCCAGGAGGCAACATAAAAAAACACTCAATTCTCTATTTTTAAAGCGCTGTTTTGCAAAATTCTCCAAAAAGAGTGTTTTGTACATACAACGTTGGTTTATTCTGTCAAAAAAAAAAATATCCACAAAGTCGTGAAAACGTACGGATAAAAAAAATCTGTACACAGTTTTGGGAATTATTTTTACCTCTATGTAGGCAATTTTTTTCAACGAGATTTAAAAAAATAAAGGTTAAGAGAAGTCTCGTAAAAAATCCCGTAAAGCTAAAATAAAAGCGTACGAATTTCAAACAGAAATCTTGTTTTATAATCAGAAAAAAAAATTATGTGAATACCGCACAAGAGTCCCAACTGCTCCCGTCTGGGGCCAGTAAGACCACGGCATCCCCAATTGAGGTACGTTGTTAGGCTGAAGGTAGTGGGGAGGGGAAGGAGATGGGGAAGAGGAAGGTGGGAAGTACCTATTAAAATTGTTAAAAAATTCAAAATAAAATGTAATTCACCAATCTAATTATATTTGAAATATTAGATTACATCGTACGCTTTTTTACTTATCTTATTAATACTATTTTTTTAATAAGATTTTATTAGTTTTTTTTTAGTTCACTAAAACACGGTGGTACTTTTATAAGTACGTTTTTATACCACGTTTATACGTGGTGTAAATATTACACGGCGCGTAAAGTCGAAACTGTGAAAAACTTGACTTATTACCACGGCATTTGTATGGTTAAAACGGCCTTAAACCAGGCTTAAGGCCGGCTTTACCATAAGAACGATGAAATGGCAATCTAATTATTAAGACAGCTGTTCAAAAGCTAAATATTTAATTCCATTTAAATATTACAACGACTTAATGCCTTGATCTTTGCAAATGCCCACAATCAAATAAATTTTAATCGTGTTTTATTTAAACCACTAAAATGGCTGTACTTTTTTCAGAATACCTATGTATTTAAGTGAAGGGATGTTCTGAGGAGGTTTAGCATAATGGGAGGCCTGCGCGGGCTGGGTTAGTTGTGGATGTGTGTGAATACCGACCTTCCTGAATTTGCATATTTTAATGAGCAGATCGGTTGCAGTGCTCCTGGAAGTCAGAGGTACTCAAATGACGGGTCGAGAATGCAATTTTTTACGGTTTCAAAGTAGGTATTTAGCGGAAAATGTTTTTTTTATTTTCATATCTTAAAAAAGCATGTGGTAACAAATAAGTACTAGTTAAAGACAAGATTTGATATGCTGTTTCAACATGTAGATAAGTAAACCTACCTACCATTAAAAATCACTTTCTTGCAGTTAAGTTTCTGCAATAATTAAGAAGATAATCTTGTAGTTTTTAACTTAAATACATATAGAACAAAATAACCCAAATTAAGAAAATCGGGGAAGAAAATGAAAAGAGGGCGGTTGAGACCTGAAAATTAAAGCCATTTCAAAATAAAAAAAATTATATTGAATGGGGACTCTTTCTAGGGCTACACTGAAAGTATTTTCCATCTAAGAAGGAAGTCAAATAATAGTTGGAATTTTATATTAATGTATTTTCATTTTATACGTTTACGTTTGGTGACTAAGCAGGGATGCCCGGGTTCATGGAGTGAGGTTTGTCTAGGTCTAATGGTGGATGCGTTTGCCCACCAACTGCGTGGTAGGCCGGATCAGAAGAGACTGGTTGGGAGAGACCTTTTACCTCTCCAGCCGGACAATCTCGACGCATCGCCTTGCACCGCAGTTGGAGAAATGGATTCATTTTTTTTTATATGTCTGTCACTTGTAGACACACTGACCCCTACTGATTTCTATCCGCTTCTCGTGTCCTTTTCCTTTCCATAACTTCATGTTATTCCTTTCCTTAAAAAGCCCTTCCACACACTAATAAACACTAACTCCAAATATTTTTCTCAAAAAATGTGATTTAGAGGATCATAACACCAAAGGCCTCCATGGTTGAGTTGTTGTGACGAATCAAATTACAATCCTTGGCTGCAAATCTGGATCGCTAAGAATCGCTTTAATCCGTCAAATCCATTTGTTCGGTTATCGGAACAACTCATACAGGTCTTATAGAAATTTTGTCTCCCTTACAATCATAGTGAGATATGTGATATAAAAGTTATTGTTTAATAAATAAATTTATGAAACTTTTGAGTTTTTTTCATAATTATTTTTACATGGAACGACAAAAAGTGAGATGACAATAACGTTTGTAATACATTTGTCTAATAAAAATTGTATGTGTTTTTATATTTCTTCGTTATCAGTAATTTTAGTTAGAAAAAACATAAGATGAGCTATTTTTAACTTTTTTTATGTTTGCATCTAAAAATTTTATATTTATATAAAAGTAAATGTTTTTTTCGATTTTTTAAAATTTTAAAGAGTATTTTATTACCTTTCAAAAACAGTTTTTAATTTTCGGATTCGTTCATAAATTTTCCAATTATTCGGATTTTATTGTAAAGCGGAAATGTTTTACCCTAATATCGTGGAGCCCTGTGGGGGTAAATCTTAATTTTCAAATGAATGGAATAATTAAAGAGTTTAATAGCGCCCCCGTGAAAGACCACCATTTAGAATCAATACGTTGCTTGAAATGGTTTTAAATCTGAATAGCCAACTGCCCAGTTCCTCACCTTTTTTATTTACCTGTGCGAGTATATACGCCTTAAAATGGCTTTTAAATTACAGTGATACATGAGATTATAAATACACAGTGGTACAGAGGGGGTTATCAATATTATATTAAAAACAAAATAAGAATGATTGGGTACACAAACATCAAAGTAATATGGCTGAAGTGATACATTTGTTATTAGAAGTAGGTACAATGAGATAATACTGAGAAGAAATACAAAAAAAATATGTACTCGTGTAATAGTTAATAATATACTAGGTTTACATAAGACCTGACATAAAAGAAAGTATGATTTATATATGAAGGAATCGTTTACACGAAAGGGCGAAAAGGTGCCCAGAAAATATTTTAGTTCAAGCTCATTACAAAAAGTATAGGAACTTATGCAAAAATTTAATCAAGTCAACCAAAGAAAATTATTACAAAAAATTAATTTACGAAAATAACTGCACGCAAAAACGACTGTGGGAAGCTTTTCGTAATATAACTAAAACAAAAATCAATAAATCTACCGAAATAAAATCATTGTTAATTAATAACACAAACTCTTCAAACCCAAAAAAAATGGCAAACTTTGCTAATAATTATTTCACGTCTGTTGGCGACACTCTTGCGAAAAAAATTCTTGATAATCGTAACACAACTGAAACTGATCTCGCTAATTTAACTGTCTCTAATTTCGGCCATAAAATAGACAACATCCAAACAACAACTAACGAAGTCCTGAAAACAATTGACGACCTTAAGGCATCGAATGCTTGTGGTCCTGATAAGGTCTCATCTAACCTGCTAAAAATTATTAAATTCTCAGTAGCAACACCGATCGCGTACATTGCCAATCTAAGCTTTAAATCAGGTATATTCCCGAATCATTTAAAACACTCAATAGTTATATTGCTTCACAAAAATGGGGATAAATCGCTTATACACAATTACCGACCAGTTTCTTTGCTCAATTCTGTCTCGAAAATTATAGAGAAAATCGTCAAAAACCGGCTAAGCTTTTATCTTGAAAATAATAAACTCCTTTCTAATAGACAATACGGCTTTAGACCAGGTTTAGGTACGGAAACGGCCATTGCTAACTTGACGAAATTCATCTCTGATAATATCGATAGAGGAAATAAATGCATTGCGCTCTTCCTGGATTTAGCTAAGGCGTTCGACACCATCTCACACAAAATTCTATTGAAAAAACTTCAGAACATTGGTGTACAGGGTCAGCTATTCAAGTGGTTGGGCAGCTATTTAGAGAACAGGAGCCAAAGAGTGGATATTAATGATACTCTAAGCGATCCATCCAATATTAATTATGGCGTACCGCAGGGAAGTACTCTAGGACCTCTTTTGTTTAACATTTATATTAATGAGCTGTGCAACAGTTCCTTCGCCGACCACATTATTACGTTTGCAGATGACACAGTCTTGTTATTCGAAGGCAAAAACTGGAATCAAGTGCATAGCAAAGCAGAAGTTGGTATAAACAAGGTTAAAAAGTGGCTAGACAATAACCTACTCACCCTCAACACAGAAAAAACAAAATTCATTTGCTTCAGTGCAACTCTAGCAGGTCAACCCAAAGAAATACAAAAAATTATTATACACCATTGCAATGACACAAATACATGTAACTGTGTTACCTTAGAATGTGTGGACAATATAAAATATCTAGGTATTATCGTAGATAGATTTCTGAGATGGGACGCACATATAGACTCAATTTCCATAAAGGTCAGAAAACTTACCTACCTTTTCCTGTCTATTAGAAATATTCTCTGCCTAAATGAACTGAAACGAATATACTACGCCATGTGTAACTCAATTCTTGAATATGCATCCCTAGGATGGGGCGGATGTACTAAAACAATACTGGATCCTTTAGCAAAAGCACAAAAATCTCTTCTAAGGGTCATCCTTAAAAAACCTTTTAGGTACCCCAGTGATGCATTATTCGAGGAGTTCCGTGTCCTAGATGTTCGACAACTATACATAAGAAAAATTATATTACACACACAAAAACAACGTCAACACTACCCCTCCATCGAACATTATCATGACACTCGACATTCAAGAAGAAATCCAGTAGTTCCACCTACAACTATGACATCCCTCGCTCAAAGGCAATTCTATTACTTAGGCCCGAAAATGCTCAACCTCGTACCCGATTCTTGGAAATCGAAAGGTGTACGCATTCTGCGTAAATTGGTTAATGACTGGCTTCTGAGCTTAGGAAGAGCCGAATGCGAATCTATGCTTACGAACAGATAAACAAAAATGTTATGTACGCTCACGCAATTATTTATTATTACTGTCAGCTAGTCAATAAATTAGTATCTCACTTCTGAAAAATTTACATAATATATATTATGAACACGTCTCAAATAAATCAAAATAACTCTCTAAAAAATAAATTTGTACACAAATTATTCACATAGAAACAGCGAATTTGTGACCCGTACCTCATTTATATATCTCATATTGTAAAGCTGAAGGTAATTGTTCCCTGATGTTAGCATATACCTGGATTCTGGATTACTCTGTTCACCTTGTTTAGGAAACTTACCACACAGCAACCATTCAATTAGCTAATGAATGTATTTTTTTTTTATATAAATGTGTATAATTAGATTAAAGTTACTATTTGTATCATTGATAATATATTGAAATTTAACAAGACTGTGTGTAATATAATTTTAAATAATTTAACAGATGGCAACATAAACAAAATTATCAATTTAACAACAAACAGATTAAAATAACTGGAATATATATTTATATTTTTATTTATTCGTTTTTTGCTATTGTGTACGAAAGCATTATGCAAATATGTCATTTCTATGACTTATTTTTTTTTTTTTTTCAAATGATAACGATTCCTGCCTTCTTTTTTTTACATGATATAGTTTTGATTGAGATTCCAATGTAATAAACACTGTGAGAATTATAGAACTATTTATTCCTATCAGAATTATATTACTAGTACTATCAGACTTATAATCTTTCTCAATTTTCAGTTACGGAGAAGAACTCTTCGATATCTCTCATTCACTTTACTGTTTAAATTATTTTTATTATTATATATATATATATTTATATATTTTTTTTATTAAAATATAAGATAGATCATGAAATTATTAATACATAAAAATAATTAGATTGCCTCTACTCAAACCTATCGTATATTTTCTTAAAAACAATTTAAAAATAACAAAATAAAAAAACTTCGATATATTTCCTGTTTGAACATTCGGATAGGAAATATATCGATGAAAGATTTAGTTTTTATTTTTAAGATTAAGCTTTTATTTTTAAGATTTAGTTTTTATTTTCTGTTCACAAAACAATGAGTTTATATTTTGGTTTTCTTTATAGTTTTAATATATTATCATTTTATTTATTTAAACTTTGTAACTTTTCTCAGTACTTTCACAACTGTCACTATATTTAACTGCTTTACGGCCTTTTTAACATTGTACTTGAAATGATGTTTACATTTGTAATTATTAGATACAATATTATGTTTTACAAAAAACAACAACTACCTAATGTGAACTAAACCAGGAAATTTGACTGTCCTAAAACGGGAAATCTCCTAGTTGGACGGTCAAAGTATTTGTTTATAATGTATATGTATTTTGTTTCAATAAATAAATAAATAAAATAAATAAATATGATAAAAGCTAGCTTTTAAGTATACGATACAATAATTAAATATGTATTACAACCAAAAAAGAATATGAAGTACTCTTGAAGTACAGAATTTTATAATAACAGAGAACATTTTAATTCAACAAAATAAAAATATGTAAAAAAATGTAACTTGTTAGCAAGCAGAATCGATCAAAATTGTCAACATCATTATTGACAAGACCTGGTGGCACACGCGCTGAACAGCGTCACACAGATAGTTTAAAACTCTTAACGGTGAAACGGAAGTGAAAACTTTGTTATAATTGAAGATTAAAAAGTTCTTCACAAAAAGAAAAAGATTGTCTGCTTGCATAATGTGAAATCCTATTAAGAACAGTGGTTATGGCTTGGTGGCTGTTCAGATCTCGGAATTGTTGAGGAAACTTCACTTTTCCTAACAACATTATAGCTCTTCCTAAAATGGAGATGACATACTTCTACTGACTTCAAACAATTGAGACTACTGCACTTCCAAAAACACACCTGAATCCGGTTCAATGCTTGGAAAAGGTGAAATTCTAATAAGAGATACCTACTCGTACACGATTCATGAAAATTAGAACTACCAAAACAATTATAAAATAAGATATTCGATATTAAAAAAACACAATTAGGAGGAGATAACCTCCTTCATATTCTATTTTATACCGTACCCTTCAACTCCAATGGCCATAGACAATGGCATTGAACAAAATATGTACATCTTCCAGTGCACACAAATTATATACATATATATTTTTTGGATGCTCCGCTCATTGTAATTGAGAAAATTTATTCTTTGCTTTAAGTATCTTTGTGATTTAGATGATTGTGAGACATTAAAAAATAACAAATCGTTGAAATATGTATTAAGATTATAAAATAGATATTTATTTTTGTTTTAACTTACTGTGAAAATCTCAAATTGTAGTATTTAATCAGTGAAGGTAACTTTAATCAAGACACTATCTAGGTAGCATTTGGTTCGAGATTGGTCTTGCAAATCATACATAATTACAATAACTCGTACGTGGTCGGGGGTAAGGCTCTCAACTAGCTATCCGGAGGTCGCCGGTTCAAATCCCGGCGTGCAAAAGTAAATTTTGCTTGATTGATTTGTGTTATTTAACAATTTAATCATTTACAAATAATAAAAGGTATATTTGGGGCACGTTTCACGCAGTGCAAGATAATTTCAATATGCCGTGGTGTTAAACCACCATTCAGAATTGGAACGTTGCTTTAAATGGCTTTAGACGTATTTGATGACTAGATTTGAATAGCTAGACACGTCCCCACCTCCCTCTACCCCATCTGTTTCCCCTTTCCGTTTCCTTTAGCCCCCCATTTGGGGATGCCATAGTCTCAGTGGCTCCAGGCGGTTAGGAGCAGTTGGGATTCTTGCGCGATAATGATATTTAAAAAAAAATTATTAAAATAAAATAATTAAAGCAACCAAGAAAAATATGCGTTAAGATAATTTTGGTAGTTTTTCGATGAAGTGCGATAGAGTTAAATATGACCGAAGGGAGTGGGCTCCTATAAGCTCATTGGTAGAGCATCGCCCCGGCAAGGCTAAGGTCCTGGGTTCAATTTCTAGACGGAGCCGTATCTTTTTCTGATTTTTCTGTTTCATTTGTCTTCAGAGATCAATAAAAAAAAATATTATTAACCTCCTTCATAAACATTCATGCGTCCAAGATCAGATAATTTTTTAGGTGTACCACAAATTTCTGCTCCAATTTTTACCTGTCCATGGCGGCCTTCACATCATGGATATTGTTTAAAAAAAACATCACAGAAACGTACCTAAGAATACAACGTCACATTTAAATTTAAGGGGGTATTCTAGTCTAGAGGCATGAATTGTAGGTGTTTTTTCAGGTGCAACAAAAAAAAAACCAATAATATTTTTACAACTACTATTTTACGAAATATTTATTAAACATTAAAGAATCCATTAAAAAAAGAGTTAAACTAAAAAATTAAGAATTCAGAAAGTTACAGGGTGTAGAAGTGGGGGGTCTTAAAAAAATGGCGCGCCCTGGTTGACACGATTGCAGCCCTCCCAGTAATCTAAAAAAAAAATCATAATTCAAACAAATGCGGCTATGGCCCGAACTAAGGAAAAGTTTAAAAAAAAATTCACAAAATGGCGGCTGTCTGAAATAAAAAACACGTTTTTGTACCTTTTTTTTTTGACTTTGCAAATTTTTAAAAAATAGTAAAAATTGAAATTTTGTCATAATTCTAGTTCCCGCCATAGAAGAATGTATAGAGAAGGCTCACACCAATTTTCAAATAAATTAGTTTAGTAGAACTTGAGATATCGTGTCAAACGCCCCGAAAAAAGTGGTTTGGAGAAAAATAGGTTTAAAATTTTGTTCTTTTCAGATTTTGGTTGGATTCCGTCTAAACCGCGACATTAAAATGGTTATAACCTTTAAAATAATGCGAGTTTTGAAAAATCCTTTGAAGGACATATTTTTGAATATTTAAACTTTGGAAAAAAAAACTAGAATACTCCCTTAACTTTAAAAGCATTCCATTAGTGAAATTTTTAGTGTGACAAATAACAGTCACTATGTACAGCATACAAATAAATCATGGATTATATAATTACATAATGATAGAATCATTGGTTATTACAGTAGCCAGGCGTGTTCCAGCGCCAGTGTGACCGCAGGGATGTTGGGTGGATACCGCCAGCCCTAACAGGATAGGTTCGCGTTGAGGGTTAACGAATCAAAACGTCACAATTGAATGACGCAAAAATATTCCGGAATGAATATTAACAAAACACCAAAATTTTGTCAAGGGAAGTGGTGATCAAATTAATACGCAATTAATAATGCACCCTTTTTCATCCTGTTAGTTGGAGTGGTTTAGTCTGGTTAATATTAAAATCAAGGGGGCTCTGCGCTAAAAGCGATTTGCAGATCGAAATCCAAATATTTTTCCGCTAAGTTAATCATTTGTTAAGGGCGCTTCGGTGTAACTGATACAATCGTGCATGGCGGAGTAGCAATTTATTTATTTTAATTTTTAGGCTGACATAAAAACCACAAGCAACTATATTTATTCAAATTTGTGTGAAATCAAAACAGGTTTTGACATTTTAAAAGGGTATCAATAAAATATTATCATTTTTAATCTGTAAAACCTATATACAGATTAAAAATGGGAGATAATTCAATTTGGGAGGCGGGAATGGGTACCGCCGTCCCGGGAACCTTTATTGGATAACCAACACCTCTGCCATAGGTCACCCCAAGTGGTTCGCTACGTTTGGTGATTTAGCAGGGATGCCCGGGTTCATGAGGTGAGGTTTGTCTAGGTCTTGGAGGCGGATAACCAGGACAGACTGAACTCCAGATTCCTACCCACCCTTTAAACCCTTTTCCTTCCGAAAACTCACCTCTCCTTCCTTTCCTTAAAAAAAACCCACCACACAGCATCCCCAAAGATGACAAAGGCCCTGAGGGAAATTATTTTCCTGTGTGGAGTTCATGTAAAAAAAAATGCAGAGTTTTTTGGTGGGTACCTTTGTTTTATCAATTACAATCCTTAAAATGATTTCAGGAATTTCCGACGATACTTATTAGTATACATTAGGAAGAAAATTGAATTAAAACTAAATAAATTATTTTCATTACACATTTTAGGTTTATTGTGGAACAAGTGCTTCGAAAAAAATATTTATTTAGGAACCTATATCGGTTCTACGGCAAAACTTCAAATCCTTTTTAATCATTTAGTTAAGTAGATTAATTAATGGAATTTTTAATATTACGTTAAATTTGTGAAGAAACCATCAAATGTTGATTTCTGGTGTAAATTGGAAAGTCTAGATTGACCTTTGAATGAAAATTTCCACAGTACAATGGAGCTTTAAAATATCCAATTAATTGCATTCATAAAACAGATCCACATTGTCAAGTAAGAACAAATATACAAAAAAAGGTTATTTAAAATAAGTGTTTTAAAATGAAAAGACTTGATTTATTTAATTTTTTTTTTATTCTCGCAAGTTAAAAAATATTTTCTGTGTTTTT
Source organism: Glyphotaelius pellucidus (assembly GCA_936435175.1). Lineage (NCBI taxonomy): Eukaryota > Metazoa > Arthropoda > Insecta > Trichoptera > Limnephilidae > Glyphotaelius > Glyphotaelius pellucidus. The sequence continues at coordinate 30,195,937 of OW386547.1, forward strand.
CAGTTATATCATAAAAATAAGCCATTAACAATATAAGCCGTAAGTTAAACTAATATCACAGAGTATGGTATTTCACGCAAACTTAACCAAAAATTTAAGCTCATGCTGCGTTTTACGGCCGAAGTCGATGCGAAAGCAAAAGCGGCGCGGGGCGAAAATATCAAATAGTCTCCGTTACTTGGAAGTGTCCTACCTGACAAACAACACATATTAATAATTCAAATTTTTGAAAGTTTTAGTAGGTACTTTTTAATTTAATAAAATATAGTAAATTTGTTTTTGCCATGCCCCGAAGTTAACATCAATCTTTAATAGAAATAGGTCGCAGACAATATTGCGGAGCGTAGATAGTTCAAGGATTTAAGCCGCCGCTACCAGAATTTCTACCGATTTCTTACTCCCTTAAAAATTTTAAGTTTTTAAGCTCTTAAAAAAATATATGTTATTTTTGAAGATAATATCTAGATACGTTACATGCCGAAACGTAAATTATATGAAATTCCCTCCATAGAAAAAAATCGCAAAATATGCTCCGAAAATTATTAAAAACAAGTCTTTTTCTATTATTTCACAGGTTATATTTGTGAAAAAATTCACAATGTTTCTTTAAATGATATTTAAGATACCTTTCACGAGATTTTTGCTCTATTTTAAACGAGTCATGTTTTGATAAGTTTTTAGATTTTCACCGCCAAAAGTATTTTCGTTATATGTTTTTGGGGTGTTATGCCGTGTTGCGCTACCTCTTTCTTTAACCCAAGAAGCTTTAGCTATAGAAGGAGGTAGCGCAACACGGCGTAAAACTACAAAAATAAATAACGAAAAGAGTCACGTTTTATTAAGCATTTTCACAATTTTCGCTTCAATTTTATCATTTAAAATATTAGTGCGCTCTGTCCAACATTCGTAATTACATATTTCTCGGTCTTCTTTTTTTTGAGCGGGGAAGCGCCGCCTTAACTTAAAACTATTTGTCAGTTCGACAAGAAATTACAAGAAGTCTCCAAAGGTTAGGTATTAGAAGGGGAAGCTAAAAGGTGACTCCGTTCCCTGAATATTCGGACCAACTCTACACAATGACCAGTCACACATTTGTCTCATTATATCTGCCGTTCGGCTAAGTGCAGTAAGTCCACAACATCAAAAGGCTTTTACGGCTAATTATTACCGCGCTGATTATTCTGCCAAGATCGTCAATTTGATTATCAATTTCAAACGAATAATTTTAGAACTAGACTTTTAAAGGGGATTGAATTTCAGCTACGAATGTAAGTATTCAAATATTTAGCATAATTTAGACGACAGCTAAAAATTTGCTACAGCTTTTTAAAATTACTAAAAACTACCTGCTTTAAAGGTACCTACTTATTTACCCCTCGGATTTTTAATAAATATTTAAGACTTAAGATCGACCGGTCAGTGGCCGAGTTAGCATCGCGTTTGGGTCCCGCCAAGGCATAATGTGTTCAATTCCAAGTCTTTTCCTTCAATTCCTCGCTTTTCCTTCAATTTTTCAACACTTCCGCTTAGTGTGGTGATTGTAAGAGGTTTTCAAATGTTGTCAGGTTATTCGTAATGGAATGGAATGTTGGAATGTTGTCATTAAAAAAATTTAAGACTTTTAATTATTTCATTTTATTTTAATTTTCGAGGCGGGTGTGGATACCGCCGCCCCGGAAACTATTTATTGGATAACCAATACCTCTGCCGTGGGTCACCCAAGTGGTTCGCTACGTTTGGAGACTTAGCACCCGGGTTCATGGGGTGAAGTTTGTCTGGGTCTTAGCGTCGGATGCATTTGCCCACCAGCTGTATGGCAGGCCAGATTGGGAGAGATGGGTTGAGGGAGTCCCTTTGACTTCTCCGGACGCACTCTATCGGAACATCGTCTTGTATTACAGTGGGAGGGATGGATTCATACGTCTGTCATTCGTGCACACTGATCCCCAGATTCCTACTCATCATACCCTTTTCCTTCCCAGATCCTCTCCTTCCTTTCCTAAAAAGACTCTCCACACATGACATAGGCCCTAGGAATACAGGAATTATTTTCCTCAGGGTCTCCTGTGTGGAACAAACGTAAAAAAATAATATCACGCCTTAAAGGCTTTTATATGTTATTTATTATTAAAGGTATGTTATTCGGGAGTGTATTAAGTGTACTTAGTACATAACATCATAAAGACTGTATGAGAGATATAAAGAGTGTTAAGAAAGGTATGTAGTTATATTATCGTACAAAGGAGTTCAATAAATATAAAACAAGATACAAAATAATAATAATAATAAGCAAGTAGGAACAATGTAAGTAGTTTTAGAGAAAATATTGTAGTAAGTTTGTTATCATTATAAAAATAAATAGAATTAGAAATAATAAAGTCTCTTGATCATTGGGGGCAAGATGTAAAACAATGCCATCAATTTGGGAGGCGGGAATAGGTACCGCCGCCCCGGGAACCTTTATAGGATAACCAACGCCTCTGCCATAGGTCACCCCATGTGGTTCGCTACGTTTGGTGACTAAGCATGGGTACAGGGTTCATGGGGTGAGATTTGTCTAGGTCTTGAAGGTAGATGACCAGGACACACTGAACCCTAGAACCCTACCCACGCCTTATACCCTTTTCCTTCCCAAAACTCTCCTCTCCATCTGTTCCTTAAAAAAAAACCTCCACACAGCATCCCCAAAGTTGACGTAGTGTGGAGCTCATGTAAAAAAAACATCATTTTTTATGTGCAGCACGGAAATATCAAAGCCTCTAACATTGCTCTTTTAATCATCTCTAACGTGTGCTCTCATGCTGAATGAATGAAATGTGCTCTCCTTACATCAGTCTTCAAATCCGAGCCTGAAATTCGCTCAGAACTCAAAGACGCTCAGAACTTTCATCCAACATCAAAATTACCGAAATTGTTCATGAGCAACTGTATGACTGCGTTCAGTTTGTATTAACTAAAAATCAACACGGTTCTATGAAAAAGAATTTGTTTCTTTTTTACATGAGCTCCACTCTGGAGGCCCTGAGGAAAATAATTCCCCTCAGGGCCTACGAGAGAAAAAAGAGGAAGTTCTGGGAAGGAATAGGGTATAAGGGGTGGGTAGGAGTTGTGGAAATGCAAGAAGTAACCAAAACATAATTAATAAAAAATAAAAAAATGCTTTCAAATATGTAAGTAGGTAGTATTTCATTTTTGACAAATATCATTCAACGAATGTGGAGAAATTACAACAGTAAAAATCTGATGAACAAAGCGGTACAGGAGCACAACGAGGCATCACTAACGACATCTGTCGGCCGAACAAAACTTTCCGTGAAAATTTATGAAAAACCCCCCTTTTCCCCAACTCCCCAACGCTCACCACCTCCCCCACACCCTTTCAACATCCACCGGTTTGACCGCAGAAGTGAAATGGAAAAATAAACGGCCGCAGATTTTATTGTAGTTTTCCGACAACGAGCGCGCAGAGCGAAAAACAGATTTTTATAAATAATTAAGTTTACCAAAAATTGTCAATTGCAGTGGGGCCACTTACTTGAGCCACTCCGCAGCCTCGCGGAGTACTGCACACAAAGCGCGGTGGCTCTCACAGAAAATGCAATTTTAATAAACATCACAAAAACAATAGCGTATTGCCTGAGCCTGCGCGTATTTTATAAACTTGGGGTAAATAAAACCAAATGTTGACAATGCGGATAATTAGATCAAAATCATACTACGTAATTAAAAAAATACAGAGTTTTTGATGACATACATTTAAACTTTTAGATTTTGTATATTTCTAGCAAATCCACAAAAGAGGCCCCATAAAACGGAGGTAAAGTGAAGGGTATTCTGTAGGGTGTCAAAAGAGACATTCGAGATATATTGAAGAAAGAAAACAGAAAATTTTAATTTGGGAAGCGGGTATGGGTACCGCCGCCCTTGGTACCGTTTATTGGATAACATAGTTCACCCCAAGTAGTTTATTGTGTTTGGTGACTTAGTAGTGGTGCCCGAGTTCATTGGGCGAGGTTTGTCTATGATTTAGCGGCAGATGCGTCTGCTCACTTACTGCATGGCGGGTCGGATCGGGATAAACTGGTTAATGGAGACCAAGTCTAGACCTTTCCAGTCGGGCTTTCGACCCATCGCTTTGCACCGCATTGGAAAGGATTGATTCATATGTCCGTCACTCCTGGACACATTTATCCTTGGATTGACCCACCCCTCATACCTTTTTTCTTCCCAGATTACTCTCTTTCATTTCCTTTAAGGGGGTATTCCAGTCTAGAAATAAAAATCTTATTTTTTAGATAGTTTTGGTATTCAAAAATATCCCCTTAAAATGATTTTTCGAAATTAGACTTATTTTAAAAGTCATAGCCATTTAAGTGTCGTGGCAATAGACGAAATCTAACTTCAATCTAAATAGAACAACATTTTTAACGCCTTTTTCACGAAACTACATTTTTCGAAACATTTGTCACAAAATCTCAAGTTCTAATGAACCGATTTTCTTGAAATTTGGCATGAATTTTTTATATATTTAATTATGGTAGGAACCAACAAAAAATCTAAAATTTAATTTTTTTTTTTTTAAATTCGGAAAGTATATATTTTAAAAATATATATTTTTAAAAATAATATAAATATAATTAAAAAAAAAAAAAATTTGTGAATTCTTAAAATATAAATAGATAAATTATAAAAAAGTGTATTCTTTTAATATTAATGGTTTTTTTATCGACCGTCAAAAGACACCCGAAATTCGGGCTTCTAGACTAGAACACCCCCTTAAAAGAATCTCCACTCTAAATCGTCGAAAATGACATAGATCCTGAGGGAAATTATTTTCTTCGTGACTTTCTGTGTGGAGTTAACCTTAAAAAAAGTTAACATGTAATTCTACAGCCCAGCTATTGAGTACGAGAGTGAGTCATAAAAATTAGCCGTTCTCAATGTTCTTATGCGGAAAATTAATGTCAATTGTGTGCAAAGAATAAAAATACTTTTGTCCTCTATTATCTTAAATACTACTTCTCTAAATATATATTTCACAAGCTATCCGAAAATGAACTCTCTTGTTCCTATACTTATAATAATAATTAGATAATTTCTAGAGCGCCGATTTTGTGAAAAATCGCCTCAATGAGTGAACCATTAAAATCCCCACCCACATCACAAACAATCACGCATCTGTATTAATTTGATCCAAGGGGGTATTTTAATCTAGAAGCATGAATTGTGCGTATTTTTTCAAGTGCATTAGTTCAGTTGGTAGACCGCTGACCCAGCAAGTCCTGGGTTCGAATCCCAGATGTGATCATATCTTTATCTAATTTTTCCGTTCCAGATTTTCGATCGAGTTTAGTTAATATTGTCTTCATTAATTAAATATTATAATAAATAAATCCTACAATTAACCCATGATAATCTGCATTCGTCACATTCTCTCGAAGTTTGGTTTTCTGAAGGCTTCACTTCTACCGCACACACGATTTTTTTTTTAAATTTTCATTTTATCCTGACGAAGAAACCACTGGTTTCAAAACATGTTGATAATTCTGATCAAATAAGTGGTGTATACAAAGTGATTTGTTTTCATTTAACAAATAATGAACCTCATATTACATATACTGATTGGTGCATCTTGCACGTTATAAACTCTCATTCCCTGATCTCATAGTAGCATAACACGCTTAATCTAAGATAATAATAAACATCGCGAGAGCCTGCGAGCTAAGAGATCACAAAGCCTTCGGAGTCGATCGATCGTCGCCCAAGGAACACAATTAACCGTACGGTAGGTAAAGAACGAAACCCAGTAATTATATATGCTAATGAGGAATTAATTTATTTATGGTAATGAACCGTGTCCACGAGATATGGGGCCGAGATATGTTTTTAATTTACACTTATGCGTACGGGGGCAACGTTCCCTGGCCCGAGTGATCCGATCAATTAGGTGAAATCTCTCTTGTCAGAGTTTAATTAAAAATCTTACTGGACGCTGCGCAGAGCGGAACTCGGAGATTAGCAGAGAGCGGAGTAGAGACTAGCGAGGCAGCCTACATTCGCATTATCGTTGTAAGAATCGTTTTTGTTTGTTCTACTGACACGCGAATTGTAAATTAAGCTACGTTAAGTATTAACATACATTGGTATATAAGTAACGTTAAACAAATGCGTGGGTTATCAGTATAATTACACTAATTCACATTATCTCATTAGTATAATTACACTAATTCACATTATCTCATTGGGTGTCGTGGCTTTTTTTTATTAATTTTCGCGATGGTCGAGAAATTTGTAATAAAATATTTATTGGATTCATTATTTCGTCAACGTGAAAGATAACTGTTTCAACTCTGATATGATTTGAAATTTTCACGGCTAAAAGTATTATCGTGATTTTTGCGCTTCCTCCTTCTTTGGCCAGCGTTTCGGATAACATTACAGTGTTCATCATCAACTGCCCTGTTGATGGAAACTGTTTGAACTCATCTTAATCTTCTCTTTTTTTTAAATAATTTAATAACATCTTCCTTTGTAACCTCTTGCCCTTTACTAATAAAAGTAATTTATATTTAACACAACCATTTACCGTACAGTAATCTATCTATCTAAGGGTTGTTAAATCTATAAATGAATTAATTGGTATTAAAAATTTATGTTGTATATATATATATATACCTACTTCTAAACCTCATCTCACAATAATAATAACTGTAGTTAAAAACTATAGTGTAAAACTATGATGTAGTGTAAAACTGTGACGTAGTGTAAAACTAAGATGTGTGCGCTATAAATTGCTAAAAATACGTATAAACGGACTTTTTTTAAAGTAATTCAAAGAATAGGAATTTGTCCAACAATTCCCAATTTCCCAAAATTTCCAAATTCCAAAATTCTTCTTGCTCTGGTTTCAAGTGGTAAATATTGATAAACATTTTGAGCACTTACAACTGAATTTTCAGTAATATTTTTATAAATAAGGAATCTGTGTAGGTACCGTCTTTAGTTAGTTTTAGAGCTAGGCTAGTATATCTTAAATTATAATTAATTATTGTATTATTGAGAACAATCAAATCGAATAAATAAATCATATCAGTACCTAAATATATTATATATAATGTGCTCCTTCACAGTTCCAGTTGATCTCACCAACTCAGAAATAGCCCAAATCCCTCCCTGCGAGGGACGTATTTTCAAGTGTCCGAACAATATTTATTAACAGCAGCGTTGTTTATCAAAGGCCGTACAAAATACTTGGCGTGTGCTTATTCCCGGTCCCTTCCCCTAAACCCCCCAGCCACCGCACCGGACCCGATCTCTGACGGACCCAGAACCTCGAACCTCGTGGATTGGTAATTCCAAATTTAATTAATGTAGAATAAAATATGTTAATGGAATATTCGAACGATGTTTCGGCTGATTGGTACGGAAGCTGCCGAACTAAATAATAATTAAAAATTAAACGATTATGTTCCTATTATACGCGGTACAGAGAGAGTGAAGAGTAACGACATTCTTGGCAGCCTCGGCCACTGCGCATGCTGATGTATGGTACGTATTACTTCATGAATTAAATTCTAATTAAATTTTGCAGTGTATTGCGATTTTAATTATTACCTCTTGTGATTAAAAATAAAAATCTATCTATGTTTACCACTTAAATTAAAACAGTATTTTTTTAGCAGTTTTATTTGATTAGCTCAGAGGGTATCCCGTTTGTTAGTTAGGTATATTTGTGGTGGTCAGTAAGATGATAGTAAGTACAACTATTTAGGTTTAAGTTACATGAGCTTAGACAAGCCTACTTTTAACATATGGGAATAGGGTGACGACATATTATGGGTAGGTATATAATATTTCTTTTAATATAATATTTTTGCTCAGTATTTAATGTGTTCTACTTTTAAAACGCGTTATTACAGAGTGCTACTCCACGTGCAAAAGCAATGGTGTTGAATTTTTTTAATGTTTGATAATTGGATGTTTGATATTTCGATCTGATATTTGGCTGTTTGATATTTGAATCTGTGATATTTGGATGTTTGATTTTTGATTGTTTGATATTTGGATGTTTGATATTTGGATGTTTGAAATTTGGATGTTTGATATTTGGATCTGTGATATTCGGATGTTTAATATTTGGATCTGTGATATTCTGATGTTAAATATTTGAATGTTTGATATTTGGATCTGTGAAACATGGATGTTTGATATTTGGATCTGTGATATTTGGATGTTTAATATTTGGATCTGTGATATTTGGATGTTTGATATTTGAATTTGTGATATATGGATGTTTGATATTTGGATGTTTGATACTTGGATCTGTGATACTTGGATGTTTGATATTTAAAACTGTGATATTTGGATGTTTGATATTTGGATCTGTGATATTAAGATGTTTGTATTTGGATTTGTGATACTTGATGTTTGGATCTGTGATATTAGGATGTTTGATATTTGTATCTGTGATATTTGGATGTTTGATATTTGGATCTGTGATATTTGGATGTTTGATATTTAAAACTGTGACATTTAGATGTTTGATATTTGAATGTTCGATATTATTTGTGGAAAGTCTAATCATTTGCAGAAGGATTGTTGGCGTAAAAAACTCAATTGTAACATGCAAGAAGGTGGGTCATATTAATTCGACCTGTAAAAATAAAAGTTATCGTAAATTTGATCGCTCTCCAAGCAAGGATCGCTTAAACACGGTTCGAGCAATTAACGATTTCAAAGATAACGATTCGATGTATTTAAATTTACGCGTAGATAATATTATCTTACAAGTTTTAGTAACAAGCAAGCGCAAGCGTAAATGCATTCCCATTCGAAGTGTACAACAATTACTTTAGGCATAAGGAACTACTGGTCTGCCATAAAAAAATATTCGGCAATGATAATGTTTCATTAAACGTTTTGGGAAAAATAACGTGTAATGTCGAATTTAAAAGTAAATGTGTGCCAAACTGAATTTATCATAATTGCAAATGGTAGCTCGTGTATTGCGGGTAGAAATTTTCTGAAGTGTTTCGGTATTACGTTAAACGGGATTAACCTTCTGAATAATGGTGTTAACGATAAAAATAATATTCGGGATGTACAAAAAAAAACATTACATACTCCAAGTTTATAATTCAATGGCCTCGTTGCTTTTTTTTACATTTTCGCGTTGGGAGAATTGTTTTTCTGAGATTCCTGTTATTTTTAAATGGTGCAGTTATATTTAGAATATTATCTAACGCTTTAGCCAATGACCTAAAATTCCAGCAACAAAAAAAAACATTGGCAAAGGCTCTCTAAAGGGATATTTTCTCAACAGCTTTATTAACCGGTGACGAATTTAGCTGTCTATCTTTGTAACTCTTGTACATTCTTTAACTAATTGTATCAAGTGTGTCTAGTCCGTTTTAATATCTATGTAATTATTGCATTCTTGTGTAAAAATAATTTTCTTTTAGTAGTATAATGAAATTAGTTTTATTAAACTCATTGAGAGTAATGTATTATAAATGTTAAGTAATAATTTTGTAATTTATTATCACTAATAAATATCTAGAATAATATCTTTACAAATTTGTAATGTTGCGTGGTAGAAGTATGATGGGCCATCTGTTAAGCCGGCCAAATTTAAACTGCTGTTAACTTTAAAAACGCATTTTAAAACAAAAAACAAAGAAAAAATTGTTTGGCAGAGAATTGAAACTTCCTACCCAGGAAATGGAGTTGACAAATCTATCAATCGCGCTATAACACCAGTTAACTATCTCATCTAAATCTGAAGAGATCATACTTGACTTGAGAAAATCATTCTACACTTCAAAAGTTCATTGACCCTAAAAACATAATAATTATGAATAATAGTTAATAATAACAATGATTAGGCCATCCCTACACGGCGCGGCCTAACTGACTCGACCAGCTACCGACTACTGATTGGAAACCGCTTTTTCTGATTTCGGGGCGTTTTAATTTAGTTAATCAACCACCAGCCGATACAGTAGCACCAATCAATGTGTATGTATGGGCGAAACCGGTTTATATCGGACAAAAAATATTTCGTTCTTCCGAAGATTTGATCTCAGCGATAAAATCCGACTCGAATTTGAGGAAGTCAGCTACTGCGATAATGTTTATAGGTTTATTTTAATGATGAATATAATAATACTTGTAAGATCTGTTGCAATGATTATTTTTCTTTCTAAAATTCTTATAATATGATTTATCTAGTAATTAGGGTAGTTGGTAAATTTGTCCATTCACACGATGTTTCGTGATTATTTTTAATTGGTTTTAAACGTATAGATCGTTCAAGGTCCAACGTTTTTTTTTTAGGTTTTTGATATAAGAAAAATATGGAACTAAAGAATATGACGTCATTTATTCCTATTTATTTATTTACATACTAGCCTTTACCCGCGGCTTTGCTCGCATGGTATTAGGGGGAAATTGCTGTAAAAGAATTTTCCCACGAGAAAGAAATGCTTTTTTCCGGGTTAACAAGTAGCCTATGACATTTCCCAGTCCTCCTTCATGACGCTAGAGCTCGCCATTGTATATAAAAACCATCGCGGGCTAGCACACATCAAATATCCAAAGTTTCATCGTAATCGGATGAATGGTATAGCAACGCATAACATCTCACATTCATACGTAGACAGAAACAAACATTATTTCATTATATATATTCAGACTGCCTCGGCACAGGATCCCAAGTGAGGAGGATTGCGAAAAACATAAGGATTTCTCTTTTTAACTCTATAATCAACTAGACTCGGCCACACGTTGCTGTGGCTAACGAAACACATCGCCATTACCCAACCATTATAACCAACGCCATCTGTTAATTTGCATACATATCGAATCCACACGGCACGCTTGCCAGCCCGCTGCTCGCTGCCTAAATTGAATCTTTGAATTTGTCGACTTTTCTCTACTATAATATGCATATATTATACATAAAACCTTCTTGAATCTACTGGTGATCTATTGGTGATCTATTGGTGATCTATTGGTGATCTATTCTATCTATTGGTGACAACCACATGAAAAGCCGTTGCGTATTTAAAAGATCTAAGCGTACAGACAGCAGAAGCGACTTCATTTTATACTTTGTAAAGATAAAGATACTATAGTATTTTAAAACTTTTGCGCACAATCAAGAATAGGCACTGATAAAAAGACTCCAATAATGAGCGCTGATAAAAAAAAAATATTAAATGATTTCATAGTAGTGCCTATTTAAAAGTCCGTCAATTCAAAGCAGGGCGAAACCAGTCCCGCGAAAATTAAAAACACGTCGAGAGAAAAATATTGATTTATTTTTTTTAATTTTAATGATTCGACATTCATAAATTATACCTTCCTCCTGATAACGAAGCAAAGATTAATCAATTGTTAAACTAAATGGATCGAATCGATTGATTACCATAACTAATCGAACCAAATAAATAAGTAGAATCGATTAAAACTAATTATTACGCTTTCAGTTTACGGTCAAAAATATAAGAACCCTCCATAAGTTAGTAATTCTCGATGCCGAGGCTGTGTCCAGTATGCTAATAACCTGGGACATCACATTTATTTTATGGACTAATTTAAACCTATCAATAACTTTTAATTATAAAGACCGGCAGACGTTGAAAAAATGTAGCGAACTAACCTACCAAAATATATTAAAAATATGGATATTTATAGATCGATTATCTTATGCAGAAGCCGCTGGGCATGGGGTAGTTAATATTAAAATATAATCATTGAAGAAGATGATAATACCATTAAATCTAATCGAAATATGAACAAGACACAGAAAAAAGAATAAAGCAAAGTAACCAAATATGAAATAGTATCTCTAATATGGAATACTCGTAAAGAAATATTCCTAAACAGTGATCATCTATCTTTTACAATCCCTATACTCGCGTTTTAACTTGTCAGTCGAGCGAGTGCTGTGTCCGCGGTGAAACGGTTTTGTTTTCTAAAGATACTCCAGGAGAAACCTGGATCAAATACCTCATCTGCGGACTCTGGGCACATAGTGATTGCTCTGGTGCAAAGTTCGACACCTGATTTGTGATTATTGAAAGTAGTTTTAGTTCCTTTTTATATTTGAGCAAAGTTTCTAAATTATCTCATATAAGTTAAGGTTGATTTTTGATAGTTTTTGTAGTGTTTCATCTTTGGGTATCTATTTCATAATTAGATATCTTTATGATGATTTGGTTGTTGAGAAATTATGGTACCTATAATCAATAAATCGTCACTTCATTTGGATAGGGTTCTAACTTCACTTCATCTTGTTCTGAGATATGAGGTGTCAAAGTTTGCAAAGACGATTTCTCATTATCTATTTACCAATTTCTGGTTTTGAAGTTGAAAATTGTTTAAAGTATTTTAATTGAACATATTTTAAAGGAAAGTATTTAAATAGGACGTATATTTACATAAAAACATGCAAATAGAACCCTGTGCAACAAGATAGAGCTTAATAATGTATTGCACAAGGTTCTAATTACATTTCCCTAATGCAATTCCAAGCTAGGGCCAGGTCCCATATAAATATTTTCCTTTAAAATATGATAAACTAAAATACTTAAACTAAAATTGTTAAATAAATAACGAAAATTCGTCTTTGAAAACTTAGAAACCTTAGAAAATGATTAGTAGCATTAATATGGCGTAGTTAGAACCCTATACAAAATGAAGTGAAGAACCATAATGCGCCTCGTATTTAAGATCAACAGGCAGATACAAGAAAAATAGAGGGTGTAAGTTAAGTTAGAACCTTGTGCAATGAATTATTATTGAAAATGCTTGATGTTAGAATTTTTTCATACATATATATACGAAAATACAACACAGATAGTTCTGAAAATTATTTTGGATATAAAAATCAGCTAAAAGAAATGCTTTGGCATTCAAAAGTCATTTTTGAAAAAAATATCAATTAGAACCCTATCCAAATGAGGTGACGAAATATAATACAAGTTTGTTACTACAAGTATGTTAAGCGCAAATGATGAATGATTGTAATAACGATTAAAAGTATTTGATTAATAATATTTGTTTTTTTTTCGTTTAAAAGACAAAACGGTTTTCCATATCTGGTTATTTTTCTCTACGGTCGTAATTATATGGTACGGATGGTATCCATGATACCCAGGTACCCAGGAACCCAATTAAATCACGGTTCATGGGTCGAGAATAATTTTGGTCTTGGCGGTGGATTGGGAAAGACTGTTTGAGGGAGACCTTTTGAACTCTCTCGACCCATCGCCTTACACCGCAGAGGGAGGGATGGATTCATACTTCCGTCACTCCTGGAAACATTGACTCCAGATTCCTACCCACCCCTAATACCTTTTTCCTTCCCAGAATTTCCTCTTCTTCCTTTTCCTAAGACCTTCCACCCAGCAACTCCAAAGATGATATGGAGCTAATGTAAAAAAAAAAATCTTAGTGGTTAAAATAGTTGGCCCGGTAAGACAGAGATCCTGAGTTCGATCCTCAGTTGCGACCGTTACCTTTTTCATTTTATGTGTTTTGTTTTGTTTCATGTTTCGTTTAGATTTATTAGAATAATCTTCTTTTTCAATGATTAAATATTACTGTGAGATACTCGCAAAGCGGAAAGATTTGAGAAAATCAAGGAGTTCTGACTAACCCTGTTTTCTTCCTTTGCTTGTGTAAATTTCGCTGGTTACGATTATTTTTTTGTTTCTGTTTCGACACTGTCGAACGTAATCACGTAAACACGGCTCCATAATCAACACTCACAATGTGCGTTGACAGGACGATAATTATTTTTCAACTGAACACAATGATGCATACTGTACTTGCTCGGCATAAGGTAGGTAGCTTTTGTGGGTAGGAATTACAATTTTGGAAAAGCTGCAAGGATGAACGCTAGGTACCAACAATTACAACAACAACAATGACGAGCGTAACATTAACAAAATATTAAAATACATTATGTTGCCGACAGTATTAGATATTGTTAATTTTATTGCAGCAATATCAAATAATCAATATACATATATTATAAAAGAAAGTAAAAAAAAAAACCGGACAAGCGACCGCAAAAACTCAGAAACGAGTCCACGATCGTCGTTACGAGGTATGATCGAGGGAGTTTTATGGTGTGGTAGATCTCTATCCCCCTCCAGGGTGACGGTTCCCGTTTTCACCTAAAGGGCGTGCTTTTGAAGATATAAGGGCTGGAAGTTTCACCCTCTAGAACAGTCTTCCGGAAAGTTCTAGAAGGTTCCATGAGCTTTAGAAAGTTCTGGAAGGAATGGCGGAGTATTTCGTAGAATGTTCGGGGAAAGATAATCGGGAATATTATTGTGGAACATTCCAGAAAACTCTCGAATGTTGTCCTGAGCGAAGCCGGGTAACCCAGCTAGTATTAAATGGAGGAAGAAATAGAAAATTAAAGATTCGGTTGTGACTGATTCATGAACCCGCAATTTCTACTTTATCCAGATGAATCTGATTGGTCAGCCAAGTTATTCAACTTTCTTCGACCCCATATAATCGCTTACGTGAAATATTCATGACTCTATTCATTTTTCCAGAAATAATAAAAAATAAATAACAATTGTCGAATAACGGACACATAATATGTAAACATAAAATAATATGCATACAGAATTGTAAAACATCAACAAAAAAGAGGCAATAAAGTTTGAGTTGGTTGAAGTCTAGTTAACTTTACCTAAACAGAGTGTTGGAACATACTTGATTTGCTTTAACCAGTGATTCCTGACATTATGTGGAGTAATGAAGAATTCGCTCGCCGAAAGAAATAATTTGTATTAGACTGACACAAAAATTGTTACTGCATAACAAAGTAAAATAAGTTTATATCTTCAAAGTAAAAGTACCCATCGACAAACTGCTTAAAAGTAGTTTATTGGGACTTTTCTTTTTTCTGTATATTTTTATTTCTTGTTGCAATATTGTATTACTTTGTATTTATAATACAAAAATAAAAAAATAAAATAAATAAAAAATGTAAATGAAATTTTGGTCTCGGGTGATTTTTGTAACACTATTTTTAATATTTTTTTCTTCAAACCAAACAAAAAAAATCTTCCAGATGTCGTCACTGCTCGCTCAGCCGAACACAACGCCTAATCCCGACCCTATCCGTCCAATACATACTGATTTTTTTTATGTTTTAAGCTGAAAAAAATATGCGAAAATGTCACCGGCGATTAAAATTTCATTTACATTTTTTACTTCAAATAATGTCTGGAATCACTGGTTAAAGTAAGTCAAGTACGTCCCTTAATATTCATGTATAGTTGACATGTTCGCACAAAAGCTTGCGAGAAGGTTAATTTGGTTTTTCGGAAAGGAAATGTGTAAAGTTTCGGGTTTTCATAGTTTACAAATGAACGATTTTGATTGTGGTTATTTATTATTTTGAAAATAAATTTAATGTCGTTTTTGTCACAACTTTAATTTAATGTTTCTATTTTGAATATGCTTGGCGTAATGGAATACCAATGGAGGAATATCGATTGTTCTACTTAATTGTGATAACTGATAATTGCATTAATTCCAAGTAACTGACTAATGAGAGCTAATGGCTGGCTTCTGTGCAAAATGCACACTTGTCGAATACAATTGCAGTTCGACGATTTTTGACCTCCCTTTCTAATTCAACCGATGAATTTGAAAGTAATAGTGAGCGTTAAAAAATAAAACCTCTTTTGGCAAATTGATAATGTCAAATGAAAAAAAAAATCTTAGTTGGGCGATTTTTTAAAAGCCTTGACTTAAAAATAAAAATAAAATGTAATAGTAGCTTTCCTGCAAAGTAATAATATTTCAAACTAATATTTTTATATTACTTGCGTGGCACCTTTTCCTTAACTTTCCCTTATCCCTCTCCTGCCCTTACCCTTCCCAAACCAAATATCTATTTTGCAGTCTATTTCAGTTATAATCACACTTATTGTTGTGTATTGGTTTATCATTTGTTGAATTCAGATTTGTACTATTATTTTTTTTTAATTGCTGCTTGGTTCTGTTTTTTTTTCTTAAATATTCTAGTTTACATTTAATTAGTCTTGTTTCTAAATACCTATCTGTGAACATTAATAATTGGTCTGTTTTTTATCATCCTCCTATGTTTATTATATAACTAAGACTGTTAAATAAATAAGTTAATAAATAAATAAATAAGTAATGCGTTATCTTCTTTTAAAACCAGATAGTTACACATTTTAGTAGTAACGCATCATTTTTACATTTTTGATTATTTTTTCAAAAACTGGAAAGTAAAAAGAGTAGTAGGCATAATCAAGACAAAGGGCTGTTTCTCAGTGATGTTTGGCAAGGACATCGCTTTTGGAAGTGGATACATATAAATGTAGACATACATATTAAGTAAATAGGTAACAACGTCACTTACAGACCGTTTTGCAACTACGTTGTCAGTCATACTATTATGGGCATCACTTACATTCATTTTTACGTGTGGCATCACCGTCACCTCTCCGAAAAATATCTCGGCACCGCTCCGAGAATGACCGTGCAAATTATTCCGTTCCTAGCACTCGATCCAACCGCCCGTTCGCGTTTTGTACCTCTCTACCCGTTTCATACGTGAACACTAATTGTGTAAATTATTAAAATCTTAAATAAATGTTAAATCACTCAAATAAGAGTACAGTGTTATCAATCATCATCCAGTATAATCATTGAACACAGGATCGCGGCCTGAAAGTACCGCGACCCCCAGGAGCCTGACTATTCTTCATGGTTAAATATTAATATACACTCGTCTGATGAGAAGACGGAGCACAGGTCAAACATCCTCCATCAGCTCCTCAGCCTCTGGAACCAATTCTTTCAACCTTGGTAATCCCGACGCTCAAAAACTACTTTCAACACTGATGCAAGTCATAAAATAATAAAACTGCCCCCTAATGCCTTTTTTAAACTTGTATTTAGTTCTATTTCCCCCTTTTCTAGTTGTACCAACGTAACAACACAATAACATAATTTTTAATAATGTATATATAATAAACACAAGTTATTTACACGCTTCTACTGTATTTTATTGCTATCACTTGTATATATACATATTTTTCTTTTTTACCATTGCTCATTTACTATGTATCGATTGGCTAGTTATTTAGTCCAAATACTAGGTTTTGAGATAATGAGGAAAGCAATATTCAAATGCTCACCATAAATCAAATATTATTTACGCGTATCTGTGTTTTACATATCTACGCTAGAAAGGAAAAATGACTAAAGCGCAAAACAGCTCTGACATTAAGGATGAATCTACACAAAAAGCTATATTGTTTGTTCGTGTTTGTGTTCATCAGACCAAAATATCATTTACATTTTTTACTCCAGACAAAGCCAATCACTCAGTCAATTACGTCCGCTAGCACCGTGTACACTAGCGCAGACTCGTGAAAAATCACGGGCTAGTCTGAATTCTTCACAAGATCAGTTCCAATTTTAAAAATGACCCTTATGTTCAAAATAAATGGTGGATAGAGTTTATTGAACTGGATTTCACACAGGACTAACGCACACCACAGACAACCGAAATTAGTATATAATTTTAATGCAAATATAATATCAATTTTCTACCTTAATTCTTGAAAAATGTACATAAGAGTACGTCTAACGTTAGTTATCTCAGATAAAAATTAGATTAAATAAATAATGTACCATTAGATCAAATATTGACATTTTTTATATTAGCTCCACACAGGAGGCCATAAGGAAAACGTTTTCCCTCAGGGCCTGTGTCACCTTCGAAGATGCTGTGCGGAGATTTTAGGGAAAAGAATGTGAGGAGTTCTGGGAAGGAAAAATGTATGAGGGGTGGGTTAGAATATGATGGTCAGTGTATTTAGGAGTGACCGATGTAAGAAACCATCCCTCCAACTGCGGTACAAGGCGATGAGCCAAGGGAGTCTGGCTGGAGAGGTCAAAATACCTCCCTCATCCAGTCTCTCTCGATCCGGCCCGCCACGCACTATGTGGCAGTTGTAATACACTGCCAAATCGAAAGCTCAATTCAAAAAAGTTATAACTGTGACAGAATTGACTCCAAACGTGATGTATAGTAACCAGTTTTCCGCTTGTATATATCTACCACTAGTTTCCGTACACCGTGTTTAAAATAATATATATGTGTGTGTACATATTTTTTATTAATTGAAATACGTAGTGCATAGTTATCAATTGATTTATAATAACGTGTAAGTGTGTTTGTGACGTTTTCAAAGAATTGTGACAAATATATTTTTATTTCTTTGTGATAATATTGATATCACAAAGAATAAAAATATTTTATTGAACAAAAAAAAAATATCGATTCATCAAAGCAGTTTTAATAACCGCAAACCTACACTTTAATCATGTTTAAATAAATAATTTTGTGATGAAATATTAATAATTATCAATGAAAAATTAATCAGTTTCGGCATTTTAAAACCAATCTCAAATAAAACTGCCTTAGACCTCGCTTTCCGCACGAAAAATTACGATTTAGAGCAGTGGAGCAATTTAGTATCAAAAACTGATAACAGGAGGTGTATTTGCAACGCGCAAGTATCAGTGAAGCAAAAACTTTGTACCCCTTTTTACGAAAATTGCGCGGGCGGAAGAGTATGAAATTTTGCACACTTACAGTTTTTATAGAGAAGGAGTGCAGAATGCTAATATTTTTTTTAAATTATGCATAAAAAATACATTAAAAAAACATTACAATTATGGTCGAATTTCGACCATTGGGCGACCACTAGTTATTAATAAAATGTCAACAAATGGTCTGGTTTAGAACCTGGCTAATCGTCGTACTTCGGAAATAATAATAATTCCCGAGAAGCAATATTCGAATTTACTTTTTTACACAATTTTAGAATAGGTATACATAATATTTATTCGAAAATATCTGTTATTTTCTCAATGTACTACGTTAGGTTACCTATTTAGTATAATTAACCCCCGACGCAAGGAGCGGTGTTATAAGTTTGACGTGTTTGTGTGTCTGTCTGTCTGTCTGTCTGTGGCATCGTAGTTCCTAAGCGAATGGACCGATTGTGATACAGTTTTTTTTGTTTGAAAGCTGACGTAATAGAGATGGTTCTTAGCTTCACAATTCATGAAAATCTGTTCAGGCGTTTCAAGGTTATCAGCCTTTTTTGTGTCGGGGGTTTCTTAAAATTTTGTAAATTTTACTTATGTGCACTTGAGGTGAACGTTCACAAAACAAAGTTATATTATTACAACGGAACTACCATTATCATTGTTTCTCTTTAATTTATCTTATCAAGTTGGGATACGGGTGTTGGTACCGCCGCCCCGGAAAACATTTTTTAGATAACCAACACCCCTGCCGTAGTTCACCCAAGTTGTTCGCTATTTTTGGTGACTTAGCAGGGGTGCCCGGATTCATGGGATGAGATATCAATTTGGAAGGCGACTATCGCCGCCCCGGCAACCATTCATAGGATAACCAATACCCCCGCCATAGGTCACCCAAGTAGTTCCCTACGTTTGGTGACTTAGCAGTGGTGCGCGGATTCATCGAATTCCGAGATCGAAGATTCCATTGACAAAATAACACACGAGTTTTATTTTGAATTTGACGCGCTGGAGCTTGGCGGGAGGATCGAAGGCGGCGGAATCAGATTAAAAGTAGCATTATGAAATTATTCAGAAATTCACCCAGGATTCATCAAGATTTTAAAGTTATTGTATTCGAAAACCGACAAGGGCGATGTTACTACAATTTAGGAAATTAAAATCACCGAATTTGAAAATCACCCTTGCCCTGCTACACTCTTGTGTAAATTAACGAAATTATTGATTAAATGACAAACACCAGTGAATTCCAATGCAGAATCTCACACAGGTTCCATTATAAAGTAATTATATTGCATGTAACGAGTTTTTTTAGCTCGTTAATATCAGACTTGTAATAAATTCCATTTTTACAAGACGCATTAATGAACATGTGTACGTGGGACCTCTTTGCTCTTCATTGTAGATGGTACCAACACACAACACATAAAATTTATGTCGTGTAGCCGACGCTCTGATTATTCCCACCACGATAATTCCTGCCGCGAATATTGCAAACAAATTATTCCGACTACGACTGTTGAACTGCGAACATTGCGCGCAGATTATTTCGCATGATAACTGCCAACACAGATTTTTCTGGAGGTAGATTTTTCCGGACAAAGATTTTTCCGGACACAGATTTTTCCGGACACAGATTTTTCCGGACACAAATTATTGTGCGCATTGATATCTCCGAACCCAGTTTACATTGTATTTGTCCGTGTTTAACCACTCGGACCCATAAGCTTGTTTACATGACAATGTAACATTACTAGATAAACATATGACGTACGAGGCGTATAGTCCAGTAGAGGAAGGAGGTGTAGAGTGCGTGAGCAGGTACATAAGCGATTCCTTCAGAAACTTGTTCAGGGTGCTTAGGGTGTGAACATACCAAAAGTCCTGACGTCTAGGAGGTGAGCTAGAGGGGGGGAGGGGGAGAAGGGCTTTTATCTCGAAAACGGTGCGTTGCTGGGGAATTTTTTTTCAGAACAAAATAAAAGCTTATTTTTTTTTTATTTTAACCTTTATGAGTAAAACCATCATATCTTTACCAGTAAGAACCATCCATATTATCTTCATTTTTCTTAACGCATGTTTTTATTGGCTGCCATCTTTATGTATGATTGCATGATTCAACTCGAACTAAATGCAATTTATCAATGCATTTAGTTTTTTTCCATTTAAAAAAAGTTTGATAAGCCTCCAAAAAATATTAACACTCACATTTCTACAATGTAGTCCTCGAACATTAAAAAATCCATTAAAATGCACCTACAAATAAATTTTAACTTTAGGAACGAAATGTTATTCTATTTTGAATATGTCGGAAAAAGTCTGTGTGCGGAGAAATCTTTGTTCTTAGTTTTCAATTTTCTGAATCATCGTGTGATCGGAAGAGCCGTGATCGGTATAATCATCAAATCACATTGTAGGTATCTGTTTACACATGATCTACACGTGCATACTAAACTAGTTCCAGCGAAAGATTGTGCGTACGTTATCGTCGTCGTCGACGATCGTACTTTTCCTTCTCACACGTCTTGTATGAAAACGAAAATGTCAGAAAATATTAAAACGATAACCTCACACATGACCTTTCGCTGGACTAGTATAAACAAGCCATCTTGAATGATAATAATCGACTTTCGAGTTGTTGGAATGCATTTTACACCAAATGTCTAAATTTTTGGTATTTAATCTTGTTAAACGCATTTTCTACGAACTTTGTCTACTAACATACAAAAATAAAAACGGATTGTTTTTTTCAGTCTTTGTTACCAGGTATACTCTAAATATAATATAATCGTGTCAATAAAGGCACAGGTAGGTATTGAAATTGTAAAATTCTCTGCCACTCGAACCTTTGTATGTATTTCTATGAAGTAATTAGATTTCATTGAATGAGATAATGGCTTCTTGAATGAGCGCCATGAAACGGCCACAGATAATTTATTGATTCAGTAACCGTTAGCTATGAGGTATCTATTAGTTGAAATTAAATATTAATTGAAATGTTGCGCACTTCCTCCTTCTTTTATTAATTTGGGAGCAGCAAAGATATTGAAATACAAGGGAGCAGTGAAAAGATATTCATATCTTAAAACGGTTAAAAAAAACTAGCTTTTTCTTAGATTGAGATTTTCACAGCCAAAAGCATTATTGTGATTTATTTTTGGGACATTGTGCCATGTTGGGCTACCTTTTTCTTTAGCCAACGATTCGGACAACATTACAGTATGCATCATTCGGGCAGATGTAGGTATAATTGAATCGATTATAATACCCTAAAAATATATCGCGATAATAGCTTTTGCTTGTTTTTCGTTTTTCTTATTCTTAGGACGGGTTGTTTCAAAAAATTTGATGGATTCATCAAATATTTGACGTTAATTTTCACGTTCTGCGTAAGTTCTATTCAAGTTCTGTGATGATTTCAGTTTTGTGAATCAACTGATCTATAATGATGTAATAATACATTTTGAATAGAACTTACGCAGAACGTGAAAATTAACTTCAAATATTTGATGAATCCATCAAATTTTTTGAAACAACCCGTCCTTAACTTATTTAAATTAGGTACTTTCTACGATTTAAAAAAATGTTTTACGGTGCGTAATATAATAATGTATCACATTATTTGTTTTCTCTTTGGGAGCCGGGTATGGGTACCGTCGCCCAGGGAACCATTTATTGGATAACCAACACCTCTGCCATAGGTCACCCCAAGTGGTTCGCTGCATCGCTAAGTTCTCTACGTGGTGACTTAGAAAGAGTTCCCAGGTTTAGGGGGTGAGGTTTTCCGAATCTTGGCGGTGGATGCATATGCCCACCAGCTGCGTGGCAGGCCGGATCGGGAGAGACTGGTTGAGAACTTTTGACCACTCCAGCAGGACTCTCTCGGAACATCGCCTTGCACCGCATTGGGAGGAATGGATTCATACGTCCGTCACTCCTGGAGACCTGACCCCCAGATTCCTGCCCGCCTCTCCTACCGTTTTCCTTCCCAGAACTTTTTCTCCTTCCTTTCCTCAAAAGACCCTCCACACAGCATTCCCAAAGATGACATAGGCCCCGAGGAGAAGAGTGTGGAGCTAATTTAAAAAAAAATCCAATACATCTAAGTACATTATAATTGATTGGTACATAATTTTCCATAGTTGGCTAATTTTTTATATATTTTTTTATTTTTTTATTAGCAACTATATAAAATAATTGTACATACAAAATAAAATGATGAATTTAATGTTAAATATTGCAATTCTTAGTCCTCCTCACTAGGGGATCCTGTGCCGAGGCGGACTAAAATTATTTAAATATATTTCATTTGTCTTCTATGTCGTTTTTAGTGTTTCCATTAGGGTTTTTTCATTGATCTCTTTCAGCCATATTTTTATTCTTAATGAATACATAAAGTAGGATTATATAAAGTAGTAAGTATAAGATATATAAAAACTAGCGCAGACCCTTGAAAATCACGAGATATTGTGAATTCTTTACAAATCAGTTCTAATTTTGAAAATGTCGCAATTAAAATTATTTTCTGTGCAAATATATCATATTTTAGATAGGTGGGTACTTTAACGCCTGTCTCAACTCTTTGCACAATCAGTTCCAATTTTGAAAATGAAACGAAAATTTGAGTAAGTACGTTGAATTGGAGTTAAGAAAGATGCACAGATGCACATAAAATAAAGAATAACACGTGCTTTGTGGGCGTGTCTTGTGATTCAAATATTTGCCTAATCGAGTCCCATATTTCCGTACAAAACTGTGTTTCTGAAATTCACCTGGGATGGACATCTACAATGTCAGGCGAGTGTAAGTGAGACGGAACGCTGGGCGGTTGGGCTAAATTGAACATTTGTTTCCATTCAAAATTGTATGGAAGGCACTTCTAGTATTATTCTTTATTATTCTCATTTTGTTAGGCAAGGTCGAGATAAATAATTATTATATTGGGTACTGCATACCTCATTGCATTCCTTAGAATACTTATAATTTCTTAAACACCCACGTTACACGTCTAGTGACCATCTAACATACATTATCCTAACTTTCTACACAGCTCGGCTTGCTAATTCAATGTGTGAATCGCCTTTGCATCTCAAGCATGGATCATTTGTTGTTAAGTAGAGCATAATACGATGTGGAAACTAACACATGTAATGCCGTACTCATTGCGATAATGTTCCCGACGTAATTGCGCGAATGTCATTTGCGATTTGGCCTGCCATCAAATGTAACAGCTAGAACTGCGTACATCGCGGATGCGATTGTCCCGACCCATTGCAACTTCTTAATGCACGTCTTAATGTCCTCAGCATCATATCTGCTTATTAAACCCGGCCACATATCACGTTTATTGGCCGTTGTAATATTTTAATTATTGTTGCAACACGCCGCTCGTAAACCATTAAAACGGTAGGCAGCACAATAATGCAGTTGGAATCGCAGTATTCCTTTCTTTGGAGTATCTCAGTAGGAACTCACGGTCGTTAATCAAGGCCTTTAATACCTAAATAAAGTTATTACTTATTACCATTAGCGAGCAATAATTTACATTAATTAATAATAACAAAGAGCGCGGTACTAATTAATCATTTTATATTTTATGGCTTCCAAGACCAAGTGAACAAATAAGACGCATAAAAATGTACTTTATTAAGTACTTACTTATTTTTTTAAGTTGTTCGGCAACTACTGATCATACTACCTAATCAAACATAAACTATCCGAACTCCTGACCGAACTTAGTTTATTATATTAACCTGTTAAAAATGCAAAGAATCTGAGAAGGTACCTACTTACATTATGAGCATTGATGAATACGCATACATAAAGAGATGAATCTGAGAACCTACCTAGAACATTTCGAATGAAAATGCTTATTATAGTGACATCTTTGTAATATTCGACGAAACTTTTTTGCTAATCAAGTATTGTAATGTCAGTAAACACGTGTTCTAAAATATGTAGGGGGCATCCTCAACACATTTTAGAAAGATTGATTTCCAAGATGATGTCAATGCAAATAAATTTTCAGAAACCATGTCATTAAGTATGTACATTGATTATACCTGAGTATGTTGCGTATAATTGTTTTATTTTGACACAAAATCAGCATATTTAATACTTAAAATCTATCAGTTTTATTCTTATGGACGAAAAAAAAAATTTCAGCATTGTCGATAGCAAACGATTGCGCATAAATTATACCTGCTTCTGAAAAAAACTGCTCACTATACACAGCTAACGGGAGATCCATACTAATATTATAAATGCGAAACTGCTCGAGTTTGTTTATGACCTTTTCACGCATAACACAATATAAAGACTTTAATAATTCTTTCACCAATATAAAGCTAAATTATATGCGCAGACTATATTTTGTATATGATGGTAAGCTCTGGCGTAATGAAATTATAAATATTAATATATTATATTTGTTATACGTTTTCTGTCGCTAACTAAAGCAAATTTTTGCTAACGTCAGAAAAAAATCGTTTCCATGGAAACGATTGCTACTGCTTCAGAAAATTCAAATATTAGAATGTTTTATTTTTTTGGACAAGCTTCTGTTTTGGAATAAATGTCAGTTCCTACATTAAAAATATAATTCGTAACGATTATAAAGACTGAATAAATGAACTGAATAAATAGTGTAATTTTTTATTATATTCACAAACTTTCAAATATTTAATTAAAAATAAACATCCGAAATGTTTGTAAGCGCATAAATTCCGAACGAATGAACAAAATTGGATAAGTAATTCTTTTTTTCTTTGAGCTATAGCATTATGAAATTTAGGTGGTAGGCGCGATGTTTGAAAACTGAATGTAAGGGAATGAATATATGGAATGCGGGAGGGGATGGGGGTGGGGTGGGGGGGGAGATAATTGATAAGTGCAAGCGCTACAGTAATTTCCCGTAATACCATGCGAGCGAAGCCGCGGGGAAAAGCTAGTAATAAATAAATCTTAGTAAATTCTGCTAAGCTTGGATACTGTTGTGCATTTGCTGACTACGTACCACTTGTAAGGGTCTGCTATCCGATCTATGATATCCATTTATCTATAAGTAGTTTAAATCTTTGTATTGTAATCACTAGTAACATTATTCTTCAGTCCTTATTTTCTGCAATGTAATCATTTCTCGCTATATTTATCTACTAGCTTTTCCCCGCGGCTTCGCTCGCATGGTATAATGGGAAATTACTGTAGCGGTTGAACTTATCAATTATCCCCCTTCTCCTCACCCCCACGCCCTCCCGCATTCCATACATTCATTCCCTTACAATCAGTTTTCAAACATCTCGCCTGCCACCTAAATTTCATAAAGCTATAGCTCAAAGAAAAAAAGAATTATCCAATTTTGTTAATTTGTTCGGAATTTATGCGCTCACAAACATTTCGGATGTTTATTTTTAATTAAATATTTGGAAGTTTGTTAATATAATTAAAAAATTACACTATTTATTATTCAGTCTTTATAATCGTTACGAATTATATTTTTAATGTAGGAACTCTTATCTGACATTTATTGCAAAACAGAAGCTTGTCCAAAAAAAAAACGAATTCTGATATTTAAATTTTCTGCAGTAGTAGCTGACCAGTAGACTGAGTATCTACCAGCATAGAGCCCAAAAATATATCAACATTGTTTCCATAGAAAAGATTTTTTTCTGACGTTAGCAAAAACTCGCTTTTGTTAAAAACGTATAACAAATATAATATATTAATATTTATAATTTCATAACGCCAGAGCTTACCATCATATACAACCTGTAGTCTGCGCATATAATTTAGCTTTATATTGGTGAAAGAATTATTAAAGTCTTTATATTGTGTTATGCGTGAAAAGGTCATAAACGAACTCGAGCAGTTTCGCATTTATAATATTAGTATGGATAAAGAAATTATCAAAAATAATGATGAATTCCAAAATGAAAAATTACCACTATTTAAGAGTTCATATCTATTATTATTAGTTTTTTCCATTTCTTTTAAATCCTGAAATCTATTTATTGATATATCTTGAGTTTTTCTTACTTAACTTTTTGTTATTATTTGCAATGTTTTATTATTTACTCACATGATTCAGGTATAATTGAGCATGAATTCCCTCACCAAACACATGAGCCTCGTCTCTTTATGGCGAGGAAAGGCTATTTTTATATTCCTCTATAACACCGCATCATAACATGTAAAATATGCAAGTATACCTTTGTAAAAACAAACAAATATTAAATAAACTAATAAAAATTTAAAAAAATATATAGATAAATTAATAGATGTTTGCTTGGGTGACCGGACAACTCGGAATGAAACCAACTCAGAACCATCTCAGATAAGTCATTTAGTCATCAAAAATCAAAAAAATATATATATATAAAAAATTGGTTAAATACGTAAAGTTAGGTTAGGGTTATCGGCTAATTTAAAATTATTTTTTTCATAGCTTTTAATGACTTTTCAAGGTGTTGAGCAGACTTTATTCTTCAGTTGGCATGGAAACGTTGGCTTGTTTGTTTGTTTGTTTATTTATTGCTATATTAAGCATAGGAAATGTTTTAACAGGCTAACAATTTGGCGATTTCTGTTTGAACGAACGTGATGATAAAATACTATTTATTCATACAACTTCGTGATATGGTAAAATATGCTGACCACTTAACAAAGGCGGCTATTTTGCATTACCGCAGCCATTCTGTATCTGGGCGGCTATGGCTTTCTCATTGTTATAAATTGGTAACCTTAAATAAATTAATGTATTTCTGAGCAAGGACAATATTAACCATCGTGTAGCCGAGAGCTTAAATAATAAACACATTAAAACATGTGTAAATCAACTAAAACCCTACGATACGTTTATGCGCTTTTGGAGTATTGGTGTTGCAAGCAAAAAAAATAAATGAAAAGAACAATTTTCTTCCAGACCAGTTGAACAAAACTGATATTGTTAATTTTGTTACTTTCTCTATGAAGCTGAACATATTGATTACATGCTTTATCTGTGTAGCAAAACTAAGAAAATCAAATAATTTAGAAAATAAATAAACAAAAAAACAGCAAACAAGAATTGAAATAACATTATTTTTTACTATTTATTTTATTGTAGGTACACAGAATTAAAAAAAATATATACATAATTTCACCTGATCGAACAGTTCTTATAATTTTATTATTGTAAGGTAAAATAAAGTAATATGTACAAGGTAAGTCTAGCTTAGCTCACATTAGGTGAGATCAATAGTGTAATCAAGCCCTATTTCTTTTTCTGTATTATTTTTTAACAATTTACTATTACTATAAGACAAAACAAAGTTATATGGGATAAGTCCGCCTTGGCTCACATTAGGTTAGTTCAATAGTGTCATCAAACTCTATTTCCGGTTCTGCATTATTCTTTAACAATTCGACCCTATGGAATAACAAGGTTCCATCTGTCCCTGTAACGTCTTGCAATAATGGGATCCATAGTGAGCTACTTTAGAGTTTATTATCGCATGACGTTACAGCAACAGATACTTGTTATTCCACAGGATCGAATTTACAACTGTTGTAAGACAAAACAAAGTAATACAAGGTGAGTCCGGCTTAGCTAAGATTAGGTTAGATCTATAGTGTCATCAAGCTCTATTTCCTTTTCTGCAATATTTTTTAACAATTTACTATTCAGCATTTTGATGAATGGGGAGTCATCTTCACTGGAATGAACGGCAGGAGCATTGCTTGTCTTAGTAGAACTGGTACTGGGCTGAGGATTGGCCGTTGTAGCAGCCGCAACAGTGGAAGAAGAGGATGTGCCTGGAAGTGAACTTTTCTTCCTTTTACTGTCCTTGGGCACTGCAGCTGTTGCATTTTCTTCACTAAGCTTTGAAATGTGTGCTTTCTAAAATAATAATTTATAATCTTGGGTTAGACTTAAGACATTGTCAGAACATCCTAAGATCCTCATTTAAGACATTGTCAGAACAAAAAGATTTTACGTCAATATTGAATGAAGTGAACGATAGCCTGATAAGTAAAATGCTCGCTTAGCAATCAAACGGATCGAGTTCCATTCTCACAATAGGATTAGCTTTTTTCAAATCTTATTCCCGAGATTTATAACAATAATATCTTGTTGAAATTCATATTATTTCAAAGGAAATTAACACTTTGCTCTGGTGTAATGATGTATCAGCTTCCTGTCAATTTGCCTATGATTGCGTCAGATTGGACTAAGGCCATCCGCTCATGGAGAAACTGAAAAAAATACAGTTGTCGACTCAATCGCAATCAATCTCCTGAACAAAATCGATATTTTACACCCAACCCCATTATATTAATTCTTATATAAAATACAGAAATTAATTATACTAAATTTAACACAAAAGAACCAGTTGAAATGAACCAGTTTATTTACCAACCATAAACTAAAATAAACAATTTCTCTAAATTTCAAACCAAAACTAGATCTTCAGAAGCATCATCGTTGAGGAGAAGCTTCAGCATATCATCAAAATCATTCGATAAAG
The DNA here is from genome assembly GCA_936435175.1 of Glyphotaelius pellucidus. Classification (NCBI taxonomy): domain Eukaryota; kingdom Metazoa; phylum Arthropoda; class Insecta; order Trichoptera; family Limnephilidae; genus Glyphotaelius; species Glyphotaelius pellucidus. Next base: position 30,225,069 of record OW386547.1, read on the forward strand.
AGCATATTTTCTAACCATTTCAAAAAAAAAAATTCATATAAAATATTTTCATATAAATCTGTTTAATATAAAATGCCTGAAAAGAGGACGGAATCCAATCAGGCGCAGGCGGCCTGTGAAGCCAGGGAGGTTGTACGGGAGCTGTGTAAAGGCTGACGTCTGACTTGAGGCGGGTGCCGTGTGAGGTCACTAAAGTTAGGCAAGTAAAAGAAGGGAAGGAGCGGTGGGCCGCCTTTGAGAAGTGGAGAGGGAAACAATGTCTTTTGTTGGCCTCTGAGGCCGGCTGCGCCCGACGGAGGGTTAAGGAGGTTTTTTTTTTCAGTTTCTCCATGAGCGAAGGTCCTTACTGTAGAAACAATATTATTATTGTCACAGGAAACGGCAACTACCTACAATCTTACTTAATTTTTTCTGGTGAAATCATTGACCAAGTATATTGTAGAAGGGTGAAATGAAGATTCTATTACATAGTACCACTAATTAAGAATTATTTTTTATTTCTAAAAAGCATTTTAACTCTCATGCTAGGTACACAGTGTGATTCTCATAGTGCAGCGCAAATATTGCCACCTTACTTTCTGCAGAATCTGACTGGAATATTAAAACAAGAGTTGAATGAGAATTGTTGAATGAGAATGTCTAACACATGTGTAATATATTCTATCCATAGCATTGTGAAAGCATAAAAGCATTACCAATGACGGGTTTCTTCTAACCAGTAGTTTGACATCATCTGCATTTATGGTACTCCTTTTTGCATGTCTGAAAATTTAAATACAATACCTGTAGAAAACAACATACACTACTTCTGTTGGCAAATATTTATGAAAGTGTTCATATTTTTAACGGAAGTTTTAAGAATCATTTTCACAAATCAGTGGATACTTACTTCGCAAAACATTCTAAATCAGCTCCCATAACTTGCATTTTCTTCCACACTAGTTCTGCTATCAGTTCCATTGCATGAACCTGTATTTCCAATCCTACGCAGTGCGTTGTTTCTTGGCAAATAGACCGAACATCTTTGTGCACCGTCATTCGGTTTTTCTTCAAGCAAAAACAACAAATTAGCAATGTATTAGATGTATCTATTATGTTATCATAATAATTATAGGCATAGTGGGCATGCTTCATTGTCACAGCATTCCTAATAGAAAGGCAACCGAAGCTATTAGGTAAACTTGAATGTTATAGTAATTCAAAACTGAAATTGAAAGAAAATAGAGGTAAGTTATGAAATAAAGTAAGGTTTACTAATAATGTCCGCGTATTCTTCATTCCTGAATTCAAAAAAGGAAGAAAATTTGAAGAGAGAGGTTATAAGATATAAGGTTAAAATTCCAATTCATGTTTGGTTTTCACGATAGTGTTAATTCTAAATACAAACCTGCATAACCTCACATAACTGAAAGATAATTTATAAAAATAGAATTAGTGCTTACTTGTTCTGCAGTCAAATTATCAAACATTTTTTACCCGGTTCTTTAACTTTCAGGCTTCCCGCATATTTTCCGAACTGTCAAACATCTTGCCACTTGCCACTTGCCACTTGCCAGTCTTGCCATAAATATAAACAAACCAACCAATCCCATCTTGCTTGTAAATAACAGTGCTGCCACAAATCAATAGTGTGGCCATATAAGATAAAAATTTTTTTTTTTTTTTTCATGGATTTTCACCCCAATGGAGTGTTCTGGCCAGTGTCAAGTGAATGATTTTATGAGTGTAATTTTGTGAGTGTAATTTTGGGTTAATATTTACAAATTTAGTTTCAATAACAAGAACCTATCTACATTATATAATAATACTATACAAATAATAATAATACGCTAAATTCTTACAATACGAGATGATTATAATTACATTTAACAAGTGGAAGCAACAGGAAATTGATAAGTATGTTGATATAATTTATTATGGATAAAAAATTAAATAAATAAATACATGGAACTAAACTTACAGTTACAAATTGATGCTGTTAATGTTCAGGAAATTAGCCAAGACTTTATAAACGCGTTTATTTACAGAAGATAACAGACATGCAATGTTATAGGGGGGCAATATGCCTGAACTGATTAGGTGAGGGATGAAATTTTTGTATGAATTATTTAAAGGGCAACTGAAAAAAATATGATTGAGGTCTTCTTCACCAAGACGACATTCACACATCGCAGAATTCTTAACATGAATTTTTGTCAGGTGAACATTGTGGCAGCAATGCCCTATCCGCATGCGGCAAATGGAGGATGTAGAGAATTTGTTTAAAGAGAGTCTAGAAAACCACGGTTTTGAAGGAATCGTTGGCTGTATTGTGAAAAATTTGTACCCTTTTGTTTTACTAGATTCAACCCAATGATCTTACCATGTGGAAATCATGTTTTCTTTTAATTTTATGAGAACGTCATCGGGGTTTAAAAATTTATATAAAATATCACCGGAAATAATAGCATCTTTCGCCAATGAATCGGCCTTTTCATTTCCAGGGATACCGCAGTGACTAGGTATCCAAGCCAACACGGTTTCTTTGCCAGAGTCGGTTAATTTATGAATTAAGGTGCGGATTCCAACACAAAGATCGTCTTCTGGGTAATGGAAGGGTGAAGAGTTTAATTTTTGAAGTGCACTTAGGGAATCGGAGAGAATTAAGAAGTTTCCTATGTGATCATCGTCAATGTATTTGAGGGATTCAAAAATGGCTATACATTCAGCAGTGAAAACGGAAGCCTCTTTTGGAAGTTTAATTTTTTTATTGACTTGATCTGATGGACAATGGAATGCCGCTCCCACATGGTTTGATAAGTGAGATTTGGAACCATCTGTGTAAATAATTTTCCAGTCGGAATATTTCGAATTTAAAATTTGGATAAGCTTTCTTGGAGCTTCGTGGTTGTTAGTTATGCCGAGAGAAAGAAGAATATTTGGTTTACGTAAATGAATACGAAAGGGGTTAGCATATAAAGGAAGTCTATCAGATGGATTTAAGAGGGGTTTATATGCACTGTACGTATGGAGACTTTTAACAAGAAGAGGGATTGATTTGTTCCTCCAATATGGAAGTGATTGCACTTGAGCAGAGAGTGAGGTAATTTTGTCCATCAATGGGTGATTGGAGAGCCTAAAGCATTTAAATAAAAACTTGTCAGCCAAGAACTGTCTTCTGAAATGAAGAGGAGCCTCCACAGCCTCCACTTGTAAAGCGTTAATTGGGGAAGAACGCATTGCTCCGATAATCAATCTTAAGCTTTGAAATTGGATACGGTCCAACCTCGCGAGGTTCTTTTTAGAAGTGGGTTCGATGAGGGATGACGCGTAATCCAAATGACTCCTAACATATGCATTATAAAAAAGTTTTTGGGTGAATGGGTGACTTCCCCACCAGACCCTTGAAACGGCACGTAAAGTGTTGAGGCCAGCTTGACATTTGTTAATTATAAAATTAACATACGGGTTCCATGTTAACTTAGAGTCTAAAATTACCCCAAGGAATCTTATCTGTGCCTGGATAGGGAGAATTGAATTATTTATTTGGACTGTTACACGCGGAGTAACACGTTTTCTGGAAAAAACGATAACATTACTTTTGGACGGAGAAATTTCTAAGCCGTGATTCATTAACCAGATGTCAAGGTTTTTCATGCAAATGTTAATCACTTCCTCCAGAATAGTAATAATTCGTCCTGAAATATATATAAAAAGATCATCTGCATACTGAAGTATTTTACAAGATGGATGCATACTCCGATGCAGGTCAAAGGTATATATATTAAAAAGGATAGGACTAAGGACGGAGCCCTGAGGCAAACCCTTGTTTACTATTCTTTCCAGCGGAGGAGAATCCAGCACCTGGATTTGAATTTTCCTGGTAAGAAGGAGGTTAATTATAAAACTGGAAAGCTTACGAGGGATGCCAATTTTTAATAATTTACTAAATAAAACATCTAATAAAACATTGTCAAAAGCTCCGCACACATCAAGGCAAACACCGACAAGAGATTCATTATCAGCCAGGGCCAACTGGATATCAGAAGTCAGGATGGACACACTTTCGATCGTACTTTTTCGTTTTCGAAATCCAAACTGAGAGCTGGGAAGAATTTTTTCATTTTCTACATACCAGTCTAGGCGTCTTTTGATCATATGTTCAGCTATTTTAATTAAGGAAGATGACAAAGCAATAGGTCTGTAAGAAAGTCCAGAGTTAGGGTCTTTCTGGGGTTTCAGAATGGGAACAATTATTTGTGTTTTCCAGGATGATGGAATTTTGCCGGAGTCAAAGATCAGATTTATAACTGAAAGAAAATAGTTTAGTGTGGTAACATCGCAGTTTTTAATAAAGCTATATGGAATTCCATCTACACCAGGGGATGAGTCTGTGAGATCGTTTAAGACCTCCCTAAGCTCTGTTAAATTGAAGTGGGTGTCCATCCAACCCCGTGTTTTAAATGAGTACGTGAATTCTGTTTCATTCCAATTACTCGCAGTTTGTGGAGCTAGTTTATCAGCAAATTCCTTCACCCACTCCGAAGAGAGTGGCCGAGTCACCGTTGGGATGTGAGACCCCTTAAATCGACGAATTGAATTCCAAACTACTGAAAGAGGAACTTCGGGAGATAACGATGAGCAAAATTTTTTCCAGCCTTGACGTTTTTTGTTTTTTAGAAGACGTTTGGTTTTAGCTTCAATCTGTTTATACTGAAGGAAATTCTCCATATTCATATTTGTTGAATAAATTTTCGCATATTTTTTCCTCATATCTACTGCATCTGAGCATTCAATGTCCCACCAAGGAGCTGGGGGAGGTTTCCCTTTGTTACGTGTCGTTTTAATGGGGATAAATTTTTCTGCGGCCGTAATGACTGCAGACACCAATAAATCGTAACATTCCGCAACATTTTCTGTAGTTGGAGAGGGTAGACTTTGCACGGAGAACTTTGCATGATTTGAATAATCATTCCAGTTGGCATTGGCAGTTAAGAACTTCGGTTTTCGACTACTGCACTTGACATTTTTGTTGGGGTGATAAATATTTGAGAATTCTATGAGGATAGGGTAATGATCACTCCCATGCGGGTCATCCAAAACCTCCCATAACAGGGATACGGCTATGCTGGAATTGCAAATAGTAAGATCAACCATGCTGGGTCGTTGACCAGGTACCTGAAGACGCGTAGGAGAGCCATCATTGATGATACAAAAATCTAGTTCATCGAGTAGATCAACAATATCTCTGCCCATTCTGTCACAATTGTGAGCTCCCCATAATCCGTGATGGGCATTAAAATCTCCCAGAATAAGAGAAGGGGGATTGACCTCTGAAAACATTGCTTTCAGAACTGATTTTGAAGGTTTGTTAGATGGTGATATATACAAAGAAATGATTGTAGTGTCAAAAACCTTTGCGGCCGTCACTTGAAAAGGACAACCAATTGGTTTTACATCTACTGGGGTGAAGGGTAATGATTTTTTAATGAAAAGGGCGGAGCCGCCCTTCCCATCTTGACGGTCGTCTCGAAGACAGTGGTATCCCCTGACTCTGAAATCAGAATCCGGTTCCAGCCATGTCTCCGAGACGGCAGCCACTGCAATAGAGTTCGAATTTAATATATTTGAAAATTCTTCAGTTTTGTTTTTAATACTATACAATTCCACTGAATTTATAAATTCCACTGAAGAATCCTCATCAGAGGAGCCATTTCTGGTTGAGTTAATAATATTGGTAATTTGTTTAGCAACGTGGGACGGTATTTGGATGTTGTTTTTATTTAAAGTCTGTAAAATATGTAAAAATGAGGTGATTAGTGTAGCATTAAGGTCTATATTATAATTGTGTTCTTTACTAGATGACTTTGGGTAAGCATTGAAATTTGAACTGGAAGGGAGTTGTCCATTGGGGAACCACAGAAGGGATTCGTGATTGGCATTATTTTTTTTTGTTGGTAATCTAGGTGTCACGACCTTTTGAACGGTTTTTCTAAATGAAGAAGAAGTAGGTTGAGAAGTGGTGGAATTTTTTGAATTTTTGGAAGTTACTTCAGAATAAGATGGAATGGATTTGTTAAACATTCTTGATGCTTCCGCATAAGAAATGCTTTTCTCGGCCATTGTATGTTTTATATTGCGCTGTCTCGACAGTTCAGGGCAAGTTTTGCTAATGGACATGTGAGTTCCGGAGCAGTTTAAGCATTTATAATTTTAGATAAAAATTTAAATAATTATCGATACTTTGATAGATAGGTACCGTAGAGGTGATTTTCGATGCAATGCTTCGTTTCCGACGATCTCAACAGCGTAGTAGTGCAAAATAAATAGTTATAGATGTAATTATTAAATTTTTTTGGGACTCTTGGCTCCTGGTCTAGATGCGGAGATACTGAATCAAAAGCGCAACATTAAAAAGATATCCAGTGACAGCAATGAGAAAAATGTAATTATTTGTAAAACTGATTTATTGCACCTAAACTTTTACAGGTAGGTATCCAATATGCGTTTTTAGATTAAACTTGCGAGATACATTTTGAATCATGAAATGTTTATCTATAAAAATGTTTATGTAAACAAAATATGCTTGCTTGGGAATATATAGATGTAGGTACGTATGTGGAGTTGTATACGAATTGTCTATGTATTGTGCTAGCTGGTTTACCCGGCTTCGCTCAGTACAACATTCGAGAGTATGTTCCTATTCCCGAACATTCCACGACATACTTAGCCACTCCTTTCAGAACCTTCTAGAGTTCTTATGAAACCTTCTAGGATTTTCTGGACGACTGTTCTAGAAATTTCAAGAGGGTGAAACTTCCAGTCATTATATCTTCAAAAACATGCCCTTTAGGTAAAAACGAGAACCGTCATCCTGGAGGTTTGGTACAGATCCACCACACCATATAACTCCCTTGATCGTACCGGGATTCGTTTCTGAGTTTTTGCGAGCCGCATGTTTTTTTGGACTTTCTTTTATAATATATATTGATTAAGCGTAGGAAATGTTTGAAACTTTCAAAATACCTTCTTTAAGCCCCCGCGAAGGTTTCTGAACTATTACATACATATGACACTACATCTGAAAAGCTTTTTAATCATCACAAAAGTTCTTGCGAAACTGTCAAATTTTGAAAATGACATTTTTCAAAACAATGATTGATAAATCAAAGTTAAATATTAGAAACTCTTTAAATAAGTGAATTTTTTAAGTACTCACCTAATACTTTGAAACAAGTCAAGAATTATAGATATTTTAAATAGGTACCTATATAACATACCAAATTTGATTGATTGTTCTTATAATTTACAAAAATCAGTATCTGTAATAAATGAAAAATGAAAAAATTAATAAAAAAATTATAATAGGTGGCACACGAGCTGTTTGAAAACTGAATGTACTGGGACTAAATATATGGAACGGGAGAGGGGAGAGGAAAGGGACGCGGGTGGGGAACGGGGGCGCAAGGAAAAGGACATGGAGGGAGAAACAATTTATTTCTTCGAATATGGCATTGCAACACATGCCGGGAGCCAGCTAGTACCAAATAAAAAATATTTTAAAAGTAAAAAACATAGAGATATTTCTAGCACAGTTAGTGAAAAAAATTAAATTATATTTTTTTGCACGAAATAAATGTTTAGGTAAGTAAACTTTATGTTTGCGATATGACTTTCCCGCAAGAAAAAAATTGTTAAATTCATCCTGTTTCATAGTTTCTATCAAAAAAGTTGGAATATAGATTTAAAAAAAAAAAAAATACTTACATTGTTTTTCATGTGTCTGTGAATACTCTAATGTTATTACTGTAGACACATTAGTAGGGATATTTATATTTGTATCTTAATTTGTTATACATTAACCAAAATAATGCTCTGTAAATATCCTGTTTGTGTCTCAAATAAATAAATAAAAATAAATAAAATAAAACTTAATAAATAGTTTAATAGCCCGTGGTTGAGGGATTAAGCTTTCGACTAGCAATCCGGAGATGGTGAACTCAAATCCCGGAGGGTGTGAGTAAATTTTATTTGATTAGCTTATATTATTTCACAATTATTCTTTGCTAGCTGGTACTCGGCATGCGTTGCTATGCCATTTAATAAAGAAATTGTTTCTCCCTGCGTGTCCTTTCCCATTCGTCCCATTCCCTTTCCGCCTCCCCTTCCTCTCCTGCGTCTCCTTCCCCTCTAGCGTTCCCACTCTGCCTCCTCCACCTTCCGTCTCCCCACTCCACTCCCCCCTTTCTCCCATCCCGTGAACCCCCCTCCCAAGTTCTCCACCCCCCTCCCAGGTTCTCCCCCCTTCTATTTCCCCCTTCTCCCCTCCCCCTCCCACGAACCCCCTACCAGGGTTCCCCTTCCCCTCCCGCATTCCATACATTCAGTAAATTTATGCGTGAAAGCGTGAACAAACACACGCAGTTTCGCATTCATAATATTAGTATAAATTAAAATAACATATAGTATATTTGCAACAAGTCCCAGAGTGGATGATACTCTCAGTATAGCCCTGGTATAAGTCCACCATTCAGAATTGAAAGTTGAAATGGCTTTACCATGTTTAGTGAACAGATCCTAATAGCCCGATACTTCCCTACCTTCATTTTCCCCATCTCCTTCCCCTACCCAGTTTCAGCCTCACAACATAACCCAAGGACATGCCGTAGTGTCACTGGCTCCAGATGGTTGGGAGCAGTTAGGACTCTTGTGTGATATTCACATAAAATTAAATATTTATAACAATATTTCAAAGTTATTTTTGAACTTCATTTATTTATTTAACTCCTAGAAGGCTTTAACATAAATATAGGTAGCATAACTTTATGAGAGACACTTTGGAAAATGAGACATGGAATGAAAATAAAATTACAATAGATTAAAAAAATCCATGAAGTATATTATTTAATATAATTTGAACTGTTTGTTTTCAAGCTGATAAGAACCGTAAGAAAAATGAAATTTGAATATAAATAAAGTAATCCAACAATTTATTATAATAATTGTATTAACATTATTATATACCATGAAGTATTTTATTAACCATTCCATTATTGCAAAATTATTTATTATAACATTCTCTAAACGTCATACTATTATTGTGCTGTTGAAGAAACAAAACTGCGTATGAAAATCATTTCTTAACGTAGTGGAAACAACCCATCCCAAATCTTGAAACGCTCACAATATAGACAGTTTTCTATTGTTACATTGGAGCCAATATCAAAGTAGTATGGTTTAGACTTGGTAAATCTTGGCCATTTCAGATTGTCTTGAGCGGCAGCAGGTGTTGGATTTCTGAAACATAAGAGGTATTGAATGTAAAATTATTCAAAAACCTACAAACTCAGTTTTCAAGTTTGAAAATAGTTTAAAAAAAAATTGGTTGTCAGTAAAGTCGGTTTACGGATGATAATTTTACGTGATAATGTCGTAAGAAAACATTGATGAAAAAATTGCATTGATGCGTCATAAGCCGAACGCTTAGGCCGATCATGCCTATCTATCGCTTGTTCCGTTCTCTCGCTTGCACGCTCGGCTCAGGCGGAACTTGACAATGAGTCATGCTTTTTTGTGCTTGTAGCCGGCGTTCATAGATTTATAAGACGTTATCACATCAAAAAGGTTTTTTAAATAAAGATAGAAATAGGTAATTTTCATAGACATCCAAATTGATAGACCAATCTATAAGGGAAATCAAGTTGCACAAAGCGGCAAGGCGGCGTGACCGTCTCACTTTCTGTGATTTTCCAATTTATGTATCTGACGGTATACAGGCAATTAGCATTGTAATTAATATCACTATTTAGTCCTCGAAAATAAAATCTGCCTACGAATTACTATGTAGTCCTTTTACAGTGACGTGCAGATTGCTGGATGCGTAAAAAACTTAACAACAAATGCCGAATTGGGTAAACAAAAGTTTGGCCAAGTTTAAAAATTTTTATATTTTTACACTATTTTGTTTGACAATTTTATAAGTGTGTTATAATTTACCCACTTAACTCATTTTTACTGTCGCTTCGCCAGGCTGTTCGGTTAAATTCAGACCCTGTTCAAAAAATCTTATAGGGATTATGTTGCAAACCGTTGGCGTACTTTAGCGAATTTTACTTTTTTGTACATGGTCTGGTTATTTCAATAGACGCTCTTCTTACTAAAATTGCAGTTTATTTAAAGCATTCTCAAATGCTTCTGGTGCCAAAATTATGGTCACGTGGTTAGGCTCCAGCTCATCGAAATGACACCCAGATTTCATGTTATGACCCGTTCGCATTGGTAGAGTATTTTAGTCGATTGGAAAGTATAGCAGTAACTAAACGCGTCCGAACACCATAATTTTAGTAGAGTGGATTAGTCAGCTCTCTAGTCTATTCAATCCATTTCGTTCTATTTTTTCGGCGAGTAGCGATCCCCTCCACGTGCCCCTGCGCACTAACATGCGCAAACCCGCCATTATAGCAGTTCATTTGTAGACGCGCGGAAATGTCGTGGCATTGGAGCGAAGATGCAACTCTAAAATTATTTATTAATGCTACTTTTAATCTTTTTTCGTGTCCATAATTTATTTATTTTCATTTTACTAATTTATTCTTCCACCTCTTCTAAAATTTCACCTCTTCGGGACAAATGTACTCTACTTGAAAGTAATGCGAACGATTTTCGAGTTACTCGCCTAGCTTAGTCTGAACAATCCTTAAGGGAAAGTCCATCAATTTAGATGTCTATGGTACCTATACTTAAAAAGTTAATTTTTAAAGTATGTTCTTACCCATATTTAGCAAAATCGGTCCATAACTTAGTCAAGCGAAGAATGGTTTTATATTCTGGATCAGTTTTTTCGATTTTAGGGAATATCCTGTCCAAATTAAATAAATAGATCAGCTCATCATGATGGACGGCACCTAAACCAAGAATAAATTAATTAGAAAGTCTGAGATTTTTTAAAAATTATTCTCATGCAACCTTGACCATTTTATAAATTTTACAAAACAGTTTATAAATTTTACCACTTACCAAGTGTATCATTTTTGTCTGAAAGATAGAAGTCACTATATCTTCCCTTGTAGCTAAACCTGTAGTAATATACAGGAATATGAGTGTATTCCGCTATCAGATTGGCATATCTGTGAACCCCAAAGCCGATAACTCCATCAGCATAGAGCTCTCTCAGACCTTTGATTGACCTCTCATCGTTCTCCAAATCTTTTGAATCCAAGTAAAACTCTTTCAGTTTCCTGCTGACTTCTTTTGATTTGTCGGTATCCCTCTCGTACAAGAAACTGATTGGTGCAATTTTTTCCCATTCTTGGTTCATTCTGTTCATTAATGTTTCATTTCTTATTACAGCTAAAATAATAATAAAGGAACTTATATATTGTGATAAACGAAAAAACTTCACTTCATGGAAGTTTCAAAACACCGACAAATTTCGTTGAAGAAGATAATTGTAATAAATCTTAATGGAAAAGAATAAGACAAAGAAAAATCAAAACGTTACTGTGTCTTAAGATAAGAGATCCTGCGTTTGATTCCCAGTTGCGTCTGTTACCTTATCTACCTTTTTATTTTTCTGTGGCTCGTTCTGTTTCATGTTATGTTTAGATTTATTACTATCATTTTCTTCTTCAATGATATATTACATTGATGGATATAACCTCTAAATTTATTATTTATCAAAGCAGAAACGTTACACAGATAGTTCCGTGAGCACTCAGGATATATCTCCCATTTCTTTGAGATTGTTTCCAAGTTCCGTGACGCTCCCTGTTTTCCCCTGGAAGATCCTGAAGCGGTAAGGGTTTTCCCATCAAAAGACCCCCTTTGTTTGAATTCCCTGAAAGCCAACATTGGAAGAGTTCAGCAAAGAGGCCTCAGCTCTGTTCTCCCCTCCCCCTAATTTCCCAAAGACGCCTATTTTTGTTGTTTGAATAGTCCATTTTTAGTCCTACGAGTATCTAGGGAAATAGAAGGTCCACCCCAGCAGAGCCCCGAGTGTTGGGGAAAGGTTTAAATACTCAGAGATGCAACCCTGTATCTGACACCGTTCATGACAATGTATCCCAGCGTCAATCAGCCTGAGCCTGAGCGTGGTAGCTCACACCTTGGCTTGGGATGTTTCTTTCCACTCCCTGAGCGATGGGTTTGCCACGCTCCCTAGGTATTTGGATGAACTTTAAAAAAAGATATGCCAAGGTATTTCTTTGATCAGTAGTAAATAGAAAACTTCTTACCATAGGCAGGACCGGCAAATTCATACTCTGTCATACCGATGATGAGAGGAACATTGGCAACCTTTCCTTGTTTTATAAGATTTACAGGATCATCTGCCAGAAATCTTTCTTGGCCACAATCCGGTTCTACAACAGGCTTCCAAATTAGAATAGGGTCAAAATTAAATTCCTGAAAAAAACATCAAATTTGAAAAATGGGTACGTACTTTTTTATTGTGAGTAAATAAGGTCATCGAAAATTTTCTAATGAGATGAAATAATTTGACAAAAAAAATTACAATTATTTTTACTGAACATTACTGCGTGAAAATATTATTGTCAATGATGAATAACTTATAATTAATAACAAATATTACAAAACTTTGTGAAAGGTAAACTCTTTAGAAGTTTTCCAAGGGACCAGAAAAAACAAACTTCTTAAGCAGGAAAACCTTAAATGTGGGTAAAATGGGGCCGAGGGACCGAAAAAATCAAACTTCTAAGCCACAAAACTTCATAAAAGGATTTCACTGTATTTTAATATTTAAAATGTATTAAGTACCCACTTATTGTGTTCTACATATATGGAATATAAAAATATTTTTATTTTATAAAGTACTTACAAAAAATTGTGTGTAAGTATCTGATATTGCGGTAGAATTCTTTGTCATCAGACACTCTAAAATTTGTTTTGAAGTATCAGTCGGACAATCTACAAATTTTGCTTGTTTTTTAGCTAAGTCTAGTTGATCTGAGGGAACTTTCCATTGGCCTGTTGGTGTGGCACTCATAGCAATAGCTCGATGAAATAAACCTGTTGGAAAATAAATATTAGCACAAACAAAATTTCATTCAAATAGATAAAAGAATCCAATATATAATCAGTCATAAAACTGCATAAAACATTTCTTCACATTTTACCATATTATTTTTTAATATTATTTTAACAACCTTTTGACATTGGCGATAACATATGCAGCCCTACACTCAAAGAACCGGCGCTGTATCCAATAATCGTTACTTTATTTGGGTCTCCTCCGAATGATGCTATGTTCTGTTTTACCCATTTGAGGGCAACCACTTGGTCTTTCAAGCCATTGTTGCCGGGTGCCCAAGCATCTCCTGTACATAGAAAACCTAAAAAAGAGCAGTGATTAAAAACACTCTTCAGGTTTTAGGTAGCCTGACATATTTATGGATTAACCCTTGTTAATATTGTGCTTAAGGCGGCGCTTCCCGGCTAAAAAAGAAGATGGAGAGATATGTAATTACAAATGTTGGACAGAGCGCGCTAATATTTTAAGTGATAAAATTGAAGCAAAATTGCGAAAATGCTTAATAAAACATGACTCGTTTAAAATAGAGCAAAAATCTCGTGGAATGTATCAAGTATCATTTAAAGAACACATTGTGAATTTTTTCACAAATATAACTTGTAAAATAATAGAAATAGACTTGTTTATAATAATTTCCGGAGCATACTTTGTGATTTTTTTCTATCAAGGGAATTTCATATAATTTGCGTTTCGGCGTGGAGCGTATCTAGATATTATCTTAAAAAATAACATATATTTTTTTTGAGAGCTTGAAAATTTCAAATGTTTAAGGGAGATTTGTAAGAAATCGGTAGAAATTCGGATAGCGGCGGCTTAAACTTTTCCTCTAACCAATAGCTTGTCAAAAATATATATTCTTTACCGTAAGTTTCATTATTCTCTTTTCATTCCATTAGTCACATGACCCTTTTTCTTTCTTTTGTTGGAGTTAAAACTTTTACATCAGAGAAAAACTTACATATGTACTGGACAAACTAGCAATTTAACGCATTTATTCATAGTGAATTTTATCAGGAAAATAAAGTCCATAACAAATTACATAACTTTAGAAGAACAAACAAGAGACAATAATAATTTACCCAGTGAAGCCAATCGGTAGTTAATAGTGACCAAAACAACATCGTAATCAAGAAGTCTTTGAGGGCCTGAAAATATAGTTTGACTGGAAAGGCCATAGAATCCACCGGGATGAATATACACAAGAACTGGACTTCTGTTTTCAGGGTGTGATGTCAAATTCCCTGTGAAGACGTTGAGTGTCAGACAATCCTCCGTCATTGATTCTATTCCCCAGTTGTTTTGAGGACACGAAGGACCTTCTCGAGTTGCGTCAATTGTTTCACTGGAATATTCTATCATCTGGGGGGGCTGGAATAGATTGAAATGTAAAATTATTCCACCGGCGTGGAATCGGTTCAAACTTGATTCCCCTGATATGATAAAACCCCCTGATCTTGCGATTTTAATTTTTTTCCTCTACTTAAGAGATCTCAAGGGTAATTTCGAATGAAGAAGTGAAGGCAGCTGACAAGTCTTGGATTTGAGAAAAGTCGAAAGAATTTTTCAGTGACGGAATGAAAAAACTTGTTCAACATTGGGAGAAATGTGTTAGCCTTAACGGTGGTTATGTTGAATAATAAATGCACGATTTTAAAGCTTAAGAATTGAATTTTCAGAATTAAAAATTGTGAATTTGAAGCTTAAGAATTAAGAATTGTACTACTTTAATGTATTTTTTACCCGATTGCTATTTGTTTTTGTTTGTGTTCTACAAGTGTGCATTACTTTTCTTATTGTGTTATTACTTAGTGTGCATTACTTTTCAGCCTACCCTCGTACTTTGGTTTCGGAAGCCAATACAAAGCGCTTTTCAGCTAACCACTGAATTTTACCTTAAAAATATTAAAAAAAAACATTTTACCTGAAATCGCAAATTCCCAACTGGTGGTTTAGCGTATGGAATCCCTCGGAAAGAAAATATTTCCCTTCCATTACTGGACGTCAGGGTGCTACCGGCCACTTTACCCAGGGGTGTTGAAACAATGTGTTCATTATTAGCACTGGTTAAAATTAAACACAGGTATAATGAGAAAAGGATTTTCAGCAATGCACTGAATCTGAACATGTTTACTTGTTCAAGGGAAAGTTATCAATGAAACTAATCAGTCACCGTGACTGCCTTCAGCCAAGTTTGCACCAACGATACTTAGGTGTAATTACTAGTTTTATGAAGATCATGATTCAAACAAAAAATATCAATAAAAAACCCCATGTTACCTTAAATAGAATAATAATATTTGGACACCTACACGACAAAATAAAATTAGTGATAAGTATTAAGTAAGGTATTCACAGAATAAACATTAAAGTAATCTACAAACCCGAAGCAATTAAAAAGCAACTAAAAGTCTACATGTTTACATTAATGTACTACCTAGCGCCAGCAGTATAGTAGGTACCGATAAACTCAATGTGTAAGAAATACAACAATATTGTTCTTTCAGTATCTGTATAATTTTGTGTTGTTAATTTGTAGAATTGTTAACCTCAACACAGGCTTATCCTAGTGAGGTTGCTAATTGCATTGTAAACATTTTACCTGCAGTGTAAAGAAACAATAAATAAATAAAATAAAATTATATGTACCGGTAATAACCAATTTACTGGAAATCCAGTTGTGAACCGCTATTAGTTGTTAAAAAACACCAAATGGTGATTTCCATTTAAATAATATTAAAAATAAATTAATAAATAAAATAAAAGGCAGTATAGCCGTTTATGTATTTAAAAAAAAAAAAAAAAAATCAAACTTGAAAAGCTGAATGTTTTATTTTTTAACTCCCGCATTGTAACATAATATTATAATGGACAGCATTTATTTTTAGGTAAAGAAATCACTGTTTCAGTATTTGATGATTTACAAACATTACTCGACATGTCGATCAATGAATTGTTTCCGATTCCAGGTAAATAAACTGAAGTAAAGTTCGTTCACTCTAAAAACTCCTGTCCCTAACTCGTGACGTTCCACCGGGTCCAGCGAGTCCAGCTAAATTCTGATCAGCTAACAATTCTTCAAACACAGCAAACTTATTTTGTGGCACCATTTTAATTCAAAATTAATAAGATACTTAGCTTTTACCACTTTTATTGTTTATAAAACCAACATGTTTCGTAAGCTAAGCTCACTTCTTCAGGGTTTACTCAAACCCTGTAAACCCTGAAGAAGTGAGCTTAGCTCAAGAAACATGTTGGTTTTGTAAGCAATAAAAGTGGTAAAAACTAAGTATCTTATTAATTTTGAATTTATAACAATATTTCAAAGGTAGTTTTGAATCTGATTCATTTATTTATTTAACGCCTAGAAGGCTTTTACATAAATATAGTAGTATAACTTTATGAGAGACACTTTGGAAAATGAGACATAAGGAATGAAATAAAATTACAATGTAGATTAAAAAAATCCATGAAGATATTATTTAATAAAATTTGAACTTTTTATGTTTCCAATGTGATATCAATGAAATTTGAATATTGATACAGTAAACCAACAATTTATTATAATAATTGTATGTACCATGAAGTATTTTATTAACTATTCCATTATTGCAAAATAATTTATTATAACATTCTCTAAACGTCATGCTGTTACTGTTACTGTTACTGCTGTTAAAGAAACAAAACTGTGCGCGAAAATCATTACTTAATGCAGTGGAAACAGCCCATCCCAAACCATTAAACGCTCACAATATAGACAATTTTCTATTGTTACATTGGAGCCAATATCAAAGTAGTGTGGTTTAGACTTGGTAAATCTTGGCCATTTCAGATTTTCTTGAGCGGTAGCAGGTGTTGGATTTCTGAAACATAAGAGGTATTGAATGTAAAATTATTCAAAAACCTACAATAGACTAGGAGACGAGATAGGCAAACCCTATGTCATCAAGTACACGGATGAAACTACTTTGTAGTGATAATGAAAAAACTCTGGAACAGAATGCTGTAATTCAAAGTGAATTCAACGAATTACAAAAATAATTGGACGCTAACGAACAACACGCACGCATTAATAACATAGAGATCATTGGGATACCAGAAAAAAACCAAGAAAACCCGACGGAGATTATCAAAAGGATCTACTCAGAATTAAAAATAGTAAGCCCTGACGAAATTGAGTAAAGCCACCCGAGTAATCCCCAAGGAGAAGATTGAAGGATGACCGAGAAACATTATCGTTAAACAGAAGTGCAGAAGACAAAAAGATGACATTATGGCAGCAATCTGGACGAGACGGGGCCTAACAGCTGAGGATATTAATTTGAATGGAAAACATCGGATCTATATAAACGAACACATAAAAACAAATCATTGTACAAAAAGGTTAGAGAATTTAAAAATATTTATAAATACAAATTTCGCTGGATCAAAAACTGTAAAATTTATGTGAGGCTGAGTGAAACCTCAAATCACTATTGCATAAACTCTTATAATGACCTAGAAAAACTAAAAAAATACGATATTTCCATCAACAACGCTTAGAACATATCAGCAAATTTCATATTAAAGAAAGTCCATCAATTTAAATGTCTATGGTACCTATACTTAAAAAGTTAATTTTTAAAGTATGTGCTTACCCATATTTAGCAAAATCGGTCCATAACTTAGTCAAGCGAAGAATGGTTTTATATTCTGGATCAGTTTTTTCGATTTTAGGGAAAATCCTGTCCAAATTAAATAAATAGATCAGCTCATCATGATGGACTGCACCTAAACCAAGAATAAATTAATTAGAGAGTCTGTAATTTTTTTTTAAATTATTCTCATGAAGAGAAAATGGAAAAAGCCATGCAACCTTCTCTCAACATTCTCCCATCTTAACAGACGGATTGCAATCTTTAGAGCACAGGTGTCGGGTGGGAATGCTATCCTTCTTCTACCGGTATTTCAATGGAAGATGCTCCAAGGAACTGGCATCATTGATCCCTACCGGTGCATAGTTGGGAAATACGCCAAACGCGTGCCCAACATATGTACACGGTTGACATTTGTCACATGAGAACGGGTTGCTTCTTCGACTCGTTCTTGTGTTCAGTTCGGCTGTGGAACTGTGTTTCCTCCCTCCTACAACATGGGTCTCTTCAAGACCAATGTTCATTCCTTCCTCTCCTCAAAAAGACCCTCCACACAGCATCTCAGATGACATAGGCCCTGAGGGAAATTATTTTACTCAAGGCTTCCTGTATGGAGTTAACCGCCCTTTGGGTTATTTTTCAAAAAGTAGGTAAAAAAACATCGGGTTTTTTCAACGGTTTTATAAACCGCGCCAATTGCGTAGAGAGTACCGCTGAATAGCGGCATTACTTGCACGGGAAAGACGAAAATACCCGTCCCACATCCCTTAGCTTCGCGATAGCATAGGAACAAACTTGATGTATACGAACGTATCACGTACGTTTTGTGGGTTTGGGTATAGTTTTTTACTACCTGAACGTACGTGATACGGTTTGTTGCATTCGGGCGACAATATTGCAGATGTATCACGTACGTTTGTGTGTGTAGGGCGGTTAATGAATAAAAAAACCTTGACCATAGATAGCATTTTAAAAATTTTACCACTTACCAAGTGTATCATTTTTGTCTGAAAGATAGAAATGACTGTATCTTCCCTTGTAACTGAACCTGTAGTAATATACAGGAATATGAGTGTATTCCGCTATCAGATTGGCATATCTGTGAACCCCAAAGCCGATAACTCCGTCGGCATAGAGCTCTCTCAGACCTTTGATTGACCTCTCATCGTTCTCTAAATCTTTTGAATCCAAGTAAAACTCTTTCAGTTTCCTGCTGACATCTTTTGATTTGTCAGAATCCCTCTCATACAAGAAACTGATTGGTGCAATTTTTTCCCATTCTTGGTTCATTCTGTTCATTAATGTTTCATTTCTTATTACAGCTAAAAAAATAATTATGGGACATTAATATTGTGATAAACGAAAGAAACTTCACTTCATCGATGTTTCAAAATGCCAACCAACATAATAATAAATGAAACAATATAACTTTGTTAAAACCACTTTATATTTTATCTACGCCAACCGGTTTCGAAACATCCCTTCCTTCCTCAGGGCAAACATACAATTTGCAACATTGTATGTTTGCCCTGAGGAAGGAACGGTCGTTCCGAAACCGGTCGGCGTAGATAAAATATAAAGTGGTTTTAACAAAGTTATATTGTTTCATTTATTTGTGATAAACAAAAGAAACTTTACTTCATCGATGTTTCAAAATGCCAACCAACATAATAATAAATGAAACAATATAACTTTGTTAAAACCACTTTATATTTTATCTACGTCAACCGGTTTCGGAACATCCGTTCCTTCCTCAGGGCAAACATACAATTTGCAACATTGTATGTTTGCCCTGAGGAAGGAACGGTCGTTCCGAAACCGGTGGGCGTAGATAAAATATAAAGTGGTTTTAACAAAGTTATATTGTTTCATTTTGTAATGGATAACCACAAAGTTATAGCTACATTCAAAATTATAACATAATAATAATTTATTATTTCGTTGAAGAAGAATATACTAATAAATCTAAATGGAAAAGAATAAGACAAAGAAAAATAAAAACGTAACTGTGTCCTGTTAAGATAAGAGATCCTGGGTTTGATTCCCAGTTGCGACCGTTACCTTACCTACCTAACTTTTGGTTTTTCTATGACTCGTTCTGTTTTATTTAGATTTATTAGTATCACCTTCTTCTTCAATGATACATTACATTGATGGGTATAACGTTAAAATTTATTATCTATTTATTTATCAAAGCAAAAACGGTTCACAGATAGTTCCGTGAGCACTCAAGCCATATCTCCCATTTCTTTGAGATAGTTTCCAGGTTCTGTGAGGCTCTCTGTTTTCCCCTGGAAGATTCTGAAGTAGTAAGGGTTTTTCCATCAAAAGACCCCCTTTGCTTGAGTTCCCTGAAGGCCCACCATGGAAGAGTTCAGCAAAGTGGCCTCAGCTCTGTTCTCCGCTCCCCCTAAGTTTCCCAAAGACACCTATTTTTTGTTGTTTGAATAGTCGATTTTTGGTCCTACGAGTATATAGGGAAATAGAAGGTCCACCCCAGCAGAGCCCCGAGTGTTGGGGAAAGGTTTAAATACTCAGAGATGCGACCCTGTATCTGACACCGTTCATGACAATGTTTCCCAGCGTCAATCAGCCTGAGCCTGAGCGTGGTAGCTCAACTTGGCTCGGGATGTTTCTTTCCACTCCCTGAGCAATGGGTTTGCCACGTTCCCTACACTAAGATATTTGGATAACAAGGTATTTGGATGAACTTTAAAAAAGAAATGACAAGGTATTTCTTTGATCAGTAGTAAATAGAAAACTTCTTACTATAGGCAGGACCGGCAAATTCATATTCTGTCATACCAATGATGAGAGGAACATTGGCAACCTTTCCTTGTTTTATAAGATTAACAGGATCATCTGCTAAAAATCTTTCTTGGCCACAATCCGGTTCTACAACAGGCTTCCAAATTAGAATAGGGTCAAAATTAAATTCCTGAAAAAAAAACATCAAATTTGAAAAATGGGTTGGTACTTTTTTATCGCGAGTAAATAAAGTCATTGTTAATTTTGTAATGAGATGAAATTCTTTAACAAGAGTCGCGATCCAGAATGCCGAAGGTCCTGGGTTCAAGTTCCAGGTGTGCCCATATCTTTTTCTGATTTTTCTGTTTCCAGATTTTCAATAAAGTTTCGCTAATATTGTCTGCATTTAATTTTTAAAATTGTTGTTACTGAACATTACTGCATGACATGTCAACGATGAATAACTTATTATTGATAATATTTGTATGATGATTATGTTATCTCTCTGTCTCCGATGGCGCTAGGCAAGGCGCATATCGAGCCTTGGCTTCCCGCAACATTCGCCTCCAACTCCTCCTGTCCTCAGCGGCTGACTTCCAGTTTGTTACCTGGAGAAGGTGTGCTGCATCCCCTCGTACCTCGTCTTCCCACCTCAGTCTGGGTCTTCCTACTTTTCTCCTTCCACCTGGGTGTCCAGTCATAATTCTTTTTGGGACCCATGTGTCCATCATTCTGTACATGCCCAGCCCATCTCAACCTGAGGAGTCTCATATGGGCTGAGATGCAAGGGGCCTGATATATATCATATAGTTCTTTGTTGTGCCGGATGCGCCACTGTTCCCTCTCTTTCACGGGTCCACATATTCTTCTCAACACTTTTTTTTCAAAGGTATCCAGCATTTCAGCCATCTTTACCGTCAGTGTCAGCGCCTCACATCCATATACCAATACAGTTCTAACAAAGGTATTATATATGGTTATTTTGGTTTTCCTGTGGGCAATACGTAACAAAACCTGGCAGCAAAGAGAAGTATGTTTTGTTGGCTGCTGTGATTCTCCTTCTGATTCCTTCTGGATCCTCATTGTTCTGTCAGACTAGAGCCCAGGTAGGTGAATTGACTGACCACTTCGTATGAGTAGTCGTCTTTAAATTGTGCATGATGATTATATTTAAATGAATATTATTCAAATAAATGGTAGTCAGGGTAATCGGAGAATTATATTTCTTAGGAACAAATATTACAAAATTAATTTCTGTACCAAAAAATTGTGTTTCCTTGAAGAATTGCATCAGAAGAATTCTCTTAAAGAATTGCATCAGATGCATGATAATTAATTGTATATAGTGAAACCCTCTTAAGAAGTTCTCCAAGGGACCGGAAAAAAAAACTTCTTAAGCAGGAAAACCTTAAAAGTGGGAAAAATTGGGCCGAGGGACCGAAAAAACCAAACTTCTTAAGCCACAAAACTTAAAAGGATTTCACTGTATTTTAATATATATAATAATATATATGTATTATTTATTTTATAAAGTACTTACAAAAAATTGCCTGTAAGTATCTGATATTGCAGTAGCATTCTTTGTCATCAGACACTCTAAAATTTGTTTTGAAGTATCAGTCGGACAATTTACAAATTTTGCTTGTTTTTTAGCTAAGTCTAGTTGATCTGAGGGAACTTTCCATTGGCCTGTTGGTGTGGCACTCATAGCAATAGCTCGATGAAATAAACCTGTTGGAAAATAAATATTAACACAAACAAAATGTCATTAAAATAAATAAAAGAATCCAATACCATGCAATACATACCTATAAAAACAATAAATAGTCAGTCTTTATCTGCATAAAACATTTCTTAATATTTTATCATAATATTTTTTATATTATTGTAACAACCTTTTGACATTGGCGATAACATATGCAGCGCTACAGTCATAGAACCGGCGCTGTATCCAATAATCGTAACTTTGTCTGGGTCTCCTCCGAATGATGCTATGTTCTGTTTTACCCATTTGAGTGCAACCACTTGGTCTTTCAAGCCATTGTTGCCTGGTGCCCAAGAATCTCCTGTACTTAGAAAACCTAAAAAGAGCAGAGATTAAAAACACTCTTCAGGTTTTAGGTAGCCTGACATATTTATGTATCAACCCTTGTTAGTATTGTGCTTAAACTCTTCCTCTTAAAAAATATACAATCTTTACTGTTGGTTTCATTATTCTCTTTTCATTCCATTAGTCACATGACCCCTTTTATTTCTTTTGTTGGAGTTTTCTTGTTAAAACTTATACATCAGGGAAAAATTTACATATGTTCTGGACTAGCTTGCAATTTAACGCATTTTATCAGGAAATTGAAGTCCATAACAAATTACATAACTTTAGAAGAACAAACAAGAGACAATAATAATTTACCCAGTGAAGCCAATCGGTAGTTAATGGTGACCAAAACAACATCGTAATCAAGAAGTCTTTGAGGGCCTGAAAATATAGTTTGGCTGGAAAGGCCATAGAATCCACCGGGGTGAATATACACAAGAACTGGACTTCTGTTTTCAGTGTGTGATGTCAAATTCCCTGTGAAGACATTGAGTGTCAGACAATCCTCCGTCATTGATTCTATTCCCCAGTTGTTTTGAGGACATGAAGGACCTTCTCGAGTTGCATCAATTGTTTCACTGGAATATTCTATCATCTGTGGGGGCTGGAATAGATTGAAATGTAAAATCACTTACGTGTCTGCAATAATATCGACGCTGGAAAGGAAAAATGGCTAAAGCGCCATACAGCTGGAAATGAAAAATGGCTGAAGCGCATACAGCATTGTACGGTGTTTCAGTCACTCTTTCTTTCTAGTTGCACGGCGCTTTAGCCATTTTTCATTTCCAGCGTCGTTAAATTTAGACCCAATGATAAATTAAAAAATAAATTTGTGATTCTTATCGTTTGGAAAGGCAGATTCCAAAGCAAATTTTTGTCATGAAATATTTAGGCATTTTATGAAACAGAAACCTTTAAGTTGCATCAAACTTAGATCTCAGCAAAAAAACGCTGAATTATCTTGCGTTTATAATAAAGTAATTGCACTAAGTATGCTTATCACCAACCAAATCATGTAAAATCGCCTTCCAACTTTGTAATTAATTTTTTAAATTACTTGTAGCATGGAGCGAAGCTATCGCAGGTATATTTGTGTTAATGCAGAGCAATAAATTGATTGTCCCCTCTCTAATCCTGTGAAGAAGATAAATCAAGATACATTAATCAGATGAAACACACAGCGGTGGTCCGATCACAAACTCATCGAAACATCGCAAACTCATCGACGATTTGATTCAAAATGACCGGCGAATCACTCAAAAACGTATCAAAACCATATTGAAATATCCAAGAAACGTGTCATTGTAGAATAGGGGTACCATAAAATCTGTGCACGATGGGTACCACGCCGTCTCACAGATGACCACAAAAACCACACACCTCGCTCAGAAGCTGCAGAGGCTCTGTGAAACCTGAAGTTTGAACTGATTCCACACCCTCCTAACTCCCCTGATCTTTCGATTGAAATTTTTTTCCTCTACTAAAGAAAGACCCCAATCATTACACCTCGGATGATGAGGTGAGGGCAGCCGACAAGTCTTGGATTCGAGAAAAGTCAGAAGAATTTTTCAGTGACGGAATGAAAAAACTCATTTAATGTTGGGAGAAATGTATTCGACTTAACGGTGATTATGTTGAAAAATAAATACATAATTTTGAGGCTGAATGTACTTTTTACCCGATCTTGCAATTTAATTTTGTTCATGCATTCTACAAGCATGTTTGCATTACTTTTCAGCCTACCCTTGTACTTTGGTTTCGGAAGCCAATATAAAGCGTTTTTCAGCTAACCACTGAATTTTAGCATAAAAATATCCAAAAAACATTTTACCTGGAACCGCAAATTCCCAACTGGTGGTTTAGCGTATGGAATCCCTCGGAAAGAAAATATTTCCCTTCCATTACTGGACGTCAGGGTGCTACCGGCCACTTTACCCAGGGGTGTTGAAACAATGTGTTCATTATTAGCACTAGTTAAAATTAAACACAGGCATAATGAGAAAAGGATTTTCAGCAATGCACTGAATCTGAACATGTTTACTTGTTCAAGGAAAAGTTATCAGTGAAACTAATCAGTCACCTTGACTGTTTTTGTACTCAAACTTGAATACAATAATAGAATAATTACATATTCTGTTTACGTAGGAACACCACACCAACAGGCATATTATTGATGGTACAGCTTGTACAAAAGTTCATGCATTCGAAGTAGATTTATTTTGCTGTGTAATCAAAGTTTGATTTCTGCTGCAACCAACCACAATCGGTAGAGACAAGAACTTTTGCTATTGGTCGATGCAAGTCCAAACACAATGTTTGGTGTTCTGTTTTTTTACAAACCATATTAATTAGAACATGATGATGACAACTTTCAGAATTTTTGGAAAACATAGAATACTTGCTTTTTAAGCAGCGGCTTCGCTCGCATGGTATTAGGGGTAAATTACTGTAGCGCTTGCATTTATCAATTATCCCCCCCCCCTCCCGCATTCCATACATTCATTCTCGGTACATTCAATTTTCAAAAAGCTCACGTGCCGCCTAAATTTCATAATGCCAGAGCTCACCAGTAGTAAAAAAAATAATTATCCAATTTGATTCAGTCGTTCGGAAGTTAGGTAGCGACATAGTTAAGTTAGGTAGGCGCGTAGGTAGATACCAACATTTCGAAGATTCATTTTTATTTACATAGATAGATAGATATTAACTATGACGCCTGAAATAAAAATAAAAAATCAACATCGTTTCCACGGCAACGATTTGTTTTCTGACGTTAACAAAAAATCGCTTTTGTTAGTGACAGAAAATGTATAAAAAATATAATATACTAATATTTATAATTTCCTATAGTCTTCGCATATAATTTAGCTTTCTATTGGTGAAAGAATTTTTAAAATCTTTTTATTGGTTAATGCGTGAAAGCGTAACAAACAAACTCGAGCAGTTTCACATTTATAATATAAAGTACAGAAGTATAGATGTAGTATCAAAGATATAAGCCGTCAAAATGTTGATATTTTGCGACCAGCCGAAAAGCGTGTGACGTCATGATACATACATAGTGGTACTGCAGCACTGCCTTTTGAATTATGAATTGCACTGAATTGTGTTTTGTGTGATGTCATCAGACACCATTGCATGCGTTTACCGAAGTTCACTTTGAAAGCTAATAACTTTGTCATTTTTGGTGATAGCGAAAAACTAATTTTACTGTCATTATTAATTCTTTAAATATAATATATTTTCATCAAAATAAAAATAAAATAGGAGACCTCATTATTGAGTTACACTGAGCAAATATCACTGGGGTGCAAGGCGATGAGTCGAGAGAGTCCTTTCTCCTCTTCTAAACACAGCCAGAAAAAAGTTAGTTTTTCTGGTCGTTCTGGGATTCACCATCCCATTATGGAGTCGGATTTTCTGTTCATACCACTGATGACACAATGAAGCATTTACTCTATTTTATTTAAAAAATTTAATCGTTTTCAAATAAAAAAAATATAGGCAAAGAAAGAACAGTATATTGCCTGTTTCAAGTTTCAAAAACATTTTTGCCATCCTGTGCACTGGATAGAGAGAAAAAAAGAGATTAATTCCCAGAATTCCTTCATAAACAATCGAACAGTATTAAATAGGTTAGCGTCTGCGTGGTTAAATTTCAGAACCCGGCTTCGAGTGCATGTCTGATGCCGCGCCGTGCCACAAACAACATCTGTGAACTTGAAATTTTAAACAAAACTACGATTGTAATTCGGTTTCGAATTCAAGAATTTGTCAAAACATGTCACTACTTCCGTTAGCAGGTCGCATGGGGACATGCCCCCCCATGGTATAGTACTACAAATTTGTAAATTTAATAAAATTATTAAAGTATCTCTACGGATATGGAAAGATTGACGGTAATACTCAGTTGTATCAAGCGCCTATGTTACATATAGCGTCATCGCCTGTTCCGGTTACTTTGTCCTGGTGACTAGCTATTACTGGGTGACAGTGGATCCGAGGAACGGGATAATTTCTGAACCAGTTCCTATTGGATTTATAAAATGGTCACCAACACTAACTGGGCAAAGCCAAAACAAAAGCCGCCCGCAGGGCCTAGCACCAAAAATCTGCAGAGCGGGTTTTTAACTGCTAGTTATGTGTTATTACAATACTGAAATAGCATTTTTCATCAGTAACATAACTGCTGGAAAACCTGTATAAAGTCAAGAAGTAACGTAGGTATATATGTATCTCTATTTAGATTAGCTATTTTTGTATATAATACACAATAACGTTAATTAGTTAGTGTTTGTGTGTTTGGAAAACATTATTAGTTGCAGGTATTCCCGGAAATACTAAATGTGTTTATTATGGTTTGAGATTTCTTGGTAAAGATGCCATGTACGATATTTCTTGGTAAATATGTCAAATGTGTAGGGAATCTCAACTACTATAGTGACATATTTGAACTTGTGTATTGAAAAACTAAAATAAAATAACTCATGAAATGAAACACAACATAAAAATCTTGAAAATACTACTTTATCAGATTTTTTTGACGTGATAACGTCTTATAAATCGATGAATACCAGCTGCATGCACGAAAAAGCATCACGTTCCGCCTGAGCCTGGCGTGCAAGCGAGAGGGCGGAATAAGCGATAGAGAGGCATGATCGGCCTAAGCGTTCGGCTTATGACGCATCAATGCAATTTTTCATCAATGTTTTCTTACGACATTATCACATAAAATTATCGTACGTAAACCAACTTTACAGACAACCAAATTTTTTACATTAGTTCCATACTGGGGGTCCACAGGAAAATAATATACCTCAGGGCCTGTGTCATCTTTGGGTCATCCAAGCAGCTTCTGCTTGGAGGGTATTTTTAGGAACGAAGGAGAGGAAGTTTGAAATTTTAAAATGTTGATTTTAATTAGATCCTTCATTAAGGATCAGTTGACAATACACGCTGGAAATGACACTCTCCATCAGTTGACAATACATTGACGCTGGAAATGACACTCTCCATTTCCATTGACAATACATTGACGCTACAATGACAATACATTGACGCTGGAAATGACACTCTCCATTTCTAGGTGCTTAGTCATTTATCCTTTCCAGCGTCGACATTATTAGAGAGGGGAACAATATTTTTTTTGATCTGACCCAAAATGGTTATAAAAATGGTGTTCGGGGCCATAAATGCAATATTATAACTGTTTTATTTACATTAGCTCCACTCAGGAGACCCTGGGAAAAATAATTCCTCTCAGGGCCTACATCAACTTTAAGGATGCTGTGTGGAGGGTATTTTTAAAAAAGGAAGGAGAGGAAGTTCTGGGACGGAAAGAGGTATGAGGGGTGGGTGGGAGTCAGTGTGTCCAGGGGTGACGGACCTATGAATCCATCCTTCGCATTGTGGTGGAAGGTGATGTTCCGAGAGATTCCTGCTGGAGAGGTCGAAAGGTCTCCCTCAACAATTTTTTCCCGAACATCCGCTTTGTGGGTAGATGCATCCGCCGCAAAGACCCGGACAAACCTCACCCCGATGAAAACAGACACCCCCGCTAAGCCACATGTCACTAAACGTGACAAGCAAACCACTTGGAGTGACCTATGGCAGAGGTGTCAGTTATGCAATAAATGGTGTCATGCTTGTGTAAATCAGCAGGGTTACGCAGATGTCGCAACTATGGACACTTTATTGGCGTCACTTTAGAAAATGGTTGAGAACCCCTGCTATGTACAGCAAGGAAGAACCCATTAATCATTGGTTAACCCATATTGGTGTCAACCATGTCAACTGACTAAACCAACAAAACACAATGTTCACAGAAAATATATTTTTTATTTTCAATGCAATATAAATAAATCTAAAAAAGTATTTTGATGCAATAAAATATGCAAATGATAAAATTTTACATAAGTACAAATTTTACTTATTTCGGAAAATTTTGCATAACAAGTTCCAAAAAGATTGTAACGAAGGAAACATTAGTATTACATTTAACAGTTCATTTTAATAAAATTCCATAAAACTTATCCAGTCTGTTAATTTTTGCTAAATATTGCAAGAACTGAAAAAACAATAATATTTACAAATTTAGTTTTTTGTCGCATTGCTTGTGCTAAATAATATTGAAATATTATGTCTTCCAACTTATTAAATTAACAATCGATATTAAAAGATTTGTTAGCTATTTTTATGAGCAAGAATAGATACTCAAGTAAAAAAAGAAAAATGCATCAGAAAACGTAAAAGGGCACTCGTTAGAGGCTAAATTAGATTTAACATACCACAATGAAAACCAAAAATTATTAATTAGAACAACCAAGAGTGAAATTTTTGGTTGAAGCAAATAATTAATGGAAATTTTATAACAGTTATATGGGTATTTAAAACGTACACAGGTATAGGAAATATAATTGTTATGACAATTTGAAACAAGTTGATCGGTTGTTGTTTAGAAATGGCAGAATTTCTCGGGTGATGTTTTAGAAGGAATCATAGAACTGGCGTTAATGTCACAAAATCACTATGTTATGTAATTTATTTTCACTTGAATTAAATGTTCAAAAGATTCCGTTCAGTCATTGGTTAAACTTTCTTCACTATTTGCACAACGTCTTCATCGTTGAGGACATGCTCTATTCCCACCTTCTGCGGTTGATGCTTCACCGATGAACCCCAGACTAGAGCACTGGAAAAGAGAAGATTCATTTTAGTGCACAAGACGGATAAAGAAGCAACACAGAGAATATTATCATGCACACAGTACATAATAACAGAATGGTAATTTCATTAAAACCATTTTTATAAATAATAAAAGATAAAATTGTAAAATGAGTGTCAAAGGCCCACCATACACCTCCATGTACCCATCAGTGGACGCCATGGATAAAATTGATGAATTGATTGACATGGATACCGCACAGCAGTTGTTCACTAGAACTTGTATATTTGAAGATGTGTGGTCATCAGGCTAATTTAGCGTACTTGCGCAAGTCTTCAGCTCAAGTATACTTGAAGGTGTATGGCGGGTCTAAGAATCATTTGTCAAGAGTTTGATATCAATCATCAATCAAATAATACGTGAAACAACAGTGAAGATAGGTTGATCTTGATTAAAACTGATAACAAACCTAATACATACAATAATCCATATTATCCAAATACCTATGCTTAGGAAATTGACAAAAAATGGAGAATTCAATAATGGAAGGTTTCATTAATGTGAATATTGCATTAAATTTCAAATCATGGCTGTTGGAGAGTAACCTTATGTATTGAGATGGTATTTTGCTCACTCCTTTGTTTTTCTTTAAATAAATACAATGGTCTCCTGATTGTGTGATATCTGCGTGTATACACAGTTATATTATTTGCTATCACCATGTACCTAATATTGTATTGTATTCTCAACCGTTTAGTGATATTTAAATAAGTATTTTCCTATTATGATTAATTATTTACACTGTTTTTCACCATAACAGTAAGTCTGTCCCGACACAGGCATATCTTAGTGTGATAGTCATCGAAAAATCGCATGTAAATAAACTTTCATAAATAAATATATTTTTTTTTTAAATACTGTTTCTGTATTATTTTCAACTTGTGCATTTTATTAAGTTTGTAAGGATGTTGTTATATTTTACGCTAATGCGTTAATGGTTATTTATTTTTTTTTTATAATATTCTTTTTTGTGAAACTTATCTCCTGCGGACAAGCTACTTGCAGTAGCTTAGCGGGAATAAATTCCCATTGCATGTCACTTTTAGACAATAAAAAAAATACCATAATTTCTTCACCTTGGAGGTGTTATGTGCAAGGCGACAATAACCTATAAAGCAAATCTACATGAACAAAGCAGTAAAAGCTCTCAAGTGATGCTCTCGAGGACAAAAAATTAGTTCAAATTCTGTCTGGAATTCCTGGATCGACCAACTTTTTGCAGTTGCCACGTCATAAGGGAACTTTGATTAGTCTGTGAAGAAAAAATGTTAGTAAAAAGTGGTTACATTTTGAATTCCTTGATGATAGAGCGATGTAACCGATTGCAGAAGTCCTCGACGCTGGTGTGCTCGCTGTGCAACACCACGGGTGAGTTGTAGTCGGGCAGCTGCCCCTTGGGCTTGGTGTAGATGCGCACCAGCTTCAGGTACTCCCACATCTTCTCCAGCAGGTCATCAAAGTTCCAGCGGTGATGCGCCGAGATGGGCACGCAGTGGGGGATCTTGTATATCACGTCCAGCTCCTCGATGGATATTTGATCTAAAACAATTATACATAACGATATAATAAACAACTACCAATGGTTTTTATTAAAACAAGAGACGACATACGTGGTCGAGGGTAAGGCTCTTGACTGCAAATCTGGAGGTCGTGGGTTCAAATACAAGTAAATTTAATTTAATCAATTTACGTTTTTCACAATTAATTCATTTGATATATCAACTACATATAAAAATCAATATTTGTTTGTTCGTATTTTATGGGCTGCCATACTGTTCATCCGATTGCGATGAAACTTTGGTGATTTGTTGTGCGCACACCTGCAAAGGTTATAGGCCATATATAATGGTAAGCTCTGGCGTTATGAAATTTGTATACAAAAATTACTACAGGTGGTATACGATTGGTTTGAAAATGTGTATATTTCATATATTTTAGCGGCAGGGAGAGAAGGCAGGAGGGGGAGGTAACAAAGGAGGCGGGATTCACGGAAGGGATGACGAGGGAAGGGAAGGCGGGGAAGGAGAAAGCTGGAGGGGAAGGAGATGTGGGAGGGGAACGGGGACGCATGGAAAAGGACATGCAGGGAAAAACAATTTATTTCATTTCATGGAGTTGCAACGCATGCCAGGTACCAGCTAGTTAACTATAAACTCGGACTACCTACAGAAACTATAAATTTCAACCACTTATAAAAAGAATTAAAATGATTAAAACTCTCAGATAGAAGAGATCCGAATTGATTTTTATTTTTAAAATTATTGATGGTTTTGTAGACAGCCCTAATTTGTTAATCTTAATACCAACAAGAACTACTCTATCTAACATTATTTTTAATTACAACAACAATAACAGGACTGAGTATAAACAGATACTCGCTGGTACCGAGATTGCATGTAGTTGTAGGCAATTCTTTCTCAGAAGTGGTAGATGTATTCAACTGCACGGAAAACAGTTCTGCACAGAATTACAAATAGGCTATAATAAAATAACACAATAATAGTAATCAACGTTAGCATAATTCCTGGGTTCCATATAATTAAATGAGCATATTTTACTTAATTACTAATTCATGATTGTACTACAAAACTATTACATATATATAAATCATGTGTTTGTAAAAGCCCATGTAGGCGTTTATTAATATAAATTTGAAATAATATGATATAGGGGGTATTTCACCATCCTCTTCGTAGCTTTTCCATAAAAGCCGAAATTTACTATTTGGTATTCGAACCTACAAATAGTGGCTATATATCGAATAAGTTGGCATATTTTCTATTAATATTCGTTATAGTATGGATAAGCTATCAGGGGGATGATGAAATACTCCCATAGTATATTTGCGACACATTTTAGAGTGGAAGATATTCTCAATATCACCTTGGTGGTAGACAACCGTTCATGATTGAAACAATGCTTGAAATGGCTTTAGCTGTGTTTGGTGACAAGATCTGAATAACCAGGTACTTTCCCACCCTCCTCTATCCCATCTACTTGGGGCCATCCATAAATTACGAATTTCATGATTTTTTGACCCCGCCCCTGTGGAATCATCATCATTTGATTATGATTCAAATGATGATGACTCCACAATCATCATCATGATCACCCATCGTCACATTTGTGGAACCGCTCCCCTCTAGTGTGACGTCACATATTTTGCACACATAAAAATAATCAAAATTCAGATTTTTTCATGTGACGTCAAAGAACTGATGACCCCCCCCATACCCCTTGTTACACAATGTTTCACTTCTCTACTCCCCCCCCCAACAACAAAATTTAAAAAAAATAATGTTTTGAGTGCGATTTTAATCCTTATGTATAAAGAAAATTTATGAAGAACTAGGTCAGAATGGCTTGGGACATTCTTGTTCTTGACATAACAGATATTCAAATCACACCTATCCACTCGGAATAAATTTTATTAAATTTATCCATGACTTATAGCCTTCATTTTTCCCGCAATTCGAGCTGTCAAACTGTGAGCGTCGTAGGTCACGAAAAGATAGATAAACCAATCAATTTGTCAAATAAACGCAAAAAATGTTGTTTTTACGCATAGTTTATCATTCAAGGAATGTGTTTCAGTAAATATAATATACGATAGCATAAAATAAATAGCGTGGATTTTGATCAGGTTAATTTGTTCGGTTTCCGAACAACTCATATAGGTTTCATAGAAATTAATATGTCCTCCTTACTATCATGGTTAAAAATATGATCTAAACGGTGTTAGAAAGAGAAAACATCACACTTTATATTCAAATCTAAAAGTACACCTATATGAAACCAAAGTTACCGACCGCAAGAAAAAGTGAGTTGACGATAACATTTACAATACGCCTAATAAAATATGTGTTTTAATTTTTTTTTTGTTATCAGTAATTTTAGTTAGAAAAAAAGTAAGGTGAACCATTTTTAAAACTTTTTGTTGGCATTCAAAATTTTTGTATTAAAAAAATTATTATCAATATATATTATAAAAGAAAGTCCGAAAAAGTGTGCGGACCGCAAAAACTCAAAAACGAGTCTCGATACGATCAGGGAGTTATATGGTGTGGTAGATCTCTATCCTCCCCCCAGGATAAGGGTACCCGTTTTTACCGATATAATGGCTGGAAATTTCGCCCCCTATAGATTTCAAAAATAGTCTTCCCGAAAATGCTAGAAGATTCAATAAAACTCTAGAAGGTACTGGAAGGAGTGGCGGAGTATGTCAGTGAGTCTAAAAGTTTTGAGAACGTTCTGGGTGGTTTGGAACATTCCAGAACACTCTCAAATGTTGTCCTGAGCGAAGCCGGGTAAGCCGGTTACCAAAGCTAGTTTGAAATAGAATTTGAATATTAAAAAAAGAAAATAATATTTATATAATTTGAAATAGAAAAAGCTTATTTCATCACCTTTTGAAAAAAGTTTTTAATTTTCGGATGCGTTCAGAAATATTTCATTTATTAGGATTTTATTGCAAAGCGAAAATATTTTGACATTCCGACAAAATAGGCCCAAAGCCTGAAGGGTTATAAGTAGGAGGCGGAATGCGGAGGCAAAACAAAAATTCCAGAGCCGCTAATTATTAAAGGCAAAACAATTAAACTATCGTTATTTGACCGGTCTAATTTGTTTTATGAGGCCAACAGACTTAGCTATAAAAGATAAAAGAACATTTGGTTTTGGCCTATTTCAGCATATCGCCCGACATTCATTCCCAATGTTTTGCCTCCGCCAGCCGCCTATTAGTTATAAGTTTTCAAAAACCGAAAATATAAAATGGCATAATTTTTAACGCACTTAATATTTTGTTGCTCCTTTAATCCCTATAAAGTGAAACCCACTTAAGAAGTTCCCTGTTAAGGGGATTTGTAAAGTATAATCCTTTGAATATACTGTAAAATTTTTGTAATGGTATTAACCTGCCTCTTGCCGTTCGTCCGCCGGCGTACCATCGGCGCAAGCCAAAATAATCACTAAAAAATAATTTTGTTATGCGATTTTAACCCTTATGTATAAAGAAAACGTATGAAGAAGGTCAGAATCGCTTGGAGCATTCTTGTTTATAAGGTATAAGATACCGTGAACCCACCTAGAGCAGCGATATATTTTCTTTGAAATTGTTTATGACACGGCCTGGAACTTTTTCCCACCGCTCGGCTGTCGAAATGGCGGCTGTCAAGTCTCGCGGTCGATGAAATGATCGTAAAACGTATAAATTCATCAAATAAACGCAAGTAATGTTATATATATGTATAGTTTAGAATTCAAGGAATGTGTTTCAGTAAATATTACATAAGAAAGCATAAAATTAACCTGCAAAATATTACGTAAAAGTCAAAACATCGCGAAATTTTTTCGTTTTTTCCGTGGCATTTGAAAAGTAGTAAAAAGTATAAATTCATTGAATAAACGCAAGTAATATTGTTTTTGTGTATAGTTTAGTATTCAAGGAATGTGTTTCAGTAAAAATTACATAAGATAGCATAAAATTAACCTGCAAAATATTACGTTAAAGTTGACGTTTTTTTCTGGCACGGGAGGGGTTAACGATATTTAAAGTTCTACAGCCCATTTAGCAGATCAGCGCAGAAGCAGGTAAAGGGGCCGGGCAAAACTTCAGACTCATTTATTTCAAAACTACTTTTTTCAGCTTGGTGTGAGGCAAAAAAAACAAAACTACTCGGCCAATTCGTCTTAAATTTTACTATGTTATTCTGTACACCAGTACACATCGCAGGAACTAAAAAAAAGTTTTTACGTTGAATACTTCTTATTTTTACATACAAAATATAATGAAAAAACAGTCCGTTTTCTGTATGTAAATTTCCACTACGCGCCATTTTGTAAATTTTTATTTTATTTTTTATTATAGTTCCTGCGATAACTACACTCATACTGACAAGAAAATTGTTTTTGTTTACGGATAAGTGAAAGAGCCAAAACAGGACCCACCACCAAGGTCCGTATTTATGAGGAGGGTAACTTCAGCGCAGACTTAACTTGCTTAACTACTTAGAATTTTAATTTTTTTTTTATAATAATATTCTTGTATCCTATTAAAGTGATTTAATATATCTATAAAGTTTGAATAGCATTGTTCCCTGTTTTCATTTAAAAAAAAATCAAAAACTTATCGAATTTACGGATGCTAGACCACCGGCTCCCCTTAAGGGGGGGGGGGGGTAAGGTTTTAAAGGCGAAAAAAAAGGCATATTTTTATAATTTTTTTTTGGAGATGTGAATAATGTTGGCTTATTTTTATATACATGTTATAGAATGACATCTGAAGTGTCTTTGAAATTTTTTTTAATTAAAAATATTAATAAATAAGTCCGCGAGAGCGAATCTCCGGAGGCGCCTCGAAAAAAAGGTGTTATGCGGTGAATATTATAACTTGTTAATGGATCATTTAAAACAAACAAATTGAAATGGGTTTAAAAGGTGATATGTTTTTCAAGGTTTTTTTTAACGAAGCTTTTTTTTTTTTTTTTAATTTTTTTTTTGCAGAGTGTTGAAGTCGAAAATGCGATTTTTGCAAAAATTTTCGGTGAATTTTTTATTATAAAATGGAAAAAAATGGTAAAAAAAAAACTCTTCGTCACTACCTGTTGATTTATGTGTAAAAATAGTGTACAAAGTTTCAAAAACATCGGTTAAGTAAATTTTGAGTTATGATGTTCACGGACTTAAAAAATTTATTTGCTAGAAAATCGATTTAAAGTTTTTGTATATTCGAAATATACTTGAAAAGAACAAGAGGGCCGGTCCCTTGAAATGCTGTATCTTCGTTAGTTTTGCTCTGATTTACTTGAAATTTTGACACAATACTCTCGACATGTTGCACATTTAGAAAAAAAATAATTTAAAAAATGAGTTTTAAAACCTTACCCCCCCCCCCCCCTTAAGAAGTTTTCATGCTTAAGGGTCTACTATTTGTATTTCAACCGATTTCTTACATATCTCCCTTAAACATTTAAAGTTTTTAAGCTCTAAAAAAAATATATGTTATTTTTGAAGATAATATCTCGATACGTTCCACGCCGAAACGCAAATTATATGAAATTCCCTCGATAGAAAAAAATCGCAAAGTATGCTCCGAAAATTATTTTAAACAAGTCTATTTCTTTTATTTTACAAGTTATATTTGTGAAAAAATTCACAATGTTTCTTTGAACGATACTTAAGATACGTTCCACGAGATTTTTGCTCTATTTTAAACGAGTCATGTTTTATTAAGCTTTTTCGCAATTTTCGCTGCTATTCTACGACTAACCATATTAGCGCGCTCTGTCCAACACTCGTAATTACATATCTCTCCATCTTCTTCTTTTTCAGCGCTGTGTTCACGAATAGTAGACCCTTAAGAAGTTTGGTTTTTTTCGGTCCCTTGAAGACTGAATGGCCCAATTTATCCCACATATAAGGTTTTCCCACTTCCGAAGTTTTCTTTTTCTGGTCCCTTGGAAAACTTTTTCGGAGAGTTTTACTGTAAATGGTTTGCTTCACATTCCAACAGGTTTATTTAACATTCGAAAATGACTTACCAATTTTGTTGAGTAGGTAGATACAGGGGATGTAGACGCGGTTTCCTTCAATGACATCAATAAGGTCATCACTGGTGGCATCGAAGCGCAGTGTGATGTCGGCGTTGTGGATCTTGTATTCAGACAGGATGGACCTCACCAGGTCCAGGTCTAATTCTGATTGTGGACACTGGAATACACACACTTGTTATCAGGTCACCTTTCTTAAACAGATCACATAACACACAATTCTGTTGGAACACAAACTCTTTAAACTCCTTGCTTTGTCCACATTTATAAAAACTATTTTGACCACTGTTGTCGAATCTTCTCAATTTGAGAGGCCGGTATGGGTACTTTTGACCTCTCCAGCAGTAGTGTGCCTTTATTTTTAATTACCTACTTAATTCATATTTTTAAGGAGGTAATTAATTAATCTATCTTATGTGTACGAACAAAAACAAAGCGGGTTTCGGTTTTCTGATTAGTGGGTATATGTCATAGTGGGTGATATGTCAACATATCAGACCGAACATAGTGAAGGCAGATTCAGATTTCTGTCTGCGCGAGGCGGCGCCGATAAGCTTTACCGGAATGAATTCTTAATTCCTGTTCGCCGGTGACGCCGGTCAGTGAAACTTAATGTTGCCATATGCTTGGTTTTTGCCTTTCATGGATTTTGGATTGATGGATTTTGGATCCTTTCATGATTAGGTTTTGTCTATGGTCATGGTCACCTCCATGGTTATTTCAAAAACCCATGTCGAACATGTCATTAATTAACAAAAGTGTGTACGATTGAGTGGGATAGGATTTTTAGCATGGGTCAGAAATATGGTTCAAACTTCAGTTTAGAATTTTTTTATCCTTGAAACATTTTCATTTTTGGGACATGGCAATGCTATTGAAGCTTGTTTTGAAGGGAATCCGATATCAAAGTGAATGACCTATTAATTGCCGCTATTTTTAACAAATAGCCAATCTGAGATAAAAGAAATACATTACATAGCAACAGAAATGTTGTTGACGAGTGCTGGAAAATAATCAACGGGATAACACTTTGAAATAACCTCAAATTTCACAAGCGAATTCCTTTCAGGCATGTACATAACATATTATATTGTTCTCCTGAGGTTTTTTTTTTCATATTTAAAGATACCAATTACCAAATACCAATTGTTTTATTCCTTAATTTCAAGAAAGGATTCTCCAAGAGTAAAAAATCATTCAAACTCAACATTTCGTAAAAACTGACAGCTGCTGTCAGGCTACCGCGCAAGTAGCGCAGATTTTATCTACGTTCTGTTTGTCCACACCTTAGCGTCAACTGTTATTCTGAAAACCGAAACCCGCTTTGTTTTTGTTTGTACTCAAAGGCATAGAAAGGCATAGACAAGCCATAGAAAATCACAGAAATTTGACAGAAGATAATGCGCGACGGACACTTTCTGATGTTTGACAGATTTTGCCATTTTGTCTTAATTGTTTCGTAACACTGTCTTAACTCAAAATATAACACAAACTATACAGAATCACCCTTCTGGGATTTTTAGGTAAGTTTGGTGAGGAATTTGCCCACCATTATAGAAAAGGATGGCTATTTTCATTGGCTGCAATTAAAGTATTTGCCTTTAAAAAACATACCCCTTAGCTTTTGATTTCAGACACACAAAAATGGTTGATTTCTCTGAAAAATTCTCATATAAGATGGAACAAATGTGGAAGGAGCTACCGTCGCTTATCGTTCTTCCTCACATTAACTAATCCCTTCTTACAGCTGCTTCGTGAGCAGTGAAATACTGCCCCTATTTAACATCGCATCGAAAGGCGGGGGTATTGGTAATCAAGTAAAAATGAAAAACTCACTGTAGTATTAAGATTAATTCCTCCTTTATCCTTTCTTCGGTAGGCAATGTTTGGCGGTTGCTTGTTTAATCGGAGGCCGAAGCCCTCCAACTCGTGCTCCAGTAGCTTCTTGTGCTGCAGTGGTTTCAGGACATCCAGCACGATGAAGATGAGACTGCAGGTTCGTGCCACGGCAATTACCTGACGACCTCTACCCTTGCCGTCCTTGGCGCCCTCAATGATACCGGGCAAGTCGAGTAACTGAAAATAAAACCATTTGATTAGCATTCACTGACCAAAGATGAACATTTTTAATTAAGCTGTGATGAGAAAGAAAAAACACTCTCCATTATGTCTTAGGGTAAAAGCTCGCAATACTAAACACAAGCGCGACAGACTTCAACGCTCATGGCAAGAAGGTTTAAAATTAAAAATGGGATTAAAAAAATTGGAGCCTTGCGAAGAATTGCAAAAAGACCCGAACTGTATACTTTTTGTGCAAAATCGTTATTTGATCGTTATCAGATCTGAATAGCAAGGTACTTCCCCATCTTCCTCTTCCCTATATCCTTCCCATCCCAACTACTTTCAGCCTCACAACATATCCCAATTGGGGATGCTGTAGTCTCACTGGCCCCAGACAGTTGGGAGCAATAGAGACTCTTGTGCAGTACTCACAAAAAAAATTAAATATTTAAAGTTTTACTGTACCCATGTGCGTTTACACTTTTATACATATATGGTTTAATCCAGAAATATAAAAATTTCATGAATGACTAACCAAAACTTTAAGATAGATTTTTTTAGTATCATTATCTGCTGTTTTGATATCCCCACCGCATTACCGAACTAGCTAGATGAGAAAACTATTAACAAGTAGGTATCAATCAAACAACAACACCAAAACTAAACCACAGAAAACAATTATCGTGATTAATTTTTGGGTTATTATGCCATGGTGTGCTTCCTCCTTCCTTAGCCAACATTTGCATGTAACAGTGTCCATTATCAGACGACAAGGTAAGTTTAATTATTCTTGGCTTCCTGCACTGACAACAAAACTAAACACCGAAAACTACATTAAACACGAAACCGGCCAGTATTATCGTGCTACGCCAGACGGTTCTCTGTATTATATATACATTTTTATTATACCCATCATTGATAATTTTATTTTTTCATATTCATAATACATATATGTATCAACATACAGTACATATACTTAGTACATAATAAGGAACTTTAATGAAAAATATTATGGCTTAAATATATACACATTTATATAGATCTACAAACACTGATTCTGAATATATAAGTTTTATTATGTATTACATAGAATTTAAAAAGTCTTCATTCGAAACAAATAAAACACCGTCACATTTAAACGCACTGTTTTGTTGGTACGACTGAATCTGCTGTTTCTGATATCACGAATCTCATAACCAGTCTATGGTATATCAACAGCCGCTTATTTGTGTGATTTTCTATGGCTTTTTCTATCGGCTGATGTCAAAATTTCAGCTGTGAACTGTCACATATTTTAGTTTGGGTCGTTTTAAACACGAAATCCTGCAAGTATGCATGTTTATTTATTCATTTAACAGCTGTAGAAAATCACAAAAATCTGACAGGACATCTCGCGGGAGAATGATCTCGTCCTCACAATAGATAGAGAATAGCTTTTCTGATGTGTCCCAATTAAGTGGAATCGACTGTATATTAACAATCTATATGCAGGCAATAACTCACTTGAATTTTAGCTCCTTTGTATTTGATGCATCCGGGCACAGTTGTGAGGGTTGTGAACTCATACGCTGCCACTTCCGAGTATACCCCCGCTAGAGTTGTGAGTAGTGTAGATTTACCTACCGAGGGGAAGCCGACAAACCCTATTCTAGCATCTCCTGTCTTGGCCACATCGAATCCTACAGAGTATAAACAAAACATGATAAAGATAATGAAAAAATATAGCAATGGACAGGATGAACTAAGAAGCTAATGCATTACACTTTTGTATGGGTAGTTTGTTTGTTGTTGTTAAAAACTGACAGATGGGATGCCCCCTTAGTTGAAGATTGGCAATGATCTGACACTGCCCTGTGAGATCTAATATTGTGAAGAGGAGTGCGTTGTGGCTTTGTTGTGGAATCATTGCTGTCGAGTTTGAGCTATTTTGATAAACTACTTTTGATAATTGAGAAGAAAAGTAGTTGTCAGGCAGTGTGTAATGTAGTTACTTTGTCTGACTTACCGTCACCAGTTGCACCGCCGCCTCCTTTCGGGGCAATCAGTTCTCGTCGGAGTTTAGCTAACCTTGCTTTCAAGAGACCCAAATGTTGTGCTGTTGCTTTGTTTTTTTGCGTCCTGGCCATCTACAAAAACAAACAAATGAATAAATTTAACACATTATAAACATAATGACAAAGCAACTACATGGAACAAATTCATGCAATACGGGAGAAGTTACAGAGATAACCTAAATTTACAAACCTCAGCCTCGATCCCCGAAATTTTATCAAGTATAGTCGCCATGATTGTAAGATTCTTCCGATGGACACAAACTTTAACAGATGAATCAAAAAATCCTTATACTAAATAATGTAATTTTAGGATGAAAGTCTTGACGTATCACAAAATTAGCGGCAGCGTGCAAATCCTGCCGCGACCGAAGAAATTTAATCCATGCGTTTTTACCGACGAAGGCCATTTTTTGACAACTCTGAATTTTTATAGTAATATAACAATCCGCTAGGTGGCTAAAGGTTTAGAACTAGGATTAGGATTATGATACGCTGTTAAAGAAAAACCCGATAGATGTCAGTAATGTATAAGCTGTTGTGGAAACACACACGTGTATTTTCCAGGGGTGGTTTGCTCAACAACGAAAATGCAGGCGGAAGACTGTTCACTGGTTGCTTGCTATGTTCTTTCAGTTTGCTGTCGGATGTTCTCCGGGTTGATTGCGCGGCGCGAGCTCGGAAAAACGATGAAAACTTTATATTGAAGCATTCGAGTGTCGGAAGTGTGACTCTGTGCTTTACTGAAAAGTCGGTGGAAGTTTTGGGATTCTGTTCAACAAACAATGATAACTAAAAGTAACTTCAAAATAATTATTTAACAGTTAAAATTTTCCAACAAAAAGTTTTCCTCAATATTTATTTAATTTATTTTGTAATGCTTTTTGAGCAACTATAATTTATTATTTTACCTATTCGTTTACTAGAGTATCGTCTAATATGACAATGATCTATAAATATTACAGACAAACATAAATAAAC
Source organism: Glyphotaelius pellucidus (assembly GCA_936435175.1). Taxonomy (NCBI): domain Eukaryota; kingdom Metazoa; phylum Arthropoda; class Insecta; order Trichoptera; family Limnephilidae; genus Glyphotaelius; species Glyphotaelius pellucidus. The sequence continues at coordinate 30,266,937 of OW386547.1, forward strand.
ACATTTAAATAGAGCAAGAAAATTTTAATTTCATTTGACGAAAATTCATATTAAAAATTATAAATAAAATAAGATCTATATAATATTTAACGATCTGACAAGTGAAGTAAAATTTCTTTGGGTTTTCTTTTATATTTCGAATGAAAATACTATTATTTTGAATGTTCGACGACATAAAACTTAAAGACACGAAATCTTCTAGGCCGTGCTAGAATAAAGGTTTTTATCGTCATGGGAATAGGCTGGGAACTAGTTTGATGGGTCCTTATTAGAGGCTTTTCTGACCCTTTTAATTTATGACCCCCTGCCCCAGCTAGTTTGTCTTTGGTAAGCGGCGAGAGCCACCCTGTTGTACCCTGCAGGGGTATAACATATTGCTGATTTTGTCTGAATAATTTGTTGATCGTTGAATATTAGGGTAGGCCCATAAAGTTATAATATTCTACCATAAACATGGGTGCCTACTTAAAATATTTTTATTAATTATTAGTAAATATTTTGATGTGAAAATATGTGTTTAAAACAACAATAACGATAATTAAATGAAGCATAAAATTAGTGTTTTTATCTGCATGTTTTTGATGTTAATATCGCACAAGAATCCCAACTGCTCCCAACCACCTGGAGCCAGTGAGACTATGGCATCATCAATGGGTGTATGTTGTGAGTCTGAAGGTAATGGGGGGAAGGGAATGGGGAGAAAAAGTTGGGGAGTACGTGGCTATTGAGATCTAGTCACAAAACATGACTAAAGCGATTTCAAGCAAATTTTCAATTATGAATAGTCGTCTTACACCAAGGCGATAATGAGGGTATCTTCAACTCTGGAATGTCCCGCAATATACATACCTTATTTTATTTTATATGATTAAATTGTGAAATAACACATCAACTAAATTAAATTTGCTTGCGTATGCCGGAATTTGAATCCCCGACCTTCGGATTCTTCGGATTCTTCTACCCCTCGACCACGGAGGGCGTCGTTTGCATCAAAGCAACCGTCTAGAGATTGTTTTACCCGTCTCAGAACAGACTTTGTCTGATGAGACGGGTAACTTGCTTGCATTATCAAAATATTTTATTTCAATGAACGCCCGGGTTGCCGGCAATTTAATTATTAAAAAAAAATATGTTTTAATAATTTTCAAGTTAATATACAATCTGTAATGTTTGTACTTACGGACTCTGAATTTACCTAAGCGATATTATTATTATTATTAGCGCAGACCCGTGAAAAATCACGGAAAATTATAAATGTAGGATTCGTAAGGCTGGAAGTATATTCATAAAATATTTAACTCAAGGATCATATTAAGCCTTTCAAAAACAAATTTTGCCAATTTTCTTTAAAATTTATTTTTAGTAAATATTTTTATTTTTATTAAAATATAGATTTACCATTTGAATAAAAATAAAATAATTTACCGATTGCATGCAGGTAGGTACCTACTTAATCGCTTGTCAGAATTCACACAATCATCCGTCCATTTTAAAATTAATAGCATATATTCTATCAAATGAAATTTCAATTCATGGTCACCCTACATGTTTATATCATCATCATCATCATAATATTAATACGTGAAGCCAAAACTTTGTACCCCTTTTTACGAAAATTGCGCGGACGGAGGAGTATGAAAATTCGCACACTTATAGTTTATATAGAGGAGGAGTGCAGAATGCTAATATTTTTAAAAAATTATACATAAAAATACATTAAATCAATAATAAAAACATTACACACACTATCATGTATTTGACACACACACACACGCGTCTTTACTCTATTGTTTATTGTTAAAGTCTATGGTCAAATTGAGAATAGATTAATATTGTTTGTCTTTAATATTATTTGTCTATGGTCTTACTGAATGTCAAACATAAAAAAACATCGCAATTATGGTCGAATTTCGACCATTGGGCGACCACTAGTTGTAATGAATTAGTAAAACAATATTGTTCCTTCAATATCTATTTTATTTTGTGATTTTGCCAGTAGTTAATTTTAATTATTAAATTGTTAACCTCAACATAGGCTTGTCCTAGTGAAGTTAAAAATTAAATTGTAAACAATAATACCTACCATGTAAAGACACAAAGAAAAATCATAAATGCTTCTCATATTTTCAGTAAATAGTGATAACATTATTCCACCATTCTTACATTAGTTTGTGGTGTAATGGTCAGCATAGTTGCCTTTCAAAGAGTTGATTGGGTTTAATTTTCGACAGTGGCAATTTTAACTTGGTTTTTAATTTTCGTATATATTTTTATGTGACTACATTTCAAAAAAAAATCCATTGATTTTTTGCGCGTCTGCTGTAGTGTTAAATATGTATTTTAACTTTACAGTAAAAAAAAAGAATTACAATGTTTTCCCCGTAACACGTTTGATATCAGGCGTATAAATGAATTATTAGTCACCTTCTGGGGAATCTAGGAGAGGAAATCTGTTTTCTGATTTTAACACTATCTCTCTGAGTTCATTGCATTTGCACAGCATTTTCTCTCTGGATTTTATTGAATTTTGATATAAGTAATATGTGACGGCCTCCGTGGCCGAGAGGCTACGATCCTTGACTACGAATCCCAACCAAACACTGAATTTGGTGATCAGATCTTCAGTGACAGTCTTTGGTGACAGTTCCCCGCCTTCCTCTACTCCAACTCCTTCCCTTCCCCACTACCTTTAGCATCACAATGCACCCCAATTGGGAATGCCATAGTCTCAACGGTTGCAGATGGCTGGGAGCAATTGGAACTCTTGGGCGGTACTCGCATAATTTTTTTTCGATCATTTCAACCAGGAGCTATAGAGATGGAAATTTCGATCTGACTGCAAGGAATATGAAAGGATGTAGGCGTATTTTTTGTTAATTACTCACGAAAAAGAGAGTCGAAAATTGAGTGAAAACATATAGTAAAACTAGTAAATTAAAAACGTCAATACACAATAAGATATAAAAATATTATTTTATATTTCGAAAATTTTTATTGCTGAGTTATGAAATTCAATTCAACCAGGAAATCAAATGAGAGACTCAATTTAAAGCACGATTCCATTAATTAAATTCCATAAACACAAATTCAATTTTCCTTCAGAAATTATTATTGGAAAAGCGAGTAGGTACTTAGCTAAATATTGTCCCATCCGACCAAAAATCATCAGAAAAATCTACCAGACCGTGGATTCGAAATTAATGAACTTGAACCATCAAAATATAAAGAGGAACGAATATTTTTATAAGCAAAATAGTATTACCGCTTTTTGGTACGTTAATGGACGTTCGGAAATATTGCCAATTAATTGATATTAAAAAGCTTACTACGTACATTGGTTGGGATTACCTGCCACATCAAATGTCCTAATGACCGCTTCATTTATGCATAAATATTTGGTTACATTAAAAAATTTTTTTTTTTCGACCGCATAATTCCATGAAAGAAAGCCAACATAGTATGATTTTTTTCGTTAGAAGTTGGATTAATTAAAAGAGATGCCAATAGTTGGCACGGATTGACAACATTTGTGATTTGTGCCAAAAAGCACAGCCTTTTTCGAAACTGAAACAAAAGAGTCTTCCATTGAATGTGCATTACGCACACATGCACGTTTTTGTGTAGAAAACAGATAACATTTGAATATGGCATGTGCGTCATTTTGCACAATTAGTTCCTGCCTTTGACCCATCACAGTAGGATGCGCGCGAGATTTAGATTAATTTCTTGCAATTATTTTTATATAAGTGCGGTAGGGAAGGCAGTGCTTGTGTGCATATTATATAGAATGCACGCTTCTGCTGGCACATAAGTACCTATTATGAAAGTCGATTTAATCGCTCAGGCCTCGAGCCTATTTGGTCGAAAGGTCAAAATATTTCGGATTTGCAATAAAATCCTAATAAATAGAATATTTCTGAAAGCATCCGAAAACTAAAAACTGTTTTTGAAAGATTATGAAATAAGCTTTCAAATTTTAGAATTCGAAATAAAATTTTTTTTTTTTTTGCAAATATAAGAAAGTTTTAAAAAACGACACCTTGCGTATTTTCTAACTAAAATTACTGATAAAGAAAAAAATTAAAAACGCACTTATATTTTATTAGGCAAATTGTATTATAAACGTTATCAATAACTCACCTTTTATCGTTTCAAGTAAAAATAATTATTAAAAAATTCCCAAAGTTTCAGAATTATTTTTCAAATTGCGGCGGTAAATCGGATTCATAAAGGTGTACATTTTAATTATTTCGTTGTTAATTTTTAGATTTGAATATAGAGCGCGGCGTTTTTACTTTCTAAAATTGTTTATTTCATATTTCTAATCATTGTAGTAAGGGAGATACAACGATATCTATGAGACCTATTTGGGTTGTTCCGAAAACCGAACAAATAAGTCTGGTGGGATCGTATCGCAGCGAATGTTGATGCAGTATTGAACATGGTACTGACACAGATGAATAATTACTTTTTTATTGCTTGTGTTTCAGACTTGTTATTTGACTTCAGATAAAAATTACATAGTAAATGATTTATTTTATGTTAAGAAAATGAACAAACCGTAAAACTTTTTGAATAACTTAAAAAACTTTCCAACTATTGAAATTAGTTCAACATACCCATCGACTTACACTAACTTTTACGGTCCCTTTTCGCTAAAACGATGTGGGTAGACTGGATAGGTAAGATAGATAAATGCTTATTTTCTGATTGACTTTTCGCGAGGGCGTCGCTGCCGGATAATACACATATTAAATCTTACGGGGGTATTCTAGTCTAGAAGCATGAATTGTAGTTGTTTTTTCAGGTGCATAAAAAAAAACAATAATATTTTTTCAGCCATTACTTTACCAAATATTTACTGAACATTAAAAATACATAAAAAAAAAATCGGAAGAAAAATTTAAAAATTCAAAAAGTTACAAGGTGTTGAAGTGGGGGGTCTCAAAAAAATGGCGCGCCCTGGTTGACACGATTGCAACCCTCCTAGTAATCCAAAAAAAAAAAAATAATTCGTAATCCAAACAAATGCGGCTAAATGGAACTAAAGAAAGGTCAACATTTTTTTTTCGCAAAATGGCGGCTGTCTGAAATAAAAAATACTTTTTTTAACATTCCAAATTTAAAAAATATATTAAAAGTTAATTTTTTTATAGTTTTAGTTAGTGTGATAGAGTAATGTATAGAGAAGGCTCACACCAAATTTCGAGTAAATTGGTTTAGTAGAACTTGAGATGTCGTGTCAACCGTCTCGAAAAAAGGAGTTTTGAGAAAAATGCGTTTAAAATTTTGTTGTATTTAGATTCTGGTTAGATTCCGTCTATACCGTGATATTAAAATGGTTATAGCTTTTAAAATAATGCGAATTTCGAAAAATTCTTTTAAGTAGATATTTTTGAATATTTAAACTTTGGAAATACGAAGAATTTTTTTTTTCTAGACTAGAATACTGCCTTAAGTATATGTTAAGTACCTGCTAGTTCACTTCGATTTTCATACCCTACAATACTTTTATTAAGAGTAACGTCTAATCGGCCCTTTTCACCCAAATCTGAAATTTGGATTTGAGGCCAAAATACTTAAGCAAGCTGAAAAGAAGTTTAGCTTTTAATATCTAGCACGGATATGTACTACTTTATTCTTCTTTCGTATGTTGGGAGGTCAGAGGGGGACATCACTTCTACTTTATTTATTTGTGTTTTTTATTACAAAATAAAAACCAGTAAAGGATTAAAAATTTTATGATTTTAGAGGCGACTTTGACAATTTAATGGTAATTATTAAAAAAAAATTCCTTCCCAACATACTATGTTCATATATAATGATAAATATAAAAAAAATAAAACACTGTTAAAAAAGCGTTTTTTTGAGTGAAATTTTAAATTTATACGCGATAAATTTGTATTACAACATAAATCCGACGTTTTTAAATTTTGAAATAATTAAAAATAATTCATAAATAATTGCCTAAGTTACCTCTAAAATCATGACAAATATAATCCTTTTGGCCTTTAAATTATGATTAAAGTCATAAATAGATAAAGTAGCACATGTCTTTACTAGATATTTGCTATACCCTTGGATTAAAAAATAATGATTCAGTTTGGTGAAGTATTTTGGCCTCAAATCCAAATTTAAGTTTAGCGCAGCCGTTCCCCTTAATGATGTTATTTTTCATTTTGGCAAGTTCTTTTAAATTTTCCGTTCTTGGCCATTATTTGTTTTACCGGCGATTTCTTCTCACATACTTCTTTTTCCCGTTTTTTCATTACCCGTCGTTTGTTGAGATACAAGGTATATTTTACAATTTCCAAGACATTATTGAAACTATTGCAGTACGTTCACGGCGAACGATTGTTAAACTGAACGACTGTTCTCGTAGGTATCATATTGTACAGAAAACACATTCTTGTGAATAGTATTCCCAGTTCAAATAAATTCATTAGTACTGCTTTCTTTCATTGTTCAATTATTATGCAAAGGTAAAAGTAAAATAAAATATGGACTATTAATGAAGACAATTTTAGCGACACTCGATCGAAAATCTCAAACAGAAAAATCATAAAATGATACCGTCTCATCTCGAAATCGAACCCAGGACCTTTGCCTTGCCAGGGCGGAGATCTACCACTGAGCTAATGTAATCCTATCCGATTCAATCATATTTAACTGTATCATTCTTCGACCAAGAACTACCAACATTATCTTAATTTTCTTATACTTATATATTTTATTGGCTGCTATCTTTATGTATGATTGCAAGATTCAATTCGAACTAAATGCTACCTAGATAGTGTCTTGGATAAATTTATCCATTTTTATTTTAATATGCGACATCTATTGACTTTTCTGAAAGTCTAGTATGAGTTTTTATTTTTATTTTTAACCTTATGAGTAGAACATCAAATTGTAATATTTAATTAATGAAGACAATATTAGCGACACTCAATCGAAAATCTAAAGTAGAAAATTCAGAAAAAAATATAATGTTGGTACTTTTTTTTTTTTTTTTACATTAACTCCACACAGGAGGCCTTGAGGAAAATAATTCCCCTCAGGGCCTATGTCATCTGGGATGCTGTGTGGAGGGTCTTTTTGAGGAGAGGAAGGAATGAACATTGGTCTTGAAGAGACCCATGTTGTAGGAGGGAGGAAACACAGATGCCGGCAAATCGTTCGAGCTGTTGAACTCAAGAACGAGTCGAAAAAACAACCCGTTCTCATGTGACATATGTCAACCGTGTACATATGTTGGGCGCGCGTTTGGCGTGTCTCCCGACTATGCACCGGTGCCGAAGGATCAATGACGCTAGTTCCTCAGATTGAAATACCGGTAGAACATGGATGGTATTCCCACCCGACGCCTGTGCTCTAAAGATTGCAACCCGTTCGTTAAGATGGGAGAATCTATCAAACGGACCGCCGGTTTCTGCACAGAGTCGAGGGTATTTTTCAAGTATTTTGGAGCTCCAGACCAGAGGTGGCTGCCAAATTCAACCGTGGGGCGCACTTGCGATTTGTACAGGGTAAGCAGTTGTGTACTATTAAAGTATCTGCGGGCCCTGTACAGTACGCCCAGTTTTTGAGAAGCTAACTTCTTAGTCGAAGTTATGATACAGTAAATATGACTGATTCGGATAGGGTCACATTAGCTTAGAAGAAGAAGAAGAATAGACTCGGTGTTGATGACAATGCATTCTATCAATTGGTACTGGTGGCACTCACGTACACGCACGAGCATTTCTCTGAATTGGCTACTAGCCGGACCAAAAGATGGCACAACTAGGTCAAAAATATAAAATAGATGTTTTGTAGTAAAAAACTTTGCTTTTACGGGTTGATTTTTTAATTATATTAAATAGGGTAATTTCGTTCTACGGGAATTTACATCCTTCTGAAGAGAGACAAACATTACCAATTTTCAATTTGGTAGGCGTATATGGGTACCGCCGCCCCGGGAACCATTTTTGGATAACCAACACCTCTGCCATAGGTTACCCCAAGTGGTTTGCTACGTTAGTGACTTAGCAGGGGTGTCCGGGTTCATGTGGTGAGGATTGACCGGGTCATCCGGGTCCGGATGCGTCTGCAGACCAATTACGTGGAAGACCGGATCGGGAGAGACTGGTTGAGGGAGTTTTGATCTCTCAGCAGGAATCTCTCGGAACATCGCCTTACGTGGCAGTGGGAGGGATGGATTCATACATTCGTCACGCCTGGACACACTGACCATCAGGTTCCTACCCACACCTCTTTTTCCTTCTCCGAACTTCCTCTCCTTCCTTTCCTAAAAAAACCTTCCACAAAGCATCCCCAAAGATGACCCAGACCCTCAGGGGTATTATTTTCCTCAGGGCCTCCTTGTAGAGCTAATTTAAAAAAAAATCCTGTTTAAAGAATTGCTAACATTTTGAATTACTGAATTTGTAAACCTCCTACTAACATATTTATTGGAAGAAATGCTGCTTGTGAAATGGTGGAGAACTTAGCTAGTGCAACGGAGTTGTACCTGCGAGGCCCTTTTTTATTAGAATTCTTCACAAGAGTCCAGCTGTTTTCGTCTGGAGCCAGGGAGACTATGGCTCCCCAATATGAGTATGTTGTGAAATCAAAGTTAGTGGGAGGGGAAGGAGATGGGGAATAGAAGTACCTAGCTATTCAGACCTGGTCACCAAACACGGCTAAAGCTATTTAAGCAACGTTTCAATTCTGAATGGTGGTCTTACACCAGGGCGATAACGAGAATATCCTCCATTCTGAAACGTATCGCAAATATACTATATATTATTTTAAAAGAATAAATTGTGAAATAACACAAATATATCAAATAAAATTTATTTTCCCACGCCGGGATTCGATCCCGCGACCTTTGGATTGTGAGTCAATAGCCTTACCCCTCGACCACAGAGGCCGTCGGGAACCTGTGCGAGAACCCAACGCATTTATCCATTCAGCCTCAAACCGATCATAAAAATAAGGTTGACTTATATATAATAAAAATGATTAAAATTTGTTTTTATCGCTGTCGCACTAATTACCTATCTGTTTTGACATTTGTAATAGTATTTGACAAAATTATCTTAATTGCTCCTATTCTTTTTGTACCTTGACTAATTGCTATTATTTTAATTGCCCAAAGAATTGACGCTGAGAAACATTAATAAATTTCCCAGAAACCACTCTAAATAAAAAGGGGTTGGCGTGGTTAGCCCGTGCTAAGACGTTTTGGAATAAAAAAGTTTAGTGTATTCAAATATAAACAGTGCAGTGAAATTATGAGGTTCCATGAAATCCCAACAAAGTGGCATTTCAGCACCCTTTGAAAAGTCATAAAAAAAAATTGAAAAATAGATGATAACAACTAACCTAAAGATAAGTATATCACTGTAACCAATATACAGTTTTTTAAATAAGTGTAGAAAACATAGGAGGGCGCCACTGTTGTTCAAATGGCAATACTAAACATTTTATTCATGGTTTTAATGTAAAGCTTAGTAACCTACATTTTTATAAAAAAAATAAAAAGGCATAAAAGTGAAAAAAATATTTTTTCAATGCAATATAGATACCTACTGATCTCAAAATAAGAATTGCATACAGGTATATTATTATAATACCTTTGCAATTTTGCGTTAACATAATGAAGAATAACCATATTGTAATCAATACATATTATAAAAGAAAGTTGAAAAAAACGTGCGGCCCGCAAAAACTCAGAAACGATTCTCGGTATAATAAGGGAGTTATATGGTGTGTTAGATCTCTGTCTCCACCCCAGGATGAGGGGTTCCGTTTTTACCTAAAAGGTGTGCTTTTGAAGATATAAGGGCTGGAAGTTTCAGCCCGTAGAAATTTCAAGAACAGTCTTCCGAAAAGTTTTGGAAGATTCGATAAAACTCTAGAAAGTTCTGAAAGGAGTGGCGGATTATTTATTTATTCATTTTACGCCCAGAGGGCTTTTACATAAATATATAAAGGCAGTACAATTTTGTCGGTGAGTCTAAAAGTTTCGAGAACGTTCTGGATGATTCGCTAATGCTCTTGAAAGAACATTCCAGAACACTCTCGAATGTTGTCCTGAGCTAGCCGGGTACCCCAGCTAGTAATAAAGCACAGTTTAGAAATTGCTCAAATTTATTTAATACTAGCTTAGGAACCCAGCATTGCCCGGGCTTTAGATCATGTCTCTAATTTTAGATCTGAATATATTAAACTCATTCAGATCTAAAAGTAGTGTTCCTAATCTCACCATTAGTGATTCTTTCTTTCTATCTACTGTTAAATTCAATTTTATGTTAAATGAAATGAAAGCAAATCACTTTGTAAAACACCATTCAATCAAATTTATGTCATTAAGTAAGTACCTCAACAACAGTGTTTCTTCGATTATATTTTTTTTTCTTTAAGAACAAAAAATGTTTTTTAAATGCGGTTTACTGTGTTCTATACATTCAGTGCCATTGCACTTTAAAAAAATATTTGACTGTTAAATTGGAGTTGCTAGCCTACAAATTTTGTGGTTCCATTTTTAATATTTTCTACTCTTATGTGACAGACTATTATACTGTTTGTTTATATAATATAAAATATATACCTAAATAAAAAGATATCTCAATTAGGGATGCCATGGTCCCGCTGGATCCGGACACTTTGAAACGTAGAATTTAAGTTATTAGAACTGAAATTTACTAAAAAAAACTCATTAATATAAAGATATCATTATTTTATGACATCAATAATGGGCTCTTCATTAAATCAGTGTGGCTAAATTAAGCCCGCATTAGGCCGGCTAAGCTGCCCCGGTAGAGTCTATAGAAAAGGCCCTCGTAAACGTTGAACTCGCTAAAAAACGTAATCGCTCTTCGTTAGAAGAAACACTTGACGGAATGAAAGCTTGTCAATCAGGCGCCGGTCCTTGCTTCTCTCTACCTCAGCGAATTTTCTCGGGATATTATGAGGGTAATATTTTGTGAGGCCTAATTTGCTCAATAATCACCACATAATACTTAATTAAATAACCAGAAGATTTATTTGAATTTTTTTTACATTTACCCTACACTAGAGGCGCTGAGGAAAAAACTTTTCGTTTGTCGTCTTTGTGGACTCGGTGTGAAGCGTCTTTTTATGGAAAGGAAGGAGAGGAATTTCTGGGAAGGATATGTGTGGGGGGTTGGTAGGAATCAAGGGATCAGTGTGTTCAGGTGCGGGAAACGTATGAATCCTTCCCTCTCGCTCTGCCGCAAGACGATGGGTCGAGAAAGACCACCTGGAGAAGTCAAAGGGTCTCCGTAAATCGACCTCTCCCGATTCGGTTACAACGTAGCTGGTGGGCAGACACATCCGCTGCCAAGACCTGATCCGTTTAACTACTTAACTTCTTGAAACACGGTACCATTTTAATTAAAAATTAATAAAATGCTTTTAAATAAATAAATTATTAAAACTAAAATGTTTCGTAGGCAATGCTTAGTTCTAGTTCATCAGGGTTTACTTAAAACGTGTTGGTTTTTTAAACTATAAAAATGGTTAAAACTTATTAAAGTGTTTTATTAATTCTGAATCACTTAACTATTAAGATATTTTTTCCACTTTGTATATTTTGTTTGAAATTTTTTTCGAATGGATTATTAGAACTTTAACAATACACTTTTATGAACTATAAAAAGGTAAGAGTGGAACGTTTTTTTCTATGAGGGAGAATTTTTTTTTAATATTATTATTAAATAATGAATGTAATTAGTGTTGCTCTTTTGAAAAACCACCATTCCGAGATCAAACGTTGCTTGAAATTGCTTTAACTGGGTTTAATGGCCAGATCTGCCTAGCTAAGTTTCCCATTTCGAATGTCACTGGATCCCAAAATATCATCTACATTTTTACCTCAAATAACATCAGGAATCACTCGTTTAAGTCAGGTTAAGTCTTTCAACCCCTAAGGCTAATTTGTTCGCTTTTCGGAACGACTCATACAGGTCTCACAGAAATCATTGTATCTCCCTTACTATCATGGTGAGAAATATGATGTCAACGGAGTTGGAAAGAAGAAACACTACTTTTTATATTAAAATCTAAAAGTTAACCACAGAAGACGTAAAATTTACACCTTTATCAAACCCAAGTTTCGAATCGCAATATGAAAAGAAAATTATGAAACTTTCGGAATTTTTTATTAATTATTTTTAGATGGAAAGACAAAAAAAAAGAAGTGACCGTAACGTTTATAATACATTCTTTTAATAAAATATGTATGTGTTTATATTTTTTTCGTTATCAGTAATTTTAGTTAGAATAATCGTAAAGTGAGCCATTTTAAAAAGTTATGTTTGCATGGAAAATTTTTATTCTTCAAAAATTATATGTGTATTTCTATTTATAAAATTTGAAAGCGTATTTTGTCACCCTTCAAAAACAGTTTTTAATTTTCGGATATGTTCAGAAATATTCCAATTATTTGAATTTTATTGCACAGCGGAAATATTTTGCCCCCTGACAAAATACGGTCGAGGCCTGACGGGTGAACACCCTCAATATCTGACTGTATCACGTAATACCACACTGTAGTAACTCCACACGAGCGTGTAGCAGAACTTCACGTTGTCTGAAGTTTTCAGCGGAAATCGAACCCGTAACATCATGCTTCCGGAAGTGTGCCATATTGTAGGGACAATTTTATTGTGTCCGGGGAATAGGGAAGATCGGAGAAATGAGGATAAAAGAACATCTTAGTGCTGGTATAAAGTGGAGCAATTTGTTTTATCTTTTGCGATGTCTTCCAACTGGATCTATCCCTGATAAATGTTACTCTCTGAATGTTACTTGATAGTTACTAGGCACACCTACCTTCGTGTAATTTATTATTTATATTTTTCACGTTAGATCCACACAAGGCGACGGTCTCCGTGGTCGAGGGGTAAGGTTCTCAACTCGCAATCTGAAGGTCACGGAATCTTGATTGATTTGTGTTATTACACAATAATTAAATAAAAATAATACACAGCATATTTGCGGCACGTTCGAGAGCCGAAAATACTCTTATTACCACCATTCAGAATTGAAATGTTGCTTGAAATGGCTTTAGCCGTGACCAGATCTGAATAACCATGTACTTCCCCACTTTCCTCTTCCCCTCCCCACTACCTTCAGCCTCACAACATACCCCAATTGCGGATGCCATAGTCTAACTGGATCCAGACGGCAACAGTTGGAACTCTTGATATAATAAAAATAATTAAAAAAAAAACAGGAAAATAATTTCCCTCATGGCTTATGTCATCTTGTAGATGCTGTGTTGAGGGTCTTTTTAAGGAAAGGAAGAAGAGAAAGTTCTAGGGAGATAAAGGGTATGATGGGTGGGTAGATATCTGAGGGTCAATGGATCCAGGAGAGACGGATGTACGAATCCATCTCTCCTACCGCGGTGCAAGGCGATGGGTCGAGAGAGTCAAGCTGGAGAGGTCAAATGATTTATTTCCCTCAATCAGTCTCTCCCCAACCAAAACCATGAATCCAGCACCCCTGCTAGGTCACCAAACGTAACGAACCACTTGCGGTGACCTTATGCAGAGGGTTTGGTTTTCAAATGGAATTTATACCAAATAACGAACACACAAAAAAAAGAATTATCCATTTTGGTGCAGTCGTTCGGAAATTATGCGACATGTTAATTATAATAATTATGTATATACATTTTGGCGACTCATTTTTAGAGATAGATATTAACTACGACGCCTGAAAAAAAATTTCCGCAAATATATCAACATCGTTTCCACGGTAACGATTTGTTTTTTCTTCTGACTTTAGCAATAACTCGCTTATGTTAGGGACAGAAAACTGGGGCGGCGGTACCCAGACACACTTAAAAAGAATAGCTTATGCCAGGAGAATATTTTTTTTTACATGAGCTCCACACATGAGGCCCTGAGGAAAATAATTTCCCTCAGGGCCTACGTCATCTTTGGGGATGCTGTGTGGAGGGTTTTTTTTAAGGAAAGGAAGGAGAGGAGAGTTCTAGGAAGGAAAAGGGTAAAAGGGGTGGGTAGGAATCTGGGGTTCAGTGTGTCCTGGTCATCCACCTTCAAGACCTAGACAAACCTCACCCCATGAATATTGCGATATAACAAGGATAAAAATAAAATAATAATGTATAAATATTTATATTAATATACGCCTATATGTGCATTTACAAAACATAATGTGATATATATATATATTTAATAGTGGAACAGTAATCATGAGAAAAATTACCCTAATTAAAATATGTAGAACCAACGCAGAAGAAGAGAAGGTTTTATTTGTGTTTTATAGCCTTTTTGTAACTATAATCCGTGCAGTTGAACACATCTACCACTTCTGGGAAAGCATTTCCGACTGCTTGCAATCTAGGTAGAGCGAGTGTCTAAATGACTTTGTCCTGATATAATTGATGCAATTAAAAAGAATTTTAGATCGAGTAGTTCTTGTTGGTACTTGGAAGGCAATTAAGCTTAATAAATGAAGGCTTTGTAGACTCTATAACACCGATAACAATTTTTGAAATAAAGTCGGAAATACTCGTAAGTCTTCTTTCTGAGAGTTTTAACAATTTTAATTCTTCCATCAAGATTGTAATTTATTGTTTCTAAAGGTAGACCGAGTTTATAGTTAATATATCTTAGGAATTCATGCTGAATTTTTTCAATGAAATCGTAGTGGAAATTAAAATGTTATTTAGGATGTTTAATGTGGTAATTGATCTTTGCAACATTTCAACTTGCTGTCCACCATTTCCATGCCATATCCATAGTTGATTTTAGATTAGCCAATTTGAATACCTAAATAGCATTTGGTTAGTCGGAACTATCACAACAACGTTCAATGAAGCGATTCACACCTGGGTTTGGAGTTTGTTTGCTGTCGAGAAACCGTTTCACATCAGTTACTATGTGCATTAGAGCAGTTCGATGGTAAGGATATCCAGACGATCTCAATAGCCAGATACATTAGAACAGTCCATTGGTTCGATTGTAAGGATATCCATATCATTTAAATAGTCAGGTACATTAAAATAGTCCTTAGATCTGTTCGCTAGGATACCCATATGATTTGAATAGCCAGGTACATTAGAACAGTCTAATGGTCCGATCGCAAAGATACTCAGATGATTTAAATAGCCAAGTACAATTAGAATAGTCCATTGGTCCGATTGCAAGGATACCCATATTATTTGAATAGCCAGGTACATTAGAACATTCTAATGGTCCGATCGCAAAGATACTCAGATGATTTAAATAGCCAAGTACAATTAGAACAGTCCATTGGTCCGATTGCAAGGATACCCATATTATTTGATTAGCCAGGTAACAACATTGGTCTGATCGCAAGATTACTCAGATGATCTTAATAGCGGTGTTCTAACATTAGAACAGTCCATTGGCCCGATCCATCCGAAACAGTCCATTGGTCCGGTTTTAAAGACACCCATATGATTTAAATAGCTAGGTACATTAGAACAGTCTATTGGTCCGATGACAAGGATACCCAGATGATCTGAATAGCCGTGATATCCTGAATATCCTTACCTTCAGCCCGTTTTCATCACCTGCCTGAAATCTTTCAGTATTGACATTTTTGCATTTGTACGAACATTTTGTTGTAATAGCGTTCTATCGTTAGAAATTTTTTTTTATCTAAATTTCTTTATCACCATTGTGGTCTACTCTAGCCATATCGGGCTTCTCTGATCTCATGTAGCTGATCGGTCTTACGTCTTACTCTTACGGCTCTCCCAAGGGGAAGGAGTTTGTGAAAAGAAGGTGGGGATCTACCTATCAAGGATATGCAACCATTACCGTAACAGTCAACCTGCTTCCAATCGCTCGATGACTACGATGAACAAGGATGTAGTAATAAAATATATCATTTTCTTCGTATCCCCATTCTACGCCTGGAGGGATTCCCAGTACTCCAGAAGAAATTGTTAAAGTTGAAAGGGTACTGCATCCTATCATAACATCATGATCATCAAACATGGCAAGTTATGTTTCTGGATTTAAGAATACGCTCATCAAATTTAAAAATCATTCTGCGTTTTCAATTGGGACAAAGAAGGATTTCAGTTTTTATTTAATGGAATTTTAGTACCCAGAACATTTATTTGGTTTGTAAAATTGTTGGGGTTTTATTTTTCATTATAAAGAGAAATACCGGAATAATGGGTGCAAAAAATTCTGTAGCAGATGTTATGTCCGTAATTGCCTCGACTTTGTAATTTGTTTTAACTGAAAACGAAAGGGCATGTTGTTACATTGTGTTACACGTTACAACAGGGAGCACAGTGCACACGGACAGTTCGTTGCTCCCTGTGATTAAATAAAACACATCCGGGATCTATCTAGGCCTGTTCCACCTTTTTCCATGTAAGTACTCCATCATTTATGCAGGGATTTGTGAGGGCACTTGCCCGACTCGGACGAAATATAATGCAGGATTAGGATGCATTTTTACGCCTCTGAAAAACCTGATTTAATTCTACGATTTATGGGTGGGGATTCTTGTGTTGCATTTTAAAATTGAGGCGTTTGAGGGTGTGTTTATGGTTGGAGATTAAGGATAATAATATGTTAATACTAATGCGCTCGTAAAAATAATCCTTTAATTGTTTCGGTCAAAATCCTCCTCCGAAAAATAAAATAATTTCATGCATTTCGAAGACAGATCCAATTAAGAAAAAACCATTCAGCATTTCTAGATGATAAAGTACACGAAAAATAAGTTAACTTCTTAAGATAATTTGGTTTTATGAAACCAAAGTTTCCGACCGCAAATTGAAAAAAAATTACGAAACTTTTGGGATTTTTTATTAATAATTTTTATACTAGCTGGACCCCGGCATGCGTTGCAAAGCCATTCAAAGAAATAAATTGATTCTCCCTACATGTCCTTTCCCGTGCGTCCCCGTTCCCTTCCACCTTCCCCGCCTTCCCCCTCCCTCGTCACTTCCCTCTCCGCGAACCCCACCTCCCCCGTTCCCCTTTCCCCTGCCTTTCCACGCTGCCGCTAAAATATGAATACACACATTTTTATTTATTCAAATAGCCTATACGTCATTCTGATGCATGAGCTATGTTATCGTAAAGTTTCATTAAAATTCAGTAGTTTTTGCGTGAAAGAGTAACGAACACACATATATCCGTACAAACTTTCGCATTTATAAGTAAGATGAAATGACAGAAAAGTAACAAACAATTTATGTGTGTGTTTTTATTTTTTCGTTATCAGTAATTTTATTTAGAAAAAACGTAAGGTGAGCAATTTTAAAAATTTTTTCATGTTTATATTGAAAATTTTTACTTTTCGAACATTATTTAATTATTTCGAATTATACAATTTTAAAGCGTATGCCATCACATTTCAAAAACACTTTTTAATTTTGGGATGTGTTCAGAAATAACCAATTTATTTGGATTTTATTGCAAAGCGGAAATATTTTGACCTTCCGACAAAATAGGCGTGAGGTGTTATTTCGTTCGTAAGAAATTTTTAATAATTAATACGGAAAATATTAATTAGGTTTATTTTATTATTTAGAAAGTTTTAATTTCTTATCTGGAGATTTTATTCCACCAATCCAATAATAAATAATTTATCAAAACTGTGGTGATGTCTGCTAATATTTTGTAGCTTTTAGCTTTTAACGTATCAACCTCGCGCGGCTAACACCGTGCATTAACCCAGCAGCGCCAGTGAAATGGAATTACCGACCTCGCCATGCACTCCACAACTTGTGAAACTGTGAATTGGCTAAATTAATGTCAAGCTTGTGTGAATCCGGAGTTTCCTCAGTGAGGAAGTTTATCTGCGATAGGCGGACTTGCAACAGTTGCAACGGTGGAATTTAACCCTTGGAATGCCAACGGTAAATGCCAATCGCCCGCCGTACGCGCGCCGGCTGAAATTATTTTCATAATAAATTACTAGTTTTTATGCAAAATAATGTGTTTGTAAATTGTAGGTGATTTTTTTTTTCTTTTTAACCTACATAACTTTTACCACTCTGTCACATTTCCACCTGAAGTGAGGAATTTGTTTTTACTGTAAGTGAATTCTCTTTGGATCTCAGAGGGGAAATAGTAGCAAGGGGGGAAGGAGACTTAAAATGTCTATCGGGGGTGACAAACAGGACCTGAGTGTATACCTATTTCGAATGACAACCCACGTGACAGAATTATCGTATTCAACGACAGTTGTAAGAGACAAGTTTTTGAGATTATTTAAATATTTTATTAAACATCATAAAAAATAATAATCGCTGTTACTTGAAAAGTTACAGCGATTATTTTCCATTCGGAATTTAAAAATTGTTTTATATTTTATGTCGTCGTATAATTTTTTTGTAACATTATAGAATATACGCAAGGTGGCGATAAAAAAATTTCGATTTGTATGAAATACACTTTAATCACGAGGATTTACAACTCTGTAACGTAATTTTTACTACAAAAATATAAACACACAGTTTTTTAAAACGCACACAGTTACGTCTTTAGTACAGTAGATTTTAAAGTAATTATAAAATAATAATATTGGTAATTCTGTTGAATTTTTCTCCACTAACTGGTGGAGACAACTTTGTGTGGCTTAAAAAGAACAACCCAGGCAATGAATGATTGTTTTAATAATTTTAAAAAATCTATCTTATTCAGAAAAATGTCTTTTTCTCCCTAATGTTTTAAAAAAATACACCAAAAAAGCCATTTGAAAATATTTAAAAATTTTATTATAAATTAAAAAAATATATATATTTAAATTAATATATTATGCCTTTATGAGCATTTGCGAAATATGTGAAATACATAATAGTGAAACATGAGATAATTTATTTTTAATTATTAATTAAGTAAGTTAATAATACCACGTTAGTGTATAAACTAATATGCGCAAGGAAATATTTAATTTAATAAATGTTATCATTTTTACAATAAGCATAACATTTATTTTTAAATACATTCATTCTTTCTTCATTCTTAATACTTTCTGGTATTTCATCAAACATCTTTAGTCCTCTATACATTAGGCAGTTCTGTGATTTTAATTTTTTCATGTGTGGCAATCTAACTCTATTTATATTTCTTGTTTCGTAAGTACATCTCTATAAAAACAATTTCTTCCTTAAAGTATTTTGGCATTTGGTTTTTCATGCGCAAATATTAATTCATTAAATAGCAGTATCTTTTTTATTGGAATCCAATTTAATTCCTCTCTCATTTGATCAATTCTTGCTTATTTGCCTTTCCCCAGTATACGAGTACATCTCATAAATCTTTTCTGTATAACTTCTAGCTTGTTCAAATTTCCTTCATTGGCCAAATACAACATCGCAGAGCAGTTATCTAAATGTGGAGCAACTACAGTTTTATAGATGATCACTGTAAATTACATAAAACCCATGCAGAAGAAAATGAGGTATTATGCTAACATTGATTTATCGAGGTATATTATTATAGCCTGTTGTAATTATATTCCGTGTAATTGCGCACATCTACTACTAATGAGAAAGCATTTCCAACTGCATGCAATATAGGTACAAGCGAGTATCTAAATAACTCAGTCCTGATATTGTCTATACAATTAAAAATAATTTTAGATCAAGTAGTTCCTGTTGGTGTATGGAAAGCAAATAAGATTAACAAATCAGGGCTTTCTACAATACCATTAACAAATTTAAAAATAAAAATAAAGTAAGATTAAATTTTTCAGCTAAATAAACGTTCTTCACAATAAAAATAAGTACTATAAGGCTTTCCTGCAAAAAACATGTTTGTTACGTTTGTTGACTTTGCAGGGATGCCCGGGTTCATGGGGTGAGTTTTGTCTAGGTCTTCGCGGTGGAAACATTTGCCCACCTGCTGGGAGGCGAGCCAGATTGGGAGAGGCTGGTTTAGGAAGAGCTTTTGAACTCTCCAGCCAAACTCTCTCGAACCATCGTCTTGTACGGCAGTGGGAGGAATGGTTTCATACGTCCGTCACTCCTAAACACATTGACTCCCAGATTTCTACCCAGAACTCCCTCTCCTTCCTTTCACTAAAAATACCCTTCTGACTTTTGAAAATCTGTCTGACTGACATTTGACATCAAATTTTGCGACGCGCTTTTTTACAATAAACGTATTTGCAAGTCATGAAACGATAAGTTAGAATAATTTTAAGATACATTTCCTTGCTAAGCGAATAAAATATATTCTAGTATACTCGGAGCATTTTAACGGTTCAAAATACTATAAAATCTAGGCACGTGAACTACAGGCAAATCCATGGTGGATTTCTTGGCACTTAGGGGGTTAGGAACAATATACATACTCGTGTTGCCTTACGCCGGAGATAAGTTCCATGACAGAAGTAAGCTCACATCAAGACTGTTAGTGGAAGTTATGATTTTAAGTGACTATGGGAATTAGGATGTGTTAGTTTAACCGAACATGACGATGTTTGCGATGGAAAATAATACCAGGACGTATCGCGGTATTAGTGAAAGATAATATTGTTAATTCTGAATTTAAAATATGTTATCGACAAAAATTAGATCCAATGGCCGAATTGGTTAAGACGTTGTCCCGGTAAGACAGAGATCTTGGGTTCGATTCCCAGTTGCGATCACCTTTTTATTTTCTGTGAGTTTTTTCTTTTCAATTCGTTCGGGAATTTCCTAGCTATACATAATATTCCTTTAGAGCATATTAATAACCCATTCTTAATGAATATTTTAAATATTCCAACTCTAGAAAACAGACGAAAAATAAACGACCTAACCTTTTTATTAAAATTATTAAACTCTAAATTCGATTGTTGTGAACTCCTGCAATTAATAAATCTTCATGTTTGTACCTGCACGAACGATTAGACAAATATTAACATTTTATATACCTACATCTCATTCCAACTATAGTTTGCATTCTCCAATACAGCGTTTACACTGTCTTGGTAACAAATATTTAAACAATATGGATGTATTTGATAATAAAATAAATTTGTCAAGCTTCAAAGGACGTATGTGCCAACTATTTCTTCCTACTTCATAAACTATCTTTATCTCTATTTTTTCTTAACTTGTATTCTATGTTACCTACTTTGTGTCAACTCTTATATTTAATGTTACCTATATTTTGTTTCTTATATTTTATGTTATTTCCTGTATTTTGTCAAAAACATGTACTGCACTATATGTAAAAGCCCTACGGGCGTTTAAATAAATAAATAAATAATTCATAAGTATATTTTATAAATTTTCAAACAAAATAAAATAAGAAAATGTTATGTTTAGATTAATTAGTATTATCTTCTTCTTATATAACTAATAACTGATCATTTGGGTTAACATTCCTCTTTCTGAAGCAATTAAATGATCTTCTTAATTTATGTTTGATCAACATATTTTCAGTATTTTTTCATCTCTCTAAGACAGAGGTTCCCAAACTTTTTTTTCTCGTGGACCACTTTCAAAATTTTACTGGTTTCGGTGAACCCCCTGCTGCAACATTTCTACCATATTCCCAAAACTCGACACGCGTTGTACTGAATATAACGCTGGAGTTATTGTCTGGGGGGGGGGTAATGTGATATGAGATGGGGGGCAGGAAGGGATATGGGCACGGGATAGGTCTCTCAAAATGACCATTTTTCATCGAAATACTATTGTTGTACTATCTGCCTACATTGACAGGTAAAGCCATGCCAACTTTTTTGTTCTTTACAGCAGGCTTATTCTCTATCTTTTGTGGGATTGTAATCGAGATAACGGACGTGATCTCCTGACAGATTTGTGTGATTTGATTGCTTTTTCTATGTACAACGTACATTAAATGAATAAATAATCATGCATTCTTGCAGGAATACATGTTTAAACAATCTAAACTAAAATATGTTACAGTAAATATGTAAAAATCACACAAATCTGACAGAAGATCACGTGCCAAGAGTCCCGGAGATCACGTCTTGGTAACGATTCCACAAAAGATAGAGAATAAGCCTGCAGAAAAATTTTTGTGGACCCCAATTTTTTTATCACGTCTCCATGGATCCCGGTCGAGTCTCCCGTGGACCCCTGGGGGTCCACCTGGAGCACTTTGGGAATCACTGGTCTAAGAGAATAATTATTTTTACTTCATACTTCATGACTCTTTTACTCCATACTTTATAAATCTATATTAAAATGCGGACATACTTATTATTAGGTTTAAAGCTTGTTAGAAAAGTTAGTATTTACACAATAATTTCGAAGCACATATTAAAATTAAAGTTTTTCATATTGGCCTCTCCTTCTCTCTAGACCAGTCTTTGCTGAGGGGTTTGAGGAATATTATAATATAATATTTTGAATTGATTTTCTCGTTTTTCGTTCAATAGAAATTCTCACGTATAACTTTAACAATTCAATTTAAAAATAAATACAGATTGGTTTCCTCCGTCATTCCCTACCATTAATCTGTCGCCCTTTGAGATTTATTTTTCAAATGATTAAAAATATCCGATGTAACAGAATCAGAAAAGTAAAGCAATGTTTTTCTATGTTTAACCTTTTAACATTGATAAACACTTAGCAAATCGGGCGCTAAACTTTCAATAAGCCCTTAATACCATAGGCTAGAAACTTTGTTTGAAACAAGGGAAAAAGGTATTTTATATTAATGGGGATCAATTTGGATTATTTCCACGGATATTTGTACTTTATTATTTTTCGACAGGGAGAGAAAACAGGAGTTTATATTTTGCCCGTAAATAAATGTGTACATTGATTGAATTGTGACCTTTGATGGCACGTCAAAATATTAAAAGCTCGTCAATCTTTAGAAAGCATTTATTTATGGTGCTTACCGATTTTGTGATTTTACGTCATCAATTATTTTCAATAATAAGGAACAAAATTTAAAATGGACTGAATACGTTAGTTATTTAATTACATTAAGAAAAATGTTTTTTTTTTCAAAAACATCATCAAAATACTCATTTAAAAAGACCTAATCAATGTTTACATGGCTCTCTGCCTATCATTGAATTATCAGATGGGGCAGTGCAAATAACCATAATTAAACACAAAACGTCTTAATGACAAATATATTGAAAGTCTCTGAAAGCACTAGCACTGACAAAATCTTCAACAATCTCAACATCATGTCAATTAAACAACTTTATTATAAAACATACTCTCTTACAGTCATAAATACAAAATACAAGAAATTACAACTAAGAGGTTTATTAGAAACCCCAGATCAAAAAGTTACTATAAAAACAAAATTTGGGCAAAAGAGCTTTTTATACAATGGTATTACACTTTACAATAAAACCCCATCCTCACTCGAAACCACAATATAAAATTTAAATCTCAAATAAAAAGCTGGATACAAAATTAGGGAAATCAGAAATAGAAAATTAACTGACACCAAATACAGATTGACACCTTAACTATTCAACTGAACTAAAAAAAAACTAATTTATTTTAAAATGATTTCGGAAAAAAACCACTATTTAATACATTTACAATTACTTCGTGTTACTCATATAAGTAAATTTTCAAGACGGGAGATCATTATTAGATTAGATCATTATATCAAATTATGGGGAGTAGAATAATACAGAATGTTTTTATTGAAATGATTTGAAATGCATATTTAATGTAATTTATTTATTACTAATCTCCAATACATTTGAGACATTGAAAAAATCTATAATAATATTACTTAATATGTCTTTTGGGTTTCAAAGAGAGAAGTATATTAATGTTTGAATAATTTTCAAATAATAAATATAATATCTCGACGAAAGCAAATATTTTAGAGTGCCTGACAAAATATAATGTTTTATTGTTTGCTGTGTTGTAGTGTCTTTAATCAAGTCGAATTGCGATCTTTCGAAGACTCAATATTTATCAAAATTTGTTTCACCTTCAAAATTGGCCTGCTAAAGTAATCTTTAGGTCGTATGGGAAAATACGTGAACTTTTGCATTGCTACAAGGAAGTAAATATTTGCTTAAACTAAGATACTGATGTACCTAGATCAGAGACGACTAAAAACTTTTGGCCAAATAAAGCTTTCTCTAAAAAATATAAAATTCAAATAATATTTTCAAGGTTATCTAAATTAATATTGAAAATCTTTGACACTAATTTATTGCAAACACCTTGGATAATTTTAAATTAAGTCTTTATCGTTTGCATGTTCAAAATAAATAAATAAAATTAAGGTTTTTAGGTGTGTTTAATATAATAATTTATTAACTAAGTAAGGTTTAAATATTTATGAGATAAAGTGATAAAAATAACAAAAAAAACAAGTCAACAATAAATATTTATCATTTAAGTGTTTAGCAAATAGTAACTATAATATAACATATAAGTAATAGTACTAAACTTACATGCGTTGAGTCAAAGCAAAATAAGTTATAATTACGATAAAATGAACTCGGGAAACTTTGAAAGTGAAATAGTGTGAGTGGTGTCTCGACATGGCGGCAGGAGGGTGGTGCCTCCGAGTGCTCTGCTCTCAGGGGGGCCTCCTCGTGGCCGTGGTGACCTACGTGCTGCTCGGGGCGCTCATGTTCCACCACCTGGAATCGGGGCCGGAGCAGCAGCGCAAGGCGAGTGTGCAGGCTTCGAGGGAGGACTGCCTGCGGGAACTGTGGCTGATCACTGGTGAGTTATAATTCTATTCTTTGAGGTAACATCGGAGTTATCTGCTCTTGGGTAAGCCCCTCGTGGCCACGTGCTGCTGGGGATGCTCATGTTCTACCACCTAGAGTCGGGGCTGGAACAGCAGAACACGGCGAGCGTGCAGGCCTCGAGGGAGGACTGCCTGAGGGAGCTGTGATAATTCTATACCTTGGGCTAACGTTGGAGTGGTCTGCTCTTGAATAGGCCTCTCATCGCCGTGGTGAGATACGTGCTGCTCGGAATACTCATGTTCCATGACCTAGATTCAGGGCCGGGCAGGAGCGCAAAGCGAGCGTGCAAGCCTCGAGGGAAGATTGCCTGCGGAAATTTGACTGATCACTGGTCAGATAAAATTCTATACATTGGGGTAACATTGAAGTGATCTACTCGTACGTAAGTCCCTCGTGGTCGTGGTGACTTATACGTTTTCCTAATTTTTTGTTGTCTTCTCTTAATAATATCAACGCTTCGCAGAAAATCCAATTAAAAATAAGTTCCATATGAATAAATTCGGATACATTTATCCGAGACGCTATTCAGGTAACAAAACAATTCTTAGAATGATTGTTTCCAATAAAAAGAGTAGTTGCCTATAATATGGAAAAAAGAACTAGTTGAAGATAATATTGTTGACTCTAAATATTTGGAATATGAGATTGAAAAATATGACGGTTTGACAGAAGGTGGCAATAGCGAAATTGGATAACGCGCACGTTCCGGTTAGACGAGAGGTCTGGGTTCGAGCCCCAGTTGCGACCATTGTCTTTTTCTATTTTTCTGTGTCTTGTTTCTTTCATATTTTCATTTAGATTATAAGTGTTATCTTCTTCTTTAATAAAAAGTAAGACACTCATTTAAATTTTTTGACTGAACGATCGAATATTTTTAAGTCGATTTCTGAGTTCAACATTACGCGGACCTCAATTCACGTCAGTTGAGTGAAAATTGCACTCAGCCACGATATTCTTACTTACTTTGCGAAAGTTAGGCCCACGTTTTCACTTAGCGGTCGCTTATTCTTACAAGTGTTTGAAAAGCGAAAACAAGAAGTTGTTTTAGCGATAATTAAAAACTACGTTGCTGAACTAATTAACCCTAAGGCGGTATCTACTAACTTACAATTTAATCTGGCTTCCCAATGCGTTTACCTAAGGTAAGGATTGGCTCCTAGTACATAGTCAAAATGGATATTTTTGTAGAAACTATAAAATATTCATAATACGTTAATGTAAGTATTTTATTATCGATTATGACGACAAGTTTTATCATTTTTATTCCTCATATCCCCAACCAAAAACCCAAATATATTTTATCTTTAAATCTGTAGATTTATTTTTGAATTGCTATTGGGGTCTAAATCACACAGTCCGCTTTCATCTTGTAAAGGTAGAGAATTCACGTTTTTTGGAGTGGATAAGTGATTGGATGTGGATCCACTGAAGATTGCCACTGGAATACTATTTATCTAAACAAAAACACCCATTCGTCCTTCCGCCCACCCCTCCCCCCTGGACCTATCCAACCTTCCTTTTGGCCGACAGCTTAGCACATAACCACAGGTACGACACAATTATTATACAGTACGAAATATTATAATAAAAACAGCTTGTTATTTAAACAGTTTTACTTCTCGATAACTTTTGTTAGCAGCGATATAATACATACGATTAAATATATGTAGGTACTTAGAGCGTAGATTTTTAATCTGGGTAGGCAATAGGAAAAACAGTAATATTTTTTTTGAAAAATTTCCAAAGACAATATCGCTCTTGCAAGTTTCTGCTAATGGCCAAGCTGTCAACTGATGTCGGTTGAAATTACCTGTGTCACATAAATTACCGGATACACTTATAAATTTTTCCGTCAAATAACTACAGACCATATTTAGAAAGAAAGCTTTCATGATGTTATCAATATTTAGTTAGTATAGTTGTACTAATTAATAGATGTACCAACAGATGGCACCGATCGCTGCATTTGCTAGAATTATCGAAAGGCACTGCTTTAATAGACACAAACACAAAAGAGTCGTTCTTTGCGCACTATGTATTTTTTGTGCAAAGTAGTCAACGTTAATTTGAATATAACTTCTACGTCATTTTGTATACTTAGTTCCTGCTTTTCACACCAGGACAGGCCAAAACACGAGAGTCTCCAGTCCAACATCCCGAAATAAATTATAAACGGAGATCACTGACTCTCACTGTGGGCCTTTCGCCCCAGAAACAGTGTAACGCACCAACTAATTCAACTTTTCTCGTAGGTTTTTGTCCAGCATTGAACTAATATTGGAAATTACCTATTACATACGATTAACTTAATAAACTATTCGGTGTAAGTTATAGACCAAACATCTTGAATCATTTGCTTTTGCAAAAAACGAAGTCATTAAAAAAATTACCACACTAAATGCGATCTACAGTGGAGCCGGGATTCATCAGAAAATATATCATTATTGAACATAAGATAGATTCTGTATACAATATATAATGGATATGTTCTATAAAATCGTATTCTTCGAGCAATGGCAGGAGCCAGGTCTTTTATTTTAAATAAATTACACTACACGAGGAACTGAGGGAAGAGATCTTGTGGATGTGGGAAAGCTCCTTTTGCTGTACTTACTTCAGATTCTTCTACAATTCAAATACTGTGCATCCAAAGTGTTACACAGCTTTTCAATGATACGACCGAAGAAGAGTCGTTTTACCATAAAATCTTACCAACTAGAATTGCCACACCTTGAACACAGGGTGTTAAGGGACTTATTTGACACACTATAACACGTAATTTCCGACATTATTCGAGTAAAATATGTACATTAAATTTTGGTCTCCGATAACATTTTAGATGCTCTTTTTTTCATCTCAAAATATAAAAAAACAGTACGTATTGGACCAGTAGGATTGACTATGAGGGTTTGTTCGGTTATTCGGCAATCACCATCGATGACCTCTCTAAGATTTAATTCTTAATTTTTTTTTTATTAGTTTATTTTTTTTTTTTTTACACACAGGAGGCCCTGGGGAAAATAATTCCCCTCAGGGCCAATATCATCTTTAGAGATGTTGTGTGGAGGGTCTTTTTTCGAGGGAGAGGAAGTTCTCAATGAAGGGGGGTCCAGGAGTATCGGAGTATCGGACGTATGAATCCATCCCACCCACTGCGGTGCAAGGTGATGTTCCGAGAGAGTACGGCCGGAGAAGTCAAAAGGACTCCATCAACCATTATCTCCCGATCCGGCCTGCCATGCAACTAGTGGGCCTGCCATGCAACTACGTATCCGCCTCCAAGACCCGGATAAACCTTACCCCATGAACCCGGGCACTCCTGTTAAGTCACCAAATGGTAAATAAATGGTTCCCGGGGCGGTGGTACCCATACCCGCCTCCCAAATTGTTTGGTTTTGAAGAAAAAAAATGCATCAAAAAAGTTACCAGAGCCAAAAAATTCGTTTACATTTCTTACTCCAAATAATGACAGGAATCACTGGTTGAAGTAAGTTAACAGCCTGTATATATATATATTCGTTTCGTCTAACAAGAAGATATTCTACAACACCACAATAGTACCATTTCTATACAGGGTGGTTTATAATAAACTCTAACCCACCACCGCCCGCCAAGTTGTACCCGCAGTATAAATACATACAAACGGCGTCTTGAGCTTTGGCTTTATTTTCCTGCCCAGTTTTATTTCAAAAAGAGTCTCAAATACACTCCGCCTAGTATCTCACGGCCTCCACTCTGAAAAATTGAGAAAAACAAAGCGAGCTTACGGCGATTTGGGGCCAAGTTTTTATTTCATCCTCGTTTTATATTTGAGGATGGAAAAATCTACTTTCCTGGGAATAAAATCTTTCAGGTGAGGAAGACAAAATATTTAAGAAATAACACATTAAATTGATTTTTGAAAATCGTCAAAATTTCATTGGTTTAAGGCCGCAACACTGAAAGTAATGGGTACCATAAAACAAAAACAAAATGCTTTCTAATTCCTTAACAAAGAATGTACCAAATGAAATAATTCCTGTATTTTATGCAAATAACAAACTTAAAAATTACATTTAAAAAAATAAGGATTGAGATTCAAAAATGAAAAATCTGGAATCTATAAATTAAAGTGTAATTAATGATTGTGGTTTCTTTTGTAACTGCGAGAAACTTTGAAATAATGATTTAAGAACATATATATATTTTTTACATGAGCTCCACAAAGGAGGCCCTGAGGAAAATAATTTCCCTCAGGACCTATGTCATCTTTGGGGATGCTGTGTGGAGGTTTTTTTTTAAGGAAATGAAGGAGAGGAGAGTTCAGGGAAGGAAAGGGGTTTAAGGGGTGGTTAGGAATCTGGGGTTCAGTCTGTCCTGGTCACCCGCCTCCAAGACCTAGACAAACCTCGCCCCATGAACCCGGGCACCCCTGCTAAATCACCAAACGTAGCGAACCACTTGGGGTGACCTGTGGCAGAGGCGTTGGTTATCCAATAAAGCTTCCCGGGGCGGCGGTACCCATTCCCGCCTATCAAATTGAAAATCTATGAAAAATATATGAAATCTTTAAACTTTATCTCGGGGCTTAGGTTATCATAAAACATGGTATCCGGAGGAACGATTTATTCGCGTGATTTGTATTCAAGTGGTTCGCTACGTTTGATGACTTAGCAGGGGTGCCCGGGTTCATGGGGTGAGGTTTGTTCTTCATCTACCCACCTGCTGCGTGGCGGGTCGTATCGAGAGAGACTTGCTGAGGTTAGGTTAGGCTAGAGACTGGTTGTTTTGACCTCTCCACAGGCGCGGATCCAGCCCCCAAAAAAGGTTGTGGTCACAGCCAAAAAAAAAAGTTGGAGTTTTTCGGGAAAACGTTTATAAGTTCATCAATATCTAGGTTCATATCTTTGTATATCTTTAGGAGAGCTAATCTTTCTTGTGCCATTGAGGCAGGCAAACAAGATTTTATTCTGCGAAGAGTAGAAAACGATCTCTCTGCGGTAGCTAAGTTGCCAGTATTTGTAAGAAAAACATTATGTTAGGGTACAAATCTTGGTCGCATACTTCAATGAGATGAGCTACCGAGTTTGGTATGGCCGAATTGTTTTCACATTTTCTTTTCCATTTGGTAATCCAGAGTCGGTATTCATTTATAACAGTTGATTCACTTTCGTTAATAAAAAGGCGATAGGTACATCTGGACCACTCTTTAGCCTATCGATTTCAAAAGTCCGTGAAAGTGTGACGTTACAAGTCTATTAGGGTTGTGGGCATGCTCACCGTGCCCACAACGGCAGATCCGCCCTTGCCTCTCCAACCAGAATCCCTCGACCCATTGTCTTGCACCGCAGTTGAAGGGATGGATTCATATGTCCATCACTTCTAGAAATTTTTTATATGAATACCGCACAAGAGTCCCAACTCCCAACTGCTCCCGTCTGGAGCCAGCGAGATTATGGCATCCCCAATTGGGGATGTTGTGAGGCTGAGGATAGTGGGGAAGAGAAGGAAATAGGGGAGAGGAAGATGGGGAGGTACCTGGCTATTCAGATCTTGTCACTAAACACGGCTAAAACATTTCAAGCAACGTTTCAATTCTGAATGGTGGTCTTAAACCAGGGCGATACTGATAGCATCTTCCACTCTGGAACGTGCCGCGAATAAACTATATTATATTATTTTAAATGAATAAATTGTGAAATAACACAAATTAATCAAATACAATTTATTTGCCACGCCGGGATTCGATCCCGCGTCTTTCGGATTGCTAGTCAAGAGCCCTACCGCTGGACTACACCTTTCGTCGAATACGAAGACATACTGAGCCCCAGATTCCTACTCATCCCTCATATCTATTTCTTTCCCAGAACTTCTTCCTTTTTTTTTCTTTAAAAAAATCCTCCACATCAAGCATCCCCCAAGATAGGCCCTGAGGGAAATTATTTTCCTCAGGGCCTCCTGTGTGGAGCTAACGTAATTTTTTTTTAAATACAATTGAGTTTTTGTTTATAGTCAAGAAGTAAGAAATCTCTAGGTCGTATTCTTTTGTTTTCTTTTTCAATGCTAAAAACATGAACTCAACTGTTGACAACTTGAACAAAAGTTGAAACGGGGAAAGAATCGGATTTTAACGAGGACTGTTCCAAAGTAAAAATTCAAAATGGCGGTGGACGTCAATTTGGTGGTCACCAAAAGTGATCGAGATGGAAATACCAAAACCTAATCAAATTTTAATTTCTTTTCATAAAACGTTCTCCTCCAACAGACTTCAGTTATTTTTAGATGAAATAATAATAAATTAAATGTCAGTTTTACAGCTCTTGAACTCTGATCAAAGACAAATTACAAATTCGACTAAAAATTAAATGCAATACATCGATTACAATAAAAATATTTTTATTTTATTATATTTTAAACTGTAAACGCCTAAAAGGCTTTTACATGCAATGCATTACATCTTTTTATGAATAAAAAACATTTTAAAATAGTTATAAAAATATAAGCAGCCTAAAATATAAAGTTAACGAAATACAGGTAGCATAATAATATTTTTTTGTGAGACGGGTATGGATACCATCGCCCCGTGAACCATTTATTGAATATCCAACACCCTGCCGTAGGCCACAATGGTTCGCTACGTTTGGTGACTTAGCAGGGGTTTCCAGGTTAATGGGTGAGGTTTGTCCGGGTCTTGGCGGTAGATACATCTGCCCATCAGCTGCGTGGCAGGCCGGATGGGGGCTCATTCATGGCTCAGTCCGTCACTCCTGGAGACACTTTCCCCAGATTCCTACCACCCCTCATACCTTTTTCCTTCCGAGAACTTCTCAAAAGACCATTCCACACAGCATTCCCAAATATGACAAAGATCTTGAGGGGAATTATTTTCTTCAGGGACTCCTGAGGTGGGACTCAAATGCGATGCCAACTCAGCCACTGACCGGTCCATTGAATGCATGAATCCATTCCTCCCTAAAAATTGCGAAAATAATTCCTATTAAAAAAAAATGTTCAAAATTATCGTCAAATCTCCATACTTTCCGGCATCTCTAAAATCTTTGAAAGTATCATTAAAGAAAGACTATTGAAACATCTCGAACACAAAAAAATTATCATTGCGGTAAGGCGATGTTCCGAGAGAGTCCTGCTGGAGAGATTAAAGTGTCTCCCTCATCCGATCTCTTCCGATCCGGCCTACCTCGCAGTTGGCGGTCAGACGCATCTGGACAAAACTCACCCCATGAACCCGGACACCTTTGCTATATCACCAAACGTAGCGAACCACTTGGGGAGACCTATGGCAGAAGTGTTGGTTATCCAATAAATGGTTCTCAGGGCGGCGTATCCATTCCCACCTCCCAAATTGAAAAAAAAAAACAATTGAACACAAAAACAAATAATAATTTTATTTATTTTAATTTTATTTTGGATAGATAGATAGTCATCGCGAGAATTGATGTTGTTGAACGTGGCTTTTATGGGTGTTTGGTAGAGATTTTCTGCCCTAGTCTGTAGATTTAAGATATTAAAGACTGCAAGGGAATTGCGGTATTTTCATAGTTGATCATTTTAGAGATTTTTTTTAAGTACCTCTACATTATTTTCATTGCTTGATTCAGGAACACCTCTAATATCGATGTTGCATATTTGACTTAAATATGCCAATCTATCGATTTTTTCTTCTTGTTTGGAGAGGGTTTTTAGTAGCACAGTATTATTATTATTATTATTATTATTATTATGTTTTTTTAGTTCCATTATATCGGTGTTGGTATTTTCATGTGATTTTTCAATATCATCAATACGTTTTTTAAATTCTTCATTTTGTTCAGATACGAATTGAATCGATTTTATAATTTCATTATTTTGTGCAATAATTGATTCATATTTTCAAATTTCTCTTCGACAAATTTCATTATTGATATTTTAAAACCACTTAAATTAATTACATTCGCCATTCATTCCTTGTTTTCTGCGAAAATTTAATCCTCTCTTCTCAGTTCTCAATGTTGAAAGAACAACAAGTCCTGCAATAACTGTATTGTTCCAATGTTTGGAATCAAATAATCAACTTGACATGTTCACGTTCACTGGCTTGATCTAATTTACAAAGCACCTTCGACGTCCTATCGCTCGCTTCGTCCCACTATCTCAGCGGAGTGCCAGTAAGTAGAAGTACTAAGTCTAGCAATAGGTAAGACCTTAGGAGCTGGTAGTGCTTTATTTTCCCATCATAATAGCCCCATAGTTAACTGCCGGCGGTGGAGAATAAGACCCGTGAAATTACTCAATAGAGCAGTTACCGTGTAATGCGATTGTGTATTGATTTTGATACAGAGCTTTGCTGAGCTGATCAGATAATCAGCGAGTTGAATGGACTGGGAAGGCTGCGCCAATGTACCAAACTAAGTGGAACCAGAAAATGGATTTTGCGATTCATGTTACATTAGTGGCTGTAAACCCGTCGTAATTCATGGTATTAATAAAACGATACATATTTTACAAATAAATTTTATACAGTAATTATTTATAATAGATGTACTTGATATAGCCCCATAAATAAGCAGGGCTTGTGTGTATGGGGGGGTGTTATTATATTGGTTTTATTTGACATGATTCAGTTCAAGTTTTCAGTATAATTTTTAAGGTGAGTTTTAAATTCTTTTATATTAGTATTCTTGTTTCTAATTTTTTTTTACATGAGCTCCTCACAGGAGGCCCTGAGGAAAATAATCTCCCTCGGGGCCTATGTCATCTTTGGAGATGCTGTGTGAAGGGATATTTTTAGGGAAGGAAATGGAGGAGAATTCTGGGAAGGAAAAGGTTTTAAAGGGTGGGTAAGAATCTGGGGTTCAGTGTGTCCTGGTCATCCGCCTCCAAGACCTAGACAAACCTCACCCATGGTAATGAATTAAAAAATCTATAGATATTGTGATTTAACTGTTCTATTGTTTTCTTACATTTTGGAGTAAAAAATATTGACGATTGTCTAAGAATTGTTATTTTTAAAGGTGTAACTTTATTTTGAATATTGTATTTATAAATTTGTAATGTTGCGTGGTATATGTATTAATAATTTAATTTTAAAAGGTCCCATAAACAAATTTTATTAGAAAGTTGGCACTTCCTTATAATGTTTTGTATCTGTTTCCATTCAAATTTATGAACGAAAAAAATGTTAGACCCAAATCATGAAAGTGAAAATGATAGTTGACTTTATTGATAAAGTTGATTTTGGATATCTGAAAAAGAACTTTTAACGTAGGTAATCCAACAAAACGTTAATTTTCTCAGAAGGTTTGCTCTTCTTGAATCTATTTCAATACAAATTCAGGATACTGATTATCATCTCTTCTAAAGAAGTCAAAATTCTCTGATTCATTGTGGACAATAGTCTATTTAATAGCAAATATCAAAGGTGTAAATATAGAAATATTAAAGACCGAACATCGCAAGCTCATATAAAATGATTAATATTAGTGGCACAGAAAGTTGATAAAATAATTTATTTCTAAAGATGAGAACATTATAACATATCTTCAGAAAGTCTGAGGCAACGTCCGCATAGGCAGGCGGCTTGCTTAGCGTCTAGAGCCTAGCGAGTCGCCTAGCGAGTAGCTTAGTAAAATGAAGGTTCTAAAATGTTCGCGACCGGCCGCCAGTGTTGCCAACTCTGAATCTCATTCCGTCAGACACCCATATGGAGGTCCATCATGGGGGTGGGGGGAAGGGGGGGTGGCTAGAGAATTCTGGGGATAAAAATTTATCCATAAATTTATAAATATAACTATTTTCCGCTACAAAATTGCTATTTTTGTTATTTTATTCGAATCCGCTAGGAAATCCGTCATACTGTAAATTCCGTTAAACACAAAATTTTCCCGTTTTGGAGCACTCCAATCCGCTAGATATGACGGGAAATCCGTCAAGTTGGCAACACTGCCGGCCGCACTGCGCGTCACCTAGCGACTAGCTAGGCGACTAGCTAGGCGCCGAGCGCGCAGTGCAGCCGGTCGCGAACATTTTAGAACGTTCGTTTTACTAAGCTACTCGCTAGGCGACTCGCTAGGCTCTAGGTGCTAAGCAAGCCTCCTGCCTATGTGGACGTAGCCTTAGGTACCCATAAATACATGTCACAGCTAGTCTGTAGTAACCCAACTAACACCGTGAAAGAATTTTATAACTTTTGAAAATGTTTAAATTTGGAACATTCTTGTCCCTATTCTTTTTTAAATCACTGAAGACAATATTAGCGACTCTCAATTGAAAATTTGAAACAGACAATTCAGAAAAAGATACGGTTACTTATGTCCTCTGCGTGCGAACTCTATCTAAATTTTTTTATAGACAATAAACAGTGTTCATTTCAGGCGACCTCCCAGGTAAGTATGGTATAAAATGTATACATTTTTATGCAGCATCGCGTACATTGGTCGAGACATTGTACAGATATTTTCGTATCGGTGATCGATGAACCGGTGGATGCAATTTTTAGCCATAAGCTGTTTCTAATTGTTTGTCTAGTTTGTAGTTTTTTTAGATTTTAGAAATATATTGTAAGTTTGTACAGCCCCTTGAGGTGATTTTTCACAAAAAACGGCGCTATATAAATCATCCAAATATTATAATTATTACATCTAGGAATTGAACCCAGGACTTGAGCCTTGCCGGGGCGATACTCTACCATATATTTAACTGTACATTGACTAAGAACTACGAACACAATCTTCATTTTCTTAATGCATATTTTTAATTGGGTGCTATCTTTATGTAAGATTCGTCTCGAACTAAATGTCACCTAGATAGTGTCTTGGTGACATTTAGTTTGATCAACTGTCGGTTGGTCCGCCGACAGTTGATCTGCCGACAGTTTCCCCCCCAAAATGATATTTACTATTGAATTATAATTTTTGTTCATTATTTACCAATTTCAAACTAAAATTGACTTAAATAATAACCTTAATAATAAGTTGGTATGAATATCAGACGAATTTATATACACTGTCGATTTTTTGCACTTATGCGCTAGAATGCACAGTATATTCATACTAACATTTATGAAGTTACAAAAGTGATAAACGAACTAAAAATGTCTTATTCTTGTGGTATTGATGGCTTAAGTATAATGGTTTATAAACAGCATGTTTCTGTGTTGGCTGGTCCAATATCACATATTGTTAACATTAGTTTTAAGTATGGCATATTTCCTTCACATTGTAAGAATGCTAAGATCATACCTCTTTTCAAAGGTGGAGATCACCTAGATGTTAACAATTACCGACCCATATCTTTGCTCAATACTCTCTCAAAAGTAATAGAGAGATTGGCAAAGTTAAGATTAGTTTCATTCTTAGAAAAATACAAAATACTTTCCGATAATCAATTCGGTTTCAGAGAGAATAAAAGTACGAGTGATGCTGTATTGAAGGTACTGACCAGAGTTATAAACGCGCTGGACAATGGCAACAAAGCTATAGCTGTGTTTTTGGACTTATCAAAAGCATTTGATACTGTCTCCCACGAATTGCTCCTTAAAAAATTATTATCTTTAGGCATTAATAATACAGCAATTGATTGGTTCAGATCTTATCTTAGTGATAGAACACAGCAAGTTGAAATAAATAAAATGTTAAGCAATGGTCAATCAATCTCCTTTGGGGTCCCGCAAGGTAGTGTGCTTGGGCCAATATTGTTTTTAATTTATATAAATGATTTATGCCGTTTGAATATTCCTGGTAACATTGTTAGTTTTGCAGATGACACTACCTTAATATTTGAGGGTAAAACTTGGGATGAAACTTTTGACAAATGTAATACAGGTTTAAGAGTGGTAAATAATTGGTTAAATGATAATATTTTAACTTTGAACAAACAAAAAACAAAATATATCACTTTTAGCATTTCATGCAAAAGTCAGCCTCCTGCCACTCATAATTTGATCATACACAGTTGCTCGCAAACCTGTAACTGCAATCCTTTAGAAAATGTAGTTAACATTAAATACCTTGGTGTAATAATAGATAAATTTTTGAGATGGAACGATCATATCAATATGTTGGTAAATACCACAAGGAGACTTACCTATATCTTCAAAGAACTCAGACATATACTAGACAAAGAAAAATTGAAAACGGTTTATTTTGCAATAATCCAGTCAATGCTTTCTTATAATATAGTGTGCTGGGGATCCTGCCAAAAGACCTACTTAGAACCACTTAATATTGCCCAAAAATTGATTCTTAAAGTTATGTTCAAGAAAAAATTTAGATATCCAACTCATTTACTTTACAAGGAATGCAATGTCATGAATGTAAAACAGTTATATATTACACAAACTCTTTGTAGATTTTTTAATAATATTAATATGGCAGAAAGAACACAGCAAATTCGTACTACTAGAATTGGCTCTGGTCTGAACTTTGTTGCAATTCAAACTAAAACTTCTTTTGGCCAAAGAAATTATTTTTATCAGGCTCCGCTCATTTTTAACAGCCTTCCAGAAAATATCAAGTCATCTAATTCCTTGAGCACTTTTAAAAAGATTGTCAAATTATTTATGTTAGCCGAGGATTGCCAATTGATTTTTTCAACTTTGTCCTTTCTAAATTATTAGCTAAATGATTATGTTTATAGTAATAATAAGCCAAATTAGTATTAGCATTCTTCTGTCAAATTTAAAGCATATTATATTATATACATATATTTATTATTTACAACTTCATCGTTAAAACAAAAAAAAAAAAAAACTTTTATTTTTTACTTTAAATCAGTCCTCAAAAAAATGGTCACCCTACAAAAGTCTACATGTTTACATGAATGTACTACCTAGCGCCAGCAGTTTAGATTTAATCTCAACCTGTAAGAAATGCAACAATATTGTTCTTTCAATATCTGTATAATTTTGTGTTATTTTGTTAATTGTAGAATTGTTAACCTCAACACAGGCTTGTCCTAGTGAGGTTGCAAATTGTTTTGTAAACATTTTTACCTGCAATGTAAAGATACAATAAATAAATAAAATAAAAATAAAATATAGAGAAGCAGATTTTTCCAAGATGCATTTGAATGAAAATATGTTTCAAAACTTTTGTTATTTGGCGGTACATCCTCTGCGCATTACTTCGGGGTCGCTTGGTTATATTTTGTGTAATTAGGAATACTGTATTTACACTAACCCGACTGCACATAGTATATAAGTACGCCGGGGGGGCCAATTGTCGGCGGATCAACAGCCGTCATAAAACCGTCTTGGATAAATGTATCCTTTTTTATTTAATAAGCGACATCTATTGACTTTGACTTTTCTGCAGTATAGGTTTTAACTTAATGAGTAGGTTAAGTCTAATAATATTTATTTTAATCACTGAAGACCTGAAGACAATATTAACGCTGTTTATTAAAATCTTTTAATTTGGACCAATTTACACACAGTAAGCCGAGTTTCATCAAAATCAGTTAAGTAGTTTCGGAGTTTATCTCGAACAAACATCGCGATGCGAGATTTTTATATATATAAAGGTGAACATATTTTTTTTTATTGTTGTCAGTTTTGTTTTTCATAAATTTTTTATAGTCTATCTCTTGAATGCCAATTTTCGTTTGCGTAGTGAGTCTATCTTGCAAGTAGAATTACAGTTTCAAGTAACAAAATAACTTGCTATATAAAGCACTTTTCAGGTGAAATTTCATATTTCCGTAAACAAAGAGCGAAGTATAATTATAAAATATTCAAAAACTCACACGTACAAAGCAAATTTAATCTACCAAAGGAGAGTAAATTTTCAAAAACCAGGAAGCATGTTCATTCTGATGAATGTCTCATAAAGTTCAGTAGGAAAGTGGCTATCATTTGTGATATAATAATATGTATGTTTCGAGGTAATGAATTTCCTCGTAATTTAAGGTTATAACTTTTAAACGACTTTTTCAGGCACTATAAATTTTCCACCTCTTCCGAGGCATAATGAACTTTAACAGTTTTCCATGAAGACGTTAAAATGAGGAGTAAATGTGTAGTGTGCTTATAACCTTCCTCTCTCTCAGGTCTGGAATTCTGAAATAACGAATTTCTCTGCTAAAACCGTGGAAATATTTTATATTTTATGGGAATTTTCTTAATGTAACGTTCTTTTAATTGACTTTTTGAGGAAATGTAAAATTTCTTCCGTCGTTAAGAGAATAACCGTGCCTACAATGTCTATATCTTGAAAACTTTTTCAATTGGCAGAAACATGCAAATTTGATGCCCTCCGTAGCAGAGCGGTAAAAGCGGTTCCATGACAATTCAGAATCAACTCAACTCAACGCCTTTTTGAAAAGTTATTAAAACTTTGAAAAATTGCCTAAAACCTAACCTAACGTAACCTATTTAAGAATTTGTTTTTTTCATCATTATAAAGATTTTTTTAAAGGAGGTGTTGAGTTGAGGTCATTCTGAATTGTCCGGTCACCGGTGAGCTAATGTAGGCCCGGCGGTCACGTGTTCAAAAGTCTTCCCTTTTTGTTACCGGCTGGGAGACATAACATTTAATATCTATTTCCCCGCAGAAAAAAATGGCGGAAAAGCCGTTATTTGGCAAAACTTTAGTAATGATTTTATGATCCACTGACTGTTTGCAGAGGGATGTTTGGGGATATCGCGATTCTGAAAAACCAAAAAAAAAAAATACTAACTTCGGATGTGCTTGTGACTTTTACTCCGGTGAACTCAGATGTGCTTTGAATTTAATTATTTTTTTTTTAATTATTGGCGCTGTTTGTTTAAACAAATAAATTAACCTATTATTTTAATATGCTAAACAAAAAGCAGTTAATTTAATGTTTTAATCTATTATTTTGTTTTATTCATTCTCTTCTCTTTTTTGTTCTCCTTTTTTCAAAATATGTATGTAATACAATGTACATATTATTTTATTATTAATTTTATTTTAGTAAGTAAACTAAACAAACTTCACGTCTTAATCTATTTATTATTCTTTCTCTTTTCCTCCTTTTTCCTTTTTTTTTGAACGAAGTATGTTTTTTTATTTTTATTTTATTTTAGTTTATTAGGGAAACAAAAAGTCATAAGTTTATTAAAATAATTACATGGTTGCATGAACCCGCAAAGTTTTCGCATAAAATTCATATTGTATACAGAAAAATGCAGATGATTAAAGAAAACCTAAAGCAAAGTTGGTAGAAAAAAAAATTTAAAAAAAAATTAAAAAACACATATGAAAGAATATAGGATAGATAACGCGAAATTTAACTTTGTATCTGCCTAAAAATAACGCATTTTAACATCATACGATAATGTTCAAAGATAAACATGGTTAAAGAAAGAAAAATGATGAGAAAATAACACACAAAAGGGATAGAGAGTTCGTAATTTTTGAGTTTGTTTTATTTTTTTCTAATACACATTTAGTAAATTGACCTAGGACAAATGGAAAAAATTAGCGCTCGAAAATATATTACGGTATTTCTGAATGTTGTGTGTGGTTAGTTTTTGAGTATGGGATGTAGTAGGGTTGGTTTGATCGTATTGGACAGTAGAAAATAATGTATGTTAATTTATCCAAACTTGACTGTCTTGAAACGGGAAACAAAAAAACTCAAACTGTTTAACTCCTAGTTGAACAGTTTAAACATATTACATATTTTCATGTAATATGTATATCATGTACGAAATAAAAAAAATAAACAAATTCAGACAGGCGATAAAGTACCCACCTATAATATAATAATTATCCCAACAGAAAATTATTTTTAACCGTCTTTTTCGAAATTAGAATTATAATATCCTGTGATTTTACGCGGGTCTACGCAAGTCTATCATAAATATAAAGACACATTAAGATTCGTAGAAAACGTATTTAACAAGGTTAGTCCATCAAGGGGGCAGGGCGGTGATTGGATAGAAAGTTGTGACGTAGTTGAAATTCATTCTCTACCGTAAGATTTGAATTTACTGCAATATAAGTTAATGGAGCGATTGAATGCATTTACAAATGATTTATTTATGATAGGTTGGTAATTATACTAACATTATTATTTATTAAAACTAGTATTTGGAGTGAAAAGGACATAATCTCTGGATTATTAACTTCGATGTTATTAGCGGCTTAAGCACTGATGAATATCTATTTTTTTTTTCACGCCTTGAAGGCTTTTACATGTACACGTTATTATAGTTACATAAGTTATTTAACATTGTATTAAAAAATTATTGGCAGAATTAAAAAGAAATGACAATATAAGAATAATAATAATAAAATTTATGTTTTGGTAAAGAATTAATAAAAATATCTACAGAACTGAATTTATTTCCAAGCCTATGTAGTCTTTGGGTTGGGGAACTAAGGAAATAGTTAGTTTTTGGCGGATAAACAAAGAACAGTTCTGGAAGTCTCGTGTCACGATTTGGTACTCGGAAAGTTATTAG
Organism: Glyphotaelius pellucidus; assembly: GCA_936435175.1. Taxonomy (NCBI): domain Eukaryota; kingdom Metazoa; phylum Arthropoda; class Insecta; order Trichoptera; family Limnephilidae; genus Glyphotaelius; species Glyphotaelius pellucidus. The sequence goes on from OW386547.1 coordinate 30,308,032, forward strand.
TTTTGTTAAGACAGGTGCGTCAAGTGATCCATTAACTAATTTAAATAAAAGTACCAGATTGCTCTTGGTTCTTCTACCCGATAAGTCAGTTAAATTAAGTAGTTTCATTAAATTATCATTATTAATTTGTTCAATGGGTATAGAGAGTTTGAAATTAATGAATCTAAAAATTCAGGTTGAACTCTCTCAATTTTTAATTGATGTGTTTCATAGTATGGGGACCAAATAGTTGAATTTTATTCTAAATTACTTCTAACCAAAGCAGTGAAAAGAATTTTAAAAGAATAAATTGACGTAAAATCTTTAACTGTTATTAAAATAAATCCCAAACATTTCATAGCCTTATTAATAACTTCATTAATGTGTGGAACAGATGTTAATTTTTCATCAAATACGTTACCCAGATCCTTGATTTGAGACAACTTTTTAAGGGAAATATTGTTGATACTATAATGAGACATAATATGATTTTTGTTTCTACAGAAAGATATAAATTGACACTTACCAATATTTAAAAACAGTTCATTATTATAACACCAATCCTATAAGCAATCGAGATAAGATTGAAGGATATTACAATCATTGATAGAGGTAATCGTTTTGAAGATTTTTAAGTCATCAGCAAACAATAGTATATTTACTCCTTTAAAAAATTTTACAATACCATTGATAAATATTAAAAATAATACAGGTCCTAAGTGAGAACCTTGTGGAACTCCACTGGAAGCCACAAATTACTTTGAAATGCAATCTAAAATTTTTACCGAAAGTTTTCTACATGACAAGTAACTTATTAACCAGTTTGACAGGCTACCAGAGACACCAAGACATATCGAGATACTTGTCTGACAAATAATGTCAATTTTCCAAAATTCATATTCAGGATTAATTAAATCAAAAACGGCCAGAGTATTATCAGGCGCGGTCTACATAATATTATTAAGGACAGTGGCCAACTGTCAAGTTGACTTTTGTTTCGGTTAGAGACGGTCGATATTCCTATCCCGGTTACATGCAACCGGATCCTTTATTGTCAATTTCACAGAAATTATTTTTTTCAAGAAACTGGTAATTTTTTGAACCGGTTCTTTGTAAAATATTTATATAAAATTAAAAATAGAAAATAGAAAAAATGTACGAAACCGGTTAAATTTTGCACAGAATTACTATAGTCACCTTCCCATGTTTTTATTTTATTTTGAAGAACCGGTTCCAAAAGTTAATGATAAAGAACCTGTTTCACGTTGATCTCCGGTGACTGGAACCGCAGTGACAACCTATTTCAGGTACTGACCATCTCTTGTTTCGGGACTTCAAACTACGTCACGAGACCGACGTGTTTTTTCCGAAAAGCGCCAGTGTGAGCTAACTTTGTTAAATACATTTTTTACAAACCTTGAAGACACCCTTGCCAAAAGTATAACACGCCTAAAACCTAGGCACTTTCAGTCGAAATATCACAATTTAATAACTAAGTTGAAACATTCTTCAAATAATATTAAAAATACACCATGAAAATAAGCAACCCTCATACTTCCAGTATAAAAACGTTTCTAAAGCAATGCAAATGAAGTTATTTAATAAGCCAAATAAGGCTTTTCAGATATCCGTTTCCTTTCTTACCCCAATTTCCTACTTCCGCAAAGCATTTACATTGCAATAAAACCACTTCCTTTCACGGCACACAAATAAAAATACATGTATTTTATTGTTGAAAAACTTGTTCAGTAAAACATGGATAACGTTATGATTGATTAGCGAGCATAAAAAACATTGCTTTATTTTCAGTTTTCCACACGAAATACAAAAGTTTTCTTTTTAATAATGTGACTAAATTGACAATGCCGAGTTAGCGGCAGATATTTCGTTAAGTGCCGCTTTGTGATCGCCCTCAATATTCCCGGCAAGTTGACGTTTTAAACAATTCGAGTTGATATACGACCCTTACAAAACTATTGATCAAACTATGGCTGGGATTGCAGACATGTTTTCCTGGCCCAGTAATCGATCTGGCTTAGCAATATTATATTACAAACGGACATTAATACAATAGGTAATGGATTGGGTTTACGTTAACGTTTTAACGTACATCAAATATTCGAACGGAATTTGAGAAATGACCTTCCAGAAACCGTATTGTTCAATTTTCAAGAATCGATAATGGATAGATTCAAGTAAAAACATTTAGGTCGTTTTTTAAAAGGTAAAGTATGCGTTGAATATTTAACACTTTAAAATACTTGCGTATTTCTGCGAATAACAATGTAAAAACGTATTTTCCGAAAGTTCAGAGGGAAACAGTTTTTTCGCAAGAGCTCCACACAGGAGGCATTGACGAAATTAATTTCCCTCGTTAGGGATGCTTTGTGGAGGGTATTTTAAAAGAAAGGAAAAAAAGGAACTTCTGGGAAGGAAAAGGGTATGAGAGGTGGGTAGGAATCTAGAGATCAATGTGTCGAATACTGGCAGACATATGAATCCATCCCTCCCACTGCGGTAAAAGTCAATGGGTCGAGAGAGTTCCGCTGGAGAGGCCAAATGGTCTCTCTCAACTAGTCTCTCCCGATCCGGCCCATCACAAAGTTAGTAGGCATACGCATCCGCCGCTAATATCTGGACAAACTTCGCCCCTTGAACCCGGGCATTCCTATTAAGTCACTTAGCTTGCCACTTGGGATGACCTATGGTACAGGTATTGGTTATCCAATAAATGGTTCCCGGGGCGGCATCATTTCCAAGGATGACGTAGGTCCTTAGGAAATTTTTATTCCTCAGGGCTTTCTGTGTGGAGCTAATGTAAAAAATAAATAAAAACTCCCTAGATATTCAATGCAAAGCAACAGTTTTTCATTATCATGCGCAATACCTTTTTTATTATCTTATTTCAATTAAATGTATACAAGTGATACTATATCTTGTCAAGTTGATATTAATTCCTAGCAAGGCAGATTTCCTGTTGTAAGGCACCAAACGCTCATGAAAATGCCAAAAAACATGCTGTAAAAACATATTTTAGATTTTATTATTGTAATAGAAATAATATGAGTTACTTTCATGAAAACAAATAACTTTGTGTACACCACTATTTAATTAACAATATCAACATGTTTCGAAAACTATGTTTTCTTCGTCAGGATAATAAGTTAATTAATACGAAACATGTTGATATTGTTAATTAAATAGTGGTGTACACAAAGTAATTTCTTTTCATTAAATTAAATAATGATGCCACAAAGTGAATTTGCGAATTTTAAAGAAATATGAGTTACATTTATACATATAAATTTTACAAAATATTACCTTATCAGAAAAGAGGAGTGTGCCTGATAAGCGAGCCACGATTCTTACTATATAATATGTTATAATATGTTTTGTATAAAATATTTACTTTTTACTGTAAGTTTTTTTTTGAAAAATTGTTTAATTTTATTTATTTGTTCTGATTGGTTGATGATACAGCGCAATTCAAAAGGGAGATGATTAAAGTTTTTTGTGGCTTGGAAAATATAATGATTTTGCATTAGAGTTGTTTTAAAATTAGGTGTAATAAATTGGTTTCCATTTCTCATTGGTTTGTAGAATTCTTGATATTCTTTGTTAATATTTTCTTTACACATTTTTATAATGGAAGCTTGCTGAAATGAAATATCTAAGATATTTTAGGTATTTCATAATATTTCTCTGAGATACAATCTCTGTTCATATTGGGAGTGAAAAACTTCTCGCTTTTCTAAAATGGCGTGGCAACAATAGGGACCATTAACGACACTTGGCTACAAAAAGACACCGGGAGCTTTCGGATTCTCGATATTAACCGGGCAAAGCAAATCCTAAAGCACTAAGCTGTCTCGAGCTCGACCAGTTGAAAGTTTTGTCATATTGCGTATAATTTCACACCCATTAATACTAAACTACATCGCTTAGACAGTATGTATATAATATATACCTAAGCTATTAGTTAGAAGTTGTTGTTGGTTGTGGGTCATTGGTTATTGGTTATTGAGTATAGATTACGAGTTACATAAACCGTTATATCTTTGTCTAAATTAAAACTTGTCAAATTTAGCGTCATTGCGTAAGACGTATTTCTAAAATAATTGTATTAATATAAATGTTCTAACTACCTATTTGATTTAAGTTTTTTAAACTAAATATTTTAATTCCTTGTAATATCTTCTACAATGTAAAGCAGATCGTATGGCACGTTTGTCTCTTACAAACGCGAGTACGCTGAAACATATAAAAATGTCATTGAAGAAGAAGATAACACTAATAAACCAAACGAAAATATGAAAGAGAACAAGACACAAAAAATAGAAAAGACAACGGTCGCAACTGCGAATCGAACCCAGACCTCTTAGCTAACCGGGAATTTTCTATTTTTCTGTGTCTGTGTGTGTATAATAAAATTTTCAACTTTCATACTTTTCTGTTTCGCCCAAAGATATTATGAGAACTTTGCGGAGTTTCGAAAAACTCTTTACTCTTATTTTGTGCAGTTATAAAACAATTCGCCTCTTCTTATTTTTCAAGACTACATTAATTAATTATTTAAACATATTAGTTTTTTTTGTTATATTTTATGGCGTCTGCAGTTCAAAAACTGATTTTTTCTGTCTCTTTATTGTATAATGTTATACTTCAATAAGCATAATTTTTTATTTTGAGGCGGGGATGGGTACCGCCGCCCCGGGAACCTTTATTGGATAACCACCACCTCTGCCATAGGTCACCCCAAGTGGTTCGCTACGTTTGGTGATTTATCAGGGGTGCCCAGGTTCATGGGGTGAGGTTTGTCTAGGTCTTGGAGGCGGATGACTAGGACACACTGAACCCCAGATTCCTACCCACCCCTTAAACCCTTTCCTTTCCAGAACTCTTCTCCTTCTTTTCCTCAAAAAAACCCTCCACACAGCATCCTTAAAGATGACATAGGCCCTGAGAGAAATTATTTTCCTCAGGGCCTTCTGTGTGGAGTTCATGTAAAAAAAATCCAAATCGTTTTTAAATACAAAGTTAATATTGTGTATCTGAATGTCTTTTCGCTGTTCGAAAAATATAAAGAGAATTATTAAATGGTTTCATAACTTATTTCGGTGCTTCAACAGATAAGGGGCTTTTAAACGGTCTTTATATTTTATGTTTGGCAATGTTCAATGTCCCGCTGGCATGGGATATCAGAGACGTGATTACATTTTGGTTCGCCCAAAAAAACGGATGTAAAACGAACCGAGCATTGGCGAATTGGTAAATAAATTTTATTCCGATTTCAACTTTGGCAGAATCGCGAAAAGTAAGCGATAAACCTTAAACGCCAAAACCTTTACTTGAAATACATTTTTAAATGACAAGAGTAAAAGTTGTCCAGAGGTAGATTGTAGGCTTCGGCCGTGGTAATTTATAGTTTCTCATTTATAAAGCACTGACAGCGAAAAATAAAAGTTTGACTTGAAAGCCACCCACCCTTTGTTGCGGGAACAACTTTAATATGGTTGATCGATTGTTTGTTAATGATTGGAAAGTTTCAGGCATAATGAAAAAAAAACTCTCGATGGTGTTTAAAACTCCGCTATTCAATTCTGTTGAAAGTAAGGAATGTCGTGTACGTATAAGCGTCCCGTGGTAGATTACGAAGTTTCAATTCAAATGTTTGTAAAACCGTTGCAACCATGAGAGGGAAGGGAGTATGGTTCTGTTGGGCATTCGTGCAGATTGTTTAATCACGATGTCGCTATGGGCTAGTGAGCATCGCGCGTTCGCAGTAGAAGCGTGTTTTACAGCCAACGATTCCGAACTGAGAACACAATTTGGTTCAGCGACAAATTAAATGGTTATGACGAAGATTTAAATGGTTATGTCAACAAGCAAAACTGCCGTAATTGGGCGCCAAAAGGACAAAACCCTCGGTTAAAGCACCAACATGCTCTACACAGCAGCCCAATAGTAACCGTTTTCTTTATCCAAGAATGGAATAATTGGACCATTTTTCTTCGAAAATTCTGGAGCAACCATAACTGTGGATGGCGATTGTTACCGCCGCATGATAAGCGATTATTTTATACCAAAACTTCAAGAGCACCATTTTTACATTTCACATACATACAGTTCACAGTGGTTTCAACAAGATAGCGTCACACCTCACACGGCGAGAGCCACCATAAGCCTCCTCCGCGAACAGTTCCCTAAAATACCGATGAGTCGAAATGGTGACATTGTGTGGCCACCCGATCGCCGGATCTCAACCCCATGGACTTTTTTTCCGTGAGTATATCTTAAAGCTAAAGTGTACGATAGAAGTCCAAAGGAAATATCAGCATTAAAAGAAAATATCGCACGAGAAGTGAGCGCTATTTCCCAATCTCTGTTTGAAAAAGTCGCTCAGAATACTATCAAAAGATTCCATGAGTGTGTACGCCATTTAGACGGTATAATTTGAAAAAAATGAAATCAACAATAATTATGTTTAATTTGATAATAAATACATATTTTTTTTTGCTTAAAATGTATATTTATTTCATTTACAAGTTCGTAATCTGCCACGGGACACCCTATACACATATGTGTCTTTCTATTTTAAAAATGGAAAATGAGTTCCGCTGGTGGCTGTTTTTAAATGTTTTCCCTTGCAGAGTGTGGATTGTCGAGCAGCTGCTAAGCGATGTTCCGCTATTGAGCTTGCAGCAAGCTTAAATACCCCAGCCTTGGAGAGAAAATGCATAAAATGATAGAAACTCGTCTGCATTATCAAAAGTGCCATTGAAAGAGAACAAGTTAGTGGAAGCTGCTATTCCCGCGATAGACTTAATCGTGAGAACACTTTAAACTACAAAGTTTTCCTTGGGGAGGCGCTTTCTTCGCCGATTTTTCCACTCCTGCTCCTTCGCAAAGCCCCAAGAAAGTCACGTACTGAATCGATAGAAATAAATATAACCTGGCATACCTCCGTGTCTTTTTTAAAATGTAGTTATAAGAAAAATCCGGTGCTGCGGAATTTTGATAAAATAAAATTAAATTCACTTCTTGGCTACGTTATTTTAAATGTGTTGTAATGAGAAGCGAAAAGGAATGTAAACTTTGAAGATGGAAATTAATTCTTACTTTTATTTATTTTTCATTTAATTTTTTATATAAAGTGCAGTACATATTTTTGACAAGTTTAGGAAATAACATAAAATATAAGAAACAAAATACAAGTTAAATAAAATATAAGAGTTAGGTAACACAAAATGTAAGTTATCTAAAAATAGAAACAAAAATAGTTTATTAAGTAGGTAGAAATAGTTGGCACATACGTCATTTAAAGTTAACGTTTCAAATTGTTGTCAAATACATCGTTTTGATATTTGTTACCAAGACTATGTAAACGCTTGACTGCCGGCGTAGTCCAGCGGTAAGGCTCTTAACTCGCATTCCGAAGGTTGCGGGATCGAATCCCGGCGTGGCAAATAAATTTTATTTGATTAATTTGTGTTGTTTCACAATTTATTCATTTAAAAAAATATAAAGTATATTTGCGGCACGTTCCAGAGTGGAAGATACTCTCAGTATCGCCCTGGTGTAAGACCACCATCCAGAATTGAAACGTTGCTTGAAATGGCTTTAGCCGTGTTTGGTGACCAGATCTGAATAGCTAGATACTTCCCACCTTCCTCTTCCCCATCTCCTTCTCCTCCCCACTACCTTCAGCCTCACAACATACCCCAATTGGGGATGCCATAGTCTCACTGGCTCCAGACGGGAGCAGTCGGGACTCTTGTGCGGTATTCATGTAAAAAAAACGCTGTATTGGAGAATGCAAACTATAGTTGAAATGAGATGTATGTATATAAAATGTTGTCTTGTTGTTCGTGTAGGTACATGAAGATTTATTAATTGCAGAATTATTATTAAATTTAGAGTTTAATAATTTTAATAAAAAAGTTAGGTCGTTTATTTACGAAGATGCTTTTCGTTATTTTTTTAAATTATTTAAAAATTTTTAAAATTACAATTAATTAGTGGGAATCTACTGTGAATTAGCAATACACACATCTTTTGTAATATATTTTTTTATCCCGAAAATAAGTTTTGTCTGTAATAATAGGAGGAAATAAAAAAAAACAATATCCATCAACGTGACGGGATGACAATGCCTCAGTAGATAGAGAGCTGTCTATTTCGCTTTTGATTTTGTATTGAATCTTACTCTCGCTTTATCTTCTTATCCCCAGAGTATAATCCTGATCAATACGGCTTCTACCCCACAAAAGATATTTTTTTATCAAAGTTATTTTATTTTACTTATCATGTATTGTTGCCTCCATAGAATGTTACGTAGAAAGTAATAAATGTTCATTTAGGTTACAATGTTACCTCGTTTGTCGACACGTAACGTTTTGTACAGACCGTTATCATTGTATGGTGGAGAAAATTGGAAAAGTGGGAAATGTGGGAGGCAGGTTTGTTTGTTTAAAGCGATAGAAATGATAATACGAGTTAAATGTGTGGAATAAAAATGAGTTACTACTAATGAGTTTACTAACTGAGAAAAAGAAATAATGGAAAACTCGAGATAATCGAGAAAGTATTACTAAGGGATTTTAAGATCTAAGTAGGGAACACTAAAGTTTGGTTGCCCGCAGGTAGTGATTGCCCGCTCTCACTTTGACTGTCCCGTTACTTAAATCCTAACAGATATCTCTCTTAGTTCAATGTGAATCGACAAACTGCCATATTGGCAGAAAAAACCAAGTTGTTGAAAAGTAAAGTCAGATTTTTCGAAACACGACAAAGTCTTTTCAATTTTGCAGGTAGTGAAAACTCTTTAGCACTGTTGTGATTTGAAACTCGATGAAACGAAAAATAGCGACACTAAAAAGAGACAAATACATAAATCTATAGAATTTAGCCTGCGAGAGAATGAGATAGTATAATTTGAAACTTGATGAAATGAAAAATAGCGACACTAAAAAGAGACAAACACAAAAATCTATAGAATTTAGCCTGTTAGAGAATGAGATAGTATAATCGGTCTCTTCTTTGTGCGGTGCTTCGTAACCTATCGGTCCCCTCTTTGTGCGGTACTTCGGTGCCTCCTCACTTTTGTGTACATTAGATTTCTGAAGGTTTCACTTCTACAGCGTGTGAATTGAACACTCTGTTTTTTTCTCATTTCTTAATCATTTAGTTTTTATTATTATTGATTGTAAAACAATATTATCTTCAGGTTATTTTACTATAGATTTTTATCATTAAAAAATGATAAAGTGGGCAATCACTGTCAATCAGTGAACAAATGGGCCATTACCGTAAGTTTAGATACAATTTTTTAAATTAAATTTTATTTATTTCGTTTGATATAATATAATTCAGGATTTAATTTGAAATTAAAAGTAAATGGAAATCACTTGACCTTGGTCATGCCATGAGCAATTTACTCACGGGCCAATGTGTTAGTTCTTTTCGTTGAATACATTTTTCATACGAAATAGATTTCGAACTGTAGCCTCTTTTGCCTCCAATCTTCGTTTACGCCTCTAGCTATATTAAATGATAAGAATATAAAGATAACTATGTCATATGAACCTCTCTGAAATTCGCCTCGCATATCCGCAAGTTGTGAGTAAATTGCTCATTAGGAATTCGATATAAATGTGATCAACATTCAGGAACAAATTTAATTAATCTTCTACGAAAATCCTAAATATGACACATTTTTCCAAATTTTAGAAATATGTTTTAAAAAAAGATCAAAGAGGTTTGTTGATTTAAAATATTAATTGTGCACATTTAAGTAATTACAAATATTGGATCCTAAGGATTATTAAATTCATTCTTGCTGTCTTTCAAAACATCATCCCTCAATATTTGTCTTAATTTTAAATATTTCGCGTTATTTTCTTTACTTTCAATCAATTTTTTAACCATTTAACATCAAACGGATGAGCGGCCAGTTTCATACAAATCCTATTTTTGGATTTGAAGCCAAAATCCCAACCAAACTGAAAAAATGTTGTTTTTAATTTTTTTTTCATTGTATTAACGCAGTAAATAATTCAGCATATTTTTTTTTATAAATATGTTTAACCGAAAAAATCAAAATTTGCCTACAAAATTAAGCAAAATTGAATTCTTTAATAACCTAGGTATATATCATCATTTAAAATAAAAATAAATAAAATAAAATATATTTAATAAAACTTTTGATTGAAAAAATTATTCCCACTTCTGCCCTGATGATGGACAGTGTAACGATGTCCGAAACGTTGGCTAATGAAGAAGGTAGCGCAACAAGGCATAACACCCCAAAAATAAATAAAATAATTTTTATTATCTGTCAAATCACTAGTATCTAATACCGATGTGGAAACCTGTAAATGGTACAATTATTGTGACTCAATTACTATTATGCTCTGATATTAATGCAAACTGTTGATCTTGCAAATAAAAAATAAAAAAATAATAAAAAAATAACAAAAATACTTTTGGCCGTGAAAATCTAAAACATATTAAAAAAATTATTATTCAATTTGGTTGGGTATTTCGGCCTCAAATACAAAATTAAGTTTTGTATGAAACGGGCCACGTAGCCGTACCTCTTAATCCTTTCAAACGCACGTAAAAAAATGATAGCAGAATGTTCTCGCGGGATTATTTGCAGGATTTTCAGGCACGACCAATGCCAGATCAAAATCCGCGGTTTAAAATGCGTATTGTTAACCCTTTGTACTTTTTTTACATTTAATTCGTTAAAAATACTACTTAATATTTCACTATGAGGAATATATACTTTTTTGTACATATTATTATTATTATACATACACATTTGCATCTAAAAAAAACTCATCCATTTTCAAATAGTTTGACGGCCTCCGTGGTTGAGTGGTTACAATGTTTGGATGTTGTGTTGACACCTCGGTTTGCGCAATTAAATTTTATTTGATTATTTTGTTTTATTTCACAATTTATTCATTTAAAATGATGTATATACGAGTATATACATTATTTGCGACACGTTCTGGAGTGGTAGATACTTTCAGAAGCAAAATGACTTTAGCCGTGTTTTTTATTCAGATTTGAATAGCTTGATACTTACCTAACTTCCTCTTCTCCATATTCTACCCCCCCCACTACTTTCAGCCTCACAACACACCCCAATTGGGGATGTCATAGTCTCTGTGGCTCTAGGTTTTTGGAAACCGTTGGGACTCTTGTGCTGGGCTAATATTAATATTGTTGCCAGGCTTCGATGTTACGATGTTCATTACGAAAAAATACGAGTGAGAGGGAGAGAGAAAAATGTGCGCACTGCTCTTTCTTGCTCCTACAGTGTGATACAGGCAATAGGTCTGGTGTCTTAAATATACAAAACGTAACTGGCTATGAGAAAAAGCCTCTCTGCCCCCTGCAGTAATATACGAAACATAACTCTTTCTCTTCCTATCATCACTAACTTTCTATCTTCACTAACCTCTCAACTTCCGTTTGCCTCGCCCGACACTTTTCGTAACGCTCTCGTCACGCATTTACCAGCTTACTCCCCAAGTCAAGCGTGCGTGCGTGTAAAGAAGTTTTACTTCAAATAATCAATAGGGGATACCTAGATTTTTTCTTTAGTCGGAGAGCGTTACAGTTTCCATCACAACGGCAGAGGTGTAATCATCACGTGTAAACATTATTGATGAACACGGTAACGCTGTCTGAAATGTTGGCAAAAGGAGATAGCGCAACACGACATAAATACCCCAAAAATAAATCACGATCATTAACAAACCTTGTTTTTAAAGCCTTCCTTAAAATTCCATGTACCTATTTTAGGTTCTTATTAACATAACAATAAAATTATAAATTCTGCTGAAGAATAAACAGGCCACTTATATATCCAGTTGATTAATTAGACTTCTCCAAAAAAATCGATATTTGAGTATGCTATGTAAAAGTGTACCTTCTATCTGGTACGATACTCAGATTACTCACAGACACCACCAAATCAATTATATTGCAGAAAAACTTGTAATGAATTGAACAAAATGTTGATGTTTTCTTGGTCACTACAATGATATTTCAAAAGGTCATACCCGATGCTATTTTAAAGTAAATTTTTATGTAATACACATACAAGTGTAAATAATATTTGATTTATGGTAAACATTCAAATATTGCTTTAATCATTACCTCAATTAGCATTTGGAGATGTCTTACTAATCAACTGAACGATCGATATATCTTTTATCCAATAGAAACTATGATAACGAAATCTAAAAATCTCGTATGCTGAAATCAGGCGTCGTTTGCTCAGTTTGCACTGAGTAAAGGAAAAAAATAAACATAAAAAAGTTAATGTTTTCTGGATTTCGTAGGATTTGAACTCAGTTCGCTCGATGTCTGGCCTCTTGGATTTGTCCGGCACCTTGGCCATCGCGCTACGGAGGGGCCGAGCTCGGGTACGAATTTAGCGGATTATAAGAACCGACGACCAATAATATAAAAATTTTCGTCACGTGGTTTTCGTTTCATTCGAATTCGAATCACTCTCAACGCCGCTGAAGAAGTTTTCACTTCAAAAATTTAAGCAAGTCTTGGCAAGTTGGCTGGATGAGATTATGATTCCGAGTAACACTTAAATATCGATTTTTCTATAAATTTTCCAAAACACAACAGAGTTTTGCAACAAACAATTTCAACGCCTCTTACAGTCGAATATTACTTTTAACAATCGGCTCCTTATCTTAATGAGAAACGTCTCAGGTACGAAGTAGCAATAATGGATTAGTTTAATGGTTTGTTCCCGGCTCCTTTTGTCGGTCGGTGTAGAAATGGTTTTAATTGAGAGGACATCCATAGTACAGCTACAGACCGTAAAGGGCTGCGCGAGTTGCAAAGCGGGAAGTTGCCACCAACAAAAGTCGTTATCGATGTACAACTTATAATGAAACTCTACCGCAATTTGCTTTGGAGCAAACAAGGTGACATTATTTGCATCCCTAGAACAGGTAGCTTCATTTTAGGTTGAACTTAGTTCCCAAAAAATCACTGAAGAGCTAAAAGTGTATTGCACAAGTCTCATGTGCTTGAAATAAGTTCATTGTAAGAGTAAAACTTCTTTACGCACGTTTGAATTGGGGAGTAAGCTGGTGAATGCGTGACGAAAGCGTTACAAAAAGTGTCGGGCGAGAGGCGAACGGAAGTTGAAAAGGAGATAGATATAAGTTAGTGAAGATAGAAAGAGAGAGTTACGTTTCGTATATTATTGTAGGGGCAAAAGAGAGAGGTGCGAGCACACATTTTCTTTCTCTCTTTCTCTCATACGTTTCGTACATCTAAGACATAGTGCAGGCCTATTGTTTGAATCACACTGTAGGAGCAAGAGAGAGCAGTGCGCGCGCACATTTTCTTTCTCTCTTCCTCGTATAGTCTACAGCACACTCGTATTTTTTCCCCACAGCAGGTAAAGTTGTTCAAACTTTTTAATGTATCGAAATTCCTTCGGAATAAAAAAATAAACATTTTCATTTTTATACTTGTTTTATATTGGGCGTTGCCTTGACCTCTTAGCCATCATTTGGGAATAATTCACTTAACGACATTTAGTCAAAATTAAACAATGCTGTTGCTGAGAAAACTTAAAAGGGTAATAATAACCATTAAAAATTTCAAACTTTATATTCTAAAAGGACATATAGGTGATAAAAATAAAAGCAATAAGTTGGCATTATAAGTACGCACAGAAATAATATAAATTTATCGTCTGCAAGTGGTCTAACCACAGTATGATAATGCTTCCAGAAGGCGAAACAGCTGACACGCTTAATAATAACTACTTAGCAGAACTTGTTTATAATAAACGGTTTTTTTATAAATTAATGGATAATATTACTTAATATATAAAATAATGAAAATGATTAAAAAAACCAGTGCAGTTCACACGCGGTAGAAGCGAAACTTAACCAAAACAATCTCAACCAATAGGAACCTTAAAAGTGAGGTCATAATCAAAACGGCCAATGAGCGCAGTGAAGGCAATGTAATGCGTCATTTCCGTTTCATATCTCAACCAATAGGGCCTTGAAAAGTGACATCATAATCAAAGCGACAAAAGCGGTTTGACGCTCCGTAGGTGCTGTAATGCGTCATTTCCATTTCATCCGAATTTCAAATCACAACGGGGCTATGGAAGTTTCACTTCAATAATAATAATTTTCGTTGGCTTCTCTGGAACCTGGGAGTCAAAGTGTCTTATAAATTTTTATTTATCTCGATGCCTATCAAGCAAAGATAATATTAACTAGACAAGGTTTTACATGCGTCAAAAAGTGTATATAATATAAGGTTTGTTGGATAAAATTGTGAAAGGACCTTCCAAGAAGAAATGGCAAAGTAATCTGAATTGAGACGGGTCATGTCAAGAGTCAGATTTACAGAAGAATATGAACGAGGAAATGTATGGAGATTTTAAAAAGTTGTTTCGTGCTTTATACAAGTTGTCCGGAAACTCGTGGTAAAAGGAGGAAACTCTTTTTTTTTATTCGAGTATTTGATCCACGCAGGACGCCCTGAGGAAAATAATTTCCCTCGGGGCCTACGTCATTTATTTTATTTATTTATTTATTTTATTCATTAGCAAAAACAGCATTACACCAATATATTGCAAAAACGGTTATACAAGATACATAATCATTACGTTTACAGTTAAAACATTTATTTAATAAGCGCTATTTCACGCTTAAAATCATTGCATCTTTGGGGATGAATTGAAGGTCTTCTGAGGAAAGAAGAAGATGGCGTGGGCTTGGAGTCAGTGCCTCCAGGAGTAACGAACGTATAAATCAATGCCTCCCACTTGCGGTGCAAGGCGATATTCCGAGAGAGTCCTCCTGCTGGAGAAAAGATCAACAGGTCTCCCTCAACTAGTCTCTCCCGAACCGGTCTGCAACGCTGTTGGTGGGCAGACACATCCGCCGCCAAGACCCCGAGAAATATCAACCCATGAACGTGGGCACCACTGCTAAATCATCAAACGTTCCAAAATACTGGGGAGGTGACCTATGGCAGAGGTGTTGGTTATTCAATAAATGGTTCTCAGGGCGGTGGTACACATACCCACCTCCCAAATTAAAACTGTTGGCTATGTTACATTTTGAATTGATTTTGTAATAAAATATTTTTTGATTTTTATAAGAACAACTGTCTTTTTATAACTTTTGAAAGTTATTCCCATTAATGTAATATATCATTGAATAAGAAGATAACACTAATAATCTAAACGAAAATATGAAAGAGAGCAAGACACGGAAAAATAAAAAAAAAGATAATGGTCACCAAAAAAAAAACAAAAATCAGAGAACAATACACAGAAAAATAAAAAAAAGATAATGGTCTCAACTGGGACACGAACCCAGAACCTCTCGTCTAACCGGACCATTAACTTTTTATATTTTCTGTGTCTTGTTCTCTTTCATATTTTCGTTTAGATTATTAGTATTATCTTCTTCTTCAATGATTTTTTTTTTTATTTGAGCTTTCGTTTTTGGGTAAATCAACTTCAAAATTTTAAAGTCAAATTTGAAAAGGTGAATAAAAAGCGTCGAAACGTAGACAAGACTCAAAAAGTCTTTTTAACCTTTTTTTGGCTCTATATGTTGTGTAGGTTCATCAGTTTCTCTCTTGTGCTACTTTTTCCGGACATCGTGTGTTACGTAGAATTTATCAATACAACGTGACTGGTAAAATTATATGTAAAAAGTTAACTCGGTTATTCAAATAATATATCCTGGACATCAGTCGTATTTTAATGATGCAATTTATCGTTCGGTAACACTGATCACGCTTTTGCGACCATATCATTCAGTGGTAATCCAATCCAAATAATTGTCATCAGTAATTCATCGAATTTGCTGTTTACAGTTTGATGCAGTGAAGAACTTACAATTTTCAAGTAAGGATACGATCGAATTAGTGAGGAAAATGAATATTATAATAATTAATCATTGAGTAAAGCATTACTTTTATGTTTTGGAGTCGATGGTGATTCCCAACTTGTTGTTCCCAACTTTTCGATCGATCAATCTGAGTCACCAATCGACTAATTTGTTTAGTAATGCTCAATTCGCTTGTTGGTCGGAGATTGACTTTGGAAAGAGCGTATTTGTGCATTTGAGGAGTGTTGAGCCAAAGTTTCGGCTCAACTGTTGATCAGTAGGATTGGGAACAACGACCGTTAATATTGGGGAATAATTATTACTAGTGGTCGCCCAATGGTCGAAATTCGACCATAATTGTAATGTTTTTTATGTTTGACATTCAGTAAGACCATAGACAAATAATATTAAAGACAAACAATATTAATCTATTCTCAATTTGACCATAGACTTTAATAATAAACAATAGAGTAAAGACGCGAGTGTGTGCGTCAAATACATGGTAGTGTGTGTAATGTTTTTGTTATTGATTTAATCTATTTTTATGCATAATTTTTAAAAAATATTAGCATTCTGCACTCCTCCTCTATATAAACTATAAGTGTGCGAAATTTCATACTCCTCCGTCCGCGCAATTTTCGTAAAAAGGGGTACAAAGTTTTGGCTTCACGTATTAATATATTGATGATGATGATGATTGATGATGCTACTGTAAAGGAGGCTAAACAGAAATCGTTTTTTTTGTGATGTTGCAGAATCAGTAAATAGTGATTGATGCTGGTTGGACATCGATATATTTACATATTTTATATTGCTCGTCAAATGCTCATTAATGTTGATTCATTTATTCATTATCATACTATCCCTCATTGACTTAATTTGGAATTGGAATTTATTTTAATGCCGACTGATTCTGTTTACCTAAATAAGGTGATTTTAAAAGCAGGGACTATGCGTATATTTAAATAATCTCAAACATGATATTCAACAGGAAATTCAAGGATTTGGGAGGATCCCCGCCCTGGGAACCTCTTATTGGATAACCAACACCCATAGGTTCACCCAAGTGGTTCGCTATCTTTGGTGACTTAACAGGGGTGTCCAGATTCATGAGGTGAGGTTTCTCTAGATTTAGGCGGCGAATGCGTTTGCCAACCTACTACTGCCGGATCTGGAGAGATTGTTTGAGAGAGACCTAACCTAGACCTCTCCAACCGAACTCTCTTGACCCATGCATTGCAGTGGGAGGGATTGATTTATACGTCTGTCACTCTTGGACACATTGATACCCAAATTCCTAACCCACCCCTCAAACATGTTTTCCTTCACAGAACTTCCTCCTTCCTTTCACTGAAAGACGCTCCAGACAGGTGACGTAAGCCCTGAGGTATTTTTTCCTCAGGGCCTCCTGTGTGGAGCTAATGTGAAAAAAGCGATTGAAAAGTAGTTTTTAAAAAGGTCCTATTTGTCGAGCAACACTTTTGGTATTTCGATAAAAAATCAATTTCCTAACGTAATTTGTCGATGTTTATAATATTTCTCAATTTCAGAGTAAATTATTTTGAAGTTCAACAATTTATACACATGGTTGTAATTCAGATCGGGTCAAATGACAGGGTTTATAATACACTGTTAATTATAATCCGTTTTGAAACTCATATTTCAACATGGAACTCCCACTGACGTCATGTTGTCGTGTTACGCAACCGGTACCAGGCATTTAGGTATGTAGTTAAGTCACCTAGTAGTTAATCTACTTATTTTGATATTACGTGGTCAGAGTTTGATACGGGTACTTTATAAAATTTTAAGCCTTAACTCTACCCTTTAATATTGCGAAAATTTTATCACACATAGCACATATCTTTTTGTTATTTCTTTATTTATTTGTAAAAAAACGATGAGCGTATACATAGTATATATTAAGCTTAATTAATCCCGAACAGGCCCTCCATTGATATGCTTGGTGTAACTCTTAAGTGACCAGCTCAGGTGCGGGGGCTCCATCGAAGCCAGAGTTAAGTTAGCCTCTCAGAAATTGGGCATACTGTACAGGGCCCGCAGATACTTTAATAGTACACAACTGCTAACACTGTACGAATTGCAAGTGCGCCCCACGGTTGAATTCGGCAGCCACCTCTGATTGCCCAACGGATTGTAATCTTTAGAGCACAGGCGTCAGCTGGGAATGCTGTCCTTGTTCTACCGGTATTACAATGGAAGATGCTCCGAGGAACTGGCGTTATTGATCCCCTCGGAACCGGTGCATAGTCGGGAAACACGCCAAACACGTGCCCAACATTTGTACGCGGTTGACATTTGTCACGTGAGAACGGGTCGTTTCTACCACTCGTTCTTGAGTTCAACAGCTCGGCTGTGGAACGATTTTCCGGCCTCTTATTTTTCGGGTCTCTTCAAGACCCATGTTCACTCCTTCCTCTCCTCAAAAACACCCTACACAAAGCATCGTCAAAGATGACACAGGCCCTGAGGGAAATTATTTTCCCCAAAATTATATTAAATTAAGCCAAAAAGTTTCTTATGCTGAAGTTGCTTGGAGTTTTACGTCCTAAAACTAATTTTAGGTAAGAGCAAAATAGGATAAGGATGGTAGATCCTACCGATACATTTCATATTCTTTTCGGTATTTTTGAAGGTTATTTCTAAGAATTTATCGAATTTTAATTTATATTGCACACATTTAGGAATGGAATTATTACCCACATTTCAAGAACAAAAAGAATAAATTAATTAATCAATTTCACGGCTGAATTTGGAATTAATTCCTTACAATACATCGCACGTACGCAATACAACGCTTCACCATTTAACCTAAAAATTCCAGCATCAAACAATAAACTTTGGCAAAAGCTCTAAAAGAATATTTTCTCAGCAGCTTTTTTAACCAGTGACATATTAATCAATCTTTCTTTGTAGCTCTTGTATATCTTTCTAAATGTATTTATGAAATTTTCTTCAACTAACTGTATCAAGTGTGGGTAGTTGGTTTTAAAATCTATGTACTTTTCATTGATCTCGTTTAAATTTGTATTCTTGGGTAAAAATAATTTTCTTTTAATTGTATGATGTTGTGTTATAAATATTATGTTATGATTATGTAAAATATTATAACTGAATATGAAAAAAAAAATAATAAGTATGAATTACAACAGAAAACAATCTACTTCAAGCATCGTCCTTCAGGGAGATTGCCGCATCATCTGCATCCTGACATTTTTATCATTTTTACATCCTGCAGCATTGACATTTTTAACCATCCGCCCGTCGCGTCTTTTTTTAACGCGAGACGTCGCGCGGGGTCGCCTAGGACCCCAAAAATATAACTGATAAATTTTTTGTTATAGCATACATTTTATGTGTTATTTTAACTTATTATATTCAGGTGATAGGGGCTGCATTGAAATAAAAAGTAATAAAAGATGTGTATATATTTATTTTCAATGTAAAGGCTTTAAAATCTACACGGAACATTTTTTTATATTTTTAAATCATATTTTTCAACAGTAAACTTTAAAAAAAAATCTTAGCAATTTCTATCAAACTTACAACAATTTGAGATTGATACAGACTTAGTATGATTGCAAAAAAATCAACAAAATACAATGAAAAAAACATATAAACTTGGTTTTTCATTGCATTTTGTTGATTTTTTTTTAGCCCCACGCCGAAACACAAGTCTGTATCTCACAGCGCGCATGCGCAGACTGAATGTCGGCAGCGCTGTTGTCAAGTACAGTCTCTTTTAGGAAGCTACCTAAAGTAAGGAATCAGTGGGAACGTTTAAAATGTACATAATTAGCATTTCTGTAAAACCTATGCTTTTAAAAACCCCACGCGACGGGTCGAGGGTTAATAATAACCTAAATCAATATCGGTATGAAGTAACGCGTACGATCGATTGTTTATTTGAGAGTATGGAATGTATCGGAAGCAGCTCTTATCCTTTTCCTATATTCCTCTTCCTCTCCCCGTCCTTTAACCCAAAATTAATTTTAAGACATTAAAACTTCATTTCCAATGAACTTTAACATTTATTATGTAAAAGCTGTTTGTTTTTTACAAATAAATAAATCCATCGCTCATTGAGTGGAGATTCAGATACGCCGATCCATTCGGACGTAGCCACGACTATGACGTTGGTTGACTTTGTGCGCTGCCCCATTAGCTGGCTAGTCGATGGAGAAGTAAGGCGGAGAATGAGTGCACCCTCCTTTCCGTGAATAATGGAGGCACTGCAGAATCTTGGAAGTTGCAGAAGTTGCCTGTGTTCATTGTTTTAGCATTCCAAAAATAATTATTTTGTATATAACCATCTTCAGATCTGCAATGAAAAAACAACCAAAAAGTGGTATTTCTTAAATCGAGAATTCCATCAAAACCTTGTTCAGACATTATACACTGATATACGTTAGATATACGATCTACACTTATATATCATCTTTGGGGATGCTGAGTGGAGGATATTATCAAGGAAAGGAAGGAGAGGGAGTTCTCCGAAGGAAAAGGAATGAGATAAGGGTAGGAATTTAGGGGTCAGTGTCCAGGGATGACGGACGTGTGAATCCATTCCTCCCGTCACGGTATAAGACGATGGATCGAGAAAGACCAGCTGGAGAGGACAAAGGGTCTCCGCACACCAGCCTTTCCCGATCTGGTTAGTCACGCAGCTGGTGGGCAGGTGCGTCAGGTCTGAATACACCGCACCGATGAACCCAGGCACCCCGGTAAATCGTCAAACACAGGGAACCAATTGGGCTGACCTACGGCAGAGTTAATTTTTATCCAATAAACGTTTCCCGGGGTGGCGGTACTCTTTCCCGCCTTCCAAATCGCTATATTCAGATGTAGGTAGTTTTACCATTCTAATTTGTCATTTCTCTTATTTGTCTTTTCAAGTGGTGTATCTTTGTTTTTATTTTCTAACTGTCAAAATAAAAAAAAATAAAAAAATAATGGTCAAGTTTTTTTTCTTTTGTAAATTAAAAACAAATACATACCACAAAAAATAAATTATGAAATAAAAATAGCTTCTGCTTGAATGTTTATTTAAAACAGCAGCATTGTAGGCACACCACTTATCTAAAGTTAAGCCAAACCATTTATCGCCCATTTCTTTCCATTCATAAAGTTTTATAGTCCAAATGTTGTTCATTCACCGTTTCTTTGAGTGTTAGGTGGGCATGTATATATTATTTTCCAGACTAATTTGCATGGTATCTCGAAGCTAGTGCACGTGTAAAGCAAACACATTTACATACACAAACAGATATCCTCCAAAGAGCATTTACTTGTAAGCGTGCCTATCTTTGCCACATTCAAGCGAAAGCTAGTCTCGTAATAAACGATATTATAACTATCTTGTAATAACAATTGTATTTTAACGTGACTACGGTGAATTTGTACAATATAAAAACGTGTAACTAAAGGTACATTTTAAAAGTAGCAAAATTTTCTTGAGATAAAATTGTATTCCGCCATTTGGTTATACCGCACTCTTGTTTAAGTAACAAGCATTGGCATTTAAACAGAAAAGCTCTCCCGTAAAGGAAGCTTAACGTTAATTTCCATTGAAGTGTAAATAAAACATGGAAAACACGAACTAACTATGTCAATATCGTCCTGATACAAGTGTTCATATAATTTCAGATACGCTCTTAATCCATGTACGTACAGAGTAAAAGAATCGCTATAAATGAAATGATTAGTAAGCCCTTGTCTCCAAAGTGATTTTATAATATTTTATTTATCTAACTATTACATTTTCTTGTAAGTGTAGACAGGGAGAGTAGAATTACTGGAATTGGTGAAATTCGTACCACGGATTACCTTTGACGGCTGAAGAAACTCCCCTAGAGATCTCTGCTTCAGTTCAGAAATAAGAGAGCCCGAGACTTGCAGTTTCACCAGAAATCAATCGAAATTAAATTATAATACTTTGCTTCTTTTAATATTAGTTTTACCGTAATATAAACTTCTTAAACCCTTGGTTATTATGTTTAAATAATACGAAACCCTTCAACTTTTATACTGACTTATTATTTAATATAAATCCGATGTCACGTGAAATTAATTTTTTTTATTTAATACTTGTGTCTCTGATGATAATAATAAATAATGTAGTTTTTGATGCTTTCCTTTTTATTGAGTTAAGTACCTACCTTTTTTATTTCATTTAATATGATTGTTATTATCATGCTACTTTTCAATATACTACACATAATTGATTACCCCTTCATTCAGGTTACAAAGTCTTGGTCACTGCTCACGTAAACGTTTTGAAGTTGTCTTAGTATTTTCGACTCTTAATATTATGACTGGCCTTAAGTTTTTCGTTTTGAATTTGGCTTTGTATTTCCGACTCTTAATATTATGACTGGACTTAAGTGTTTATTTTATTTGATTCTTCTTCTTCAAAGAGAACAAAATGGGATGTGTTGATTATTTGGCCAGTCAGCGGCATCGGGGGTCAATTGATTTAGCAAAGCTGTGCCTCTAAAAGACTGGTGAAAGGGATATTCTTCTACGATTTAACTTGCTCATGTTATGTCCTCCAAAGGCGTTCCTACCGATTAAAACCATTCCCTTGCGAATCATTTATTACGCAGACCATAATAGATTTTCCTTCTATCGGCTCTTCATGTTCATTTGTTGAACCCATCATGTGTGAATGAAAGTGTTTCTTTCACAATGATTTTGCTTTAACAGCTTTGTTTTTTTAAATCTTTTTTTATCATAAAACGATTAAATGGATGTTTATGCTAGCTGAAGTCTCCGGCGTTTCCCGGGCTTTAAGCAGAGTTTTTAGAAATCAGATGTAGACGAGAATTTTCCTCTTATTTTTATATTTCGTCAAGTGTGCAAAATTTTAGCGAGAAATATCGAAATAGCGAGAAATATCGAAATTCTGCATTAAGTGATGGAAACAGAAGATGGGGGTGGGTTTTTGAACTGCTGTGTAAACAGTGACCTCTCTTTTGTTTTGAACGTCAAGTTAACACAATTAAATATAATCTTGAAGTAAAACTGTAGATTTATTTTAAAAAAAACAAAGCCAATCCGCCAAGGACAATCTTCTTTAAATATTATAATATATAGATTAATGGATACATATTCAAATAATGAAAACAAATCACTTTGTAAAACTTTGGAATAACAAGGTTCCATCTTTCGCGGTAACGTCATGCGATAATAAACTCTAAAGTAACTCATTATAGATTCCATTATCGCATGACATTACCGTGACAGTTGAAACCTTGTTATTTCAAAGGGTCCATGTTTCAAAACCAAAGGTTTCTTTCAGTGTTGTTTTACAAAGGGATTTGTTTTTATTTAATAAAAAATGACGACACAAATTGAATTTGCAAAGATTGAAAAAGGATGCATTATATTTGTTTACTTAACTCCCTGATGGTTCTTACTTAAAAAAAACAATAGTACAATTTTAACTCGCATATAAGAAACTCATCGATCCGATCCATCGATTGAACCGCTGTTACTCTTCGTAGAAAAATCGCAACTAAGGTGACTTGGGCAGGTACTAAGAATGTCGGATGACCGGATTCCTAGGAAAATACTTAGTGCGATTCCAGAGGGTAGACGTCCAGTGGGCCGCACCAGACACAGTTGGGCGAGGCAACTCCAGAGGAGAGGATGGACGGAGGCCGAACATTCAGCGCAAGACAGGGGCATGTCGTTGTAGGGGGTCCCCGACCCGAATAGAATAAGGGGAAGAAGATGATGATGATGACAATTTTATCTCAGGAAAAAAATTAAATTAAAATTGAAAAATACAAGAAATATCAATACAAAAAATACACATAAAAATGCAGACAAAAGATAGGTTTACAGAAAGCAACAAAAGGTTAAGGTTGATTTATACTTGTTAAACATGATGTGGTCCACAAAATTCACCAGGTTAACAAGTTTTTGTCCCGGAAAGAAAAAATCACACACGATCCAAAGGGGGGTCACTTGGGTCCCCCAATTTTTTTTGCTTTTTAAGGGGTGTTAATAACACTTTTTTTAATTTCATTTTGGTAATAATTAGAGGGAAGTATATTCATAACATTTCAATAGTCATTATCGAAATCGTTTGATAAATAAAGTCATAATTAATATTCTAATGAATTTAGACCAAAAACCGTATTTTTCCATAGAAAACAGAGAAGGCGGGCCGATAGCCACCATGACTCCTTGTTTGATGGCGATTGGCGATCACAGCGTCCGCATTCATGACTAGTTTGTTGCATTGGGTGGAGAGGATAGGAACGGGGTAACGCCTGACGATCTAACAGAGACGAAGTGGGGCGGGCGAAACAGATACTCCGCCGGAATTTGATAGTAGTAAGTAATGCGATATACATTTTTTTAAATGCAGATCGATAACCGAATAGTTTTTCTAGGATTACCTAAATTATTGAGAATGTGGTTTAAAAAATAATGTAAAACTCTCGTTAGTACTCGTATAGGTGCGTTCCCCCGGTACGGTACGGAAGTGTTAAACAATACATGTTATATTAATAAATACCGTCCAGAAAAATGAGCGCTGTATATGCACTTAGTTATGATGCAGCAGGAGAGTGTATTTTGCGGGGTTGTTGTGGGTATGCGTAAGTTTATAAGTTTCAGGAGATTGTAACTACACAAACGCCACAGGGATCTCACTGGGTCTGCAGTTTAAGCCGCCGCTATCCGTATTTCTTGCATATCTCCCTTGACATTTGAAGTTTTTAATCTCCTAAAAAAGTATATGTTATTTTTGAAGATAATATCTACACAATTCCCACGCCGGAGAGCAAATTATATGAAATTCCCTCGATAGAAAAAAATCGCAACGTATGCTCCGAAAATTTTTATTTTCAAGCCTGTCTCTATTATTTAACAAGTTGTATGTGTGAAAAAATTTACAATGTTTCTTTGAACGTTGTTTTAGACAACCCCCACGAGATTTTTGCTCTATTCTGAGCGAGTCGTGTTTTATTAAACATTTTCACAATTTTCGCTTCAATTTTATCGTTTGAAATATAAGCGCGCTCTCTCCAACATTCGTAATTAGATATCTCTCCATCTTTTTCTTTTCGTGCTCGGATACGGCGCCTTAAGGCGGCGCTATTCGGCTGATTAAGAAGAAGATGGAGAGATGTGTAATTACGAATGTTGGACAGAGCGCGCTAATATTTTACGTGTTGAAATCGCAGCGAAAATGGCGATAAAAGCTTAATAAAACATGACTGGTTTAAAATAGACCGAAAATCTCGTGGAACGTATCTTAAGTATCATTTAAAGAAACATTGTAAATTGTTTCACAAATATAACTTGTAAAATAATAGAAATAGACTTGTTTTAAATAATTTTCGGAGCATATATTGCGATTTTTTCTATCGAGGGAATTTCATATAATTTGCGTTTCGGCGTGGAACGTATCTAGATATTATCTTCAAAAATAACATATATTTTTTTAAGAGCTTAAAAACTTCAAATGTTTAAGGGAGATATGTAAGAAATCGGTCGAAATTCGAATAGCGGACCCTCAACAGAGTCAATAATAGTTTCATACTATAATTTCAAAGTGACGATAATCTTTCTCGTCTCAATCTTTAATTACTTGGAAACTTCATTTGCAAGGTACAGCACCACACTCGCTTCTCAGCAGGTAACGCGCAATGATCAAAGCTTCCATAAATAAAGTGTACGAGGTAGGCGAGAGAGTTGGAAAGGTTGAAAGCTTCTATAAAGAATGCGAGTTCTCGTACACTACGCAATCCAATTAAAAGTTGCATTCGCATATGAGTTATGCAAACGAATGCAATCTTCAACCCCTCAGGCTTCGGGCTTATTTTGTCAGAAGGTCAAAATATTTCAGCTTTGCTATAAAATCCAAACATATGAAATATATCTGCATGTATCTGAAAACTAAAAACTGTTTTTGAAAGGTAATAAAATATGCTTTCAAATTTTTTAACTCGAAATAATAAAATAATTTTTGATACACGAGTAAAAATTTTTTAATGCAAAGTTGAAAAGGTTTTAAATATGGCTCACCTTAGTTTTTTTTCTATTTAAACTTACCGATAACGAAAAAAAAATAAAACGCATATATTATTAGACAAATGTATTAGGTGCCCGGGTTCATGCGGTTAGGTAAGTCTGGGTCTGGCGGCGGATGACCTGAACACACTGAACCATGGATTCCTACCCAACCCTCTTACCTTTTTCCTTCCCAGAACCTCCTCTCCATCCTTTCCTTAAAATTACCCTCCAAACAGCATCCCCAAAAATGGCATAGGCCCTGAGGGAAATTATTTTTCTCAGGGCGTCTTGTGGGGAGCTAATGTAAAATACACGTTATCTTCACTTCAGTTTTTTGTTGTCTTATTAAAAAAAAACAGTTTTTCAAATATCGGTCGGAAATTTTCGTTATTTGTTTTTGGGGTGTTTTGTCGTTTTGCGCTACCTCCTTTTTTTCCCAAGTTTCGGACAGTGTTACAGAGTCCATCATCAGGGCAGAAGTGATGATGGACACTGTAACGCTATCCGAAACGTTGGCTAAAGAAAGAGGAAGCACAACAAAAACAAATAACGTTAACTTATAGATTTTAATATAAAGCGTGATGTTTTTCTCTTTCGAAAAAAGGTGGAAACTTGACTGGCTATCGGCCAACGTAGAAAATGCCCATCCCATTTAAGACCTCTCTAAGATAAAGTATGGGTTCTCATTGCCTCGTTAACTCTGGTCCACCAGTAGGATAATATGCTTCCATAACCGTTGTGTTTACATGATGCATAGATGGGACCTTAAAGAGTCGGCGATGTGTGAGTGGCGATGCGATGCAGATCGCCGAACATTTGGTCAACGAATGCCCGCTCCATTCGTTCCCTGGAGGGATTGACTGAGGTCCACAGGGCGATGCCTGAGGCCCTTGACTGGCTCGCAGACCTAGATGCCCCCCTCTGACCCCCTCTCATGAAAGAAGAAAATAACTTATTAAATTAGTTATTTAATATGCCTCCTATTATTAAATTTATTTTAAATGGTGTCAGATACTTTATTCATTTGGAAATATGATATTTATAAAATCGATTGGTTTTCTGATTACAGACAATTTGTTTGAACTTAAAAAAAACATTGACCTTTCAGCATAAAAGTTCATCGGGAAAGCTTTTAAAAAGCAGTTATTTAGACATTTGAACAAAAATGAACCAACCCAAATTGATATTTATAATAAACCTTGCAATATACATGAAGGTAGAATAAATTAGGGTTTTTGATGCTATTTTAAAGGCCCAACTGAAAGGATAATATGAATTTATGGAGTAAATTTGCGATCGTGATTGCAGAGTTAAATTTCCTGACAGTGGAGTAACTTTTGACCCGACCAAAGATTATCGTAGATTGTGTTTATGGATTTAATAAGTTGAAATTACTTTTGTTGAGGATATTATTTCAGGATTCATTTAACAATTTTATAATTATCTACCTACCGATCCTTTTTTTGTACATTACCTCCACAATTTATTTTTTACTTTAGCTCCATACAGGTGGCCCTTAGGAAAAAAAATCTTCGGGGCTTATGTAATCTTTAGGAAGATTTTTTTAGGGAAAGGAAGGAGAGGAAATTCTGTGAAGGAAAAAGGTATGAGGGATTGGTAGGAATCTGGAAGTGTGTTCAGGAGTGACGGACGTATGAATCCATCCCTTCCATTGCGGTGGAAAGCGATGGGTCGAGAAATCGAAACGTCTCCCTCAACCAGTCTCACAGTAGATGGCAAACGTATCCGCCGTCAAGACCTAGACAAACCTCACCCTATAAAACCGCCCCCCCCCCCTACTAAGTCATCAAACGTACGAAACTTATGACAGGCCTATTGACTATCCAATAAATCGTTCCCGATTTATTGGATAGTCAATAGGCCTGTCATAAGTATGTATAATTTGGCGGCGGTTCCCACACCCGCCTCCCAAATTGTTACTATTATATTTACACTTTCTGCTGTCATTCTAATGCAACATATAAGTGGATTTGTTTGTATTTTCATGTGCATGTTTTTATCTGTGTTGTTTATGGTAAATTTATACCGTTGATAAAATAAATAACATTAAATTTACAAAAAATCAGGTTCGGATAATCGAATCATAATTGAAGTAATGCAATTGAAAGATCGTCAAAACACAGCTGTTTTTGGAATCCGTGCTGCCCGGCTGCTGCGAGTGCTTGCATTAACTGCAGTCAGCAGGTGCTGGTGCAGGTGGGGGCGGTGAGTAGAACTAGAAATTGTGAATAATAATGTAAGTTGGGTGGTGCGCGAAGTGGAGGGGCGGGGTGCGGGGTGCGATGGGCGGATGAGGTCGGAGGTCGCGGTCGAGACCGTCCTGACCCCGTTGTGACTACTTCACAGCCGGGGTCTGTGTGACCTCCGCTGAACAGCGACGGGGCCTACTCGGCGAATTCTAAAAATGTTCTGGGAATATGTTGCGGATTAATGTCAGGTTCGCTGGATTGAGGGGCGGATATATTTATTTTGGAGGGCGGTTTTGATTTAAAAAATGAGGAATATATCGATCAGTTGATTAGGCATACATCTACAAATACTAAATTTTGATAAAATGAGGAAAGCAATATTCGAATGCTCATTATAAATCAAATATTATTTATAAGTGTCTGCTGTGTTTTACGTGTTAAATGTGCTATAAAATAATTCCGGCAGCAAAACGGTCTAGTACATAGTATGACATTTTGAAACTTCCTAAAGTAACCCAGAAAAAGTATGACTCATTATCACGTTCCTCCCGAGCCGAGCGTGCAAGCGAGAGCGCGGAACAAGCGATAGACAGGCATGATCGGCCTATGCGTTCGGCTTGTGACTGTAAAATTCTATGTAAAAGTTTTCTTATGACGTTATCACGTAAAATTATCGCCCGTAAACCGACTTTACAGATAACCAATTTTTTCACATTTTTTTTCTGCATTATAATTGGTTTGGCGGAGATTATGAGTAATTTGAGTATTGTACCAGACAGAGGGTACGTTTTTACACATAACTGCATACTCAACTCAAATTTAGATTTTTTGGAGATTTCTGACTTTTTTTTTTTTACATTAACTCCACACAGGAGGCCCTGAGGAAAATGATCGATATATCTGCTACATTATATACATATTTACTAGCTGGTACCCGGCATGCGTTGCTACGCCATTTAAAAAAGAAATTGTTTCTCTCTTAAATTGTTTCTTTCACATTTCGCCCCTTTCTTTCCCGCGTCCCCTTTCCCTCTCGCGTTCCCACTCCACCCCTCCTGAGTTCTCCTCCCCCCTCCCGCATTCCACACATTCATTCCCGTTACATTCAGTTTTCAAACAGCTCGCGTGCCACCTATTGCAAAGTTCATAATGCCTGAGCTCACCAGTAGTTTTATTAAAAATAACGAACACAAAAAAAAATAATTATCCAATTTTGTTCAGTCTTTCAGCGCGTACATTCATTTCAGTGATTCATTTTTATAGAGAGATATTAACTTCGACGCCTGAAAATATATATATCAAAATCGTTTCCACGGCAACCATTTGTTTTGCTTTTCTTCTGACGTTGGCAATAACTCGATTTTGTTAGGGACAGAAAACGTCTTCTCCTTTTTTGTGTGCCCTATCAGGTCCCCCCGATGTTGGCAATCACTCTGGAAAATGTCTCTCTGTCTTGTGCTGCCCGGAATAGCTCCTCCGCACTTTTAATGCCGGTCCACTCTCAAATATTTCGTAGCTAAGACATTCGTCTCCTACCGGGCCCTCGGCGACCTTCTATTTTTCCTTTCAATATTAATTGGAGCAAGTGATACTTTTCCCTTCGAAGTACGTGACCCAGATATGAAATAATTAATAACAAAAACATAAGATATGCGGATGATACTGTATTATTAGCTGATCGTATCGATGACCTCCAAGACCTATTAAATCTAGTTAATAATTTTGGTGAGCAACTGGGCCTAACAATCAACGTCAATAAAATAAAATGGATGACATTTGGGCGACTAGATCACTCTAGATTAGTGATACAATTAAATGATGCAATGTCGAAAAAGTGGCAAGATTTAGATACCTCGGCAGCATTCTCACGGAGACTCTTGGCTCAGATGTAGAGGTTAAGTGCAGAATTGAGGCAACAAAAACTGCATTCAGTAAAATGAAATCCCTCTTCTGCAATGACAACCTCAATTTAAAACTAAGGCAGATAATGTTAATGTGTTATGTGTGGTCAGTCTTACCGTATGGATGTGAGACATGGACCTTGAAAGTAAATACCATGAACAGGTTAGAAGCTTTTGAAGTGTGGCTTTATCGGAGAATGCTCAAGGACCGACATGATCACCAACATAGAAATTCTCAGGCGGGCTAGAGCAGATAGAGAACTGCTCACATTAATAATTATAATTTCATAACGCCTGAGCTTACCATTATATACAGCCTATATTACCCGTACATAATGGATCTTTCTATTTGTGAAACAATTTTTAAAACCTTTTTATTGGTTTATGCGTGAAAGCGTAACAAACAAACACCCGCTGTTGTGCATTTATAATATTAGTGTATATTAGTATTGATAGTATTATTAGTATATATTAGTATAGATATAGATTAGTATAGATTTATTTGTAAGAGACAAACAGCTTATATATAAAATATAGAGATACATGTATACAAAGTTAAATTAAAATAATCCAAAAAGGTCTCCTATGTTAAAGTAACTTGGAGATGGAGTTTTATTATATCTTAAAATTGATTTAAGGTGAGGTGGAGAGGAAAAGGAAAATAGAATAAGGATGGGAGATGCTCCCGATACATTTCACACTCTTGTATTAATAATATTCGATCGTACGCGTTACTTCTATTCGGTATTTCTGAAAGGTGTTGTTCAAAATGTCTATATTATTAAATTTTGTGTTATATTGCGCACACATACGGGGAATTTTTTCTAATGTTAGTTCAAGTGGTCTTATTGGTCTTGTCGGAAGATGAATATTTATTAAGTTGGTAAGGTCTGGCGAGTCCAAGCCATTATTCAGAATTTAAAATAATAAGGTGTGGTCAAATATTAAACGTCGTGTATAAAGGGAATACTGAAATAATGTGAATGATTCTGAATTCATTATATATACTCTTGGTATACCAATATCTGCACTAATATACATACACTAAGCTTCGTTTCATTGCTATAGTTTTAATCAATTTGCGCATCACATTACATTAAAAACTTACCTTCACATCACATTAAAAACCCGTGACTTCTCTCGAGTAAAACTTAGTTTTAATACAATATTCAGCAACTTTAGCTAAGCCCGAAAGTTGATAAAGTTTGTAAATTTAAAAGCACAGAATAATTAGCGAAGTGCGAAGCTCGTAATGCATCCCCCGACAGAAACACCATCCCTTACTACGTCAGTTGCCAGTGGACACGACGACCACGAGATTTGAATTCTGGTAACCCAACCAAACAAATATTTAGATAAAATCTACTGCAGTTCTGAGATCGGGTAAACCAGAGGTTTTCACTAAATATGACGTCTGTTAGTTTAGATTCATTTTCAAAACCAACAGTTGTATATTTTTAGTAAATAACTTGAATAATTTCAGAGAAGTGTTTTTGTATAAGGAGTAGGTAGAAATCAAATACTAGAGATGTTAATCAAATTAATATTCATTGCCCGGGAATGTTTGTCTTCTAATGATAGCCAATGGGTAAATTTAGCATTGCGAAGAACATATATACTAATATTATAAATGCGAAACTGCGTGTGTTTGTTTGTTACACTTTCACGCATAAAACAATAAAACGATTTTAAAAATTCTTTTACAAATAGAAAGCTAAATTATTTGCGAGTAATATAGGCTGCATATTATGGTAACCTCTAGCGTTATGAAATTATAAATATTAATACATTATATTTATTATACGTTTTCTGTCCCTAAGAAAAGCGAGTTATTGCTAACGTCAGAAAACAAATCGTTTCCGTGGAAACGATTTTGATATTTCAGGAATCGTAATTAATAACTATCTATGTAAATAAAAATGAATCTTCGAAATGTTTGTACGCGCATAACTTTCGAACGACTGCACCGAATTGGATAATTATTTTTTTTTAATACTGATGAGCTCTGGCGTTATGAAATTTAGGTAGCACGCGAGCTGTTTGAAAACTGAATGTACCGGGAATGAATGTATGGAATGTGGGAGAGGGGTGGGGGGAAGGTAAGGAGGGGGGGGGGGTAATTGATGCAAGCGCTTAAGTAATTTCCCCCTAACACCATGCGAGCGAAACCGTGGGTAAAAGCTAACATTATATATTTTTTTCAAGAGGGTTCACTAACGGTAAGCCGGGGGTTTATTATTATATTTTTCCTTGTAGGCGCACAGTTTAGGAACTTTCATAATACACGCCTCACTGGATAAAATGTTTGTTCAGAGACGGGTAGCTGGAATACTTTATAAATGTTTTTTATTTTGTGAATTTTTAATTTACCGTAAATTTGAAGAACTTTAAATTATTTAAATGGTAATCGAATAATTGATTGAAAGAAATCACTTTGTAAAACACCATTTTATCATTTTTTTTAAATAGTGGCGTGTTACAAAGTGATTTGTTTTCATTTAATTAAAAATGACGTCAGGAAGTGAATTTGCAAAGATTGAAGAGGTATTCAAATAATTTATTAAAACCACTTTCTTACCTTAACTCCACAGAAGGCCCTGAGGAAAAAATCCCTTAGGACCTTATTTATCTTTAAGAAAGGAAGAAGATAAAGCTCTGGGAAGAAAAAGAGTAGGGGGATGGGTAAGAGTCTGAGGGTCAGCGTGACCAGGAGTGAAACAATTCATCCTACCCACTGCAGTGGAAGGCGATGCGATGGGTCGAGAGAATCCTGCTGGAGAGATAAAAAAGTATCCCTGAAGCGGGATTGGGTACCACTGCCCCGGGAACCATTTATTGGAATACCAACACCTTGGCCTTAGGTCACCCCAAGGGTTATGCTACGTTTGGTGACTTAGCGGGGGTGCCCGGGTTCTTGGGGTGAGGTTTGTCTAGGTTTTGGCGGCGGATGACCTGGACACACTGAACTCCAAATTTCCACCAACGCTCATACCTTTTTACTTCCCAGAACTCTCCTTCCTTTCCTTAAATATACCCTCCACACAGCACTCCCAAAGATGACATAGGTCCTGAGGGTAATTATTTTCCTCAGGGCCTCCAGTGTAGAGCTAGTGAAAAAAAAATAGTCTCTCCAAATCCGGTCCACCACTCGGAAGGTGGGCAGACGCATCCTCCGCCAGGACTTAGAAAATCCTCACCTCGTTAACACGGGCACCCCTGCTAAGTCACCAAATGTAGCGAACCATTTTCGGTGACCAAAGGCAAAGGTGTTGGTTTTTCATCCAATGGTTCACGGGGCAGCGGGAACCACAGATTTCCCACTCACAAAGGCAAAGGTGTTGGTTTTTCATCCAATGGTTCACGGGGCAGCGGGAACCACAGATTTCCCACTCACAAAGGCAAAGGTGTTGGTTTTTCATCCAATGGTTCACGGGGCAGCGGGAACCACAGATTTCCCACTCACAAAGGCAAAGGTGTTGGTTTTTCATCCAATGGTTCACGGGGCAGCGGGAACCACAGATTTCCCACTCACAAAGGCAAAGGTGTTGGTTTTTCATCCAATGGTTCACGGGGCAGCGGGAACCACAGATTTCCCACTCACAAAGGCAAAGGTGTTGGTTTTTCATCCAATGGTTCACGGGGCAGCGGGAACCACAGATTTCCCACTCACAAAGGCAAAGGTGTTGGTTTTTCATCCAATGGTTCACGGGGCAGCGGGAACCACAGATTTCCCACTCACAAAGGCAAAGGTGTTGGTTTTTCATCCAATGGTTCACGGGGCAGCGGGAAACACAGATTTCCCACTCACAAATTGAAAATTAATGCTTATTTGTAGTAAGATAGTTTTACGGATGACAAAGAACAAATGGAGCAGATTTTTCACGAGTACAACAGTGACTCTCGACTCACAATCCGAAGGTCGCGGGTTCGAACCCGGCGTGCGCAAATAAATTTTATTTGATTAATTTGTGTTATTTCACAATTTATTCATTTAAAATAATATATAGTATATTTGCGGCACGTTCCAGAGTGGAAGATATTATCAGTATCGCCCTGGTGTAAGACCACCATTCAGAATTGAAATGTTGCTTGAAATGGCTTAAGCCGTGTTTAGTGACCAGATCTGAATAGCCAGGTACTTCCCCACCTTCCTGTTCCCTATCTCCTTCTCCTCCCCACTACCTTCAGCCTCACAACATACCCCAATTGGGGATGCCATAGTCTCACTGGCTCCAGACGGGAGCAGTTGGGACTCTTGTGCGGTATTAACTGTAAAAAAAAAAAAAAAGTTATACGCTTTGAATATAGAAGGTGAACCGCGCAACTTTTATTATTTTGAGACTAGTTTTATTCACTACAAAGAAGGAGCGCCGCATATGAATTTAAAAAACGACTTCGTACGAATAGGTAATATTCTCTATAAGAACAAAAATACCGAAGAATTTATTCAACGGTCAAGTTAATATATAAAATGTTCACAAAAACATTGTGACAACTAATAAAATTCTTTTTCTTCTACTTTGTGTGCCCTATCGGGTCGATAGGGCACACAAAGTAGTACACACACACCCCGACTTTGGCGATCACTCTGGAAAATGTCTCTCTATCTTGTGCTGCCCGGAATAGCTCCTCCGCACTTCTAATGCCGGTCCACTTTCGTATATTTCGTAACCAAGACATTTGTCTCCTGCCAGGTCCTCGGCGACCTTCTATTTTATTAATGTGAGCAGTTCTCTATCTGCTGTAGCCCGCCTGAGAATTTCTATGTTGGTGATCATGTCGGTCCATGGAACCTTGAGTTAAAATAATTATCTTACGTATCCACCGCACAGGTACCCATGAGCAGATGAAAAATGTCATTATGGACATCGCTGACATTAAAAAATAAATACATTTTTTTTAGAGAAATGAGAAGATTTAGAGAAAGTGTATAAATCAGTTTAAATTAATGTTAATCAGACGGCCTTACTAATAAACGCAGCGCTAATTTTATTCAATTGATAAACAACCGTGTATGTAAAATTCTTACTAATAGAAACTGATGTTTAACATTCATAAAATAGTTCATAGAAAAATGTGTAAAACTGGGTTGTTTGTTTATCTGTCATATAAACTTGATATTTCTCAATTTTTTGTATTTCTTGGGCAATTACTATGTAACTATTTCTAGACATTTCGATTTGAAAAGTTTTATTTTCTATATTTCTCATCAAGTTTCGGAATATTTTCAAAGCATTTTAAATGTGCTCTGGGGGAAAGGTTGTACCTTGGACCGATTTTTTTCAAAATCTTATAAAATGGTTAATTAACAAGCTTCCATATTTCTATTAGTTTAAATATTGTATTTTTAGATTAATTAAATTCTTATTAAATTTATGCGTTAACAAACCGGGTTCATGGGGTGAGGTTTGTCTAGGTCTTGGAGGCTGATGACCAGGACACACTGAACCCCAGATTCCTACCCACCTCTTAAACCCCTTTCCTTCTCAAAACTCTCCTCCCCTTCCTTTCCTTAAAAAACCACACAGCATCCCTAAAGATGACATAGGCCTTGAGGGAAATTATTTTCCTCAGGGCCTCCTCTGTGGAGCTCATGTAAAAAAAAAAACAAACAATAAAAAAATATGTCATAAATAACCAAAATTTTTAATCTCATGTGTCGGTCTGCCAAAACAAGACGTTGCCAGCCATCCTTTTTTATTTGTAAGAAAACAATTCAGAGCTTACACTGTATTGATTTAATGTGTAACTAAAGCACCGTTTAACGGCTGGGAAGAGTTTTTTTTTATTAGTAAGGCTACAGTTATTTAAAAGCACTTAAATGTCCTTCGTGAATTCCATGAATTTCCATCCCTTCATTTACCCATCCTTTGTAAATCTCCCCATCTTTGTTGTTCCGTCTCATTTGCGTAATCATATGGATCTATGTAAAAATGTGTATTTCTTATTTTTCATTTCGTTTTTGTGTTGCCCCAGTGAAGCCTAAAAGGTTGTTTTCATTTGATTTATAATGTCAGGCCACAAAGCGATTGCCTTCCACGAAAAAAAAAAATTTGATTAGGAAAGTAAAGCGTATATACTTTAAACATAATATTTCACAATATCAACTATATACCGATAAACATGTAGAAACAAATATAAGAATTCAAAATAAATAATAAAGTTAGTTTTTATCACTTTTATTGTTTAAAAAACCAACATGTTTCGTGAGCTAAGCTCACTTCTTCAGGGTTTACTAACTAATTATAAATAATAGATAAAAACAAAGGTCATAGACATAGGAAAAACAATTATAAAGATTTAAAAAAATTCAGAGTTCGCCAATCATTTGTTGGAGGCTAATCACACTTTTGACTTCAAAAGTGGAATTGAATTGCTACATTCTAATTTTAATGGCATTCAGTTGGATAAATTAGAAATCTTAGAGATCAGAAAGAGTGTGAATGCAAATTTGAATATTATTAATAATCAAAAATTGTTTTTAAATGACCCGATATTAAACCTGTTTCCTTTGTAAATTGTTCTCTATTGTCCCTCTTTCCTCTACCCATTTTACATTTCCATTGACTATGCCTATTATTTATAATTGTGTTATCTATGTCTATGACCATTGTTTTTATCTATTATTTATAATTAGTAAACCCTGAAGAAGTGAGCTTAGCCCACGAAACATGTTGGTTTTTTAAACAATAAAAGTGGTAAAAAGTTTATTATTTATTTTGAATTAAAATGGTGCCACAAAATAAGTTTGCTGTGTTTGAAGAAGGAAATCTAAGAATATAAATGACAATGAAAAGAAAATTAATATGACTATTGGATAGTGTGTGTAACGGGTATGTTAGAATTTTCACAAAAAAAACTTCATTTTAAAAATTTGTTTTTGGCATGTCGACCGCCTAATTCACTAATATCGTATTAAATATAGTTCAAATTAGTCGTTCTGACTTTTTATTGACTGTAAAATTTTAACGTTTACAACAATAGAATGCACAAGATTTAAAAAAAAACATATTTTAAAAGTTATGGAAATAACGCACGAAAAATATTTCTACTTTCTAATTTTATCACTACAATGAAATTTTATTCATCATAGTATAATATATGTCAGCGCTAACCCATGACAAATCACGGGATATTGTAATTCCAGTTTTGAAAAAGACATTACAAATAATTTTGTTATCGCTTATCTAAAATATTATTCACCCATTTTTTTTTGGTGCGTTGTGTATTACAATTTTTCCACCACATCGCTAGGCACATGCTCGTGTTATAGTGGTCGATTTTAATTTCAATCCCAATTTTGAAGGACACCTGAATTCAAAGCAAATTTTAATGAATTATTTCGTACAGGAATAATTCAAATCACGGACAACTAGTGTCAATTGTCTCTACTTTTTTTTTCTTTTAAAAACTCAGAACGTTTTTCTTTTTTTCTAATCGAATATATGTTTTTCAACCCCCCCCCCCCCCCCCCCCATTTTGAGCTCACGTAATTAATTAATGCCCCCTAAATTGATATTGTCGCTGGATATTGAAAAACTAAAATTTTGAATGGGTACATGGGGTGAGATTTGTCCGAGTCCTGGCGGCGGATGCATCTGCCCACTATCTGCATGGCAGGCCAGATCGGGAGAGAGTGGTTGAGGGAGTCTCTTTGAATCTTCAGCCGTACTCTCTCAGAACATCACCTTGCACCGCAGTGGGAGGGAAGGGTTCATACGTCTGTCACTCCTGGACCTCCAGATTCCTATGCACTCCTAATACCCTTTTCCTTCCCAGAACTTTCAATGATTCTTAGACAATTAATTCATTTTGAAAATATTTATCTAAAATATAAATCAATAAATATTTGCTACCAAAGAGTTATTTATTTATTTATATACGCCTATTTAGGCTTTTACATATATATATATAACAATATTTATGAATTATACTTATAAATAGTGCAGGAAATAACTATTTAAGACAATTGCACAAAAATAATTATAAAGTAACAACATTATTGAATTAGATCCACACAGTATGTAGGTACCAAATATTTAGAAAAAATATTTAAAATATAAAAATCCAAAATAGCTTTTTTCTTTATGCAGACAAAATACTAATAGTTATGTATTTCAAAATCTTAAACAAAGAAATAATTTTTCCAAAATACCGAGCATTCCGGTTAAAAGACGCAATGCACATTAAATTCAAAGTTTAAAAAAAAAAAAAACCTTAATTTATTACGGAATTTATTAATGAATTTATTCTGATTGTGCCAGATAGACAATAATAAAAAAAATATGATAAGCAAATCTTTTTATTTGAACAATAGAAAAGGGATAAAAAAATGTTTTGTTACAAAAACAACAATCTCTTGTTTCATAAAATAATTTCCCAACCCGGATTGAATAATCCCAAAACAATTTCCTTCGCTGAAAGTAAATACTTTTATTGCTTTGCTCTTTGTTTTGTTTTATTTTTACGGTTTCCGTTTCGAGGTATTTCGGTAGCAAGGTAGGTACTTACGCTACAACAGAATGATGGTTGTTCGTTTAAAATTTCATCGAAATTAATGGGATTGAATTATACGGTACGCTTTAATAGTTATAATATGTTTCTACCAACGAAAGGTTTGGTTTGAATAAATCAAAAACATGCGAAATAATTATTTTGCTTGTTTTTCAAATGATATCGAAGGGAAATGACAAACACGTCATACTA
The DNA here is from genome assembly GCA_936435175.1 of Glyphotaelius pellucidus. NCBI lineage: Eukaryota > Metazoa > Arthropoda > Insecta > Trichoptera > Limnephilidae > Glyphotaelius > Glyphotaelius pellucidus. The sequence continues at coordinate 30,346,795 of OW386547.1, forward strand.
AGCCATATCCAACTGCCAGTGCGAACATATAGAAAGGGTAAAACATACAAAATACCTGGGGGTTATTATTGATTCACACTTACGCTGGACTGACCACATTAATTTCATCACAAATAAACTGAAACGAGTCATGCACCTAATAAAGTACGCTAAAAACATCTTCCCACTAATAATACTAAGATCGATCTATTTTGCACTTTGTCAATCCATTGCCACATATGGAATACTAGCTTGGGGAAGTGCTACAAACATAGCAATTGACCCAATTCAAAAAATACAAAAAGCAATAATTAAACTCATCCTGCAAGTACCATTTCACACAGATTCTAGCGAAATCTACAAAGCATTAGAAGTCATGTCAATAAGACAACTTTATGCCAAATCTGCTATAATATACCTTGTCCAAAACAAACAACACATTCCAATTCAACCAAAAACCACTTCAAAAACCAGGTCCTCAACAAATAAAACACTGAACATACCGATAACCCACACCACACATGGACAAAGACACTTTCAGTATTATGCAACCAAACTTTTTAATTGCATGCCCATTACTTTGAAACAAATACTATCTGCAAATACATCTACAAACATTCATAAAAAACATATCACTGACTGGATTAAAAATCAAGATATTAACTTTATACAAAACATTATTATTCCCAACCATACATAACAAAACTATAAAAAGTATAAAATTAAATAAAACTAAAAATTAAGTAGTTTTTCAAGTATCCAACAACTATACATACACTTACAATTTATATGTGTGTACATATATGTATGTGTATGTGAATGTGTATGCTGATGTATACGTATGTATATATATATTTATATGCATGTGTGCAGGTACATGTATTTACATGGATGTATATGTATGTGTATCTTTATATATATATTTTTTATATTCCCCTAATACATTTAAATACTTTTTTTTCTCTTCTAAATAACCAATGTACAATAACTATTAAAATTTGAAAAAAAAATACATATAAAACTTTCTATTACAACACATAAATACTTGTCATACATAAACATAAATAAACACGTAAACACCTCAGCACAGGTTCTCCTAGTGAGGTGTTCACGAAACATACAACAATACCTATCCACAGTTTCACCTTCACAAACCTACCCTACACCCAACATAATAAAATTACAAAATATATTATATAAAAATATTTTCGAAATTGATCTATAGGTAAATACTGTAATATATAGAAATAAATAAATAAATAAGCGGGCGTCGTATAAAGCATTTTGTAGAAAATAAACAACCTCCTGTTTTTGTTAGGTATACATGTATATTTTTATTTTAATAGAGAGAAACACAGCATATTAGGACTTGTGACGTGAAAAAAGAACATATTAAGACTCGTGACGAGAGGAACACAGCATGCATCATGATGAATCACGGGGTTAAAATGACACTTGGTCACTTTATGCAATTAAAACGCTTATGGATCTCCATACGAGCCGTGCCCGACCACCAAACAAGATACGGTATACACAATTAAGTGGTACTCACTGCTATTGTGTCTTCTGGCTTGAAGAACTCCAAATAAAAGGACATGACCGCCTCCTTCCCACTCCCAACATAACACAAACAGACACGTATGTATTTATGCTTTCCAGCTTCCTGGCAATGAGGAATTGATGTTGATGAAAACATGCAATTTTAGTAGGGTTTTTAGTTAACAATTTTTCCCTACCGATTAGATTAAATTCAGGACCTTAAGTCTCTAATAAGTAAAATTTTTAAATACCCACATGATTAAATACCCAAATGATTGCGAGGCGCAAATGACGCCGTTCTATTTGTATAAAGAACATTAACTTTAAATTCAGTAAATTTAAACGATTCACCTCTTCAAGGAATATAAGAATCTAGAAAATGAAAAAAAAAAAAAATCTTCTGGCTTGATTTCCGTTCGGTGATGCAAACATTTGTAACTGTCCCAGATATATCCATAAGCGCGCGATATTGATTTGGGTTACTCTTAACCCACGATAACACTTGTCTTGAGTCGTTTCACAAACGAAGTTCAAACAAAGCATACGATACAAAACGATAGGGGTTATGTTTCATATTACACTTCCGATTGATTAACATTTCAACGTAGAGCGAAATGTCACGTTACGAGGTTGCTAACAGACTAGCGATTATTCCCGACCGTAATGCAGCGATGCATCGGGTAGGTACAACATAAAAGTGCGGAATTCAAAACTCTGAACCCTGCCGATCCATTGGCTGAAACGGAACACAAACTCGCAAGAAATCCAATCAGCGTCACGAAACACAGCATATTAACGTCGTCGCGCGTCACGTGACCCCTCCGAACACTGCCGAAGGTGTTAGGAATCATGTCGGTCATTATAACCGACATGATTTTCATGAAATTAGAAATTGAAAATTTCCATTTTTGCGTAATTTATTAAAAATGGGTCATAATAAGCGACATGTCACTTTAAGCGAAGTCATTATATCCGGCTTTGTTATAAAGAATTTTATATGAAAACCAAACATCGCTGGTAATTACGTCACATATAAAGGATTCTATAGCTTTGCTGTGTAATTACGTCATATAAACGGTCTTATAAAAGATTCTATGGCTTCGCTGTGTAATTACGTCATATAAACGGTCGTATAAAGGATTCTATAGCTTCGCTGTGTAATTACGTCATATAAACGGTCGTATGAAGGATTCTATAGCTTCGCTGTGTATGTAATTACGTCATATAAAGGATTCTACTGTACCTACAAAATTGTTAAATGTGTTGTCAATATCATGTGGGCTAGATGCTTTTCCTTTTCGTATTACCAATTTTTTAAAGTTTCTTCATTCAGTATCTTTTTGTACGTGCTAGGTAGTTTTATGAACCATAACCACAAACATACTAGGCTCATGTCCGTATCACGACAGTGTCTCGTACCTATAGCTAAGATTAGAGATAAAAATATTCACTATAAAACTTTGTATTCTAGAACGTTCAAAATGTTGGGCACATTTTGTACCAAGTTTTTAGGTATACACAATGACACAAAGAAAATTCGAGTGGAACCTCTTGAAATCTTATTAAGTTATTACATTATTTTGTACCAAGAGGTCCCAAAGGTTAGGAAAAACCATATACGACCGAATTAGAGCGAATGGTTGAAGAAAGGAGTATTGAAAATAGATAACACACAAGTTGAAGGTTGAAGTAGTTATGACGTGCCATACAGACATGGCACGATCAAAATAACTAAATATGTGAGTCGGGCGATGTCAAGAGTCGAAATAAGAGAACAGTATGTACACAATCACATTTGGGACAAGGTTAAAGGAAGAATTGTTTGCAAGGTAATGACTTAAAGGTAATGATTAGTAAGTTATTTTGATGAATTACAATAACCAATAACCAATGCTCTTAAAACAAACCTAATAACAATAGAAAATTAAACAAATCTACACTGATACAAGTTTTTCTTCACATTTATAATTTGTTAATCTTTTTATGTTGCTTTTAACATTTCATGTTGTCATATTTTCCGTAGCAACCCCCAGTTTTATCTTAATAATAAATTTTATCTTATAAAGTAACTTCTGTCGGACAGCTTTATTAATTTTAGATTTTTCATTAGAGAGTTATAGTTTATATTTTCAACAGAATTATAGAGCAAAGTGGTTTTTTATGCATTAAAAAGAAATTATGAAAATCACAGTTTTCCGATTCCACGTTTTCATTAATTAACTGAATGTAACGGAAATTTTATTTCTGAGCACGAGCGAAGATATTCAGTTTTGCGTTTCTTGATACTAAATATATTCCTTTTGATGTAATATACAATGTAAAACTTCGTCATTAGTTATGTTCCCTGTTGAGAAAACTTCTAAAACTCCGAGTTTCAAAAAGTTGAATCGTGTGAATTTTAGTTTACAAGTTAACAAAAAAAAAAAACATTTTCATGAACGAACAACGTTAATATTAATTATGTTTACACACATACTATTGCGATCTAACATTCCATGATTAAACAACATGACAACTTTCTTTTGTTAATTTTAAATGTATTTATTTCAAAAGTCTCATATCTTGACAATGTCGAAGTTAAAATTACAAAAACAGTAAGCTGACAGTATTTGAATTCGTCCCATCATGATAAACGAAAAATTATATTTGAGAAGGGCCCGAGAGTAGCTTTGAGCTTTTGACATTAGCTCTAAGGAACCTGAGGAACAAAAAAGTCTCTTAGGGCCGATGTCATATTAAGGGATGCTATGAGAAGGGTGTGTTTCGGATAAGGAAGGAGAGGAAGTTGTAGGAAATAAAAAGATTCTAGGGGTGGGTAGGACTCTGGGGGTTAGTATGTTCAGGAGTGATGGACGTAAGAATCCATCCCTCCTACTAGGTGCAAGCCGATGGATCGAGAGAATCCAACCGGAGCGGTCTAGGTTAGGTATATCTCAACCAGTCTCTTTTGATACGATCCGCTCAGGTGGGCAGGTTCCCGAGGTAAATAAATGGTGGTACCCATATCCGCCTCCCAAATGAAGAACTGCTTTGAACTAGTCGACTAACTAACAGAGAAATTAAGTAGGAAAGCTGTGTATAGCAAAAATTCCGCATCTATTCAATACTTGAATAAAAAACGCCTTGACTTCTGACACCTCCATTGATTCTTCCATGCAAAATGACAACACCTGTTGAAAATAAATAAAACTTTTGGTCATGATGACGTCACACGATTCACACTAGATATGGTGGTTTTCGGGGGATCTTGAAAAATTAAAACTTTGACATTTATTTTAACTATAAAAATAAATATGCAATAATTTAAGTTAGAAGGTCATTATTCATTAAAAAAATGGACTGGAGCTCCTTATTATCAAACCAGTTAATTTACAATTAGGTGCTAAACCGGCACAACCAGATTTAATGATTTATCTTCATCATGTTGAATAATATCTGCGGGATCTGATACCTTATCGGCAGGTCTATACCTATGTGCGTCGACTGGTACCTAACTCGAAGGAATCAATCTGGGTACAACGCTTCATTAGCGGAGGAAGATGATCCATTTCATCAAATTTGCGTAGTAATTAGTTTATACGAAATACAAACGTTGTTTCGAAGGCCTAATATTATTACACGGGCCCTTTTCGCCTTCTCTCAGGAATAAGGGTTTACGTTTCGATTCAGTATCTATGTTATTAATTAACGCTGCCTTTACATTTTCAATTTAATCACTTCCATATCAGATTTAATTGACCCGAATATCAGTAATTCAAGTAATTCTCGGGCGAATCAATTAGAGAGACTGAGAATAATTATTTTGAGTTAACATATTGAATAACGTACGTACACGAGTAATACCTCATACATGAAAAAAAAAACTTTCAAACAAGCAATATAAAATGTACCGATTTCCTCCTTGATGACTTCGTTTTGGAGTGTTTAAGTTTTTGAAAGGAAATGATTCTGACGCAAGGAGTTACAAATAGTGCTGAATAGGTAGGTATGCCCATTGTTTTCCCCTTTTTCTGATCAAAATATCAAACGCGTTCAAATGTGGAGTTGGTCTTCTTTTTAACCTACAAAACTTTTACCACTCTTGTCACATTTCCACAAGTGAGGATTTAAAAAAAAATTAAATGAATTCTCTCTGGATCTCAGAGGGTAAATTGTAGCAAGGGAAGGAGGCCTAAAACGCCTATAAGTCGAGGTGGCGGGAGACAACTGTGATTTGTATAAAATACACTTCTATCACGAAGATTTACAACTCTGAAACGTATTTTTTACTACAAAAATATAAACGTATTTTTTTAAAACGCACAATCGTTTTTTTAAATTTTTTTATATGAAATATCGCACAAGAGTCCCAAACTGCTCCCGTCTGGAGCCAGTGAGACTATGACTAGTGAGACTCACAACATACCCCAATTGGGGTATGTTGTGAGGCTGGAGGTAGTGGGGAGGGGAAGGAGATAGGGAAGAGGAAGGTGGGGAAGCACCTGGCTATTCAGATCTGGTCACTAAACACGGCTAAAGCCATTTCAAGCAACGTTTCAATTCTGAATGGTGGTCTTACACCAGGGCGATACTGATAGTATCTTCCACTCTGGAACGTGCCGCAAATATACTACGTCGTTACGTCTCTAGTACAGTAGATTTTAAAGTAATTTTAAAATAATAATATTGGTTATTCTGTCGATTTTTCTCCACCAACCGGTGGAGACAACTTTATTTAGGTTAAAAAAAAGAACAACCCGGTTTTTATTTCATTGTAACATTTTAAGTTCAGGTTCGGCGTGGGAATTTGAAAGTAAATACTTTATTATTGTATGTTGTGATAACCCGTTGAGAAGTATCTGTCGGTGGATATATTACTCAGGCTTTGAGCCTATTTTTTGGAAGGTCCAAATATTTCGACTAATATTTATCATAGAAATATAAAATAAAATTTAAGAAAAAAAATCATTTTGATAGGTGTAAATTTAAAATACAAATTATCTATTTACTGCGGAACAAAAATTTGTCGTTTATACATTAAAATTACTACCAAAAATGCATTTTTAACATTTTTTTTTATTTTTGATTTTATTTTTCATTGTATTAGTAAAATAAACATATTAAAATATTTTTCATTTACTCACGAATAATTGCCAAAGTTGCCTCTCAAATCATGAAACACTAAAATCTTTAATGGCCTATATTTTATAATTTAAATAAAAAAAAAAATTAGTAGCTCTTATTGGTACTAGATATTTGATATACCCTTTGATTGCAAAAATAATTTTTCAGTTTGGTTGGGTAATTTGATCTCAAAATTGAATTTAAGATTTGGATTTGATTTAATATGAAATTGACCGAAATGGGCCGCGCATACGTTCCTCTTAAAGAAGCTCGATCAGCCACAATATTACATTTTCTTGAGCTACGTGACGTCTTATTGTTTTGACTGTAGTCGGCCTTGGGTTTGACTCTGAGTCGAAATATTTTATTCCATTTCGTTTCACAAACATTTTTTTAAGTGGGGTTCCATAATCTCACTGGCTCCAAGGGACTCCTAGTTTTCAAAAACTAAATTCATTCTACCAACTATTTGTGGGACGAGACACACAAACATTTCACATTTCCAAAATATTTCCTAAAATACCTTCACATTTCAAAGATGTCTTTTGTGGATCAGAATCTTGGTTGTTAATGTTTACAGAAAGATAAATGGAGGTGCCATTTGTTTGGGGTCCATTGTTGCATTGTTGAGGAATGCTTAAACCTTTTCAGGGACCGATTTCCTTCGGGGATAATTTTTCTTCCGAATTTACCTGGCCCCACATGCAGTGCCATACCTCTCCCGGACGTGTACACGTTTTTAAAAGAACCCTCTCATGGTGTAATTAATGAAATATACTCACAAGAGTGGGACATTCCGTTAACAAGCACGCGTATCCTGCTTAGTCGGGGCAAAAGATTTTTAGATTCTTGTCTAAATTAACTCGTAACGAAATCTCGCTTTTATAACACTGAGCAATTTTCGAGACCGTAATTGCGATATTATCAAGAAACAAAACAAATTGAAGTTAAACCCTTTGAAAATTAATTGCGTTTATTCCCGCGTTTTATTCGTTGCTGTGTACAAAATGTATATATTACTTTTCAACGTTGAAAATGGGCGCTTCTTTTTACGTTGGCTCTACTCAGGAAGCCCTGAGAAAAGTTCTCTCAGGGCCTAGTCATTTTTGAGAAGGCTGTGTAGAGGGTCTTTTTAGAGAGAGAAAGGAGAGGTAGTTCTGGGAAGGAAAAAAGTATGAAGGGTGCTTAGGAATCTGGGGGTCAATATGTTTAGGAGTGACACATGCATGCACAGTGGTGTAAGGCGATGGGTTGAGAGAGTCCGGCTGGAGAGGTGTAGCTTAGGTCTCCCTCAACCGTCCGTCCTCCGTATCTCCGATCCGGAAAAACGCATTCGCTACGACCTACACAAGACATTAAGACCTACACAAACCTTACCCCATAAACCCGGAAATCTCTGTTAGTCGTGGTGCTAGTCACTATTTTTCGGCAATATTATTTGCAACTGACAAAACATTTTTGTTATATATGTATTTAATCCCCGCCACATTTTGTTATACATAGTTAATCCCTGCCATACGTTACCCCAAGTGGTTCGCTACGTTTGGTGACTTAGCAGGGGTGCCCGGGTTCATGGGGTGAGGTTTGTCCGGGTCTTGGCAGCGAATGCGTCTGCCCACCAGCTACATGGAAGGCCGGATCTGGAGAGAATGGTTGAGGGAGTCCCTTTGACTTCTCTCGAAACATCGCCTTGTACCGCAGTGGGAGGGGTGGATTCATACGTCCGTCACTCCGGGACACACTGATCCTCAGATTCCTACCCACCCCCAAATCCTTTTCCTTCCCAGAACTTCCTCTCCTTCCTTTTACAAAAAGACCCTCCACAAAGCACACCAAATATGACAAAGGCCCTCAGGGGAGTTATTTTCCGCAGGGCCTCCTGTGTGCAGCTAATGTAAAAAAATTGAATTCTTTTCGTGACTCTTTTTATCAACCCCCTTCAGGCCGAAAACCACCGACCAATCAGCCTACTCCCCTGTACAGGCAAAATCCTAGAAAAATTAATCCTCGCCAGACTGAAAAAAATAGTCGACGCCCTCCAAATCATCCCCGACTGCCAACACGGCTTTCGATCGGGCCACTCTACTCTCCACCAACTCTTGCGGGTGGTCGAAGAAATTACCAACGCCTTCAATAACAACCAGTGCACGGTAGTCCTCTCCCTAGACGTCCAAAAGGCTTTCGACAAAGTCTGGCACGAAGGCCTCATCTACAAAATGTTCCTCCTAGGGATTCCCCTCCAAATGATCCAACTCCTAGGAAATTTCCTCACAAATCGTAAATTCCGAATCAAACTCGACGGCATTTTTTCAACCATCAGATCAATCACAGCAGGAGTCCCTCAGGGATCCATTCTCTCACCAGCCCTCTTCAACATCTACCTAAGCGATATCCCCCGCCCCAGCATCCAAAACTTTCGCACAAAAATAGGAAAATTCGCGGACGACACTGAAGTCATGTCCACTTCAGTAAGTCCACTCACCGCCACCCGTCGAGTTCAATCCCACACCTCCGAATGCGAAATCTTCTTCAAAGAATGGAGAATTAGCATCAACCCATCCAAGAGCGCAGCCTGCGTCTTTTCCCGCAAAAATTCCATCCGAAGGCCACCCAACATCCAGCTGTTCGGTCAAAACGTCCCCTGGGTAAAAAACATCAAATACCTCGGCGTAACCCTCGACAGTAGACTCACGTGGAAAAAACACACCCAAGAAATCCTAGCCTCCGCTAACAAAACATACGCAGCCCTCTATCCCATGCTATGTAAAAGAAACAAAAAACTCTCTCCTAAAAATAAACTCCTAATATACAAAACTACAATAAGACCCAAATTAACCTATGCCAGCCCCATCTGGGGAAACACTTCAAATTCCAACATGAACAAACTTCAAACTTTCCAAAACAAAGTCATCCGTACAGCCCTGGGCGCCCCCAAGTGGTTGAGGGTTTCCCAACTCCACAACGACTCAGAAGTCCCATTATTGAAAAACCACATCGTAAGCCTCGCGGAAACTTTCTATGCGGGAATCCCCACCCACGACAACGCGTCCATAAACTGTCTCACCCAGTACGACATTAGCGAAAAAACAAAACATAAGAAACCCAAACAAATCCTCCGAAAAATCCCTCCCCCCATATTGCAGCCATGTACCCCCCTTGCAAATAACAATTAAAAAACACGAATAAATTCATTTTTCCTACAAACATAATTTTTTAAATTATAAACTCATGATGAAAGAGAAAGGGGCCTTTTTTGGCCCGGAGCTCTGTATGCCAGTATATTCAAAAGTTCAAAAGTTCTTTTTATCAGAAATAATTTAGCAATGTTCTTTCTTCTGGATTCTACAAGAACTATCTAAATAATATCTATAACATAATATTTTTTTATCATCATTTTGCTAATTTGTCCAATTTGAAAATTATGGACAGCAGATTTTGTTTTCTTTATTTTAGTTTATAATGATTAAACTTTCCTCGTTGTTTTTAATTTAAATTTCTAAGAATCTTAACTTCTGGAAATATCACTGAGCTGACGACGCTTTGCTGTCCTGGATATTTGCAGCCAAATATTTTTAACAGATTTAAAAAATACTGGTAAGTTAATTTATTTACTTAATTTTTTTTTTAAACACGATTTTAAAAAAAATTATGAGTTGACAAAATACCGGAAAGGTAAAACATAAGAAAGAAAACATACGCTATATAAAATATGAGTTGACACGAAGTAGATAACATAGAATGTAACAAAAATAGATAATTCCAATATTCTCCAAATAAACAATTATATCAACACAAATATTTAAAATTGGTGTTCAAAAAAGTTTATGAAATGGTTAGAAATAGTTGGCACATACGACTTTGAAGTCAAATACTGTATTATTTAAGCATTTGTTACTAAGACTATTTAAACGTTGTATTGGGGAGTTCAAACTATAGTTGAAATGAGATGTATGTTTATAAAATGTTAATGTTTATCTAGTTGTTCGTGTAGGTACACGTAGAGTTATTAATTGCAGGAGTTCACAACAATCGAATTTAGTGTTTAATGATTTTAATAAAAACTTTTGGTCGTTTATTTTTCGTCTGTTTTCTATTGCTGGAATATTTAAAATAATCACTTAATATCATTGACCTAAATAAGGATAATATATGTGCTAAGGAATGTTAAGTTAAAAATTTACGAATTATAGAAATTTTCTTTGAATTCTTTCAACATTATGAATATGTTCATAATATTTTAAAAATTCATTAATATTAAGTTGTGTACATTTTTTCGGATGTATACTTATATAGAAATAAGGGACAAACACAATATTAACGGTGCTTAATAATAGGCGTGTAAAGGATATGTAAAAGTTTTAGGACTAGGGCAAGTAAAAGTAGTTTTTCGAATATTCATCGATTTATTATACTGTTTTTTAATAAGCAAATCACCACCGACAATTATGAGAATCTCCAATCAAACGGACAAATTATATCACACAAAAGATTGGTTGTTCTCAACGCGAGGTAAAACAAAAGAAGGCGCTGTGAAAATTTTACTTTTACAAACAAATGAAAAAACTCTATTCATTTGTTTTGTTGGAAGACAACAAATAATGCATTTGAAATACTTGAAAATAAGTACTACTGGCCTTCTATAAAACAAATTAAATCGTTCCTACTTGGTTTGGTACTAAACTATCATAAAACCAAACAGGATTAATGATTAATATTATATAATTTTAATATACCTCATCTTTTTATCTTTTCTTGCGTGTAAATCTCATCTAACTGCTTTAAACGACAACGTCTTAACAAGTTGTTTTATATATATTTTGGTAGAGAGCATTCACTTTGTGGTTTGACATATTAACTGAAATCAAACAATAACTTTGTTTGCAACCACGAACTATTTATTTAATTTTTTTACCAACCAGTTTCGCTTAACACAAGCATCTCCAGAGTATAACATCAAAGTGATGTATATTTAATATGATAATATTGTAACAAATATATTTTAGTATAATATTTTAATAAAATTGTTTTATAATAAATAATAATGAACAGGCTTGTAATCTGCTACTATCAGGAGCAGAATATCGGATGAAGGTCGTATAAATAGATTGATAATAATTGTATAATAATACTTGTGTGCTGAGAACCAATTATTATTCACTTACGCAGGTTTGCGGCAAATTTCAGTGTACACGGCGATGTTCCTAATTAAACATTAACGTTATAATCTTGTTATAAGATAATCAAATCCAATATTTGACATGACATCAATCTCAAATTCGCGCTAGACTTATTGGATTATCGCGGTTGGGAAAATCCAGTCAAAATATTCCGCATATTTGGCCAACACAAGCGACGAAGTACGAATTTGTGTTTTACCGTGATTAAAGGAAAGTAATTCTACTCGGGTGAACTTTCAGAAGAAACATAAAAGACCTATTTATCTTACAAATATTCGGGGTTTACCTTTTGGAGATTACTCTTGCGTAAAATTATCTATTCTTCGGGAAGCGAAAAGACATGTTTTTGGCAATTCTGTCAATACATTATTGTGTTCCCAATCTCCCCCTGTTATATTGCTGTTCATGGCACGTTGATTTTGTTTAATTATGCACCTTTTTTGGGCCATGCTACTTTTATTTCTGAACAAAATTATTTCAGATAAGATAAAGAAAAGTGCGAGAAGCCCCCTTTGTCTTTAAGATCTTAAACGCACCCCCTTGAATATTTTCCCCCCCACAGTAGATTTTTTTATGAAACTCATCATGGTAGCTGTTACCGATAATGGTATTGGCTTGATGGATAGGCCTACAGCGAATGTTCAACTTTGTTTTGAAACAACAAAACACGAAGTCATCAATAATAATTTTATATTATCAACATTGTTCACAATAGACAATATTTTGATTTCATGCCTGCAAAAAATGAAATTTTGTGAAGAAGTGTCTTAGAAATTCAATTTTAGTTATGGAGCGTGTTTCGTCTTGTGGTTTTACATATCACGGCAAAATGATTTCTGTGCTCTTAGAATAATTATAGTATTAATTCTATTAGTGTTATAACAATAATAATAATATTAATAAGATTTTTTAAATATTTATAGATTTTTAAAATATTGATGAGGGATCAGTAGGATTTATCCGTCCAATTAGGAGTTCTACCGAGCCGAACCCTCTGATATGAAAATATCTGAAGTCGGTGAATTATTTTTCCATTTGGTATCTGGTAGGTTGACATGTTGTTTTTGTATTGTCTTGTATTTATTATTCTTATATAATACACTTAGATAGCGTGGATTGACTGGATGATCATTTGTGGAAAAGTGTGTGGAAGGGTTTAGTTTTTTCCCGTGGGGAAGATTTAACCCGGATAGCTTTATTGAACGAAATTTTCAAGATTTATAACTAAAAACATATTCAGTGTTAATTTCCACAATGGTTTACAAGTTACGTAAATACAAAGGGTTAACAATAGAAAATAATATAAATATGATGAATAGATACTTGAAGAATAGAAAATAGTTATAAATTTAGGTTTCTCGTAATCCACCTCACTAGGCTTGCCTGTGTTGAGGCAGTAATTTTTAAGACATAATGCTTTTGAAATTATACTTATAAAATATAATCAAACAAAAGATTTTTTTTTACATGAGCTCTACACAGGAGGCCCTGAGGAAAATAATTTCCCTCAGGGCCTATGCCATCTTTGAGGATGTTGTGTGGAGATATTTTTTTGGAAAGGAAGGAGAGGAGAGTTCTTGGAAGGAAAAGGGTTTAAGGGGTGGGTAGGAATCTGGGGTTCAGTGTGTCCTGGTCATCTGCCTCCAAGACCTAGAAAAACCTCACCCCATGAACCCGGGCATCCCTGTTAAATCACCAAACGTCGCGAACCACTTAGGGTGACCTGTGGCAAAGGTGTTGGTTATCCAATAAAGGTTTCCGGGGCGGCGGTACCCATTCCTGCCTCCCAAATTGAAAACTTAATTATAATTTATAATTTAATATAATGAGTTCGACAAAAATATGAAATAAAAATTGCTTTTGCACTCAAAAACCAAACCTTAGAAACTTATGAAATAAAATTATTATGTATGTTGGGTGCATTAATCAAAGATTAATCCTTTAGACATTCATTTGAACATCCTGAACACACCTCAATTGGTGCTTTAGCTTTGTGGTATAGAGAGCTGATAATTAACCCACAGGAATTTTCCCAATGGATCGTAATAATCGTATCCATGCATCTTGTCTCCTGGATGTCGGGCGGGGCCTTAAATTATTGTCAAAGGAGTTCAATTACGAATTACTGGAACCTGTATTGCAATGCTCATTGCATTCTTGGTACTTGCAATTAGTTTAATATTGCAGAGTCTTAATTTGAAGACTTAAGAGTATATAAACGCTAGAAATATTTCGATTTTCACGCCTTCAAAATTTAAAATCGAGCGTCTTATTTACTTTTATGAGTAAAACCTCAAATTGTAATATTTAATTAAATGAACGAAACTCAATTGAGTAAAAATAAAAAAAATAATAATATCGACACCTTAGCTCAGTGGTCAAGAGCACTCGCCCGGAAAGTAGAGAGGTCCTGGGTTCGAGTCCCAGAGGTGCAAATAACTTTTTCTGATTTTTCTGTTTCCAGATTTTCGATTGAGTTTCGCTAATAATGTCTTCATTTAATTAAATATTACAATTTGAGGTTTTACACATAAAAGTTAAAATAAAAGATAATAATAATTTCATTGTAATTTCAATACATAGAAAAGCTAGTAAAAGCTTCAATTTATCAGTAGCATATTTTTTGATGTTCATGCCGTACACCGATTCGTCATAAAGATTAATCTAAATAGTATCTAAATAGGATTTCGTATAGCTTCATCATTACATTGTCTGAAAATGGAAATACTCCTATCTTTAAGCCACGGAATTCCACAATTCCGAATTTCTATCGTTGTATAATATATTTCTCTTGAACATCTTTTTAAAAATATTTTTTAAGTTAAAAATAAAGTTATTTTTGAAAATAGTATCTTTAGGTACATTTTTACCACGCCGAAATTACATTTTTACTGAATTTTCCTCGTTTTTTTTTTAATTTATCTGAATACCGCACAAGAATTCCAACTACTCACATTCGGAGCCAATTTGGGAACTTTGCTAGGATGAAGGAGATTGGGGAGGTGAAAGAGATGAGGAAGAGGAAGGTGGATAAGTACCTGGATATTGAGATCTAGTCACCAAACTCGGCTAAAGCCATTTCACGCAACGTTTCAATTCTGAATAGTGGTCTTACACTAGGGCGATACTGAGAGTATCAACCACTCTGGAACGTGCCGCGAATATATCTTATATTATTTTAAATTAAGTAGCGAAAACACAAATTAATCAAATGAAATTTATCTGCGCACATCTGGATTTGAACCCGCCACCTCGTGGATTGCCCCGCGGTCGTTTGTAATAAAAAATTGTTTGTAAAATATTTCATTCGTATGTGAATGGCAGTCACGACAGTGAATTTTTCGGTAATGAAGTTTTAATTCTTATTTTTATTTAAATCTATTCTTGGACATATATGTACATTTTATAAATGATTACAGTGGTTTTTTGTACAAAAATTGAAATGAAATTCAATGTATTTATGTAAGAATCCTTAGGTAATCAATTTGTAAAAAATCTTTCACTATTTAATCCCTCATAGCATGAAAGCCAGTCAACCATCATGGACTGGTCATGTATCCCGATCGGGGGAGGAAAAATCCATTAAGAGGACGGTGTACGAATCCATCAGGTAGCAAGTCTTTAGGTAGACCAATACACCGCTCTCTTGACAAAGTGCCTTTCTTGACAAAAGGCCTGGCGAGGCAGAGAGAATAAATTCAATGAATTATCGGACTTGGAAAGCAATCATCAATTAGGCTTAATCTATAAGAACCGAATGACCATCGACAAGTAAATAAGCTAAACAGACTTGGAGCACTTATGGAAACTTATTAATTAATTATTATAAAAATGCCTGGTTTCATACGCAGAACAGCAAGTGATTTCAAGTCTCTAAAATATGTGAACACATTGTACACTTCTTAAGTAAGAAGCCAGGTAGAATATAATTCGCCTATTTGGTCCCCATTATATAAAGTACATTCCGACAAAATAGAAAGGGTACAGCACAAATTTCTAAGATTTATCAACTTTAAACTGAATATTCCAATTCAAAAAATAAACTATATCTTTTTGATGAAACAATTGAACTTAATAAGGATCAGATAGGCGGATCATCTCTGGCCTGCTACTAATAAATAAAATGACCAATAATTGCATTTGACAACCCTGAAATTCTCACCAAAATAAAAGCAGAAACATGAGGCAAGTGCTACCTTTTTCTGTGACAATTTTAAATCTAACTATGAAGCTCATACACCTATAAACAGACTACATCAATTTTGTAATAAATTTGAGAATGTTGTAGACGTGTAAAGATTCCGTGTTAGTTTCAAAACGAAGTCTTTATAATCACTTTACCGAGATGTATGATTTCATGACTCCTTAGTGAATACACTTTTATTATTTTATATTTCTGTTTCTTTATACATATTTGCTATCTTTACTTCATACTATTAATTTTAACTTAAACGTAATTTAAACGTAAATCATTAAATATTGTATACTATGTACCTAACACAACTGTATTGCTTGTTTATTCATCTTGTAAAAGTCCACTAGGGCGTAAATAAATAAATAAAAAAAATAACGGTTTCCTGTTGTTTTTCCATTCCGAAAAGTTAATAATGATATCTAATATCGCAAAATCACAGCCCATGGTGCAACTATGCACCACACAGCAATCTGTAATACCAATACACGATACGCGGAACCTCTCCAATTATAGTAACAGCAGAACAGTGAACAGTTCTACCTGCTCCTTATGGACTAATTAACCGCAATTTGAAGTTGGGAGCAGGGACGCAATTGGCCACGACTTGTTCAAGATGCCTCATGTCAGAACAGATCTTTTAGCACAGCACAGCATAGTAAGAGGAATGGTGCTATCGAATTATGTTTCTAAAACAGCAGATATATTTAATTGCACTTTAATAGCCTTAAAACTTTTTGAATAACTTATTTTCGAAATTTTAAAATAAGAAATTTTGTAGGTACTATAAATGGATAATTAATCCGTCGTAAAATACAAATATTAAAAAAAAAATTATTTGTGATAAATATTTGTATATATTTTAATTTAATTTTTCTATATAAAGTATATTTACATGTCTCACTAGGATATACCTGTGTCGAGACAGGTGTATATATGTATCTTTCTTTAGTGATACATTTTTAATACCTACATAATATCGATGCTAAAATAGCCCACAGAGAAAACATTTTTTTTTATTTCTAAAAGGACCATCTGCTATTGATGAAAGCAAACTTTTATTTTTATTTTTACTAGCGAAGAATGCATTGCAATGCCACTTAAATAAAGAAATTTATTCTCCCTGCGTACCCTTTCCTATTCGTCCCCATTCCCCTTCCGCCTCCCTTCCCCTCCCACGTTCCCCCTCGACATTCCCCCTCCCGCATTCCTCTCCCCCTACCCCTTACACTTTCCACCTTTCACGCCTCCCCGCTCCCTCTTACCCCCTCCCGCAAACCACCCCGCCTTCTTTCTCCTTCGCCCTCCCCCTCCCGGATTCTCTCCCTGCCACTAAACAACAAGAAATATGCTCACCTTTTGAAATTTTTTTTACAAATTTCATAACGCCACATCCATAAACCATCGCGGTCATACGTACATCAAATCACCTAAGTTTCATAGCAACCGGATGAATGGTTTAGGAGCGTATAAGGGAACAATGAAACATTTATTTTTATATATTAAGATAATATTTATTACAGATTAATGGGATCCTGTTATAAAACACATGACAATTTACATAACTTTAAATAAATAAATGGAAAATTTTACAATAACATATTTCAGAGCTCTTGCTTAAAGTCACTCTTGAAACTTTCAAAGCCTGTGAAAACGTCAAGACACCTACATAAATACATCATTTAGCAGCGCCAGATCTTTTGTCTTGTTATGCTGAGCCAGAAAAGGAATACAGAGCAAGTCGTAGTATCGACCCTGGTGGTAGTTCGATGCAAACAATTAATATCATTCCAGAAGGTTGTCAATAAAATAGTTTATTATTTTAAATGATTTTACTGTAAGGGCCTCTTTTAGATTGGAGACGTAGTGCGTTTCCGAGAGCAAATCCATGTGATGTTTAAATCGCGGGTATTCACCATGCATTCTCATATAAAGATTAACTGACTTTAAACATATAAGGACACTTTAAACTCTTTACTGCTCGCTGGTTCGCCCTCATCTTGAATATGCTAGTGTCATTTGATCTCCTTTCTATGCTGTCCATATTTGTCACATCGAATCAGTACAACAACGCTTCCTACGAGGAATTGCTTGGAGATTAGGACTTGAAAGAGGCGAGTACCCGTATGATGAAATTGAACAAACTTTAAACATTTCTTCTTTAGAAAAACGTAGAAAGGACACTGATCTAATTTGCATATTCAAAATTATCAATAGTATTACTGACACACCCGCTTTGTTACAACTCATCCGGTTTAACATCCCTTTCCGTAGACTCCGAAAAAATGAATTGCTGTTCCTCAATCAACATTTTACTAATTATAGATATCATTCTCCTTTATCCAGAATGTCGAGACTTGTTAACGCAAGTCAGAGCATTGAATTTTTTTGTTGTAAGCTTAAATGACTTTCGGCAGTCGATACGAAATGCGTAATTTTAAAGTCTTTTAAATCTTGAGTTCAAGCCTTGACTTATAGTCTTCTTAAATTCAAGCCTTAACTTATAGTCTTTTATATGTTCTTTATATTATAATTCGTCAATGCTCTTCATTTATATGTACTTTCCTTTCATTGTCATCTCCTTTTTTTTTATTCGTGTTATTGTTATGTTATTAATGGACTATTTGTCCGTAAATAAATAAATAAGTAAATAAAGATACTACAGATTTTTTAAAACTTGATTTACATACCTAGACATATAAATAAATATCACTTTAGTAAAGTTTATCCCTTAGAGACTTTGAAACGGAGACAATCAGCTAAGAAAAAAATGAATGTAAGATCTGGATTGTCACCCTCACTAACAAGGAGAAACTTGAAGATTTTAAAATGACTTTGTTGATCCCATTAATCACTCGTAGAACTTCCTTTCAACGTCATAATTTCAAACCTCGACTTAAATTATTTCTGTTTATAAGGCGTAACAAACAATAATAAATGATTCCATCTTTCATGATCTTCCAATAATTATTTTACGATAGGAGATGTTAAAAAACACGTTTATATGAATTAACATTCTTATTGTATTTGTCTTCGTCAAAATTACAAATTCACTTTGAGGCGTCATATTAATTTAATGAAAAAAATATATACACATATAGATACTTTTATTTTCGTAAAATTATTTTTCTAGCGAAATCATCTTGAGGTTAGCGTTACAAATGTCCTATTTGCATTTAGGTACCTATCACAATCTGGAACTTGACTAATTCGTTTGCTTTGCAATCGATAAATAAATTCAATTTGGGTGGCGACTATTTGGGTGGAGTACCGCCGCTCCGGTAACCATTTATTGGTTAACCAACATCCTGCCATAGGTCATCCCAAGTGATTCGCTACGTTTGGTTACTTAGCAAGGGTGCCTGGAATCATGGGGAGAAGGTTGAGGGAGACCTCTTCAGCCGCACTCTCTCAACCCGTCATCTTGTACCACAGTGAGAGTTTTATATGTTCATTACTCTTAGACACATTGATCCCCAGATTCCTACAACCCCTCATACCTTTTTCCTGTTCCTAAAAAGACCCTTCTCCCGAAGGAAATTGTTGGCTTTCTGTGTGGAACTATTGTAAAAAAAAATGATTAGAATTTTGTGCATCATTTGAACAGAAATTACCATCATCGGTTCGGGAACGAAATTAAGGAGAGATTATGATTGATTGCATGTCTAATTCCTCCCTGACAATAAGGGCTGCTAATTGACTTAGTTGTCTCCAGTGTGCAGTGCAATGCCGGCCGAAGCTCGCACAACCCGATAACTGGGATTGATCTGGAATCTGGATTGCAAGTGGATTGATGCATTTTATCCCGAACTGATTGCATATATTTGCATTAACGACTCCCAGAAACAGTAGCCATTCGGCGAATGGACTATTTTAAAGGTTGGATAACTTTTACTAGAAGTTGAATTGGAAAATCAGTCTTACGGTTCAGAAACTTGCTAACAATTTGAAAGTTTGAGATAGTTTTTGCTCGTAAACTTTTCACCTGTAAATATGAGTAACTGCATTCGAAAATGATGCAACTTTTAATTAACATTTCTTTTAAAAATATTTCTCCTTCTTTACGACTTCGCACGTAATTTGGATTTGAGTGAATTTTTTTTTTCAATAATTAAAGAGATTTTTTCCAGAATTTCCAGTGCGACGAATGCAATGCTGTTTATGTCGAACAAACTGGCCGGTTCTTTAATACTAGATTCACAAACACGTTTTATCGTTTAAAAATAACAATAAAATACAGTCGATATTTGCCAAACATCTCCTAGATAAAAATCTTTCACTTAGTAGTAAGCCAACTCCGTTACACATTCAAAATAAAGATCGTAAAATCAATATTTTAAAGCAGTTGAAAATAAACAAAAAATCTATTAATCCGAAAGCTAGTTTAATAAATGAACAAGAAAATATAATTCGCTCGCCGCTCATAGATACGTTTAAGCCAAATTCAAATATTATAAATATTAGAGATCATAAAAATACTTAAGTATGCTAAAAATGGAAACCCATTTGGGAATAACTCACTTAACGACCAAGTCAAATTTAAACGATGCAGTGATTGGGGAAACTTGAAAGGGTAATAATAACCATTAATAATTTCCGGCATTTTACTGGGGCGTGGGTAATAACAATAAGAGCAATAAGTTTTATATTATAAATATAAATATAAAGAATGTAGGTGGCCTAACCACAGTTTGATAATACATTCAGAAGGCTAAACAGCTGCCACACATAATAATAATTTCATAGCAGAACTTGTTTATAAATAAACTGTTTTTATAAATTAATAATAATGTTATTGAATTTTGAGGTTGAATATTAATACGCCGTTTTATCCTAATTGTTTTTTAATTAAACTGATAAAATCGATTTAAATAACGTGAACTGAAAATAGTTGCATTTATGTAGATCCTAAAGTTTTTACTGGTTCATACAATCAAACTTCAGCGTTACAGTCGAGATTTTTACTTACATAGCTACTTATTTACTAACTCGTCTTTTACAACTAAGTGTTATGTAACAATGAAATATTTTGTATGGATTATGTAGAATTTCTTGTAAAATGAAATGTAAATATTTTGTAAGTGTTGTTAGCATTAATTAATCAAAAGAGTAATTAATTTTAGTTGTAATGAAACTCGCTCTAGAGATGAGTAATTAGATGCCTCTAAATGTTTACAGGGACACCGAAATAGAATTTTGTAATGAAAGAGATAGTTTCCGAGGAAACGCCACTAAACACCTATCCACCCACAAAGAAAACACCCCAACAACCCGAAACAAGTGTCAACAAAACCTGCTTGGAATTGGAGAGGATTTCAGTCCGAGCCCTGCTTACTTACCTACTATTACTACCTACTAAGGTATCAACCTATACGTCCCACACCTACACATTTATTATCTTTTGCCCGAGTTCTAAAAGGAGAGTTTCTCGATCAAGGTACTTGAAGCGATCAAAGTACTTCTAGCGTAGCTTGGTATCTACTCGTTTCCCCTGCCGGGCTTCAGAATTTATTTAACCCCTCAGGCTAATTTGTTCGCTTTTTGGAACAACTTATATAGGTCTCATAGAAATCGTTGTCTCCATTACTATCATTGTTAAATATTTGAAATAAACGTTGTTCAAAAGAGAAAACACCACGCTTTATATTCAAATCTAAAAATTAACCACAAAATAAAAAGAATGTACACCTTTATGAAACCAAAGTTTCCGACGAGAATTTGAAAAAAAATTATTAAACTTTGGAATTTTTTATTAATTACTTTTACATTAAACAACAAAAAAGTGAATTTTTATAATCCATTTGCCAAAACGAGAACGTTTATAATCCATTTGCCAAATAAAATTTGTGTTTGTTTTTATTTTTTTAAGTTATCAGAAAAAACCTAAGGTAAGAAAGAAAAAGCGTAAAATAAGAGTTTCGTTACTTTGAAAAATCAAAATGTGTGCCATTTTTAAAACTTTTTTGTTTGAATTCAAAATTTCACCTCAATAAATACTTAAAAAATTATGTGTTTATTTTGAATTATTAAATTTCAAAGCATATTTAATCAGCTTTAAAAAACAGTTTTTTTTTGTTTTCGGATGCGTTCATAAATACTCCATTTATTTGAATTTTATTGCAAAGTGGAAATATTTTGACCTTCCGATAAAAGAGGCCCGAGGCCTGAAAGATTAGAAAAGCACTGGTCCTAATAATTTGCGGCTTAAAATTTTTGGTTTTTTATGGAACAACTTCATTATAAAGCAAGAAAATTGTACTTCTTTCCCCGATCAGAATTTCTAGGTCAACCCAACTCTCTTCAGGGCGCTACACTTTTAATTAAAACAGTAAAAAACTTAGACAAGACGCAGTTTTTTTTCCACCAACAATAATTATTGTCTTAAGCGAGCAAGGGGTCTTAAAATTTGTAGTAACCGGGAAGTAACTACCATTTTTATTTGTATATTTCAAATAATATCAGGATGGTATTGTATCAACGTTTGTACTTATTTACACAATTAACGTAATGTTATTGAGAGGAACGTTTGCGCGTCCCGTTTCGTACAAACCTTAATTTTGGATTTGAGATCAAAATACGCAACCAAACTGAATAATTGTTTTTGTAATCCAAAGGTATATCAAATATCTAGTACGGATATGAACCATTTTCTTCATTTTTGCTTTAAATGATAAGATATAGGCCATTAAAAATTTCAAAGCTTCATGATTTTAGAGGTAACTTGGGCAATTATTTGTGATTTAAATCTAAATTTAAAAAGTGTAATGAAATATAAAATAAAAAATAAATATTAATGATGGAAATCATTTTGATGGGTGTAAATTTAAATTACAAATTACCTTTAAACGTCGGAATAAAAATTTGTCGTTTATATATTAAAATTACAACCGATTAAACGCATTTTTAAAGATGTTTAATTTTTTGTTTTATATTCCATCATATTTTTATAATAAATATACTAAAATTATTTTTTTACATGTTTTTCATTTACTCACAAATAATTGCCCAAGTTGCCTCTAAAATCATGAAATATCAAAAGCTTTAATGGCCTTAATTTTATAATTTAAAGAAAAAATAAATAAAGTAGCTCACATCCGTAGTAGATATTTGATATACCTTTCGATTACAAAAAATAGTTATTCAGTTTGTTGGGTATTTTGATCGCAAATCCAAAATTAAGATAACTAAATTTCATTGCTGAAAATACCGATTTGATACTGTTTTGCTTTGTACTTCGGATTGTTGAATACTAGAAATGGTAAAAAAAAACAGGTTCGCAAAGCGCCGGAAGTTGAAGTAGTTTTAGTGGTTCTGTATGTTCGGGAGCTATCAACAGTGCGATGGTTTATTGTCCGTATTGTCCTGTGGCCGGGCGGACTTATAAATAATGGCCTCGGTTTCAGGAGTAATTTGCATTGAGAATTTCCGATGAATTGATCCGGCCATCCACCACAACTACACAATAATAATTCTCGCGAAGATCTGCAGTGGAAGCGTTATAAAATATTCATTCGTTGTTTTTGCGTCCCAGTAAGCTTTTGTACCGAAGAACAGACCCGTATTTTATTTATTTGTTTATATGTTATATTCCACCTCAAAAAGACTTTTACTGACCGATTGATTGATTATTGACAAATGACAGTCGGGCTCCCATTCAGGCATCGCAAGTATAATTTTTCGGCTGACTAGTCCTCCTTCACGACACAAGCAATATTTCCACTTAGTATGACGGTTGTAGAGGGTTTTTTTTTTAACACATTGTGATCGGGCAGTTTTCGGCCGCGTATCGTGCTGGTAACGGGTGATTTTTCGCGTAATTTCGCGCTAACGTAGACCTCTAGAAAAATTGCGATAACTTCAAAAATATTTGTTTGATTTCAATAATTCTTTTTGCAAATTATTTATTTTATTTCATTTTATTTTATTATATTTAGAAATGTATTCTTTATCGTTAAACTAGTGCAGAATTTCACATAAAGCAGGAAAGTTATGAAAAAATTAATATTTACACTACCTCGGTACCTACCGTACACCCCATCTATTGTTCTCAAAAGGTTTTTACCTGCATGGCTACAACCCTACAGAGGCTATATAGCGAAAACTCAAGTATATTGGAACCCGCATTTTAACGTGACCCGCGCTCCACTAACAATCTATCAAAAACGTATAAATACGTGTTCCGCTCTCTAGCATTAATTTGCTAAACACGTATTAATACGTGATCAGATTACAATGTGTTAATATTGTGTAATTCGTTACAAAAAAAACGTATTTACATTTCGCTCATTTTTTCCTACCTACCTGTAGTCGAAAGATTTTAGCATGTCATGTTAAAATTATTATTAATAATTCTAATCATTGACCCTACCTGAAACACAGTATTGATATTTCCGAGTATTTTTCTATATTATAAAAAAATCTAGTTATTCTCTAGGTTTTCTGGTTCCCTGAAAGTCGACGAATGAAACACAGAGACACATCAGAAACACAGAGAAACATCATCAACACAGTCTAGCTGTTGAACTCAAAAATGACCCACTCTCGCGTATGAACCGTGTACACTGTACACATGTTAGGTGTACGTTTGACGTATTTCCCAACGGTTCTATGGCAACTCAGAATTAAGTCAACTCGAAACTTCTTCGAAAAGTTATTATAAGCTATAAATTTTTTTTTGAAAAATAGCCTGTATCCTAGCCTATTTAAGCAATTTTTTACACATTTTTTTCGTCACTGTTGATCAATGACTCAATGATTTTTCGAAGGAGGTGTTGAGTGATTTCATTCTGAGTAGTCTGATCACCGTTTCCCAACTATGCACCGGTGCCAAAGGGATCAATGATGCTAGTTACCCGGAGCATCTTCCATTGTAATACCGGTAGAACAAGGACAGAATACCTACTTCACTCTAAAGCTCTAAAAATTTCATACCATTTGTTAAGATGAAGCTATTCGTGAAATCCTATTCAGATAGGTACTATATATTTAGTTCATCTTTACGACGAATCGGTTTACAGTGTGAACATCAAAAAATATGCTACAATAAATTGAAGCTTTTCTATGTATTTGAATGTTTTAATAATAAAATTATTATTAACATTACAAAAATTATAAGCGTAAACCACAAAAAAAATTTTTTTTTGACAACTATGAAGTAATTTAAAAAACAATTTTTTAAAAATACCCCTTTATGGCTAAGAGTATTTTTGAGGTTTTGTATGTTCTAACTTTTTTTCATTCTTATAAAATTATGCACAATGTAAATAAAAACCACTTTCTCGCTTACTTGCCTCGTGCAAGTACGACGCGCGATTTTAAATTTTGTAGGCATGAGAATCGAAATGTTTCTAGCGTTTATATTCTTCTTAAGGAGAATCTACCAAAATGTCCACGATCCACAAGGTGAAGGTTTTTTGGGGCTCAAATTCAACAGAATTTTAAAAACATTTACTTTTAAAATTTAATACCATCAACATTATTTATCACAACAAAATATTTAACAGTTGACATTCAAAATGAATATTGAATGTCTGCTATAATCTACCCCGAACTGGATAAATCGCGATTCATGTTTTCTAACGACAAGCCGATAAAGCAACTAAAAGAGAAGGCTGTGCACGTGTAAGACGCCCGTGGTTGTGGTGGCATTCGATATTTTCAATAATCACTTGGTGGAGATTTATAGGGAGAATTTCCCGTTCACACCGCGCGCGCCCGGCAGCTGCACCCCCCTCATCCGATTCCTTGGAGATTATGATTAAAAAAATTCAATTTGTTTTATGCGAACAAAAAAGATTACAAGATATCAAAGTCGTTCTCGGAAAAGGTTAATTGACTTTCCAAAAAACATCTCGTGGATGTATAGTTAAGTAGTTAGTTGCGGGTAGAATAATACCATAGTGGTACCTACGCCCGTTCGTAAAATTGTTAAATGATTGGTAAAAGAAATGTATAATTGGTATATTAATCCGTTACCTACATAATGCCTTTCGCGTTTTGTGCGTAAAAGCACATATTTAAAAAAAATTCAGATGTAATTTTAATATTATCTATCTATACAGGGTGTTAAGGGACGTTCTTGACTTACTTTAACCAGTGATTCCTGAAATTATTTGGAGTAAAAAATGTTAAAGAAATTTTGATCTCCGGTGACTTTTTGATGACAATTTTTTTTTCAATTATTTTTTCTTCAAAATAAAAATAAAAAAATTTCTTTTACATGTCGTCACTGGTCACTCAGCCGAGTAACCAACCTTACCCCGCCTCCAACTATCCAACACCTACAATTTTTTGGTTTTTGTAGAAAAAAAAAACGTTAAAATGTCACCGGAGATAAAATTTGTATTTACAATTTTTACTCCGAATAATGTCAGGAATCGCTGGTTAAAGTAAGTCAAGTAAGTCCCTTAACACCCTGTATATATATATATATATAAACATCAAAATATGCTTGCTTACAAATATGTAAGTGAGTTGTCTATATAGGTATTGCTATGTTAAGCATGGGAAATGTTTGAAACTTTTAAAATAACTTCTTTCACCCTAGATAAGATTTTTGAATTATTAAAACCACATGACAATAATCTGAAATTTTTTAAATTATTGCATATACTCTTGCAAAACTATCATAAATGTCACAATTTGAGAATGACATTTTGCAAGCCATCGATTGCTTCATCAAAATTCAATTTTCGAATAAACTCATTAAATTAATGAATTTACTTGAAGTACTTAGTAAGTAAGGATTTTAATCATTTTGTGAGAATGTTTTAGTGGTTAGCCTGATCACTCAGGTACTAGAGCGAGACGGCAGATGCCGAAGGGTATGAAAAGTATTGTCAGCTTAGCACTCGCTCTCTCAAGCTAGCTCTCAGTTACAACTCACGTATTATAAATCTTATTTTAAATTTATCTGTTATTCGACCACCAAAAGGGAATAATTTCCACCCCAAGATCTCCTCCCCAATAACAATATAACACATTTTAAATAAGTACCTGTGTTAGGTACCAAATTTGATTCTTCCTATAATACACAAAAACGAATATTTGTAATATATCAAAAATGAAAATTTGAATAAAAAAATTGTAATAGGTGGTACTGGCGAGCTGTTGAAAACTGTATGTACTGGGGCTGAATATATGGAACTCAGGAGGGAGGTTGGCGGGACGGGGGAGCGGGAGCGGGGCGAAGGCGGGGAAGGCGGAGGGGGAACGCGTGAGAGGTAGGGGATATAGGAGGGGACATGAGAGAGGAAGAGGCGGCGGAAGGAAAACGGGACGAGTGGTAAAGGACACGCAGGGAGCAACAATTTCTTTATAAAGTGGCGTTGCAACGCATGCCGGGAAATCAAAATAAAAAGTATTAAATTAAATTAAATCTGTGCTGCTATTCTGTAAGCTATTAAGCTGCTTCTCTCAAAATTTATTAATTCTGTCATTATGAAAATAGACTTTAATTAAATATCTCAAAATGTCAAGTAGTGAGATTTTCTCGAAAAAATTCAATGACCTTTAATTACTACATTGGTAATTAATTACTACATTGATGACACTACACTTTCTCAGAAAAAAGTCCAGTGATCTTTAATTACGACATTGATAACAATGCTCTCTAGAAATTAACACAAATTAAGAACTCAGGCAACATTTTTCAATCAAATCTTTCATTTGTTAGCCACGTAACGGAAATTTCTAACAAGGGTTTACAAATGTTGGGTTTTTTAACTAGGTAAACTAGAAATTTCAACAATATTAACTGCATTAAAATGTTATATTTTGCCTTTGTCAGAAGTCAACTGGAGTACTATTCTCCCGTCTGGAACCCACATTATTCATGTGCACACAAGCTACTGAGAGGATACAAAATAAATCCTTACGTTTTATAAATTTAAAAATGAGTATTACAGCAAATTTATGGAACTAAATTCTTTCAAATGATTTTAAAATGCTTAAATTGTCACACAGAAAGATTTCCATTGACTAGGTACTTCTATACAAAATTCTAAATGATGCATTTGATAGCTCAGAATTGCTTGTATTGATAAGCTATCGGATTTCATAACGTAATACTAGAAGTCGGTATACAGTTCAGAGCAGAAATTATGTGACTAATTAATACCACGTATATCCTCTCTCCCCAGAATAATAATGAAGGGAAATAGTTATACCGAGTCAGTAGACGTTTTCATTTTATGACTAAACAAATACAAAATGTTTTTGCTGAGGCAGTTCAGTTATGCATAATTACTAAATATAAATATTAGCTATGAATACTGTAAACATTATAATTACTGTAATGTATCAAATTAGTTTATGATTTAGTTCCTACATTACTACAGTTGTCTATGAGCTCTTTGGGTCACTGATCTCGTTGCCGAGCCATGTCCGAAGGAGACCGAAGGTAAATGTGGGGAGTCATTATGGTGCAGATTAAGTTCAACATGTAACTTCAACACCTTCTTTGAAAGTCCAAGAGTTGAAATTGCATGATACTGAGTTGTCATAAAACCGCAAACTAAGCCAGGAAAGACATAGGTCCTCCAAAACTCCGAAGTATTATTATAAATAGCGAAAGTCTGTGTTTTAAGAACCTTTTCAATAATGCATACAATCTGTAGTACTAAGAATAAAGGTCCCGGTACTTACTAAATTACAAATGTCTGGAGAGAACTTAGGAGACATTACAATTACTCATTTAGAATTGTAATTACTTCTGTAGAATTTTCATTTCGAATAGCCTCTAAAAATATAAATAAATAAATTTGATTTAATGAAAACAAATAACTTTGTTTACACCACTATATAATTAACATTATCAATTATTATTATATTAGTTTATTTTCCTGACGAAGAAAACTTAGTTTTTGAAACATGTCGATAATTTTAATTATTTAGTGGTGTACACAAAATTATTTGTTTTCATTAAATTAATAATGACGCCATAAAGTGGATTTGCAAAGTTTGAAGAAGTAAAAAGATTTGATTTTATAACCACTTTCGAAACCTTTCCTTATGATTTTTTTTCATACGAAATATGCAATTTTCCTTTTGTTTTATTTTTATAAACTAAAGTTCGAAGAAGCTGTGCAAATGCGAGTGATTTTATTATTTAATGCAGATGAATTTCTGCTTTATTGTAAAGATTCGTATTTTACAAGAATTTGAGTACAACATTATTGTTGTACTCAAATTGTTTGTTCATTATTGTTTGTTCTTCAAACAAAACAGAACTATCGAAAAATAAGCCAATCTTTTATAAGATACTATTATGAGAAGAAATTTCTCAAGGGATTCGAATGATTCCTCGCAAAAGAAAATTTTATTACAGAAGCAAAGAAAAAATATCCGGAGTCGTTACATGAATATTATTTGCACTTCAGCATGGAAGGTAGTTACTGCAACACAAGGGAAAAAAAAGTGTTGGAGTTTTGCATTTAAAAAAACTATTTTCTTTGAAAAGTCGTTTCGCTTCAACTGCCCCATCTTTTTAAGATTCCTTGTTTCATTTGTCCGGGATTTCTTACATCGTGGTCGTGAACATTTTCTACGAGAATGAGAAATAATATTTTGCTCAATCCCTCGAGGAAAAATAGTCGTAAAGATTTGCAAAAGATCTAACAGATTGAAAAATTAAGTTATCTTCCAAAGAAAATCTGATTAGCTCCCAAAAAAAATAGCAAGGGGAGTCTATTTTTTATACACTTATTTTAAAGCCGGCTCAGTTTTCCATCAGAAATTTCCTGACTCTATTATATCGATAAGAGTTAAACGAAGAAGGTCAGATTTGCTTTTTTGTCGATATATTTTTCGTGCCTTTTCTTTGGCCAGAAAATAGTTTTCTTCCCTGCGGTAAGACAAGAGAAGCACATAAGTCTGGAAAAGATTGTGCGCAGTATAGACAAAGAAAACTCTTGAAATGTTTGGTAGTGTGTTGATTCATCCGAACGAAATGTATGTGCTTAATTTATTTTCAGTCAAAATAATACATTTCATGAAAGTTAAAGGAGACTTCACAATATACATTGGAACAATATGACAATCGGTTTTGCAACTAGAATGCATTTATCAAGACGGATATAAACATAGTTTTCACAACTTGTTAAATATTTTTTTTATTAATACTCACGGAATCAGCTATTATATAAGCCTTCGCCAAGGCATATTTATATTACTTGTTGACTTACATGTATCATCAAGGCAAAATCTAGTATTAGCACCCTCCCGCATTCCAAACATTCATTCCCGGTACATTCAGTTTTCAAACAGCTCGCGTGCCACTAAATTTCATAATGCTAGAGCTCAAAGAAAAAAAAGAACTATCCAATTTGGTGCAGTCGTTCGGAATTTATGCGCTTACAAACGTTTCCGAGATTTGTTTTTATTTAAATACGTGGAAGTTTGTAAATATAATAAATAATAACACTTTTTATTATATAGTCTTTATAATCGTTACGAAATATATTCTTACTGTAGGTACTCTCATCTGACATTTATTCCAAAACATAAGCTTGCCCTAAAAAAAAACAGTCCACAAATATATCAACATCGTTTCCATGGCAACGATTTCATAACGCCAGAGCTTACTTTTTTTTTTTTTTTACATGAGCTCCACACAGGAGGCCCTGAGGAAAATAATTATCCTCAGGGCCTATGTCATCCTTGGGGATGCTGTGTGGAGGGTTTTTTTAAGGAAAGGAAGGGAAGGAGAGTTCTGGGAAGGAAAAAGGTTTAAGGGGTGGGTAGGAATCTGGGGTTCAGTGTCCTGGTCATCCGCCTAAAACTTCTAACTATTACCTTACTATTATATACAGCCCACAGTCCTTGCATATAATTTAGCTTTTTATTGGTGAAAGAATTTTTAAAATCGTTTTATTGTTTTATACGTGAAAGCGTAACAAACAAACTCGAGCAGTTTCGCATTTATAATATTAGTATGGATGTGGATACTGTAATATTGTGTACCGACATTATTTTGTCTGTATGAATACGCCACAGTATACAATAGTATCAGGCCTGACATGCATTGTATTACTAAAACCAGAGACGTCTTCTCATTAAGAAAGTTGTACGTACTGTTCAATATTACCAATCTTATTGATTTTAAAAATATTATATAAATTTGTTTGATAAACGATGTCAAAGAAAACCTCCGCCGTGTATACTATTTTTATTTTATGATTGATTCAAATCAAGGAAAAGTAAAACTGTTTAGAAATTTTACGCTCTCTTTGATGGAATTCAGAAATTTTAACTTTTCATCAAACTCCGGTACATTTCTATTCAAGTTCTCGAAACGCTAACACTTAACTACCGTTAGGTTAATTTGAGTAAAATTTTGCAAACCTTAAATAGGCACTTCATTTTGTTTAAGGCTTCGTCAGAACTTCATAACAACAATTTTGACGCGCTGTAAAATGTGAAGCCTTTCTGATGAACTCATTTACGAAATGGAATAACTGCCAGACAGGTAATTAAACAATCGGCAATACCGATAATTGCTAATTAATTTAACAGTATTTATTAATTCTGTTGATTGTATCGCTCTTTTCGGTATAATGTGAATAGAAACAAATGATTTTAATTAATATCAGTAATTAGCTTACTTCTTAGTATCTACGCACCTTAAATATCTGTAATGAAATGGTCAATTTAATAAAACTAACTAACTAACCATCACGCCGTTTCCCCGCAGGGGTAGGCAGAGAGGACGGACCGCCAAACAACTCGATTTTGGCACACACTCCTTGCTTCGTTCACATTCATACATCGTCTCATACATGCTCTTCTGTTATTCTGACTCTTGACATCGCCCGACTCAAGTATCTGATTCACTTGGTCGTGCCATGTCTTCCTCGGGCGTCCCCGACTTCGTCTACCATTCACATTTGCGTCATATATTCTCCTTACACTCCTTTCCTCATTCATTCGCTCTACATGCCCAAACCATCTGAGCGTCCCTTTCTTAATCTTATTCATTACGCTTACATCAGCCTTGCATTCTTTGCGGATTTCTACATTTCTCACACAATCATACATGGTTTTACCACACATACGTCTCAGGGATCTCATTTCTACAGCATTAAGTCTACTTTCATCCTTTCTCTGCCAGTTCCATGCCTCACTGCCATACATCAGGGTAGGTACCACTCCATTATGGACGGCTAGCTTCGCTCCTTTTGACAATTTTTTGTTGCCGCTAACGGCGTTCAGTCCTCCATTAATGGAGTTACCGGCATTTACCCTTCTTTCGATATCTCTATCAGTCTTCCCATCTCTCGTAAACATACTTACCAAATACACAAACTCATCCACCTGTTCCAAGTATTCGTCATTCACAACTATGTTGCACATTGTTTTCGTACTCTCTCTTTCAAATACCATTACTTTAGACCTTTGTTACTTTCTCGGCCAATCCTCTCCAATCCTCAATCCTCAATTCTTTCTCTGCCAGTTCCATGCCTCACTGCCATACATCAGGGTAGGTACCAGCACTCCATTATGGACGGCTAGCTTCGCTCCTTTTGACAATTTTTTGTTGCCGCCAACGGCGTTCAGTCCTCCATTAATGGAGTTACCGGCATTTACCCTTCTTTCGATATCTCTATCAGTCTTCCCATCTCTCGTAAACATACTACCCAAATACACAAACTCATCCACCTGCTCCAAGTATTCGTCATTCACAACTATGTTGCACATTGTTTTCGTACTCTCTCTTTCAAATACCATTACTTCAGACTTTTGTTACTTTAAACAATTGTTTTAATTAATAATGAAAGTATTTATTTTTTTTCAGACTCTTTCCATCAGATGCTTTTCCGCCAATTCACCGATCCTAAGCAAAATTAATAATTTGTTATGTGAATGTATTCGGAAAGAAAAAAGGTGGGGATGTGTTCAGCTTTGCCTACTGAACAACTATATGTTAGTTGAAATAAAACAATAACATTTTTTATAACCACGATTAATTTATTTAATTTTTTTAATACCGACCGGTTTCGCTTAACACGAGCATCTTCAGGGTATAAAATTAAACTGATCAAAAATATATGTACATTTTTTGAGCTTAAGCTCATCTTCTATTGGTGGTTACAAATAAAGTTTTGTTTTATTGACGTGATAACGTCTTATAAATCGATGAACGCCGGCTGCATGCACGAAAAAGCATGACTCATTGTCACGTTCCGCCTGAGCCGAGCGAGAGCGTGGAACGAGCGTCCGGCCTAAGCGTTCGGCTTGTGACGCATCTATCTCTCTTCTACTCCATCATTACTATATGACGTTATCACGTAAAATTATCGCCCGTAAACCGACTTTACAGACAACCAAATTTTTTCAATTAATATTATGCTAAACCACAAAGTGACCGCTTTCTACTCAAGTATAATTTGATGTTTTTACCAAACCAGCGCTATTCTTTCAAATAGTAGCATTTTCCCAAAATTAACACAGCTTCACTCCAGGACACTGATGAAAATAAACCCACCCGACTTCACACAATATTACAAAAAATATACATCGTTACGCTGTAAAAACCGTGAAAAGAAAACCTTTTAAAAAATAATAATACTTTCGAAAAATTTTGAGAATTTCGTGTTAAGAAAATTTCAATCAAAATTTTATATTGAACATCACTGATTTTCCTAAAATTTCTGAGAAATTACAAAATTTTATTGGCAAAAAATATTATTATTTTTGCTCGTTTCTAATCAATTGACGTAGCTTGAAAGTAGTATAAAACACATTGGTACGTGATGTATTTTTAAAATTGATTTTTTAGGTGAAATCATTGGCCATGAGTCCAAAAGTTTTTCAATGTGAATTTTATTTCACCCAAATCTCTATGTAATGAGGTCCATTTTCCGTTGACTACGCTCCAGGGGCTTCGTGCCTTTGTGCAACGGGCAGTTCTTCTCGAATATAAATGCCTAAGACAGGGCGTTCTCAGTTGAAGGGTATTTCTGAATGGGGGGAATCATTCACTTTGGGAAAAATCGAAGGACCAGATGTTTCTTTGTCATATTCCCTTTCTTTTGTCTTACGCTAGTCGTTGAAGTGAGTAAAAGCTTTATCGGAACAGTTTAAGTGGTTATACTATTCGCACGTGCGACTGGTATAGTTTCAATGGTACAGTTAAAGTAATTATATATCCTATTCGCACGTGCGACTGGTGTAGTTTTAATGGCAGCCATATTTTTTTCCCTTTATTTATAAAATTTTGTATATTTTGACAGGTTTTTCGAGCACCACACTAGGCACACGCCCCTAGTATGGTAGTCGAATTATGTGTATATCTGTATTAATATTCGCAAGCTCTCTTATGTTTTTCGAACTCTAAGAAATATACTTACTCCTATAACACTAAAAACGGTTTACTATGCTCTCTGCCAATCCCAGTTAGCATATGGCATCATAATTTGGGGCGGCTGTGCTCTTAATTTTATTGATCCTCTGCAAAAAGCCCAAAAAACGATTTTACGTGCTATCAACAAGCGACCAACAAGATATTCCTCCAATAGACTCTTCACAGAATATAATGTCTTAAACATACGGCAACTTCATCTAAAATTTACACTAACACATTTCATGTTCAAATACAAGAAAAAAACTCTTTTACATCACAGTTACACCACCAGAACAATAACCAAACGACACTACAATGTTCCTACACTACGCACCACATCAGCTCAAAGACATTTCATGTACCTAGCTCCTAAAATGTTTAACCTTCTCCCCGAGAACCTAAAATCCGAAACCCAACCCCATATCTTTAAAAAAAAATTATCAAAATGGATCCTTACATTCAGTAACGATGATGAGTAAAAATTTGCTATTTTAATTGAATTGTAATATAATTGATAAAACTTGTAACATAAATTAATTTAATGTGTTAATTAAATTACTAACTTAATTTGTTACTAAATATGTTACTTAAACTACTTAAATGAATTGCATAAGTTAATAGCTGTACACTGTACCTTCACAATCTGTAATCTTCATCCGCCATAACACAGGGACATCCCTAGCATGGCGGATGAATTAACACAATTTTTTGTTCATTGTATAAACTTCTTTTAATAAATAAATAAATAAATAAATATTATAAATGTGGACTGCGTGTGTTTGTTTGTTTCGCTTTCACGCATAAACCAATAAACCAATTTAAAAATTCTTTCACCAATAGAAAGCTACATTATATGCTAGTAATATAAGCAGTATATAACGGTAAGTTCTGGCGTTACGAAATTATAAATATTAATATATTATATTTATTATACGTTTTCTCTCGCTAACAAAAGCGATGTGTGCACAATCACACAGATGTGTGATTGTGCACACATCTGCCCTGATGATGGACACTGTAACGCTGTCCAAAGCGTTGGCTAAAGAAGGAGGTAGCGCAACACGGCATAACACCCCAAAAACAAACAACGAAAATCTTCGAAATGTTTGTCGCACATAACTTCCGAACGACTGCACCAAATTGGATAATTCTGTTTTTTATTATTGGTGAGCTCTGGCATTATGAAATTTAGGAGGCACGCAAGCTGTTTGAAAACTGAATGTACCGGGAATTAATGCATGGAATGCGGGAGGGGTGAGTAGGGAGGGGGAGGAATGGAGGGGGGGGATAATTGATAAGTGCAAGCGTTACAGTAATTTCCTCCTAATATTTTCCGCGAGCGAAGCCGCGGGTAAAAGCTAGACATTATATAAATGTAAGCTCGTTAAATATATAGTTTTGTAAAGTACAATGTTTTGGTATAACAAGGAATTCCTCGAGTGGTTTTCCAGTTAAGTAGATAGCATAGGCATAAACCAACCTTATTGTAGGTTGATTTCGTTTAAGGGGACCCGGCGGTCAAGAAATTTAAAAAAAAAAATTTTTTTGTTCAATATTTCAAAAGTACAATCCTTTAAGAATATATTGTAATTTTTTTGTAATGGTATTGATGATATTAAAAGTTCTACAGCCCATTTAGCGGTCAGCGCAGAAACAGGTAAAAGGGCCGGGCAAAACTTCAAACTCATTTATTTCAAAACTGCTTTTTGAAAAATTTTTTTTTTCAATATTTCAAAAGTATAATGGTTTGAAAATATAAGGTAATTTTTTTGCAATGGTGTTGATGATATTTAAAGTTCTACAGCCCATTTAGCAGGTCAGCGCAGAAGCAGGTAAAAGGGCCGGGCAAAACTTCAAACTTATTTATTTAAAAACTACTTTTTTCTGCATGGTGTGGGGCAAAAAAAAAACTACTCCGCCGATTCGTCTCAAATTTTATTATGTTATTTCGTACACTAGTACCCTATCGCAGAAACTAGAACAAAGTTCTTACGTTGAATACTTCTATTTTTTTACATACGAAATATAATGAAAAAACAATCTGTTTTCTGTATTTAAATTTCAACAACGCGCCATTTTGTCAATTTTTTTTATTTATTTTTCATTCTAGTTCCTGCAATAACTACACTTATACTGATCATAAATATGTTTTTGTTTTTGTTTACGGATAAGTGAAAGAGCCAAAACTGGACACACCACCAAGGTCCGTATTTATGAGGAGGGTAACTTCAGCGCAGTTCCTTAACTACTTAGAATAAAAAAAAAAAATTAATAATAATATTTTTGTATACTATTAAAGTCATTTAATATATCTATAAAGTTTGAATGGCATTGTTCACTGTTTTCATTTTTAAAAAAAAATCCTAAAAACTCGTCGAAAATATGGGGGCTAGACCACCGGGTCCCCTTAAATAAAATAAATAAATCAATGACTCTACTTGTATAGATAATTCATGTAATAATAAAATAGCAAAAGACTTTTTTCGAATGTAAGTGTAATTTTTTTTTTATTTAATTAATTTAAAAAAATTGAACTTAAGCATGAATAACCGGTTATCTATCTCCGTGAAATTAAATTGACAAATATTCAATTGAGACCTGTATTTCATGAGTTTCTTTTCGCCCCGTTGAACTAACTTGGAACATCATTGTCGATCCAAATCTAAACGCCGAAAACCTTTAAAAGGCTAATTTTTATTCTGAAAGACCGGCCGTAAGAAAATTAATGCTCGCAATGCGGTATCTTCTTCTACATATTATTTAAAAAAACCACCCTTAACCACAATCTATTCTGCCCTGATGATGCACACTATAATGCCATCTGAAAATTTGTCTAAATAAGGAGGAAGCGTAACACGGTTTAAAATGAATAAATTAATAAATATTTTTGCCGTAAAAATCTCAAAGCAAACATGACCCGTACGACTGACATTTTATGTTAAACAGACTAAAATTATTTTTGCGGTAAAAATCTCAAATCAAACATGACCAGTACGACTGACGTTTTATGTTTAACAGGATAAAATTATTTTTGCGGTAAAAATCTCAAATCAAACATGACCAGTACCACTGACGTTTTATGTTTAACAGGATAAAATTATTTTTGCGGTAAAAATCTCAAACCAAACGTGACCCGTACGACTGACATTTTATGTTAAACAGGCTAAGTCAGTCAGAGATACTTTGGTGGGTTCCATGTCAGCTCAAAATCATATCAACTCAACACCTCTTCATTCACCTCTTCAAAAGTCATTAAAATCTTCGATTTTTTTTTTTTAAATAGTCCTTAACCCTGACCTAACGTAACCTCTTTAACCGATTTTTTATATTTTTTTATCATCGCTTTTAATGACTTTTCTGAGAAGGTTCCAAGTTGATTTCATTCTGAGTTTTCTGGTCACCATTTAGGTGATGTTTACTTTGCATTATTCATACACGAATAAAATTTTCAATTTGGGAGGTAGTATGGGTACCGCCGCCCCGGGAACCATTTTTTGATTTACCAACATCTCTGCCATACGTCACACTAAGTAATTTGCTTTGCTTGGTGACTTAACAGGGAGGCCCTTATCAGGTGAATTGCGTTCACGTCTTGGCGGCGGATTCTTCAGCTCATTAGCTATTTGGCGGGCCGGATCGGGAGACACTGGCTTGGGGAGACACTCTTGCCTCTCCAGCTAGTCTCTCGACCCATTGTCGTCCTCGAATCGTCCTCGTCGTCGACTCCATTATCCTACACGGCAGCGAAGGAATGGATTTATATGTCCGTCCCTCCTGAACACACCGATCTCTAAATTCCTACCCACCACTCATACATTCGCCTTCCTTTCCTTGGAAAACCAAATAATTGAAAGCACCTCGCAAGCGGCGGGCTTCAGCAGCGGAGCGTTCATCTCAAACGGAAACAAAGGTTAAACTGAAGCAACTACCGAGCCGGATCACCGTTAGTTTCGCAGGGAAAGTCTGAGCTACACACTATGGCTGCCATATTTTGAGTAATAAAATCATCATCATCAGTATATTACTGCGTGAAGCAAAAACTTTGTACCCCTTTTTACGGAAGAGTATGAAATTTCGCACACTTATAGTTTATATAGAGAAGGAGTGCAGAATGCTAATGTTTTTTTAAAATTAGGCATAAAAAATACATTAAATCATTAAAAAAAACATAACAACTATGGTCGAATTTCGACCATTGGGCGACCACAAGTTTGAATAATTAAACATAAACACAAACCAAAGACATCAATAAACTGAAACTCAAACTGAAGCTACACTTCATCAGGAATAATTAACTAAATAATTATCTGTTTTTCTCTTCCTTTCTATTTATTATCAATCTATATTCATCTCTATTTTATTCAGATTTTTCGAATTTCTCTTAAGAGCACAATATTTTAGTATGTAACCGTATCCTACACATGTACACCTACACATATAGATGATCCAAAAGTTTCAATTGTTCCTATTATATACTTACCTATTGCATAATGTTATTCTATTTCTGTTATAATTAGTGTAACTCGCTCATCAAGCATAAGAACTAGCTTCTTCTTTGTTGAGATTGCAATTGTAAATAATTTCTTCAACGATATGTAATTTATATAACACCACTGTACACTTATATATCTATATTAATTAAATTTAAAAAAAAAAATTGAGTAATAAAACTTTCTTGAATATCTCGCCTACCTCAAAATCATCACTTTCTCAATTTGAGTAATAATTTAAGGTATTTCAATTAACACAGCATCCCTAAATATGAAATAGGCCCTAAGGGAAATTATGTTCCACATGAGCCTCCTGTGTAAAGCCAATGCAAAAAAAAAAAATAAAAAAAGAACCTCGGAAATTTTCTGTCACGCGTCGCACATTTCTGTGAAAAAAGTAAGAATATTATCACATAAATGATCGATGCCTTATCGATGATCATGAGTTTTTGGCGTGTTTTCCAGTTTGATGACTTCATGAGAAATTCATTTTTGCTGGTTTTACTCGTACGTCAAATAACATGAAATCCACACAAATTTACTGAAAACTTTTGTAAAAAAATATTGATTCTCCGAAAATAAGTTGCGTTTTCATAAGCAAAGTAGCGAAGATATAATGAAATTAGGGGAATATATATTTAAGTGTTTTTCCTTATTTTATCATCATTTTTACGGAATCGCAAATTTTTGGAAATAAAAAAAAAATATTTTGCATTTATTTTTTTTAATAAAATCATATATATTTTTGTTTGTTACACACTGTAATGTTAGAGAATTTCGCTAGGTGGTGAATATTCGGTTTATGGAAATACCCGAATAGTGCCGAGTAGCAATGTGTAGGTTCCGCGTTTTGCTGGAGGCCTCCGAGGAGTGGTTCTTTTTAAAAGAACTCGAGTTCTAGAAGTTCTAGAGGTTCCGATTTCTTGGTACGAATTGGGTACAGGAAGCCGTGGCGAGTGCTGAGACGCACGATTTCGGCCCCGAACTCGGACTCGGACATGCGGGTCCGAATCCGCATATTGAATCGGACCACTCACCGAAAACTCGTGCGAGTTACGCGGACGTATAAGTATCTGACTTTCCCACCTTCATCTTCCCAACCTTCCCCTCCCCATCAAATTCCCTTCCCCACTACAATCAACCTCTTAACAGCCTCAATTATTTTGGATGCCATAGCCTTACTGCTGCTCTGAGCCTTTGATTTTCTTTTCGTTCATCTCCGCCGCCAAAAATGTTTTCACCCCTTATTCCGCGTCCTCGTCGATCTCCAAATGTTTTCCGGCCAAATGTTGCTTCAGGTGAAAAAAAAAGTAGAAATTATGTCATTGATTGCCTTTTCAATCCCGGGGTTAAGTGATGAACCCATGTTTTAATCCGTAAAAGCTTCGCCTTGGTTAGAAAAAAACTGTTCATAAAAACCCCAGCGCTTTCCACACATTTTG
Organism: Glyphotaelius pellucidus; assembly: GCA_936435175.1. Taxonomy (NCBI): domain Eukaryota; kingdom Metazoa; phylum Arthropoda; class Insecta; order Trichoptera; family Limnephilidae; genus Glyphotaelius; species Glyphotaelius pellucidus. Next base: position 30,387,057 of record OW386547.1, read on the forward strand.
CTTTAGAGTTTTCTTCGGCATTTTGGGCACCTAACAAGCACACTTTGTATACGACAATTTTTCAATCGCTTGCACGGTAGCCTTAATTACGCTGAGAAAAATAATTGAAGGCACCTCGACAGCGGAGCATTCACCTCAAACGGAAATAAAGGTTACACCGAAGCAGCTACCGAGCCGGATCACCGCTCGTTTTGCAGGGGAAAGTCTGAGCTATACACTAGGGCTGCCATATTTTGATAAATAAAATGAACCTGAGTAATAAAACTTTCTTGTTATCTCACCTATTTCAAAATCTTCACTTTTATAATTTGAGAAATAATTTAAGGCATTTCGTATAATTAATTATTTACTTTATCCACGTATTAGTGGTATGACCATAGTTGATTTAGTTTCTAGATTCACAACATGTACGTAAAATAAAAACCATCAGCACATTAAAGATGACAGGTTTGCTCCGGTTTGGTAAATAAGGAAGACACTATATTCAATGAACATTGAGGACGGCCCGAAAAATGTATCATGTGAAAAATGATCTGGCTGTCATCTTACGCGATATAGATAAAAATGCCAAAAAATACGGAATGTCGTGCCAAAATATATTTATCTTTTTACACATGAATAAAACATTAACTTATTTCACTTACTAATAAATAAAAACACCCCAAAATCATTAAACGATGTTACATCCACTGTTAATGAATGCAGTTTTGTGACTGTGCTGTTAAAAAAAATTGAATCCTGTGTTGACAGTTTTGATGATGTAAGTAAATTCTTCTTAACCCTAGACTACTACTCTTGTTGCGACGTACAAAAAAACTACGCATACGCCCGCGAGGCGCATCATATAGACTAATGATTTTATTCAAAAACTATAAGTATGATTGATATGTTTTGAATGTTTCTTTGATTTTGTATATTACTAAAAAAATAACCCAATTTTATAATATATTTTTTATTATTAAATCTTTAGTCTCAAATGAAACTTAGGCAATTAAACAGTTTTCTCTTTAAAAAACAAACCGCTTAAAATATACATTTTTAAAAAAACTTCTACCCCAACTACACTACAAAAAATAGTTAATTATGAAGTAATTAACCTAAAACTAAGTAACAAAAAAATATTTTGCTTAACAATTTGATTAAGAGCCCAAAACTTACATACAAGCTACTCATACGTCTTTGGAGCGCCATTTGGCCCTTTGGAGGGCCATATCAAAAAAACTAGCAAACTTACCGTACCGCAACAACTGTTCTGCGACACGTGCTGCCGATGACTGGGATGTCCTTGAATGTCAATGCAATACGCGCAAAGGATAAAAAGAGAGAGCAATATATAAAAAACGCGGGCGCCTCTGCGACGTAGAGTAGTAATCTAGGGTTAAAGAAAAACTAAAATTTATGGGGATGTTAGAAATGTTAGTTTTCTGATGTGGAAATAACTATAAATCGGCTTTTTTTACGTTCGTCATTTCTAAACAGGGATTTTTTTTATTACTAGACAAGTGAAAAATATACTTAGAACGAACATGTAACGAGCATTTTATCGTTTTCATAACTGTACACCCTCCTTTTGTAAACGGATTGCTGATTAAAAAACATCAAACGTCGTGATAATATGCTCGTATTTACGAAGGTTAACGAGATTGAAATTTCAGATACACTATTAACACTAAATAAACTTTGTAGTGTATTGATTATGCATGTAGTTTCAGTTCCTTTCAATAGACATCGATAGCTTATTTTCGTTAATAACAAAAATACTTTAGGCCGTGAAAATCTAAAATCATATCAATCTGTCAATTGCTTAGGTTTGTAATACGAAGTTCTTCCAAATCCCAACAGATGGCAGATGAGTAGAATATCCGAGGAATACCATCTATCGCCGCTCGTGTCTTAGGTAAAAAAGGTTATCCGATGATGGACGTAGGCATCAGTATGATTGGGCGATCCACAGGCCGCTGCAGCAACAGAACTACATACCTAGTATTTAGAACCTAGCTTTGAAGAACATCTGTCCAATTAAATATTTATTGTAAATATTTACGATAACTAAATAAACTAACAAGTAATCACCCGAACCTGTGACTTATTTGGAAGATACCAAACAAATCTTAAGTTGTCTTTTTACTTGAAATTATGATACATAATATTAAACATTCACGTTACTCAGGCAAACAAAAATTTCGTTATATTTATTTAGGATGCAGGTGTACAAAATAAAAGTTTCGTAAATATACACGACACAGCCAACCTGAAATAAAGTTTGGTAAAACAAGTCAAAATCTTAAATTGGATCAGTAAATTGGGTGTGTCCTAGATGCAGTTAATAAAACACAAACAGGAGTAAGTCGGTAAAAATCTTTGAAGTGAAATGTATTACGTCGTAACTTAACAATCTTCGTCTGGGAGAACATTAATGTGTATAACAAGCTTAAGTGTATAATCGACTAATGTGTCTAACGAAAAAGCCCACAAGGGAACTATTAATTTGTGGATTATGATAATACATACTACTGGCGCAGCCGGATATAATTGAACAATTTCCTGGGGTGAAATATAACAGACGTAAGACCGAGCGATATAATCTTGCGGTAAAATCGATGGCAAGAGTGTATTTATGTTTTGGACGTGACGTGGAAAAATGCAGGAAAATATTACAAGGCCTTTTTATGCCCAATTTAATGCTTGGAAATATGTTTTTGAAACATAGGCATTAATACTTCACTGAGAATTCAATGGTTCCCCGCGATAGGATTCGAACTTTTTTCCTTAAGAGTATTTTATCCACCGGGTTATTTTCTGTATTGCACCATTCGTGCTTTATTATAGTGAAAATTGGTGTTCGTACGTTTTGTCTTTGAATTTTTATTTATTGTTTTAAACATTTAGCGAGTGATATCAATTATTATCTGGGCATAACAATAGACCAACGTTTAAAATGGTCCCCACATATAAATATTCTGAACGACAGAGTAAAGAAACTTACATACATATTTAGATGTTTAAGAGATATTTTAAAAGAAAAATTCCTTAGAACCACATACTTCGCTTTCTGTCAATCAATTATACAATACGGCATTATAGGATGGGGCGGTACATATAAAAATCAAACACAAACAATTTACGTATCACAAAAACTAATAATAAAAACAATTTAAAAAAAACCTATTCATATTCGTCAGAACTTTTATTCAGACAATTTAAGGTCAGAAAATTAAATGAATATACTTCTACCATGCAACATCACAAATTTATAAAGATGATATTCAAAATAAAGTAGCACCCTTTAAAAATAACAGAAATCTCAGACAAACGTTAATACTTCCAACTCCAAAGTTTAAAAAAACAATAGGATAGCAAAATCATAAATATCTCGGTGTTAATTTTTTTAATTCCTTACCAGAAAAAATTATAATCATGAACACTAATACAAAAGAATTTAAAACAGACTTAAAAATTATAGTGAAAATATGAAATGAGTAATATCAAATAAAACTATTATGATAACTCCCTCCCCCCTTACACACAAGCCCTGCTTATTTATGGGGGTATATATATTATGTAACTAACGTATATAATCTGTTTGAAATACATGTATTGTACTATTTATGATTAATAAAATAAAAAATAAAATATATAGTTATAAAATTGCCTTTGCGATGTACAAATATAATGTTCACAGCATGCGTAATCAATGTTTAGTTGTTACTCTAAAATGAAATATAAAACATAGTAGTGTCAAATATAAAACACAACCTGCAGAGAAAGAAAAGAAAGAAAGAAAATACATGATAATAGAGCAATCACATAATTGTTCTCCATGACATATCATGGTAGAAGATTGTTAATTTGCTTTTTGAAATATGTGAGACTGTTTGCATCGATATCTTCTACATGGTCACATTCAATGGTATTATATAGACGACACATTCGAGACAGTGTATTTAAGTACGGAATATTGTTATTAAAAAATTCAAGTTGGAATATATTATGACTCTTTAAATTGCGTATTTTAGGAACTTTAATATGAATACTGCTCAGACAATGAGTGGTTCAAAGCTTATCATTATCATGAATAATTTTGTAAAAACATATTAAGTCAGCAAATTGTCTTCTTTTTTCCAGGGTTGTAAAATGAAATTGATGGAGTCGTTCCCCATAAGAGTAAGGCATTTAATCCAAGTTTAAATGATAACAGTCTAAGGACATATTTTTTGTACTGATTCAATGGTTTTTGAATATTTATTTTTGGATCGGAATGCTTCTTTAGATTTTTTCCATATAGATAAGTTTAAAATAAACTTTTTTGACTATGAGACAACATTTTTTTTTTTGGAAAGGAAAGATATAAAATTCTAGGAAAAAAAGGCATGAAGGGTAGGTAGGAAATTGGAAATCAATGTTTCGAGGAGTGGCGGACGTTTGAATCCATCCCTCCCTCTGTTGGAAAGGTAAAAAGTTTCCCTCAACCGTTCACTCCCAATCCGGTCCGCCACGCACTTGGTGGGTAGACGAATCCACCGCCAAGATCCGGACAATAGCATGAACCCAGGGATCCCTACTAAGACACTAAATGTAGTGAACCACTAGGGGTGACCTATGGCAGAGTTTGTTATTCAATAAACGGTTCCCAAATTGAATATTTATATTTTATCATAATGTACACGTATGTTGTACTATTAATAACTTTTTTAAATTTTTTGTAATTTTAATATTAATAACATATCTGAGATATTTGAGAGCTGTTTAGTTTTTATGGCATCACAGAACATAAAATAAATTCAATATCACTAACAAATATTTCAACCTATAAAATAAATGGACCGATGAATACGAATTGTGTATTGATGCAGAAATGTTTTTTTATTTGCGAAGCGTAAGTCGATAAAACTCCGCGAAAGAAATACATTTTGCAAAGAAAGTGCCAAAAAGGTTTTTCTCTGACGGCATTCATCTTTGGCTGAACTTTCCCAGTCATTTCTTGCGCAGAGCGAAAATTCCGCAAATATTTTGACCGCAAATTGAATGTCTGAAATTTCGCGAATGACCTGCCTTACTTAAAATAAAATATATAAAAAGCTCTGCCGAAAGGCCTCCAGCCATATTGCAGACGGCATTTACTTTGCGAGATTCAATAGAAGAAATTTCATACACTCCGCGAACAACGGGAAACTTTTGAAGTCTTTGAATTAATTTTAAATCCATTGTTCACTTCATTTCTTGTCGGTAAATGATTCCAAATAACTTTTGTATTTGCTTTCAATTAAACAGAGAAATTCGTACAAGAATATGAAAGCAATATTATTATTAGATACATATCCGTGATTTGATTTAAATTATCAAATTATGATTTCAAGATGATGTTCAGATTGTACTACCGTATTTCTTACTCAATAATTATGTTGACAGTGCTTTTAGAAATCAAATCAATTTTAGGTGATTAGTTAGAAATGAAAAAGGTCCGCAATCTCTAAATATTAAATTATACTAGATTGGATTGCCCTGAAATAATAAATAATTAAAATATTTTAAACAAATAACCAAAAAATATAATCATCGAAGATAATATTAGCGACTCGGCGTTGACTAGCGGTAAGGATCTTGACTCGCAATCAAGTGTTTTTCACAATTTATTCATTTAAAATAATATACAGGGTGTAACAGGACGTGCCCGAGGAATTTTAACCAGCGATTCCTGAGCATATTTGAAGTAAAAAAAGTAGTGTTTTTTTTCTAATAAAAACAGAAAAAATATGTTTCGCTTCTGTTCCCCGTCGCGATGGGTGTGAACGGTACGCTGTTTCATGCGGTAATACGCTGTTAGAACGAGACGCAACCCTTATAAAATGACCACTAGGCTATAAACGCGCCACTTTCCTAACTAGTCAGTGGCGACGTGTAATGAAAAAATATTTTTAATGCTTTTAATACAGCAAAATGACATGTACATTTTTTACTCCAAATATGGTCAGGAATCGCTAGCTAAAATCCCTCGGGTACGTCCTGTTACACCCTTTACAGTATGTTTGCGGCACGTTTCAGAGGGGAAGATAATTTCAGTATCGCCCTGGTGTAAGACAACCATTCAGAATCGAAACGTTGCTCGAAATGGCTTTAGCCGTGTTTAGTGATCAGATATGAATAGCCAAGTACTTCCCCACCTTCCTCTTCCCCATCTTCGCCTCCCAACATAATAAAATTGGGGAAGCCATAGTCTCACTTGCTCCAGACGGGAGCAGTTGGGACTCTTGTGCGGTATTCATATAAAAATAAAAAAAATCAGAAAAAGATTTGGTCGCATCTGAGAATATAAAAAGCTTTTGACCAGTAAATCTCCGAGTGGTCCAGCACAAGCATTGGGTAAGCACCAGATTCAATCCTCTGCTAGCTTAGTCCTCCATCATTGCACAATCAATATTTTCCGCAATGATGGGGAATTCATTTTTTTCATATTTTGCAAAACCCTAAAATATTATTTTGTCCTTCCATTTTAAATTAGAAAAACAAAACTTATGGCTTAAAAAGGTACAATATAAGATGCATAAAAAAATGAAATTTACTTTAATTAAATGAAGACACTATGAGCGAAACTCAATCGAAAATCTGGAAACAGAAAAATCAGAAAAAGATTTTGTCACTTCTGGGACTCGAACCCAGAACCTCTCTATTTCTGATTTTTTTTTACTGATTGATGATTTTTACTTTTTCTGATTTTTCTGTTTCCAGATTTTGAATTGAATTTCGCTCATAGTGTCTTTATTTAATTAAATGTTAACAATTTGAGTTTGTACTCATAAAATTTAAAATAAAAAATAATATTTTTCATCTTAGACTTGCATAAAAAGTCAATAGATGTCGCATATTAAATAAAATTAATACAAATTTATCCAGACACCATCTCGATTGCATTTATTTTGGATTTGAATCTTGCAATCATACATAAAGATGGCAGCCAATAAAATATGGAATGAAGAAGATATTGGTGACTCTTAGTCGAAGTATGATACAGTTAAAGTGACCAATTTGATATCGACACCTTGGCGCAGTGGTCAGCGCGCTCTCCCGGAAAGAAAGAGGTCCTGGGTTCGAGTCCCAGAGGTGACAATATCTTTTTCTGATTTTTCTGTTTCCAGATTTTCGATTGAGTTCCGCTCAGAGTGTCTTCATTTAATTAAATATTACAATTTGAGTTTTTACCCATAAAAGTTAAAATAAAAAAAATAATGAAATTTACTTATTATTTATTGGTTATTGTGGACTATCAATCTAAAATATTTGGATTAAGTATTTAAATGAAATGAGCCAGCCACGTTAATGTATCTTTATAAATGTTGGGCGGGGATGAAGTGGGGGTGTTTTAACCCGAGGTGCAGGGAGGCTTCTAGAAGGAACGATCCACCACCAACTGAATGCTTCCGACCTTCATCATTAATCATATTGGTAATGAATACGTTTGCTAGGATGAGAAGGGAGTGGGGTGAGAAAAGGCAGTTTTACCCCAAAACCTTCTAATAATGTGTTATTTCAAATTTCATACCGTTGGTATTTTGCTTCAGACCTGTTTTATACAAATACCGATATTCTTACGAATGTTGATTACATTTAAGCTAATGAGCTTTTAATGTAATTTATTTGAGAACCTGTACGAGGATTCACGCGGAGGAATACAATAATTAATCAAAGCATTGAGCAAAATGCTTGTCAAAAGATGAAAACCTAGTTTGAAGAGGATTTAATATGCGACATATATCTATATTTCTATACTAATATTATAAATGCGAAACTGCGTGTGTTTGTAAGTTACGCTTTCACGCATAAAAAAATTAAACGATTTTAAAATATTTTTCACCAATAGAAGGCTTTACTATATGAGAGTAATATAGGAAGTATATAATGGTAAGCTCTGGCGTTATGAAATTATAAATATTAATATGTTTGTTTATTATACGTTTTCTGTCGCTAACAAAAGCGAGTTATTGCTGATGCCAGAAAACATATCGTTGCCGTGGAAACGATGTTGATATAATATTTATGCGAAATTGTAGTTAATATCTACCTATTTATGTAAATAAAAATGAATCTTTGAATTGTTTATACGCGCATATCTTCCGAATGACTGCACCAAATTGGATAATTCTTTTTTTACTACTGGTGAGCTTTGCCACTATGATATTTAGGTGGCATGTGAGCTGTTTGAAAACTGAATGTACCGGGAATGAATGTATGGAATACGGGAGGGGGAGGGGGGGGGGGGATGGGGGTGAGGGAGGGGATAATTGATGCAAGCGCTGCGGTAATTTCTCCCTAATACCATGCGAGAGAAGCCGTGGGTAAAAGCTAGCATATATTTGAAACCAGAAACCTTAAAATACTCACTCACATTAAGTACTTATTCAAAATATTTGTTTATTAGATATATATATTGTATATAATATAGTGACCCGACATAAGTCATTTAGAGTGAGATAATTATCTGAGATAATTTATAAAAAAAATTATAAATTAAAAATTGGTTAAATAGGTTACGTTAGGTTAGGGTTAACGGATAATTTAAAATTATTTTTTTCACAGTTTTTAATGACTTTTCAAGGAGGTTTTGAGTTGACTTAATTCTCAGTTGGCATGGAACCATGTATATATACACCATTAAAGATTTATTGATATCTGTAAAATTGGTAATTAGTGTTCCATGCCATTAACCGTCAAGAACTGAATCTACAGTTTTGACATTAATTGACCTTTATGAAGGTTAGTTAAGGGTTGTTAGGACCGAAGGACCCCCCATCATAACCTTCAACATTATATTATTATGTATGTACGTAACTCTGCCAAACCTTCGTACTTTAACTCTAAGCAAACTTTTGCAATCAGTAACTACACAATCATGGACTTGAAAGGAAAAATAATTGGGATGTAAAAGGAATTGGTGCGAGAACTAAGAATAAAAATATTTTTGCAGAATCAAAGAAAATGACTAATAAGGTTGATTGGAAAATATTACGAGTAGTTCTTAAAATCGCGATAATGATACGGTATAAAACCATTTCCAAAGATACAAAGAATTGTTATTTGACCGTGGGCTTTCTTTGGCCAACGTTTCAGACAGGGTTATGGTGTCCATCATCAGGAAAGATTTCTTGTATTATGGTATGTGAAACATTATATTTTTGGTTTGTCAAAATAGCCATGAACAATTGTGTTGCCTCCCGCTTAAATTGTAAATTCTTCCCATCCTAACATGAGTTTTATTATGTCATCGGGATTGCAATGAAGCAAGAAATAAAAACATTAAACAGAAACAGAAAAATCAGAAAGAGAATTTGAGGTTTCAGTCATTAAGTTATTCTAAAAAAATGATAAAATATATGTAATGCCATATTCAAGGAAATAAATTGTTTCTCCCTGCATGTCTTTTCCCGTCCGTCAACCGTCCGTTCTCCTTCAACCTTTCCGACTTTCCCCCTTCCCTCTCCCGCTCCACGGTTCCGCCAACCCCCCTCCCGCGTTCCACATATTCAATCTCAGTACATTCAGTTTTAAAACAGCTCGCGTGCCACTTATTACAATTTTTTTATTCAAATTCTCATTTTCATATATTAAAAATATTCTTTTTTGTGTATTATAAGAACAATCAATCAAATTTGGTACGTAACATAGGTACCTATTTACAATATCTACAGTTCTTGATTCGATCCAAAGTATTAGGCGAGTAACATAGGTACCTATTTACAATATCTACAGTTCTTGATTCGATCCAAAGTATTAGGCGAGTAACATAGGTACCTATTTACAATATCTACAGTTCTTGATTCGATCCAAAGTATTAGGCGAGTACTTCAAATAATTTCGTTAATTAAAAGAGTTTCAAAAATTGAATTTTGAATCAAATTGTGACATTTTTGACAGTTTTGTAAGAGATTTTGTAATGTTTAAAAAAAACCTTTCAGATGAATTGTCGTGTGGTTGTGATAATTCGGAAACCTTTGCGAGGACGGAGAGAAGGTATTTTGAAAGTTTCAAACATTTCAAATGCTTAATATAGCAATACAGACATTTCCTAACTCATACTTCCCTAAGCAAACGAATTTTGATTTATTTATATATAAATAGATAGATATACCGAATTAAATTAAAATAATAAAAAGATAATAAATGCTCGATTAAATTTTCGAAGAAACCAATCACTTTATGGCTTGACATTATAATTAAGTGTGTATATGTGTGTGGCTTCTGTGTTTCCTCCCTCCTACAACATGGGTCTCTTCAAGACCAATGAACCAGGAAATTATTTCCCTCAAGGCCTCTTGTGTGGAGTTAATGTATAAAGAAAGTGAAAATTTATTTAATTTAATAACACAGTCATTTTTCATTTGTCTTATTCTATATCATGTGAATGTGGACTAGCAACAAACAAAAATAATCTAATTTTGCTGAAAATTATCTAGTATCCGGTATTCACTTAATACACTATTTTCGCACACATCAGTATATTATAAAAAGTGCAATTGACCGGTCAGTTGCTGAGTTGGCATCGCGTCTGGGTCCCACCCAGGCGTCGTGAGTTTGACTCCTCGACTAGCAAAGTCCTCCATCACGGCACAAGCAACATTTTCTTTTAAAAAGAAAAGCAACAATCTTCAGAGCACACGCGTCAGGTAGATATGCTGTCCTTGTTCTACCGGTATACCAATGAAAGATGCTCCAAGGGACCAGCGTCATTAATCCTTTCGGCACCGGTGCACAGTCAGGAATCACGCCAAACGCTTGCACAACATATGCGCACGGTTGACATTTTTTGTCACATTTCTACGAATCATTCTTGAGTTCAACAGCTCGGCTGTGCAATGATTTGCCGACCTCTGTGTTTCCTCCCTCCTACAACATGTTCACTCCTTCCTCTCCTCAAAAAAACCCTCCATACTGCATTTTCAAAGGTAAAATAGGCCCTCAGGGAATTTAATGTAAAAAAACCCCTAAAAGTCTCGGTATTGTTTCTTAATTAGGAGTTTCTTATTGATCAGTAATTCGTTAAAGAGTCGCCCGTAGGCCATTTCTGTAAAAACACGTGTTAAACAGGGGATTTTTTTGAATCTCATTAAGAACTTTAAGAATAATCTCCTTTTTTTATACTTTGAACAGATTCAGATAAATCATAAAAGCTGAAGTCCACCGGTGTGTTATTTTAATTAAAATGTCAGAATTATTTATGCATTACAAAATAAATTTAACCTGGATAATGTGTTATTATTCGGTGGAAAGTATTTCACACTCATTAATTCATTTGTAAACGCCTTTGTGTTTGTAAATATTTAACTCGAATTTTAAATTAACGAGTTTGAGATTCCGTCTAAATAAAAATATTTCGTTTGAAATAAAATAATAACTCATTAAATACCACTTTAATTTTTTCACATACTTTATAAGTTATTGTTTTATTTTAAATTATAATGTTACATCACAAAATATCTGATATTTATGTCTTACTCTGCTTATTGGTTTCTTATTTCTTATTCAAACAGTTAATTTTAAAATTAATAATAAACTTAGTTTTTAACACTTTTATTGTTTACAAAACCAACAGTTTTCGTGAGCTAAGCTCACTTCTTCAGGGTTTACAAACTGATTACAAATAAAAAACCAAAACAATGGTCATAGACATAGACAACACAATTGCAAATAATAGACATAGTCAATGGAAAGGTAAGAATGGGTAAGGTAAGAGGGAAGAGGGGCAATTGGGAACAATTAAAAGGAAACAAGTTTTATACTGGGTCATTTAAAAACAATTTTTGATTATTAATAATATTCAGATTCGCATTCACACTCTTTCTGATCTCTAATATTTCTAATTTATTCAACTGAATGCCATTAAAATTAGAATGTAGCAATTCAATTCCACTATTGAAGTCGAAAGTGTGACTAGTCTCCAACAAATGATTGGCGAACTTTGAAAAAATGTTATTGTTTAAAGATTTCATATATTCTTTAATACTTATTTCAAAGTTTCTCGCAGTTTTACCAATATAAAAGAAACCATAATCATTTCACTTTAATTTGTTAATTAATTTAAAATTTGAATATTATTAATAATATAATAAGAAATTGTTTTTAAATGACCCAATATTAAACGTGTTTCCTTTGTAATTGTTCCCTATTTCATTTTCAAACAAAGACACAATACTCCGTTGCTGTTTCAGAGTGCAAAAATTTTACCTGTGAAGGCAATACTATGGTATAAAATTATAATTCAGCATATATTTACCCCGCAGCATAAAGAGAAACTAGATCATAAATATAGCACTAGATTCACGCGTAACGACGGGTTAATAGTTCCGAAATTTAATAATAAGTACGGACAGAGAACGTTTGAATACAACATACCGAAGATATTTAATTTATTACCTGACAATATAAAGCAACATAATTCTATGAATAAGGTTAAATATATGGTGAAAAATTGGTTATTGGAAAAAGAATATTTATTTTGATACTTGATAAAATTTATGAAAAAATGTTTAAACTGTAGATAAAAGATGTAAATTATAACTTTAAATATATTTGTAAGTAATTATAAGCACTTGCTGTCAAGCCAATTGCAATTGGCTTAGCGGGACTGGATTGTTGATTTATAAAATAAAATAAAAAATAAAAAAAATAAATAAAAATAAAAATAAAAAATTGCCCCTCTTCCCTCTACCCATTCTTTCCTTTCCATTGACTTTGTCTATTATTTGCAATTGTGTTGTCTAAGACCATTGTTTTTGTTTATTATTTGTAATCAGTTTGTTAACCCTGAAGAAGTGAGCTTAGCTCGCGAAACATGTTGGTTTTGTAAACAATTAAAGTGGTAAAAACTAAGTTTATTATTAATTTTGAATTAAAATGGTGCCACAAAATAAGTTTTCTGTATTTGAAGAAGTTAAATTTAGCTTTATTATGACGAAAACTCACTTTTCGTCATAATAAAGCTAAATTTAACTTCTTATTTATGTCGGGGGAGACGAAAAAATATGTAAAAAATATGCATGTTACATTTTAATTTTGTTAAACTTAATTCACTTATGCGGTATACGAACTTCGCTAGGCTATTTTTATATTACATTTCATAAAAATTCAATCAATGCTGCCAATCACAGAAAAAAAAAATTGTTATGTAAAACAATAATTTATTCATGTTATGAAGTGAATGCATTATTGACAAGTTTGTACCTGTATTTATAACAGAATAACACGAAGAAAGTTATTAGAATACATACCCTTTAGAAATCTTATAAAATGTAATAATTAAAAAAAGTGACTAAAACAAAAAAAAAACAAAAAACGCTATTTATTACACAGTATTAATTCATTTTGTAAAATGTCGTGAGTATTCCCCATTGTGAGTGTCACATATACCCGGCCGCAGTTTCCAACTTGTTCGCTTGACTCCCGTCTGTAAACACATTTATTAGATCCAAGTTTATCTCGAAATGGAGTCCCAGTGTTGTCCATTCGTCCCGATTTGTGGCCATTAAGATCAACGGCCACCCTCTGAGGAACCATCTCAAAGAAAAACCTATGCCGAAGCTGGCATTTAGGTACGACTAACGCTTTCGGCACCCGACAAAAACTATTTCTTACAAAACTTTCACGTCGAAAAACTTATTCTTGAGTTAAACTTGTCGGTAACTTTTTTTTACTTACGAATACAATCGGATTGTTATCGGATATGTTGAAAAGAGAGCTTTTCACAGTTATATTGCAGGAAAACATTAAATAAACTTTTAGAAAATGTCATGAATCAACTTTTATAACAAGTATTTTGCATTCACCCAACTTTCATATTAGCTGTATCCTACACTTATTGATAATAATGTTTTATAGGCCTAAGTGAAGAGGTCTCTATACTTGCATCAAAATATACATATGACGGCCTCCATGGCCTCGGCTAGAAAATTAGAGGTTGCGGGTTCAAATCCTGGCGTACGCTAGTAAATTTTATTTGGTTACGTGTGTTATTTCATTATTTACTCATTTAATCTTCTGCTATAGGTCACCCTAAGTGGTTCGCTACGTTTAGTGATTTAGCAGGGGTGCCCGGGTTCATGGGATGAGATTTGTCTAGGTCTTGGAGGCGGATGACCAAGACACACTGAACCCTAGATTCCTACTCACCTCTAAACCCCTTTCCTTCCCAGAACTCTCCTCCCCTTCCTTTCCTTGAAAAAAAACCCTCCACACAGCATCCCCAAAGATGACGTAGGCCCTGAGGGAAATAATTTTCCTCAGGGCTTCCTGGGTGGAGCTCATGTAAAAAAAAATTAAAAATAATATGTAGTATATTTGCAGCACGTATCAGAGTGGAAAAAACTCTCAGTGTCGCCCTGGTATAAGACGGCCATTCAATAAATGGCTTGGACGTGTTTGGTGACCACATCTGAATAGCCAGGTACTTTCCCAACTTCTTCTTCCCCATCTCCTTCTCACTCCCTTGGGGAAGGGAGTGAGGAGGAGACTTTTTTTTCAAATTTTTTTCTTCAAATTCAAACAAAAAAAAAATGGTTCCACTTATCGTCACTGGTCACTCAGCCGAGTAACTGCCTACAATTATTTTAATGTTTTTGAAGAAAAAAAAACATCACAAATGTCACCGGAGACCAAAATTTCATTTACATTTTTTACTCCAAATAAGGTCAGGAATCACTAGTTACAATAAGTCAAATAGTCCATTAACACCATGTTAATGTAAATTAAATACATTACAACAGAAAAATCTATAATATTAATAATATAGTGGTGTATACAAAATTATATGTTTTCATTAAATCAACAATGACGCGAAGTTTGAGGAAGAAATATATTCCCTGTAATTTTGAATTTTGTAGTGTCAGAAATAAATGATAAGAATACATATTAACTAATTTATACAAATCGAGAAATTTTTTCAATAAACTTAATTGTGAAAGCACTGGTAGGTACTTCAAGTCAATCAAATCAAAGTGAAATTTTTTTCATTTCATTTCTTTGAAAAACGATTAATTAAAAAATTATGAAGTTGACATAGAAACATAAATATAAATTCACAAAACACTTATCTTTCGATAATTTTAAATCTTATATGTTTTTAAAGCAGCCTGGGTAGTTACGTCGGCAATGGCTTTATAAGTCTCGAAGTTAATTAATTTGACCAATATTATTTTTTATATTGATTACAAATGTTCGGATCTCAATGAGTTGAAGTCTGTTTAATCCAAGGTGGAGGGCAAAAAGCTATTTCCCCGGAGGTTTCGTTTGTCCGGTTAGAAGTAGACAGTTAGACAAATTTATTATAAGTCCCTTAATCTAAAACGCCGCCGAATGGTTGCCATAAGTGAAATTCTGGGAAATAAAAAGAATTTGATGTGTTTTTGATGTCTGGCTTATTATCGATAAGGCCAAACCAGACAACATAAAAATCTAAAGGTATTATTATTTTATTTATACGTACGTATCTTCTCAGAAATATGAGCTTTTTTAAAGGTCAACATTGCCTTGTTTCAAATAGGAAGGATGTTTTATCTTAAAATTATGATCCTTTTAACAGTTTATAATTCTGTTTATACCATAATAAAGTTCATTCTATTGTTCAACTGGTAATTTTTCATTTAAGGTCATTTTTGTGAGCACCTATTTCTCAAAGAGTGTCCTTGCTTATGCTCGCAAATAAATTGCTATTAAGAAGATATGTTTTTGATAATATGTACGTTTTTGTTAATTCTACTCTTTCACAGTATGAGGAATTCCGAAAATCCCGGGATTAGTAGCTTCAAATCTCGGCATTTCCGAGACAAAAAGACTGCCGTGATCCTGGGATTGTGTTCCTTACTCTATACACAAACACAATTTACTCAAGTTGCCCAGTTTTATGAAATGTTTCAATTGGTTATTTTGTTCCTACCGGGTTTGTTTACGGTTTTTGAGCTCTAACCAAAGACAAAAATATGAAGTCACATACTAAGGTACATATTCAATGTACCTAAGTCATAGGTACATTGTATTTGCACCTAAACGATGATACAATGAGGGTTCTACAGTTGTTAAATGTGGGAAATCGCCAATAGACGAAGAACTTTTGTAAATAATTGAGTTTTGTGGCCTTCATTGCTTGAAGCAGGTGTTTATTATATATTTTTTAAACTCTGAAATACCCAGCCTTCGGCAAGAGATGTGCACGTGTAGTATGTAATCATAAATCAAAGAAGATTAATGTTCCCTTAAAAGAAATATTATTTTAACCTTCTTGAAATACAAGACATTTTTCAAAAATTTCTGATTATTTTTCCAACATTTGAAGTTAACTTAATGAAGGTTCCGTCCAACAAAAGACTAACTTCGTTTTCCAATATCCTGTAGCGTCGGGACATTTGTAGGAGCCGGTCCTGTAGCCTCCGGGTACATACGTTATTGGGCATCGTTTTCACCCTTCCAGAAAGCATTCTTCAAAATGTCAACAAGTGGGTGGTAAAATCGGATCAGTTTATTAGGAAAATTCACGGCCTAACCTGTTTTCAGTAAATGAGGTTACGTAGATATAATGAGATTTCCAAAACGTATAATAAATTCGTTGTTACATAACTATGAAACAAAAACAACACAATTATGGAGTGCTTCATAAAACAAAGTAATAGAATTATATCGTGTTTCATGAAACTTAATATTTTTCTTATTTTCTAGAAAATTATTTAATTTCGAGAGCCTTTTCTTAGAAGTTATGTAGACCCCTGTATCCTCTTTCAAATGTAGGCCATTTTGAACCTTCGTGATGATTACGTAAAACCGTTAACATTTTTTTTTCTATAATTTAAAATGTATCAAATTAATAATGCTTTTATTAAATTTTGCAAGCGTTTTAGTTTTTTTATTATTATGACAGCTGTTTCAACGTTCAAAGCCATTATCAAATTGTAGATAGGTCACATGGAGACTGTTAATTTATAAGTTTGGTGGTCTCGGTGTTACCTAACAAAAAATAAGTTTAACGAATCAAACAAAATAACAATAAAAATAAAACCAAAACCGATTTGTTTTTTCCTTCCTGTTTTCTTCTTGTGATCTCGATTGCCCTCAATATCCCTCATTGCATATGTTACGGAATAATGTTTCTCCTTGATTTTAATTTCTTATTATTGTTGATTATCCTTAGATTTAAAATTAATGTTTGTCCCATTATACCATTTATCCGATTGCGATAAAACTTTGGTGTTTTATCGTGCGCACGCCCGCGAAAGTCTCTATACATTTGTAAATATTTTTGCAAAATTTCGATATTTTGTTTGAAAATTTTCAAGAAGTAACTCTTGATATAAAAAAATGAAATTTAAAAAAAAAAAAATCGTTTTCAGCTACAACAACATCAATAACGTCGTATTTTTCAATTTTAGCTCTCTAGCGCACTAAAAACTCACGGACCGCCACTGATATATATCACATATGTATATATGATGGTAAACTCTGGCGTTATATAATTTATATAAAGTTTTGCAAGGCGTGTGAATTGTTTGAAAAATGAGTGTATTTCAGATAGTTTAGCGGCACAAGAAAAAGACACGCAAGGGAAGGTGGGGGACAAGAGAGGTGCAGAGGGAGGGATTGCGGAGAGAAGGAGATTAGTAGCGGTAGGGGACAGCAGAGGGTAAATTTGGAAAATTCATGCTTCTCACACGGACAACTATTTGTAACTCGCGTACAAATCGAAAAAACTTTTGATTTATTAACGTACCCATCGGTCGAAAAAAAAAATTGTGAATCCAAAGGCCCTTCAATAAACTGAATTAAAATACTAATTCTTTATTTGAAGTGGCATTGCAACGCCTGCCGATTATTTGCTAGCTTATACAAAATAATAACGTTAAAAATAGATGCGTTTTTAGATTTTCACGGCCAAAAGTATTTTCGTTTTTGTTTTTGTGGTGTTAAGCAGTGTTGCTTTATCTTCTTCTTTAGCCAATGTTTCTGACAGCGTTACAGTGTCCATCATCAGGATGGATGTGTAACTGTGCACAGTAAAATTTGTTTTACAATAATATCAGAAAAAAAATGTAGACAATTATAAATTAATATGGTCAGTTGGTGAAAAGTTGGCGGTCAGTCAAGTTACGGTCAGCTGGTGATAGGTTATGGTCAGTTGATGGCAAATCATCTGGTGACAAGTTAGATTGACTTTGAATGAATTGTTTGTTCGAGAATCTACCGGCTTATAAGTAACTTTCTATATTATTGTCGATGCTTACTATTTTATCTGTATTGTCTTTGTATGGATATTCGCCCCACGATTATAAAGCGATTGTCAACCGGATTTGTGCTAAATTTAAGTGGGTCAAATAATATGCATTATCATAATGGTGTTCTAATTCCCCACCACAAAATAACAGGAATGTACTTTACATTTTAACATTAAAAATTTAATTATTTTAAGACAAAAACAAACAGCAATTTGACGTGCTTGCTTGTATGGCAATTAAACAAAAACAAAAAGAAATGTTTTTTTTCTGACACATTACAACAAAGTACCCTTTTTCAATTACCTGATTTTATTCAAAAAACTTTAAGGCAAAGCGGAACATTCTCTGCATTTCTCGTATCTTCCTTTATTCGGTCTTATCCTGCTCCTGTCACAATACCTCACGCCTCCTCCCGAAGGATCACAATGACCGTTTTTCAAATTGCCTATTTAAGAACCTTTTACGAAAGGGAAGAAGAATCACGAACAAACGCCGAGCCATTAGGCGCGACACCCTTGACACAAATCCGATTTGACCGAGCGAAAGGTCTTCAGGTGAGCAATACGACTAAAAATAATTTCAAATTAATCTGTTCTGTGTTCGTGTAATTTGTTCCCGACTTTTTAAAATAGGTAAATACCTAGGTTTTTTAAAAGACACTTTTTGGTAATTCTTATAACGCAACTCTTAAGATGAAGCTATACGTGAAATCCTATTTAGATTCATCTTTACGACGAATCGGTTTACAATATGAACATCAAAAAATATGCTACGGATAAATTGAAGCTTTTACTAGCTTTTCTATGTATTGGAATTACAATAAAATTATTTTTTACATAACAAAAAATATATATATGCGTAAACCACTAAAAAAATGTTTTTTCATGACTTAACCATGAAGTAATACAAGAAATTAAAAAAAAAAACCTCTTTATGGCTAAGACTTTTTTTGAGGTTTTGTACGTTCTAACTTTTTTCATTCTTATAAAATTATGCACAAAATAAATAAAAACCACCTTTTCGCTTTCTTGCCTCGTCCAAATACGACGCGCGATTTTAAATTTTGTATGGCACGAGAATCGAAATATTTCTAGCGTTTATATTCCTCTAAAGTATTGGAGAATGATGCAAATTATTGCCTCGACAGCCTCCGTCGTCGTGTGGTGACGATCCTCGGCTACAATCCGAAGGTTGCAGTTTCAAATCCCGGCGTGTACAAGTTAATCTCCTCCCCCCCTCTACCTCCAACCTTACAACATACCCCAATTAGAGAAGCCATAGTCTCACTGGATCCAGACGGTTGGCACACAAAATAATCTGAATTTTAAAACCCGGATCTTCGGCTAACGTATATTTTCATTGTTATTTAAGTCGATATTTTTATAGTAGACATCCATTTACATATTTAAAATATTATGAACATATTCGTCGTGCATCTGCAGACGTTTCAATTATATTTTCATTAATTATCCAACATCCAAAGCCCAATATTTTGATTTTAAGAATAAGAACACTAACTTAGTAAATTTTAAACTATCCAAAACTAACTCTTCTAAAAAATATTTAAAAGAGAGGTAATTAAATTTTAATAATTCAGAATTTTAATGTTAATCAAACGTCTCTAATAAATTATTGTTCCGGTATATTTTAAAAAAATCAGGAGAAAATTAAGTTCCACCCTTTGTGATTTCAAATTCAAAAAGAGAACTGATATTAAAATTCAGCTCGTCAAAGGGTTTTAAAATCTGTTAAATAAATAAATATTATCCCTCAAATTAATGAAAGGCCTAAAGGCAAAATAATAAGTACATTCTCTTCAAAATAAGTTCAATTAAAAAGTAATTATTAATTATTAAAATAAGTTCAATTGCAAACCACATTTTGGAAACAGGTCATTCTTTTGATATTAATAAAGGTTTAAAAATTTTACACACTAACACAACGGGTATACAATTAGATAATTTAGAAATTTCAGAAATTAGAAAAAGTGTTAATAGTAAATTAAATATTATAAATAACCAAACGTTTTTTAAAAATAGCCATCTTTTAAATTTATTTTCGTATTAATACTTATACTTATAATAATTTATTTTGTTATTTAGACTTCTTGTTTTCCTTTTAAAAGATTTTTTATTATGTTAATGTAATTTTTTTTACCCATTCTAAAATAATTTTTATATTTTATTTTATATAATTGTTTTTTATGATATATTTTAGGTAATTAATCACCTCTCCTTTCTAATATTTTGTCTATGTTCTAATTAGTCTATACTTGTTTGTCTTTTGTTATTTTTTATTGACTTATTATCCTGACGAAGAAAACATAGTTTTCGAAACATGTTGATATTGTTAATTAAATAGTGGTGTAATACAAAGGTATTTGTTTTTCATAAAATTAATGATGACACCCCAAAGTAAATATGCCTATTTTGAAGAAATCAATTAAAAAGGATTATAAATTATTGATCAAAAGGAAAATGGGTGTTTTAAAGCATTTTCGACTTGACTTAGATAAATAAATTTTACATCTACATTATAATGCTCATTTCTGATTCTGCTTCTCTCTGAAGACTATCACTTTCGATCGGGAATTTATTTTTTAATGCTCTTATAGACTTGAAGTGCCTGCGTCAAGAGACAGTCAAATATCCTGAAGAATTTCCTCGAGTACAGCTTTGGAATCGCTTTCTTTTTTGGAATGATTCATGGTATTTATATTTTGTTAGCTCTTTTCGTCCTCTTTTGGGATCACCACCTCAGATTGTAAGAGCAATTTGTACGTTGACAGTGAGTTTTATTTTTCTTTTGAATTCGAAATTGATGCCTTTCTACGGCGTAATAAATTGAAAGAAATATAAAAGTTCGCGCCATTTGGGTCTGTATTCAATTAAATTATATTACCGTGTGAATGGCAGCAAAAATCTTTGTAACTGGTATGATAAATGATTTATGTTGCTGCTTCTTAATTTTCAATCCAAATGAAGATTCCTGTGTGTATAAGTTTTTATCAGAGAAAATAGTGGCGGTATGGCACTATTTGTTTTTTATTTGGAAGGTCAAATTAAACAATCTTTTACGGAAATTAAACGAATTAAGACTTTAGGCTTAAGGCGGCGCTTCTCGGCTCAAAAAGAAGAAGATGGAGAGATATGTAATTACGAATGTTGGACAGAGCGCGTTAATATTTTAAGTGATAAAATTGAAGCAAAAATTGCGAAAATGCTCAACAAAACATGACTCGTTTAAAATAGAGCAAAAATCTCGTAAAAGGTATCTCAAGTATCATTCAAAGAACACATTGTGAATTTTTTCACAAATGTAACTAGTAAAATAACAGAAATAGACTTGTTTTTAATAATTTTCGGGGCATACTTTGCGATTTTTTTCTATCGAGGGAATTTCATATAATTTGCGTTTCGGCGTGGAACGTATCTAGATATTATCTTAAAAAATAACACATATTTTTTTAAGAGCTTAAGAACTTCAAGTGTTTAAGGGAGATATGTAAGAAATCGGTAGAAATTCGAATTGAGTCAAAAAGATAAAAGTAACATCGATTATAAATAAACTGTGTAATGCTCGATGCGTGCATATCTACATAGACATATGAATATTACTAGACGAGAACAGACAGGAGAGGGGTAAAAAACAACTATAGCGGGACGCGAAGGGGGGAAGATGACTGTGATGATATGTGATTCGTCAATTAATCAATCTGATAGTATGTAGGCATCTCGCATTATAATTTAATATTTATTTCTTAAAAGTAAAATCTATTTTTGAATGAAAAGACCTTTTTACATGAGAGCGCAAATTGCTCGCCACATTATGAACAAATTTGTCAAGTCCAAATACGGCAAAGTAAAGTTCGCCTGTTTTCAGGGTTCAATATTTTGTTGCCGTAATTAGTTACGACCCTTTTACAAATGTTTCATAATTTACTTACGCCAGTAAACAGCGACAAGCACACTTGAGAAACGCCCACATATGTATATGTTACCAAAACTGATCATATTATATGATTTGAATAAGCTTAAAATAAAGTAAAATAATGCTTACCTATGTAATGTTATACGACGATTGGGTTTATTCTCTTTTTCACTTCTATTTTTACACGTTTTCGTAGCACAAACACCATTTTTGCCGTGTTATTTCGTAAAATGTACCAATGAGAGCTCGATGCTGATTCGCACAAGAATGATTTTTAGATTCGCTCGAGGCCATTTGCGAGCCCAGACGGCTCCAAATGGAACCGGGAGAGGGGGAAATAATACGCTTTTATCACTTATCAACGATTTTTGTTTAGGAATCGTGTTCTATCGAGCTAGGCTATAACGTTTCATTATCTGGTTAGCCGCGGTTTTGCCAATTACAGGAAACTGAATGAGTTAGTAGAAGTCTTGGTAATCTGCAATTGTTAAAGTAATGATTTGGGAAGGGACCAATTAATAAGGTAAGAGGTAAATGAAAAACGCTCAATGAATCGAATCTGTAATTTGTGACATTATGTTGATATAGTTGTGGATATAAAGGGTTTTAAGAAATGTACCCGACCACTTGAAGTTATTTGGATTGAAAAATGTCTTCTAACTTTATGTTTTTTTCTTTCTTTTACCTTTATGTGAAACATAATAAAATCAGTAGGTACATATTGGACAGTTAGGGTTGGGTGGGGGACTGGCGGTTACTCGGCAGAGTTGGAAACTTTGGTGATTTTTGTGCGCACGCCCGCGAATGTTGTAGGCTATATCTGACGTTATGAAATTTTTGTAAATGAAATGTTCATTCCATTTCATTTCGGTTCATCAATTCATTTCGGTTCCATGCCAACTGAGAATAAAATCAACTCAACACCTCCTTGAAAAGTCATTAAAAGCTATGAAACAAATCATTTTAAATTTGCGGATAACCCTAACCTATTTAACTAATTATTTATAAATGTATTTTTATCACTCTAATCTACTTATCTGAGATGGTTCTGAGTTGGTTTCATTCCGAGTTGTCCGGTCACCGTGCATTTCATATATTTTAGAGGCAGGGAGAGAATGTAGGTGGGAGAGAATAACGAAGGGGGCGGGATTAGAGGGAGAGGTGACAAGGAAAGGGACGCGAGAGGGGAACGGGGATGTATGAGAAAGGACATTCAATGAGAAACAGTTTATTTCTTTGAATGGCATTACAACGCGTGCCGGGTACCAGATAGGGATAGATACCGGGTATTATAAATATTATTTTGATTTTGTAATAACATTATCACTAAATAAATAAACCTAACTGAACAATCACTCCTGTATATTGCCATCAGCACCGATGCCAAATGTTTATATAACTTCTACAATATATTGTATGTTTATGAGTAATTATCTGTCTTAAAATCACTCAAGTATACCCACGAACTGGCGATGCCTATGTGGGATTTTTTTGGTTAATCTGCTAATCTATTTATGTTATTCTCTACTTTTTAAAACTGTTTATATAAAAAGTTTGTATTACAAAATTTTACCAATTATACCAAAAAAATTGTTAATAAAAAAATAAATTACGAGAAATAAATAAAAATAAAACTGTTCTTTTTCCGTAATATTACTAAATCACCACGACATTATTGATTTCAGAATCACCAGACATCGTTAAATAATAAAATACAAACCAGATTGGATGGATTTGAATCGAAATCATTCACAATTCACAACTACAAGAATTCACTCCGCAGTAAAATTAAACTCTTTGCCAAATGAAAATGGTATAACCGACTTCTTATTGAATTCTACCTCCCCGGATAAACTAGGTCATCCATTGCAATGCGACTGGGCCATTGCTTGCAAAAACTGACAGCGAATAATTGAAGTCATCAATAACAGATCCAATATCACTTTTGTCGCTTCAGAAGGAAAATTCTTTTCACTTCGGATAATGGTAACATAATTAGAACGATTTCTCTTTTCTTTAGGAAGGCTGTCAACAACTTTTTCAATTGTCACTCCAGAGTAAGTCATTTCAAGATTTCAAATTTTTTCTCAAAGTTTTGGCAAGATGACGAGGACAGCATTTTATTTTTATATGAACTTGCTTATTATTACATCATAAGAAAAACATTAATGATTTATTTTTAACTAGCTTTTCCCCGCGGCTTCGCTCGCATGGTATTAGGGGAAATTACTGTAGCGCTTGTTATCAATTATCCCCCCTCTCCCGTCCTTTCCTCCCTCTCCCCACCCACTCCCGCACTCCATACATTCATTCCCGGTACATTCAGTTTTCAAACAGCTCGCGATCCACCTAAATTTCATAATGCTAGAGCTCAAAGAAAAAAAGAATTATCCAATTTGGTGCAGTCGTTCGGAATTTATGCGCTTATAAACGTTTCGGAGATTTATTTTTATTTAAATATGTGGAAGTTTGTAAATATAATAAAAAATAACACTATTTATTATACAGTCTTTATAATCGTTACGAATTATATTTTTAATGTAGGAACTCTCATCTGACATTTATTCCAAAACATAAGCTTGTCCGAAAAAAACAAAACATATTCCAATATATGAATTTTCTGGAGCAGCAGCTGACCAGTAGGTAGCAGGCTGAGTACCTACCAGCATAGAGCCCACAAATATATCAACGTTTTTAAAATATACAATCGTTTCCATGGCAACGATTTGTTTTCTGACGTTAGAAATAACTCGCTTTTGTTAGCGACAAAAAACGTATAACAAATATAATATTTTAATGTTTTTAATTTCATAACGCCAGAGCTTACCATTATATACAGCCTTTAGTCCTCGCACATAATTTAGCTTTCTATTGGTGAAAGAATTTTTTAAAATCGTTTTATTGTTTTATGCGTGAAAGCGTAACAAACAAACTCGAGCAGTTTCGATTTATAATATTCGTATGGATATTATATTATTATATTTTTAATTGTTCTCTAGACTTTATGTCCGGGTTAAATCTTCCCCACAGGAAAAACTTAACCCTTCCACACACTTTTCCACAAATGGTCATCTAGTCAATCCACACGATGTAACTGCATTGTAAAGGGTGTTTTTTTTAGAGGTATACAAATTCAAAATGAAAAAAAACGCATTAAAATAATGTTAATGTCTATGATATTGGCTTTATTTAATAGATAGTTTTATGCCATTATTGTTTAAATACAATTTTGGGCATATGAGCGCCCACAGCTGGCTCAAATGAAACGCAATTGTGAAGTCTAATTTTCGCCAACTTTATCGAGGAACTGGGTCCATGTATCGGCAACAACACGGCAAATGTTGACTTCCAAATGATCCAACGTCTGTTTATCAGCATAGACTAGTGACTTCACATACCCCAAAGAAAGTAATCTAATGGTGAGATCACACAATCGTGAAGGCCGGTTCACAGATCCACGTTACACAGGCCCGCAATAATTGCGTGAAACATTGGGTGAGCGCATAATTTCACTTAATAGACCTGGGAACTGGCCTTCACGATCGTGTGATCTCACACCTTTAGATTACTTTCTTTGGGGGTATGTGAAGTCACTAGTCTATGCTGATAAACCAGAGACGTTGGACCATTTGGAAGTCAACATTTGCCGTGTTGTTGCCGATATATGGCCCCAGTTCCTCGACAAAGTTGTCGAAAATTGGACTTCACGATTGCGCTTCATTCGAGCCAGCTGTGGCGCTCATATGCCCAAAATCGTATTTAAACAATAATGGCATAAAATTATCTATTAAATAAATCCAATATCATAGACATTAACATTATTTTAATGCGTCTTTTTTCATTTTGAGTTTATATACCTCCATAAAAAAACACCCTTTATAAGTATAATAAATTCAAAACTATACAATAACAACACTTCAACCTACCAGAGACCATATGGGAAAATACTTCACCGACTCCAGATATTTTCATATCAGAGGGTCCAGCTCGATAGAACTCCTAACTGGACCGATAAACCCTTCTGATCCCTCAATATATAAATATTTAAAAAAATCTTTCGTAATCCTACATGTATTTAATACGACTGATTTTGCATTTTTATATAAAGATTCTTTGACAAATCTAATAAGCCTGAGTAATTAGTTTATAAGTATTAATATTAGTACATTAGTATGGATTACTGAAAACAATATTAGCGAGGATAGGATAGATTTCACAATATACCTTTGATGTGTTTCTAATGCATTGATATTAGAGTGCACGTACTGGTAGGACATATTATGGTTACGTGATGTATTATGGTTACGTAGTACCAGCAGACATTTTTTTTATGCTTCTTTTGTATGATAGATTACTGGCGTGATCAATATTAGCATATTCATTACCTAAACTGTGCAAGCGATGTATTATTGAAATTTGTTTTGCGTTAGTGCCAGTATTATTGCAATAATAAAGTGATTTGTGTAATTTTTTTTTAAATTAGCTCCACACAGGAGGTCCTGAGGAAAATCATTCCACTCAGGGCTTATGTCATCTTTGGGGATGCTGAGTGGAGGGTCTTTTTAGGAAAGGAAGAAGAGGAAGTTTTGGGAAGGAAAAGGGTATGAGGGGTGGGTAGGAACCTGGGGGTCAGTGTGTCCAGGAGTGACGGACGGATGAATCCATCCACTGCGGAGCAAGGCGATGTTCCAAGAGAGTACGGCTGAAAAATTCAAAGGGACTTCCTCAATCGCTATCTTGATCCGGCCTGCCATGCAGCTGGTGGGCAGATGCATCCGTCGGCAAGACCCGGACTAATCTCACCCCATGAACCCGGGCACCCCTGCTAAGTCACCAAACGTTGCTAACCACTTGAGGTGACCTATGGCAGAGGTGTTGGTTATCCAATAAATGGTTCCCGAGTCGGCAGTACCCATAACTGCCTCCCAAATGCGAGATCTACTAGGTACATGATCATTTATTAACGAGACTAATTCATGGAGTCGAGTCTAACCAGTTATTGTTTATTTTCAATAAAAAAATATATCATTTAGTAAGGATGGGTTGTTTCAAAAAATTTGACGAATTCGTCAAATATTTGACGTTAATTTTCACGTTCTGTGTAAGTTCTATTCAAGTTCTGTGATGATTTCAGTTTTGTGAAGCAGCTGGCCTATGATGATGAAAAAACAGAACTCGAAAAGAACTTACACAGAACCTGAAAATCAAATTCAAATATTTGATGAGCTCATCAAATTTTTTGAAACAACCCGTCCTAAGTATTCTCAATCTTTTATAGATAAATGTAGCATATTTTTGTAACAGATAATCACAATTAATGTCATTCGCGGGAATTCCTAATTTCATATTGATTGTTCGGAGAAATTTATGTTGCATTCTTTCAATGGAAATTTAACGAATTTTGTAGAAAGGATTCCATACGGAGGCATTGTATTAAAAATGACCTCTTAATATGAATACTATGACTATAAAATGATAAAATGATAAAATGACAAATTATTAATTATTTTGTGTTTAATTCGTAGAACTCCAAATATACATATTTTTTATTTAATTAAAATTAAATTTGAATGTTTTATTATCAAGTTCTGCAAGTATTTTAATATGTTTATTTACAAGAAAATTTTCATACTGCGTTTAATTAAATTTTAAAAATTAAGTTAATTAAGTAAATAATTAAAAAAAAAAAAAATAAAGATGAAAAATTAAATAAAAATGATATATTGTATTACGTCATTAATTTAAAAATAACAGAAATTTAAAAAATGTTGACAATCCTCAGCTAACACAAATAATTTAACAATCGTAAATGTGAAAACTAAGAATTAGTTACGGAATATGTGTATCTTGGTGTTACAATACATTGTTTTTTAAAACACATTAAAAAAACGTGTAAATGACTCAGATCAATTGCTAGCAGAATGAACACATTAAAATTTTTCCTATCAATTGATACACTTAAAATAATTTATATGTCACTGGCAGAATCTATTATAAGATATAGATTAACAATATGGGGAAATACTAATGTAACCAATCTGTAAACAAGTCCAAGTTGTACAAAACGCAATTGTAAAATTATTAGTTGTCCCTAATATTTTCAAACAGAGGCACAATACTCCGTTGCTGTTTCAGAGTGCAAAAATTTTACCTGTTAAGGCAATACTATGGTACACAATTATAATTCAGCATATATTTTTACCCCTCAGCATATAGAGAAACTAAAACATAAATATAGTACTAGATTCACGAGCAACGACGGGTAAATAGTTCCGAAACTTAATAATAAGTACGGACAGAGAACGTTTGAATACAACATACCAAAGATATTTAATTTATTACTTGACAATATAAAGCAACATAATTCTATGAATAAGGTTAAATATATGTTGAAAAATTGGTTATTGGAAAAAAAAATATTTATTTTGATATTTATGAAAAAATGTTTAAGCTGTAGATATAAGATGTAAATTATAACTTTAAAATATATATGTAAGTGAATCATAAGCACCTGCTGTCAAGCTAATGCAATTGACTTAGCAGGACTTGTTTGTTGATATAAAAAAAAATTAAAAGTGCATAAGAAATTAAATGACTAATGTGTTCTGGAAGAGTAATGGAACCCGACACAAATATTTTCTTTGACCAAAGAAGATAAGTTTTAATTGCCATAAAGTTCAGACCTCTGAATCAGTTTTATTCTTTAGTTAGATCATTTGAATCAGTAGGTAGGTGTGACCTTACTGAATTTACTTTTACACGGGTACTTACATAGGTAATTGTATCAAAATTTTCGATTGTTATTTACATTAATTATTAATTTGAGTCAAAAGTTTTAATTGATGCCGCCTTGAAAGACGGGGATAATTTAATAATCGTGCAAACTTTCAGCTCCTTACCTTGTTATTGAATATTAAGGCGATGAAATTATGAAGGGCTGACGTTAGAAGGTACCTCTCCTTTCCCTAACTCTCGGAACAAACCGAATTTCCAATCAATTCGGAAAACTTATTTAAAATTATGTTTTATAATTAGGCTTTTGAGAGAATCTTGAACGGTCTCAAGATTACCGGAATCAGAATAATGTACAAAACTTTGGTGTGTAATTTGAGAAAATGGGTAGGTACTTAATTTTCACATCTTATACACAAATATATTGATACTACCGATTTTTCGGCATGCGTTGCAATGCCACTTAATAAAGAAATTGTTTCTTCCTGCGTGTCCCTTCCCATTCGTCCCGTTCCCTTTCTGCCGCCCCTTCCCCTCTCATGTCCCCTTCCCCTCACGCGTTCCTCCACCACCGTCACCTCTCCCGCTTCCCCGTCCCGCCAAACCTCCTCCTGCGTTCCATGTACTCAGTCCCAGTACATTCAGTTGTCAATTACAATTTTTTAATTCAAATTAAAAATTTTCATATATTACAAATATTCAGTTTTTTTTATATTATAAGAACAATCAATCAAATTTGGTACCTAACACAGGTACCTACCTATTTAATATGCCTATAATTCTTACTTACTTATACTTTAAGTAAATTCATTAATTTAAAGAGTTTATTCGAAAATTGAATTTTGATTACACAATCCATTCGCAAAATGTCATTCTCCAATTGTGACATTTTTGACAGTTTCGCAAGTGTTTTTGTAATGATTAACAAAACTTTTCAGATGTGTTGTTATGTGGTTGTAATAATCGGGAGTGGAAAGAAGGTGTTTTGAAAATTTCAAACATTTCCTATGCTTAATATAGCAATACATAGACAACTAACTTATGTCTATATTTATAAGCAAGCATATTTTGATTTTTAAATTTATAGACTTGAAGTCAAATAACACAAAAATGCGCCACATAAATCTATCATCCAATTGTAATCAATGCAAAAATTTAGTAAAAATCAAAAATTGGGTTGATTGTGCAGTTATATGTGAAAGTTAAACCATTCATCTGGTATAATACTCAGATTACTCATAAACGCCACCAAATAAATTATAATGCACAAAAACTTTTAGCGAAAAAAACAAGAAAAATATGTTTTCCGGGTCACTAGTAGGAAATTTCATTATGTGTAAATAATATTTGGTTCATGGTGAGCATTCGAATATTGCTTTCCTCGTTATCTCAAAACTTAGTATTTTGAGATGTCTGACTAATCAACTGGACAATCGGAATGTTATGTTATTATATTTTATTCTAATGTGAGGCTTTATAGATACTTTCAAAACTTTTTCTGTGAAGCATCCAATTGTGCGTAATTAATGTTTGCTAATTACAAACTCGTTTTACAACAAACTATTCGTGTTTATGTTTATAATAATATCAACAAAGACACTACACATTGCTATGTAACTACTTTTATAACACCTTAAGTTTTTTTTTTGTATTAATATACTTACATTTATTGAACTCTTTTGTATAACTTTACATATTAATGAAACAGTATACCATTTTTTATTATACACCCTTACTTATATCTTTCAAATTCTCTTTATTATTTTGTGTATTAAATTCTCTTTATTATATTCACTACTATCATAACTCACTTATTATTATACGTCTGAACAACTTAATTTTATGATGCAGCCTCCGTGATCGAAGGGTAATGCTCGCAATACGAACGTCATGGGATCGAATCCCGGCGTGGGCACATAAATTTTATTTGATTAATTTGTATTATTTCACAAAAAAATAATTGAAAAAAATATACGGTATATTTGCGACACGACCCAGAGTGAAAGATACTCTCAGTATCGCCCTGGAGTAATGCCACCATTCAGAATTGAAACGTTGCTTGAAATGGCTTTAGCCGTGTTTGGAGACTAGATCTGAATAGCTAGATACTTCCCCACCTTCCTCTTCCCATCTTCTTCCCCTCCTCACTTACCCTCAGCCTCAGAACATATCCCAATTGGAGATGCCGTAGTCTCACTGCTCCAGCCGGAAGCAGTTGCGGTATTCACATAAAAATACATGTTTTTTTAAACGTTAAAAAATACTAGTGTGCAAATCACACGCGGTAAAAGTAAAAACTAAAGACAAGATGAGGTTACAAAGCATCGCACAAAGAGGAGACCAATTATATCATTCTCTCGCAGACTAAATCCTATATATGGATGTGTGTACTTCTTTTTAATGTCGCTTTTTCGTTTCATCAATTTTCAAATCACAACGGCGCAGCGGTAAATAAATTTTCACTTCAATTAATAAAAAATTTGCAATTTTTTTCTTATGAAGGAGACAATCTATCACATTTTAAAGCGATTTTTTAAGATGTATCTAAATTCCTTTTCAATAAACTGACTTTTATTCGGGTATTGGAATGAACGATTATTTTTAATGATCGAATATTACTCATTTTGCTTCTTATTTTTTGAACTTTTCTTGTTCTACCAAATCTAATCTTTTGAACAATCTGCCTTTTTACGTTTCAATAAACGATGCCCCTACTAGCCCCTCCATAATTACTATGATCATTTTCACCCGTACGCATAACTGTACTGGAAAGTACGCATTTACTGTACTGGTGTTTAATCATGGAGTGTTATTATGAAACGTTTTATTTCGACGAAAATCATTAAAATGCTTTTGTACGATTGCAACCGTTAAAAGTATTATGTACCTGTCACGTTGTACTGGTCGAAACGCCAGCTGTCACATGCGGACAATTGGTAATCCTGTTGCGTTACTTGACGCATAACCTTGAACGTTTTTTAAATAGTGTCAAAAAGAGGAGAGTATAAGTAAATCGCATTTATTTTAATAATAATAAACTGCAGACATATAAATAAGTATTAGGTAAGCACCAACACGATTTAAGTGAGAGTTAACTATTCGGATCCATAAGCTTGTTTTGACGATAATATAACATTACCAGATATATGTTTGACGTATGAGGCGTAATGACTTAGGTTAGTTATTTTTAAGGCTATTAATTGGGAATTAAAAATACTAATTTAACCAAATAACTCGGATTTCCATTGAATTTAAGTGTCATTTTCAAAATTGGAAATGATTATATTTAAGTGATAAAATAAAGTATTGAGTATAATAATTTTACAGATTTCGTTTGCATAAATTCATCCCGCACTTTAATTAACTACATATATTAAATTTTTTTAACCAGAAAATATTATGAAAATTCTAAAATTCTATTAATTCCATGCGTATTTCTTTTGTTAAATTTTTTTATGGATGATCTTGACAAGTACCTAGGTGAGATCATATTTCGCGATTTTTCAAAGTCTACGATTTTTAGCTAACCTGCAATACCCCGTGATTTTTTACGGGTCTCCGCTAGTACAAGCAATAAAAGGTTGTGTTATAAAGTTATAGTTATTACGGATAGAGTTTAACACGTTCTTATTCTACAAGAGTTGGTATGTATAATGTATATTCGCCATTCCCAATAAATAACACCAGCACGTTTAAAGAATTTGTTGACCCGACAATTGGCCCGCAGATAGTTGGTCCCCGGACAGTTGATCCGCCGGACAGCTGACCTTCCGGTCAGTAGATCTCTCTGCCAATCGATCCCTTGGATAGTTGATCCCCTAAAAGATTATTTTTTCAAGTAAGTAGGTATGTAAAAAGGATACACGGCCATACAGCCAAAGTCGATATACTTATATTTGCAGGCGTCTTGAGTGGAAATCCACTACGCAAATATTTGCACTAACAATTTAATCAAATATCTCATGCGGTGAGACTATATGGCCGAATAACAAAATACGACTTACATATATTATGTATGCAGTCTGTTTTGGAATTACGCTATGTCTGTATAGTATGTAGATCGACTTTGGTTGTACGGCCGTATACCCTCTTTGCATACTTACTGGAAGAAGTAATCTATAGGGGATCAACTGACCGAGGGATCAATCAGATCTATCATATGGGGGATCAACTGTCGGCGGGCCAACTGTCGGCGGGCCAATTGTCGTCGGATCAATTGTCATGGAACTATTGGATTTACAAATGGAGACCTTCATCTCCCTTTGTATTTTAAAATATGATATTCGTAGGTGTTCACCAGTATGATCAAAATGGTGTAAGTTAAAAATGGAACTGATTAAGTTTAAATGATTGACATAGAACTAAATTAAATCGAGAACCGGTGCTCGTGAATTTATTTCGACATCCCCACACCTAAATTTTCACATTCAAAATGCTTTCTTCAGTAACATCATCGGCAAATTGAATCCATCCGATTTATTTCCTGCTCTTCCTGATTTATGCCTATCAATCCTCCCCCCCCCCCATAGAAGTGTTCTCCAAGATAAAGTTCAAGCTTCAATACTATGTGTCGGAATCCACCTAAAATAGCTTTGTCAGAGGAAATGAAAAATAACGTAAAGAAAGAGTTTTAAAATTTTCACTTGATTTCCACTCTAGAACGTCTCAATATGCCATTTATTATTTTTAAATGCATTAATTGTAAAATTACTCAAATTACTGTAACTGTAGATCAGCGGTTTTCAACCTGTGGTACGCGTACCCTTTGGGCTACGCGAAGTAAAGTTTGGGGATACGCAATATAGTGGCCGAATGTAGGTTTAGTAGGCGGCGAGGGTCGATTAATGACTGATGTGGGTAATATAAAATGGCAGGTATATAGGGATGGGTAGGAAGGAACATGTGGAAATACTAACTACAAGCACAGGGTCTATGATGTATGTAAATGTATGTAGGTACGTGTAGCTGTGTATTGTGTAAATTCCCAACCAATGATAATAATTAAAAAATTCCAAGTCAAAGAACATTATTAATATTATAATGCTTAGATACTTAAAATTTTTGAGAACATAAATACACGAGTGAATGAAGTACGAACCTTTGGGCTGAAAGCGTTTAAAATTAATAACCCTGCTTTAATTCTTTACAGAAGCCATAATAATATTCATTACGAAGCTAAAAGGGGTTTAATTAGGAAGCTTCTTATGAAGGCGGTTCAAGTAAACAGTAGTTTCTCTGGAAAATGAAAGTATTAGCAGCAAAATAAATAATGAATGTTTGATTTATTTCAAAATTGTGATTCATTTGTGGCTTTTATGTTAAACTAATTTGTAGAACTCCAAAATCACTAGAAATAACATTGAATAATACATTTATTTGACTTTCAAAATTTTTTCTAGTGTGCCACGTTTTGTATTATTTTACGAGTTAACATCAAAACTTAATTTTAACTTGCATTGGTTATGAGTGACGAATAACAAAGTAACATTTTTGCCAAAATAAGTTTTTAATAATGAGGTTCTTTTTGCATTGTCCTTTATCATTGAACAAAAATGGATTGATAATAAAAACCATTGTAAATAAATACCACTACTTGATTATATTTCGAAAATCCAATTCGGAAAAAATGTTAGCTGTAGCCACTTGACTCTCTTATATCGCAAATCCCGTAGAAGTATCGGGAGTCAAAATTTTGTATTTAAGTTAGACCTTTCCATCTCCGCAAGATGTCTGGTATCTCTTTTGGACGAGACCGCTTGTCACAATTCATTAAATTGTTTTCATTCTCCTGTAAAAATATTTTTTTTTGACTTACGGCACTTCTTTAAAGGTGTGCGATATAGAGCATGTGTGGGTGTTTTTCTAGTACCAAAAATCAACCCAAAAAAAAACGTTTTTTTTGGGTTGATTTGATTTTGTGATTGATTTGAAAAACATCAAATATCCATAAGTATGTTCATGATTGCCTCCAGTTAGAATAACGCTTTTCGTCGACAACGAATCTATCTGCCGAGTTTCAGCTCGATCGGATGTCAGGAAATGGTTTAATTATCACTAACAAGAATCTATTTTATTCGCATATTCATTAAATCATTAAATGAAGAAAATAAAAGTGTAATTCAAATAGATGAATTTAAAAATATAACTTATTTTGTTTTATTACTACTTTACTAGCTTGTAAAAAAGTAAATTTTTTTATAAAAATTTGGAATTGAATTTTGTTTTTTTTTTTCCACTATGTGAATGATTTAAAAAATGTATGTGAGTTGTCTTCAATAGGGAAAGGAAGAAATGGATTTATGTATGGTGGGGTAGAATTGGAGCATAAATAGGATGAAACAGAAGTGCTTCTTTAATTAAGCCTTGAAAGTGGTATTTGAGAGGGCATATTTCAAAGGCACGGTGGCCCTGTGAAGGAACGTGTGAATGATTTGGAGGGGCGATCTCAAATTCAAGGATCCTCTCGTTAAGTGAAGAGAGCCCATTTTTGGACAAGAAACATTTGACTTATTTGCCTTCTCCCTCACATTTAAAAATGACTACAAATTACTAATCTAATATTTTTTAGTATGAAATTAAACTTATCTTTGTAATGCTCTAATAAAATTTCTCTGTAGGTTTATAAATCACATTGTTCTAAAATTATTAAAATTGTTACAAAAATTAACTTAATATTTTGTTTATTTTTTGTTATTGTGTTTAATTTGACGAAATGCATTTAATTCATTGAATTAAATTATTAATTCCTAGCAGACCTGGCCACACGTTGCGGTGACTGATAAAACACAACGCCATCACCCAACCTTTATAACCAACGCCAACTGTTAATTTGCATACATATCAAATCCACACCGCCCGCTTGCCAGCCCACTGCCCGCTGCCTGAATTGAAACTTTGAATTTCTCGGCTTTTCTCTACTATAATATGCATGCATTATACATATAAACCTTCCTATTGAATCACTCTGTCTATTGGTGAAAACTGCATGTAAATCCGTTGCTTAGTTTAAAAGATCTAAGCGTACAGACAGCGGGAGCGACTTCATTTTATACTATGTGAAGATTGAGATGTTAATGTCCAAAGTGTTAACGTGATTTATTTTTGGAGTATTATGCCATTATGATATTATGGGTGTTGCGCAACTTTCTTAGCCAACGTCCTGGAAAGCGTTACACATCTGCCCTGATGATGGAAACTGTAACTTTAATTTTGTCAGTTTGAAAATGATTTGAACGCTGAAACCGTTTTCACAACGATAAAAATAACTAAAATACTTACAGAATTTAATAATAACATTTTTTATGTTTTATTCCTTGGCAAAACCAGGAACATCTGACCTTATCATTGCCCTCACAAACTACATTCTCTTATCTGATTTTTTTTTCGATTCTCATAGAGAGATCCCGCATTGTTTGAGCAGAGTGTTGGCATATTGGTAGTTAGTCCAACGGAGTTTGTTTTGCCTCAATATAAAGTACTATACTAACAAAGCAGTGGTTTCAATTCTCTCATTTTTAAATAAATAAATTTCTAAACACATTTGAACGAGAAGTGGACATTGATTCGTTCAATTTTTCGTTCATATTTTTAAAATTCATGCGCATGACTTTCCAGATTGTACTTTCTATGTTCTAGAAGTGGCAACTTTGGATCCCATAGTTCTTGGTTTTCCCTCTCCAAACAAATATACTCTATTCTACCAAGTCTTATATACAATTATTGCCTCCCCTCCATTCAACATCACATCTCCTCTAAGTCTGAACTCGACTCCAATCTTTGATATAATTTTTGAACATACAATTCAAATAAAATTAATGTTTAAATTCACAAACCTCTTAAATGCCACGGGAGGAAACTAGAAAATTTCGCGATGTTTTGACTTTGCCGTAATATTTTGCGGATTTATTTTATGCTATCGTATATAACATTTACCAAAACACGTTCCCTGAACAATAAACTATGCTTACAAATAATATTTCTTGCGTTTATTTGACAAATTGATAGTTTTATCGATCTCATGACATGCGACGCTCAAAGTTTGACAGCGCAAATTGCAGCAGAAATATCATTTCGAAAGTCATAGATATGTGCAAAGATGATTATTTGAGAGGCTAGGTGTGTTCCTTATATCTGTTACATTAAGAACAAGAATGCCCCAAGCGATTCTGCCCTTAACCTTCATACATTTTCTTTATACATAAGGTTTAAAATCGCATCTCAAATTTTTTATTTTTTATGGCGCGTCCTGGGCGCGCAATCGGCAAACCAGGGGATTGTGATTGAAATTGATTGTGATTGAAATGCTGGCCAATATATAATACCCTTGAACGGTCAAAGCCAAAAAATTTTGAAAAAGTTTTTTCTTTTGAAATATAGTATAAAAAAAATATTTTGTTTACACAAAAATTAACCAGGATCGAATGAACTAACCGACAAATCATAGTTATTTCTAATCTCTCAGAGCTACCTTAAGTTCGTGAGGAATCTCGTATATTTGTAAATAGCCACGGGTATTGGGGTTAAATCAAAACCTGTCCCTACGTCTACATAAGATTATTTCAATTTTCAAAGACAGTATAAAATTAGTTTCTACCTTTATAAGCATGGCTTCCTTTACCTCTAAAATAAGAGCAGTTTCCTTCCCCCACAGGGCTATTCCTGTCGGTAATACTAACAGATATCACCACAAATCTTGTTAGGAATCTCAAGCAATTCCAACATATTCGATAAAGTAAATTTGAAAAACCTGAAGGGATTTACCCAGTTATATTGTTTATTGGATGCTACGGGCAACCTTATCTCTTACTGAACGAATTCCCCTTTCCCGACGATAGGAAACCTAATCACAGAATGATGGTAACAAAATTATTCATTGGAACAGAATGAAAATGTACGGGACTTGTATGCTGGATTTTGTGAAGCATGTAGACGTAGTAATAATATAAGTGTTCAGGAAACTCAGATTACGCGAGTTTTCTTTTAACATAATATATTAATACAACATATTTGTTTACCAGTGAAGATTAACTTTTTGCACTACTTATTGCACTTACTTATTAGATTAACTTACCCAAATAAGTTCAACCAACGGAAGGCAGACTCCAGAGTATTTTTACATTTAAGCGCATTAAAAATTTTTTACTCACTATATTTTGTTAGAAGAATAGTACGTAAAGTTCCCCGGATTCGATCAAAATCAATTGTCAATAATTACGTTAATTTACGCCTAAGGTGCAATTGAAAAATTGATATTTAATCACTGAAGAAAAATAGCCCATTGAAGGGTCACGCACGTACTTCGAGGGGAAAAGTATCACTTGCTCCAATTAATATTTAAAGGAAAAATAGAAGGTCGCCGAGGGCTTGGTAGGAGACAAATGTCTTGGCTACGAAATAAACGAGAGTGGACCGGCATTAGAAGTGCGGAGGAGCTATTCCGGGCAGCACGAGATAGAGAGACATTTTCCAGAGTGATCGCCAACGTCGGGGGGACCTGATAGGGCACACGAAGAAGAAGAAGAAGAAGAAAAAGATAACAATAATAATAAAAACGAAAATATGAAAGATAACAAGATACAGAAAAACAGAAAAGGAAGGGGCTCGAACCCAGAACCTCTCGTCTAACCGGGACGTGCGCGTGTACCAATTCCATCATTGCAACCTCCTGTCAAACTGTCATATTAGTCAATCTCATATCAGTTGCGACCATTATCTTTTTCTGTTTTTCTGTGTCTTGTTCTCTTTCATATTTTCGTTAAGATTATTATTGTTATCTTTTTCTTCAATGATTTATTACATTGATGGGAACAACTTACAAAAGTTATAAAAATAGAGTTTTTCTAATAAAAAATTGATTTAATAGTTTACCGAGGAAACTTGTACGATTGACAATTGAAACAAGCGCAATTGATGAAGCAGAATAATAGTTTTGCTGTGCGATTGACAATCGAGTCAATTGCTCTATCTTTAGATCGCTTTGGAATTCAGTTTCACCGCTGAACGAGTTTTTTTTTACTGATTGTATTACATCAAGGATATCCAGAATTATGGAAAGAATGACAAGAAGACCATCGCTCATATGTACGCATCTTAAGGTTGTGTTTCCGCAGACGTCCACAAAGCATCTGGGGCGACAGTATTGACGGATCTATTGAAGTTCCGTCAATCGTACTCCAATGCACATTTTCAATGGCGTAAGTTTATTGAAAATTGAAGTAGATCGCCTCCGGACCCTATAAATTACAAACATCCCTTTGTCACTGAATATTTCCCTTGTCAAGTCCCTTGTGAATCATATTCATCATTTACATTTCTTACGCTTAGAAGTAAGACTCAAAAGTTTTACCAACTTTTATGCTTCCTACTTACTTTTAGCAGGTTGGTTTCAAGTCCTAGATGTACGCAATATTCTTCCAAAGATCACCACTTGAAGCAGTAGGTCTCTCAATCTGCGAAAATAATAAAAAAAACATTAACCAAATTCATTAATAAAAGTAAATCCTTGAAAGTGTCGGTAAATACCCTTCTATAGCCCGTAGCGTGTTTATAATCCGCATGTGTTATAAATTGTTACTATATTGCTCTGTTTTCAGTGGTGTAGTGTGTAGTCATTACAACAATGATTTCATACAACGTTTATTTTGGCAGGAACAAATCAGTTATTTCCTGTTCAAATAATGATATACTGACAGACAATATAGCCGTGCGTTGTTTGTTGAGTTCTACCCGTGTTTCCGCCAAACACAGAAGCACTGGAGATGAAAACCAAGAGAAGTGTTGTTATGTGGCCTAGGTATGGAAAAGTCTTATATTAATTGACGACAACAATTTTCGTTCGTTTCGGCAGATATTACATTTATATGTGTGCTAAGGACGTGTCTGGGTGTCACAAGTAAGGCGAAGTATGATACAGTTAAAAATGACAGAATTGGATGTCGACACCTTGACGCAGTGGTTACTGCAGTGGCCCGGAAAGCCGAAGGTCCCGGGTTCGAGTCCCAGAGGTGCCAATATCTTGTCTTCATTTAATTAATTATTTCTTCTGATTACTGGTGACTTTGATAAAAACATTTCAAATATATAAATTCTTTCTTTATCAGATGATTAAATTCATTGGCTTGTTTGGGGCCTAGGAGTCTTAAAAGTCTCCAGTAAATTAGCAATATATTTTTTTTTACATTAGCTCCACACAGGAGGCCATGATGAAAAGAGTCCCTTAGGACTTGTATCATCTTGGGGATGCTGTGTGGAGGGAATTTTTTTGAAGGAAGAAGAGAAAGGAAAAAAAGTACGTCGGGTGGGTAGGAATCTGGGGGTCAATGTGTCCAGAAGTGACGAACATATGAATACGTCCATGCGGACCAATCAACGATGGAATCAATCAAATCCATCGCCGTGCAAGGCGATAGATCGAGAGAGTCCGACTGGTGAGATAGAGTAAGTTTCCTTCAACCATCCAACTTAACCTCCCGATCCGGCCCGCCACGCAGTAGGTGGGCAAACGCATTCACCAAACGTAGCAAACCACTAGGGGAGATCTATGGCAGATTTATTGGTGATCCAATGTTTCCCAGGGTGGTGGTACCCATACCCGCCCCCAAAATTGAGATATATTTCATGGTACATAAATAACACTTCTAGGGAATATTTGTTCTATGCACAGAGGCATCAGTAGCAGACTTGTGAATAGAGACGACCGACAATGCTCACTTCTTGGATGTGGCTAAAATATCGTATTACCGACAGCAATTAATTTGGTTTAGAGCAAATCCCACCTCCGCTGTTCGCATCTATCCTATCATTAAGGCAGACAGACCTTATTCCTGGGATAACAATAACATTAAGGTTTTCTCTAACAATTTGGGTGTTTCTGTAAGACGGAGTTTTTTTTTATTGGAGCAATAAGTATTTGTGGATGGGTAGAAAGGATTCCGCGAATTTATGAATACAGATTTTAGTAAGGCTTACTCCGTTAATAGATACATACATGTATTCGTGTAATAATAAATGTGCAAGAGAATTATTTAAAAGTTGGGATTGTTGCAAATCGTTGATTTTTGTCAAAGAAATACAGAAGGTCTAACACGGACGATCGATAAAACCCTTCAGCAATACTTTTGATTGAATTGACTAAATACGTCATCCATGGTTCAGTTATCAATATTTGCGAGCAGGGTCAACAATCGAAAAGAGATATTCCGAACGACGCGACGGTTGATAAATTTTAGCGTGTTTAAATTGTATCAATCTATCCGTCTTGAGATGTTGGCTTACAAGCATCCTCCCTGCCTTCATCATCATCATCACTCTTGGCTCTGCAACCCCTGGTGGGTCTTGGCCTCCTCAAGAGTTTTCCTCCACTCATCTCGGTTTTGGGCCAGTTCTCTCCAGTTTAGAAACTCCAAGGTAGATATATCTTTGAGGACGTTGTCGCTCCATCTTAATCTTGGCCTTCCCAAGCTACTTCGCCCTATCGGTCTTGAGTTCAGCAGGGACTTAAGTGTTGATGCTCAGTCATTCTCTCCACACGACCCAGCCACCGAAGTATTCCCAGTTTTATACATTTTGTGACGTTTAGCTCTTTAAACAGAGTGTATAGCGCATTGTTGTAACGTTTGCACCAAAATCCTATTTTCTAGAACCGGTCCGAAGATGCGCCTCAAAATTTTCCTTTCAAAAACGTCCAGTGCTCGCTCCTCCCTGCCTTACTAAGTTAAAAACAAAGCTAAGACTGTCTCACGTAGGTAATGTTACTAGCTTACTAGGTAACTAGAAATAGTTTGCTGTCTTGGCTTAAAATACTAGCGTTGTGTGCATCGAGCATTACAGGAACATCGAGTCATCTATAAATTAACCTTGAAAAATGTGGCCAATCGCTGTCAAGTAAGAACTATTACTCACATGTGTCTTCTCAAGAGAGTTTCGCACACAAAGCGAGTGTCAACTGTTATAAAAAGTACATATTATATTATTTACATCCGACAATAATAAATAAAAAACCGACGCACATGACGGCCTCCGTTGTCCCGAGGTAAGACTCTCGACCCACAATCCGAAGGTCGCGGGTTCGAACCCGGCGTGCGCAAATAAATTGTATTTGATTAATGTGTGTTATTTCACTATTTATTCATTTAAATAATATATATTATATTTGCGGCACGTTCCAGAGTGGAAGATACTATCAGTATCGCCCTAGTGTAAGACCACCATTCAGAATTGAAACGTTGCTTGATATGGCTTTAGCCGTGTTTAGTGACCAGATCTGAATAGCCAGGTACTTCCCCACCTTCCTCTTACCTATCTCCTTCCCCTCTCCACTACCTTCAGCCTCACAACATACCCCAATTGGGGATGCCATAGTCTCACTGGCTCCAGACGGGAGCAGTTGGGACTCTTGTGCGGTATTTCATGTAAAAAAAAAAACATATAGAACATATGGATGGAGTTGCCAAGTGATTTATCTAAATTTAAAATGATTTTCCAAAAAAAAAACACCATTCCTCATTGAAAAACTTCAGAAGGGTTGTAAAATGTACTAATGTAATGGTTGTAAGTTGTAGGTAGTTAAATTTAAATTTATTTAAAAAGTGACTTCCGTACAAATTTGAATGGAAACAAATGTGTCACTGACTTAGTACCTTTCGGTTCTAGACCATTTAGCACACGGTCTGTCTTTCTTACACTTTCCCGAAGTTGTGTATCGAAATATAGGCTAACTTAACCGCATAATTGAATCACGAAATAACACAAGGCACTTCTTGTATTATTCCATGCTTCGTGATGATAAAAGTTTGTTATTCTTTACAACAAGAATTCAGTGAGGGTTCTGGAATTTCTGTTATGTACAGATTTAATGTATGATCTCGGTTTTTTTTTGTTACGGACCCCCTCCCATTAAAAAAATGCGTTTCGTATTAAATGTATTGAATATATAAACAAATATACATATACTGAAAAATTATGTTTAGAAAAGTAAATCGTTTTAAATTCGTATTTTTTTCAAGATAATGTACCAACATTTTTATTACTTTATAGGCCAATCATCAACCATCATGGTCATCAACTTTTGGTCAGCGACTTTTCAACCCGCGACAAAATACCCTCCGACAAAATATCCGACGAACAAAACATCTCCCAATAAAATATCTACTAAAACCTAACTTACCTAACTTAAACTGATCTAACCTAACCTTATAAAAAAATGGAACAAAAAAAAATACAATAATACTTTACAGACAATAAATTATTG
Organism: Glyphotaelius pellucidus; assembly: GCA_936435175.1. Classification (NCBI taxonomy): domain Eukaryota; kingdom Metazoa; phylum Arthropoda; class Insecta; order Trichoptera; family Limnephilidae; genus Glyphotaelius; species Glyphotaelius pellucidus. Next base: position 30,430,206 of record OW386547.1, read on the forward strand.
TTATCTAACCTAATCTAACAAAAGAATGGGAAAAAAACAATACAACATGTTATCTTTATTATTTTTGTCCCATTTTATTATTTTTGAAAAATAATTTATAATAACTTATTGTTATCTGTATTCTTTTGTCCTATTTTACTATTTAGAACAATAATTTATTGTCTTTACAGGATGTCTGTATTATTTTTGTCCCATTCTATTGTTAGATTAGTTTAGGTTAGGTTGTTAGATTAGGTTAGGTTAGGTTGTTAGATTAGGTTAGGTTAGATTAAGTTTAAGTAGATATTTTGTCGGGGTATATTTTATCGCGGGATGAAAAGCGCATTATTTTTGAATATAGGCTGACGCAGGCCGAAAATATGCGTTTATTTGAAGTGGCAAATATCAAAATGTTCTCAGGGACAATCTACAATAACAAAGGCGAAATGTTTACCTAATTCGGTTCGATGTGATTGAAAAGTTTGTGAGTTGACACGTTATTATTTTATGACAATAATTGATTCACTTTGCTTGTCCAATATAAGGCAACATATTCATGTTCCAAATCAAATAACAAATGTTTTCTGATAAAAATGGAATTATATACACTGTCACTATTTGCCATATAAAAGATAAACCCGTGTAAGTAATTAATCATTTTTTGACATGTCATGTATTGCTACTTAGCACTAGCTACAAACTGGTAAATCATTTTAAAGCTCCGTAGTAAGCGTTCAAAAAGAAGAATATATTGTTACGTGTTTTTTGATCATGTACAGGGTTCACAAACAATCAAAACAGCACAAATGTCAGCGACACAATTTATTTGCACTGAATTAAATTATTACAGCTTTATTTAATTATCACTGATTGATTTATTTACACAGATTTATTTCTACAGGTTTTATTTATTAACACTGATGTAATTATTTACATTATTTTTACTACACTCGGTAGGCACCGCTAAGTTAGTTTCTTTTTCCATATTATATGGAAAAAGAACTAGTTGAAGATAATATTAATGATTCTAAATATTTGAAATATGAGATTGACAAATATGACGGTTTGACAGAAGGTGGCAATAGCAAAATTGGAAAACGCGCCGTCCCGGTTAGACGAGAGGTCTGGGTTCGAGTCCCAGTTGCGACCATTGTCTTTTTCTGTTTTTCTGTGTCTTGTTTTCTTTCATATTTTCATTTAGATTTAAAAGTGTTATCTTCTTCTTCAATGATATATAACGTATAATTCTTTAAGAATTAAATAACATAAAGTGTTCAAGGAAAATGAAGGCCTCAGCACCGGTAAGCCACCCAGTGAGGTCAACATTATTGAATTATACCATAAAATGTAAAAAATATTGTATAAAAAAAAATGTTTTAAGTCGGAATTATTTATGAATGCCGGGTCTTAAAGAGACTCTTACTTGTGCATTGGAGTACTGGATGTATAAAACATATCGGAGTTATGGATCCTTAACGCTTGACGTTTGGATGCAAATTCAAATTCAGTGTAAATTTTCATAAATTTATTAACTCCACATAGGAGGAGCCTTTGAGGAAAATAATTTCCCCTGGGATTATGTCATCTTTGGGGATGCTGTGTGGAGGATTTTTGAGCGAATTTCGAGGAAGGAGAGGAAGTTCTAGGAAGGGAAGAAATGGTATAGTGTGGAGTAGGTAGGAATTTGAGGGTCAGCGTGTCCAGAAGTGGCGGACGTTTGCATCCATTCCTCTCACTGCTGTGCAAGGCGATGGGTTGAGAGACGGCCGGAGAGTCTAGGTTAGGTCTCCCTCAGCCATTCTCTCCCGATTCGATGGTAAACTCAAACACCAAACGTAGAGACTCAATGTTATGGTGCTAATTAATATTTTAATTTAAATATTTATTACATTTTTAATAAATATAATAATTGATAAAAATCGCTACCCACCTAGTATTAAATCTTTGGAATTTACTGGTGAAAAGGGACTGCGGTTGGGTATTCCAAACTACTTCGAAAAACTTTAGATTCTATCGTTTTGCACAAACACATTCAAGCGTATCCTTTTTAAAATGTTGTACTTGTATATGTTGGGTAAGTACTAACAGGAACAAGTACAAAGATGGGTATTATAATAGTAATATTATTATTTCGCCATTCACTAGCGCAATATAATATCCAATATCTAAAATGAAAGGGAAGCGAGTGGGCTTTGATAACGGTTAGAACTTTCAAAGAACGTTGTCACCTTCTTCCGCAAGATTCTCTACACTTAGGTATATTGTAGAATAGAATATTACAAGATTGTCGATAAGTCTAGTCCCTACTCTAATGGAAGATCTGTAAACAATAGTCTTGCTAAAAAAATTATTCTAATTTTCTCTTATTTAATAAATCAGAACAAAATTTTCTCCCAAATCATTACATTTGTTAGCAGGCACTTAAATACCAAAATAATTATTAAATTCGTATTTAACAAACATATTCTATGAACCTTGAATGTTACCCATGTATTTAATGTGACTTGTCATTTCAAGTAAAGAATTATCCAATTTGTTCTGAGAAATCACATCACTCAAAGGCAAATCTTTTTCAAAGTTTCTTCGGTATGTACCTACAGTATAATATTGATAAAATGCGGATAAGAAAGCCCAAATAAAAACTTTTGAAAAAAGAATCTACTGAACCATTAAAACGGACACCATCTTGAAAAAGATACGGAATGTATAAACAAATATGAAGCACACAAAATTAAAAACGGTTGAGCTAAAACAGGACTTCGCCACACTCAGTTAACAAAACCGCGAACCATACATACTAAAGCGAACGAAATTTTTTTTGTGTTGTACTTACAAACACAAAAGCATTTGCAAATATTAAGTGTGAAATAATTTCTAAAGAATAATTATGCATTCGTATTTATTTTGTAATGAATAAATAATTCGAACTTTTAATTAAAATAACACACCAGTGGACTGCAGCTTTTATGATTTATATGAATTTGCTCAAAGTACAGTAAAAGGAAATTTTCCTTAAAGTTCTTAATAATCCTAAACACGTATTTTTACAGAAATGGCTTGCGGGTGACTTTTTAACGAAGAACTGATCAATGAGCAACATCCAATTAAGAAACATTATCGAGACTTTTGAAGATTGATAATAAAAGGTCCATAAAATTCTTGAAAAATATTTTCACAGAGCACTTTTTTTATCTCGTTACTGGAGAACATGACTGTTGTAAAAAAGTTACACTACACCGATGTCCAAATAAACAGAAACAGAAAAAGAAACGAAACTAACAAATAAATTTACAGTCAGATGAAACGCAGAACAGTCCAGGTAAAACAGTAGGAACTTCGCTATGCTCAGTCGATAAAGTACATGTTCACCAAGTCTGACCATCATACCTGAAACTGGTAAAACTTCAAAACTTCTCGGGTTCAATCGCTTGCTAGCTTAGTCTTTCATCATTGCATAATCTGTGTTTTCTGATTTTTACGACGGCAATTGGAGGAATTTAAATACTGCCGGGCTATTCATAATCACGTATCGTGCGTCGGGTGCATGAAAGGAGTTGTACGGGACGATTCTTCGATACCTGGGCAGCTGGTGTTTACGTTGCAGGTGTGAAGACGATTTGCACGTGTTCCTTCAATAATATTATTGTGACAGGACTGAACTTGTGACGCAGGTGCAATTAAAATTGTACCGATCATTTTGTTATTCAGTAAATACAAAAGTACTTAGCAACTAATTGCTTTTGAAAGCACGTAGCAACTAATATTATTTTTAACACCTGCTAGAAAACAGTAAACAAATTAGTCATCTCTTGCACGTGCAGCGTCAAAAACAATAACATGTTTGCGTTAAACTTGGAACAAGTGAGTTAATATTGTGATATAAAAGCTAACTGAAAATAAATATTATTCATTACCAAAAAGATTTCAGAGTTATTAATTACAAAATATCTCCCGAAACGAAGTGAAGATTGTGGTCCAGCCGCCTAATTTTTACATTATTGTGTGGATCAAATAAGTTGGTCTCATTCAGAGGTGTAACTGCAAAAATAATCTCAAAGAAATCTGAAACCATTAGAAGAAGTCAAATTTTATATAATTCAGAAAACGATAACTTTTCAATGTTGGCTTTGCACTATTACCCCCGAAAACCTTTGGGACCCTCTCATCTCTCAAGAGGTAGAACGAGGAAGTTCAGTAAATGTACAGCAAATACGTATCAAACTAATTACTGACATTCAATGATTATTAGCATAACTAATTGGATGAAGTCAGTCAAACCAGAATATTACGTTATAATTACCCACCCTCAATGTAATTAACTTCGATAAAATAATGAACTCAAGTGAAAAATATTATGGCTGAAAATAATAATATGTTCTCAACAAACACTGGATCTGAATACGTAAGTTTTATTACATACTATTTTATGTCAAATTTATAAATCTTCATTTAAAACCGAATAAAACAACCTCCCATAAAAACAACCCATTTCGTTGCTTCTACTAAAATTTTGTAATGATGAATTTTGTAATGCCATTTTGTTACCAATCATAAGTGGTATACTTTATTTTTACCAGTCACCCATTGATACCAACATTTAATTCTGGTTTTGTATGGATAGAGATTCGAAATCGGGTCGATGATACTCAGGGTTTGTTTTGTATACGGATTGAATTGTTGTCGTATCACAGTGTTGATCAAATTGAAATATAATTAGGCCCCCAACAATTAGAATCCGTATGGAAAATGACTAATACGAAATACGAAAATGATTAATACGAAAATCGGTTACTTCGAGGGCAATCAGATGGCCTTTCGTGCCAATTTGGCAAGTGCGGAATTTCGTAAAATTTAAAAGCTTCTTAGTAATCAATATATATTATAAAAGAAAATCCAAAAAAACGTGCGGCTCGCAAAAACTCAGAAACGAATCCCGGTACGATCAAGGGAGTTATATGGTGTGGTAGATCTCAACCCCACCTCCAGGATGACGTTTCCCGTTTATACGTAAAGGGCGTGCTTTTGAAGATATAAGGGCTGTTAATTTCGCCCTCTTGAAATTTCTAGAACAGTCTTCCGGAAAATTTCATAAGAAAATATTATAATAAAAAGATGAAATAATTAAAAATTTCTAGAATTTTTTCATAAGAAAGAATTTCTAGAAAATTGTGGAAGGAGTGGCAAAGTATGTAGTGGAACGTTGGGGAATAGGAAATCGGAAACATCATTGTGGAATATTCCAGAACACTCTCGAGAGTTGTCCTGAGCGAAGCTGGGTAACCCAGCTAGTAAAATCATAATGTAGCTCCACACAGAAGGTTCTAAGGAAAATAATTCCCCTCAGGGCCTATATCATCTTTGAGGTTGCTGTGTGGAGGGTCTTTTGAAAAAAGGAAGGAGATGAAATTCTGGTAAAAAAAAATGAGGGTTGGGTAGACATCTGGGAAGTGACGGATATATGAATCCATCCCTCCCACAGCGGTGCAAGGCGATGTTCCGAGAGAGTTCTGTTGAAGAGGTCAAAAAGAGTCCCTTAACCAGTCTCTCCCTGCCATGCAGTTGGTGGGCAAACGCATCCGCCGCCAAGACCCGGACAAACCTTATCAAATGAATCCGGGAACCCCTGCTAAGTCACCAAACGTAACGATACTATAATTTAATAAAACGTAAGCTCAAAGTGCCTAGCATTCGTCCTTTTCCAAAAATGTAACACCCACAAATACTTTTTTTCACCTACCTATCTTATGATGACTAAAAACAATCATGCATCATAGCGTTCAATTGAAAAGTAATAATCGTCCTGTCAAAAAATATTGTGAGTGTTGATTACGGAACTGTGTTTACGTGATTACGTTCGACCATATCGAAATAGATAAAAAAACTATGGTGAGTTCGCGAATTTGAAGGTTTATGTGATGAACCAGAGAAATTTAGGCAAGCGAAGGAAGAAAAGAGGTTAAGTGGGCCATCCTTGATTATTAAATCCACAATACGAAGGTACACCAAATATCAAACAGTATTAATAGCCTTGCGTCTACACGGTTGAAATTTCAGAATCGGCTTCGAGTGCATCTCTGACGCCGCGCCATATAAAAATCTGTGTACGTGAAATTTCAAACAAAGATACCGTTGTAATTCGGCTGCGAATTCAAAAATTCTTCAACGGATGGCGCCACTTACATTAGCAGATCGCATGAGGACGTGCCCCTGGCAGGTTTAAGTACTACGGATTTGTGTGTTTAAGAATCCCTCCGGATATGGAAAGATTGACGGTAATACTTAGAATTGTGAATAATAGTATCACGCGGCTATATATTGCATATGACATTGTTGATTTTCAGGGTTACTTTGTCCCGGTGACTAGCTATCACTGGATCACGGTGGATCCAAGGAACCGGCTATTTTTGGAACCAGTTCCTATCGGATTTATAAAATGGTCACCAACACTCAAACTGGGCGAAGCCGAACCAAAAGCCACCCGCAGGGCCTAGCAGCAAAAACCTGCAGAACGGGTTTTTAATTGCTTGTCTGCAATAATTATAATGGTTACAGGAAGCCAACGACATTTCGAATATTTTTTTTAATTTCCGGTAATGCGTGGTTTCAAGAAAACCATCTCATATATAGTGTGTCCGTAATATTATTATGGGCGTTTACTAAATATTTTTCTTTCTGTAAGTCATTGTTCAAATTTGTATGCGTATTTAGTGTATAATTATTCTATGAATAAGCTGTCCATCAACGTTTTCTTTGTTGAGAAATTTGAATGTAACGGATATGTACATTACGTTGAGCGAGTGTCAATTTCCGCTCAAACATGAAATAGGTTGACGTGACCTTTTGATTCTGAAAACAAATAGTTTTTTTGGTAATGTGTAGGTACATTATTCAAACCTGCTACAGATAATAAGGGCACCTACCCTTTTGAATTTATTAAATTTTTTAAAACATTTTTTGCCACCTTTTATTTTATTACTTCGAAAATATTTTCATATTTACGAGTAAAATCTAGTTGAATAATGTACTGAATAGAAGTCTTACAAACATTAATATTATGTTCTTCGTGTGTGAATATTTTTGAACATAAAATTTCTGAAGAATAATAAAATAAAAACACTTATTTCAGCTGTCAGTCTGTCTGTGAGTGATTTGTAACTCTTTCAATGAAACGGATTTGTTTTGATTTTAACTATCATTTTTCATAATTTGGATATGGTTACAAGAATTCTGACAAGATATTAAAGTACTTACTTCGATATGTAATTTTAAACGAAAATTATTTTAAGTGTAACGGCGCGGCGGTCCGGATCGGGAGAGGCAAGCATAATCTAGACCTCTCCAGCCGGACTCTCTCGACCCATCGCCTTGCACCGCAGTGGGAGGGGTGGATTCATACGTCTCTCACTCTTGGACATATTCTAGATTCCTTCCCACCCCTCATACCTTTTTCCTTCCCAGAAATTTCTCTCCTTCTTTTCTTTAAAAAGACCCTCCACACAACATTCCCAAAAATGACTTTTGCCTGATAAGGGATTTTTTTTCTCAAGGCCTCTGTTCGGAACTATTGTAAAAACAATAAAAGTGTCGTTTTTAAAATTGTAACTGATTGTAACAGTTAAGAAACAAAATTGTAACTGATTGTAACAGTAAAGAAATAAAATTGTAACTGATTGTAACAGTAAAGAAACAAAATTGTAACTGATTGTAATAGTAAAGAAACAAATTTGTAACTGTAAGCTAACAACATTGTAACTGTCAAGAATTCAGTCAAGCGATAAATTACCGATCTATAATGTAGTCTTTTTTTACCGGGAAATATTTTAATTCCGTATTTGAAAAGTGTATCTCTTTTCTTTAAGTTTTTTAGGGTTAATCTTGACAAGAAAATTATGATTTTGTGGTTTTTCAAGGTTTTGCGCTTTTTCCATTTTCAAGAAAATGTTATTTACTTTGTTGTGGTTTTTCACAGGAGAACGCTAGAATTATATGAAACATGCACCTTGATTTTTGCAGCCATTAGAAAAATAAAATCAAGGTGATCCGAGGACTTTAAAATGTTTAAAATGTTTGTTTTAAATAGACATTATTTACCAAAAATCATAGTTTCCGTAATTAAGTAGTTAATAATTGATTAATAAGCCCATTGTAGAAGTCGGGTCGGACCGGTGCCGTTTTGTCCCTTAGAACATGACCATGAAACGGTTCTAAACAACGCCAGAAAAAATCGTAACGATTACGCAAAACATCCACGTATATGCAAATATAAGTACTTCATAGCATGACTGCCCGAATTTTGGTAACATATCATCAGAAATATTCTTCGTATCAGTAAAATATTGGCTGAATTGACATTTGCGTCGGGTCCCCCCCACATAGGCATCATAGGATTTATAGGCCTAACACACCATCCGATTTGCAGAACCATTTGCAGCATAGCATGTTGAAACGCCAACCGAATAATTATTATTCCAACGAAGAGAATAATAATAAATGATCGAAGAAGGCAAACACTTTGTGGCCTGACATTATACAAATGAAAAACGTTCTTTGCTTAAAATCACTTTCTCTTATATTTATAGGCGTCAACCGGTTTCGGTTGATCTCAACCTTTATCTGGACATAGATTTAAAATTTTATATCTAAACAATATAACTAAACTATGTCCTGATGAAGTTTGCGATCAACCGAAACCGGCCGGGGTTTATAATTAAAATAAAGTGGTTTTAAACAAAGAACGTTTTTCATTTGGAATAATAATAATTCGGTTGGCAGTTTTGCCTACACACGATCCGACTTGCAGTAACCCGACATGTTGGGTTTTGCAAATCAAATCGTCCGGAGGGTCTACAAGTCTTCTATCAATGCTCGATGCAACATTTTCCGATTTTAATAATGGTAGGAGTAAGCTTACAAATATTATCAGGCTCTCCGTAGCCCAATTTTTTTTATCTTCCTGTAAAAAATAATGTTATATGAATTTACATTGAGGTTATCTTTAGAATAATCTTAGTACAATAAGTCAGAATTAGCTTTTTGCAGTTAGTGCTTCGTCATAGGAGCTTCATTTCTGTCAAGAACCTGCGTTAAATGGGTTCGATTCTGTTGACATTCAATTCCAGGGTTCAGTTTTACCTTTGAAGTTAATCGATTGATAAAAGATTTATTTTTCTTATACATATTTTTTTGGGACAACTTTATGATATTTTGGAATAATTTGATGAATGTGCACTCTTACATAGCTATTTGTAGCAAAGCACAAGGGCGGATCCAGGATTTTTTTCTGGGGGGGGGACAAGGGGCGGACGGGGAAAAAAATCAACAATTACTGTTAGAAATAAACTTCAAGTATCATACTTCAGGTTTATTTCTACAAGTTGTGATTTGAAACTCGATGAAACGGAAACGACGTTAAAAAGAGACAAACACATACATCTATAGGTTTCACTTCTACCGCGTGTTGACTGCACCCGATTTTTATTAAAACTTGATTCATGTTGGTTTCAATTTGGGAGGCAGGTGTGGGTACCGTCGCCCCAGTAATCATTTATTGGATAACCAACACTCCTGCCTTAGGTCACTCCAAGTGGTTCGCTACGTTTGGTGACTTAGCAAGAGTGCCCGGGTTCATGGAGTGAGGTTTGTCCAGGCCTTAGCGGCGAATGCGTTTGAATTCGTACGTCACTTTTGGGCACACTGACCCCCAGATTCCTGCCCACCCAGCATATTTTTTTCTTTCCCAGAACTTTCCTCTCCTTTCTTTCTCTATTCTCTCTTCCTTCTTGTCTGATTTTTTTACCAGTTTATTATATGATTATTTAAATGAAAGACACATCATTGAAACATATGGTGGCATGCAAGGACTTAGGAATTGTGTTCATGCTCACATTGAAAAGATCTGTAAATCAGCTACAAAAATGCCATTTGTCATACATAATTCAAAGGAATTGATCAATCTTACAGTTATGTTATAAGGCTTCATTACTTTAGCTTAGTGCTTAGCATTCTCGAGAGTGGATCTCAGATATCGGGACCTGCGGACATCGTCTATATACTAATGGTTGAGAAAATGCAAAAGAATTTTTTACAATATCTTTTTTATTTATTTATTTTATTTTTTATTTATTTGTTTTATTTTAGTAAATTGTACATTTAAGTTTACAATTTCCTAATTAATTATATCATTTCATGTTTCAAACTATATTTTTTCTTGTTCTATGTATCTCCTACAATAAATTTTGAACTTTCCAATTTTTTTTTTTTTTTTTTTTTTTTTTTTTTATAGTTAATACCGCACAAGAGTCCCAACTGCTCCCGTCTGGAGCCAGTGAGACTATGGCATCCCTAATCGGGGTATGTTGTGAGGCTGAAGGTAGTAGGGAGGGGAAGGAGATAGGGAAGAGGAAGGTGGGGAAGTACCTGGCTATTCAGATCTGGTCACTAAACACGGCTAAAGCCATTTTCAAGCAACGTTTCAATTCTGAATGGTGGTCTTACACCAGGGCGATACTGATAGTATCTTCCACTCTGGAACGTGCCGCAAATATACTACATATTATTTTAAATGAATAAATTGTGAAATAACACAAATATCAAATAAAATTTATTTGCGCACGCCGGGTTCGAACCCGCGACCTTCGGATTGTGAGTCCAGAGTCTTACCTCGGGACCACGGAGGCCGTCGGTGCGGCCTTTAAAGTTTCTGGTAGAGTGTTGTATAACTTCATCCCTTTGTATAGTAAACTGTTCTGCGTATTCGTTTTGTCCTTTTTTTGTAGTCTGATTTCCTTGCAAGTCCTTGTATTATGTCTGTGAATGTCCTTGTTGTATATAATTTTGTTTGAGAAGTATTTTGGTAACATGTTGTTCACTATTTTATGGATAAATATCATCGTGTGCAGGGTCAACATCTGTTTCACGGTTAGCCAATTTAGTTCCTTCAACATTTTATTTACTTTTGAGAATCTATTTCGTCGAAGTATTATTCTCATTGCCCTGTTTTGGAGAATTTGAAACTTATTTTGTTCTCGTTCATTACACAGGAAAAGGATAGTTGAGCAGTAGTTAAAGTGTGGAGCAATAATTGAATTATAAATAGTGACTGCAGTTTTTCTAGAAAGTTTTTGCCGTATTCTTCCCAAAAAAGATACTTTTTTCCAATTTTCTTTTGGGTATATTCAGCATGTTTGTTAAAAGTTAGTTTGGAATCTAATATAACTCCTAGGTATTTCATTTCAGTCACACTTTCAATAATTTCACCGTCAATTTTAATTTTGCTCTCACTGGATGTCTTCTTATACCCAATTACCATACATTTTGTTTTTTTTGTATTTAATTTAAGCTTATTTATTTTTAGCCATCTTGATACATTATTTAGTTCATTATTAAAAATATTTATTAGTTCTTCGTAGTTATCACCAATTAAGTATATTAGTGTGTCATCGGCAAATAATCGCACTTTGCATTTTGAAAATATTTTCACCATGTCATTAATATAGAGTATGAACAATAGAGGTCCAAGGACCGATCCCTGTGGTACTCCTAATTTATTTTCCATTGGTTTAGAAAACTGATTATTTATTTTTGTTACCTGTTTTCTGTCTTTCAAATACTCTTCTATTAATTTAATGGATACAGATGAGAAACCAATTTCTTTAAGCTTTCTTATCAGTATATCACGATCTATAGTTTCGAATGCCCTTTGAAAATCCAAAAATATTGCTAAGATAAATTTATTACTATTCATTCCTTCCTTCCATTCTTCGACAATTACGTTTAGTACTGTTTCACATGAGTTGTTGGATCTGAATCCTGATTGCTCTTGGTATAAAATATTGTGTTTATCTAAGTATTGCAAAATTTGTTCTTTTATTATCACTTCAAGAATCAGTTCATATTTTGGTAAGGTGTTGATTGGTCGAAATTCTTCACATTTTCTGGTATTTTTAACCTTTGGGACCGGTATAATAGTAGATAGTTTCCATGACTGTGGAAATTTTCCCTCTTCAATTGTCTCATTAATAATATTTAAAAGAGTAGATCCAATTACTGGAAAAGCATCTCTTATTAAGCCAATAGTTAATCCATCTGAACTATTCTTTGATTTAATTTTGTTTAAAATGTTAAATAAATATTCTGCATTTATTTTTCTGAAGACAAATAATTCTTTGTTTGAGTCGTTACTGTCATTTGTGGGGTTAACATCAATGTTGGGGATTAATTTGTTAATTTGAGTGATGCTTTCAATAAAATATTTATTAAAGCTATTAGCCATGTTTTCTTCATTTATCTCTTTTGGAAATATTACTATTTTTATGTCGTCTTTGTTTTCGCCATGTACTAATTCCTTTATGCTTTTCCAAATTTTTTTGGGATCACCTTCTTCTGAGTTTATTTTATTTTTTATATACTCATTATGCGTTCTTTTTATGTCTTTAGAGTATTTGTTTCTTGCTTTTTTGTAGTTATCCCAATCCATAGTACTATTAGTAAGGCATGCTCTTTTGTAAAATGTATCTCTATCATGTTGCATTATGCGAAGTTCTCTTGTATACCATTTATTATTGTTTATTTTATGTATTTTCTGTTCTGGAACTACTTCATCAATAGATTTTTTTAAGTTTAATATCATCTGATCAGTTTTTTTGTTATATTCCATTTGATTTATTTTATTCCAATTAACAGTCTCTAAGGTCTGAATGAAATTTTCTTTATTGTATTTTTTGTAATTTTTAAATGATTTTACTTGTGTTTCTTTACTGTACTTGTATTTTTCTCTGTCATTTAGTATAATTTGAATGATGCTATGGTCGCTAATTTTAGGGCTATCTAGTACATTAATGTTTAAGTTGAATTTATTTGACATTACCAGATCAATCGCTGTTTTTGACGTATTAGTAATTCGTGTAAAATCTTTGACTAATTGTTTCATCCCTGCAGCTTGAATAATGGATTTCAGTTTTTTTGTGTATATGTCTGCATTCGCTTTGACATTTATATTAAAATCTCCAGCTATAATGTTAATATTTTCATCTTGTAAATTTTCCATGCACCATCTTTGAAAATATGTTAAAAATTCGCTCTTACTTGTGTTTGGCGATCTATAAACAACAGTGTATACACCTTTCTTATTTCCTGGTTTAATGGTGATGGCTAAGATCCAACACTGTTTTTCAAATTGGTGATTTGATATTACTTCATATGGAACTTTCTTACTCAAGAGAATCATCACTCCACCCGTATGTCGACTATGTGAGTCGCAGCGGATGGTATTATAATTTTCAAATTTAATTTCACTATCTTGGATATCTTCAGTCACACGTGTTTCACTCATCATAAGCATAAAAGGTTTCTTTTCCTCTAAAAGTATTTTGACCTCTTCGTAATGTGCTATGATGCTTTGTATATTCAGGTATATAATTTCATCTTTATCGTAATATTTTTTTATAAAAAAGAGATTCTGCTCATTTTTGCTTCTAGTTTTCTTTTATAAATTGGGCAGTCCTTACTCATGGCTGAGTGACTGCTATTTAGTTTCAGTCCTAATCTTTTACTTGTCATTATACAATTGATGCACTGGAGATCTTCATCGGTGCACTCTTTTACATCGTGATGTTTTGCGCATTTTTGACAAGATTGTAGGTTTCTGCAATCTATAGCCTTGTGATTAAACCCATTACATTTAAAACATCTCATGACATTAATATTATCGAAAACTCTACATCTGTCCCAACCAATATTTCTCTTCCCTATCTCTAAATGAGATTTAACTCTATGTTTAACTCGAGATTGCTGGGTATCTGCAGCCTTAGTTCCAGAAGAGATATCGCATTACTGCCTTATAAGCTTCTAAATGGTTTTCGGTACCAGATATTCTTGCTGAAATAAGATTCTATGTCCTGGATGATTTCAAGCGAGGTCGCCAACACAGGCTTTTGATTCTTCCCAGGTGCAGCACTAACTTACCAATGGTGATGCCCCTGGGAAGACTCACTAGTTTAATTAACTGCCTCGCAGGAAATGTGAATATTTTCGACATATCCTACATCGGTTTTAAGCGTGAAATAGCACTTATGTTTTAATTAATGTATTTTTGGAGTAAAATTTCTTTACGCACGCTTGACTTGGGGAGTAAGCTGGTGAATGCGTGTCGAGAGCGTTACGAAAAGTGTGATCGGGCGAGGCGAACGAAGCATAAAGAAGTTTTACTTCAGTCGTGTGGTCTAAAGCACGTTTTTTATGTTTCCCGCTAAAGATGTCCAGCACTTCATTGGCGTCCATTTTTGCCGCAACGTCTTGATGGATATGCATTAAAGCCAATCCATTCAAACGCTCTTTTGTCATCCTGTTGCGAAGATATGACAGGTATGAAGATTGCAAAGATCGCTCGGCAGTGCTGCGTATTTTTGCGACCGTACCGCTCTCGCAAACGCTGATAATCATATTTCATTTACAAGTGCGTGAAAGGGATGCAACGACCAAAATTCGCAATTCCAGCCAGAAATAGACAAGTGTTTCACTCATGTTCTTTCTGGTATTTTATTCATATATTTTAACAACTCTGATAATTTGATTTGCTTCTAAGTATGCACTGTGATGGAATCTCCACAGTACACAAAAATACCGTCTGAGGGGGGGCACGTGCCCCCGTGCCCCCCCCCCTAAATCCGCCCTTGGCAAAGCATATATGGTTATCATGTTATGTATATTTGTCTGAATTTAAATTTAACCCTTCAGGCTAATTTGTTCGCTTTAAGAAACAGCTTATACAGGTCTCAAAGAAATCGTTGCATCTTCCTTACAGCCACCACCGACCACCACCAGACCACCATTCAGAATTGAAACGTTGCTTGAAATGGCTTTAGCCGTGTTTAGTGACCAGATCTGAATAGCCAGGTACTTCCCCACCTTCCTCTTCCCTATCTCCTTCCCCTCCCCACTACCTTCAGCCTCACAACGTACCCCGATTGGGGATGCCATAGTCTCACTGGCTCCAGACAGGAGCAGTTGGGACTCTTGTGCGGTATTAACTGTAAAAAAAAAAAAGTCATTATGAGAAAAAATTTGATCTGAATGATTTTAGAAAAACAAAATATCACGCTTTATATTAAAATTCAAAGTTTACTATAGAAAAATTAAAATGTACACTTTTATGAAATCAAAGTTTCCGACTGCAATTTCAGAAAAAAATTATGAAACTAATTTTTTATTCAATAGTTTTGATTGAAACGACAGAGAAGTGTGCTGAAATAAATGCGGTTTGTAATACATTTGTCTAATATATAATATGTGCATTTTTAGTTCTTTTATTTAAAAACTTTTTTTATATTTGCATTCAAAGTATATGAATATTTCAAAATGGTGTTTATTACTAACGATAAAAGCGTATTTTATCACCTATCAAAAACAGTTTTTGGTTTTCGGAAAAGTTCATAAATAAACCATTTATTTGGATTTTATTGCAAAGCGGAAATATTCTGATCTTCTGACAGAATATGCTCGAGGCCTGATGTATTAATACAAACGCCTACACTGTCTGTGATTCCTTTAACCAATATCTATTCAAATAATTTTCTTTAACTCCGCTTGAAAAACCAGCCCCCGGGGTGACAAATACTAAATATTCCATCATCCAATTTCTCCCACTCCATTGTCGCCAGTGTCAATAATGATCGCTGCAAAGGATATTTGATCAGAGGGGGAATGGGTGGCCAAAAAAATTACGCGATCACAACACAATCAATTTCGATTGAGTGACTTTGATTGAATGTAATGAATAATGTAGTGAATGATGTCGGGTATAAGAAAATGAATTTGATAGTCTTTTTCTGGCTGGGGAGCAAATCGGTATTGATCCACCTTGTATATATATAACATATTAAAAAAAAAACTTTAAATGAAAAAGTAGCTGTCCTTAAATAAACCAGTACATGCTTGCCATCTTTTACCCTAAAGTATAACGTTAAACTTCGGGGTGATTATTTTAGAAAGTTTTGTAAGCAGAGCGATAAATTTGAATATTATTTTTTTTTATCTCATCAGGCCGTTTTATATTCATGTAGTATCCGGAAGGCGAATCTATCACAATCAAATTTACCGTTTCAATGGTAGCTAGAGTAGGAGTAAGAAATTGACACAGTTAAATATCGAAAGTAGCGAAAACCAATTCGACCTCGTAGTAAAAATATGGTTATTGGCGACAATCCTGAATGTATGGCAATTAAGATTATATTATCTATAGTAATTAGAGGCTTATCGAAAGATTTCGTAAAAATTGTGTCAATCAATATCAAGGAGATATTACAACTAATGGAAAGTGAATTATGCTTTTTTCCGAATAATATCGTACATTTTACAATAAGTCGTCATTTATTTTTAAACATTAATTCGAATATTTTTTTATGAACAAAACTTATCCTACAATGACGCGAAACGAAACAGCCGGATATCGTGATAGTTTTTCTGGTTTTAAAATTTAATTTATGGTGTGGCCGCACCGAAAAAAATGCATCTTTTCACACAATTTCATGGAAATTCTACATTTTAGACTGACCTTACCAACAATTATTACTTTAGCAAAAGTACACTTGAAGCAGCACGTGGCCCTATAACATCCTCGTTACTTCAACTAACGGTTAAAATTTAAATTTAGTTCATGATTTAGCTTTCTGTTAGACAGTCCCTACAACGAATTTTTATCTTCACTGTTCGTTATGACGAGATGAAAAATAAAAACATTTTTTCTTTGTATTTTCATGACAAGAGCATGATAAAGTTTTTTCGCGGTGTGAAACACAATAAAATGAACAACATCAGAATCTAGCTGTACGAAGATTGCATATTAAGTTTATAATATTTGGGGGTTTGTACTCCATATTGATTAGAGGGCATTTACATGGATTTATTAAATGGGATGAGCGGTTTGACCTCCTGCGACCCGTTGGGCGTGATGACCTCTAGGGTGGATATAGAGCAGGCTGCGTGGTCCGCGGAATACCCCTTCCCGAGGGCGAATGAAGGCGACGTGATTTGACCTTTTTTGCAAGTTGCATACATCGGAGATTGCGTGGAGTTGGACCTCTAAAGGTCGTGGTCAGTCTCATAGCTATTCAAAGGGCTTCAGATTCGGACTTGGTTTTCCACGAGATTTTTTCTCAAATCTTTGGGTGTTGTACTAGTAGTTTCACTAATAATAGTTGTCTTGCGTACTTTAATCTTTTTTGTGCATCTATGTTTTAAACAAAATATTTAATCACTTAAGAACATAATTTAATAAAACTAAACGAAACATGATACACATAAAGACATAGAAAATTAAAATATAAGGTCGCAACCCATGACCTCTGTCTTACCGAGCTCAAACCTTTTAACTTTTCAGTTTTTATTTTAATTTTAATACCGCACAAGATTTCCACTGCTCTTATCTCGAGCCAGTGATGCCCTCTGGCATCCCCAATTGGGGTATTTTGTGAAGCTGAAGGTATTGAAAGAAAGAAGATAGGGAAGAAGAAGATGGAGAAGTATCCGGACACCAAACACGAATAAAGCCACTTCAAGCAACGTTTTAATTCTGAATGTTCCTCTTACACCGGGGCGATACTGAGAGTGTTTTCTACTCTGAAACGTACCGCAAATATAAATATTTTAATTTTAATTTAATCATTTGTGAAAAAACACAAATTAATCAAATAGAATATAATGTATTTGCGCACGTCGAGATTTGAACCCGCGACCTCCGGATTTCTAGTGAGAGACTTACGTTCAACTTTGGAGGCCGTCAAATTACGCTTTTGAGACCTTGGTTCGATCCTCAGCTGCGACAGCATTTTTTTAATCTGTGACTTTTTTTGTTTCCAGTTTTAGATTTAAATATATTATCTTCTTCAATGTTTAAATGTATTAAATTGATGCAGAATACTCCCTCAATTTTTCTTTTGTCGCAATATTTTTTTTTCTTCAGTACCATAACCGACGCATCTACACTTTTTTAAATAAATTTCGTCTTCAGATTCTTTATTTCTTCGCGGCTGCGCCAAATGTAATGTACAGACTGTCGGTGTGATGTGCCGTGCCTTTATTGTGGCGTTTCGGGTAGTACACAGAATGAATATACGTAATTATGTACTAGTATATATTGAGGAGCTGCTTGTAGCAAAAGAGGGCACACTAGTGACACGCATCACCTTTTATAGATTCTCGCAAGCATACCATCTCGCTTGCTCTCATACACATTCGCACAAACACCACAAGTAACTTCAAAAGTTATTTCATAGATTGAAATATTTCATGTTTATGCTTATTAACCTTCCCAATGCTACACTTACCTATTATACTTACCTGACTTCACTTACCGAAATAACATAGCTATATATTATTTTACACAGTGGTACAGAAATCCCAAATGTTTTCACGATCTAGATCGAAGTTCCCATTTTTTTGGAATCGAATGTCGGTTTAACTACTAAGAAATATTAAGCCATAGAAATTTCACGACTTAGACAACTCTGCTTACGGTTATAGTATTTAATCTGTTGAGACAAGTGACTGTTTTCGAAAGGTGAGTGGAAATAACGATTAATTTACTACCCACTGAAGACTTACAGGGCTTACTGATTTTTGCTGACGATAAAGATAATGACAAATACGGGTTTATAATTACATAAAGAGATTTTATAATCATCGTAATGCAGGACAAAGGCGTTTGTGAAGATAAAAGATATTATTTGAACAAAGCTTTTATGCCAGTGGTAGAGATAGAGAGGTAAGTTATTTGGTTTTGAACCAAGAAGTCACGATTGAAAAAAAAGGCATTGGATAATTAAAAATTGAAAATGAAGAATCGTAAAAATTATGAAGTTACACTAATATAACCTACAGTCAACAACTACGAAGATCTAGAAATCAACAAATATGAAGATGATGAAACATCAACACAACTATCCACGGTCCACCTTGGAACAGAATATCAACTTATTTTTATATTGTATGAATACCATACAAGAGTCCCAACTGCTTTTGTCTGGACCACGGGACTGGACCCGTTCTTCAGTGAGACCATGGCATCCCCAATTGGGTTATGTTGTGAGGCTAAAGGTGGCGAAGAGGGGAAGGATATGGGGTAGAGGAAGGTGGGGAAGTTCCTGGCTATACAGATCTGGTCAAAGCCATTTCAAGCAACGTTTCAGTTCTGAATGGTAGTCTTACACCAGGGCGATACTGAGAGTATTTTCCACTCTGAAACGTACCGTAAATATACTAAATATTATTTTAAATGAATTAATTATGAAATAACACAAGTTAATCAAATAAAATTATTTGCCAAGCTGTTCGATCACGCGACCTTTGGATTGCTAGTCAAAAGCCCCGACCACGCCGGTCATCTTATGACGAAATGAAAAATAACAACAGTTTTTCTATTATAGTTATGTTTCTTATATTCTCTCTAGAGAATGTCTTCACATGTGAAAAACTGGGTCCTGAATTCTCCAGTACTTATTATCTTTATAAACTATAGAATGCTTGATTGATAGACGTAGGTTCTTTATAACACAGTGACTGTTTAGTGTCGTATTGTAATTATATCACTTCTGAGGACAACGTCCTTTCGAAGGCTAGTTTTCATCTGATCTGAAGAGCTTCATCTGAAGAGCTCCTGAAAACCTAAGGACTTCTTAAATCTGCATTCCGTCACCTTCGGCATAACTCAGTAACTAACCATGTGACCCGAAGAGCCCATCGATTACTTTGGTAAAGTGTTCCGAAAACTTTTTGTATTCAAGGTACACCTACCAAATCAAGAAATTTTAGAGGTACACCAAATAAAATACCAGTGTTTATTATTAAAATCAATATAATATGAAAGATGTTCAATAGTGAGCCTGCTAAAGGCGATCCAAATTTTGGAGCAATCGTTGATAATGCTGCTCCCATATGAGAGCAGTATTTTTTATTTATTTAATCGTAATGAAGGTTGAAAACCCCAATTCGCATAAGTAGATAATTTATAAGGCAAATGATGAGAGAATTGCAATAGCACGCTTTGAAAGCAGTGGATGATACTCATGTTTGTATATATAGCCAAAAATATGCCAGCTATCTTTCGGAAAATTTAAGTTTTAAGAGGAACGTTTGCGCGGCCCGTTTCGGCCCGTTTCGGCCCGTTTCATACTAATCTTAATTTTGGATGAAAAATTATTTGTATATTGAAAAGGTCTATCAAATATCTAGTACGGATGTGAGCTGATTTATTTATTTTTGCTTCAAATTAAAAGATAAAGGCCATTAAAGGTTTTAATGTTTCATGATTTTAGAGGCAACTTGGGCAATTATGCGTGACTTAATGAAAAACTTTAAAAAAAAATCCTATATTTGTTACTAAAATATAATTAAAAATAAAATAAAAAATTAAAATTAATGAAAGAAAACATTTTGATAGGTGCAAATTTAAATTACAAATTTCCTATTTACGTCGGAGGAAAAATTTTTGTTTATATATCTATTAAAATTAATACCATAAAACGCATTTTATAGCTGTTTTTTTTTATTTATTTAACCATATTTTAAAAATAATAAAATAATTTTTTTTTTAATTTTTTTATTTCACAAATACTGCCCAAGTTGCCTCTAAAATCAAGAAACATTAAAATCTTTAACAGCCTACATCTTATAATTTAAAGCAAAAATAAATAAAGCAGCTCTCTTCCCATATTGAAAATACCTTTTGATTACAAAAATAATTTTTTAATTTTGTTGGGTATTGTAAACTCAAATCCAAAATTAAGATATGTATGAAACGGGCCGCGCAAACGTTCCTGTTAATGTCCGATCAGTTTTTAGCTCCACGAATTCTTCCTGCTAGTTTGTCAGTAAGTGGCTGAAGGAAATACGATCTGAGAATGGATTTCGTACCCATTCCATAGATTGCAGGTCACACTTAGGAAAATATGAATTTATTTTTTCTGCTAACAGCTTCAAGTGTTTTACAATCAAAGCCTGCACTTTTTTCTGAATCGGTAGCCATAGCATTTGGGAAAATTTCATTACTACCATTGGTAATGTAGTTGATCCATAACACCAACTTAAAGCGCAAAAGCTTTCAATCTTGTCCGATGACGTTAAAATATTAGAATTCCTGTTTTGTATTTTTTTGTTGAGCATGTGACAATGTAACATTTCGGTGAGGCACACCAACTAATGATCACGGTACACCAGTGTGCCGCGGCACACACTTTGCGGAACACTGTACTAGATCATGAACTATTGTGATACATTACATTTAGAATCTAAAGATTGTTTTGCACCCCTTTCCAGGATAGATAGAACATTATAACATTATAATGTTGAAATTTCTAGCATGGTGATCAAAAAATAGTTCACAATATGTTCAACCTTCGTATTTTCATGAAATAAAATTATTAACTTTGTTTTTTCACAAATCGTCACTTCATTTGGATAGGGTTCTAACTTCACTTCACCTTGTTCTGAGATATGAGGTGTCAAAGTTTGCAAAGACAATTTCTCATTATCTATTTACCAATTTCCGATTTTGGAGTTTAAAATTGTTTAACGTATTTTAATTGGACATATTTTAAAGGAAAGTATTTAAATAGGACGTATATTTACCCTTTTAGAACATACCTAAACATGCAAATAGAACCCTATGCAACCAGCTAAGGCATAATAATTCATTGCACAAGGTTCTAATTACATTTCTCTTATGCAATTCTAAGCTAGGGCCACGTCCTATTTAAATATTTTCCATTCAAATACGATAAACTAAAATACTTTAGCTAAAATTGTTAAATAGATTGCGAAAATTCGTCTCTGGAAACTTAGAAACCTTAGAAAATGATAAGACGTAGTTAGAACCATAATGCGCCTCGTATTTAAGATCAACTGTCAGATACAAGAAAAATAGAGAGTGTAAGTGTAGTTAGAACCTTGTCAAAATGAATTATTATTGAAAATGCTTGATGTTAGAACTTTGTCATACTTATATCTAAGAAAATACAACACGGATGGTTCTGAAAATTATTTTGGGTATAGAAATGAGCAAAAGAAATGCTTTGGCATTCAAAGGTCAGTTTTGAAAAAAATGTCAGTTAGAACCCTATCCGAGTGAGGTGACGAAATGTTCAACTTTCGAATTTTCATGAAATAATTGTTTTAACTTTGTTATGTTTGTTTGCCCAGATATGAATGCTCCCTATATTTCTCTTCCATTTTTCTATTTGCAGTTAACATACCTCCCCGCCAGATTTCGACTATTGTGAGCTATCACATACAAATATCATTAAAAAACTTCTAAAAACTGGTGATAGGGATTTTGCCTTACTGGGGGATAGGTATCCGATCCTCATGACTAAGTTAACCCAATTAATTTAGGGTTTGCGCTGGCCGACGGAAACAAATTCTGAACAAAACTTTCCCCATCCAAATCCGTGTGTAAATATATCAGCGTGAAAATTTGACACCAGTAAACCACATTAAAATAGAGCGAATCTGTGTCGTAAACATGATATGGCCATAACTGCAGAAATTTCCTGTTTCACTGCAAAAAATATTTTATTTTTGCATTGTCATAAAAAATCAGCCATGAATTCGAGCATTGTACTTTATATATTTTATGCATCTACCAAAAAGAGAGAAACCATGTTTTTAAATAATTTTTTTATGAAATATAATAAGAAAAAATAATTACCGTAAAACGGGGTGACTTTAATCAATTTTCAACTTTGAAACTAAAGATTTTTTTTATAAAATCGTGTCGGAAAATTGTATGTAAAATATTTGTTTCACATGTTTAAACAGTCGAGGGCACCCACCACTTTCCCGAACCGTTTTAAGGACCAGATTGGTCCCTCTATCGGTTCTCACATCAAGACTCTACATTTATTTTTTTAAACGAAGCTACTTTGAAATGATTCTAAAAGCCCCCGACTGTCCCTACACGGCACAACATACAATTATATTTACCAAAAATTTTTTTAAGTGTTCTCATCCGAGGCAGTTTGTTCTCGTTCTTGAAGCTAGCGGAGAGACAGCATTTAAAGAGGAATATAAATTAGAAAAAAAAAGAAATTGAAACTGTTCCCACGGCAGCCACAATCATGACATGTTTAAACAATCGTAATAAATGTATAAAAAATGCACGTGTGTTTAGAGAGTTATAAAAAAAACTTGTATTCAAAGTCACCTTCCGGAATGGGGCGACTTTGACATAACATTTTTATATATTTTTTACAATGATATGATTTATAAAAATATTAACAAAATACTAGATCGAACATTGAAAAGTTACTTATATCGATAGACCCTGATATACTTTACAAATATAAATTCAAGTAAACTATTGTATTAAATTTTATTAACATTTTTCTCTGTACAAAACTGTCTTAATAAACATTTTGCCCGTTTAAATACACGATTTCAATGATTAAAATCTTTCGTAATCCTACATGTATTAAATATGACTGATTTTTGCTTTTTTATATAAAGATTCTTTGACAAATCTAATAATAATAATAGAGCACAGGCGCCAGGTGGGAATGCTGTCCTTGTTCTACCGGTATAACAATGGAAGATGCTCCGAGGAACTAGCGTCATTGATCCCCTCGGCACCGGTGCATAGTCGGGAAACACGCCAAACGCGCGCTCAAAATTTGTACACGGTTGACATTAATCACACGAGAACGGGTCTTTTCTACGACTCGTTTTTGAGTTCAACAGCTCGGCTGTGGAACGATTTGCCGGCCTCTGTGTTTCCTCCCTCCTACAACATGAGTCTCTTCAAGACTCACGTTGACTCCTTCCTCTCCTCAAAAACGCCTTCCGCACAGCATCCTCAAAGATGACAGAGGCCCTGAGGGAAATTATTTTCCTCAGGGCCTCCTGTGTGGAGTTATTGTAAAAAAAATAAAAATAAGCCTAAATTATGAATGAGAGAGCTAGGTATAATGCCAGTAGCCGAAAAAACAAATGGTAATATATTTTTATGGTCTGAGAATACCAAATTCTTTTAATCTCTTTTCCTAAATCTGAATATTTTCTGATTTTTTCAGAAACAGATTTTTGAATATTACACGAATTTGGAATAGCGACATCAATGATGTAAGTTATTTTTTTTAATTTTGTCATGTAAAACTATATCGGGTCTGTTAGTTGCAACAAATTGTTCTGTCTGTTAGTATAGTTTTATCATAATTTATTATGAATTTTATTATTAATATTATGATTTTATTTTATTATTATATTTAAAAAAATCAAGAATCATATTTGCCAAACACTAAAAATCTACAGTAGCAAGTAAACTATGATTTTAAGCCATCGATTGCTGGGCTAAATCTGAAATATCGTTCAAAGCACATCGCTGAGTGAAAATTAGATAAACTCTCGTATATATTATTTTTAATAATAGTTAAGGCTAATCGTGCAAATACCAAATAGGCTGCCAATTAGTAGTGCCAACAGCCAATACATAGTAGATCCCAAATTTAATCACGCATCGTTGCATGATGCAGTCGGCAGCGTGTTGTGTAATGTCGTCGGTGCAGTTTGGTCGGTAGCTGCTATTGCACATTTTGTCACCATGTTCAACAACTAAGCCCCGACGCGGGCGATAGAATTCGTGTAAATTTCCAAAATGCCGGTATCATGTACAAATAAGCTAACATTAAACAATTATAGCATGATGTTGTTTGCACCCAAAATAGGCAATGTGATGCTTATAAATTGCATTAAATTTTAATATTGTTTGTATGGGAAATAGCAATTTGAATGTTCGTTGTAACTACGTGCTCGATTCTCACAGAACGCAAACATTTGTAGTTTTAAAACGTTTTCAACGATTTTTTCTTTTTATAATAGGTAGTGTGTTTCCAGGCTTTTTTTATTAAGTTTGTCACATCTAAGCTTTCACAAATACAATTTACACCAGTGATTCCCAAAGTGGTCCAGGTGGATCCCTAGGGGTCCACGGGAGGCCCGACGGGGGTCCACGTAGGCGCGATAAAGAAATGGGGGTCCACGAGTCGTAAGTGGGGGTTCACGAACTGGTTTCGTGCCAGTTGCCTCATATCCATATCCCATCCCACCCCCCGTCTCATATCCCATTACGCCCTCTTCATAACATAGCAACTGACGTACACCGTACGTTGTTGTACCGCTTATGCATGAGTTTTTAAAACGCCCAGCTAGGCAAGGGAGGGGGCGTAATGGGATATTGGTGAACTGGGATGGGATGGAAACATACCCAAACCCCCCCCCCGTCCCATATCCCAATACACTCCTTCCGTCGTGGCAAATATAATCTCGAATACTGGTCCATTTTGACCCGTTTTCCATTTCTAAAATTGGGAATACGTTAGAAATGTACCAGCAGGGGGTCCACCGTGTAAATTCGTGTAAATTTCCAAAATGCCGGTATCATGTACAAATAAGCTAACATTAAACAATTATAGCATGATGTTGTTTGCACCCAAAATAGGCAATGTGATGCTTATAAATTGCATTAAATTTTAATATTGTTTGTATGGGAAATAGCAATTTGAATGTTCGTTGTAACTACGTGCTCGATTCTCACAGAACGCAAACATTTGTAGTTTTAAAACGTTTTCAACGATTTTTTCTTTTTATAATAGGTAGTGTGTTTCCAGGCTTTTTTTATTAAGTTTGTCACATCTAAGCTTTCACAAATACAATTTACACCAGTGATTCCCAAAGTGGTCCAGGTGGATCCCTAGGGGTCCACGGGAGGCCCGACGGGGGTCCACGTAGGCGCGATAAAGAAATGGGGGTCCACGAGTCGTAAGTGGGGGTTCACGAACTGGTTTCGTGCCAGTTGCCTCATATCCATATCCCATCCCACCCCCCGTCTCATATCCCATTACGCCCTCTCCATAACATAGCAACTGACGTACACCGTACGTTGTTGTACCGCTTATGCATGAGATCTTAAAACGCCCAGCTAGGCAAGGGAGGGGGCGTAATGGGATATGGGTGTACTGGGATGGGATGGAAACACACCCAAACCCCCCCCCCCCGTCCCATATCCCAATACACTCCTTCCGTCGTGGCAAATATAATCTCGAATACTGGTCCATTTTGACCCGTTTTCCATTTCTAAAATTGGGAATACGTTAGAAATGTACCAGCAGGGGGTCCACCGTGACCGGTAAAATTTTGAAAGTGGTCTACGAGAAAAAAAATTGGGAACCCCTGATTTACACTGAACATGAGTTGAACATTGGTTGATGCTATTACTAATAAAAGAAAAACACAACATTGATAACACAATACTTGCATATACATTACATTCATTCACACACACACATACATTACAAAACAGTAATAAGTTTTGCAACAAGTTTTTAAAACAATAAGTTTATAGGTTTATAGGTTTATAGAACAACATAATACGGAGCTTTAAATCTTGTAAAGAGATGATTTGAAGTTGGCCAATGATGACATTGTCAGATTTAATGGAATGTTTTTTTATAAGCCTAATTAAAATTACGGCATTTTCTTGATAAAACTGAGTCATACCTCAGCTCAGTTTGATATTCGGAACATAATTTACAAGTCGTGAACCAATTCTAGCAACATTGAACCTGATTTTATGAAGTAGAAAAGAGAAGTTTTTTAAACCATTAACAATTTTGAAAAGAATATTTAAATCTTTATTTAGTCTTCTCTGTTCAAGGGTGCGTACATTGTAGAATTGTAGTCTATCGGTGCAATGAGGAAGCAATCGAGCTCGCCTATCGGAATATATAAAATGTACAGGCTTCGATGTCATGATGTTTATTTCAAAATTTAGTTAGAATCTAAGAAATATGATTCTGCAATAATGATACATAATAATATTCAATTAAATCGTTATGTACATATGTCCAGTACGCGTTCCTATACTTTGTGATGAAACTTTGGTGAATTGTTGTGCGCACGCCCGTTTAGGTTTCTATATATAATGGATGAGCTCAGGTATATAAAATTTTAATATAAAAAAAATTACAATGAGTGGCGCGCGAGTTGCTTAAAAAATGTGTGTATTTCATGTAGTTTAGCGGCAGGGAGAGAAGAAGGGAGGTGGAGAGAAATTCAGGAAGTGGGGAGGGGAGAGAAGCGAGGGGGAAGGCGAAGAAAGTGGAAGAGGGGAGGGGGGAGGGAAACGCGGAAAGAAAAGTGAGAGGTAAGAGGTTCGCGTGACGGGGGACGTGGAGGGGAGGAAAGGCGGAAAAGGTGGAAGGGGAACGTGGGAGTATGAGAAAGGACATGGAGGTGAGGGGTGCGGGAGGGATTTCAAAGGAGAAATAGTGACGTTAGGGGATAGCAGAAAATCCATGCTTCTCACGCGTCGGTAAACTTTATCTATGATTTATTTTAGTTCGCACAGAAAACCGAAAATAGATAGAATTATTAAAACGTAACTCTTTCATTATTTGAGTGGCATTGTAACGTATGCCGGATACTCCCTATACGTAATCATTATAACGATCGATAACCGGGTAGGTGGAACGCTCTACCGCAGTCCCTCCGATCATTATCACAGCGAATACCTGTTTACTCCCTTTTGAAAGAAATTGTTTTTACTGGAAAAATAAGTTTTAACTTGGTCGAGGGGTAAGGCCCTCGACTAGCAATCCGGAGGTCACGGGTTCCAATCTAGGCGTGCCCAAGTAAATTTTATTTAATTAATTTGTTATATTTCACAAAACCCTCCCATCCTATATATATCTCATAGGGATCGCCCTAGCAATAAATAAAAACAATACAAAAATAAATAGTTGAGATAGTTGAGGCGCTATCCCGGTAGCACAGAGATCCCAGGTTCGATTCCCAGTTGTGACCGTCATTTGTTTATTTTTCTGTGTCTTGTTCTTTTTATGTTTCGTTTAGATTTATTATATTACTAGCTTTTCCCCGCGGCTTCGCTCGCATGGTATTACGGGAAATTACTGTAGCGGTTGAACTTATCAATTATCCCCCCTCCTCCCCACGCCACCCCCTCCCGCATTCCATACATTCATTCCCTTACATTCAGTTTTCAAACATCTAGCCTGTCACCTAAATTTCACAAAGAAAAAAAGAATTATCCAATTTTGTTCATTCGTTCGGAATTTATGCGCTTACAAACATTTCGGATGTTTATTTTTAATTAAATATTTGGAAATTTGTTAATATAATACAAAATTACACTATTTATTATTCAGTCTTTATAATCGTTACGAATTATATTTTTAATGTAGGAACTCTTATCTGACATTTATTCCAGCTTGTCCAATAAAAACAAAACATATTCTAATATTTGAATTTTCTGGGGCATTAGCTGACCAGGGGGCTGAGCATCTACCAGCTTAGAGCCCACAAATATATCAACATCGTTTCCATGGGAATGATTTTTTTCTGACATTTGCAACTCGCTTTAGTTAGCGACAGAAAACGCATAACAAATATAATATATTAATATTTATAATTTCATAACGCCAGAGCTTACCATCATATACAACATATAGTCTGCGCATATAATTTAGCTTTTTATTGGTTAATACCTGAAAAGGTCATAAACAAACTCGAGCAGTTTCGCATTTAAAATATTAGTATGGATGTTCTTCAATGATATATAACATTGATGGGTATGACCTACAAAATTTATTACAAAACAATTATTTCAATGCAATTGAATATTATGATAGCGTGGTAATGTTTGAGTTAGTTGCACTTCAAATATAATGCCTGTTCGTAGTTTGCGGTGAAGTGAAAAAGTCCAACGTATTGGGATTGTGGGTTCGCTTTACTAACAACTGTATAAAATTACCAAACCGTGAAATGACTAAAACTTTTGAATTTCGTTATAAATGTTGATTATATTTTTGGAAATACATGTCGGAAAAGCTTTTAGGACGAGTAAAATCCTAAAATAATGGAAGATTGTAATTCTTAGCGAGAATTTTTTTAGCTTCAGTATTAGGCTCTATTTTAAACATTAGGCTTTATATTGCATATATTATAATATATGAAAGATATGTTTTCTGAAATAACAATACGAATTTTTTTTAAAACTAAAATCATTTGTAAAGATATATTTTTTTTGAATAACGGTTATCTGACGCATTTGTTATTGAATATAAAATTCGTTATTGTCTTTTCTTTCATTTTTAACATAATCATTTTAAACAATATTATTTTTTTACGTTAGCTCCACACAGGAGGCTCTGAGGAAAATAATTCCTCTTATGGCCTACGTCATCTTTGGGGATACTGTGTGGAGAGTCTTTTTAAGAAAAGAAAGAGAAGAAGTTCTGAGGAGGAAGGGGGTATTAGGGGTAGATAGGAATCTGAGGGTGTGTTCAGGAGTGACGGACGTATGTATTCATCCCTCCCACTGCGATGAAAGGCGATGTTCCGAGAGAGTACGGTTAGAGAAGTCAAAGGGACTTCCTCAACCACTCTCTCCCAATCCGGCTTGCCATGTAGCTGGTAGGAAGATGCATCCACCGCCAAAACCCGGACCAATCCCACCGGATGAACCCGGGCACCCCTGCTAAATCACCAAACGTAGCAAACCACTTGGTGTGACCTATGGCAGAGGTGTTGGTTATCCAATAAATGGTTCCAGGGGCGGCGGTATCCGTACCCGCCTCCCGAATCGCTGTTATGCTATTATTCAATTTAAAAAAGTAAAGTAGTAAACAAGTTCTGCGGTGTAATTATTATTACGCGTGACGAAGATTATTTAAAAAAAATATATTTATAAAAAGAATAACAAATAATAATATTGACAGGGAAAACAATTAGAATGGAATTATACTTTTCGAAGGCAGTTTTAAAAAGCATTCGGAAGGCGAAATAGCTGTCACGTATAATAGTAAAAACATCGAAGAATTTTCTTAAAAATATATAAATATATATTTTTTTTAATAAATGAAATCGAACAGCATTATTGCGGTAACGTCTGCGTGGTTGAATTTCATGTTAACTTTATAACATCTGTGTACGTGGAATTTCAAACAAAGTTAACGTTGTTATTCGGCTTTGAATTCAAGAATTCGTCACAAGATGTCGCCACTTCCGTCGGCAGGGTGCGTAGGTACGTGTCCTCCCTAGTTATAATTTCTACAAAATTGTGAATCTGGAGTACCTCTCCGGAAATGGAAAGATTGCCCGCAGAGCCTAGCAGTAAAAACCTGCCGAGCGGGGTTTTAACTGCTAGTAATAATATATTACTTAAATGAAAAAAAATCTCAAAACATTGTAGATGAAAGTGCATCAACAAAATATCAAAGAGAATTAGCATTCGTCATCTAAATTATAATATTACTACCTTTTTTACCCGCGGCTTCGCTCGCATGGTACTTACTGTAGCGCTTGCACTTATCAACTATCCCCCCTCCCGCATTCCATACATTCATTCTCGATACATTCTGATTTCAAATAGCTCGCGTGTCACCTAAATTTCATAATGCCAGAGCTCACCAGTACAAAAAAAATTATCCAATTTGGTTCAGTCGTTCGGAAATTATGTGCGTACCAATATTTCGAAGATTCTTTATTTATATATAGATAGATAGATATAGACTATGACGCCCGAAATAAAAAAAAAATATATATCAACATCGTTTCCACGGCAACGATTTGTTTTTTGACGTTGGCAATAACTCGCTTTTGTTAGCGACAGAAAACGTGTAAAAAATATAATATATTATATATTTATAATTTCACAACGTCAGAGCTTACCTTATAGCCTATGATACTCGCATATAATTTAGCTTTCATTGGTGAAAGAACTTTTAAAATCGTTTTATTGTTTTATGCGTTAAAGCGTAACAAAAAAACACACGCAGTTTCGCATTTATTCTAATGTTCTTATTTTAAATCTACCTAAAATAAATTACCTAATCTGTTTGATATATAACGTTTTCATTCAGTCGTTTTATTTACGAGCACCCAGGTATTATTACTCATGTACCAAATGGGCCAAATTAAGTGCAATTTACATACAAATTGGACGTAAAAAGTTTTTGATGTGTTTTACGAAAAGTTCTTAGAAGTGCAAACAAGTATATAAAATGCATTTAACGAGACAGTTCTCTGGAACGTAAATACAGCGGTAACCCATTACTTCAGTCGGCGTGGTTAAACAGGTGGAATGTACAGTCCGGAAGTGGAGCTTCTTATCTAGCTAAAACTTTCCCCGCGGACTGCACTGTTTAGGGGAAGGAGGTTGTGTGGAATCTGGGTAAGCCTGTTAGTCTGTGGTGACGATGACTTTTGTTTTGTAGAGCGCACTCAGGGATGCGCTCTGCAAAACGAAATCCAATTAGAAATTCCTGACAGAAATCTGCAGATACGAGTACGAACGAGTAGTTAGAGAAGAGAATGGAAGGAGAGAAGAAAATATTATATTTAAAAAAAACAGCTCTAGTTAGACTGAGAGTTTAAAATTATGTGTTTAAAATCGTGTGCCATAGGTCACCCCAAGTGATTCGCTACGTTTGGTGATTTAGCAGGGAATGCGTTTGACCACCTATTGTGTGGCGGACCGGATAGGAATGGTCTGGTTGAGGGAGATCTATTTTTTGTATTTCTTGGGCATTAACTATTTAACAATTTCTTGACATGTTGTTTCTACAATTTCTAGACATTCTAGACCTTTCTGTACATTTAATAAAACTCTTCAAAACACAAAATGAGGGAGATCTAATCTAGACCTCTCCAGCCGGACACTCTCGACCCTTCGGGAGATATATCTAGACTCATACGTTCGTAGTATTCTAGAATACGCATCTCAAGTGTGGAACCCAGGCTATGCAGTACACAAAAATAGAATTGAATGTGTGCAAAATGAATTTTAAGGTACCTTAACTTACGCTCTTTTCGATCTCATGTTAGTAATGCAAAGTTCTTCAATATAAAGACGTTAGCTTGCCGAAGAAATATAGCAGATTCGGTTACGTTATTTAAAATTACACATAACTTAATCGATAGTCCTGATCTTCTTCAACGCTTATCTTTTCATGTTCCAAATCGCAACAGCAGACAGTCGCTTACTTTTGATCTCCCTCTTGGCAATCAACTTAAAAAAGAACTCATTTATCTATAGATCCACACATTCATTTAACTTTAATTATTACCACATTGACATTTTTAACTCGACTTTACGTGACATAAAACGAAAACTCACTAAGCAACATGACTCAAACTAAAAAGTTCAATCCCTATACATTCCCGTCCTTTGCCTCTTAATCCTAATCCTATGTTCCTCCTCCCTCTCCCCCCTTTCATATATTGTAACTAAAAAAATAATTATTTCGTATTAATACTTATATTTATAATAATTTATTTTGTTATTTAGACTTCTTGTTTTCTTTTTAAAAATTTTTTTATTATGTTAATGTAATTTTTACCCATTCTAAAATAATTTTTATATTTTATTTTATATAATTGTTTTTTATGATATATTTTAGGTAATTAATCACCTCTCCTATCTAATATTTTGTCTATGTTCTAATTAGTCTATACTTGTTTGTCTTTTGTTATTTTTTATTGACTTATTATCCTGACGAAGAAAACATAGTTTTCGAAACATGTTGATATTGTTAATAAAATAGTGGTGTTACACAAAGGTATTTGTTTGTCATTAAATTAAAAAAAATAATTAATTGAGAAAACATCCTTACAATGTCACACTATATCATTTACTATTTATTATCAAAGGAAAGTTCATAATTGGCATTATTAACTATCTTATCATTGTATTATTGTGTAATCCCAGATTTGCTGTCAACTTTTCCTAAAACAAATAAAATAAAATAAAGTAATCGCGCAATACATTCTTATTAAAAAAAACTCTAGTCTCAGAGTAAAATGGTGAACTTTCCGATTCATCTGGTAGATATGTGGCTTTGAAACTTTTATCAATGATCGTTGGTTTTGTATACATTAGTCATGCTTAGAACTGCAAGATGTAATAACTATTCACGACTAAGATGTATCTGTTTGAATTACTTGTAGCTAGTTGGTATTCTTTTCAAGACTTTTAATTTTTTTTCTTTTAATGTGAAAACCCCCAAAGAGCCCTAACTGTCTGGAACCAGCAACACTATGGTTATTCCCAATCGGGATAGGTTGTGGAGTACAAGGCTATTACGATCTGGTCACAAAATACGGATAAAGCCATATTAAGCAATGTTTCAGCTCTGAATGGTGGAATTTTACCAGGGCGATACTGAAAGTATCTACGAATCTATTCTAAGTTATTAGGTTTCCATCAAATGGTTTTATTAGGCTTGCGTCTGCGTGGTTGAATTTCAGAACCCAGCTTCACTAATAACTTGTCACTAATAACTTCGTGAAATTTCAAGCAAAGCTACGGTTTTAATTCGGTTTTGAATTCAAGAATTCGTTACTTTCGTCGGCAGGATGCATAGGGTCCCGCCTAGATATAAGTTCTATAAATTTGTGAATTTGGAGTATGCGGTTTGGTTTATTTATGAGTATCTGGACCGGTCAGTGGTTGAGTGGGCATCGCGTTTGGGTCCCACCCGGGCGTCCCGGGTTCGATTCCTCGGTTGGCTAAGTCCTCCATCGCAACACAAGCAAAATTTTAGGCTTTCCGTGGTGGTAGTTGGTGATTTTCAAACATTGTTGGGTTATTCGTAACCCGGGAATGTTTGTCTTACTTTTTAAATCTCTTCGGATATGGAAAGATTGACGGTAATACTTAGTTGTATCAAGCGGCCATATATTACATATGACGGCATTGCCCATCCTATTTACTTTGTCCCGGTGACTAGTCATCACTGATTGACATTGGATACAAGGAACGGGCTACTTTTGGAACCAGTTTCTATTGGATTTATAAAATGGTCACCAACGCTAACTGGGCGAGGCCGAACAAAAAGTTGTCACTTTTTTTTTTACATTAACTCCACACAGGAGGCTCTGAGGAAAATAATTTCCCTCAGAGCCTATGACATCTTTGAAGATGCTGTGTGGAGGGTATTTTTGAGGAGAGGAAGGAGTGGACATGGGTCTTGAAAAGACCCATGTTGTAGGAGGGACGAAACACAGAGGCCGGCAAATTGTTCCACAGCCGAGCTGTTGAACTCAAGAACGAGTCGTAGAAACAACCCGTTCTCATGTGACCAAAGTCAATCGTGTACAAATCAGCGGAGCGGGTTTTTAACTGCTAGTTTTAAATTAATAACTTGTGAAATGACGTTCATATGACACAGATTAATGCAATAAAATTTTTTTGCACACGTCGCGGTTTGAACCTGCGACCCATGCATTTGTAGCCAAGGATCGTAACCACTCCACCACGTAGAGACCGATACATTGGCGTTGTGTTAAATAAATACTTGGTCATTTCAAACCAAATGCATCCTTTTGGGCTTTTTGTTGTTTTTGATTAGAATACCCACGGAAGAAATCTTTTTTTGTGATTATTTTCCATCGGCGGTAAACACATTTTATCATCGTCACAATTCAGTAAAAAAGTGGTGTTTTTCAGCACCCTGCCAGGAACAATCGCTCCCGTTGGTTTTCTGCAACAATGGACTCCGCTCGGCGCTCCAGAGAAACTCGGAAAATTTCATAAAGTGCTGTTTCTCAAACTTCGCACGGCGCGCACCAACTTTTCTAGAGATATTCATTAAAATAATGCTCTCTGGTGCTGCCTCTTCGTCTCTCACTTCCCTATTATCTCCTGGGCTATGAAATTACTGTCACAATCATATTATCTTCAGGTTGCTTGGGGAAATCTTTTCTCAGAATGGCTCTGAGCGGCTGAATCCTGAACTGGGATTTGTAATGCAATAGTATTTTTTTAAACCATTTTCAGCGAAACAAACATCTCGTTTTGCATAATATTCTGTCAAAAAATTTAGTAACGATTTTCTGTCGACTTGGTAACATTAAAAGATAGAAAAAAAATTATAAACGGCGGCATATTTTTAAATCATTTGTCCGTAATCATTTGTTTATTAAAGTATTTTATAAGAAACACACTTGTGTTAACATGGTTCAGAGAATTCTCCCTCGTAAAACGCCAACAACGTGTTTCAAAATGCGTTATTTATGTGCAAAGGTATACAATATATTATATTGTACCTTATCAGCGGGTTGCAGTGACATTTTTTCCGGTGTTCGCCATGTTACGGGACAAAAATTGTGATGGTTTGAATTTTAGAGCTGAAAAGTGATTTCACTTTTAAATTCAGGTAGGTATCTTATTTTATTTAAAAATAAAAGCTGGAATATGATTTTGTTTTTTCAACATATTATTCATTAAGCTAAAATGCTCTGAATAAGGCATTAGTGCATTTTAGCATGAATGACATTGAAGTCAAGTCGAGGGTGAAGGGAAAGTGCTTGGAAGCCATCTTTTATGACAAACTTTTGAAATGATTTGTATGCAAAGTGGCGTAAAAATGAACTATTCAATTTAATTTTTGTACGGTTAATACATATTTTAAAGGCTTTGGGTATTTGACGAGACAAGGAATTGGATATGTCATGATAAAATTAAGAATGTAAATGCGTCATTCGTACATCTTCCTCCCATTACGCGCTTATCAAATTATTCTCGAATAGCTCTGTCCAGGGCCCTTTAAGGCGGCGCTATTTGGCTGAAAAAGAAGAAGATGGAGAGATGTGTAATTACAAATGTTGGACAGAGCACGCTAATATTTTAAGTGATGAAATCGCAGCGAAAATGGCGAAAAAGCTTAATAAAACATGACTCGTTTAAAATAGAGCAAAAATCTCGTGGAACGTATCTTAAGTATCATTTAAAGAAACAATGTGAATTTTTTCACAAATATAACTTGTAAAATAATAGAAATAGACTTGTTTTAAATAATTTTTGGAGCATACTTTTAGGGAATTTCATATAATTTGCGTTTCGGCGTGGAACGTATCTAGATATTATCTTCAAAAATAGCATATATTTTTTTAAGAGCTTAAAAACTTCAAATATTTAAGCGAGATATGTAAGAAATCGGTCGAAATTCGAATAGTGGACCCTTAAGTTCATGATATTATTAAGTTTTAAATGACAGAAAAATATTTTTAAGAGAACAGGTTTGAATGTGCGTACCGATAGCATCGAAAGATTTGAAAAAGATTTTCTAACTAGTTTGGAACAACTTAAAATGCATATAAATTATGTAAATATAAATTTCCAGAAACATTTGGTTTTTCTTAGTGATTCTAAACTTTTGCAATGGTCTACCATTACAAAAGTTTAGAATCGCTTTACTGAAAGAAAACGGGAAATCCAATATTGATTCAACAGCTGTTGTTTGTAACTAGTCAATGAAGATTCAGATTTGTTTGGATAAGCGTTGCAAATTGCAAAGCAGACGACAACGCTGTTGAAACGATAGGTATAAATTGAATTTCTGGTAGTGTAGTCAAGTGCAAGAGCAAATTTTTCTCTCTATCCAAATGATCACTGGAGTTTATTCATACACTGTTTTTCATCCTTCTTCTAGCGCCCTATTCTTTTAAAATGTTCTATCATCTGGATAGACTAATGTAATAATCATCCCGGAACTTTTTCAACGTGCCAAAAATTTTCGTAGTGTTTCTTCATGTAATGATGAAAGTCTTGGTAAGGGCATCATAATATGCTTTCTTTTTTTAATTTAAAACTAGTTATATAAATTACATACCGGTAGAGAAATTATTTGAACTTGCAATCTTACCAAATAAGAAGGTAGTTCTTGTGCTTGATGAGCGAGTTATTAGATTACTAATTATAACAGAAATAGAATAACATTATGCAATAGGTAAGTATATATATATATTTTTTTTTTTATTTTTTTTTTTTTTTTTTATTTTTTTTTTTTTTTTATTCTTCATTTTAATCACCCGCTAAACTGCCAAGGCAGTTTGTCAGCAGGTCAATTTGACAATATTAATAAAACACTAAAACATAAAATATTATAAGAAAACACAATAGCAAAATAGTTCCAGAAGAATAACTTTTAAGTACCTACAATACAAAAGCATAAAATATACAGACAGACAGATATAACACAGGTAAATTACTGATAGATTAAATTAATTATAGATAGTATTTATACATAAGATTACAAACAATATCAGTACAAAAAGTTTTGACCCATTAGCCATTTTTTAATTTTTCTTTTGAGATCAGTGGGGCAATTGGATTCGATTTTGAAATTCATCGGCATCTTATTAAATATGGTGGGGACAAGATAAGTGAATGTCCGCTGGCCGTATTTATTTATAATTTTCGGAACGGACAAACCCTCATTTTTACTAAATCTAGTGCCATGTTCATGATCTACTTTTTCTTTGTAAATTGAGTCCGACAATAGGTTTTGGCATACAATTTTAAACCATAATATTCCTCGCACAGGTAATATGTTAACTGATTCATATAGTAATTTTATGTCCCTTCTTTGTGCATAAACACTTTTGCTTACCAAGAGCTTAGTCAAAGAGTTTTGAATCGTTTGAATATAACCTGTATTTGTCTTGCACGAGTTTCCCCAAGATGTTATTCCGTATCTGATAGTGGATTCCGCTAGTGACAAATAAATTATTTTTAGCGTACTAATGGGCATAAAATATTTTATTTTGTAAATTCGCCCCGCAATAGCTCTTAGGCGTTTGCAGATGTTGCTTATGTGGGTATCCCATTTCATGTGCATATCTACAGTTATCCCCAAATATACATATGTTTGTACAAGTTCAATGGTTCCACATTTGCAGGACTGTGACGAATTGTGTATGCACTCAAATGTATGCGACTTTATTACAGGTGTGATGGTATATTTGGCATGTGGAGATCGTATATGCATTAATTTAGTTTTTTTTTAATTTATTATAAGACCCGCATCATGTGACCATTTCTGTAAGGATAAGAAATCGTGCTGCATGAGTTTTATTGCAATTTCTAATTCTTCATGCGAAATAACTAGTGCCGTATCATCAGCATAAACGTAATGTTTAACAAATGTTAAGATTTTATTCATGAGTGAAACAAATATTATGTATAATGTTGGACCGAGGATTGACCCTTGCGGGACTCCTGTTGACATAAATTTAGCTTTGCTGTAAGTTTGAAAGAGTTTCACTTTAATTTTTCGATTGTTTAAATAGTTTTTGAGTAGTTCTAGTAATTTTCCCCTGATTCCAATCGCCTCCAATATCTGTAATAGTTTTGTCGGATCAATAGTATCAAACGCTTTAGAGTTGTCTATGAATAAAACCAGAATATGTTTTTTATCATTGAGTTCTTGATTTGTGTAATTCGAAAAGTCCTGCAGTAACATTTCTGTACTTTTCTTTTTTTGAAATCCGTATTGGTTGGGATCAATAATGGAGAAACTTTCTAGGTATTTAGATATTTAAGATAAAAGCTTTTTATATTAGATGTATTTATTAAAATACGATATAATAAGTTCAAAATTCTCGAATATGAATTTACATTTTTAAAATATTGATACATTTTAGGAATTTCTTTTTCGATTTTGATTTTGTTTACAATATCTATGAACGTATGTCAATTTTAAATATACTAGGATCAGTCAAAGAAATAAAAAAGGAATTATTTAGGTTGAAAACCACATAAGTTAGTTACTTTTCTATATAATCTCCGTCAAAAGCACGGTCATAT
This sequence comes from Glyphotaelius pellucidus, assembly GCA_936435175.1. Taxonomy (NCBI): domain Eukaryota; kingdom Metazoa; phylum Arthropoda; class Insecta; order Trichoptera; family Limnephilidae; genus Glyphotaelius; species Glyphotaelius pellucidus. The sequence continues at coordinate 30,468,832 of OW386547.1, forward strand.
CCAGAACACCATCTCAATAACTTTCCCCGCCGATCACACCGTTCTTTTTTGTCCTTGGTGAGTTTGTGTGATGCCATTCCATTGATTGCCTCTATGATTCAAGTAAATCACCCATATTTTGTCTACGGTCACATTTTTTCCAAAAAATAAGCGCTGCAGGCGTGAGGCTTTTGTTTTTCTGGTTTCTTTATTCTGTCCGGTTAACTTTCTTGGTACCCACCTCGCAAAAACTTGTAATAATCAGTTGTCGAATAATCGTCATTACCCTTTACTGAAGGAGAAAATGCAACATGTGTAGTTATCTGAAGTCACCACGAATGATGTCATCAACTCGCTCAAAGTTGCGTGCAGTCACTGCAATCAACGGCCTGCCGCTCTACTTTTCGTCTGCCAGCGGTGTTTGTTCTTCAGCTTCGTTCCAGCGATGTTCCCCTCCGGCGTTCCTTACAACTTTCTCGTCCTCCTATTTCCCATTCCCCTTTTCCGTTTCCCTTCCGTTCCGTTTCCCGTCCCGCGAAAATTCCCTCGCATTTACTTTACACTTTCCCCGCCTTCCCTACTACCTCAACACCCCTCCCGCTATTCCCCCTTCATTTTCCTTCGCCCCTCCCAGATTCCCCTCCCCCTTCTGCCGTTAAACTACACGAAATACACTCATTTTTCAAACAACTCGCGCGCCACCTATTGCAACTTTTTTTATACAAATTTTATAGATAGAGCTCACTAGTGTACGTGGACATCTTTGCGGAGGTACCCACAACAACTCACCAAAGATTTATCGCAATCGGATGAATAGTATAGGAAAAAAATCATAACGCCTATTATATGTAGAAACCATCGCTGGCGTGCGCACATAAAAACACCAAAGTTTCATTGCAATCGGATGAGTGGTTTAAGAGTATAAGGGACAACCAAAGAAACATTCATTATTATATATTAAGATCCCCGAAATTATTTTCCAAATAATTAATAAGAGTATGCTATTGTATTTCCTATTCCTGATTCTCAAAACAAAGAAAACATTTCTGGAAAATATTTATTTTCCTCAGTAATTTACGTTTCTCCAATCACTTAGTACCACAATATCGTTCTTGTTAATGAACAACTTTCGAAAGCAAAATCGTAATTACAAAATATCCCAAGTATTTTGTGAACGGTTTTCGCCTAACAGGTGTGTATTCAACATTATTTCCATTAATAGACTTTGGAGGAAGAAATTTCCTTCATTGTTATCGAGTAAACAATGGCTTTAAACGGAGCCTTAACCAACCCCACGTGAACGATGGTAGCCTTACGAATACTAAAGCCTTACGCCCCATAAACAGCATTACAGGTGGTAGGTTTTTTAACCGATAAATTACAAGGGCAAAGTAATAATTTTTGTGCTCATGTTATTAAGTAACGAATTTGAACATTCTTATGCTCAAGAAACACGTTATTTGAACAGCTTTATGGACCTTTACGCTTTTTTACTTTTAATATTATTACAGCTCACAAGAACCTTTGGTTTGATTATTCTAAAGTGCTTGCTTTATTTAAACGCGTTTAAGCATTCTACTTCTTTAAGTTTGCCGCTTGGCAACACGATAAATTCTAGTTCCTTTATCTAAAACAATTAATATCCATAAGAATATGTCTCCCAAGAGTCTGCTCAGACTCTATTCTGTACTAAATGCTCTACAGACTATAGCTAGTATTACGATAGTTTGTTCTGTGCTGGTAAGCCTTATGTCCATTTTAACTTACTTTAAGGAGTGTTCAACTTCAACACAGAAGTCCGACCCAAGTACATCGCCAAAAGATTATTGTCAAATCATTCCTCTCCCTAGATTTATTACCTAGAAAACCTTTGATTGATTGATTAACTGCAAAGTTATTGTTTGGTTTTTGTAAAGTTACCTACAAATTACCTGTAAAATTACTACATACATTACCTGTTAAGCCTTCTATTCACATTTTCAACCAGAAAGAGTTTTAATTTCGGTAGGGAAATTTGAAAAATGAGTAAAATATGTAATTTTTTCCCTTTTTTTCTTTTTCGATCTGCGTCGTCAAAATATTTATAGGAAAATAAATGCATCTTAAACGAACTGCATTTTAAGATTTTATTTTTATTAAAAATAAATAAAATACTGTTATTAAAGTTTTCTGAGGGATCTGTTCAATGTTATCTAATAATAAAAATTCAAACTTGTACGTCTACAAAATCATGAGACATAATTTTTCGAAAAAAAAAAAAAAACATTACCTGCAGCATTTCAAATTTACGCTTTCGACTTAATTTAATCATATTGTGCGATAGCCGAAATCCTTGGCATCGTAATGCAGAAATACTGAGCTTCCTCCTGTTTTCAAGGTCAAGTGTGCGAAATTTCATCAATCTCGAAATAAGGTTGAAACGCTACAGGCATTCCCTTTTATAAAGAGGTGTTAAGAGACGTACTTGACTTACTTTAAACCGCTATATCTGACATTATTTAAGTAAAAAACGAAAATAAAATTTTCGTCTCCCATGACATTTTTTATGTTTTATTTTACAACTTGAACATAAAAAGCCAGTAGGTATTGGACAGTTAGGATCGGGGTGAGGGGCTGGACGGTTACTCGTTTGAGTGACCAGTGATGACGTGAAGATTTTTTTTTGTCTGGTTTTTAAAAATAAAAATAAAACAAAAAAATCAAAAAGCCACCGCAGACCAAAATTTCATTGAAATTTTTCCCCCAATAATATCATATATCACTGGCAAGTATGTCCCTTAATACCCTGTATACACTACTCCAAAGATGTTCTGTGCATGTCGTCGGCTTTTTCGAAAAATTTCTACCTTCCTCACCATAGCGAAAATATGTATCTATTATAAGATATGGAATGTTTAGTCGATAATGTTTTCATAACTCTCTTCTAAACCTTGACATACGTGTATAAATGTCAACGGGCTATTTATCTTTGCGCCATTTAACCCCTGAGGCTAGTTTGTTCACTTTTGAGAATAGCTCATATTGGTCTCAAAAAAATCGTTGATTCCCTTACTATCGTTTTGAAAAATGTGAACTACTTTAATGTTTTTTTTTTTTACATTAGCTCCACACAGAGGGCCCTGATAAAAATAATTCCCCCCAGGGCCTTTGCCATTTTTGGGGATGCTGTGTGGAGTGTCTTTTTAGGAAAGGATGGAGAAAAAGTTCTGGGAAGGAACAAGGTATGGGGATGGATAGAAATCCGGGTGTGTCCAGGAGTGACGGACGTATCCATCCCTCCAACCGTGGTGTAAGGCGATGTTCCGAGAGAGTCCTGCTGTAGAAGTCAAAAGCTCCCCCTCAACCAGTCTCTCCTGATCCGGCCAGCCATGCAGTTGTTGGGCAGACGGATCCGCCGCCAAAATCCGGACAAACCTCACCCCGTGAAGCCGGGCTATACTACGTCACCAAGCGTACCGAAACACTTGGGTGACCTATGGCAGAGATGTTGGTTGTCCAATAAATGGTTCCCAGGGCGGCGGTATCCATATCCGCCTCCCAAACACAGCGCTCCAATTTAACATCTAACAGTTAACCACAAAAGATTTACAACGTAGTATACGCATATGAAACCTGAAACTTTCTGATTGCAATTTGAGAAAAATTTATGACACAAAAAATTTTGAATATTTTATTGATTAATTTTACATGAAACGACAGAAAAGTAAGATTGCAATAACGTTTGTAACAACCATTTGGCTAAAAAAATATTTTTGCGTTTTTAGTTTCTTTCGTTGTGAATTGAAGTTTAAGTTGTTAATTTAAGTTAAAAAGACGTAAGATGAGCCATTTTTAAAACTTTTTTATGTTTGCATTTTTTTATTTTTTTATATGAATACCGCACAAGGATCCCAACTGCTCCCGTCTGGAGCCAGTGAGACTATGGCATCCCCAATTGGGGTATGTTGTGAGGCTGAAGGTATCGGGGGGGGGGAAGGAGATGGGGAAGAGGAAGGTGGGAAGCTATTCAGATTTGGTCACCAAATACGGCTAAAGCCATTTCAAGCAACGTTTCAATTCTGAACGGCGGTTTTACACCAGAACGACACTGAGAGTATCTTCCACTCTGAAACGTGCCGCAAATTTAGTACATATTATTTTAAATTAATAAATTGTGAATCAACACAAATTAATCAAATAAAATTTATTTTCCACGCCAGGATTCAATCCCGCGACCTTACGACCGACTACGCCGGCCGTCAAGTTTTTATAATTGAAAAATTATGTTTTTTTTTAATGAAAAACAAATAACTTTGTGTAACACCACTATTTAATTAACAATATCAACATGCTTCGAAAACTATGTTTTCTTCGTCAGGATAATAAGTTAATTTAAAACATAGTTTTCGAAACATGTTGATATTGTTAATTAAATAGAGGTGTTACACAAAGTTATTTGTTTTTCATTAAATTAATGATGACGCCACAAAGTAAATTTGCCTATTTTGAAGAAAAATTATGTGTAAATTACTGCTAATAAAATTTGAATGCGTATTTCATCATCTTTCAAAAACATTTTTTACTTATCAGATACGTTCAGATATACTCCATTTTGTTCCATGCCAACTGAGAATAAAGTCAACTCAACACCTCCTTGAAAAGTCATTAAAAGCTATGAAAAAAATAGTTTTAAATTAGCCAATAACCCTAACCCAACGTAACCTATTTAACCATCACTTTAAATGACTTATCTGAGATGGTTCTGAGTTGGTTTCATTCCGAGTTGTCCGGTCACCACTCCATTTATATGGATTTTATTGAAAGCGGAATATTCTGCCCTTCCGACAGAATATGTTCGAAGCCTGAGGAGTTAATAAACATATGACTAACGCAGTGTTTAGGGCAGGTAAATTACGACCTACGTCAACCATCAAAACGCGACCGTTGAAATATTTAGTTCAATGTTTATCGTGCCTTTGATTTATTCGGCTTTTACGATAACGTTCGTGGCTAATTAAGTACGGCGCATGTGTGGCTGGCGGCATGTAACCATAGATGTACCATGTAACACTATGTGACGTCATGACGGGACAGGGGTATACCTTACAAGGGTAAGTAGGGTGCTCCGGGCAGACGTGTCGTAGATAGATCTACCAGCACTTAGCGGGGCTGACTTCAGGGGTCGAACTCGCAACGACTACTAATACATACATATAATATAATAGCGATTGGTGTGGATATAGTGTGAGATTTTATGATTCTAATATAAAATGAAAGATCGATTGTTCAAAAAGATGATTACGTTTATTGTAACATTTTTATCACACGCAGCGCTATTATCAGAAGTTTGTAACACGGAATTGAAATGTAGGAACTATGATTTAACGAACTGATTGGAGCTGATGGCAGGCACGTAATAAGCTCACAGATTTTCGTTCAGCGGTGTGAAGGTGTTGAACACGTGCGCCGGTGTTGCCAAAGATTTAGTGTTCACCGTATTGAAAAATCTTTGAAGAAGAAGATAACACTTATAATCTAAATGAAAATATGAAAGAAAACAAGACACAGAAAAATAGAAAAAGACAATGGTCGCAACTGGGACTCGAACCCAGACCTCTCGTCTAACCGGGACGTGCGCGTTATCCAATTTCGCTATTGCCACCTTCTGTCAAACCGTCATATTTTTCAATCTCATATTTCAAATATTTAGAATCAACAATATTATCTTCAACTAGTTTGAGGTCTGGGTTCGAGTCCCAGTTGCGACCAGTGTCTTTTTCTATTTTTCTGTGTCTTGTTTTCTTTCATATTTTCATTTAGATTATAAGTGTTATCTTCTTCTTCAATGATAATATATTAAGTTGATGGGAATAACCTTGAAAAGTTATAAAAAAGGAGTTTTTCTTATAAAAAATTGAAAAATCTTTATTTACATCGTTGTTCCTACAATCTAAATACCAACGTTCTCTTTATGTGGTACCTTATCAAAATTTACCTACCAATTATGATTACCAAATTGGGAGGCGAGGATGGGTACCGCCGCACCACTTATTAGATGACCGATTCCTCTGCCATAGATCAACCCATATGGTTGGCTAGCTTTAGTGACTAGCGAGGGTGGGTTTAGATCTAGGCGGCAAATGTTCTCCAGCCAACGACCAAGTATATACCTGGCCGAAGTCTCCAGCTCAAGGGATGGATTCATGCGTCCGTCACTCCTGGAGACATTGAACCAATATTTCTACCCCCCCTCGTACTTTTTTCCTTCCCAGAACTTCGCCTGCTTTCTTTCCCTAAATAGACCCTCCACACAGCATTTCCAAAGATGAGATAGGCCCCGAGAGAAATTGTTTTACTCGGGGCCTCTTGTGTGGAACTAATGTAAATAAAATGGCGATTGTACATTGTAGGTACACTTGCATAAATCGTGAAAAGTACGTTGTGGTCATTAGAGCAATATTTTTTTTTCTGGATTGCTGATTAGTTGTTGCATTGATTGTTTTGCTGATTAGTTGTTTCATTTATGATCATGGCATCGCTTGTCATAAAAAAAAGGTTAGGCAAGAAACCAGAAAGTAAAAGTTTCACATAAAACTTTTACTCTACTGGTTTTAAATGAAAAATCACTAAATGGTTTATAATATATACTAACATCTCGTCGGAACTATCACTTCCACTATTAATTCCACGAACATTTACATTTATCAGGCGAGTAGCAGTGCGCTGGGATCGGATTCGCTGGTTTCGGTCGTTCGGCGTTGTGGCGTCAAATCGGACTAATTGTAGGTAAAACTGAGGAATCAATTTTTTCGCTTCTTATCTCATACGACCATAACACGTCAATGGGGACGGTGTGAATTCTTGATAAATCAGTTCTAATTAAAAAAAAATGCAAATCAAATAATTTTCTCTTAAAAATATTATATGATGGGTAGGTACTTTTCGTTTGTCTGAATTCTCCAAGTTAAAACTTCTAATTTTTAAAATAAAACTTAAACTCGAATCTAAAATTCTACAATTCATTGAACCGGAATTTCAAACAGAATCTCATCCGAAATTTGTGTTTTTAATAATGTGTCGTCGATGCCAGATAAAATCAATATTCCATTCAAAATTTCACAATATTTGATCATTTTATGAATTTACATGTTCATATTCTGATAAATTTATAAAAATTCATACTTATTAATAATTTGTAGGCGAGCTCTAAGTATTTCTAAGTAAATGTTTCCCCATTTGTTTGCTTCTACAGAGAGGTTTGTCATCCCATGAACTGGTAAGTGAAGATCAGTTGTTAGTATTTATATATAAGAGCAGAACCTTTTCTTTTTACTTACTTTTTTAATTTGAATTTTTATTCTAAAACAAAGAATAAACGAGATTTTATGGCGAACCAAAAAATGTTTCTTATTAAAGTACACTAAAATATTAACAATTTTAAATTGTTTAACACATACTAACTCATTTATATGTGGATGTTTATAATATCCATAATTCAGACCAGTATAAAACCACGGAAAAAAAACGTGTTTATAAAAAGCATAAATTTTAAATTAAAATATTTATATTAAGTTACATTGAAAATTGAACCGCAATCAACTGCTTGAAAGGCAATTATGCTGTTTATTTTACACCACCAACGTGTGTTAAGAACGGAGACATATATTCATTATCTTATTTCAAAACAGGAATTAAATAGTTTAATTATAAGAAAATAAATTAATTATCTTATGTCATAACCGGAATTATGTAGTTTAATATTAATACCAACTGAACTATTAAAATATAGAAAACTGGGCTAAAATAATTTTAACCCTAGGAGCATTTTCCATCACTCTACCCTTAAAATAATATTGTGATGTTTAAACCCTAAGTTTTTTTTTTGTTGTTGTAGGCCATTTCACTTAAGGTATTATTTATTATTTTACTAAGAGCGGTAGCTTTGCAATGCACCACACCGACATCCTAAATTTAATCAAAAATAAGGAGCAAAATAAAAAAAGTTTTTAGCAGAACGTGGTTTCGATCCACGGACCTCTGGGTTATGGGCCCAGCACGCTTCCGCTGCGCCACTCTGCTGGCTGTTCAACGTGGCCGAAATACCAAACATTATGATAATGTTTTCCGCAATGGCGCTATTTTTTATTATTCCCCTTTGTGCAATATTTCCGTGTAACACATTAAAATGGACAAGATGAATTATATAAAATAAGTAAATGCGATTAGACTATATTTCAGTTAAACTAGGTAGTAATGACATTACATAAACAAACATCTTCCCCAATATGATGTCAAGGTACCTAAAGGTACTGACTGAAGTGATACTTCCGTGGGGAAGTAAGTATGGGACCTGGAGTCCGATTCGAGCCGCGGTCAACAGTGGTTGTGTGTACCTTACCTATTGCTTAGTGCCGTTCGCCCGTTCCCGTGCCTCATACAGATAAGAGATTATTGTTACATTTTATTTAATTCTGTTTATCGTATACTTATTTGTTTGCATTCCTACTTACGGCTAATCCGTTTTTGTTTGTACAGTCAATGAAATAGACTGCGTATTATTTTTTCAGTTTAATTTTTAAAAGTTAAGTTTTTTTTTTTATATAATGGAGGAAGACGAAGATAGACCTCCCGACCCAGGATCGATATTAGATTTTTCTGATTCGGAATCTAACACTAGCCAGGCTTCTATTACGCTTCCATCTCGTAAACGACGACCATCGCATAGCCTTTACATCCCATCGAAAGTTAAATCTATACCGCCGATTCAACAAACCTCGACCTCTAACGACCTTAACCCCAATAGTAACACCCAGACAAGTACTTTAGCTAGCGATAATACAAAAAGTACTGACTTACTTTATCCTGCTTCCGCTTCCGGTCCTTTTATCGTAATTGTTCAGAGAACTGAACAAGGAAAACTTATTCATCCTTTAGATTTTGGAAAATTCTTATTTGACTCAAAAAATAATAACCTTGGTATTGTTAATGGTTCAATTAAACCGGAAGGGCGATATAAATTATCTATCGAGTTTAATACTGCCGCTTCCGCAAATGGATTTGTAAAAAAAATTGACTCGCTCTCAAAACATAAATATAAATCGTTCATCCCGTCATTTAACCTTACGAGAATGGGTCTTGTTCGAGGAATTCCCACGGATATCCCAGAGGCTGAAATTGTTGATGCTTTGAATAATTCCCAAGGAACCCCGAAAGTAATAAAAGCACGTCGACTGAACTACAAGGATTCTACTGATGGAAACAAGATCTGGAAACCTTCCCAATCTGTTGTTGTTACATTTGAGGGACAATCCCTTCCGTCTCGTGTGTTTATTTATTATACCTCGCTTCCCGTCGAAGTTTATAAATTTCCAACTGTTCAATGCTTCAATTGCTGCCGGTTTGGACATACAAAATCCGTATGCCGCTCCCCTCCACGTTGTTACTTTTGCGGAGAAGGTCACCCATTTGATCAATGTCCAAAATCTTCCAATAATCCCATTTGCATTAACTGTTCGGGTGCACATACCGCGGTCAGTCTAGCCTGTCCGGAATTGACAAGACAGAGGAACATAAAACATAAAATGGCTACCGACAACATTTCGTACTTCCAGGCCTCAAAGTTATTCTCTCCTGCGAAAAAATCTTTCGCAGAGATGACATCGTCCTCAGCTCCTTTCCAATCAACCACCTTTTTAAATTCAACGTCATCTTCTCACAGAGAAACCATTCTCAAGCCAGTCAAACCCAACCCAAAATATACTCCTTACCTTGATAAAAAACAATTGAATAATATTTTGACCAGCCCGAATGGGAATGCCAAATCTCGGACCCCCAATGGGTGTGCCATTAATAGTAATACATCCCCTCCTGCTCTCCCCGAAATATTGAATAATAATTCTTTTATACAAACTTTAATTACCCTTTTAATTTCTATCCTTACAAACAACAATACTGTACCGTCCAACGCTGCCGATTACATTAAATCTTTATTATCTTGCCTCCCCAATGACTTCGAAACTGAACAAAATTCTTCAGTGGAACAGTAGAAGCCTCTTCGCTAACAAATCTGACCTAATTCAATTACTCGACGAACACGACGTTTCAGTGGCCGCCATTTCTGAAACGTGGTTAAAACCCTCCTTTCACTTAAGAATTCCGGGTTATTATTGTCTCAGACACGACAGACCGGATGGTAAAGGCGGCACGGCTCTGATAATCCATAATTCTATCCCGTTTAAACAAATTAATATACATACTCCCTCCGACGATATCCAGATAATAGCAGCTGTCTTATCTGATATCACAATATTATCAATATATATTCCTCCCTCTACCACTTTTATTGAAAATGAATGGGCACCAATCTTAACCCAGATTTGTTCCCCTTTTATGATCCTTGGAGATTTTAATGCACATTCCCCTTCTTGGGGTAGCAAAATAACAAATCGTTCTGGCCGCAATCTTTTAGATTTTATTGATACCCATAACCTATGTTTTTTAAATGACGGATCTCCAACCAGATTCACCCCCCCTCATCAACGGAAAAGTGCTGTTGATTTATCTCTTTGTTCATATTCGTTAGCATCTAAATGCTCTTGGGACATCCTAAACGATCCCCTCTCTAGTGATCATTTTCCAATTATAATCCGATTCCAACATCAATCTAACACTTATCCTCCACCAGTTAAAAATAATCTCAAATTTAGAATAAATGATGCGAATTGGAGCACTTTCTCTTCTGAACTAGATAACCTTATTAATTTAAAAAAAAAATCGTCCCCGGGAGACATCAGATTGCAATGTGAGACGTTTCCTTCTATGGTTATAAATGCAGCAGAAAAATCCATCCCGAAACGCAATGCGAACATTAAAATAAAACACTCTAATCCGTGGTGGGACGAGGAATGCACTCGCTCCGTCAACTCTCGTAAAAAAGCAATTTCCTCTTTTCGTAAGTGTATGACACTAGAAAATTTTTTATCAGTTAAAAAAGCCCAGGCAGAAACCAAACGAATTTTGAAAAATAAAAAACGCGCTGGATGGCGGAAGTTCTGTGAGAACCTGTCTCCGGAAACTCCCCAATCTTCAGTTTGGTCTAGCTTAAAAAAATTCGGATCATCGTATTCTCCGCCGAGTACCAAGCATATATCAGAAGAAATTCTTATAGGATTTGCGGATAAAATAGCCCCCCCATCAGTGGCCGGATGTGAAGAAATGCCTTCTATTAAGCCATATCCATCTCACTCTAACTGGCTAGATGCTCCTTTCTCCATTGATGAGATGAAACTAGTAATAAGAACCCTTTCTGACTCTGCTCCGGGTCCCGATGGAATACTTAATAGTTTCATTAAATCATTTTCTGATATGGCGGTTGAATATTTCTTATCTCTTATTAATAATATGTTTGAAACAGGACTAATTCCGGATGATTGGAAAACTCAAAAAATCATTCCCATTTTAAAACCTGGAAAAAATCCATCTGAAATTTCGTCTTATCGGCCTATTGCTCTTTCATCATGTTTGATGAAAGTAGCGGAGCGTTTGATGAAGAACAGATTAGAGTGGTTTGTTGAAAGTCAAGATATTATCTCACCAAATCAGTATGGTTTTCGGAAAAAGAAATCTACAATGGATAATTTAAGTTTGTTCACAACTGATATCCGAGTTTCCCAATCCCTAAATTCTTATACATTGGCCACATTCCTTGACCTTTCATCAGCTTACGATGATGTTTTACTGAATGTTTTGAAAGAAAAGCTAATTAAAAAACAAATCCCCCCGAAATTAGTCCAATTTATTATTAATTTGCTCTCAGATAGGTCCATTATTATTGAGTCTTCCTCTAAATGCTTAAGGCGCAAACTATGGAGAGGTTTGCCCCAGGGTTCTGTTATTAGTCCTCTGTTGTTTAATATTTATATAAGCGACCTAGACTCAGTAATTCCTTTTTCTATCAAGCGTCTTTACTTTGCGGATGATATCCTTATATATTTGTTACATAAAAATATTATTCTTGCAGCTAAGGAAATGAATTTGGCTTTACAATATATTAAAAGCTGGTTGTCAATAAATGGTATGAATCTGGCGGCATCTAAAACAAGGGTCGTGGCTTTCACGCGCAAAAGAAAAATTCCCCAATTCTCAATTTCTTTTGATAATGTGCCTCTACAAACCGCTACTCAAATCAAATTCCTTGGTCTTCTTTTGAACCATAAACTTTCCTGGCTTCCACACATTCAGATAATTTCTACAAAGTGTGAAAAGGGACTTAATATGATGCGAGCAGTTTCCAGAGTATGGTGGGGATCTCACCCTACCACTCTTAAATTAATGTATAATTCCCTAGTTCGGAGCCACTTGGATTATGGCTCATTCCTTTTTGACCCACTCCCTAAATATCTAGATAAGAAAATGGAAAGAATTCAATCAAAAGCCCTCAGAATGATTATTGGAGCTATGAAGTCTTCTCCAATTAATGCTCTTCAGGTGGAATGTGTGGAGCCTCCATTATATTTCAGAAGGCAATTCCTTGCCAATAAATATATTTTCAAGGCTTTATCGTTATCACATCATCCTATTAAACAAAGTCTTAATAGGTTAAGTGTTAATTTGAATTCTAACAAAAGATTGAGAGAAAAACAATGTTTTCCTCTCTTAATTAAAAGTTTTCATCTCTATAATTCTCTATCATCTTCCCTCCAATATCTTCAAGAAGTTCCCAATCTTCCTATATACAATATTCCATTTAAGGCAATCACTTTTATGCCGAACACAATAACATCAGTCTTTCGGAAGAATATTTTATCTTCCCCAAATAAATTTCAAAATGTGGATGATTGTTTTAAAAGCATAGTGGCTTCGAAATTCCCTGGATTTTCCATCCTTTTCACGGATGGTTCCAAATTTGAAAATAAAAGATGTGGAGCATCTATATATAGTCCAGAATTCAACATCAATCTCACTTATAAATTACCGAAAGAAGCTTCCATATTTACAGCCGAATGCTTTGCAATTGAACAAGCGCTAAATCAAATCCAGGTTCTCAACATTCATCGAACCTTACTATGTACTGATTCGCTAAGTGCTCTAACTAAAATTAGGTCAAATATTTTACGTTATCCGGAAGACAATATTATATGTAAAATAAAAAATCTTCTCAATTCTCTTAGTGAATCTGGGTTTGAGACGATATTGGCCTGGGTCCCTGCCCATTTGGGTATCGAGGGTAATGAGATGGCCGATTTTCTCGCCAAATCTGGTTCAGATTCCGGAACTATTCCACTAAATTTTAGAATTCCTATATCCGATGTCTTTCCGATTCTTAAATCTAATATGACTCGTGCCTGGGAAGAAAATTGGGCAGTCTCCAAAATAAGAACTGGATCTTTCTATGCGGGAATTCAAAACCATATCCCTGCTAAGCCATGGTTTCACGGTAAAAAACTTTCAAAACGATTCATTTCATGTATCTCGAGAATGAGAATTGGCCACTGTTCAATTGCATCTCACTTGTCTAGAATTAGAGTTTTAGATGATCCGTTCTGCCAGTGCGGTGTGGAAGAGGAAACCCTCGACCACGTTTTCTTTAACTGTAAAAACCATTCATCTTTCAAGAACATATACCGCCGGCTTATTAAAATCACACACCAGTCCCCCCTTAACATTTCATACCTTTTATCTCTTAACAATTCTCGTGTTCATACAGCTTTATGTAAGTTTATTAACCTGAATGAATTCAATATTTAATTTGTTTTATTATTTTCCCATTAGATTAACCGAAATTTCTTATCCATTTTAAATATTACCGGCACAAAGCACTCTCTCCAGGGTGAATTGCCTTAAACCAAAAAAAAAAAAAAAAAAGTATGGGACCTGATAAATTATATATAAGGGACTACAACTAAGTATTTATGTAGACGGCCTCAGTCCCAAGTAATGTCGATTTTATAGTAATACAAATATAATTGGTGCGTTGGTAACCTAAATTCAAAAGTTGTGATCGATTCACGAATTTGACAGTTAATCTAATCTAAATTTAAAGGAAAAGTGACCAAAAAACCAAATTATTTCCTTTTGTTCCTTTATGGTTTATTGTGTGCATTTTTACCATAAACTTGTTAATATATTGATTATAATAATATATTAAGAGTGTGAGAATTTAATACGCTTTTTACAAATTTAATCAAATTTATTTTTATTTTTAACTTTATGATTAAAATCACAAATTGTAATGTTTAATGAAATGAAGACAAAATTAGTGAAACCCAATCGAAAATCTGGAAACAGGAAAATCAGAAAAAGGTATTGGCTAAACATTTTTGAGTTTCGTGTCCCAGAAGTGCCAATATATTTTTCTAATTTTCTTGTTTCCAGATTTTCGATTGAGTTTCGTTAATATTAATTATATTTTGTTTCTGATCACTGTGGCAACATCAAGTAACACGGATTTTTTAATAATACAAATATTGTTGGTAGTTACGCCCATTCTCAAATTTTAAAAGTTATAATTTTTGATTCCCGAATTTGACACTTTGAAGATCTATGGGAAAAACGACTATTTTTATTTGTTTTTGCACGGCAAAGTGTGCGTCTTTATCACACAGTTCTAATTATGTTGATTTAACAATAAGATAATAATTCGCTTGCTGAGGATTGTTTTGTACTATGTCTTTTTTTGTTTTTTTTTAATGGTGTGAATGCAGTAATATTAATTATATTTTTATCTAATATCTCCACTCACAAAAAAAAACACATTTTCAGCGGGAACTTACATTTTGAACATCGTTTTTTATTCTATCTCCATAGTAATTACAAAAAAGTGAGGATTGGAGTGCTCCATATCCATTGGCCAATAGAAATGCGTCATTTTGCGGACATGGTACAAACCAAAACTCAACGCTTGGCAATATCTGCGCGCGCAACATTGGAACCGTCATAACATTTGAATTTGCGTTCGGTTAACTTAGTGCTGTTTATTGTAATATTTTACATTAAATCTCTTTTAAAACAGCGTATTTAGTAGAATAATATATCATCAATTGATCTTTTAGTATGTTGTGTAAAAACTTTCAAAATTTTATCGGTTTTTAATGCAATTGTGACATTGTATTCGGTGCAGTGAAAACATAAAAATATAAGAATACTAAAGATACGTAAATTTGTGTCTTCTAATGTAAGCATTGTGTGTGCAATTAGATGTATTATTTAACCAATGTAATATTATGTAGGTACATACATATTTCGTAAAGTAATAACTGTTTGAATTTGTCTTTTCTTTTAATTGAAACAACTTTTTTTAACGTTATGATAAAATATTCTTAAAATCTTACTTTCATTTAAAAAAAAATTGTTGTTCTTATTACATAAAAAATTAAGAGAAGATTTTTTTGTTAAGCAACACTTTATAATTTTGATAGTACAATGAAAATACTAAGAAAACAAGCAATAAGCATTTCATTTTTAATATTTTATGAGAAAAACTCTCTTTTTATAACTTTTGAAGGTTCTTCCCATCAACGTAATATATCATTGAAGAAGAAGATAACACTTAAATGAATATTCATAAAAAATTGAATATTCATTTAGACTTTCATAAAGTCAATAGTTCCATATGAATAAATTCGGATACATTTATCCGAGACGCTATTCGGGTTACAAACCAATTCTTAGAATGATTGTTTCCAATAAAAAGAGTAGTTGCCTATAATATGGAAAAAGAACTGGTTGAAGATAATATTAATGATTCTAAATATTTGAAATATGAGATTGACAAATATGACGGTTTGACAGAAGGTGGCAATAGCGAAATTGGAAAACGCGCACGTCCCGGTTAGACGAGAGGTCTGGGTTCGGGTCCCAGTTGCGACCATTGTTTTTTTCTGTTTTTCTGTGTCTTGTTTTCTTTCATATTTTCATTTAGATTATAAGTGTTATCTTCTTCTTCAATGATTTAATTTTTAATTCAGAAAAAAAAATTGTTTCTAATGAAGAAATTTTTATTAAAACCTTATTATGTATGTGTACGTAAAATAACTAATGTTTGATTACTGCTTATATTCATAATTTGGAAGTCGGGTACGGGTACCGCCGCCCCGGGAACCATTTTTTGGATAACCAGCACCTCTGCCATAGGTCAGGTTCGTTCGCCTGGGGTTCGCTACGTTTGGTTACTTAGCAGGGGTGCCCGGGATCATGTGGTGAGGTTTGTCAAGGTTTAAGTGGCCGATATGTCTGCGCATTTGCTGCGTGGCGGGCCAGATTGAGAGAGACTGGTTGAGGAAGTCTCCAGCCAGAATCCCTCGACCCATCGCCTTGCCCCGCAGTTGAAGGAATGGATTCACACATTCGTCTCTCATGGACACACTGACCCCCATATTCCTATCCACCCCTTACACCTATTTCCTTCCCAGAACTTCCTCTTCTTCATTTCCTTATAAGCACCCTCCACACAGCATCCCCTAAGATCACATAGGCCCTAAGTGAAATTATTTTCCTCAGGACCTCCTGTGTGGAGCTAGTGTAAAAAAGAAACATTTTATAAATTCGTATGAAAATATTTTATTTTCTAATTTTTATTGAAATTTTTTGATTTTTTAAATATTACTTATGAAAACCTTATGCATGTGTACGTAATATTAATAATCTTTGTTTACTCCATACATTTTATTCATTCACAGAAAAATATTTCGTTTATTTTCTAATGTCTAATGAAGAATTTTTAATTTTATTATTTTTTATAAAACCTTACGTATGAAAAATTACTGATGTTTGATTACTCCATACATTTTATTATTATTTCTACACTGTACCATAGGATTAAATTACTGTTGGTTTGGTCTATCTTCACTGAGAGTACGGATATAGAATAAACCAATATTAAGTATGGAGATGGTACAAACCAACAATCAATTTTTGGCTGTTTTGTTTAAAAAACCGTGTCCTTATACTTTTTAGATTATGCTTTTATTCAAATAAAAATTAAACTAATTACGTTGTTCTTTTACTTATGGATGTATTAACTCTTGAACTATTTTTAATTATTTATAACAATTCGTTTGGAATAAAGCAAACAAAAGTAGAATTTTTTTAAACTTAAAACCTCGTTTTCTCAGTATGAGTTTTTGTGGATATAGAACAAACCAATCCTCATCAAGCGAATAGTTAACCTTTGAAAAATTCACTTTTATACAATCTGGCTCACGAAGCTTTAAAAAAACTAGTACGCAAAATAAACTTCTTTAGAATAAATATATCGTAGAATCATCTGCTTTTGAAGAGCAACGCGTAAACATACACAATGTTAAAAATTATACATTATGCACCAAAACCATAGTGTTTTTTCTTTGAACTATCCTGATGCTATCATTTAAAGCCATTTAAATGATTACAACGCCATCCATTTTTCCATAATATTTATTTTTCAGACTGTTTGCTTTGAAGAAAATGAATAAATTATTTTCTTTGATTCGATTTCGCCCTTACCCGTAAAGGTAAAAAGAGTGTTTTAAATATAAATATTTTCGATCTATTCAAAGCTTTGAAGATTCAGTTTTTCGTCGCACTTAATCTTACGTTGAACTTAAAAATAAACCATACCAACGACTTGCAAAGGCGATGGATGAGAAATCTAAGGCCATTTTTTTTTTTTATAGTTAATACCGCACAAAAGTCCCAACTGTTCCCGCCTGGAGCCAGTGAGACTATGGCTTACAATATGGGAACACCTCAGCACAGGTTCGCCTAGTGAGGTGTTCACAAAACACTACGACTAACCTATTTACATACAGTTACGGATCTTTAACATGTTTTTTTTCTTATTAATAACCTATTATCTATGTAAACTATGTAATTATTTGTAAAGTGTATGTACAAGAATAGAAATAAATAAATAAATATTGTCATTCTACCTTCTATACTTATACCCACTTTTAATTTTATTTTTAACCCACATTCTACATATTTCTTATAACCACAACTTTCCGCCAAAATTTCTTCCCGTTCAATTATCAGTGGCCGGCAACACATCTAACAGTAATATTTCAAAATTCTCCACAGTGACATTTTTTATATATTTTTTTAACTAAAAACATACAAAATATTAGGTTTCGGATGTTAGGTATTAAGAGTCAGATGAGGGATTGGGCGGTTACTCGGCTATTGTCAAGTGACAAATACTTTTTTTTACATGTGAAAAATACTTTTTTTTTCATTTAAAAAATAAAGTCACCTGTGACTGATATTTTATCAACTGATTCATGACATTATTTGTGTTAAAAATATCCCAAATAATGTCATGAATCCCTGGTTTAAAGAAAGTCAAGTAGGGACCTACATCTCTTAACATCCTGTGTTATACAAATATTTTTCACAATAATAAAAAAAAAAACTAAAAAAAGATACATCATTTAAGAACTTTAAAAACATAATTAAATATGATTTGCTTAAAGTGGTTCCATGCCAACTCAGAATTAACTCAAATCAAGACCTCTCTGAAAAGTCATTAAAAGCTATAAAAAAAAATAAAATAGCCCATAACCTAACTAAGTGATATCTATTTAACCAATTTCTTATAAATTTCTAACATCACTTTTAATGACTTTTCAAAGGAGGTTCTGAGTTAGTTTCATTCTGAGTTGTCCGGTCACCGCTTAAAATAATAGAGTTCTGCATATAAAACGCAATTACTTTGAATTTATATACGAACTATAATATATAGATTCTACGAGGATCGATCCCCTTATGGTTGATCTCCCGATGGATAATATCCCTGGCAGTCGATCACCCGGACAAACGATCCCCCCGACAGTTGAACCCTCTGTCCTCGAACACTTGATTACGCCAATGTCGTATTTTGTTATTCGGCGGTGTATCCTCTGCATACGTCATCAGCATCATTGGACATATAATATTGGTATAGTTTATATTCACTAAAGACGCTTGTATAAGTTTGTTATCAACTTTTGCTTTACCAGTGGTTTGCCGGTTGTGCGCCGGCACACACGCCAAAATGCTCAAAAATTTTTGATTTTGGAATGCAATTTCAACCCTTATGTTTAAAGAAAACGTATGAAGAACAATGTCAAAATCGCTTGGGGCATTCTTGTTCTTAAGGTATAAAATACCGTGAACACACCTAGGGAAGCGAAATAATTTCTATGGAATTCTCTACGGCCTCCGGCCGAGATATTTCGCGGCATTTGAGATGTCAAATTCGGTAGCGTTATTCTCGCGTCATTCTCGTGAAAAAGATCGTAAAACATATAAATTCATCAAATAAACGCAAGTAATGTTATTTTTATGCATAGTTTATTGTTCAAGGAATGTGTTTCAGTAAATAGCGATAGCACAAAAAAAAACCACAAAATATTACGTCAAAGTCAAAATATCGCGATTGTACATTGTTTCTTCTTTGGCACTTGACGAAATGTCGTATTTCCTCTCTGCATGCGTTATTAGTAAATACTCCTTTGCTAAATAACTATCCGGGGATCAAATTTCCGGGGGTTAACTGTTCAGGGAATCAAAAGTCGAGTCACCACATTAATTGTCAATTAAAGTTTCTTTTGAATGTCACTTTCAAGAATAATGATCTTGTGATGTGTTAATCAATCATTATTAGAACACAAACAAAAGTTAAGCAGAAAGTTACAAGTTTAAAACTTGTTTAGACCTTCGCACATATTGGAATAATAATATTATTCAAAGTTGTCTGTGTTCGGGAGGTGGTAAACAAATACGTGTTTTGTATTGTTGAAATTGAATTCACGTATTGTTTTTTCATAATCACTTAATTCGTAAAACCTCGAATTGTATTAGGTACTTATTTATTGAAGACAATATTAGTGACTCTGAAACGAAAATTTGAAACAGAAAAATCAGAAAAAGATTCATCTGCATTTAGGAACTGAGTCCAGGATTTGACGGGGTTCTGCTCTAAACACTGAGCTATTTCGACCATCAATAACTGAAATTTAACTGAACTTCGCCCAAATTTAACTGAATCATACTTCGACCAAGAACTACCAACATTATCTTCATTTTCTTGACGCACATTTGTTTTGGCTGCTACCATATTTTTTTTACATTTGCTCCACACAGTAGGCCCCCAGGAAAATAATTCCCCTGCGTGGCCATGTTATCTTTGGAGATGCTGTAGGGGGTCAGTGTGTCACGGATTAATGGAATTTTTTTTTACAATTAGCTCCACACCGAGAAAAATAATTTCCCTCACGGCCTATGTCATCTAAGAGATGCTGTGT
This sequence comes from Glyphotaelius pellucidus, assembly GCA_936435175.1. NCBI lineage: Eukaryota > Metazoa > Arthropoda > Insecta > Trichoptera > Limnephilidae > Glyphotaelius > Glyphotaelius pellucidus. Next base: position 30,489,048 of record OW386547.1, read on the forward strand.
AGATGGTCTTTTTAAGGAAGGGAATGATAGGAAGTTCTGGGAAGGACAAATGTATGAAGGGTGGATAGGAATCTGGGGGTCAGTGTGCCCAGGAGAGACGGAAGTTTGAAGCCATCCCTCCGACTGCGGTGCAAGGCAATGGATCGAGAGTGTCTGCTGGAAAGCTGGAAAGGTCAAAAGACCTCCTTCAGCCAGTCTCTCTCGATCCGGCCCGCTACGCAGCAGGGGGGCAGCCGCATCCACCGCCAATGCCTGGATGAACCTCATCCCATAAACCCGGGCACCCCTGCTTAATCACCAAACACAGTGAACTACTTAGGGTGACCTAGGTAGGCTTGTTGGTTATCCAATAAATGGTTCCCAGGGTGGCTGTATCCATACCCGCCTCCCAAATTGGACATATATAATAATAATAATCGTTTAGTCCAGAATCATTTATTCCCGTATGAATCCATTCCTGCCACGTCGGTGCAAGGCGATGTTCCTGGGGAGATCGAAAGATCTCCCTCAAACAGTCTCTCCAAATAAGGCCTGCCACGCAGTTGTTGGGCAGACGTATACGCCGCCAAGACACGGACAAAACCTCACCCCATAAACACAAACACCTTTTTTATGCATGATTGCAAGATTCTTCCCGAACTTAATATGTCTTGGATAAATACATTCATTTTAGTTTTATTGTGCGACATCTATTGACTTGTCTACAAGTCTAGAATTAATATATATATTTTTTTTAATTTAGAAATAACTTAATGAGTAAAATTAAAATATTATTAAATTGACATTTCTGTCTCAAATTTTCGTTTGAGAGTCACTTAAATTGTCTTCAATATTAAAACATTGTTATTATTTATACGTTTTACACCTGCGATGAATTCAAGAGGAGACAAGTAATTATTAATTCATTGGCTTCAAATTATTTCTGAAATTGTAATATTAATTAAAATTAATTTTTTACATAGATCTTAGGACAATGCTCAATAAATAACTCTGAAAATGTAACTCCGCATTAAAATTATTTCTTCTACAGCCTTACTGATAAAAGTGGCGTAAATTTCATACAAATAATTACAAATCGTGATTGTAAAAAACATACTAAAAGGAACGTAAAATAGAAACTGATATTTAACAACGATATAAAAATATACTATACATTGTTGATACAGCCAAACAGGGTCGTTTGTCTGTTATATATACCAGAATTTTCTCGTCGAATTTCGGATTATTCCCGAGAAATTTTAAATAAGTTATACAGTTTATTGAAGATGTCGTAAAAAATACTATTTTAGAAACTAGATAAAATTTCGATTAGAAGAGTTTGTGTAAGATGATATGTGAATGTGAGTGAAGCAAAGAGTGTGTGCCAGGACCGAGTTGTTTGGCGGTCCGTCCTCTCTGCCTACACCTGCGGGGAAACGGCGTGATGGTTAGTTAGTTAATTTTTTAGCATTTTTATTTCGAACATTTCTCCAAACTTTGAAAAATTCTTGGTAACACGAAATTTAGATAACATTTTCCTATAGGGAATTTGCAAGAAAATTGTTACTTCACTTTTTATCCCGTTTATACAATTAAATATATTAGAATAATTCCCAGGAAATAATTGAAAAAAATACATTTTGGATTCATCGTTTGCGCAAAATAAACGTTGATTTCTTGGATTTACATTTACTTACCTAGGCAGAAGGCATTTATGTTATTAAAAACATCACTTTCATGGAATTTTTATGAAATTCAAGCGGGAGTTTATAAATAATATGTCTGAAATAATGCTACATTGCCAGCTCTCTTCCATCCCCGTTAAACATTTTTTATTAGTAAGAATTCCAAATAGAGTTTTAACAGTATTTATTCAAAGTGTAACAAAAATTCCGTTTAACGGTTAAAAAGTGTTTTATTTATTGGTAAGGCTGCTAGTGTTTTATTTTTATGTAATGAAGCCCAAAGCCTAAAACAAAAAAGACTAAGGGTTATATAAAATAAGGGGGTGAGGATGATTTTGAAATGCAATATTTTTACTAGGAATAAAATTATCTTACAAAATTAAAATATGATGACAACTAAACAACATGTAATATGTATTTATACGTTAACAGTGGTTTAATGAGTTAAATAGGCCATCCTCCCCAATTATTTGCAAACGAATATATTATGTACCATGTAAATGTTTACAATTATTCTATAAGAAGCTGCGTAGATTTGAAGTTTTCCAAAACTAAACTTATGTTTACTACACAAAACAGCGTTTTTCACAAAGGACACAGTTTTATAATAACATACTCAAAGCTTTAAAGGAAGCCACAAGTCTTGACACTTTTTGCATGATATGTGATGTAATGCGAAAAAAATATTATTTGTGTACACACCAAGATTGTTTTAGTTACTCCTAAACCAATGTTTCGGTATTTTTAAAGCTATATTTTTTAAATTTATATTTTTATTTTGTATTTTTCCCCAATAGATGTTTGGAAAAATTTGCATAAATCCAAAAAAAAGATTCAAAAACAAACTAAGTTTTACATTTTAATGAATGGCTTGGCTTAAAATTTTGTGCAAGCTGTTTAGACAAATTTTAATCATGTTTTTGCTTTATATGCCTTCTGTTTGTTCTTTCTAAAATATATTTAACTATATTACCCACGCACAGGCTGCGCCTTAGTGGGTTCCCATTATTCTTATTATTTTTGTAATATTGGATATATCAAAAGTAAAATTTGGGAATAACAAAGGAAAAAATACTCTTCTTGTAACTTTTGTGTCTGTTTGCGAACTTAAATTTTATTTCTAATGTTAAATTACAAAACATTTAAAAAATTGCGGTTTCATGGAAATACACGGTGTTAGAAACTTTCTTTAGGAAGGGAAGATAGGATGGTAAAAAACTCACAGTAGTTGTAGCTGGGTGGGTTGATATGCACATACGAAATTCACATAAAATGTTCCAATCTGTACAGATGGTAATATAAGTCATTGAAGTCTATGCAACACATGTAAATACAATGTTTCCGAAGGTTATCTTTGCACTTTGAAAATATGAACTTCATAACACACTGCGGATTGCTCGAAGGTTTAAACTGCACTGAAGGTGAAATGGGAGGGAAGTGGGTAGGAATTTCAAAAGGACAATAATAATTCCTAACACACGGTGTGGAGTAAATAAGGTTTAAAATGGTCTGAGTTTGCCTTTCTGTATTTCCCTGAATCAAATCCCTGAACTGAAACCATAAATGTACAACTCTGAAGAAATTATATGATAGCCTAGTAAAATATAAAATTTTCCATTCAAAGAGAAGTTTTCATCACGACCTACGATTCCCTGTGGTTTCCACATAGACCGCAGCTAGGTAGGAACGTTTTTTTAAATGCCTTTACTAAATAAGCCACTTTAGCTAGCACTTATGAAAATCTTTAAAAAATTTAAACGTAATAATTTTAAATTTCGACGAACATTACGTGATGTTGCGAAAAAATTCAAACTTTGTCGTGATGCGAAATAATTCAAACTTTCGACGATCATTATATGTGATGATGCGAAATAATTTAAACTTTCGACGAATATTATGTGATGGTGCGAAATACTTCAAACATTCGACGAACATTATGTAATGACGCAAAATAATTCAAACTTTCGACGAAAACCGCGACGACGGAGAATTCACTTTATAAATAAATAAACATACTTATATCGATTTTCTGTTAATGCACGCGTGATACATTGGAGGTTATCCACCACATACCCGCCCTGGTATAAGTAACATATGGTTACTCCTTCAAGGCTCTCGCAAGATACTAATTTTTTTTTGTTTAACGAAGCTACATTTATTTATTTTTGAACGAATCTAGACCTCCAGTGTCTCTGCATACGTTGTTAGTAAGCAGTATGCAAGTGCTTAACAGGAAAACAAAATGCAAAAATATGTTAGTAAAGCAAATATGAATTAAACAGGGCAAAATGAAAAAAAAAATTCATGAGACTCCGTGAGGCGGCATTGCATCGTGTAAAAAAACCTGCAAGCACCTGTATAAAATGGAGAACATAAAAAATACAATAAATCTCAAATCAATAGGCAAGTACCAACAAAAAATGTGAATGGCATTCGGTCTGACCATGAAAGTGATTTTAAATTTAACGGAAGACAAGCTCATTACAGAGGATTCCCAAATGGGCTTTAAAGCTGGGTGCTCTACTGATACAGCCATATATAGCATGAAACTATCAATAGAATATTACAAAGCCAGAAAAACATCGGTATATGCATGCTTCCTAGATCTAAGCAAAGCTTTTGACATGGTTTGTCATGATAAATTATGGAAAAAACTGACGGACCGACAAGTACCACCACAAATTGTAAATATATTGAGTATATGGTATAAGCAACAGGAAAACTTCGTCAGATGGAATGACAGCCTGTCAGAAGCAGCAAAATTAAAGTGCGGCGTTAGGCAAGGAGGCTCAATGTCCCCAGTGCTGTTCAACGTATATATGGATGAACTTAGTAAAACACTGAACAAAGCAAGAATCGGATGCCATGTTGCCGGAGTATGTATGAATAATATAAGTTATGCAGATGACATGGTCATACTAGCCCCATCAGTAAGGGCAATGAGAAAACTTCTGGCCATTTGCCAAGCATACGTCGATAGTCATGGTTTGATGTACAATGCCAAAAAGTCATCATTGCTGGTGTTTAAAGCAAATACTGTTCCTACTGTCATTCCACCCATTCTCCTCGGCGGAGACAATGTCAAAATCTGCAGTGAAATAAAATATTTGGGGCATGTCGTCACTGATGACCTAAATGATAAAAATGACATAGAACGCCAAAGAAGAGTACTAAGCGTGCGAGCCAACATGCTCGCCAGGAGATTCAACAGGTGCAGTTCTCCGGTGAAGAAGCAAATATTCCAGAGCTACTGCATGAGCTTTTACACCGGCGAACTATGGACAAGATACTCACAAGGCGTCATGAACACACTTCGAGTACAATACAATAACGCATATAGGGCGCTATTCGGCCTACCTTGGCGATGCAGTGCCTCGCAGATGTTCGCAGAAGGAAGGGTACATGGGTTCGCCGCTTTGATGCGCCACAGAATAGCCGGGGTGAGACAGCGCTACCAAAGATCGGAGAACACTCTCGTCCTGGCCGTGGCCCAGTGGCAGGGCGCGCCTCTTCACCAAACGTGGAGAATTCATCTGAAGCCCCCGTAGATCGAGCATAGATGAATATTGGAGAAAAACACTGGCTCCTACAATCTGAGATCCGTTGGAACAACAAGAACCTGATTAAAGACTTTACTATATTTTTTTGTGAATAGTTTATCTAATGATGCTTTTTTATTTTTTATTTTGTTAATTTTTTATCTTTTTATTTATTCACAATAACATTTGTAATTATACCCTATATGGGATGTGTGGGATTGCACTCCCCTCCCCACATCCTGGAATAAAGACCTTATTATTATTATTATTATTATAAACCACACTTAGTTTCCGTGTCCCTTAGCCACTCAGTGAAGCCTCAAAGAATGTTAACTGAATATTTGGGGTAAAATACCCTAAGACTAAAAGAAAAAATCAAATATTTTAAATAAATCAAGTATTTTCCTACGCGTGATACAGAATACTTCTGCGAAGTTAGTAAAATTATTCGTTTACAATTAACTTTTAGTTCTTAAAATTACAACGCGTCTTCAACGTGCACTAGCCGATCATTTACTAGCTTTGGGCGTCCACACAAAGCTTAACATAAAGCTAAATATTTCGTGGCGGGCACTATTAGCTCAAATAACGTAACCACTATCCTGTCTTGAGACAAAATAGTTTAATAGGATGCTAAGTAAGCTAGCTTACTATCTTCCTCTCCAGCTTACTAGGATAAAAACAAAGCTAGTTATGTCTACACATAGTTGTTACTAACATTCTTAGCTAATGGTAATAACTTGCTATCCTGGCTTAAAATACTAGCCTCGTATGCACCGGGCATAAATAGTAATATGTATTGGTCTTAAGCCTCAATTACATTAAGCTAGTTTATAAACTTCTAGCCGGTAAGTTTAAAAGAGGATGAATCGGCGAGTGACATTGTCATGATGACACACAAAACTGTCTACCCGCTCAGTAGCAACAGTAGCATCTATAATAACGACTCCCGTGCCATGCAACTCTGTCGACATTTTGTAGAAAGCTTGAATTCGCAGAGCTAACCAGTAGCGAGAATAACGACTGCCGCCCGAACTAATTCTGACAGACGAAATTAGCTGTTGGAAATCATCTTTAGGCAAACACTAGCGAGTAGCGAGTAAAGTTTTTAAATTTTCGTATATTGTCCACAATCTGCTAGTTAGCAAGTAATACAATGACACTGACCGAGTACCTAATACGTTTACTAACAGATAGTGAATTTCCCAGATAGTAGCTTGTAAACTCGCTCTATGTCATCGAGACTCAGATCAATTGCTAGCAGAATGTACACATTAATTTTTTTCCTACCAATTGAAACACTTAAAATAATTTATATGTCAATCGCAGAATCTATTATAAGATATGGATTAACAATATGGGGAAATACTACTGTAACCAATCTGAAACAAGTCCAAGTTGCACAAAACGCAATCGTAAAATTATTAGTTGTCCCTAATATTTTCAAACAGAGACACAATACTCCGTTGCTGTTTCAGAGTGCAAAAATTTTACCTGTGAAGGCAATACTATGGTATAAAATTATAATTCAGCATATATTTACCCCGCAGCATAAAGAGAAACTAGAACATAAATATAGCACTGGATTCACGCGCAACGACGGGTTAATAGTTCCGAAATTTAATAAGATGAGTTACATAATTTTGTTAAAAGTTCAAGGATATAATTTGTATAAATAGAATTTCTTATCTTTGCTTATTAATTTTATAGTTTATTGATGTAGTTTATTGTAGGCTATGTTTACCTAATTGATAATAAGGCAACAGAATCAACAGAATCCGTACATAAAGTCTCCCTCGGGTCCGTTTACCCTAAAACTTCGGTAAGCCATAATTTAGGTAACAATATTCATGTTTCGACAATAATCATTGTTAGCAGGCAACCCTACTTCATTGGGAAGGGTCGCTGTCATCGCCCAGCGGCCTCCGATAATATTATTTTATCAGAAAACAATCAAGTATTTGCCTTTCGATTTTACATTTGGGCTGCTTAATTAATTAACTGTTGATTCAAATGATAAATGGTACGGATAAATATTAGGTACAGCTCAAAGAGAAATTAATTTCGTCAGTAGGTTTAAATGGTATGTTCGATTCCCACTTTATAGGCCATAGACTGTTTTGCCGGGGTATTTTATCATAGCTGTTTATCAAATTGGTTTTTTACGCGTTGCACAGTGGGTCGTTGACCGAATTTAGTCGGACAAAAATATATTTAAAAGAAATATGTTGCGTAAGGATCTAAAAGCATCAATTACAGTACATTTATGTTATCATTTTTAGTAAATTATTTATTGATTCTTCAAATTAAAAATGAATCTTTTGATTTAATAATAATAATAATGTTTTTTATTCCAGGATGTGGGAAGATAGTGTAATCCCACACGTCTCATGTAATTATACATATATACACAACAGATTTTTTAAATATAGAACCAAATACGTAGATTGGAAAAAACAACATAATAAAAAAAAATAATCAATTTTACGTAGGGCGTGGTCTGGTGTGAGCTCGGGCCCAGCGCTCACTCATTTATTTATTTATTTATATTCTTGAACATACATTTTACAAATTATTACTGATTTACATAGATAATAAGTTTAGTAATAAGAGAAAAAAGTTAATGGTCCGTTACTGTATGTAAATAGGTTAGTAGTGGTATTTTGTGAACATCTCACTAGGCGAACCTGCGCTGAGGTGTTCCCATGTTTGGGATTAAGTGCTATTCTGTCGACATAAGTAGAAAAACCGTATCGTCTTTGATATTGTCAAGAAGGGCGCTGTGGATCGAGCCATGGTGGCAGTATCATACACATAAATTAAAAATTAGTAGTCGGGTTTTGTGCTGGAACGCTGCGGTCACCACTGTATTTTCGGAAGCCATTAGCCGCATCCTGGCTCCAGTGACCCAATGTCTCATCAGACCGGTGAATCCGTGCAATCCTAGTTCCGTGAACATTGTTTTACAATCCAATTATCAACCTTGCCAATATTGAGGTCGTAATTAGTGTTATAAATTTGAGATATGTACCTACTATAAATCAGTAAGCCTTTCATTAAAACCTAATCAACTGAAAGTATAAAAATCATCTCAAATTTCTAGGTATCAGTTTGGGCGGAAAACATATTCTTTACATTATCCTTTTATTTTAGTACTTCAAGTTAAACAACGTTTTTTACACAACACGAGAAACATTTTTCGTTGAGGCATATTGAACTTGAGGCGTAGAATAAAGAATATAATACTAGAAGTTCAAATTTTACAAATTTGAATGGAAACAAATGTTCCATTTAGCCAAACCGCCCAGGTTTGGCTAAATGGAACAATTGGAATGGAACCGTTCGGTCTCATTTACACTTATTCAAAATCGTAGATCTCCATCCCATTTGAATTTCAAAAACACAGTTTTGTATGAAAATATAGGCACAAATTGGGCAAATATTTGGAGCACGAAACATGACCACAAGGCACTTTTTATGTTATTCTTTTTTCTAACTAAGGAAGATTATTTTACGAAATTTGAACAATTCATCAAATTTCAGAGCTAATTTTTAAGTTCTGTGAAAGTTCTATTCAAGTTCCGTTATTTTATCACAATGGGCAAGGTATAACAAAATTTGGTCAGAATTTTCATATAACTTGAAAATTAATTTAAATATCTAGCCTTTATATAATATTGTTTTAAGATAGAACACGTTTAATTTATTTATTATTTGAAACATTTACAGAGTGTTAAAAATTATTATAATAATAGAATTGCCATTGGGATGCACATAAATATTAAAATTCCAATTAGAAATTTTCACAGCATGAGTAATCAATGTTTAGATTTTATTAGACGGAAATGCTTGTAGTAATAACAGAAATAATGATAATCAAAATTAAATATAAAACATAGTAGCGTAAAATATAATGCATGACCTGCAGAGAAAGAGATAAAAGAAAGAAAAAAGGGTATGACAATAAAGCAACTACATAACTGTTCTCCACGGTGTCATGATAGGAGTTTATTTAATTTTTTTTTTTGAAATATGTAAGATTGTTTGGGTAGATATCTATATGGTCATATTAAATGGTATATGGTCATATTAAATAAAAAAAACTGTGCAGTTAGAATGTACCTAATAATTTTATTTGGTTCATGAAAACCTTAATGAAGTCAGGGCATAGACAGGCTCTGATTCAATATCTGCCGAACACGTGAACAATGCGTAGTGACTGTGTGTGATGTGTGCCCAGTGTGCGCCTACAATACGGCCCGGATAACAGGAGAGATCGGCCGGCATTATCACAATTCCACCTCGCTGAGCTTCTGCGGCCCCGGTACACACTAACGGACTAACCGATACCCGGTACTCCCGATACTGGCCACCTAGCTCTTTTGACTTAGGCTGTCTGACCGCACAAATAGAGTTCTATCAACCATAAACATCGGATGGATTATACATACACACTTTACGTACATACATATTAAATACCTAGTTCCTATTGACAATGTCTATTTATATACTTATTAAAGTACCTTTTACCTACTATGTTACCTGCTTGTTACCAAATTTATAATACGAGGCATGTTCCACAAGTAAGTGTGCTGGATTTTTATATTTTTCTTAAGTATTTGAAATAAAATTACAGGATATTATTGTTGATATACTTGTCGAATATTTTTCCATATAATCGCTATCCCGGTCGATGTATGTAATGAGCCATGGCACAAGCTTCCTCGAAGATCTCTCCCACCAGCTTCTTCCTCCATTTATGAACCTCTTTCTGCATCTGCTCATCGGTTGAAAAGTCAATTTGACCCATGTGTGCCTTCAGGGAGGTGGTAACACGATAATTTGAAGGCGCCAAGTCAGGGGAATGCTGGGGGTGGTTCAAGAAGGAATCCAAGAGAGCCTTGGTGGCTAAGGCTCTCCTTTTGTTTTGAACGCTCTTTTTTAGATTTTTTAGGGTCTCACAATATCATTGTACACTGATGGTCTCCCCCTGAGGCAGAAATTTGACCAAAATAATGCCTTTTCGGTTTGACCGAGATAATAATTTTTTTTTTCGTTATTTGTTTTTGGGGTGTTATGCCGTGTTGCGCTACCTCCTTCTTTAGCCAACGTTTCGGACAGCGTCACAGTGTCCATCATCAGGGCAGTGTCCATCATCAGGTAACGCTGTCCGAAACGTTGGCTAAAGAAGGAGGTAGCGTAACACGGCATAACACCCCAAAAACAAATAACGAAAATACTTTTGGCCGTGAAAATCTAAAAACTTAAATAATTTTTTTGCCCGAAATTGTGGTTTTCAATTTTTGGGCAGATGAGGAATCGGTATGACGCCACTGTGACGACCGTCTTTTTCGACTTTGACGACTTTACGCCACGCCACTTTGACGACTGTCTCAGGCGTGTAATGAGACACCCCCGTTGCATTTTCAGCCTCAATAGAGCTTAGAAAATCCTGGTCTTCCAATTCTAGTAGGTGTTACTCTTTCCGCGAGTAGAAGGCGGATCGCAGCACGTGACTTGCACTTGGCTGGATTTCTTACCGACATCTTTTACGCAACTGGGTACCTACTAGCAAGGTCGATCAATATAACCGACATTGACCAAAATTAACCGATATATAAACGATATTGATCAAATATATATATTTCCGTACTGAAATATAAGGTTGTACTGATCGAACATTTCAGCCAATTATACGTTAACGAGGTCACTACATAATGAGTTTTTGATATTATTGTTTATTTTTAATGCCTGTATAATGTACTACGACTGTAATTAAATATACACAAGCTTGTAAATGGCAATTTGTGCCGTAAATTTTAAATAAATAAATAAATAAATTGAGGCGGGTACGGGCTGCCCTGGGAACCGTTTATTGGAAAACCCCAAATGGTTCGCTATGTTTGGTGACATAATAGGGGTGTCCAGCTTTATGGGATGAGATTTATCCAGGTCTTGTCGTCGAATGCGTCTGCCCACCCAACGTGTGGCGGGCAAATTGGTTGAGGGAGATCATTTGACCTCTCCAGCTGGACTCTTTTGACTCATCGCATCGCCTTGGACTGCAGTGAGATGGATGGATTCATATGTCCGTCACTCCTGAACACAGCGACCCTCAGATCCCTACTCACCCCTATACCTCTCTCCCTCCCAGAACTTTCTTTCCATCGTTTCCCAAAAAATATCCTCTACAAAATATCTCGAAAGATGACACTCCTGTGTGGGAGCTAATTAAAAAAAGATTTGTATGTAGGTACTTAAATACTTACCTACTTAATTACAATAGTTCCAAATATTTTAAAATTTTATTTACGGAATTATACAATTTTACGAAAGAAACGTCACTATCTCAATGACAATTCTTTTTGTAAACTTTCTTCGAGTAGGTAAAACACGTTAATTAGTAAGGCCCTTAGTATATAAACACAATCGGCCAAATCTACACACGACACGTAAAAACGTGGTTCTTCTTTTGCACTTGTGGAATTTTAGAAAAAATATTATTCTATCCGAAGAAAAAATAAAATTAAAAAAATAATGAGGTCAGAGAATTACAATACAATCTCTTCTAAATACATATTGTGCGCTTTCAATATTACCGTGACGACCCACGTTTTCATTATCGTGACAGCACGAAAAAGGCAATAAACGTACGTTCCTTATCACTTTTGCTGCAATTCTTTCTTACACATTAAATAGCGGTGAGACAACAAATGAAACACACAATGCACGTATGTCTGTTCCCTCCAAATGAAAAAAAACTAGTTTTCTGGTGGAAACAGACGTACGTACATAATGTGTCTCATCTTTTGTCACCATTTCTTAATGTGTAAGAAAGGTCTGCAGCATTACTGTGATGTATGTTTATTGTCTTTTTGTGCCGTTCCGTAAAAGTGTTAATATCAAGAGCGTCTATTATATTCATAAAACATATTTTTTGATTAGTCCACGTTTTTATGAATTGTTTTGAAATTTTATGACTTTGTAATCACGTGTTATTTAATATAAATTTGATAATATGCGTAGTGTCGTGTTTATTCTGCTAACTACCATTCCATTCTGCCAACCGAGTGGTTCATTCAAAATCAAATAGCAAAATTGAAATATTAAATACCACGCAATGCTCTACCAAACCAGTTCACATCGTCAAAAATAATTCAATTGGTGTTTTTTTTTAAATGCTATAATAATTTCGACGACTTTATACAATGCACAATTCTGCGGTACATAACCTTTGTAGCTGCATACACGTTCAGTATGTGGTGCGTTAAAAATAATTGAATGAATCGTTTGACCCATTCCATCGAACAATTTTGAAATAGTGGGAAATGGCTGAGTACAAATATTACCAAAAACCAACAAATTTCGTTCGTGTCACCATTTCATGTATTTTCGTGATGAAATAATGAAAACGGCAGCAGTTTGTAATATATAATTGTAAAGTGTATTAAAGGATGTACTTGACTTATTAACCAGAAATTCCTGACATTATTTGGAGTAAAAATGTCAATGAATTTCTTTTTTCTTAAAAATCAAAATTCACAAAAAAAAATCTTCCACATGTCGTCACTGGTCACTTGCAGAGCAATCGGACAACCCCTCACCCAGATCCTAACTGTCCAATACCTACTGATTTTTTTGTTTGTTTAAGTTGAAAAAAAAACTGAAACGTCACCAGCTTAACACCCCTTAAATCATTAGTAAAAATTATTCCTGCTATTTAAATTTTAGTTCTAAAACAAACTGTTAGGAGATTTTACAAGTCAGCAAAAAACTTATTTTGAGTTTTTCAAATATTTATTTACGGTAAAGCTGTGGCAGCTCGTTACTGTTGGGTGTGTTAGAGTGCTTATATTTAAAAAATGGCTTAGTAGACGAAACAAAAATTGTTTTTTTCTGAAATCGGTTTTTTGATTTTCAGGGAATCCGTGTGGCACACGGCGAAAATGAAACATCCTGAAATTTTTCATACATAAAATCGATTTTCGAAAAAACAAAATAATTTTTGCTTCAACAACATCTTTTATGCTGTTTTTTCTTAAATATTTGCACTCTTAACACACCCAAAATTCACGAGCCGCCACTGCTTGCAAGTACATTTAAAAACACAGAATAAATCGATAATATACATGATAAAATAAATTACAATCCAATTATTCAATGTAATCATAATAACTTAATTTAAATTAAATTTTACATTGAGGCTATAGAAATCAAAATATAAACAAAAACCGCTTTCAAAAAATATGTTCTGTGTTTTTTGTATTTTTTCGGTTATATTAAAAATATTTTCTACTTCTTTGTATTGGTTGCCGAAGCTATTGTACGCACAAATGATAATAAATTTAATAAATGAATTAGTATTGATATAATTTTTTCATTGAAATATCTTTTTATTCCGCTAGACTCAATTAGGAACACAAAGGCAAATCAGTTGGCGTAATGCAGGGCAATCAATCATCAATAGAATTAATGATGAAATTCAATTTTTGTTTATTCTTAACAAATGAGGAGCATAAATATATAGTTTATGAGAAATGAAGTACAAATAAAATGGGAAAGGTCACTTTAAAAGAAAACTTCCGTGAAAATGCTACCCACTGAATGTGAGAGTTTAGAAAAACCCTACAAAGTGAATTCTTTCGGTTTTCTGAAAAAATATATATTAAAAGTTACGCCGCCCACAATAATTAAATGAAAGAGAAAAAAGAAAGGAAAGAAGAACCGATGCATACAGATGAGCTGTAGGCAATTGTTACATATCACCTCAATCCTGCAAATGCTAAAAATAACAAGATTTTCAACCATCTGTTTTCAGAGAATCTTTGCTTAGAATAAAATAATAGCTTGTAATAAGAAAGTTTCGTTGGGGTGACTGCGTGGGAGTCAAGAATACGACTCCCACGCAAACTCAAAAGGAAACTAAACTATTCCAAGTAATTAATTATATTAAAAATCAAATCTGTTCACCGATTTTATCTCATAGCTTATACAATCTCCGTGACAGAAGTGTATATGTTCTTAGATGTATTCGAAGGTCGCGGGTTCAAATCGCGGGTTGTAAACAATAATAAAAATTGAGTGAACCTCACTTTTTAAAATCTGGCTCTGAGACAATCGACTGGAAATTGTCATTTTCGTTGTTGGTGCATCGCCAATCTGAAATTCAACAGCAAATCTTTTTTCTCATCTTATTATGCTAAAAGTAGGTGTTGAAACATACGTTCGTGGGACAACAATCTGAAATAGGTGTTTTTTTTACATGAGCTCCACACAAGAGGCCCTGAAGAAAATAATTTCCCTCAGGGCCTATGTCATCTTTGGGGATGCTGTGTGGAGGGTTTTTTTTTTGGAAAAGGAGGAGAGGAGAGTTCTGGGAAGGAAAAGGGTTTAAGGGGTGGGTAGGAATCTGGGGTTCAGCGAGTCCGGGTCGTCCGCCTCCAATACCTAGACAAACCTCACCCCATGAACCCGGGCACCCCTGCTAAATCACCAAACGTAGCAAACCACTTGGCGTGACCTATGGCAGAGGTGTTGGTTATCCAATAAAGGTTCCCGGGGCGGCGGTACCCATTCCCACCTCCCAAATTGTGAATAAACAATTTTTTTATTTATTTTTTTTATTTATTTATTTCTATATATTACAGTATTTACCTATAGATCAATTTCGAAAACATTTTTACATAATATATTTTGTAATTTTATTATGTTGGGTGTAAGGTAGGTTTGTGAAGGTGAAACTGTGGATAGGTATTGTTGTATGTTTCGTGAACACCTCACTAGGAAAACCTGTGCTGAGGTGTTTACGTGTTTATTTATGTTTATGTATGACGAGTATTTATGTGTTGTAATAGAAAGTTTTATATGTATTTTTTTTTCAAATTTTATTACTTTTGCATTTCTATTTCTCACTTAATTTTTAATATATCCTTGACATTCTTACTATCATATTACTAATAAACCATTTAAAAAAATTCTTAATCCTTGAAACAATATATTTTAATCAGTAAATCACAAAGCTGACCTCCAGCGCCAGCTGCACCGAGCTCCCTAGATTATCTGCCTTTGTAAAACAAACCTCATTTTACGACGGATAACATAGCATTTTTGTACAAATGAAAAAAGCTCTTTGTTTAAAGCTTCTTTATTTTATTTTAATACGTCGACCGGTTTCGGTCGATCTCAACGTTCATCAGGACAATAAATATATTAACTATCATTGTCCTAATGAGGTTTGAGATCAACAGAAATCGGTCGATGTGAATCAAATTAAGAGGTTTTAAACATTTTTTTTTTGATTTGCATAATGTCAAGCCACAAATTCTTTTCTTTCAATAATTTAGTATTTTTGTCTCTATTGTTGTCTTTGTTTTGTAAAAAAAACCAACCGTCTAGGTAAGAATATAAAATCATGTCCATTTTTCTAACTTATATCCATAAGTTAGAAAAATCTCAATTTAAAAAGTTAAATAACAAAATCATAATCCATTTCACGTTTCATCGTCTCGAGTATTATTTTTAACATCGTTTTAATATTGAACTTAAAGACGAATTCCCCAGACTTAATTATTTCTACCAATTACGTACTTCATATAAATTTCTAAATGAAATGATAATATAAAACATCTCTTGTAGAACATTCTGCCTGAATTAATTTCAATTCTCAATGATAATATCGGAGGACACTCAAGCGTAAATTCTTAATGGAATTCTACATAGGTTCAATGGAGTGGATGTAAATGATGGCTTTAATTGCGTGCATTCTCCATTGTTTGTCTCTGAACAAACATTCACAGTATGGCTGTAGATTCTAACACCTTTTATTTATTATTAAATGTTATGAAAAACATTAATTATACTGAATTAGAAACTACGTGTAAGTTTTGTAAATCAAATTTAATACATACCTACTTCTATAATTGTTAAGTTCCGTAAGTATTTGACTTCTTTATTAGTGTGACAGCTGTTTCGGCGTTCGAGGCCATTTTGAAACCGTGGTTAGACCACATTTACATGATACTATTTACAATAGTCATTTTTCAATTTTTATGGTCCCTAAAATTATATTTTTACCGGTTTAACTGATTGGTTCCATGCCAACTGAGAATAAAGTCAACTCAACACCTCCTTGAAAGGTCATTAAAAGCTATGAAAAAAATAATTTGAAATTAGCCGATAACCCTAACCTAACGTAACCTATTTAACCATTTTTGTTATATACATATTTTTACCACTCTAAAAGACTTAACTGAGATGGTTCTGAGTTGGTTTCATTCCGAGTTGTCCGGTCACCAAACCGATTAACTGAGAATATAATTAAAGAAGATTCTCTATTCTGTGGGGTACTTTAAAATCTGTTAACACATTAAATTTTAATGTTTTTTTAATTGTTTAATAACGAAATGACTGCTAATCACTTGACGTGGAGGGGGGGGGGGAGGGGGGCTTAATAGAATCATATAAATAAGTCGCCTCCCCTGGCTTAACCACAGTTTGAAAATCGCCTTCGACGCCGAAACAGCTGTCACAATAATAATACACCAAAATATATTCCGAACTTAATAAAAGCATCACGAGTTCTACGTATTAAACACAAAAACAATCCATACATACAAATTAATTACCTATGCAATGTTTTCTAAAACCCTAGGTTAGAAACGTATAGCGGAAAGCATTTGTTTAATATTATAAAGTATTTTTAAACAAATTCCAATTTTTTACGCCACAAATCTGAATCTTTTCCTAGTCCGCGACATTCATAAATATGTAAATAGCGGTTGCTGTTTATTGTTAAAGCCTTACTAAAGCAATACAGAAATGTAAAAAAACGTTAAAAATAAATTTAAATGTGAGTTAACAATAGTTTGAAAATGGCTTTTAGCTTAAAATATAGTTCTTTTAAAGACATTGCAAAACTTAATAAACAGAAACAGCATACAATGATATATTGGTGTTACGAGTATTTCCCAGGCAAGATTTATTTTACCTCACAAGTCTAAAATATGACTTTAAATCTGACGCTATTCGTATGATATTTACGGGTGGAACGTTCAATACTGGTGTTCATTTTGATAGCTGCAGGCGGACCCGTAAGCCGTAAGCAGTGAACAACCTTCTCTTGCGGATGCTGAAACCTGGTGACGTGTTCTGTGTATCGCCTGCGCCCTATCTGAGGTATTATATTTCTTTTTATTTTGTCTCTGCTTCGCTCCATCTTTCCCTTTGTGTTGCCATATTGCATTGAAATCACAATGGGGCGAATCAGAAAGGCAATTGGAAATATTTCACGGATGAAACTTTTCATCTCTTTCTGCGTGAGTTTTAGCACAAAGGATTAAATTTAGATATGTTTTGCTTGTGCTGCAACATCACCATTCGTTAATTTTACATTAATATTCTATCTGATTGTCTGCATACATATCATGTAAAACTTACCAAAAATTAAAATGTCTCTCGACATTTTAATTTTTTTTTTCTTCAAAATCAAACAAAAAAAATTTCGTTCCATGTCGTCACTCGTCACTTAGCCGAGTAACCAACCAACCCCTCACCCCACCCCTAACTGTCCAATACCTACAGGTTTTTTCTGTTTTTATTTTAGACCAGAGTTTTATTTACATTTTTACTTCAAATAATGTCAGGAATCACTGGCTAAAGTAAGCCAAGTACGTCCTTTTTTTTACAGTTAATACCGCACAAGAGTCCCAACTGCTCCCGTCTGGAGCCAGTGAGACTATGGCATCCCTAATCGGGGTATGTTGTGAGGCTGAAGGTAGTGGGGAGGGGAAGGAGATAGGGACGAGGAAGGTGGGGAAGTACCTGGCTATTCAGATCTGGTCACTAAACACGGCTAAAGCCATTTCAAGCAACGTTTCAATTCTGAATGGTGGTATTACACCAGGGCGATACTGATAGTATCTTCCACTCTGGAACGTGCCGCAAATATACTATACGAGAAAATAACCAGACAACCGGAAATATGTCATATTTAAATCAAATTCTGGAGGTATCGACTATTTTCTACACAGAAATATATATTGATTTTAAAAGATTTTACTAGTAAAGTTATGCTTTAAATTTAGAAAAGATATTTTTTTTATTTTTTTTGTAATTAGATTATCTATACAGTTGGTCGTTGGCAGATTTGTTAAATCTTCAAAAAAAAGTTGTATTGTACAACACACATTTCAAATCATATAATCATACAGTAAAATAAAATAATAAATTATCTAAGACAGATACTTTTCAGAATTTCAAATTTAGTTCATTTGAAATAATTTTTAAAAAATCCGTCACGTCTACTTCTTTACGGTCTTACAAACCAGTAGATTTCTGATTTTTTTACACACTTATTTTGCTTAGATATTTTTGAAAAATTATATATACTTATCATCACGTTCACTTGAATATAGATATATGTTAAAGCAAATTTTGAATGATATAAATCGATACTGAGTTTTTAGTTATAATACGAACAATTATCAATCTTACTCATCGGAACTACTCTGTACAAGGGTACGATCACAAGACCACCTTTCGACGAAATTTTAATTCTCGGCCGCTGGTTAATGGGCCTTCACCCTGCATACTTAAATATATATATCTCTTAATTCAATAAATATCCACTTCCACGAAGTGTAAATTTGTCTACTATTAAATTATAATTATTATTCAGATTCATTTTTTCCACGACTATCTAACATATAACATTTGTCACTACACCTTACACCTCCATGTCAAGTTCAAACTTCGGATATACACGAAAAAGAATGATTGATTTATTAGGGGCACTCCGAGAAGACGCTCTATTCGTCCTCTATTCCCACGATTTGAATATACTTTCACCTTCCATAGTAATATAGTAGGTGCCCATATCATTTCATCTTTGAGAGCGACTTGAAAATATGACAGCGATATGTAAAACATCTCAAGTGTAAGGTAAAGTGATATTTTACGATATTTTTTCCAAAAATACCGCGAAAGAAGAACTAGAATTTTTGATGAATTGGTACCCACGTTAACAGCAAATTCTTCAACAAAAAAAATGTTGTAAAAAGATAAGTCAACTCCGCATTTAAATAAATGAATATTCTGGTTTTGATTTAATTTGAACAGATGCTTCTTTATTCGTGGAATAAATTGTGCATAGTTTATCTTTTCGTAAGCTTTACGATTACACTAAGATTTCCTTTAACCTTAAAATGACCAAGTTGATTCGAAAGATCCCATTTCATTGGGCTGATTTAGCAACGAATTAATTATATGCTAAAGGGTTCAACACATAACCCTATTTATTTAAATTTCAAAACCTTTTTTCTTCATTTTAACACTTAAATCTAAAAATATTGTTTTATTTACTTTCTTTTATTTTATATATTTTTCATTTGTTGGCCCTTTTTGTAAATATGATTATGTTTTAAATGAAATTCTTACAAGATATTATAATTTCCCAATTAATATCATCTAATACAGGTACTTTTATTAGAAAATTATTTTTAATAAATTAAATTTAAAATTACATTTAATTTTCTAAATTTAATTGAAATGGCAGCGAATGCCCGCAACAGGGTTAAGGTTCGGGGTGGAATTTATTTCCCTCAAATAGGGCTGCTGGCCGCTTACACCGAATTTACAGGAATTTCGCTTTGTACCCATTTAAATCCCACCCAAATGCAATAATTTCATTTTTAAACCTTTGTCAAGTGGGGTCGTTTTTCTTGGACTGTAATGGGGAAGATATTTTGAAATAATATTAGTAGTAATAATATTATTATTTATTATTTTAACTTTATGAGTAAAACCTCAAACTGTAATATTTAATTAAATGAAGACATTATGAGCGAAACTCAATCGAAAATCTGGAAACAGAAAAATCAGAAAAAGATATTGGCACCTCTGGGACTCGAACCCAGGACCTCCCTACTTTCCGGGTTGGGCGCTCTTATCCACTGAGCTTATCCAGTGGATAAGAGCGCCCAACCCGGAAAGTAGGGAGGTCCTGGGTTCGAGTCCTTTTCTGTATCTTTTCTTATCTGTGTCCGTATCTTTTTCTGTATCTTATCTGTGTCCGTATCTTTTTCTGATTTTTCTGTTTCCAGATTTTCGATTGAGTTTCGCTCATAATGTCTTCATTTAATTAAGTAATAATATTATTCCAAGTTTCTTGCGATTTCTGTAAATATAAAAATCAAAATGTGTTTTGGGATTAGTGAGATGTCTACGTATTCAGCATTGGAAATGTTTGAAGGTTTCTGGATTATTACAACCACACGACAATACATCTGAAAAAAATTTAATCATCGAAAAAATTCTTGCGAAATTGTCAAAAATTTGAGAATGACATTTTGCAAAACAATGATTGTTAAATCAAAATTCTATTTTCAAAACTCTTTAAATTTAAGAATTAATTGGAAGTACTTACATAATAATTTGAATCAAATCAAGAATTATGAATATTTTAAATAGGTTACCTATTTTAGGTACCAAATTTGATTGATTGTTCTTATAGTATTTGATTGTGCTTATAATATACAAAAACGAATATTTAAAATATATGAAAAATAAAAATTTGAAAAAAAATTGTAATAGGTGGCACGCGAGCTGTTTGAAAACTGAACGCGAGCTGTTTGGGACTGAATATATGGAACGCAGGAGGAGGGTTAGCGGGACGGGGGAGCAATAGAGTGGAGTGGGAAGGCGGGAAGGTGGAAGAGGAAGGGGACGCGGGAGGAGACGGGAGACGCGTGGGAAAGGAAAAAAATATTTCTTTGATTATGGCATTTAAACGCATGCCGGGAACCAGCTAGTTCATTATAAATACAAATTTGTGATCGTCTTTTGAGTGGTTCTGCTGAGGTAAATTTATTTTTTTATAAATAGCTTCACAAATTTGATAATTATAATATCTCGTGATTTTGCACCATTCTGTTCTTTTAATTGTTTTTGTGTTTATATTTAATTAAAATTAAATTTGATAGTTTTATTATCAAGTTCTGCAAGTATTTGATTATGTATTTTAGTTACAGCTATTTCGGTTTTCAAGACCATTATCAAACTGTCCAGTTTGATAATGGTCCACCACTATCATTATCAAACTGTCCAGTTTGATAATGGTCTTGAAAACCGAAACAGCTGTAACTAAAATACATAATAAAATACTTGCAGAACTTGATAATAAAACAATCAAATTTAATTTTAATTAAATATAATTAAAAAAAAACATTCTGTTCTAGTTACAAATAACCATTACACCATTAAAGTAGAAGAAATATAACGTGCAGAGCTTAAGTCACTGCACGCCATCGGTATCAATGGTTTTAAAATCAGTACTAAAACTAATCTCCTCTAATATCTTCTTATTTTAATTTAATCAGGAGTCCCTGGAAAAGAGGATCAACTTTTGGAATCCTTAGACCAGAACAAATTGGTTTGGTGAAGACACGAAAAAGAAATAACAGAAACTAAAAGTTCTCACCCGGGAGTAGATCTTATACTAACGACCCACCACCGCTCTAGAGGTGACCATCTTCATAGTCTGTAAGTAAAAGAACTGAACCAGACTTTTAAATGCAAAAAGGTAAAATTGAAGTTATCTGACAGACATAAATTTTGTGAAATGAATTAAGTATGTAGAAACCTACCTGTGTTTAAAAAATTCTAGAATCATGGTCACTTGTAACGTCGATGACATTAATTGGTTTTTGAGATGACTTATTGCAATTGTTAAATTAAGATATCAAGAAAAAAATTGCAGAGTTTGTGAGTTGACTCATTACGTGCAAATTAGAAGTGGGTACAGTTTTAAGTGTGTCCCATAAAATAAAAACAAATACAAAATATTATTCAATCATCCCCCACGATGATAACAATACTACCCACGGTATTAGATTGAAAACCCGGAAAGAGTAGGTATTAAATAAATATTTTTCAATTACATAAAACACCAATTATGGTTATTAAAAACATAATACGTTTTGGTTTATATATATATGTTTGAGTGGAAATACCCTTCGTAAATAGAAGCGATTGTTTTAAATTTTTACTATCAGTATCGCTCTGGTGAAAGACCTCCATTCGGAATAGAAACGATGGTTGGTTGGCTTTAGCCGTGTTTGGTGATCAGACCTTATAAGCAGGTACTTTCCTAATTTCCTCTTTTCCGACTCCTTCACCTTCCCGCTGCTTTTAACCTCACAACATACCCCAATTGTCGATGCCACAGTCTTTTTGGCTCCAGATAGTTGGATCTCTCTTGGGGATAATCACATTAAAAGATAAAAATGAAAGTCTTCAGAAGAATACCTATTAATTAGCTTTTTAGAATACCTATCAGACTTCATCGTTATTTTTTTTGGGTGTTATATCGTGTCACGCTACCTCCTTCTTTAGCCAACGTTTCGGACAGCGTTACAGTGTCCATCATCAGGCACATCTACCCTGATGATTAAGTGGGTCGGTAATTTGGAGTCCACACTAAGTAAAATATTCCCTCATGTTGGAGAGAGTTCAGAAGAAATTTCTAGGATTTCTATAAATGAGTATGGCTATTATCCGTGGCTCTATCCTACCGACTTTCTTTTCGGTATGTTCGGAATGAACCATCTACGGGTCAGAAGGGATGTACACATTGCTACGCATTTCTTCAGATTGATCCGCGGATGGTTTGAAAACTCAGCTATCATGGAGAGCATTCATTTTTATGTTCCCGATGGGTATCTTCGCAACCGACAGCGTAGACTGTTCTATCTTCCGGCCGGTAAGACTAACTTGCCAATGGTCATGCCGGTCGGGAGAGCAATTTTACTGTTAAACAGAATTAATTCGGATATCGACATAATTAGCTTTAGTGAAGCTGCCTTTAAAAGGCAAGCTCTATTAATTCTTGTATAGTTCGTATGCCTAAGTGTTAATTGTAATACTCTTACAAAAATGTATTTTGAAAACGGATCAAAATGTAATATTTTGTAATGTTTTTGAGATAATAAATTGAATTGAATTGAATTGAAGACTGTAACGCTGTCTGAAACGTTGGCTAAAGAAGGAGGCAACGCAACGCGACATAACACCCCAAAAATACTTACATTAATACTCTTGGCCGTGAAAATCTAAAATCATACTTATCAGACTTTTCAGCTAAATTCTCAAAGAAGTGACGCCTTAGTTCCACAAGCACCAGAAAGTTAAGTTTATCGTGTGATATAACATATAAAAAGTGCTCGTAATATAATCCACCCACATCGGGATTCCGTTAAAATAACAGTCTGTCTGAGAAATGGAATAATTCTTTTTTCTGCTTTCAGCATTCCGTATCTTTGTTTTTTTTTTGTATATTTTATGCTTTTGTATTGTAGGTACTTAAAAGTTATTCTTCTGGAACTATTTTGCTATTGTGTTTTCTTATAATATTTTATGTTTTAGTGTTTTATTAATATTGTCAAATTGACCTGCTGACAAACTGCCTTGGCAGTTTAGCGGGTGATTAAAATGAAGAATAAAAAAAAAAAAAAAAAAAAAAAAAAAAAAAAAACGCTTGGCTGAAGGTTCTCTTTTGTTTCGTGTGAAAAGAACATAATGGCTCCATTTGTCTTTTGTGTGTCAAATAATCGAGAATTGTGGAAACTGAAAACTTGGTCCAACTCCCGGCGACTCGCTCTACTGATAACCGGTACAGCTCCCCGATGAGATGTTATTTTTCTCCAATAAAATAACATTTAAGTGCTCTCGTAAGTTTGTAGTTTGCTTCTTGGTTCAATTAATACCCATATTTTGTTCCTTTCCCTGGCTTTTTAAATGAAAATAGTTTTGAAAAATTGTTTCGAAGTACCTAAGTCTCTACGCGGATTTTATGTAGCATAATGCAGCACTAACATTAAAAAAAAAAATAAGTAAAAAGAAATTACATTTTCACTTTTTTAACTAGAAATAGTTAAACACTTTTAACAAAACTAAATATAACAATACAGCGCTATTCAATTTCATTACTTTGTTTATCTATATACTAGCTTTTCCCCACGGCTTCGCTCGCATGGTATTACGGGAAATTACTGTAGTGCTTGCACTTATCAATTATCTCCCCCCCCCACCCCACCCCAATCCCTTCCCGCATTCCATATATTCATTCCCTTACATTCAGTTTTCAAACATCTCGCCTACCACCTAAATTTAATAATGCTATAGCTCAAAGAAAAAAAGAATTACTTATCCAATTTTGTTCATTCGTTCGGAATTTATGCGCTTACAAACATTTCGGATGTTTATTTTTATTTAAATATTTGGAAGTTCGTTAATATAATAAAAAAAATACTCTTATCATTCCGTCTTTATAATCGTTACGAATTATATTTTTAATATAGGAACTCTCATCTGACATTTATTCCAAGCTTGTCCAAAAAAAAAAACGAATTCTAATATTTGAATTTTCTGCAGTAGTAGCTGACCAGTAGACTGAGTACCTACCAGCATAGAGCCCAAAAATATATCAACATTCTTTCCATGGAAAAGATTTTTTTCTGACGTTAGCAAAAACTCGCTTTTGTTGGTGACAGAAAACGTATAACAAATATAATATATTAATATTTATGATTCCATAACGCCAGAGCTTACCTCATATACAACCTGTCGCATTTATAATATTAGTATGAATATAAAAATCAATTACTGTTCGTTTGTCTCGCTAAAACTCGAGAACGGCTGGGCCGATTTAGCTGATTTTGGTTTTGAAATGTTTGTCGTAGTCCAAGGAAGGTTTAATCGGTAAGAAATTATGGAAAAATTGCGAGGAAGATAGTAAAAACAATAATTTTTCCAATATTAGTTTAAAAACTGAATTTACCGTGGTTGAATGTTTGGTATGCGGGGAGTGGAGTGGGGAAAGGGAAGGTGGAGGAGACGGAGTGAAGGTGTACGAATGGGAAAGGACACGCAGGGAGAAACTTTTTTTTAAAATGGCATAGCAACGCATGCCGTGACCAGCTAGCCAAGAATAGAAATAATATTTTTTTTAATTTACCCATTTTTTCTTCATTTTAAACGTCGTTTTGGAGGCATTTGTATAAGTTGCCCCCCTCGTAACCAATGAATTGTTTGCCATAGTGTGGACGTTGTTTAAATTAATGTTATCGTGTAAAGTGTTAATACACAATCAGTATTTATACATCTACCTCAGATGTTTCCAATGTGAAGGTTCGGTTCCATGACAACTCAGAATCAACTCAACTCAACACCTCTTTGAATAGTCATTAAAAGCTATGATTTTTTTTAATAGCCCATATCTAACTTAACCTATTTAACCAATTATTTTTAATAATGTTATTTAATATTTTTTCATCAGTTTTAATAATGTTTCATAACAGGAGTTGAGTTGAGTTGATTCTGAGTTATCTGGTCACCGAAGATTCAGGTTATTGCCCATTTTCAAAGTCAATCTAAATTAAAATCATCGATTTGTAAACAGTTTCAAGCAAAGTATTACATAATCTGAGATTTTTACAGACAAAAGTATTATCGTGATTTTTGAGTTATAATGTCGTGTTGATGAACACTACAACGCTTCCTGAAATATTGGCTAAAGAAAGAGGAAGGACAAAATGGTATGACAACCCTAAAAATAATCACGTTAAATTTTTCCGCGAAAATCTATTATTATCTCCACATATTATAAAACAAAGCCCTCAGCCGCGTCTGTCTGTCCACGATAAACTCAAAAACTACTGAACGGATTTTTGTTATTATTTTTGGGGTGTTATGCCGTGTTTCGCTACCTCCTTCTTTAGCCAATGAGCTGTGCTCATCTGCCCTGATGATGGACACTGTAACGCTGTCCGAAACGTTGGCTAAAGAAGGAGGTAGCGAAACACGGCATAACACCCCAAAAATACTTTTTGGCCGTGAAAACCTAAAAACATACCTACTGAACGGATTTTCATGGAGTTCACCAATAGAAAAAAAGTAATTCATGAGAATGGTTTAAGTATATAATTTGTCAAGGTTTTGTCTAAATTGGTTGAAATATATAATATATACCGCTGGCAAGGGTGGATTTGATTTGTTTTATGCCGAGGTTGATGAATTTTTGCACATGTGATCATCAAAACAAGAGAAAAGTCACTGTCTACATTTGATTTCGAAAACTCTGTAAACTGTGTAAAGCCCGGGCATGACTTGATGTGGTTATTATTAAAATCATCGTGCATATTTATTTAACCTATTTTTTTGAGATGATAACAAAGTAAATTGGATTTATCCAAATTTTATCGGAGGCGGATGAATGAAGAGCTGAAATGCTACGCGATTCGCTATGTGCTGCGTACGAGGACCGTCGGCCCAGCTCGTCGGCGCTACGCCGTCGTTCGACCAACATATGCAACCATATGGCATTACTTACAGCAATATAATGCAAAATTCGTGCAACAAATTATCTTCAATTTTTGTATTTTACTATATTTACTATAACGGTGGGAGATAAAATCACAAATTTGAAAATTATTTATTATTATAAAAACTAAAACAAATGAAAGAAGTGTACATAACCAGAGTGGTTTTGTTTTTATTTGCCGATGATTAGTAAAGTTGAAAAGATTGATTGAAATTGAAAAGCGAAGTTGGTCCATTATTGTAGTTTAGTGTTAAGAAAATTTTCTTGGACTGAGTAATCGTTTTTCTCTCGTAGATCCAGCCAAGTTTTATTTATGAAAATATATTAACGTACCTCCACGATTTCTGGGATTCAGTGGGATTATATAAGCACCCTTAAATTTGTATGTTTTGCTATTGTGAGGATAACAGAATTTAAGTATGTCAAAGGGGATGTGACCATGACACCCCTAAGGAACAAATGTTATGAGACGGAAATAATGGAGTTAGGGGAATAAAAAATAGTAAAGAAAGATTGTGAGTACCCGCCTAGCCATTTTGTAAACCGGTCACTAACAAATAAGTCCATAGCCCGGTTGGAAGGACTAATAGCAATCGGGCAGATTTAATCGAGTTTGAAATTAGCAACGGGTACCGACAAAATAGCCATTTAAAAAAAGTGTTTATAATAATTTTCTTTCCAATTTTTTCTATCGAGGAAATTTCAAATAACTGCAGTTTTGGCGTGGGATATTATCTTCAAGAATAACATTTTTTTTAAAGCTTTAAAACAATTAAAGTATTTAAAAAATATAGTTAATAAATTTGTAGAAATATGGGAAGCCGGGCCTTTAGAAGAATATACAAGCAAACAATCTATTGGCTACTAGAGGGGCAATATAACAACCTTCCATGAAAAGAAGAGGAGAAGAAAAAAGTCTTAGCATATTTCAAAAGTATTATATCTTCTGAAGCTAAATTAACAAAATAATTAAGTTGTATTATATTATAATTTATATATTTATTTAAGTAAAAACGTAAGTGAATATGTAATTTCGCGTTTTTTGGAATAAAAAAAACTTTATAGTACATGGTATGATAAATGATTTAAAAACTGGAACATAATTAGGAAGTTCCGCTGTAAAACAACTGAAAAAAGCAATGAATAACTGCCAAATAATGGCTGCTTGTCAAAAGAGAGCGAACGAAATTGTCAATATTTTTGACGTGCTGTAATGGGAAATTAATTTAAAACAGATGACAATGGAAATTTTTCCCGGAAAATGATTTTTTCCTGAAATAAAGAAAAAAATGAGGCTTTGGCAGATTTTTGATCAATTTCGTTTCGATTGAAAATACTCCTCAATTCGAAGTCCGTGTCAGTTCACTCGTCATCCAAACATCTCGAGATTTCTCATTATTGCGGAACGTATTGGCGTTTATTACTGACCCATCATTTCAAACTCCAATTTATTTTTTGATCAACCAACTCCGAACTAGTGCAAAGAGATTTATTGGCCGGCTGATTGGTTTTTATGATGTGAGATTATTAGGAATAATGTTAAAGGTTTCACTTGAATTACCGGTAGGTACCTACTGCAAAATATCAAGGAACAAAATAGCTAAGGAATAAATAAACACAGAAGGTTTATATGAACTTAATATTAATTTAAAATCCAAACAGTTTTGAGATACGTATCCTTAAAAAAGAACGCCCAGGAACATGTGGAGAACGTAATGTTCGTTGTGACAATATTAAAGCACACGTGTCTTTTAACGCCCAATAGTTTAGCAAATGGAACCCCTTGCCCAGACTAGGTGTCGCAAACTTTCAGTTAGAGACAAGTTTCAAAGGAAACAGGATAACAAATTAACAAACGTATCAGAGAGCCACATAATCCGGTCGGGGAGGGGTGGGGGGTGGTTTAAAACAAAGAATTCAAGAAATAACTTTGAATTTATAATTTTACGTGAATGTGTTGACCTTCACTTTGAATTATTTTAAAAGAAACACAAGCATTCCCGGATTACAAATAACCTGACCATTTTTAAAAATCTCCTACCACCACCACAGTAAGCGGAAAATGTGGCTAGTTTCACGATGGAGGACCTAGTCAGCTGGAGAAATAAACACACTACGCCTGGGTGGAACCCAAACGCATTGCCAAACCATTGATCGATCAGACTAGTTGTAGAACTCTAAAAACTGATGCTGCATTAGTCAAAACTCATTCGGTGGCTCCTACCGGTCTCGGACACCTCTCTAGACCAAAGCTCGCCTCAGTAGCGATACGTGTATGTACTGCGTTATCAAGCCAATTTCAGAGGAAATAGAGCTTTTGACGCCATAACGTCTTATAAATCGATGAACGCCTAACTCATTGTCACGTTCCGCCTGAGCCGAGCGTGCGAACAAGCGATAGAGAGGTACGATCGGCCTAAGCGTTCGGCTTGTGACGCATCTATCTCTCTTCCACTCCATAGTTATTATATGATGTTATCACGTAAAATTATCGTCCGTAAACCGACTTTACAGAAAACCAAATTTTTTATTTTATTTTTTGTAATGAATTAGAATCAAAACTACTTTCACGTGATCTTGTTTGCTAGAATCTGTCTCCACTATTGAGTACTTAAATATTTTGGATGTTAATTATTATTATCATCGGTTATTCTGTGTATGG
Organism: Glyphotaelius pellucidus; assembly: GCA_936435175.1. Classification (NCBI taxonomy): domain Eukaryota; kingdom Metazoa; phylum Arthropoda; class Insecta; order Trichoptera; family Limnephilidae; genus Glyphotaelius; species Glyphotaelius pellucidus. The sequence goes on from OW386547.1 coordinate 30,518,286, forward strand.
AAAGAGCGAGAAGTGTACTGATGAAATGCTGTACCTGCCATTTCATAACATCTGAGATGGCATCTTCCAGCTGATGGCCTCACGTAGCATAAAGTTCAACGGGTCTTAGCGGAGCTCAATGCGATTACGAGCTAGGAAAGAAAAGCGTGGTAAATGGATCGCGACGGTTTGACGGCTAACTCAGGAGTTCAGGCACGTGTCACATATGGCTGCTTGTTTGATATTGAACTGCACTTGCTACAAAACTATCTGCAAGAAGGATTCAGTAAAACAAACTAGATCCTTTGTCTTTCTTTACAAATACTATTGAATGTCGTTATAGTTCGAGCTACAAGACATAGATGGATCTGATGTAGATAGATCTTAGAGGTTATAGACCTATCCGACAGATGCCAGTAGTATATAGGTTTGACCCTCCATGGTCATCGCCATCGATAGTAGTTAGGTTTTTAGCGTTTCCAGAGAGATTTTTGGAGCATAATAAATAGAACGTCGATCTCTCAGATTTTAAGAATTTTTAGTATTGGATTAGTTAGATACGTTAAAAATAATATAATAATTATTAAAAAAATATAATTATTATTACCACTTGATCCACCCATAGCAAAATTTAAACAATACAATAATAATATGTCACTTAAGAAGAGAAACTTTATTCAGTCATAACTATTATTAATTTACGACAATTTATTTTGATATTAACACGCCATTATTAATAAAAATAGAAAGCAATTTTCAAAAGTTTATGACCATAAGTACCGTTTTTTTACAGTAACTCCACGAGGAAAATAATTTAAGTATGAAAATAATACAAATAGATTGTCAGTTTGGCTTCACTTTATTTTGACAATGCCTTCGGGAGGGAAAACAGCTGTTACGCGAAATGATAATTAGACAAAACGAAATTTAAATAAAAAATTAGTCACGACAATATTATTCTGCAAAAATTAAAATTTAAATAAACTGAATTTCTACTAAATATTTTTTTAAATTATTTTTTATATGAATACCGCACAAGAGTCCCAACTGCTCCCGTTTGGAGCCAGTGGGACTATGGCATCCCTAATTGGGGTATGTTGTGAGGCTGAAGGTAGTGGGGAGGGGAAGGAGATGGGAAAGAGGAAGGTGGAAAGTACCTGGATATTCAGATTCACCAAACACGGCTAAAGCCATTTCAAGCAACGTTTCAATTCTGAATGGCGGTATTACACCAGGGCAATACTGATAGTATCTTCTACTCTGGAACGTGCCGCAAATATAATTTTGTTTGATAGAGTTTTTGTCTTTAAAGTGTTATGTTAATTAATTCGGTTATTTAATTTTACTCTCATGAAAACAGATTTTAAAACAAAATCGTTACATCGACACTTCTTTGATCTCCCAACATTAATGTAATGAAATTTAATAAATTAAATAAGTGATACTTCGTCAATGAGTCTCGGTTATCGTTGAATTATCATAATAAAATCCCAGCCAAAACGCTCAAATAAGGTAAAATAACTCGTACGAATCATTTACAAATCTCGTAAAACCCACAATGTTCGTATGCGCCACAAAAAGCATTCGAGAAAAAATGTAATATAAAGGAAAAATGCTGTGAGATATATTTATGAATGTATTCACAAGTTTTGCGAAATGGCACTTCGTTGTTCGCCCTTGAATTGAGAATATGAAGAGTTATGTATTATGAATATTATTTTCGTTATATTATTATTTTCAACAAAGCAAACACTTCTGATGTTCAAGGCACGCGTAATAAGAAACTTTTACGCATTTTTTTGGCAAAGAAGTATTTATCATCTATGTTCTCGGCATTTCTTTATGTGCGCTGCAATACTAGGCAATATACTTTTGCGTTTCCTTTTCCTATAAACGTCAAACCGAACTTCATAGAGTGGCAAATAAATTACTTGGGTTTCCTCAAGTGTGTTCGTGGTACGGAAATTCTTTCTCGTTTATTTATAATCGGAAAAGTTCTGGATCGCACTTTTTAAAGGCTTTCGATAAATCCGGGATCGTTTTGTTAGTTCATTGGGTTTATTAGTGATTTCTCGTTCGATTTTTCATTATTTGGATAAAAGTTTTGCGATTTTAATTTATTTCAAAATCGCGAGGGATAAATTAAAAAGTATTTATTCATGAAATTAGATTTTGGTAGCTTTGTAAATAGGAATGAAGAATTTACCCATACCTGTTTAGATTTGAATATAATGTTTAAAACATATACCTACCAAAGCATTAATATATTTGAATTTGGGAGACAAATGGGTATTTTTTGGATGTAGATGGACAAATTTTCCTTATTTTGATAAAAGTTTTGCGATTTTTAATTATTTTAAAATCATGAGAGATAAATTAAAAAGTTTTAATTCACGAAATTAGATTTTGGTAGCTTTGTAAATAGGAATGAAGAATTTAACCATACCTGTTTAGATTTGAATATAATGTTTAAAACATATACCTACCAAAGCATTCATATATTTGAATTTGGGAGACAAATGGGTATTTTTTGGATGTAGATGGACAAATTTTCCTTATTTTGATAAAAGTTTTGCGATTTTTAATTATTTTAAAATCATGAGAGATAAATTAAAAAGTTTTAATTCACGAAACTAGATTTTGGTAGCTTTGTAAATAGGAATGAAGAATTTACCCATACCTGTTTAGATTTGAATATAATGTTCAAAAAATATACCTACCAAAGCATTCATATATTTAAATTTGTTGGACAATGGGTACCGCCGCCCCGGGAACCATTTATTAATAACCAACACCATGCGTAGGTCACCCCAAGGCAAGGTGACTTAGCAGGGGTCGCCGGGTTCATGGGTGGGGTTTGTCCAGGTTTTGGCCGTAGATGCATCTGCTCGCCTGTTGCGTGGCAGATCGGATCTTAAGATGAAGCTATACGTGAAATCCTATTTAAATTAATCTTTACGACGAATCGGTTTACATTATGAACATCAAAAAATTAGGTACGGATAAATTGAAGCTTTTACTAGTTTTTCTGTGTATTGGAATTACAATAAAATTATTATTACATAACAAAAAATATAAGCGTAAACCACAAAAAAAAATGTTTTTGCATGACTTAACTATGCAATAATATAAGAAACAATTTTTTAAAAATACCCCTTCATGGCTAAGACTATTTTTGAGGTTTTGTATATTCTAAATTTTTTTCGTTCTTATAAAATTATGCACAAAATAAATAAAAACCACTTTTTCGTTTACTTGCCTCGTGCAAATGAGACGCGCGATTTGAAATTTTGAAGGCATGAGAGTCGAAATATTTCTGGCGTTCATATTCCTCTTAAAGGGCACTCTCTTTTGATCTCTCCAGCAGTTGGAACCTTGCACCACAGTTGGGGGATAAATTCATACGTCTGTCACTCCTGGATACACTGATCCCCAGATTCCTACCCACCTCTCATACCCTTTTCCTTCTCGGAATTTCCTCTCCTTTCTTTTCTCAAAAAAGAGCTTTCATAAGCATCCCTAAAGATGACTTCAGTAGGCCCTGAGGAGAATTATTTTCCTCAGGGCCTCCTGTGTGAAGATAAACAAAAAAGAAAATAAAAATAAATCGCTTTATACATACCACTTAATTAGTCAAAATTATCAACGTGTTTCCAAACCAATGGTTTCTTCATCAGGATAACATGAAAATTGACCACAAAGGGTGGGGAGGGACAAGAGATAGAAAAAAGGAAGGTGGAAAAGTACCTGGCTATGTAGATCTGGTCGCCATACACGACTAAACCCATTTCAAGCAACTTGTCAATTCTGAATTATGGTCTTCACCAAGGCTATATTGAAAGTATATAACACTCTAGAACATACTGAAAATATACTATTTTTAATGATTAAATTGTGAAATAAATAAATCAAATAAAATTTACTTGCGCACGCCAGAAGTTGAATCCTCGACCTCCGGATTCAGTTTAAAAGTACTCATAGTTCATACTTATGTAATATTTCAGAACAATTTCTCATTCACCCGAATATTATGAAAAGAAAATTCATGGCTGTTCACGCCACATATCCAGGCATTGATGTATTCAGACGATAAAGTCAAACTCCCAATCATTCCAACTGATATACCGACAATTCACAGGTGGGAAATCCTCTTTCCTCACTTTGCATGAATAGCCGCTTTCACAACAAATCACCGATTGACAACTTGCCCAACCCGAGGTGATTGATGCTTCAAAATCACCGTCGTATCTCATTGGGCCGAATCGATTACACCTGTAGTATGTTGTTATATTCTTCTCAATGACAATAAAACTAACTGAAATAATACTCAAATGAAAGTTACGCACCTAAACAAATTTCCTCTTATCTCACTTAAAAATAGATTATACACGTGAACAAACCAACAACTTGCTTGCAATCATCCAATTGTTTGCCTCGATCCTACTTCTGTTTTCTAAAATAACAGCACTCGAACTTGCACAATTTTTTAATTATTGTGTTCCATAATAAGGAATTCCAGCCCCTTTTTTAATATATTTCTTATCGATAACCTTCTAACTTAATACCAGTGTATTTTTAATTATTTTTATAAACAGTTTCAAATATTTTAAATTTTTTTATTTTTCTGGTCTCCCGAAATCGCACCCAAACCTATGGATTTCCGTGTGATGTCACTTCTCTTAATTCAACTTTTTTTTCAACAGGCTCTTTATTTTGCATGAGAGTCGAGAAGTTTTTATTGTATTCTCTCAAGTGAAAAATCCGTGGACGCAACAACGTACTAGTGTTATAAAAATCTGCATTACTACTAAAAAGTCAAATATAACATGACCATAACATCAAATAGCCTGAAGCTAACCACGCATGGTTAAAAATGTATTTTTAATAACAAACTACGACTTTTCATAGAGGAGTAAGATAATATTCTTACTTAGAAGCTTTTGTTCCATGAAATTCTGCACTAATTTTCTGACTGTCCTTTTAAGTTTTCCTTCTTATACAGAATAAAATCATAATTTCTTTAAACTACGGGCAGTCTATCTGATTGCATTCGAAGGTAGTCGATTTCCATCTTTTTCGGTACGGATTTTGATTGTTGAGTTAAATTATATTTCAATTCCGTCTACATTGTGATACAACAAAACTGAAATCTCTATACAAGTTAACAATAGTTTCTTCGGCTCAATTTCGAATCTCTATCCTAACAAACCAGAATAAAATGTTGACATCGATGGGTGGGTGACTGGCACAAATAAAGTATACCACTGACAGTAGTACCAAAGAAATGGTGTGTTTTAATGATAATATGGTGTTTTATTCACTTTTAAATGACGATTTAAAAATTCTATGTATAATATCTACATGAACGTATTTTCTTAAGACATCATATTTTTCACTGGAATTCCTTATTCAAATAGTTTTCCAGCAAGATAATGGTTGCGGAGACGTAGGGACTGTATAAATGTATGTAAGCCCGGTAGGATTGTCATTGTACATATTTCAGTAATGTGAAACAACTTTCCCATAGTTTTCTTAACAAAATAAATTCACAAAAACGTATTTATCTTTATCTAATTTTAGGGTTATTTACGACAGCTACGGTAATAACGAAACAGATAGCATCAGAATTTAAATGTATAATGCCATATCATCATTTACATATAATCTATAATCCCATACTACTAATATAATATTATGCTATTGGTCGATGACTTTAATGGATAAAATTATGGTTCATATCATAACCATTAGCGGATGGTTTCAACAACTACACAAAAGCATAAAATGAAAAAAAAAAATTAAACATTACCATCGTGAAATGTCCATTAGTGATAAACATAATCAGTATTTCGATCACATTCCATCCGAATTAATACATATTCGATTAAAGGTTTCAGTGAAATAAGTACCCACGCTTCTTATTTTCCATTTATTAACCAAATCTAATAATTTTCATGTTTCCTACGGGATTAATATATTTTTATTTTTTAAATCGTTGATACTCTAGAGCAGGGTTTCCCAAACTGTGTTCCGCTGAACCTGAAAGGAGGTCCGCAAGAATTTCTCGGAAGAATTTCATTTTATATAATATACTCTTATAATAATAATGCCTCGATATATCACAACAAGCTATTATTGTTTTACATCCGTTTTCTACAACCTATTTATGCGAAGCGGGATTTTCTAATTATGCTGCAACGAAGTCAAAATGTAGGAACAATCTCGATCCCACACCGGATATTAGAATCTAACTTACCAATATTGTGCCCGATATCAAGAAGATTTGCAATTCACGGACCCAAAATCATCAAAGTCATTAGGTGCTTTGTTTATTCCATTTTTGTAGTTTACATTTCATTTTCTTTGTGTATATTTATATTGCATAAATATTGTTTATGTACTAAATAAATAATGTCTACAACAATTTTTTAAAATTTTTTTACTACTGGGAATTACCCAACCTAAAAATAAGCCAAGTGTTCCATTAAAATTTACGGGCTCCCAAAGGGTCCATTGCAGAAAAAGTTGTGGAAACCCTGCTCTAGAGAGTAGAGCAATAATATTTAACAATAATTTGGGAAGGGAATATGGGTATCGCCACCCGGGGAACCATTTATTGGATAACCAACACCCACCCCTGCCATAGGTCTCCCAAAGTGGTTCGCTGCGTCTGGTGACTTAACAGGAGTGAGGTTTATCTAGGTCTTGATGGCACATGATTTTGATAGCGTGACTGCGCGACTGGCCGATTTGGGAGAGACTGGTTGAGGGAGACCTTTTTTTACCTCTCCAGCCGTACTCCCTCGACCCATCATCCTGTACCGCAATGGGCGGGATGGATTCATGTCACTCCTGGACACATTGACCCTCTGTTTCCTACCCACACCTCACACATTCTTCTTTCACAGAAATTCTTTTCCTTCCTTTCCCTAAAAAGATCCTCCACACAGCATTTCCAAAGATGAAATTTTCCCGAGAGAAATTGTTTTCGCATAGAGCTAAATTAAAACAAAAGACTAATGAAAAATAATAGTGTCTTACTTTTAAGTATTTTGCTACAAAAAAAAAATCATTTTCAGAAAATGGGTAAGTTTTTTATTTACCTTTAATTTAGGCTTAATACGTTTTCCCCTGAATTTCCGTTCAGTGGATGTTCACAAGTTAAATTGGAATAGGTGTACTAATTATTATTTGGTTCAGGTCTTTATTTTTAGATGTTAAAATAAAATCGATTGGCGATTCTTAAACATCATTCGAAAAACTGGCACGCAGATGTTTCGAAAATCGAAAAGTTTTCGATTAAGATTAAACCCATCCCTTCGGCCGATGAATGTTATTCTTATCACCTTCCACCCTAGACATTTGTATGACGGGGCGTGTGATGTTGTCTTATTGACTCGACATATTTATTCTGCCAGATGTTTGTGGACCTTCTGGGGGCTGCTTCCAATTTCAGCGCCTACAAATTCGAATCCCTCTAATAATAGATTATTCTGACTTTGCCCGCGTCCTTACCAATTCAACATCCAATACTTATCGAAAGCAAACACTCGGCAGGTGAAAAAACAACAACAAAACACTTATTTCGAAAGACATCATATTTTTTTAGCCATCCCTCCCTTTTAAACAAGGTTTTTTTTAGCAATAATGTGCTTTTGAAATTTCTGTTGAGCTCATTCGTAATACTTTTCACAATTGGATTTCAGACAGGTATCATTTATTTTGAACAAAATCGTTAGCTTACTCTACTACCTTAAGAACAGACTTATAATATACAATAAGGTTTTGACTTATGTTAACTTGTATACACATTCAGGACAGTGATGAATAATATTCACGATTAGTCGAGTGTTGATTGAGGAAGACCAGTTTATTATTTCTGAGTCCACGGGAGGTATATTCAAAGGGATGAGTTGTGGTAATATGTAGGTGAATCCAAAATATATAAGCTGAATTTTTTCCGACTATCTTCTAACATTATCGAACCCAATTTGTATGTTGCACAACTTATCACTTTTATCTGGAACACTTGCTGACTCATGGAAAATTTCATTTTTAAGTCTGGAAACAAGTCCAATGTTTTAAATTATAGACCAATGTCAATTATAAATAATATTCCAAAAATATTTGATTCGATATTTACAAAGAAAATCACCTCTACTTTAAAAAATGTTTTGATTGAGGAACAGCCTGGATTCAGATCGGCGAAATCTGCAACCACTAATTTACTGTTCTTTACAAATACCATTGTTAAAGCCTTAGAAGACAACACTCAGGTTGATGTTCTCTACACTGACTTCTCCAAAGCCTTTAATAAAGTAAATCATTCGATTCTCATGGCCGAACTTTATGCTATAGGCATTAGAAACCCTTTGATATCATTCTTTCACTCTTACTTGAGTGATAGAAATCAAAGGGTTAAAATAAATAACTTTGAATCTTTTAACATTAATGCAACGTCCCGCGTCCCCCAAGGAGCTCATTTTTTACATAAGCTCCACACAGGAGGCCATGGGGAAAATAATTTCCCTCAGGGTCTATGTCATCTTTGGGGATGCCGTGTGGAGGGTTTTTCTGGGGTTCAGTGTGGTCATGCGCCTCCCAAGACCTAGACAAACCTCACCCCATGAACCCGGGCACCCCTGCTAAATCACCAGACGTAGCGAACCACTTGGGGTGAACTATGGCAGAGGTGTTGGTTATCCAATAAAAGGTTCCCGGGGCGGCGGTACCCATTCCCGCCTCCCAAATTGAATTTTAGCTCATGTGGCTACGTTTTTTTTTAACCTTTTTATTAACGATATCACTAAAGTTTTTTCTGACGTACGTTTTTGGAATCCCACCTTGACTGTTTTCTATGTCAACTTAATACTGATTCATTTAACGATTGGTGCAAAATTAACTGCGTGGAACTTAGGGGCCATCCATAAATTACGTCACACAAATTTCATGATTTTTTGACCCCCCTCCCCTGTCACATTTGTGAAACCCCCTCCCCCCTAAAATTTCATGATTTTTTGACCCCCCCATACCCCTTGTCACACTTCTCTACTCCCCCCCCCCCCCTTAAGGTGTGACGTAATTTTATGATTTTTTGACCCCCCCCGTCTCTGTCACACATCGTCACATTTGTGAGACCCCCTCCCCCTAGTGTGACGTCACACATTTTGAAATTTTTTTGCGTTTAATAATTAATCGAAATCAAATTTTTTTTGCGTTTTAATAATTTAGATTTTTACATGTGATGTCACAGAACTGATGACCCCCCCCCCCCCCCCCCACACCCCTTGTCAAACTTCTCTACTCACCCCCCACTCTTAATTTGTGACGTAATTTATGGATGGCCCCTTATGTAGGTTTTACACCATCTCTTTTTTCAGCCCGATTTCCGTGTGGAGACCAAAGACAACATTTTTCGCTTTACGCAATCGCTATTTTCATATCTACGATTTCAGTTGGCATCACAGCAAACAACATGGATCATTTTTTATTTGAAATGATGCCAATTGAAATCGTAGATATGAAAATAAATATGAAAAAAGCGATCGCGTAAAGCCAAAATTTTTTTCTTTGGGGAATATACGGGAGTATACGGAAATCGGTCTCTATACGGGAATCGGGCTGAAAAAAGAGATGGTGTAAAACCTACACCCCTTCTAGTCCACTCCAACCGGTCGGAATAAAATAAAGTGATATTTTACTAAGCGAAAAGCTTTTATTTTTTTTTTACCTTAAAATATTACTTTAATTTTTTTTAAAATTATTTTTCAATATTTCATAAATTTGAGAGCAAACATTTTAAGTTGACCTTCAATTTTGAATATTGCTTTGCCTCGTGTACAACTCTACCGTAAAAACATCCATTGTCATTGTTGGCGTTTTAAAATAAATCTAAAAATGCTTGTGATATTTCACTATTCCCATTTTTATATCCCTTCTCCCAGTCCACCTCCAACCACTAAAAAGGCTAAATAAAATGATTTTTAACTAAACAAAATTCTTTCATTATTGCCTTAAAATATCATTTAAAAATTTGTGATTACTTTTTAACATTTGATAAATTTGTGCGGGAATATTTAACATTGACATTCCATTTTGAAATATTACTCGCCAATAAAGTTGTACAATAGGACATACATTGTAAATGCTGGCTTTTAAAAAAAATGTTGTGATATTTTATTATTCCTATTATTGTGGTAATCGGCATGTGAATATTTTCATCATTGAAGAATTTGCGCAAAGTACAATATTCACGTTGACTAAAACGTTGTAATATTTCTCAATAGCACGCCTTAAATTATAAATTATTTTACTGAAGATATTGTGAAATACCAACTTGTTTTAAACTTTTTGTGATTTTTTACTAATTAAACGTGAAAGCTACAGAACACCGTCAAATATAATTAAATAATGAAAAATCTGTTAAAATAACAACATGAAAAAGCATAGTTACTATCCAGAAGAAGGACTATTAATCAATCTTGAGCACCAAGGGATGGGGAAAAACTCTACTGGCAACTTTTGAAACTACTCTTTGCGGCCTTTAAACGACGAAACTCTTTTTCTTGGAGCGCCCTTAGTTATAATTAGTATTTTTTGTCCAAAGGGTATTTTCTATTTTGAAATACAGTACCTATCTACGTAAATGAGTTAAAAAATTCTTCACTTAGTCATAGTTTCGTCTTATGAGGCATACTCTGGGTGGCTGTGCGATGGTTCTACTTTTTTTTTGAATTCGCCAACATTGATACAAACATAATATAGATACGATTTTAGATTTTGACGGCCAAAAGTATTACAGTTATTTGTTTTTGGGGTGTTATGCTGTGTTGCGCTACCTCCTTCTTTAACGCTGTAACGCTGTCCGAAACGTTGGCTAAAGAAGGAGGTAGCGCAACACGGCATAAAACCCCCAAAACAAATAACGAAAATACTTTTGGCCGTGAAAATCTAAAATCGTATCTGACGAACTTCTATGGGGAGGAAGTTCACACATTGGTACGACGATTGGAAAATCAGAGGAAACGAAGGAACCTTTTATTGGGCAGCCTGGCTTTCCCCAAGAGATTTAAGGAGGAATCGGTCGTACCAATATACATCCGAATAAAAAGACATACATAAGAACACACTTCACCACTAATACACATCTGCCCTGATGATGGACACTATAACGCTGTCCGAAACGTTGGCTAAAGAAGGAGGTAGCGCAACGCGGCATAACACCCCAAAATCAAATAACAAAAAAAACATAATAAAGTTCATTTAAATATTTTAGCACTTTGTCCCAGAGTATAAGACAGACCAAGCACTAAGAATAATCCTGGTGAAAGACCGTTTTCCAGAAACAAAATAGAATGATATAGCTTGAAATGAATTTAGATTTTCTTTTTTTGTTGGATTGCTATTGTTTCCTAAGAAAGTCGTGCTGTTATCTAGCGTGATGCGGCGGGCGTACAAAACGGCCGTCTTAATGGTGTGACCGGAGTTGTCAAGTTAATAAATATACTGTGACGTACTGTGGTGCCATAACTGTTCGCCGCTCAAAATCAACGCCTTCTAGAAGACCAACGCCATCAGGGACGATCGATAAACCATAAATCCATCAATCGATAAAAATCATCAATATTGATCAAATCCGTCATCTATGGTCAGTTACCAATATTTGCGATCACGGTCAACAATTGGTAAGAGATATTCCGACCGACGATTGATAACTTTTAGCCTGGCCTCCAGAGCATCAGATAAGTTTCGGTCAACTGTCAATACACGTTAATTACATTAGTTGGATAATGTAGTTCGTTACGCTAAAAACTGGATTATTAATGAACAAAGTTCCGCTAACGTAGCTTTTTGTATTAAAAGAAGTCGTATTATCCATAGACTTAAATAATTCAACTAAGACGCGAAAAATTTATTTCATTGGGTTTTTGTAAAAATAAAGTGGTTGAAATATGACTAAAGAAATGATTAACTAATTTACTCCCGTTTAGTGTCAAAAAGTAAAAGCGGACTGACAGTGCAATTTTAGGTTATTAGTTCAATTCAAAATTGCCGGTTTTCATCTCCCTCCTTTCTCTAAAAAGACCCTCCACACAGCATCCCCAAAGACGACATGGGCCCTGAGGGATTTTTTTTCCTTCGAAAGGCTATTCCCCGAAATTTGTGATGAGAGATCGTTCTCCGCGAGAAGTGCTGTCAGATTTGTGTGATTTTCTAAGGCTGTTATTTGCTTTTTCTATCGACCGATGTTAAAATTTCAGCTGTGAGCTGTCACGTATTTTAGTTTGGGTCGTTTTAAACATGAATTCCTGCAAGTATGCATGATTATTTGTTAATTTAACAGCTGTAGAAAATCACATAAATCTGACAGCACTTCTCGCGGGAGAACGATCTCTTATCACAAATTTTAAGGAATAGCCTTTCAGAGCCTTCTATGAGGAGCTAATAAAAAAAAAAAAACAAAAAAAAATATTTAAAAAAAAAACTCTCTAGCTCCCTTTTCCATCACATGCTTCTCACAAGATTCTTCAGGGAGATATCATTCCATATTAGGTACTCTTGCGGGTTAGAATTTTGTTTTTAATTTAAAAAAAAGTATCCTGGCGAATATGAAAGGAAGGCTTATTAGCATTGCCGGTAGTATGTATTCATTTTAAATTAGAGAAACAGGTGCTCACGAGGGCAAGGATATCCACCTAACACTTAGCCATTCGTTGAGTTCACGCGCTCGTATACAGTGTACGGGCACAGTGTGATAGTCGCCATAATAAAGCGGAACTGCTGGCGCGGAAAACAAGGGCCATTCGTATGATAACGGTCCGGGCAGGTGATCATATAAATCTAGGCGGAGGCTGTACGCCGAACAGCCCCTAGTCCCCAGCCGGCCCAGCGAACATGGCAAATGACAGGCTTGTAGAACTAATTTGATTTTGGATGACACTTTATTAAAACGAATTGCTTGCTTTTAATTAATTAAAGGCATCCATTTTTATGGCATTCAAACGGGTTTTAGAGAATATTTTTATCTCGGGTTTAATTAAGTGAGTGACTGCCTGACAAGCTATGTCGTTATCTTGTCAACTTTGTTGGTAAAAGTGTCTAATATCAGGTATTTTGCTTAAAATGAATAAAATTCGAATTTAATTTCATAAAACTATGCTAATTTGCAAGTTTTCTTTTTAATTTAATATATTATTACTTAATTTCTTAAAAACAGTTCCATGATGATTAAAATTAAAATACTATTAAACGTGTTAGAGAACATTTTAAATTTAAAATGGATTTATACGTTAAATTAATTAATAAGGTTAATCGTTCTTTGAATAATTATTAACATTTGGAGAAAATAAAATTTAAGGACTATGGAAGGAATTGAGCATAGAAGATCTGGAGTGGGTTGACGAACTGACTCCCTGAGAGGTTTTATCAAAGAAATATTATACTATTATAATTTTATCAAAGATATATTAAAAGTTGATTCACTTTCATGTAACTACAATTAGATTAAGATATTATTGTGACAACTACACGTCGGTCTCAGGCTACAATTCTGTTATAAAAAGATTACACCCCATTGGTAATTTTTACGCCAATGTTGCAGATATTTTTAATATTTCCTTACTGAAATACAAGGTTGTACTGATCAAACATTTCAGCCAAACATATTTAAACGAGGTCACCACATAACGAGTTTTTTGATATTATTGTTTAATTTAATGCCTGTATTAAGTTGTTAGTAATTTATTTTCTTATTCTATTGTTATGTGTAATTTAAAAAAAAAAAACTAAAAAAAATCATTTCTTTCTTCAATATATTACGACTGTAATTAAATAAACACAAGCTTGTAAGTGGCATTTTGTGCCGTAAATTTTAAATAAATAAATAAAAATTGGTTCGCGAGTAAAAATAGGGGTTGAATATGATTTTCCCTGTAATTTTGGAAAATGGAAAGTGGTGGGTATGTAAAGGGAGTACGGAATCTTTATGCTTTGAAAGGTTTTGATAAACGAACAGTAAATCCAATTATTTTGCTAATCCAAACAATAATTTATAAAGTAAACAAAACATTTGACTGTTCTTGCACTAAGAGTTAATAAACTAATTTATTTTTATTATTTATATGAATCCCGCACAAGAGTCCCAACTGCTGTCATCTGCAGCCATGACCATGAGACTACGGCATCCCCAATTGGGGTATGTTGTGATGTTGAAGGTAGTGGGAGGAGAAGGAGGTGGGGAAGAGGAAGAGGTGGGGAAGTACCTGGCCATTCAGATCTGGTCATCAAATACGGCTAAAGCCATATCAAGCAATGTTTCAATTCTGAATGGTGGTCTTACACCAGGGCGATACTGATAATACTTTCCACTCTGGAACGTGCCGCAAATATGCTATTAATTATTTTAAAAGAATTAATTGTGAAATAACTCAAATTAATCAAATAAATTTTATTTGCAACGCCGGTATTCGATCCCGCGACCTTCGGATTGTCGCCAAACGCGACTCATTGCGAAATTGAAAATTTATTTCCTATCTACCACTAATTTCTAATTTGGGAGTCGAGTATGGGTATCACCGCACCGGAAATCGTTTATTGGATAACCAACACCTCTGCCACAGGTCACCCCTAGTGTTTCGCTAAGTTTGGTGACATGGCAGGGGTGACCGGATTCATGGGGTGAGGTTTGTCTAGGTCTTGGAGGAGGATGACCAGGACACACTGAACCCCAGATTCCTTCCCACCCTTTAAACCCTTTTCCTTCCCAGAACTCTCCTTTCCCACTTTTCCTTTACACAGCATCCCCAAGGATGATATAGGCCCTAAGGGAATTTTATTTTCCTCAGGGCCTCCTGTGTGGAGCTCTTGTAAAAAAAAATGATTACTAACTACAGCAGGACTCTCTCGGAAAATCGCAGTGGAAGGGTTGGATTCATATATCCGGTACTCCTTGACACCGTCCCCAGATTCCTACCCTCATATATTTTTCTTTCCCGGAACTTCCTCTCCTTCCTTTTCTAAAAAAACTTCTACACAGCATCCCCAAAGATGACATGAAGGGAATTATTTTACTCAGGGCCTCCCGTGTGGAGCTAAATTAAAAAAATAACGCAAAAGCAAAAATTCAGTTACTTTGTTACGTTTTCCAATCTGTGGATAGAATAAATTTTTCGCACATACAAAAAATGAAGAGGCAATAATTTAGAAATACGAGTAGATAGTCGACAAGTGCCTACTTGACCATCTCAAAGACCCAGAAAAAACATTTTAAGACCCACCACTGTATATATTTTTTTAGAATACAATGTTTTATTGCCCGAATTTTGAAGTCGAAGATGCGGGAACCTTTCACTTTCATGCTTTTATTTTATTTTTACAAGTACTACCATCTTTTCCGACCGAGTGTCTACACAGGCTTGAAAAATTGAACAAAGGTACCGAAGCCCGCCAAGAAAAATAATAATTTTGGAATGTGTTGGCACGCCCAGCTACGTTATTTCTCCCACTGAGATGGTAACATAACGGAGGTTGCTTATGGTAATCATATAACATATTAAAAAAATAAACCATAATTTAAATACTTAAACTACCTGAATAATCATAGCGAAGAAAAATCTGTGATGTTTTATTATTATTTAAAATCATCAACGGATATTTAGATAGCCCTGAACTAGTGAATATGATAAATTATCAAGTACCCTATTAAGTTCCTTATTAAGGAACTCCAGTGAAAAATATTATGGCTTTTAAAAAATATGTCCTTACAGACCAATAAACGCTGATTCTGAATATATAAATTATTTAAAATAATATTTAACGTACAGTTTTAAAAAAAATATTAAAAAGTCCATTTTAAAACAGTTCGTTAAAACACCCTGTCAAGTTGGTATTATTGAATTTGTGAGGCGTGACGTCACCGCGTTCATAAAACGCTCCAATGCTGAAATTCAAAATAGCCGGCAACGATCAGCTGATTCCAGTTGCCTACAAAATTCATACTTCGGTTGGTCATGATGACGTCACACTAGATTCGGTGGTTTTCGGAGGATCTTGATAAATTAAAGCTTTGACATTTATTTAAACTATTAAAACTAACTATAAAAATAAAAATAAATTTGCAGTTATTTAAGTTAGAAGGTTATTATTCATTTAAAAATTTTTTAAAAAATTGGACTGGAGTTCCTTATTGCAGAACTAAACTCCATGCTCCATTTAATATAGTTGTTTCTTGCACTAATTTTATGTTCAACTCTTGTCTCCAGAGATTAAATCGTGTAGGGAATGAAACATGCTCTGCTGACATATTTAAAAAAAAAACATCGCTTCCTTTAAAAAACGTACATGTATGCAGATATTATGCCATAATCCTTAAACATCAAATTGTTAACAGAAACAAATTCACTAAACACTGCTCTGTAACTACTTTAATATGAAATTGTTGTGTACCTTTTATTTTTTGCTAAACGTTGTGATGCGAAGCGGGCACGGCGAGGGCGCGGCCATGTGTGTTCCGGCCTTAAGAGTCAAACGTCTGGAGCAAGTGAGATTTTCACACCCTAACGTAGTGTATATTGTCAGGCTGAAGGTAATGGGGTGGGGGAGAAGTTAGAGGGAGATGGGGAAATAGATATTCAGATCTGTTCAAGAAATGCGGCAAAAGCCTTTTCAAGCAACCTTTCAATTACGAAAAGTGCTCTTTCATCGGGGCGACACTAAGACTATCTTCAGCTCTGAAATTTGCCGCAAATAAGCTTTATATATTATTTTTTAATTAATAAATTGTGAAACTGAATAAATTTTTTTAATAAATTTATACAGATAAAAGTAGTTTTTAAAAATGATTATTTTCTACCGGCGACTTTTTGATTACCCTTACCCCTCTATTACGCAGGCCGTCAAAGCTCGACGCCATACTAGCAGAAAAAAGTTCCATTCACCGAGAAATTCCAAAGACAAAATTAATTAATTTCACCAATAAGCAGAACTAACTGACTAAATGTATAGTCTAGCTTCTTCAACAAACAGATTTTCTACTTAGGTAAGTTTTTTTTTAGATTTCATGATAACTGATTTGTAATGATCATGAAATGTATAACCATCAGGAATAATATAATTATGAAGTACCGGTGTCCAGTTTTTTTATGTCCTTGTTTTTTCCAACGTAGAAAGCGTAAAAATAACCCAAACGGTCGATTTCTGAACCCTAAACCTGTTTTCCATTTAAATTGTAAATACTACACACTCAGCGCGATTTAAGGATGAAATCTAAAAGTTTCCCTTCGATATTGCCAATAAAATACAAAATTTCTGATTCCTCCTTTTTTATAAAACCGCATAAATTGGTAAGGTGTACGCACAAAGAACCAATTACTTTTTTAATTAATCGAAAACAATAGTTTTACAAAAAAACATTAGAATTCAATATTTAAATTAAGATCAAATTATTAAATAAGACATTATTTATGACTTACTCCGCTTCTTGGATTTCTTAATCAAACAGTTAGATGTAGCTTTATTATTACGAAAAGTGAGTATTTATGTCGGGAGAGATGAAAAAACATACATGTTACATTTTAATTTGTATATTAATTCACTTACGCGGTATACGAACTTCGCTACGCCATTTTTATATTTATCATATTTATATTACATTTCATAGACAATCAATGCTGCCAATCATAGAAAAATTATTATTGCCATGTAAAACAATAATTTATAAACGTTATGAAGTGAATTCATTATTGACAAGTTTGAACATGTGTTTATAACAGGAGAACATGAAAAGAAAGGTATTGAAATAATTACACATACCCGTTAGACAAACCCTGCTTGTGTTTTCGTTATTTGTTTTTGGGGTGTGCAGATGGAAGAGATGTTGATTATCCAATAAATGGTTCCCGGCGCGGCGGTACCCGTATCCACCTCCCAAATGGAATATATAGAGTTCTAAATTACTAAAATAATATCTGATTTTGGTAACGTACCCATTTCATCGCTTGTCTTCTTCGTCTGTAAGATCCAATTTTGAAAATGACACTTAAATTAAAAGCAAATTTGAGTTCATTGAACGTGAAAATTTCTTTGCAGGAATATCGTAATGCACATCACCGAAGTTAATTTAAAAGGACTTTCAAAGTCGTTCGTTTAAAAAATCAGGTTTCATATTTGAGGCGCTCAGCGGAAGAGTGGCCCAACCCACAAAAATTTGTAATCAGCAAAAACATAATTTATATATTTTTTTCATATCTATGAAGCCACAGTGGTCCAATTTTTCAAAGATCTTTTAAAATCGGTGAAATCAAAAATTGGGCCACTGTGACTTCATAGATATAACTAAAACATATAACAATATTATGTTTTCTCTGATGTGGTTTGGGCCACTCTTCCGCTGAGCGCCTCGTTAAAAGATTTGATTACTTGTAGTAAATATTCCACCATCCAAGTTTAAATATCACGATCATTCAAAGTACCTAAATATTATGTAAACAATCAACAGGTATCATTGACTTTTCAGTTGAAAGTTATGTATAACATTTGGGGTATAATTCAGAAATTTACCTCAAATATTATCTTAGTATGATTACTTTGGGAAACACAAAATACCACTTCATCTGCTTGAATCAAAAGAGATTCTCTTTCCCAAGAAACAGAATCAGTTTTATCTTTGAGGCTTTCACAAAACATTATTTTCAAAAAGGAAACATTTTAACGTAATTCCATAAAAGGCGTATTCAAAAGGATTCCAGACAGTTAGAAAGTTCATACTCATTTTGAACTAGACAAAAGAAAAACCAAGAGATATTTTAATTTTCGTGTGATCAATCTCGACTTTATTGTCAAGATTACCCATAAGAAATTTAAACAGAGAAAATACCCACAAATTTCTAATAAAGAATTGAAATATTTTTTTGGTAACATAATATTTTATTAAAGATAGGCGATCAATTTATTCCGTTCGATCTTTGAGAAACAAAAGTGTTTGAAATATGACTAAAGACATCACCAAATAATTAACGCCCATTTATTGTCAAACAGTAAATGCAGACTGCCAATGCATATTTTGGGTGATATTTCAATTCATAATTGTCATTTTACTTAATATTTTTACGTAATTGTTTGACGTTTGACGTTTCGGTACGTTAAATCATAGAAAACACCTCCAGTGTTTTTTTTTATACGAATACCGCACAAGAGTCCCAACTGCTCCCGCCTGGAGCCAGTGAGACTAAGGCATCCCCAATTGGGGTATGTTGTGAGGCTGAAGGTAGTGAGAGGAGAAGGAGATGGGGAAGAGGAAGAGGAAGATGGGGTGTACCTGGCTATTCAGATCTGGTCACCAAACACGGCTAAAGCCATTTCAAGCCACGGCTAAAGCCATTTCAAGCAACGTTTCAATTCTGAATGGTGGTCTTACACCAGGGCGATACTGAGAGTATCTTCCACTCTGGAACGTGCCGCAAATAAACTTAATATTATTTTAATTGAATCAATTGTGAAATAACACAAATTAATCAAATAAAATTTATTTGCCACGCCGGGATTCGATCCCGCGACCTTCGGAATGCGAGTCAAGTATATCGATATAAAATCGTTGGAAGTTACGCTTGTCAATCCGTTATTGTAAAATTATCGATTTCTCTGTGAACAAAGAAAAAGACTTATAAAACCAACATTTAAATCGCTCGTGAAATCTCCGGTTCCAGTGACGATGATCTTACCGCAAAGCAACAAAGCACAATCGAGTTATGCTTGTACTCGAATGATTTGTTACAACGTGTTTAGACCGTTTAACAGGTAGAAGCGTTTCGCCCTCACTTAGACGAATTCAGTAAAAATTCTGTACAACGAGAAACTTGTAATAATTTATCTCAGTCTGCAACGGAGAACGTGCCGAGGGAACCTAATATTCTATTGTCGAAACAGCGGATTGAATGAATTTTCTTTCAACTAATATTTTTCACTTGAATAAGAGGAAATGTATTGCGTGATGGTTTTGACGTAAGTTATGAAAAAAATCACATCTGCCTTGATTTATTATTGAAGTAAACCGGGACGCTTAAATATTATGTACAACTTTTTTCTGTACATTCGCCATGAACCATTTTGTACTGGTCTCAGCGTATTATTATTATATTGTTCAAATTATAAATTATGGTTCATCTTAGCCCCATGGTTGGAGAAAGTCAAAAGATTTAAATAAATATGTACCTCTCTCGATGGTAAGAGCAGTCGCCGATAAGGGGAAGGGTTCCATCAAGAAATAAAAATAACATACACACAAGAAGAAATAAAAATAACATACGTTGAAAACCACACAATTGTCGATTAATTTGTCATTTTACATCCATTTCCATAGTTTTGGTTCATCTTTTAACAAGGACATATATCCCAGAGTGGTAAAAAGCACGGACCTGCTTCCTAAGCCATAGACGCGCGGAAGTTTTCACGGCCTATCTTCAAAGTGAATTCCACGATGAGCTTCTTTTAACAGCCCGAACGGGTGGAAATCTGATGGCACCAGGTCATCTATCTTCATACAGCTTGACCTGGCAAGAGATGGCTTGATGGGGTAAGAGCATCCATCCAATTTTCACAATCTCTTCAGTGGTGTGACGACTGGTTTGTGGTCTTGCATTGTCATGCAAAAGAAGAACATTCTCCATAGCTATTGTTGGGCGAAAGACGTGCTTTAAGTTTTTTTTCATGTTAGACAGAATTTATTGTGCATCCTTGGTCCAAAAAATCAACCATAATCAAACCCTTTGCATCCCAGAACATTATCGTCATTACTTTCCCTGCCGATCGCACAGTTTTAAATTTTTTCGTACTCGGTGAGTTTGTGTGATGCCATTCCATTGACTGCCTCTTAGATTCAGGATCAAAAAATGAACCCATGTTTCGTTTGCAGTCACAATTTTGTACAGTTGCATCATCGAATGCGAATGGGCGTTTCACCTTCCGCATTCAAGAATTCAATCACAGAACGCCGTCTAATACGAACGTCAATGTCAGCCATTTTGCAAGCAACTGCAGTGCTGCCATTTGTTGGCTCAGAAAGTTACTACTACAGCAGATTGTAGAAGAAGGTTGGAGGAATCGCGCAAAATTTATTTTTTTCATAACTAATTATATTTAACTAGGAGAAAATACAAGGCATTAGTTTTTGACTGACCCTCATATTTCAATGCGATCAAGTACTTGTCGAAAGTCAAAATATCAAAAGAGTGTGTATGAGTCGATGTATGAACGTGAATGAGGTCAGGAGTGTGTGCCAAGGCCGAATTGTTTGGCGGTGCGTCCTTTCTGCCTACCCTTTGAGAAACGACGCGGTGGTAAGTTAGTTACATTTTCAAGTAATCATCAAAAATTCGAAATTCATTATAATATGCAGTCAAAGGAAATATCTCTCCTTTGTACGAAAGCATCAAAATAAATATATGTATTTCTTAGGAGTGCTCAAGCAAAAATCTTTGAAGGTTTATTTGAGGCTATTGCGGGAATTAAATGTGTAAATATTTGGCTGAAACCTTTGGGTGTCCTCCCTCCATCCCCCTCCTCGCATTCTTTTTTCATTATGTTAACTTTTTTAAAAGAATTTTCCTCTGATGATAAATACAAAGCGGCGAATTACAAAATATCTTTCTCATAAATACGTGAAGTCTTACGATAAGGTAGCCAGTGTTATGTTGGCAATAACAGAATTAAGAATTGACGTAAATAAGGAACTCCAGTCCAATTTTTTTTTTTTTAAATGAATGATTATGATTAATTAACGAACCTTCTAACTTAAATAACTGCATATTTATTTTTATAGTTAGTTTTAAAAGTTAAAATAAATGTCAAAGTTTTAATTTTTCAAGATCCCCGAAAACCACCGAACCTAGTGAGACGTCATCATGACCAACCGAAGTATGAATTTTGTAGGCAACTGTAGGAATCAGCTGATCATCGCCGGCTATTTTGAATTTCAGCATTGGAGCGTTTTATGGACGCGGTGACGTCACGCCTCACAAATTCAATAATACCAACTTGACAGGGTGTTTAAATGAACTGTTTTAAAATTTACTTTTTAATATTCTTTTTAAAACTCTACGTTAAATATTATTTAATACAACTTATATATTCAGAATCAGCGTTTATTGATCTATATGAATATATTTTTTTAAAGCCATAATATTTTTCACTGGAGTTCCTTATTGTAGGAAACAAAAAAAAATTGGTTGTCTGTAAAGTCGGTTTACGGACGATAATTTTACTTGATAACGTCACATAATAACGATGGAGTGGAAGAGAGATAGATGCGTCACAAGCCGAACGCTTAGGCCGAAGGCTTGTTCCGCTTTCAATGAGTCATGCTTTTTGGTGAGTGCAGCCAGCGTTCATCGATTTATAAAACGTTATCACGTCAAAAATAATATAATACAATATTATGTAGGGTAGGTATATAAATGATCAAGTGAAGGGTTTGTATATGACAATGTGTGAATGTGAATGAAGCAAGAAGTGTGTTTCAAGACCGAGTCGCTTAGCGGTCCATTATCTCTGCGTACTCCTGCGGTGAAATGACGTGATGGTTAGTTAATTTTTTATTACCTAAATATATTATACATACAAATTGCTTGCGCAGGCACGTGAAAAATCATGGGATATTAAAATTGTACGATTTGTAAAACTGAAAGTTTTCAAAATAGATTTTAAAATCTTTAAGCGTTTTAAAAACAATTACGATCAATTTTCTTCATAAATAGTAAATAATTTTTGTAAATAAATTAGAAAGACGATCAGAAATTTACATTTTGAATGAACACTTGTAATAAATCTGGTTAGGTAGTTAGTAAATTACCCTTTCTTGAAAATGGAAAAAACACAGACTCTTGTAAAATCACGAAATCTTACTTTATTTGTCAAGATATTTAAAAAAAATGTATTTCAAATAAACAATTGAATAAAAATAATTTTCTTGTAAAACAATATTATACCAGAGCTAGATACTTAAGCGCTTGTCTGAATTTTGAAAATGACAATTAAATTCAAAACAAATCCGAATTTCTTGAAACAAAGTTACACATCGACAGACATACCGACAACCCAAATTTTTGTTTGATCTTCCATTATCCATTTTACATGGTCTTATGCAATTACTACACGTCTAGAAGAAAGCGTGCTAACAAGTTTTTATAAACGTTTTAATTTTAATCATAATATATATCATTTTCACTTTCGAAGGCGGGTTTGGAACAACCGCTCAGGTACCGTGTCCGGGAACCATTTTTTGGATAACCGACACCTTCATCATAGGTCTTTCCAAGTGGTTCGCTTCATTTAGCGACCTAGCGGGGTACCGGGTTCATGAAGTGAGGTTTGTCAGGGCTAGGCGGTGGACGCGTCTGCCCACTAACTGCGTGGCAGGCTGGATCGGGAAAGACTGGGAAACCTCTCCAGTAGGACTCTCTCGGAACTTCGACTTGCACCGCAGTGAAAAAGGGATGAATTCATACGTCCGTTACTCCTGGACACACTGACCCCCTGATTTCTACTCACCCCTCATACATATTTTCTTACAGAACTTCCTTTCCTAAAAAAACCGTCCACACAGCATCCCCAAAGATGACAGGCCCTGAAGGGAAATAATTGCCTCCTGTGTGTAAAAAATATATATATCAAGTATCAATATTTATTGAGAAAGATCTAAGCTTTTTCGATATTTTCGTCAATAATAATTGTACGTGACACAAAAATTGTTTCCAATAAAATTACTTATTGGGTTTCCTTTTATTGTGTCTTCAACACGTATTTAGTATTACGGTAATATGCAATAAACGGAGCTGCTAATGTTGCTGTGGTTTTATATTATTTCGAATTAGAGAACGATTCGTACCTTCATAACACTTAAGGAGAACGGCCGCGCAGCCGTTTTCACATAAAACTTAGTTTTGGATTTTAGGCCAAAATACGCAACCAAATTGAATCATATATTTTTAAAATCAAAATTCACATTGAATATCTAGTACGGATATGTTCTATTTTATTTAAATTAATTTAAATGATGATCAAAGGTAATTAAAGAATTCAATTTTGCTTCATTTTGGAGGCAACTTTGGAATTTTTTTGTGAGTTGATTATTATTTTCTTTTTTTTTTACATTAGCTCCACTCAGGATGACAGAAAAATAATTATATCATCTTAAAGGATGCTGTGTGGAGGGTCTTTTAGAGAAGGGACGTATAAGAAGTTCCGGGAAGGAATAGGGTATGAGGGGTGGAAAGGAATGGTAGGGGTCAGTGTGTCCTGGAATGACGGACATATGAATCCATCCCTCCAACTGGGATGCAAAGGTCAAAAGGCCTGCCACGCAGCAAGTGGGCAGACGCATTAGCCGCCAAGACTTGAACAAACCTCACCTCATGAACCCAGGCACTCCTGCTAAGTCACCAAACATAGCAAACCTCTTGGTGTGACCTATGGCAGAGGTGTTAGTTATCCAATAAATGGTTCTCGGGGCGGCGGCATCTATACCCGTTTCCCAAATTTATATTAATTGATTAATATATCTTGCCTTATATACTGTTTAATTTAATGAAAAATAAAATAATTCGTAATAAATGCTTGTTTTTATTCGATGGTAATTTTAATTTATATACCTAGGACAAATTTATGTTTCGACGTACTCCGATATAATTTAAATTTACACCCTTCAAAATGCTTTCTTTTATTAATCTTTATTTCTTAATTATGATATTTTTATTATAAAGATAGTAATTTTTTTAAATCACTCACAAATAAATAAATAATATTTCTTCAAAAATCGCAAATTCACTTTGTGGCATCATTAAATTAAACAAATAATAATTCACTTACAAATAAATATCCAATTGCCTCTTAAGCAGTGGTTCCCGACCTTTTTTTGACCAGGGACCACCAAGATATTTATTTGTTCTCACAGGAACCACAAGGTACAAGAATGAGCTCTTCTTGGACTTCTTCGGCTACCTCTCCAACATTAATACCAAAAGAGTTACAATTCAGCTTTTTGATTCCTTTCGATTCGGTTTTGTTGTAAAATGAACCACTGACCACATTTTAGATCTCGCCGACCACCGGTTGGGAACCACTGCTCTAAAGTCATGAAATATTAAAATCTTTAATGGTCTTTACTTTATAATTTAAAACACAAATAAATAAACTAGCACATATCCTTACTTTATATTGGCAATACCTCTTGAATAAAAATATAATTTTACAGATCGCATGGGTATTTTGGCCTCTAACTAACTAACTAACCATCACGCCGTTTCCCCGCAAGGGTAGGCAGAGAGGACGGACCGCCAAACAACTCGATCTTAGCACACTCCTTGCTTCGTTCACATTCATACATCGTCTCAAATATGCTCTTCTGTTATTCTGACTCTTGACATCGCCCGACTCAAGTATCTGATTCACTTGGTCGTGCCATGTCTTCCTCGGGCGTCCCCGACTTCATCTAACGTTCACATTTGCGTCATATATTCTCCTTACACTCCTTTCCTCATTCATTCGCTCTACATGCCCAAACCATCTGAGCGTCCCTTTCTTAATCTTATTCATTACGCTTACATCAGCCTTGCATTCTTTGCGGATCTCCACATTTCTCACACGATCATACATGGTTTTACCACACATACGTCTCAGGGATCTCATTTCTACAGCATTCAGTCTACTTTCATCCTTTCTCTGCCAGTTCCATGCCTCACTGCCAGACTAATTTTGGCCTCAAATTCAAAATTAAGTTTTTTATGAAAAGGGCCTCCAGCCGTTCCCCTTAACGGATCGAATAAAAGTGCGACCGTGTCATAAATTGCTGGCTCTTTACGCGAAGTTGTGATATTGGCTTTTATTTTAGTAGCAGAGCTTTTGTCGCTTTGTCTTCGGAAATAAATTTTTGGATTACAACACGTGCGAGAGTCATAATGAATTCTATTGTTCAGGGACGATCTGCGGTAATTTTTTCAAATTTATTTAATGGGGAGGTTTAAAAGCGTAAACCAAAAAGCAGAAATAAACACAAGATCAATATTTACTTTATCTCCAGCTAAAAAATATGGTTTTATGTTTTGGACATCCACAATACGAACTATTCAACTTTTAAAAAACATGAAAACTTTTGAAGCACCTTTAATATAATTTCTAGTTGAAAAAAAGTGTTTGTGACAGCTAGTCTGTCTGTCGGTGGCATTTGAAAAACTACAAACTATGCAATCAAGAAACTTTTTTGTTTGTTTTTGAGTTTTTTTAGATTGCATTTCGCTTCCATTGAATTTGTTTTAATCGTTTCCAATGTGCATTAGTATAAAAATTTTGATAAAAATATTAATTGCTTATAATATAACAAATCTATGTCAAATCAATGTCTAATTTTTGTGTACTAACGTAGCTACTATAATAATAATAACGAAATATTGTGATATTTCACTTCAAGGCGCTTAATTTACAATGTTCCTTTTTTTAAATCACTTAATATATTTGTTCATACGAAGCAGATACTTAGTGATGTGACATTATAACTCTAAATATAACAATAACTTTGTAAAAGAGGTGTTTACTAAGTTTACTGTTTTTTTATTAATATTAAAGTGTAAGTAATTGTCAAGTAATCTCCTTCATTACATTGATAAAAAATAACCCTCTTACGTTAAAAAAGAGAGTTATTCTAATAAAAATAAAAATAATGATCAAAACACCAAATCGTAATTTGCACATTGTTTAAATAATAATTAACCATTGGAGCGACAGCGCAATGTAAAACTTTTTCATCTGATTGCTTAGATGATCATAATGAAGCGCCCTTGAGGTGATTTTCTCACAAAAATGGCGCTATAGAAATTATCCAAAAATTATTATTATTATTTTCCGCCCTCATTAAAAAAATCATACCTTCGATATTTAATATGGAGACATACAAACTGATTATAGTTCTACAAAGCCAATGAATTTTTCTATCTTTTGTCGATTATCACTTATTCGTGGAATTTATAAAAAAAAAATTATAAAATTGTAAACTTCTATTTAATTGGGTATGTTTTTAGGTTTTCACGGCCAAAAAGTATTTTTGTTATGATTTTTGAGGTGTTATACCGTGTTTCGCTACCTCCTTCTTTAGCCAACGTTTCGGCAGATGATTAACGTCAGGGCAGATGAGTCGTTGGCTAAAGAAGGAGGTAGCGAAACACGGCATAACACCCCAAAAATCATAACAAAAATTCTATTTAATTACTTACAAATTAGGGAAAATTTGCTAAAATTGGTAGCAAAGCAATCCGATATATTTTAAATAGTGCCATTTTGCGGCAAAAAGCGCTCCAGTGGCAAATGATAGTTTCTGTTATAGTTAAACTAGTTTCTGTTTTAAAGAACCGTCTTTTGAAAAGTATTATTATAAAATAACTTAATTAGGTACAGATATTTACATTCTAAAGTAATGTTAATCTCGTGTTATGTATATATAATGAGAACATCTAAAAGACTCGTAAGCATTCCATATTTTATCAACTATAAATCCGACCAGAAATTGTTGTTGACAACAATTGCCTTCTGGAAAACATCAATTTTCAGTGTGCAAGACGAAATAGACGACAAAACCAACTCTTCCACATCCTACACTCAAAAAATATTTACACACAACATTCATTTCTCAGAAGGACATACACAAAATACAACAAAATCTTTTCAGATGCTGAAAAGATTTTGTTGTATTTTGTGTATGTCTTCTAATAATCTTCTTCTTGTAATCTTCCTTTTGTCCTCAGGTCAATTTAATAAACGTATATCCATACTTAATATTATAAATGCGAAACTGCTCGAGTTTGTTTATGACGCTTTCACGCATTAACCATAAAAAGACTTTAAAAATTAAATTTAAAAAAACACAAATTAATCAAATAAAATTTATTCGCTGTAAAACTGGTTTCTCAGTTTCTCTCTATTTCTCTGTAAATTAGAATATGAAAGTTTAATGCTGCGTATACATAGCGTAACCAACCCTTTTGTAGACCGTCGATTACACATAAAAAAGGTAAATAAATAAATTACTTTAATTGTAGCAATATTAAAAATTAAGTTTTTTTATCAAAAGATTTTTGTTGAATTTGAATGTAAAAAAATTAATAATTAACGAAATTAACTCTACTAATTCTGAATAAGGGTCCACCACAGCGATTCTGAAAGTATATTTGAGTCTTAAACGTGCCGCAAAAGTACTATTATGTTATTGTATATTTCATAAATTGTTAAATAAATTAATTAAATAAAATTTACTTGTTCACTTTTTATTATGCATCTCACCATAATAAAAAAGGAGAAAGAACAAGTTTTATAAGAACGTGTCATTTGGTGACAGTTATATAGCAACGTACGCACCTCATGAGAATAATGCCTAGAATAAATCTACCCAACCCTTCAAACTATCAACGACTAAAAATGCCATTTATTCTTCCTTGTCCTAGACAGCGACGGCGTGATATACTTATTATTTGGTCCTGTTCGGGTTTTTTTATTTTCTGTGTTAAATAAGTAGGTACTAAATCTATTTTAAATTCACTAGAACTAATAAATAACAGTATTAAATCTCTTAATTTGAATCTAAGAGCTCAATAAAGTATACGCGGAGTAGGCCATAATGAAAATTCCTCATTATTTAATCCTGCCGGCAATTGACAAATACGCTAGTAAAAGCATTATGAAATTTTCGCTCGGAGGATCACAGGCAAATAAAAAGCAACCGAAATTAAAACGTTAATTAAGTTAAGCGTGTTTCATCAAGATAAATAAGTAACACAAAGCAACGTCGGTTATTAAATAATTAATCTTTATGGGATAAATTTTAAAGCACTTTCTGAAAAAAAACTGGGTCTTTTCTTTGCTCTGTAATTCTGCTTCCCGCGGGTGTGGGCCCCTCTGCCCGGGCAGCCTTATATCTTATTAATAAAGCCAGCTCCTTTGTGGGTAATCGAAAGAAGATTTTAGTAATAAACAATTCTACCACTCCATAGCAAGCATCTGGGCAATTTTACTTCGGTCCATTTTGTATCAATAGAATTCTACAGCCTCAACCGTCTTTCTTTGCAATTTTGGTCTTTAGCAAAATTTACTGTCTTGTACTGACATTGTATTTTATGCTGCTATAATTAAACTGCTAATATTTTACAATTTATAATATTTATTACAATTATTTTGTTTAATAAACTAAAGTGGTATGTAAATGTACATATTTACCAAATATTCCTATTTTTGATACCGATAATTCGTGTTGGAATTTCATTAAAATTATTTGGGAGAACAATTTATTGGATAACCAACACCTCATAAGTCATCCCAAGTGGTTACTTAACAGGGATTCCCAGGTTCATGGGGTGAGGTTTGTCCGGGACCTGATCGTGGATTCTCACCAGCTGCGTGGCAGTCCGGATCGGGAAAGACAGGTTGATTGAGACCTTTTGACCTCTCCAGCAGGACTTTCTCGGAATATCGCCTCCGGTGGGATGGATTTGTGGGTCCTTCACTCCTGAAGACTCCGACCCTCAGATTTCTATTCACCCCTCTTTTTCCTCCCCAGATCCTTTATTTTCTTAAAAAAACCCTTTTCATAACTTATCAGAAATAGAAATTATTTTTAATTTTCTGTCAATTTTTAATTTATTTTGAAAATTTTATTACTAACACATTTTTTTTTTTAAATAAATTTTTTTTTTTAAATGGATGAAAGTTTTAAAGTGTTTAAAATAATTCATGGTATTTGCTTTTATTTATTTATTCATCTTTATTAATTAAATTACTTTAGTGATGAGTTGTGCCTAACTCACTAGGAACTACTGTGTAATTAAATTACTTTAGTGATGAGTTGTGCCTAACTCACTAGGAACTACTGTGTAATTAAATTACTTTAGTGATGAGTTGTGCCTAACTCACTAGGAACTACTGTGTAATTAAGCAGGCGCAGTTGATCACATGAGTAGTTTACAACAAAGATGTAAATAACAACACAATATTACAATTGTATTGAAAAGCAGCATTTGACATTTGTGACTTATTACGGACATTTCACGTCAATTCTTTTCCCAGTTACAATATTATATTGATACCTCTTATTCAAAATTCGATACGCTGAAGTGATGATGTATTCGTTTCCCGAGATTTCCATACAGAAGTGGTTTTCACGACTGTATTTCCCTTCAACAAGTCGAAAGGGAGTGTATGCATAAAATCCCGTCCCACAATAGCCTGTTAGGCTGGCCGCGCTGTCCCGAGCCGTAGGCTTTATCCTCAACTTTCAATAAATCACTCCAGGCTTAGAGAATTTGACAGCGGCGATTTCCATTTCCAGTTCCTCGAAAATACACGTAAATTATGAAGAGAGACTTTTGAATAAATACCGATATTTTTAAATCTTTGGAAGATTGACTTGATTCTTTAGACTTGGGTTGTGACTTCATTATGGGTACGATAGGCTTCTAAGGGTCGCTGAGAAAGGTTCACATATTTACTCTACCATGTGACAAGAGACCACTTTATTCATACAATGCTTTGTTACAGTGATCGAGAGTGCGAAATCATCATTTATTCTTTGAAATATTTTTATGTGCTTTTATACCCTCTGGTCCCGTGACTCGGGCCCGGCCAGGAGGGGGGAGTCAATCAATCCTTCCGGGAAGCATCCCGTTTGATGGAAGCTTAGCATTTCAAAGTATCCCGGATCAAACAGTGGTTCGGGAAGTGCGATCTTTTTTGAATTGCGATTCCGACACTTTACAATAATAATCGACGTTTACTTACTTGTTATTTACATACTCGATTTAACGATCTTGAAGCTGGTATTCACATAATCATCGGCATATTAAGTGTATACGTGGATTTCTCTCACAGACAAGTTTCTCTCTCTTCTAAAAAATATGAACCTTATTAGATCGCATCCAGTGCAGTCACGGTCACCATTGACCATATTTTTCAGAAATGGGGCTTTCATTGTACAAAGAGGGTAATTGAAAACATGGAGTACCTTTTTGTTAAGTTTAATTTTAGCATAATGTTTTTCATATTAAATAAAATTATTATTCAAAGAAAATAGTTTATAAATTTATGAGCAATTTATGCAGTGTAATGGTTATTACGGGTGACAGTTGTTTCGCCTTCCGAAAGTGTTATCAAACTGTGATGAAGCTACTTACAGTCAATCTATTTACATTATTTCTACACACAAAGGTGCTAATAAATGCTTTCATTTTAGTACCAATTGCCTTGCCTGTTTCTGAGTAAATTAATTTTTTTTATTTTAAATTTAATTAAAGGCCATTGGCCATTGGTGTTGCCATCAGTTATTTGAAAGGTATCTATATAATCTTCGATACAATTTTAATGTATCTCAGTAATATCCTTACTACCTATTGGTGTAGCTACCAGCGGCGTTTGGTTGTTGTGAAAAGTGGTGAGGCACAAACATTTTGTAAAGTAATTTGTACCTTCACTTAAAAAAAACAACTGAATTATTACCAAGCTTCAAAAATAATGGGCGAAATCAAAATGGACCGTCAACTGAAAATTCGTCCTACTGAATCAATTAAAATAGCCGTACTCCGTAGATACTAATGCCCAAATGATCATACAAGCAAACAAAACTTTGTCACTAGAGTGCTAGAGCTAATCGCATATGATCGATATTACTTCTGAAGCGTTCGTTTTTTTGAAGTACGCCTGAAACTGAACAACCCGACACCGCGTTACGGTTACCGTCCATTTCGATTTCATTTGACTTCTTCACTGTCGCCACCTACAAGAAAGCAACGGTTCTCGGAGGCGGGTCCTATCTCCGCCTCACAAGCGTATTATTGTACTGCTTTGCGCATAGTTTTTGAGTTTACCGCGAACAGAGATACAGACGCGGCGGAGGACTTTAATTTTTAATAATGTGTAGAGATATTTGTACCTCTTAATTCTATACCATTGTAAAGCTGGTATTCATTCATACTTTATTTTGCCATTGTAGATAGGTAGGTATTCACTAATACCACTAAATGTTATATTAAAAAATAAAATAAAATCGTATATTAGGCATTTAACCGTGACATGCAAATATTCTTAACGACACAATATTTATTTGTACAACTGATACTTGGTTGGGCATTTTCACAAGACACAGCTTCACTTACCTACATACATCTACATACATTACAGACCCTGTGCTTAGAGTACGTATTGTCACATGTTCCTTCCTACCCATCCCTATATACCTGCCATTTTATATCACCCACATCAGTCATTAATGGACCCTCGCCGCATAAACGTCTCTCGCATTAATATACCGCTTACCGCTTATCGCATACAGCAAACCAAATCCCGCATACCGCGACTAATATAGTCATGTAAGTGCATAATAAACCCAGCCAAGATAGAAGAAAGGGCCAGCGCAGTAAGTCCTTTTTTTTCCTTTCCTTTATGCGCATATTATCAACATTGTGCAGGGGTTTTTCACACATATTTCACTCATTTCACAACATTCAAGGTCCTTCGATATCCGCGATCGCATAAAACACGCATCATCATCATCAAATAAATCGATCAACTTCAATAAGCATATAACATTTTATAAGACTACAGAAATTCAGATTCACCGAGACCCAAATAAGAGATGAAGTGACGAAACCACTCCAAAGACGATAATAATGACCTTAAGTCAAACGCAATCCAAAAATGACTTTTTGCCGCCATTTTACATGTGGCCAATTATTATATTATTTAAGCTAAATATTGTTCTAGGGAATTGTATCTTGTTTTGTGTAGCTTCAATTAGAATGCGAGCCGAAGAACAAAACAGACAAAAGCAGTTAGTTAATGCTCGAGGGACTCCGCCCATTTCAATTAATTAAACCTTTTTTTCCCTTCCCTTTGTATATCTTATCCTTTCTTCCTGTGGGCCCTTAACACCACATTTAAGGTAAGCATCTGCATATTTGTTAAGTGTCCTTTAAAATAAGGACAGAGGAAATATCAAGAGAATGCTCCTATTATTCCTAAATTTGTACTGAAGAATTTTAAGATGAGATTTTTCTTTGGGTATTTGAAGATTAAAATATTTTAATGAGTACTGTTTTTATAAGACGTTTTCTTTGTCTTTTAAGCACGAACAATTAATTTATTATAGTTGCGATACAATTTTGTTTTAACTTTCAATGCAAATGCTCGTATACGTGTTACTTCCGTGACTAAATGTAATTTCTGACTAGCGAAACTCTTAATCTTCTCGCGAAATGTGTAATTCGGCTAATATGGCAATATAAATCACCCTGTTGGTCTTTTGAAAGAATAACAACAGTAGTTGTAAATACAGAAATTAAACATAATTAAATATGTTTTGTTTTTTTCCGACCTTTGTTCAATTTGGGAGGCGGCTATGGGTACCACTGCCCCAAAAAACATTTATTTGGATAACCAACACCTCTGCCATGGGTCATCCCAAGTGATTCGCTGCGTTTGGTGACTTAGCATAGAGAGAAGTTTGTAAGCAGAGAGTTTACTTAGCATAGAGAGAAGTTTGTAAGACTTGCACTGCAGTGGGTCTTACGTCCGTCATTCCTGAATCCATTGTCCACCAGATTCCTACCTCATATCCTTTTCATTTCCAGAACATCCTCTCCTTCCCTTTCTTTAAAAGAACCGGGAAATTATATTCCTCAAGACCTCCTGTGTGGAGCTATTGTAAAAAAAATCCAGGTTCAAAACTCACGTCAGCACAATTCTTCAGCATATAACGGAGCCACGAAAAAAGTATGAATTCCGACCAGTATTTGTAAAAGAGACGTTGTTGATAGAACGATAATACCCCTAAAAAATTACTCTTCAAATAACCATTTGCACCCCATCAAAAAGTGCATGGAAGCTTCACAGCATAGCTTCAAGAAGGCTCATAAAATAACAGCAACGAAGTATGCTACCGTAATGCTTGACTAATGTTGCATAGATTACCAGCCCGGAACAGCTCAAGAGGGATGCTGGCCTAGGGGTAGATACTATCCAAAAGCTGACAAATACCAACCCTAAACATGACGTTGAAGAATGTGACAGTGGTGATGGGATCAGGACCCGAGAATAGTGACTAGCTCATAAAAGCTGGTGCTATTAAAATGGATCCTCGGTGCTTTGGGTCATTTGGACAAATTATGTACATAAGTATCTTTAAGATAAAGCTTTGATTGAATAACAAATTTTGGTAGTTTTTATTTTACTCGGTGCAATGGATTTAAATAATTAACGTGATTTATTTTCTGGGATATTATTTCTTGTTGCGCTATCTCCGACTTTAGCCAACGTTTCAGATAGCGTCACAGTGTCCATCGTTAGAAACAGTTTGATAATGCCTTTAGAGGGCGAAACAGCTGTCACGCGTAATAATAATTACACAGCAGAAGTTGTTTTGATACAAAGTAATTAAAAATACTAATTTTGGTTGCGTCTCTGTTGCGTTACTCTGGTTCAATGAACTCTATTGATTTATTGATTGAACGTTTCATTTTCCAAATTGGAAGTGTTTTTTTTGAAGAGTTTTAATTTTCTAGATAATAATTTTCTATAAATTTGAATAGCCAGGTAATTCTCTGCCATCTTCTTCCTCTCTCCACTATCTTCAGTCTCACAACACACCCTAATTGGGGATGCCATATTCTCACTGATTCCAGATGGTTGGGAGCTGTTGGGACTCTTGATTTTTCGTTTGGTTATTTACGACAAATGGTTTTTGGTACAACTTGTCAAACCACAGTTGTTAAATGCGACACATCCTGTGTTAAATTGTTTATATAAAACATGTTAGAAAATCATGATCACTTAAAAAGGTTGATTTAAAAGAAGCTATGTCGCGGAGTGTGAGACATAAAACCTAACAAAACATGTTTATCTCGCAGTAATTGCGTTCGATCAACAGTTAATAATAAAGAATTTGTTTTTTTTTTCAGAGCGCCTGAATGTGCTGTACGAGCGCAATTGGACACGCCTGGTGCACGCGCAGCTGCGGAGGTTTGAGCGCGCCGTGGTGGCAGGGGCGCGCGCGGACCGCGACCCGCAGTGGGGCCTCCCTGGCAGCTTGCTGTACGCCCTGACACTGGTCACTACTGTTGGTAAGGCAACATTTAAAAAACTTCAAGGATATTTTTATTAAAAAATTACACAAATAACCATTTTCGAGCATGAAATTTCAACGGAGATTTTCAATTAAAAATATATATATTACTAGCTGACCCGGCCACGCGTTGCTGTGACGTGAAATCGAAACACAACGCCATTTAATAGATAGTTACCCAACCTAGATAACTAAGTGTTGTGTCGATAAATTAACTCACACCGCCATCTGTTAGAAACATTTCGAACTTACAAATAATTACAAAGCATTGTCCTTTAACAATCGTTTAATGAATGTTTATTTCGCAATAATAATTATTTAGGTCAATGATCGGGATGAAATTCTATCTTTTTAGTTGTACCAAATTACATACAGTAAACCAAATTTAATCAAAATCGGTTTAGTAGTTTCAGAGTTTATCTCGAACAAACATCGTGACGTGAGATTTTTAAATATAAAGATTTTTAATGTTTAAAATAATCGATGTGGCGTTATTATTTACCTTTAAAAATATATTTAAAAGACATTGATGTTTCCGGTCTTGAAAATTATTCAAAATATGTAGGTGTTAACGATTTTGAAACACACCCATTCAAATGCAAACAAAAACATTAACCTACATCCCGTGTACGGAAACTCCCAGTAGAGGCCGGAAATTTGGTCAATCTACATCAGATTTTGACGGCCTCCGTGGTCGAAAGGTGAGGCTCTCGACTAGCAATCCAAAGATCGTGGGTTCAAATCCTTGCTTGCGCAAATAGAATTTATTTTATTCATTTACGTTATTTCAAAATTAATTGAATAATTTATAGTATTTCTCAAAGATACCACAATCGGGGATGCCATAGTCTCGCTGGCTTCAGACCGGAGCAGTTGTTACAATCAAATCACATGCAAAAACACAATGTCATAGAGAACCCAAAATAACTTTTTTTTTTAAAGGTGTGCATTTATATTTTTAGTTCTACTTTATTCAATTTTTTTCGGCAACTAAGAGGTTGAAAAACTGTTTACACTTTGACACCCACCAGCGACTGATTTATTTTCAAATTCGACCTTAAAAAATCCAACTTCGAGTCGATTTACTAGAAAATGAAAGCTCACATAAAAATTGATATGCCACAAAATCAACTCATGTGGACAGCTTCCCGTTTATAGGTACGACGAATTTCCGGACACCGTGTATGTAATGAACTTATTTTTTTTTTATTTACTTTGTTATCCCTTGTACAAGTATATCTTTTTAAGCGTACTGCTTTGGCGCGGACAGCTTTCACCTAATAAAATATAAACAAATGAACTTAAGAACAAAATCAATAATATACCTTATAACTGTCCCTCATCTGAGAGCTCCCTCGTAATCCATCTTCCTGATACACTCATCGTTTACATAAAATAGTTTGAGGAGAGAGGTAACAACGGAGCTCTCTGCGCTATGCCTGCACTAATAATAAAACCTGGCTAATTTTTTCACAAAATTCGCATGGAGCTCGATTCTCCAATCGAGACCGATCGCAAAGGCCGCTGAAAGAGCATAAAACATGGGTCGATTTTATTATTCTCGAGTCTCGTCAAAGGTACCTACATACTTAAGACGCCAAACTCTAAAATCATTTTGCTCAAACAACGAGGGGGTCGAATCAATCGATACCGACAAAACTGTAAAAATCTAATTTTATCTTAACTTAAGATCGTTTCCCGCGCGATAGTTTTCAAATGATAGGCATTGTATATTTAAACAAAGTTGTTTTGGCTGCAATCTTCGATCATGGTCAAAGGCTATAATATATATAAACAAATATATTTCTTATTTTTTTTCTTAAAAAAAAAAGACAAACATTCCCGGGTTACGAATAACCCAACAATGTTTGAAAATCTCCTACTACCACCACAGAAATCCGAAAATGTTGCTTGTGTTGTGATGGAGGAC
The DNA here is from genome assembly GCA_936435175.1 of Glyphotaelius pellucidus. Lineage (NCBI taxonomy): Eukaryota > Metazoa > Arthropoda > Insecta > Trichoptera > Limnephilidae > Glyphotaelius > Glyphotaelius pellucidus. The sequence continues at coordinate 30,555,329 of OW386547.1, forward strand.
TTAGCCAGTCGAGGGATCGAACACGACGCCAGGGTGGGACCCAAACGCGATGCCCACTCAACCACTGACCGGACAAAATATATTATGCAGAGCAAAAATTAAGCAGACGCTTTGAGACCAGCAAGAACGTTTCGAAAATTAAATTTATAATTAATCAGTGGCAATGTTTTGCGGATGTTAGATATCAGCATTACATTTCTTTTCCATGTGTGGTTACCAGCTGTTTTCGTTTTTGGTAAATATACCCGCCAATCATTTAGAAAAAAATGCGAAAATAATTTCAAATTCACACGATAGAAACAAAGAAAATATTCACAGAGTTGCCAATATAATTATCTCTTCAACCCTTCGACTCCGACATTCAAAAAAATGTATTAATGAAACAATCGACAAAGTTCGTCAAGTTGACGGGTAATTTTTCGTTCGAACATAGATGGCGCCAAACGAATAACTCATGATCGCTATTAGAGAATTAAGCCCCTGGTACACAGTATTGTTCGCGTGTGACCACGAAATAACGTTACGCGAGTTCACGTATATAATTATGCGTGTTGACCGAGCCTATATTAAGTTCCCTCGCCGATACCAAGCTAAAATGGTTTCCCCCATGTTGGTGAACCCTCCCTCTCCCGATTTAATAATTAATAAGGTTGCTTCCATCTCTTCCGATTGCCCTGCATAAATGTTTTGCAGGGGCGAATATTTACGCAATTTTATTTACCGGGGGATTATGTTGGCAAACAACGAAATCTAAATTAAAGAAAAGGCTGTTCATCAAATATTGTACGTACTGGCCGCCAATATTGTGGAATTTGTTCCATTATTTATTTTGACAATTTAATTTTATTTTATCGGGAGTTACCCACCTTATCGATACAAGTAAAAATAATATATTAATATTAAAATTTTGTAAACAGCATTTCTATAATGTGGTTGGTGTAAATGAAAATGGACATTACAAAAAGGTAATTATAAAAATAATTAAACTTTTTAATATTTCTATTTTTGAAACTGATAATTCATGGTGGAATTCCATTATAATTTATTATAATAAAAACAAATATAAAACTTTTTTCCACTTCAAGTTTAATGACCGTAACCGGTTTCAGAAGATGGCTCTAGCGAGCTGAAACCGGTTACGGTCATTAAACTTAAAGTGGAAAAAAAGTTTTATATTTGTTTTTATTGTAATAAATTAAACTTTTGTAGTGACAGAGAAAGGATTCTTCTAAATCCGATAAACAGATAAACACCGGATCATTATTGTTTAAACCATGTTTCAGTATCTAACATTTAAATATTTATTAATTTAATGAAAACAAATAACATTGTGTACACCACTATTCAATCAACAATATCAACATGTTTCGAAAACTATGATTTCTTTGTCAGGATAATAAGTTAATAAAAAATATCAAAAGACAAACAAGTATAGACAAATTAGAACATAGACCTAATATTAGAGTGGAGAGGTGATTAATTACTTAAAATATCATAAAAAACTAAAATAAAATATTATATAATTATGTAAAATAAAATATAAAAATTATTTTAGGATGGGTAAAAAATTACATTAACATAATAAACAATCTTTTAAAACAAAACAGGAAGTCTAAATAACAAAATTAATTATTATAAATAAAAGTTTTAATACGAAAATAAATTTAAAAGATGGCTATTTTTTTAAAAAGTTTGTTTATTTATAATATTTAATTTACTATTAACAATTTTCCTAATTTCTAAAATTTCTAAATTATCAATTGTAAACTATTAAATAGTGGTGTACACAAAGTTATTTGTTTTCATTAAATTAATAATGAAGCCACAAAGCGAATTTGCGAATTTTGAAGAAAAAAAAAATTATTAATTTGTTTTAAGATACATATTGTGGCTTGTTCTATTTTAATTGTAACACAGATAAACATGAACAACGAAATATTGATGTTAAATATTTTCCTCCCTAAATCAATAGTTTTTTTTAAATTGAATTTGGATGTCTTGGACCAATCCATGGACGGTAAATTAATTATTTTTTTAATCAGCTACCCTGTATGAATAATCAAACGTTTTTTATTCTTCTTCTTCGTGCCCTATCAGGTCCTCCCGAAGTTGGCGATCACAGGAATAGCTCCTCTACATTTCTAATACCGGTCCACTATCGTACATTTATCGTACGATTTTATTGAAGGCATTAAATTATTAAGTGAAATGATTGAACCGCAAACCGTTAAATTAAACGTGATTATGGGTTGTTTCAAAAAATTTGATGGATTCATCAAATATTTGAAGTTGATTTTCACGTTCTGTGTAGGTTCTATTCAAGTTCTGTTATTATATCGTTATAGGAAAGCTGCTTTACAAAACTGAAATAATCACAGAACTTGAATAGAACTTACACAGAACGTGAAAATCAACTTCAAATATTTGATGAATCCATCAAATTTTTTGAAACAACCCGTCCTAAGTGTGTACCTGCCTTTTCACATTTGATAAATCGTTCACTATGTAGGTATTTATCGTAATGTGCTGTGAGGTAATGCGCTAATTCATCCCGCTACAAAATATCCCCGACAAAAAATCCTCCAACAAAGTACTATGGGCAAAAAATCCCCCCATAAAATATCTGCTAAAGCGTTAACTAACCTAACTTAACAAAAAATGGGGCAAAAATAATACAGACAACATGCAAAGAGATAAAATTTTTGTTCAAAAACAGTAAAATAGGACAAAACTAATTCATAAAACAATAATTTATTGTCTTTTTAGGACGTCTATTATTTTTGTCCCATTTTTTGTTAGGTTAAGTTAAATAAGGTTAGATTAGGTGTCAGTAGATATTTTTTTGATGGATGTTTTGTCCGTAGGATATTTTGTCGGGGATATTTTGTCGGGGATATTTTGTCGCGGGATGAAAACGTGCGGAATCGTGCTGTGATGCCGATCTAGTGTAATTACGTATGATGCTGATATTGCGTCAGAAGGTAACGAGGTTACGAAATTAACCAAACAAAAACTTTCTCACACACACACACACACACACATACACATACAAACTCACACACACATACACAAGCACACCTGTAAACACTATTTTTTTTTTGTTTCTTTAGATCAGTGATTCCCAAAGTGGTCCAAGTGGACCCACAGGGGTCCACGGGAGATTCGACGGGGGTCCACGGCGTGATAATACATATAAAAATAAAGAGAAAACAACATTATTGATTTAACATTTCTTACAAACAATCGGTACTTAAAATGAGTAAATAAAAAACGACAAAGATGAGAAGAGAGAAAAAAAGACAATTTAATAAAATGTATTATGCTTTTAGTTGTGTGATTGTAGCGCTATCTCTTATTTAACCAACGTTACGGTCAGATTTACAGTGTCCATCATCAGGAAAGATGTGTAACTCTAACATTTACATGTATACCCTGATGACGGACACCGTAACGCTGTACGAAACCTTGGCTAAAGAAAGAGGAAGCGCAACACGGCATAATTAATCATGAAATACTTTAAGCGGCGATAATCTCAGATCATGCTCAGGTTAAGGTGTTTTGATGTTAATTGCTATATTTGAAAAACATTACTTTATGAAAATGCCGCTAAAAATTAAGTAAAAAACGAAGGTACAATTAAATAGTCAATCATTGTAATTATTACCTTTGAATTCTTTTTTTGTAATTGCGAAGCTGCACGAATTGAATAAATCAACTTTTCAATATGCTTTGGATCTTAATTTGATTGGCAGGAATTTAATTAAAAGAAACATTTTTTTCTGGACAAACCCGAAATTCATTATATTAAGCTGAGAGCATGCCAATTCATTGACACTTTTAGTGCCCTTCATAAACAAGACGTATCTCTAACGACTTCAGTTATAATTTTATTACTTGTTTTAGGATAATGAAAAATCGTCGAGGTGTTAAAAAAGACAGAACCTTTTACGTAATTATTCTTCCTAATTAAGTTAATTACTGAGTAAATGTGTTACACTACAGGACTACTAACACTACGACTTTACATACATAATTTTTTCGTGTTAGTGCGGGTAACAGGGCATAAAAGAACTAAATGAAGTGGGTAAAAATAATTTTTGTTATTGTTTTTGGGGTGTTATGCCGTGTTTCGCTACCTCCTTCTTTAGCCAACGTTTCGGACAGCGTTACAGTGTCCATCATCAGGGCAGATGAGCTGTTGAAACGCATGATGAAACGTTGGCTAAAGAAGGAGGTAGCGAAACACGGCATAACACCCCAAAAACAATAACAAAAATACGTTTTGGCCGTGAAAACCTAAAAACATACCTGGGTAAAAATAAGTTTAAAAACAAACATGGAAGATTCATTAACACTGTGAGAGCACTGTGAGAATCTGAGAAAGTTCGAAATATAGTCACCGAATTGTAGTTGAAATGAATATGTCAACAGCCAATGCACTACAATAAAATGATATTTGTAATGCATCATGGTAACTCTTAGCAACACTCACTATTTTCAGCCTACACAAATTCACTTGTGGTGGACCTAGGTCCCCCATGAATTTATGCTTCATAAAAATAGAAATTAACACTTTTTGAGATGTACTTATTTAAAATTAACGAAAGACATATAATAAATCCAAGAAAACTATTATTACATTTATTAAACAAAAGTATGACATTTATATGAATTTCAAACGGAGTTATCTCATTTTCGATCGACCCCTCAGGACCCCTTATTCCAGACAAATGCACAATATTGTTATGCGCTCGAACTCGTGAACGCGATGGCGGTGTCTTTCCTCATTTGTACCTGATTTTACCATAAAATGTATCAGAGATACTGTCACTAAGATTTGCATTATCCGGGCTGTCATTTTTGAGTCATCAATGCTTAAAAATGTAATCAAAATTTTTATTTTATGACGTAATTACACTCGTGGGGGACCTAGGTCCTAGGTCCTAGGTCCTAGGTCCCAGGTCAACCAAGGCGATATTCTTAGTATCAAGCGTAGCAAGCGCGTAAGGCTTAAAATAAAATAAATATTTGCGATAACCTGTTTGATGGGGGACTCTACTCCCCCGCGAGTGGTGTTAAGGGTTACGCGATTCAAGAGTTCCAATTCTGTAAAGCTAGTGGAACTATGCCTCCGTGGTCGAGGGGTAAGGCTCTCGACTGAATCCCGGCGTGCGCAAATACATTTTATTTAATTATGTATTTTTTAACAATTTACTCACTTAAAATAAAGTTTTCGGCACGTTCCAGAGTGGAAGATAATCTCAGTTTCACCCTGGTTTAAGACCACCATTCAAAATTGAAATGTTGTTTGAAATAGTTTTGGCTGTGTTTATTGACCAGATCTGAATAGCCACTTCTCCACCTTCCTCTTTCCCATTTCTTTCCACTCCTCACTACCTTCAGCCCCCCAATTGGGGAAGCCATAGTCTCAATTGGATCCATTTTGTAGCCAGTCCTTTGAATATTTTAATCATTTCCAAAGGTAGTTGCCAAAAAAATGGAAAAAAAATTGATGATAATATTTTAAATTTGAAATATGAGATTGACAAAAGTGACAAAGGAGGAATATAAACGCTAGGAATATTTCGATTCTCATGCCTTCAATATTTAAAATCGAGCGTCTTATTTGCACCAGGCAAGTATTTTATAAAAATTAAAAAAAGTTAGAATATAAGAATATACAAAACCTCAAAAAGTCTAAGCCATAAAGAGATATTAAAAAAAAATTGTTTCTTATATTATTACTTCATGGTTAAGTCATGCAAAAACATTCTTTTTGTGGTTTACGCCTATAATTTTTGTTTGTAAATAATAATTTTATTAATTTTTCTAAAGAAGCAAACACATTGTGACTTGACATTTTAAATAAATAAAAAGGAAACACTTTGTTTTACGTCACTTTATTGATATTTCTTCCGTCTACCGGTTTCGGTACCTCCGTACCATCATCAGGACTGAATATAAAATACTGACAAATACAGGGAAATATACATATATATATACAAGTTGTAAAAGAAAGAGACAGTAAATTAGAGTGGGACAGTGCGTCAGTTGTGGGAGGGTGGTGGGGGGGGGGAGCGAGCGGGATAACGGGAAACATACTTATAATAGGGCTGAAAGTTAAATTAAGTTGATTATTAATGATTTCAGCCTTTGCATTAACCGATTTTTTTATTTCTAATAAAATTATTGAAAATAAAATTCACTTTAATATATTTAGAAAACCTACCTTCACAGACACCGTAATACATAATGCATCTAACCACCCAACCTCACATAAACATTCCGCGTTCCACTCAATGATCCATCGATTAGTCACTACCCCTTTGTCAAATGTTAATTATACTAACGAATTAAATACAATAAAATTAATAGCTCACAATAATGGATACGAAACACAACTCATAGATAGAATCCTAGCAAAAAAATTAAGATTAATATCCATAAATAAATACATTTACTCTAGTCCAATAACTTTCAATAATAATAACCTTAACCGCGAATGGCGAAGAATTTTATATATTAATAACTTGTCCTCTTTGTGTACAGTTAAATTCCCACCTGAAATTAAACCGGCTTTTTACACGAATAACAACCTAGGAAAATTTTTAATTAATGCTAAAGACAATGAGGACATACTAAGCCACTCGGGCGTTTATAAAATTAGTTGTAATGATTGTCCAGCGTTCTATATCGGACAAACGTCACGCAATGTAGAAACTAGAGTAAAGGAACACGTAAGGTGCCTAACCAGTTCAGGGTTTTCAGAATTCGCGGAGCACCTAATTAATAAAGATCATACTTTTAACCGAGATACGGGTATTAAAGTCCTGCACAAAAATGGGATAGGTTTAAGATTAAATAACTTAGAAGCATTAGAAATAAAAAAATCGGTTAATGCAAAGGCTGAAATCATTAATAATCAACTTAATTTAACTTTCAGCCCTATTATAAGTATGTTTCCCGTTATCCCGCTCGCTCCCCCCCCCCCCCCCCCCACTACCCTCCCACAACTGACGCACTGTCCCACTCTAATTTACTGTCTCTTTCTTTTACAATTTGTATATATATATGTATATTTCCCTGTATTTGTCAGTATTTTATATTCAGTCCTGATGATGGTACGGAGGTACCGAAACCGGTAGACGGAAGAAATATCAATAAAGTGACGTAAAACAAAGTGTTTCCTTTTTATTTATTAATAATTTTATTGTGATTCCAATACAAAGAAAAGCTAGTAAATGATTCAATTTATCCGTAGCATGTTTTTTGATATCCATACTGTAAACCGATTCGTCGTATAGATTAATCTAAATAGTATCTAAATAGGATTTCACATATAGCTTCATCTTAATGATAAAAGGTTAAAAGAAATAGCTGAATTGGTTGAGGCGCTTGTCCCGGTAAGACGGGAGATGCTATGTTCGAGACCCAGTTGCGACCGTTACCTTTTTATTTTTCTTTGTTTGTTTTCATATTTTCGCCTAGATTTATTAGTATTATCATCTTCTTCAATGATTTTTATAATGTTCATAAAAAGCGTAATTTGTGACAGACACAAGAGTGTACTCAGTAATTACGAGGCTAGAATCAAACCACTATGTCAATCTTCCCAAATGACTTTCAGGACCTTAATCAACCCGTATTGAGCATTCATCACGCTATCTGCATGCTGCCAAACGTGCTAATTTGTTGTTGGCAAATCGCTACTCAGAGCTATTCAATCCGCTTACCTATATCCTACAGTATGTGATGTTATTGACAGTCAGCTGCATAAACATTTCATATCGCAAGAAGGGGAACTTTTACTCTTTGTGAACATCAATTTGAAGCTTTTTTACGTAAGTGACGTAGGATATAAAAATTAATATTACTTTAGGATGTATTTTTTTAACATTTTTCGTCATTTCATGGCAAATTAATGATATTAAACGTTTATTTTATACCTAGACACGCAGCGAAGTTGAGCTTCTGGAAAACCTTTTTTCAGTCAAATGTCTAGTTTCAAGGGAGACGTCAAAAAGCGTTTTTATTAAAATCAATAAATGAATGTTTTAAGCAAAGCAGACTCTTTGTGATGTCTATTTATTAAATACAAAAATTTACAATACCGTTCATTCGATTGCGATAAAACTTTGGTGAGTTGTTGTGCGCTTGAAGGTTTCTATATATAATGGTGAACTTTAGCACTTTGAAATTATTTCCTATACCATTCATCCAATTGCAAAACTGTGATATTTTGTTGGTATTGGTGAGCTCTGGCGTAATAAAATCCGTAAAAAAAAATACTAAAGATGGCGAGCAAATTATATGGTTTAACTGCAGGGAGAGAAGGCGCGAGGGGGAGAAGAAGTCGGGAGGGGTACTTGATTGTTTAAAATAAAACAATAACTCTGTTTGCATTCCTTTTATTTATATAGTTATTACCGACCGGGTTTCGCTACGACGACCGTAACTTCTCTGGTTCGCAAATAGTATAAAAATGATAGTGATGTTAATAATGTTATTGTTTTAAAACATTATTAATTTCTTTGATTATTTTTACAAGCTAATGTCCCTGACGTTGCCCTGGATTTATACAGAGTTTTTCGAAAGCAGATGTACATTGACAGTGACCATTCTTATGTTTTGTAGGTCAAATATGCTAAATTTCATTAATCTCGGAATAAAACTTTAGGTACATTTATTTAAAAATCAATCCACACCGCCCGCCCGTAAAAGACACGTTTTCTTTATACTCGTATTAATAATGCCCGGGCTTTACGCATAGTTTTTCTAAATCGAATGTAGATAGAAGGTCAAGAGCGCAAAATTTTATTGATCATTTATGGAAGGATTTTTTTTCCTAAAGGCGTCCTGAGAGGAGCTAATTTAAAAAAAAAATCAAAAACTTCCAAATCGAAATATTTTAATCCTAGATCTAGATGGTGTAAGTAGTTAGTTAAATTTGTGCCAGTTATGTTTGTTGCAGGGAGAAACCAGTCTTTATTACATATTTGGAATAAGATAAGATAAGGTCTGTAAAGTTAAAGGCTTCTTTATTTTTCCCTTTTTTCTTGTAAATAATGTAAATTGTATGCATACAAAAACGGTAATTTTCTAATTTAAATGTGTATACACTGTTTCTTCTAACAAAATTATTTTTTTAATTTGGGAGGCGGGTATGGGCATCGTGGCCCCGAGAACTATTTATTTGAAAACCAATACCCTTGCCGTAGGTCGCCCCAAGCGAAGCGCTACGTTTGGTGACTTAGCAAGGTTGCCAGGGTTCATGGGGTGAGGTTTGTCTAGTCTTGGCCTACTGCGTGGCGGAGACTGGTTGAGGATGTCCTTCTCACCTTTCCAGCCGGATTCTCTTGATCCATCTCTTTGTACCGCAGTGGGAGGAATGGATTGATACGTCCGTCACTCCTGGACATATTGAACTCAGATTCCTACTCATCCCTCATACCTTTCCCCTTCTCAGAAATTCCTGTTCTTCCGTTAATAAAAATACCCTCCTCACAGCACTCCCAAAAAGAATTTATTTTTTATTTTTAACTGTTCCCGTCTGGAGCCAGTGAGACACTGGCAACCCCAATTGGAATATGTTGTGAGGCTGAAAGTAGTTGGGAGGGAAGAAGATTGGGAAGAGGAAGATGGGAAGTACCTAGCTATTTAGATCTGGTCACCAAATACGGCTAAAGCCATTTCAAGCAACGTTTCAATTCTAAATGGTGGTCTTACACCAGGGCAATACTGAGAGTTTCATCCACTCTGGAACGTGCCGCAAATAAACTATAAATTATTTTAAATTAATAAATTGTGAAATAACACAAATTAATCAAATAAAATTTATTTGACACGCCGCGCCGGGATTCGATCCCGCGACCTTCGGAATGCCAGTCAAGAGCCTTACCGCTGGACTACGCCGGCTGTCGATATTGGCACTGAGAGGAATTATTTTTCTCAAGCAACCTGTAAGGAGCTAATTTAAAAAAAAATCAATTCACAAATCAAAGAAAAATACTGAAATAATCGCTTTGTTGATTTTTATTTGTGTGGAAGTCAACAATCTATAGAATGTTTTCAGGGGAATTTGCTTTCCTTATTGGGTTAATTCTTCATGAGGGTAATGTATGCAGCTCACTGTCCACTATACGTGCCTATTGTTTCGTCCTGTATTTATTAGGGGATGCCTTGTTCGCGAGGGATGAGTGAGGACATCATTTGTTAACCGCCTACTCAGTCTGGTTACAAAGCCGGAAAATTGTTTCAACCCCCAGCAAACTGTCGCATTGTTCCCAGGAAAAATTCACAAATTAAACTCGTGACATAATATGGCGCTGGAAAATATCTTCAATATCACAAACACATTCTCATAATCACGCTGTAAATAATAAATAGATAATAGTAGCCAACAAAATAATTAAATTCCATTAAACACAGTATAAAGCAATTAGAGAAGCGTCTTCAAATAGAGAAATATCAACCAGTTTTTATAATTCGTATTCCCTATGTAGATGCCTACGAAATGGTTAATTATGAAAAATCAATTTATTTACCTGCTCTTTGAGTGATTTACACATCTATTTAAGTACATTTATATAAAAGGGAAATAACTAGTGTATACGAGAATATATAATGTAAAAGATTATTTTTATAATTTACTAGCGAGTTCCCGGCATGCGTTGCCATTCCACTTAATAAAGAAATTAATTATAATTATTTATTTATTTTTTATTAATTTATCTATGTAAAGTTTGTTTACATGATTTTTCGATGCCTCTCTCGCTGTGTCGAGACAGGCGTGTACTTCTACAGTTTTTTACGTTAACTGCATACAAGAGGGATTTTTTTTTTCCTCTGGGCCTAAGTCATCTGAGATGCTGTGTGGAGGGTCTTTTTGAGGAGACGAAGAAATGAACATTGGTCTTGAAGACCCGTGTTGTAGAAAAGAGGAAACACATAGGCCGGCAAATCATTCGACAACCGAGCTGTTGAGCACAAGAACGATAAAAAATATAAATAAAGTTACATGGATATTTAAGGTGAATACATTTTACTTTCAATACAATCAAAAAGAAAGGTAATTGGAAGTGTTTTTAAAACCCATACCATGGTTGATCTTATAAATGTAGGAAGGATTAAGTAAAGTAGTAAATCCTGTCAAATCTAATTATGTAGTTAGATTTGACAGGATTCTATTATTTTATTTTAATTAATCAAAATGAAATTTACTTGCGCATTTTGAATCCGCGACCTCGGGATTGCTAGCGAGAGTCTTTCCCCTCGACCAAGTTGATGTAAAGCAAATAATTTTTAATGAAGGCAATCATCAAATGAAAATCATTACAACCATTGCGTCGGTTCAAGGCCTTTCATTTCGTTTCGGTATTCATGATTGTCAACAGACCTTCGCACCTAAAATCATCACTAAGTCTGTCCCTAGCAAAACAAGTCACGATAAATCTTCTGGTATTATTATATTGGAGAGGAATGGGGGTTGTTGTTCTGCCCAGTTGCGAATTAAATTATTGAGTTCGAGATCCTAGTTTAGGGGATTAGAGACGAGCCTTGAAATTAAGAAAGAGGCTTTTAGTAAATGATTGAAATACTAAATATTGTCCCTCGTCACTTAATTTAAAGCTCGGTAATTCGATACAAAAGGGCCAAAATTAACAATTTATTGCTTTAAAATAAAATAAAAATGTATCTACCAAAGAATCTACGACGGCTATTAGAGGAAAATCATCGTGGAATTGATTATGTAACATTTATATTAATTTTTATTTTTGCATGACCTCCACACAGAAGGCCCTGAGGAAAATAATTTCCCTCAGGGCCTATGTCATCTTTGGGGATGCTGTGTGGAAGGTTTTTTTAAGGAAGGAAGGAGAGGAGAGTTCTGGGAAGGAAAAGGGTATAAGGGGTGGGTAGGAATCTGGGGTTCAGTGTGTCAGTGTTCATCCACCTTCAAGACCTAGAGAGACCTCACCCCATGAACCCGGGCACCCCTGCTAAATCACCAAACGTAGTGAACCACTTGGGGTGACCTATGGCAGAGGTTTTGGTTATCCAATAGAGGTTCCCGGGGCGGCGGTACCCATTCCCGCCTCTCAAATTGAGATAAATGTATAATTCAAAAATTATTATTAGTTTGATTAAGATTATTAATTAATTAATTAAAATTAATCATACCTTAAACATAATTAACTTTTTTAATGTGAATACCAATGCTATAATCCCAACTACCCCCTTCTGGAGCTAGTGAGACTATAGCATTCTCAATTTGGAATATGAGGCTGAAGGTAGTGGGGAGGGGCAAGTGATGGGGTAGAGAATTGTGAGGAAGAACTTGGCTATTCAGATCTGGTCACCAAACACGGGTTATGTTATTAAACATGGTTAAGCCCATTTTTTTTTTTTTTTTTTATTTATTTTGGAAAATCAACAGATATATTACACTTATAATAATAACCTTAATAATATACATAATATCCAATGATAGATTTTCACATAATTAAAACTATAATTAAAAAGTAAAACAAAAAAGTAAGGGTCCTGTACCCGTAAGAACTTAAAAATATAAAAATTATTCAAAAAAAAGATATAAAAACACAATATAAACTATAATAACCTGCTTACTAAATTTCAACATGGAGTATTCTCACTCCACAACAGCAATAATAATAATATGTACATTGTACACACCTACAACTCAATAGTTAAGTCGAATGACAAGTATGCAACTGGAAAGGATTCACAGAAATATTATGGTAACTTGCAACACGGTCAAAAAATTATTTAATGTTGGCTATGACATACTTTTTTAAGGAACTTAAATTACATGAGAATATGTCTACATTATTAAAATTCTTATCAAATACATTGCATGTTCTGAATATAAAAGCATTTTGTCTGAGATTAGTAGAACATTTTTGAAGATGAAAAAGTGATTTTTCTCTGGTTCTAACACCTGGGACTCTAAAATTAATCTCAGCCAAAAGGGGCGAACAATCAATAAAACCATTGATAATTTTATGAAGATATATTATATCTGCAGAGTCTCTTCTAATTTTTAATGGTTTGAGTCCATAAAGGTCCAACGAGCTGTTTATGTCACGATAACCAATATTAAACTTGAAATTTAAATGATAAACAAATTTTCTTTGTATGGCTTCAATGCGTTTAATATAAATATTATATTGAGGATTCCATATCTGAGAAGCAAATTCAAGATGACTGCGAACATATGAAAAATACAATATTTTCAGAGTTTGAATGTTCTTGAATTCTTTTCCAATACGGAATAAGAATCCTAACATTTTAAGGGCTTTCTTCACAATCATGTTAATATGTGCCTCGAATGTGAGTTTACTATCAAGTAGAACACCTAGATCACGAATTTGAGTAACCCTTTTGAGTGATTGGTTCGCTATAAGGTAGTTATGGTCAAATTTAATTTTATTTCTAGTGAAGGTAATCACATAACATTTAGAAGTGTTCATGTTGAGATGATTAATTATACAGTAGTCATTAAGTCTATGAAGATCTTCCTGTAATTTAATGCAGTCGATGATAGAGTTAATCGGAAGATATATTTTCATATCATCAGCGAAGAGTAGAACTTTTGCATAATTAAAGCATTTTATAATGTCGTTGATGAAAATTGTAAATAGCAACGGTCCCAGGTGAGATCCTTGGGGTACACCGGAAGGTATATTTACGAACTCAGAGATGAAACCATTAATTGTTACTCCTTGAGTGCGCCCATCAAGATAAGAGACTAACCATCGATACAAATCCCCGTGAATTCCCAAAGCCAGTAATTTGGATAAAAGAAGATTGTGATCAATTTTATCAAACGCTTTCGAGAAGTCTGTATAGATTACGTCAACTTGGATTTGATCATCCATTGATTTCGTAATATTTTCAATGAATATGGCAAGATTAGAGACAACCGATCTTTTTTTCATAAAGCCATGTTGGTTTACGAGTATTACAGACTGGACGCAGTTATAAAGTTGTTCGTGAACAATTTTTTCAAACATTTTACTGAAAATTGGTAACTTAGATATAGAACGATAGTTCTGGACATCATTTTTAGCCCCAGACTTAAATACTGGTGTGATAAGCGCACACTTCCAACGATCCGGAAAGATACCTTCTTTCAATGAGGATTGAAAGAGCAACGTGACGCAACCATTTGAAGCAACGTTTCTTGGTCTTACACCAGGGCAATACTAAGAGTGTCCCTTATTCTGGAACGTGCCGCAAATATACCGTATATTATTTCAAATGAATCAATTGTGAAATTACACAAATTAATTAAAAAAAAAAATATTTGCGCACGCCGGGATTTGAACCTATTTTGAATCTCAAACTCTCGACCACGAAAGCTAAAAAACATAGTGGTTACTAGGAGTAATACATAAAAAAAAAGTTATGAAAGGAATTAAAAATGACTTGGCAGCCCGATTTTTTTAATCGTTCGTCCTGTTTGTCAAAATATGATCTATACCTAATTATTTTTTTATATCAATTCAATTTAGGAGGCGAATATGGGTTGCGCCGCCCCGGGAACCATTTATTGGATAACCAACACCCCTGCTGTAGGTCACTCCAAGAGATTCGCTGCGTTTGGTGGCTTAAGAGGAATGCCCATGTTCATGGGGTTTGTCTAGATTTTGGCGGTAGATGCATTAGCTCACCTATAGCGTGGCGAGCCGTCACTTTGGACAGTCGAGGACACCCACCACTTTCCCGAACCGTTTTAAGGACCAGATTGGTCCCTCTATCGGTTCTCACATCAAGACTCACATTTATTTTAAAACGAAGCTACTATGAAATGATTCTAAAAGTCCCCGACTGTCTCTATACGGCACAACATACATTTTTACATACCAAAATTTTTTTAAGTGTTCTCATCCGAGGCAGTTTGTTCCTGTTCTTGAAGCTAGCGGAGAGACAGCATTTATACAGAGGAAAATAAATTAGGAAGTAAAAGCAATTCAAACATGTTCCCACGGCAGCGTACAACACAAGACGATGGTGGGATGGTCCGATGCTCTGTAGGGAACCCGCCTGCACAGCGCGGGTGTAAACTGTACACCCTAAAGTTTAAGTTTAGACTTACGGAATTCAATACTTCGTTTGTATGAAAGCACTATGAAACAATACAAGATTGTCACTTTGGACACTTTAAACCCCAGAATCCAACCCACCTCATACCTTTTTCCTTCCCAGAACTTCCTATTCTTCCTTGCTAAAAAGATCTTTCACGCAGCATGAACAAAGATTACATTGGACGTGGTCGATTTTTGTTCCTCAGGGCTTCCTGTATGGAGCCAACGTAAAAAAATATTAATTTTTCAAATAGGTTTTATGAATATTTCTGAAATCAGTGCTAAATATTATTTCCATCAGTAAAGGATTATGATCCCAAATATGTTGCTGATAACCTTTTTAAATGTTTATTTTATTTGTTTTATACCAATTATAAAAAATCAACACAGTAAAAAATATTATCTTCTGATTTTGTAAACAGTCCCAAAAAAGCAATTTATTCAATTAATTGTTCACAATTAACCTTTTCAAATAGGAAATAACAAGAAAACATTTTGATTTCCATGTATTTAAAAACAATTAATCTCTCCAATCGTGTGCTTTTCGTCAAACGATAAAATAAAATGATTTTTACAATTTCGTTACGGATTTATGGAATTATGGAATCGTTAAAATAATATTCACTGTCATATTAAAAACCTTTCCAATTCGTAACAGCAGGGGCGTGCGTGATGAATATTATTAAATGTTCATAAAATGTGATACGCCCATTAGCGATGTATTATATCCTAATTGTCACCTCACTTATCAGCGTAACAGATGTTTCCCTAATTAGGGTTCTCGTGTTCCGATCCATGACACGCCAATATATCTATATCTGTGTGCTGCTGCAGGTACCCTGTATAATCTACAATAATTAATTCTTATTACCCCCTCGCTCGCCGTTCTAGGAACCCGCTGATTTACGTGTTTACGTGACGTGCCGGAATAATGAAAATTCTACACTTTTCGCGGCGTTTAGCTGGCCGTGCGATTTTATGCGATCTCTTTAGTGATGCTCTACTAAGGCAGGTTCTTCTCCGACCGAAAACACAAACATTTGCTTACACATTACTATTAACATTGCCATTGGGGGCGTGGCCTTGCACATGTTTGTATATGTCTGTAGTAAAGCCACGACCCCGTTGCCAATGTTTATAACAGTGCTCCGCAACCTTTTCTCACCTACGACACACAAAAGTTCTTCCCAGAATTCCGCGGCACTTCATTAGCTAAAATATATACTTGTAGGTATTAACTCACCATATTATTGTGTCTAACCTGGGGGTCTTTTATTAAATATTATTTGATATATTATTCGATTCCGCCAGGATATCCGTTATCATGGAAATTCCGTTCACACAAAATTCCAGACATAAAATTCTCCCATTTCCGGACATCCGGACACTCGTATCCGCCAGAAACGACGGGAAATCTGAGGCTCATTCGGTCTGGACGTGAGCGTGCACAAAGCATACTTCGCAGTTGTCACCAGTTGACACCAGGCGCTGGGGGACCGTTAAAAATGATTAAGTTATAATATTTATATTTATTTTGAAGAATAGACAATAATATAACTTAATAATTTTTCATTACATATTTGATCGCGTTACACCTGTATCTGGCTAGCGGCACACCGGTTGCGGAGTATTGGTTTATAGTATGGAGGTTGGTGGGTGTAGATGGATAGTGTATAAATCAAATAAGCATTTTACACCGTACTTACAAGTTAATTGAAACAATTTACTCCCGATTACATCCGAGCCTTAATTTAATATTTATAAAGATTTTGTAGATGAAAGTGGGAGCGAACAAGAAGCGATTTTCAAAGCTGTTATTTCTTCGGCAGTCTAAAACAGAATGGTTCCGTTAAATTTACTTGACTGAATGAACTCGTAAGACTGAATGACTGAATTGACTAGTAAGACATTGAGGATCGCTATTGGCGTGTGAGTAACCAATAGAAATGCTTCGTGGTTCAAGATCGCTGGCTGGTTTGCTTCCCACAACAGTAGTGTGTAAGCCAATGTTCATGTTCTCGGTCGCAAGAGACTCTGCTTAAGCAATGCAAAATTATATAATTTTGGTTCGAAAATTAGACCACTTAGAAATATTTTAGATGCTTCAATTAGTACACGTATTTGCATTTGCAATAATCGAGTATTTCTTATTAGTCTTCTAGTCCAGAAAAATAAAGCATAAGGCCTGTAAAAACTGCTTTAGAGTTCAAAATCTCTTTTGTGTTTTTTTTGTTTTATTGTACTATGTGGAAAATTAAATTCTTTAGAAAATGTTCTTAAATTACTGTCACAGATAAAGTATTCTATATTTCATTGACAAAATCAGAACATAGTGTAGCAGGTATGCAAATACAGATAGCAGCGTCTCCCTCTCTCTCTTAAATTTAATTTAATTTTCTTGTTGTGCGTTAAACCCTAATATTCATTCGCAGATTACAAGAGTAACAAATCACAAAAAAACTAGAAGCTTTCTAAGTTCATTTAAAAAAATTGTTTTAGACTGACTTAAACATCCCCAAAGATCCAGAAACATCACACCAAAAATGCTTTTAGTTCCAATATTCCATGTTCGGTGGTATTGTTATATATCCGTCACTTACTAACCGATTATTTTTCTATTTCTAACTAAGGTAAAAGTGCACAATGTTTAAGAAAATAAGCTTTGCCCATATTCTTATTAGACATAAAAGGCATTGGATATAATACACATGTCAAGGATTTATAACTGTCCAATTGTGGACTTTTAAAGAACGCATCAACTTGTGGAAGTCTGTCCTGGAATCCACCTTGAAGTTGTTTATTATTAATCAAAAATCGTTGATTAAACCTTGAATAAGTAACTACTATTCAAAATCTCTTCCATTTAAAAATGTATATAGAACCACTCAATTTTGAACATAGCTACAATTAATTCCGCTTTCTAAAGGCGTACGAAAAAATGATAGCGTTTAAAACGAGAGAGGCTGATTTACGCTAGGAAATTGCTTCCTCGTCGGCCAGTTGCATAGGGGCTACCTCTCTTTCAGTGGGACGCGGACAGTTCCTAATAAACTGCTCCGAGTCATGCACAGGTACTACATGCTGCACAGGTAAACCGGCACAGTGCAGTCAAATGTACGGTACTTAACTTCATTACGAGCCTTTAAAAATATACGAATTCGTCACGTGAAAATCCTGTGACAAGATCATTTTTTTCGTATTTTAGTTTCGTAACACCAACTGGAAATTGTGGAATTCATGAACGAAGCTTGCCGAGCGAAATAATGTTATCCAAACTATTAAATAAATCATTGAGTCAAGTCATTTTGAGATTCAGAATTACAGACATACGAGACAATATGAATGCAGATGAAGCAAGGAGTGTATGTATGAGAAAGGTGGTGTTAGGAGGGGGTCATTGTATCCTGTGCCTATCCTTGCCGCAAACAAAAACGAGATAAAATCAGTTATTAACACTGTGATCCTAATAAAATACGATTCAAATTTCAAATTAACACAAAATCCTTCAAATTTTCAAACAATTACAAACAATCTTTCAAAATGTGGAATGATCCCAAGATTAACAATATTTTTCGAGAATCTCTGAATGATTTGTTTGTCCGAGGAAGAGAATATTGCAAGCATTTACGAATTCTGAATAGGTACTATAATTGAATGATGCATGCAAAAATGTATTTTTAGCCATATTAAAAATACCCTATGTGCATTTTTATATCTGTACTATTTGACTAATGCGTTGTACTGAAATATTATAAAGGTATGAAAGTAGTTGGTGCAAGGGAATGACAATTATTTTTTTACATATTACATATATTACAATATTCTCCCGACGAAGGAAGGTGCTGAAAAAAAGGTGCTCTTCCGAAAACGGTAGTGTTAATAAAGTAAAAGTGGTCTACCACAAATTTATGTGTTTTTTTTTTAAATTATGACGAGCCACAAAGTTAATGCTTTTTACAAATACATTTTTTTTTAAATTTGGTTTTTTTATAATTTTCTTTTTTTATAAACAATTCGGCACTTTTATTATTATTTAGTCATTTTTATGTAAATCTCATATTTCCTTCATTTTCTTATTTCTTTATTTAATAATTTCCATTATTTTGTTCAGAAATTATTAATGAGTAGGTAATAAAATCAAGCATTAAATTTTTTATTATTAGTATCTATTTTGAAATAATTTAAATATATCTTCTGTAAGTGCAGTTCGATAATGCCTTCAAAAGGCGAAACAGCTGTCACGCGTAATAATAATTACATAGTTTATAAATAAACTGTTTTTATAAATCAAATAATAAATAATAAATTTTAATTTCTTCTGTATATTATAGACTATACAGAAGAAATTAAAATTAAAATTTAGTTCTACAAATTAAACTTGATATAAAAAATAACTTATTTTTCAAATATAAAACAATATTTCCTTCGACTATTTTTTCATATTTGAGTTCGGATTTATTAATACAATCTTCTTTTTCAATGATATATTACGTAGGGTGACCAGACAATTCGGAAAGAAACCAACTCAGAACCATCTCAGATAAGCCATTTAGAGTGATAAAAAATATATATAAAAAATTGGTTAAATAGGTTACGTTAAGTTAGGGTTATCGGCTAATTTAAAACGATTTTTTTGGGAGTTTTTAATGACTTTTCAATGTGTTGAGTTGACTTTATTCTCAGTTAGCATTACGTAGATGGGAATAGCCATAAAAAAATATTATAAAGGGAATCATTCTGATAAAAAGTTAAATATTCAATTAGACTTTTAAAAAAAGGTCAAAAGGGGTCCCATTTAAATAAAATCAGATATTTTTATCTGAGACACTATCTAAGTTCAAACCATTTCTTGGAACATTTGTTATCATTTTATAAGATAGCTGCCAAAAATAGTGGAATAAGAAAATATTGTTTTTTTCTGATTTTGAGATATGAGATTGGCAAGTGAAAAGAATCATTTTTCAAAATTGGACGTAAAATTCAGTAAGCACACAGCTCTAATGCTCTCGGAGATAAAATTATAAAAAAGTCAAGCGCATAACAATATTAACCTTCTCTATAAACAAGCGTCGTCAGTCATTGTATAAATTCACCTAAATGCTTTGACATACCTAGGCTGTATTGTTAACAATCTCAAATCTAATTATATGTATTTAGTCCGAATCTAAATCAGTTAAAAAAAAACACTAGAAAACGATATTTTTAAACTTCAACTAGCATCCTGGAAATTTACCTATACAATTTTTAGTCTTAAATATTTACCCTAACGAAATTCATATTGCAAATGATAATACATTTTTGCAAAAATGTGTTATATTTTTCGTTAAAATATTGTCACATTTGCGAGGTTTTTGGCGTGTCAACGCTTTTGTGATCCAAATATTCAAATATGAAAAAAGTTAATAATCAAAGCGTTGCCCTTTTAGTTCATGTTATAGTCTTGAAAGGGGAAAGCTTTCAACATTGTCGCAAAATACTATTAAACCAGAATGTATCGGAGCTTTACGCGGAGCTTTAACCCAGCCCGAGTCGCGTGACACGGATTTCTGAGTTTATTGCACATTCCTTTATTTATGACCTATGAAAAGATTTTTTATAAAAATACCGTTGAATAAATAATCACTATTATAAATAAAAAAACTCACGTGCATAAACTGTTCTGGAAAATTAGCGTGTTGTTATTATAAAATCATTTTTTAACGTTTGAAATAACGGATTGTTTAGTTTTGCACCAACTTAACAACGGTGAAACTTTTGCATAATATTATGGTTACTGAAACGTAAAGATAAGAAAAAAGAAAAATTGTTTAATTTCAAGTGTCAAGTTGTCGCTTTGTTCAACTTTATTATGTGTATGATAAACAAAATGAAAACAAAACCTAGGCATTTATTTTCTCGACCGCACATAATAGTAGTGAGAAATTACCGCGTTTACGTGACTAATTCACATTTTATATTCTCTAATAAAACTCTTCCGGTAAACGAACTTTGTGCGTGAGTTCAAACAAAATATGCTATATAGGTCAAAGCTTTGGTTAAGGTAATCTGAAATAAAGTTATCACTGCTTTTAGAAAGGCATTTTAAAATAATGACGCGACTCGCATTATGCCAGTACAAATTCAATTACAGAAAAAAATGTTCTCGTCACACTTTTATGATATTGAGAAATGCGGAGTAAATTAGGATTCATCATCTTCATCCCCTTATCCTATTCGGGTCGGGGACCCATTGCATCGACAAGGCTCCTCCATGCGTGTCTGTCTTGTGCTGACTGTTTGGCCGCCGTCCATGGCAGTCCCATCCTTTCCTCACACAGTTTCTGGAGTTGCCTCGACCAGTTGTGTCTGGGGCGGCCCATTGGACGTCTACCCTCTGGAATCGCACTATCTTCCTTGGAATTCGGTCATCAGGCATTCTTAGTACATGCTCAAGCCACCTCAGCTGCGATTTTGAGGATGAAAATATCCTTAAATTTAATAAGTTGCCAAACTCGTTACGCAATCTCGGTATTGTCGAGGATTTACTTTGCTGTTTGAACTGACAGATCGTCACTTTAAGTTAGTACTCAATCTGCGGATCTCAAATTTACAGGAGATTTTCAAATGATTTTTTTTTTATATTAGCTCCACGCAGGAGGCCCAAAGAAAATAATTCCCCTCAGGGCCTATGTCATCTTTTGGATATTGTGTGGAGGGTCTTTTTAGGAAAGAGAGAAGAGGAAATTCTGTGAAGGAAAAATGTATGGGGGTGGATATGAATCCGGGGTTCAGTGTGTCCAGGAGAGACGAATGTATGAATCCATCCCTCCAATCGTGGTGCAGGGTAATATTCCGAGAGAGTCCTGCTGGAGAGGTCAAAAAGTCTCCCTCAACCAGTATCTCCCGATCCGGCCAGCCACGCAGTTGGTGGGCAGACGCATCTGCCGCTAAGATCCGGACAAACCTCACCCCATGAACCCGGGCACCCTTGCTAAGTCACCAAACGTAGCAAAACACTTGAGGTGACCTATATCAGAAGTGTTGGTTGTCCATTAAATGATTCCCGGGTGGGGGTACCCATACCCACCTCCCAAATAGAAATATTAATAATATTTTTCTTACTTTTAATATTTTTCAGTAAGTCAATTTAAATAGTTTTCTTATAAAATTGCAAATTGTGGAACAAACTCAGAACGTGCAACTTCAACACCTCTTTAAAAAGTCATTAAAAGTTTGGAAAAAAAATGAAGAATAGCCCGTATCTCAACCGAACGTTACCTATATAACAATTTTTTTCATCACTTTTAATGAATTTTCAAAAGAAGTGTTGAAGTTGCAAAGTTCTGAGTTGTTCGGTCACCAATTTCTCAATGTCATATTTGAAAACTGCATAACTCATTAAAAATATTGTAAATTACACACTGAAGAATTTTAAACCAGAAATTTTCAAACAAAAAAAAACTGCGCAACTTTCATGACGCCTAAGATCACATTTCAATAATCATAATTGGAAGAAACCAAAAGATTTTCTATTGAGGCAAATTAAACCACTTTCATATAAAAAATGAATAAATCGAAAGATTATTAAAAAAAACTGTTTTATGAAGTCTAATTGTACTAATATAAAAGTGTTAGATTCATAGCTAATGTACTTTCCTACCCCTGGTGTGCTCCGAGATGTTTTTCCATCCCTTCTGTGACTAAATAAAAATGGAACGTAATACGTGATGCACAACAAAGAAAATCTTATATTGAAACTATGCACAGTCTGAATACTCGCTTATGAAAAAGAAATTTAAATTGCAGGAAGATTCCGTTTTAGTTTGCAGCTTCCCGGCAAGTAGGATACTCCTGATTGTTGTTGCGAAGGGACTAAAAAAGAATAAACGTTGAGAAACTACCTCCCTCTGGCGCGATTTCAGGAACCTGTATGGTGTTAACAATATTCTTCACTACATTTGAGACATTTCAAATTGATACTTTTAAGCATCAAACTATGTTCATTTCGATACCAGGAAATTGAATGCGAGATGCATTTTAAATAATTAACGTTTCATGTTTATTATATGGAATCTACATAACAGCAATTCAGCCATCTAAAATCTTCCCCTTTGGCCACAATCACTTTCGAAATCAATCACCGTCTACTTAGAAACTATCAATATTTATTTAAAAAAAAAGAAACTTAACCTTCTCCCAATCTTTTGAACGAATGTGTCGACTATTAAACATCCACTTAAGCCGCAAGATACCGGACGTACTTAGCAATAGCCTCTAAAACTTAATACAATAACTACTAAATTGACTTCACTTGACCCAAACTTTATTCTCTTGTGATTTTTGTTGATGTTGTTTTTACAATTCTATATACTTATTGATTTATCCTTACATCATTGTTGGACGGTTGGTTTTTATTCTTTGTATTTTTTTTTTATTTTATTCAATTTTATTTACAGCGCCCTTGAGGTGATTTTTCACAAAAACGGCGCTCTACAAATTATCCAATTATTATTATTATTATTATTATTATTAAAGGACTGCTGTTGTGTACAATTTTTTTCACATAATTACAATTAAGAACAAAAGTGTTTCTACTTAATCATCTCTCTACGTATTTTTACGAAGGGGCTCGGGAGTTACGGCTGGGCGGCCTTTTTCATACAATGGGATGGTCCGACGCTCTGTAGGAAACCCGCTTGCACAGCGCGGGTGTAAACTGTGCGACCTAAAGTTTAAGTTTAGACTTACGGAATTCAATACTTCGTTTGTGTGAAAGCACTATGAAACCATTCATGATTTTACTTCAATGGCAAAACTTAACTTTGTATTTAATGGCAAAATACCTAACCAAACTGAATAATTATTTTTTAATCGAAAGGTCTAGCAAATATTTTATATGAAGATGTGCTTTATTATTTATTTGTATTTTAAATTATAAAATCTAAAATATTATTAGACACGGAGTAAAAAATGTAAACGAAATTTTGGGTCTTGTGACATTTTTAGATTTTTTTTATGTCAGGGGTGGGATGAGGGGTTAATCTGTTACTCGGCTGAGTGGCTTGTGACGTCTTGTGGAAGAATTATATTTTGAAGAAAAAAAATTACAAAAAAGACGTCTAAAATGTCACCGCAGAACAAAATTTTATGTATATATATTAAAAAAAAATGTTACCTTTTATTTTTTTAATATATAATTCTTTAAGAATACTCCTGCACGGAATCATTCACGTTCAATGAACTCAAATTTGTTTTAATAAGTGTAGATTTACAAAATTGAAACTGATTGTGTGGCCAACTTCATTTGCTTGATTTATTTTATCTTTTTCTATACAGAAATTTGAGCGAAGAAAATTTGTTTTATTGCTATTCAAAAATTAGGCATTATTTTGAAAATTGAAATAATCTTTATGAATTTATAGAGAAGCTATTTAACAATATTATTTTACAAGTTAACGTAACTATTCAATCAGCACCGCAACAATCAAAATTGAAGAAAACATATCAGGAAACCACGACTTTAAAAAAAAAAACATTTTTCCCAAACAAATTTTCATGTAGCTGTGGCGAAATCCTATTAACGTCAAAAATGGGAGAAAGCGTCAGACTAAAAGTTAAATAATTCAAATACCTGTTGCAAAGAGTAATGCAAAGTAGATAGGAGATACCTGTGCTAAAAATACAGTGGTTGGAACATTGGACGAGCATAGAATTACAAAATTGGGAAGCTTTGCTCTACAGCAGCCATTCTCAACCTGCAGCCCGAGAGTTGCTTTTGGCTCGCCATGCTGACGTGTGGCCCGCAAAACTTTTATGTATAAATATAGTTTTTATTAATCATAGTAGAAGCGTCCCGTTCTTATGCGACAAATGTCAATCGTGTACAATTGTTGGACGCGCGTTTGGCTTGTTTCCCGTCTGCGCACCGGTGACGAAGGAATCAATGACGCTAGTTCCTCGGATCATCTTCCATTGAAATAACGGTAGAACAATTACCGCATTCTCACCCAACGCATCTAAAGATTGCAATCCGTTTGTTAATAGAGGAGAATCTATCAAACGGACCGCCCGTTTCTGGACAAAATCGAGGGTTTTTTTTCAGATATTTTGGGGCTCCAGACCACATGTGGTTGCCAAATTCAACCTTGCAATTTATACAGAGTTGCAGTTGTGTAAAGGATCTGAGAGGCTAACTTAAGGCCCGGTAATAAGCGCTCAAAAAGAAGAAGAAGGGGAGATATGTAAATACGAATGTTAAAGAGAACGCGCTTATATTAAAAACGATAATAATTAAGCAAAAATTGTGAAAATGTTTAATAAAACACGACTCGTTTAAAATAGGGTAAAAATCTCTCGGGAAAAGTCTTAAATAGCATTCAAAGAAACACTGTGAATTTTTTCATCATGTATCTTGTAAAATAAATGAAAACAACGTGTTTATAATAATTTTTGGAGCGTACATTACGATATTTTCTACCGAAGGAATTTCATTTAACTTTACTACTAGCCGGCCCAAGAGATGCCTTAACTAGGTCGTGCGGTTCGATGCGTGGGACCGTAGCGGAAAGTCGAAATTATTCCATTACAAAAAGAATTTTTTTTTTATTTCCTCGATTTCTAATTCAATTTCATTATTTTAATGAATGCATGTAATTATAACTTGACACCTCTCGGAATAAACGTATGTTAATCATTTCCCCGAATGCCGACGACTCGGAAGGGGGGCGTTAGGGTAAAAGTAAACGGTATGGTTATATTGAGAAGAAAAAAGATTGAGTATTGCTGGTCTACTATATTGAGGGCTTAGAGCCAGAATGACGTAATCAGAAAATTGTCCGTAGCTCTTATTTGTCTATACTTGTTTGTCTTTTGTTATTTTCAATTTTAACATTTTCCTGACGAAGAAAACAGTTTTCGACATATATTGATAATATTGATGACGCAGTGGTGATTTTACAACGTTATTTGTTTTCATTTATTAAAAAAAAGTGTTTTCTTCAAAATAAATAAAATACTTAGTTTTAACCACTTAAAAACCCAACATGTTTCGTAAACAATGCTTCATCAAGGTTTAATCAAAACTAATAACAACAATAGACTTAAAGATAAGAAGATGATTTTTATTAATATTTTTTGAATTGTCTTTTTTTTTACATGAGCTTCATACAGGAGGCCTTGAGGAAAATAATCTCCCTCAGGGCCTATGTCATCTTTAAGGATGCTGTGTGGAGGGTTTTTTTTAAGGAAAGGAAGTGGAGGAGAATTCTGGGAATGAAGAGGGTTAAAAGGGTGGGTAGGAATCTGGGGTGGAAAAGGGTTTAAGGGATGGGTTGGAATCTGGGTTTCAGTGTGTCCTGGTCACCCACCTCCAAGACCTAGACAAACCTCACCCCATGAACCTTTTATGAAAAATTTAATAACGGGTCATTTGAAAAATATTTTTTGGTAATTCATAATATTTAAGCTCATCTTTTCACTCTTTCTAGTTTCCAGGATTAGAAATAGAGATACTAATTTGCAAAATTAGGTGCTGCATAATAAGTTTGCTGTGTTTGAAGAAGAATTGTTTTTTTTTCTTCAAATTTCGCAAATTCACTTTGTGGCGTCATTATTAATTTAATGAAAACAAATAACTTTGTGTACGCCACTATTTAATTAACAATATCAACATGTTAAACATAAGTTAATATATTTAACTTATTATCCTGACGAAGAAAACATAGTTTTCGAAACATGTTGATATTGTTAATTAAATAGTAGTGTACACAAAGTTATTTGTTTTCATTACAATAATTGTTTTATTTATTCCAGTGGTACAAATTGTTTTATTGTATTTAATGAAAACAAATAACTTTGTTTACGCCCCTATTTAATTAACAATATCAACATGTTTAAAACTATGTTTTCTTCGTCAGGATAATAAGTTAAATATATTAACTTATGTTTAACATGTTGATATTGTTAATTAAATAGTGGCGTACACAAAGTTATTTGTTTTCATTAAATTAATAATGACGCCACAAAGTGAATTTGCGAATTTTGAAGAAAGAAAAAATGTTTTATTGTAGTTTGATCATTTCACAACAGCAATTATGTCAAGATATACAACGAACTTTGCCTCTCCTGCAGAATTAGAATTTTCTTGTTACGTCGTTCTGGCTTTAAGCTCTCGATATAGTCTACCTACACAGTTCATCGGAAATGAGTCAAGTTTCCGGTTGTATCCCGGATTCCGGAATGGTGAGTGGGGAACAAGGCACTGGAACAGGATAACAGAAGCCGTGGAGCGTCAATATTTGTCTTGACTTATTTACTTGGCGTTGTTTATCTCCTTTTCTCACCTGGCTGGAGGAAGACTGGAGCTGGAGACGAAATAAATCGATGTTTCCTCTTAATAAGACTTGACTTGACATAAAACATCGACCTGGAATGAAGCTGTTTAAATAAATTGAGAGACGCCTATTTAACACAGTTGCTGGTTTTTGTAATTACCGCATTTAGAACCTTGGTATTTACAATGGTTTTAAATGTGGTACGTTTTCCTAAACAAAGTTTTGTTCCACTTGTTTATTCAGTACCGTAGGTACATCATAGAGATTTCTCTAATCCAAATGTTTTAAAGCCCCTAGTATATTCATGAAATACACCATGCTCATTTAAAAAAAAAAAAAATTAAGTGAAACTTCTTTAGCGTCATTGGTGATTAGAATTTCAGATGAAACGGAAATACGTCAATAAAATTTATTATATGACGGGTCGTCGCAATATAATGCACTAAATTCGCGCCTCGGCTCGACCCTCCCGTGGCGCAACGGCTAAGTTGCCGGACAAATCCAAGCGGCCAGAGAGACCAGACATCGAGCGAACGGAGCTCGAATCCAACGAAATCCAAAATAACATTTTTATTTTTTTAAATAAATATCCAATCTTCTAACCACTTAAAAAAACGGGCAAAAGAAAAGAAAGCGACTTTCTAGTTTCATTTCTACCGCGTGTGAATTACACACTCTATTTTTTATTTATTTCTTATACGGCTTTTGCAGACATTTATGTACATTTGTTACAAGTACGTCTAACTTAATTACATGTCAATTAACATTGGTCTTACAAACATGTCAATTACCATTTGTTATCCATTACCTCCCAAACAACATTAAAAATCAAAAATCTTGGTAAATTAAAAAATATTTATATTAATTTTTATTCTTCATAAACAAAGCAATCAAAAAGAATAGCGCTGATTGTAACATTTAGTTTAGTTTAAAGTGTTTATTTATTTCTAGTCAAATGAGTGAAAATGTAATTTTCTTTTTTCTGGAATTCAGAAAAAAATAAAAATTCGTACATATAATGCATACAAAACCATAAATACTTATCATTTTACAATCATAATTTATAAATATATCAGCTATATTCACAACTAATTATTCTTTGATGCAAGAGAATTTTTCAAAATTTTTAGAACTTCATTCTGAATTTGTATTGGCAGTTCGGTGAAATCGCATTAGAGGTGAATGATATATATAATTATTAGTTAGTGCTATAGTGGAAAATATGGTGGAATCGCGTGGATTTAACAGGAACACGGATATTTATAAAACTCAACATTTGAGGACGATATACGTGGTTATTAAAGAGTAAAATAATATCATTAATAGTTATCCGTGTAGTAAGTTGTGGTAGTTTTAGATAAGACATTAAAATATTGTAGCACATGTCGATTAAAGATTGTCTCAATTTGTAGTGAACATATCTAAGAAACTTTCTCCAACGGTGTAAGTTACAAGTATACATAGGAGACCATACAGAAGATGCATATTCTAGCTGCGATCTCACAAGAGAGCACTACAGAAGTTTTAATGACTCAACGCTATGAAAAGTTCTTGTGCTACGTAATAATTAAATATACCAACTTACGATTTAAAAAATCGAAATACGTTTATTTTTCAAATTTATTTAGTGCATTACACTGGTAGATGTACTGTGCCTGTCTCAATAAGAAATTTTGTGTTGAGAGCAGACGCAGTTTATAACGCAAGAAGTTTTGCAACAAAATAAACCGATTGTATAATCGTTTATGTTTGATCTGTCTTTACTGATGATAAGATCAAAACTATCTTATTTTGTCATTTTATAGAAGAAATAATAATAGGCTCATTAAAAAGATCTGATCGGTGCCAGGCTCATGTCTATATCAAGAGGAGCTAATGCTTTCACTTACTACTCGTTAGGCCTCATTACACGTTCCGCGGATATACTGATCTTAGCTCACCCCAGACAGCGGCTTCCGGCACCCGTAATCCGCGGTGTCCGTGGGGCATAAACTACCCCACCAAACCCTGACACTCCCCCAACCTAACCTCATCCCACCCTTAACTCTCCCCAACTCCCCCGATGAAAGCTATGTAGCTACCATTCCTAGGCAGTAGCGGTTTTTTTCTTAAATGCGCTTGTGCCATGAACTCCCTTAAAAATATATGGATGAAGACAAAGCTATTTGTATTGTAGTTATTTTTATTATAATTTTACCAAACATTTAATATTTGCATTCCCTGCTAAAAAATCCACCCATCCGAACGATACTCGTATTGTCCAAGAGCGACTCCAAAATGAATCTAAAATCCCATAAGTGCGTCATGTATATCAGCACCTATGGGACCTTCCGTCGTATTTCTTGGACTGCGTATATATGCATGTAATAAAACACGAGCCACGAATAAGCCACACAACAAAACAGGAAATGAACGAAGTAACTGCAAGTGGCGTTTAGCGCCGTTTGCTGTTGCTTCATTCCTTTCCCATAATTCGTGGTTCGTTTCGCATTTTGTTACATGCATGTATAGGCATTTATAGATTCATGCAAAACATATCTTCTAGTAGTGACAGAGCTGTAGACCTGCCAACTTGGGATATGTTAACATTGATTTTGTACGGAGCAGTGTTTTGTAAGAATCACAAGATATTTTCTGTGATTATCGTGTTTTAGGTTGTTATTAAAATAAGTTTATTACTGAAGAACCTTGTACTCCGTGAATATTTTTTGTAACCCACGACATTACATTGACGGCCGGCGTTGTTCAGTGGTAAGGCTCTTGACTCGCATTCCGAAGGTCGCGGGATCAAATCCCGATCGAAATTTATTTGATTAATTGGTGTTATTTTACAATTTATTCATTTAAAATAATATATAGTATATTTGCGGCACGTTCCAGAGTGGAAGATACTCAAAGTATCGCCCTGGTGTAAGACCACCGTTCAGAATTGAAACGTTGCTTGAAATGGCTTTAGCCGTATTTCGTGACCAGATCTGAATAAGCAGGTACTTCTCACCTTCCTCTACCCCTTCCCCTCCCCACTACCTTCAGCCTCACAACATACCCCAATTGGGGATGCCATAGTCTCACTGGCTCCAGACGGGAGCAGTTGGGACTCTTGTGCGGTATTCATATTAAAAAATATATATATTATACAAGAGGAAAATAAATATATATATATTATACAATAGGACAAGTTACAAGTTACAAAGTTTAGTATTGACGTTTTTCTGTATCTCTTTCAAATTATCAAAGAATTAACAAATTAATCAGTATACAATAACTAAAAAGTGGTCAATTCATCTAAATCGAAGATTGCGCACTCTCCCAGTGTATTTATTTTCACAAAAAGTGTGTTTTTTTGCACCAAAAGAGGTTTTTTTGTTTCTCCAAAGTTTACGTCACAAACTAAACAATCGGTGCCATAGTTCTTGAACATTATAGAGTGAGGATCTTAAAATTGTGTTGCATCTCTAAAATTGTGTTGCATCTTTAAAGGAAGCAAGTATTCTAAAGTGCTCTTTTTAGTTTGCATTCACGCTCTACGAAATTACAATGCATACTCAATGTACTGCGTGTGAAAAAAATATTGAAGTTCCGGCTGACTTTATATCATGTTCTGTATGTGAAGATGGATATCACATTTTGTGTGCTGATATTGCGGAAACTTCTCGCCGAGGGGCAAAAAGTCAATCTCAATTACAACAGTGGAAATGCAAAAAGTGTGTTAAAACTCCAAAGTCAACAAAACAGAAAATTATCGCGAATAACATGAATGAAATCAATCAAGACCTGACACCTGTTTCCAAAAATCAAAAACTAATTGCCCATTCAGCGAAGTCTACAACCGCACAGTCAGAAACCAGCGTAATTCCAGTACCGTCATTCACAGATGGCTCTAATCAGCTGTTAACCTTAGAAATATTTTTGAAGGAACTTGAAAATTTTAAAACTACGATGATTTCCTTTGTGGACAAGAAACTAAGCATTTATGATCAAAAATATGAAGCAATATTAATCCAAAACAACGATTTACTAAAGTCATTCCAATTCATAGCCGATCAACATGAAGATCTAAAAAATCGTGTGATTTCTATCGAAAAATCTCAGGTTAAAGATAATGCCGATATACTTGAATTAAAAAACCAGAACAACATTTTAACTAATACAATCTCACAACAAGACGTCAAAATCGACAGACTGGAATATATGCATCAAATATGTAATGTTGAAATTAGAGGCATCCCGGAATCCATCTCTACTAACCATTTAGAAGTTCTCAATAAAATAGCAAAAATCATCAACTTTGAGGGCTCTTCAGGAAATATGAACTCGGCTATAAAAAAAATCTATAGAATGGGACATAAAATTGATGAAAAAAAGCACAGATCAATCATTGCGACTTTTAATAACACTCCAGATCGGGATAGTTTTTTATACAAATTAAAAACATACATAAAGGCCACAACTCCAAGCACAAATAAATTAAATACATACGATCTAGGATTATCGCAAGATGCTAAAAGAATATATGTATCGGATCATCTAACACAAAAAGCTAAATTCCTCTTAGGACAAACTAAACGATTCGCCAGAGAAAACAATTTTAAATATGCGTGGTCATCATCTGGTCGTATCTTACTAAAGGAAATTGACAGCTCAAAAATCATAACAATAAACAATGCCAATGACCTACAACGATTAAAACGTCAATCTATTTGACTTCTATTTCACTTTGTCATTATGGCTGTTAATGAAGGTATCAGTTCATGTTCTCAAATCATTAATACATTGTTATCGATTATTTATACACTCATTCATTCTTATTTTTTATTTTTGTTCCCATATCTAATACATTGTTATCGAATACTTACCATACTTATATACTCATTTATTTTTATCACAATCAGTGAGATTTCATGTAACCCCATGCTTATAGTAAATCTATATAATTCTGGGAAAAAAATTAATGAATGTATCTATATTCCTTTCATGGTCAGTTTTTGGAATAGTTCGCAGGTTATCGCAGATTCTTTTTCTGTTCAAACACATCCATCGTACCAACCTATTTACGTATCATGTACTCACCCTGCTCTGAGTTATATTATTGTGTTAATATTATTTAAGTTTGATAAGTCGGTAAATATTGCATTCATTACTTGTTCATTTAATAGTAATTTCATAATTTTCAACAGGAAATTATATCAGCAATGTAATGTATTCTATATTTTACGACCCTTAGCTGTTGTTATCACATATAATTTGACATTCGGTAACAACATTCTAAATACAACTGTTCGTACATCAGAAAAAATAATTAATTGCAAATACCTACGCACTATTTTAGTCACATTTCTGTGTATTTCTAATGTTATTGAATGTATTTGTCAATTTAGTTGCGTCTTTGATGCTCATTGATTTATCGTACCAATCTATTACCACCAAAAAATCTATTACCACTTTTCTTGCTATTATTTACTTTATTACTAATACATACTTTAAGATGGGTAATTATGTAAACATATTTTCCTTCGTTTGTTTTTTCAAGGGACATACCTTCATTTTTGACAAGTTTTCACGTGCTCAAATTAATGCACATCACTATTATTCTTATTATTATTATTTTTTTTAATTACATCGCATATTATTTGTTTTTGTTTTATGAGTCACACCACCAACAGCAACATATATAAAAAAGTATTATATTTAAGCCTACATATTTTAAACGTATTCAGTGAGTTTTTATGTATTCTCATACTTAGAGGAAATGTATATAAATTCTGGGAAAAAAACCTAATGATTGTATCTATATCATGTTAGTAGACATATATTTGTATACATCACAGATTATTGTAGCTGCCTATTCTTTTCAAACTTATTTCTCGCATCAACCTATTTACAGCATAAGTATTCACAGTGCCCTGAGTTACATTATTATGTTAATATCCTTTAAAATGGATAAGTCGGTAATTATTATATTCATTTTTTTATTCATTTAAAAGTAATTTCATAATCTTCAACAGGATGTTATGTAAGCAATGTATTGTATTCTATATGTATTTATCTGCCTTATCTGTTGTTATCACATATAATTTGCCAACAGAAAACAGCATACTTATATCAATTATTTATATATCGGTGATAAAATGTCACAGCAAATGCCTACGCACTATTTTAATCAGATCTCTGTGTATTTCTTATGTTGATGTATGTATTTATTTCATGATAACATATTATTCTCATCAATCTCTCTTCACAATCTGTACTTACCTTGCTTATGTTTATTATTATTATAATTATTATTATGTTTCAATTACAAAGTGATGTTTATGATTCCGTCTTAAATTTTAACTCGAAGGTAATTTATGATCTAAATCATCTAAACAATCATAACTGGTCATCTTATAATCTAAAAATCATACATCAAAATATCAGAAGTATTTCAAAACTCGATGATTTTTTAATATTTCTAGATCAATTTAATTACGCTTTTGATGTTATAATTTTATCAGAATGTTGGTTAAATAAAGATTACACCTCCAAAGCGTTGCACAATTACTCTGAACACCACACTAATATAAATTTAAATAGATCTAGTGGAATTGTTGTTTACACCAGAGACGGAATTCAAGCACAAGTAGATGAAATTTTATTAACTCAAGCAAACTGTCTGAAAATTATATTGAATGACAACTTATGCATTTTCGCAATATACAGATCACCTTCTTTCCAAAATATTGACTCTTTTTTATGTTCTCTTCAATCAATCATCAACAACTCAAAAAAATTTGAACGTCAAATCATTATAGGTGATCTCAATATTAATACTATTCCTGAATACCACCGCCAATCCAATGAATATATATGTCTTCTTACAGAAAATGGTTTCATTCACACAATCAACAGTCCTACTCGAGAACAGGGCACGAGCAAATCCTGCCTAGACCACATCATTGTTAAAAAAATTAACCATTTCGACTCTTTTTTTTTTCACACTACAATCTCAGACCATTATAGTACAGCTCTCTGCCTCAAAAATAAGCCTCCTGTAGCAGCAAAAATTAAATCTGTACCTCGTACTAATTATAATAACTTACTCGAGGACTTGCTCACGGAAAACTGGCAAAATGTATTAGATCAAATCGATATCGACTTAGCAATGAACGAATTTATCACCAAATTACATTCATATATATCTAAACATACCAGCGACAAACTCATATCAAATAATCAAGTAAAACTTGCGCCATGGATCTCTCCAGGGCTTGTTAAATCTATTCATAGAAGGAATCGTTTACACGAAAGGGCGAAAAGGTGCCCAGAAAATATTTTAGTTCAAGCTCATTACAAAAAGTATAGGAACTTATGCAAAAATTTAATCAAGTCAACCAAAGAAAATTATTACAAAAAATTAATTTACGAAAATAACTGCACGCCAAAACGACTGTGGGAAGCTTTTCGTAATATAACTAAAACAAAAATCAATAAATCTACCGAAATAAAATCATTGTTAATTAATAACACAAACTCTTCAAACCCAAAAAAAATGGCAAACTTTGCTAATAATTATTTCACGTCTGTTGGCGACACTCTTGCGAAAAAAATTCTTGATAATCGTAACACAACTGAAACTGATCTCGCTAATTTAACTGTCTCTAATTTCGGCCATAAAATAGACAACATCCAAACAACAACTAACGAAGTCCTGAAAACAATTGACGACCTTAAGGCATCGAATGCTTGTGGTCCTGATAAGGTCTCATCTAACCTGCTAAAAATTATTAAATTCTCAGTAGCAACACCGATCGCGTACATTGCCAATTTAAGCTTTAAATCAGGTATATTCCCGAATCATTTAAAACACTCAATAGTTATATTGCTTCACAAAAATGGGGATAAATCGCTTATACACAATTACCGACCAGTTTCTTTGCTCAATTCTGTCTCGAAAATTATAGAGAAAATCGTCAAAAACCGGCTAAGCTTTTATCTTGAAAATAATAAACTCCTTTCTAATAGACAATACGGCTTTAGACCAGGTTTAGGTACGGAAACGGCCATTGCTAACTTGACGAAATTCATCTCTGATAATATCGATAGAGGAAATAAATGCATTGCGCTCTTCCTGGATTTAGCTAAGGCGTTCGACACCATCTCACACAAAATTCTATTGAAAAAACTTCAGAACATTGGTGTACAGGGTCAGCTATTCAAGTGGTTGGGCAGCTATTTAGAGAACAGGAGCCAAAGAGTGGATATTAATGATACTCTAAGCGATCCATCCAATATTAATTATGGCGTACCGCAGGGAAGTACTCTAGGACCTCTTTTGTTTAACATTTATATTAATGAGCTGTGCAACAGTTCCTACGCCGACCACATTATTACGTTTGCAGATGACACAGTCTTGTTATTCGAAGGCAAAAACTGGAATCAAGTGCATAGCAAAGCAGAAGTTGGTATAAACAAGGTTAAAAAGTGGCTAGACAATAACCTACTCACCCTCAACACAGAAAAAACAAAATTCATTTGCTTCAGTGCAACTCTAGCAGGACAACCCAAAGAAATACAAAAAATTATCATACACCATTGCAATGACACAAATACATGTAACTGTGTTACCTTAGAATGTGTGGACAATATAAAATATCTAGGTATTATCGTAGATAGATTTCTGAGATGGGACGCACATATAGACTCAATTTCCATAAAGGTCAGAAAACTTACCTACCTTTTCCTGTCTATTAGAAATATTCTCTGCCTAAATGAACTGAAACGAATATACTACGCCATGTGTAACTCAATTCTTGAATATGCATCCCTAGGATGGGGCGGATGTACTAAAACAATACTGGATCCTTTAGCAAAAGCACAAAAATCTCTTCTAAGGGTCATCCTTAAAAAACCTTTTAGGTACCCCAGTGATGCATTATTCGAGGAGTTCCGTGTCCTAGATGTTCGACAACTATACATAAGAAAAATTATATTACACACACAAAAACAACGTCAACACTACCCCTCCATCGAACATTATCATGACACTCGACATTCAAGAAGAAATCCAGTAGTTCCACCTACAACTATGACATCCCTCGCTCAAAGGCAATTCTATTTCTTAGGCCCGAAAATGCTCAACCTCGTACCCGATTCTTGGAAATCGAAAGGTGTACGCATTCTGCGTAAATTGGTTAATGACTGGCTTCTGAGCTTAGGAAGAGCCGAATGCGAATCTATGCTTACGAACAGATAAACAAAAATGTTATGTACGCTCACGCAATTATTTATTATTACTGTCAGCTAGTCAATAAATTAGTATCTCACTTCTGAAAAATTTACATAATATATATTATGAACACGTCTCAAATAAATCAAAATAACTCTCTAAAAAATAAATTTGTACACAAATTATTCACATAGAAACAGCGAATTTGTGACCCGTACCTCATTTATATATCTCATATTGTAAAGCTGAAGGTAATTGTTCCCTGATGTTAGCATATACCTGGATTCTGGATTACTCTGTTCACCTTGTTTAGGAAACTTACCACACAGCAACCATTCAATTAGCTAATGAATGTATTTTTTTTATATAAATGTGTATAATTAGATTAAAGTTACTATTTGTATCATTGATAATATATTGAAATTTAACAAGACTGTGTGTAATATAATTTTAAATAATTTAACAGATGGCAACATAAACAAAATTATCAATTTAACAACAAACTGATTAAAATAACTGGAATATATATTTATATTTTTATTTATTCGTTTTTTGCTATTGTGTACGAAAGCATTATGAAAATATGTCATTTCTATGACTTATTTTTTTTTTTTTCAAATGATAACGATTCCTGCCTTCTTTTTTTTACATGATATAGTTTTGATTGAGATTCCAATGTAATAAACACTGTGAGAATTATAGAACTATTTATTCCTATCAGAATTATATTACTAGTACTATCAGACTTATAATCTTTCTCAATTTTCAGTTACGGAGAAGAACTCTTCGATATCTCTCATTCACTTTACTGTTTAAATTATTTTTATTATTATATATATATATATATTTTTTTTATTAAAATATAAGATAGATCATGAAATTATTAATACATAAAAATAATGAGATTGCCTCTACTCAAACCTATCGTATATTTTCTTAAAAACAATTTAAAAATAAAAAAACTTCGATATATTTCCTGTTTGAACATTCGGATAGGAAATATATCGATGAAAGATTTAGTTTTTATTTTTAAGATTAAGCTTTTATTTTTAAGATTTAGTTTTTATTTTCTGTTCACAAAACAATGAGTTTATATTTTGGTTTTCTTTATAGTTTTAAAATATATTATCATTTTATTTATTTAAACTTTGTAACTTTTCTCAGTACTTTTACAACTATCACTATATTTAACTGCTTTACGGCCTTTATAACATTGTACTTGAAATGATGTTTACATTTGTAATTATTAGATACAATATTATGTTTTACAAAAAACAACAACTACCTAATGTGAACTAAACCAGGAAATTTGACTGTCCTAAAACGGGAAATCTCCTAGTTGGACGGTCAAAGTATTTTTTATAATGTATATGTATTTTGTTTCAATAAATAAATAAATAAAAAAAAAAAAAAAAAAAATATTCTACCAGAAAAGTGTTTTTTGGATAAGTCGCTCAACTCTGGTGCAGAGATATGATAAAATTCCCTTAGATCCAGGGAAAAATATACATAACATGGAAAAATAGAGATAGGCCACGAACTGCTACTAGTAGATGCATAGAAGTAAGCAGGCTTTCGGTATTTCCAATATCCAACCGAATAATGAGACCGAAACAAAACCCGAATATTCGGTCGGTCACTAATCATAAGTCTCCCCATCTGTTCATGAATTTTTCCCGCTTCATCCATTCGGCGAGTAGGTAACATATAATATACAATGCACGGCTGCAACGCGGGCCTTCCATTTTTTCCATTTCGTGCGGGCGATTGAATCGAAAAAAGACCAGTCGTATCATGTTAACTGAGATTTTTTAGTGAATGCACGCGCCTGAAAATGATTCTATTTTACCGCGGCGCAGCCTCTGTATTCTGTGCCTCTCTACTGCCGACGACCAGAGGTGCAATGTGTTTGGCACTTTGCTATTTAGTGACTGGAGTGTTTGTGTGAGCTTATAAGCAAGGCTTGACGTATGCGGAGAGAATATTTTCAATACGTGTAAAATAAAGTTAGGAAAAAATAATTCAAACCACACTTAAACAGTATTAAATCAGTATTGAGGATAAATTTTCCATAAAATTTTAGTTTTTTTTTTTAAATCTGTGAAATTTGTTTTTAAATATTTGAAAAAAATATCATTACTAAACCGTCAAAACGGACACCATCTTGAACCGGAAATGGAACGCTCAACTTATGAAATCCAAAATGCTCGAGTCAAATCAGCATTTTGCTACAAAACGCAGAAAAAATGAAAATATACGTAATCTAATTTATATTTGCAATCAAGACGTAATAAATTGTTAAAAAAATAATCAAAAAAAATTTGGTTGTCTGTAAAGTCGGTATGATAATTTTACGTGATAACGTCATATACTAACAATGGAGCGGAAGAGAGATAGATTCGTCACAAGCCGAACGCTTGTTCCGCGTTCTCGCTTGCACGCTCGGCTCAGGTGGAACGTGAAAATGAGTCCTGCTGTTTTATGAGTGCAGCCGGCGTTCATCGATTTATAAGACGTCATCACGTCAATAACGTAGATTAGCCTTTTACTTAGATGGAGGCTACTTTCTGATAGAATCTATTTTTCTAATTTTCCTCAAAATGAGAAATTGATGACTATTGACAAACAATGGCTGTTGTAAATCGGTAGTAGCCGATAACAACAGTAAGTTACCTATATACTAAATAATTCAACAATCCTTTTAAACGACATTTAATTTCCAAAGCACGTGACATGTCATGCTTTCACGTTAATCAAAATTTTCGTCGAATGGTTTTTTGTTTTCCGTGTTAATATGGCGCCATTAACAATGAATTCAAATTAGGCCGAGGATTAAAACATCTCACAACAACAGCCAGCCGAGAGGCGGACGCTAATTTTTTCCTCGTTATTGGGCAAGTAGCGAAAGCGATCCATTAAAGTTGTAATTAATATTGTAAATGGACGAGCCCTCCAACAATTAGAGTGAATAATGAAGTATTCGCATGGAGTAAACCCCGGGACGTGCGGGCGTAACGCTTCCATTATGTAAGAGCTCACGTGTTTTAAATATTTATCGGCTTATTTGTACTTTTCTCCCTACAAAGCCTCGTTTAAATAAAACAAAGTGGCTGCCTACGAAATTCTGATAGTGAAATAGCGATTATTTTTAGTAAAGTGTTTTGGACAATGAACGTTGAGCGGTAATATTCGATGAACAGTGATGTACGACAATAGATTAATAACAGGTTAACCTCCATTATATAAAACCGTGCTTTTCTTTCCTGACTCCTTTCTCTCCCGTCCCTTAAGATGAAACTATACATGAAATCCTATATAGATACTATTTAGATTTATCTTTACGATGAATCGATTTACATTATAAACACCATTCGCTACAGATAAATTGAAGCTTTAACTAGCTTTTCTATGTATTGGAATTACAATAAAATTATTAATTACATTACAAAAAATATAAGCATAAACCACAAAAAAAATGTTTTTGCATGACTTAACTATGAAGTAATAAAAGAATTTTTTTTTTAAAAATACCTCTTTATGGCTAAGACTATTTTTGAGGTTTTGAATGTTCTAACTTTTTTTTATGCACAAAATAAATAAAAACTACTTTTTCGCTTACTTGCCTCGTGCAAATAAGTCGCTGGATTTAAAATTTTGAAGGCATGAGAATCGATATATTTCTAGCGTTTATATTCCTCCCTAACAGCGTATCCCGATGGGCGGTACAATTTTGTAACTGACTAGTTCAATGAATCTGTGAATTTAATTGTCATTTTCAAAAGAAGTGAACGTGTGAAGAACTCAAACAAGCGATAAAGTATCTACCCTTAATGTAATATTTCAAAATACATCCTTTAACATTACATCCTGTTTTCTTATTCTTTATATTTAGCTAACATGTTTGTCAATTTTTTTATGTTTTTTTTTTTAAATAAGTACCCTGTTTTGAAAAAAAAAGTTGAATACATACGATGACGGCTTTCCTTGAGAGGATCGGCCGCGCATCCTTTTTCATACAAAACTTAATTTTGTGTTAAGTCCAAAAGACCCAACTAAACTAAATAATTATTTTTGTAATCAAAAGTTATCGCAAATAATATTATCTATTACGGATTATGTGCTATTTTATTTATTTTCATTTTAAATTATAAAATAAAGATAGCTATTTGAAGAAATCAATTTTCCATGATTTTAGATTCAACTTTGGCATTTTTGTGAGTTAACTGAAATTAAGAAAAAAAAAAAAAAATTTTTTACATGAGCTCCACGCAGGAGGCCCTGAAGAAAATAATTTCCCTCAGGGCCTATGTTATTTTTGGGAATGATGTGTGGAGGATTTTTTAAGAAAAGGAAGGGAAGAAGAGTTTTGGGAAAGAAAAGGGTTTAAGGGGTGGGTAAGAATCTGGGGTTCAGTGTGTCCTGATCTTCCGCATCCAAGACCTAGGCAAACCTCACCCCATGAACCCGGGCACCCCTGCTAAATCACCAAACGTAGCGAACCACTTGGGGTGACCTATGGCAAAGGTGTTAGTTATCCAATAAAGGTTCCCGGGGTGGCGGTACCCATTCCCGCCTCCCAAATTGAATTCTGTCCTACCTGCAGAGTTAATATAATGAAAAATCAATTTAAAAAATAAACTTCACCACAAAGCGCATTTTGGGTAGAAATTTTATTTTATATACGATAAATAATGTAAATCGGTGTTTTTTAAATTGCATTTATGTTCATGATAATTCTTTTTATATGATTTTTCTTTTTTTACCATTTTTCTGTCATAAATAAAGCAACATTGTTTTTTTTAAAGTTAATAATCATTAACTCACAAACAATTGCCAAAGTTGCCTTTAAAATCACGAAAAATCGATTTCTTTAATTACTTATATTTTACAATTAAAAACATAAATCCATAAAGTAGCCAACATTTGTAATAGATATTTGCTATAACTTTTGGTTGAAGAGAGAATTCATAATGAACTTTTGTATGAAAATGGCTGAGCAACCGTTCCCCGTAAACAACCTGATATTAAAACACGATATTACCTGCATAACTTGACGTGGAAATGGAAGATTTTTATATCGTATTCAATTTTGCTAACGCACGCCTTTGTTCTGCACCCTTTATGGACTATTGCAGTTATCTGCTCTTCGCTAACAATAATTCATTGTTCACGCCATTGCAGGCTCACTTTGTAAAACAGTTGTCACTTGCACGGAGCATTGCGGCAATCATTGTGGCAATGGCGCAGAGCAAACCAAAGTTTTTTCTCCGAATCTAGAATTTCATTCAATCTGGTGAATGCATTTTAGTACTCAATTTTGTATAATCTAGTAAATATTTCAAACTAAAATGGTAGTTCGAAGCCTTTACTCTGTAAAAATTCAAACAAATTAGATTACGGACAAATTTATTTAATATAAACGGTATACATATACCATAAACACGGATTAGCTAACACAAAATCATAGTTAAATAAGAAATAATAAAAAAGAGTACAACAGTAAATTGTGGCTTTGGATTAAGAAATGACACCAGAGATACAATTACATATAAAATTAATGCTGATTTAAAATATTTGATAGTATATCCTTCTTGTACCTGGCTTCCGTGTAGTTAAATAGATCTCCACATCAGCATATTATCTATTAGTAACTTCATGTAATCCAGATATAAGCGAGTATTTCGTATACTCAGTCCAGTTATTGTAGCATTTAAACAGGATTTTAGAACGAGTGGCTCTCGTGGGCATATGAAATTCAATGAGCATAGTTAAATCAGGACTGCCTATCCTACCATTTACAATGTTGAAAATAAATGTTAAGTCAGATATAATTCTTCGAACTGAGAGTCTAAATGAATTTAATTTTTTTTATTAAGTAATTATAGTTTATGTTTTCAACGGGAATGCCGAGTTTAAAATTAATGTGTCTTAGAAATGAATTTTGAATTTTCTCGATTGAATCTGAATGTATTTTTAAATGGGGGGACCATATCGAGGAGTTATATTCGACTTGACTACGTACTAAGAATGTATACAAAAATTTTAATGTTAAATATTCCTAAAATCTCTGGAATTTCAAAGAATGAAGCTAAAAATTTTCATTCCTTTATTATTAATTGCTCTCAATAACCATTTTCATTCATGGCAGAGGGATCCAACTACTATGAACAAAACGTCTTTAGTCCACTAACTGTTCTGGAAAGCTGAAAGTTGTGATTTGATCAAGTTTAGCATTCGTGTGATTGCAAACAATAATAAATTGAAACTCCACTTGTTTGAACCATATTATAAGCGTCAACGGTATTTACTACGCATTCATCAGCCTTGCGTTTTTTCACTTCATTAGTAACAATAATAGACTTTCACAGAACTTAAAACCGCTCTCAGCAGTCAGACTGGCGTCCGTCAGTCTAGCGCCGTGGTCGATGAAAAGATCGTAAAACGTATAAATTCATCGAATAAACGCAAGTAATGTTGTTTTTATGCATAGTTTAGTGTTCAATGAATGTGTTTCAGTAAATATTACATAAGTTAAAGCCTAAAATAAACCCGCAAAATATTACGTAAAAGGCAAAACATAGCGAAATTTACCCGTTTGTTCCCATGACATTTGAAGTAACTTTAAAATTTGTTAAATTGTTCAAATTCTGTGAGACAAATTGTTCACCATGTTTACCACTAGAAAAAAATTGAATAGAAGTTACCTAATTCATCGATTCTCTATTAAACTGACGTCAATGTTATTTTATT
The DNA here is from genome assembly GCA_936435175.1 of Glyphotaelius pellucidus. NCBI lineage: Eukaryota > Metazoa > Arthropoda > Insecta > Trichoptera > Limnephilidae > Glyphotaelius > Glyphotaelius pellucidus. The sequence continues at coordinate 30,598,702 of OW386547.1, forward strand.
GACATATTAGTAAAATAATATGTTGAGGTTTCTAGTTTTAAAGGAAATCTAATAAAAAGGTATTAGAATCCGTCCCCAGAAAAGGTTCGGCAGAAGCCAAATAAAGCTTCTCGCTGTATCTAAGTTATACAGGTCCATTACCGTTTGGATCACCGCCAGCTAACCGGAACTGGGAGAGGAAATCAGATGTTGGATGTGTTTGGTAACGATAAATAGCTGTGATTACGGAGCTATCCCAATATGTGGCGAGCCTGACAAGAAACCTTTCCGAAAACTTGGCAAATACAAGGAAAGTACGAGATATCGGATTTTATTTGGTTCAATAATTTGACAGTTATGTAAAGCTTCTATTGGAAATTGGCTATATTTGTGTAAACGACTGGATTAACCAATGAAGCCTTGAGTGAAAAACGCTACCAATGTAGGTAATATAAAATTGTTTTAAGTATGTTTTTTAAAAATTATTAATGCTTATTTCAATAAGGTTGAACGTTTCATAGCAAAACAACGTCCTCTCACTTGCCTTTTGTAACTCACTCCGCTAAATGCAAAGTTAAAAAATCATTCACAAGAGTTGTTTAGCTGTTTGTCGCAGTATTGATGGCAGAGAAATTACAGTGGATTTATAAAATAAGTCCCAGCCCGTAAGTTAAGAATATGCACAAAAACTCAGCTTTTTAAAATATAAAAAATTAGCATATTAAATATTGAATAAATTACCAATTATAAATCGTGAAGTAAAAATTACGAAATAAACGATAAAATAAATAATAAAACTATTATTCATTACTTTTTTTTAATAATATATAAGTTTATTTAGGAAAGAAAGGTGGGTTGTTCTTCTTTTTAACCTACATAACTTTTACCACTCTGTCACATTTCCGCCACTCCGTCACATTTTGTTTTTACTATAAATGAATCTCTCTGGATCTCAGAGGGGTAATTGCAGCAAGGGGGGAAGGAGGCCTTTTTTGTAACATTACAGAATACACGTAAGTCGAGGTGGCAGAGGACAGCTGTGATTTGTATGAAATACACTTCTATCACGAGGATTTACACCTCTATCACGTAATTTTTTTAAATGCACACAGTCATTCCTTCCTTAGTACAGTAGATTTTAAAGTAATTATATCATAATAATATTGGTTATTCTGTTGAATTTTTCTGCACTAAAAACTGCGTTAAAAAGAAGAACAACCCTGGTACATTTGTGTATAAAATCATTGTACATTAATTGGTGAATGTTTTATAAACCAGTTAAGTTCCCATTAAAATATTTTCTTATGATTACCGATTAGGAAGCAAGTAGTTATTTAAAGTTATAATTTTACATAATATAAGTAAAAAAAAATTGAAAAGAAAATAATAAATAATACAAAAATAATTGTTTTGTTTTAAGTAAATTGTGGGTTTTATTTAATTTTAAACTATTTAACGGTTTGGTGGGAAATGTCAGTATCTCCTAGATTTGCAGATAAGTAAAGAGTTTTGTGTGTATTTCGATTTGAAATGTTGTATGTAAAATAAGGTATTCGATCTGGTATTGTGTTGCGATGAAATGCAATCAGGGTTGGGGAGTCAATAAGGCAGTTCACAACTTTGTACAAGAACAGTACGTCAAGAATTTTTCTTCTTTTTTAAAGAGCAATAGAGTTACACTGGTGATTTTCAAAACTTTAATGCCTATAGATGTTTAAAAAAAATTGTTTGAAAGTTTTCAATTCTGTTCGATTTTGAGAATTCCAAATGACAGATGCAAATTTGAGATGAGTTCTTACACATTTCATTGTTCAAGTTGTAACAATGGTAATTGTTATTTTATATCAACCTACCAAAATCACTTCTCTGCTCAGGCTGGAACCCTAAAACAATGATCAAATGGTGTCCCAGGATCGCCATCAAGCAAATATTCAAGAGAAAAGGCAACTAAGGTAGATTTAAAATCAACACTCACATTGTTAAGAACAATTAATATTTATTCATAAAGTATGCGGGCAATTCATTTATAAAATTATTACTTAATTAGGAATTTCTAATAGAGAGATCAGACTATGAATAAATAAATTAAGATTAACTCAGGGGTGGCCTTCTAGAAAACTTGAATCTAAAAGATGTTAAATTCTGCTGCGTCATCGTTACATGTACCGACATATTTGAAAAGCTACAATATCAAACCTGGTTGTGAGTGCCATCCTCATGCGAAGCATGAGACACTAATAGAAATATGGTAATTCACTAAACAAAATGTTATAAAATATTAAACATGATCGACTAACAAGAAACGAATTATTCTCACGGACTCCGTCACACCAAATCTGCAAGGCTCGAACACCGTGTCTTCCCCAAGAGAGCTCAGCTGGAACTCGCCGCGCCGAAAGAGACCGCACCCGCGTTCCCTCTCTTACACACCAACACGAAGTGTTGGCAGCAGTAAAACGTCGCGTGTAGGTACTGTTATCAACCTGTTATATTACCCTCCCACGAAAAGCGAAATTTTCATCAGAAAATTTCGGACGCCTCCTGGCGGACGCCTCCTGGCGTTGAAACCCAGTATGGACATTCTGCAGATCATGCCTAATGTTGATCCAAACGGTGGAGAAAATGATTGAAGGATTCTTCTATGGAATGTAGTCCATGGAACGCAGCGTGACCGATGAAGAGTGATGAGTCATGATGACAAACACCAAAATATCTCAGGTGGAATAATGCCTTCCGGTAGTGAGGTATAATTGTAGCGGACCTCTTCTACGCTCCACTCAGTAGCGGTAATTCCAAGAAGATAGGTGTCCAGATGAAAGTACCAAATTGTTCTGAGTATTTCAAAGGAAGCGTTGAATCGAACTCTTCCTTCACCAGGTGCTGCAAGTGGGCATGTTGATTGGCAATACTGGATCCAAGACACTAATCACCGACAGGTCCGAAGGAGTGATCAGAAGACATCCATCTCAGTCTTGAGCCAGAATTGAATAATACAGTCCAGCGACAACAGAAGCTTCTTCAGAAATGAAATTGGCAGACAATGTTTGTAACAGGAACTATCTTGAGCCTCTTGAAAAGCGCTAGCGTAACATACTCGCGGGGAGGAGGAGGTGTGATAACTAACCCCGAATACTCTGTATTTCTTGAGATCTTGAAAATCCACTGCATGGAGGTCCACATCTTCTTCTTGTGAGAAAATTCGCTAAACTAATCTACTGCCTAGCTATAGAATTACCAATATAAAAACAAGTGATGCTAAGAATTTATAGTGCTGCTGTAAAATTGTAAAAATTACTGAACTACTGAAAATTAACAAAAAAAAATTGAAGCCTAAACTCAATATGACAGAATAATTGAAATATAATTAAAAATTAACAAACTTAAAATTGAGACATCTCTTGAAAAACTCTGAAAGCCTAACCACCCCAGACACAAACCAATAAGATTTATACTAAAAAAAACTAAGAACTTTCAATAACCGACTGAAGGTGTCAGTGAACTACATCAATAGAGATAAAAATCAATATATAATATTTAATTAAATCATTTAGCGTAATCATGAAAAAATATAATTATCTCTTCCTTGCCACCTCTGACGATCACAAGGAAAAACAAAATAGAATTGAACAATATTAAGAAATCAAATAAGTCGAGAAAAATGTCCTCGAGCTCAAAAGACAAGATTCTCAAGTTAAATGATGTCACAATATTGATTATGAAACATGTCTATAGTCGAAAATGTTAATATGTAATTATCCGGAATTGAAGAACATACGAAGATCAGCTCCCACCACATCAATCATGAAAATAACACCCGAAGGAGAGCTAGAGCTATGAAAACACCTTAATATAGTTAATATCCATAGTACTGAATTAATAAACATGCAATCTAATAAAATTTACTGTAAAATAGCACATTGTAAGAGAGCAAAAACCAGATTAATGACATTTAATATGAAAATTAACCAAGAGGGTGATTCCTAAATCGTATTAGGTATTTTACAGCTCCTGAGACTTTCTTGTGAAAACTCTTGGCTAAAATTCCTAGAAATTATACAACCAACATAATCAACTTACATAAATGATACCAAACTAATTTTTAAATTATCAGTAATGAAAGTAGATCAAAACACCGTCACTTAACACATTAAAAAAAAAAACTCATTCCAAAAAAATTTACACAAAACAAGTGTTAATCATCCTTCCCCGTTGAATATGACATAAATCAATTAAACATTAATTCGCTACATAATACTATGACAAGACAAGACAACATGTAAGACGAACAATGTCTAACCAGAATTATGCAACATGTGGTGGACATGTATGCACACAAACTACCCCCACAAAATGTCAGAAGTAGACACAAATCCTTCATCACATTTTGAAAAGAAAACCCCCCTTTAAAACCAAGATTCATTGAAAACCTCTGAAAGAGATGAAACCAAGAGTTTTCCCTACACATATAGGTACCAAACTACATTTTAACTTCCCCAAAATGAAAAAAAAAAAAAAAAAAACCCAAAATATGGAATTCAAAATTCTTAATAATATGCCAAGAGAAACGAATCTACCCTCCTCTTAAGAACAAATCGATTAAGCAAAGGGTTCTTTCGTCTCCTGCGCTTGAAAGTAACTCGTCATCCGAGCTTACATACAACGGTCAATTCAGAAGAATTGTGTGTGCAACACAGAGGCAGGAAATGTACCGGCATGGAAACACACAAGAAAAGCGAACGAACTCAGAGGATTTTCCAGCAGGAAGAAATCATGGAACGTGCTCAAATACCGAAAACGCAGCAAATAAGAAGATCTCGTGAAACCATACCACAGAGCATTAAAGCTAAAATTTAATGTTTAACCCGAGTTCCCTAATACAAATATCCTATAATAACTTGCGGACATTAAATAATCCTGATAAAGAAATTCAAATATATCCCATTAAATTGCATTTCAATCAATAGATCACTAGCTAAGATTCCAACCAATTCTGAATAGAAATATTAAAAGGAACCATTTGTTATGTTTACCGTAATGTGTAACTGTTAAAAAAAACAAAAGATGGCAATAATCAATGTTTATCCAAAATATAATTAAAAGAAGGTAATAATAAGCGAAGACTGGAACCAAAATATTTAGTTTTGAAAAATCCAATAGATGGCATTGACGTAAATAATTAATTTAAAAGATTTAGCAAATGATTAACTTTAAGATGAAAAATTAATGTTAAATACCCAATTAGATGAAAACTTAAAAAAAAAAAACTACGAACCTGATAAAATTTAATAAAATAATATGTGCTTTCTACGTTGTTCCACTTTATAGTGAATAAAATAAATTGTATTATTTGAAAAATCCAGAACAAAGAAAATTAAAATTTGAAAACCCCAGCAACAATTACATATTAAATTTAATTAGGAGACCCCAAAATGTTCGATGGAAGTTATTCACCATAATGAAAACTTTTCAAGTCCTTGTTCATGAAACGCAATCAGAAATAGTTGAAAAATTCCATCAAAGGAGAAAAAAAAATTGTATAAAATATTGTCCCAAAAGAAGATATTGACTTTAGCAAGGAACTTATCTTTCTTAATAAAAACATGCACAAGAAAAATTCATCGATAAACCCAAAACAACCCGGACAATGAATTATAGAATTTAAGAAAATTGAAAAACAAACTTTAGTTGCCTTGCATTATCAGGTCAGCTGGAAATCTGCAGAACCCAACCGTTCACGACGTCATGTGATCAGAAGAATACCCGAAGAATCCAAGAAGTCTGAAATGCACGTTTGGTTATATTTAATAAAGATGAAAGATAAAATCTGAATATAAATGAGAACCAAAAAAATAAAGGGAAATAAATCATTATTAATGTAAAAGACCACCTTGTAAAATTTTTTAAAAGTTGGGTAGACTGAAAAATTTTATTAGTTTAATCATTAGAATTGCAATGATAACCTAAAAGAAGGTAGGAAAAAAATTTTTTATCACATGTGATCATATACTGAAATTTTTATGTAGGTTTTGATAACATTGTTAACAATCACAGTGAAATAATTACAACAAAATTGTTGAGGTAAATTAATAGATAAGATAAAATATTGCCGCCAAAATAATTGGAACCAAGATTTATGCCATCAAATCAAATATAAGGTTAAAAAAATTAGCTCAGCTATAGTTGCATGAAATTAGCTTGTAAAATTAAAAATGAACTTACTAAGTTTCCATCAGAAAGTTGAAATGCTAGTTGATTGAATCTGCATAAAATAAACCCCATCCTATCAGCTGGTCGTACAATATGTTCCATTTGTGAACCGGTTCTTCCATCCCTAGCTAATAGGAAGGTAGAAAAAAAAATTAATACATGCAACTAAAAAAATTTTGTAACAAATTATTTCAGCCATGCAGTCCAATCCAGAATTCTATTCAAAAAAGAAAAATTTCTGAGTGATGCCAGCGAACTGGGCATCAAAACAATTATAAGAGACGATAAACGTCTTGAGCAACAGCTGAGATCATGTACAAATTATGAATTTAAATTAAACTGGAATTTACTAGAAGCAGCTGTGTTCGGGCCTTGCAGAAACGGAAACCGCGGGAATAAGCCGCCTTGAGAGTCGATCTAGTTTGTAAAATATTAACAATCACGTACATTATGATACTATGACACAGCAGAAAAGAACATTTCGAAAGCCGTTGGGCGCCATTTTGTAACAATGGTAATTGTTATTTTATATCAACCTACCAAAATCACTTCTCTGCTCAGGCTGGAACCCTAAAACAATGATCAAATGGTGTCCCAGGATCGCCATCAAGCAAATATTCAAGAGAAAAGGCAACTAAGGTAGATTTAAAATCAACACTCACATTGTTAAGAACAATTAATATTTATTCATAAAGTATGCGGGCAATTCATTTATAAAATTATTACTTAATTAGGAATTTCTAATAGAGAGATCAGACTATGAATAAATAAATTAAGATTAACTCAGGGGTGGCCTTCTAGAAAACTTGAATCTAAAAGATGTTAAATTCTGCTGCGTCATCGTTACATGTACCGACATATTTGAAAAGCTACAATATCAAACCTGGTTGTGAGTGCCATCCTCATGCGAAGCATGAGACACTAATAGAAATATGGTAATTCACTAAACAAAATGTTATAAAATATTAAACATGATCGACTAACAAGAAACGAATTATTCTCACGGACTCCGTCACACCAAATCTGCAAGGCTCGAACACCGTGTCTTCCCCAAGAGAGCTCAGCTGGAACTCGCCGCGCCGAAAGAGACCGCACCCGCGTTCCCTCTCTTACACACCAACACGAAGTGTTGGCAGCAGTAAAACGTCGCGTGTAGGTACTGTTATCAACCTGTTATAAAGTGTAATAGGTTTGTTAAAATAATTAATAAATAAAGTTGAAAAAATAAAATGAATTACAAAATTAAATATTAAACAAAAAAAATAAACTTCGAGAAATAATTTTGAAAAAATGTATTCTCAAATAAAATATTGTATTTGAATTGTTACAGTTACTGCCCTCTGCCGGTTTTCTATCTAGCTTATTAACCGACAGGTTATATGTCGATAAAACAGATTTCTATTATGCGTCCAGATGGTGCTTGTATCAAAACTGTCAGTTTGAAAAAGAAGTTTTGTTGACATAAAAAGCCGGTTTCCTGTAGTTTTTTCCTCTATTCATCGCTAATATTCGAACAATAAACAAAAGCTTGTTAGGCCTTAAGCTAAATAACGGAGAACCGGCTCCAGATGTAGTTTGCAAGCTGTACAAAATAAATGTCGTATGTTAAAAAGTCTGTAAATAAAAGAACTCAGTTTAAAGTCTCAATATGAAATATCTTTAAGTTTATTTCAAAGACGTCATTTAATTTTTTAATTTTTTTTTTTCAATTTTTATTCTTTTAACATAAGAAATATTATATTGAATATCCTCAATACGAGATGAAACTAGTTTTTTTTCCAATGTTTCTGCTTTCGTTAATTGCGTGATGAATACGTTTTGTTCCTAGCTTAATTGATTTGGAATACGCAATCAGATAATTGTTAGATTTTTATTTTATTTTAATGTGTTTTATTTGGGTAACTCGCGAAGTTAATGATATTTTCTAAAATAATAACTTTTTTGTAAAATATGTATTAATCAAAGAAAGTTTTTTATCCGAAATCTGTTCCGCAAATCAAAAGTAATGTCTGCATTTCTTTACTTTCGTATTTAGGGGTTAACCAACATTTATTTATACCTTTACCCCTGGTGAAGGCGACATGACATAACCACTAGCCATTAGTTGGAAATTATGTGTTTTTCATTTTTCGGCACTGAAGTATCTCCGTTGTCTAGATAATTAGGCAGGGCGCATATTTGTGTATATTTTAAGATGTGAAATTTTAAGCACAAGCACGATCCCCAAACATGTCAAAATTACAAGAGTAGGTCTTCCAAGAATTTTAAGTGCTTGAATAAATCATTTCTGGTTTGACTGAAATAGGCCTACTTCAATATAATCTACTCTTCTCTCCGAACTCCTCCCATTCTTTTTCTTTCATATGGTGATGGTCTGCGAGCCAGTCTAGGGTCTCAGGCTTCGCCTTGTGGGCATCATCGAACCTGTCGGAGAACGGATGGAGCGGGCATTCGTTGACCACATGTTCGGTGGTCGTACAGTACCGCATTCACACATCGCCGACACTTTCAGCCCCTGTCTTCATACCTCGTGGGCACAGCGGCCACTAGAGCAGCTTATCCTAATATGGCAAACCAGAGTTTACGGGGCAATGAGAACCCAAGCTCAGTGGGGTCTTTTAGGAGATGGGAATTTCCCACGTTGGCCGATTTCCACTCAAGTTTTCACCTGTCTTCTGGTGTGAGAGTTTATCGGAAGAGTCTCTCTTCTTTCATCCAGAAGGGTTCTTGGAACTTCAATAGGCATCGACTATTTAAATCTTGTATGCAATTTTTGCCGCTTCTAAGTAACTGCATAAAACAGAATTTGTCTGCTATTACTACGACGTAATCATAATATAATCATTAATCAAGTCCTACCTTTGTAAACAGATGTATGTAATTAACTTTGTAAACAGATGTATGTATACGCAATTGTATGAGCGTTCCCAATATCTATGATTAGAAACATATCATAATCAGTGATACCTTTTATATTTGGTAAATTTATATTATCTTCAATTTTTGTCTCCTAAGAGCATTTCTTACTCTTTACTTGTTACACTTTTTTTCAATATTTATAACTTTACACTTTTTATTTCCTACCTTTAAACTTTCTATCTCAATCTGCAACTTTTCATTATACTTTATATTTTATAATTTTATGCTTTTACTTTTATACTTTCATTTATCTATCTTACTTTTTACTTACTGCTTACTACCTCAACTCCTTTTTTTACCTTTAGTTTTTATATTTAACTTCAATTTATGTTGTTACTTTCGTTTTGTTATTGTTTTATAATACATATATAATATAATTTATGTTAATGGCACATGTTGTGCCGTATGTTTTTGAAATAAATAAATAAATAAATAAATAAATAAATAAACTTCCCATCTACATCATTGATATCTTCGAGATTCTAGATCAGTGGTTCCCAATCTTTTTCGGACCCGGGAGCACTATTGCATTTATTTTTTTGACAGGGACCACAAGGTACAAGAGTGATAAACGAAATGTTGTCACGATTACATTTACTGCAACGGAGGGGGCGGAATGGGATATGGGATTAGAGCAAGACGGGATGGGGTGATACCTTGTTTTTTCTTTTTCGACTTCCTTGACCAGGGACCACCCGCGCGCTGAACTCGCTTATTAACCGCCGCGCGTTATTGAAACTTTGAAATCTTTCGCGGACAATATTCTGGCTCTTACGGACCACTAGTGGACCACTGGTTGGGAAACCCTGCTCTAGATCATTTCTTTTACTCTTCAAATAGACATAGCATCCCCAAATATGATATAGGCCCTGAGGAAATAGATTTCCCCTAGGGCCTCCTGGGTGAATGACTAAAATACTCGTAATAGCCGATATAGAATTTCAAAATTTATTTGTAATAAACTAAGAAGACTGCCTTCGTGGTCAAGGGATAAGGCTCTTGTTTAGTGACCAGGAGGTCTCAGGTTCATATTTCGGCGTGCGCAAGTTAATTTTGTATGTTCAATTTTTTATAAGAACAGCTCTCTTTTTATAACTTTTGAAGGTTATTCCCATCAATGTAATACACCAGTGAAGAAAAAGATAAGACTAATAATCTAAACGACAATATGGAAGAGAACGAGACATAGAAAAATAGAAAGAAGATAATTGTCGCAACTGGGAATGGTCCCGGTTAGACGAGAAGTTCTGGGTTCGAGTCCCAGTTGCGACCATTATCTTTTTCTATTTTTCTGTAGCTTGTTCTTTTTCATATTTTCGTTTAGATTATTACTGTTATCTTCTTTTTCAATGATACAGTTTTATATGATTGATTTGTGTTATTTCAAAATTTGATCAATAATACAAGGCATATTTGTAGTGGAAAATTCTCTCAGTATTGCTCTGGTGACTACCAATGCATGGTAAATCAAGACCACCAATCAGAATTCAAACTTTGCTTGAAATGACTTTAGCCGTGCTTGGTGACTAGATCTGACCAGCTATCTACTTCCCCACCCCACTTTTTTCCCCTTCTCCTTTCTCTCCCCATGCTCACAACTTACCCCCAATTGGGAATGCCGTAGTCTTACCGGTTGGGAGCAGTTGAACTCAGTCGGGTATTCACATTAAAAAAGAGATAAATATATTTACGTAATGATTACTATATGATTGACAGAGGCTGTGTGCAGGTATTCATGAATGAGGGTTTTTTCCAAAAATTAAATAAAATTATTGTTTCGTCCATAACCAATGGTAGAAGAAAGGTGAATAAACTACTTGCAAAATACGTTTGGGCGACTAAAAACTAGACACTCCTGTCTTTGTAAATACCTAGTTAGAATTTTAAAAACCATTTCATTCGGTTAAAAATGCATTCATGCAAATTCTGTCGCGAGGATGAGAGAACTCCTTTGTTTGTCTGACCTAAAAAAAGATCTTGATGTTAAGAGAAACATTTTTCGTGGACTTTTTTCACATTTCTCTCTTTCATGCGTTTTTTCAGTAAGCCCTCAGTGATCTAAATATTACTTAGAAACCCCTTGATCCACGATTTTGCAGAATATTTAAAATGTCATATAATATTATTCTTGAAAGGGAAAACGGATTGTAGTCCCCGTTAGAACCAGCAGGGATGATGTAATCTAATTTTAAAAGATTTTTTTCTGTAGTGGTGTAATCTCATCCGATTTCTAAAGACCCTCGCTCCTGCCTTTATTTGGGGATTACTTTCAAATTATACTTCTTAGTTGGTACCTAGAAGTTCTCCAGCAGCTTAACAGAATCAGTGTCTGGTGAGGACAGCAAAACCCGTCTCTTCCACAAGTGTACAATATCACAAGTAGACATCATCGTCGAGGTTTCATTTTCGTACTAAAATCATCTTAATTACTTTCGCAAGAAAAATGATTAGCTAATCTTCTTGTTGTTGTTATGTTGCCTGACACATTCAAATTTAAATTGAAAAGGTGAAAAGTGAGGACTCACGCAATAAATGTTGTTGTTTTTTTCGTAATACTTCAATGATGTCAAAGACGGATTTCTGTAACACAAGTGAGGGAGATGTATGATAATGATTGCATTTTTCTAGGGGGAAATGGGAGATACGTACATCGTCTGTCTCATTATTATTATATATGTAAGAATGAGCTTCAGCAATATTGTGTAAACCACATATGTTTTAGCTTTGTGTGACGTCACGACGTGGAAATTTCAAAAGCGTCCATTGAATTGCCAAAATACAGTGACAACTAGTTACGGTTTTTCCTAGTGTTTTCTTACCCATAGAAAAATTCATTAATTAAAAATGAAAATGAAAAATTATTCAATAGAAAAGTTCATATCAAGAAGCAAATCGTTGCGTTGGCGCTAGTGTTAGCAATTGACACACGCAGTTTTTTCCATCACTTTCCAAACAGCCGACTTCCAAACTTGTAAATGAATATGAAAAATAAACCCCCTTCGGATAATTAAATCTTAGATTAACTTTAAATAAATTGATATCTCCAACAGGACTCTCTCGGAACATCCTTCTTCCTTTCCTCAAAAGACCAATCACATAGCATCCCCAAAAAGATGGTTTAGGGTCTAAGGTTAATTGTTTTCCTTGAGGCCACCTATATGGAGCTAGTGTAAAAAATAATAATAATTAAGAAATGTCAGTTAAAACTGACCAATCATTAGTTTAATTAGTATGCATATTTCACCATGCATTACAAATTATTTTACTGTTTTCTCTATAAAATAAAATTAAAAAATTTGTTATACAGGGTGTTAAGAGACGTACTTGACTTACTCACTAACCGGAGACCAATATTTCATTTACATTTTTTACTCCAAATAATGTCAGGAATCACTGATTAAAGTAAGTTAAGTACGTCCCCTAACACCCTGTATAATGAACTGCTAAGTATATAACGTATGTGTTATGTGTCAGGTTGGGGGAGCGCCGCCCCCCGCACTGCAGCAGGCAAGGCGGCCGGCATGCTGTACGCCCTGCTGGGGGCACCCCTGCTCCTGTTATGGCTGGCGGCGGCCGGGGGGCTCCTCGCGCGTCTGGCACGCCGGGCCGCCGCGAGATGCCGCCCCATGCACAACCACCACCAGGTAAGAACTTACAACCTTCACAACCTCCGTTAACTTTAACCTTTGGCCCTCACTGGCCCTACAATGTCTCGGTAAAACCTATAATGTCCTGACAAAACCTATAATGTCCCGACAAAACCTACACATAATATCCCGGCATAACATTTTATTGTCTATACAAAAGCTGTAATTTCCCGACAAAAACAATAGTGTCCCGACAGAATCCGTAAGTTCCCGACAAACCTATAATGTCCCGAAATAAAACAGCATCGTGTAATTTGTATATCCACTAATTATTTTCTTTTTTCAAATTTTTTCTTCATTTCTGTTTTATTAATGAATTCTATGTTTTTTTTAAACATTAACATGTATTTCTACGGGTATATTATAAATAAAATAAATAATACCTCGCCGTAAAGAGACAAAGCTTGGTGAAGGAATTCATATAATAATAACAAGAAAATAAATAAGAAAAATGCAAGATAAAACGTTACAACGACACAAAAAAAATAAAAACGACAAAATAAACATGGGCTCTTAGGCCTTGTTGTTTCACAGAAATTCAAGTGGAACATTGTAATGGAATGACCATTCAGTGCCATTTTGTTTTTTGACATTTGAAAATTCTCCGTTAAACGCCGATTCAGCTTTCTATCAACTTGTAATAAGCTGCCAAGCTGAACAACGTGATAGTTATCCTCTTCTGCTGATCACAATTTGTTCAAAAGCTTAAAAGGTAGAATCAGTATATAACGGGAACCTTTCAACGGTTAAAAAAACAAAATGGCGATGAATGACTATTTGATGATTTCATCACATGTGAATTTTTGCGGAACAACTGGGCCTTATTGGATTATTTTTCAGTTTAAATTCATAATTTTTTTTTCGATAATTAATATATTTTAAAGTAGATTGTTAAAATAAGTTATTCCTAGAATATATCCGTAGACAGATGTTGGTATTTGAAAATGCTTAAATTTAATGTTATTCTGATATCTGTCTTACAGATACTATAGTCTGTCAATTAAGAGTAGAAAATATAAAGAAACTACGAATTTTACAGGCTGGCAACACCAATTTAACTGTCAAATATTCCTTTAAAGCGCAATGATACTGAAAGTACAGAACACTGTAAATCGCATTTTAAAAAACATTTTTTTGTTCTTAAAGAAAAAAAAAATTGAAGAAGCACTATTGCTAAGGTACCTAATTATGACATAAATGCTTTCATTTAACATAAATTTGAATTTAACATTAGATGGAAAGGAAGAATCGCTAATAGTGAGTTTAGTTACATTACTTTTAGATCTGAATGAGTTAAATATATTCAGATCTAAAATTAGAGACATGATCTAAATCCCGAGAAACGCTCGGTACTTAAGCTAGTATTAAATAAATGTAAGCAATTTTTAAACTGTGACTTATATTTTATTACAATATCGTTATTCTTCATTATGTTAACACAAAATTGCAAAGGTGTAATATACCTATAAGCAATTCTAATTTTGAGATCAGTGGGTATCTATATTGCAATGAAAAAAATAATTGTTGCACTTTTAAAGCGTGTTCACACACAGCTATAAAAGATGTAACTTGACCTATTTCAGCGTATCACTCGCCGTATATTCCCATTAGGAATGTATGGTGAGCGACATGCTGAAATAAGCCAAACTACATCATTTATAGCTGTGTGTGAACACGCTCTTAAGCCTTTTTATTTTTTTATGAAAATGTAGTTTCCTCAGATTACACAGTTTTAAATTACCAATTACCACCATTAGTTATAACTTTAGTATTGCCATTTGAACAACAGTGGCACCATTATTTGACATACTGTATCTGTTAAAATATACCTGCATTATATTCTGTTAGTGGGTAAATTTAAAAAATGTATTTATATGAAACATTTTCTTTCGTTTTTTTAGCTCCTTTATTTTACAACTTTTTTATTTCATCTGTTTTTCATTTTTTTTTTCCTACTAATTTAATTATCTTTTTAGTACGGTTAACACTGTCAGTTCATATAATATAAGTCATCTATTGTTATGTAAAAGTCCAATTCGCGTTAACACGGACACAAATACGTAATCATGTAAAAAATGCATACGTGCTATTTTGTGACGCACATTTTCCGCTGCCGTACTAACACTACGAGCGAGCAGGTACTTAAGGCACAGGAGAGGTCGGGGGGGTCGGTGTGAGTGGCGACCGATGAGCCCAATTATTAAAAAATCTGTAGTACCTATCTACAAGCAAAAAAAATTGAATGAAACCAAAACAACGATTATGAAATAAAGTGGAATATTTCTTTCTAATTTCTTTAAGTATAAAAAACACAGACACTTCACATTAATTTTCAAAGTGATGGCCATTTATTGGATACCCTTGATTACCCTTGCCAAGGTCACCCCATGTGGTTCGCTACGTTTGGTGACTTAAGTTAAGTTTGTCTAGGTCTTGGCGGCAAGTGCGTTTACTCAACTACTGCGTGGTGGGCCAATACGGAATCTGAAAAAACCGGTTGAGGGAGACCTTAAATAGATCTCTCCAAATACGGCCTGCCACACAGTTGGTGTGCAGAAGCATCCGCCGCCTGGACTCGGACAAACCTCACTTCATGAACCCGGAACCTCTGCTAAGTCAACAAATTTAGCAAACCACCTAGACCCGGACAAACCGGTGTCGGTTATCCAATAAATAAGTATTCCCGATTCGGAAAGCCTGATTATCTCGACAATCACCGCAGTGAGAGGGATGAATTCAGTTTTTTGTCAATCCTGGACGCATTGACTCACGGGTTCCTACCAAACCCTCATACCTTTTCCTTTCCAGAACTTCCCAAGAAAGACCCCCCACACAGCATCCACTGCTTTCAATTGAAACACCCTCCACACAGCATCCCCAAAGATGACAAAGGCACTGAGGAATTTTTTTCTCCTTAGGGCCTCCTGTGCGGAGCTATGTGAAAAAAACAGAGTTGTATAAAAATACCTCAAACAAGTATAATAAGAAATTTAAAAACAGATGGTACGTAAAAAACGTACTTTAAAAAAATTTACGTTACATATTGTGTGAGTTTTATTTCTAAAAATTCGGGTACTTGTTATGTTTCTGTTTTGTTGTAAAGAACTACTCGGGTCGAGTTTTCTGAATAAAGGTAGCGTGCTTTCATCTCAAAGAAAAATAAAGATTAACAATTGATCATGTGAAGTAATGTAGGCCCCTGGAATGGGATCATTCGGCGGTAAATCTCGCCACTAAAAAAACTGAAGTGGCAATTTACAGCAATTTCCATTTTTCATCCGTCATTAAATATCGCTGGCGCGGGAAGGGACGGGCCTGGCCCAGGCAGTCAATATCCTTCCCAAATGGTGAACTGCCGAGTAAGGGGTAGTAATCTGACAGGTAGGCCTGACACTTCGAATGGATACCTGCTTAGACAAATTATTAAGATAAAGCCGTACGAAATAATGCAAAATCATATGTTTTTGTTTTGATTATTTGATTGGTTAGAAGTATTATAGATGCTTCAATTAAATACTGCGAGTAGAACACATCTTGGCCTTAGAAAATATCGAAAAAGTATTTTGATTTTTTTTATATGAATATCCCACAAGAGTCCCAACTGCTCCCGTCTAGAGCCTGTGAGACTATGGCATCCCCAATTGGGGTATGTTGTGGGGCTGAAGGTAGTGGGGAGGGGAAGGAAATGGGGAAAAGGAAAGTGGGAAGTACCTGGCTATTCAGATCTGGTCTCCAAACACGGCCAAAGCCATTTCAAGCAACGTTTCAATTCTGAATGGTGGTCTTACACCAGGGCGATACTGATAGTATCTTCCACTCTGGAACGTGCCACAAATATAGGTACTATTTATTATTTTAAATTAATACATTGTGAAATAACACAAATTAATCAAATAAAATTTATTTTCCACGCCGGGATTCGATCCCGCGACCTTTAAAATTCTAGTCAAGAGCCTTACCGCTGGACCACGCCGGCCATTAATTATTTTATAAGCGATTCAAATTCAAAATAAAATCAATTCGAGTGTAAAATATAATCAAAATAATTAATGAAATTGAATCAAATCAAAAACACAAGAAAGTATTCCTTCAATTGTAAATTATTATATTATAATAAAACAAATATAAATTGTACATTTTATTAATTAAGATGATGTGCAGTTGACTGTACATTCAGCAATCATTCGCCGCAGAGCTTCTGAAAGCACTGCAACGATGTCGATACTCGAATAGACAGTGGTATTTCATTCCAAAGTTTTGATGACGAATAGCTACCCTCAAATACACCAGTTCTATGTTTCGGGAGAATAAGTAAATGGTCCTTTGGCGTGTGCATGCTCGACCCATCGCCTTTCACCGCAGTGGGAGGAAAGAATTCATAAGTCCGTCTCTCCTGGACACATTGACCCCCAGATGCCTGCCCACCCCTCATAGCTTCTTTTTTCTCAGAACTTTCTCTCCTTCCTTTCCCTGAAAAGACCCTCCACACAGCCAAAGCTGGGCAAAATTCATGCATTACTGTAATTAAAATGCAAATTACAAAATACCTTTTCGCATTATTTAAAATACGAAACACAAAATACAAAAAAAATATTTTAACCATTTTTTTTTAATTTAAAATACAAAATGAAAAATACATTTGGTTTTAGTAGAACTTTTGGTTGCAATAAATTGTCGTAAGTTCCCTTATCCAAGAGTGCGTTTCCGTAGAAGCAAAGCTGAGCAGAGTGAAACAGAGACGTGCAAAACTTGACCAATCATATTGTGCGTAATCAGAAGACATATCTCATCTCCGCTCCACTTGTAAAGTTTTGTGGTTTTGACGGAATTTGATCATCCATTATCAATTAACTTTATCCTTTATCTTTATGAGTAAACATCCATTATCTTTATGAGTAAATACCGCGAAACGATGAAAACGACAATTGACATGATACTTGCTTTGACGTACAGTGTTGCCAACTCTGAATATTAACATATATTGCTCTGGATTCTAGCGTTTTAGTCTATGTTTTATCTATATCAGTTTATTTTTCATTATCATTATTAAGATCGCTAAATGTATTAGATAATGTATTTTGAAGCCATAAGTATTTGAAATACAAATTACAAAATACCTCAGCACCAGGTAATTGAAATACCAATTACAAAATACATTTTTAGGAAGTAATTGAAATACAAATACAAAATGCGTATTTGTATTTCAAATACATATTTCAATGACAGTAATTCAAATAATGCCCAGCCCTGCACACAGCATCCCCAAAGATGGCAAAGGCCCCGAGGGAAATTGTTTTCCTCAGGGCCTGCTGTGTGGAGTTATAAAAAAATTAAATGTATGCTTGTTCAGGCTATCTACGAGAATCTACTTATTTAAATCTCAATCTCAAACATTCAAAGACTATCTTATTGGAAAACTTTTGTTCAAATTGCATTTCCACAACGCTTCACGTCTTGGAGTGCTTGAAGAGTTGTGAACGTATCCGGACGCTTGTAATACTTGATCATTCCGGCGAGACGGTTTCCATCTTTGGCTTCTGCAGTCCTAGAAGTCGCACTCGCAAAAAAGGAAACAGAAGTTAAGGAAAAAGTTTTTCGCTTCCGTCAACTTAATAAGAACAAAGAAGCCATCCAAATAGATCCTTCCTTGATGCAGTTTAACCGGAAAACTTCGTTGTTATAAGTTTAGTTTTACACTCAGGTGATGTGACTCGTATAAAATATAAAAGGTACGCGTATGGGTGAAAAACGGCGTAATGTATAAAGCAATTTGTTCGCGTGACATTCCCTTAGCAACCGTGGACCCATAATATATCTTCGGTTCGTGCGTCTGCCGTACAAACATCTCGCATTCTGGAGGAACCTTTTATTCTTGGTTGCTTTATTTCAAAATGCCTTATTCCGGGTTGGCCTGTCGCATATGAGCCGTTGCGGGAAACAAATGTTCAAATGAAAAACTTAAGAAGATTTATTATTTTACAGATTCTGGAATACCATCAAATTATTAAATAATGATGAACGGATTAAATAAAACACTTCGGAGTTGCCGTAGCAACGTGGGTGCTTTTTTTCTAATTTGTATGCGTTAAAATCGTGTAAAAACTGACTGCCACAACAATAATTTTTGTTCCTAGCTTCGTGGTTGTTAGTTTCAAATGTATCTATAATAATACGTTGAATATAGAAACAAAAATGCGTTTTAATCACTCTTAGGTCAAATGCCGCTCGTGCGCCAGCGCACACGGCAAAATGTTCAAAAAAAATTATTTTGGAATGCGATTTTAACCCTTATGTATAAACAAAACGTATAAAGAACAAGGTCAGAATCGTTTGAGACATTCTTGTTCTTAAGGTATAAAATACCGGGAACACACCTAGCCACTCGGAATAATTTATATTAAATTCTCTATGGCGTCCGGCTATAATTTTTCCCGGTATTTGAGCTGTCAAATTGGTTAGCGTTGTTCTCGTGAAAAATATCGTAAAACTTATAAATTCATCAAATAAATGAAAATAATGTTGTTTTTATGCATAGTTTATAATTCAAGGAATGTGTTTCAGTAAATATAATATACGATAGCACAAAATAAACCTACAAAATATTACGTCAAATTCAATACATCGCGATTTTACGTCGTTTCCTCCCTGGCATCTCCTAGGTTAAAATGACTACGAATCACAAAATTATTATGATCTTAATAATTCTAAATAAGGGTTGTTCTTCTTTCTAACCTACATAAAGTTGTCTCCACCACTTTGTTAGTGGAGAAAAATTCAACAGAATTACCAATATTATTATTTTATAATTTTACTTTAAAATATACTATACTAAAGACGTAACGACTGTGTGCGTTTAAAATAAATATGTGTTCATATTTTTGTAGTAAAAATTACGTCACAGAGTTGTAAGTATATTTTATACAAATCACAGTTGTCTTCTGCCACCTCGACTTGCGTATATTCTATAATGTTACAAAAAAATGATATGACGACATAAAATATAAAAAATATTTTTAAACTCCAAAAGTTATAACCTATCAAGTAACAGCAATTATTATTTTAAATGATGTTTAAAAAAATATTTTTAAAATCTCACAAACTTGTCTCCTACAACTTTTATGTCGTACGTTAATTCTATCACGTGGATTGTCATTCAAAATAGGTAAACACGCAGCTCGTGTTTGTCATCCCAATAGGCATTTTAGGCTTCCTTCCCCCTTGCTACAATTTTCCCTCTGAGATCCAGAGAATTCATTTATAGTAAAAACAAAATGTGACAAGAGTGGTGGAAATGTAACGTAAGTTATGTAGGTTAAAGAGAAGAACAATCTATATGCCGTTTGTATTAAAATAAACTAATTACAATGACCAAAATGTAACCACCTTTCATAAATATACCCTTTGAGAACTTTCCTAACTTTTTCGAGTATTAAACCTCCAAAACGTTTTTGCCGTGCGTCCAAAAATGTGTCGCCTCTTTTAAATGAACGTTTTTGCGAAACACATAAATAATAAACCCGTCACAAGCCCTCCTCGTGCGGCAACCAGTCAGTGACGCGACATGCATATACGTGAAACAGACGCCTGAATACATATTAATAACTCAGTACCTACAACACATACACACTTGCACTTGTACATATCTACATAGTCTACATATTTCCAAGTCCATACCTACGTATTTAACATGTCCACAACTACCGGCGCACTCTCCCACTCTTCCGTCAGCGTGACGTGACATCCGCTCAGCGGGAGCTACGTGGCCATTGACGCGACCCAATGATTGAAGCCTTATCGACCGGATATTTCAACGTCATCATCGGAAAGTCGGATCTCTACCCGAGCAATGGAAATTACTTCGGGACTGAGTAACTATCAGCTCGAAAATATCCAACGATAATCAAAGCTTTGAGAGTGACCTACATCTTGCGATAGGTAATTAATTATTCTCCGGTCGATTTTCAACTCCTGAAAACTTATCGCATAACAATTTCAGTTTTTTTTTCATATTTAATGCCGCTTTGAAGCAAGATGCAGCAAGTTTGAAAGGAATTATGGCTGCTTCCAAGTTAAAACATGATCAGAAACAATGGATGGTCTTGTTTGAAGTTTGGTTGTGAAACCTTTCGCTTTTATTATATTTATTACCGTTTAAATAAAAGACAACTTTTCCGTGAGTTGGCTTCATAAAGGCTGACTTTTAAAGTGAATATGTATTCACTAGTTTGATTGTGGATCAGCCTACCATTGTTCGCCTGAAACTTGGGATACACGTGTGAAACTTCGGGAAATTTAAATTCTTGAGACATCATTTTCTAAATTGTAGCGTGGAGTTTGAATCAGTAACTTTCTCAAGTGTTTCAAAGTTTGCAAAGTTTGAACACACATTACACTATTGTGCAGGTACAATATGCATGTCTTAGCTATCGTAATGTTATATTGAAACTGTGTTTTAGATCTTAGAAGTTAGAAGATTACGGCTAATCAAAGTGTATTGCAGCAGTTAGGAGGTAAGAGAGATGTTCTGTTAAGGGAAGTTATCGTCATTCACATCTCCGTCGCGAAATTTTTTTTAATTGTGGTTCACCAATCAGAATGCCTAGATAATTAATATGCTTTCAATGATAGGTACTTGTAAATCTCAGCTTGAAGCTAAGCGTTTCATATAAAAATCTCAACCAATATTTTTTAAGAGGGTATTCTAGTCTAAAAGCATGAATTGTAGGTGTTTTTTCATGTGCAATAAAAAAAAACCCACAATATTTTTGTGACCATTATTTTATTAAATATTTATTAAACATTAAAAAACACATTAAAAAAAATCGAAAGAAAAAATTAAATAATTTAAAAGTAACAGGGTGTTGAAGTGGGGGATCTCAAAAATATGGGGCGCCCTGGTTGACACAATTGCAACCCTCCTAGTAATCCGAAAAAAAAACAAATCTAATTTTAATCCAAACAAATGCTGCTATGGCAAGAACCTCGGAGAAGTCATATTTTTTGTTTTTCGAAAAATGGCGGCTGTCTGAAAAAAAAAATTTTTTTTAACAGTTTTTTGACTTTCCGAATTTTTTTAGAAAATTAAAAATTAAAATTTTGTTGTAGCTCTGGTTTATGCGATAAAGTAATGTATAGAGAAGGCTCACACCAAATTTCAAGTAAATTGGTTTAGTAGAACTTGAGATATCATGTCAACCGTCTCGAAAAAAGTGGTTTTGAGAAAAATGTGTTTAAAATTTTGTCCTACTTAGATCTTGGTTAGATTCTATCTAAACCGCGAAATTAAAATGGTTTTAACTAACTAACTAACTAACCATCACGCCGTTTCCCCGCAGGGGTAGGCAGAGAGGAAAGACCGCCAAACAACTCGATCTTGGCACACACTCCTTGCTTCGTTCACATTCATACATCGTCTCATACATGCTCTTCTATTATTATGGTTTTAATTTTTAAAATAATGCAAATAAATAATTTTTAAAATAATTTTTTAAATAAATGCAATTTTGAAAAATATTAAAATAATGCAATTTAAAATAATTTAAAATAACACGGGACGCCCGGGTGGGACCCAAGCGCAATGTCCACTCAACCACCGACCGGTCGAAGCATTGATCTATTTAAAAGGAATTTATGGTAAACTCGTGTTTTTTCCATAGTCACCCAGTGTAAAAAGCAAAACTACCCTTGAAAATGTATTTAGCAGACGTCTAGTGTACTATCTTCCCTTCAATAATTCATTAGAGGCAGAGTAACAACGTGAAGACTTTGTCTCACATTTCAGTGTATACATTGCATAATCTGTTTGCCGTTGTCTTTTGCACTAAGAACATATTTGGGGTATCTCTTACACATCGCGTAAATTAAACGGATAAGTTTCCCGTAGTTTGAGATGTTTGCCATTGACACAGTGACGTGCTGTATTAGAGTCTCACTAACATTAATAAAAGTTTTTTTTTTCCCGAGTGATTAAAATTCTAAAATTTATTCAACGGTGCCTATAAAATGTATTCAAGGCTACATAGGTACTATAATTGAAATTCCAAAGTTATGTTTCGTTCACAAAAAAAGGTTTGATCACTGCCAGCCATTCCGCCCTCAAACGGCTTGATTTGGGGATGATGTGAAGAGAGTTTTTAAAGGAGAGGAAGAAGAAGAAGTTCTGAGAAGGAAAAAGGTTTGAAGGATGTGTAGGAATCTGAGGGTCCGGAAGTGACGGACGAATGAATTTATCCCTTCCACTGGGGTCCAAATCCTGCTGAGAGTTTTGCTGGGAAGGTCAAAAGATCTCTCTCAACCAGTCTCTCCCGATCTGGCCTGCCATGCAGTTGGATGGGCAGACGCATCCGCCGCCAAGATCCGGACAAAACCTGACCCCATGAACACGGGCACCCCTGCTACGTCACCTAACGTAGCGAACCACTTGGGGTGACCTATGGCAGAGGTGTTGGTTATCCAATAAACGTATACCCCCCTCAAACTCAAGATCTAGTGACTCTGGCGAAGTTTGATGCTAAATCACAATTTTGGCTTCATCTTTATTACAAATCGATTTATATTATAAATACAAAAGTATGCTTTGGATAAATTGAAGCCTTTCCTACCGTTTCCATTAAATAGAATTAAAATAAAATCGTCGATTTCTTTATAACAAAATAAAAGTGTAAACTTTTAAAAAATGTCTTTTTACTTTAGAAATGTACGAACGCATTTAAAAAACAACTTTTAAAAATACTGTTTTATGACTAAAACTATCATAGATTTTATTTTCTTATAAAATTATCCACATAATAACTTTTTCTCTTGAAATCGTGACATCTAGACTCTAAACTGCGCTTGCCAAGCTATTTTTATATCTGTTACTTATTATTTGTGGCCATGTTAGGCACGCTAAGATTAGGTTTATTTTTGGCTTGTGGCTTTCTCATAAAAATATACAGGCTGCCCTTGCACCTTGGTTTTATCAATGGCAATTTATTAACAAAACCTAAAACCCAATCATGTTTTTGACGGGAGATTACATAAGTAATAGAACCTTCACAATTGCTTAATAATTGTGTATAGTTTAGTCTTCAAGCATTACTTTATTTGTTAGTTGGTGATAGTTATTGAGCAGGGTCAACCAGCTGGCACACACCATCAAAAACTTTGACAGGGCGTATATTATCTGAACTTTAAATGGTTTATAACTTTTAACACGTTTAGATTAATGACTTTGCTAGACATTTGACCCATTTTTTCGTATTAAAGCCAAATTATCCTTTTTTATTTAGCCATAAGATTCCTCATTTTCGCCACGATTAAAAAATATTCGTAGTTAAGGCTTAAGGTTAGGTTTATTTTTTGACATCGAAGTAATTATAAATAATTAATTGATTTTGTGTTTAATTCGTAGACTTCCATTTCATGAATAAAGAAAAATAGATTAAAATTTACTTAATAAAATAAAATACTTTTTTGTTTAAAACCACGAGATTTATTAATTTTTGAACCGACCGGTTTCGCTTAACTTAAGCATCATCAGGGTACAAATTAATACAGTATTAATTTGTACCCTGATGATGCTTAAGTTAAGCGAAACCGGTCGGTTCAAAAATTAATAAATCTCGTGGTTTTAAACAAAAAAGTATTTTATTTTATTAAATATGTCAAACCACAAAGTGATTGCTTTCTACAATAATATAAAATTTACTTTAATAAAGGGGCATTTTATGAAATACATCACATATGGTGTGCTTTTGTCCGTTAGAAAATTAATTTGATTTTTCAAATACTTTGTTATTGTGATATGAAGAAGTCACCTACGATTCATCATTGTGAATTTTGCTCTCGTCAGGTTATTTTGGGAGTTTACATTTGTTTATCACGAAATATTATGTTGTAATTGTGTGAGATGGTCTTTAATGTGTGGATGTCATCTGAAAGTTTGAAGAGCCGCTTTTGCAGGAAGAATCTCGCTTACAGATTGGTGCATCTTTTGTATGCATTTAGGCAATTCAATCAAGAGATGTTCTGTCCGCGAATTAAATTCACACATCATTATTTTAAGGGTGAAACGCCCGCTTAGTTGTGCGCCCAGGTTTATACAATGGGAGAAACAAAACAGTGACAAGTGACAGTTAATATTGGAAATTTAATTTGCTTATTACGCAGATGACACTGATAGCCAAAAACAAGGTAAACAAATTTTCTGCTTCATTTTTTTTTACATTAGCTCCACACAGAAGGCCCTAAAGAAAATTATTCAATTCAGTGCCTTTTTTATCTTTGGGGATGCTGTGTGGAGGGTCTTTTTAGGGGAAAGAACTAGAGGAAATTCTGGAAAAAGGTTTGAGGGGTGGATAGGAATTTGGGGGTCAGTGTGTCCAGGAGTGACAAATTAATGAATCCATCCTTTCCAGTCCTGCTGGAGAGGTCAAAAGCTTTCTCTCAACCAATCTTTCCCGACCCGGTCTGCCACGCTGTTGGTGGCAGACATCCGCCGCCAAGGTTCGGACAAACCTGACCCCATGAACCACCCCTGTTAAGTCACCAAACATAGCGAACCACTTGGGGTGACCTATGGAAGAGGTGTTAGTATATATTGTTGGTCATACTCGTAGTTTAGATTTATTACCAAAAATCTGCGTCTATGAAATAATTTTTATTTCAAGAATCTCTTTTCTGAAGGAAAGCAATTAATTTAAGACCTCCACATACATACAGATATTCATAGGACTTTAATAAATGTATGTTCACATGAATACGTAAGGTCGAAAAATATATTATGAAAGACCAATTTTTTTCTAACTTAAAAAAAATACCACAATCGCCGTCCCTTTTGAACATACGGGGCGAAGGCATTGAAAATCATAAAGATGAGTAAGTAAGTTTGCAAGGTTTAAATGAAGGGTCACGTTCTAAGGGTCAACGCGAGCTTTCTCTTCTCTATTTTTCCCCTCCCCAAAACCCCACCCTTTTTCCCACAGTGACCAACAGATGTCGCCTAAATTTATGGTCAGCAAATCCAAACTCGAATTCTGCGGGTTTCTTAGAACGGGGGCACTCTGCCTAAAGATAAGATGTCATGTTCGTCTATTGGGTGAAGAACTTTCAAACCAAGCCTCAGTAATACAGTCTACCAGTTTTGACTTGATTGATGTTGAATGTTTTAGGCAAGTTTTAAATAACTTAAGAGATTAAAAGTTCTGAACGATATTGGGTAACGAAATTTGAAATTAAAAATAAACATCAAATACAAAGGAAAGTACTCTTTTTTCAATTAAAAACATTGGTTATTTTTCGAAGATGAGAGACAAAAGTTTACTGTACATAATTCAGTCAAAAAATTTAGATGGAAAACGTTCAGAAGCTTGTCTTCCCATAAAGATCTCGGGAAAACAAACGCGGAGGCTGTGAAAAAGGAGAATGGAAGTGCGTTTGTCCGAGGTCACTAAAATGATGTAAGAATATACTCCAGAAATGTAAACATGGTTAGAAATTCTTGGTGACAATATGAGAAATCATCAAAAATACTAATTACAGTTCTGTCTGCGTAACTCTGGTGCAATGAACTCTGGAAGTCGGATATGCTTTGAATTTTAGTGTCATTTTCAAAATTCGAATCGATTGTTTAATTAAAAAATTCAGACCAGCACTAAAGTACCTACCTATAATTTTTATAGAATTTTATTTTAATAGTTATTTTCAAACATGGAACTGATTTGTCAAGAATTTGGACTACTCCGTGAGTGTTTATAAAATATCAATGCATGCCTAAAGTGCACACCAAAAATAAAAAATAAAACAAAAAAGTAAAAAAAATTGCACTGTAAAAATTATATCCCGTTTAATCGGTAAAAGGAAAGTATGGCTTCGATTTTTGTTCGTATATGAGTTTTCAACCGAAAATTATGTTCAGGGGATAACATAACCTCTAAAGACGCAACGATCGGCTGTCAAATCGTGGCAACTGGTAATGGAATAAAATATTTTTTAAATGATAACAAATACATTATTTATTTCATAAAAGTTATCAACATGTTAAAGCCAAAAGTTTCTTCGTCAGAATAAAATTGATAAAATGAAACTATTGGTTTCTGGTTTTGAAACATCTCAATATTTAATAAAAATTATCAACATGTTTCGATAATATAAGGCAAGGAGATGGGCTATCGGCAGTTTTTACTGGGTGGGACTGTGGTTCTAGGTGTCGCCGATATTTTAAATCAATACTACTACTCACCTTAAAAAAATTAACTAAATGAAGGAATTATTTCCGTCTTCCGACTATATTGTTAACCAATTCTACTGCACACCTTCGAAAAATCAACATAATTCCGTAATTCAAACTATTCCCAATAGGTCGCCGACATAATAGCATATCTCCTTTCATTTCAATATCTTTGGATTACGCAGACATTCTTTACCACGGTATAATTGAAAACTTTTACTTAATCTCGTTACTGAGTTGTGGCATTTTCAGAATCGTGGATGAGTATGTCAGAAAAAATAGCGCGTCGTCACCGCGCACAAGCCACCCGGTACTAGCTTTGGGTGGCCACACGAAGCCAAAGTTAGGCAGGATAAAAACTTTGAAGGTGGGGGACACTACTAGCTCAGATAATAGAACCACACCCTATTATACTATCCTGTCTTGAAACGCTAGCTTACTAGCTTCCTCTCTAACTTATTAGTTTAAAAACAAAGCTAGTTCTGTCTGCACGTAGGTAGTATTACCAGTTTACAAGGTTACTACTAGTAATAGTTTAAAATCCTGGCTTGAAATACTGGCCTCGTGTGCACCGGGCAACATAAACCGATTTATTTTCAATCGTTGAAAGGGGAAACATGGAAGGCTAGTAGTACATTCCGTGCTTAATGTAGTATGATCCTTCTATTTCAGTTTACCGAAAAAAGCAGACGTCAAAGAAAATTGATTGATGCAGCAGGAGAACTAACTGTTTTTCTCCGTTCAATTCAATTCACGTTATGTTTCGGTCCACAGAAACCAAGGCATTTAGTGAATTTAATATAATAATAATTTGAATATATCCTGAAAGCGGCCTTTTTCTGGCTTCACCGTTCCGTTGAGTTTTGCCCCTTTGAATGAAAATGTATGCAAAAATTTACTTATGGTATCCAAAAGACCGTGAAATTTGTCTATTTCGGCAATTCATATGAAAATTCGACGATGTTTTACTTATTGAAATTGACTGATTGGCCGAAGAATTATTCTCAAAAAGCTTAATAAAGTAAATATTTCTGAACGCAGCCAAAAACTAAAAACTGTTTTTGAAAGTTTATGAATTAAGTTTAGAAATAATGATGTTTTTAGGTGAAAATGGTACTAAAATCAAGGATTATGTAAAAATAAAACACTTATTTTATCGTACAAAAGTATAATAAACAATTTTGTCAACTCAATTTTTTATTATTTCATACATCATTTAATAAAAAAATTAACTCTGTCTAACGACGCGTATGCGAATTGGCGGGTGAAAACTGTTTCTACAACATAAGTATTTTTTATCTACATCTATTGACGACGTTGAATAAAGATGTGTAGCGTGTTTTATCACGGATATTTTCCCTTTTGTTTTAGGGTTGTAACTAGAACAAAAACGGAGTTATAACGATTTCTGTGGGAACACACGCGTTAGCTTGAAAACAAGCATTGTACTTGACTGCTATTGTTATACTGTCGTGTTAAGCTTTGGGGTAAGAGTGGTTAAAGTTCTCCAAAATTGTGGCTTAAATATTGCCTTGCTCACAAAAAATAATTTAGGATCATCACTTAAAAAAAGGTAAAGTATCCACACTAAAAAGTAGCGGCATTTATAATTCCAACGTGACGAATGCAATGCTGTTTATGTTGAACAAACTGGCCTGGTCCTTTAATACTAGATTCAAAGAACACATGCGATCGTTTAAAAATAATAATAAAATACAGTCACAATTTGCCAAACATCTCCTTGATAAAAATCACTCACTTAGATAATAAAAATCCAACTTAGTTACACATACAAAATAAAGGCCGCAAACTCAATCTTTTAGAGCAGTTGGAAGTTAGCAAAAATTCTAACAATCCGAAAGCTAGTTTGATAAATGAACAAAAAATGTACTTCATTCGCCACTCATAGATACGTTTAAGCCAATTTTAAAAATTAGAAACCATACAAATACTTAATTAAGGCGCGCTATCCGAATTTCGACCGATTTCTTAGATATCTCCCTTAAACATTTGAAGTTTTTAAGCTCTTAAAAAAATATATGTTATTTTTGAAGATAATATCTAAATACCTTCCACGCCGAAACGCAAATTATATGAAATTCCCTCGATAGAAAAAAATCGCAAAGTAAGCTCCGAAAATTATTTTAAAGTCTATTTTTATTATTTTACAAGTTATATTTGTGGAAAAATTCATAACGTTTCTTAAAATGATACTTAAGATACGTTCCACGAGATTTTTGCTCTATTTTAAACGAGTCATGTTTTATTAAGCTTTTTCGCAATTTTCGCTTCACTTTTATCGTTTGAAATATTAGCGCTCTCTCTCCAACATTCGTAATTACGTATCTCTCCATCTTCTTCTTTTCGAGAGCGGTTACGGGGCCTTAAGCTGTAAAAAGAAACCACTGAGTCATCATTTGGTAATAACTCACTTAATGACCGTTGGTCAAATGCAAATAATGCAGTAATTGGGGAAACTACTGCAGTAACTGGGAAAAAAAGGTAATAACCATTAATAATTTCCGACATTTTACTCGGAAATCAATAAGAGAGTAGCTAATAAAAAAGCTATAAATTTTTCATCATAAATGCCAGTGCAGAAATTGTATAAATATATCGTCTGTTAGTGACCTACACACAGTTTGATAATGCCTTCAGCAGAAATTGTATAAATATATCGTCTGTTAGTGACCTACACACAGTTTGATAATGCCTTCAGCAGAAATTGTATAAATATATCGTCTGTTAGTGACCTACACACAGTTTGATAATGCCTTCAGCAGAAATTATATAAATATATCGTCTGTTAGTGACCTACACACAGTTTGATAATGCCTTCAGCAGAAATTATATAAATATATCGTCTGTTAGTGACCTACACACAGTTTGATAATGCCTTCAGCAGAAATTATATAAATATATCGTCTGTTAGTGACCTACACACAGTTTGATAATGCCTTCAGCAGAAATTATATAAATATATCGTCTGTTAGTGACCTACACACAGTTTGATAATGCCTTCAGCAGAAATTATATAAATATATCGTCTGTTAGTGACCTACACACAGTTTGATAATGCCTTCAGCAGAAATTATATAAATATATCGTCTGTTAGTGACCTACACACAGTTTGATAATGCCTTCAGCAGAAATTATATAAATATATCGTCTGTTAGTGACCTACACACAGTTTGATAATGCCTTCAGCAGAAATTATATAAATATATCGTCTGTTAGTGACCTACACACAGTTTGATAATGCCTTCAGCAGAAATTATATAAATATATCGTCTGTTAGTGACCTACACACAGTTTGATAATGCCTTCAGCAGAAATTATATAAATATATCGTCTGTTAGTGACCTACACACAGTTTGATAATGCCTTCAGCAGAAATTATATAAATATATCGTCTGTTAGTGACCTACACACAGTTTGATAATGCCTTCAGCAGAAATTATATAAATATATCGTCTGTTAGTGACCTACACACAGTTTGATAATGCCTTCAGCAGAAATTATATAAATATATCGTCTGTTAGTGACCTACACACAGTTTGATAATGCCTTCAGCAGAAATTATATAAATATATCGTCTGTTAGTGACCTACACACAGTTTGATAATGCCTTCAGCAGAAATTATATAAATATATCGTCTGTTAGTGACCTACACACAGTTTGATAATGCCTTCAGCAGAAATTATATAAATATATCGTCTGTTAGTGACCTACACACAGTTTGATAATGCCTTCAGCAGAAATTATATAAATATATCGTCTGTTAGTGACCTACACACAGTTTGATAATGCCTTCAGCAGAACTTAATCATTTAAAAAAAACATTAAATTGGAATGGAGTTCAACAAATTAAACTTAATAATAAAAAATCAACAATTCTCTTTTTTTTTTTTTTTTTTTTTTTTTTTTTTTTTTTAATTTATTTATTTAATTTAATTTTTTTAATATCAACAAACAAGTCCTGCTAAGCCAATAGCATTGGCTTGTCAGCAGGTGCTTATGGTTCCATTACAAATATATTTTAAGAGTTATAATTAACATCTTATTTCTACAGATTCAACATTTTTTTCATACATTTTTTCATAAATATAAATATTCTTTTTGCGATAACCAATTTTTCAGCATATATTTAACCTTATTCATAGAATTAAGTTGCTTTATATTGTCAGGTAATAAATTAAATATCTTCGGTATGTTGTATTCAAACGTTCTCTGTCCG
The DNA here is from genome assembly GCA_936435175.1 of Glyphotaelius pellucidus. Classification (NCBI taxonomy): domain Eukaryota; kingdom Metazoa; phylum Arthropoda; class Insecta; order Trichoptera; family Limnephilidae; genus Glyphotaelius; species Glyphotaelius pellucidus. The sequence goes on from OW386547.1 coordinate 30,629,901, forward strand.
TACTTATTATTGAATTTCGGAACTATTAACCCGTCGTTACGCGTGAATCTAGTGCTATATTTATGATCTAGTTTCTCTTTATGCTGCGGGGTAAATATATGCTGAATTATAATTTTATACCATAGTATTGCCTTCACAGGTAAAATTTTTGCACTCTGAAACAGCAACGGAGTATTGTGTCTTTGTTTGAAAATGTTAGGGACAACTAATAATTTTACAATTGCGTTTTGTGCAACTTGTACCTGTTTCAGGTTGGTTACAGTAGTATTTCCCCATATTGTTAACCCATATCTTATTATTGATTCTGCTAGTGACATATAAATTATTTTAAGTGTATCAATTGATAGGAAAAAATTTAATGTGTACATTCTGCTAGCAATTGATCTGAGTCTTTTACAGGTTATTTTAATATGTTTGTCCCATTTAAAAAAACAATCTACTGTAACACCAAGATACACATATTCAGTAACTAATTCTAAGCTTTCACAATTACAGTTAATTTGAATATTTTTGTGGATGCAATTAAAGTTATGAGAAATAATATTAGGATTAAATTGAAATTTGGCATTTGGTGATCTTATATGCATTACTTTAGTTTTTTTAGCATTTATTAAAAGCCCTGCATCATGTGACCATTTACAGAGTTGATTAAAGTCAATTTGTAAGAGTTCAATTGCAATTTTTAGATCTTTGTGTGATATGACCAATGCCGTATCATCTGCGAATACAAAATGTTTTACAAAAGAGAAAAGTTTTTTCATTATAGTTACATAGATTATATATAGTGTAGGTCCCAATATGGAACCTTGTGGAACTCCTGCAGATATATTTTTTGTTTTACTAAATGTATTATTTATTTTGGTACATATTTTTCTATCTGTAAGATAATCTTTAAATAAATTTAACAAATTTCCTCTTATTCCAATTTTTTCTAGAGTTTTTAGCATTTTTAAAGAGTTTATTGTGTCAAAAGCTTTAGAGTTGTCGATAAATAAAACAATAACATGTAATTTATTATTTAACTGATTATTTATATAATTGGAAAAATCTTGCAGTAGTTTTTCAGTGTTTTTTTTTCTTTGGAAGCCATATTGATTTGGATCTATGATAGCGAATTTTTCAATGTAATTATTTAATTTATTTGATAAAAATTTTTCAAGAATTTTTTCTAATGCTGGTAGAATACTAATTGGCCTATAATTTCCCAGTTCAATGTGTTTTCCACCTTTAAATATTGGTCTAGTGATACTACATTTAAATTCTTGTGGAATTTTTGCTTGCTTTATTATCATATTGATTAAATGAGTTATTATTGGCCCAAGAGTTTTTATATTTCTTTTTAAATCAAACATTCTTATATTGTCAATACCTGTGCTTTTAGAGTTTTTCATTTTTTTAACGATATTTTCAATATCAGTTATAGTTGCTCTTGGTATATATAAACTATGAGGTAGTTCTTCCAGTACTATATTAGAAGCTTTGTGATTGCATTTATGTAACATGTTGCTGATGCTATCCGAGAAGTAATTCACAAAATCATTTGACACAGAATCCTCAGTTCTATCTTTTAACATGTATCGTATTATAGTTTCATCACAATCGTTTTTGGGTTTACGTCCTAAGATATTATTTATCTCATCCCAGGTTTTTTTTGTATCATTAAAACAGGTTTTAAATTTATTATTATAGAATTTAGTTTTATCTTTATTTATAAGTTTATTGACAAGGTTTCGTGTTTTTTTGTATTCTGTTTCATATGTTTTGTTTGTTGGTGTACTTTTCCATTTTTTATATAGTTTATCCCTTTTATTTATATTACATAATAATTCACTGCTTACCCATTCATTTATTGCATAAGGTCGTGTTTTCGGTTTTTGCACTATCGTTTTTGAACTACTATTGTAAAAATTTTTAAATAAAGATTTTATTTTTTCATATAATAGAATACAATCCTTCTCCTCTATAAGTTTACTCCAGTTATAATCTCTGATATATCTATCAATAGCCTTTTGTGAGATGATTTGAACATACTTATTTGCAAAGTCTATCGGACGTTTATGAGATTTTATATTAATAGCAGTGATAAAATGATCAGCAATATTATTTTCGCAGACGCAAGCAGTTATTTTCTTGCCTCTAAATTTAGCAAATATATGGTCAATACAAGTGCGAGTTATTTGTCCATTTAATACAGCTTCTCTGGTTACTATATTGATGCATTTAGTTAAATAATGGTTAGTAAGTAAGTTTTCATACGAAGTTATGATATAATCTTGGTCATTTAGTAAATTTAGATTTAGATCTCCGAGTAAGATAATATTTTCCTTACTATTAATTGTATCAAGATGTGCTGATAATTCCGTTAGAAATGAAGATTTACTGAGATTAGGAGGTCTATAGATGGCTATTATATTAACTTTAGTTTCGTCCTGGAGTATGAGCTTTCCTGTTATATTTTCAAAATGTTGTGATTGGAACGATTTTGGTCTAAATTCAAATTTGTTTCTTATATACAATATAATACCTCCTCCTGACTTATCAGTCCTGCAGTAGTTATATGCATTATATCCGGGAATATTGTACATACTCGTACTTTCAGTTTGAACAGATGTTTCACATAGCATTAGAATGTCAATATGCTTCAAACTATTTAATAAATATACATGCAATACATCCCAATATTTTTGTATAGATCTTATATTTAATTGAATACAAACAAGATTATCAGAAGCATTTATGCTTTGTTTTTTTATCCAAACTTCTAAATTATTTACTGTACTACATTCTATTTCGTTATCATTATCAATATACGAAAAATTATTCTGCGCCATTTAATTCGTAGTTAAATTTGATGCAATACAATAAGTTTCTAATACGGGTTTGGTTGATTTTACACATTGAAATATTTCTATAATAAATATATCTATATAATGCAGTGTGAGGTTCAAATTTGTACTTGATATAATTACATACTTGTTTTTATCAGAGATACCACAATTATTTTTCTTAATGTAATAGCAGATGGTATAATATATTGATACAAAATGGTTTTCCATGCATTTAGCATTAAATAATATTACATATATTTCATTTTTGTGTAAAACAATAAAATTTAATATTTTTATTAGGTTCATTAAATCCCGTACATAAATAATACAATTAACACGTATTCTTATTATCTGTCCAGTAAACATGAAAAGAGAGCAATATAAAATGACTCCATTTGAGAAACCTGAACAATAATTAATATCTTTTGCAGTTTTCAGCCCTTGAGAATAGATTATTTTCTGGTTTTGTTTAACAACAGAAGTATTGTGATTATAGATTGAAGAGTTTAATTTTAAATATTTAACAATATAAAAGTGATTGAATCTAGAACTAATTGCTACAAATACTTTTTTATAAAGACTTAATAAATATAAAATAAACTGTATGTTCACATCTAGTGTTATTTCAGAATATTTATCATATTTTAAGATTTTTTTAAAAACTGTTTTTATATTTATGAATGTGAGATATAGTACACAGTAATATGCATGTTTAAGTAAACAAAAAAATGTTATTGAAGGTGTGGTTATGAAATTATTGTTAAGAACATAATGTAATATAATAATGTTGTTTTTGTTAATTATTTTGTGATCTTTTATAATGTTTATAACAATATTTATGCAATAAAATGAATATTCAATAATAGAAAATGACGACGTTTGGAAATTTAGAATCTTATTACAATGTTTTTTTTCTTTAATATAATATAGAAATATAAATGTGTAATGTTTGGCAACGTAAATTGTATTTATTGAAATGTAGCAAATTCTACGAGAAAAAATCAAATGTATTATAATATCACTACATCTACTTTGAGACATGTTTAATGTTATTACTAGTCAATATTCTATTTTTTCCTTTGCTAAATTGCTCATTTTTTTATACACAATGCATTTCGTTTTATCGTTTGCAGAATGCCTAATATCAATATTCCAGTTCATTTTTTTATTTTTGTTATCACAGTTTTTACATTTAGGTTCTTTATCTTTGTTAGCACAATCTTTGTAGGAATGATCACCAGCACAGTGTGTACACAATGGTTTGTCCTTTTCTTTATGAAGACACCTGACAGAAGTATGTCCAAAACCCAAACAATGGTAGCACTGCACCACAGGAAGGGCATCTTCTACTTGTATTCTTTGGTACCCCACATAGATTTTACCGGTATAAACTAGCCTTCTTCTTATTTGAGTACTAACTTCTAATATGTAATTAGAAGTGTTATTATATTTGTTTTTCAAGATCTTTTTTAACGTCATCTCAGTTTCTGGTTTATCTATGATCACAGCCTTGATATCTTCATTCTGTTGGATAATATCTTGTATAATATCATCCTTATTGTAGTCATTAGTAATGCCCTTAAGAATTATAGTTGGTCTCTTCTTTTTAATTTCTGTAGCACTAATGTCCTTGAACTCGTCCCCAATAGCTTTACTCATTTTTTCCGCATCGTACTTTGTCGAACATTTTATAAGTATTCTATTTTTAGATATCGCATTAATACCGATCACTTTGGCACCAATTTTACTTAAGTTAATTTTCTTCCTGATTTTATTTTGTATATTTTCTGACGATTCCTCAGCATTGTTCGATGAAACTATTAATTTGTAATCACTTTTCAATGTTTTATTTTGGTTTTCAGCTACTTTTCCGTATCCGAATGTAGGTTCAATTATTTTTTCTTTTGCTTCAGATAATTGAATAGTTAAATGTCCCATCCAGTTTAATATAGCACTTGTTTTCGTTGTAATTAAGTGAATTTGTTCTTTGTTAAATTTATTAACTTTATCTTGTACACAATTCAATAAATCATCAATTGCCTCCTTCGCAGAGTCCATAAATTGATGTGGATTCATTTTATGTTTTTAAAAGTTATCGCCTTCGCTGTAATAATTATAAAAATAAATGCGAAAAAAGAGTTTCCGGACTGAGGATTGAACCCCTCTCCTTAGCTGCTGGCTTCGACAAGCGAGTGAGTTACGCTAACCGCTAGACCAATTCCTAGGTGTCAACAGCCGAGATTTTACAGGTTATAAAGTTATTAATAATAGTTATCAATTAATTGAAATCTTTATTTTAGTTGTTTTAAATTCACTTCTCAAGTTTTAAAAAAAACACAGTTTTTATTGAGGTTATAGATTATTTAGGATGCACTTTATATTTCGTTGTATTTCACTGTTTATTATTTATTTACTTCACTATATTGTTGTGTGTTATTATCCTTTTTTCAAAACTATGAAATAGAGCACAGAGTCGCTTTTTTTAAATTTAAAAAACGCACAGACAACGCGCGATCGCGAAATAAATCTATTCTGCACTTTTTACCGCTTGAAAATAGCTTTATTTGTGTTTATTTCTTTAAATTCGTATGAGCAAAGATGACACGTCTAATCTGTAGGTAGATGAAATTGTTATTTGAAAATTATAGATGGCAGCACTCCTGTTTTGTCTGCTAAGGATTTGTGTACAACATTCCTTCTATCAGCACCTCACACAGCGGCTATGGGAAGCTTGGACGGCAGACTAGGGTAATAATACTATGTGCATTCCGTACAAAAGCCCCAACTACTCCCAATTGTTCGGGGCTAGTTAGAGCATACGCAATCGGGTTACACAGTGAGGGCCGCAAAACATTTGTGAGGCTGAAAGGAGTGGGGGGGAAAGGAGATGAGATAGAGGAACGTTTGGAAATTCTAATAATTAATAAATTAAATTAACTTTAATTTCACTTTCTACCCTTTCTTCGTCAACCTTTAGCGACCGAAATAACCATCCTTTTTTTTCACTAACAAAAAGTGCATCTCCATTCGTTTGGAGCGACACAAACCCAACATGTCAAACCCTATTTGAGTGTGTTCATCGTGTCAACAATGTCAGCTACCTATGTCTAAATTTTAATCCACTCATTAAAACAAATCTTCCTAGTATTTATGCAAACGCAAAAATATTTATTCGTTCCTGCCAGAACAAAATTGCGGACCCACCGGCTATGAATCCTGTGTTCTTACGAAACCTTTTAATAAATTATTAACGTTTACGGGCCCATAATTGTATACGGGGCGTTAACTTTTTTAACTGCGGGTTTATGGTTGCAGAATTCCGGCTCCAGAAAGTCAAAAAGAAAAATACAACGTGTTCATTTTTCACCACTAAGCTGCGGAAAAAGTTTTGGGCAAATGTTCAACTAAATATTTTATTATGACATATTGTGTTTGTTCAGAAGTTTCATTTGTTTGTAGGAAGTTTTACCATTGTGGGTCGTGTATTTTAAAGTGGACAGTGGACAATTAAAATTATGTAATGTAATCTTTACCCCATTTTACTTACACAGCATGTATTTAGAATATATATATATTTTTTTTTTATTTTTATTTATTTATTTTATTTTTTTTTTATTAATCTATAAACATAGGGTTTTACATAGGGTTTAATTGATGCCTGTCTCACTAGGATTTACCTGTGTTGAGACAGGCTTAGAGGTACATATTTAAAATTACAAGAATATTTTAAGTAACATACAAATTCAATTGAATACTATAAAAATGGAAAGGTGATTGGAAGTGTGGGTTCACTTTAAAGAGAGTTATGTAAATGTAGGAAGAGATGATGTACAGTAAATGATGATGTATAGTAAATTCTGTCAAATCTATTTATGGGATTGATTAATTAATTTGACATGATTTTATTTTTAAGTTATTTTACATGGATTAGGTCGTATGCAAATTGTTTACTGTCTATTAATGATTTACTTTACAGATGTTTGCAGTAGTGTGGCGTCCAATACTAACAATCCATTTCTTTACGTCTTGTTTGAATTTTGTCAAGGATTCAGTATGTCTGATTGTAGCTGGTAGTGTATTGTATAGTTTGCAAGCTATGTATTTGAAGTGTCTTTGTCCAAAGGTAGTTTTGGAAAAAGGAGTTTGGAGAAGTTCTTTGTTTTTGGCTCGGGTATTGTGCGTTGTTTGTGTTGTTTTGTATGATGTTTTGTTGTTTTTGTGTAAATTAACTAATATGGATCTTGCGTAGAGTTGTTTAATGTCCATAACGTTGAAAGTATTGAAGATCGTATCAGTGCTGGTAGTAAGAGGCAGTTTAAGAATAATTTTTATGATAAGTTTTTGTGCTTTAATGATGGGATCGAGGGCACTGGAATAAGCATTACCCCAAGCTAAAATTCCGTATTCGATGTGAGATTGGCATAGTGAGAAGTACACTGTTTTTAAAAGTTTTAAGTCAAGGAAGTTGCGTGTTTGTTTGAAAAAGTATATAGATTTGCGGATTTTGTTTGTAGTGTTATGTATATGTTGCTTCCAATTTAGGTGTGTATCAAAGGTTAATCCTAAATATTTGATAATGTTTACTTGTTCTAGGCATGGGCAGTCACAATTCCGGTTTAAAGATGTATTTTTACATTTTTGTATTTTTAATGGAGGGATTAGGTTTGACTTAGGAATATTGGAGAGACTAGACAGTAAGTATTTTGTTTTCTGTACATTTAGCGTTAATGTGTTCGAGTCAAGCCAAAATTTTACCTTTTGAATTCCTTCCTCTGCTTTGGAATATGCGGTAGGCCAGTCTTTCGCCTGGAAGAGGAGGACAGTGTCATCGGCGAAACTGACAATAGTGGCATCGATGTCTAGGTTACACAACTCGTTAATGTATATAAGGAAGAGCGTTGGACCTATGACACTGCCTTGTGGGACCCCGTAACTAATAGGCAAAAATTGACTCTTTGTTGATCTGAGTTTAACGCATTGGGATCTGTTAGATAAAAAGCTGGAGAGGAGGCCTAATTCATTATTCCTAATACCTATATTGAACATTTTGCGTTCTAATTTGATGTGTGAAATTGTATCAAATGCTTTGTATAGGTCGAGAAATACCGATAAACATTTCGAACCATTGTCCAGGTGGCCAGAGATATGGTCAATGACCGTGGCTATGGCATCGTTGGTGCTTTTATGGTTTCTGAATCCAAATTGCCGCGGCGATAGTAGGTTGTTGGTTTCCAGGTATTCCATCAGATTATTATTGACGATCTTTTCAAATACTATTACTAATACTACAAATATACAATTCGACAGTGTGGGCACCTAGTTATGCTAGTCATTCACTCACGATAGAAAGAATTCAAAACAAATTCTTAAGATTTATTAATTTCAGAATGGGTATTACAAGGGAATGTATCAACTATGATTATCTACTATGTCAACTTAATTTATTAAAATTATCCGAACGTAGAATAGTATATGACCTAACATGTTTACACAAAATCATAAATTCAATAATTGACAGCCCTGAATTATTATACTTGATTTCTTTCCATATACCTCGCAAATCAACAATGAGGCAATATCTACCGTTCTATTGTGACAACTCCAAAACAGAATCACAATTGTATACGCCCGTTCGCCGTATACAAAATTTGGGCAATGACTATAAAGATGTTGTTGACATATTTAACACATCATTAACTAAATATAAACAAGTCATAGTAGAATTTATAACAGAAAGACGAACAACAAATTTAATTAAACCAACTACCTAGCCCTGATTCGTCTTTTTTCCCATGTATTGTACTTTTCTCAGCGTATAGTTTTTCTATCTTGCATGGTGGAATATTTTGTTTTTATTTCAATTCGTTTTTGACCTTGTTTTGTTTTAGATTTGGTTATGATTTTGATTGTGATTTGGATTTTGTTTTTGATTTTGTTTTTGTTTATGATTTAGTTTTGTTTTTAGCGAGTTTTGAGCGTAAGAAAATTTAGCCGGAAAAAAGACTGACTGTAGAAATCGTACTTATAAAAGAGCACGTATACTAGCTATATTGAATAATATAAAGTTTATATAGTCGATTACGCTTAGTAGGTACAACAGTAGGTTACTTGGGCCAAAACCCAATAACAGAAACTAAATAATAATGAAACTAATACTAGCTTACTTCGGTTATCTGGGACACTATTTCGTTTAATTGGGACACTTTCCCATCTAAAGTCGATGCAAAATGTGCCTCAGTATGTAACTATTTTTCTTAATCTTTTAGCAAATTAATAGTCAATCTACTTCCCAGCGACATCCATGTGCGCAGTGAAAATATAAGGGACATGTGAATGAAAACATTAGTTTAACTTTTAACATTTATTGAAATCAAACAGTTTGTAGAGCATGAGACAATCGTCTATTTAAGGATTAATGTTTTAACGAAACTCAGGACATGGTCCAGGGTTCCTTGGAGAGGAAGCTCCTGGGATTATGAAAATATGCAAGTCACTTTTAAAAGTACTAGGAACCAGCGATATGTGAAACATTATAATCTCAACAAAACTAACCTTTCAAACAGTATGTTGGGCGCCTAGGTCAGTCTCAAAGACATGACCATTAAAAAACATAAACTCCTATTTAAACCAGTGTAAAGGAAACTAACGCCAAACCACGATGTCCGCATGCTAGTCGGAGACCAGACCCTCCTTCTTTCACCAGTAATATCCGTGGAGTGACCGCTCTTCCGTCTTCTACCAGATGTCGCGACTGTCCCTTCCGAAGTTAGCAACCAACACGCTCATAGAGTAAGGTGTTTTGTGTAGTCAACATACAAATAAACGGGGTAACAAGTAACTGTTACAAGTAAACGACTTTTAGTTAAGAAGGGCGGGCGTGCGGTATGCAGTGCAGGAGTACTTTCATAGGTTAAAACGAAATAAAATATGAACCAAATTTTTTACTGTTGCGGAAAAGGTAAAAAAACGAAAAATCAGGACACCAATATATGTACCTTTATTCTACTTTACAAGGGATTAACTCAGACCCGTAAAAAACACGATAGTACCTAATCACGATAAAAAACAATAAATTTTCAAAAAATTCATAAAAAAGATGTTTGTAAATCTTTTAATTAAAAAAAAATATTACCTCAGCTGAGAATCAAGTTCCGATCAGCTGTCAGCAACTATGCTAACCATTAGATACACCACTATTTTATTAATGGCTACATACTATAAGTACATAGGTACATACAAGCAGTTCCAATTTTGAAAGTGGCACTAAAATTCAAAGCAAATTTGAGTTTTGAAAGTAAGAATCTGAATAATTTCACGAAAGGATAACGCATATCGTAGACAAATGAAATTAATAGGTTTACATATGACGCTAAACATTACAAACCCCAAAAAAAAAATACGCGTATTTATTTCTTTATCCTCGTGATATCACAATTTTCGTACTGAACAATAAATCACATTTCATTTAATTGTATTTTTTTTAGAATATGGGCTGCGTGACGTCAGATTAGCGTGGCATGCTCAGTGCCCAGGCTGAGGGCTCACACGTGAAGGGTGAAGGTGGGCGGGGTGCCTACTTAATCAATACCTCAATTAGAAAGGCTCAATTATTAACGTAGCTATTAAATGACACGTATACGTTCGTATGTATGTATACATGTCTAGAGGGTGGGCTGATATTTTATTTTATTTTTAGAATATTAGTTTAACAGAAATGTTTTTAAGGAACGGCTGCGCAGCCTTTTTAATGCAAAACTTAAAATTTGATTATAAGCCAAAATACGCAAACAAATTGAATAATACTTTTTTTATTAAAAGGTGTAGCAAATATATAGTACGACTAAGTTCTACTTTATTTATTTGTGTTTTATATAGGCCATTATAGATAGCAATTTTTCATAATATTTGAGGCTAAAGTTTGTGTTTTAATAATAGTTATTAAAAAAAACTAATTTCATTCTATTTTCTATATATTTGGAAAAATAATACAAAATTATAAAAAGAAATATTATGTGCGTAAATTTTAATTAAAAGACGAGTGATGTACGCTGAAACACAAATAAGTCATCACATCGTTTTATTTTTTTATTTTAGATTTAATTATATTAAGACAGTAGGTAAGATAAAACTATTTTGTTGTGATTACGTTTAACTCACAAAAAATGCCAAAATCACTAAGTAAATAAATAAATTAATAATGTTTTCTGTAAATTGTAATAAAATGTTGCAAAAGCTTTTGTAATACCTAGGATCATGCTTGAAACATTGTTCCCAAAACGGTTTGACTTATTATTTAACCCTTCGCTTTTGCGAACATTTCACATAGGTCTAATGGAAATCATTGTTTCTCCTTTTCCTTCGTAGTGAGAAATATGATCTAAACGGTGATCGAAAGAGAAAACATCATGCTCTATATTCAAATCTAGAAATTAACTACAGAAAAATAAAATCATGCAGCTTTATGAAACAAAATTTTCGACCGCAATTTGAATAAAATTTTTGAAACCGTATGAATTTTTTATAATTTTTTTTTAATGAAACGTCAAAAAAGTGAGGTTAGGAAAACGTTCAAAGTACATTTGTCGAATGAAACTTTTTTTTCTTTTTTCTCATTAGGGGCCATCCATAAATTACGTAACACGAATTTCATGACTTTTTGACCCCCCCCCCACCCCCTGTCACATTTGTGAGACCCCCTCCCCCTAGAATTTCATGATTTTTTGACCCCCCCATACCCATACCCCCCATGTCACACTTCTCTATCCCCCCCCCCTTAAGGTGTGACGTAATTTATGGAAGGCCCCTTATCATTAATTTTATTTTAAAAAAAACGTAAGATGAGCCATTTTTGAAAGTTTTTTATGTTTGCATTTAAAATTTAAATATTTAAAAAAATATATGTTTATTTCTAATAATAATTTTTGAAAGCGTATTTCATCACCTTTCAAAAACAGTATTTTTTTGGATACATTCAGAAATATTCCATTTATTTGAATTTTATTGCAAAGCGGAAATTTTCTGACCTGATAGAATATGTCTGAGGCCCGAGGGGTTAAACTGAAAAACACAAAAAAAAATTGTGGTAGGGTGGTGGATGTAATAATTTCATTAGAAATTCTGTCAGATATTAAAAGGCGTTGAAGAATTGGTACGCAGATATTTTACGAGTTACGAGAGACCAATTTTTAAAACATAACTAACTAGGTATTCCAGCTTTATTACAGAACAATCTTTTAACTATTCACCAAAAATTTAATATTGTTTCATCTAACGAGCAAACTGCGTGACCTAGCAATTCGTTTTGTTATTCTAATCTGACAAAATTTCTTTAATCTCATCACAGTAAATAATCATTACTAGTTTCTATTACTTTTAATTATTAGTGAGTCATTTCCCTCACGAACAAAAATAAATCATGCTTGTTTAGTTGCCCAGAAGTAGCCAATTTGAAATTTCTTTCTAAAGCTTAGTTAAGCCCCGGTTAAGTAAAACAATTTCTCATAAAAGATTTGCAATTAAGATATCAAAAATTTGAAGCGAATAAATAATATGATATTTTCATGATGACTATGAATTATTAAGTTATAAATTGTTCCGCATCACGCAGCGGGGAATTATTTTGGCGAGATGGCGATGGCGTGATGTAAAATAATAAGTTGGTAGCTTTCAGAAATTTTAAGCTCGAGAACAATTTTCTTCTCAACTGACACGTACTGGAAGTGTAAGCTCTGACTTTCACAGCTGTAAATCAAATTGGTGTAATGACTTCATCGACTTTTTAAATGGAATTGGACAAATTTAAATTCGCCTTATGCCACATAGCCAGAGGCCTATAAATAATTTTCGAAATTGGGAAGATCGCAAAATAAATTTATAATAGGTGATACCAAAAATTATCAGTTTTAATGAGGGCGATATATCAATCATTTCATCCCTAAGGTCATAAGATCATGGCTTTAATCCCTAAGGCCTAGATCGTATTTCATAAGAAGTTCAAAATATTTCCGCTTCGCAATAAATCCGAATAAATGGAATATTTCTTAACATAACCAAGAACTTGAAATTTTTTTTGAAAGGTGATGAAATTCGCTTTCAAGTTTTAAAAATCAAAATTGATATTTCATATTCAAAGAATAACATTTTTGCAAGCATACTTTAAAACACATTTTATTGATTTATTATAAACGATATTTTTAACTCACTTTTTATAAATTATAAAAAAACTCCCACAGTTTCATAATCAAAAAAAAAAATTACCACCAGAAACGTTGGTTTCAGAAAGCTGTATCAGAGCTCAAAGCTGTATCAATGTTTTAATTTCCTTGTGGTTAACTTTTAGATTTGAAAATAAAGCTAGGTGTTTTTCTTTCCAATATCATATATGTGTATTTTTCACTATGATGGTAAGAGAGACACAAAAAATTTTATGAGACCTACATGAGTTGTTCTGAAAAACGAACAAATTTGCTGGAAGTGTTAAGATAAAAAAAATAATGGTACCATTATTATTTATAATAGCAATGCTATACGAAAGTGAGCAGAAAATATATATTTTTTAACTGATATTAAATAATAAAAAAAAACTTTTACCATACGTCATCAGATATGAATTGCGATAATAAACAGATATGTACCTACACATTGCTAAGACTACCATAAAGTTGTGAACTCGTTAACCCCCGCTTTCCACACACCCCTCATGCCTTTTTCCTTCTCAGGATGTTCTTTCCTCCTTTTCCCTTAATATATCTTCCATACAGCATAGCATCCCCAAAGATGACAGCGGCCCTGAGAATACCTCAAAGCCTCCTGTGCGGACCTAATGTAAAAAATAAAATACAAGCATTTATGCGGTGTTTGAATAGTTGCAAAATATCGTGATGGGAGTCCATTAACAATAACAACCACCGAACATCCGTATTGACAATGTGTTTGTTGACTATTCGTTCAAAGTTTGATAAAAAGCTTCTCACTAATCGTGTTTAGATACTTAGATTAAATCTCACACATAATAACTCACTTGAATAAACGGAAGGACAATAGGCATATACTGCAAGGTAACGCCGATATAATTGCCCGAAGTAGGGTCAATTTTCTCTTACTTCGGATAAATTGAAAGAATTTTTAAAAATATCAGAATTATTATTTGAGCCGAAAATCAAATTAATTGGCCTGTCTAATGACCAGGAATTAAAAGATCTTAAATAAATTGACCACTTAATTTTTATTTCAAGTCAGTATACGTACTCGTAGTTCACGTTTCCGAGGATTTTCTGGCGGTAGAACTCTTTGCTTCAAAAACTCTTGGACTGTTATCAATAATTTTTTTAAATATTTAATTTAATATAATAATAAGAAAAAGATACGGTCACATCTACGAATCGAACCCAAGATCTACGCCTTACCGGGGCAGAGCTCTACCAACTGAGCTAATGCCTCCCTATCCGATTCGGTCTTATTTAAACTCTATCATACTCGATGAGAACTACCAACATCTTCAATTTCTTAACTCATATTTTTATTGGCTGCTCTATTTATGCATGATCGCAAGATTCAAACCGACGCAAGATTCACAAGCTATCTAGATAGTGTCTTGGAGAAATTCCTCCAAGGGGATAGGGACACATTAGCTCAGTTGGTAGAGCTCCGCCCCGGCATGGCGTAGATCCTGGTTTCGACTCCTAGATGTGACGTAGTGATGTGACGTATGTGATGTATTTTTTTCTGATTTTATTGCCTTCATTGTTTTCATTAATCCTTATTGTCTTCATTAATTAAAATATTGCAATAAGGAAGTTGAGTCCTCTTATTTTTGTTCACATTCAAACTTTTTTTTTTAAATTTCGTTTTCATAATTAATTTAATTCTCCAAGTTCAAATTTTATTAAGCTCTCCAAAACGAGCGGAATCCGAGCGGTGAAAGGCGGGGTGTGTGTGTGTGTGACGTCATTTGGGCTCCGAAAAACACGTTGCTTGGGCATTTTGTATGGAGATTTTTTTTTAATTCTTCTATAAGGAAATCCAGTAATATTTTTTCAATATTAATCGTCTATCAGAATAAATAGTATTTAAAAAAATATATTTTGATCAAGATTTCATAGTCAAAAAGTTATAATTTTTCCCCCGCCTAAACTTTTCCCAGTGCGGTATTGCCGAGGATTGACAAGTCGAAGCCGAATCAGCTGTTCGACGATCGCCTTTTTAGAATTCAGAATTATACCTAGCATTACAATTGTTTTTGTAGAGTTTAAAGTTTCTGACATGGTATGTAGTTTTATAAACAAATTTAGTATTATTATTTTTTATTGATTTGTATATTATGGTCACTTACTTAAACTATAAAGACTCATAACAAGATAGCAAGCAAAACCGTTTGGCGTATACCTCTCTCAACATAAACAAACCAACTCTCATGTAATGGAAAGAGATGCACCATAGACATTCCAATGACCGTACAAACCGAAGTACAAATGACGTCAGAATTCTTTGTACCAATCATTAATTTAAAGATTTTTAATCATTTTTTAAGAACGTTTAATTAATTCTAAGAATAATAATATAGAAATATATTTATATATTTAGAATTGATATTTTTTGATCTACATGAACATATTTTTAAAAGTTAAAATATGTTTCACTCAACTTCCTTATTTGAGGTTTTAATTATCCTCATTAATTAAAAATAAAAATAAAAAATAAACCTTTAAAGCTGACACAACTATGTACTTGGAAAACATGGATATTTGTAATGGACTATCGTACCCTTTTCTCATGATATTCTTCAGTATTATGAGAAGTCAATGTAATAATTTTGAGAGACACAGCTGGTGTAAATATCTATACAAGCACATAAAAGATTTGTAGTTAATCCAACAAGGGAATATTAGGTAGTCACTGCCCAAATTTCTTAGAGTCGATATTAAATAACATTGAGAGATCAAAATATTGTTGATTGCACAGACTTCATTAATATAATATGGTTTTACCAGTATTGTTGTAAATGTCACACACACAGGTATATTGGCAACACACTGTAAGATAGGGACGGGCACTTGGATAAAAGGTTAGGTGGTGGAAAGAGATGCTTAAAGTTGCTTTCAGGAATGCTCGTGAGAATTTTTTTTAAAGCAGGTAGTTTATAATAATTTTCTATCACAGTTCAAACCATAAAATGAATTTATTTCCTCCTGAGGGATATTAATATTATATAAATAAAATCCTTCATAAAAGTCTCTTATGATTCATGTTTATAACCTGAGCTCAGCACAGCGCTCGTTTTGTCGCCCATCCGTTCAGCCGCGCAATAACCATCCATCACGGCTAAACTGCACAAATGGCGGCTGGGAACGGAAAGACGCCATTTTAATTGCTAAAGGATTTACGGTGGATTCTCAGCAAACCGGGCAAACCAATCCCCGTAGAGACATTGCATTGTCTAATTGTTAATCATAGGTGTTGAAGACCCAATTTGCCTAATAAAAGCATAGAATTATAGAAACAATTTAGATAAAATTGAATAACTAATTTCTAAAGAAGATCCTTGTAAACGATGTGATAATTAGCATGATGGGTAGGATGATAGCCTTTTTATTATCATTTTTTTTAAGTGAATACCGCAAGAGAATCCCAACTGCTCCCGTCTTGGTGGCCGACGTGGTCTAGCGGTAAGGCTCTTGACTCGCAATCCGAAGGTCGCGGGATTGAATCCCGGCGTGGCATTTAATTTTATTTGATTAATTTGTGTTATTTCGCAATTAAATCATTTAAAAAAGTATTTAGTATGTTTGCAGCACGTTCCAGAGTGGAAATTACTCTCAGTATCGCCCTGGTGTAAGACCACCATTGAGGATTGAAAAATTGCTTGAAATTGCTTTAGCCGTGTTTGGTGACCAGATCTGAATATCCAGGTACTTCCCCACCTTCCTCTTCTCCATCTCCTTCCCCTCCTCACTACCTCCAGCCTAACATACTTTGATTGGGGATGCCATAGTCTCACTGGCTCCAGACGGGAGCAGTTGGGACTCTTGTGCGGTATTCATATTATAATATTTGTTTAAAAATTTGTCAATAATTCCGACTATACCCTGATTTTTACGGTTCCGCTCTAATGAATATTTAAAATAGTTGGTGGTGTAATGTTTTTCCCTTCCAAACGGTGATTCGTGGTTCGATTCTCAGCCCTTTCTACGGTTCAGCGGTAGTATTGAAAGATACTCGCAGTATCGCAGTAGTGTAAGACCACCATGCAGGATTTAAACGTTGCTTGAAATGGCTTTAGTCGTGTTTGGTGAATAGACCTGAATAGCCAGGTAAATCCACACCTTCCTCTTTCCCACTTCCTCCTATCATCGCCTACCTTCAATCTCACAACATACCCCGTTTGGGGATGTCATCGTCTTACTGGCTAACATCTCACATAGTAAAATTTCTTACTGAATGTTTAAATTTTTTTTTTTAAATAATGATTATTTTCACTCCTTGTCTGTTGCTTTTCACAAAATTATATATTTATCTACAGGTAGGAATAGGAAAACCATTTCCGCAAACTTCTATTCAGACGTTTTCGGAAAGCGGTTAATTTCATTAATTTGTTTCATTAACTTTTTTACCAATTGGAAAAAATACGGGACAAAAATAAATACGAGACTGGAGAGTGAAAAACAATGAAAGAGCTAAGAACGGGACGTGTGATTACTGGTAACTCACCCCGTATAACTTCAAAAAATCTCACATTTGTTGATTTAATTATTTATATATTTCTCAACTTGGGAGGCGGGAATGGGTACCGCTGCCTCGGGAACCGTTGGATATTGGATAACTAAAACTTCTACCATAAGTCACCCCAAGAAGTTTGCTACGTTTTGTAATTTAGCAGGGGTGTCTGGGTTCGTACGGTGAGGATCTTGGCGGTGAATAACCTGGACACACTGAACCCCAGATTCCTCAAACCTTTTTCCTTTCCAGAACTCTCCTCTCCTTTCTTTCCTTAAAAAACCCTCAACACAGCATTCCCAAAGATGACATAGGTCCTGAGGAAAATTATTTTCCACAGGATCTCCTGTATGGAGCTCATGTAAAAAAAAGAAGCTAGTAATACGATTAAACTGAGCTAACAGATAGTTAATTTCCAAGCTATTCTTACTATTCTACTATTTTTGATCCAGGTTATGAATAACTCAACAATGTTTGAAAATCTCCTACTACCGCCACATGCGGAAATGGTTGCTTGTGTCATGATGGAGGACATAGCCAGCCGAGGAATCGAACACGCGACGCCCGGGTGGGACCCGATCTGTATATAATCAGCCGATCTATGTACAATACTATTATTGATAAAATTAATCTTATCCTGACGAAGAAAATGTAGTTTTCGAAACACGTTGAAAATATTGATTATACAGTGGCGATTTTACAAGTTACTCGTTGTCATTTAATTAAACGAAATTATTATTAATTTAATTTTTTTTATCGTGGGAAGAAAATGTCAAATAGTTAAATATTAAATGATATTTTTAGTTTCGTTAAAATACCTGAGATAGGTTGCAAATGACTTCTTCAGTTACATTATAATTAAATATCAGCTAGAGACATTAAACCTTGTCGTTGCTTGGAATCATGTTGGAATGCGTTTTACTCCAGTCGACATACCATGGCGTAGTTTAATGAGAAATGGCTCGTTACAATTTTGTAATGGATATTCACTTACCGGGATTTACAGGGGATTTGATGACATCTTCGAAATGCGTAAATTCCTCTGGAGTTTTCTCTGCAGATAAAAAATAATATTTACTATCCCGGGAATAACTATACTAAATTCACCGCAGTTAAACAAGTAATAAAGATATATTTAATTGTAGGTATCATACCTTTATTACATTGTACTAAAGAGTCAGGGGATAAAAAATAATTATTATTATTGTTGGTACTGCCTCCAAATTGGATAACCAACACCTTTTCCGTAGGTCACCCCAAGTGGTTGCTACGTTTAGTAAGTTATCAGTTACACGTGGCTCTATCCTAGTGACTTTCTCTTGGGCGTGCTCAGTATTAACCATCTACGGTCAGAAGGGATATGCTCATTATAACACATTTCTTCAGACTGATTAGTGGATGGTTCGAAAACTCGACTATCATGAAGAGTATTAGTTTCTATGTTCCCGATGGTTCACCCGTCACCGACAGCATAGATTGTTTTATTTCCCGGTTTGCATAACTAACTTTCAAATGGTTGTGCCAGTCGGGAGAGCAGTCTTGTTGTTAAATAGAATAACTTCGAATATCCATATGTTTAACATCAATGAAGCACAATTTAGACGGCAAGTTGTGTTGCTGTTAGTCTAATTGTGCTTCATTGATGTTTAAATTGCTTAAATCTGCTTACCTAATCTTAATATTTTCCCTCTTTTAAAAGCGCTTTAAAATTTTTATTTTGTAATGTTTTTTGAATGAATAAATTGAATTGAGATCAGGAGTGCCCGGGTTCGTGGCGGCGGATTCGTCCGCCCATTTACTGCATGACAGGCCGGATCTTGTGGCCGGAGACTGGCTTGGAGGTCTTTCGACCTCTGCAGCCAGACCCTCTCTACACAATGCCTTGAATCGCAATGGGAGGGATGGACTCATACATCCGTTACTCCTCGAGACACTACAGATTCCTACCCAAACCTCATACCTTTTTCTTTCCCAGAACTTTCTCTTCTTCCCTTCCTTAAAAATAACCTTCACACAGCATCCCGAAAGATGACGTGGGCCCGAGGGAAATTATTTTCCTATGTGTCTATGTGGAGCTTATGTAAAAAAAAATATCGAAAAAAAGACTCGTGTTAAAAAAAAATCGTAAAAATTACATTTATTTATTTTTCCATGGTCACAAAAAATTAGAAAAACGAAATCATCGAATTTTAATAATCAAACGTATGTTATTTTATCTATTCTTCCGAAATTAACCAAATTAAATCAAAAATGGTACAGCTTTTAAATAAATATTCCAGTTACAGAAATATTTCACAACGCACACATCATTCTCTCAGATTCAATGTTTAATTAGTAAAACTAATATTAGCTGAACTAATTTTACATATCCTATTTCATATTAAGTATTGATATTTTCCCAGAATTACTTTTACTTCTTTAAATATAGCAAATTTATTTTGTGGCACCATATTTAATTCTAAATTAAAAGATTTGTTTGTTTTAACCACTTTCAATGTCTATAAAACCGACCGTTTCAAGGGCGGTGCTCTCTTCCTCGGGGCTTATTAAAAACTAATTTTAAATAAATTTAACGGTGTCGATGAAAGTTAGAAGTGGGAAAAGGGGAAGGGGGGTAATTGAAGGCACAGTTAATCAATCAGAAAATATTTCTAAATGATCCACTATTAACCTATTCCCTTTGTATAATTGTGTCTTCAATTACCCCCCTCCCCCCTTCCCATTACTACTTTTCCATCGACACGGTTAAGTTTATTTATCATTAGTTTTTAGTAAGCCCTGAGGAAGAGAGCGTCGCCCTCGAAACGTATCGGTTTTATAGTCATTAAAAGTGGTTAAAACAAAGAAATATTTTATTTTTGAATTATTTTTACACTATGTTATAGTGAAATAATATAACATTGAACGAGAAGATAATAATTATAATTTCAAAATTAATAAAATACTTAGTTTCTACCACTTTTATTGTTTACAAAACCAACATGTTGAGTTTCTACCACTTTTATTGTTTACAAAACATCTTGAGTTTCTACCACTTTTATTGTTTACAAAACCAACATGTTGAGTTTCTACCACTTTCATTGTTACAAAACCAACATGTTTCTTCAGCGTTTACTAGACATTAACAACATAATTATAAATATTTTACATAGTCAATGGGAATGTGAGAATGGGTAGAGGGAAGTGGGGCAATAGGAAACAATTTACAAAGAGAACAGGTTTAATATTGGGTCATTTAAAAACAAGTTTTGGTTATTAATAATATTCAAATTCGCATTCACGCTCTTTCTGATCTCCAATATTTCTAATTTATCCAACTGAATTCCATTAATATTACAATGTAGCAATTCAATTCCACCATTGAAGTCAAAAGTGTAACTAGTCTCCAACAAATGATTGGCGAACTAAGAAAAACTGTTATTGTTTAAAGATTTCCTATGTTCTTTAGTCTTTATTTCAAAGTTTCTCGCAGTTTTACCAATATAAAAAAACCACAATCATTACACTTTAATTTATAAATTCCAGATTTTTTTCATTTTTGAAACTCTGTCTTTATTTTTGTTATTGTTTTTGGGGTGTTATGCCGTGTTTCGCTACCTCCTTCTTTAGCCAACGTTTCGGACAGCGTTACAGTGTCCATCATCAGGGCAGATGAGTAAATGATATTGGTGAGAGTGTTTACTTATGGACACACAGTTTATAGGAAACCAACACATACAAATAGGTATCTCCACGCTGATTCGCATCATCACCCCGCTCAGAAGAGAGGTCTCATCCATACTTTGGTAACCCGAGCGACCAGAATATGTGAGGAGCCAAAACTCAGATTAGAACTGACCAAACTCACCGATGCACTGGAGCGTAACGGCTACCCAGCAAGGCAGACAAGGCAAATCATAAGAGCCAAATCAGCACGAAACGAAGACAGGGGTGAACAAGAGTCAAAAGGCTGCGCTTTCCTGCCTTACGTCCATAATGTAACAGACAGAATTGCCAGGCTGTTGAGAAAAGAGAACATCAAGACGGTCTTCGGAACCACGACAAAAATCCAAGACCTACTGAGGTCGGCAAAGACTAAGTTTCCTCTGGAAACAGATGGAGTATATAAACTCAGCTGTTCCGGATGTGACAAGGTCTATGTAGGCCAGACAGAGCGGACAATCTCCAAAAGGATTTCGGAACACTTTCGTGCTTGTAAACTTGGCCACCCTGACAAATCGGCAATCGCCGAGCACTTAATCGAAACCGGCCATTACTTTGGATTTGTTCCTGAAGTCCTGGGAAGACCCAAAACTTACAGAGCACGCCTAATTACGGAGGCAATTGAAATCCATAAAAACCCCATCAATATTAACAGAGACGACGGAGCGTAATTGACGGCTACACCAAAGCTAAACGCAAAAAACCATGCTGAATTTTTTCTAACACCAGCTCGTAGAGAAATGGAGCTGGCAGCACGGTATCGCTTCGACACACATAAGTAAACACTCTCACCAATATCATTTACTCATCTGCCCTGATGATGGACACTGTAACGCTGTCCGAAACGTTGGCTAAAGAAGGAGGTAGCGAAACACGGCATAACACCCCAAAAACAATAACAAAAATACTTTTTGGCCGTGAAAACCTAAAAACATACTCTGTCTTTATTATTTAAAATGTAATTTTTAAGTTTGTTATTTGCATAAAATACAGGAATAATTTCATTTGGTTCATTCTTCGTTAAGGAATTAGAAATTTTAATATTAAAATACATAATTTTCCCTAATTTTTTCCCTTCCTGATCCTTTTGTACAGGCCAATATTAAATCTGTTTCCTTTGTAAATTGTTTTCTACTGCCCCTCTTCCCTCTACCCATTCTCACCTTTCCATTGACTATGTCTATTATTTATAATTATGTTGTCTATGTCTATGACCATTGTCTTTATCTATTATTTATAATTAGTTAGTAAACCCTGAAGAAGTGAGCATAGCTCACGGAGCATGTTTGTTTTGTAAACAATAAAAGTGGTTAAAACTAAGTATTTTATTGATTTTGAATTAAAATGGTGCCACGAAGTAAGTTTGCTGTGTTTGAAGAAATAATTATAAATCCTAAAGTGTTCCAGTTACCACCGTTGCTTTTTATTTATTTTTCTGTATCTTGTTCTGTTTCTGATTTTTAAGTATTATCTTTTTCTTCAATAATATATTACGTTGATGGGTTTAACCATCAAAAGATTTTAAAATAAAAATTTAGTATTATTTTAGACGTTTAGAAAAATCTAACGGGTGTTCCACGTAAATAGAAATGTTTATCCAAGACACAGGTTAAATCTACACCTTTCATCTAGGTTAAAAATAAATTCATTAAAGAACATTGTAATAATTCAAAACGATAGCTGCCAAAATTATGGGGACAAGTAGTTGAGTAGTTGATTATACTGTTAATTCTTAATTTGAAATATATGTCGACAAAAATGTCGATCCCAATGGCAATGGCCTAGTTTTATGCGCAGTGTCCCGGTAAGACCAAATATCCTGGGCTCGAGTAGCAATTGTGATCTTAGAACGGTGTAGCCTAGTAAAGACACATTATTTTCGACTTTTGTAAAAAAAAAATAATAGTATCTAAAATATATTAACCTGCGACCGTTTTTGTGTTTGTTTTACTGCGTCATGTTTTGCTTAGATTTATTAGTACTAGTGGTCGCCCAATGGTCGAAATTCGACCATAATAATTTAATGTGTAATGTTTTTTATTGATTAAATGTCCTTCTCTATATAAATTATAATCTGCGAAATTTCATCTTCCTCCGTCCGCGCAATTTTCGTAAAAAGGGGTAAAAAGTTTTTGCTTCACGTATTAATATATAGAAGATAGATAGATATATATAGATTGTCATCTTCTTCAATTATATATTACATCGCTGGGTATTACCGAGTTATTCGAGAATTATTCCAATAAATAAAATAAAAACCGGGGTTATAATTATTCGTATTCATTTACCTTCACGCCCGACAAACGTTAAGTATCAACTACATTTAGAGTAACACAGTTTTGTCTAGTAATGGGAAATGAATGCAATTCACAACTGCACTGTGCTAATATAAATATAGTAGATAAAAACATTTAGGCGATTAAGTTTTTTTTTAAATAACAGTTAATGCGATGAAAAGCTAATACAAAAAAAAAACATTAAAAAATTAACATTATTTTATTATGTAATTTGACGGCCTCCGTGGTAGAGAATTTGCGATCCTTAGTTAGTTAAAATCCTGAAGTAAGTAAGCCGAAAAAGCTGTCACAATAATAAAAAACTAAAATACTTGCGGAACTTAAAAAAAATATTAATAAATGTAATTTTAATTAAAATTAAAAAATATATATTTTAAAGTGAGTTCTACGAATTAACCACAAAAACAATTAATTAATATATAATTTGTTTATTGTCAACAATATTCCCATTAACCACGAACTTTCCTTATATTAAAACACTTAATAATAAGCGAACACCATTAATCTAATAATGTTTGATACTTATAAGATATAAGTGACGTATTCTCCTTTTCATTTGTAGCATTTCACACGTCTGTAATCTTTACTCAAGTTGTATGAAGGAACTTAAGTCTACAATCCTCAACATCATCATAATTTTGAATCATCATTTCGAAGGCGCCAACTAGAAAATGTGGAGACATCTTCGAGCAATTTTCTAGCAATAACGTTTAATAAAATGAATATTAGTATAAACCACTTCCTTTATTTGTAGGGTTGCCGCGAAAGCTCGTTGTTTGTCTCCCGGTTGTGAAGTCACCCGCAGGCAGTGGTGGAACATCCAGTCGTCGACTAAATTTAATCTCCCAAAGCTTATATAATATTTTGACGTGATAACGTCTTATAAATCGATGAACGCCGGCAGCATGCACGAAAAAGCATGACTCATTGTCACGTTCCGCCTGAGCCGAGCGTACGAACAAGCGATAGAGAGGCACGGACGGCCTAAGCATTCGGCTTGTGACGCATCTATCTCTCTTCCACTCCATCGTTATTAAATGACGTTATCACGTAAAATTATCGTCCGTAAACCGACTTTACAGACAATCAATTTTTTTTCTTTCTGATGTAAAGGTACCTACGCTTTAAAAATTATTTTGTCTCCAATATTGGTGCACATCTCGATCTCTGCCAAATACTATTTATTTATTTATTTGTTAGTACGAATTAACTTGATAAATGATATTATTTGTAAAGCTAGAAAATTTCCGTTTTAGCATATTTATCAATAATTTTTCAAGCTTAGGATGAATTTAGTCAAGGATGAGCAATTGTGGGACATCATTAAGTTATTCATTTTACACTTAAGTGTATATGAAAAAAAAAATATACGAAAACCAACAATTCCCGCCATGATAGCCAGATAAAAATTAAAAAAAAGGATTAAAAAATTATTAAAAAATTTCAGTAAGTGACAAAAAATTTCTTGAATCAAGTGGATACTAATCGTCCACAAACATTTTGGGTAGAACTCCGTTACATTTTTAATAAATTTAATTTAAATCAAATAAAACAATGTTATTATTAAGTACTGCAAGTATTTTAGCTTTTTTTATTATTGTGACAGCTGTTTCTGCGTTCAAGTCCATTTTCATCCTGTGGGGTACTTTGAATTCTGTGTTCCCCACATTAAATGGTAATGATTTCTTAATTGTTTAATGTAATGTTGAGTCTCTACTTATACACAAACATTTTAGATCTAGTAATCTGGTTTATTAGAGATTACGTATTTACAATGATAAGGCTTCAAGTTAGTCGACCTGTCTACAGGAGGAGGAGAGGAAAAGGGGATCTGGCGGCTCGCTTACTCGGAGCTTGTCTCGCTGGTCCTCGTCTACACGGTTACCCCTATCGGCCGTCGGGAGAAGTTCTTCCCTGCTGACATCTAACGATTTCATTTGAAAGCTTTTTTAATACATTACATTTAATAATGACGTGACTGCCGTTGACTTAATAAACATTAATTAAACACAATCTTAATAAATTTTATATTTATCATTTTCCAATGAGCGTTCCCAAAAATTTTTCTTCAAAAATGTCACTGCTCTGTGGTACTCAGCGCGCAAGTGGGTAAATAAACTTATAGTGTCCTAACTCCCCGCCAGGCCGAAACATGATTGTAAATGTTCTACAAATAAGCATTTCTCTACCCTTTTCATATTAAAGATTCGTATTGTGGACCTACATACTCGAGAATTCATTTTCAGGGGCTAGTAAGAGATAAAGCAAAGAAAAAACTTTAATAAAAGGACTCGGCGTGTACAAACATTATTTTTCATGGTTATATTATTCCCTGGATACTGTTATGTCTTTTTTTCAGCTAGGAGGATTATATTTTGGAATAATCTGCCTCTGAAGTGTCTCATAGCCGATGGTGGTTTGTAAGTTCGATTATTGCAGTTTGTGCGGAAAATTATTTACGTAGAATACCTATAGTTTTAATTAAAAAATACGTACCTAATTTTCGCAAATTTTAGTATTTTCGTGGTTTTGTAATTTATCACAATTTTTGGTCAAGCAAAACCACGTCTTTTGTTAAACCTCCTACAGTCCGTGGTTCAAAATTAGTTCTGATTTTCTTTACTCCACATTACTAAGTAAAACAAACACTTTTTTAATACACAAGTATGCTAGAGCTACGAAAAACTCGAAAAGCATCGTGCGGTGTTTTGTATGCACAAAAAAGGAGGTACTGTTTTTCATACTGCTTTATTCAATCTATTGATTTGTGCTAAAAAGGTGTAGGTCCTCGATCCTCTCGTGCGATTTTTGGCATATCATGGCAAGTTTTCAAAACGACTTTTTCATCGCTTGCCATAATGTGCCAAATATACTTACCTTTCGTAAAACATTTTTTTTTCAAACCTTCCCTTGATCTACAGTTGGTGTTACTGAAAGCTGATTTACTACTTTCCCATTTTATCAATATTAGTCTCAAATCGACATCTCTTTTCCGATTCTATACGCAGCTAAATACCAAAATTGTTTATTCTCAAGTTATCACAAGATTTGTTCTCTATTTTTATTACACATTTATATACCAGTATATTCGTAATTAAATTATCTATCCATTTTTTGTGTTTTAATTTCATGTGAATAAAAAAAATGGCTTTTAATTTTTTTTTTTCTAAACAAAGTGCGAATTCTCCACCAATGTCTTTTAATTTGTGAAATAGACTATCTGTATATAACGATTTATTGACCAAAATAAACCTAAAATTGAAATTACTCTCATTGATAATTGTAGACAGTTAATGTATCTTTCTAATACATAAAATGTCGTAATTTAATCCATTTAATTTGGACAGTCCACGAACCAAAACTCTTTAAAATATTTTCTTACAAAACTTTTAAATACCTGTTTAAGATTACAAATTGGGTCTTCTAATATATATTTGTATCTGAGATTATCAGACAGGCCATAGATAATATACAGATATAGAAAATCTCCAACGTTGACCCGAATTACCTCGCACTGCAATATCAAATGAACTAACACGCAGAATTCTCTCTACACGTGCCGTTAACTACCAAGAGGGTGAATGTTTCTATGGAACCATCTATGGAATATGCCTACTTCACGAAACGTCTAAAAAACAGCCACCGAAATTTTAGCCAATTACCTGATGATGATTCATTCACGGTTATCGTAATTACTTACCTATAATTAACTATTCGAAGTCACCCCTACGATTTCTTTATTTTTCGCCATTCTTACAAAAAAGTTGTTCAAATTTATGATGAATAATTTTATGATTTTTCTCATAGCCTTTCATTACTCTAGAATTAACCAGTCTGGCCAAATTCTTGATTTCTATTTCACTGTTGGAAATATTCATGCACCAAGTAATCTGTAGTTTTATGCAGATAGAACTTATCTATATATAAAAGAAAATCTGTATGATTCTGGTTTTCTGTCTTTTTACGTAGCCATTTATTTGTATGCAGCCTTTCTCATATTTATTTATTATAGCAATGGGTACTCCAGAGGTCACAAAATACTCAAATTATCTAACTTTAATTATACAAATTATACAAATATCTAACTTTAAATATCTAACTTTAATCAACTGATCTGTAAGAACTTCTAGTTGACATGCGCCCGGGTATTGGAATCTTATATGGATATGAAGGAGAGGAAGTTTCGGGGAGGAAAAAGGCATGAGTGGTGGGTGGAAATCTGGGGTTCAGTGTGTCCAGGTCATCCGCCGCCAAGACCTAAATAAACCTCATCCAATGAACCCGGCCTCCCCTGCTAAGTCACCAAACCACTTTGGGTGACGGTACCCGTTCCCGCCTGGAAATCGGTATAACTAAGTAATATAATAACTCATAATTTATAACTACGGCCGGCGTAGTCCAGCGGTAAGGCTCTTGACTCGCATTCCGAAGGTCGCGGGATCGAATCCCGGCGTGGTAAATAAATTTTATTTGATTAATTTGTATTATTTCACAATTTATTCATTTAAAATAATGTACATATAGTTTATTTGCGGCACGTTCCAGAGTGGAAGATACTCTCAGTATCGCCCTGGTGTATGACCACCATTCAGAATTGAAACGTTGCTTGAAATAGCTTTAGCCGTGATTGGTGACCAGATCTGAATAGCCAGGTATTTCCTACTTTCCTCTTCCCCATCTCCTTCCCTTCTCCACCACCTTCAGCTTCACAACATACCCCAATTGGGGATGCCATAGCCTCACTGGCTCCAGACGGGAGCAGTTGGGACTCTTGTGCGGTATTAATATAAACAAAATATAAAAAAAAAATAATAATACATAATTTTTTTGTTGAAAGAGACCTTATATAATAGCAGAAATGACTAACTGAACCGCTAAAATTTCAAAAGGTAATAAAAAAGTTTTGTAAAACAGTTACACAATAATAATTTAATAACACAGGACAGTTTTTATCTATATTCAAAATAATATGAGAAGAATGACGGTTATCAACATTACTATGAAAAATGCATAAACATGCGTTAAGCTTTCTTCAGAGTGTTCTTCGAATATTATGTCCATTATCCGCTTATGTCTGTTCAGCTTCGCCTTCAGAACTGGGTCCCCGGCAATTATATCAGCCCAGGTCTGGTCCACTCTGGAAACTGCATGCAAAGTGCAGAAGTCCAATTTCCTGTTGAAAAAAAATTCTGTAGAATAATGCGTTCCTACTATGAAGATGGTTTCACGACAGTTGGTCCCCCGAGTTTTGGGAGAATACGGTATACATTACATACTTAGACACACAAATAACGAATAGTCAAAGCATAATTTTTTTTTTTATTCAAATGCATTAAGGATAAGACTACTTGTCTATATACTGTATACACCAAGGCAAGGGTTACCAATTACTTTCATTAGGGGTCCGTTTTTGAAAATAACAAGAGCGTCGCGGTCCGGAAGGGAAAAATCCAACCCCCCTCACCGGCATAACAATTCAAATAATAAACAGTACTATTTAAATACATGTATTTACGGTATCGATGAACAAATAAAACGAATGGATTCCGTACCATTATTTTATTAATTGATAAAATGTTATGAATAAAAATAAGTACCAAAGGTACAATATGAGAAAAATGACATTTTTTGCCTTGGACTATCCGTCCGAAGTTTGGACTAAAGTTTGTGCAGGTATAGTCATTAAATCTTGGAGATGTTCATTGGTAAGTCTGCTCCGGAATTTATATTTTTCATCTTGGGAAATGCTACTTCACAAACAATCGTTGACCCAAACAATGTGAGAAGTTTCAAGGCTTTTTTTTTTATTCTGAGTATTTATTAGCATAAACAAATTTTATCCAAAACTCTTGACAAGAAACTTCCTGATTGTGATGTTTTAAAACTGTATTTTCTTGAAAATAGATCATTTCCATCTGGAGAGCAGCTTTATTACTCCCGAAAATATTTGCATTTTCATTGCTCCATCCATCACCAGGATGCAGAGAGTAAATGTTACTGAGGATGTTGACGACATTTTATAACTAGAAATAGTCATTTTTTGGTCCCAACCATCGCTGATGCAACGTCAGTATAGTTACTGATAAAAGTTTTTTTAAGTTTAACTCATTTTTAACGAAATAATCCATCACCGCGTCGATCATGTCATCTTCTCGGGTTCTTCCTACTAACGGCGAAATAACCAAAAGCTCCTCAACAAAAGGGTAAAAATTTTTTTTTGTTATTGTTTTTGGGGTGTTATGCCGTGTTTCGCTACCTCCTTCTTTAGCCAACGTTTCGGACAGCGTGTCCATCATGTCCTGGTCATCTGCCCTGATGATGGACACTGTAACGCTGTACGAAACGATGGCTAAAGAAGGAGGTAGCGAAACACGGCATAACACCCCAAAAACAATAAAAATAATACTTTTTGGCCGTGAAAACCTAAAAACATAACCAAAGTGTAAAATATTTTTTATTAACACAAGGTCCGCACAAAATATGTCGGCGGTCCGGATCCGGACCGCGGCCCGCCATTTGGTGACCCCTGCACTAGGGTATGAGTACAAAAAATCGACACTGTAAATTAATTCGTTTGATATAGATACCAAGATATTTTTGAAGTCGATCTTACGTTTGAAATTAGTAAATAATAAAAAAAATATATAATTTCAACTGTCAGGTCACATACTAAGATCGTGCCGATACAAACGTATTTCGAAGTCGAACACTGCTTGATGAATAGTTATAAACTTATTTTATAATAAAATAATATAAAAATTTTGGAATAATAAAAAATTCTACATGCATCTAAATGGTATATTAAATGTGATATAATATTTTAAATTTTTATAGGTATCTCATTTTTTAATGTAAATATCTAATTAAATTTTAAAATTTAATTATAGAAATAATCTATTTATGTAAATATAAGCTTAAAAATAGTGTAACCATTATTTATGGCTTTTGTTTATTTTTAATAACCACCTAAAATAAATATGTATTAAAATTAACGATTCTCAAACAATCAATGTGAAACAGAAAAGACATCTAAAGATTCACTGGCATATAGGAATTGAACCAAGGACCTCTTCCTTCTCGGGGAAGTGCTAATATCACTGAGCTATATTAATCCAAGACACTATCTGGATTGCTTGCAATCACACATGATGATAGAAAATAAATGTCGATAATTTTTTTATTTTATTTATTATGGAAAATCAACAGATATTTAACACTTATAATAATAACATTAATAATATATATAATATCCAATGACAGATTTTCACATAATTAAAATTATAATTAAAAAGTAAAACAAAAAAGTAAGGGTCCTGTACCCGTAATAACTTAACAAAAATATAAAAATTATGAAAATTATTCATAAAAAAAAGATATAAAAAACACAATATAAACTATAATAACCTGCTTACTAAATTTCAAACATGAAGTATTCAGAGTCAGAAATCTATTCTCACTCCACAACAGCAATAATAATAATATGTACATTGTACATACCTACAACTCAAGAGTGAATACAATAGTAAGTCGGATGACAAGTATGCAACTGGAAAGGATTCACAGCAATAACATGGCAACTTGCAACACGGTCAAAAAATTATTTAATGTTGGCTATGACATACTTTTTTAAGGTTGGTAGCTCTCAGTCAAATTATGATACAGTTAAAAATGAATTTTATATAGTCGAATTAGCTCAGTGGTTAGAGCAGTTCTCGGGCAAGAAAGAGTTCCTGCGTTCAATTCTGAGATACTACCAAATCTTTTTCCTGATCTCGATAAATCGCGAAATCCGACTTTAAGTGGCAAGATTAACCCTAAGAAATCTCTACAAAAAAGTACTCAAAAATAATTTTCTGGAAAACAAATTATGTTAATACAGGTAGATACCTTTTATATAGATAGATACCTATCTATCTTTTACCAAAAAAGTATTAAAGAATTTAAGAAATTTATCAAAGAAATCTGGAAAAAAAAGCTCTATTGGTAAGCTCTCGATTTAACGCGTTATTACAATATAATTGCTAATATTAAGATCTCTGGTCTGATCTCATAAAAACGACCAAATTTGCCTCTAAAATTATGAAAAACAAGTATTTTTTGATGGCATATGTTTTGTATTTAAAATAGCTCACAGGCGTACAAATATTTAAGTTTTTAAAATTTATGCATTTGTCAAAAATGCCAAAGTTGCCTCTTATATCATAAAAAATCGAATTCTTTGATTTATAATTTAAAATACAAATAAATAAAATGCTCACATCCTTGCCAGATATTTGCTTGGGTTTTTATATATTTTTTTAAATTGTACAGTTATTATTACATAAATTAATATTTTTGATGATGATTATTATCGTCAATACTTCATTCAGACGGATCAAATAACGAACACACTAACTAATGTGTGTTAGTACACAATAACACACATTCCCATCAAGCAATTAAATAATTAAGCTGTCAAAGGGACAAAATAAAGCGCATGAAATCATTTATGAATATTAATATGTTCGGACATTTTTATTAAAGTGTAACTATTGCTTGATACGTGTTCGCATCTGTCGAGCTTGTTCGTAACGCCAATAGCGATAATATTGACAGTAATATTGATCGTCTCCGAGACGCTTTACTGCCGTGGGAAGAACCCTTGTGAGGATTTCAGGTAAAGAAAGATTTATTCAATTGCAGTTGCGAAGACGTTTTGCAATTTGCAACCCCGACTATTAATTCATGAATATTTAAGGCGGTTGAAGATAACATTAAATATATATTTCAGCAGCACACAATTTAGCCTCAGTAACATATTTCCTGAAACCAGAAGTGTTCTAACCACTCATTGCTTTACGTTTGTTTAATGTATGATTTAATCAATTACATTGATATTAATTAAAACGATTATTTTTCTTCTTCCCTTATATATAACCTATGCCTTATTCCCTCATAGACTCGCAATCCGAAGGTGGCGGGATCGAATCCTGGCGTGCATAAATAAATTTTGTGTGATTGATTTGTGTTATTTCACAATTAATTCATTTAAAAATAATATGTTTTACAGGTATATGCGTTCCAGGGTGGAAGATACTCTCAGTATCGCCCTTGCAAGATCACCATTCAGAATTGAAACTTTGCTTAAAATGGCTTTAGCTGTTTTTGGTAACCAGATCTGGTTATCTTTGGTAATCACGTACTCCCCCACCTCCTTCTTCTCCCTACTACCATCAGCCTCACAACATACCCCAATTGGGGATGCTGTAGTCTCACTGGCTCCAGACGGAAGCAGCCGAGGTATTCATAAAAAAAATGTTTTTTTTTCTTATTTAGTAATTTATTTTACAAAAAAATCAAATGTAATACTGATTCGGACAAGCAACATTTTTCTTTACGCACAAAATACCGTTGGAATAATTAAAACCAATCATGAAAAATATGTTTAAAAATAAAGTCATTATAAATTGTAGGACACCCTTTAAATTTTTAATTTTTCTTTTACATAATCAATGATACTTTA
This sequence comes from Glyphotaelius pellucidus, assembly GCA_936435175.1. Classification (NCBI taxonomy): domain Eukaryota; kingdom Metazoa; phylum Arthropoda; class Insecta; order Trichoptera; family Limnephilidae; genus Glyphotaelius; species Glyphotaelius pellucidus. Next base: position 30,662,942 of record OW386547.1, read on the forward strand.
TTAAATTTATTAATAAAACGGTTTATTTAAAAATAATTTTGCTGTGTAATTATTATTACGCGTGATAGCTATTTTGCCTTCTGAAGGCATGACGATGCCTTTTTTCATAAGCCACATGCCATATGCCTAAACAGTATAATGCCTTCAGAAGGCAAAATAGCTGTTACGGATAATAATAATTACGCAGCAGAACTTGTTTTTAATTAAACTGTGCTTTAAAAATTAGATAAAAATACGATTAAATATATACAAAAGATAATCATTTAAAAAATTGAAACTTGAAATAAAACTTATATAAATATTTCGATAGTTTACTAACCTGAATATGAGAACAATCAATTCCTGCGGCAACTTATTAAAGCGACTCATTGTAGATTTGATAAAGATTTTGTGGTAAAGCAAAATAGAATTTGACACTTAAACCAGCGGAATAGTAACATGTAAATTAGATACGCTACCACCAACGGTCAACTTAAGGTGATCCCATAGTCCTTGAAAAATTCGAAATCGTCTGTTTTGCGAGGGATTATAAAATACTTGAGAAAACTTGACAACCAATAATAGACGAGAGGCGTCAGGCTCATAAATCCCGAGTTCCGCCCTCAAATACACTGTGGTAAAAATTGTGAAAAATATGAACATAATAATTATATTAAATACTTATTTATGATTATCAAAATACATGGTAAAATTAACATATTATGGGCCTAATTTGTAGAACAAGTAACTTTCATTTATCAAATTTTACAGGAGGCAGTAAAGACTGTTTTTTAAACTCATGAACCAAGATGAACCGCTCTCCTTCGCACGGAATAGACTAGGTTTATAAAACATTTGAACGTACTTAAGATTTGTATAGTTTGTTAATAAAAAATGTTTAATAATTTTGAATTTTTAAATTATTTTTTATAATATAACTTTATAGGTAGTTATTAATATGCAATTTACAGTTATTTTATCATACGATTTATTTAACTCTTCTATACACTCTTGCAGTTCACATTTCTTTAGAATTCTATTGAAAAGTTTTTATTTTCAAGCAACCAGTTGGGCAGCGTTGTGGGGCGGCTTAAAGAGGATCTGTAAGAAGGGATGTATTAACGCGAATTTTGAAGATGACGGAATATATGAAGGAATCATTTGCTCTGTGTGGAGGAGGGTACATTAATGCAAACATTTAGTTTACAGTTAAGTAATTGACTGAGAGTGGTGAACTCCAAATTTTAAGTGGATAAAAAAAAATCTTCATTCTTGGGAATCTGTTTTATATAATACCGACTAAACTTTAATTAACAGTTAACAAAATTATGGCGTTGTTTCTATCAAGAAAATTTATCTTATTTTCTAGTGCCTTTTTTTATTTTTTTTTATGTGAATACCACACAAGAATCTCAACTACTGCTATTTGGAGTCAGTGAGACTATGGCATCCCCAATTGGGGTATGTTGTGAGGCTGAAGGTAGAGAGGAAGCGAAAGAGATGGGGAAGAGGAAGGTGGGGAAGTACCTGACTATTCAGATCTGGTCACTAAGCAACGTTTAAATTTCGAATTTTGGTCTTACACCAGGGCGATACTGAGAGTATCTTCCATTCCGGAACATGCCACAAATATACCATAATAAATTATATTTAATTATTTGAACCCGCGACCATCGGATCGACTTTCCCCTCAAACACGGAGGCCGTCAAATACATTTGACCAGGAGGCCTACAATTATATTTGAACTGCTAATAAATTAGATTGTTTAAAATTCTTTTGGACAATTTGCATTTATTTAAAAATAAAAATATTGGAAATAACAATTTTCAACAAAAATATTCACCAACAGTTTGGCGGTTAACAACTGAAAGGGAAAGCTTCGGACTGTAATTTAGGTATTAATAAACAAAAAAAAATATATTTAATCATTCCCCAAAAGTAAGAACTTGGCAATAAAAGTTAATTAATTAAAGCTAATACGTTTCTCTTCTACGGAGATTTGATGTGCATAGTTAGATTTATGCCAGTGTTAACAACGTAAAAATAATTAAGTTCATTAATGTTACGGCGGAATTTAAAAAATCGTGTTTTTTTAAATAAAAATAATATAACTTTTTCAAAATGTGAATCGAGTACTTCAAGGAAGTCGCTTTATACGGAAAATGAAACGAATTTATTAATATTAAATTGTTAACGTGTTAGCGTCAGCGTGCGTGCTGATGCTATCGGCAGGGTTGGAGAAAGCTCCCACATATTTAATACAAATTAGTTGCTGTATCTGCCCCAAATAAAAACTAGCTCAGGTTCGGTGCAAGCAGGGTTTCTCTTAACCTCAAGGCTAGTGCTTGTGGTTCGGAACTTCACGCTTCTCCATCCCCCCAGGGCCTCTCTCGACAAGCAAAACACGGTAGGTTATCACATAAATAGTTTATTCAATTCTAGGAGACACAATAATACATAAGAGGAACGATCCTAGCTGAAAGTTAGTTTGAACGTCAGTCTCTGCTCTCTACACGCGTGGTTAGGGCTTCAAAACATTTAATTGCACACAAAGGGTAACATGGTAATTGACTCACGTTTGGTTTATGGGCCAACAGCGGCTTTACGCGCTTGTTCTCCCGGTCTCAGCAGCGTCCATGCGCGGACACCGGAAGTGCACAACCGGCGAAACTGAACTTGTGTCGCACATGTTCGCGCGGGACGTGGGCCCGGGAAGCTCGCTTGCTGAAGACTGCTTTGAATGGCCGTGTGCGGCGCGTCTCCTGATCCGTGGGTCGCGGGAGGGGTGATGCGCCTGCGCATTACCGTCCCGCGGTGCAACAGTATTTTAGGGCTCGATTCGCTGACTGTCGAAACATGACGGTACTTAAGACTCGATTCCTTATTCTTGTAACGTAACACTTCCCCCCTCGCCGCAATAAAAGCGACGTGGCAATGGAGCTGTAGGGCTAATAAATCCTCTTACCCTTTCAGCACTTGTGCCAAAAACATTTAAGAGGAACGAGGAGAGAGAGAGAGAGAAATTCCTAGCTGGAGAATAGTTATGAACAGAACACAAAAGAGATGATACATGGTGTAACAAGGAATTGTCAATAAATGTATATAAAGGCAGTGGCATACATAAATACAGTTGCAAAGAACAAGGATCTGTTGAAGAAAGGTACAAGGGTTATGCAGTGATAGAAAAAAAAAACTCTAATTGTATCATTGGTCTGTGAGCTAATGTTTGCGAACGTGGTTTGCGTAGGATGTCTGGGGTGGTTGAACGTTTCACTGAAGTTACAAGGTTACTTTGTCACAGTAACCTGGCCCATTTGAGATTACACTCAAGGGACACTAGGGCCTTTAAGAAAATACGAGGAAGAGAACACATGATGAGGCTTCTAGGTGGTGTGGAGAGTTCTACCTGTCACAGAGGTCGAAAGGGTAACTGCTTCCGGATCCTGTGGGTGAGCCAGTACGAAACCATTGAAGTACTGGAGAGTGGAATCGTAATTGGTGGTTGGTACACTGGTTTTTGTATGTAGTGGGATTGTTTTGTGAACAATCGTTGGTATTGTTATTTGCGCAAGGGCACAGGAGCATCAGCACAATGGCAGTAGGGCATTTGCATTATGCAGCAGGAACATTTGCATAATGGCAGCAGAAACATTTGCACAAGGGCAACAGGAACATTTGTATTATGCAGCAGGAATATTTGCATAATGGCAGCAGAGCATTTGCATTATGCAGCAGGAACATTTGCATAATGGCAGCAGGAACATTTGCACAAGGGCAACAGGAACATTTGTATTATGCAGCAGGAACATTTGCATAATGGCAGCAGGAACATTTGCACAAGGGCAACAGGAACAGGAACCAACCTAGAGCTGGCGTGCTCGGGTTTGTTTTGAGTGTCGGTTCTTTGTGGTGATACAATTCGCAACTACACGCACGACTCACACTAGGTTATGTTAGATGCGGTCGGGTGCTTTTGGTACGCAGGGATTGAAGGCAAGGGACCTCCGTGACGGTAGCGAGGGCAGCATGAAGAGGCGCAGATGTAGATAGGGTGCAGAGCTGCTGGTTTTTTTTTTTAAAATCCGGCAAAAATTATTATTAGAACAAAATTCTTGAAGTTTACCTGCCTAGTAGACCAATGATGAAAAAAGTTTGGAGAGAAACAAGTGTGCATGTTGAGAAAAAGTTGGATTTGTTTGGCGTGTAGAGAGAGAGACGGAGAGAGAGCTAACTAAATGTGGCTAATGCCTAATACATGTTACAAAGGTACGTATTCAAGGACAGGTTCTGTGTAACCCCTTTTGGTTTTTTTTCTTTACCAAATACATTTCCAAGAATACGTGGTTGAGGGATTGTACGTATAACAAAATTCCCCATTCGAAAGAAGTTGGTCTTCCATGACCTATGCTCACGTCTATACGGTAGCATTTTTTCTACTTTCGAAAAACAAAACATTGCGTACAAGATTAGTTATAACAAAGTGGGAAAGGAGTAGGAAGTTGAAAGGATCCGCGTATGAAGATTGTCCCATTTGACAAACGAAACGCCAAGTGCGTAACGCATATATCCCCATTCACGGATAATTTCGAGGAAGGGGGAGGGTGATAATTGGGAACATTTGAACGAAGAAAACTGCTGGGGACTCGGCTATTTCCGAAATTCGACCTCTGGGTGGAGGTGAAACAAGGTCTACAGCAGTCATCCTGGCACATTACAATAATGACAACTGGGAAAGGAGTAGGAAGTTGAAAGGATCCGCGTATGAAGATTGTCCCATTTGACAAACGAAACGCCAAGTGCGTAACGCATATATCCCCATTCACGGATAATTTCGAGGAAGGGGAGGGGTGATAGTTGGGAACATTTGAACGAAGAAAACTGCTGGGGACTCGGCTATTTCCGAAATTCGACCTCTGGGTGGAGGTGAAACAAGGTCTACAGCAGTCATCCTGGCACATTACAATAATGTTTGGTAGTGTTGGACAAAAGAATACACTGACATAAAAGTCTAATCCTCTACGTGTATTGGGCAGAAGATTAGGGGTCGTTTTATTCTCCTACTGTTTGCGAGAAATGACAGACCCTTGCTCAAATCTCACAAACCTGGGGATTTTCTTTGTTCGTCTCCCAGACAACGAGTTAGGTGTTTTTGTGTCCATCAACTTAACTCCCACGACACGATGCCCCATAATCATGAGTGAAGCGTATGATTAGTCCTTTTGAGATAGTAGATAGTTCCTGGGTTCTTGTGACAGGAAGTCCACGGGCATATTAATGATTACAAAAAAGGGGTGTGGACTACATTGAGTAGTTCACACATAAAGGTTTGATATTATTTCGTTCGCACGATTCATGGTGAGTATTATAACGTCTTCACGTATAGCGTACAAGATTGCAAAATCAAAAGATTTGCAAGTAAGTTTTATAACGTCTTCACGGATAACAATGAACGAATTACAACTGGGTTGCCCAGTATTGAAGGGAGGTGCAAAAGACTAGGTATTTATGACATTTCTGACAAAAACCCACAGAGTAATTATAACGGGCTCCCCGTATCGCATTTAGTAGATATTCTGAGATTCCCATCTATGACGGCAGATTTTATAAGGTTCCCACCTATGATGGCAACAAAGGTTAACGTTCATATAAAGGTACCTATTCAATACAGACGGCGAGACATACTGATGTACTTAGTACAACAATACCGTAGCATAATAAATCCATATTAGCGTACGTTAAAGACTTGCACAAAGGCAAAAACATATTTGAAGATCTGGCCAAGATTTTATACTTCAACAATTAAGGGACAAAAAAAATTCTGGCGTGCTGATGGAATGTGAATTTCATCTAAGCTTACCGCAAAAAAGATCCTTTGTGGTACAACCCTTTTGGTTACGCACAGAGTATCGTATCGTGATGGTACAACTTTTGTTGTACTTACACGTACGATGGTAGCAACAATACAAGACATGCGCTTATCGTTGTTTGACAAGGAAAATTATTTACATTGGTCCGATTTGAGTGTTTAAGACCTTCTAGGTTTTACTTACTTAAACAGACTGCGATGGACACACCTTGGTGTTATGAAAATTATAATAATGGGATGGGTTGTTCACAGGGTGGTTCACTTGGAGACCTGGCTTCTTGTTGTGACCTCGTACTTTGCACGTGATAAGTCACAACAAGGCAACCCCAAAATTTCAGTTTGAGCAGTTGAGACCCAGGGTGACTCAATGTTGCTGAAATGTTGTAAAAAAATTTATCGTTAATGAAGAGGCACGTTGAAAGTTGTCCCTTTTATAACGATACTTTCCAGACTCCACATCCAGTTCTGGGGAGAGCTAGAGCAATTTGGGTTATTTATTGAGCGCCATTCTATTTTCTTAAAAAACAGAAAAAAACTTAGAACGGGTAGCAAACATCTGATACCGCCGTGGGTTTACACAGGTTTGCTTACCTAATTTAACTACATATGACATAAGGGTTAGATGCACTTTGGCGAGGACCCGATATTTAATGTACAAAAAAGATTTTTCTAACATTTAGAAAGGGGTGACGAGGTATGACATGATGATGTGAAAATATGATGCTGCGAGTTGTGACGATGCACAAAACCTTGGGCACGTAGTCTCTGACTACTTGCAGTAAGCCACAGGGAATTCCTTTCTCCGAAGTGATCAATTTCAGGTAGAGGTGTGCATGCTTAGAAAAAACGATGTTTCCAAGGTTTGACACCTGGGGCAGCAATTAGAGGCGAATGACTGATGATGACGAGATATTTATACAAACAAAAATAAAATAAAATGAAACGAAACCACAAGGGAGAATTATAATTTCTTCCATGACTTTGGCTACAGTTGACACCACTGTGCCAGAGCTAGAAAGGTTTCGTTTGAGTGTCCTAATGAGTGACAATCGTTTACGAGAGGCCGCTCATTAGTGACGAAACAAAAGGGTTGACTTCCATAGTGATCCATGTCACGGTGTAGACGAATGGTTGCTAGGAGTCAAGGAATAACCGTTGGGGTTATACGGGCGTGGCAATGGAGTTTGTTTCCATGTTACCACTTTTTACAATGTCCTTTATATGGTAGTTACCTATGTGTTTACCAGAGATGTCGGACAATCGGTAAACCAGGTCTGAGATTTTCTTTAGGACTTTCGTCTTTACAAAACGGGGTGCCAATTTGGCAGAGAAGTACAGCGCACCTTGTGACAGAGTGTTGTTTCTCCTCCAGACGATGTCTTCTTCCTTGAATGTGACGTGCCTCCTGCGAAGGTTATACCTGTCGGCGCTCTTTTGGTGGGCCAATAGTAGAGCGTCTGTTACTTCACTATAGATAGCGGAGAGTTCCTCCAAGCGGTGGGCGTAATTTGCTGCGGGGTCTGCTGTGGAGGAAAGGACGGGTGGAAGGCAATTGTCAGGGTGTAGTGAACCGTGAACTACTTGTTCCATGCCGTGTTTGAGAAAAAATGGTGTATAGCCTGTAGCGAGGTTCACCGTGTTGTTCATGGCTGCTTGTATTTTGTCTAATTTTTTGCACCATGTGCGTTGGTCTTTGCCAACCAAAATTGCCAGGGCCGTGTTTATGGTTTGGTTGTATCGTTCAACGGTGTTGTTCTGTGGGGTGTAAAGGGTGTTATAGAATACATCCTTTATACCATATTTAGACAAAAACTCTTTAAATTCCAGAGCTATAAATTGTTTACCATTGTCGCATATTATAGTACGAGGGGTACCGTAGGGTATGAAAATATGTTTTTCCAATAGATTGGTTATTGCTGCTGCAGTTGCCCTTTTCAGAGGAAACAACCAGCAGTATTTGGAAAAGATGTCCACTACGCTGAGTATATGCATGTAACCGGCGTAGCTTCTAGGGAAGGGTCCAATGAGGTCCATAGAAAAGGATTGAAGTGGTCTATCGGCACGCTTGGGGTTGCCCATTAGACCAGACGGTGGTGCCGTACTGTGCTTGTATGCCTTACAGATGTCGCACTTGGAGATGTATAAACGTACTTGTTTGAATAGACCCGGCCAATAATATCTTAAAGATATTTTTTTGAATGTTTTGAAAGTTCCAGGGTGTATGGAGTCTACGGCACTGTGGTTATCAATAATAACTTGTTCTCTATTTTCGAGAGGGACTACCATTTTCCAGGCATAGTCCTCTAAGATTGACAGTGGAGGCTTGCAGTTGCGATATAGTTGTCCGTTCTTAATCATAAAATTCGGGAACTTTTGTGGGTTGTCACTGCATCCTCTAAAGATTTTTTGATACCATACGTCTTTTGTGGGGAGACTAGAATTGGGTAATTCGGCATTTAATGTTGCTATCTCGATCCTAGAAAGGGCATCCGGGACGATATTATCCGCGCCTTTACGGTGGATGACATCGAAGGTATATTGAGATAGGCGGGACGACCAGCGAGCCAATCTCCCAGAGGGGTTGTCTAGCGAGATCAGCCATTTTAGGCTGCTATGGTCTGTGACGACGGTAAACTTACTGCCCTCAATGTATCCGCGGAAATGTTGAATGGATTCCATGACTGCTAACAATTCTCTCTCGGTAATCCCGTAGTTTTTTTCGTGTTTATTTAGGGTACGAGAGAAGTATGCCACGGGGTGTTCGCCGTCCGTAAAATTTTGAGTGAGGACTCCTCCGATTCCGACGTTTGATGCGTCCGAATGGATCGTAAAGGGAAGATTGAAGTCGGGGCAATTCAGTACTGGGGCTGATTGAAGAGCCTCTTTCAGGGAGTTGAATGCTGACTCAGTCTCTGCAGACCAGGAAAAGTTACTGGTACCTTTACGGATTCCCGTGATTTTGTTGAGCGGCGCCGCGAGAGTTGAGAAGTTTTTTATGAATCTTCTGTAGTAACCGGTGAGTCCGAGGAAGGCTTTTACCTCTTTTGCATTTGTAGGTCGGGGAAAATTTGTCATAGCCGCTACTTTTGTGGGGTCTGTTCTTAGGCCTTCTTCGTCTACTATGAAACCCAAGTATCGTAGGCGGTGCCTGCAGAATTCCGATTTCTTCAGGTTGATAGTCAAACCGGCCTGTTTGAGTTGTTGAAAAACCTTTTCTAGAATAAGTATATGTTTTTCAAAGGTATCGCTAATGATGATCAGGTCATCCAGGTAGCAAAATAAATTGTTATCAAACTCTGGGCCAAACAATTTATCCATGAGTCTTTGTAGTTCTGCTGGGCTGTTTTTTAAACCGAAGGGTAGTCTTTTGAAATGGAACATACCCCTGCCAGGCACCACGAAGGCAGTCTTTTCGCAGGAGCTGGGATCCAAAGGTATCTGCCAGAATGCTTTGCTTAAGTCTATGGATGAGATGTATTTAGCGTTTCGAAGTCTGTCCAGGATGGAGTTGACCAAGGGGAGCGGGTAGGCGTCTGATATTGTACATGCGTTGAGGCGTCTGCTGTCGAGGCAGAAACGGGCTGAGCCGTCTTTCTTTGAAACTAATAAGGTGGGGTTGGTCCATGCGCTGCGGCTGGGTACCACCACTCCCAGTCTTAACATATCGTCCAATTCTTTTTCCAGCGTTTTCAATTTTTGTGGAGCTAGGTTGTAATACCTTTGTTTGATTGGGGGGCCTGTTGTTTTTATATGGTGTTGTACTAGGTTGGTTAAGCCTAAACCGCACCTTTCGAAGGAGATGGATTCATACTTGTTGATCATTTGATTTAATTGTATTGTTTGTAAGGGGTTCAAGTTTTCGTAGGGTATTACCGTACGGATTTCGTTTACTTGGGGAGTGACGGAGGGGTTGTTAAACAGTTGCGGGGCAATTTTGAAAGCCATCCAAAAATCCACTCCCAAGATGAATTTCTGTGTGATTGTAGGTACAACTAGAAACTTGATCCAAACTGTTTTTTGGTCGCAATTGATCGGTAGGGTTAGAGAACCGATGACGAGTTGTGAAGTGTTGTCTGCCGTGGTAACATGTGAAGAATGTTTTCCCATTTTAAAACCACAGTTTGTGAATAAGGTGTGGGCGTTGTCGCCCAGGCAGCTGACAGAGGCGCCGCTGTCTAGGAGACCTGAAAAAACCACGTTGTTTATGGAAAAATGCGCGAAGGGTCTACCGTCTATTGCCTGTTTGCAGCAAACTGTAGAGAGGGGTAAGGCCTGTTTAAAAAATTTGACGTGTTCCAACCACTCCGACCATTCCTTTGGCCTATGGGAGGGATGGTCCGGGGGGTTGGGGTCTAGTTTTTTGTCTTCCTGGCTGTCCAATTGGGAGGGGGTCTGGAGAAATCCATAGGGGGTTTGATGAATCTGAGATCCGGGATGGACGTTTCGGTATTGTCTTGGCGTGGTCTTTTGCCAAACTTCCTCCCTTCATCTCTTCTTGGAGAACGATCGACGGATCGCCTTTTGTTAGAATGGGTGTCTTTGGAGGATAAAAGTTTTGCTTGTTTAAAGCAGGCGGCTTGGGAGTGACCAATCTTGTGGCAAAAAGAGCAGGATTTCTTTTCGTTGTGCTCCGGTTTTATGCCGGACGAAGTGCTTGGGCGAAAGTTTTCTTTGGGGAATCTTTCGTCTCTCTTCCGATCCTGGTATGCCTCTAGTAGCTGGCAGACATCTTTCAGTTGCTCCAGCGTGGCAATTTTCTGAGAAGTAATGATGTTTTCGTATCTGGGGAGAAGACCGTCGATTAAAACCGGGAGAAGTTCCGCTTCAGGGACAGGTTGGGTGAGCTTTATATTGATGGCCTCTGCCCTCTGTGTGAATCTAGCAACAGGCTCTCCGGAGTGCTGCTTGATAGCGAGTAGGGATAGCCTGACTCTATGTTGGGCCTTTTTTTCTCCGAAACTGGATAAAAGTGCCACCTTGAGTTCCCTCCATGAGTTTGTTTTTCTCTTATGTATCCTGTGCCAGGTAAGCATTTCAGGAGCGATGAGGTCTATGAAGTTCCTGTGTAGAATACTTTCGGGGATTCCTCTGACTTGGGCTGTTTCTTCTATTCTGTTGATGAAATCCTCCACATCCGTGAGTCCGTTGTATTTCGTCTTCCAGGTTGTCAAATCATATATTTTCGTCTGTTCCTGGGCTTGTACCACCAAGGGTTTTGCTTCGGAGACTGTGAGGGAGGTAGAGATGATTTCTGAGGTGTCTTCCTGTTGAAACTGCAACTTCCTGATGTACTTTTTGTTGTAGAAAGAAGCATATTGAATAAGGCATTTTTTGGATTTATTCCTGGGAGAAATCTTTCTACTTCTCAGGGCCTGTAGTAGTTCTTCCTTTTTTGACGTAGAAATGTGGGGGATTATACCCAGCGTGACTTGAGGGACTTCCATAGTGTATAGGGTCGTGTCAGGGTGACCTTACGTTGGGAGAAAAACGAGAACTCGACTCTTTATCCGTAATTGGAAAGAAATTTTTGCCAGGGATTGACCACTGGGAACGTATATATATTTTTTTTTTACAAAATGCTTCTGCGAAAAAACGCGTATTTGTAAGTGTTTGGGTTATTTGAAAATTTGGGCAGAGGTTTGCCTCTGGCCACGTGCTTTTTAGGAAAAATCCAAGCGTTTTGGAAAAAAAATTTCGAAAATTAAAAAATCGAAAAAAAGGAAAAAATCGGAAAAATTTTCAGAGTCCGAAACTGGAGAAAATTTGAGCAGCGATTTTCCTCTGGCCATGCGTTTTTAAGAAAAAATCCAAGCGTTTTGGAAAAAAAAAAAAAATTTTGAAAATTAAAAAATCGAAAAAAGGAAAAAATCGAAAAAATTTTCAGTCCGAAACTGGAGAAAATTTGGGCAGCGATTTTCCTCTGGCCATGCGTTTTTAAGAAAAAATCCAAGCGTTTTGGAAAAAAATTTCGAAAATTAAAAAATCGAAAAAAGGAAAAAATCGAAAAAATTTTCAGAGTCTTAAACTGGAGAAAATTTGAGCAGCGATTTTCCTCTGGCCATGCGTTTTTAAGAAAAAATCCAAGCGTTTTGGAAAAAAAAATTTCGAAAATTAAAAAAATCGAAAAAAGGAAAAAATCGGAAAAATTTTCAGAGTCCGAAACTGGAGAAAATTTGAGCAGCGATTTTCCTCTGGCCATGCGTTTTTAAGAAAAAATCCAAGCGTTTTGGAAAAAAAAATTTCGAAAATTAAAAAAATCGAAAAAAGGAAAAAATCGGAAAAATTTTCAGAGTCCGAAACTGGAGAAAATTTGAGCAGCGATTTTCCTCTGGCCATGCGTTTTTAAGAAAAAATCCAAGCGTTTTGGAAAAAAAAATTTCGAAAATTAAAAAAATCGAAAAAAGGAAAAAATCGGAAAAATTTTCAGAGTCCGAAACTGGAGAAAATTTGAGCAGCGATTTTCCTCTGGCCATGCGTTTTTAAGAAAAAATCCAAGCGTTTTGGAAAAAAAAATTTCGAAAATTAAAAAAATCGAAAAAAGGAAAAGTCGAAAAAATTTTTCACAAGTTTTCGTGGAAGTAATTTGTTTGAGAATTCAACAATATCTTGGGGGCATGGTTTCATTACGCGGCTTCCTATAGCCTGATTTTATACAGCACCAATTTTTTGGTATTTACACGCGAATTCCCTTCGTCTTTTCGACAAGATATTACCTTCTTTGTCAATTGACAAGGTATTATAGTGTCAGGTGTCAAGGAATCCACGTCAACGCGAATTTAGTATTTTTTGCATTATTCGAATGTGATTCGGCATGACCCGGTTTCAGCAGACGACAGAGTCAAAAATACTTAATTGTCAAATGACAGAAAGAATTTAAATCCACTTGTTCCCTAGGTGTCAGCAAGTGTCCGTTTAAGAGACGTACCAGCGTGCTGCAATATAGTATATTATTAAAAATATTTAGCACTTTCGAGACCAAGCGGATGATTTGTTTATCATGTACATGATTTTAATTGTTGAATAAATTCTTCTTTAATTTGTGTTTATTTCCACTATTCACTTGTATTGAAAATAGCAATTTTAATCGGCCGACACTTTGTAATCACTGTATTATTCGCAGCGACAACTTCCTAGGTTGGGCACCTTGCGTTGGAATACCGGTAATATTTTGTCGAGTGACGAGTCACAAATGATAAAATCGCGCCCGTAATAATTTAAATTGTGATTCGAAATTACGTTCGCGCCGAGATTCCTGTTGGAAGTGCTAGACAATTGGGAATAAACAATACATCATAATAACATTTCAGAGTTTACAATTGTTGCTTGGGAACGAGGCCGTGGTGGAACAGAAAAAAATTTAAATGGCCCCACGTTTAGCGCCAGTGTTAGCGTCAGCGTGCGTGCTGATGCTATCGGCAGGGTTGGAGAAAGCTCCCACATATTTAATACAAATTAGTTGCTGTATCTGCCCCAAATAAAAACTAGCTCAGGTTCGGTGCAAGCAGGGTTTCTCTTAACCTCAAGGCTAGTGCTTGTGGTTCGGAACTTCACGCTTCTCCATCCCCCCAGGGCCTCTCTCGACAAGCAAAACACGGTAGGTTATCACATAAATAGTTTATTCAATTCTAGGAGACACAATAATACATAAGAGGAACGATCCTAGCTGAAAGTTAGTTTGAACGTCAGTCTCTGCTCTCTACACGCGTGGTTAGGGCTTCAAAACATTTAATTGCACACAAAGGGTAACATGGTAATTGACTCACGTTTGGTTTATGGGCCAACAGCGGCTTTACGCGCTTGTTCTCCCGGTCTCAGCAGCGTCCATGCGCGGACACCGGAAGTGCACAACCGGCGAAACTGAACTTGTGTCGCACATGTTCGCGCGGGACGTGGGCCCGGGAAGCTCGCTTGCTGAAGACTGCTTTGAATGGCCGTGTGCGGCGCGTCTCCTGATCCGTGGGTCGCGGGAGGGGTGATGCGCCTGCGCATTACCGTCCCGCGGTGCAACAGTATTTTAGGGCTCGATTCGCTGACTGTCGAAACATGACGGTACTTAAGACTCGATTCCTTATTCTTGTAACGTAACAAACGATATGTTGAAATTTGCTCACTGTGCGGTACTGTTGTCACTGTTTAATACTCAAAAGCGCGCCAGATTTAAAATTGTAAATGTCAAATCATTGGCAAAGTTATTGCCTACTTCAAACGACATTTGGCAACAGAATTATATATTTTTTTTCAAATTCGAGTATTATTATATAAATAAAGTAAATTATAAAGTGGTTAACCGGTATATTCAAACATCTACGTATATAACTAGGAAATTTTAAAATCGATAGTACGTAAACTCGAATAACATTTTACGGCGCAGAGAGTCACGGACGTCAAGGACGTCCGTCCACCACAACTGTTGGGTGGAGAATGCGACAAAAAGGCGGTGACGATTGTGTGGTCCTTACGTCCATGGCATAAGGTTCACTTTGAAATAACATTTTCGTCGAATGCCGGCGGTCTTGATTGATGTCAAAAATAACAACGCGAAAATGCACATTTTATTTTATTTCGGGAAGTTCATGCATAAATATCGACTTTTTTCGCGATTATCATAAAAGAAACTAAATTTGCCACATTATGCAATAAAATTAAATACGAAGAGGGGTTTAAAAGTAGGAGAGTTTGCACTTGAAAGTGTTTTTTTATAGACCTTATACTTTATTTTTTTCTAGGCTTATTAAAAGACTTATAAAAAAAATGACCGATATTTTTAAGGGCAAAAATATGTTCTACACGCAGTATTTAATTGAAGCATCTAAAATACTTTTAAGCGATTTAATTTTCAAAACAAAAATACACGATTTTGTATGATTTTGCATTATGTCGCAAGGCATCATCTTAATACTGTCTATTTAGAAACCGCTGTAGTCTTTGAAAGATTTGAAGCCTGGGCCTCTTACCTGAGTCCCTCAAAAGGGTGCACATCATAAGCCTATTTTACATTTTAACCTAGTGCAGGTATACAGCTATTTGAATTGCTTTTACCCATAAGAATCCTCTCCATATTGCAGCCATGTCCCCTTTTTTGTACCCCCAATTTTTTTTTAACATACTACAAAATAAACCATTTTTTCAACAACATATATAAACTCCTGATGAAAGAGAAAGGCGCCTTTTTGGCCCGGAGCTCTGTATGCCTATTTGTAAAAAGTCACCCATAACATTAGGTTGCAACTAATGCTTTTTACCTGCTAACCAGCATTTAAAAAATTATTATGGCACCTTCAGCCGCCGCTACCCGAATTTCTACCAATCTCCCTTGAAAATTTGAAGTTTTTAAGCTCTTAAATAATATATGTTATTTTTTTAAGATAATATTCCCCACGCCTTAACGCGAATTATATGAAATTCCCTCGATAGAAAAAATATCAAAGTATGCTCCGAAAATTTTTGTTTTCACGTCTGTCTCTATTATTTAACAAGTTATATGTATGAAAAAATTCACAGCGTTTCTTTGAATGTTGTTTTAGACAACCCCCACGAGATTTTTGCTCTATTCGAAACGAGTTGTGTTTTATTAAACATTTTCGCAATTTTCGCTACAATTTTATCGTTTTAAATATGAGCACGCTCTCTCCAACATTCGTAATTACATGTCTCTCCATCTTCTTCTTTTCGAGCGAGGATACGGCGCCTTAATGGGTAGTTAAAATGTATATCATGGAAAGCTTTCACTTTGTGATGTGACTATCAAAAACCGTTTTCACACAACTATGTTCCCAACAAAACGTTGACGCCGACAGGGTAAATTTTATATCTTGTATCTAAACATTACCATAGCTATCACTTATTAACTTTTATAACAGACATGTAATTATAATCACGTATAATACCATAAATTAAAGAAAGCTGTTCATCATCAATGTCTTTGATCACATTTCCGAACTATTGGTCGATTGTAAATAATAATAACTACCCTGCAAAGTTTCCCATGTGTTCTCTGAAAAGCTGTCCCTTCTTTTAATTTCTTCAAAGATGTGATAGGGTCGGATTGATAATTTGGCAATGAATTCAACACAGTTTGACAAAGTCTTCGGATGCCGAAATATCTATTATAGTCAAAAATAACGATGGGACTAAAAAATACCAAATAGCGGGGGAGAAACATCCATCGGGACCTCTGTCGCCTTTAGGGACAAGGAAAGTAAATAAAGCAGTGGTCCCCAACCCCCGGTCAAATGGTACCGGGCCGCCAAAACCCCTGCTTAAAAATCAAAATTAAGTAAAAAAAATTGAACATTACCAATAAAAAATTCAATAATTATCCACAAAAAATAATTCATCAGTTGAAAACCCCTTCAGTTAAGACACAATAGCTTCGAAATAAAAAAACACGACCGGGCTTCCATCTTGCACACTTGCATATATAACGCAAAGAGCTCGAGTGAGACGCGACGATGTGAGTCACCGCTCTTATATTCTGCTTGCCCAAATGCAGGTGGAATCGTTTTATTGAAATTACGTCACGGTACTAACACGTGTTTGATTGTATTGGTGAATTTATTCCCGTTTTTAACAACATACTTCTATTGCGACCAACGAGAGCTTATTATTATGTTTATTTTGAGGCGATGTGTACTAAATGTTAACATTTTAGGTGACAAAATAACGTGTAATATCAAAACAATCTCAAATACAATCAACGCCCCAATCACTCAATCACGGCACTCTCAATCTGACCCGCTATGCAGAAGGTGAGCAGACGCATCTGCCGCCAAGCCTAGACAAACCTCACCCCATGAACCTGGGCATCCCTACTAAGTTACCAAACGTAGCGAACCACTGGTGGCGACCTATGGTAAGGATGTTGGTTAGACAGTAATTATTTCCCAGAATTACGGTAACCATACCCGCCTCCCACATTCTAACAAATTCTTAAGATATCAGCTGCAGTTTTTTTTAAATAATAAAATATTGTATTATAGGTAGGTACTTTATTGCAACTAAACTGACACAACTACACACAACTGGTACCAATTTCAAAAATGACTATTAAGTTCAAAGCCAATTTGTGAAACAGATTTCACGCAGAACTAACCTATTTACACACGGACAAGCGAGGTTAGTAATTTGTATGAGTGGTGTTTCAACAAACAAAACAGTGTGTAGAATAGTTGCCCTGATTGCAAAAGATAACGGCGTTCAGTGTACTTATTCTCGTAGCCTTTTCACTCGTACCTGTGTTTTCGAAAGCCAGGGAATCGATACCTTTAATATTGTTACAATATCCTGATATCAACACCTTTGTAATGTACGTACTTAAAACTAATATTGTTTTGCTACGTATTTCTTATCGAGGAGAAATCTTCACGTAACATTTTTACGTGCTGACAAAGACAAACACCAATTCCTTCGTGTTCCATTTACCAATCTGCAAGGTGTTCTAACGTGTACGGGCAGGGTACTTACACTTACGTTTTAGCACGTCATAGTAATGTTCGACTTAAAAGCTCTACTGAAGGCAGCCTGTTGTGGTAAACGTTTTTGACTTTAATAGGATGGCCAAATAACTTGTAGTAATAAGTTAAATCGTGCCATTTCGTTAATAGACTTTCGTTAAATTTATAGCTAACAGGTGTGTGGTGGGTAGTTAACGTAAAGCTCCGTTTGTCGGTTAGCCGTTAAATAAGTAGTGAGGTAATAGGTACGCACTTGACGCCCCGTGGAGACTCGTTTATTTAACATTTAATTCCTTAATTGTTAGGGGTTTTTAAAAACCCCTAACTTAAGTGCTTACGTAATTTCTAATAATTGATCCAAGAATGCTTAATTATTGTGTCGATTCAAAATACATATCGGGTAATGTGGTTTTTTAAAAGGTATGCGTAAATTCCTTTCAGAAAAACACCTAATAAAGTATACTAATTTCGGTTATATTTCTGTCCTGCGTAACTTGTCATTTTCATTTTAAAATTTGGTCTGATTTTGAAAAGAATTCCAAAAAGTGACAATGTAGGATTTAATGAAATATTTTTGTTAGAAAAATTATTGAATTTATCATTTTAAAATTGTAAGTGATTTTTCGATGATTCAGACTTATGTGTGATTTTTTATGAGTCTGCTCTAGTGCATCATTAATTTTGCACAACATTCCCACATTCAAAAATAAACAATATTAAGAGGAACAGTGTGTTCATTATTAGCGTGTCTTATATCACGAATGTAGGTATTAAGCAAAAAAACCGCTTGGCAAACGATATCTAGATCTACGATTTATGCACAAAAGTGGTTTTTAATGGTAATAGTACTTTGTTGATAATTTTATAAGAAATAAAAAAAAACAATCAAAGGAAGCTGGCACATTTAATCTTAGCCATTAAATTATATTTTCAAAACAGTCTTTCAAATTAAAAAAAAATAAATGTTTTAAGATGTTTATGTTTTTCATAAAATAATTGATGATTTTATTTTAATTCTACTCACGCGAAATGACGTAAAAGAAATAAATATCGATTTATCGATACATCGGTCAAATTTTCAAAAGATTTTGCGTTTTAAAAATAATAGTTTATTCAGCTCAATATTATCAATAGTAATTTTTATAAACAATGTACTTTATTATAATGTACAAAAATATCAATAAACATGAAGGTTTTTTTTTCAGTATTCCTTTTTATTATGCAATAATTAGGGTTTAATATTAGGATATTGGATTCTAGTGACTTTAGTTACATAAATAAATAAAAAAAATATTTATCGTTTTTGATACAATTTTCGATATTGGATATTTCGTATCGATATATCGAATATATCGGCTAAAAATAAGTAAGTATAGAATTAAAAACATCGATACATCGATGTATCGATACTTTTTCAACAAGCCTACTTTGACAAAAATGTCAATAATATACGAGTGGTAAGACTTAAATCGTAAATTTTATTTTTCTTCTCACCAGATGGACAACCATTTCCAACTCCACGAGCAACACTCCCTTCTACCCCTATCGCGCTACCCTCGCCCGGTGGGGGGTGCCCAGTTAGGCGGACACGGGTCGGGCGCGCCGGGCGTGCAGGCCGCGCAGCAGCACATCGTGCACGTGGCGGGCGGGGCGCGCTACGCGCACGTCTTCCAGCGCGCGCCCAGCAGCCCGAGGGCGGGCACGCTGGCGCGCGGCAGGCAAACTCCGCACAATGCGAGCTTGGAATGCTTGGATGGTAAGTTGAAAATACCCTTTGCAGAATTAAAGAATTTTTAAAATTTATTTATTATTTTTGTCACTACATTTTATACAATACGCGAAACAAAATGCATACCTAATTTATTGTAAATAGGGGTTGCATGTTCAAGTTTAGTACTTGCTTGCCTGGTTGCTATTAATTCCTAACTAGACAAATATAAGACTTCATTCATTGTTGGGTATAAAAATATTGAGTTGAGTTGTGACGTGTATTATTTTGAAATTATTATTTTTTTCGTTTTTTGTCCACTAGGTTCTTAAATTGTTTTTAGTGTGTGATTATAAAATGAAAAAAAAAACGAAAAATAGAAAAACGTATTTGGTTTTGAGTTTGATTTACAATGTACTTTGTTGCTTAATTTTATATATTTGCTACTGGTTTCTATATATCCGTGTCATTCATAGTGTTCTTAAAACTAACTTATCAAAAATGAGACATCTTATTCAAAAATCAAAACAAAAGTTAAATCTTTCTACCTCCGAAGAACATGAAATCAAATAAAATAGTACCTATCTATTTATTTTCTCAACGTATGTTTGTACTGTGTAAAATATTTTTACTACAACGCAATTCATAAACATTAAAACATTATAATAGTTTGTCGTAATAATTAGTATTTTAATATTAATTAGTATATACATTAACATAGTATATACTATGTAAAACTGAAAAGTATACTGTATAAATAATTAGAAAAAAATGAGAGATTTCTTACAATCAAACTGATTGATCAGTTTCGTAAGATTTGTAAAATAAAATATTGTAAAATTAAAACTGAATAAACATATTAAAAAAATATATATATTATTATAAAATAAATAAATAGATATTATTAGGTGGGGGTAGTGAAAGTGGTGATGAGGGGGAGGGGGGAGAACCGTCGGAGGAGTCAAAAAAACCAAGTTAAATAGTCAACACAGGTGACTTGCAGAGTATTACTTTTATTTATTTTTTTGTTTTAATTTTATTATTTATTTTATGTTATTTATTCATTGGTGACCTGCAGTCACACTTGGGAACGACGGGAAGTTACCAAAAGTATCGATACAGTTCTTGACAATCGACCGTGCTGCGGGTCACCCCGACAAGACGACAATCGATAAATAGAATCAACATGGAGAGACGCCAATAGTTCTGTCGCATCTTCAATTGACCACTGATTTTTAATATTTTCTACTACGAATTTTTAAATTTTTTTTATATGAATACCGCACAAGAGTCCCAACTGCTCCCGTCTGGAGCCAGTGGGACTATGGCATCTCCAATCGGGGCATGCTGTGAGGCTGAAGGTAGTGAGGAGGGGAAGGAGATGGGGAAGATGAAGGTGGGAAAGTACCTGGCTATTCAGATCTGGTCAATAAACACGGCTAAAGCCATTTCTAGCAAAGTTTCAATTCTGAATGGTGGTCTTACACCAGGGCGATACTAATAGTATCTTCCACACTGGAACGTGCCGCAAATAAGCTATATATTATTTTAAATGAATAAATTGTGAAATAACACAAATTAATCAAATAAAATTTATTTGCCACACCGGGATTCGATCCCGCGATCTTCGGAATGCTAGTTAAGAGCCTTACCGCTGGACTATGCCGGCCGTCAAATAATACGCTACTTATAAATTTTTCATGTTCTCGTTAGTTAAAATACGTATTTTCAGCCCTTCAAGATGAAATTTACGATGGACAATATTTAAAAATTACAATGACACCTTTTTTGCTTTTCATTTATTATGTACTAAAACTTCATGATGCAAGATTAGAGGGCCAGTTGTTGCACAGAATTTGAACAATTCGTGTCTTAATGTTCTATTCTTGAATTATTCCATTATAGGCCAATTGTTCCAGAGAACTGTAATAATAACAGAACTTTTAAATTTGATGAAAAGTTCAAATTCTGTGAAACAACTGGTGGTTGCGCAAATCAATTCGTTCGCAGGCGGGTGCGGTGTGATTCTAAAACAACAATCACTGGAAAACTACTCAAAGGAAAAGGAAAAGGATAGGTATTGCCAAAACTCACCGAGTTCACTCGACATTTGCCGCTGGTTCTGTGGTCCTTTAACAATTCTCCCTTTGTCTTTATAATAGTTCACTTGTACACTTATTTACGTAAACACGGTTACTTCTGCAGCCGCGGCGGTGATCCAATAAGTTCCCAAATTGAACTTAGGGCGTTACTTTTCAATTAAGTAAAATGCACAAATTTTCTCCGAACTCGAAACGGGTGCGTTTTTCAACAAGTCAAATAAAAACAAGTGAATGCGGAAATCGAACGTTTTATTGGGTTTTGTCTTGGCGTGGGATGGGTAGGTACTTGGATAAAGGAACTGGGCAGGTACTTGGGTAAAGCAGTTTTTCAATAGGTACTAAATCAAACAAAAAGAACATTGATTGGCGCAAACAACTGGACCTAAACATTTGAACACAATTAATAATTTTGTATATCTTCATCACTTTTGATTTCAATCAGTTTTATTTCAATTTGTTAGGCGGGTATCGGTAACGTTACCCAGAGAACCAATTGTTGGATAACCAACACCCCTGCAATAAGTCACCTCAAGTGATGCGCTACGTTTGGTGACGTAGCAGGGGTGAAGGTAGACCGGTTAAGGGAGACCTTTTGAACTCTCCAGCTGGACTCTTTCGACCAAATCGCCTGCAGCGTGCTGCGAAGGATGAGTTCATACATCTATCACTCTTAAACACCTTAACCCCCAGATTCCTACCCACCCCTATTCTCCCAGAACTTCCATTTCTTAATTTCCCTAAAAGAACATCTACACTGCTTCTCCGAATATGACTGAGGGATTTTTTTTCTCAGGGTCTTTTTTACATATGGATACCGCACAAGAGTCCCAACTGCTCCCGTCTGGAGCCAGTGAGATTATGGCATCCCCAATTGGGATATGTTGTGAGGCTGAAGGTAGTGGGGAGGGGAAGGAGATGGGAAGGAGGAAGGTGAGAAGTACCTGGCTATTCAGATCTGCTCACTAAACACGGCTAAAGCCATTTCTAGCAAAGTTTCAATTCTGAATGGTGGTCTTACACCAGGGCGATACTGAGAGTATCTTCCACTCTGCAACGTGCTGCAAATATAATATATATTATTTTAAATGAATAAATTGTGAAATAACACAAATTAATCAAATAAAATTTATTTGCCACGCCGGGATTCGATCCCGCGACCTTCGGAATGCTGGCCAAGAGCCTTACCGCTGGACTACGCCGGCCGTCAAGGCCGGGCCTCTTGTGCGGAGCTAATATAATTTCTATTATAAATAAATCTAGAGTTAAAACATACAGCACGATTTCAGTTACCCGTAATTTAATTTAAACAGAAAAAAACCCTTTGCTTACAGTAAAAATAATTAAAACCATCATAATATAAGTCGTTAATATAATTCAAAATGATCAACCTAACCTACGGCAGTTAAGTTACAATTCCCAACAGACCAATATTAATTAATTTATCGTTTTAACCAAATTAATTTTACCCATTCAGTTTAGTCGCGGACAGTGGTTTATCTTTGAGCTTTTTGAGAGAGAACAGTCGTTCATTTTATAGATTGTTCGCTTCGAAATATGGACAGAAAATTCCCAGAAGTACTAGATCTACTAGGTACCTAATTAAACGGTGTTCGAAAATAAAATTTAAATAAGACGTTTCAACCGCAAAGCTCTAGACAAATCAATGAAATCGATTTGTCTTTATTTATGTGTCTATTTGTCTTGTCTATTAATTGTTCAAGGAAGAATTTCGATATTTTTACAAGTAGGAACAAAATAGACTCACTTTCGAAAATAGGTTCACACTCAATGTTTTTATTTTTCCATTAATATTTTTTTAAGTTAGAATAAAATTATTGTTGTTTGAATATTATTATTTGAAATCCACTATACGTGAAATCCTATTAAGATACTATTTAGATTCATCTTTACGACAAATCGGCTTACAGTATGAACATAAAAAAAGATAGATTGAAGCTTTTATTTGTATTGGAATTACAATAAAATTATTATTTACTTACATAACAAAAAATATAAGCGTAAACCACTAGAAAAATGTTTTTAATGACTTAATAACGAAGTAATATAAGAAACCATTTTTAAAAAATACCCCTTATGGCTAAGGCTATTTTTGATTCTTATAAAATTTTGCACAAAATAAATAAAAACCACTCTTTCGCTTACTTGCCTCGTGTAAATACGACGAGCGATTTTAAATTTTGTAGGCATGAGAATCGAAATATTTCTATCGTTTATATTCCTCTTAAACAGATGGAGGGGACACAGTAACCCCAGATTCTTACTAATCCCTCATTCCTTTTTCTTACCCAGAATGTCCTCTCCTCTCTTTCATTTATACTTCCCTCCTCCCAGCGTCCTCTAAGGTGACATTGGTGAAGAGATAAATTATTTTTCTCAGTCCCTCCCGTGGACCTTAAGAAAATTTTAAAAAAAGTTATTTTTTTATTTGTTTAGGATCGGTAAATGTAATAAATTGTCATGATTATTATGGACGTAAGGTTATTAAATAATTTTAAAAAAAAAAAACGAAACTGCATCATGCGTCTCCTTCCGAAAATTATTATTTAAATTATACATCCTTTTTGATCGCAATTTATTTATATCTCTGGTAATAACTTGTCCATCGTTTGCATATATAGTCTTGCTCTTCATCTAGGTCTGCGAGCCAGTCTAAGGCCTCAGGCGTTGCCCTGTGGACCTCATCAATCCCGCCGGGTAATGAATGGAGCGGGCATTCGTTGACCACATGTTCGGTGGTCTGCACCGCACCACATTTCACACATCACCGACTCTTGGCCCCATCTATACATCATGTGGGCACAATGGCTGTGGGAGCACCTTATATTATTGATGGCGGATCAGAGTTTGCGAGGCAATGAAAACCCAGGCTGTCTCTCAGTGGATGCAGTCGTGTGTTATGAACATGTTACTATTTTGTTATATTCAGATTGATACGTTTTCTGTCTTGCAGTTTTAAGCCATAAACCACCCTATCACGAGCAGATATTAAATGTATAGATTTGTATAACAATGATTTAAGTTCAATTAATTTATATAATTAAAAAAACCTTCATAAATTTTCATATTAAAGTGGAATTCCACCACCAGTTTTCAGTTAAAAATTAGAAACACTTTCAACCGGTTATCTCTCCAATGGTTTGAAACATATTTTATTACAGGATGATCTGAATTCAGGAAATACCCAAGATTGCTTTATAAGACCGCATCATTAATTCTGTTTCTTTTCCAGCAGAGTCGCAGCTCACCGCAACCACCTCGGCTTCCGGCACCCCCCGGAAGTGCTGCCCGGGCGGGGGGGGCGGAGGCCAAGGAAGCCAAGGGGGGCGGGGGAGGGGGCAGGGCCGCGGGCCCCCCGAGGGAGACCTCAACTCCGTGGACGATGCGGTGGACACGGACGACTCCGATGGGGAATGGTGAATATTTTATTATTTATTTAGTATTCCTGGGAAGTGTAACAGAATTTCCTTTGTTATTTGAGACCGAGGGTAGTTTTTTGGGTCAGAATGGTATAATAGTTCTCATGCGGCCTAAATAAACGTGGAAATATATTTCTGGTTTTATTATTGTTGTCTTATTATTTTTAATCAAAGTGTGTACCAAGTCGTCTATATGCCTAAAATTATAATTCACTAATGTAGCGCTAAAAAGGGAAAAAAATCGCTAATAAAGTTATTTTTGAAACTGTTGGATGTAAAATATAACATTTAAGGTGTGTAAAAAATAATTTCGTTTCGGTGTTTGTCGTGGCTTATAGATAAGTGCCTTACAAGAGAGTGTGAGTTTGAAAATGTGGAATTTTATAATTAATAGCAAAAGAATAATTTTTTTCAAACTTTAAAATTTTTGTGACATTTCGAGAAAAGTTTTTGTGTTACTAATAATACTTGTATTTACAGCAACTGTACCCACGATACTCCATCGAAGATCCCTCTCATCTGGCGGTCCCAAGCTGGTCACCAAACAGCCAGCAAGGACGACCAGCTCAAGTCCTGCCCCAGCACCCCAGCAAGTGTCTCCCATCACCAGACGCAAGACAGCCTCCACCACCCGCCCGTTCCAGTGGCTGTCGTCCTGATATTCCTGACAGCCTACCTGGCTCTCGGAGCCACCATCTTCTCCATCTGGGAAGACTGGAGTTTCCTCGACTCTGTGTACTTCTGTTTCATCACCATATCTACGATTGGCTTTGGAGACTTTGCTCCCGGGCAAAACAGTTCCAAAATCTCGTCAGACTCTAGTAAAAATGAACATGTTCACTTGTTCGCGTGCTGTGCGTATCTCGTGTTTGGTCTTGTGCTCATAGCCATGTCCTTTAGTTTAGTCCAAGAAGAAGTGATGGCCAAGTGCACCCAGCTAGCCAATTCTTTGGGACTTGTGAGACACTGATATTGCGCCAAACGGGATGCCGTTAATAGGGATACTGAACTCAGAATGTTATGATTGGGAATGCTTTAAGGCAACGGAGCGATATTGTAGAGTGGTTCGTTTAGTTTTCACATATTTCGGCATCCCATAAAAAAGAAGTGCCAAAAATCGTACAACGTACGGATTGAAAGTGCTGTCCGTTAATCTGTTTAATAATTTTAAAATAAAATTACCTTGCTTACACCGGCGTAAAACGAGTTTAAAATAGATAATAATAAAAATCCTCTTTGAAAACTTTACCGAGGCGACAACGCACAATTACTACATATTGACACACACGAGTGCTCGAGTGAAACGTTAATCAACTTAAATTTTAGTAATAAAATTGGTGCATGTTGACCTTAATTGAGTTTTGCAGAGCGTTTTTCACTGAACTGATGAGTTTTTGTCGGTTTAGAGGAATACAGTTGCACGAGCACAATCACTGCAGCGTTTTGTGATGAACCAATTTTGTATCATAAAAATTTCGACTTTTTTAAAACATCTGTGACAAAAGCTTTTCGCTTATTAAATGACATGAACTGAAATTGTGGGAAAATTCATTAACAGTGAAAACCATTATTCATTGGATCATAAAAATGTTTGTATAAATATTTGTGTATTTTCGGAACGACTTCATATCATCTATTGTTATATTAATTTATTGCCTTAAATTCCAGTGAAACGAATCACTATAGATTTGAATTTCGCTGAAGATTCAAAAAGGATATTATTTAAATAATTAGAATTTTCATATCGTATTATTAAAATGTATGTAGACATAGAATAGTGTAAGACTTTATCAGTGAAATAAAACAATGTTTTTATAAATAATCAAATCTTGTTTTCTTTGAATGAAATGCAAGGGTTCATTCTGCCAATTTATTCTAATTTTATGTATTTTTATTAATGAACAACCAATATTTTGTATTATTATTGTTCGTATTTCTGTACGACTCGACGTTGCATAATCAGCATTGATGGCTTTTTAAAATAATGGCTTATCAAAATGATGGCTTATTCAAATAATGACTTATTCAAATGATGGCTTATCATAATGATAGCTTGTCAAAATAATAGCTTATTAAAATGATGGCTTGTCAAAATGATAGCTTAACAAAATGATGGCTTGTCAAAATGATGGCTTATCAAAATGATGGTTTATCAAAATGATAGCTAATCAAAATGATGGGTTGTTAAAATGATGGCTTATCAAAATGATGGCTTATAAAAATGATGGTTTATCTAAATGATGGCTTATCTAAATGATAGCTCATCACAATGATGGCTTGTCAGATGGCTTATCAAAGTGATGGCTAATGATGGATTGATGATGATTCACGATGACGGGTTGTCAAAATGACAGTTAATCAAAATGATGGCTCATCGAAATGATGGCTCAAAAAATGGCAATCAAATAATGGCTCGAACGTCGAAATAGCTATCGAGTAAAATAAATGCTTTTCATGCTAAAAGTATACTACTTTAAAAGATATATGGAATTTTAAAACGATGAAATAATAAAAAAAAATTAATTATAAATTTAAGGAACGATTTTTCATAATTACCATTTTTCATGATTTAACGTTCTTAAAATCGATTATGCTTCTCGCACAATTCATCAATCAATTTAATTTTATTGTATTTGTAAAGTAATCTAAATCGTTTATTTTTTGTAGATTTGGTCTGACGGCTGAGAATGAAAAGGCTAATACCATTTTCTAAATATTGAGCAAAACGTAAATCGTCGTTTACAAAACAAGAGTAGTTGTTTTATAAAATAGAAATAACAATCATAACGGCGCACCCATCATAATAATGTTATTATTAGAAGGTCGTGAATTTGTTCATAAATCATGCTACAGTTTACATCTCTCAGTGGAACATTTCCTTTCGTGTGAGGTTGAATAAATCACTAAACTTACCCCCGTAACTGTCAACTACGGTTGATTTAAGAAGGAAAATAAACATATCAACATTAAACCTCATATTATTACTAAGAAGCTTTTACCTACGTTCGAATGGCATTCATTAGAAAGGAATTGTTTTAAAATCAGATAAATTTACTCATATTTAAATTAAACACAAATAACTATTCAACTTCGTGTGCACCACTAATTTTAATAAAACACATCTACGTCTCAAAGAACAATGTCGAATCTGCTAAAAATTGAAAATAATTGGCTTATTTATTGGCTTATTTTGTTGATTTAAAAATCCTGAAAGGACTGAATGCTGTTGGCGCTAATAAAAATCTGTCAAAAGAAGCAAAGCTAGCAGTCCACAATGGAGTGCTGGTACCTACACTGGTGTATGGTAGTGAGGCATGGAACCGGCAGAGGTAGGATGAAAGCAGACTAAATGCTGTTGAAATGAGATCCGTGAGACACATGTGCGGTAAAACGATGTATGATCCTGTGAGAAATGTGGGTATCCGCAAAGAATGCAAGGCTGATGTAAGCGTAATGAGTAAGATTAAGAAAGGGGCCCTCAGATGGTTCGGGCATGTAGAGGGAATGAATGAGGAAAGGAGTGTAAGGACATATAATGAGTAATGAATGTAATGAGAGTAATAAATAATGAGTAATGAATGAGGAAAGGAGTGTAAGGAGTGAAAAGAGTATATATGACGCAAATGTGAATGGTAGATGAAGTCGGGGACGCCCGAGGAAGACATGGCACGACCAAGTGAATCAAATACTTGAGCCGGGCGATGTCAAGAGTCAGAATAATAGAAGAGCATGTATGAGACGATGTATGAATATGAATGAGGCAAAGAGTGTGTGCCAAGACCGAGTTGTTTGGCGGTCCACCCTCACTGTCTACCCCTGCGGCGAAACGGCGTGATGGTTAGTTAGTTAGTTAAAAATCTGTATTTTCGGAATTTTTAATGAAATGAAATAAATTGTGAAAAATCAAAACAACACCATATTTTTTATCTCAAAAACAATAAAAGAAATGCAGAAACCAAACTTTAAACAGCTCTATTACAAAACGTCGATAACAATGTATTTCAAAACCAAAGTTTCTCCATCAGGATACAAAGTACATATTAATCATTCACTTGATTAGTCAAACATTTCCGAAAAATCGAAATTTGAGTTGAGTACGCAGTTATATGTAAAAGAGCACACTTCTGGTACAATACTCAGATTACTACACCAAATCAATTGTTTTGCAGAAAAACTTGTAATGAAATAAACAAAATATTGATGTTTTCTGGGTCACTAGCAGGATATTTAAAAATATCATACTAATGTGGTGGTTGGTAATGCTTCCCGATGTTATGTTATTTATCATATTTAAAATGTAAAATACAGACAAGTGTAAATAAAATTTGATTAATGGCAAGCATTCTTTTGTTTATTTCATCATTATCTCAAAATTTAGTATTTGGAGATGTCTGACTAATCAACTGGACGTTCGAAATACGATAAACGTATTTTGTTAACTAATGTAGACAGATTTTTTTTTATTTTATTTCATCAGTCATAAAACAATGAAACATTCTTCTTTATCTGGACAGCGATAAAGCGAAAGCGTAAAACAAACACTATATCACTCAAAAACCAACATTGTAGTACTACAAAATAAAAACAAAATCAAACGAGATGCTTATCCCCCAAAACGAATGATGTTAACAGTTCACGTACAATCAAGATATCACCTGTCAAAAATAGCCACGCGGATTTTGTAGTGGTGAAATAAAAAAATTTGCTCGACTGATTCTGTTGTGTTGAAACAAATCGTCACCTCATTTGGACAGAGGATTTTGGTATTACTCCACTTTACCGTGTTCTGAGATAAAAGCTGTCAAAGTTTGCAAAGACGGTTTCTCATAATCTATTTACCAATTTCTGATTTTGAGATTGAATCTTTTGTAAAGTATTTTTAGTGAATATATTTTACAGGAAAATATTTAAGTAAGACGTATACTTCCCATTTTAGAACATACCTAAACATGCAAATAGAACCATGCTGGGGCACAATAATTCATTGCATAAGGTTCTAATAACGTTTCCCGGATGCAGTTCCAAGCTAGGGCCACGTCGTATTTAAATATTTTCCATTAAAATATGATCAACTAAAATACTTTACACCAGATTGAAACTCAAAACCAAAAATTGTTCGTTAGATTACGAAAATTCGCCTTTGCAAACTTTGAAACTTCAGAACATGGTAAGACAAAGTTAGAACCCTATCCAAAATGACGAACTGATGCAACAACGATCGTAACAACGATCAACTTTCGAATACAAACAAAATAGAGGATATTATTAATTGTGTTTGTGTTTAATTCGTATAAATCCTTTTTTTTTTTTTTAACAATTTAACTAAAATCAAATTTGATAATGTTGTCATCAAGTTCTGCAAGTATTTTAGAATGTATTTTTGTTACAGCTGTTTCGGTTAACAAGACCATTTTTAAACTGTCGTTGAACCACTTTGAGACGATATATTTATACGAATCTAAATGTTAATTTTTGAAGGTGCCGAAATTGATTTACTACCGGCTAAACCAATTTGCTGAGAAATACTTGCAGAACTTGATAAAAACATTATAAAATTTAATTTTAATTCATTTTATTAAAAATTTAAAAAATAGTAGTAATAATAAATAAAAATTAAAAATAAATTTGGTTGTCTGTAAAGTCGGTTTACGGACGATAATTTTGCGTGATAACGTCATAAGAAAACATTGATGAAAAATTGCATTGATGCGTCATAAGCCGAACGCTTAAGCCGATCGTGCCTCTCTATCGCTTGTTCCGCCCTCTCGCTGGGCTCAGGCGGAACGTGAAAATGAGTCATGCTTTTTCGTGCATGCCGGTGTTCATCGATTTATAAGACGTTATCACGTAAAAAAAGGAAAAAAAATAGAGAATATAATTAATGTTAGATTTTTATTGTTACATTGTAAAACAAATGCTTGCTGTCAGATCTTTGTCATGTATTTGCGAAAATACAAGGCAGATGATTTTGAAAATTATTTTGGTTATAGATGAGAAAAATTAAAAGAAATTATTTGGCATTCAAAAAATGTCAGTTAAAATCGTATCCAATGAGGTGACAAAACATTGTTTTCAACCTTACTTTAAAACTTGTTATATTTAATTTGTGGAAAATCTTCCCTCATCCCATCATTTGCATGTATCTAGAAAGTGTAAAAGCAGACGAAAATATATTCTAAACTTTCCTTCCCGTAAAGTGGCATAAAGTATGCATTTTACCGTCAACACACCACCTGCGAGGAATTGAATTAAATTTACAGCACGTGAGAAAACAGAGCCTTGGAGTGTAGGTCCTACGTTCTCTCACTTAGGCGGCACGCGACTTGCATATTACTCGAAAATTGCAACGCGATTTCCCCAGGACTTAATGCAAGTGAATGCGTTTAATCCAACTCAACTGCCTGCACCGCCATTGTTTGAGAGTGCGCTCGGCGTAAAAGGGAACCAGGGAGCTTTTTAATGAAAGGAAATTACAAGAGCAGCGTGAGGTCTCGCTTATATAGTCCTTTTTTAATTTGCCTCCACACTCCTTGGAAGTGAAGATTGAGCCAAAGGATCTTATTACTATAAAGGAACTCCTGTTGTTCATTTCCTGCTACGACAACTACGCCAAGTTTGAAAAAGTTAAAAAGATTATCAATATATGTGTGGGCATATTTAATGCAGCTTGTTTCTATTGTCACCTCCGTAGATCCGAGAAAATTAACTTCGATGTGCTTTGTAATTAAGGATCACCTATCTTGCATTAAAATGCAGTACAAATTTATTTTCGTCACAGACTTATTAATATTATTTTATTAAGTTCTGCAAGTATTTCAACATTTATTATATTTTACGTGACAGAAGAGTATTCTGCGCACCGCTTTCAACTAAAATAAAAATAAAAAAAAAACATTTTTATTTTGTATTATTATTTCTTATTTTTTTTTTAAATAAGTACAACACAATCAATTCATGTACCGCTCAACTCAATAGATCATTCATGTGCCGAGATTTGCAGCATTATAATACAGTAAATAACGAAAACTACATACCCTGTATTAAGGGACTTACTTGATTTACTTTAACCAGTGTTTCTTGACATTATTTGGAATAAAAAGTGTAAACAATATTGTGGCCTCCGGTGATATTTCTGATGTTTTTTTTCAACAAAAAAATAAAAATTTGCAGGTATTGGACAGTCAAGGGCGGGGTGAGGGGTTGTTTATTTAAAGTATTTGAGCTGAGCTGAGGAACCAATGACGATGTACGGAAGAATTTTTTTTAGTTTGATTTGAAAAAAAAAATGAAAAAAAGACACATAAAAAGTCACCTGAAATAAATTTTTTTTTAACATTATTTACTCCAAATAATGTCAGGAATTATTGGTTAAAGCAAGTCAAGTACGACCCTTAACACACTGTATAAATTTCATTTGTAGAGCGCAGTTTGGTGTCATTTCACTTCAATGTTATATTTAAAAAATAAACCTAAGAAATTATTACAAAATATACTGCAGTTCTAACTAAAAAATACAGCTAGGCAGTACATTCATTTTTATTCGCCAACGAAAATATTCGCCAACGAAAATATTCAAAGTAAGTATACAGAGTTCCTGTGCTGGCTTGCCAGCCACAATCATGGGATGACCAGAATCATAACAATAGGTAAATAAGATAAGTAATAAGTAAATAACGAGTCAAAAATAGTAATTAAATAATTACTAGTAGAATAAGTAGATAATAAAAAGTCAATTAAATACTTAGATTATAATATGAATAATCAAATAATAGTAACTCAATTAACCCTTCAGAAATTTGAAGTATTTCTCAGATGGTCAAAATATTTCCACCTTATGCAAATGCAAATAAATGGATTATTTCTCAATATACCCGAAAACTTAAAGCTTTGAAAGTTTTTGAAAGGTGATGAAATACGCTTTTAAATTTTATAATTCGAAAATAACAATTAATTTTTAAAATATAAAAATTATACACACGAAATAAAAAACATAAAAAGTTTTAAAATTTAACCTTACTAGTTGTTTGTAAAAATAATTAATAAAAAAATCCCAAAGCTTAATTTTTTTCTTTTCAAATTGTGTTTCAAAACTTTGGTTTCATAAAGGTGTAAATTTTACTTTTTTGGCGGTTATTTTTCTCGATTTGAATATAAAGCGTGGTAGTTTGCCGTTCTAACACCGCTTAGAACATATTTCTCTTAAACTATGAAAGGAAGGGAGCTACAGCATATTATATGAGACCTATGTGAGCTGGGACAAATTTGATTTCCTTTGATTAAAAGGGTTGTAGATAATGGTATGTAAATAAAAAATAATAGTTAGTAAATTGATTACATAATAATAAGTTGATAATAATAAATAAGTTAAGAACATGAGAGTTAATAAAGAATAATAATATCGAAAATAGGGGTTTCACACTAATTAACGACATAAGCGACAGCATGGTTAATCTGAAACCACCAACCTCAGCTGTTACGGCGATCAAGGCCATAACCAAGGATTATCAAATTCTATGTCGAATTTGTTTATTTGTATATTAAGACAAACAAAGCATATTAAGCTTTTTTTATTTTATTTTTTTATATGAATACCGCACAAGAGTCCCAACTGCTCCCGTCTGGAGCCAGTGAGACTATGGCATCCCCAATTGGGGTTTGTTGTGAGGCTGAAGGTAGTGGGAAGGGGAAGGAGATGGGGAAGATGAAGGTGGGAATCACCCGGCTATTCAGATCTGGTCACTAAACACGGCTAAAGGCATTTCAAGCAACGTTTCAATTCTGAATGGTGATCTTACACCAGGGCGACACTGAAGGTATTTTCCACTCTGGAACGTACCGCAAATATACTATATATTATTTTAAATGAATAAATTGTGAAATAACACAAACTAATAAAATAAAATTTATTTGCTACGCCGGGATTCGATCCCGCGACCTTCGGATTGCAAGGCAAGTCATAAGTTCAACGTTTCTTAAAACTTAACCAATGAATATCTAATAGCAATGAAAAGTAAGAATGTGTATGGAGAGGAAAGGAGAAATTTTGCAATCAAGAATTGGTAACAAATAGCAGTTCGCCTTGAACGTAGATTCGATATTGGCCGAAATATTTTTAATATGATTTATTTTACAAAAGACTTTTTTTAGACTACGAAAGTATTTTGAAATCGTAAATTTTTTTACACATAATGTATACAGTAACAGCAGCCTTAGGGACATATGTAAGGACATTTTACTTAGAGCGGTAATGACTACATCAAAAAGGATAAATAATCAAGAGCATTAAAACCAGCTTACGACAATGCAAATATCGCTTTTTATATTTTTATTTGTGTTAAGTACTTATTCTGAGACTCCAGTTAACGACCATACTTTCTGTCGTTTAATGATGTTTCTTGTTTATTGTTTTTTTTGCTCGTTTCTTTAGATGAAGTGTGCAAAATAACAGATTCTTAATAATGTCTTTCATTTTGGGAAATAAATGTTTTAGTACGGTGATAAATTCTACTTTTGGTCGAATGAAAAGCCGAAGTTGGTACTCAAATGAAGAGAAATAACGTAATAAATAATGTGAATGTAAGATTGTGTCAACCGAGCTCCGGGCTCCAGACGGAGATATAGACTAAAGACAATGGCGTGAAAGTGGGTTAAGAGTTAAGAGATAAGATGAAGTTTCCTGTGCCAAATAATGTGTTGTCACTTAATTCGGTCAGTTATTTGACGGCCTCCGTGGTCGAGAGGTAAGGCTCTCGATTAGCAATCTGAAAGACACGGTTTAAGTTCAGTCGCGTCTCTCAGCGAACACGAACGGTGTAAATCAGTGTGCGATAAATGAATTGTAAAAGTGATTTAAAAGATAACGAAAAACGCTCAAACTACTTTAAAATGGTGCAGTGTAAGAAATGTAAAAAATATGTTGCTAAAGACAGTGAATTGGTTAAATGCATTGACTGTAATGGAACCTTCCACAAACTATGTACAAACCCCGCCATTAACGTGGCTGTGGGTAATGCATTTATTTGTACAAACTGTGAAGTACAGCGAACAGTAAATGCGAACACCGAAAACGCAACGGCCGGAGGCAGCGAGTCACAAGGCCCGAACCCAGAAAATATCCCAGAAATGAAACAAATTCTTAATGAAATAAATAATAAAATAAGCATAATGTACGTCATGAAAAAAGACATGGAGACTCTCACACAGTCAACTGAGTTTCTATCCAACAAATATGACGAATTGATATCGCTACACCTAGAATTGGGAAAAAAACTAAAAGAAAACGAAAATAAACTCAACGAAGTTATAAACAAAAACACATACCTTGAAAAATGTAATAGAGCATTAGAATACAGGATCCAAGAAATTGAACAAAGAGAAAAAAACTACAACATTGAACTGTTTGGTATAGAAATGATGAAAGACGAAAATATCGAAACAACTATAAAAACAATTGCAGATAAACTAAATACGAATGGCGAAAATATTGAAAAGGTTTGGAGACTTCCAAATAGAAAGGACTCCAAACCGGCAAATGTTATTGTGAAATTCACTCGTCAATCTCATCGAGATGAATGGCTACAAAAAAGAAAAAACATATTAACGAACCACGACATTTACAAGAACGGAAACAACGACCGAATATACATAAATGAAAATCTAACAAAAGAAAAAAAAGATCTCCTATACATTACAAAACAAAAAATGAAAACAAAATTTAAATACATTTGGGTACAAAATTCCAAAATATTAATAAGAAGTGAAGGCGATGGGAAAATAATCCATATAAGAAATGAGAATGATATAAACAGATACATTTAAATATTAAAAAAAAAAATCAAAACACCTTTTGACTCGAAGCACTTACTTTATCAGTTACTAAATCCACGTCATGGAAGATTCTACACAATTCCAAACTCACAAATTTATAAAGTGTTATGATTTGGATAACTGGATAAACGATAAAAACATCAACATGAGGTTTGTGGCTATTCACTTAAATATAAGATCCCTGAAAAAGAATTTTAATTCATTTATTGCACAAATAAATGACATTCTGCAGTTTATAGATGTAATTTTTCTAACGGAAATAAATATTAAAAATGAAATAATAACTATGTTCAATATACAAAACTTCATCTCGATTGCAAATACTAGAGAGAATAGAAGAGGAGGGGGATTAATCATGTACTTAAAAAACCATCATACTTTTAAGAAAACAAACATTTCTTTTAAAAGCTGCGAGACAATATCTGGAGAAATTACCACCGTTCATCAAGATGTCATAAATATACTTGCAGTGTATCGCCCGCCGAACAACAACAAGAATATATACTTGAAGGAACTAAAACAAATATTACAATTAACCTCATCTGATTCAAATTACTTGTACTGTGGTGACATTAACTTGAATTTATTGGATACCAAAAATAGTGTAATTACAGAATACCAAAATCTACTCAGTGAAAATGGCTTAGAAAATGTGATATTAGATGTGACCCGGGATGAAATTTTAAACGGTAAAAATGTTTATTCCTGTATCGACCATATTGCAATTCGTAACCGTAATAACACTGTATTTTCATGTATTGTGACTAACAAAATATCGGACCATTATATAACAGGAGTTGCGATAGGGAAAGAGGTACTTACAAAGGATTTAAATAAAAAAAGGGAAATTATTGATAATAAATTGGTATATTCTAAATTAAAACTAGTAAATTGGGGTAAATTATTACAAACTGAATGTCCCTCAGAACTGTACTATAATTTAAAAAATATTTTTGATAATATCTATGAGTCCTCGAAAAAAGAAAAATCATTTAAAAATAATCATAGACACAACAACCAATGGGTTACTGAAGAAATTAAGAATATGATTAAAAAAAGAGATTATCTTTACCGAAAATGCAAGAATAGCCCTAATAACCCTGTATTTCGTTTAGAATACACGCGATATAGAAACAAAACAAATAAACATATTAATTTTACTAAAAATACATTTCACAAAAACGTAATAAATAGTTTAAACGGCAATCCGAGGAAACTCTGGGACGAAATAAATAACCTAATAGGAAAACCTAAACAAAATCTAGATAAAATAATCCTTCAACATATGGGAGGTCAAGGAGACACAAAATTCTTATGCGATAAATTTGCTACAACATTCGTAAATGAAATAAAAGACATAAGACATAACTGTACTACAAAATTCCTAGATCGTAACACGTATACAACTCCTGCTAGTATGTCAATGAGATTTAGACCTGTATCACAAAAAGATGTTAAAAAAATAATTAATGATATGGATGTTAAAAAATCAGAAGGCAATGATCAAATAAGAATTAAAGACCTGAAGTTAATTGCTGATAATATAATCCCAATATTGACTAAATTAATTAACCTCTGTGTAAGTAAAAGTATTATGCCTGACGAACTTAAAACATCCATTATCAGACCTATATATAAATCAGGAAACCACAAAGATTTCACAAACTATCGACCAATAGCGATTCTCTCATGTATTGATAAAATTATTGAAAGAGCTATCTTTAACCAAATACAACTTTTTATAGAAAAAAATAAAATCATAAATCCCATACAATACGGATTTCAAAAAGAAAAAAGTACTACCCAATTACTATCTAAATTCACTGACCATATAAATTGTCATTTAAATGAAAAATATTATGTTGGTATAATTTTTATAGACTTTAAAAAGGCCTTTGACACATTGGACCACGAAACATTATTAAAGGCAATGGAGGAATGTGGTATTAGAGGTCCAAAAAAATTTATTAAAAATTATCTTTTAAATAGAAAAATTAAAGTTAAAATTGACGGAATTTTTAGTGATGAAATGTTAACAAATACCGGAGTAGCAACAGGGTCGATATCGGGGCCTACATGTTATATAATGCAAGTAAACAGTCTACCAAACGTAATAAAACGTTGTAAATGCTACATGTTTGCAGACGATACTTGCATTATATGTGCTGACAAAGATCCACTAAAAATTGAGGAAATTTTACAAACAGACCTAAATAACATAATTAAATGGTCCCACGACAATGGCATTATTATTAACGCAAAAAAAAAACCAAATATATGCTTATACACTCACCATATGCAAATTGTCAGGAAAAGGAATTACATTTAAAAAGTCATTCATATGATTGTTTGCACACAAAAAACCAATTCCAGCAGTGTAATTGCCCGAATATAGAAAAAGTGTACCAATATACATACCTTGGTCTTACAATAGATGTCAACTTTAACTGGTCAAATCATATTGAAAATGTATGTAATAGATTAAGATCCATATTAGGAAAATTTTACCACCTAAAAAATTTTGTAAATAAAAATATATTATACTGTATATACAACGCATTAGCAGAATCAATTATAGGATACGGAATAAATAGTTACGGATTAACGTACAAAACATACTTAAATAAAATAGAACAATTACAAATCCGTTTCCTAAAATTGATATCAGGCAAAAAAAAGGTCCAGTTATGTGAAGGTGATTATAAAAAAATGTTCTCCTTGTGTAATGTCCTCTCTATACACAGTAAGGTAAATTACCAATTAACGCTAGATGAATTCTGGAATACAGAATTCAAAAAACCTGTAAACCACAACTACCCTACTAGGCATAGAGAAGCACAAATGTTTATTGTCAATAAATCTCAAAATGTATACGGAGATAGAACAAAAAGTCATAAAATTCCGGAAATATTTAACGCATTACCTGAAAATATCAAAAATGAGACATCTTATTCAAAAATCAAAACAAAAGTTAAATCTTTCTACCTCCGCAGAACATGAAATCAAATAAAATAGTTCCTATCTATTTATTTTCTCACCGTATGTTTGTACTGTGTAAAATATTTTTACTACAACACAATTCATAAACATTAAAACATTATAATAATTTAGTTTGTCGTAATAATTAGTATTCTAATAATTGCCTATTTTGAAGAAATAATTAAGTATTATATTTAGTTATTATATTTACTATGTAAAACTGAGAGATTTCTTACAATCAAACTGATTGATCAGTTTCGTAAGATTTATAAAATAAAAAATTGTAAAATTAAAACTGAATAAAGATATTTAAAAAAAAAAAAAAAAAAAAAAATCCTGGCGTGCATAAGTTAATTTTATTTGATCAATTTTACTGCGTTATTTTACAATTTTAAAGTAATTGTCTATTGTTATTCTATTGAGGTAGAATACCATATATTTTCGTACCGTTCAATGTCAGTCACTTCTAAATTACTGGAAAATTAGAAATGATTTTTCTAATTATATTTATTGCCGGTAGTCCGGGTGTTTATTGAAATAAAATGATCAAACAAACAACTACACTTTCAAATACATTCCGCCTCACTAGACAAGACTTTATGTTATGTATATGTATTTATATTTTTATTTTTTATGTTTTTCATTTTCTTATTTTTTTTTTTCTCTTTAAAAGTACTTAATAATTACATCTCATGTAAAATTGCTCACTGGGACTGCACTATCTTCCCACCCTGCTAGATTTAAAACCTTAATAAAAAAATTAATATGCGTGGTGCATTTGCACAAATTTCCCGCATTCACTTTATTTTTGAAGGTGATTACCGAGTCACAAGAGTCCCAACTGCTGCCACCCGCCTGGAGCCAGTGAGACTATGGGATCCCCGATTGGGATATGTTTTGAGGCTGAAGGCAGTGGGGATGGGGATGAGATGGAAAAGAGGGAGGTGGGAAAGTACCTGGCTCTACAGATCTGGTCATCAAACACAGATAAAGCCATTTCAAAAATGTTTCAATTCTGAATGGTGGTCTAACACTAGCGCTATATTGAGAGTATCTTCCACTCTGAACATGCCGCAAACGGTGACCGGTCAACTCGGAATGAAACCAACTCAGAACCATCTCAGATAAGTCATTTAGAGTGATTAAAATATATATATATATATATATAAAAAATTGGTTAAATAGGTCATGTTAGGTTAAGGTTATCGGCTAATTCAAAATTATTTTTTTCATAGATTTTAACGACTTTTAAAGGAGGTGTTGAGTTGACATTATTCCCTTTTTTTTAAGTTGGCATGGAACAGCCGCAAACATATTATATATTATTTTAAATGAATAAATTTTGAAATAACACAAATCAATCAAATAATATTTAACTAGTCGATAGCCTTACCCTTCCACCGTAGAGGCCGTTTATCTACGAGTTTCCGGACACCGTGCATAGTAATAAAAAATCAATCAGTTACATAGTACACCATTACTACCTACCTAAATCTGTAACCTTTTGAATAAATATCCTTCTTCCAAGAAATAGAATCGTTCCTAACCGTGTTGAAATGACTTCAATTTCACTTAGGCAGTGAATAAAACTTTATCCATTCGAAGAACTTGTGCAAAATGTGATCTTGGAAGTAATCTCCCCATTTAGCTAGCGATCCAGCGCTACGCAAAGGTGATTCTTGACCAATTCCCCTAAATTGTTTGACTTTATAGTCTCGGCGTTGCATTGAACTGGCCTAGCCACGGGCCGTACTTGTATAATATGTGAAATTACATTCGATTAGAGAAAGGACATTCGCCTTTGAGTTCGTTTCGTTTTGAAAGCAGATCGTATCGGCTGCGCCAACTTTGTACCGTTGAATTATTTCACACGTGCACAAAATTTCAAGTGCGATTTTAAACCAATTGATTAGGTCAGAACAATGTTTGTGGAAAATTCAATGAATAAATTAATGAAGAAGGTCTTACTCTTTTTTAAATTGCAAACACATCCTAAAAAGAAAGTAAAAGTTCAGATTTTGTTGGGCAGGGGTTTTAAAATAATAA
The DNA here is from genome assembly GCA_936435175.1 of Glyphotaelius pellucidus. NCBI lineage: Eukaryota > Metazoa > Arthropoda > Insecta > Trichoptera > Limnephilidae > Glyphotaelius > Glyphotaelius pellucidus. Next base: position 30,703,340 of record OW386547.1, read on the forward strand.
ACTGAATTAGGTGAGGCAGTATGCCAGAGTGCTTTTAAAGTTCGTTGCGAATGCGAAAGAATGTTTTTATGAAAACAGTATTCAAAGCACATACCCCAAAAATAGGCTTTCAAAAGTACATATTATAACCTAATTTGAGCAAAGATTTTATAACATACCATGAAGAGCAAATTTAAACCGCCAATTTTTTTGTGTAATGTTAAAATTGTTTGACAGGGTGCTTTAAAATAAGCTCTTATATTGTCTCACGGGTAATATAAATATATAGACGAACTTTTTCATAAAGGTGTGTGAATTTTTTAGAGCAAAAGCTCTAAGGAAAATGCTAAGTAATAAATTAGTGTAATATTATGCAAATATGCTAATAGGTTTGATTCGATCTGAAAGAAGAAAAAAATATTGAAATTTTTTATCGAACGATTTTATTTATTTATGAATAAACGCCCTTTTTCTTGGCTTTTACGTATATAGCATAGAAAAACATTTTATTGTACATAACTGAACTGCCTCAATAACAATATGTTATATTTATTCAAAGATAAATTGAAGATGTCCACTGACTTAGTATAATTGTTTCCCTCCATTAGTATTCTGGGCAAAGAGGAATACATATGGTAGTTAGTCCCAGAATTTTTGCACTGAAATAAATCCTGACTTCTAGTATTACGAAGTGGAATTCGGAAGCTTATCAATTCAAGTAATACCGGACTATCAACTAAATCATTTAGAATTTTATATAAAAATACCAAGTCAGTGAAAATTCTTCTGTCTGACAATTTAAGCATATTCATATCGTTTAAAATTGTGTTGTAGTTTAACATATTTGCTGGAATACCCATTTTAAAATTTAGAAAACGTAAGAATTTGTTTTGTATTCTTTCAACAGCTTGTACGTGTTATTTGTTAAAATTATGCTGCGTATACCTTTACGAACGCTGTGAACGGTTAAAAAAGTGTATTAATATTAGTACAGACCTGTAAAAAAAATCACGGGATATTTTTATTCCAAAAATTAACAAAAATAGTTTTCTGTTACAGAGCTACTTATGGTATAATTAGGTACTTTATTGACTTATCGCTTTTTTATAATTAGGTCGAATTTCGAAAACCAAATTGATTTCAAAATAAACCTGAGTTTTGGAGTTCAATGAATCAGAGTCGCAGACAGACACCCAACAGAACAGACACCCACTATTTTTGATGATGATGATTGATCTCTCAGATGTGATTTGAGATTTTTGCAGCCAAAATTCATCGTAAATTATTTTTTTGGGATATTATGCCGTGCCGTATTACCTCCTTCGAGCATATCAAGATGTTTTTTTTTAATTTTCTAGATTCTTATTTTCCTCGAAAAGGTGAATCATTTAAATTTTCTGAATTTAAAGTTGATGTTCCTTATACAAATAGAATGACGTCATATGCGCCTTGAATTTTTTTTTTACCTCATATGGGTGCTTAAAATGTTGCTTGGCTATTAAAAACTTAAAGATCTTGTATTTTCTTGGTAGTTCGTGTGTTTCCTCTCTCCAAAAATATGGGTCTATTCTTCTTGATGGTCTTGAAGAGACCTTTCCTTTCCACAAAAATACTTTCCACACAGAATTCCCAAAAGTGACATAGACCCTGCGGGAAATTATTTTTCTCGGGGCCTCATGTGTGGATATAAAGTTAAAAAAAATAATAAACGAAAAGTGAACGTGTTACAGTTCGCACGAAAATCTAAGGGAAAGAAAACTAATGTTTTATATCTTGATGGAAGTATTGCTGAGAAATCTGTTTGACCCCTTAAAAAGTTAATTTAAATGCTTCCCAAATATGTTAATGCCCCAAAAAGGGTTTTCTCGTTAGGCTTAGATAATGTCGTATCCTATTCCATTCTGCAAGTTCAGCATTACGGCTCAAACCGTTTTTGATCAACCTTTAAGTCGGATAAAGGGTTATTTTATGGTTTTTAAGTCATTACTGGAGTTTTATGTAAAGTGCACACGGAGAAATAAACGACCGAACCAAAACGGTGCTATCGTGTTTTAATGTTGGATGCTGTGCGAGCACGCTAACACGAAACACGTAAGTAATTAATGTTCTCTATGAGTATTCTCTTCTATTCTTCATTAATTATGAGACAAAGCGTAGCACTAATAATAAGTTATCGAAGAAAGCAAACACTTTGTGGCTTGACATTTTACAGAATGAAACAAGTTCTTTGTTTAAAACCACTTTATTTAAATTTATATTCGTCGACCGGTTTCGGTCGAACTCGACCTTCTTCAGGACAATAAACATATAAACATATAAGTTTATATGTTTATTGTCCTGAAGAAGGTCGAGTTCGACCGAAACCGGTCGACCAATATAAATTTAAATAAAGTGGTTTTAAACAAAGAACTTGTTTCACTAATAATAAGATTCATTAATTAGAGGTTTAATGATGAATTTCCTTTTTACCCGATTAGCAATTATTTTATTTATATCTTCTTTTGATTGAGCGTTTTTTGTATGCTGGCAAGCATGCTGCAAATAAAATATCGGACGATATTTATAAAACTTCGTCTGAAAAATTATCAGGAATGTTTTCTTTATTGCCTCTACCGCCTGGAAACATGGCCACAAATTATATACCGTGCATTGTTTATCCTTGGATTTATTTCTCCGGTAGTGAATTATATTTTTTGATCAGTGGCGTCAGGTGGGTGAACAAAAAGAAAATGATTATCCGCTTCTCACGGATGGGTTGCAGGGGGTGGTAGTGTGGAGAGGTGGGGGCTGCCTTCCCCAACAAAATGAGAGCATTTCTATCAACCATCATACTGGTAGATATAAATAACTACGTTATCGATAAAGTGATGAGGCATTCTCACTCAAAATAGAAACGAATGAAGAATGTGGCATTTAGCGAATTATTTATTTTACAGTTTTTGGCGGAAAAGTCAGTTTTTTGTGAAAATTGAGCCATAAAATGGTTTTCAAACAAAGCAATTTTTAACAAAATAACAAAGCATTGTGATTGTAACCGGTTGTGGAGGGTATGAATAGCTCGAACAAAGACGGGCTTCAAACCCTAAGAATGTAACAAATAATTATGTTCGCGGCGTTCTCATCTCAAAAATTATGGTCAAAAATTGCCTAAACGTAAAATGAAACGTGCACTCAACTGAAAAAAATGCCTTGGTAGTATATTAAGCATTATATAGGCAATATATCGTCGTTTATCTATGTAATATAGGCGGGCCTAGTTATTAGATCAGTTGGTGCATTTCATCAATTATTCATTAAGTGGAATCTTGAATTTTTATTGAAATCCAAAAACTCTCAGAAAAAGCACATTTTCAATAACAAAAAATTATAATTGAACTCCGATAAACAAGCAGAGTTTGAATTATTTTGCAACCAAAACAGACTTACAGCCATTTGCCATACATTCGAGTAAGTACGTACCAGATTAGTGCATGAAAAAATGGTAAAATCATTTCAAATACAAAATGCCAGTGGCCATGCTTTTAAAACTTTAATTGGCCTACAAGTCTATTTTCATGAATGTATCAAAAGGGAAATGACCACAATTACCGATTTTTTGTTTGATAAAATATATATTTAATATGGAATTTGTTTTTACATTATTGCACTTACTAATAAAGGTATTTTAAATTTTATATATAATATATATTACGAATGTTAGACAACCAAATGTGAAGCAAATTGTTGTTATCAATTTTGTAAAATTTTAAATACCTTTACTAGTAGGTGGGTTAGTATTTGTTCCCAAAATCCACTACTTCGGGTATAAAATGTCGTTAATTGAAACAAAACAGAGTTATTGTATATACTCAGTAGGTAGGCACCTAGTATTCCTAAAATAAATTATTTCATTGCCGCCAATCCGAAAGTTTTTAAAATTTTAACTTTAATACATGGACGTTACCCTCCACACCATACGATGTCTGAGACGTAAGGTAGTTCCTACTTGTAAGCGTTTTTAGTTTTTTTTATTAAAATCTCATAATTTATTTATATTAATGTACTTCTATACGGACGTTTGATATACACAATAGTATAACAGTAATCAAGAGAAAAAATATGCTAATCGAATTTTACATAGAACTATGCAGAATAGTTATGCTAACATTGATTTATTGAAGTGCGTTATTACGGCCTGTTTGTAACTATATTCCGTGGAGTTGAACACATTTACCACTTCTGATAAAGCATTTCCAAGTGCAATCTAGGTACAAGCGAGTATTTAAATGACTCAGTCCTCATATTGTAATTTTTTTTATTTATTTATATTTATTTACGCCCTAGTGGGCTTTTACATGAAAAGAAGGAAATTTATATTCACAATATTAATTATGTTTGTTAAAAAACCAATAAACCAATAAATAAGAATGCAATTATCCGTAAGGTACAGAACAGTATAACAGAGATTAAAAGAAATGAAATAGTTTGAGTGGTACTTATAAAAAACTAATACATTTTAGCTTAAAATATATATACATATTATCAATAATAATACCGGAAATAAAACAAAGTGTTATGTATAAGAGCTAGTTAGTGGGTATAAACAAACAATTATATGGGTATATTACAGCAAAGAGAACAGAAAAAATACAATAAAATAAGCATATATTTTACTGATAAAGTTTTGGAGAATGATCATTAATTAAAAATCGTGGATATTATTTTTGGACTATTTTTAAATGTTATTTTGACTTTATGTCCGGGTTAAATCTTCCCCACAGGAAAAACTTAACCCTTCCACACACTTTTCCACAGATGATCATCTAGTCAATCCACGTGATGTAAGTGTACTATATAAGTATAACTAATACAAAACAATACAAGATCAACATGTCAACCTACCAGAGACCAAGTGGGAAAATAATTCACCCACTCATATATATATTCTCATATCAGAGGGTTCGATAATATTTTTATAGTCTGAGAATGCCAATTTCTTTTTATCTCATTTCCTAAATCTTTATATTTTCTTATTTTTTCAGAAACAGATTTTTTAATATTATTATTAAGATTTTTTATGAGAAAAAACTCTCTTTTAATAACTTTTGAAGGTTATTCCCATCAACGTAATATATCATTGAAGAAGAACCCAGACCTCTCGTCTTACCGGGACGGTAAGACGAGAGGTCTGGGTTCGAGTCCCAGTTGCGACCATTGTTTTTTTCTGTTTTTCTGTGTCTTGTTTTCTTTCATATTTTCATTTAGATTATAAGTGTTATCTTCTTCTTCAATGATTTTTTATTAAGAGTTTATTTTGTTTTTTTTTATTTTTATTAATGACAAAAACATTATATTATTGTTCTGAAACCATTAGAAATGTTTTCATTCATTTAAAAACATCATCAAACAATTCTAAAGATAACTTTTTTTAAATTTACTATCAACCCATTATAATAAGATTTTTAAATGTAAAGAACCCGTTAGACAAACTGCAAAAAAGTAGTTTATCGAGACTTTTTGTCTTATATGTGTAAAGTGTGTAAAATAAATAAATAAATTAAAAAATATATATGAATATACATTATTGAACTTATGTAAGCTATCAACTGCCTCATTTAAATAAAATGGTCATGGTATGAACCCTTAATGGGGGTTGTATATAATTCACTGGGAACTGTGACAACAAACCATTCTTTTAATTTTATTAAATGCATTGGATATCATCGTTTGAATCAATTCTACATAACCTACAAGTTAATTAATTCAGAATACCTGATGGGAATTTGTACGTGATGTGGCACCATAGTGCAATGTGCACAGAACAGGTCTTAAATAATTGATTTGCAACACACACTAACAATTTAAATACTGTCAGTGTACCTAGAAGAACTATTTGTTTTTTCATAATTCACAGATGAAAAGAAATTTCAATGATCGACCCCATCAAAAGTGATGCATTGAACAACAGTCAAGTGTTGTCTAAATAAAAAAGTTGTTGATGTGTGTTTTATTCGGTTCGAATATCGAAGGACCATGAATGTTGTGTGTTTTAACCACTGCACAATGTAGAAAGAAATAAAAAGAGAAAAAGGATTTACTGCGCTGGCACTTTCTTCCATCTTGGTTGGTTTATCATGCACTTGTTTAAGATGTTTATGCGGAGAGGATCAATTTGTGACTGAAGTGGGTAACAAAAAAATGGAAATGATGATGTTTATGCGGAGAGGATCAATTTTTGACTGAAGTGGGTAACAAAAAAATGAAAATGATGATGTTTATGCGGAGAGGATCAATTTGTGACTGAAGTGGGTAACAAAAAAAAGAAAATGATGATGTTTATGCGTAAAAGATCAATTTGTGACTGAAATGGGTAACAAAAAAATATAGGGATTGGAAGGAAGGATATGTAACAATACTAACTACAAATACAGGGTCGTGATATATAGATGTATGTTTGTAGGTAAGTGTAGCTGTGTATTGTGTAAATGCCCAATCAGTTTTGTTTTTGCTTTTTTGGTTGTGGCGATATTTTTAATTGCACTTCTTTGTAAATTGCTTGTAAATTTGTAGTTTAAATTAATCCTTCTAAAAAATTAATGGCTGATGGATTTTCAATGTTCAAAATAGCAGAAGGGGTTAGTTAGCCAAATGAAAACAAGCAGCCATCTTACGTGGGTGAACGGAAAGGGTTTGAAAATATCAATTGCAAAAGAGCAACGCGGTTAAATGATTGAACACCGTGTATACGTGATCACAGCACCAATATAGTCAGTAGAATAATTAGTGGGTAGGGGGTAGTAGTGGCTACGTGGAAACGGGTGCTTACAATTATATTTGTGGTCCTGGAATCTGGAATGCTTGTTACCGCAACCCCATGTGGTAGGGTCATGTTTAATTTTGTGATAAATACATGAACACTCCCCTTATAAAATACGTACCTGCAGTGCATAAATGAAATTACGGTATTAATGAAAAATATTGTAAAACTGGTTACATGCATTTTATTTTTATAGTGTGTGTAAATGTATATATAGTTTCAATGTCTCTCAAGATGTCGTTAGATATGAAGTTTTAAAATGTCTCAACAGCTGTCATTGATACATACATGATAGAGAAGGTGTCTCAACAGCTGTCATTGATACATACATGATAGAGAAGGTGTCTCAACAGCTGTCATTGATACATACATGATAGAGAAGGTGTCTCAACAGCTGTCATTGATACATACATGATAGAGAAGGTGTCTCAACAGCTGTCATTGATACATACATGATAGAGAAGGTGTCTCAACAGCTGTCATTGATACATACATGATAGAGACAACTGTCGGACTTTTTTTATTTTTTATGAAAATACCTTTTAGAATAATCCCAACTGCTTCCGTCTGGAGCCAGTGAGACTATGGCATCCCCAATCGGGGTATGTTGTGAGGCTAAAGGTAGAGGGAAGGGGAAGGATATGGGGAAGAGGAAGATGGGGAAGTACCTGGTTAACCAGATCTGGTCACCAAACACGGCAAACGCCGTTTCAAGTAACTTTTCAATTCTGAATGGTGGTCTTACACCAGGGCGATACTGAGAGTATCTTCCATTCTGGAACGTGCCGCATATATACTATACATTGTTTGAAATAAAATAATTTTGAAATAACACAAATTATTCAAATAAAATTTATTTGCCCACGCCGGGATTCGATCCCGCGACCTTTTTACCCGCGGATTTTACCTCAGGGCTTATGTCATCTGGGATGCTGTGCAGAGGGTCTTTTTGAGGAGAGGAAGGAATGAACATTGGTCTTGAAGAGATCCATGTTGTAGGAGGGAGGAAACACAGAGGCCGGCAAATCGTTCTGTAGCCGAGCTGTTGAACTCGAGAAAGAGTAGAAAAAACGACCCGTTCTCATGTGACAAATGTCAACCATATGTTGGGCGCGAGTTTGGTGTGTCTCCCGACTTTGCACCTGTGCCGAAGGAATCAATGACGCTAGTTTCTCAGAGCATCTTCCATTGAAATACCGGTAGAACAGGGATAGAATTCCCACCCGACGCCTGTGCTCTAAAGATTGCAATCAGTTCGTTAAGGTGGGAGAATCTATCAAACGGACCGCCCGTTTATGCAAAGAGTCTTGGGTATTTTTCAAGTATTTTGGAGCTCCAGACCAGAGGTGGCTGCCAAATTCAACCGTGGGGCGCACTTGCAATTTGTACAGGGTTAGCAGATTGCGAGTCAAGAGCCTTACCCCTAGACCACGGCGGCCGGCTAATACCTGAAGAGTTACAAAGATAGCTGATCGTACGAGATATGTAGGCGGGCATTTTTATTGAGCAGTTCCCCCGCCACAGATTATCAGAGAGCATCCTCTATAAAGGTCCATTATAGGTTGACATATGTCACGTGAGAACGGGTCAACGCGTTGACCCGTTCTTGAGTTCAATAGCTTGGCTGTGGAACGATTTGCCGACTTCAGTGTTTCCTCCCTCCTACGTGTCTTTTCAAGACCTATTCACTCCTTCCTCTCCTCAAAAAGACCCTCCACACATAGACCCTGCGAGAAATTATTTTCCTCATCGCCTCATTTGTGAGCTTAACTTAAAATAAAACTAAAACCAGTTAAGCTTGGATCAGACTCTTGAATTAGACTTGAAACAGACCCTTTGGATCACTCGCTACAAACTGGATATCATTTTTTTTTAAATATTGGCATTCAGAGCTCGGGGCCAAAAAGGCCCCTTTTTCTTTCATCATGAATTTATATTAATGGTTGTTGAAACTGAATATTAATGCACGTGCCCAAACTTTAACTAGGTGACCGCATTTCGTGGAATTTACCGAAACTTTGACATATTGATATGCGGCAATGCATTTTCCACCTACATACGGGAACGAAATAAATCTATTGGTATTTATATGCGGGTGTCAACGACAGGTTACGGTGATTTGATTTAAACGAGCATATCAATAATTTAACCCACTCATACCGTCGCATGCGCATTGACCGCAAGTGTTTGACAAATTCAAAATTGGGAGAAATTGTTTTTGCCAAATTTGTGAGGGGTGATACCAGGAGCAACGCTGGAGGGTCAAGCGAATGACGCCAGGCAAATATCCACGGAAAATGCATTCGATAGTCGGGAGCTCTAACCAACCCTGAGATTGTTCACTAAGACCCAGCTGTTTCATCCCAATTGACAACGTCACAAAATGCCACTTTGATTTTTGACATTTCAATAGTCCCCAATTATCAATTTATTACCAGCCCGTCACCGTTGTGTCAAATTGTAGAGATGTTATTTAGTCGACCGTTGATTAAGCTGCACAATGGTTATTAACATTAAAACAAACGCCGACGGACCGAGAATCGGCGATTAACGGGAACCGCTCAAATTACAGAACTCTAAATTGAGCTAATTGCCGATTTGGTGACACCATTGACACCTAATGTGACGCGGCACCTAACAAATTGGCATAAGCATAACGTGTGAAAATGGAGTAAATCGTTTTTTACCAGTTGCAAATAAAAAAGGAAGAGTTTCGCCTTCAAATGATTTAATATTAAAGGGCTCGGGCAAAATACTTATATAAGCTTAATAATTATTGTGATACGATTTTTATGTTTGTTTTATATAGGTTTTCCATGCTCAGATTTGTTTATTATTTACACACATTCTTAACTTCATAATTTACACATATTCTTTATTTTATTTTTTAAACATATGCTTAAGTTATATTTTCTATTCTCAGTTGTTAACGCGCTCATTAGAGCAGTCTTTTTTTCTCACACAATCCTCATTTAGATTTAAACTATATTTTTCAACTTGAACTATATTTTACTCACTACTTACCCACCCTTAAGCATTTACTGTATATCTCATCTTCATCTAAAGTTACTTTTACTTTTTTTATAAATAAGTGTAAGTACATATATTTCTTTGGCTTGCCAATATTATACTTAAACAGAATCTTATTTTGCTTTGTATTTTATACACGTTCTTAACTTATGTTTACTATCCTACATTACACGATCTTTATTACTTACGCAATTCCAATTTTTCATATTATAGTTTAAGTCACCATAAATTATATTATGTTAAGACCGAAAGACGTTAACAAAACAAATAAATTAATTTCTGAACCTACCGGACACCAGAACCATACTTTTGTTTGGATAGGACGAAGGATTTGGCAAAATGAAGTAAGTGTATGTATACATCATATCTCAACACTATTTGAATTTATTGTGGTCTGATTTATATTTTGAAGTTTGCACCGTTGTGATTTGAAACACGATGAAACGGAACACTAAAATGAGACAAACAAATGCATCTTTAGGATTAAGCCTGCGAGATAATGAGATAGAATGAAACCTTACAGCATTGGCCGCTTGGATTATAAGCGCACTTTTCAAGGCTCCTATTGGTTGAGATTTAGTTTATCATTATCTGTGCCATCACCTGTGCCAAAACAGCACTGTTATTGTTAATTTTGTTCTCTAACATTGCTTTGTATATACTGTATATTCTTTGTTTCATATTATTTGATCAATATTTTGTAAGGACTCGTAAGGAACACTATAGGATTACATTAAAGTTTATTATAGTTAAGCGCACTTGAAGTGAAATGACACAAAAGTGCGGTATGCAAATAAAACGTTTTAATTATTATTATTATTTGTGCGGTGCTTCGTAGCCTCCCGACTGTGTCTACTTTAGTTTTCTGAAGGATTCACTTCTAATGCGTGTGAATTTGCACACTCTGATTTTTTTACTGGTTGGTAACGTTGTCTATCACGATGAGAACATTTTAAGTGATTTCTTGATATGGTGGCAAATCATCTTTGATGGCCAAAACATCAATAAAAGGATCAAAAGATAAAAGGGAATTGAAGGATTCGACGATTACCTACCGAAGGAATTCGGAATGAAGTCTGAATTGGAGATGTTCTTTGTTTCCTCGGAAGGGTCCGTTACCTAGTGCCTCTTTCTGACCTAAATAGGGAGTTCTACCAGTAACTCGTGGAATGATAGTCATAAAGATTACAAACGTGTTGATGTTTTATGCCCCAGCTCTTTGCTTTTATTTATTTATGGTTTATGTAACCCGCAAAAGGGTAACGGAGTACTAGAAACGTTGCACAATAGATTAAGGACGGATTCTGTTCTCAGAATTGGAACAACAAAGTTTTGAATTGAAACTTCTTTAGCTCCGCTGTGATTTGATATTAGGATGAAGCGGAAATGACGCATTACAGCACCTATGAAGTATCAAACTGCGCTCATTTGCCGCTTTGATTATGATGTCACTTTTCAAGGCTCCTCTGGTTGAGATATGAAACGGAAATGACGCTAGGTCTGCGTTCATTGGCCGCTTTAATTATGATCTCACTTTTCAAGGCTCCTATTGGTTGGGATTGTTTTGGTAAAGTTTCACTCCTTCCGCGTGTGAACTGCACTCGATTTTTAAATTTCCAGGTTTTTTCTGCATTTTTATCAGAATTGGACAGAATTCGGACAACAAGGTTTTTTAATTTCCAGGTTTTTCCTAATTTTTTATTGGTTACATGCCTAATTTTAATATTATTTCCAGATCTATTCTCAATGGGGTTCTGATCTCAGCCTTCGTGTATTATGGCAGTGCAGAATGAAAATGGTAAAGAAAGACGTAATTTGCGGAATGCTGCAGAAATGCAATTTCTGAGGCATGTGTAGTAAAACTACATACCTACTACTGTATTATAATATAAGGGAAGGATTATAAAATATTTAAACAAAATAAATTATTCTAGTTTGAACCGGCTGATGAAGAGTGAAAATTATGTATTTTTGGAATGTGATGTGCGAGAGGCTGAATGAAGAAGTAAAAATGCCCCAGGAATTAATTGTATATACCATCAATTGAATCAAATCCTTGAGTCGGATCATATCGAGAGACGATATTACAGACAAGTAAGTCTGGATGTAATTGAAGCAGAGACCACCACAAATTGGTTAGTTCATTATATTAGAGTCAGTCAAAAAGTAATGCTTCCTAATTTTTTTCTCCTTTAATTGTCAGGAACTAAAAAATGCAATTGAAAACCACACTATTGACAATTAATTTGTTATTTTTAACATAATATCCGTCCATTTCCAAAACTTTGGTTCATTTTTTAACAAGAGCATATATCACAGTGTTGTAAAAAGCACGATCACATCCAGAACACCATCGCCATATCACACAGTTTTTAATGTTTTTGTCCTCGATGAGTTTATGTGATGTTATTCTATTGACTGCCTCTTTGATTCAAGTTTAAAAAAAATGAGCCCATATTTCGTCTCCGGTCACAATTTTTCCAGAAATCAAGCACTGCAAGTGTTGTGAGGCTATTGTTTTTCTTGTTTCTTTATTCTGGCCTGTTAACTTTCTTGGTACCCACCTTGCACAAACTTTTGCTGAATAATCAGTTGTCGAAAAATCGTCACCACAGTGACTTTACTGAAAGAGAGAATGCGACGTCTGTAGTTATCTGGGGTCACCACGAATGGCGTCATCAACTCGCGTGCAGTCACTACAATCAACGGCCTGCGCCGTTCCGCTTTTTGTCAGCCAGCTGTGTTTGTCTTTCAGCTTCATTAAAGCGATGAACCCTTCATCTAGCATTGCTGACATCCACTGTTGCATCATGGTACCCATTTTTCAGTCTTTCATGAATGCGAATGGGCGTTTTAACTTCTACAGTCAAGAATCAATCACAGAACGCTGTCTATTACGAACATCGACACGGCCATTTTGCAAGCGACTGCAGTGCCGCCACCTGTCGACGCAAAAAGTTACTATTGCAGTAGATTGTAGAAGAAGGTTTGAGGAATAGCACCAAATTCGAACTTTATTTAAGCAGAAAAAAATAGGAGGCATTACCGTGTTTAATTTTTGGAGGATAATTATTTAATTTTCTGGAAATCATTGCAAAATATGAATATTTTTTCAGATAACGCAGTTTGATTATAGATTCCTGTACCGCGGAAAAAGATATGGCTTTGATAATAATACACGACCGATCTCCTGGGAAATCTATGGCGTTCCTTCAGAGGAATGGTCTCTCCGGGATGCCGCAGTACGCCCACACCCGTTGTCCGAGAGCAGCTCTCAGTACAGACAAATAATATCAATAGGCCATGCTGAACGAAATACATTTATAAAATATGTGTGGGCCGTTCTGGATATAAAAAGAAATATTATTAAAAATAACGACAAATTATTGGTTTGGGTGTTAATTTCGTTATGAACTTGAATTTGTTTTGAATTTAAGATGTATCAAGAATTCAGACAGCCTATAATATAATTTTTTTTCTTTCAGTTTTTTTTTTTTAATTTCTGAACCTGTTTGAATTGTCTATATCTTTTGTTTGAATTTATTCAAAATCTCAATGTGTTGCATCTTTACTGAGTATGTGTAAAGTGAGTACATGGCTGTAGGTTTAAACATTAATCAATCAAAATTTAAACTCAGTGTATTAGAACAATTAAAATAAATCTATTAATATCATGCACTAAATAGCACCTTAATCGAAATATTATGGTAGCTATGTTTCGATAAACACGTAATAAATACTTTAAAAAAGTTTGCTAATTACAAACATAAGTATTGACAATCCTATCGTATTTCCCTCTATAATTAAAATAACAATCCCACATTAATTTACTTACCATATATTCTATGTAACCTGCTTTGTGTCAACTATTATACTTGGTGTTATCTATATTTTGTATATCTTATGTTATCTTTATTTTGTTTCTTATATTTATATTATGTTTATATTATATTATGTTATTTCTTATATTTTTCCAAACACATGTACTGCACTATATGTAAAAGCCCTATGGGCGTTTAAATAAATAAATAAATAAATATTTTGATAAATGCCTTTTTGATAAAAGCTTTAATAATAATTTTATCTGGCACTGAATTTGAAGCACTAAATTTTGGTGCACTACGACAATTTGTATTTAAAATTTAAATAAAAATATATTGAGAGTTGAAAGATCCAATCCCAGTTTGACATATTTTGAATTACGACAGTTCAATGGTGAACATGTTCATTTGAATTACGACAGTTCAATGGTGAACATGTTCATTTGAATTACGACAGTTCAATGGTGAACATGTTCATTTGAATTACGACAGTTCAATGGTGAACATGTTCATTTGAATTACGACAGTTCAATGGTGAAAATGTTCATTTGAATGTAAAAATTCTCGTCGAGTGAACGCTAAATGACATAGTATATTAAATACGATTTTAGATTTTTACGGCTACAGGTATTTTCGTTATTTGTTTTTGGGGTGTTATGCTGTGTTGCGCTATCTCCTTCTTTAGCCAATGTTTCGGACAGCGTTACAGTGTCCATCATCAGGGCAGATCTGTGTCACACACACACACACATACAAAAACAAATAACGAAAAAAAGAGCATAGTAGGTATATTAGTTTTTCATTTATTATTATTTTTTTATTATTATCACAAATTAAACTTGATAACACGAAATTTCTATAACAATGCGTTGCCTTAGTTCTTAATTGCCCAAACGACCATTAGAAAATTTTGCAGGAGGATAAGGTTTTCTTTCGTCATTTCAATGAAACATTATGATAGCTGTTTAAGATAAAGATATTTTCGTAAAGGTCTCATTAGTTTAAATAATTCACAGTTAAGTGATTAACTATAATTTTTTATACTTTAATTTCATTTTAAAGTGGAGATTGAACAAAAACTAAAATGGTCGTTTGGACAATTGAGAACTAAGGCGACGAATGGATAAAATTAAAATCGTGATGCAAACCCGAACCCCACACCGCAGAATAAAAGACAAAGTGAAGTTTAAAGACAACTATAACTTCGAACGAAGGATGCAAGGGGAATACTCCATGTTGCAGATTGGAAGACGACGGCCGAGGACAAAGGGCGGTGGAGGCTAATCCTGAAAGAGGCCAAGGCTCGAAATGGGCTGTAGCGCCATTGAAGAAGAAAAAGAATAAATATATTAGTTTTGTCGTGATTTGCCTTCATTGCAGATCGCATGATTTTTAGGGCGCTCTAAAATCATATAATATAACTAACGCACAAATTAGAGTAAAGTATAGTTTATAACTGCCGTCTGAACGTGGCTTTAGGAATTTAATTAAAAAAAAACATAAAAATAATATTTATTACATTTAAATCAGGAAGCTCTTTCACATTAGTTTTGAATGAAATTATCACTTTTATTATTCAGTTCAGATCAATTAACTTTTCAGATACCATTAAACGTGTAATATAAAATCGTCAAATCGTCCATGTCGGCAATCCGCTATGTTTTTGCATTGTATTATTTCATTTTGTTAGTTAAAACAACAGCGCGGTAATATTTATGAAGTGTAAACATTACACGCACGTAACAATAATTGAGCTATATTCAAACAAAGAGCAATAATTTGAAATGTGTACATACATGTAATAACAGTTTTAAATAGAGTTTTCCTCGAAACAATAAGTTAATCAAATGTTTTTTCCGGCTGGCTTTGTCGTTACACATATTATTTATTCTCAGCAATATAACCCTAATATACTCGAATATATTAATATCTAAATATTCATTTCACCCGAATCATCCAATATCCGGTGTAATGCGTAACGAAAAGGCAATGTTTATTTTTCGTTTCCGCTAAGATTCTCAGAATTCCTTCATAAGGTTGTGCTCAGTGGCGCATCCAATGCTCTATATTTTTTTTTGATAAATCTTTCCAAGAAGAAGAAGTCAGCCGTAACTTAATACGTGCGTAATGCTTGTACGGGCGTTAAAATGAGCAATTTTTTCTCACGATAAGGAAGTTGAGTGAAAAATAATAATTTGACTTTTAAAAAATATAGAATTAATTAAACGTTCTTAAAAAAATATTAAAAAACTTTAAATTATAAACGCTTCATGATGATGGTCCAAAGAATTCTGACGTCATCTGTACTTCGGTTTTTACGGTCATTGGAATGTCTATGGTGCATCTCTTTCTATTACATGAGAGATGGTTTGTTTATGATAAGAGTTACGCCAAACAGTTTTGTTTGCTATCTTGTTATGATTCTTTTTAGTTTAAGTGACCATAATAAATAAATCAATACAAAATAATAATAGTTATAAATCTGTTTTAAAAACTACATACCATGTCAGAAACTTTAAAATGTACAAAAACAGTCGTAATGCTAGGCACTCGCAACCCTTCAATTCTGAATTTCAAAATGGCGATCATCGAACAGCTGATTCGGCTTCGACTTGTCAATCATGCTGGGATGGCTCTAAAATCATGAAACACTAAAAGGCCTGTATCTTATAATTTAAAGCAAAAATAAATAAAGTAGCTCACACCCGTACTAGAAATATGATATGCCTTTTGATCACAAAAATAATTTTTCGATTTGATTAGGTATTTTGATCTCAAATCCAAATTTAAGATTTGTATGAAACTGGCTGAAATGGGCCGCGCATACGTTCCTCTTAAGATGAAATCCTGGGTGCGCCACTGGTTGTGCTTAAAATTTTTCTCCTTGGAATGTCATATTATCTCTTTATTCTTCATCCTACCTGTTGCCATCTGAACTCTGAACCAACATACTTCACATGGTAGGTACCTAACGGACAAAGCTCTACGGAAATATTTTGGTAATTTTGTCAAAAGGTAAAGTAAAACACCTTACGGGAGTTCACATTTGAATTTCCTACAATATTTTTATTATCAAAATATAGCAATTTTCCTTGTTCCCGGTCGTTTTGCTTGTTTCGGATGTCTGTGACAAAAATTCCTGTGTTTCTGTGGCAGGTAATCATGATGTTTTCACAGCGTGAAATGAAATTATTTTGCCTCTGATTTTACATTGCGAATAATTTTAATTTATGTAAATGCAGAGAACTTTGACTTATACGAAGAAGAGATTTATTTATTGCGTATTATATATTACGTTTCCAATTTTCTTAGAAAAATAATATGAACAAATACTGTTTTGATAACAAGACAGAAGTTCGTTGTTCACAAAGCAAAATTTTTGATAAAATAAAATGTTATTTTCATATTGTTTTTTTAAATCATAATATGAAACCCCTGAATAAAGCTTTTTTGTAAGGGAAGAGAACCATATAACTATGTACACGTAGGCAGGAGGACGTGCCTCATTTACATTCATACATCGCCTCATATGTACATGCTCTTTTATTATTCTGACTCTTGATATGGCCCGACTTAACTATCTGATTCACTTGGTCGTGCCATATCTTCCTCGGGCGTCCCCGACTTTTTCTGCCATTCACATTTGCGTCATATATTCTCCTTACACTTCTTTCCTCGTTTATTTACTCTATATTCCCAAACCATCCAAGCGTCCTTTTCTTAATTGTTGCTCATCACGCTCACATCAGCCTTCCAATCTTTGCGCTTTCACAAGATCGTACATGGTTTTACCACACGTACGCCTCAGGGATCCCATTTCTACAGCATTAAGTCTACTCATCCTTTTTTCATTGCCATACATCAGTGTAGGTATTAGAACTTCATTGTTGACGGCTAGCTTCAGTCCTGCGGTTTGTCAGCGCAAATGGCTGAAGTTACCTGCATTTATCCTTCTTTCAATATCTATATCAGCCTTCCTATCTCCGTTTTTTTTTTTTTTTTAAATATGTTTATTCAGTTTTAATTTTACAATATTTTATTTTACAAATCTTACGAAACTGATCAATCAGTTTGATTGTAAGAAATCTCTCATTTTTTTATAATTATTTAATACAGTATACTTTCAGTTTTACATAGTATATACTAAATATAATACTTAATATTAAAATACTAATTATTACGACAAACTAATTATCTCAATGTTTTAATGTTTATGAATTGCGTTGTAGTAAAAATATTTTACACAGTACAAACAAACGGTGAGAAAATAAATAGATAGGAACTATTTTATTTGATTTCATGTTCTTCGGAGGTAGAAAGATTTAACTTTTGTTTTGATTTTTGAATAAGATGTCTCATTTTTGATATTTTCAGGTAATGCGTTAAATATTTCCGGAATTTTATGACTTTTTGTTCTATCTCCGTATACATTTTGAGATTTATTGACAATAAACATTTGTGCTTCTCTATGCCTAGTAGGGTAGTTGTGGTTTACAGGTTTTTTGAATTCTGTATTCCAGAATTCATCTAGCGTTAATTGGTAATTTACCTTACTGTGTATAGAGAGGACATTACACAAGGAGAACATTTTTTTATAATCACCTTCACATAACTGGACCTTTTTTTTGCCTGATATCAATTTTAGGAAACGGATTTGTAATTGTTCTATTTTATTTAAGTATGTTTTGTACGTTAATCCGTAACTATTTATTCCGTATCCTATAATTGATTCTGCTAATGCGTTGTATATACAGTATAATATATTTTTATTTACAAAATTTTTTAGGTGGTAAAATTTTCCTAATATGGATCTTAATCTATTACATACATTTTCAATATGATTTGACCAGTTAAAGTTGACATCTATTGTAAGACCAAGGTATGTATATTGGTACACTTTTTCTATATTCGGGCAATTACACTGCTGGAATTGGTTTTTTGTGTGCAAACAATCATATGAATGACTTTTTAAATGTAATTCCTTTTCCTGACAATTTGCATATGGTGAGTGTATAAGCATATATTTGGTTTTTTTTTGCGTTAATAATAATGCCATTGTCGTGGGACCATTTAATTATGTTATTTAGGTCTGTTTGTAAAATTTCCTCAATTTTTAGTGGATCTTTGTCAGCACATATAATGCAAGTATCGTCTGCAAACATGTAGCATTTACAACGTTTTATTACGTTTGGTAGACTGTTTACTTGCATTATATAACATGTAGGCCCCGATATCGACCCTGTTGCTACTCCGGTATTTGTTAACATTTCATCACTAAAAATTCCGTCAATTTTAACTTTAATTTTTCTATTTAAAAGATAATTTTTAATAAATTTTTTTGGACCTCTAATACCACATTCCTCCATTGCCTTTAATAATGTTTCGTGGTCCAATGTGTCAAAGGCCTTTTTAAAGTCTATAAAAATTATACCAACATAATATTTTTCATTTAAATGACAATTTATATGGTCAGTGAATTTAGATAGTAATTGGGTAGTACTTTTTTCTTTTTGAAATCCGTATTGTATGGGATTTATGATTTTATTTTTTTCTATAAAAAGTTGTATTTGGTTAAAGATAGCTCTTTCAATAATTTTATCAATACATGAGAGAATCGCTATCGGTCGATAGTTTGTGAAATCTTTGTGGTTTCCTGATTTATATATAGGTCTGATAATGGATGTTTTAAGTTCGTCAGGCATAATACTTTTACTTACACAGAGGTTAATTAATTTAGTCAATATTGGGATTATATTATCAGCAATTAACTTCAGGTCTTTAATTCTTATTTGATCATTGCCTTCTGATTTTTTAACATCCATATCATTAATTATTTTTTTAACATCTTTTTGTGATACAGGTCTAAATCTCATTGACATACTAGCAGGAGTTGTATACGTGTTACGATCTAGGAATTTTGTAGTACAGTTATGTCTTATGTCTTTTATTTCATTTACGAATGTTGTAGCAAATTTATCGCATAAGAATTTTGTGTCTCCTTGACCTCCCATATGTTGAAGGATTATTTTATCTAGATTTTGTTTAGGTTTTCCTATTAGGTTATTTATTTCGTCCCAGAGTTTCCTCGGATTGCCGTTTAAACTATTTATTACGTTTTTGTGAAATGTATTTTTAGTAAAATTAATATGTTTATTTGTTTTGTTTCTATATCGCGTGTATTCTAAACGAAATACAGGGTTATTAGGGCTATTCTTGCATTTTCGGTAAAGATAATCTCTTTTTTTAATCATATTCTTAATTTCTTCAGTAACCCATTGGTTGTTGTGTCTATGATTATTTTTAAATGATTTTTCTTTTTTCGAGGACTCATAGATATTATCAAAAATATTTTTTAAATTATAGTACAGTTCTGAGGGACATTCAGTTTGTAATAATTTACCCCATTTTACTAGTTTTAATTTAGAATATACCAATTTATTATCAATAATTTCCCTTTTTTTATTTAAATCCTTTGTAAGTACCTCTTTCCCTATCGCAACTCCTGTTATATAATGGTCCGATATTTTGTTAGTCACAATACATGAAAATACAGTGTTATTACGGTTACGAATTGCAATATGGTCGATACAGGAATAAACATTTTTACCGTTTAAAATTTCATCCCGGGTCACATCTAATATCACATTTTCTAAGCCATTTTCACTGAGTAGATTTTGGTATTCTGTAATTACACTATTTTTGGTATCCAATAAATTCAAGTTAATGTCACCACAGTACAAGTAATTTGAATCAGATGAGGTTAATTGTAATATTTGCTTTAGTTCCTTCAAGTATATATTCTTGTTGTTGTTCGGCGGGCGATACACTGCAAGTATATTTATGACATCTTGATGAACGGTGGTAATTTCTCCAGATATTGTCTCGCAGCTTTTAAAAGAAATGTTTGTTTTTTTAAAAGTATGATGGTTTTTTAAGTACATGATAAATCCCCCTCTTCTTCTATTCTCTCTAGTATTTGCAATCGAGATGAAGTTTGGTATATTGAACATAGTTATTATTTCGTTTTTAGTATTTATTTCCGTTAGAAAAATTACATCTATAAACTGCAGAATGTCATTTATTTGTGCAATAAATGAATTAAAATTCTTTTTCAGGGATCTTATATTTAAGTGAATAGCCACAAACCTCTTGTTGATGTTTTTATCGTTTATCCAGTTATCCAAATCATAACACTTTGTAAATTTGTGAGTTTGGAATTGTGTAGAATCTTCCATGACGTGGATTTAGTAACTGATAAAGTAAGTGCTTCGAGTCAAAAGGTGTTTTGATTTTTTTTTTTAAATATTTAAATGTATCTGTTTATATCATTCTCATTTCTTATATGGATTATTTTCCCATCGCCTTCACTTCTTATTAATATTTTGGAATTTTGTACCCAAATGTATTTAAATTTTGTTTTCATTTTTTGTTTTGTAATGTATAGGAGATCTTTTTTTTTCTTTTGTTAGATTTTCATTTATGTATATTCGGTCGTTGTTTCCGTTCTTGTAAATGTCGTGGTTCGTTAATATGTTTTTTCTTTTTTGTAGCCATTCATCTCGATGAGATTGACGAGTGAATTTCACAATAACATTTGCCGGTTTGGAGTCCTTTCTATTTGGAAGTCTCCAAACCTTTTCAATATTTTCGCCATTCGTATTTAGTTTATCTGCAATTGTTTTTATAGTTGTTTCGATATTTTCGTCTTTCATCATTTCTATACCAAACAGTTCAATGTTGTAGTTTTTTTCTCTTTGTTCAATTTCTTGGATCCTGTATTCTAATGCTCTATTACATTTTTCAAGGTATGTGTTTTTGTTTATAACTTCGTTGAGTTTATTTTCGTTTTCTTTTAGTTTTTTTCCCAATTCTAGGTGTAGCGATATCAGTTCGTCATATTTGTTGGATAGAAACTCAGTTGACTGTGTGAGAGTCTCCATGTCTTTTTTCATGACGTACATTATGCTTATTTTATTATTTATTTCATTAAGAATTTGTTTCATTTCTGGGATATTTTCTGGGTTCGGGCCTTGTGACCCGCTGCCTCCGGCCGTTGCGTTTTCGGTGTTCGCATTTACTGTTCGCTGTACTTCACAGTTTGTACAAATAAATGCATTACCCACAGCCACGTTAATGGCGGGGTTTGTACATAGTTTGTGGAAGGTTCCATTACAGTCAATGCATTTAACCAATTCACTGTCTTTAGCAACATATTTTTTACATTTCTTACACTGCACCATTTTAAAGTAGTTTGAGCGTTTTTCGTTATCTTTTAAATCACTTTTACAATTTATTTATCGCACACTGATTTACACCGTTGGTGTTCGCTGAGAGACGCGACGTCTGATTGATTAACCCGGACAACATACTTCCAAAATACACAAACTCATCCACCTGTTCCAAGTATTCAATATTCACAACTATATTGCACATTGTTTTCGTACTCTCTCTTTCAAATACCATGACTTTAGACTTATTTACATTCATCATTAACTCATTATTCATACATATTTCGTTCATTCCAGACACGAGAGACCGTAGATCTTCCATACCTACTGTTAGAAATCAGCACCGCATCATCAGCATACAACAGGCAACATACTTTCTGATTACTCAATTTCGAACCCAATCCATCTTTTTCAATTATTGCATACATTCTTATGTATAGATTGAATAAACACGGTGAAATTACTACAATAATTCATTTAAAACCTCCATAATGTGATTAGACATTTTTAATCAAATTACAATTTTAAAAAAAGTTATTAATATTTACAAAATTTTCACTGTTAGTTACTGAACAGGCCAAAAAATTGTCGAAATTGTGTTGTGTTGAAATATTTTAAATTGATTTTTTTTCTTCATTTTAATGGTTTTTACATTATTATTTTAAAGTCTTCCACTGTATTGAATCATTTTTCCTTGAAAACAATCCCGGACGTCCGCATACATTCTGTTGTAAGAAAAAACGCATGTAGTTAAAAGAATAAAATAGTTCCTTTTATAATCGTGATAAAATTGTGCTGTGTGAGAAGCTTTTTAGATAATATATTTTTAGGTGTGAATAACACAAGAGTCCCAGCTACATCCAATCCCAGTCATCTAGAGCCAGCAAGACTATGGCATTTCCAATTGGGGTGTATTGTGTGGGGAAGAGATGGGGTAGGTGAAGGTATAGTATAACATTATTATGCGTAACTTTCTACATTATATTTGAAATCGAGGTATGTTTTAAAATATATGTATTCGGTTTTATTTTTCAATTAAATGAATAATCCAGATTACAGTGAAGATTATTCCGTATGAAAGTACAGTCTCTTGAAGTCCGCATTTTTCGTCGGTCAAACTTACCGACCGCTAAGTTAAAATTTGACTCTAACCCGATGCAGAAAGTTATTACGTCTTTTTTTGGATAAACCTAGGTATTGATTTGTCTAAGTGACTGTTCTGAATAAAATGTTCCTGTTGCGATCAATTCGGGCAATCGGTAGTAAAATATTCAAAATCTCTGTGCTTTCGAAAGTTTTTTATTGTGATTCCACCAACAAAAACTTTGGTTATGTTTTTAGGTTTTCACGGCCAAAAAGTATTTTTGTTATTGTTTTTGGGGTGTTATGCCGTGTTTCGCTACCTCCTTCTTTAGCCAACGTTTCGGACAGCGTTACAGTGTCCATCATCAGGGCAGATGAGTGAAAAAAAAAAAAAAAACCAAAAACCTTGTTTGTAACCACGATTTATTTATTTAATTTTTTTAATACTGACTGGTTTCGCTTAACACAAGCATTTTCGGGGGTATAAATTAACTGGGTTTAATTTTGAGTCTAGTTTTATACCCTGTGTTAAGCGAAACCGGTCGGTATTGGAAAACTAAATAAATAAATCGAGGCTACAAACAAAGTAATTGATTTATTTAACAAAGTTATTGTTTTCTACCAAAATATAAAATATGATTCAAAAACAACACGCATTTAATTATATTTTAGAAAAAATCGAACCAATTTATCAGATTTATAGCATTAATATAAACAATATAATGTTACAGCTCATCTTTCAAAAACGAAAAATAAATACAACTAGATTCCACTATTCTCCTAGAATTTCAAAGTTAATTCTCTAACCATTAAAATAATTTCAATAATTAGAGTTGGGAATCACGTGGTTAGTTGATTATTGAGTAGGTTGGTAGTCCGGGTTAATCAATGTTTCTCAAATCCCATAATCCGGGCCTTATTACTATAGGTGGGGCGGACGCTCGCCGCACATGTAATAAAGGACTAAACTACCTTCCATTGCCCTCCGAGCCTTCCAGTGTCTTGTTACGCTTCATTAATCGCTTATGTCAGATAACTTAGTTACCCTTAGCAATCGTATGGGGCAGAGGTCGCCATTCAGGACCAAATTAACGAAAGAGTAAAAGGGTGGTAACGTTTTTTGTTTGATTATTATTTACTCCTCTGCTCAGCGTTTTCTCTAAGCCGTCTTTCACAGCGCGAGACATCTTTAAATAATCCCTTTTTAGTAGATGAAAGTGCATAAGGCTGCAATACTATGCAGTGGAACCCTCACAACATAAGAAGAATCATATCTCTAAAGTTTCATAGCGCGAGTCATCAATAAATAACTATGGCCTGCTTAATAAATGAAAGGATATCTAATTAAATGAAGACAACATTAGCGAAACTCAATCGAAAATCTGGAGACAGAAAAATCAGATAAGGATATTGGCACCTCTGGGACTCAAACCCATGACCTTCTGCTTACGTGGCAACAGCTCTACTAACTGAGCTAAGGTGTCTATATCCAATTCGGCCCATTTTAACTGTTTTATACTTCGACAAAGAACTACCAATATTATCTTAATTTTCTTAACGCACATATTATTGGCTGCTATATATATATATATATATATATATATGATTGCAAGATTTAAATCCGAACTAAATGCTATTTAGGTAGTGTCTAGTGTAATCTAAAGACAGCAGCCAATAATATGTGCGTTAAGAAAATTAAGATAATATTAGTCGTTCTTAGTCGAAGTATGATACAGGTAAAAGTGACCGAATTTAGTATAGACACCTTAGCTCAGTTGGTAGAGCTATTGCCATGTAAGCAGAATGTCCTGGGTTCGAGTCCCAGAGGTGCTAATATATTTTTCTGATTTTTCTGTCTCCAGATTTTCGATTGAGTTTCGCTAATATTGTCTTCATTTAACTAACTTTTACAATTTGAGGTTTTACTCATAAAGTTAAAAATAAATTAAAGAATATCGTCTATAGAGGCTGCAACGCCATACAGTGGAAGTCATTCTAAAATAAGAAGGATTGTTATCTCAAAGATTTCACAGCGCGAGCCATCAATAAATATTTATTGCCTATTTAGTAGATGAAAGTGCACTGTCCGTAGATGCTTCAATGTAAAGAGGTACAAATCCTTCTAAAATAAGAACAAAAATAAAAATTACTTATATCCTCCTTTTTTTCACGCCCCAAAAGAATATTTAAGATTTTTGAGGTAAATAAACATCAGAAAAACTTAAAATTTTTGTTGTGTAAAGCGCCCTTGAGATGATATTTATTTTTACGTAAGCCTTAAGAAAAATAAGAGTGCGTATTCTAAGATAATTGCTAAGGTTATCGTTAAGGTTAATTGTTATATCTCCCGGTTACCCGTCGTATGATTTCTGCGGCGTTACTTTATTCAGTGTTGTATACCTTACAAATTTCCATGTGTGTAGTTTTATTTAATTAATTTTATCATTATACCGAATATTTTATCTAACCTTGCTAGAGTTCTGAAAACCATATAAGTTTATTAGACGCGAATATTAGGAACTACACGCAAATATTGAGATAAAGACGAATTAATGTGTAAAAAAAACTATTCATGTAAAAGGTTAGAGACACCTGTAATACGAAAACACGAGAGAAGGTCCAATCTTCTTGCGAAAGTTCGCATTAGCCCCACTGTCCGCAAGATGGTCTACTATGGCAGAGTACATTTAAAATGGCTTCATGAGCCTAATGCGAGTGGTGTCCTTATACTCAATTCATTATCCTTAATCGTTACATCTACAAATCAAATCATTATTTTTGATTTTACTTTTGGGCATCATTTTTTTTAAAGTAACATAATGTACATACAACTGGAGCTCCAGCACGTTGAAATCGATATCTTTACAATATCATATCGTTAGGCGTAAATTTTGTTGATTTTATATCAATACTCCTAGCTTCACCGAAGATAGCCGAACCGATATTTATTTATTGTTTGAAACATTTACGGGGTGTTAACAATTATTACATTAATAGAATTGCCGTTGGTATATTACATAGATATTAACACTCTAATTAGAAATGTTCACAGCATGAGCAATCAATGTTAAGTTGTAACTAGACGGAAATGCTTTTTTTTTCAGTTAATACCGCACAAGAGTCCCAACTGCTCCCGTCTGGAGCCAGTGAGACTATGGCATCCCCAATCGGGGTATGTTGTGAGGCTGAAGGTAGTAGGGAGGGAAAGGAGATAGGGAAGAGGAAGATGGGAAAGTACCTGGCTATTCAGATCTGGTCACTTAACACGGCTAAAGCCATTTCAAGCAAAGTTTCAATTCTGAATGGTGGTCTTACACCAGGGCGATACTTATAGTATCTTCCACTCTAAAACGTGCCGCAAATATACTATATATTATTTTAAATGAATAAAATGTGAAATAACACAAATTAATCAAATAATATTTATTTGCGCACGCCGGGTTCGAACCCGCGACCTTCGGATCGTGAGTCGAGAGTCTTACCGCGGGACCACGGAGGCCGTCAATTGTCAATTATCAATTGTCGCGGACGGAATATCAGCACATAGTATCACACAATACAAGCACACACTTTCACCAATATCATTTGCTGATCTGCCCTGATGATGGACACTGTAATTGGACGCTCCGAAACGTTGGCTAAAGAGGGAGGTAGCGCAACACGGCATAATACCCCAAAAATAAATAACAAAAATCTCTTACCATGTTTTTTAAACGGAAACTGAATGTACACAGAGATTTACAGGCAGACGAAATGCAAAACGGTCGAGATCAGTCTCAGTCAACAAGTACTAAAATGAATGAATAATCATTATTAATTGAACACTTACTGATAGTGTATCTTGTATCTTAAATAAATGTCTCCTTATGATATAGTTAGGTCCTGCACCAATTTTAATAATAAAAATACTACGACTACATAATTTTTTCCACAATTTATTAACGCTTCATAAAATTTCTCAAATTTTACAGGTTTAACAACGAATATTCAAAACAATAAGTTTCATTCCGGTACAGAATAATTATTTTCAGTTACCAATCTCTTTATTGTTTCACAAATACGTACAAAATTTTTATCACAAAACTTATTCTGAACTTAAATAAGAGAGTTACTGTGTTAATCTCAAATAATGTGTGTTTTAACACCACCGGCTTGCTTCTTTGTGGAAATTTTAATACAAAAACCTTGGTGAAAATTCCATTTTTATATTCATTACCGTGATAGCACACAAGAGATTTGCAAGGCTTGCCAAAGTAGACTGGATAAAAGTATACAAGTTACGGAGGCTATTGTATAGGAAAATATTATGGAATGGGTTGAATGTTCTAAACGAAAATATTATGGTATGAGTTGAACGAACAAAAATTGTACAACCGTAGGACTAGGAAAGAAATTATTTTGCTCTAATTCGATATCATCAAAAATTATATTTCGGTTGCGAGTCTGCAAATTCAATTTGCTTCATGTTTGTCTTTTTAAAAATTGGAACTGAAGTTAATGTCAAAAGTTCAAGATGTTATTATTTTTGATTAATGATTTCTCACGGAACATTTTAAATTCTTCTAGTAAATAATAAGGTTGAGGGAAGCTCATAGATTTATCGAGATGTCTAGTATGCACCACGCGCATTGCAGCCTAGAAACTTTCTCGTGACGAAGGCTCGCCAGCTTACCCGTATTTCTGGAACTCTTCCGGCTCTACAAGGTATCACGCATCTGTATAAATGCCGCCGCTGCGCTCACGGTCAATCTAGTACTCACCCGCCATGCGCTGGCCGCCCGAGACTGACTAGCGTCTCAGGCCCTTAGCCGCGTCTGCTGTCCGATACCGACTTATGTCTATAGCAACCCATTACTACGACTACACTCCACCACAATATCGTCACTATTCAGTGTTGTGCACCCGCCGTTTATCTCCACCTCCACGACGCCAAGGATCGGCTCGACAAAACACAGTATCGAGAATTTCATTGTAGGACCAGGAAGATCCATGACCCTCACCATTACTTGGTAACAACATCATCATCAAGTTTCCACCCGCCGCGCGTCGAGCATCCGATCGAGATACATGCACACTACTGAGCTATTGACTACATAATAAAGACACAGTACCTACTATATGTACGAGTATAACATGTTCCATTGCATCTCTACTCGCCATTACCACAGTGTCTACCGATACAAAAGCATCGAGCAAGTACAAAAGTAAAGTTGTGGGGAGGTGGGTCCTGTATCTGCAAGTTACGTCAATATAGCTTCACCTCGTGTTTTTAATATGTGATGATACCGATGACCACACAAAAGTCAACAACTAGTCCAAGACTTATAATGGCACTCGCAATATAAAGGTTCCGTGGAAAAAAAAGGAAAAAAGAAAATGATGAAGAACATCGGAAGAATGGGATAAGTGGTCAAATGTGAATCCTTAAATTTGAATAGAACAACATCATCAGGGCAGCGACAACGTTTACAACTTTCATAGAGGATTCTTGAGTTACTATTTCAATAAAATGCACAACATGATTGAGAGTAATTTTAAAAGAAGAGAGACACGTATAAAGAAGACACATGTATAAGTAAATTGATGCTCTTAAGCAGATATTAAATTGTCACAGAGAAAATCTTGTAACTTTGTTGCCAATCATTGAAAAACGAGTTAAAAATTACAGGACCGGTCTTTTCACAGAATTTTAACAATTTATCAAATTTCAAAGTTTGTATTTAAATTCTATGAAAGTCCTATTCTTTTATCCTTGACAAGAGATTATGTTACCTTTTTATTTTTATATGTCTTGTTTTATTTCATGATTCGTTTAGATTTATTACTTATAACTTTTATCTTCTTGTTCGATTATAAGATTATAATACATTATGTTTTTATAGGTTCATAGTTTAATTTCATATTACCTATCCTACATACTTTAATCTGTTTTTTCGCATTTCTTTTTAATATATATTTTTTCTTATTTTCTTTTCTACAATTATCTATCTATTTTTTTCTATATTTATATTATACTCTGCATTTTTGCGCAAACTTCGTTGGTTCGTGCAAACATTTTATTATATGTTACTTCAATAAAAAATGTGTAACCGTTTGTTCCCCTGATAAACCAAAATAATAAAAAAAAATATTCACATTTTTAAAAAAAGTCACAGTTACATATTTGCAAATAAAAGTCACGAAATTACACAAATAATCCAATTTTACACAGTAGTGAAAAGGAAAATATCATTTTGTTGACTTGTTGCTACATCCTAGCAAAAATAGAGCTCTAAATCGTAATATTAATTTGAATTACTAAAAAATTAATGCTGTGATAAGTTGACGTAATTTAGTAAAAGCTCGAGTAAGTTGTGGTATTTTTACAATAGCACCACACAGGAGTCTCTGAGGAAAATAATCTCCATTACGGCCTTCGGGATGCTGCGTGGAGGGCTTTTTTATCGAAACAAAGGAGAGGAAGGTCTGGGAAGGAAAAAGGCACCCCTCGGGTATGAATCTGGGGGTCAGTGTCTTCGGTAGTGATAGACGTATTAATCTATACCTCCAAATGCGGTGCAAGGCGATGGGTCAAGAGAGTCCGGCTGGAGAGGTCAACAAGCATCCCTCAACCGGTCTTGATCGATCCGGCACGCCACGCAGTAGGTGGGCAGATGCATCCGCCGCCAAGACCTGGACAATCCTCACCCCATGAACCCGGGCACCACTAAGTCACTAACTATTCAATAAATGATTCCGGCGGTAGTACCTGTACCCGCATTCCAAATTGACATATCAGGGAAATGTAGGGTAAGTAAAGGTAAATTAGTTAAGTTAGGATAAGTTTGAAGAATTGTTCAAATTCTGTGAAACAACCCGTCCTTAGTAAAGTTTTTTTTTATTTAAGCGCGAAAGCCCAGTCAAAGAAATGTATACCTACGAGTAACTAGTTTGCTAAGTGTTGATTGGTGAAAGGGGACGAAATAAATCTGTTTAAACTCCGCGGTCGTTTGGCGAGATGTTGCACTGTCGCAATGCGGACCGTCGATCAATCAGATTTTCTTTTATAAATCCGCGTAACTACTGAAAAACCACGACGTGCAGATTACCAAAATACTGCTGGATATAAATCATTATTTCTTAGGAGAAATTTCCAATAAGGTACGTTTCTTGTGTATTATTTTATCGGCTGTCCAACCTTCATCCACAAAGGAAGGAAGGGAAAAAGAATATCTCCACTCTCATACTATTACTTTGTAAATTGCGTCACTATACGGTGTCTGGAATAAATGTCACTATAGGGTGTCTTTACTTTACGTATGTGCGTAGTTCTTTGGAGTACGCCTCTCAAATCTGGAATCCTTAGTATATTTCTCACATAGAAAGGATTGAGAAAGGGCAAAACCGATCTTTACGATACCTTGATTTTCGGAGCTATCGTCCTCATCTGAGCCACGAATAGTCAGCCGCATTCTTCAAGATATCGTCGAGGGAAAGTCGAAGAAATTCGGCAGACGTAATATTTTTACAAAAAATAGCTACCTCTATGATAGATTGCCCGGAATTACTAGAAATAATTCAAAACAGACAAAACCAAGCAAAACATTCCTCAATGCAACACTAACTCTAAACAAAATACATTCATTCACCGCGCTTCACAGATCTTTAACAATTCATACAGTGAATTCGACTTATTTAACACATTACCTAACATTTTCAAACCTAAAATGAATAAATAACCTTTACACATACATAATATTTACATAGAATAGATCCATCCCTTTCCCCTCCCTCCCACCATCCCATCCGCATAGCTTTTTTAACTTTTGTTATCTTTAAATTCACTAAATAATTCATACACGTCACTGCAAACCAATTATTGTTTAAATAATTTACACATATTTAATCATACATTATAAATAATTGTAACTGTTGGTTTTCCAAATAAAAAAAAATAAAATAAGAAACATGTTACGTTTTACGAGTAGGTACCAAAGATTTACTTACTTAAGACCATTTGTTTAGTTTGTTTTATGATTCATGATCTTGCCGTAAATATGACGTTCACATCAGGAATGTATTACAGTGGTAACTCATATAAGAACTAAGGAGTAAGGAGTAAGGAGTAAAAAAAGGGTACGCGGTGCCGGACATATAATTTATTTATTTTTACATTTACTCCACATATGAAAATAATTTTTCTCATGGTCATCTTTGGAGATGCTGTGTGGAGTGTATTTTTAAGGACAGGGAGGAGAAGAAGTGCTGGAAGACAAAAAGAAATGAGGGGTAGGTTAGAATCTAGGAGTCAGTGTGTCCAGGATTGACGGATGTATGAATCCATCCCTTCCGCTGCTGTTCAAAATAATGGGTCGAGAGAGATCAGCTGGAGAGGTCAAAGGGTCTCCCAAAGGGCCTCTTCCGCCACCCAGCTGATGGGCGAACGCTTTCGCTGTCAAGACCTGGACAAACCTCACCCGATAAACCCGGGCACCCCTCTAGTCACCAGACGCAGCGAACAAATGGAGGTGAACACTTCTGCTCGTTTAAATGTTTCTATAAACAGACTCGCGCATAGATTCAACCAGTTTTGTGTTCGGAATGCTAAAAAAAATTATCCGGCGGCTCCATCTCATAAGGCTGGTTAGATGAAATTAAAATTGATGTCTGAAGAGCTGAAAAGCCGCAAATTCCGACCCCTGGCTTAGAAGAATCTCCCAAGAGGCATTTAAATGCCACACATTACCTGCTGTAATATATATCTAAGGTTTCTGTTTACCTTTTTCTTTATTTTCCTTTTTTTTAAGAATATACACAACCATAAATGTGTTACTTGTGTTACATGTGTATTGTAAGGCCGAACTCCTGCGCCAAAAAACATGAACAATAGCTTGAACTACACTATAAACGTTCTTTATTTTCTGTCTCCTCCGTTTTTTGATACATGGTTTGAAAGATTGGTGTGAAGTTCGCGCGGTTACACACAATTTTGCTAATGGCCTGTCCACGCGTACACACTGAACACTTGACGTTTGACGTTTAGCGTTTAAATAAATGTTAAAATATGTTCCAATGAAGAAGAGATGCTACATCAGGGAGAAAACAGAGATATTCTAATAGATGTCTATTTACCAGGAAAGATTTCCGACTAATATCGATTATTATGACCTAAAGTTAGTATTTAAGAATTTCGAATGCATAATTAATTACGCATTCGAAATTCAAACGTCAAAAGTCGAGTTCTGTTAAGAAATTTAGCGATAATATTGTAGACGAAATATAAAGGAGAACACGCAGATTTAAACTTAGACCCAACCTACTTACCTCGATTTTTATTAGGTATTTATTTATCAGATGAATGTTTTCCGTCGCCTGTGGTAAAGCTTGAACACAGGGTTTTTGAAAACGAATTGTTCAAAGTTTTTAACGTTTAGGGTGTAGTTCAAGCTAGTGTTCATGTTTTTTGGCGCAAGAGTCGCCGCTGTAAATGGACACAGTCTGTAATACAACAAAAAAATCAATCAAACCGTGAACGTTCTATTTCAGTTCCGTGAAACAACTTGCCCATAATGATATAATCTCAGATTCACAATGTTAAGAAAAAGTTCTAGAGAAAGTGTTTATTTAAAAATGTTGGAATAACAATTAATAATGGTGTGTTTATTATTTACTCTTTGTCAAAAGGCAAAAAAGTATATCTCCACCCCTGTCTGTAAGTTGTAAGTAGTAAGTAGGTATGTTCATTTAAGAGACTTCCACCGCGTAATAACATTGCGGTCCCGAGTAACTCTTGTCCACCGATATCTAATTTGAGTCGTGTTGCAATAGTGGTCAGCTCGCCCTTTCTCTGTCCGTTTCGTAAAAGTTCTGCTAATAATATTATCTCTAAGAGCTGTTCCATAAGGAATTATTCTGACCGCGGCTGCTGTCTGCTGTAAGGGGTGACCCACGGCATCCCTTCCACGAAGGGTCTACAATGTCTACAAGCCCAATTGAACACATCGTGTCTAGCTTCCATTCTGGAAATTTAAATGCTGTGTTCTTTTACATTTTAGTATATTTATTACACATGTTTTCATCGAAACCGTCAAATGAAACAAGCACCTATATAATATTTATATTTTTGATACTGTGGTGGAATTCTATTATAATAAAACAAATATATAACTTATTTACTTAATTTATTTATGACCGTAACCGGTTTATTGAGGTCATCTTCAGACTGTTACAAATGTTTCTTAATCTAGAACATATGGGGGAGAGGGAGGGGATAGTTTAAAATAATTTTGTTAAATTTATATGGTTTTTCCATATTTGTTGCTATGTCGACTTTGATAGTACAATATATAATCAGGGTGATGTCTAAATTATCTCGACGTTTTTCATTTACGATTTTGACATTTATTGATATCAATTTAAGCTGTATAATATATAACTCCATTTTAATTGAAAGATATTTTTTTTTATGTTAAGTATATCATACACGATATCATTTAATTTTTAAACGTTTTATTTATAAACAGGTTCTGCTGTGTAATTGTTATTACGTGTACAATTATTGAACTGTAGTGAAGCCACTTTTTTACATTAGCTCCGCAAAGGATGCCTTGAGAAATTTTTTTTCCTTATTTATTTATTTTATTTATTTATTTTATTTTGAGAAACATTACATATTTTGTTATAATGAGCTTTGGCTGTCCAACTAGGCGATTTGCCCGTTTTAGAACAGTCAAAATGAACAGATATTTTACATGTAAATAGTGTGTTGACTCTAATATTGTCTTAAACTTAAATATAACATTTGATAAATAATATTAAGGTTTTGATGGTAGATACAAGAAGTTAGGGCCTGTCATCTTTGAGGGTTCTGTGTGGAGGAACTTTTCATGTAGATAGTTCTGGGAGTTAAAAAGGTATGAGAGTTAAAGGGGAATCCAGTGGTCAGTGGGTACAGGAATGACGGACGTATGGACCATCCTTCCAACAGTGGTGCAAGGTGACGGGTCGAAAGAGTCCGGCTGGAGAGGTAAAAAAATCGCTATACCTACCTCTCCCGATCCGGCCCGCCACGAGGTTGGTTGACCTCAGTCAAAACCTGCACAAACTCAATATAGCGAAGCACTTGGGATGACCTATGACAGATGTGTTGGTTATCTAATCAGCAAAAATATCATTTGTGAAAAAGTCATCAGTCTTACGTGGCGAAATGCAAGACTTGGGGTCGAACTTTGAAAACCGTTTTCTCAGGCTTCAAGGCGCTGAACGGACTGAAATTTTGGATTCTTAATAAACTAAAAAAGCTTTCTTCGAAGAGGAATAATTAACAAAATCAGCTAAATTTGGGAAAAAATCATCAACCTTACGGTGCAAAATTCAAGGTTTGGGTCGAATTTTGAAAATCGTTTTCGTCAGCTCTATTTCACCGATTCGACTGCAATTTTGGATTTCCACTAAAAGTTACGGTCTGAAAAGGAATCTACTAAGACAAATCAAAAAAATACTCGATTCTTTCGAGGGCTAATACGTGTTCAACGCGCAGTATTTTAGCAACTAAAATATTTCTAAGCGAACTAATTTTCAAACCAAAAATCATGATTTTGCATTACTTAGGGCAAATATGTGTTCTACGTGCAGTATTTTAGCAACTAAAATATTTCTAAGCGAACTTATTTTCAAACCAAAAACCATGATTTTGATTACTTAGTGTGCTTTGCATTAAACATAATTACATTCCAAAATAATAAATGAATTTTATTTTAATTTATTCATGTATATGTTTTTGTCTAAAAGTTCTCTAGTGTTTATCGAGTGCCAAACTAGGCACACGCCCGTATTACGGTTGCCGAAATGCAAATGTAAATCAATGAAAGTTATTAGGAGTTTTGGTGAATAAGCAAATGAATATCCCAACTTAATCCTCGTTGGTAGTTATTGTACTCTGGCTGGACTTGGTAATGGGGAAGTTAGGATGAGAACGGATTCTATTCATTTGAAATGCACGCCACTGGCTCCGTGTACCGGTACCGAGAGAATCATTAGACAAAATGTGCGGTAAGGCGGCGGACGAGCAGTGAGCAGTGCGCGCCGAGCTTAATCCGGGCCCAAACTAAATCCCTCTAATGGGCTACGCACACTCAGAGGGATTCGCGTGTGTCGTCGTTGTTCTGGCTTTTAATAGCCATAACCGAAATATTTTGAATATCAATACCAATTTCGGATCGATAGGCGTAACTTACAACGATTTTATACCAATAAAGCGAGCACGGTTTCACTGTTGATAACCGAACCGATATTGACAGGGAACAAATAAGAAATGCTCCCGTCTGGAGCCAGTGAGAAAGGAGATGGGGAAGAGGAAGGTGGGAAGTACCTGGCTATTCAGATCTGGTCACCAAACACGTCTAAAGCCATTTCAAGCAACGCTTCAATTCTGAATGGTGGTCTTACACCAGGGCGATACTGAGAGTATCTTCCACTCTGGAACGTGCCGCAAATATACTATATAGTATTTTATGTAAATAAATTGTGAGTAAATGAAAAATTGAAATAACAAAAATAAAATAAATTGTGAGTAAATGAATAAATTGAAATAACACAAATTAATCAAATAAAATTAATTTTCCACGCCTGGATTCGATCCCGCGACCTTCGGAATGCTAGTCAAGAGCCTTACCGCTGGACTACGCCGGCCGTCATACAACACTGGAGAAGAAATCGATATGCAACACTGGCGGATCTGTCTACAAATTCACATTCCGAAACGTCTAACACCAATCAATTACGTAAATATGTTGATAAATTGTCGGAATAAATTGATTGCGTCTTAGATGCATTATTTACGTCTATGGGTCACGTATATGACGTTTTTCAATTCTAAGAGCTTCGTCAATTCAATACGTTCATGTAAAAAACCAGGAATTTTGACATTATTCAATAATATGTGAGTATTGACAGTTAACCGAAACTAATTTGATACCATATGGGCCGCGCTAAAATTTATCAATCGTCGGTCGGAATATATGTTAACAATCGTTACGGTGTTCGTGAATATTGATACTGGTCATAGATGACGGTATGAGAAGGACGGTATGAAAGAAGATAATATATTATATCAATATCGTATTGATATGGGGTTCTATCTATCGACCATCTATAGCAGAGGTTCTTTTTTTTTCTCGTAGACCACTTTCAAAATTTTACTGGTTTCGGTGGACCCCCTGCTCTACATTTCTATCATATTCCCAAAACTCATTAAAAAATGTGACGATTAGATCTAACGATGGAAATGTGCTTCGCGGATGAGTTCTAACCCCAATTTCGGAGTGATAAAATAAAAAGAAAAATAGTAAATTTTTTACGAGAAAAACTCTCTTTTTATAACTTTTGAAGGTTATTCCCATCAACGTAATATATCATTGAAGAAGAAGATAACACTTTTAAATCTAAATGAAAATATGAAAGAAAACAAGACACAGAAAAACAGAAAAAGACAATGGTCGCAACTGGGACTCGAACCCAGACCAAATATGGAAAAAAAGAACTAGTTGAAGATAATATTAATGATTCTAAATATTTGAAATATGAGATTGACAAATATGACGGTTTGACAGAAGGTGGCAATAGCGAAATTGGAAAACGCGCCGTCCCGGTTAGACGAGAGGTCTGGGTTCGAGTCCCAGTTGCGACCATTGTCTTTTTCTGTTTTTCTGTGTCTTGTTTTCTTTCATATTTTCATTTAGATTTAAAAGTGTTATCTTCTTCTTCAAAGAAAAATAGTATATTATATAGTTTTAAAAAACGTAAAATAATGCTAATCCATATTCCAGCCTTACCAAAGTAGACAAAAGCAAAAATTTGCAAAATAATGATTTTGCGGCTATCTGTTAGGATTGCATGAGAACCGTAGCTCCTAAAAAAATTTAGCCAAAAATTTGAAAATCGGTATCTTAAGCTTCAAAACGCTTTTTTTAAAGTCTCAATATGCCACTTGTGCTGAAGGTAACATATTGATAAACGGTAAAAGTGTTAAAAAACGGTGGTACGTATGAAGGTAGGTAATTTATAAAAATATTGCTTCCCTGAGAACCACTATGTTTTTTTTATAAAGTGGCCAAAAAATACTTAAAGATTTAAGTTAAGGACCGATAATAATCCTTATGAGTCCAGGAAATGTCTTCAACTGAATTCCAGTTAGAATTTCACAAAGAAAACGGCTCCGCTCCACTAACCAATAATATATCTTCCAAAAGGAGATAGATTAGCGAGAAAAAATGTAAATACCTTTTAACCTTTGGCTGGCAGTCGGCATTCGGCGTTCGGTATTCGGCGCTCGGCGTTCGGTGTTCGGCAGTCGGCAAGCAGCCACCTTGTCATTTAAGCCGGGTGGCGGGCGGCAACTTTACTACTCACAAACTAATTGCGGCAAAAAGATCTGGGGCCGGCCATTAGCCGCTCCTCCGGTCTGAGCATTGGGTGTAATGAGGTCGCTACTTCGCCGCGGTCATATCATCCTGGAGATGGTCATTATATAAAATACATACCATACCGTGCATAGCTCATATAATACGTGCACCACGGATTTACTATTGAGGCGTATGAAGTTCGACATCTATCTACGACTTGCAATATAGAAGAATGTGTTTCGTGATGCCCAATCGAGGCTTAAATTTCCAATACAAAACAGTTTTTACGAAATTCAAATGGGATGGAGATCTACATTGTCAGGCGAGTTTAGGTGAGAAAGAGCGCTGTGCTATTAGGCTAAATGAAACATTTGCTGTAATTAGAATTTGTATAGAAGGCCTTTCTAATTTTCTTTTTTATTCTATGGTATGTTTATCAATATATAAAGTTTATTATCTGTTTGCGGCGGGTGGGTGGCGTGGATTTTATTTGAATAAAATTTACAGTTTTATTTAGCGATTGAAACTGCACACTTGACTCTTTTTCGTTATTTTTCTTATCCCAGGCTTCCTCAACTGGGTGCAGCTTTTAATTTTTCTTTTTATTTACCAACATTTTCATCTCCACATAGTTTTTTTCTATAGATTACAGAAGAATTATTCCACGGGCTGCCACTTTTATTTCTCTTTCGTATTATGTTTATGTAGGTACTTGCATATTGCTTACTAACTCCGTATGTTTGGACATTGGAGGGTCTAGAGTCGTTCAAAAAATGTAGCTTCGTTCAATAAAAAAGTAGAGTCTTGAGTGTGCGGCTAAGGAGGAAACCATATGTTTCCTTACAATGAAAAATATAATAAAACACTCACATAGTAGTAGGCAAATGTATTATAAACGTTATCGTCAACTCACATTGTTGTTTCATGTGAAAATAATTAATTAAGAATTTCCAAAGTTTAATTTTTTTTTTCAAATTGCGGTCGGAATATTTGGTTTCATAAAGGCGTTCATTTTAATTACGGTTAACTTTTAGATTTGAATATAAGGCGTAGTATTTTTTCTTTCTAACACTGCTTAGTTCATATTTCTAACCATGATAGGAAGGGAGACAAAACGATTTCTGTGAGACCTGTACATGAGTTGTTCCGAAAAGCAAACAAATTAGCTCGAGCTTAATCTACTGTTTTGGAAAAAATCATTATATAACAACATTCCTCTTGCCAAATTAAGCTGTTAAAGAACATCGGTTCTTCCGCTTGGTATCTAGAACAAATCATGATAACGACAACGCTGAAGTTTTCAGGCACGTAAAAGGTATAAGCCATGACATTCCAATAGGTTTGGGCTAAAGAGTTATGCACTATATTAAATTTAAGTTATTACAAAGACAGGTGAAAAGAGATGTAGATAATAACGATAGTTGATATCTTATTATCATCGCACAGCTAGCAAAACGCACTATTAAATGTATGACTATTATATTTAATAATACACCATTTACTATGTTGACACTTTGAGATGGATGCATGAATTGTTGTGTAATATTATTATAATATATGTCGCAAACATGACGAATTAAGATAAGTTGAAATGAGGATGTTATTAATTATTTAAGAGATAGTAAATAGATCAGTGGCTGAATTGGCATCGCGTTTGGCCCCACCCAGGCGTCGCGTGTTCGATTCGACTGCATCACGACACATTACACATTCTTCACATACTGCGGTGTTACTAAGAGTTTTTCAAATATTGTCAGGTCATTCGGAATCGGGGAATGTTTGTCCTTCTTTTAAAAGTAAACAAGTCAATAAAAAGTTTGATGATTACTTTGCACCTCACAAAAATTTAATAATGTTGAGAAATTAATTTTTTACTCGGAAACAAAAGAATTCTGAAGATATTAACAACTTTCTACTGGACCTCGAAAATTTAAGTCTAGATTGTGAATTCGGAAATCTGAGAGAATCTCTAGTAAGAGACATATTTATTGTAAATATGTGTGCAAATTTAAATCACATCCGTCAACGCCTACTACAAGATTCTATATTGTCATTACAAAAAACGATAAAAATCATAAAAACCATCTTAATTAATGTCACAAAGCAATGCTGAGGAAATTATTCAACAAATACACACAGAAAACATCCTTCAGATCAGTCATCATAAAAACACTTCAAAACACGTTAAGAACAAGTCCAAGTCCAAGTCAAGTCAAGTCCAAGAGAGTCAACTCCAAAAGGATCTTCTAAAGTCGTCCTGGTTCACCATCATCATCATCATCACAGTGAAGATCAAATCATAAATAATAATTGATAATAATTTCATAACGCCAGAGCTTACTATAACACATATATAGAAACCATCGCGGGCACGCGCACATCAAACAACCAAGGTTTTATCCTATCGGATGAATGGTTTAGGAAGGCTTAAGGAACAATTAAAGAAACATTAATTTTTATACATTAAAAGAAAATTGTTTGTATATTAAAAATGGTTATAAAACGTAACAGTATTTCCAAGGCATTTTTTAAAAATATTTTGACAGATAATAATACTTTTCTTTGAAAGCGAGAACTTCCTCTCAAAATGCGCCATTAAACAGAGCAATTCAACTGCTAAATGAATCTGTTTTGAGCATCGACATCTTCAATGTCACCTACAGAGAGTTCAGTAACTATCTTCTGACATAAATCACAAGATAGTGAAACTGCCCCCATACACTTTTTTCTTTAATTTTTATAATCTTCTCCACAATATTCTGGAGTAATTAAATTTCAAATATCCTTCACTTGTGATGTTGCGATGTGAAAATAGTTGAGAAATAACAGACACAAAAATCATGATGAGTATGGACACACAGTACATATTGCGCGGAACATTGTTCCTTCATTAAGATCCAAGTTAATTAGGTAGGTACCTTCCAAATTAGGCAAAGAAATAATCTTTTTGAATGTTTTAAATGTGTGAATTTAAACAATCAGAACATTGATTTTTCACGAGTTTCAGCAAACTAAAAAAAGCTTTCCTAAAAGTTTGTTTAAAGCTGATATATCTTCGATGTCCATTAGTATCTAATATCGAAACATAACAAAAGACTTTTCCTTGAAAAGGCGTTCCTTTATCTTGTTTTATTCTTGTGTTTTACTAAAAGCGGCGGTCAGACGAAAACGTTATTATATTTTCAGATAAAATATTAAATTCTTCTTTCCATGACCATTCTGCTGACAAGCATGTGGAAAGTTTTTCCTTTATTGCTTTTTTAGTATTTGAGGTTTTAAAGGAAAATGCTGTTTTGCTTTTATGATAATATTGAAGAGGATCATTCTAGGAAGTTATTATATTAAATTCTTCGTAGCTTATTTGCTGGCAAAGAACATCGAAGGGGTAAGAGTATTGGGATATATTTAAGATTAAGCTTTGGAGAAGTAAATATGTACTCGTACCTACGGAAGTTGTAAAGAATATTATTGGTAAAAGATATGGTTTTTGAAAAAAGTGCCTTCATAGAGATTATTAAATTACCTGAGTACGTATACTCCTCAGTAAAGCGTTTGTATTAGCAAAACCGGTTTGTTTTAAATAACAGTTGAACCAACATTATTTATTTTAATAAATTAAAGTATAATTCTGCATTCGGAATGTGTACTTTTTTGTTACTGAAATTATTGATGATATTTGTTTTTGATCTAGAGGCAAATATTTTAATGGATACTTTCAGCTTCACAAATACTAAAATTATAATATCCCGTCTTTTATTACACGTTTGCGCTACTAAAATTTTATTAGTTCAAGCATAAAATCTGTTTAATCTACGTAGCAAAAAATCCGTTTTGCAAAACTTTTTCCCTCTGAAATAATAAATGAAACGCAATTTTTTTAACCTCATAATATTCTCGTAGACTTTATAAATTGATGCCAAATTATTTCACAGTTCAGCTCAGATCCAGGTTGAAGATTGAGTACTTCTCATAGAAATATTATTTTTATTTTTATTAAAGTTTTATTTTAGATCCTAAGAACAAATTTGGAAGTTCAAAATTTTACAAAAAAACAAATCTAAAATTATTAAAAAAAAAACACAAAGGTTATTGCTACAATACAACAACTTTCAAATGTTTTTTAAAATCATTAAAAATAGGATGACTGAGGTTTGAACCTTTCTACCCAGTGATCGGAATCAACAGCGCTACCAACTGGCCCCAATCGCTAGTTTGTAATCGCGACATTTATTTCGTGCAAAGTGCTGCAATTTCTTCAAATTTTTTAAGAGGCATCCGTGTGTGTGCATGATTGCCACCAAAATTAATATAATGCATTGTCATCGACAACGATTCTATCGGAAGTGGGTTAATTTTCACTTCGAAGATTTTACTTCTTTCATTCAATCAAAAAAACAAAAGTGAAATTCAAATAGACATTAAAAAAAATAAGAGTGTGCAATTTTCACGCGGAAGAAGTGAAATCTTCAGAAAACTAAAGTAGACAAGAGTGAGGACTACGAAGCACTTATTTTTATCAATGTGAAGGACGATTTTTTCCTTATTTTTGTCGTCGAATTCCAGTGCAAATTTTCCTATACATTTAGTATTTATGTTTTCTTCTTCGGGGTCGCTAGATGTCGCTTTCTTTTGTATTTTCCTTTGTCTGCTCATTTTGGAGTGGTTTGAATATTTCGTGGGATTGGTCCGCTAAATGTCTGACCGCCGAGGTGTGTCAGGCGCTTTATATCACTACACCAAAGGAGATTTGCGTGGGACTGTGGATTTATCGTATTATATTGGAACCGAGTACCCGTGAATTAAAAAAATATTTTATTGCTATATTATTTTCTCGCAGACTAAATCCAATAGATGTTTGTGTTTGTCTCTTTTCAGTGTCGATCGTTTCATCGAGTTTCAAATCACATCGGTGACAAAGAAGTTTTCACTTCAAAAATTGATATCTGCTAAGAGAGAAAATAGTTTCCCCGACGAAACTCGGTAGTGAAACTATTATACTCTACCAACACCTAACTATAATACATACTTTCCTATCTTACG
This sequence comes from Glyphotaelius pellucidus, assembly GCA_936435175.1. Classification (NCBI taxonomy): domain Eukaryota; kingdom Metazoa; phylum Arthropoda; class Insecta; order Trichoptera; family Limnephilidae; genus Glyphotaelius; species Glyphotaelius pellucidus. Next base: position 30,745,698 of record OW386547.1, read on the forward strand.
AGGAACGACTCCAACAATTTCATTATACAACCCTGGAAAAAAGAAGACAATTTGCTGACTTAATATGTTTATACAAAATTATTCATGATAGGCTTCGAACCACTCATTGTCTGAGCAATATTAATATAAAAGTTCCTAATAGACGCAATTTAAGTCATAATACACTCCATCTTGAATTATTTAATAACAATATTGCATACTTCAATCCACTGTCTCGAATGTGTCGTCTATATGATACCATTGAATGTGACCTTGTAGATATTTATGCAAACAGTTTTACATATTTCAAAAGGCAAATTAAGAATCTTCTACCATGATATATCATGGAGAATAATTATGTGACTGCTCTATTATCATTTTATTTTTATTATCTTTCTTTTCTTTCTCTGCATTTAAGTTTTATATTTGACATTACTATGTTTTATTTTTCCTTTTGTACCTAGTAACAAGTAAACACTGATTACGCATCCTGTGAACATTTATAATTGGAGTGTTAATACCTGTGTACTTCCCAATGGCAATTTTATAACTATAATCATTGTTAACACTCTGTAAATGTTTCAAACAATAAATAAAATAAAATAAAGTAGAAGCGCAGTTCAAAGTTCAACAGAGTGAAGGTCAGATTTCGCAAAAGGTTTTAGTTTCCACGAATGTTTGTCGCCTTGCGGACCTTCCAAATGAAAGTTTAGTGGTCTCGCACAGGACTCGGCCCACCGGGTCCTAGCCCCATTCCGTTTGGGGATTTTAAATCTTCAGAAGTAATATCATTTCTGAGGATGTAATCCTCGGAATGCCGCGCACAATTTTCCGGGATCAATATGGAACTGCTCAGCTGTTTTCAATCATTCATATTCACAAATCCGAAAAGTTCCGCCAGCATCAAAGCTTTCATAATATTTGAAGTAAAGGGATGGATATTAATTTATTTAGAATTACATTTTATGTTCGCTAAAAGAAATTGATTTTATTCTGTGGATTAAAAATTGTAAAAGGCTTAAGACATATGTCGATCACGGAAATTTTAAATGCCGTTAAGTTTGAAATGTTAATTGCTCGGGAAAACAAAAAGATAGTTTTATTAAAAAAATAGTATATCCCATTGACCTAGTATACCCCTTGGTCGAAGAGTATATCCTGTTTTTGTTGACCTTTAATTTTATTTTTTCATTAGAAAATGACATTGAAACAATCTTTCCGAAAATTTAATTTTTTTTGTAAATTACTTTAAAAATAGAATTCAATTTAGTTTTAATTATCGTTAAAAATGCACGTCTTAAATTGCACACTTATTTTCCAAGAAATATTTCGACATCATTAAATCACCATACTGGGCGGCTGCCTTTTTCACGGTGACCAGTTCTTACTAATCTAATGTAAACATACGGATTAAATATATAAGCATGCTGGAAAATTATGAAATTATAATAAAAAGTAGAAAATAGAATAGAGAAAAATATATGCATATGGATTAGGTTAGATCATTTATGCATGTACATTGTGCAAAGGATTTATTAGTTTTAAATGTGTGCATGCATGGATACACGTGTAAATACGTGCGTACATCCACACGTACAAATGTGTTTGTAAACATATACATGCACACATACACAAGCATAAACACGTATATACATACATACATATTCACACATATATAAACAACATATATATTTTTTTTTTACGTGAGCTCCACACAGGAGACCCTGAGGACAATAATTTCCCTCAGGGCCTATGTCATCTTTGGGGATGCTGTGTGGAGGGTTTTTTTTTAAGGAAAGATAGGAGAGGAGGTTCTGGGAAGGAAAAGGGCTTAAGGGGTGGGTAGGAATCTGGGGTTCAGTGTGTCCTGGTCATCCGCCTCCAAGACCTAGACAAACCTCACTCACCCCTTGAACCCGGGCACCTCTCCTCTGAGTACAAAAACAGTCCATCAACACTATCACATTCACTCATCATGCTCGGTGAAGAAAAGCGAAATACATACAAGCCAATCATCTCCCTTGGGCGGTCTCATGTCGAGATGAGCAACTTTACAAGATAAAGAAAAATAAATCGAAATATATAAATAATTATTAAAATTCGCTAATATCTTCGAGACGAGTTTATCCTGACATACCATAGAAATCAAAGCTGAATAGTATCTCATAAATGAAGTTATCAAAGCAATATCCCGAAAGGGAAATATTTATTCAATTTGACTATCTACTAACCCTGTTTAATATTCTCATATAAAATATTTCATGTGCTACAAAGTTGAAGATGTAATACTCATTTTGTATCCGACCCTCATTCTAAAAATCTCGAGATTTCGCCGAAAAAACCCCACGTTTGTAAAAAAGCTTTACAGATTTTGGCAAACGGCATAAAAAGAACACAACATTCCACGCAATAAATTATGACATGAAAGCAAGAGTAACAGTTTTCAGAAATTGAGAAACATGTTGCGTGACGTAAAGAAATTATATTAAGTATTAATAGATGAGTTGGTGTGTGTAGATTTATTTTCTTTCATGTACGAGTAAATTATTTGAAAATCTAAGCTTTTAACTACATTTTCCAGTAAACGAATAATTTTCCACTTTTATAAGATGTAGGTAGTTAAAACATGTGTTTTTTTGTGGTGAGTACTTACCTTCAAGGTGGAGAAAGAGATTCCATGATATGGGATGGATTACATTTGGTTTTCCTTTTGAACCATTCTGTGATGACATGAGATGACATTTGCAAAAATGAGAGCATCTTCCGATAGAGCGATGTCACCTGGAATAGAAATCATAATTTCAAGTCGACAACAAAACAAGGCTTTTATCCAATGTCACACAACGAAACGGTCTCGAACCGATTTTATAGACAAATTTATAGACACATCGATTATAGAGACAATAATGAATAAACACACCATCAAACTTACATCTTTACCAGCTAGCTCAATCTGGAGAGAATTCGTGTTTGAGTTCGTTTATGCAGGCCCAATTCAAAATGATCATTGCTTAATTATTGATTGATTAAATGCAACCAAGGTTAAAATAAATGAAAAGATCTCTTGTTGCATATTAAATTGACTTGGATATATTTAACTTGCTTCGATGCTTCTAGGAAAAGCCTTAAATCTCGTTGTGAATTGAAAGTTACTGATTTTACAGTAAAAATAGTAGATTTATGTACATTACCCCGTGAGACGTCGTCAGGAAACACCACTGTGTTGGTTCAGATAAATAAAATCACTATTTTATCTTAAAACACGTGTTGCGAACAAACGTTTGAATGCGAAAACCAGGAAGGATCGAGTGGCGTGACCGACTCTCGCTAAACTTAAAACCAGAAGAAAGCCGCTAGCCTTTTTGCAGCCCTTGCTGACTGCTCTTCCCGCGTCTCCCTCCCCTATTGACTATGCACGTCAGTGTTACTCTTATAAAAATAAATATTAAATTTCAGCACTTGACGCAATTCATCGTTCAGAGGTAGGAAGTCAACCTTTTCGTCCCGGAAAGAAAAAAATCACACACGATTCGAAGAGGGTCACTCGGGGACCCCAATTTGTTTCGCTTATTAAAGGGTGTTAATGACAAAAAAAATTGTAATTTGTTTTGGTAATAATTAGAGGGAAGTATATTCATCGTACTCCAGTAGTCATTTTCAAAATCGTTTGATAAATAAAGTCATTATTAATATTCTAATCAATTTAGACCGTAACGTGTATTTTTAAGGCGGGCCGATAGCCAACATAACTCCTTGTTTCCGAATCTCGACTGGCGATTGGCGGTCATCGGAAACGACCTAGATCGAATGATCTTTGACCGGCAAGCGAACATGCGAACAACAGAAATTACTTGCTTTCGCTTAGAATTGTCCCGATACTTCCAGCAGATGGGTACGGGGTAAAACCCGAACAGAGGGGAAGGGGGGCGGGCGGAACTGATTCTCCGCCGGAATTTGATAGAAGTTATTTAATATTAAGAAAAGAAGCAATGCGATGTTAATTTTTTTAATGCAGATCGATAACCAAATAGTTTTTCTAGGATCACCCAAATTGATGAGTATGTGGTTTAAAAACAACTTAGATACAGCGTAAAACTCTCGTTAGTGTAAGTGCGTTCCCCCGGTCCGGTACGGAAGTGTTAAACATCCGGGAAGTTATTTCATAACACCAATCTAAAGTCATGTCCAGAAAAATGATCTATGTAAATGCAATATAAACTCCTTTTATTCTTTAAAAACTATTTGTCAAATAGAAAAATGAGTGTGAAGATTTTAAATATAATGAGTAAATCAAGATACATCAAATCGGGAGTACCGCAAGGGTCAATACTAGGTCCAAAATTATATATTATATATGTAATTGCTCTGTGTAAGATTTTCAAAAAAGCTCGTCGATTCATTTTTGCTGATGATACTGCTCTTGTTGTATCAAATGAAAATCCTGAAATTGCTATACAAGAATTACAAAGAGATTTTAACGAGTTTCTCAAATGGGCTCATGATGTAGGATTAATTATTAATGTTAAAAAAACCAAATGCATGTACATAAAATCACCAAGTTTGAAAATGTGGAATGTTCCTAAAATAACCGCTCATAGCTTTAACTGTATACATAGAGGAATTGTTAATGTTTGTGACTGTGAAAAAATAGATTTCACAAATGAATATACTTATCTGGGAATAATTGTTGATAACAATTTTAAGTGGGATAAACAAGTAGCTAAAATTTGTAACCAGCTCAGATCCTTAGCTAGTAACTTTTACAAATTAAAATTTATTTTGCCTCATTGTACTCTTAAACTCATATATTTTTCCATGGTCGAATCCATCCTTAGATATGGTATTCGAACTTGGGGACATGCAAGCACTACTTACATTAAATATATTGAAAATTTACAAACCGCCATAATAAAAAAAATTGTCACAACTAAGATTTACAAACAGAGTCATAACTTAAAACTGTATGGCTCAGAGAGCCTACTTACAATAAAAGGTCTCCACTGGTTCACTACTATTATGGATAATATGGGGGAAAGCCCTTACAAACACCTACTTGTACACAAACATACCACAAGATTTAGAGAAGGAAAGAGCCTAAAAACTCCTCGAATATTAAATAAATATGGAAGCCGTACTCTTGAATATCTAATACCAGTGATTTTCAATAAAATCAATAAAAACATAAAATTTGAAAAAATGAGAGACTAAGTCCTAAAATGATAAAACTATGGTTAATGAACGAAAACTCCATGTATCTTTGAATATCTTAATATAGCTGCCTACATATCTTTTATTAGATAGGTATATTGAAATATCTTATATATTCATAGTTGTAAGTTAAATTATCTAATACTACTATGTGATCTATTCTAATGTTTCCTTAAAACTATAAATGTATTTACAAATATTTTCTTAGATATTATATTAAGAATGTTTAAATTGTTAGAACCTGCAGACAAGCTGCCATATGACAGCTTTGTGGGTATACGCTAATTCTTGTACAAAATGTTTTGTAATTTTAATAAATAAAAAAAAAAAATAAAAAAAAAATGCAAACAGAAGCCATTTTGTGAATACGTTATGTTAATTAAGGCTCTTTCATAACATTACTGCAAAAATCTAAATATACTGTCGTGGGTATGACCGGACATCGGCATGTATTGTCTCTTAAATATTCCTTATGGACCCCATGGTTTAAGAATAGAGAACTGAATAATAATATCAAGAAAGTGACTGAGATTCTGTTGAGAAAGATACTGTTGTCCTCTTGAGAAAGGTTCCATAGCCAATCATCAAAATTCAGGGTAAGATGAAAACTTGCAGGAATTAAGAAATTTATTTTTAGTTGGATGTCTTTGAAAAAACTCATTTAATTACGATAAAAATGTTATGATAACAACAATGTAAATTTTTAAACCTATTTTCTCAAGTGATTAATGTCGATCCAAAAACTACCGGTAGCAAAACTTAAAAATTATGCAATTTTTTTTTTAAATCTTTCAGTATGTACGTAAATATAATAGGATGTAACAGCACGTACCCGAAGGATTTTAACCAGCGGTTCCTCAGCATATTCGGAGTAAAAATGTAGATGTCATTTTGCTCTCATATTTTTTTCAATTAAAAACTATAAAAATATTTTTCCACCCGTCAAAACTGATTAGTCAAGTATAGCTTAGCGGCGGGTCACATGATAAACACTCTGACTCTTTCCAGCAGCACGGTAATACACGAAAAAGTGAGCGTAAAGCGCACAAGGATGGGATCAGTGGCGATGTGTGATTGAAAAGTATTTTTTTTGTTTTCATTAGAATAAAAATATCATCATATAGCGAAATGGCATTTTTTACTACAAACACGATCGTTAAAATCCTTCGGGTTGCTCTACACTCCGTAAGTAAAAAGTATTAAATAGCTAACTGGATACATATGGATATTATTTTTTTTACATTAACTCCACACAAGAGGCCCTGAGGAAAATAATTTTCCTCAGGGCCTATGTCATCTGATATGCTGTGTGGAGGGTCTTTTTGAGGATAGGAAGGAATGAACATTGGTCTTGAAGAGACCCTTGTTGTCGGAAGGAGGAAACACAGAGGCCAAATCGTTCCACAACCGAGTTGTTGAACACAAGAACGAGACGAAGAAGCGACCCGTTCTCATGTTACAAATGTCAACCGTGTACATATGTTGGGCACGCGTTTGGCGTGTCGCCCGACTATGCACCGGTGCCGAAGGGATCAATGACGCTAGTTCCTCAGAGCATCTTCCACTGAAATACCGGTAGAACGTGGATAGCATTCCCACCCGACGCCTGTGCTTGAAAGATTGCAATCCGTTCGTTAAGGTGGGAGAATCTATCAAACGGACCGCCCGTTTCTGCACAGAGTCGTGGGTATTTTTCAAGCATTTTGGAGCTCCAGACCAGAGGTGGCTGCCAAATTCAACCGTGGGGCGCACTTGCGATTTGTACAGGTTTAGCCGTTGTGTACTATTAAAGTATCTGCGGGCCCTGTACAGTACGCCCAGGTTTTGAGAGGCTAACTTAATGATGGAGCCCCCATACCTGAGCTGGTCACTTATAGTTACACCAAGCATATCAATGTATGGGTCTGTTCGGAAGATTGCTTCCGTTGAAGGAGACTTATTGAATTCCGTTGAAGGAGAAAATACTTGTGAAATCGATACAATTCGAATTATTTTTTTGTTGCTCGAGGATTATGAATTTTTTATTGCCAGAAAGCTTTCAGAACAAACGATTATGAACTACTCTGGTGTTTTCTTTCAGTCTTTACTGACCTCGTTAAATTCTAACATTTGAATGTTTCATATTTCTGGCCATAATTATCTCTAGGGATTGTGAATGCCAAAAGTTTTGTTATTAAATTGCGGTCTAATGTTTTAACTGAAGTTTGTTTCACTGAATTCAAGAGTGGTTTTGATGGAAATTACACTTTTTACATTAATAATAATAAAAAAATACGTTTTTTTTAAAATTAAATGAAGACACTATGAGCGAAACTCAAACAAACAAACCGGAACTAAATGATCCTAGACTTGCAGAAAAGTCAATAGATGTCGCATATTAAATAAAATGGATACAAATTTATCCAAACACCATCTAGATTGCATTTAGTTAGGGTTTAAATATTGCAATCATACATAAAGATGGCAGCCAATAAAAATTTGCATTAAGAAAATGAAGATAATACGGGTGGTTCTTAGTCCAAGTATTATACAGTTAAAAGTGACCGAATTTGATATCTACACCTTGGTGCAGTGGTCACCGCCCTCCCCCGGAAAGAGAGAGGACCTGGGTTCGAGTCCCAGAGGTGCCAATATTTTTTCTGATTTTTCTGTTTCCAGATTTTCGATTGAGTTTCGCTCATAGTGTCTTCATTTAACTAAATATTACGATTTGAGTTATTAAAAAAGTTAAAATAAATAATAATAAAAATACTTTTTTTAAATCAATCTGCAATATTATTGTTAAGTCGAAGAGAATTCTGGAATTCTTTTTATATAGCAAGTTGAGTCAACGAAATTGCTTTGGTTCTCATTTGAGTGTATTTTGAACAACCGAACACGTAATAAAATGGTAAGGTTTTACAGCTCCTTTTTCATTATTTTCGGTAAAGTTACCTTGTATTGTAAATGTTGATGACGAATGGGAATAGCCCTTTATTACCCTAGTTTACGAGTGATCTGAAGTTAGCAGGCGTAAAACTAGCCAACTTTATGACACCTCTAACACCTTTGTATTGCCTCGACTCGATAATCCTATTCTATCGCCCATAAATACTTCAACTTGTTCGTCGACAAAATCATGAATGTCGTAAGAGAAGTTAGTTGTTGATGAAATATTAGTATTAAGATATTGCAAATAAAAAGTTGTAAAACACAAGAAATTTTTAAGTCGGAAAGCTGTGCAAATTTAATAAGTAAACGAAAAAAACAGATGTTTTGCAATGCAGTCAACATTTATTTATTTCAAAATTAATTAATAAAATACTTAGTTTTTACCACTTTTATTGCTCACGAAACATGTTTGTTTTGTAAACAATAAAAGTGGTAAAAGTTAAGTATTTTATTAATTAATTTTGAATTAAAATGCTTCCACAAAATAAGTTTGCTATGTTTGAAGAAATTTATTTATTTATTTGGACCTAGTTGTTTATTATACCTACCTCACTAGAAGCCTAAGGGGCCATCCATAAATTACGTCACAACTTATGACGTCACGTGCAGTTCTTCCGCACATATTCACGCGAGTTTGTAAAACCAGGCCGACACCTAGCAGTTTCCATTTGGCCCCTCCCCGCATGCAATGAATTCACAAAAATATCTCCGTATCCCAAATAGCCCCTCCCCAATGCATATTCGAAACAAAAATGTCCCATCTCGCCCCCTCCGTTGTGGTAAATATGACCGCGACGAAAAATTTCAAAATACTACAAGCTATTTTTAATTTTACACGCAAAATTGCAAAACGAGTAATGTCATGCTAGGGAAGAGGGGTCTCACAAATGTGACAGCGTGTGACAGGGACGGGGAGGGGATCAAAAATATCATGAAATTCGTGTGACGTAGTTTATGGGTGGCCCCAATGTTTCGAAATTCCCGTGCCTAATGTTTAAAAATTTTGTTAGTTTTGTGAAATATTTCGTTAACGTCGTTTATTAAAAATAATAATCGACACCTGCTTATAAACACAACCTTAAATTTATATAACAGTTAATATGTACGTTGATTCGTATTCATACAACCACAATGACCAACATTGTTGGATTTAGTCAGAAACGAAATAAAATATGTCGCCCAAAATAATTGCGGCTTTAATTTCATATTATAATGCTCCGCCTCGCAATAGTCATCCTAACGCAATTCATTTGTAATGAATATATTTTTGGAATTAACCGGGAACAGTCGAGGTAACTTTACCCCCAGACTTTTTACATAACTTATCCCCCTTCAGAGATATTTATGTAACCACTTGATAGCCTTTTCATTCTGAAAATATAACCAATTTCCCCAGCAAGTTAACCACGGTGTAGGAAATTCCCACAGACATCATTATAAGGTCTTGTAACCTGTCTACACCTTTCGGGACCATTATTTTATTTTTATTATGCCATCTTAAACGGTAGAAACGGCTCGAAAATTCGAATTGTAAGTGGAAATGTGATATTTGTAAATGAAAAATGATACCTTTTTATTAAACCCAAAGGAAGGAATAACTTTTGGCGGCGGAAATATTCTAAGATATCATGATTTTTTTACAACCCACCTTTAAAGTTATTTCCGGAGGAATTTCCGATTATTTTTTTCAGTTTCGTAAGAAGGCGATTGATGCTGCTCTCGAGGAGAGAAACGGATATAAGCCTCTTATTTTATACATTTATAAAAAAGTTCGGAAACAAATGAATAATTCGAACAGTTCTTAAAGTTCTCTTTATTTTTAACTCGTTGTGTTCGAACAATAGCACATAAAAAGGCACGAAAATCAGATTTCAAAAGATTTTTTATTCTTAATGGTCATCTCGTTAGGGAAAGATATAATACATTGCTGGAATCGTTCTCATTTTCGTTCGTTGTGGCGATATCACGTTTTACGATGTTTTTTTGGAATGAAAAATATGAAAACTCTCGAACGAAAAAATGCTTTCTTTTCAGTCCCATCAGATAACCTCTCAACCTAAAGGACCTCTTCGTGGCCGCCTTTCAATTTTAAATGCTGTGGAATTTTTTCAACATGACTTTTTTTATAAAATCTTAGAGGTAGTTTATTTATTAATAACTTAATGCAAGACAACCCCTCAGACAGAGTGGGGAGGTTCTGAATTAGAATTTTTTGGGCTCGAAATCAAAACATTGCTTGAAATGGGTTACGCTCTTTTAAGTAACCAGATCTGAAAAGTGAGATCTATACTTCTATTCTCTTCCAATATCATTCTAAATCAACATTTCCCAAATAGGGAAGTCGGAGCCATGGGTTCCAAGCATTGAGACAATTCTCCTGAACACAATTTCAAAGATTTTATTTATTTATGGTAATATCAAGAATATGAGTTGCATTTATACATAGATATTTTTCAAAATAATCATATTTAAGATTGGTCATGTCGTATATCTTATCAGAAAAGAGCAGCTCTTTTGCCTGATAAGAGAGTCACGATTTTTTTTAGGTTGTATGTTATAATATGTTTCGTATAAAATATTTACTTTTTAATTTTTTTTTTTTTGAAAAATCGTTTAATTTTATTTATTTCATCTGATTGGTTAATAGTACAGCGCAATTCAGAAGGGAGGTTATTATAGTTTTTTTTATGCGGCTTGGTAAATATAATGAGTTTGCGTTTGAGTTGTTTTAAAATAGGTATAATAAATTGATTTCCATTTCTCATTAGTTTGTAAAATTCTTCGTTTTCTTTGTTATCTTTTGCTTTTTCACTTTTTATAATGCGACATCCTTTCAATATTTTCTTTATGCTTTAAAATATCATTATTTTCGATAATTCCTAGCAGTGAGTCAAAATTCATTATATTTTACATGATTACATAAACTCGTTCAGTAAAAAAAGAACAGTATCATAAGCCTGCCAATTAGAGCGAGAAAAGTATAAAATTTCACTTTAATACTAATTTGCATTGCAGAACGGCAATTTCATTATGAATATAATACCTATGTAATATTATATTCATTACGCGTCCATGAAACAGGAACGTGAGTAGCATTTGTTATTACTAAAAGCTGCATTTTAAAATTCATTTTTTCGTCCGAAACCATTTTTGTGTTTCTTTCCGCTAGGTGATTACGGTCCTTGTCTTAAATTTCATATCAAGCTTCATAAAATTTGGCAAAAAAAATTATAAGGTCGCTTGCAATATAATATTTTGCCTGGAGGCGTGAGAGTGTTCTGAGAAATGAAATTCCTGAATAACAACATTTCCACGGGTAAGTTTAAATTTGACGTCGCTGAGGTGTCCTAGGAGTCCTAGGTCGAAAAAAACATCACTTTATTTTTTGATCAACAATTATTTTTGATCAGCAATTATTTTTGATCTACAATTATTTTTGATCAACAATTTTTTTCGATTAGCAGTTCTCGCTTTTTTTTATATTGAAGTGTGTTATTACAAAGTTTCGGTATTCTATGAATAAGCTCTTGTTTTTTACGTTCATTATTTGGTTGACGGGTATGGGTACCGCCACCCCGGGAAAAAATTTTGATCACCCCAAGTGGCTCGCTGCGTCTGGCGGGATGCCTGGTTCATTGGGTGACATTTGCCTAAGTCTTGGCGATCAATGCGTTTACCCACCTACTGCATGGCGGACCGGGTCTGGAGAGATTGGGTGAGGGAGATCTAAACTAGACCTCTCCAGCTATCGCCTTGCACCACAGTGAGAGGAATGGATTCATACGTCTGTCACTCCTAGTCTCATTAACCTCCAGATTTCTACCCACCCTTCATACCTTTTTTCCTTCCTTCCTTTCCCTAAAAAGACTCTCCACACAGCATCCCCAAATATGACATAGGCGCTGAGGTAGTTTTTTTTCCTTAGGGCCTCCTATGTTAAGCTAATGTAAAAACTTACACATATTTGCGTTTAAGTTAAGGACAAATTACTAATTATAACCAATGAAAAATCATAAAATTTGGCTTTACTTTTTTAAGCCTTATAAATTTAAACCAAAGGAATACATATTTCCACAGTTGAATTAAAATAATTTTCTGTCAAAAAATAATTTTATTACAGATAAGATTTTATCGCTTGTCTTAATTTTAGACACATCATGCCAATTTTTCAAATGAAAAATTAAATTTAAAACAAATCCGAGTTTATTGAACCGGAGTAACAGACAGTCATAACCGAAATTAGTATTTTTTATAATAATAATAATAACACATTAAGATTTTATCTTATCTAATGTGGTTCTAACAGTCCATTTTTAATTTGTTATTCGGTGTCGGTTTACTCTTGACTCGCAATCCGAAGGTCGCGGGATCGAATCCTGGCGCCCCGGGTGCAAATAAATTTTAATTGATTAATTTTTGTCAATTCACAATTCATTCATCAAAAATACTACAAAATATATTTACAGGACTTTGCCGAGTGGAACATACCCTCAGTATTGCCCTGGTGTAAGACCACTATTTATGATTGAAACGTTGCTTGAAATGGCTTTAGCCGTGTTTGGTAACTAGATCTGAATAACCACAATATTCCCCACCAATTTAGCCTTTCAACATACCCCAATTGGGAATGCCACAGTCTCACTGGCCCCTGAAGGAAGCAGCCGGACTCTTGTTAGGTATTCACTTAAAAAAATTTAAAAAAATAACATTTTCAGCTTAAACATATTTTTTTGGCTCCAAAAAAAAGCTCCATGTCACCTCTCCCCTAAACTCCAAATTTGACGAACTTATTATTTGAGAAGAAATAACGATCCTTTTTTGCTTTTAATTCAACGCTTTAAGTAATCGTTGTTGAAGGGGGGGGGGAGGCAGGAATACAACAAGCCAGCCGGGAAGCTTCTTGAGTCATTCGATCATGTAACTGTGACAGGTTTCCCTCGGCGCTGGGGACGAAGTAATCCCACAATTCGCGGAGACAATGCACTGGAAGAAAATGCTTAGCCGTTCTTCTTCACGGCGAATTAAGTTTATCATTAGCCGTGGACAAGTTTTCTTCAGACATTCACAATTAATGAATCCGTATCCCGGATTTTGTTTTAAGTTGTGATGCATAATTCTTTGAAAGAGAATAGTTAACCAGAATCTGAATTATCATTATGTAACGCATTTTCATTTTCATTGAGACCATAATTATATCTGTTTAAAACAAATCACAATAGTGTGACAAAATTTGCACGCGCAGAAGTTTTTTTTTAAATTTTTTTTATTTAGCGACTATATAAAATAATCGTACATACAAAATACAATGATGAATTTAATGTAAAAATATTGTATTTCTTAGTCCTATCACTAGGGGGTCCTGTGCTGAGGCAGACTAAAACTATTTATCATTTTTATTTGTCTTCTATATTGTTTTTAGTGTCTCCATTGGGGTTTTTTCATTGACCTCTTTCAGCCATATTTTTATTTTTGATTTGTATTCGTATTTGTTTTGTGGAAGGATGTTAAGAAGTTTTTATGCAAAGTATGTGTAGTTTCTTTGTCCGATGTGGTTTTGTAACTTGGAATGTTTTTTATATCATTTTTATTTGTCTTCTATATTGTTTTTAGTGTCTCCATTGGGGTTTTTTCATTGACCTCTTTCAGCCATATTTTTATTTTTGATTTGTATTCGTATTTGTTTTGTGGAAGGATGTTAAGAAGTTTTTATGCAAAATATGTGTAGTTTCTTTGTCCGATGTGGTTTTGTAACTTGGAATATTTTTTATATCATTTTTATTTGTCTTCTATATTGTTTTTAGTGTCTCCATTGGGGTTTTTTCATTGACCTCTTTCAGCCATATTTTTATTTTTGATTTGTATTCGTATTTGTTTTGTGGAAGGATGTTAAGAAGTTTTTATGCAAAGTATGTGTAGTTTCTTTGTCCGATGTGGTTTTGTAACTTGGAATGTTTTTTATATCATTTTTATTTGTCTTCTATATTGTTTTTAGTGTCTCCATTGGGGTTTTTTCATTGACCTCTTTCAGCCATATTTTTATTTTTGATTTGTATTCGTATTTGGTTTGTGGAAGGATGTTAAGAAGTTTTTATGCAAAGTATGTGTAGTTTCTTTGTCCGATGTGGTTTTGTAACTTGGAATGTTTTTTATATCATTTTTATTTGTCTTCTATATTGTTTTTAGTGTCTCCATTGGGGTTTTTTCATTGACCTCTTTCAGCCATATTTTTATTTTTGATTTGTATTCGTATTTGTTTTGTGGAAGGATGTTAAGAAGTTTTTATGCAAAGTATGTGTAGTTTCTTTGTCCGATGTGGTTTTGTAACTTGGAATGTTTTTTATATCATTTTTATTTGTCTTCTATATTGTTTTTAGTGTCTCCATTGGGGTTTTTTCATTGACCTCTTTCAGCCATATTTTTATTTTTGATTTGTATTCGTATTTGTTTTGTGGAAGGATGTTAAGAAGTTTTTATGCAAAGTATGTGTAGTTTCTTTGTCCGATGTGGTTTTGTAACTTGGAATGTTTTTTATATCATTTTTATTTGTCTTCTATATTGTTTTTAGTGTCTCCATTGGGGTTTTTTCATTGACCTCTTTCAGCCATATTTTTATTTTTGATTTGTATTCGTATTTGTTTTGTGGAAGGATGTTAAGAAGTTTTTATGCAAAGTATGTGTAGTTTCTTTGTCCGATGTGGTTTTGTAACTTGGAATGTTTTTTATATCATTTTTATTTATCTTATATTATCGATCTAGTGTTATGCATTCACGGTCTAGTAAAGGATTCAATATTTTTGAAAAGCTTTAATAATATATTTTTGGCATATATTTGTTGCACATTTGTTACATCAAAGCTATTGAAAATTTCAATCGAAGATGTTCTAATGGATAAATTCCATATGGTCTTTATGATTTCTTTTTTAATCGTATTCAGGTTGTGTACGTACTTATGTGTAGCAGATCCCCATCCTATGATTCCATATTCAAGCCAAGAATGACAACGCGTAGTAGACCTTTTTAATATCCTTTTTATTTACCACGTACCTCTAGATATTAATACAAACAACACCGTTGAAATGATACGATGAAAAAAATAGATCAACATATCTTATAAAATAAGAACTGTCCTTCAATAATTTAATACCATTAAAAATACGCTCAAGATTAACAGTTCATTTTTCTGTTTCTTATCATCGTATTGAAAATGTGAGTGATTTCAATAGTTTCATTAATGTTTATTGATTTTAAAAACGAAACGATCCCAGCTGGCTCATCTGCCCTGATGATGGACACTGTAACGCTGTCCGAAACGTTGGCTAACGAAGGAGGTAGCGAAACACGGCATAACACCCCAAAAATAAATAACAAAAAAAAACCCTATTACCAAGTTCATTAAGTTGGTAGTCAAAACGTAGTTCTTCAAAATGTTTTTATAATAAGAACTAAGTCTCAATTGCTAATGTAGCATTCTACATTTTTACAATGTGAGAACGGGGTATGTTATTATATTTTCACTTGAATTGGGTTATTTAAAAGCAAGATTGCCTATTTCAATTGAGTTTCATAGATTGTGTATATTATCGTAGAATGTGATTTATAAACATATTTTTTTTTTTTAAAGCATGTGCTAATTTTATTAGTTAAAAGCTTATATGACGTCTTGAAAAATAGAAGTGTTTGAACATAAAATGATGTAATTCCTTTATTATTATGAATTTTCTTTCTTTCTTTCTGATTTTCCTCTCTACGTTTACGTTTATGTTGAACATTTTATTTTGCTTATTTAAAAAGTAAGAACATTTTATTGAACATTTTATTTCTGTTATTTAAAAAGTATCATTATCTCCACCTAACAACAAACGTTTACGAATGCTGTGAATATTTTTAATAGTAGTGTTAATATCTATACACATCCCAAAGGCAATTTCATTAAGTTAATAATTGTTAACACTCTGTAAATGTTTCAAACAATAAATAAGTAAGCTTCTTCAACAATTTCAAATTCCCTTTGTTGCATCATTTTAATAAAATGAAACACCGTTTACATATCCTAATGAAGAAACATTGGTTTGGAAACTTTGATTTTTCATTAAATAGCGATGTAAGCCAGATTATTTTCATTTAATAATGCCATATTTTTAGAATTTTATTTTTTATTTTCTCTACTCAGTGCATTTGTTGAGAATTTTTCAACCACCATGCTAGGAACATGCCCGGGTCGTTGTGGTCGATAAAACTAGAGAGAAGGACGAGATATAATTATATCTTATAACGGGAGAGGAAAACCTGATGTAATTATGTTTTTTTTTCATTATTAAGCACGCTTAACTCAGTGAATGAAATGAAACCTTATAATGATTTCCCTGATGAAGGCATGGTCCAGGAGAACCTAGTTGCGATTGTACAAATAATAAATTTATAATAATAAATATTTTCATAACCCATGGGTACAGTATGTTATTGATGCACCCTCACAAAAACTTCAACAACTTTATAGAATGATAGCGAGGACCCGGCATGCGTTGCAATGTTTTTAAAATAATAAAGTGTCAGTGCTCTAATTATTTTTATTAAAGTGCTTTTCGATGTTATTCCGTCTGCTGCACGAATAAATAAGAAGGTTTTCCAACGCGTGCAGCTGTCCATGTGAGAAGCGTGGATTATCCGAATTGGCCCCGTGCTATCTATCCCCTACCGCTAATATGTCTCCTTTACAATACCATGCGTCCCCGTTCCCGCCCCCCTTTCCCCTCCTGCTTTTCTCTTTCACCTTCCCCGCCTTTCGTTATCCTGCGAACCCCTTCCCCTCATCCCGCGAATACCCTCCCACACACCCGGCGTTCCCCGTCCACCGTCCCCACCTTTCCCCTCCCTCGTCCTCCCACCTTTGTTCCCTTCCCCCCTCCCGGATTTCCGTTTCTCTCCCGCCTTCCCTCTTTGCCGCTAAACTATATGAAATACACACATTTTTCTAATCACCAAAGTTCAACACAATCGGATGGATGATGTAGGAATGCATACGGGACAATGACAGAAACATTCACTTTTAAACATAAAGTTGATAGTGAATTTTTCAAGAACGACACAACTCAAAAATTTCTTTCAATCTTCAAAAATGTTATGGACAACGTAATACAAATAAAAATATACATCCCACCGTCAAAAATGAACATCCAAGTTCAGAGGTCGTCGCCAGATCAAAGAGTCTGTATTTAGGTAAGATATATCTGTAGACCCTAATAAACATTAATTTAGGCGAATCATGTTATTTGCCCGTGTTTGCGGGATGATGGGACTAGGGGGGTTATTTTGCCACAATAAATAATGCAAGGCTGGCCGCCAGACTCGATGAGTACAAGTGATTTCCCCGAGGAACGCAACTTCATAATGCTAAAGCAATTTGCTCCTGATGATGGAGTAAATAAAAATTAAACGAGCGCTTAGTGCTGAGGTAAAAAATGGCCAGACATTCATTTCAAACTTGCTTCGCTACGGTGTTCACTAAATTCGACATTGATTAATGTGTGTACTCGATATGGACTCGTTTTAATTTCCTGTTTGATATTTATTTAATTTGTCAAATTAAATATATTAAATTATTATTAATGAAAATCTTATTTACAAAAATCTTTTTTTTTTCGTTATTTGTTTTTGGGGTGTTATGCCGTGTAGCGTTACCTCCTTCTTTAGCCAACGTTTCGGACAGCGTTACAGTTTCTATCATCAGGGCAAATGTGATGATGAACACGCTATCCGAAATGTTGGCTGAGGAATGAGGAAGCGCAACACGGCATAACATCCCAAAAAAATGAACGAAAATACTTTAGGCCGTGAAAATATATGAAAACATATACGGCAAAATTTGTTTTTATGAGTAAAGATCCTGAGGCAAATATTTTATTAATTCTTGCAGCCTTACAAATACAAAAATTAAAACAATTGACTCCGTGATTTATTACGAATTTGCGCTAGCTGTTTAACTTAATTTCATAGCAAATTGATTCTATTTTACTATTTGACAAAAGTTATCGAGTTATATAAAAAAAAAATTAAAATGATTCAAATTATTCAAATTATTTCTTCGAATTCCAAGAACGTTTTAATAAAAATTAGATTGATCAAAAAATTATGAATCTATTTAATCAATGATCCTGAAAACCATTTCCCACTGAAGGTGTATTTCACCACTAGATTTTCGATAATCGAATTTATATTGTCACGTTAACAAACGCGACCCATATTTCAGGTTTCGAGGTCACAACAGAATAATAAAAACCATTTTGGTAAAGTATTTTCTATTTCAATAAATTCTCGCAGCATAAAAGAAAACCTATTCTTACGGTCAAAAAGTCCTTCCCTTGGCTAAACGATCCGAATGCCAGCGAAATTATTGGCGCCATCGTTCTTCGGAGATTACTCGACAATACGTTGACTTTATTGGGAATTTAAATTTGAATTTCTCGTTTCTTACCCACAAGTTTTATCCCACCTGACGGCTAGCGACCTTACATAGGGGTGTACATTATTGGAATGGGACCATGGGGGTTAATTTACGGTGCGATTCACAAAGGCTTTGGATTTTGCCGACTTGAGGTGAAAATTGAATTGCTAAATAAACTCTTGCACGATTTGCATAATTCCGATGCAGAAACGGCGAGCCGTTTTTACGAAAGGAATAAACTTTGGGATCTTGGATTATAGCGAACATTTATAAGACCACCACGGATAAATAGATTTAGATTCAATCTCATTGCTGATTTCCTGAAATTGTTTTATTTTTCAGTTACTTTTTCATGATTACAATGTTACTCTTAACAATATGTTCTCTAAATTTCTATTCCTAGATTATATTGAGCGAGTTTACAAGCTACTAGCCAGTAAGTTTAAAAGTGGATGAATCGGCGAGTGGGATTGTAATCATGACAGCTAGCGAGTTGAAACCACGTGTTGGATCTTTTCTTGGTGTTCTAGCGTAAAAATGAAGGGGAACATAAATTTTATCCGTTTGCTTTTATTTTTAACTGCTTTTTGATAACATGAGCTAAAATAACGACTCCCACGCGAACCAATTCTGTCGATAATTTGTAGAAAACTTGAGCTCGCAGCTAGCGCCACACGCTAGCCAGTAGCGAAAATAGCGACTCCCGCGCGAACTAATTCTGACAGTTACGAAATCAGTTGTTGGTGGGTCGCCATCTTGTAGCACACGTTGGCGAGTAGCGAGCAAAGTTGACCCACTTTCAACTTTTTTCGTAGATTGTTCACAATCTGCTAGTTAGCTAGTATTACGAAAACACTGAGCGAGTTTACTAGCAGATAATGAATGCGCCGGCTAGTTGCTTGTAAATTCGAGTTCTAGCTTGTAAAGCGAATTTATAAGCTACTAACCAGCGCATTCACTATCTGCTAGTAAACTCGCTCAACGTAATCGAGGCTTAAGGTGGTGTGTTGGATATCTTCCAAATAAGTAAAGAGTTTGAGTGATTACTAGTTGTTGTTTTCAGAAGTCCTTACTAGAAGGCTCTATCTAAGTAGTTCTGTCGCTTTGACGAGCGGACTATGGTAGCTCGCCCCATCTTACCGATTCTTCGGCCATCATCGTAACCGTTCGTACCTAAGACACGAACGGTGATGGATGATACTCTTCTGATATCCTACTCAACTGCCATCTGTTGGGATACAGCAGAACTTTATATTACAAACTAAGCTAACAACATATATTGAAAGAAGCTAAAACTGCGAACGAATAATTCAAACACCGCAATAAACAAAACACATTTTGAAATAACTAATAAATAATTAAATGAATGCCAAATACGATGTTTCGTTTTAAAATTATTGAAGAATATCAGAAGTTTGAGTTTTGTTTTACACGAGCTCCACACAGGAGGCCCTGGAAAATAATTTCCCTCAGGGCCTATGTCATCTTTAGCTGTGTGGAGAGTTTTTTTAGGGAAAGGAAAGAAAGGAGAGTCTGGGAAGGAAAAGGGTATAAGGGGGTGGGTAGGAATCTGGGGTTCTATGTCCTGGCCATTCACCTTCAAGACAAACCTCACCCCATGAACCCGGGTACCCCTGCTAAATCACCAGTTAATCATGAGTTATAAGAGTTTGAGTTAAAATAGTTTGAGTTATAAGAGTTTGAGTTATAAGAGTTTGAGTTATAATAGCTTGAGTTATACGAGTTTGATTTATAAAAGCTTGAGTTTTAAGAGTTTGAGTTATAATAGCCAATGTTACGCTTATGCATTACAAATTTTTGTACTAGCACAGAGCTAATTTTGTGCTTGTACGGCAGATTATAATCCTCTCTTAAAAAATATATTATTTTATGCTAACATTTCAGTTTAGGAATAATACGAATTTTTTAACCAAAAATATTATATATATATATACATATATATCCTAAAGTTATCAGCAGAACTGTTAAACGCAAAATATTTCATTTCATGCTAGAGTCAATATTACAAATATTCAAAGAAAATGTAGTCAAAAAATTTAAAATTAACTCATCATCAAGGCATAAATTTAACATCCAAATTCCTTTACTTTCAACACAACAAATGCACAAAATTATATTTACAAAGGCATAAAATATTTTAATAGTCTTCCCGAAGAAGTAAAAAAAAAAATAACAGATTTCGTGTCATTCATGATTAAGGTCAAATTAATCTTTAAAAAAAAATTAACAACCATAACTTCACCAATCAGAATGTTATAACTTCATTTTATGCCGTATTAAAAAATAACGTCACAACAACCTAGCCCTTAGGTTTATAATTATTGTACACAGTATGTAAAATTATGTTATAATTATTAAATAACTCCTACGCCAAGCTCAAAGCTAGCACTCTTAATTGGCGTAGAAATTCATTAAAATATGTTTTTCACTATTTTGTTTTGCCTAATATTATGTTCGATGCTGTAACAATGTAATGTAATTCGAATTCCTCTCTAAATATTCTTAACTTACCATCTAAACGTACCCGCCAAACTAAAGTATATTACACGTTACACAACAAAACAAACGCTGCAGCAAACTCACAGATTTCCCGCGTTCTCCAAGCATTTAATATTGTTTGACCCAACTCAACTCTTGACATATTTTTTGACTCCCATCCGCCATTTAAGAAAATCATTACGTATAACTTAATCAATGCGCACTCACATCTCTCCACTACGTAACACAATTCAGATGTATAGGTACGCACACACGTTAACGTACCTTGCTGCAACACATCCATTTTTTAAGATTTTTTAAAATATTGTATCGTTTATCTTGTAGGTTACTACCTATAACACCTAATAACCTCGCCTGGTAAAATTCAAAAGTACACACCAGATATTTGATACCCTGTTGCGACACCATAGTCTGTTGATAACGCGATGTGGGCACGTTAAACATGAGATGTCTCAAATTTGTTGCAACCCAAATCACGTCAAACGTATGGGGGTGAATTTAAAACACATCATTTATTCAAATACTATCCCTTTTATTCTCTCCTGTGGTTTGTGTCGAATCAGGATGTTTTAAAATAGGGGTTGTTATATAAAACCTTAGCCTGGTTCATATTACGTATTCTAACGGGGTCCCCCTCATATGCGTCTAATACTAAAATATGCTCAGACCTTACAAAGTCTGGCAATTATGAGGTACGATGTTATTTGTTAACGCAATTATTTGACTTTATCATTCATGAGCATCCAAAGCAAAACCAGTATAATAAAAAAATATATCAAGTTCGTGCTTGTGAAATAAATTCTTCCGAACATGATTCATCGGACTGTTAAATAATTTTGTAGTAGGTACGTGAAAAGTTTTTTGGTTAAAAAAAACTTAATTGAATGAAAATAATATTAGAGAAACTCAATCGAAAATCTGTAGACAAAAAAATCATAAAAATATATTGGCACCTCTGGGACTCGAATCCAGAACCTTCGGCCTTCCGGGCCACAGCTCTACCAACTGAGCTAAGGTGTCTTAATCCGATTCGGTCATTTTTAACTGTATCGTACCTCGACTACCAACCACCAACATTATCTCCATTTTCTTAACTCATTATTTATTGGCTGCTATCTTAATTTATGATTGCAAAATTCAAACCCGAACTAAATGCTGTGTAGATAGTGTCTGGATAATTTTTTATTCATTTTATTTTTAATATGCGATATCTTTTGACTTTTTTGCAAGTCTAGGATAAATATTTATTTTTAATTTTTAACTTAATGAAACTCTTAGCGAAACTCAATCAAAAATCTTGCGACAGAAGTCTAAGATAAATATTTATTTTTAATTTTTAACTTTATGAGTAAAACTTTAAATTGTAATACTTTGTTAAATGAAGACAGTATTAGCGAAACTCAATCAAAAATCTTGCGACAGAAAAATCATAAAAAGATATTAGCACCTCTGGGACTCGAACCCAGGATTTTCGATTGAGTTTTTCTAAATATTATATTGTCTAAATTTAATTTAATACTCACAAGGATAAAAATAAAAAATTCTCTTTGAATATGTTCTTACGTATAGTGTAAAAAACCTTATGATAGTCATAAATTAAAAGAGGCTTACAAATAATTATTTTTATTTTATATGTCGGTTTGTAGGTGGCAGAGAAATTATTTTCAATGAATCGGACAGTTGGCCAACGTCCATTCTTACGTAAATGTGACAATCGTACGGGCAAAATATTTCGAAAGGTTGAATAGTGAACTTGCCCTGTTTTGCACCGGGAGTGGTTTTGAATACCTTTGAATTGATGTCTCTACATTTCCATTCAAAGGAGTTCTAACAATATGTAATTCTTTGACCCAAAGTGTAACATACGTAATGCGTCTAATGATGTTTCTCTCTGAAGAAAATGTTTTGTCTACAAACCGTAAGTATGAAAATGGTTTTTCGCAGAAAACATTCTCATGAATATAATGAACTCCTCCAAGCAAAGAAGTCCTTATTATAAAATTATTATCTTTAATTTCTGTACGATGCGTAATAAAAAATTACCTTTGTGTCTGATTGAGAATTTACTAGCTGAAAATCTAAATATTTATTTATTTATAAAACATATGTTACATCATTGTGACATTTACATAAACTAGATATATTAAATCACCATACGAAGCGGCTGCCTGTTTTATGGTGACCAATGGGGGTAAAGTTACTTTGTATGAGATATAAAGTCTAGTGCAAATATATGGATTTAGTATAAATCGTGCTAAAAATTGGAAAAATGTAATAAAAGTAGAAATTATAGAGTAGAAAATAGAGAACAGATTATAAAAATGTACATAACTTTTTTTTTTTTTTTTTAGTATGTGTGCATGTAAGCACATGTGTGTATATATGTATAGGTGCACACATCTATACATATATATACACACACATACATACATACACCTATATAACCACATCCTCACACATATAAACAATATATACACCTTTATCTGAGTACGAGAAACAGGCTACTAACATTATCACATTCACTCATCAAAAAGTCCCCAAGCGCCTTCCTGAAATTGTCGTATTTGGCTTTATATGTTACATATTTACGAGATTTTTGTATATACGTTACGAGATTTCTATTAAAAATCGTGTTCAAATGTCTAACACCAAAAATTCTATTATCACTCTGAAAACATTCCTTTCTGAAATAAGCCTTATCTGTACTGATATTTGGTTACAAATTGCAGATTTCAAATCCCCAAAGAATTATATACCAAAATATTATTCAACCTGCGCTAATGTATATTTAATGAAATTTGTGTAAATGGTCCTCAATATAATCAAAACAATAATTGCTTAATGGGCTGTTGATTTGGAATACGAAAATGATAGAGTGAAAATTCGATTTAAAGAGCACTAAATAATTTTAATTCCTTTGTTCTACGACAGGTAAAAATAAGTCCGCCGAGAATCGTTACAGATAGCAAAGATTTATCTCTAAGAGATAACATCGCTAATTTGCTCTCAGGGGAAAGAGTTAGTTCCATTTAAAGTCGACCGTATTTTGTTCAGGAAAGAGAGATATGACAATGAAGTAGCATACTAGACTGAGGACTTAACAAAAGCTCTATTCCTGTATAATCTTATATAACAATAAGCGCTTGAGCTAGTAAAGCAAGTTATAACCACCAACCACTGTGTATGCGGTTTGGTGTTAGAATGGTTAAGAAGACAGACGACCGATGTGTGCAGATCGGGAACAATGTATTATTCAACGATATTCGCTTTTGCCCTTTATCATTTACTCCGGAAATAACTATCTGTTGGCGTTTTATCACCCAAATACTTCAATAACTTTTATACCCTGAACGGAAAAGTGATTTCTCTCTTGGAGGAAAAAGAAGATTAATAAAGTGTATTTTTATTAGTATCTAAAAGTGGCTGTGATACTAACGTATGTTTTAATAATTTATATAAATATTATAAAGTCCTCCACCGCGTCTGTTTATCTGTTCGCGATAAACTCAAAACTACAGAACGGATTTTCATGCGGTTTTCACCAAATGATAGAGTGATTCATGAGGAATGTTTAGGTATATAATTTTTCGTGGTAATAACGTGTTAGTCGAGCGAGCTGGCAAGCGGGTGGTGTGGATTCGATTTGTATGCAAATTAACAGATGGCGGTGTGAGTTAAAATGTTGGGTAACCGTCCAGTAGATGGCAATGTGTTTCGTTAGTGTTGTCAGCTAGTGAATTTATAATTAATAAGTTCCTAAAGATTTTTTGTAAATGTTTATCGTGCTACAAATTCATTAGGGTTCATTAATTCAAGCCATTCAAACAAATACAATTTGGGAGGCGGGAATGGATACCGCCGCCCCAAAACTATTTATTGGTTAATCAACACCTCTACCGTAGGTCATCCCAAGTGATTCGGTAGGTTTGTTGACTTAACCTAAATCCCTCCAATCGAACTCTCTCAACCCATCGCTTTGCACAGCAGTGGGAGGGATAGATTTATACGTCAGTCACTCCTAGACACATTGAATTCCAGATTCCTATCTACCCATCATACCTTTTTTCCTTCCCATAACTTGCTCTTCTTTAAATCGTTAAAATGACCATCAACACAAGATCCCCAAAGATGAAATAGGCCCTGAGGGATTTTTGTATGCACCAAAAACTGCATGCACCTAGGTAGTGTAACCAACACTTCTGTTCTGTTTATGAGTGAAAAACGTGCCTTTGTAATTATTACCCACTAAAATAAAATTATTATTTACATTTGAAATTTCAAAGTAGGTGTATATACGAGTATCTCAGTTTTTTGCAAAGTATCTTAAATACAAAAATGCATCTTCCACGGTCTGAGACAGCACAAGCAACACAATAAACTATGGCAATATGAACATGTTTTATAATGAATATTAAAATCTACAGAGAGACTAGAATAGCTAATATCATACATTTTTTTTAATTTAAAAGTTACCCTTTTTGCACAACACCACTTGTTTGCGCAATTAATTAAATTAAACCCTTTAAAAACTTCTAAAGGAGTTTCCCCCCGGCAGAAAAATCTACCAGTATTGTCGGCGGAAATTTTTGCATTATCATCTGTTTGCCTGTTCGCCTGTTCGCCTGTCCAACCATCCATTTCACATTAGGCATATGCTCTCGTATGAAACATAACACGGTAGGCAAGTAATCATTTCAGTCAACAGTTTTCAATCCAATTACCATGCACACTCTTGAATTTGGTGAAAGACCCGCTCGCTCATAGCCGAGTGTCGAGTGCCTTGGAAAATGCAACAGCAGTCGCTAGGTCGGCTCCACAGCCCGCAGCCAAGATCTGTAGGTTGTGTAAATATTGCACATCATTAAATAATCACCAAAAAGATGTCTAAAGATTATCTTGTTAAATAAAATACGTTTTCTTGGAAATGCGCTTTCGTCTTATCTATCATATATATTTACATAAGTGTAATAAAAGTGAGACCATAATATTTTTTAGAAAATTTAAACATTCAAACTAAAGATTCTATTTCACTGAACATTTAGATTCTATTGCATTGAATTTTTGTCTCCTGTTATTTTTTTTACTTTTTGGGGGGGGGGGGGGGGAGTAAATTTTGATTTTGGCCTTTCATTTTGTGTTTTTTTATTTTATTTTAGTTTATTAGGGAAACAATCAGTTATACATATTTAATTAAGGTAATTACATATACATGGTTGCATAAACCAGTGAAGTTTCCGCAAAAATGAGTGGTATAAATATAAAAACTTTAAAGAAAACATAAAGTGGTAGAAAAAAAAGTAATAATATATACAAAAGAAATAAAAAAAAAACACAGACTAAAGCATGTAGGATAGATAAAATGAAATTAAACTGTGAACCTAAAAGTACATAAAAATAATTCATTTTTACATCGATAACGTTATTTTTTCTTAATAAAAATAAGGATAAAAATGATAAGCCATTTTCCAGCGCCCTTGAGATGATTTTTCACTAAAAACGGTGCTATATAAATCATCCAAATATTATTAGTATTATTATTATAAAAAGAGGAAAAACAACATAATGATATTGAGAAAATTACACACAGCAGGAGTGGAGGGTTCTTAATTAACAATTTGTTTTAATTTTTTCTTTTTCGCGTTTGGCAAATTGGTCTGAGGACAAATGGAAAATATCGGCATCTGAAAAGATGTCATTGTATTTTATGCACGTCCTTCTGAGAAATGAATGTTGTGTCTAATTTGTTTTTGAATGTGGGATGTGGAATAGTTGATTTGACCTTGTGTTTTGTAGTGGACAGTGGAAATTAATGTTTTCTAGAAGATAGTTGTTGTTGATTATTTTGAATAAAAATTTCTGGTCGGATATACTCGTAATTCTTCTATCTTCTAAAGTTGATAAATTATGGAGTGTTAATGAATCTTTTATGTTTTCTGATGTTCGAGAGAATTTTAACTCTAAGTGTTTCAATATATTTTTTTAAAATTCTTTCTAACCTTTCAATATTAACTTTATATTGGGAATTCCGTAATGACTGATACGAATTCTAAAATTGAGCGAACAAAAGAGACATGTTTTGAAGGAACTTCGACTTATTTTTTGACATAGTATATTTTATATTGTATAAAACGTTTTTCGGACAATTTCGAAACTTTGGAGATTCTTTGATTTTGGCTAGTGATAATTTTAAATAATATTTGTTGGGCAAAATTGGCAAATTAGGTATATCAAAATAAATAAATTTTCGGAAAAGTTGACTTAATTTGAAAATTTTCTGCTTTATTGAGAGAACTTTTTATTTTTCTAATTTCAGCATTTCGCGACATTTATTACTATAATGTCTTATAATTTAAATTAAAACACTTTTGCACTTTTTTCCACTAATTTATTTACACCAGGACCGGTTTCATCCTACCACGGACATTTTCAGACTGGTCTGAAATCCAGCCTGAAAATGTCCGTAGTAGGATGAAACCGGTCCTGGTGTAAATAAATTAGTGGAAAAAAGTGCAAAAGTGTTTTAATTTAAATTATAATACAATGGAATTCCTCCGCGAATTGACAGTGCAAAAACTAGACTCTCTATAATGTCAGTAAGTAGTAATCAATAAGAAGATAGTGTGTTAAAATAAAGAAGACTGGTCAGTGGCTGAGTTGGCATCACGTCTGGTTCCCATCCAGGAGGCGTGAGCTCAATTCCTCGGCTGGCTTGCTCTACTTAACCAAGTTTTTTTTTCATTACTTTTAATGACTTTTCAAAGGAGTGATGAAGTGTCATTTTGTTGAGTTGTCCGGTCACAGGTTTGGGCATATAGAGCAAATGAACGAAGAAAGAGATAGGAGAATATATGACTTATGCAGGCGGGTATGAGTACCGCCTCCCCGGAAACCATTCATTGGAAAACCAACACCCTAAGTGGTTCACTACTCTTAGTGACTTAACAGGGGTGCCCAGGTCCATGGCTGAGGCTTGTATATTTCTTAGTTGGCAATGCGTATGGCCATCCGTTGCGTGGCGGGCCAGATGATATACTCTATGACATCTCCAGCTAAATTGACCCGCGACTTGCATCGCAGTGGTGGGAATGGATTCATACGTCACTCAAGGGCTCACTAACCCTTCTACCCGCCCCTCATACGTTTTTCCTTCCCAGAATTTCATCACCTTCATTAAAAAGACCCTCCATAAAGCATTGCCTTAGATGACATAGGACCTGAGGGAAATTATTTTCCTCAGGACCTCAAATGTGGAGTTAATATAAAAAATAAATAGAACTAGTGGTTGCCCAGTGGTCGAAATTCGACGATAATTAATTTAATATATAATGTTTTATTTATTGATTTAATGTATTTTTTATCTATTCGAAATTCAAATTAGCATTCTGCTTTCTCTATATAAGATATAAGTAAAAAGGGGTACAAAGTTTTTGCTTCACGTTTTAATATACTGATGATGTGGAGACATGGCACGATCAAGTGAATCAAATATTTGAGTCGAGCCTTGTCAAGCGTCAGAATAACAGAAGAGTATGTATGGAACGATCTATAAATGTGAATGAAGCAAGAGGTGTGTTCCAAGACGGAGTTGTTAGGAGGTCTTGCCCTCTGCCTACCTGTGCGGAAACGGCGTGATGGTTAGTTAATGAGGTATGTAGAATTATTTTACTGAATCAAAAAATTATTTTTGAAGCCTTTCGCAAACTCTGAGAATACTACCATGATATTGATTTTCAAGAAAATTAGCTCAAGGGTTGGGGGTGTAGCGGAAATCAGATATTTATCAAAATCACGTCCTCGTGTCGTCCTCTGCAGGAGATTACTTTTCAGGGTGGTTAAGCTGGCATTGAGAATTCTTAATACGCATCATATATTTTAATACCTCTATGTTTTTAGGGGACAGTTTTTCTTGATTAACTCTAAATATTTAAGATTTTAGAAATATTTAAGATTTAGCTTAGCGCACTCCGTATTACATGTACCGTCATTTGCACAATTTTTGGAATGGATTGTTATGTTAATTAAAATTGTTACATCTTCTTGAAGAGAAAATGGAATATAGTATGTTTTTTCTGTGTTGAGTAATAATAAATTGTTTTCAAAGCATTTTTTTATAACCTTCATGTCCTGATTAGCTGCATTTGTAATATCGTTCCACGTCTTTTTTCGATAATTATTGCAGTGTCGTCAGCAAAAGATGTAAGTTTACCCTTAAGTGTTTTTGTACCGGGACTGAATATATGGAAAGCGGGAGAGGGGATGGGAAAGCGGGAGCGGGTTCGCGGAACGGGGGACAAACAGTTCCAGTTTTGGAAACTACACTAATTAGATTAGAGTTCAGTTTTCACTGATGACTAACGCAAAGACAATCGAAATAATTTGTTTGATGATTTGTCTGCATCTCATTTGAAATTAAGTATCATGGAAGTGTGTGGAAATAGTCCCCGACCTGGACCTGGCGACCTACCAGGCATACGTGACAAGATTAAGTTAATCAAAATAGCTTGAAAGTGTCATTGACAGAGTCGGAAAACGATGGCTTCTGTATGAAAAGATGTTTGAATGGGGAAGATAGAAATAGGGGCTAGAATGGAGACGTAAGATTTTCCCCCTCTGCCAGGTATTGTGGTAAAATGGTGTGTTTCATTATTTTACAAAGCTCGCACTCTCTTCATTGGAGTACATTTAATATTCTATTATGTAAAACAAATTTAATTGTACACAACAGATACTTTAATAGTACGCAACTGCTAACCCTGTTAATAAATCACATGTGCGCTTCACGGTTGAATTTGGCAGCCAACTCTGAAAAAAAACACTCGACTCTGTGCAGAAATGGGCGGTCCGTTTGATAGATTCTCTTAACGGATTGCAATCTTTAGAGCACAGGCGTCGGGTGGGAATGCTATCCTTGTTCTACTGGTATTTCAATGGAAAATGCTCCGAGTAACTAGCGTCATTGATCCCTTCGGCACCGGTGCATAGTTGGGAAACATGCCAAACGCGTGCCCAACATATGAACACGGTTGGCATTTGTCACACGAGAACGGGTCGCTTCTTCGACTCGTTTTTGTGTTCAACAGCTCGGCTATGGAATGATTTGCTGGCCTCTGTGTTTCCTCATTCCTACAACACGGGTCTCTTCAAGACCAATGTTCATTATTTCCTATCCTTAAAAAGACCCTCCACACAGCATCTTACAGATGACATAGGGCCTGAGGAAAATTATTTTCCTCGGGGCCTCCTGTGTGGAGTTAAAGTAAAAAAAATAAAAAAATTTTGAAGATATTTAGGAAAACTGATTTTATTTTTCATTAGTTCCACACAGGACACCCTAAGGAAAATAATTCGTCATCTTTGGGGATATTGCGTGGTGAGTCTTTTGAGGAAAGGAAGAAGAGAAGTTCTGGGAAGTAAAAGGTGTATGGGGTGGGTAAGAATCTGGGGGTCAGTGTTTCTAGGAGTGACGGACATATAAATCCATCCCTCCCACTGCGCGGTGTAAGGCGAAGGATCAAGAGTGTCCTGCTGGAGAGGTCAAAATGTCTCCCTCAACCAGTCTCTCTGTACGCCTGCCTCCCTATACGCAGCTGGTGGGCAGAAGCGTACACCGCCAAGACCCGTAAAACTTCACTCCATAACGCAGCAAACTACTTGGCGTAGCTCATGAAACACGTCGGTTTGATCTAAAAAATAACAACTTGTTAAAACGATTATTCTCAGATATTCTATTTTATTCATCGGGCGACGGAAATTTCAACAACTTATTAAAAATATATTAAAATAATAAATGTGTCAAACTCATAATTATACTTATATCTAACTGATAATTATTTTGAGTTTATTATGAGATCACTCAATTAAATGCATTTTTTGTTTCAGTCTTTCATTTTAGTCAACTGAAGGTACCTTGATCAAAAGTAAAACATTTTGTGATACATTTCCTTAGTTTTTTGATTTGCTCGACAAAATTCTCAGTTTTCTTCTTTTCACATTGTTTTTCATTTAATTTTAATCTGGAACAGAAATAATGATTTCGGCTATTGAAATTCATTTGTTAAATTGCCATTAAAAAGCTTCCAGGTGCCTTCCTTAATAAAAAAATGACCCAGTAATAGCTTACTCAACTTCTTGATAAAAACGCTTTAGCCAACACGAAGCTTTAACAAAAAAATAAAAATGATTGAAGCCCGTGTCTCCGGGAATCCTCAATTTCTTAAGTGTAATCAATCAGTCGTGACATCTATAATCTAATAAAACGGTTGGAAATATCACTTTTGTGGTAAGAGGAACTGTGCGTGCCCCGACACAATTATAATTAATCTTCCACATAGAATACAGCAGGACTACTTGCCACAATACTGAACACAATGCTTGGAGCCGTAGGGATCAACCAACAATGCGAAGATTTGCATTTCAAAGAGCTCTTACATTATTGTATATATTATTATGGTAATATTTTTTACATTTTGTGGATGTTACATTTTGTTTTTTTTTTACATTAACTCCACACAGAAGGCCTTGAGGAAAATAATTCCCCTCAGGGCCTATGTCATCTGGGATGCTGTGTGGAGGGTCTTTTTGAGGAGAGGAAGGAATGAACATTGGTCTTGAAGAGACCCATGTTGTAGGAGGGAGGAAACACAGATGCCGGCAAATCGTTCCATAGCCGAGCTGTTGAACTCAAAAACGAGTCGAAAAAACGACCCGTTCTCATGTGACAAATGTCAACCGTGTACATATGTTGGGCGCGCGTTTGGCGTGTCTCCCGACTATGCACCGGTGCCGAAGGGATCAATGACGCTAGTTCCTCAGAGCATCTTACATTGAAATACCGGTAGAACATGGATAGCATTCCCACCCGACGCCTGTGCTCTAAAGATTGCAACCCGTTCGTTAAGATGGATATTAGGAGGACACATATTAGGAGTGACACAAAATATAAGGTCTCCAAAACGAAAAACCAAGAGAAGATTGATGTAAGATTGAAGACGGGGCATTTTTTTTATTTTTTATATGAATACCGCACAAGAGTCCCAACTGCTCCCGTCTGGAGCCAGTGAGGCTATGGTATCGCCGATTGGGGTATGTTGTGAGGCTGAAGGTATTTGGGAGGAGATGGAGATGGGGAAGAGAAAGGTGGGAAGTACCTGGCTATTCAGATCTGGTCACCAAACACGGCCAAAGCCATTTCAAGCAACTTTTCAATTCTGAATGGTGGTCTTACACCAGGGCGATACTGAGAGTATCTTCCACTCTGGAACGTGCCGCAAATATACTATATATTATTTTAAATGAATAAATTGTGAAATAACACAAATTAATCAAATAAAATTTATTTGCCACGCCGGGATTCGATCCCGCGACCTTCGGTATGCTAGTCAAGAGCCTTACCGCTGGACTACGCCGGCCGTCAAGCTTTGGGCCGGGGTAGGCTTTGATAATTGCGGGGTTGACTATACACACTCGACCGACTCGACCGATTCGACCGACTCAACCGACTCGACCTACTTTACTTTACCTATCGTCTTGATCGACTTGATCGACTAGACTGACTTGAAGCGGGTCGGTGTGTTCTTTAGCGCTGGAATCTGCAGTGTGAATATTGCCACGAAGATTTCAATCAAGCCAATCTCCAAGGGGAGAGCTTCAGGAGAATGATTTGAAGGAAAAGATTTAATGTACCCCTAGTACGGATGTACTCCTAGTACCGATAGTCCTCCGAAAGAATTTTAACGCCTTATTCCACATTTAAAAAAGCTGATATAAATCAAATATAAAACATTTTATTGCCCACGGTTGTTGTGGTTCTGTAGTATTTCTTTTGTGGGTACTAAGTGGTTCATATCTGAAAACGCATTTCAACCTGTTTTAAATAGCACCCCCCATTGAGAGTGTTATGAGGCAGAAGAAAATAGGGGAGGGATGTGAAAAGGTAAAACGAACGTTGTTATTTACATTTGATTACTAAAAATTCATAGCTTAAACCTACTACATGTATTTACTAACACCGTCTGTTTTGTTTGGCGTTGATTGCAAAGTTAGACCAACCTGACATGAATGGGTTAGCAGCACCCGTAGTAAGGAATATTCATAAATACCTACTTGTTGAAGATTCTTTACCTTATAAAATATTTAGAAGATTGCAGCAGTGCAAATAGCACAACTATGAATAATTGATACAAGATATTTCAGCACCTGGAGGATTTGAACCATTTTTACAATTTGAGTGTTGCAATATAAAATGCAGAATATTTATTACTTCTTGAAACATACTCAGTGCATCACCAAATACACAGACAAGTTGAAAACTTAATTTCCGATAAGTTTTTAGATTTTCACGGACAAAAGTATTTACGCTATTTGTTTTTGGGGTGTTATGCCGTGTTGCGCTACCTCCTTCTTTAGCCAACGTTTCGGACAGCGTTACAGTGTCCATCATTAGGGCAGATGTGTAATTATAACACAATGGTGATGATGGACACATGCTGTCCGAAACGTTGGCTAAAGAAGGAGGTAGCGCAACACGGCATAACACCCCAAAAACAAATAAAGAAAAAAAACTTAATTTCCGACTATAATCGATCGGATCTGTGGTTTGATTTTGATTTTGAAACCATTTTTTATATGGTAGTGTAAACAAAGATGTTTTAAAGATTTTACGATAAATTGTTAGAAGAGGTGTGATTTCATATTATTAGTGATACTTGTATTTGAGATCATGTTTTGTGTTTTAACTGGAATAAGTTAATCGTAAAACATGTTTTATTCTAGGTTTAACAATTCTCCTTCCGAGAATCTTGTAAAGCAACATTCACTCTAACCCAACGTTTATCGTTTCGATATAAAGTTGATGAAATCTGAATTATTGGAGATGTTTATTTATAAGTGAATTCCCTCGACATTCTTCGGCAAACTCGTTTAAATTTGACTCTGTCAACGCGATCCCTATCTGTGCGCCGAATGAATGAGTCAAGAGTTATCCTTTCACTACCGCGACGAATACTTATGAAAATTTATCGGAAATTTGTAAAAGTCAGGACAAATTTATGGAAGTTTGTGAAATTCAAACATAAGCACCGTGAACTAACTTAACGGATTTTTTTAGAACTTTTCTAATAAAATATCGTGGACCAACACATCATTTTTGTAATCTCTGCCAAAATCTTCAATAATAATGTGAATGGTTGCAACAACGTTTTGGAGTTATTTTTTAATTTTCAAACTTTGTACAAAAAGCAAATGTATTTCAAAAACTCGCAAACGGCCAGAGCTCCGGTGTCAAAATGCACTGTTTTCCTTCGGAAATCTAACTCTTCTCACCTTGAAGTTTGTTTACATTGATCGACATTTATGGTGTGTATAAAGTGATTTTTTAATTTTTTTATAAGCACTCGCTAAACTACCAAAGCAGTTTGTCAACAGGTCAATTTCACAATATTAATAATAACACTAAAGCATACATTTAATGAGAAGCCACATATAGAATGGCCGGCGTAGTCCAGCGGTAAGGCTCTTGACTTGCATTCCGAAGGTCGCGGGATCAAATCCCGGCGTGAAAAATAAATTTTATTTGATTAATTTGTGTTATTTCACAATAAATTCATTTAAAATGATATAAAGTATATTTGCGGAATATCCCAGAGCGGAAGATACTCTCAGTATCGCCCTGGTGTAAGACCACCATTCAGAATTGAAACGTTGCTTGAAATGGCTTTAGCCGTGTTTGGTGACCAGATCTGAATAGCCAGGTACTTCCCACCTTCCTCTTCCCCACCTCCTTCCTCTCCCCACTACCTTCAGCCTCACAACATACCCCAATAGGGGATGCCTTAGTCTCACTGGCTCCAGACGGGAGCAGTTGGGTCTCTTGTGCGGTATTCATATTAAAAAAAAAAAAATAAAAATAGAAAATACACAGTAGATTAAAATTTAAAGTGACTACAATACAAAGGCATAAAATACACAGACAAATAGATATAACACGGACAACACACTCATAGGTATAAACACACTCACAACATACTTAAAGGCACTCGTAGGCACATTTATACATAAGATTACATGCAATCAATGGATTTGAATGTATTTAAAAAAATATAATTTATAAAAATCTTAATCCATTAATCATTTTTTTACATTGTTTTTAGATCAGTGATGCGATTTGATTCACTTTTTATTATTAAAAAATATTTATATTTTTATTGTTAAAAAATATTTATATTTTTATTTTTAATAATATTTATATTTTTATTATTAAAAATTATTTTTATTATTAAATAATATATAGTAGGTACAAAATAAGTATAAGTTCGTTGCCCGAATTTATTTGTAATTTTTGGAATTGATTAAAACTTTTAAATGTAGTATATAGTTTTTTCATATTTCGTAATTGTTCAATAAGTGAAAATTCTGTTGGAACCCGAGTGCCATCGGGCAGCAACAGGTACGTACCAGTATATGCATAAACCACAAATTATACATTTATCTTTTAGTGAATCGAAATATTTACGCCACTCCTGAGTGAGCGCTGGGCCCGAGCTCATCCAGACCACGCCCTAAATAAAATTGATTTTTTTTTATTATTTTTTTTCCTATTCTATGTAAGTACCTACTAAGTTCTTTATTTAAAAAATCTGTTGTGTATAATTAATTATATGGCACGTGTGGGATTGCACTATCCTCCCCACATTCTGGAATAAAAATTATTATTATTATTAATTCTTTTCTGAACAACTATTTCAATAATATTAAATAAAAATATTTAGTATGCTTTGACAACAAACAGTTCAAAGATATATCTCTCATTTTGTGTTACGTTATTTTATAATTATAATATTAAGCAACCATTAAATAACAAACTGACGTTTCTAAAAATGATCATTTTTTTCTTTGAGCGTAAAAACACAGTGCAACATTGGTTATTACCAGATATCATTCTGAAATGTCATTTTCAATCAGATTCCCCGGTTCGCAGCACCGCTCGACTTAAAGTACCGAAGTATTTTTCAATTTTCAACGATAAGCAAAGTACTTCAGGGCGGCTTGTGTGATCTAAAGTCAGAGGGTTTAGAGGGGGAGGGGGGGAGTCTGTTGGTATCTTATACGACCTGTGGGAGGATGGTACAGGAAGGGAGGAGAGGGGAGGGAAGAACCCGGCGAAGACTGCAAGAGATCTAGAGGGATATATTCACGCTGAGAAAGCGCATTTTTGAGAGCCGACGAAAAATTTTAATATTTTTATTTACTCTGTTATTTTCAGAGCCAAGAGATAAAGGTAAATGAAGACGCTGACTGAGATAATATAAACACCTGAAAATATTTTTATTGGAAATAACTATTAACTGAAAGAGTTTTTAATTGATCTTACTAGTTGTTGTTTTTTTAACGAATGAAATGTGTTTTTTTTTTCATTGGCGCCGGGTTTTAAAAACCTCATGATAAATATAATGTTTTCACTTAGGTATTTGTTTTTGTGAAAATTTACTTAAAGGACACTGTACAAGTAATTGTATTGTCTATTCTGTAACTGTATTGTCCACTTCCCCACTTGGGGGTGAGCTAGACCCCGTTCCTGCATAGTCAGGCGCCGAACATCCTTGGAACGGAGCCCTCTCAGATCATCTGCGCCTCCCCCAACAACATGTGTGAGCATGAGGTTTGGCCGGGCGACCTCGGCGACCTTCCGCCCTGCCTCCGGCAACTCGACGCTTCAGTCCTTAGGGTCTTTGGACATTTTGCCACTATTTCCCAGTTACTTTCTTCAAGGCACAACCGAGGAACTGGCTAAAGGGAGCTGAAGCCCTGTCTCGATAAGGTTTGACCGACCGCCACAAACATTATTGCTGGTACTGCCAGACGACGAGAGAGGGAACTCTTTCAGACTGCAGAGCCATTTTTTTATCCAAATATGTTTGTCTCTTCCCTTTCTTGTAGGTGCTTGTAGCATACACAAGTTACAATCCCCCGCGAGCGTCCTTCGTCTTGTTTTCTATCATCTTTCCATGCCCTTATATATGCTTTACTAACACCATTGTATCAAGTTTATTATGTAAGCACTTGCACACTGCTTACTAATACTGTATGCAGGGACATTGGAGGTCTAGATTCGTTCTAAACTAAATGTAGCTTCGTTCTTTCGAAAAAATTAGAGTCCTTGCGAGAGCCTTGATGCAGTAACCATCTATTAATTATACCAGGGCGGGTAAGTGGTGGATAATCTCTAATGTAATAGTACCAAGGCTCTATTTAACGATTTACAAATAGACAAATAAAAAAGTTCTTTGTTTAAAATCACTTTGTTTGATTTATCTTCGACCGGCTAAGGTTGATTTTAAACTTCATCAGGACAATAAACATACATATAAACTAAATTACATTGCAAAAGATGATTATAAGGTAAACAAAAGAGAAAAAGAAAGCATATAAATGATGGAGAGACCATCAGAGACAGGCTCGGCAATCTATTTAAGAAGGTAATTCGAATAAGAGAACAAGTCATGTGTTTAACAAGTACTTTTTAATTGATTACCCTATAACCTTCCTCTGTACTGTAATTTTATTTTTTTTTTTCCTAATGAAGATTGAGATCAAGCGAAACCAGTTCACGTGTACAAATCAATTAATATGGTTTCAAGCAATCAATTTTTCTTTTGAATATCAAGCCACGAAGGGTATGCTTTCTTCGATAGTTATTTACAAATAGATTCAGATATCATACCTCCCTGGCAGATCACTTCAGATAAACTCTAAACATCCACGTCGCATGATTTTATAGTTGTACTCCAAGCAAGCTCTTGATTAATTCATTTAATTGTTTGTTGTCAACCTAACGAGCCTTGGGAAATAAATACCAAAGGGATCGTATTATCAATAATATACTTGATCAGATCATCCACCTATTTATTTAACTTACGAATTCACACCTTGAAGTAATTGAAGGAAGACAAAGACCAGTTGTAACCTTTAAGCGTGATCTACACTTACCCCTTCAGCAAATAGTTGACGTGTCTGTTTGGAAGGCTCGACCCAAAGCCATCGCGTTAATGGACTGTGTATAAGGACAAAAACGGACAAAAGGATGTGTGCTAGAATAATTTTTACGTCTGGAAAGCAAACATCCTGCCAGTGTCTAACAAATTACCGGTGGGGCGGTTTTCGAGAGAGAATTTTATTTATTCACAGCAATCTAAGCTCTGAAATAAAAATTTTACACAATGGGTTTTTAAAATAACATTTTTTTATTTTTTTTTTATTCCAGTAGGATTGGGAGGATAGTGCAATCCTAGTCTGCCATATTAGGAGAGATATATTATATGCAACTGTTACACGGAGAAAAAATTACAATAATACAAAATAGAAATAAAATGTACGTAAACATGGTAGGCAGGAACCTAAAGATAACATAAAATAAAATATGAAATACTTCACATAAATAAATAAAATTGGTGATAAAATTTAAATTAAATCAAAAATTATTGTGTTGAAAAAGATGAAAAATTTACTTAAAAATTAGCATTTATTGTGCAATTGAACATAATTCTGCAAGTGCAATTGGATTCAACCGACACGATTACATTTTAGAGATAATTTACATAATGAAAAGTGGGATTTGAACAACTTTTGTAATTATTTTATTATTCTTATGTTTGTTACTTAGTGAAGAATAAGAGAATATTGATAAACAATTTCTTACCCAAAAATAGCGAATTTTACCAGCTATTATATCACGATATGTAGGATTTACTAAAATACAATAACAGACCTCAGTAATATTTCACACAAGCATAGGTTTGTACTGTGATGCCGTAAGGTCTGGATATAATTTGTAGAATGTGGATAAAAATGTAAGCAGTGTTGTAGATCAATTCAATGCAATTATAGCAACGTTAAATATTTTGCACACGGATCCTGCATTTGGGTTGAAAAATCTATTGACCAGGTACTTTTAATTCCAAGAGAAATCAACAAGTGTAAAAATTTAAGAAGTAAAACTATAATGCTCTTGATAAAATTATTTATACTCTAAAATATTTTACCTGAAAATAATATTTGGTGATACAGAAATTTTATTTTTTTAGAGAATCAACGTGATGTGCTAGAGTGCTATTATATTTAAAAAAAAACATTAATGATATTGTCGTAGACAAAATTTTTTTTTTTTTCGAAAATCGATTTTTTGTATGAAAAATTACAGGAAATTTCAGTTTGGCCGTGCCTCGCACGGATTCCCTGAAAATCTTCATACGAAAAACCGATTTTCGAAAAAAAGTAAAAAAATTGTTTCGCCTACTAAAATATCAAAAAAGCCAGTTTTTTTAAATATAAACCCTCTAGGGCACCCTACAGTACCTAACGAGCGGCTACTGCTTGGAAGACTTTCATGTTAATTCTCTCCTCGTCTAAAATTTGGGAGGCGGGAATGGGTACCGCCGCCCCGGGAACCTTTATTGGATAACCAACACCTCTGCCATAGGTCACCCCAAGTGGTTCGCTACGTTTGGTGACTAAGCAGGGGTGCCCGGGTTCACGGGGTGAGGTTTGGCTAGGTCTTGGAGGTGGATGACCAGGACACACTGAACCCGAGATTCCTACCCACCCCTTAAACCCTTTTCGTTCCCAGAACTCTCCTCCCCTTCCTTTCCTTTAAAAAAACCCTCCACACAGTATCCCTAAAGATGACATAGGCCCCGAGGGAAATTATTTTCCTCAAGGCCTCCTGTGTGGAGCTCTTTTAAAAAAAAAAAAAAATCAAAACTGAAAAATTTTTTGATATTAATTTTTTAAAGATACCATGTATCAAAAAATCAAGGATATTTTCTCATTCATTTTGTTCCGAAACAGTTAACATAGTAAAATATTGATTACCGATGAAAATAGTGACCAAGCACACTTTTTCGTTTCACGAGATATACAAATACAAAAATTAGAAAAACATTTTATTATCTTGTCCAACAGATAAGCCCTTATTTTTGCTAAATCTAAACAAATGCGTAAATGCATAAATTAAATCCACTTTCCGCGCGCCGCTTTCACTCTCCATTATCGGTTGTTCGGCTTTGAAAAAAGCCTTTTAAAAATCAGATTTCTAAAGGCCTTGGCCGGCCCGCCCCTCCGGTACCGCGGCTGCTCCGCCCGACATAAAGCCCCCCGCCGTAAGCCTCCGGCCTACCATACTTGGTAAGCCGCCGAAATCACTTGTTCTGGCAATATACCACAGACATTAATCACTTTGACCATTTTATGCAAATACCGACCGCCCATCGGCCCAGCGCGCAGCGGAAGCTCTGCCCTTACTCAATTTTTCGCAGGATGTCTGTACCGAAAATATTTTATTCCGCTTATTGAAATTCTTTAACCCGCCGAAAGTTAT
Organism: Glyphotaelius pellucidus; assembly: GCA_936435175.1. Lineage (NCBI taxonomy): Eukaryota > Metazoa > Arthropoda > Insecta > Trichoptera > Limnephilidae > Glyphotaelius > Glyphotaelius pellucidus. Next base: position 30,786,146 of record OW386547.1, read on the forward strand.
TGAATTTATATATTTATGTAATGCCAATGGAAAACACGGGCCGAGTAGATACATATGTGAAACGTGTGTATTTACTACTCTGTTTCCCCAGATTTTCAACAAACCCTTTTCGAGTGGTTTTTTTACAAAACGAATGAAAAATATCGAACAAGCAATGTTTTTTGCCTCATGTTTGGTGAGTTAATTTTTTTTCAGTTACATATTCTTTTACTCTTTGGCTTCAAACAACTCAGTTGTCTCGTTATCTTAGGGCCATTATTTCACTGCAAAACGTATGTATCCGATACCGATGCTGTAAACAACTCTGGTTTCTTAGGTCTATGTGGCACACTCTGGATATATCTCTGCTCATAATAAGAGACCTGCGTCTCCACCATCTCTCGAGACCATTTTCATGAGCTCTATCGCAGATGCAGCTGTTATTTTTTGTTGACTGTTTTGTTACATTTTTATGAAATTTATGACACAAGTGATGATGAGACTGTCACGCTTAAAACCTCGACAACATAAATGGTAGCGGACTTCACGGGAGACTGGCGTCCTATAAGATGGTAGTCGCCGAGATACTTGAATCACGAGTATTGGATTCTTGCATATATCTGTAGAAGCAGGGCCTAAGACAACCTAACCTTATAAATAAGTCCATATTTTGGTAGTCATAAAAAGAGTTTTATTGACTTTTTAAAGTTCATAGCAATCAACGAAAATAATGTTTCGATCTAAAAAATAAATATATTTTGCCCAAGTTAACGATTCGTGAATTTGTAGTCAGATATGTTTTTTTTTTAAATTAGCTCCACACAGGAGGCCTCGAGGAAAATAATTCCCCTCAGGGCCCATGTTATCTTTGGGGATGGGTGGTGAAATATCTTTTTAGGAAAGAAAGTAGAGGAAGTTCTGGAAAGGAAATAAGTATTACGGGTGGGTAGGAATCTGGGGGTCAGTGCGTCTAGGAGTGACGTACGTGTGAATCAATCCCTCCCACTGCGGTGCAAGACGATTTTCCAAAGAAGAAGTCAAAGGAACTCCCTCATCCATTCTCTCCCGATCCTGCATGTCATATAGCTGGTGGGCAGACGCATCCGCCGCCAAGACCCGGACAAACCTCACCCCATGAATCCGGGTACCCCTGCTAAGTCACCAAACGTAGCAAACCACTTGGGGTGACCTATGACAGAGATGTTGGTTCCCGGGGCGGTACCCATATCCGCCTTCCAAATTATTGATAGTTGTTGATTTGAAATTACAAAAACATATAAATTTATACCTTATGTATTTTAAGAGGGCGAAACACACCAATTATTATTTTTAAATAGATGAACCCAGCTAGTTTATTTTAAAAGTGCCCAGCCCAGTTCATAACTGGTTAACAAGGTTTTATTTTAAATCCTTCTCTACATCAGAAGTCACAGTATTACGACGAAGAGAGCAGTTCTGTATGGGAATGGCGGAATTATTCCATCGATTTTGAGCCGTAAACGTTTAAATGCTCCCATTAAATCCCTTTGGTATACGACTTTGCATGGAATTAAATAATATTATCTCAAGTTCTATTGTTGTAGAATTAAATTATACTGTGGATTGTTCTTTTAAATTAATGCTCGATAGCACTAAGAGAATTTAAAGTTCGAATTCGTACAAATAGAATTGTTTTCAAGCGGAACTAAAATGAATATGTGAGGTTCAAAGAATATTTTAATTACTTGTTTTACGTGCTAAGTGCTAAAGAGGCTGGTGAGTAAATATTGGAAGTTCATACTCACCTACTCCAAACAACCCTTTTCAAATTGAACAAAATGTAGGCTTGTTTTTCGAGTTCCTCTTCCATTAGCGTCAATTTAAAACTGAGCTGTGGTTAAAATATTTTTAGTTTTACCACTATTTTTGGTACCTGTTAAACACGTACTACTGACTATTATCACGTAACTATTATCACGTAACTCTTATCACTTAGCATAATACCGGTATTATGTGTACCCTTACCAACCGGGAAGAAAATTAACTGAACGAAAAACGTCTTTTCTTGTTAGTGATTTTAAACATTGTTAGTTTTTACAAGATCTGATTATTAACACACCAGGCTCCGAGCTTATTTATTTGTCAAAATATTTTCGCTCTGCAATAAAATTCAAATAAATGGAATATTTATGAACGCATCCGAAAACTAAAAACTGTTTTTGAAAGATGATGAAATACGCTGTAAAATTTTATAATTCAAAATATGCATTTACTTTTTGAAATATAAACACTTTTAATGTTAACATAAATAACATGTTACAATTAAAAATGACCGAATCGGATATTTTATTTTTTTAAATTTTTTTTATTTTATAAAGAAAGACAAACATTCCCGGGTTACGAATAACCCAACAATGTTTGAAAATCTCCTACTACCAACACAGAAAGCCGAAAATGTTGCTTGTGTTGTGATGGAGGCCTTAGCCAGCCGAGGAATACGGAGGAATAGGAAACACGGGACGCCCGGGTGGAACCCAAACGCGATGCCCACTCAACCACTGACCAGACATATAGACACACTCAGTGGTCAGAGTCGTCGCCCGGAAAGCGAAAGGTACTGGGTTCAAATTCCAGAGGTGCCAACATTTTTTTCTGATTTTTCTGTCCACAGATTTTCAATAGAGTTTCGCTAATATTTTCTTCCTTTAATTAAATTAACATTAATTCATTTAAAAAAAACTTATTCACTGAGACATGCGTCAATAACTCATATTTGTACATCATGTAACGCTGGCGTGTCATCTTGGGATCGCAAGGAACTTTCTGTTATTGGTACCGAGAAGGAATAAGAAGACGTTTAGTAATAGTATTACGTACAATGAGATTCGCTGACCGCGTCCGGGCTGGGGGAGTGAGGGTTGACAACTAGGCACTACTAGGTGCTCTAGGTACTAAGTACACAACCAAGGCCGGTCAGTATTCGGCCGTGTCAGCGTACACGTGTCCGCCGCCAGCGACCATTATCGGAGAATCTGGGATTTGCGAATATAATTATTATCATGGCCGACGCACATATTGTAAAATCATTGGATTAACCTCGCGGCCGTTCGCCGAATTCTACTTCTACTGCGAATGTCCGGACTTTTAATGAAAACGGGCGAGCCATTGTATTGTAATTAAACGGCATTCGCACGAACTGGATTTGTGTCATGTGATCTTTAAATTGGATGAGTACGTACTCGGGCCAACTGCGTTACAATATAAATCAGTGTTTGACAAAATGAAAAATTTGTTCAGTTGAGTTTTGATTAAATGGCACGCAATACAATGCATTGCAAATAAAATTTTATGCTTAATTTTTATTACTTGAATAACTCTCTTTTGTAATTATTTTTTATAGCTATTCCCATCAATGTAATATATCATCAAAGATGAGGATAATGCTAATAATAATATTAACGTTTCGTAATGCTTTTAAACCTTACATTCATTTAGAGCACATAATTTACACGTAATTAATGAATATATTAAATATCCAAATTTAGAAAGCAGACGAAAAAAAAAACGACCTAAGTTTTAATTAAAATTTTTAAACTCTAAATTCGATTGTTAAGAACTTACGCAAATAATAAATCTTCTTGTGAACAACTAGACAAACATTAAAATTTTATATACATACATCTCATTCCAACTATAGTTTGCGTTCCCCAATACAACTTTTACATAGGCTTGGTAAAAAATACTTCAAACGCCGTATGTGACAACTTTTCTACCTATTTCATAAACTAATGTGAACATCAATTTTAAACAATTTTATTCATTTTATTGTTGATTTGAAGAAAATTGGCAGATTATCTTTTTTTACTTGACTTTCTTTCTATGTTACCTTTTTTTGGTTAACTCATATTTTATGTAACCTATATTTGGTTTTGTATATTTTATGTTAACTGTATTTTGTCAATTTCTTTTTTTCATTGCAATTAAAAAAAAAAAAACATGTATCGCATTATATGTAAAAGCTTTATAAGCGTTTAAATTAAAATAAATATTTATCTAAACGAAAATATCAAAAAAAAGAAATAAGACATCTAGGGAGCAAGCACCTGGGTCTCGAGCCCAGCATAGAATCCCAAGCGCTTTAACCATTTCTTGTTACTTGGACCACTTTTAACCTTCTCTTACTTTCAAAAGTTATTATCAAAGAGATTTATTCTAATAAAAATTTGAATATTCATTTAGACTAAAGAGCCGTTCACATTAGGCCAGTATTTTAGTCGAGTGGAGACTAGAGAAGTAACTAAAAGCACACCACAATTTTAGTAGAGTGGGTTAGTCAGCTTTTTAGTCGATTCAATCCATTTTGTTCTTTTTTTCGGCGAGTAGCAACCCCCTCCACGCGTCCCTGCGCACTGGCAAGCGCAAGCCCGCCGTTTTAGCAGAGTTCATTTGTAGAAGCACGGAAACATCGTAGCATTGGAGCGAAGATGCAACTTTAAAATTATTTATTTATCCTGCTTTTAATCTCTTTTCGTGTCCGTGGTTTATTTATTTTCATCTTACTAATTTACTCTACCACCTCATCTAAAACAAGCATTAAAATAAGCTTAATTGGCGTATTTACTTTGTTGTGTAGCAGCCCGTGATCTTGCAACGGGCGGCGGACACTAATATGCTGTACTTGAGAGACTGCGAACGCTTTTCGGCGAGTCAAGTTGACTAAAGTACTCTACCAATGTGAACAAGCCTATAAAGGGTCAAAATAAAAAGGACAATAGGTGCCCCAAATAACTAAAATCGGATTGGTTTATTCGATACACTATCCGGGTTACAAACCAGCACGTCTAAAATGTGTTAGCGTTTAAAAAGGTTGCTGCCAAAAATATGGGAATAATTAGTCGAAGATAAAAGTGTTAATTTTGAATTTGATATATGAGATTAACAAAATTTACTTAAAAATAAGAGGTCTCAGTGTCCAAGTTGGTTAAGGCGCTTGACCCGGTAAGACGAGAAATCCTGGGTTCGAGTCCCAGTTGCGACCGTTAGCCTTTTATTTTCCTGTGTCTTTTTCTTTTTCATGTTTTCGCTTAGATTTATTAGTATTTATTATCTTCTTCAATATTTTTTTTATGTGTCTACCACCAATTTATCAACAATGTTGGATAGTTACTGTTTTGTTGCTGATAAGTAGGTATTTACGATAGTTTACCCAATTCAAACAATTAAGGGAAAGATCGGCAAAAGACGTGGAAGGAAAACGTTGCTGTTCAAGACTTCTTAATCTCAAGAGCGTAATTTTTGGCCACAACGTGCATACGTGAAGATTTCCCCGGTGATGGTCAATCTCCGATAAAAGGTAGCACTTAAATAACCAATTTTTGATGACTTTGACTTAAACATAAATTGTCGCTGTGAACATCTTAAGTCGAGAATGTTTTACTCCAGAACCACCTTAACTCATGACTGTTTTAAGCTGTGATACTTATCTCTCGGATTTTCCGCATTTGAAGCAGAATAGTTGAGAATATTCAAAAGATTTCAGTTAACTTAAATGCCCTCATTTTCGCCCTACAGTATCGGATGCACTTTTGAAAAATATGCAGAAAGCAGATTGAAAGAACGTGGTGATAAAATACATCCTTGCACTTTCAGGGATGTCATCAATAAAGATATAATCTTCTTTTGATAACAACGAAAAAAAAAAAAACATTACTTTCATCAATGAACTTAACTATTTCAAAACTAACTTGACGCAATCCTCTTAGCCCCCGCATCGCGAATTTCTACCATTTTGTAAAATATTTCTCTTGAATACTTAGACTTAGACAAACCTCACCCCATGAACCCGGGCGCCCCTGCTTAATCACCAAACGTAGCGAACCACTTGGGGGGACATATGGTAGAGGTGTTGGTTATCCAATAAAGGTTCCCGGGGCTGCGGTACCCATTCCCGCCGCCCAAATTGTATATATAAAATCTTCGGAAGTTTATCGATCCGGTAATGTCAAGTCAACAATTTGATCGTGGTCCGTCCATTTTTTTCTTAGCCACTCAAGCAATGGCTACCATTATTTAGACAGGTGATTTAAAAAAATTAAAGTGAAATACTTACAAATTGAACTTTTACAAATTACAAATTGAATTTTTATAAAACCTAAAAATATGGGATAAACGGTAAATACTTGGTTATTTGAGTGACTTAAAACAGCAGTATGCAGTTCACATGTTTCAGTATTGATATTTGAAGTAATTTTATTTATTAAAAAACCGAAAGACCGAAAAGAAAACCGAACACCAGAGAACCCCATCACACGAATGGCATAATCATCTCAACGTAGTAATACAATTTATTGGTACCTTCCAATAAATTTTATTACTACGAATTATTATTATTAATTAATTAATTAATTATTGGTACCTTCCGACGATATCGTAGATTTACCGGTAGCAGTGGTGTATTTTCCAACGGGAACCTTCTTTAACATACAACAATAAATTAATTATTTGGCCGGCACTAAAATCGACAGTGAAATATGTTTACCATAGTGTTGGTTCATAAACATTGCAAATTTTCATGACATGCAAACCTGAGCTTTTACCACAAATATTATTTTGCGTGAATACAAAATATATAATGAAAATAAAATTTGAACACAATTTTAATCTATTATTTCAAAAATGCTTTCTCTTCACAAATATTGCCAATTAGGTTTTAAAGGAGTGACATTTTTTTTTTTTACATTAACCCAACACAGGAGGCCTATGTCATCTTTGAAGATGCTGTGTGGAGGGCTGTTTTTGATGAGAGGAAGGAGTGAACACGGGTCTTGAAGAGACCCATGTTGTAGGAGGGAGGAAACACAGAGGCCGGCAAATCGTTCCACAGCCGAGCTGTTGAAGTCAAGAACGAGTCGTAGAAACGACCGTGTAAAGCAGCAAGTAATAAAAATAACAAAGCAAACAATGTGATCCTGTAATCCATGGGTCGGCAACCTTTTGTTGTCAAAGGGCCAAATATTTTATGTGGGGATTAGTGCGGGCCGCACTTGGGCCACATGTCATTACAGTATACCTACGTAATATTTGGTGACTCTTGGCGGCGGATGCATCTGCCCACCTGCTGTGTGGCGGGCCGGATCGAGAGAAACTGGTTGTGGGAGGCCTTTTGACCTTTCCAGCTGGACTTTCTCAACTCATCGCCTTGCACTGCAATTGGAAGGATTGATTCATACGTGCATCACTCCTAGACACACTGACACCCAGATTCCTACCCACTTTTTCTTTCCCAGAACTTACTATCCTTTCCTTCTTTAATATGACCCACCACTCAGCATCTCCTAAGATGACATAGACCCTGATGGAAATCATTTTCATCGGGGTCTCCTGTGTGGAGCGTATTGTAAAAAAAACTGCAATATTTGTGTACATTTTAGTTTTAAAAATAAAATCTTATTGTTTATTTTACAATATTTATTGTAGTTAATAAAATCAATGAGATTTTTATGGTTGTATTTGACTTGCAAGTTTTCGTATATTAGCTTACATTTTTGAAATGAGTCACGTAGTATTGCGTCTAAATGTGAACCCGATAACCGAGAATACTGTTGTTTTCTCGATTATTCAGAATTGAAAAAGCTTGCATGCAAATGTATGTACTACCAAACATAGTAATCATTTGCTCAGCAAACCAACTTGTAGTCCTCAGAAGGCAAACCCTCATAGTAATCCATTAAGTTCTTCCTTTAAAAGCCATTTTAAGTTTGGTATCACTTTGCAAACCTGTCACGTTGATTTGCTAATCGCTCTCCCTTCGCTCCCTTTCTCGCTCCCTTTCATTCCGTCGTGTATGATATCGTCCGACACGTGCGTTGCGGCGAGAATCTTGCGGGCCGCACCAAGACGCCTCGCGGGCCGCAGGTTGCCGACCCATGCTATAATCAATACAATGTTGCAATGATAAAAAATATATTTACATGTTACAACTAACCACAAGGATGAGGTACGCTGAAAATATAAATATTATAACAAGTGAAATGTTAGTAATATTAGTCTACTATCAGTTCTATCGGCTATCTTCGACGTGTGTCGAAGATAGCCGAACAGAGATAGGCAAGTCATTCTGTTGCGAGAGCTGCTAAGACAAAACTAGCTTCCGGATTAAAAGGACGTGTTTCCTCTTAACACTTCCGCACCGGACCAGGGGAACGCACTTACACTAACGAGAGTTTTACGCTGTATCTAAGTTGTTTTTTAAACCACATACTCAATAATTTGTGTAATCCTAGAAAAATTATTTGGTTATCGATCTGCATTACTACTTTTCTTAATATTAATTCATTTATATCAAATTCCGGTCGAGAATCTATCCAGCCCGCCCCCCTTCTCCTCTGTTCGGGCGTTACCCCGTATCCATCCGCTGGAAGTATTGGGACGATTCTAAGCGATAGCAAGTAATTTCTGAGTTGTTAGTGGAAAGGACTAGATTTCGTTTGTTTACACTGCGCATTTAGTTTGCTCTTTGTACAATGCTATAATGTTTGCTTGCCGGTCAAAGATCATTCGGTCTGGATCGTTTCCGCTACGCGCCAATCGCCAGTCAACAATCGGAAACATGAAGTTATGTTGGCTATCGGCCCGCCTTCTCTGTTTTCTATGGAAAAATATGCGTTATGGTCTAAATTCATTAGAATATTAATTATGACTTTATTTATCAAACGATTTTGAAAATGACTACTGAAATACAATGAATTTACTTCCCTCTAATTATTACCAAAACAAATTACAAAAAATTATGTCATTAACACCCTTTAATAAGCAAAACAAATTGGGGTCCCCGAGTGACCCCCCTTCGGATCATGTGTGATTTTTTTCTTTCCGGGACGAAAAGGTTAAACCACATTTGTATATTAACGAAATAAATATTCACTGTGATCTTTGAACTAAAGTCTCTTAATCAAAACAGAATAGAACTGAGATACTGGCCAGTACTTTGAATTGGTTTCATGTCCGGTCACCCAATATTATATACATACAATATTTCTGTAGAGGGTTACAAAGAGATTTTACAATAAATAATAATGCGTAATTTCTGTTTCACCCAAATTCCGAATCACAAACGCCGCTAAGGAAGTTTCACTTCAAAAAAATTTACTTACTCCATGATGCGATGTTATTGGGTTCTGCCAATGGTAAGATGTAGGGTAAATAGATATACCTTACACACGTAAAACTATTTCAATTTGAGTTCGAAGGTTTTTTGAAATATTAAACTTTACTCCTACGTCCACTCTCCCGAACAGGACTTCCATTGATATGCTAGGTGTAACTCTAAGTGACCAGCTCAGGTACGGGGGCTCCATCGAGGCCAGAGTTAAGTTAGCCTCTCAGAAACTGGGCATACTGTACAGGGCACGCAGATACCATTAGAGCTTTCTTTTACTTAGATACACGATTCTCATTTAGATATATTTTCAACTTGAAATATACTTTACGCACATTTTACCCCTCTAGTGTATTTAATGTGCATTCATCTTCATCTTAAGTTACTTACATTTATTTTTAATTATATAAAAATAGTAATTAAGAGTTTAAATTTTTTAGGCATTCCAATATTGTACTTGATAAACCGAATCTCATTTTGCTTTGTTATTTACACATGTTTTTAACTTTGAAATACTATCCTTAGCTGTTTTACACGCCAATGGGCTCTATTAATTATGAATTTCTAATTTCTCACGTTATACGTTATGCCTTATACTATGTTATATTATATAAAAGTTTAACGGCTCTAATGTTAAAATGAAAATCTAAAATGTTAACGCAATTCGAACTTTAATGTTCCCGAATGGTTAAAACCGACTAACAAATTATTGGTCAAAATTAGTCATGAATTGGTTCACAAGTGACAAGAAGAGAAAACGAGGTAGACCATTTAGACGGTGGATTGATGACATCAAAGCCATAGCAGGTGGTACATGGACAAGAATAGCTAATGATAGAGAGAAATGGCGACAGTTGGAGGAGGCCTTTGTCAACTAGTGACATACAGACAGATAAGTGAATATATATGTGAAAATTTTATTATAAATAATGTTATGTAATTTACTGTCAATAAAGGCTATTTTTTATATTGTTCTCTAGACTTTATATCCGGGTTAAATCTTCCCCACAGGAAAAACTTAACCCTTCCACACACTTTTCCACAAATGATCATCTAGTCAATCCACGCGATGTAATTGCATTGTATAAGTATAATAAATACAAAACTATACAAGAACAACACGTCAACCTACCAGAAAATACTTCACGGACTCCAGATATTTTCATCAGAGGGATAGAACTAACGATAGAACTCCTAACTGGACCGATAATCAATTAATTAATTATTTCTTCAAAATAGGCATATTTACTTTGGGGTGTCATCATTAATTTAATGAAAAACAAATACCTTTGTAAAACACCACTATTTATTGCGAGCATAAAAGCATTTAAAAAGAAGGAAGAATTGATGAAGAAATTAAATAAATTAATTGATATTAACAATAAAAACCAAAATCAGTGTTCTTATAATACTCTACCATGTGAAAGTGACAATAAAGAAAACAATTTTTTAACTTTTATTAATAAAAACCAAAATTCTTGCTCAAAAACACTTAAAAATGATAATAAAACAATAGCTATATTTCATGATCGTGTCATTAACTTTACTAACCATATTTTTAAGAAAGAAGAATTAAATCTTTTATCAAAAGGTTTGAATTACAATTTACAAATTGAAAATAAAAAACAAATAGAATTGTTAGCTGTTGATATAAATTGTGCACTGAATCAAAAAGATAGTTCATATCAATATAAATTTGGTGAAATTGTTAAAAACATAAAGTCTAATAATTATAAGGAAAATAATAAACAATGTGAAGAAAAAAAGCTTGCCGTCAATATTTCAAAAGTTACACACGACAAAAACCTTATCATAACAAAGGCAGATAAAGGAAATTCAATTATTATTTTAAATAAAGTGGAATACATACAAAAGACTTTGAATTTTTTAGATAATGATAATTTTGAAATTGTTAATAAAAATCCAATCAATAAATGCCAGGAAGAAATTATTGATACATTAAAATCTTGCAGAAGTGAAAATATTATTAGTTTATTTAAAAACCAAAAATTAACTATTAAAAATCCACAAGTACCAAAATTATACAGTTTGCTAAAAATCCATAAATTAGAAAAACCTATTAGACCGGTTGTGTCCAATTGTAACGCCCCTAGTTATAAATTGGCTTCTACAATCAATAAATTAATTCTTGATAACAAAATTTTTAACCCTAAACATACAATAAAAAATTCCCTTGAGTTAATTGACAAATTAAAATCTTTGGATATACCTAAAAATGCAATGTTAATATCATTTGATGTTGTAAACTTATTTCCAAGTGTTTCTCTTTTAGAAACTAAATCTATTATTAAAGAATTGTTAGATTTTTCAAACATTTCCAAAAACTTGTCTCAGGATTTATATAAAATTTTTAATGTTATTCTTAAACAAAATTATTTTCAATTTGATAATATTATTTACAAACAAAAAGATGGTTTAGCAATGGGTTCAAGTACTAGCCCCCTAGTCGCAGATATATTTTTAAACAATTTTGAAGAAAAAAATTTTAATAGTCGTGCTTTATTATTAAAATATGTTTATTTTTGGAAAAGATATGTAGATGACGTTTTTTGTATATGGACTGGAACTAATAGGCAATTAAATATTTTCTTAAATTTCATTAATAAACTCCACAAAAAAATTAAATTTACCCTAGAAATTGGAAAAAATTGCAGTTTAAATTTTTTGGATTTAAGTATTTCTATTGTCAAAAATAAATTTGAATTTAACATTTTTCGTAAAGACACATATACAGATATCATTATACATGAAACTTCTAATCATCCATTTTCACAAAAATTAGCAGCGTTTCATACCTTACTAAGTAGACTAATTAATGTTCCCCTATCTTTAAGAAATTTTAAAACAGAATTAAATACAATTAAACAAATTGCAATAAATAACGGTTATTCTACACAATTAATAGATAATATGTTAAACAAAAAATATAAGAAAAAGTTTTTTAGATCTTTTGTTTATCCACACGTAGTTGACAAGAATAATAATTGGAGAAAAATTGTATTTTTAAATAATAACACTTCAAATTTGATAATTAAAAACATGCCAGATAATATCCAACCAGCTTTTTATGCCAATAACAAATTAAAAAATTATATATTAAATAACAAGGACAAAGGTGTGTTTTTGAACAAATCTGGGGTTTATAAATTAATTTGTAATGATTGTAACTTTTTTTATATTGGAAAGACTTCTAGAAATTTTAACATTAGAGTTAAGGAACATCTAAGATGTTTAAATAATAATAATTATTCAGAATTTGCAAACCACATTTTGGAAACAGGTCATTCTTTTGATATTAATAAAGGTGTAAAAATTTTACACACTAACACAACGGGTATACAATTAGATAATTTAGAAATTTTAGAAATTAGAAAAAGTGTTAATAGTAAATTAAATATTATAAATAACCAAACGTTTTTTAAAAATAGCCATCTTTTAAATTTATTTTCGTATTAATACTTATATTTATAATAATTTATTTTGTTATTTAGACTTCTTGTTTTCCTTTTAAAAGATTTTTTATTATGTTAATGTAATTTTTTACCCATTCTAAAATAATTTTTATATTTTATTTTATATAATTATTTTTTATGATATATTTTAGGTAATTAATCACCTCTCCTTTCTAATATATTGTCTATGTTCTAATTAGTCTATACTTGTTTGTCTTTTGTTATTTATTATTGACTTATTATCCTGACGAAGAAAACATAGTTTTCGAAACATGTTGATATTGTTAATAAAATAGTGGTGTTATACAAAGGTATTTGTTTTTCATTAAATTAATTAATTATTTTTATTAACAAATTATCACTAATATTAAAAATAATATTGTTATACTCCTAATATGGCCACGGGTACTCCTAACAACGTATGTTACGAGTAGGTTGTGTTAGCTGGAGTGTATATTACAATAGATTAACGAAATCCCAATATACAGACTGTTAGTTGTATGATGTACAAAGCGAGTTCATCCTGGTATTGTTTCCGCCTTGGGAAGGTATGTAGAACATCTCCGCCTGAGCCTACAAGGAGGGGTGTGCAGTGCACCCTCATCCCCTAGCTTTAATGTGGAGCGAAGCCCATTAAGTTTATGGATAATAACAAGTGTGTTACGCAAATTAATTTTCAAATGCGAACACACTGTTTTTTGCGGCCGTGTTTGGTATAATGATTATTTTGAAGACAAACAGTTCTTTGCATATTAAATGCACATCTGAAATATATTTTGTGCGATTTTTTGAAACGTTGAAATATATTTTGTGCGATTTTTCGAAACGAAAAAAAGAAGGAACAAGAGAAAAGGGGATCAATTTTAAAAATTAGGTGGAAACGCAATCAATTATTATAATTTTTAAAACATTTTTACCTTTTTTCAGTTAGTTTCTGTTGGTACGGTAGATATAGGTAGATATCACTCTGATACGAATTCTTTTACACTGGTCAAATCTAAACATTATGTTGAAGAATTTTATTAATGGGTACATTTATTAATTATTTTCAGTTGAAACCAGTGCGTTCAAAGCATACAAGTGAGACATTTCTTTATGATTATATTTTCTATATACAATAATAAACTGAACAATATTTTTCAATGACTTCATGGTATAACAGCTAGAAACACATAAGGGGAACGTCTGCGCGGCTTTTTACATAGAAAACCTAATTTGGATTTGAGACCAAAATGAAAATACACAACCAAACTGAATAATACAATAATAATAATAATAATAAGTTTTATTCCAGGATGTGGGGAGGATAGTGCAATCCCACACGTCCCAAATGATTGTACATATTTTTATAATATATTTTATAACATATTTTGATATAACAGATTTTTTTTTAGAACCTAGGTTCTAAAAAAAAAAAAACAATATTCTAACAATATTTAAACAATATTTTATTCTACAATAGGAAAAAAAAAACAAAATAAAAAATATAAAAATTAAATACAAAAATTCAAAAAATAAATAAGTAATCAATTCTATTCTTCAAGCTCGGGCCCAGCGCTCACACAGGAATGGGGTTTGGTTTGCTGGAACGCTGCGGTCACCACTGCATTGTCAGATATCATAGCAAATATCTAGTAAGGGTTTGATTTATTTGTGTTTTAAATTGCAAAAGGCCAATAAAAAATGCACCTTTTCAAAGTTTTCGAGGCAACTTTGGCAATTATTTGTGAGTTGATAATGATTACAACAAAAACAACAACAAAAAAATTACCCTGCCTGGGTACTTTGCAAATATGATGAAATATAATATACTAGCTTTTCCCCGCGGCTTCGCTCGCATGGTATTACGGGAAATTACTGTAGCGGTTGAACTTATCAATTATACCCCCTCCTCCCCACCCCCACCCCCTCCCGAATTCCATACATTCATTCCCTTACATTCAGTTTTCAAACATCTCGCCTGCCACCTAAATTTCATAAAGCTATATAGCTCAAAGAAAAAAAAGAATTATCCAATTTTGTTCATTCGTTCGGAATTTATGCGCTTACAAACATTTCGGATGTTTATTTTTAATTAAATATTTGAAAGTTTCTGAATATAATAAAAAGTTACAGTATTTATTCAGTTCATTTATTCAGTCTTTATAATCGTTACGAATTATGTTTTTAATGTAGGAACTGACATTTATTCCAAAACAGAAGCTTGTCCAAAAAAATAAAACATATTCTAATATTTGAATTTTCTGAAGCAGTAGCAATCGTTTCCATGGAAACGATTTTTTTCTGACGTTAGCAAAAATTTGCTTTAGTTAGCGACAGAAAACGTATAACAAATATAATATATTAATATTTATAATTTCATTACGCCAGAGCTCACCATCACATACAAAATATAGTCTGCGCATATAATTTAGCTTTCTATTGGTGAATGAATTTTTAAAGTCTTTATATTGTGTTATGCGTGAAAAGGTCATAAACAAACTCGAGCAGTTTCGCATTTATAATATTAGTATGGATGTAATAAAAAAATGCAAAGCTATTTCATGGGCTTAAATTAAAATTACAAACGGCCGATTAAGTTGAAAAAAAATGGAACCTACCATGGGAAGATTTTTAATATTTACTTTTAACTCACAAAAAAAATCCTATACAAATTTCGCCAAAGTTTCCCATAAAATTATGAAAAATCGAATTCTTTCGTATTTTACATGGCCTATATTTTACAATTGATGTTAAACTGCTGGTCGCTAAAAGGATGCGGATATTGTGATAGGATGTATTGAAATGAAGAAAATTTTTGTTTGTAGTGTAGTTCCAGTTACTGTTCAGGTGTCGATAGGTTAGAGCTTCTGCCACATCCCAGCAGAGTGAGTAGTACCACCTAGCGCCGTTGGTTTCGTGAACACGAACGATTACGATGAATGCCGAAGGCTTCAGTAGAGTAGGTTTCAGATATAATTTCTAGCCAGACGGGTCCGGACGTGGGTCCAGTATTATATAAATATTGTAAATTAACACGATAAATAATAAACCAACTTGTTCATAGCTACCCAAAATGGTTCAGTAACGATCTCATTAAAACAATTAGAGACAAAAAAATTGCTCATAAAATTTATAAAACATCACGTGATCCCAAAGATTACGCAAAATTTTGTGAACTCAGAAAGACCACCAAAAAGATGTCCGTGTTATGTTATAAAAATTGCATTGACAACTGTCAACAATTGGCTATTGCCAACCCTCAGAACATTTATAAATTTTCAAAATTACTTAATAACAACGACTCCGGAATTCCCTCTAGCATGTATTTAGATAACAAAATGGCCGATAATCCCCAAGAAGTTGTTAATCTTTTTGCCGAATTCTTCAGCAAAGTATATGAATCAACAAACAACTCCCCATTGTTCAAAGCCACAACATCCAATTATAACCAGATTGACTTCAATCAGTGCAAATTTGAAGAAAGCAACATTAAAACCAAATTAAAATTTCTCGTCCTAAACAAATCGGCTGGCCCTGATAACATTCCTCCAATCTTTTTATCGAAATGCCTATCAGTCTAAACTTATCCTCTTACTAAAATCTTTAACTTGTCCATAAAAACTGGCCCCTTTCCGGAAAAGTGGAAAACAAGCTTTTTGTCTCCTATTTTTAAGAAAGGTGATAAATCTGATGTATCTAACTATAGACCCATATGTATTCAGTCGTCAATCCCTAAAATATTCGAATCTGCTCTGCTCTCAAAACTCTCGCCTGAGATTAATAAAGTTATATCACATCTACAACACGGTTTCATAGCAAACAGGTCTACTCTTACGAATCTGATGATCTATCAGGAAAAATTGTTTAATAGTATGCACAATCATCTTCAAACTGACGTAGTATACACCGACTTTAGTAAAGCTTTCGACAAAGTCTCACACAAAATTCTCATACATAAATTAAGATCCTTAGGAATAACGGGGAATATTTTGAAATGGTTTGAAAGTTATCTACACAAAAGAAAAATTTCAGTCAAACTAAATTCATACTATTCAAAACAGTTTGAAATATTCACCGGGGTTCCACAGGGGTCACATCTGGGCCCAGTGTTATTTTCCTTATTTATAAATGATATAACTACCATCTTTGAAGGAGTTATGATACTTTTGTTTGCGGATGACCTTAAAATATATAAAACAATTACGAATCTTAACGACTGTTGCATATTACAATCAAATCTAGTGAGGTTACAAGAGTGGTGCGCCCTTAATGAACTTTTCCTCAATATTGAAAAATGCCAAACAATTACTTTTACTCGAATCAAAAGTCCCATTAAATTTCAATACAGCATTGATAACATTTTCCTAAAAAGGGTAGAACAAATCAAGGATCTCGGTATTATTTTTGATAGTAAATTAACTTTTGTTCCTCATATTAATGTCATAACTAATAAGGCAATGAAATGTCTGGGTTTCATTCTGAGGACGGTCAAAGAATTCAAATCAATTAATTCGTTTAAATTGCTGTACACTGGGCTGGTGAGATCTAATTTAGAATATAATTCAACCATTTGGGCTCCATTATATAAGACACACCAACAAAAAATTGAAAGAGTACAGCATAAGTTTTTAAGATTTATTAATTATAAGCTCGGAATACCTATCGAAGAACTAAATTATGTATATCTAATGGAATTACTCAATATAAGCGATTTAACGTCAAGGCGTGTAGTGAGCGATTTAGTTTGCCTTTTTAATATTGCGAATGGCAGACTGGACGCCCTCAATTTAACTTGTAAAATTAATTTGAGAGTACCCACGCGTGATACCCGTTCTAATGCACTTTACTTTGTTACCAATTCTACTAATAATTATTTTGAAAACTCTCCAATACAAAGACTTCATATACTCGGAAATAAATATAGTTCAATTGACGTTTATCGACATCAATCGATTTCTAAATTTAAACTCAGTATATCAGAACATTTAAAATAAAGCTATAAATATCATGCACTATATAGCACCTTTATCGATATATTATTGTAGCTATGTTTCGATAAACACGTACCAAATATGTATAACAAAGATTGCTAATTATAAACATAAATAATGACAATCTTGTCTTATTTCTCTTTATAATTAAAATAACTATCTCACATTAATTTACGTGACCATATATTCTATTTTACCTGCTTGTGTCATATCTAGTGTTATCTATGTTTTGTTTCTTATATCTTATGTTATCTTTTTTTTTTTTCTTACAGTTATATTATGTTTATATTATATTTTGTTATTTCCTATACTTTACCAAAAACATGTACTGCACTTTATGTAAAAGCCCTATGGGCGTTTAAATAAATAAATAAATAAATAAATAATCGAGAATCTAAATATTCACTGGAACAGCCCAACACTTCACTAAGGTCTGAATGTGAATAGAGCAGACATTACATTATTCAAACCGATTAACTTTTGTTTATCGGTTATCAGAAAGGTTGGAAAAACGGAGTTTAGTATATAGGAAGTCCGATGCTATTACAAACAAAAAACGCGCCGTCAGGTTCTGCTCCGTCGTCGAAAGGACATGCGTCTCAGTTTGCTACTGAACGAAATTAGCGGTTTTTTAAGTTCCTACGATAGGAACGTTCCTACAATAAAGAACTATTTTTTTTTAAATCAGTAGACTTTTATATAATACAAAATCTAGCTAAGACACCGACTTCAAGGTTATTAACTAAATCTTATCCGACGCTTGAAAATGAATGTTTTATCACTTTATAATATATTTTGTCTTTATCTTTACATAATTCCTTCAATGTTTTTTTTTTTTTATTTACTTTATGATTCATTTTCATTATTATATCGTAAATTTAATAATAGTGTAAGAACGATGCTTTATCTTTATGCTGCATTCAAAGTTTATTATTATACAATTTAGAAAAAGTTTTTAATAATAAGAATCTGAGCTCGGTGGAGCGAAAGTGTTAAAGTTCTCGCTGCAATGAATTCTTCAGAGAAATTCATTTTAATTAGGTAAAAGTTTTTTTCAACTTTTGTTTTATTTTTAACTTTAATGTACTCGCTCGTACCGGAGAAAATCACTGAAGTTTTACTCACTAGTTCACTTGTATATAGAAATGATATTATAACAATGCAGCCAGTTTTAATAAAACATTCTTAGTTTTTGTTTTATTTAGTAGAAAACACAGATCCGGAGAGTAAGTATGTCAATCAATAACTATAAAATTCGTCTGTACCTTAAATATTTCTAATGGATTATCTTGAACAAGATAAAAAAAATTCCAAATACTTTTATACGAATGTAGGGAAAACATATATAAAAAAATTATTTTAGGTGTGCAAATGAGAGAAATGAAAAATTTCCGTAAATAAAACAGTATACAAATAAGATTAAATAAAAAATAATGTTGTACACAATTTTTTTTACAGTACCTTCTTAAAAAGAATAAAGAATGTATGTCTTAGTTTTTTCTGTTAGTTGTTCTTGGGGTGTTATGCCGTGTTGCGCTACTTCCGTCTTTAAACAACATTTCAGACAGCGTCACAGTATCCATCATCAGGGCAGATGTGTTAGAGTGTCCATCATCAGGACAAAATTGCCCTGAAGACAGATACTGTAACGCTGTACGAAACGCAACTTTGGATGAGCAGACAATCATTTAAATTCCCAATAATTTCCAATATTTTTTATGTCATTGGCGTACAAGAGAAACAAACAACGCATGACACATTTCTATACCTTAAAGGATAAATCACATAAAGCCATGGACTTAGGTGGTTAAACTTTTAGAGTACAGGTTTAGTATCGGTATTAATAAAAAAAAATATAAATAACAGCGGACCCAGGATTGATCCCTGTGGTACACCAGAGGTAACTGGTCCCCACATAGAATCATGTCCTTGGAATGATACGGCTTGCTGTTGTTTTGATAAGTATTGAACAAACCAAGGTAATAAGTTTCCCCTAATTACGTAACACTTTTTTTTAAAAAGAATCAGGTAATCCACCTTTGTCAAAGCTTTTCTGAAATTGCATATACCTGGCTTTGATTCGTGTTGGTAAATTAGAAATTCGAATAAATAAGTAAAGAACTTGGCTGAATTTAAACGGGCTTTAAAAACAAATTTATTAAAAAAATCGTACCTTTCATGAATCATAACTCCTTTTCAATATAATCTAATAAGCCATGTTCTTCAGGTTTCCGGTAATTGTTTGGTTTCGGCTGCCTCTTTACTGTATTTTTATGTTTAATGTGCACTCCGATTTTTTCTTATTTCTAAACGAAACTGCCTCCTGTTCTATGTTATATTTAACTCTTAATGATTCTTGTTTAAGGGCACCGTTATGGTTTAGCATTATCTATTGTCCTGTGCCAAAACAACGCCGTTGTTTGTATAAACTGTATAATCTTTGTTTCGTAGTTTTTGATAAATTTTGTAAGGACTCGTAAGGAACACTATAATAGGATTACTCTTAAGTTTATTATAGCTAAGCGCACTTGAAGTGAAATTACACAAAACTGCGCTATATAAATACTTAGTTCTTATTATTATTATTATTAATAAATATTGGCCTATAGTTTTCCGTTCTTTGACACGAACCACCCATGTAGACCGATATGGTTTAGATTTCTATCTGACAGGGAAAATCCCGTAAATCACATATTTATTAAATATTTATAGTAAGCGGCACACGCGGTGACGACGCAGCAAATCTAAAGAAAATTTTCGATTTTCCATCGTGACCGCACCCTTATTTATATTTAGTGACTTTAAACTTGATTGCACTTCTTTTCCGTTGGTTTAATGATGTGAATGTGTGCAAGTCCAGAGTCCTGAACTGATGTCTTCAAATTAGTCGATGTCGATTATGTCATTGATGGAGGCGGGTCAAAATTCAAAAAACATGTGATGGATTTCCTGGGCATTGTTAGATTTACGTCTATCGAAGGACGTAGCTGCAGAATATCCGCCAGACGATTTCAATGAGGATATACGAGAAAAACTTTTAATAATATTTTGCAAATGAACTTTCGATGTTGGCGAAAAATATATTTCGAAGGTTTACTAGTAAACTTTTTGTTAGTAGCACGTTAGAGTCAGAAAGACCTTTATATATCCACACGATCCGGACTTTGTCTTTTTTCTGTGATAACCTGATAAGTTCGGGAGTAAACGAAATGGGAAATTTCTTACTTCGTCACGCCAATACTGGAATAAACTTATCAATTACTTTGTTTTTTATTACATATAATCGATCTACTACTTCTTTGGATGATAAATTTATGGTTTCAGATATCCAATCAATACAATTAATGTCATTAGTCATTATTATTCTGAGGCTTCCCTGAAATTGCTCCTATGCTGTGTGTTATTTTTTTAATTTTTGGTTGAATTTTATTATATGAGGATATATTGGTGATGCTTACCACGGTTGGGTGGTGTCTGTCCTCTGAAAGAAGAGGTTAGTTGCTACGTGTAATATTTTTTTCAAGACTGTACATTATTAGGTGTAAGTATTTTTAGTGGTTAGGTATACATGTATTACAGTAAATTCAAACAAATTGAAACAATGTAAGCGGTATAGCAGTGTTTGAAGAAGCAAGACCTTATCTACAGCCTTCGGAAAATGATCAAGAAAGAAGATTTGGTAGATTCACTTCTACCAAATTATAGATATTTGGTTCAAATAAAAACACGAACTCCAGATTTTTTAGAAAATGCCGTAATTGGTGGTGAGACAGGAGACTCGTCAACTGCACATATGATGAGATTGGGAGACCTAACTGGTTTAAATTCAAAGATTTTTTCGATTTGATTGTTTTCCCAGTCATATTTATAGTTGGTAATTGGATCTCGATATTTAGTGATAAATAGAATACAGTTATTAACAAAGACATACTAACAAAGTCATAGATAAAAATCTATAAATAAATATATTCAATTTAATGAAAACAAATAACTTTGTGTACACCACTATTTAATTAACAATATCAACATGTTTCGAAAACTATGTTTTCTTCGTCAGGAATAAATTGAATAATGATGCCACAAAGTGAATTTGCGAATTTTGAAGAAATAAATATATTTAAATGATTTTTGTCCATGCAAAGCTCCTTCTCATCCTTTAAGTTCAGAGATAAATACAAATAAAGATTGAACAAAACTTTGTGCTTTTATTTGTTGTAGGGCACTTAAACATGATTCCTGTTAATTAACCTACTCAGTCTTCCCAGATGCATTACCGTTGGTAAGTTAGTTCTGCACCTGGGAAGAATCAAAAGCCTGTGTTTGAAATATTTGCCGGCCTCGTTTGAAATAATCCAGAACCTAGGACCCTGATTTAGCCAGTGTTTGGTATTGATAATAAACCATTCAGAAGCGCGTAAATCTCCTTGTAGCTCAAAAGGACTAGTACACTAAATACAAATAAACGCTTGCAAAATAAAACAAGACATTTAATTGCAACAAATTGGAAGCCGAATCAAATTCACTTCACAGAAACAGTATTCGGTACTATCCGACAGGTGACACTCTTGAGCGCACGGCTCAGTGATTATTTGGCGCAAATTTTCTACCAAAAAACACAGCCGCTTCCGCTCTCCTACCCCCACCCCCACCCTCACCACCACCCCTGCGTCATCACCACTAGGACTAGGCCATCGGAAGCGACGAAAAAAACTTCTACTGAATATTTAAAGAGTTTTGACTTAAGTTGGCAGTTTTAACAACTGTACAACGCTACGAGAAAGAAACAAAATGAAAACTGATTGAATTTTTTTTTCTTCTCTAAATTTATGATTTACCAGCTGAAATCACCAACGACGCCCAGACCTTACTTTTACCGGTTTTCAAAATTATAATTTTCCTCTTTTTTTGAACGTCAAGTGTCAAGTCAAGTGCGCAAATTTTTTTTTTGTGAAAATTGTGAATAACGCACAGCAGTCCAAACTACTCCCGTCTGGAGCCAGTGAGTCTATGGAATCCCCAATTAGCTTGTAGTGAAGCTGAAGGTATGTGGAGGGAAAGGAGATGAGAGAAAAATAAATTCATGCAAACCAATTATTTTACAACAGATGAATTTTTTTTATGTGAATACCTCACAAGAGTCTCAGCCTGCTCCCGTTTGGAGCCAGTGAGACTATGGCATCCCCAATGAGGTATGTTGTGAGGCTGAAGGTAAGTGGGGAGGGGAAGGAGATGAGGAAGAGGAAAGTAGGGAAGTCTGGCTATTTGGTAAAATGTAACAACGCACTATTTATTCATACCTATACCTAAAAATCTTATGGCAACTCTTAAAATAAAACCCTAAAATATATTCAGAATCTTAATGACGTAAGAAAAGGAGCCGTTTACACAAATTGCGACTCGCGACCCTTGTATTGGACGGACCTACTGTCGAATTTGCTCTATCAAAGAAAAGAAGAAGAAGACAAATAATGTTGGAATCTTAACGACGTAAGTGAAGAAAGCGTGTAAACAAATATACAAATATACGCGCCGCGTTCATTTTAATTACACTGAAACACGTGTTACAAATATTTAAGATGTTTCTTTATGAATCCCCCCCAAAGTTATCAATTTATCGTCTAGAAAAATAAAATCTGGTGCTCACCGCTAACTTTGTAGTTGAAAAGCTTGTTATAAAGTTTTAACTAGTTGTACGTAAAATATATTAATGGTAAGGCATTGTTTTTATTAAGTTTAAATATAAAAAAACGTATATCCCTAGGGGTCTGTTGGAATAAAAAAGTTATTTTAGTTACGAATTCGCCGGAAATGATTAGAATGTGAGTCTTGAGCAAACAAAAATTATTAGGGTTTTGTACCGCCTTAAGTGATTTCTGATACTTTTTGTCGTATAAATGAGCTAAAAATAAATAAAAGCTACGTTTTCAAATAAAATATTTCTAAATGAAGAAATAATTCTGGCGATCTTCGAATTTTATATTTGAACACCGAACCGCTCCTATTATTATACCAACTCGTTCGCTCGCAGTTCGTAATGGGACATAGGATTTACTTTAGTTCATGTCTCTCCTGTCGTTGGTCTGTGGAAATATCAAATTATGTAAAACACAAAGTTCAGCCATTGCCGGAGAGCAGTATCACGTAGTTTCATCTTTGTACTGCGTTCCAGTTATATAAGCTAAGGTTACCAAGCTGCTCTGTCACCTATCCTTCCCGACAACCACTCACTATCTGCACCCTCCCCCCATCCTCCCTACACCACCAACCACCTCAACCCTAGCCACTAACCGTTTGAGTCGGCACGGTATTTTTAGTACTGAAATGGTGCTTGTCTCAGTGCTTTCTCTTCTACATACAAATGATAAAAATACCTTTACAATTTACTTCCGTTTTTCCGAGTTAAATACTTCACAAAGTAGTAGGATTCACCCTGATAAAACATATTTTCTGGTGGAAATGCTGCGTGGTACTAGCAATATGCTTTTGAACTGTGGTCCATTACATTGTAATGTGATGACATTTATTCAAAAGGGACATTATATTTTAACCGCTTTATACAATCTCATTGCAACGTGTAATAATAATAATTTATTTTCTTCCGGAATGTAGGGAGTTTAGAACAATCTCGCACATACCATAAGTATATACACATACACGTATACATATACATATTTTTTTATTAAAAAGAAAGACCAACATTTCCGAATTACGAATAACCTGGGAATATTTGAAAATCTCCTACTACCACCACAGTAAGCGGAAAATGTTGCTTGTGTCGTGATGGCCATCCGAGAAATCGAACACGGACGCCTAGGTGGGACGCCATGCCAACTCAGCTACTGACTGGCCCAAATTATATAAAATGGTGCTTCACAACGGTGGTGCTACTGACTACTGACCATCTATTTTTGTTCGATAGTGCGGCAGCATAACTTCCTTTTTTAAAATGCGCGCCATTCAGTCGGTTGATGTTGTAGCGGAGTACTAGTGATCTCGTTTGAGAGGCGAAACTATACAGTTTTGTTGGAACAGTGAAGAGCGTGCGTTTGCCGTTGATGCCTACTTTTCGAACGGATGTTCTGTGATCGCAACCCAGCGCGCCTTCGACGTGCGCCTAGGATGTCACCTACCTGATTTGATCTTCAAAACTAAGTAAAACAAAACTTTAGGTTTGTGCCTACATAATAAAAAACAAATAAAAAATTTCTGATTCGTACAATGGTTTTTATTAATTTTGAAGAAATAAAGTTATGCTGCCGCACCCAAAGTATCAAGCTTTCTGACGATTTTTCAATCAATTTTTTCAATCAATACGGTTGCCACAACACAGCACTGGCACGTGCAAACTTGCCTGATCTGACGTGACGCGACCCCTCCTTGAACGCCGTTGGCGCCAACTGTCCATGGAAATGAAGTTAGCAGTTCACGATGGAATGCAAATACCTACCCTAATAGGTCGCCAACAACACAGCACTGGCACGTACAAACTTGTCTGATCCGACGTGACGCAGCCGCTTCTTGAACGCCTTTGGCGTTAACTGTTCATTAAAACGAAGCTAGAGGTTGACGATGGAATGCAACCCTGATACGGTCGTCACAACACAGCACCGGCACGTGCAAACTTGTCTGATCTGACATGACACAGCCACTCCTTGAACGCCGTTGACGTTAACGCGCTAACTGCCCATAGAAACGAAGCTAGCAGTTGACGATGGAATGCAAATACCTACCCTGATAAGGTCGTCACAACACAGCACTGGCACGTGCAAACTTGTCTGATCTGACGTGACGCGGCCGCCCCTTAAACGCCGTTGGCGTTTACCGTCTATAGAAACGAAGCTTGCAGTTCACGATGGAATGCAAATACCTACCCTGATACGGTCGTCACAACACAGCACTGGCACGTGCAAACTTGTCTGATCTGACGTGACGCGGCCGCCCCTTAAACGCCGTTGGCGTAAACCGTCTATAGAAACGAAGCTTGCAGTTCACGATGGAATGCAAATACCTACATGGCATTGAAGCATGTAACTGACAAAGGATGGATGAAAGGTAGACTAAATGCTGTTGAAATGTGATCCCTGATGTGTGCGTGTGGTAAATCCATGTACGATCGTTTGAAAAATGTTAAGAACTTCAAAGAATGCAGGGCTAATTTAAGGGTAGTGGTTTACCCGTTTGTTAACATAAGAGAATCAATCGTACGGACCGCCCGTTTCTGCACAGAGTCGAGGGTTTTTCAGGTATTTTGGGGCTCCAGATCAGAGGTGGCTGTCAAATTTTACCATGGGGTGACTGATGATTAGATCTGAATATCCATGTACTTCCTCCACCTTCCTCTTTCCCTTCTCATTCCTCTCCCTACTCCTTCCGCCTCACAACATACCCCAATTGGGGATGCAAAGGTCTCACTGGCTCCAGATGCGAGCATTTGGACCCTTGTGCGGTATTCACTTAAAAAAATTAATATGGCGCCAGACCTCACTATTTGACATGTAAAAAAGATTACGTGCTTTTTAATTAAGACGTACCTACTCCCACCTTCCATTTTATATTTAAACACTCGTTTAATGAAATTTATCTGAGAAATTATACGTGGAAAAGTTTTGAGATATTTTTTTGAGTCAGAAGGAAAAAGAGTTCTTCTTGTACTATTGTTGCTATGTTTATGATCGGGATAAACTTTCCGCCGGTCGGACTTTTAGGACGTCGAGATAAACTTACTTAGTCCTCTTTAATGAAACTTTTTGGGCTTACCAACTTAAAAATGTAGGAGTCATTCCGAAAAAACTGTCGCGGTTGGTAAATTATTTTCTGGCGATTTTTTTTATCTCTCTACAGACTTTTCCATTGATGGTCGGCCTTCTATCAAAAATAAACTTTCCGATATGTTAAAGTTTCAACTAACTTATGTAGTTTGGGAAAATCATTTTGAACTTTGATGTAAAATCATAAGTTGAAGGAATTATTATAATTTTTTTTTTGCTGCTGAGGAAAATTTTGAAGAAATTTTCTGCTCATTCCATAAAACGTAAATTCTGTACTCATATAATCAAACCATCATATCAAAACTCCATCAAAACTTTAATCACCTCTTTTTTCCGAATTTAAGAACTTTTATCGTATAAATTTTATTTTTCAACGTTTTGTTTTGATGAGCTTTACTGTCCATGTACTTTTGTTACTTAAATTTTAATTTAATTGTTACCGGTTTCAAAACATCCGTGTCATTCACTAGCAAACTTAAAACTAAATAATAAATTAAAATTTAAGTAACAAATGTACATGGAAAGTAAAACTCTTCAAAACAAAAAGTGAAGAAATTGATTCAGAATTGAGGCTCAAGAAATAAATTAAAAAGTAATTTCAACATTGCAACAAATAATATTGAAGCAATTATATCTTCCAAAGCTCCACCACTCATTATGGTCTTTGCGAGCAGAAAGTTTTTTTTTGTGTGAATACCGCACAAGAGTCCCGATTGCTTCCGTCTGGAGCCAGTGAGACTACACATCACCAATTGGGGCTGAAGGTACTGAGGTGAGGGTAATAAGATGGGGAAGAGGAAGGTGGGGAAGTACTTGTAAATTAAGTAAATTTGGTTAACAAACATTGCTGAACCCATTGCAAGCAACGTTTGAATTTTGAATTGTGGTACCAGGATGGTGGAATTGTGGTACCAGGACGATACTTAAAGTTTCTTCCACAGTGGAACGTGCCACAAATGTACAATATCTTTTTTGAAGTGAAACTTCTTTAGCGCCGTTAGCGACTTGAAATTCTGGTGAAACGCAAGTGCGTCACAACTCAGATCTACACAAATACTCAGTTCTAATATAACGCCGTAAATTCGCACATTGCCTGACAAGTCTCAGCGGTGATAATGGCAGACATCAAGCGAACGGGGGTTCGAATTCTACCAAATCAAAAAAAAAACATTTTTATTTGTGAAATCAATATTCAAACTTCAAACCACTTTAAAAAATAAGCAAAAGAAAAGAAAGCGACATCTAGCGACTTTCTAGTTTCACTTCTAATGCGTGTGAACTACACACTCTGATTTCTTTTAATGTTCATTATTGTGATATTACACAAATTAATCAAATCAAATTTATATGCACACGCCGGGATTTGAACGCGCGACCTTCGTATTGCTCTTTACCTTACCTATCGACCACGAAGGCCGACAAATTAATTTAGTATGTTTTCTAGAATTTTTAACTTTCATAAAAAGATTTCAGTTTTGTAATGCCGTTTGAAACCATTTTACGAGTAGTTACATCTTTTATTGGAAATCTCAAAGAAATTTTCTGATTTATAGTAATACATTAAACTTTTGTTTCAGAGTGGTGGAAATGTTTTTTGATCATTACATCACAATAATATCAAGACAGGTATACAGAGCGATCAAATAATATCTAATAGATTGTTCATGACCGTTAAATTCTGAGGGAAACTGAAACACCGCTAGACTGTGTTTCAAACGAACTGTAAATCTTCAAGAGGCTGAGATAATTCCAGCCTCCCGCACTTCCCGTCAAGAGAACCCGTCTCCCCTATCTACGGTACACATATAAATCATCCAACAAATTGAATTTCAATAACTCGTCGCGGCTCCATCGTTTAATAATAGCAATACAATGAATTCATATTCGAGGTGAATCCAATATAAATTATTCGGCATCCTTAGACATTCTCAATCAATCCTAATAACTTTATTGGACATTTATATTTTGATGAATATTTTAATTAATTCTCTGACACGAGGACTTTTCTTTGTGAAAAAAATCATTAAGGTTGGTAAATTTATGGATAAACCTCTCCATAAACGAAATTAATAGAACTTACCGTACATACATCAATTGCAAAAATATTAAATATTGCAAAAATTAAACTTAACATAGGTACAAGGAGAGTTCCGAGAAATAGATTTTTTCGGCAACCGGGATTCGAACGCCAGGATCTTCCCCTTTGTGGACGACTGCTCCAACACCGATCTTTCGAGGAAACTTTCTGACCCGCCGTGTTCGTTTACTTAGGAGGAATGTACATAAGTCAAAAATGTGTATATTCTTAGCGTCTCTTATATCACCACAAATATGTGTAACAGGCAAAAAAAATCGCTTGGAAAATGGCTATTCGTAATGTAAACCGATTCGTATTAGAGATTAATTTAAAAAGGTGATTTCATATTTACTACTAACCCTGTACAAATCGCAAGTGTGCCCCACGGTTGAATTTGGCAGCCACCTCTGGTCTGGAGCCCCAAATACCTAAAAAAAAAAAATTTCGACTTTGTGCAGAAACGGGCGGTCCGTTTTATAGATTCTCCTAACATAACAAACGGATTGCAATCTTTAAAGTGGGAATCAGGTGAGAATGCTGTCCTTGTTCTACGGATATAACAACGGAAGATGCTCCTAGGAACTAGAATCATTGGTCCCCTCGTCACCGGCGCATAGTCGGGAAACACGCCAAACACGCGCCCAACATTTGTACACGGTTGACATGAGCTCGGCTTTCTTCAAGACCATGTTCACTCCTTCCTCTCCTCAAAAACACCTTCCACACTGCATCTTCAAAGATGACATAGGCCGTAAGGGAAATTATTTTCCTCAGGGCCTCCTATGTGGAGTTAATGTAAAAAAAAATCTTGTTTAAATATGCAATAATTTTTAATACTGTTAAAAAAAGATTTGCAATAAAAACACCAATATGTTTCTAGGTGTTTGGTCCATCAAATCATTGTGAAGAAATTTTGCAGGTTTATATGGAAACTTGAGAATACTTTTAAAATTATTCATGTAGCCATCCGAATGATTTAAATATTTGCTTCAATCTTACTGAGCAAACACCCTGAAAAATGCTCCGCGAAGAAAAAAATGTTTACAACGGGAAGTCTGAAAGTCAAATATTGCTTCAACAATTCAAGAATTCCAACGTCTAGTTTCCTTTATTTTCAAGAACATTGCTGAAAGTATTTAAGTTTACTTCGTGAAAGTGTGAAGAGTTTTATACAAACAAATGGAAACTTGGCACGTAAAATGTAATTTCGTAACTTTATTATCAAACCTACAAATTTGGGTTGTCTGTGCGCGCTTGTTTATCCCCGTGAAATGTGAAATCTGGTTCAATGATCTCAAATTTGGTTTGAATTTAGGCGTCATTTTCAAAATTAGAACTGCTTGTGTGAAGAATAATTCAGACAAGTCATGAATTACATAGGTATCTATCTACTCATAATATAAAATTTTAGTAGAAAATTATTTATACAATTATTATGCTTATAAATTATTATTATTCGCGCGTCGCACAATTTATTTCATAAAGTACAGTTTGTCAAATAAGAGTAGAAAACATAGGAGGGCGCCACTATTGTTCAAATGGCAATACTAAACATGGTGTTAATGAAAAGCTGTGTAACCTACATTATTATAAAAAATTAAAAATGCATAAAATTGAAAAATATATTTTTTCATTGCAATGTAGATACCCACTGATCTCAAAATTAGAATTGCACATAAGTATATTATTATTATACCATTGCAGTTTTGTGTTAACATAATGAAGAATAATCCTATTTATTTAATACTAGCTTAAGTATCTAGCTTTGCCCGGGCTTTAGATCAAGTATCTAATTTTAGATCTGAATATATTTAACTATTCAGATGTAAAAGTAGTGTAACTAAACTCACCAATAGTAACTCTTCCTTTCTATCGACTGTAAAATTCAAATTTATTTTAAATGAAATGAAAACAAATTACTTTGAAAAACACCATTTAATAAATTTTATTTCATTAAGTAGGTACCTTAACAACAGTGCTTCTTCAATTTAATTTTTTTTCTTTACGAACAAAAAATGTTTTTTAAATACTGGTTAGTGTGTTCTATACATACAGTATCATTGCTCTTTGAAAGAATATTTTACAGGTAAATTGGTGTTGCCAGCCTACAAATTTTGTAGTTCCATTTTTATTAATTTCCTCTCTTATTTGACAGACGTGTCAACATTCGAATTGTGATTTTTCACGAGTTAAAAAAAATTCTTCGTGTGTATAGAATTTCAAATTATCATTACATTTCAAACAGTTATTTCACATAATATCATTTCAAGCTTCATTAAAACTTTTTTGTTGTTTCCTCGTTACTGTAATATTCCATTTCCAATCATTTCTGAAAACAGATATAACTTTGTCTCATTACAACATAAATCTTGATAGGATCCATTTCGAAAACTAAACCAGAACTAAACAATGCGCTTGTGATTAATTTTCCAACAGTTCTGCGGGAATAGTATAGAAGCTGTATAGATGAGACTGCAATATTTTACTTTGGGAAAAATTTAAAAATGTCATCAGAAAAGTCTCAAATGTATTTTAATATATTAAACAACTGGCTAAATACAAATATTCTTTTTTTTTTTTTTTTCACATGTAGCAAACACATTGTGGGAATACATTATAATAAACACGATGGTATAACTTTGTTTAATTCCACTTTTTATTTTCTTATCCAACTAGTTTCGGTTCAACCTGAACCTTCTTCAGGGAAGAATAAAAATATACTAAACAAAATACAGATATTCAGAAATTACATGTTAATTAGAAGAGGGAGAAAGAACATCAACTTAAGTGGGGGCGAGGAGGGGAGGTGGCTAGGAGGGAGGGGTGGAAGTGGGCGGGGCTAGTGGAAATATTTAAAAAATGGGGCTGTTGGACAAATCTAATTGTTTATTAAGTAAATTAGTTTTATTTATTTTTAATGACTTTTTTATTTCAAGGGTTTCAAGATTATTGAGGCGTAGACCTATCCCATTTCTGTGTAAAATATTTATCCCGGAAGATTTATTGAAAGAGTGATCTGTATCTATTAGGTGGGTGGCGAATTCTGAAAACCCTGCACTGTTTAAACATCTCAAGTGTTCGACCACCCTTGTGTGAACATTTGAGATGTTTAAACAGTGCAGGGTTTTCAGAATTCGCCACCCACCTAATAGATACAGATCACTCTTTCAATAAATCTTCCGGGATAGATATTTTACACAGAAATGGGATAGGTCTACGCCTTAATAATCTTGAAGCCCTTGAAATAAAAAAGTCATTAAAAATAAATAAAACTAATTTACTTAATAAACAATTAGATTTGTCCAACAGCCCCATTTTTTAAATATTTCCACTAGCCCCGCCCACTTCCACCCCTCCCTCCTAGCCACCTCCCCTCCTCGCCCCCACTTAAGTTGATGTTCTTTCTCCCTCTTCTAATTAACATGTAATTTCTGAATATCTGTATTTTGTTTAGTATATTTTTATTCTTCCCTGAAGAAGGTTCAGGTTGAACCGAAACTAGTTGGATAAGAAAATAAAAAGTGGAATTAAACAAAGTTATACCATCGTGTTTACAAATATTCTTATTAATAGTAAATATTTAAAAAAAAAAAAAAAAAAAAAACGAATACATGATCTTAAAGCTCACCAAAAAGAAAAACTCCGTCAACCGTTACTACAAATAGAAGGAAAAAAATCTACAAAAATTGTACAGTAAGAGTTCTTGGGACTTCATATCAATAAACAAATGGCATTTAAGCAGCATACAGAAAGAAAAGATTATTTGGTAGAATATTTTATTTTCTGTCAGCACAAGAAAAGAGGGATTACACTTTAGTTAAATTATTATAGAATCTAAATTATTTAACAGTGATATGGGGTAATACACCTATCACGTATTTAAACAACTTACAAATAATACAGAGTATGGTTCTAACACTATACAAGATAACATAATAAATTATGCACCAATTTAGTAAAGGTTGAAAGTGGTAAAAAAAACATAGTCCACAAGGTTATACACATTTCCAATGCTCTTCGTGATAGCTTGAAAACGGAAAATTTAAAAAACTTTTTTTTAACTGTTTAACATTAAGATTACTGAACAAAATTATAATGTACTAATGTGGAACAATTGTGAAAATAAGTTATTATGTATTATTGTTACATTTGTACGTAGTTTAGACTTGTCGTAAGAGATGTCGCTCGTTCGGGTCTAACCCGAATGGTTACGAAGGTAGCCGAACTTAGGTAGTTGAGAAGAGAGCGTGTTCACGTATGTGGATTGGATTATTTATGGTCAGAACCGTATCTAGTACGATTAGGAAAGGCCGTTTGTGGTTGAATAATTATTCATTTTACACACGCTATCATAATAAACTTGTATTCTGCGTCGATCTACGAGCTTTCTTGAAGACTTTTAAACACACAAGTTGTTATCCCGATCACACGGACCTCATGGACCTCACGGATCGCACTAGGTAAGTAGTTTAGTCGAGTCGCTACATGACTGACTAAAAAGTGTCAGTACATTAGTAAGCGGCGCGTTGCAAAATGAACATGCTGCAATGCAACAAAGTAAATACGCTGATTAATCTGATTGTAATGCTTATTTTAGAAAAGGTGGAAGAAAAACTTATTGAGATGAAAATAAATAAACTAAAGATATGAAAATAGATTGAAATAAGTCAAAATAAAGAATTTTAGAGTAGCGTCTTCGCTCCAACTGACGATATTCCTGACATCGTCGCATGGAGGGAGAGCACTACTGGCCCGAAAAATATAACTAAATGGATTGACTCTACTAAAGCGCTAACTAAACTATGCTACTAAAATTATTGTTTCGCCCACGTTAAGTTACTAAATTACTCGCTACTCGACTAAACTACTTGCCTACTCCGAATGGGTCTTTAGTGATAATTACTTTTAGTAAAAATTTTATTTTTGTATTAATATTTTATAACTTTGAATTATTCAGAATTGTTAATTTTATATTTCTTTAACTTTATTGAATAATAAAAAATAATTGAAAAAATGGGGAAAAATTAAATAAGATCTGCATGCTTCTACAAAAGAAATTTAATAAGACCATTTTGCAGATTCGGTTGTGTTATAAAACAACAATGATTTTTATCGTATGTGTATTCATGGTAAGCCCTTACTCGCTGCAGGTGTCGAGTGGTTCCGCAACGAGATTTAAACAACAATGAAAATATTTTCTCACATTTTCAGCGAAAATTTTCGGCTTAGAAAAAACCCACGGTTTGGTAAAGCGTAAAACCGTCTAACTTCTGTATTCTACTTTTGTCTGGTAATTGCTGTAGAAGCCCACAAACGAAGCTAATAACTGGTTCAGTGCTTTGCATTTCCTTTCAATGCGATGTGTTGGATGTGATTTTACGTATTGTTAACGACAATGATTTTCCGAATTGTAAAGCCTGCCAAGGAATTCTCGCAGTTATTTTACCACAGATATTTCGTTTATTTCTGCGACCGATTCACAATTCATTTCCACAGAAAAAGTACGACAAAATTGTAAGGGGAAGCGAAATAACAACGACAAACACCGACTAGTTTAAATTTTGGCATTTTAATTACACGAACCTCCAATTTGCTCCCTAAAGTAGAGAACAACAAAATATTAAGAACGAGTTTTTTTTAAAATTATTATTAAAGTAGAAGTTATATGGTCGTTTTCACCCCAAGTTTGTATATTAATTTTTTTGTCATATGCCACGATTTTGATGTTTTTTTTCATAATTACGTATGATAGAACACAGCAAAGTTATATATTTTGGGTATTTATTGGGCATTAATTATGTTACAATTTCTAGACATTTTGTTTTGAAGAGTTTTAATTTTCAATATTGATTTGATTTTCAATGTTCAAATTGACAACTATACATTTTCAAGCTAGAATCAGGGAACATGAATTTCGTTTACGAAATAATAACTACTCCGAATTTGCTAATAATTTAATGCCTGTCTCGACACAGGTTATATCCTTTTGAGACAGGCATCGAAAATCTCAATGTAAAAATTCTTTATATAGATAAATAAATGAAAAATAAAAATAAAAAAATGGAGACAGGCTATAGCTTCAACAGAAAAAAAACGAAGTTTATTGCAATGTAAGCTCATATTTTAATTTGTGCGCTTTAGAAATCTTAGAAATAAACAAAAAAATTAAATAAAAAATTAATTTAGTTATTAAAATAATAGCATCCTGCAAATCACCCTTACTAACAATGTTTTCATGTAATGTTGACTCCTCCCAACGTTCTCTCCCTCCCCCAAAATCACCCCTCCCACTACCCCCACCTAATTAAATCTAATTATTTGTTTTGCTTGCACAGAATTTTTAAATTAGTTTTAAATTTGCTAGTGAATGGCACGGGTGTATCGAAACCGGTAGCAGAAAATTTAAAATCTTAAGTAAATATGTAAATTGAAAATTAAAACTCTTCAAAACAAAATTATATATTTTGAATAAAAATACAGCTGTCGAATCTGAATACATTTTAATCAATTATTCAGATCAAAAAGTGGTGCGTTTTTGTCATATCCCACCTCTACAATCATATAAAGTCTGATTTATAATGTGTGACAAAGCATATTTTGGAAAATATACAGTTTTGACGCAAAAAAAATCACGTTTAACAATTCCGATGTAAAATCCGTTACTTTCATTCCGTGACCATATTTATTTATTTATTAATGGCCTTCTGAGCGGATGTTACATGGAAACAGCTGACAAATCTATATTCAATTCTATTACTTTTATAAAGTTATTTTAACACATAACTTAACTGCCCCAGAAGCAATCTTTTGTATTTATTAAGTGAAATTTTGACCACTGACTCGGTATAATTATTACCCTACGTTTGTATTCTGGGCCAGTACCATGGAACTAACTACCACATGTACTGTGTACTCCTCACATGGAAGTTAGTTCCAAAATTTCTGCACTGAAAATAAATCCCGACTTTTAGTTATTTGGAGTTGGTGGGAACTTATTTAAAAAGAAACAAAATTTTTTAAATAATAATATTTATTAATTAAATAGATCCTTAAATTTTGTACGAAACTTCCTGTTTATTAAATTTTGATTTTAACACGGTGGCGGATTCATCAATTTTCCTTAATCGCTGATATTTATCTTTAAGTGCGCTATATTTTGTAAATATCAGAGTCTAGTAGATCACGTGAAGATTTATTCAATCACACGCACGCACACTTGAGCGAGAGAAAGTTATTACGGCAGCACGTACGGCACACAATACTACAACAGATCTGATACTACCTCCAACCCTCCGCACCTACAAAACACCCCATCCGACACTTATACCTACACCTCCACCATTAATTTGCAATTCTAAGGATATTACTAGTTGTCGAGGTGTAAGCAAGTCACTCAAATTGAAAAAACTATTTATATAATTTATTTTACTGTTTGTTTAAAATACGGAGGCTCTGAGGAAAATAATTTCCGTAAGAGCCTTTGTCATCTCTGAAGATGCTGTAGGGAGGGTCTTTGAGGAAATAAATGAGAGAGAGGAGAGTATGAAGGGTGAGTAGGAATCTGGGAGTTAGGGCCTCCAGGAGTGGCGGACGTATGAATCCATCCCTCCCACTGCGGTGCAAAGTTCCGAGAGACTCCTGCGGTGAGATAAGAAGGTCTCCCTCAACCAGTATCTCACGGTCCGGCCTACCACGCAGTCTGTGAAGTCCACCACCAAGATCCAGATAAACCTCACCTCACGAACCCGGGCACCCCTGCCAAATCATCAAACGTAGCGAACCGCCTGGGGGACCTGGCAGAGGTGTTGGTTATCCAACAAATAGTTCCTGGGCGGCGGTACTCATATCCGCCTCCCAAATTTGTTATGGTCAGTTTCCATTTTTTGGTGTAATAATTGTATTTTGTGGCTAAATTAACAAAAAGTTAAATTGGTGTGTTTATGGAGAATGAATATAAATCAGAATTGAAGCATGATTTTTTTTTAATGTTTAATAAAAATAACAGAATTGAATTTGTCAAAAACATTTCAATCATGAATCATTATTTAATTTATGCTCATTCTTCATGCTCATGCTCATGTTTCAAGTAATGTTATCCTCCTCTCTTCAGTGTTCATGCTGACAAAGAATATTGCTTTGTTATCTCCTTTTGTTATATTTTGTTACTATTATTGTATTCTGATGGTTCCCGTAGCCGGTAGGTGCATGTTCCAAATAATTAAAACACATACATTTATGCCTGTCGTAGAAAATTCTTATATCATATTTCTTCCCGCATTAGTTTTGTTATTAAAGCAAAACCATTAATCCGGTGCTCGCTAGCAACATATGTTACCTCATAACATAAAAATGATTCTTATATTTTATAATCGAATTGGAGACAGGAGATAATAAATAATTCATCTGATGTAAAATAATGGGTTTGCATATATTTAATATACATTATGCTTGCCTTTTACCAGATGACCAACATAACGAAGATAATAATAATTAAATATTCGTATTCAATGACTCTTTTTCAGATCTACCTAATAAGAGCATCCTTTTTATGAATTAGTAATAAAATTATTGCTTCTTCATAAAAATAAACTCTTCTTAGAATTGACTTACCAGTATGATTTTTTCTCACTCTTACCGAAATGTGCACATTAACCAATCAGCTAAGCAACGGGTCATTTCTGCGAAAGGAGAGGATAGAATGCCAACAAATTACTTACTGCGTACTTATGGTCACTGCGTAGATGCGTTCCTTATTAACCGAATAATTGTTCTACAAAATCGAATGTCCGAACACTTGGAAATCTCCATCTCTTGGATAATATTTTAGAATTCCCTACAAAAAAATCCAACGCGAAGCATTTGATTGATTTGATGACACCCTGTCTTGTAGAGCGTAACCGAGTTAAACCATCCTCCTGACAACCGATGGTACATGTCCAGAACCTCAAAGTTAATAAGCTAATACTAATTTATTTTTTCCTCTTCTGAAGTGCTCTTTATCACATGAAAAAAGGCCTTGAAAAAATTGTGTTCGGCAAAACCAAATCAATTAGATAAAATCTTTAACGAAGGTTGAATCTTAAAATGAATTTAAAACGGCCAAAGAAAAAGTGGGATGCACTCTGAAACTGGGATAATAGGCAGAAAGTAGGTCACGATGCAGAAAGATAATCAGCGAGAATAAAGAGATACTGCGCGTAGATAGGGCCAGAACAAGTCGAGGCCAATGAAGTTGAATATCTCTATGCACACAATGTACAACTCAAATAAAACCCTGGACGGGGATTGATGACACTTGTAAGTTTATTCCACTAGAAAACTTTACAGCTTTTAGCTGATGGCGAAAAGTAATTTATTACATGTGGTTAATGGAGGCACACTAATAACTTAATCGTCTATTAAACTTGTGGGTATTCTGGAATAACCTCATTAAGTATGCGATCGCAATTAAAATTATCATTTTGGGAACATTTATGTTACTGCTTGGTGACTTGAGTGGAGGGGGTTAGGTTTATTGTTTTTCCTGATGAAGATGAGGTTTAAAAATTATTCGTTTTACCATGCTATTAAAATACCATAAACAAATATTTCTCTAATATTTCTAGAGTTTTCTGTTGTTTATAATTATAATTTTTTTTTTTTTTAATAGCCATTATTATTTTTTTTTTTATTATGAATCATAAATAGATACATGTATTTTAAAATGATTCTATATAATAATTAGTTACATAATATATATATTTGATGATAGTAGTTGTAGATAGTATGATCATAATAGTTTTATTTGGTATAACCATTGACCTAGATATACTTGGTCGAAGGGTATAACTCATTTCATATTTTCATATTTTCACTATAATTTTTAAGGTTTGTTTTAAATTCTTTTGTGTTAGTGTACATGTTTCTAATTTTTTCTGGTAGGGAATTAAAAAATTTGACACCGAGATATTTATGATTTTACTGTCCTATTGTTTTTTTACATTTAAGAATTGGAAGTATTGACTTAATTCCGTTATGAATTGAATTTCTTTTTCCGTCTTATGGTTACCAACAAGTGACAACTGTGACTACATGTATGTACACAGAACAAAATGTTATTCTGTATTATTATCAAGATTGAGTTTTTATTGTTATTATTATAATTCTGTACCTATTTAACTTGATTATGTTGTGTCTTATCATATTTTTTTAATAATATGATATCTTGCCTTTAATATGACATCGTCAATAAGGAACTCAAGTGAAAAATATTATGGCTTTAAAAAAATATGTTCATATAGACCAATATACGCTGATTCTGAATATATAAGTTTTATTACATAATATTTAACTTAGGGTTTTTAAAAAAATATTGAAAAGTCCATTTTAAAACGTGTCATTAAAACATCCTATTGCTGGATTTTGGCGGCGTGACGTCACCGCGCCGCGTCACCTGGGTCAAAGTTGTATAGAAATCAATAGAAATGAAGACGCAAGCCGTTCGGCATTCCGTGTTATTGGTTTATAGAGAATTGGACGTATAATAGTTTTTGTTTTTATTGAAACATTATTTAGGCCTAAATAATTCAGAATCAAAAATAAAGTATCTCTATTAGTTTATCTATATTATTTAAGATATTCAAAAACTTTAACTGTACAAAAAACGATCGTATTGCCCAGTAATGTCTATGAAAACGCTCCAATGCTGAAATTCAAAATGGCGGGAGTCGAACAGCTGATTCCAGTTCCCTACAAGATTCATACTTCGGTTAGTCATGATGACGTCACACTAGATTCGGTGGTTTTCGGGGGATCTTGAAAAATTAAAACTTTGACATTTATTTTAACTATTGAAACTAACTATAAAAATAAAAATAAATATGCAGTTATTTAAGTTAGAAGGTTAATTAATTAATTAATTAGTTAATTCATAAAAAATAAAAAAAAAATGGACTGGAATTCTCTATTACGCCAGAATGAGCTCCAAAAAAATGTTCTTTCTTACCCTCACGAGAAACTTTTGTTTTGGACAATTTTCCTATGAATGTAATTGTTTTGTACAATTTTCTTGTAAATATCAATATTTCTTATTTATATAATGTCTTATTAAATATAAAGTCATTAGAAGGTAATCCGTAGTTGTTTTTATTTTGGCTACACTACACATATCGCACCCGGGGGATAACAATGTCAAATCCAAAAATCTCTTTTTTCAGGAGAGCAGTGAATATGTCGTTTGAGTGTATTAAATCAGTTTATTAACCAATAAAAACACTATTTTACAAAAGTTGATAAGCAGTAAATTAATATTTATTAGATGTAATATTATTATAGTGTTACAATGATCATTGTGCCACTATTTTTACTTAAATTCGAGTAACATATAATATAACAACAACATATTCGCTTTTAAGGCCACAATAATATTATTAAGAAGTATGCCGTTTTCAAAATCGCATTTTTTTTTACTTGTATCACTGCTATCCCTCAGGACCAACATGTACAAACCGGTAAAATGTAAACTGTCGATTTTCCGAAAATGAACAAATAAATCAATACTTTTTTTTCTAATTAGCGTCTAAGTAAATCTTAATATATATATTTCTTCTGTTCGTGTGTATGTCACTGAACTCCTCCTAAACGGCTGGACCGATTTTAATGAAATTTTTTGTGTGGGTTCAAGGGGATTCGAGAATGGTTTAGATTTACAATTTTGTCCACTGGAAAATGTTCTTTTAATTATTTTTTTTTATTTCTAAGGAGTTGTTGATTTTGGAATGTTTTACATTGGATCCGGCAAACTGCGCTACCATCGCAGTATCGAATATTCAATATTATTCTATTTTAATTTTAGTTTGTCCCGACAGTTGTGTACATTGGAGGTTATCCACCACATACCCGCCCTGGTATAAGTAACATATGGTTACTCCTTCAAGGCTCTCGCAAGATACTAATTTTTTTTGTTAAACGAAGATACATTTATTTATTTTTGAACGGATCTAGACCTCCAGTGTCCCTGCATACGTTGTTAGTAAGCAGTATGCAAGTGCTTAACAGGAAACAAAATACAAAAATATGTTAGTAAAGCAAATATGAATTAAACAGGGCAAAATGAGAAAAAAAACTCATTCATGAGACTCCGTGAGGCGGCATTCCATCGTGTAAAAAAACCTGCAAGCACCTGTATAAAATGGATAACATAAAAAATACAATAAATCTCAAATCAATAGGCAAGTACCAACAAAAAATGTGAATGGCATTCGGTCTGACCATAAACCACACTTAGCTTCCGTGTCCCTTAGCCAACTACTCAGTGAAGCCTCAAAGAATGTTAACTGAATATTTGGGGTAAAATACCCGAAGACTAAAAGAAAATTCAGCATTGAGTAGTCAGAGGCAGGACAAAGGACAGTCAAGGTCGCCTGATCAAGCCTCAAGCCTACACATGTCATTGGGGGAGGCGCAAAGATTTGAGAGGGACCTGCAAAACAGATAATGTAAGTAAATATGAAGCAGGAGCGAGGTCCATCACACCCCCATACGGGGATAGGGAAATAAAAAACAGTTGTGTACAGGACAACGTCTGTCGGGTCCGCTTTAAATAAATAAAATAAATTGTGGAACATTCCAGAACACTCTCGAATGTTGTCCTGAGCGAAGCCGGGTAACCCAGCTAGTATTTCTATAAAGAAAATATCAGATTTAATGGTGGGGTGAGAGGTCGGTTAATAGGTATTAGAATAAGGGTTATGAACAATAAAGTGCAAGGGTAGGAAAGTCAATAAATAAAATATAATGAATTATTTACTACAATATCTTCAACATTTTATTCTACATATTACAGAAGAAAATGTACTGAAACACACGAACGTTCAGGATTCACAGAACGAGCAATCATTTTTATTCCTCTAAATAGTGTGAACAAATAATAAGAAATTGAAGCTCTGGAGTTCACTAACTTACCTTTGTTTAGTGTTTACAATGTCATATTTTTTGTCAAAGCGATTTGTTTTCACCAAACATTTGCAAAAAAATAATTTAACTATGTTTCTTTCCTTAATTATTTTTGGGGTGTTATGCCGTGTTGCACTACCTCCTTATTTAGCTCCAATAATCCGGATAGCATTACAGCGTCCATCATGGCAGGGCAGATGGTCTGATGCCTTCACATCTACCCTGATGATGGACACTGTAACGCTGTCCGAAATGTTGGGTAAAGAAGGAGATAGCGCAACACGGCGTACCACCCCAAAAATAAATAACGAAAATACTTTTAATCGTGAAAATCTAAAGTCCTATAATTTTTATCATGCTTCAAATTGAGGGGAGAAATAGATTTAGATGACCCAAAAAAAAGATTTTTTTATAATTTTATAAATTGTTAGTATAACTATTTAAGAATAGGTTTCCAAAGTTTTAAACAAAAATTTGAATTCGTTCCCGTGCTACGAGGGTGTTTGTGAGCGTCACCCTTAAGTGCCGGTCCGCGTGGTAAACTTGATATAAGTTTTTCACGAAACGACTTTTTTGAATTTGTGTACGAGTACTCTCTAGCTCAAAAAGTTTTTAACCAATCATTTTTAAAATTGACAAATACTTTCTTATATTATTACGCTCTACATCAG
Organism: Glyphotaelius pellucidus; assembly: GCA_936435175.1. Lineage (NCBI taxonomy): Eukaryota > Metazoa > Arthropoda > Insecta > Trichoptera > Limnephilidae > Glyphotaelius > Glyphotaelius pellucidus. The sequence goes on from OW386547.1 coordinate 30,828,156, forward strand.
AGATTCCCAAACTTTTTTTTCTCGTAGACCACTTTCAAAATTTTTACTGGTCACGGTAGACCCCCTGCTGGTACATTTCTACCATATTCCCAAAACTCGACATGAGTTGTACTGAATATTGAATGGTGAGGTGTTGTCACAACGGAGAAATGGACCAGTTTTCAAGATTATATTTGCCACGACGGGGGGGCGTAATGGGATTTGGATGTACTGTACTGGGAATAAACCCATACCCCCCCCCCCCCGTCCCATAAAGCCCTAAATTCGTAGTAATATTACTGTCTAAAGTATTTTTTTATTACAAAAAAAGATTCAAGAAATGGCAAAAAATCAAAGTCTCCTGTTTACACGCCTGAAAAAAATTTGAATCATTTTTTTGGGAAAACTTAGGACGGGTTGTTTCAAAAAAATTGATGTATTCATCAAATATTTGAAGTTAATTTTCACGTTTTGTGTAAGTTCTATTCAAGTTCTGTGATTATTTCAGTATTGTGAAGCAACTGCACTATCACTATATAATAACAGAACTTGAAAAGAACTTACACAGAACGTGAAAATCAACTTCAAATATTTGATGAATACATCAAATTTTTTGAAACAACCCATCCTTAGGTTTATACAGAAGAGAGAAATGTCCCTAAACTAAATTCAATACCCTATTGATTTCAGATAAAAACTGTGACCTCCAGAATGCACACAAATAGCTACGTCTGATGGTAACGTTTGATGGGTAGCAGCTGATATCTTTCATATTTTCCGAAGAAATACTCCAAAAATTTCACAATATTTTAAATAGATGTTTAAAATGAAAGTCATTAAAAAAAAACCTAATTCTAAACCTATTTGTTTGGTGATTTAGCAGGGGTGCCCGGGTTCATGGGGTGAGGTTTGTCTGGGTCTTGGAGGCGGATGACCAGGACACACTGAACCCCAGATTCCTACCCACCCCTTAAATCCTTTTCCTTCCAAGAGCTCCCCTCCTTCCTTTCCTTAAAAAACCCTCCACATAGCATCCCTAAAGATGGCATAGGCCCTGAGGAAAATTATTTTTCTCAAGGCCTCCTGTGTGGAGATTACGTAAAAAAAAAATCCCCCAATTTGTCCAAAATTTTAAGTTGTCAAAAATTTTAATTTGTCAAAAATTTGGAACGTATTTCATTATATATAGTTAATATGTAAATAGTAAAGAAGAGTCTAGGTGTGCCCACGTGAAAATATATTTACAGAGTTGTGCATCAAAATAGGTCTCATAGTGGGTTAACCCCTTGTGACACCTGCTAAAAGGCTTTCGGCCGTTTGCACTACGTAAGACACGTTTTGGGTCCCCTGTATCTAGCACACAGGCCATTAAAACAGACATTAATAAATTGACTTACTCTGCCGTACTATAAACAAGCAAATTAACTTCAATTTAAAAAAAAAATGTGTTCTAATATCGAATTTAGAAGAATGTACTTTCGTACATATTTTTGTCAATAAAGTTAAACCATTTTTTTTATAAAAATCCAGTGTTACTACCAGTTTTGTTAGAGAAATGGATGGAAATTTAAATAATACATATTCAGAATTAAAGAAGAATATAATAAAAATAAATCTGAACGATATATAAAACAGAACAAGACACATAAAAATTAAAAGGTAACAATCTCAACTAGGAATCGCCTTAACTAACTCTGCTATTTTTTATATCATTTTTGTAGATCTCATATTTTTAATTTTTAGAATTAAAAATGATATTATTTTTAACTAATTTTTTCCATATTTCCATAACTTTTTTAAAAATGATTTCAATTTGGGAGACGGTGTCACTTATTGGATAACCTACCCCTCTGCCATACGTCAACCCAAGTGGCTCGTTACGTTTGGTGACTTGGTACGGGTGCCTGGGTTCACGGGGTCAGGTTTTTCCGGATCTTGTACCTTCTGTTATGTATTGATTATTCATGTAGTTTCTGCTTCCTTCAATAGATGTTGATAGTGTTACGAAGTTCTGCTACATCACAGCAGAAGGCAGCATAGTATAATATAAAAAGAGTACCACCTATCGTCATTCGTGTCTTAGGACGAATGTCTAACGTCTAATGTCTAACGAACGGTTACGATGATTGCCTAAGCGGTGAGATTGGGCGGGCTCCTTCAGTCCGTTCCTCCAGTCCAGCAGCAGAACTACTAAAAACCTAGGCTATTAAGGACGCCTGACCAGTTTAATTAATATTCATTGTAATTTTTACGATAACTTAATAAATCAACTGGTAATCACACGAACCTACATCTTATTTGGAAGGTACCCAACACATCTGAAGTTGTCTAATTTTGGCAATTAAGAAACAACAACTTCTCAAAACTTTCGCTATTTTATTTACTTAAAAAGGTCTTCCACCCAGAATCCCCAAAAATAACAAAGGCCATGAGGGAAATTATTTCTCTCAGAATCTCATGTGTGAAGATAATGACAAAAAAATGATACCTTGTCTTAATTTTTAACAGTTTAAAATGAAAATTTTCATTCCACAGCTCACAATGGACGTGGCGAACTGAAAAAGTCCTATTTGCCTAAAAATTAAAGAAAAAAAGTTAGCCATTTTCACGATGCGAGATTTTACCATCAGTGAGTTTTTTTTACTGCTTAAAGAAACAAACCTTTGGAAAGCAGGAGTACGGAAGCTTTTCGATTAAAGTTTTAAGCTGCATAAGTCTCCATTCTCATTACATGAACATTGGTTACGGATTTTTAATCACACGAGTCTTGATTTTACTTCACAACAACCTTTTAAGATAAATTGTATGATCAGAAGATTTGAGTTAGTTTAAACAACAAAAATGTGATATAAATTAATCATGAAGTTGAACAACATGATATTATCTAATTATAATCTAAGACATGATACACCTTCACTCCATCTTAAACAAACGATATAATATTTGAGACGTCTAAACAATCCAAACGACATGTTCATTGTTCAAGTTTGACGGTAGGGAACAAAGCACACGCTTATTACTGATACTACGTAAAATTATTACAGCGACATTCCAATAAATAATGACGATGCAAAATTATTTAATAGAAATACTTAATTAGAAAATGAGGGTGATAAGTACATCTGTGTGCGAATTAAAAATAACAGTTAATTAGTAGTCACGTTGAGTAATCATTTACAATTTACGCATATACGGGGAAAACATACGCACAGCGTAGTGCAAGTGTACGCACTCCAATTTCAATCTGCTTTTTTACATACATGTACTTGCGGATCATCTCCAATGCTTTTTGGTGCAAAATGGCCTGTTCGGATGCTTTTTAACAAACATATTCTTGCCGATCATCTGTAAAAATTAAACAGGAGACGAAATATTTATAACAATGCTTCGAAAAAATTATGTATATAAGTATACGAACACTTATTTTATCAGACAACAAATTAAATTGTCTTAAAAAACGGATGAATGGTTATCTGCACGATCATTGCTTTTCGCACTCGGGAAACTAACATTATTATATCAAAAATTGTCATAGGTCATGCTATTTTAACACATTACGCAGTAACACCCATGGGTAACATAGTTAAAAAAAGGAAGAAATCAAAAAACTAATTAACCTGTCGATTTTTATTTTCGAGGTAGGGTAAACTGTATACCCTAACTGCTTCAAGGCGACCCAAAGCGTTTCAGAATTGAGGAATAATGCAGCCACGAATTTTTGTTGCAAATGTTGCTGCGTACACTTATCCGCCGCGTGTAGTTACCCAACGACACCCTATTTGTAATTCATAAAACAAATTCTCATCAAAATATATATATATACCTATGTAACTGGGTTAAGGTTATTATTGTCCCATTATCCTTCGTGTGTCTATTTAACGTGGCAGAAACATCTGAAGGGGAGAAACTTTGGAACGTGGTGAAATTAAACAGAAATTAATTAATAACTTTGATGTCGCCATGATAAAGTTCTATTATTAAGTTCTTGTTAATTCGTTCCTTGAATTTTAAGATACGAACAGTAAAATTCTCGTGAGAATAAGCATATGAAACATATTGTTTGCCGTAAACTTTCTTCTGGTAAAATTTTGTTTATTTTTTACAGTTTATATGTTTTCAAATTACGTTTTGGGGCATTAACTTTTTTACGTGGCTGGCTTGGTGAAATAAAAACCTATATAAAGTCAAACAAAAAATACTAATAAAAAAATTGGTGGAAGGAAAATGTACTATTTGGCGGAAGGTTTTGTCACTATGGTAAAATCTTGATGGCATAGGACCTTGAATATTAAAGCAAAGTTTTGCACTGAATATACATTTGAAAAGTAGATGTACATAGGGAGTTAAATAAGTTCTTAGAATGGACGTAATTGCTTGTTCGATAAAGTTACAAATTATTTTATTTTATAACAATAACCTTAAATATTTCTTGCCAAATTTATTTCAACGTGAAATGTCTTTCAGTAAAGTTATGATAAGTTATATGATAAGTTTGTTCATATGAAGCAGATACTTTGTGATGTGACATTATAATTTAAAATAAAACAATAACTTTGTAAACACCACTTTTTATTATAGTAAAAATAACGTAATTAGTGCAGTGGAAAACGTTGCCGTGGACATTGAAACTGCGTTACATAATAAACCTGGCCCATCTCTATATAAAAGTGCAGAAACAATAAAAAAACTCATTCCTAATCTCAAAGCTTGTTCTAACCGTGAAACTTCCACTATGATAAATATTCGTAAAAAATTAAAAAATGAACAACTTATACTAACTAAAGCAGACAAAGGCAATACGGTTGTTATATTAAATAAAAGTGATTATAATTCTAAAGTGCAAGAATTTATTAATACGGACAAATTTGACATTCTACCTAAGGACCCTACAACCAAATTCCAGGAAAATATTAAAAGTGCTCTGAAATCATGTAAATCCGCAATCTTCCAAGACCACTCATACCAACAAGTAAAATTCTTAACAAAAAATCCAAAAGCTCCTAAATTATATGGGTTCTTAAAAATCCATAAAAAAGACAAACCAATTAGGCCAGTCGTATCAAGTTGCAATTCCCCAAATTTTAAGTTAGCATCATTTATAACGAATGTTTTAAATAACTCTAAAGTTTTTGCTCCAAAATACACTCTTAGAAATTCCTTTGACTTGATTAATGAGCTTGAAAACTTACATATCCCTAATGGTGCAAAATTAGTCTCTTTCGATGTTGTTAATCTTTTCCCGAATATTCCCGTAGTCGAAAGTAAAAATATATTGTCTAAATTGTTACATAATTCAAATTTACCAAATAGTTTCTCTAAGGATTTATCTCACCTGTTTAATATGTGTCTTAACCAAAACTATTTTCAATACGATGAACGCTTTTATCAACAAAAAGAAGGACTGGCCATGGGGGCTCCGACATCGCCCCTCGTCGCAGATATATTCATGGACGATTTAGAGAATAATATTTTTAATTGTAAATCTCCATTACTAAAAAACGTACTTTTGTGGAAGAGGTACGTCGATGATGTGTTCTGTGTTTGGTTAGGAACCGAACGGCAACTCAATTCCTTCCTGTTATTAATAAACTCCTTCCATAAACAAATTAAATTCACCATAGAAATAGGAACCAATTCTACCTTAAACTTTTTAGATCTAACATTATCAATCATAAGTAATAAAATTGAATTCAAAATCTACCGCAAACCTACGTTCACTGATACAACCATTCACAATTCCTCTAACCACCCCCTCTCCCACAAACATTCAGCTTTCCATTCTATGGTACACAGATTGGTTACGGTCCCTTTATCAAATACTAACTTCACATTAGAATTATCTACGATTAAACAAATCGCAATAAAAAACGGTTACGATCCAAATATAGTCGACAATATCCTAAATAAAAAATTTAAAAAATTATCCACAAACAAATTTTTATTCAACAGCCTCCCTCATAATAATAATATAGCATCTAATAATAATCAACCTTATCAATGGCGTAGAATCTTGTATATTAATAATTTTTCCCAAAAAAGCGTTAAAAATCTCCCACCAGAAATAAAACCAGCCTTTTACACCAATAATAGTATAGGTAAGTTTCTAATGAATGCTAAGGACAAGGAACACAGTCTAAGCCACTCGGGAATTTATTCACTCCAATGCAGTGATTGTCCCGCGTATTACATTGGCAAAACGGCACGTAACGTAAACACCCGTGTCAAAGAGCATCTTAGGTGTTTACACAGCAATGGTTTCTCTGAATTTGCAAACCACCTGATAGAAACCAACCATAATTTCGATAAAAACTCAGGCGTCACCCTTATTCATAAAAACACTATAGGTATCAGATTGGATAATTTAGAAGCCCTAGAATTAAGAAAAGCCAAAAATATTAATAGCAAGGTAATTAACAATCAAATAAATCTAAATAATAGTCCAATACTGAAGTTGTTCCCTATTGACAAAAAACATTCCCTTTCCTTACCCAATGCTCCATCTACACTTATCCCTACTTCCTCCTCCACTTGAGTAGTCCGGCCGATTTTGTTTTTAACCCATATGTATATTATCTATAACACATGTAACTTAATTTTAGTAGAGTTCTGTACTGCCCTGAAGAAGCTACGGTGGTAGCGAAACCCGGTCGGCATTAAGTACATAAAAAATAAAAAGTGGTGTTTACAAAGTTATTGTTTTATTTTAAATTATATGATAAGTGTTTGAATGAAATGATTTTGACTTTTTTTCTTGAAACGTAGAAAATCTAAAAATGTACTGATATTGATTATTACTGGAGATGTGTCACAAAGAAATTAAAGCTTGGTCCATCTGACGTTTTTAGTATGCTCAATGATTTTTTGTGTTTATTTAGAAAAGGGAAGAACGATCATCAAAGATTATTGTTTGAAAATTATGCGTACTTCCCTAAATTCATCCGTTCCCACAATTGAAAAAAGAGTTTGGTAAATCGCACAAAACCCACAGAACGAAAACCGAACATTGTTTGATGAAATGTGTTGATCTTGTAAAGATTATTTCAAGAAAGAAAACAACATGGGTTACCACTTTCAAAATTTTACTGTTCACGGTGGACCCCCTACTAGTACATTTCTACCAATTTCAAACGGGTGCAAAACGGACCAGTACCTACCTATTCGAGATTATATTAGCCACGACAGAGGGGACGTCATGGGATATGGGTTGTTCCCATCCCAGTACAGTACACCCATATCCCATTACGCCCCCCCCCCCCCCCTTGCCTAGCTGGGCGTTTTAAGATCTCGTGCATAACCGGCACAACAACGCGCGCTGTACGCCAGTCACTCTGTTATGGAGGGGGCGTAATGGGATATGAGACGGGGGGGTTGGATGGGATACGGATATGGATCACGGGATGGGTCTCAATCGAAACCAGTTCGTGGACCCCCACTTACAACTTGTGGACCCCCATTTCTTTATCGTGCCTTCGTGGACCCCCGTCGGGTCTCCCGTGGACTCCTAGGGGGCGTAATGGCATATTAGACGGGGGGGTGGGATGGGATACGGATATGGAGCACGGGATGGGTCTCAATCGAAAACAGTTCGTGGACCCCCACTTACAACTTGTGGACCCCTATTTCTTTATCGTGCCTTCGTAGACCCCCGTTGGGTCTCCCGTGGACTCCTAGGGGTCCACCTGGACCACTTTGGGAATCACTGGGTTACACCATCAAAATAAATTCAATTTAAAATGAAGCCGGTTCTGCGTTCGAGTTCCAGATACGGCCTTATATTTGTTAGCCTTAAAAGAAGGTGGTGGTGTGATGCCAATTTATGTAAAATGCGCATACTTCCTTAAAAATAATTTCATCTTTATATTGAGTTCTACGAACATGAACTACCCTCGTTTGTTAGTGGATCAATGATGCACTGGACAGAAGAGCTAGGGTGACTAATAATCTCTTAAAGATTTTTATAGAATATAGTTACACCAAGAGGAGCCATGTAGCATAATCATTTGATTCCTCTTACTTATAAACGCGGTGCAAATATATCGCGGCACAAAGTCAGAACAGAGAAAAAGTTGATTTATTACCACGGCTAATGGTATGCTTAAAAGGCCTTAGGGCCAGCTTTATCCGTCACCAAGACCTAGTCAAACCTCACCCCATGAACCCGGGAATCCCTGTTAAGTCACCAAACGAAGAGAACCATTTGGGGTGACCTATAGCATGGGTGTCGGTTGTCCAATGGATGGTTCCCATACTCACCTCCCAAATTGGCGCAGATGCAGATGGTTTTTCCCAGCGTACCCAAAAGAAAGTCAGTAGGATTGAGTCGTGGGCAGTACCCATACTCCCTCGTGAGAGAAATCTCTTAAAAGATGATAATTACTGCAAATTTTTCTTTACGTTATTTTTTTGCTTTGGCTAAAGAAGGAGGTAGTGCAACGCGGCATAACACCCCAAAAACAAATAACGAAAATACTTTTGGCCATGAAAATCTAAAATCGTATCTTTAATGCAAATATTTATATATCCGACACGACCTACCAAAGTCTGCTGTTGACGAATATTTATGCTTACATCAATTTAAATTTGGGAGGCGGGTATGGGTACCGCCGCCCCCGGAACCATTTATTGGATAACCAACACCTCTGCCATGGACACCCAAGTGGTTCGCTGCGTTTGGTGACCTAGCTGGGGTGCCCGGATTCATGGGCTGAGGTTTGTCTAGGTCTTGCCGGTGGATGCGTTTTTCCACCTACTGCGTGGCAGGCCGGAACGGGAGAGACTGGTTGAGGGAGATCTTTTGATTTCTGCAGCCGGACTCTCTCGACCCATCGCCCAGGTTGGAGGAATGGTTTGGATACTCCAGGACACACTAACCCTCAGATTCTGACCCACCCTTCATTATTTTTCTTCTCAGAACTTCCTATCCTTCTTTTCCCTAAAAATACTCTCCACACAGCATTCCCAATGATGACGTAGGCTTCGAGAGAAATTGTTTTCTTCGGGGCTTCCTGTGTGGAGCCTTTCTTTCCTCAGATTCCGACCCACTCCTTATTATTTTTCTTCGCAGAACTTCCTTTCCTTCCTTTCTCTAAAAAGAGCCTCCACTCAGCATTCCCAATGATGACACAGGCCTAGAGGGAAATTGTTTTCTTCGGGGCTTCCTGTGTTGAGCTATTGTAAAAAAAACACCGAATAAAACGAATGTGAGTCTTTAATTATCTTTAATTGAAGATAGGGTATCAAACGAGTATATCCTTATCTAGGGACGTGGATTTATAATCCAGTTATTGTATAAATATACATAAATCTGACATTTTAAAATTATGTAAAGGAAAATACAGTAAATCTATGACCTGGTTGAGTTAATTGATAGATTGGAAAATCCGATTAAATGAAGGTACGAGCACATAATATTATATAGAGTTAATTTAAAATCACCAGCGACCTAAAGAGAAAGCGTTCCTATAACTTTACCGGTCTGGATTCACCACAGTGTTCATTTTTAATTAATTGCGAAAGTTTTAACGATAAATTATTAATACCAGAAAAGCTTTTGTGAAATATTAATTTATTTGAGTTTGTTGGCTACCATTTAAATTGTGACGAGTTTAAAAAGTTTCGTGTTTTTATTGGCCAATTTAAAGAATTAGAAATGGAAAAGTTGTTGTGCGAACGAACATAATATACCTGTTATATTCAAGAGAATGGGTCGTTTCTCTCACTCATCTTTTTGGAATAAGATGGCTCGATTATGGAACCAGCTATCAAAATCTATCTTTACTCTTTAATTTAATCGTGACTTCTTCAAGTCATCCAAATCCACCTCACGACTTTTGACATATAATTATTTTTTGCAAAAGTAGGTATTAAAACCAAAACATTGTAAAAGTCCATTAGGGCGTGTAATAAATAATGAATGAGATGCTGCCTAAAAAATAAAATAAAATTTAAAAAAATCATTGTGCAAGAATTACAAAAAGAACAACATTATTTGGGTTTTAGTTATTTCTGCACCTGAGAAGAATCAAAAACCTATTATCCTCCTTAAAAACGAAACTATCCAGGACATATCCAATTTTAGCCAGAATTTCTGTTATTGAAAATAAACCTTTCAGAAGATTATAAGCCATCAGCAGCAACGCGACATCCCTCATAGAATTAAGGCTGCAGATACCCAACATTCCCGAGATAAATGCTGTTGGGAACAGCCGTGGAAAAAAACCAAACTCTATAGAGAGTTTGGTTTTTTCCATGTTTTTACGATGTACGTTTTTTTTTATGTACGTTGTGTTTTTTTACTTGGGATTACTATAGTTTTTGTCACAAGATTAAGATTAATTAAAACAAAAGAGTTTTATTTATAAATCAATAAACATGGCAAATTAACATTAAAAAAAACACTAAAATATTAATCTTACGACAAAAACTATAGTAATCACAAGTAAAAACAAAACGTACAAAACGTTTACGGTTTTTTTTACTTATGGGGCCATAGAAACACCCATACAAAAAAAATCTGCCCTCATAAAGAAAAAGACAATGTGTCAGTTTCAAAATCTTAAACGAATTGGTTTAAATTTTACGATTTCCTTTTGTTTTAAAATTTTTCTGTGGTAAATAAAACATTTTATCAACAGTCGTTAATCAACTTATGTAATATTTACACGGACTTTTATTTAAAAAAACATTCCAATTTCCATATTAATTTCGAGAAATAGTGTTATTACTTATTTAAGAATTTTTATAACATCAAGATCATCCTCATTAACTAATATTACAGTAAGCGAACTGACTGACTTTTTTCCCTGTGGATTTGGTGTTAAAAGCTTGGCAGGTTATTTAATTGTTTTTTTTTATAACTTTCTACTATAAAAAATGTTCTGATTTAAAACACAGTAGTTGCAAATAAAAATAGCTACGTACTTAAACTTAGGAAAATTATTTTATGCTGATGCAAAATAAAGACCGTTAGATAATTTTATCAGAATTTACTTAATGTTATTTTTGAAAAACTTTTAAAAAATTCGGAAATTTGCAATAGGTTGTTAAATTTAGAAAAAGTTATAAAATTGTCATTGGATAATTTTAAGATAATTTTTCTTCCACACAGGAGGCTCTGAAAAAAATAATTCCCTAAGGGAATATGTCATCTTTGGGGAGGCTGTGTGGAGGGTCTTTATAGGAAAGAGGAGGAGAGGAAGTTCTGGGAAGGAAAAAGGTATGAGGGGTGGGTAGAAATCAATGTGTCCAAGAGGGATGAACGCATGAATCCATCCCTCCCACTGCGGTGCAAGGCGATGCATTAAGAGAGTCCGGCTGTAGAAGTCAAAAGGTCTCCCTCAACGAGTCTTTCCCGAAGCGGCCCGCGACGCAGTAGATGGGGAAACGCATCCGCCGCCAAGATTTAGACAAACGACACCACATGAATCCGGGCATCCCTGCTAAGTCATCAAACGTAGCGAACCACTTGAGGCGACCTATATAAGGGTGTTGGTATCCAATAAATGTTTCCCGGGACGGCGGTACCTATACCCGCCTCCCAAATTGAATTAAAGTTAAAACCAAAATCTTCTAAATTGTCAATTTCACACTTGCCACACACACACACGCTGCCATTTTACTTATAAGAGACAGGCGGAAAATCCACTATTTTCTCTTATTTTTTTTTATATCTACGTATCAACAATTCATATTCACGTGTGTGCTTTTAAATACCTTCCTCTGTTACTCGTATCATCAGAATTACTCTACGTACGAACATACGTTCAGCATATTCAACATTTTGTTGTACGTAAAAATACCACGGATCTTATAAGAGCTAAAACCTGAAGAATCCCGTAAAACAGCCTCCATTCTGCACACACGAGCTGCTTATTTATTTGTTTCTACCCCGCGGTCACGATAAATTCTACCTAGGACGACGCCGCTTGGTACCCTGTACCCTGTGCCCTGTATGCCACGAGTATTAGCATGAGCCGCACGTATCGGAGTTTTCATAATTGACTCCGGGGGAAGCAAAGCAGCCGTAAATTACTTAGAAAATCTTTAACCCTCATAAAGTTTGTGACAAAGATGCCTCGGGCGCTGCACGGAGATGTAGTGATACTGTGAGGGTAGTTAGTAGCCTAATTCAATTTTGTCCTGCACCCCTTTGTAATTGGATGTGAACTTTGACGCATCGTGATCTCAACTCGGTGTTGTATCGCTGGATGCAAGAACTGTGGAGTAGGTACTAACTTAGCTGTAATACTTTGAAGACATTTTTTAAAAATACTAATTACATATTTCTTCGAGCGATTTTCGGTATATTTTTGCCAAGTTTGCAAAACGTCTTAGTAGTGCTACTAACCTAGAAATATGGGGTAAACGGTGAATTATACAAGGTGTCTGGGGGTAAAGTGCATTAACTTCGGGAGGTGATTCTACATGATATTATAAGTTAAAAATGTTGATAACTTTTTTTTGAAATTCCAACTTTTAGGGGTAGTTTTGTGGTAAAAAGATAAAATTAAACCGGTGTGTGCGGGCGGCATTATTATTTTCAAGCAACGTTGCAACAATCGTGCCCGGTAAGCTAACAGCAACTTTATCGGGTAAGTTTTACCTTACACTAAGGATGTAGTGTAAGGTAAAACTAAGTAGTAGTTTTTTGTGTGGGAAAAAAGTTGGAATTTCAGAAAAAGTTATTAATTTTTTTTACTCCCTCCCAAATCACTTCCCAAAGTTAATGCACTTTACCCCCGGACACCCTGTATATGTACCATCTAGAATTTGATAGGTTGGTCTTTGGCAGTAGCCGTAGGTTTAAAGGATAACCAATATCCTATAAACCCCGTTTATAGGATATTGGTTATCCTATAAACGGGGAAACATTTATAGGATAACCAATACCTCTGCCATAGGTCACCCCCAGTAGTTTTCTACGTTGGGTGACTTAGCAGGGGTTCCGTTTGTCTAGGTCTTGGCGGCAGATGTTTGGCGGCTGGATTGGTTCAGGGAGATCATTTGGCCTCTCCTTGAGGTTCTCTCTTGTCGCCGTGTATCGTAGAGGCAGGGATGGATTCAAACGTCTGTCACTCCTAGGCCTACTGAACCCCAGATTCCTACCCATACCGCATGACTTTTTCTTTCGCAGAAATTCCTCTCCTTCCTTTTCCTTAAAAGATCCTCCACCAGCATCCTCGAATATGGCGAAGGCCCTTTTTCTCGGGCCGCCTGTGTGGATCTATTGTAAAAAAAAGATCATTGCACAGTAAACTCAAAGTTTCTATATTAACATTTGGAGGGACGATATTAATAAAATCGAATGGCCAATTTGAAAACCGAAAGACCACGACAATTCTTTTTTTAATATTTTCATGGGTAATGTAACTGTTCAATACAACTGTTCAATTCAATACAACTGTTCAATTCAATACAACTGTTTAATTCAATACAACTCTTCTGTTTGGTGTTTTGGTTATGTGCGCTAGTGTAAAGATTTTTTTCTATAAGTGTATGATTAAATAATATGATTTATACAAATAAAAAACAAAACGGTTTCTTTCAAGTGGTAGACACCCTCAGTATCACCACTGTGAAAGACCATCATTCAGACCATCATTGAAAAGTTGCTTAAAATGGCTTCAGCCGTGTTTGTTGTCCAGTACTGAATAGCAGGTGATTCCCCCATCCCCACTTTCCTCTTCCCCAACTTCTTCACCTTACCGCTACCTTCAGTCTCAGAATAACCACCCAATTTATTGGGGATGCCATAGTCTCACTGGCCCCAGACGATTTTGAGCAGTTGGGATACTTTGGAAGTATTCAAAAAAATTTGAAACAAACGTGTTTTGTGAAAGAATGTGTGAGTAGTGTAGTAGTGGATAAAAAAAAAGAATAACATGCATCAGCCTATCCTCTCTGCGTATTCACTTCCCGTAAGAGTGCAAGATTAGTAGCAATTTTTATACAAGAAACGTATAAAAATTAGTAAAGTAGATAAGTAGCAATTTTTAATACAAGAAACATCAAAAACACAACGATTTTTTAAGGCAACTCCAAAGGTATCGTAGAAATTTGAAAGATTGTTCCCGACATTCCCATTTTTCATTTCCCAAGGATGCCACTTAAAAGTAGACAGAACAAACTAGAAATTCTTCACAAACGGTTTCTTCAAATTCGAGGACTTTTAACTGTCGTGAAAAATATTAATAATACTTCAGTTCGTGTCTCGCGAAACGCTCTCGGGTAAATATTTAGGAGTGTCGTTTTAATTTTCCGGTTGGGTTTTTTTTTTCTCAGCTTTCTGCAATTTCTAAAGATTTGTTTCGCGGATCGTTCCAGTGGTTTATTTCGCCTCAACTTACTACCTACAAAGAGTTTTCAGCGACTCATGCAACGTCAATAACAAAAAAAAATACATTGTGTTAAGAGACTTGTGTCAAGAGATTTACTTTATTAACCAGTGATTCCAGGCTTTATTTTAAGTAAAAAGTATAAATGAACTTAAAACATTTAAAATCACCAGATATTGGACAGAAAAAGTCAGGGTGAGGGTTGGAGGGTTACTCAGCTGAGTGACTGGTGATGACATGTGAAAGAGTTTTCTTTTCTCTTGGTTTTGAAGAAAAAGCAACTGAAAAAAAAAAAACAAAAAAACGTGGGACCAAAATTTAATTTACATTTTTACTATATATAATATCAACAATCACTGGTTAACCCCTTTGCCATATTTGGTCAGTGGGTCAAAATATTTCCGATTAGCAATAAATGGAATATTTCTGAACATATCCGAAAAAAAATCTATTTTTGAAAGGCCATAAAATACACTTTAAAATGTCATAAATTGAAAAAACATGTAGTGTTTGAAGTACGAATATCAAAATTTTGCATGCAAGCATTAAAAAGTTTTTAAAATAGTTCATCTCACGTTTTTTTCTAAATAAAATTACTGATATAAGACAAATTTATTATAAACGTTATTGTCATTGTCCTTGTGGTTCGATGTAAAAATAATTAATAAAAAATTCCCAAAATTTCATTAAATTTTTTCAAATTACGATCCGATATTTTGGTTTTATAACGTTGTAAATTTTCCTTTTTTGTGGTTAACTTTTAGATTTGAATATAAAGCGTGGTGTTTTCTCCTTCTAACACCATTTTTATCATATTTCTCTTTATGATATTAAGGGTTCCATGCCAACTGAGAATAAAAGCAACTCAACACCTCTTTGAAAGGTCATTAAAAGCTCTGAAAAAAATAATTTTAAAATAGCCTGTAACCCTAACCTAACGTAACCAATTTAACCAATTTTTTACATATTTTTTTCATCACTTTTAATGACTTTTCTGAGGTGGATCTGAGTTGGTTTCATTCCGAGTTGTCCGGTCACCGATATTAAGGAATACACAACGGAATCTAAGAGATCTATTTGAGTTATTTCGAATAGCGAACAAATTAAACTAAGGGCTTAAAGTAAGACAAATATGTGTCTTAAACCCGGTTTATACACGTAAATTGTTTTCTCATTTTCATTGTGTTGTTTTTCATTCTATATGTTGTTTATCTTTGAATATTATTTTATGTTAGTATGTTATATTTTTAAGCTTTTAATTATCTAATTTTACGTTATCTTTCTACTCGTTTATACTTTTTCTGTGTTTTTAATATTTTCTTTTTGTATCAAATACACTTATATTTTTATTTAATCATTTATTTTTGGATATAGAATGAATTTTATGTGGAAATTTAACTGGTTTATGCAACCATGTAACATGTAATTATTTTAATAAAACATTTGTTACTATTTCTCTAATAAAGTAAAATAAAAAAATATTTAACAAAAGACCAACTAAATGATGCAAAGTGGTAAAAAAACTATTCTATCCTAACCCAATATGTATTATGTTCTGTTTTGTCGCTGTTTCTCCTGTTACCGGCTACGACAAACCATCAGTCAAGAACAAACATTTCGAAGAATGTATTTTAAAAAATGTTGACTTTGATATTTCAATTCTAATTTTACAAATGGCGCCGCGTTTCTAGGGTGCACTCTTCCATATTACTTTCGCATTTTTCCGTTTCAAACATCTTCAAAGGAATGTAAATTATGTGGTAGCTTAATCTATGGCAAAGGCTTAGCACCATTCTGGTGGAACAACCACACTAGTATCCTGAAAACGACAGAGTAATTAAAACACCGCTGGCCTCGGCCGGGTGGGGGTGAACTTTTCAAAATACAATCCATTATAGTATTATTTATTACTAGCTTTTCCCCGCGGCTTCGCTAGCATGGTATTAGGGGAAATTACTGTAGCGCTTGCACTTGTCAATTATCCCCCCTCCCCTCACCCCCTCCCGCATTCCATTCATTCATTCCCGGTACATTCAGTTTTCAAACAGCTTGCGTGCCACCTAAATTTCATAATGCTAGAGCCCAAAGAAAATTAAATTATTCAATTTGGTGCAGTTGTTCGGAAGTTATGCGCTTACAAACATTTCGGAGATTATATAAATTTATATATAGATTTATTTAAATATTTATTTATTATATTGATTTATTTAAATATCTGGAAGTTTGTAAATATTATTAAAAAGTAACACTTTTTATTATACACTCTTTAAACGAATTATATTTTTAATGTAGGAACTCTCATCTGACATTTATTCCAAATCATAAGCTTGTCCAAAAAAAACAAAACATATTCTAATATTTGAATTTTCTGGAGCAGCAGCCGACCAGTAGGTGGGGGGCTGAGTACCTATCAGCATAAAGCCCACAAATATATCAACATCGTTTCCATGGCAACGATTTGTTTTCTGACGTTAGCCAATAACTCGCTTTTGTTAGCGACAGAAAACGTATGACAAATATAATATTTATAATTTTATAACGCCAGATCTTACCATTATATACAGCCTATGGTCCTCACATATAATGTAGCTTTCTATTGGTGAAAGAATTTTTAAAATCGTTTTATTGTTTTATGCGTGAAAGCGTAACAAACAAACTCGAACAGTTTCGCATTTATAATATTAGTATGGATGTCCGTAAAAAACTTAAACTATCAATGTTTTATTATTATTTTTCTACAACCTTTATTCATCTTCCAAAGAATATCACAATCATAAAAAGATCACACCTGAAAAAGATATTTGTTGGAATATTGGAGGAAGAAAGTGTTTTTTAGAATTTTAATACCATCTCACCAACTTATTTACGAGTTGTCGCCTGAAATAAGGTAACTTTATCAATAAAAAATGATTATGCGAAGCTTACCCCTCCCTAATCAATTCCCGGGTTTTTGAAAAAGTAACAAGTTTGTAATTTTTTTTTGCCGAATTGTGAAAATCATATCCACTTTCACATACCACAGCCGAGGAAATCGAGTTATATAACTGCTAATATCAGCAAATCTCTCAATTTGAATAAGTATGTAGATTTTATGATTTGATTCATTGATCATAGAGAGTGAAATTTTCTACAGTAATAATAGCAATTGGTTTTCTTTCCAAATCGGATTTCCCACATCCAATCCGTTCGCTTTCTAAGTAGGGGCTGGTATCCCATAGTATCCTGGATAAACCCATTAAGTCCGAAGGTTTTATTCCCCCGATAGGCAAATGACCGGATGGGCCCATCCGAGAGATTTTATCTGGGTAACATTTTTCTCGGCCTGTATAAGATAGATGTAAATGGCGTGTGGGGACATGTCGGTGGAATACATGAATTCAAAATGAGGAGTATTTTTTAAGTAAATACCTTACTCTTGGCTAAGTGCGTATGATGAAATATTCAATGACATCTTTTATATTTAACATTTTATACCGACTCTATACAAATTACATCAATCAAACATAAGCATCCTTCGATCTGACACTCGCTGCATTGCTCACTAGGCCGTTCAAATATTGCGCTTAAAAAATCGATAAAACCTGATTTTGCGGAGAGCAATTCGGAGAGGGAACTTTATAATCGTGGTTTTCCAAACTGATTTTTTTTGCGTCAGGGCTAATTAAAAAAGCGATGTTTGTGAAAGTTATTAAATCTATATACTTACATAAAAATCAAAATTTGTTTTTTCTGGGTACATGTGTGAGATGCCTATGCGTTGCTAAACCCTTCATCCGATTGCGATGAAACTTTGGAAATTTGATGTGCGCATGCCCGCAATGGTTTCTATATACTGAGTGAGTTCTGGCATCATGAATTAACGCGTTGCTAACCGTTCATCCGATTGTATGAAACTGAATGAGTGAGAGAGTGAGTGAGTGAGTAAGGAGCGAATGAATCAGTGGTATTTCCAACTAATACCATGCGAGCGAAGCCGCGGGTAAAAGCTAGTTTATTATAAAAATTATTTGCTAAAAATTTCTGATGAAAAATAAACAATTGTCATTCAAAATATTAAAACACCATATTTTTAAACCATTAAACATAAGAAAGTCGCGTCTGCACTTTTTATTTTTAATCAAATTTCAGATTTAACTTGATGGAAAATGTTATTAGATTATTGTACCTTTATCTCTTCTACCTATGTACCTAGTTACCGTCGTCCTATTTTCTTAGCAGTCTCTCGGAACCAACCCGCACCCCCTGTTTCTATCTCCGTCGCTACTTTGAGCATCTCGTTTCATAGAAAGTTCAGATTATTTTTCACAGTCCCCTCATAAACTTGTTCAGATTTATCTTAGACCACCTTCCTTCGTCGGGACGTCTTCATTCATAAGATGCTGGCAGGTACCTACTTTTGAAATGAGAAGAACAAACTGTACCACCATAAATTATTCTCGCTCATATTGCTTCTAAAAGTTACCACGTTTGAGACCTCAACAAGGAAGAGTTCGTTTAAGGCGGAATTTACGAAAACCGAAATAATATTTCGAGGCGGGGAGGAATGAAGTAAAATCAAACGGGGAACACGCTACACGCTTGGAGAACATACTACGAAACAAAGCAGCGAACAAATCCATTAGACTAGATGGTACCCTTGAGTAAGGTTTGAACATGAATCGCTTAATAATGGGCATCTTTCAAATTGTGTTTATTAAGTTGTATGTTTTATGTTAATTTTGTGGTAAAGTTCATGATTTTATGATTGCTATCAGATTTCGATGAAATATTTGATAAATTATTCGACACAATCAACTGCACTGCAAGACGGTAGGCAGTAGCTTATGACTCGTAACCGACATATTCTTCATTGACAGATGTCAAAACAATACGGTATTCAATTACGCATCATTTTTATAATATATGATCATTATTATGTCTGAATATATTGGCATGATAAATAAAATATCGGTCATTTTCAATATTTATTATTATTTACAAAAAGTTAAAAAAAAAAAAAAAAGACAGACATTCCCGGGCTACGAAACTGCGTGCATACAAGGATATTAGAGCAAATTCTTCTCAAAATAACTTTTCAAGTTTCATTTGTAAATGTCATATTTGGGATGTTTTGGATCACGGAAGAAAGTGGGTTAGAAGATTTATGGAAAACTGTGTACGGAGGTCCCACAGTGATACACGTGCTAAAAGGACTCGCTTATGCAAGAGCTGTAAGAGCCTATGTTCTTACAGGTGCTGCAATCGTCAAAATAATTTGAAATGACTCTCATGATACACTTTTTCCTCGTGAAATAAAAGAAAAATTGTGAACAGCGTTAAAGTGTTGAAGCGTTTTTTTATATCGTTAATCAATTAAAAAGTACTCAGTGTTTCAATTTAAAACTATAAATACCTACCTAAGCTCAAATCGGTCATCTGCAAGCACAGTGTGCTAGGCCCGACCGCCAAGCACGCCTTGCCGCCCTGCTATTGAGTCGGATTTTGACCAGTATTAAGGATAAAAGTAAGCAGTTATATATCGTTTTAAAGCTTATTAAATTTGGCAAATAGATTATTTGAAACATTTTTGCTTGGTCCCTCATATAAAAAAAAATCATCTTTAAATCAAAATTTTACGAAAAGAATTTTTTTTTTGCGACAATGTCATTATTATTTGCCAAACCGTAGTAGATAACAAAAAAAATTCAAAAATTTATTTTTAGACAGCTTTCTAAGAAGTGTAACAGTGTAATTTTTTTCAGATGTATATTAAAGTTTAAGAGATATAATGGATTTTGTAGAACTCTAAAATTGCAAAGTTTGGCAGGGGACAGGGGGGGGGAAGCAAGCGGGGGAGGGGAGTTTTTGGAAAATACTCCTTGTAAGAAGTACTATCCACCTGCAAAAATTCAGCTTTCAGCTCCACCCCTCGAATTGGACCGAATCTGCCAAAAAACTAGGAAGTTACAAAAATATCCAAGCAATTCCACCTAAAAATCGAACCGAAACTTTAAAAATCTACTACCAAAACATCCGCGGACTACAATCAAATCTCGATGGCCTACGAGCAGCTCTACCTTCTCATCATCATGACATTATTATACTTGAGACGTTAAATTAACGACTTAACATTTTTATTCAAAATATTTAACTCTAATTTTGACTGTTTTGAACTCCTGCAACTCTTTAACTTACGAACACCCACAGTAACAACACGAAAAAATACAATATTCTACAGCAGCACTCATAAGCGTAACTACATTGCCCACTCTCCGGTACAACGACTTCACAAATAGCTGTATTCTTCTGTTTTTGTTTCTGTGTTTGTATGACTTTTATCTATTTTATCTTGTAATTTTATTTTTATTATTTTCTATGTTTCAAAGTATCTGTCAAATTAAAATTACACCACAAATCATGTAAAAGTAATCTGGGCGTTAAATAAATAAATAAAATAAATGTCCTTTCAAATGCAAAACACGGCTTAAAACCCCAAAAACAAATATCGAAAATATATTCCATAGTTTACATTAAAAACCTGCGGCAGCAATGTGAACTAACATGTTTCAATATGAAATAGCATAATTTGTTTGTTATTCAAACAAGATAGTTTTAATAATTGCTGCAAGGTTCGCTAGATTCATACTGGGAGATTTATGGTGAGGATCGTTTCGTGTTTTTATGAAACTTTTTCCCTACTTTTCTCAATAATTATCTCGTTCAATTAATAAAATACTAATAATATCTATCCATACCTAATAAACAAGAAGTTTCACTTCTGTCGCGCGTGTCGTACGCACTTTTTTATTATTTTTTTCAGTTTCAACAATTTTTTCGTTAATCTTATATTTAATTTTTAGGAGTGTGTCGATTTCTTTTTGTTGGTTTGCAACCTATTTTACAATTTTGTTACTTCTATTATAACTTTGTAACTCATTTTATTTTAACATAATTTATAAGATATACCATTATTACAATTAAAAAACTGTATAATTAGAAATTTAATTAAAAGCTCAGTAATGCGTAAATAAATACATAAACAAAACTAGGAATATGATTCTGGTGAAGGCGCACCCTAAGACATTATACGCCGCTGGTTTCTATACCCAATGTTTTAGACGTGGCCGGTCGGCCGCTATTAGTAAAAAAGTCAACCTGGTTCTGAAACAATACACAATAACATAACGACGTTCCTTTAGTTTGACCTCTTTTCTGATGTGCCAACACATTTACGTATTTATTTTTGAAAACATTTGACATCCTCTCACTCTGAAATCATCTCGTATACTGACGAGAAAAAACTCATGTCGCGGTTTTTATAATACCGTGATGCGAGTGACAATATCGTTATATTGAAAAACAGTTTTAATTTATTTATGCATTGTTTTAATGCTTTTTAAAATAATTTTATTCAACAGACATTTAGAAAACATTGATGTGATGATAATGTATATTTTTATAATTCTCCTGTATTTGGAATTAAATGATGTAATTGAACTTTAAGCTATTTTTAGAGGTTGTGTAAATATTTTTTTACGCATTTGTTTTAAATATTTTAACATATTTTATTTTTCCTCCATTTAGAAGAATAATTTTTTTGTTCAAAACATAATATTATTTTCTAATAAACAGTATAGAAATCTTCTAAAAACTGCATCAAAAACCGCGTTTTTGCTGCGTTTGCGGTAATATACCCTTAATAAGCTCGCAGCATAAACAAATTCCGCCAGTTCTTTATCGCACTCTCGGAGGGGTCTTTCGAGAGTTTTACGCTCCCAGCAAACACGGAACTTGGTGTGGTGAGACGAGTTGGTTGAACAGACAGCGCCGCAATGTACTACTTCGCTCCCCGCCAATATCATGATGGTCTATTGGAGGGCAAATATTGCTCCTGTCAATACGACAACAGAAAGTTTTTTAATTCTTGGAACCAACCGTAACGCGCCAACTTAGTCTCTGCTGTCACAATATAAGAATTGCTAAGCAATATAAGCATTTGTTGGATCTCTAAGTTTTTGAAGTGCAAACTTCTTTAGCACCTTTAGAAACGGAAACGAGCGACACTAAAAAGAGACAAACACATGCATCTACAGGATTTAGCCTACCAGAGAATGAGATAGACTAATCGGTGTTCTCTTTGTAGGGCGCTTCGTAGAATAAAATGTAAAATAACTTTTAAACTTGGTGACAAACATTTCAATACAACGATAACATTCATAAACATAAGTAACCGACTAAGATCACGTGACAATTTAAAAATACCTAAATTTAAAACGAATGCTTCTCAACCGAATAGTTTATCAGGGTATAATTTTTTTAAGGCCCTCCCATAAAAGATCGAATTTGACAAAAATTATAAAGCTTTTAAATCCCAAATCAAACAACAAACTATTATAATTTCATAGAACGAATCTTACATATCTTTTGACTACAAATACCTATTAGAAGTAATTGATCAATTGTTAATTATAGTGTGTACTCTTTATTATGTAATTAATTATTTAATTTTCGATTCAATCATTTATTAATAAAATTAAAATAAAGATGTATATATTGTTTTTTAAAAACATATCCTCTTGAAATAATATTGTTGCGCAAATCAATTTTATAATTTGTTCGCACGCGGGAGTGCAATCTCTTGATAAAACAACAGTTTCACTGAAATGCCCAAATGATTTATTAGGATAGGATTTATAGGAAGCCAAGGAACTTACCAAGTCCCACATTCGTATCGTATGCACCACTGGTTTTATCAAATGTTTTTTTTTATAAAACAATTTATTATTAAAAGGTTCGTTACACGATCTACGTTTGTAGACTATGGGCGGGCGGAACATATCAAATAAGTCAGAAATTAATATATTGCTGTAATCCAAAATCACAATCAAAATACGCAGAAATTACCACTGTGTTGGCGGGGAAAATATATTCATACTAGACGATGATGCGGCGGTAAAACATAAATGTAACCAAAAAAACACTGGCGCTTAGCGGCAGTCGATATCAATAACATAATTTTGTACACAAACAGCGGCGGAGAGCGGATCAAAAGTGATATTGTACACGCATAGAGGAGCCGACCAACAAATAGTAATCACACCGGAAAGGTTAGGCGAAAGATTCACTTCAGCGTGGCGCGTAGTATAATACACAGTGCAGGAAATACACAATTGATTCTTGTTCTTGGCTAAAGAGAATGGATCAAAGGTAGGAACTGAGCGAATTCAGTTACTTTTCAATAGACAATCATTAGACATTGATTGGCGCAAATATAATACAATAGCATTTGAAATACTACAATTAAAATATATTGTTTTATTTTTATGCGCTATACCTACCACCCACCACCTGCCACCTGCCAGCTGCCACCTGCCAAATAATATTAATTTTATTTCTACCACATCTATATTCTTACTTTTATTTATCTGTATAGTATATCTAATTAAGTAACTGTTATGTTATTCAAGTAACTGTTATGTTTTTATGAAATAAATAAATAAGTTTATTTATTTCTTACTTCAAATAATATAATTTCTGTAACTAATTCAAACCCGGGAAAAACTTTCTCTATTGAGTTGGATAATTAATAAGAAATTACTTAATTTTAATAACTGGAGCGATTTTTGTAATATATTGGCGCCATTTCAAATGCCTCCGATTGCTTTTCGGATAAAAAAAGCAATTATCTCCGTGATTCGGCAAAAAAAAAAATTAAAAAGTATTCGTAAATTTAACGCTTATTATATTGAACTTAAAACGAAGTTATTTAAATGCTTTATTCATTTTGACCATAGATGTTGCAAATCCGAACTTTGTAGACTATTTTTCAACGATGTTAAAAAGAAATTTTTAAAATATTTTTTCACACAGAATTTCTGATCAGCTGTTTACGGTTAAAATTAATTCCTTTTTATCCATATATATACACCTTTCGTTATCAAGTATACCACAGACAATACACAAAAATAAAAAATATTATATGTTGACTCGAGTACCTCTCAGGTCAGTTTCAAAGTAATAAACACGCAGGATTCGCGCGGTTACAAACATAAAGATTTTTTTTATCAATCCTACAAAAATGCGTTAAACGGTAAAAAAAACAGTTTATATTATTGTCTAAATAGAACTTTAAAAAAATCTCGAGCAAACTTTTTTTTTCAATGCACTGCCGCTCCAATGGTTAATAAGTTTTTAAAACCGTATGTTTCTTTTTTAATCTGTTATATGTATGTGTTTTAAATAAAAAATAAAAAGTAATGGGTTATAATATATCGCATATCACAGCCTATTGTATTCTCCCAACATATTCGATTTTTTTTTATCTTCCAACGGTTAACTCTCTTTGCGTTTTGTGTGTCTTTTGCTGAATGCTCTTACACTGAAAAAGTACGAGATTATATTATATTTGCATAGCAATAACTCATTTGAATACAAAAATATATTTAAAACATTGAAAACCTTAGAATTTTATAAGCCAATGCATTGAAGATTTATAAGGTTGACTTTCGCTTCGGTTTTAATTTCGAAAGCGGTTTTAATTTACCTTTAAAAGTTAAAATTAAAGTACCTAGCTTATGAAATTTGAATACAGGGCAAATTCTTCATTTAAAGTTTCATAAAATATACAAAACCGTTGTAAATTATAAAGAAAGATTATCGGCGATTGAAATATTTCCGACTCTGGGGTTCGGGAGGTCATTATTATATCAAGAAGATTAAAACTTTATCAAAGTCAATTTATAGCTGCCAGATTTCGGTCAGAATATTATCCACCCTTTTCCCATTGTGTTAGCATAATTTTTGATTTCTTTTTTACTGAAAAAAGCTTTGTTCGATAATTTTTTTTAATTATTGTCGGATAGTAATCTTATAGAACAACAGCCCTTTTTTTACAAAGCAACAATCAATAATTTCTACCTCTCACCTTCACTGTTTTTTTGACAACTAATAATTGCTAACTTTTAATTTGATTATACCTACCTTTAAAGCATGTAATTAGGTGCTTCAATTAAAAACAGGATAAAATATGGTATTTTTGTAGTTTGCTTAGGAAAATAAAAATGTTTTTTATTTTTGTAGTTTTTTTAGTAAAATTAATAAATATTGTATTTTCTGGTTTGTCTAGTAAAATAAAATTAGAAAATCTAAATAATAATGAGAGAACGGGAACTCTGTTTGTTAACAATTCCAAATGAATTTTACAATTTTGGAATTAGAAAGGATCGTAATGAAACAATATGATTTTGGATGTGATGTACCTAAAATTTTCAATTTGTGAAGCGGGTGTGGGTACTGCAGCCTCGAAAACCATTTTGGATAACAAACATCCCTTCCGTAGGTCAGCTTTAGTCCTTCGCTACGTTTGGTGACTTGGCTGGGGGACCGTGTTCATGTTGTGAGGTTTGTCTAGGTCTTGTCGGCGAATGCATTCGCCTGCCTACTGCGTAGCAGGCCGGATCGGGTGAGACTAGTTGAGAGAAGACCTTTCTACGACCTCTACAGCCGGACTCTTTCCTTGCACCGCAGTGGGAGGGATGGATTCATACGTCCGTCACTCCTGGAACATTGACCTCGAGATTCCTACCCGCCCCTCATACCTTTTTCCTTTCTTCTTTTCCCTGAAAAGACCGTTCACACGGCTTCCCAAAAGATGACAGGCTCTGAGAGATTTTTTTTCCTCAGGGTTTCTTGTGTGGAGTTAATATAAAAAAGATGCTTAATTCTTATTTTCAGCAGATAAAAAATAGCCCGCCTTTCTTACAATAGTCGGTGGTATAACAGCGTAGTTGCGTTTCAGGGAGTTGATTGGGGTTCTGTCCTCGGCCGTGGGATTTTTTAGAAGTGAACACTTCTTTATAATAATAATAATAATAATAATAATAAGTTTTATTCCAGGATGTGGGGAGGATAGTGCAATCCCACACGTCCCATATGATTGTACATATTTATATAATAGTTTCAGCGTTTATCTTCGTTGTGATTTGAAATCGATGAAACGAAAAATAGCCACACTAAAAAGAAACAAACACATACATCTATAGGATTTAGCCTGAGAGAGAATGATATAGTGTAATCGGTTTCCTCTATTTGCGGTACTTCGTAGCCTATCGGTCTCCTCTTTGTGCGATGCTTCATAGGCTCCCCACTCTTGTCTACTTTAATTTTCCGAGGGTTTTACTTCTATCACGTGTGAATTGCACATTCTGTTATTTCTATAATTTATTTCTCGTTAATGATACGACGTAGTTTTTCACGTATATGCCAAACATTTGATATCGTTAGCAATTGAAGTTTCTAATCAAAACGATGAATTCTACCGTTACACCCATAATCCTTTAAGGCTTAAGTTACTCATCCCAGGAACTACCTTCGTAAGAACATAATAATTACACCTTCCCCCATAAAACGAAACAATTAATTTCATCCGTAAAGTTTTCCGTACGCCTCGCCTTGGTGTTGGAATCTCATCCGGCCTAACCTTGGCCATAAGTCATTGTTGTAATAATATCATATGGTCGTACCGCGCCGTGGGATGGCCGCTTATCCGGGCTCAATTTGATTATTCGCTATTCACCCCTCCTCCTGTGGCGCGATACAAGTGATACCGTATTGGGAACACGCAATCATGAAATTGTGGGACATTTATTTATCAACGCTAAAAGTTAAAGTTATTTACAGGCGGTCCAAGTGTCGCGATTACCATTTATTCTAAACAACTAACAATGCTTCTTAAGTTGAAAAAATATATATAAAATTATTTTTCACATATTTAGTGTGAATGTAAATGAAAACAGTGGTAATATAACTGATCTATGTTATTCATTAATGATTAGGGGTTATGAAAGGTAAGAAAGAGCATTTAACAAAAATGATATTTTGCTTTGGTGAAGCTAATAGTTTTGAAGTTCTTAAACTTTAATCCTAGATTAACGAATCTAAATTTTATTGTATGATCATCTCAAGGGTGAGGGTTAGGGTGGTCCAGGCCCCATAGTAAAAAAAATAATTTCAAATATAGGTGTGGCCACCCCCTTGATTTGTTACACTTACCATTTCTATTATGTGTAAAAAATTTCAGCCCCCTATCTTATATACAAGGGGGTGCTCATCGAATTAGAAGTTTCTGACAAAAAGTTCAGGATTTCAAGTAAAACGCGCAATTTAAGGTTTATTAATATTACGTGTATTTTAATCAAATAAGTATACAAAGTATTTGAATGTGAACAAAATTTGGTAACAAAGCAATAATTAACGTAATATTAGTCGCAATCTTTCGAAACTATGTTTGTTAATTCCTTTTTGGATGTTTCAGTATAAACGATTTTTCTGTTTTGTTCAACAAAAAAGTAAAAATTGCCTTTCTTCCTCATTCTTGTGTATCCAATGTATCTTCGCAGGTGGTTTGTTCAAAACAACCATGGTGAGCTTTATTAGCTCTTCGTTATCATCACGAACTCGATTCTCTTCAGATAGATCGGTTGTAAGACTCTCAAGAGTATTTTCAGCGAACTGTTCTGCGTTCTTATCGAGGTCAAGACAATCGTTGTGCCCCTTCGGTAATGTTTCCCAAATATCGCTGAATCTTTTGAAAAGTGGGATTTGAGGAGAGCTTGATGGCCCAAAACATAGAGTAAATATTTTTGAAAGCATTATTTCAAATACGTGATGATGACAAGCAAGCTACAAAAGATCACGTCCTGTATTTTCTTCTAAAAGAGTGCAAGCTCCCGTTTTGGCACCGGTGTTAGAAGCAGTGTAGCAAGACGCACAGCCCGGACTTTGTTTGTGACATTCCAATGTTGCATTGTGTCAAAAACAGCATCAGATATTTGTTCCACCGTTCCTGCAGTAAGTTTAGGTACTCCTAATAGTTTTTCACAATCATAACCAGAGACAAAAATCGGAAGGCGCTCTACTTTCTTACTGCCAGTTATGTCGGGCATTAGTTTGACGTCCCAACGAATTACTAATGAAGAATCAATATCAAATTTTTCTTTTACCTATATATAATACAGGGGTTGTATTCAGTTCTCGCATTTTTTCTTGCGCGTCGAATACTGCTGCGAGAGATTGGGAGTGAAGCAGGATTGCAACCGAGGGCAGCAGACAATGGAATAATCAGCCGAATAGCTTCTCGATCGGTGATCTTGTTACGATCAAGCGCACTGGTAATGTGTTATGTAAATATACCCCTAGTAGACGGCTCAACGCCACAGGAACTAGAAGCACTCTTAATCTTTTTTGGTACAGCCACTACGAACTCATCTTTGGACTCATCCTCTAATATGCTAGCATTACTAGAAGTGCTACTAAAGCTGCACTAAGTTGTAACTCTTGACTCGACACCACCGAAGATGAGGCATTACTTTTAGCAGCCATTTCTCTCGCATCTTCAGATCTTTGTTTCCGTTTTAGAGAACGTTCTTTGACCTTTTCTCGTTTCTTATCGATTAAGGACGTCTTAGAATTTTCTTACGTTCTCCTCTTTGATCTATGAGAAACGCTCTGAATTTCCGCAATTTTATCAAATTCAAAGCGCTTGCATGGTCAATATCAAAAAGTTTGTCTAGTTCTTTTGTAAACAAATACTCTCTTTTTCTTTGTGAATTAGAAATTTTACCTCTATTTTTCTTCAATAGCAGCCAGTTCTTATGAAACTTAATCAGTTATTCAATGCAGTGATTTTGTTGTCTGGTCGTAATACTAGATTTAGACATGCGCGGTATCTTTCACATTTTTGCATTCATTCGATATGTGGTGATAACGTAGTAAAATTTGCCGAAGAGTAGGAAGTTGGTTTAGCCTCACCGATGGCTCAATATGTCGAACCCCAAGTAGAAAAATTTCGTATTTTTTTCGAGTAGATGAACACATTTTATTACACTGATTCACTTCACCGTCTACTAAATAAGTATCAAAACTGTTTAAATTTATCTATAAAACTCTTCAGTAGTTTATTTTAATATTTATTTAATAGTTTAACACACGAAACTGTCATGTAAAAAAAAGGTTAAAATTTAGCATTTTACACAAAAAATTGAAAAACTACACTCGATTGAGCACCCCTTTTTACTTGAGCAATCTCGCTGAAATTTTACCACGTTATTACTATTAATACATGTAACAAATTCACGGGGTGGCCACACGAAAAATATTTTTAAAAAAATTTTGGACAACCTTAGTGAGGGTGAAACTTTAAGAGATTTTTACGGAATTAAAATAACTTCAATTCATCGGATTAAAATAACGTCAAAACAAAGGATTAAAATAATTTCAAATCATCGGATTAAAATAACTTCAATTCGTTGGATTAAAATAACTTCAAATCATCGGATTAAAATAACTTCAATTCATTGGATTAAAATAACTTCAAATCATCGGATTAAAATAACTTCAATTCATTGGATTAAAATAACTTCAAATCATCGGATTAAAATAACTTCAATTCATTGGATTAAAATAACTTGAAATCATCGGATTAAAATAACTTCAATTCATTGGATTAAAATAACTTCAATACATCGTATTAAAATTACTTCAATACATCATAAAATAATTTCAATTCATTGGATTAAAATATCCGGTTTTATAACTATTGCACACCAGAAAGTGAAAAGGATTATTCTAAACCCAATTATGAGGAACGTATGCGCGGCACATTTCGGCCGGTTTCATACAAATCTTAATTCTGGATTTGAGATCAAAATTCCCAACCAAACTGAAAACTCATTTTTTTAGCAAAAATAAGTAAAGTAGCTCACATCCGTACCAGATTTTTGATATACCTTTTGATTACAGTTTGGTTGCGTATTTTGATCTCAAAACCAGAATTAAGAATTTTATGAAACGCGCCAAAATGGGCGTTCCTCTTAAGTTGCTCATTTATATCTTACGTAAGTACAAAAACATATTTGTTACACTTTTGCTTTTAGAAAATTATAAAGTGGGTCATTTATAAAAAAAAACTATTTAAGGGGTGGCACGGGCCATGCCACAAACGTACAAGAAACAACTGGGAGGTCGAAAATTTAGTGATTATGATCCCTGCATTATCGCTTTTTTTGAGAATTTGTCTACCTTTTTTTTTAATAATAAATCTTTTAAAATATAAACAAGACGTTAAGGGACACATTTGACTTACTTTAACCAATGATTCCTGAAATTATTTGGAGTTTGTAATATAAATGAAATTTAGGTTTCTGGTAACTAAAGTATGCAAATATGTGAGGTGAAATTATTTACCAAGATTTTCTTACAATTTTTTCAATTGGGTAATGGGTATACAGCAGGATATTCTTTTTAATGATTTGATGTAACAATACTTTTTTAAATGGTTAAATTTATCATTTACGTTATCCAAGGTAATTCGGCAACTGTTTAAATCAAAAGCTTATAAAACGCTTTCCCCTTTACATTTATTAAAAGGTGTTTCAAATTTTATGTTTACTTTTATCCAGTGTCATCCAAATTGATAAACCTGCCTAACATAAAATCTGGTTATCATTTCGACAAGCTGGAGCCAAACCACTTTCATATATTTTTTTTTCGTCATATTTTTGTATTGGAGAATGCTTCGAATAAAGTACTACATCAGTCATACGTTGACCGCCGAAAGGCGCACATTAAATAACCAGATCTTGGTCAAGACCAGTCCAAGCATAATAATGGTCCAGACCACGTTTGTCTGTGCTTTTGTACAAACCTTATCAACAATTCAAAATTAAACATTTAATCCGGGAGGGTCGCAAAAATATCACGTTCTTTCCCTGAAATATTAAAGCCCCCTCTCTAAAGACTAC
Organism: Glyphotaelius pellucidus; assembly: GCA_936435175.1. Classification (NCBI taxonomy): domain Eukaryota; kingdom Metazoa; phylum Arthropoda; class Insecta; order Trichoptera; family Limnephilidae; genus Glyphotaelius; species Glyphotaelius pellucidus. The sequence continues at coordinate 30,859,246 of OW386547.1, forward strand.
TCGCAAAAGAACAAGTTCCAAACAATTTGTTAGGTATTTAATTTTATTGGGGTAACTTTTTAAGAGAAACGTACGCGCGGCCCGTTTTGGCCCGTTTCGGCCCGTTTCATACAAATCTTAATTCTGATTGAGATGAGATCAAAATACCTAACCAAACTGAAAAATTATTTTTGTTATCAAAAGGTATCTCAAATGAGATCGATGTGACCTATGTTATTTATTTTTGCTTTAAATTATAAGATAGGAGTCATTAAAGATTTTAGTATTTCATGATTTTAGAGGCAATTTGGGCAATTATTTGTGCCATAAAATGCAATGAAAAATAAATTTTTATTGCATTTATTTTTTATTTTATTTTTTTTTATTTTATTTTTTTTTATTTATCATAAACATATGATGAAATATAAAATAAAAATTAAAAAATCATAAAAAATAATCATTTTGATGGGTATAAAGTTAAAATACAAATTAACTATTTAGAGCGGAACAAAAATTTGTGGGTTATGTTCTTAAGTTACTACCCAACGATGCATTTTTAACGACGTTTAATTTTATATTTTATTTTTCATCATATTTTTTAAATAAATAAAGTTAAATTATTTTTTTTTTGTTTTTCATTTACTCACAAAAGATTGCTCAAGTTGCCTCTAAAATCATGAAATACTAAAATCTTTAATGGCCCCTATCTTACAATTTAAAGCAAAAATAAATAAAGTAGCTCATATTCGTACTAGATATTTGATATACCTTTTGATTAGAAAAATAATTTTTCAGTTTGGTTAGGTCTTTTGATCTCAAATCCTGGATTAAGTTTGTATAAAACGCGCCGAAATGGGCCGCCTATATGTTCCACTTAAAATACCTTTTTAAAACAGAGATCCTAGGTTCGACAATGTCCCGAATCATGTTTTGTTTAGATTTATTAGTATAATCCTCAGGTGTTGAAAATGTTTACCTACTGACGAGGGATATGTATGCTTTTCTAAATTCACTTTTAATTCCATTATTTTTTATTACATATGTGTTGAATCGTAAAAAGTTTAAATTTAATATCCATTGATGTATGGTCTCCCTATCTCATTCAATGGTTCGGAAGCTAAATTTCTAATGCAAAAACATCTCCGTCACGCGGAAGACCCGCAGCCCGGAGGACCAGATTAAACCATAACCCTCCCCCGGCAGTGCTTCATCTCGTTTTTGCATGGCACACCTAAGCAGTAAGCACCTCCTCCAGAAACAGAACGGTTTACTTGCCTAACCCTCGAGGAGCCATTTCGCTTTTTAATCATTATCAAATTTCCTCGCGGTGATACACGCTTAACCATGAATAATTTATTAGGCCTCGTGATTTAGTAAGTGTTTTACATTGCTAATAATATGGACACTTTTTATATGAGAGCTAATTCATGGCTTTTTTGAAGGAATGTTTTGCGGCTAATAACAAACCAAAAAAATATATTTTTCAAAAGTTCCTAACCAGGATGTGAAATCACCACTCAAGGCCCCCATACACATCTAGTAACAATTAGTGAATTTGTTAAAGCTGTAAAATTGTTAATTACTTAGGGCCATAAATTTTACAAAATTTGAACAATTCATCGGATTTCATAGTTTCACGAATAATGAATAATGATATTATAATAACAGTACTTGAATGTAACTTGTGCAGAACCTAAAAATTAACTTCGAAATTTGATGAAATGTTCAAATTCTGTGAAACAGCTGCCCCTAACTAACCGTTTTTGATTTGGTGTGTTGGTACCTATTTCTGAAAATATTGTCGGCAACTATAAAAACAATATTTACTAAATCGAAAAAGTATTCAAATTAGAGGTCGTCCATTGATATCATGTGTGTTTATTTTTCGTTGAACGCAATTTCTAAATCAACTAGCTTCGCGTGGCCTTGATTCACCGTTGTCAGGCAACGATTTCCCCGCGCGTTGCGGCAACCGCTCGGCTCACTAGTTGCCAGTAAGTCTGTGATTTTGACGCCGAATTCATGCGTAAAATCGTTGCCGCTATGTTTCGCCTTAAAACAATGTTCTGAAAATTTTAATATACTTTGTACTAAAAAAATACACGTGATTTTGGGTATGGGGGCAGGGTTGTCTAAAACCTCACTACATATCACCAGGGGGGGGAGGGAGTTAAAAATTTACTAAAAAACATCACGTGATTAATGGACGACTCCTTATTCCATTTTGGACATTCATAAAATAAATAATTTAACATTAATCCTCGAACTACATCGGATTTTTTTTGTTTACATAAAGAAAACTAAATCATCCCTTTTCACAGTAATAAAAATATTATTCTAACTCTCGGTGCAACAGCTGTCCCTTTTGATATTGAACTAATGAAAATCTTCGTAATATATTTAAATCATGAATTATTGTGGGAATTGAGTTTATCTTTCCTTTCAACTCCTATCGTTCATTTATCCGCCATGTTCGTCGTTTATTTTGTTCCATAATTCGTTACTTAGCTTCAGGCCAAAAATAATATTCACTGATGAGTGGAGCATTATTCAAGACGGTTACGCGTCATTCAAGATTTAAATATGAATGAAACGCAAAGGATCCAAAAGAACATTTGGGGTTGAATACAAAAAGACTTTCCTGTGTTACTTTTAATACTCAAGGAAACATTTTCTTCCTTTCGTAGATACAAAAAGGGAAATATGAATGGAAATTTATCCCCGCTCATTTCAAGCCCATATTATTTTCCTTGTTTGAGTTAAATGCCGAATAAAAGGGCATAAAAGCTTCGATGAAAACTTTTACTGTTAAGAAGAAGGTACTTATAAATTTCATACGAAAATGTATTATTTTTTGTATCGTTTTCGTAAAACAAATATAAAATGTGAGTTACAGTCATACTCGCGTAACCATATTGTGTTGAAGAAATGCTCAACTTCGTGCTTACTTTTGCCAAACTTTTCTTTGTTTTCATCAAAAAGACAAATACGTGTTTTGGCGGAATTTCGTAATTGATTGAATTACTCTGAAACTTGGCGCTTCGAAACAATATTGTAATTCTAACTTAAATAATTTACCTTCATTTGTAAACTTTTACTCTAGGTAATGAAAAAGATTCTTTAAAGACAGCATTTAACATTAACAAAACAAACAAATATTTGATGAATTTTTTCCCTCTAGGAAGCGAGGCCAGCTACGCAATTTTAAAAAAATTCGGCAATACGATTTTATTACAAAGCACTAACTTTGCCTGTAATACTAATGAATATTTTGGTTCATGGTAGAAGTTTTAAAATATTTTGAATCAAGTTCTCGTGGCTTATCGGGTAGAAACAAAAGTTAATAAAATTAGTTCAACTTTGTATTATTTTTCAAACGGACATATATAACATAATCGAGAGTTAGTTCAGAACAACAATTTTGGCTTCGTTAGTCAAACAAAGAAAGCGGTGTTCTTCGAACAATGATTAATTTTTGTGGCTGATGTGAAGAAATTGTTTGAATAGATGGTAGTTTTATTTTATGTTTTAATGTTTATTTTGTAGACTTTATTTAATAAATAATGTTAATTTTAAAATGGTTTAAAAATCTCCTTTTGTTATTTATTAATATGCTTGACAGCTGTGTCAAAGTAAATAATCTGATATTAGAAAAGGATAAAATTTGTCAATCAACAGCCAGCACAGTGAAATCGATAACTTTGCAATATCGCCTTGATAAACGTAACTTCCGATTATTTTATATCGATGTCCCGAGCACGGTTTCACGGTTGACAGCCGAACAGGAATAAATTATAAATCGATGTACCTTGACAACACTGCAGGTATTTTCATTTAATTGACACTCCGAAATGTCAAACGCCTGACAATTACATAAAAATATTAATAAATTGACAGTGTTGAATTGAAATACCATCCTAAGTATGCACCAGCAGTCCGCTTTTACTGTTTGACACTAAATTGGAGTTAATTGGTAAATTAGGTCTTTAGCCACATTTCAACCATTTTCCATTCTCAAAGATCAAACGGAATAAATTGGTCGCCTCTTCGCTGAATTATTTAAGTCCATGGATCGCGTGTACGACTTCTTTCAATTCTAAGAGCTTCGTTACGTCAATCCGTTTATTAAACAAACCATTAATTTTGCATCACGAACGACATTGTTCAAAAATATGTGTATTTATATGATACTATGGAGGCCGCGCTAAAATTTATCAATCGTCTCGGAATAACTTATATAAATCGTTGACCGTGCTTTCAAATATTGACAACTGCCCATAGATGATGGATGTGGTCAATATCTAATTGATATAGAGTTTCATTGATCGTCCATGCTAAACCTCCAGACCAATCAATGTTGGTATAGGTAGTCATATAATAAGTGCAAATTAAACTAATATTATAAACGGGTAGTTACGAGTATTATTTTAGTAACTGTCTACGAATCTGATTTTATAAAGATATTCGGTTATTTGTTTAATTAAGTTATGAATTTGGTTTACTTTTAATATTCCATATTTTAGAAGATGGTTTATTCAAAACTCTGTATGCACAATCAATGAATTTTCACTAACTTCTGATGGCGTTACCACTTTAGAATTCGGGATTGATTATAGTGAATTTGAACTTTTATAAATTCATCTTGCCACTCCACATGGGAGGATCAGATAAAATTAATTTCTCTCAGAGTATGTGATCGTTGGGGATGCTGCGAGGAAGTGTCATTTTGAGGAAAGACTCTTGAAGAGACCCATATTGTTGAAGTGAGGCAACACAGACATTTAACAACCATGTACAAATGTTGGGCGAGCTTTTGATACGCTGCCGCCACTGACACTAGTTCCTCGGAGCATCTTCCATTACACTACCTGTAGAACATGGACAGCAGTCCCACCTAAAGCCTGCGCTCTAAAGATTAAACCTAACACAGAGAATAAGGGGGCTAGGAAGTTTTAAACTTTTTGTTAAACAATTTAAGAATTTTTCCCGTGAAAACTTAAAATTTATTTCAGGCATACGATACGTATTTATTAAAATGCAATTACGTTAATTTTTTAGATTTCGGGGCAATAATTATTTAATGATAAAAGGTAAAACCAGTAAAAACATTAAACGTCATCTGTATCAATTCATAAAACAGAAACTACAATAGCCCATCCAATCTTAAAATTTCAGTTCTATTGAGAGGTTGAAATATTAACTTCGTATTTTGCAAATGAAATTAAAGTACAATTTTTTCACTTTTTTGAAAACCAAAGAATGTTCCTTTAATCGATTATTTCCCGTTTTTAATAGAATAAATTTTATTTTATTTATTTATTTTATTTATTCATACACGCCTTGAAGGCTTTTACAGAATCACATTATTAAAGTTACACATGTTATTCAGGAGTATAATTGTAAGCATGAAGTATATAACATTATAAACTGTACATTAAGGATACAAACAGGTTTAATATGTATATAGGTATGTAGTTTCGTTATCATTAAAATTGTACAAAGGAGTTAATAAGTTTACATAGTGTAATAATGGTAAAACAGAAGAGTGCTTAAGATACTTAAAAGTAGTTATTGAGGAACGTGTAGGTATTTACTATGTTGATTTTATTATTAACTTGATCATGAATAAATTGTTCGAAAGCAAGTTTTTCAAGAATTCAGCAAAATTAACGCAGCGATAAATAGTACCTGCACGTAGAAAAAATAAATAAAAAATACATGAGTTGCAATATCTTGAAAAGTTATACAGACGAGTTCAACAAGTGTATAATGCGATAGTAAAAAAGTAAAAAAATAGTACAAATTATGGTACAAAAAGTACAAGATAATATTAATACAAAAGAGATAGAGGACAAAAAAGTAAGTACTTAGGTAATCTTTGTATACATAAATATTAAATTTTGTTTTTATTGTGAACACGAAGAGACCATCGATTTTAATTTAATCAATAGTATATTGTTATTGCTAAGGCACCAAGATTTAAATAGATCGATTCTAAATTTTTACCCACCAATTTTCATTTTCTTTTAAATGTAAAATGAATTTTTAAATGTACCAAATATTTCTCAACGTACATTTATTATAATATGGGAGAATATAATTTAATTGGGAAACAGAGTTCAAGAGTCCGATGAATGTAATCAACAACTCACACAGGCAAAGAGTTCAATCTCCCAGGCAGCAATACAATATTCAAAATATACCGAACTCTGAGGGAATGAATTCCAAATTAAGTTTCAGTTAACTTATACGAATAAATACAGGCGGACAGCCTGTAGAACGTTTAAGAACAGCTTGCGCACTACAAAGGTTCTAATTTAAGGGCAAAGGCAAGAGGTTATTTCAATTTAATGCGGTGAGTTCAAGTCGCAAAAAAGGTTTCGAACCGAGAAAGAAATTCAAGTAAATGTTAATTGAAACTTTCAAACCGAATCGAGGAAATTCCAAATGTTATTAGAATTTTCAAAGTAACATTTATGGGAACTAAAGAAATATTTATGAGAAAAATTTATTTACGTTTGAGGTATGTACTTCAGGACAGTGACGGTAGGTGATTTATTGGTGCTACATTATACCATCACAACAACGTACAATGTACACACTAAAGAAGTACGTTTTATGAGAATTGTATTGACAGGTGTAGAGAGTAATAAGTAATTGAATGTTTTATGTCGTTTGTGTTTGTTACAGCTAGAAGTATGATAATCTACGGCAAAATAATTTATATTTACTTTTACTGACAATTATTGTATTGCTTAAGGAAATTACTCACTAATTACTCACAAATGGATTCTCCGCAATTGAAGGTGTGCTTTCTCTCAGCGTTTCACTATGAGTTTTTTTATTGTTTCACTTCGTATTAAATGAATATTGCGACGCGTATTGTGTGCTATTTTTACCGTCCATGAGGAGAGCGTATCACGGCGGTTACTTGCAAATCGTAATAAAAAATGAGTGTTGCATAAAATGCACTGCCACTGCACCATAAATATACTAAACCACCCACCATTGCACTACCGCACTTAATACAGGATTGGGAGGCGAGAAGGGTCGAGCGAAGGGAACAATAAACGCCATGGAACTTCGACCAGTACATACTAGGTCAATGCCATGGAACAAAAATGTTCTCGTTCCAAAATAAACACAAAATAATTAGCCGAGCGCAGCCAAATCATAATTGGCCCTAACAATGTTCACACATAAAAAAATATTCTTATTTAGAGACATCATTTTGAAGTGAAACTTCTTTAGCTTCTTTCTTTGTGATTTGAAATTCGGATAAAACGGAAATGACGCATCTTCTTTAGCTTCTTTCTTTCTTTGTGATTTGAAATTCGGATAAAACGGAAATGACGCATCTTCTTTAGCTTCTTTCTTTGTGATTTCTTTCTTTTGATTCGCAAACTTCTTTAGCTTCTTTCTTTGTGATTTGAAATTCGGATAAAACGGAAATGACGCATTGCAGTACATACGATGCGTCAAACTGCGCTCATTGGCCGCCTTGATTATGGCCTCGCTTTTCAAGGCATATTGGTTGAGAATGTGTGGTCGAAAGTTTCACTTCGACCGCGTGTGAACTCGATTTTTTTAAAAACATTGTTACTAATTATTAAAACAATGAAAAATCATTAATTCATCAGTGGATCGGCAAAACAGAAAAAAAACATTAAATAAAAACAAGCACTTTGTACAATCTATATTTGTAAAAATGGATATAAAAGCGATAATTTATAATTTTAATTATTCTCTTACTGTGTGAATCGAATATGTAATTCAAATGTTTGTCGGTAGGTGGGTAGTGTTTGACAATGTGATGGAACTCCTCTGGATAGCTGAAGATGGGAAAAGTTTGGAAGGATAGTAAAAAAATAACAATATCTCGTTTTTGAAGCTACATAAAAATAAAATAAATAATAAAATAAGCTTCTAAATTTTAAAAAGATCTGAACATAATAAATATATCACATAAATAAATAATATATGTATTCCTCTTTGCCCAGAATACTAATGGAGGGAAACAATTATACCAAGACAGTGGACATCTTCAATTTATCTTTGAATAAATTTAAAATATTGTTATTGAAGCAAATCAGTTATGTACAATAAAATGTTTTTTCTATGCTATATATGTAAAAGCCCCGAAAAAGGGCGTTTATTTATAAATAAATAAATAAAATAACTAACGTCGATCACAAATAATATATAAATGCATTCGGTCTTACTGTTCAGGTATGTGATGTCATCTGACATAAAATCAATTATTTCTACAACTTACAGAAAAAAAAAACAAAAGGTCGCATACAGATATCAGCAACACAACATGCGAAGCAACAAAGATTGCAACGCTCGCATATATGGAAGCATTACAATAAATGTAATAATAATAGTTTATTCCAGAATTAATGCATGGGTAGGGTAATGCAATACATTCCATATTTCGAAATAACAAAATATAAATTGGACAAATAATTTTTTTTTTAAATAGACAAAATAACTACTTATCGTCGCTTAAATTACAACACCGCGTATCTCATTCCACACTTAGGAGGAACTAAAAACCGTTTAGTTTGTTAACCCTTCAAAATTCGGGCGTATTATGTCAGTAAGTAAAAATATTTTCGCTTTGCAATAAAATCCAAATTTGTGAACGTATCCGAAAACTAAGAATTATTTTCAAAAGGTGATGAAATACGTTTTCAAATTTTATTATAAAAAAAAAACATGTATTTTTTTAAATAAACAAATTTTTAATGAAAACTTTAAAAAAAAATTAAAATGCCTCATCTTAAGTTTTTTTTAACTAAAATTACTGATTAAATTTGAAGTTAGTTTTCACGTTCTGTGAAAGTTCTATTCAAATTTTGTGATTATTTCATTTTTATAAAGCAACTGGGCTTTAATGATATAATAACAGAATTTGAAAAGAACTTACACAGAACGTAAAAATTACTTCAAATATTTGATGAATTGCTCAAATTCTTTTTAACAACCGGTCTTAAGATTTTGTGTTTAATATTCGCTAGTAATATTAACAAGTAAAATTTTTTTAAACGATTATTAAAACACAAACTAATCTTGTAAGGAGAATACCAAGGTTGTTAGAAAATTAATTCAAGTTCTACGAACATTCAAAACAAACATTCAAGTTCTACGAACATTCAAAACAAACATTCAAGTTCTACGAACCTTGGGACAACATTAAATAAATATTTTCAATTACGAATGCGGCAAATTGAACGTTCATTACAATATTATGAAATCGCATCAAAAATTATAATATTCATAAACCTAATTTTAACATAAATATTTTAAAGCTGTTCTGAGCCGTTACCATGATGAAATTCTTGGTTAAAATGCATTCCATTGATATACTACATCCTTAATGAAAAAGCATTCATAATAACGGCTTCTCCCAACTAATCCCGTAAATCCTTCATGTGGTTCCTCGTGTTAGAATTTTACACATGAAGTTGTTACGGTTTCCGAGGCTGAAATTTCATCAAGGAGTGAAGTTCCTTATCGCCGTTCCACAGTGTTGCCCGCTGGATTTGAGTTCCATCCCAATTAAGCGACACGGCACCGCCGGTAGGTACCGACTTAATATATTATAGGAAGGTGGGTTCCGCTATTTTAATGCACCGTTTTACTAGCAACTCTGGTACAGCAGATGAAATCTCTGCGAGTATTCACCGGGAGCGTAACGTAATGGTAAGTTCAGACTTTCCAAGATATTTTTCACAAGATATTTTTTATTTTTTGTATTGTATTACAAACAAAATTTTACACAATAGTTAATTACATTATAGATGTATTTGATGGTCCCTATGGTTGCGCAAATCAATTCACTTTCGTTCGCAGGCGGGTGCGGTGCGAATCTCAAAAAAACTTTTTACTGAAAACTGCCCAAAGGAAAGGATATGGATAGGTACAGCCAAGACTTACCGATTTTTGTGTTATTATTTTTGGGGTGTTATGGCGTGTTTCGCTACCTCCTTCTTTAGCCAACGTTTCGGACAGCGTTACAGTGTCCATCATCAGGGCAGATGAGCGAATCTGTCCTATTGTTTTTTTACATTTTGGAGTATGAAGTATCGACGTTTGCCTAAGATTTCTGTTATTTTTAAAGGGTGCAACTTTATTTTGAATATTATCTTTATATATATGTAATGTTGCGTGTTGAAGTATAATGGGTTTAATTTTCTGACCTTAAATTGTTTGAATAAAAGTTCTGACGAATTTGAATAGAGTTTTTTTTTTAAATTTGTTTTAATTATTAGTTGTGATATGTAAATTGTTTGTGTTTGATTTTTATATGTACCGCCCCATCCTATAATGCCGTATTGTATAATTGATTAGCAGAAAGCGGAGTGTATGAGTATGTGGTTGTAGTTATGTGGAGTATGTGGTTCTAAGTATTTTTTCTTTTAAAATATCTCTTAAACATCTAAATACGTATGTTAGTTTCCTTACTCTGTCGCTCAAAATATTTATATGTGGTCTATTTTTATATGAAAAGTTACTTTTATTGAAATGTAGTTCGATAACATACGGAGTATGGTAGATGCTTTCATTAATGACCTAGTGGTCTAGCACGGGTGGTCTATTATACCCTATATCAACACGATATTGATTAAATCTATGTCATCCATGGTCAGTTATCAATACTTGTGACAATTGATAAGAGGGTGACCGGACAACTCAGAATGAAACCAATTCAGAACCACCCCAGAAAAGTCGTTAAAAGTGGTGAAAAAAAAAAATTAAATTGGTTAAACAGGTTACGTTAGGTTGGGGTTATGAGCTTTTTTTCATAGCTTTTAATGAATTTTCAAAGAGTTGTTGAGTGGATTTTATTCTCAGTTGGCATGGCGCCGATAAGAGATATTCCGATCGACGATTGACCAATTTTAGCGTGGCCTCCTGAATGTTAGATAAACTGTCAATAAACAAAACATTTTGATTAGTGTCGTTCGTTAGTCAAAATAACTGACCTATTAATGAATGGAGGTGAACTAACGAAGCTCTTAAAATTGATATAAATCGAATGCGCGTTCCATAGCCTTAAATAATTCATCTAAGACGTGAACAATTTATTCCGGTCGATCTTGGAGAAACGAAAGTTGTAGAAATATGACTAAAGACCTCATTAACTAATTATCTCCCGTGTAGTCTCAAAAAGAACATCCGTAGTGCCAATGTACTTTTAAGTAAGTATTTCATTTCGAAAGTGTCAGTTTACTACTAATTTAAATTTCTATGATATTTCGTAATGTAAATCCATGTACAGATCCTTCAGTATTGCCATCGTATATAGATTTCTTATTTATTCCCTGTCAATTTTGGTCTGCCTGTTGCCTATGCGACCGTGCTCGGGAATCGGTAAAAAAATAATAGTTAATAGTTAGACCTACCGATGCGATATTGTTAAGTGATCTATTTAAGGATGCTTTAGGTGTAAGATCACCATTCAGAATCAAAACGTTGCTAGAAATGTCTTCAGCCGTTTTTATTAACCAGGTTTGAATAACCACGTACTTCCCCTTCCACTCCCTTCAGCCTCACAACATATTCCATATTATGGGATGGCGGGATGCAATATTCCCACAGAATCCAAGTAGTTAGGATTCATGTGCGATATTTATTTTTCTGGTGACCGGATAACTCAGAATGAAACCAACTCAGGACCACCTCAGTAAAGTCATTAAGAATGATGAAAAAAAATGGTTTAATAGGTTACGTTAGGTTAGGGTTATGGGCTATTTTAAAATTATTTTTTCATAGCTTTTAATGACTTTTCAAAGAGGTGTTGAGTTTACTTTATTCTCAGTTGGCATGGCACCCTTTTTCTTGCATTTTCAATTAAAATTCAGTTTAACTTTTAAATATTCACAGAGAATCTTAAAAATGAACGTAAAAAAGGCATCAATCTCACTTGATTAAAATTTTAATGTCCTTTTAAAAGGGATCCTGTTTAAAATCATTAAAAAAATGTTAAGCAAATATTAAAACATCATTTAATTAAATGCTGTTCATCTACGTTTTAAGGGCCATAACTAAATCATAAAATCAACAGCAAGGCGGAATAAACTAATTAATTTTTTGCAAATTGAATTTTTCAATCTATGTTTGCCTATTGCTCATTTAGTGAACATTAAAAAATACTTTTTCTTTCAATTCTATTACCTGCCTTTCGACAAAATCATCGTCAAAATAAACGCACTCATTTTATATTCATAAAAAGGAACGTCTGCACGACTTTTTTCATACAAAATTTAAATTTGGATTTGAAGCCAAAATACTTGACCAAACTGAAATTTTTTTATCTAAAGTGTTTCGTGTTTTGTAATCGATTTTATAATATTTTTGTGGTAACTTTCTTCAATTTATGATAAGTAAATAAACATTTTGCACTACGTACTATGTATATATAATATATAAAAAATATTAATTATTAAAAAATAATTTTATAGGCTTAAATTACAAACGACCGATTTATGTTAGAACACAAATTAGTCGAAAATATATTTACAATTTCGACCGGAAAAACGCTTTTTTACAGTTTTATTTGATTTTATTATTTTTATGCTGTATTTACGGTGATCGGACAACTTAAAATCAACTCAGCACCTTCTTTAAAAAGTCAATAAAAGTGAAGAAAAAAAAATATTAAAAAATTGGTTATGTTCGGTTAGGTTATGGGCTACTTTTCATTTTTTTTTAATAGCTTTTATAGAATTTTCAAAGAGATTTTGAATTGATTCTAAGTTGTCATTGACTCATAGTGGGTTGGGCAAGATTATTTTTTTAACTAATTACCATTAACTTACACAAAATTGTCAAAGTTATTACTAAAATTACGAAAAATTAAATTCTTTAATGACCTTTATTTTATAATTTAAAACATAAATAGATAAAATCACAAATACCGGTAGTAGATATTTGCTTTACCTTTTGATTTAAAAAATAATTAAAAATAATATAAAATGTTACTTGTTTATCAGTTGTGTAAATTTTGAAACACGTTTATTATAAAGGAGAATGTTTTGATACACGTCATTTAAAGAGTTATAAAAATAAACATGCAAGACAATATATAGTAAAAAATTCATCAAAAGCTAGGGGTATTATAATGTTGATAATTATTAACACCCTCTTCGTTTTGAGAAATAAACATGAAATTAACGTTTTCATTTTATATTTAGATGTTAAATGATTTGAAATAAAGTTACAAAAACAATAAGTGAAATAAAAAACCAAAAAATTGCAAAATTTGACATTTTCAGTCGAAGTTTTAAACCGAAAATAAAAAAAAATGGTGGTAATGTTTTTTAAAAAATACGGTTCCATGCCAACTCAGAATCAAGTCAACTCAACACCTCTTTGAAAAGTCATAACCCATAAGAAAAATAGCCCATAACCTAACTTAACGTAACCTATTTAACCTTTTTTTTACCACTTTTCATGACTTTTCAATGGAGGTTGTTAGCGTCAACGGGCGTGCTGATGCTATCGGCAGGGTTGGAGAAAGCTCCCACATATTTAATACAATTAGTTGCTGTATCTGCCCCAAATAAAAACTAGCTCAGGATTCGGTGCAAGCAGGATTTTCTCGTAACCTCAAGGCTAGTGCTTGTGGTTCGGAACTTCACGCTTCTCCATTCTCCCAGGGCCTCCCTCGTCAAGCAAAACACGGTAGGTTACCACATAAACAGTTTATTCAATTCTAGGAGACACAATAATACATAAAAGGAACGATCCTAGCTGAAAGTTAGTTTGAATGTCCGTCTCTACTCTCTATCACGCGTGGTTAGGGAAACATTTAATTGCACACAAAGGGTAACATGGTAATTGACTCACGTTTGGTTTATGGGTCAACAGCGGCTTCACGCGCTTGATTCTCTCAGCCTACGCAGCGTCCATCGGGGACCGGAAGCGCACAAACGGCGAAACTGAACTGGTGTCGCCCATGTTCGTGCGGAACGTGGGCCCTGTAAGCTCGCTTGCTGAAGACTGCCGGGGCTGCCGCTCGAGAGTTGGTCTAGCGGCGGCTCGGTTTGTCGCTCGCGGGAGGGGGTAATGCGCGCGCCTCTATATTGGCGCCTTATTCTCCAGTCCGTGGAGAAGTCTATTCTCGAATCCCGCTACGTCACAATTTGTAACGTAACACTTCCCCCCTCGCCGCAATAAAAGCGACGTGGTAATGGAGCTGTAGGACTAATAAATCCTCTTACCTTTTCAGCACTTGTGCCAAAAACATTTAAGAGAAACGAGGAGAGAGAGAGAGAGAGAGAGAGATTCCTAGCTGGAGAATAGTTATGAACAGAACACAAAAGAGATGATACATGGTGTAACAAGGAATTGTCAATAAATGTATATAAAGGCAGTGGCATACATAAATACAGTTGCAAAGAACAAGGATCTGTTGAAGAAAGGTACAAGGGTTATGCAGTGATAGAAAAAAAACTCTAAAATTGTATCATTGGTCTGTGAGCTAATGTTTGCGAACGTGGTTTGCGTAGGATGTCTGGGGTGGTTGAACGTTTCACTGCAGTTACAAGGTTACTTTGTCACAGTAACCTGGCCCATTTGAGATTACACTCAAGGGACACTAGGGCCTTTAAGAAAACACGAGGAAGAGAACACATGATGAGGCTTCTAGGTGGTGTGGAGAGTTCTACCTGTCACAGAGGTCGAAAGGGTAACTGCTTCCGGATCCTGTGGGTGAGCCAGTACGAAACCATTGAAGTATTGGAGAGTGGAATCGTAATTGGTGGTTGGTACACTGGTTTTTGTATGTAGTGGGATTGTTTTGTGAACAATCGTTGGTATTGTCACTTGCGCAAGGGCACAGGAGCATCAGCACAATGGCAGTAGGGCATTTGCATTATGCAGCAGGAACATTTGCATAATGGCAGCAGAAACATTTGCACAAGGGCAACAGGAACATTTGTATTATGCAGCAGGAATATTTGCATAATGGCAGCAGAGCATTTGCATTATGCAGCAGGAACATTTGCATAATGGCAGCAGAGCATTTGCATTATGCAGCAGGAACATTTGCATAATGGCAGCAGAGCATTTGCACAAGGGCAACAGGAACATTTGTATTATGCAGCAGGAATATTTGCATAATGGCAGCAGAGCATTTGCATTATGCAGCAGGAACATTTGCATAATGGCAGCAGAGCATTTGCATTATGCAGCAGGAACAGGAACCAACCTAGAGCTGGCGTGCTCGGGTTTGTTTTGAGTGTCGGTTCTTTGTGGTGATACAATTCGCAACTACACGCACGACTCACACTAGGTTATGTTAGATGCGGTCGGGTGCTTTTGGTACGCAGGGATTGAAGGCAAGGGACCTCCGTGACGGTAGCGAGGGCAGCATGAAGAGGCGCAGATGTAGATAGGGTGCAGAGCTGCTGGTTTTTTTTTTTTAATCCGGCAAAAATTATTATTAGAACAAAATTCTTGAAGTTTACCTGCCTAGTAGACCAATGATGAAAAAAGTTTGGAGAGAAACAAGTGTGCATGTTGAGAAAAAGTTGGATTTGTTTGGCGTGTAGAGAGAGAGACGGAGAGAGAGCTAACTAAATGTGGCTAATTCCTAATACATGTTACAAAGGTACGTATTCAAGGACAGGTTCTGTGTAACCCCTTTTGGTTTTTTTTCTTTACCAAATACATTTCCAAGAATACGTGGTTGAGGGATTGTACGTATAACAAAATTCCCCATTCGAAAGAAGTTGGTCTTCCATGACCTATGCTCACGTCTATACGGTAGCATTTTTTCTACTTTCGAAAAACAAAACATTGCGTACAAGATTAGTTATAACAAAGTGGGAAAGGAGTAGGAAGTTGAAAGGATCCGCGTATGAAGATTGTCCCATTTGACAAACGAAACGCCAAGTGCGTAACGCATATATCCCCATTCACGGATAATTTCGAGGAAGGGGGAGGGTGATAATTGGGAACATTTGAACGAAGAAAACTGCTGGGGACTCGGCTATTTCCGAAATTCGACCTCTGGGTGGAGGTGAAACAAGGTCTACAGCAGTCATCCTGGCACATTACAATAATATTTGGTAGTGTTGGACAAAAGAATACACTGACATAAAAGTCTAATCCTCTACGTGTATTGGGCAGAAGATTAGGGGTCGTTTTATTCTCCTACTTGTTTGCGAGAAATGACAGACCCTTGCTCAAATCTCACAAACCTGGGGATTTTCTTTGTTCGTCTCCCAGACAACGAGTTAGGTGTTTTTTGTGTCCATCAACTTAACTCCCACGACACGATGCCCCATAATCATGAGTGAAGCGTATGATTAGTCCTTTTGAGATAGTAGATAGTTCCTGGGTTCTTGTGACAGGAAGTCCACGGGCATATTAATGATTACAAAAAAAGGGGTGTGGACTACATTGAGTAGTTCACACATAAAGGTTTGATATTATTTCGTTCGCACGATTCATGGTGAGTATTGTAACGTCTTCACGTATAGCGTACAAGATTGCAAAATCAAAAGATTTGCAAGTAAGTTTTATAACGTCTTCACGGATAACAATGAACGAATTACAACTGGGTTGCCCAGTATTGAAGGGAGGTGCAAAAGACTAGGTATTTATGACATTTCTGACAAAAACCCACAGAGTAATTATAACGGGCTCCCCGTATCGCATTTAGTAGATATTCTGAGATTCCCATCTATGACGGCAGATTTTATAAGGTTCCCACCTATGATGGCAACAAAGGTTAACGTTCATATAAAGGTACCTATTCAATACAGACGGCGAGACATACTGATGTACTTAGTACAACAATACCGTAGCATAATAAATCCATATTAGCGTACGTTAAAGACTTGCACAAAGGCAAAAACATATTTGAAGATCTGGCCAAGATTTTATACTTCAACAATTAAGGGACAAAAAAAAATTTTCTGGCGTGCTGATGGAATGTGAATTTCATCTAAGCTTACCGCAAAAGAGATCCTTTGTGGTACAACCCTTTTGGTTACGCACAGAGTATCGTATCGTGATGGTACAACTTTTGTTGTACTTACACGTACGATGGTAGCAACAATACAAGACATGCGCTTATCGTTGTTTGACAAGGCAAATTATTTACATTGGTCCGATTTGAGTGTTTAAGACCTTCTAGGTTTTACTTACTTAAACAGACTGCGATGGACACACCTTGGTGTTATGAAAATTATAATAATGGGATGGGTTGTTCACAGGGTGGTTCACTTGGAGACCTGGCTTCTTGTTGTGACCTCGTACTTTGCACGTGATAAGTCACAACAAGGCAACCCCAAAATTTCAGTTTGAGCAGTTGAGACCCAGGGTGACTCAATGTTGCTGAAATGTTGTAAAAAAAATTTATCGTTAATGAAGAGGCACGTTAAAAGTTGTCCCTTTTATAACGATACTTTCCAGACTCCACATTCAGTTCTGGGGAGAGCTAGAGCAATTAGGGTTATTTATTGAGCGCCATTCTATTTTCTTAAAAAACAGAAAAAAAAACTTAGAACGGGTAGCAAACATCTGATACCGCCGTGGGTTTACACAGGTTTGCTTACCTAATTTAACTACATATGACATAAGGGTTAGATGCACTTTGGCGAGGACCCGATATTTAATGTACAAAAAAGATTTTCTAACATTTAGAAAGGGGTGACGAGGTATGACATGATGATGTGAAAATGTGATGCTGCTAGTTGTGACGATGCACAAAACCTTGGGCACGTAGTCTCTGACTACTTGCAGTAAGCCACAGGGAATTCCTTTCTCCGAAGTGATCAATTTCAGGTAGAGGTGTGCATGCTTAGAAAAAAAACGATGTTTCCAAGGTTTGACACCTGGGGCAGCAATTAGAGGCGAATGACTGATGATGACGAGAAATTTATACAAACAAAAATAAAAAAAAATGAAACGAAACCACAAGGGAGAATTATAATTTCTTCCATGACTTTGGCTACAGTTGACAACACTGTGCCAGAGCTAGAAAGGTTTCGTTTGAGTGTCCTAATGAGTGACAATCGTTTACGAGAGGCCGCTCATTAGTGACGAAACAAAAGGGTTGACTTCCATAGTGATCCATGTCACGGTGTAGACGAATGGTTGCTAGGAGTCAAGGAATAACCGTTGGGGTTATACGGGCGTGGCAATGGAGTTTGTTTCCATGTTCCCACTTTTTACAATGTCCTTTATGTGGTAGTTACCTATGTGTTTACCAGAGATGTCGGACAATCGGTAAACCAGGTCTGAGATTTTCTTTAGGACTTTCGTCTTTACAAAACGGGGTGCCAATTTGGCAGAGAAGTACAGCG
Source organism: Glyphotaelius pellucidus (assembly GCA_936435175.1). NCBI lineage: Eukaryota > Metazoa > Arthropoda > Insecta > Trichoptera > Limnephilidae > Glyphotaelius > Glyphotaelius pellucidus. The sequence continues at coordinate 30,877,551 of OW386547.1, forward strand.
CACCTTGTGACAGAGTGTTGTTTCTCCTCCAGACGATGTCTTCTTCCTTGAATGTGACGTGCCTCCTGCGAAGGTTATACCTGTCGGCGCTCTTTTGGTGGGCCAATAGTAGAGCGTCTGTTACTTCACTATAGATAGCGGAGAGTTCCTCCAAGCGGTGGGCGTAATTTGCTGCGGGGTCTGCTGTGGAGGAAGGGACGGGTGGAAGGCAATTGTCAGGGTGTAGTGAACCGTGAACTACTTGTTCCATGCCGTGTTTGAGAAAAAATGGTGTATAGCCTGTAGCGAGGTTCACCGTGTTGTTCATGGCTGCTTGTATTTTGTCTAATTTTTTGCACCATGTGCGTTGGTCTTTGCCAACCAAAATTGCCAGGGCCGTGTTTATGGTTTGGTTGTATCGTTCAACGGTGTTGTTCTGTGGGGTGTAAAGGGTGTTATAGAATACATCCTTTATACCATATTTAGACAAAAACTCTTTAAATTCCAGAGCTATAAATTGTTTACCATTGTCGCATATTATAGTACGAGGGGTACCGTAGGGTATGAAAATATGTTTTTCCAATAGATTGGTTATTGCTGCTGCAGTTGCCCTTTTCAGAGGAAACAACCAGCAGTATTTGGAAAAGATGTCCACTACGCTGAGTATATGCATGTAACCGGCGTAGCTTCTAGGGAAGGGTCCAATGAGGTCCATAGAAAAGGATTGAAGTGGTCTATCGGCACGCTTGGGGTTGCCCATTAGACCAGACGGTGGTGCCGTACTGTGCTTGTATGCCTTACAGATGTCGCACTTGGAGATGTATAAACGTACTTGTTTGAATAGACCCGGCCAATAATATCTTAAAGATATTTTTTTGAATGTTTTGAAGGTTCCAGGGTGTATGGAGTCTACGGCACTGTGGTTATCGATAATAACTTGTTCTCTATTTTCGAGAGGGACTACCTTTTTCCAGGCATAGTCCTCTAAGATTGACAGTGGAGGCTTGCAGTTGCGATATAGTTGTCCGTTCTTAATCATAAAATTCGGGAACTTTTGTGGGTTGTCACTGCATCCTCTAAAGATTTTTTGATACCATACGTCTTTTGTGGGGAGACTAGAATTGGGTAATTCGGCATTTAATATTGCTATCTCGATCCTAGAAAGGGCATCCGGGACGATATTATCCGCGCCTTTACGGTGGATGACATCGAAAGTATATTGAGATAGGCGGGACGACCAGCGAGCCAATCTCCCGGAGGGGTTGTCTAGCGAGATCAGCCATTTTAGGCTGCTATGGTCTGTGACGACGGTAAACTTACTGCCCTCAATGTATCCGCGGAAATGTTGAATGGATTCCATGACTGCTAACAATTCTCTCTCGGTAATCCCGTAGTTTTTTTCGTGTTTATTTAGGGTACGAGAGAAGTATGCCACGGGGTGTTCGCCGTCCGTAAAATTTTGAGTGAGGACTCCTCCGATTCCGACGTTTGATGCGTCCGAATGGATCGTAAAGGGAAGATTGAAGTCGGGGCAATTCAGTACTGGGGCTGATTGAAGAGCCTCTTTCAGGGAGTTGAATGCTGACTCAGTCTCCGCAGACCAGGAAAAGTTACTGGTACCTTTACGGATTCCCGTGATTTTGTTGAGCGGCGCCGCGAGAGTTGAGAAGTTTTTTATGAATCTTCTGTAGTAACCGGTGAGTCCGAGGAAGGCTTTTACCTCTTTTGCATTTGTAGGTCGGGGAAAATTTGTCATAGCCGCTACTTTTGTGGGGTCTGTTCTTAGGCCTTCTTCGTCTACTATGAAACCCAAGTATCGTAGGCGGTGCCTGCAGAATTCCGATTTCTTCAGGTTGATAGTCAAACCGGCCTGTTTGAGTTGTTGAAAAACCTTTTCTAGAATAAGTATATGTTTTTCAAAGGTATCGCTAATGATGATCAGGTCATCCAGGTAGCAAAATAAATTGTTATCAAACTCTGGGCCAAACAATTTATCCATGAGTCTTTGTAGTTCTGCTGGGCTGTTTTTTAAACCGAAGGGTAGTCTTTTGAAATGGAACATACCCCTGCCAGGCACCACGAAGGCAGTCTTTTCGCAGGAGCTGGGATCCAAAGGTATCTGCCAGAATGCTTTGCTTAAGTCTATGGATGAGATGTATTTAGCGTTTCGAAGTCTGTCCAGGATGGAGTTGACCAAGGGGAGCGGGTAGGCGTCTGATATTGTACATGCGTTGAGGCGTCTGCTGTCGAGGCAGAAACGGGCTGAGCCGTCTTTCTTTGAAACTAATAAGGTGGGGTTGGTCCATGCACTGCGGCTGGGTACCACCACTCCCAGTCTTAGCATATCGTCCAATTCTTTTTCCAGCGTTTTCAATTTTTGTGGAGCTAGGTTGTAATACCTTTGTTTGATTGGGGGGCCTGTTGTTTTTATATGGTGTTGTACTAGGTTGGTTAAGCCTAAACCGCACCTTTCGAAGGAGATGGATTCATACTTGTTGATCATTTGATTTAATTGTATTGTTTGTAAGGGGTTCAAGTTTTCGTAGGGTATTACCGTACGGATTTCGTTTACTTGGGGAGTGACGGAGGGGTTGTTAAACAGTTGCGGGGCAATTTTGAAAGCCATCCAAAAATCCACTCCCAAGATGAATTTCTGTGTGATTGTAGGTACAACTAGAAACTTGATCCAAACTGTTTTTTGGTCACAATTGATCGGCAGGGTTAGAGAACCGATGACGAGTTGTGAAGTGTTGTCTGCCGTGGTAACATGTGAAGAATGTTTTCCCATTTTAAAACCACAGTTTGTGAATAAGGTGTGGGCGTTGTCGCCCAGGCAGCTGACAGAGGCGCCGCTGTCTAGGAGACCTGAAAAAACCACGTTGTTTATGGAAAAATGCGCGAAGGGTCTACCGTCTATTGCCTGTTTGCAGCAAACTGTAGAGAGGGGTAAGGCCTGTTTAAAAAATTTGACGTGTTCCAACCACTCCGACCATTCCTTTGGCCTATGGGAGGGATGGCCCGGGGGGTTGGGGTCTAGTTTTTTGTCTTCCTGGCTGTCCAATTGGGAGGGGGTCTGGAGAAATCCATAGGGGGTTTGATGAATCTGAGATCCGGGATGGACGTTTCGGTATTGTCTTGGCGTGGTCTTTTGCCAAACTTCCTCCCTTCATCTCTTCTTGGAGAACGATCGACGGATCGCCTTTTGTTAGAATGGGTGTCTTTGGAGGATAAAAGTTTTGCTTGTTTAAAGCAGGCGGCTTGGGAGTGACCAATCTTGTGGCAAAAGGAGCAGGATTTCTTCTCGTTGTGCTCCGGTTTTATGCCGGACGAAGTGCTTGGGCGAAAGTTTTCTTTGGGGAATCTTTCGTCTTTCTTCCGATCCTGGTATGCCTCTAGTAGCTGGCAGACATCTTTCAGTTGCTCCAGCGTGGCAATTTTCTGAGAAGTAATGATGTTTTCGTATCTGGGGAGAAGACCGTCGATTAAAACCGGGAGAAGTTCCGCTTCAGGGACAGGTTGGGTGAGCTTTATATTGATGGCCTCTGCCCTCTGTGTGAATCTAGCAACAGGCTCTCCGGAGTGCTGCTTGATAGCGAGTAGGGATAGCCTGACTCTATGTTGGGCCTTTTTTTCTCCGAAACTGGATAAAAGTGCCACCTTGAGTTCCCTCCATGAGTTTGTTTTTCTCTTATGTATCCTGTGCCAGGTAAGCATTTCAGGAGCGATGAGGTCTATGAAGTTCCTGTGTAGAATACTTTCGGGTATTCCTCTGACTTGGGCTGTTTCTTCTATTCTGTTGATGAAATCCTCCACATCCGTGAGTCCGTTGTATTTCGTCTTCCAGGTTGTCAAATCATATATTTTCGTCTGTTCCTGGGCTTGTACCACCAAGGGTTTTGCTTCGGAGACTGTGAGGGAGGTAGAGATGATTTCTGAGGTGTCTTCCTGTTGAAACTGCAACTTCCTGATGTACTTTTTGTTGTAGAAAGAAGCATATTGAATAAGGCATTTTTTGGATTTATTCCTGGGAGAAATCTTTCTACTTCTCAGGGCCTGTAGTAGTTCTTCCTTTTTTGACGTAGAAATGTGGGGGATTATACCCAGCGTGACTTGAGGGACTTCCATAGTGTATAGGGTCGTGTCAGGGTGACCTTACGTTGGGAGAAAAACGAGAACTCGACTCTTTATCCGTAATTGGAAAGAAATTTTTTGCCAGGGATTGACCACTGGGGACGTATATATATTTTTTTTTTTTTACAAAATGCTTCTGCGAAAAAACGCGTATTTGTAAGTGTTTGGGTTATTTGAAAATTTGGGCAGAGGTTTGCCTGTGGCCACGTGCTTTTTAGGAAAAATCCAAGCGTTTTGGAAAAAAAAATTTCGAAAATTTAAAAAAATCGAAAAAAGGAAAAAATCGGAAAAATTTTCAGAGTCCGAAAACTGGAGAAAATTTGGGCAGCGATTTTCCTCTGGCAATGCGTTTTTAAGAAAAACTCCAAGCGTTTTGGAAAAAAAATTTCGAAAATTAAAAAAAATCGAAAAAGGAAAAATCGAAAAAATTTTCAGAGTCCGAAAACTGGAGAAAATTTGGGCAGCGATTTTCCTCTGGCACTGCGTTTTTAAGAAAAACTCCAAGCGTTTTGGAAAAAAAAAATATTTCGAAAATTAAAAAAAATCGAAAAAAGGAAAAAATCGGAAAAATTTTTCAGAGTCCGAAACTGGAGAAAATTTGGGCAGCGATTTTCCTCTGGCACTGTGTTTTTAAGAAAAACTCCAAGCGTTTTGGAAAAAAAATATTTCGAAAATTAAAAAAAATCGAAAAAAGGAAAAAAATCGGAAAAATTTTCAGAGTCCGAAAACTGGAGAAAATTTGGGCAGCGATTTTCCTCTGGCACTGCGTTTTTAAGAAAAACTCCAAGCGTTTTGGAAAAAAATATTTCGAAAATTAAAAAAATCGAAAAAAGGAAAAATCGAAAAAATTTTCAGAGTCCGAAAACTGGAGAAAATTTGGGCAGCGATTTTCCTCTGGCACTGCGTTTTTAAGAAAAACTCCAAGCGTTTTGGAAAAAAATATTTCGAAAATTAAAAAAATCGAAAAAAGGAAAAATCGAAAAAATTTTCAGAGTCCGAAAACTGGAGAAAATTTGGGCAGCGATTTTCCTCTGGCAATGCGTTTTTAAGAAAAACTCCAAGCGTTTTGGAAAAAAATTTCGAAAATTAAAAAAAATCGAAAAAGGAAAAATCGAAAAAATTTTCAGAGTCCGAAAACTGGAGAAAATTTGGGCAGCGATTTTCCTCTGGCAATGCGTTTTTAAGAAAAACTCCAAGCGTTTTGGAAAAAAAAATTTCGAAAATTAAAAAAATCGAAAAAGGAAAAATCGAAAAAATTTTCAGAGTCCGAAAACTGGAGAAAATTTGGGCAGCGATTTTCCTCTGGCACTGCGTTTTTAAGAAAAACTCCAAGCGTTTTGGAAAAAAAATATTTCGAAAATTAAAAAAAAAATCGAAAAAAGGAAAAAATCGGAAAAAATTTTCACAAGTTTTCGTGGAAGTAATTTGTTTGAGAATTCAACAATATCTTGGGGGCATGGTTTCATTACGCGGCTTCCTATAGCCTGGCTTTAAACAGCACCAATTTTTGGTATTTACCCGCGAATTCCCTTCGTCTTTTCGACAAGATATTACCTTCTTTGTCAATTGACAAGGTATTATAGTGTCAGATGTCAAGGAATCCACGTCAACGCGAATTTAGTATTTTTTGCATTATTCGAATGTGATTTGGCATGGCATGGCATGATCCGGTTTCATCAGACGACAGAGTCAAAAATACTTAATTGTCAAGTGACAGAAAGAATTTAAATCCACTTGTTCCCTAGGTGTCAGCAAGTGTCCGTTTAAGAGACGTACCAGCGTGCTGCAATATAGTATATTATTAAAAATATTTAGCACTTTCGAGACCAAGCGGATGATTGTTTATCATGTACATGATTTTAATTGTTGAATAAATTCTTCTTTAATTTGTGTTTATTTCCACTATTCACTTGTATTGAAAATAGCAATTTTAATCGGCCGACACTTTGTAATCACTGTATTATTCGCAGCGACAACTTCCTAGGTTGGGCACCTTGCGTTGGAATACCGGTAATATTTTGTCGAGTGACGAGTCACAAATGATAAAATCGCGCCCGTAATAATTTAAATTGTGATTCGAAATTACGTTCGCGCCGAGATTCCTGTTGGAAGTGCTAGACAATTGGGAATAAACAATACATCATAATAACATTTCAGAGTTTACAATTGTTGCTTGGGAACGAGGCCGTGGTGGAACAGAAAAAAAATTTAAATGGCCCCACGTTTAGCGCCAGTGTTAGCGTCAACGGGCGTGCTGATGCTATCGGCAGGGTTGGAGAAAGCTCCCACATATTTAATACAATTAGTTGCTGTATCTGCCCCAAATAAAAACTAGCTCAGGATTCGGTGCAAGCAGGATTTTCTCGTAACCTCAAGGCTAGTGCTTGTGGTTCGGAACTTCACGCTTCTCCATTCTCCCAGGGCCTCCCTCGTCAAGCAAAACACGGTAGGTTACCACATAAACAGTTTATTCAATTCTAGGAGACACAATAATACATAAAAGGAACGATCCTAGCTGAAAGTTAGTTTGAATGTCCGTCTCTACTCTCTATCACGCGTGGTTAGGGAAACATTTAATTGCACACAAAGGGTAACATGGTAATTGACTCACGTTTGGTTTATGGGTCAACAGCGGCTTCACGCGCTTGATTCTCTCAGCCTACGCAGCGTCCATCGGGGACCGGAAGCGCACAAACGGCGAAACTGAACTGGTGTCGCCCATGTTCGTGCGGAACGTGGGCCCTGTAAGCTCGCTTGCTGAAGACTGCCGGGGCTGCCGCTCGAGAGTTGGTCTAGCGGCGGCTCGGTTTGTCACTCGCGGGAGGGGGTAATGCGCGCGCCTCTATATTGGCGCCTTATTCTCCAGTCCGTGGAGAAGTCTATTCTCGAATCCCGCTACGTCACAATTTGTAACGTAACAAGGTGTTGAGTCAATTTCATTCTGAGTTGTCCAGTCACCAAAAGTACAAACATATTGAAATTGCGTTATTAGTGCCCAAAAAAAACAAAACCAAGGGCATGATTGTGGTTCTGGGAGTTCTCTTGGAAGGAAATTCTCCAGGAGTAAATTCTGCAGGTGTAAACCAACGTAACTATAACTTGTGTGAAGGACCGTTTATGCACCATTTTATGTACGGGATGTAAAATGGGTAATATAATCCTAGGATAAATGAAACTGTCAGCGAAACTCGAGTATAATCCAAAACCACTTGTGACGTAATCAGGTAGGGGTGTGATTGGCACACCCCGAGTCTGTGATCGTGGGAAAGCTCCTAGTTGTGGCTTTAGTTCGCAACAGATTGGAAAACATGATGGTTAACATATTCTACAGCCGGTGGTTACCTACGGAGAGTCCTTGCATACTACGCTCCGGCGCGGGCGGTATAGTCTAGTTTCATCATTTGGTAGTCTAATTAGGACTGTATTAAAACCTTACTTTACCGCCAACGTAAAATAATAAGTGCCTTCCATAAAATTAGAAGAGAATTTTGATAACTAGAGTGCTACGTGTAGGGTAGTAAAATGATTCAACGCATCTTCCCGAGAATTATCACCAGATGATTATTCAATTATATGGGATCTTTCGTGGCTCAAATATTAAAAGCCATAACATTTGATATTTTAATAGTCTTCCCGAAGAAGTAAAAAAAAATAACAGAATTTAAAAAACTGAACACCTGTTAGATCATCAACAAAAGCAGTAACTTCGTTGATCGTGGGATGTCATTTCGGAAACGGCGCGAAAGGTATAAAAACAAAGCAATTGTTTTTTTTTTGCGAATGTTTTGCGTTTACCGGATAATATATCCAATTAATATCGTTTTCTCAGAATAGCTAACTAATTATAAAAAAATACCATTTTGGAAACAAATGTCAAAAAAAACATATTCATAAAATTTAAACTGATTTTATTATTTCTATTATACATTAAATAATAATAAAATTCTAAAATATCATTATTTCCGTCATTGACAGCTACAAAACCCACAAAAATGTCATAGAACATTCATTTGAAAGTATTCAGAGAAGCTACAATTATCATATAAAAAGTTACTCCCAGATTAAAATTGACCCAAGCGATTCTGAGCTTGTCTTCCATACAGTTTTTTATACAAAAGGGTTAGAATTGCAAAAAAATAGTAATATTTTTTCCGCGTGCCGGCGTTGATCAATTCATATGAATGTTTTTTAAAAATCCATACATTTTTTTTTTATTTCAAAGAAAGAGAAACATTCCCGGGTTACAAATAACCCAACAATGTTTGAAAATCTCCTTCTACCACCACAGAAAGCCGAAAATGTTACTTGTGTTGTGATGGAGCCAGCCGAAGAATCGAACACGGGACGCCCGGGTGGGACCCAAACGCGGTGCTCACTCAACCTCTGCTGGGTCTATTCTATATCCTAGTACTTATGGCGATGCTTTAGTAAGTATTGCAAAACTTGTGTTTTTGGTTTGTCAATTATATGGCTTAGAAATATTTTAGATGCTTTAACTCAATACTGCGAATGAAACACACATTTGCCTTTGAAATAATGGAATATTTTATGAATTAGCCTTTTAATAAGCCCAGAAAAAAGTATTAGGCCTATAATAACTGCTTTATACCCCATTTCGGTTATGGTTTTATTGTATAATGTGGAAAATTAAATTCTCGTAAAAATGATCGTTATGCTTTTAAATACTTGTGCCTGAACTTCTCAAAATCAAATAAAACTCGCTTTTTGGCGATGTTTTTTTCTTGAACAAATCAAAACAGGTGGTTGGTGTTAAACGGGAATTGATAACTTATCGCCATCTACCCAAGGGTTGTTATTGTTAGCGGCCTGAACCTGAAATTTACACAACGTTGTTAATTATTTGTACACTCCATAATATCATTATTAACTCCTACACCAAAGTCTAGAGCTCATTTTCCTCATTGCGGTAGAAATACGAACCAAGTATATATTGCACTAATTAGTCGAGCCCTTGTATGACGAATGTTTTAACAATATTATAATTTAAAATAAATAAAAAACAATAATAAATAAAATTAATCTACTTTCTGGTAGACAGAAGCTTCCTGGAAGGAAGGCTATTTCTGAACTCGTTGCACGTGGAAAATTAATAGATGATTATTATTTAAATCTTTTTCATTGAAAAAAAATTCATTATAAGGGAATTAGATTTTCCCGATATTTTGTACAGACAAAGGGGGTTGATCATTTTATTAATTATGAAACAACATTCCAAACGTGAGGCTTGTGCTCAATTTCAGCATTAAATTGGCTTGTTCAACGGGATATAAATTGAATTTTTAGCATGATTTTTAGTAGGTATCTTCTTAATCGATATTTTAAATCTCATTACAATGTTAGGAAATGTGCAGAGAAGGAAAAACTATAGACAAAAAAATTACTTTCTTGAAGAAAAAAAAGTAAATTATAAAAATGTAAAAAAAATATTTTTCAACAAAATACGCAATCGTAAAAAAATATGCACAATAAGGAAGATTAATAATAAATATATTGTACCGACTATAGTATCTTCGGCTAATTCGAATCTAAATGCACATGGCCATAGGCCGTACCTTAATAAAATATCTTACCTTATCATAGTATAACCAATAACACAAGAAGTGCTTTTTTGACTTGTTTCGTGATCCAATCAAAAGCCCATTTTGGGCCTTTTTTTTACATGAGCTCCACACAGGAGGCCCTGAGGAAAATAATTTCCCTGAGGACCTATGTCATCTTTGGGGATGCTGTGTGGAGGGTTGTTTAAGGAAAGGAAGGAGAGGAGAGTTCTGGGAAGGAAAGGGGTTTAAGGGGTGGGTAGGAATCTGGGGTTCAGTGTGTCCTCGTCATCCGCCTCCAAGACCTAGACAAACTTCACCCCATGAACCCGGGACCTCTGCTAAATCACCAAACGTAGCGAACCACTTGGGGTGACCTATGGCAGAGGCCTACATTTCTTTCCAAAATTGTGTTTCTCCATGATTATGAAATTCAAATGGATAGCGATAAACAATTTTAGGTGAGTGTAAGAGATACAGACCGCGTGCTCAAAGATCCAGAACCAAGAGATATTAAGTCAGTGGCACATTTGTTTTCATTAAATTTTGTATGAAAGGCGCTTCTAGTGTTGTATTTTTTATTATATGTACCTTATCTACATACGGAACAAATTTAAAATACAAGAAAATTCCTATCCATCAAAATCTTATCTCCGAAATTGAAGAAGCATTTACTCCCCAACTTCAGTCATTTCCCCGAAATGATATTTTTGATGATGACAATGGTAGATAGTGGTCCCATCCCGTAATAAATTCCAGAGATAAATCTGTCAGTTTAACCGTCTCATTTGTTCCGTCATGCCCGGTTATGCCTGAAAGACGGTGACTCCTTTCCGTCCCTTCAAATACAAAGCACTGGTGCCACAACTGTGGGGCACAGTAAAAGTCATGCTCATTTTAACATTTCAATTACTACTAATTGCGGAGTTAAAATACTAGTAGAATTTTACCTTTTTTATACGGGTATGGGTACTGCCGCCCCGGGAACCATTTATTGGATAACCAACACCTCTGCCACAGGTCACCACAAATGGTTCGCTACATTTGGTGACTTAGTAGGGGTGCCCGGGTTCATGAGGTGAGGTTTGTCCGGGTCTTGGCGGCGGATACGTCTGCCCACCAGCTGCGTGGCAGGCCGGATCGGGAGATAATGGTTGAGGGAATCCCATTGACTTCTCCAACCATGTCGGAACATCGCCTTGCATCGCAATGGGAGGGATGGATTCATACGTCCGTCACTCCTGGAAACACTGATCCCCAGATTCCTACCCACCCTTAGTACCCTTTTCCTTACCAGAACTTCCTCTCCTTCCTTTCCTAAAGAGACCCTGAGGAGATTTATTTTCCGCAGGGCCTCCTGCGTGGAGCTTATGTAAAAAAAATCTTTGGGGATGCTGTGTGGAGGGTCTTTTTAGTGAGAGGAAGGAAAGAATGTTCCGGGAAGTAAAATTTATGAGAGTGGGTTCGAATTTGGTGGTAAATGTTTCCAGGAGCGACGCACTTATCCTTTCCCTCCCGCTGCGGTGCAAGGCGATGAGTCGAGAGAGTCCAGCTTGAGAGTTGAAAAAGACTCCCTCAACCAGTCTCTCCGATCCGGCCCACCACGCGTTAGGTGAGCAAAAGCCTTCGCCGTCAAGACCTCCACAAATCTCACCCCTGCTAAGTCACCAAACATAGTGAACAACTTGGAGTGACCTATAGCAGAGTTGTTGGTTATGCAAAACATGGTTTCGAGGCTGCGGTACCCATTTCCGCCCCACAAATTAATAATATAAGCGAAATGTAATAATCAAAAAGAACTTTGGTACAAAACACTGTTGTTACGCGATATTTTATTTACTTAATATTGTACTAGCTTTTACCCGCAGCTTCGCTCCCATGGTATTAGGGGGAAATTGCTGTAGAGCTTGCACTTATCAATTATCCCCCCTCCCCCCCCCCCCTCCCGCACTCCATAAGTTTCATAATGCCAGAGCTCAAAGAAAAAAAAGAATTATCCAATTTAGTGCAGCCGTTAGGAATTTATGCGCGTATAAACATTTCGGAGATTTATTTTTATTCAAATATATCAACGTCGTTTCCAGAGCAACGATTTGTTTTCTGACGTTAGCAATAACTCGCTTTTGTTAGCGACAGAAAACGTATGATAAATAGAACATATTAATATTTTTAATTTCATAACGCCAGAGCTTACCATTATTTATTTATTTATTTATTTATTTAAACGCCCATAGGGCTTTTACATAAAGTGCAGTACATGTTTTTGGTAAAGTATAGGAAATAACAAAATATAATATAAACATAATATAACTGTAAGAAAAAAAAAGATAACATAAGATATAAGAAACAAAACATAGATAACACTAGATATGACACAAAGCAGGTAAAATAGAATATATGGTCACGTAAATTAATGTGAGATAGTTATTTTAATTATAAGGAGAAATAAGACAAGATTGTCATTATTTATGTTTATAATTAGCAATCTTTGTTATACATATTTGGTACGTGTTTATCGAAACATAGCTACAATAATATATCGATAAAGGCGCTATATAGTGCATGATATTTATAGCTTTATTTTAAATGTTCTGATATACTGAGTTTAAATTTAGAAATCGATTGATGTCGATAAACGTCAATTGAAGTATATTTATTTCCGAGTATATGAAGTCTTTGTATTGGAGAGTTTTCAAAATAATTATTAGTAGAATTGGTAACAAAGTAAAGTGCATTAGAACGGGTATCACGCGTGGGTACTCTCAAATTAATTTTACAAGTTAAATCGAGGGCGTCCAGTCTGCCATTCGCAATATTAAAAAGGCAAACTAAATCGCTCACTACACGCCTTGACGTTAAATCGCTTATATTGAGTAATTCCATTAGATATACATAATTTAGTTCTTCGATAGGTATTCCGAGTTTATAATTAATAAATCTTAAAAACTTATGCTGTACTCTTTCAATTACTTGCTTACCATTACAGTACTTGCATATAATGTAGCTTTCTATTAGTGAAAGAATTTTAAAATCAGTTTATTGGTAACAAACAAACACACGCAGTTTCGCATTTATAATATTTGTATAGATTTACTAAATATTTATTATATTTACATATCAGATAAGTTTTGTTTTATTTTGTAATGGGGTTTGATTCAAAGTAAACCGTAACCCAGTAATGGAAAAAAATACACTGATTTCATTAAGAAAGTGTACATTTAACCACAGATCAATAATGTTATGTTTTCTAATCGTAAATACACATTTTATTACTGAGAAAACGTTCAATTATGTTTGTGGAAATTATTTGATCCGAAACCAATAAATTGTTTACTTTTGTAGATATTATTTATTTAACTCACGTTATTTATGAATATTGGTTTACGAAAAATAAACTCAACAAGCTTATATTTATTTACAGGGTCCTTGAGACGTGATTAAATTTATTCATTCGTGTGTATTCAGCTTAGACTTCATTTTAGCATAGGCATTTTTTTTTTATTTTAGAAAATTTATGGTGGAAGATTTTCCAAATATCGCCTTATATCGAGTTTCCAAATATCGTTCAGAAACTTAAAATATTTAAACTTTAAATAACTTAAACTTTCGAAGCCCTTTTAGCCATGCTACCAAATCTGAGGAGATTCATAAAAATGTTCTTCGTCCTTTTTTTACTCTTCCGCGACCAACACTCACCAAAAAGGACAATGTCAAAGTCAAATACAAGCATATAAGAGTTCGTAAAAACAACTATTACCTGCCTGCTTATTTTTTTTCATAATCGTTGAGTGTTATAATCTAACATATTTTTTATATTATTCATATTCTTATTTTCTACGCAATCTTTTACCTTTACCAATACTTACACGATCGCGTGTGTTACACCTTTCAGATTTTTGTTTATATTAGCTCCACACAGGAGGCCCTGTGAAAAAATAATTCCCTTGGGAAGTACGTCATCTTCGGAGATACTGTGTGGAGGTTCTTTTTAGGAAAAGGAAGAAGAAGAAGTTCTGGGAAGTAAAAATGTATGAGAGGGGAAGGAATCTGGGATCATTGTGTCCACTGCTTTGGAGCTCCCACTGCAAGGCGATAGAGTCCGGCTGAAGAGGTCAAAAGGTCTCCCTCAACCAGTTTCTTTTCCGGCCTGCCACGCAGTAGATCTTCACCCCATGATCCCCGTGAACCCGGGCACCCCTGCTAAGTCTCTAAAAGAAGCAAACCACTTGGGCTGACCTATGGCAGGGGTGTTGGTTATCCAATAAATGGAATGGAAAACGTCTTAAATAATTGATAGTGTGAAGGAAGTGTTTCATTGTGATCATTGTTTCACTTTCAACTTGCTTAAAGAACGATTAACATCATCAATCATCATTCTTATAAGCCCGTTAGAGCAACTGTTTTAAGCAAGAAACAACAAAATTAAAACTGTTCTAAATACAATTATTTTAAAGGATACCATTCTGGACACCCCACCGCATTTGTGCGAGTCTCACTTCTTAGCGCCAAATAGAAGTCACCGTAAAGGAGACCCGGACTCCTGACCTCCAGAAAGCAGGAAGTGACCGGTACAATAATAGATCTTTATTTCATGAATTATGTTTTTTCAAACACAACTAACCTATTTGTTACATGCATTCAGTTGATACAAAAATCACAAAAAAATAGCTTTGATATTGACTTGGATAGAATTCACTTCCAATAACCATTTATTATGCCCAGCGTTTACTGTTCACCACTTGTCCGATTAAACTGAACACTCCGAAATCCTCGCTGAAAACCTTTAACAATACCCCTCGTCTAACCCTTCCCTCTCCACGCCACGCCACGCAAGGCCACGCTCACTGCCTCCGGATCACGGCCCATCAAAAGCCACGCTTTACGGTCACCCTCACTTCACGGCTCTAGGTAGATCCTATCAACTAGTACTGTCTGCGCTGCCATTAAACAGAATGGATATCAAATTTGCATAGTACACCCCGTGTCTTAATCCTCTCGGCGCACACAAGACCGAATTATCAATTTATGACGCCAAAAATATTTTTATTTGAAATTCTGATCAGAAATGCATATACATTAATTGCTTTTATGTTTAATTCGTAGAACTCCATTTAACTTTTTAAGGCTTAATTTAATTTAAATTTTATTATATTATTATCTAGTTCTGCAAGCATTTTTGTTAAAGCTGTTTCGGCTTACGAGGCCATTTTAAAACTGCGGTTAAACCACTTATTTATACGAATCTAAATGTCAATTTTTGGAAGTGGTTTAACCAATGTAGACACTTTCAAAAATTGAATTGAAAAAAATTGCGCACAAAAGGCCGAATTATCAATTTATGACGCCATTTTTATTTGAAATTCTGATAAGAAATGCATATATATTAATTGCTTTTGTGTTTAATTCGAAGAACTCCATTTAACTTTTTAAAGTTTAATTTAAAATTAAATTTTATAATATTTTTACAAGTTTTGCAATCATTTTTGTTTTTATTTTTGTTACAGCTGTTTCGGCTTACAAGGCCATTTTCAAACCACGGTTAAACCTCTTATTTATACGAATCAAAATGTCAATTTTTGAAAGTGTCTACATTGGTTTAACCAGTACTAAATCAATTTAGACACTACATCTAACCTTAGCCGAAACAGCTTTTACAAAAATGAACATTATAACATTTAATTTAAATTAAATCTAATAAAAATTTTTAAAATTAAATAAAAATAAATCCGTATGAAACGATTACCTTAGAAAATCTGCCGTAAACAACTTATTAGGGTTAGTTGAGGTCAGGTGGTCGTAGTATTCTAATTACAAAATTTAAATTGTTTCGTATTGAATCATTTCTGAATTTTGAATAAGCAAAGCAGGTAGATGAAACATACAATTAGGATTTAACTGACAAATAACGAAAAAAACATTTTTAACCTTAAAAATATGTAGTTCTTTTCTCTTAATCCTCATTTCCTGAAAAAAAGCGCTCGTTTATCAAAGGGGAAAAAGGGAGATATATTTTTAACATTTTTTTATTAGTTACTTGCGATTTTCCAGGAGTAGCAGCTTGCCACACCAAATGACATATTGAGAGGATGGTCAAATCCCAGCACCGGAAGGAATGGGAGGGGGCACCCGGAATTAGGCAATCCAAACTACTCATAAACGGACCGGACCCCAGATGGACCAGGAAACTACTCGATATGGTAGAACTAGAACTAGCTACTGTAGAACTAGAAGACATAGCCATATATCCAATGACAATTCTGGTGAACTTTATTAAAGGGACTGGGTTATTGTTAAAGGATTGAAGCAAAATGGCCGATAACACAATGGACCTATGGCCTAAATGCTCCCGGAAACTAGTTTTAAACCGTCTCCGCAAAAAAAGCGATTACCAGGCATACTTTGCAATGCCACTTCATAAAGAAATTGTTTCTTCCTGTGTGTCCTTTCCCATTCGTCCCGTTCCCCATCCTCCCAATGTCCCCTTCCCCTCACGCGTTCCTCATCTAGCTTCCCCGCCTTCCTACACCCCTCTCTCGCTCCCCCGTCCCGCCAACCCCCGCGTTCCATATTCAGTCCTAGCACATTCAGTCCTAGCACATTCAGTTTTCAAACAGCTCGCGTGCCACCTATAAAATTTTTTTTATTCAAATTTCATTTTTCACACATTACAAACATTTATTTTTGTATGTCATAAGTATAATCAATCTAACCTAACAAAGGTACCTATTTAAAATACCTCTAATTCTTACTTAGTACTGCGTGAGAATCATAGGTGAGTACTTCAATTAAATTCATTAATTTAAAGAGTTTATTCAAAAATTTAATTTTGATTTAACAATCGATGGTTTGCAAAATATTATTCTCAAATTGTGACATTTTTGACAATTTCGTAAAAGTTTTTCTAATGATTAAAGAAAAAAGAAACGAGGGTGGAAAGAAGGGATTTTGAAAGTTGCTAACATTTCCTATGCTTAATATAGCAATACATTAACAACATACATATAAGTAATCATATTTTGATTTTAATATATATAGATAAGATATTTTTTCAAACTTGTAAAAAAGAATAGTGGAACTCGGTGGAACTTTTTTATAACTCTAGCTGGTACACAATTCATTTTTTTTTTAAAAAAATAGTACTTCACAAAACGTACTTTCGGCACATGTGCAGACAATTGGGTTGCGTTTACAAAATAAATTCTTACGGTTAATTTTGAACTGGTTAAAAGAGAATATTTTTTAAGAATTTTTGATAAGTCAGAAGATACTTTACCTATATAATACTTTTACCTAATGTTGGCGCCGTAATTTACTTTAGCCGTCCTTTTGTGCGACGGTGGAAAGAAAACCTTCGAGACTGGCTTTTGATGCTTCGCTGTTTTTCCGGAGGTTAATGGAGGTTGAAATTCTAGACTTGGGATGAGTTAAGTTCTGGTATGAAAGATATGTAATTAGTTAGTGAATAACACTCATAATTTTATGCTGTAAAATGAGCGCTGCTTTAAAGTCAAAGGATAATTAAGCATCGACTGACATTTCGCTTCCACCTTACTCTAATTCCCCCCATTATTTCTTCCTTACATGTAAATCATTTAAATACATTTCAGTCAAACATTATTTTTATTCAAACAAAGTAAATAAAGGTGAAAGTCTAAAATACGTGTACATAAATAACAGTTTTCTTTACAATATGTTAACCACCCCATTTCGGCCGAATTTCAAACATAGTTTGTGTTATAGTATTGAATTATTTAAAGTACTTGTTAAAGAATATTACAAAATTGGCATTTTTGTAATCTTTATTTATTTTATTTTTCATGAAACATGAACATTCCCGGGTTACGAATAATCTGACAATAATTTTAAAAGTTTCTACCACCATCACAGTAAGCGGAAAATGTTGCTTTTGTCATGCTGAAGAACTTAGCCAGCCAAGGAATTGAACCCAGACGAGATACCACTGTCCGGTTTTATTAAATTTGTATAATTTCAAATTTCATGGCTCAGGGACATCAAATGGCCTTTGAGTGCTGAAAATGCATGGCAAAAATATTTAGGTGAAAAGATCTTTATAAATTTTAATTTCGCTTCACAGTTGTTTAACATTAAAAAAATATCTCAAGCAGTTGATATTTCTGGAGTGCTAAAAAAAATTATTTTGCTGGAACATACTTGTGTAAATAATTTCCGTTTCTTATGTTACCCCCTTTAAAAATGAAACTTATAACTCTTCATTAATATGTAAATATTTAAAAAAAATGGTTCTGTATTGTATATCTTGTGCGACATTTTAAATAACTAATTGTGTAAAAATGTACAAAATTCTTAAAGGCTTTGTAAAGGTCATTTCATAAAAATCATCGAGCCTTAAGAGGCCTAAATTCTCCATTCTTTCAACATAAATATCAACTCTACTCTTGCCACCAATCTTCTCATAGGAAATGTAAAATTATTCAATTTGCAGTATTTTAAATAAAATGAAATATATTTAAAATGCTGCAAATTGAAAAACTCCGCGTGCAAAGCCGTATCTTCTCTAAGCATAAACTGTTCAATTAAAGATTTTATCGGAAGGTGCCAGGTAAATATGTTTTCTGTATCTATTTGAAAATAATAAAATTAGATAAAACCTAAGAATTCATAACACATCGCCCTTGAGGGGATTTTCACAAAACGGCACCCAACAAATATTATTTATTTATAAAGTAATATTTTTTATAACTTAACCCTTTGTATGCCGGAAGGTATTTGTATGGCTGTACATGGCAGGCCACGATTTTTTTCGCAAATTTAAAAATGAATAAAATTACATTTTTTTCAAACATATTCAAAGGATTTTATGAAGACTTACCAAATATGTACACTGCGTGTTGTTAGTGCCGCCATTTACTCAGAAAAACTCAAATTAATTTTTTACAGAATGTCAGGGTTGTCACAACTTATCATATTATTATAATGTTACAGGAATTAATATTTGGATAAATAATTTATGTATGGAAATCACGAAAATATTATTTATTATAAGAAAAGAATTTAAAATGAATATTATATAAAATTAATAGTCTTCTTCCGTGTGGTAGTTTTCAAAACACGGTTCAATGCAGAGAGCCACTTTGCACTGTTTGCACCAATACCTCGATTCTTTTCTTTGTTTTTTTGATAAACACACCACACATCTCGCCATTGCTACAGCTTTTTTCCCAGTTGGGGGTAATTTTTCCATGAAATGCCTTTCTGTGAGACGTGATGGCAATTCCATATGCCTTTTCCTCGATGAACATTTTGGGGGTACATCACGTTTATGTTCATTTATCAGTTGGCGAATCACCTCCAACTGAAACTGTGCTAGGGGCATACGTTTTCCGGATTTTTGACGGTATAGTATATGGGCATTCAGTAGTGAAAGGTCCATTAGGTGAAAGAACATTTTTTTGTACCACCTCATTGTCTTCCGCGATGAGTGTACACTCGACAAAACCATATCGGATTGGTCAACTGCGCCCATGTTTTTATTGTAATCCTGAATACATTCAGGTTTTATAATTGGTTCATTTCGGTAAGTAACTTTTCCAGTATCAGTTAGAAGAGCTGGATGAAGAGTTGTTAGCATAAATACCTCCCTTTTATCCTTCCACATTTGTGCAGAGATAGTGTCTGTATGATAGGCTTTCATTTCCCCTTTCTTTAGTTTGATGGTTAGTTTTGGCATCTCTTTTCGGTTTCTTCTTACAGTACCACATGCATTTGTTTTTCGGTCATGGAGCTTTTGAAATAACAGTGGACTAGTATACCAATTATCAATGAACAATGTATGTCCCCGATCTAAATATGGCTCCATGAGTGTCATAACTAAGCTTCCTGAAATGCCCACATGTGGATGTGTAACATATTCTGTCGTTTGTCCAGTATAAACAATAAAATTCTGAACATATCCTGTAGCACAGTCACAAATCACAAAAAATTTAATTCCAAAGCGGCTAGCTTTCGATGGAATGTATTGACGAAATGACAGTCTTCCTTTGAACAGCAGCAAACTTTCATCAATACATATATTCATGTAAGGATACATGTATTCTCCAAATTTGATTTTGAAATAGTCAACAACGAATCTAATTTTGAACATCTTATCCCCCCCTATTTGTTGAGTATTGTCACAAAAGTGAAGCATACGAAGAATCATTTGAAACCTATTTCGTGACATTGTATCTGAATATATAGGTGAATGTAGTAGGATATCTGTAGACCAGTGATCTTGTATCTTATTCCTTGAATTGCAGGCCATCAAGAGACACAAAGCCAGGAAAAGGTATAATTCTTCCTCTGTTGTATCCTTCCATTGTTTTAGTCTCCAACTCAATTCATTGCTTTGATTTTTGACAAACTGGTATTGCTTATTTGTTTCATTTGTAATAAAAGTCATCAAAGTACTGCCCATAAAAAGTTTGAAGAAATCAACTTCCCTGTTTCCAACGTTTTCAATATTAGCTCCTGACCTAGAACCATCGAACAAGTTTATTTTGGGAACAAAATCATCAGTTTCCCATTTGAAAACAGGCATCGATTCGTCAGTAGTAGAAAAGTCAGGGAGATCTTGTTCTTCATCATCAATATCGAATTCAAGATCACTGTCATCCGATTCAGCAGTACGGCCAGTTTCATCCATCAAATCTTCGACCAGTTGGTCATGACCAGACGTACTTTGTCCACCTTCCATTGTGGGTCGAAAGAATACAGAAATTCTACCACAGGAATAAAAAATCTCATAAACCACACACTCTAAAATCTTATAAAAACACAGAGAACACAGTACAAACTAAAAACAATGACTTATTTGCAAAAGTAATAACAATCGTGTCACACAGAAATGAAATATTCAAAAATTTGCTTATTCAAACGGCGAAATAAGTAAATCAGCAATACGTCACGCGGAGCGCGCCGAAAATATTCCACAGATTGTGTGTATGTACTCGAGTATGTGTCAACCCTGCATTAGCGGCACATATTGAACGTCACACGAAGCTTTTTTTAGATCACTGTGAAATCGATAATATCTGTAAACTGTCGTGTCATAGTATCTCAACACCCTAACAATAGATGGCTCTGTATGTTCCATATTTTAGATTGCTCCAAAGATTTGACTTTGGCGGGAAAAAATGCATTATAAAACAGCGCGTTTACGCGCTGATTTTGTATGGCCGGCCTTGCGAACACGGCTATACAGAGCGCGTAAACGCGCTTATGGCAGAGAAGCGGTTTTAAACAAACGTCGGATAATCTTTTTCACAATCAGCGGGGATCGGGTCAGCTATACGAGTACAAAACATTCTGTCCACAGATGAGCAGAAATAATCAAATGACGCACGGCTGCCTACAGTGCCTACGAGGAATCCTCCCGCTTAGACAAACGGAAAACAAAACAAATAGACCTGTCTGGTACACAGATCCTCCAACTGTTTTTACACCTTAAATAATAATTTAAAATATAACTTATATCATTGATGTGGCTATTCCAAATTCCTGTAATATTCAAAAATCTGTTTCTGAAAAAATAAGAAAATATACAGATTCAGGAAATGAGATTAAAAGAATTTGGTGTTCTCAGACTATAAACATGTCACCATTTGTTATTTCGGCTACTGGCATTATACCTAGCTCTCTCATTCAAAATTTAGGCTTATTAGATTTGTCAAAGAATTTATATATAAAAATGCAAAAATTAGACATTTTAAATACATGTAGGATTACGAAAGATTTTTAAAATATTTATATTGAGGGATCAGTAGGATTTATCGGTCCAGTTAGGAGTTCTACCGAGCCGAACCCTCTGATATGAAAATATCTGGAGTCGGTGAATTATTTTCCCATTTGGTCTCTGGTAAGTTGACATGTTGTTCTTGTATTGTTTTGTATTTATTATACTTATATAATACACTTGTGTAGCGTGGATTGACTAGATGGTCATTTGTGGAAAAGTGTGTGGAAGGGTTTAGTTTTTCCTGTGGGGAAGGTTTCACTCGGACATAAAGTCGAAAAATATATTTTTGGTTTCTTTAAGGACATCTACTAGATAGCAACTGCGAATGTCGAACATTTGAGTCGACAGCAAACAAAATGTTACTTTAGTAAACGAATACAAGTTTTTATAATTGTACCAATTAGGTATTAGGTACCTCCTCAGTTTTTTTTTTCATTATAAAGCAAACGAATTTGGGGGGCGGGAATGGGTACCGCCGCCCCGGGAACCTTTATTGGATAACCAACACCTCCGCCATAGGTCACCCCAAGTGGTTCGCTACGTTTGGTGATTTAGCAGGGGTGCCCGGGTTCGTGGGGTGAGGTTTGTCTTGGAGGCGGATGACCAGGACTCACTGAACCCCAGATTCCTACCCACCCCTTAAACCCTTTTCCTTCCCAGAACTCTCGTCACCTTCCTTTCCTTTAGAAAAACCCTCCACACAGCATCCCCAAAGATGACATACTCCCTGAGGGAAATTATTTTCCTCAGGGCCTTCTGTGTGGAGCTCATGTAAAAAAAAAAAAAACGAAATTTTTTTTTTTAAACCAGTAACCTTTAATTATTTGTTTTAAATTAAGAAGGTAGAATAAATATTAAATATTTCATTTTTAAGCGAACAGTAGGCGTATCGAATTGTATATTGTTGTTATTCGTAGAAGGTGTTTATATTGTTACCCTTTGATTAAAAAAAGAAATATTAGCTTGATTTTGGCCTCATTTATAAATTTGTACGTCATTTATGAATTTTTGCATGAAAAAAAGCCGCGCAGCCGTTCCTCGTGTGTGTTTAAATGCTAGTTACAGCATTTCTCATTTTAGGCACAAAAAGTGCGCCTGCCCGCAATGTTGTTGATTTTAAACTATCAACACATTAGGTAAACGAAACCTTAAAGAGGTTTGTGTCCAGTGACAGATTCGAATAACTACTTACTTCTTTTTTTCCAGAAAAAACATTGAACATTGACACCCTTACTAAAAAACGTCGTAAATATTTAAAACACACATTTTTATAAAAATTTCATAACGCCAGAGCTTACCATTATATAGCCTGTAACCTTTGCGGGCGTGCGCACAACACATCAACAATGTTTCATCCCAATCGGATGGACGGTATGGCAGGGAATTTAATACGAACAAATAAACAAACAAATATTGATTTTTATATAAAAAGATTTGCAACAAAACTATAACCTCATTTTTTATCTCGGTCATAAAAATAAAAATTATAACAATTATGAAAATATTTTTTCCAAGACGAAATCACTGTTAATCACAACTGGAATTTAATCTCGTTTTAGTTTAATTTTTCTGATTTTCCTCATCGCCAATTTATTTGTCTGCGGTTTGTTAATAATAAAAAGTCGACCTTATCATAAGAAGCTTATTGAAACTGATTACATGTTCAAGGTTGTGCGTCAAGTAACGCAACAGGACTACCAACTGTCCGCATGTGACAGCCTGGTTAAGACCATTACCAACATAACAGATACATAACAACGATCTAAAACACATAATCCATCAACAATTCGTGACATGCAATGACATTTGCACCTGCGCAGTAATGTCCGCCAGAGAGCTAAATACTGGCTATTATGAATGAAACAACAACATTGCTAGATCGACAAAAATATTTCTGATTAGTAAAAATTTGAAAAACAAAATGTACAGTCTTTTTACAATGTGAAACAAAAATACAGTTAATGGTCGTGAAGAGTTTTTCTCTAAGTAAGACTGTGAATGAATAACAATATACAACAATAATTGTGTAAGAACCAATTTTCGGGTGCTGAAACATTGTTTAATTACTTTATTTTTGATATTTAATTATCTTTTGTGATATTAGCCTAACGTTTCGATTTTATAAGTGAGAAACAAAAGTTGTTAAAAATCAAATATATATTGTATTCTGCCTCCAGTCCTATTGGTTGACAACCGCTAACCCGGCAAGCCATTAAAATTCATCAGGAACTAGCGAAGCAAGTTGGACCCAAGCAAACATCGGCAGGCCGAACGGATCACTATTGTTTTTATTCTCCTCATTAAAGCAATAGTTCATCCAAACAAGGCATGTGTGGACAAATTGCTTATTTAAGATACTTACTTGTTTGATTCATTTTTAACTTTTGACAAGAGTTTTAAAAAATAATACAAGAAACACGTTGATGATTGTATGAACTCCTTTGCCTATCTATTAACAATTATCCAAACAGATATGCGATTGATCGATTCGATAGCTCATGAGAAAAAAGTAAATCGCAATATAAAACAACTTTTTCAAAAACAAAAAGAGTAGTAGGTGGATAGTCGATTGTCAATCGGATAGAGGATAATCGAAACTTAAGGATGCTTTTTTCATACTAATTCCATGTGGATACTATATATCGGGTCCCGTATGAAATTTGCTTTACACCGGGGGTGGGGGATCTTTATACCGCCGGGGGCCATTTGAATTTATTTTACCATCACCCGAGAATCGCAATAAAATTTTCAGGCTTGGGGGAGAGGGTTGGAATCCCCTAATTTTATCAATTTTTTTTCGTATCCGGCATGAATTCTCAGAATAAAAAAAATATTAATGCGTGACCAGACATCGTGTGACAAGACATCAAAATTATAAATGTGTGAACAGACAGACCAGAAATCTTCAAATAGAAATTTATAAATGCAGAATGCCAGAAAAATTTCCGTAGAATTTTATCATCTCGTATTTTTACCCTACGTTTAGAAAAAAAAATGGTTTTAACTTAAGGATGAATCTACGTAAGCAGTCCATAAGCTTAAATAAAAGTTACACACCAAACAAGCGAATGGTTTCCCCCCGAATTTCGAAACATGTGATGGGCAACTCGAATTTAAAACTAGTTATAATTTAATAGTGAACCAGTTTGCAGAACTGGCTTTAATTAAAACTACACCCAGCTTCTTTCAGTACAACGTACCAAAAATTCTTTGGGCTGCAACAAAAAGCCTCGCGGGTCGCAGGTTCTCCACACCTGCTTTTCACGATCGTTATTTTATGTGATTTCGTGCGTATAGTTTATATTTGAGAAGAAATAATATTTTGGAACGGTACTAAATCGATAAAAAAGGTGAACATTGCCACACAACACCTTAAAGCATCTATGATTTTCCTACGCCGTTGCCGTCAATAAACCATCAAAAATACACTCGAAATTCATACTTCACAAACTTTGATATCTATATATATATTTTACATTAATTCCTCACAGGAGGCCGAGAGGACAATAATTTCCCTCAAGGCCTATGTCATATTTCGGGAAGCTGTGTGGGCAATCTTTTTGAGGAGAGGAAACAGTGAACATGGGTCTCGAAATTATAGGAGGAAGGAAACAAATAGATCGAGCTGTTGAACTCAAGTACGAGTTATAGCAGCGACCCTTTCTCAATGGACAAATGTCATCCGTGTACATATGTTTCCTGACTACGTACCGGTGCCGAAAGGATCAGTGATGCTAGTTCCTCGAAGCATCTGCCATTGTAATACCTGTAGAACAAGGGCAGCATACCTACCTGACGTCTGCGCTCTAAAGATTGCAATCTGGACCGCCCGTTTCTGCACAGAGTCAAGGGTTTTTTTCAGGTATTTTGGGGCTCCAGACCAGAATTGGCTGCCAAATTCAACAGTTAGGGGCGATGCTTGCGATGTGTTCTATTAAAGTATCTGCGGGCCTTGTAAGGTAAAATATTTTAATTAACGATATAAACACGCAATATATTTTCCACAATACAGATACGTGAAACAATGATAGACGACCGATGTCAAGTAATGCCAGCCATCTCAAACTGTACCAAAATCGAGACCAAAATAGAACCCGTCCTTTTTTCATGCCAAATCTATATGAAAAGACGACTCATGAAAATTGTAAAACGCTCCTTACGGTTAGTACCGACTTACACTTACTTTTTACTTACGACTTACTTTTCAGAATATGTTGTGCTTGGTGAGAAGGTATTAAAAATAAATCTTTTTATTTAATCCCTTTTCGCCTTTCTTCATTAAGCTTACTTGTTCTTTGTTAGTACGACTTTCACATTTAATATAATAAAAAAAATCTGTGGTACAAATTTCCAGAAGGTTTCACTCGGTGTTTAGAAACAAGTCAGAACTTACATTTTAGAATTGTGGTTCGGCAATAATTCCTTGAGTTCTTCACCAAATAGTTATTTTTTCGTAGTAAATATTTATTTACTTTCAGGTTCGACATAATAATGTAGTTTAAAAGATGCAATACGACAAACGATCAAGTGTTTTATTATATATAATTGAAGAAGAAGATAACACTAACTGTCTAAACGAAAATATGAAAGAAAATAAAACACAGAAAAATAAAAAGATAACGGTCGCAACTTGGACTTCCGAACCCAGAACCTTTTGTATTGCCGGAACAACTACCTTACCAATTAGACTACTGCCACTTCTCATTTTATAGTTTTATTATGTCTTTAGATACCACTTTTGTTTTATATTATTTGCTATCAGTTAAAAAAAATACGGGATGTTCAGGTAAATCATTTTAAAGAGGCTCTTTCTTGTGTGATAGAGTACTGGATGCAATGAAAAAACTTAATTAATGAGTTTTAGTATTTGTTTCCTAAAATAAACTAAAAATCAGCTGCAGAATGAAATAAAAAATATAAAAGAAACATTGTTGAATTGAATCTCGAGTCTAAATTAAAACTTAAATGATAAGTGTAGCTCGGCACCCAGTGGACATTTGCGGGCGGGTATCCCGAACAAGTTCGAAAAACTTTTTTGACGATTTCGGTCGGTGTGCACAAATACATGCAAATATGTCCTACTTAAATAATGATTTGCATGTAAATTAACTTGCTTAGATGAAAACTGATGTTATTCTACAGAAAAATGAAGAACATCTTTCTCATTCCCAGAATTTCCATTCCTTCGTATCCAACTCTACACTTATCTTCCCCAAAGATGGCATAGGCCCGGCCCTGAGGGGTATTATGTAATTTATTTAATTTTTTTAAACATTCAACTTTTTAAACATTCAACAATCACTCTATGATACATCGATTGATTACGGTACCGCTAAACGATAATAATTTTTACAAAGAATTATCCATCTTATAGTTTTGTTTAAATTAAACACTAAACAAATCGCTTTAAATAACGGGTACGAGGCAAAACTATTAGACAATATTCTTAATAAAAAAATTGAAACAAAAAGCATCAAACAAATTTCTATTTAGCAACTTTTTTAGTTCTAATAATTAAAATATTAATCAGCAATCCCAATGGCGTAAAGTACTATTTAGGTACAATTTATTTTTTTAAGTGTAAAAAAATTCGCACCTGAAATAAATTCTGTCTTTTACACTAATAATAACCTAGGTAAATACTTAATAACACCAAAGATAAGGATGACAAACTTAGCCACTCGGGCGTCTTAAACTTAATTGTAATGATTGTTATTTTTTTTACATCAACTCCACACAGGAGGCCATGAGGAAAATAATTTCCCTCAAGGCCTATGTCATCTTTGAAGATGCTGTGTGGAGGGTGTTTTTGAGGAGAGGAAGGAGTGGACATGGGTCTTGAAGAGACCCATGTTGTAGGAGGGAGAAAACACAGAGGCCGGCAAATCGTTCTACAGCCGAGCTGTTGAACTCAAGAACGAGTCGTAGAAACGACCCGTTCTCATTTATGCTTTTTTATAAAAGAAAAAAGGCCCAGAACGTAAACATAATAGTTTCCACGATGTTTGATTAATAATGCATTTTCAAATTAGCGAACCATCTCTTAGAAACTAATCGCTCCTTCGATAAAACCTGATAATTCCATATTTAATTTATTCCGTAAATCTCCTCTGAAACTGTTTTCTGACGAGATTAACTGAAAAATTTTAGTTCCATTTTTTATATTTTCTACTCTTATTTTACAGACAATAAGTGCAAAAGTTTTTTAAAGTGGTAACTTGCACTTTCATACGTGAAATTAATATTTCTTGTTCAAAATTATTATTTGACGTGGCAAAAAGGTGGAATAAACCCCTAATAATTAAATAATAATGCTTAGGAAAGACTGGAATAAGCCCTACCGATGTTGTCGGGTCAACCTAAACTTGCGATCATCTTTATTAAGGGTTGTTTTAGAGCCCTAAGGGCTTTTGTTGACCCGGGTGTTTTAGCTTTGAGATAACCTATTTAGTCATTCCTTGTCTAGTCTGAGAAATGGTCATCGGTATTAACACCTACATTTATAGCATCCATTATTGGCAGTACCGATAACTCGTTGAATATTTAAAAGGGTAGATTGTTAAATATTAGGCGTTGGTTCGGATCAAATTTTAAATATTTTTTAATTCAAACTGTGTAACCACCTAAATACCTTACATGATTTTTTTAATCTAATTTTTTCTGTCGATAAAATGTTTATTTCGATTATTGTCACAACGAAGAAAAATTTGTGATATTATTTCAAAGCATTAGTGGAGTTAGACAGATCTGACCTGAAGGTGATTCTGTGTCTTTTGTGTTTAGATAGCGTTACGAGATAATTACGATAATAAGGCAAAATCCGTCGGATGTCGAGAGGCTTATGTCATACGAAACGGCTGTCAATTCAACATTGAATAGATATTTTGCTATTTTGTTGGGTAAAATAACTTGTTTTAAATTTAATTATTACAAGAAACAATTTTTATGTTGGGGGAGATGTTAAAGATGACTTAAACTTCCATTTTCTCTCAAAGTTAAGTTTGAAGGTTATGAAATACGCATAAGTGGAATTCTACTAATTAAACTTAAAGAACATAAACCTAATAAGCGTTCATAAATGGCTATCCGTTTGTCGTATTATTTTTGCATGGTTGCCATGACAGCGGCTCACGAACTGTCAAGTTTTGACATGTCAGATCAGAAAAAAATCGATTCTGTTAAGCCGCTGCTATCCGAATTTCTAACATATCTCCCTTGAACATTTGAAGTTTTTAAGCTCTTAAAAAAATATATGTTATTTATGAAGATAATGTCTATACAATTCCCACGCCGAAACGAAAATTATATGAAATTCCCTCGATAGAAAAAAATCGCAAAGTATGCTCCAAAAAATTTTATTTTCAAGTCTGTCTCTATTATTTAACAAGTTATATGTACGGAAAAATTCATAGTGTTTCTTTGAAAGTTGTTTTAGACAACCCCCACAAGGTTTTTGCTTTATTCTAAACGAGTCTTTTTTTATTAAACATTTTCACAATTTTCGCTTCACTTTTATCGTTTGAAATATTAGCGCGCTCTCTCCAACATTCGTAATTACATATCTCTCCATCTTCTTCTTTTCGTGCTCGGATACGGGGCCTTAAGGAGGTTGATTGCTTTGCGAACTTGTTTTTTCAGTTTCTCCATGAGCGGAGGCCCTAATTTTGCTGCAAACGCACCGTCATCCCTCCCGTTAGCGCAACCATTTGGAAGGTTGGTATGGGTACCGCCGCGCCGGGAACTATTTATTAGATAACCAACAAACACCCTTGCCGTACGTCACCTCAAATGATTTCCTACGTTTGGTGACTTAGCAGGGGTGCCGGGTTCATGGGATGAGGTTTGTCTGGGTCTTTGCGGATGCGTTTACCCTCCAACTGCGTGGTGGGCTGCGTGGATCGGAAGAGGGTGATTGAGGTAGACTTTTTACCTCTCCAGCCGGACTCTCTCGACCCATCGCCTTGCACCACAGTAGGAGAGATGGATTTGTACATCCGTCACTCCTGGACATATTGACCCTCAGATTCTTACCCATCCCTCACACCTTTTTCCTTTCCAGAACTTCCTCTCCTTCCTTTCCATAAAAAGAACCTTCTTACAGCATCTCCAAAAATGAAATAGATCCTGATGAAATTTTTTCTTCAGGGTCTTGTGTGTGGAGGTAAAAAAACTTATTTTAAGAGTTGATACCTTAACGCAAGCTTGTTAGCTCGATGCGGAGTATGGATTTAAGAAAACTGTCAATTTTTATTTCTTTTGTCGCATACGGTCGATTTAACACGCGTTAGGCTGTCGCAAAAGATACAGAATCACCCATCTGAAATATATCTTGTAAATTCTCAATTGACATCATGAATGAAATGCCGATACGCACGATGGATGCCTTCCAACATTTGATGGATTTTGCCTTTTTGTCTTAACGCTCGTAACAAAAGGTACAGAATCACGCTTTTGATGTAATTTTCGCGAATTCAATAGATAAAATGAAAGACTCTATGCTCCAATTCATTTAGTTGCTTCTCGCACTAATTTTATGAACAATTTTTGTTCACAGATGTGTGGTCAATTAAATTTACTTGTTGATCTTTGAAATGATTAAATCCTATATTGTTTGAATTGATCCTAACTTCGGTTAACATTTTCGTCCCGGAAAGAAATAAATCACACACGATCCAAAGAGGGGGTCACTCCGGTCCCCCAATTTGTTTTGCTTTTTAAAAGGTGTTAAAAACATAATTTTGTGTATTTTGTTTTGGTAATAATTAGAGGGAAGTATTAATATAGTATTGCACAGTTTTTAATATAGTATTGCATTTAATATAGTATTGCACAGTTTTTGAAAAACTCACTTTTTTCATAATTTAGGCAAAAGACGACCTTGCCGCCCCTTAAGTTTTACCCGTTTCGAGGTTCAGTTTCGCTTGAAAAACAGGGCTTTTTTTTTCAGTCAGGGCCTCCCACGCCAAAATGACCTCTCCGCTCTTCGAGTTTGACCGACCTCAGAGACCACTATCGCAAGACAGGAAACTCACACGAAATTCTTATTTTAGAAACGCCAAAAGTCAACGGAAAAAACTGATACAAAATCAGCGGCGATAACTGGAACCTCCGGCTGAATCTCTCATCGACGAAGAAATCGGCCTGGTTATATTTCCCGCCGACAGGTTCGCATTTGCAAAAAAGATAAGAAATCTTAATCACTATTTCCTTTACGCGAAACGAATTTGCTAGAAATTTATTCTTTTATTTTAATGGCGATGCTGCTAAAAAATGACATTTTATAGGTACGACACGCGGTACGAGATATCGTCGAAAAAGCGCATTCTGGTGGAGATGTTTTCCCACAGATTGGAAGTAGAGGGTTTTATCAAACTTTTAAAACTGCGACATGTAACGCATTTCATCCAAAATGTTCTGCAATATTCCAAAATACCTTGCATTATTTTTGACATTCGCTAAGATTTCACTACCGTCGAAAGTGAAAAATTTGGCGGCCAGTAGAATAAGTCGTCGAGTAGGTACTTAAATTCGATTAAATTGACTAATAATTGATAATAAAAAACCATCCCGAATTTCAAAGAAGATCACTACGATTTAGCCTTATAAAATAACGGCTTCAAGCCTGTTTCGGAGTCGACAATTTGAAAACGCCTCTGCGGCTCGAAAACCGATTCTGGCTGTAATGTTTTTAAATATTATCGAGGTCGAGAGATTAAAAAAACATTTTCAACGGTCGTAACATACGCAAACCATTAAAAATATTTCACTATACGCTACGGAAAATATGACGTTTGAGAAAAATAACGTGCTTTGAAAATCCCACAGAAGAGAATATATTGCTGGCCATATAAAAAGAACACGTTTAATTACAGGGTAGGTACTTTTCCGTTGAATTATTGCAAATTTGTTCGTAAGATGAACGGATTTTTTTAAGGAAATGCTTAGGTACCTACATCAATATTGTTTGTCTGCGTAAGAACCGGGTAGGTACCGGCTTACGCATCGGTTCCTTTCATTAAGATATCAAATAAAAAATTAATGATTTGAAATAAAAGAAATCACTCGGGATGGTCGCACTTTTTGCCAAAATGCATTATTTCAGGTATGTAGACTTTTGTAGTTATGAAGGAAATTAGTACTAAATAAATCGGAACGTTTTTTAAGTAAGATGGGTCCAAATACAATGCTAAACACTTTTCATTTATGATTGTATTAGTAAGGATTCGATTTCTTTGGACATTATTAAATAAGTACCTACAACCATTCTTTGAAAGAATATATTTTTCTGTAATTTTTTTACTGCAATTAAATTGTTCGAGTTAAAGCAATCCTTTCATTGACAAAAATTATGAATTTAAATAAAAAGAAAGATAAGATTAATTAATACAATATGCTTTCTTAATTTTTCACGTCCGGAGAAAAAAAAAACTGGGTTTTCATTACACATTTCAAACTATTTCAACAAATGATACAAAACTCAGAAAAATATATCGTTCAATTACAATGGCTATAAAAGTCCAATGTCAAAATTCAAATTCTATGAAATATATAACTAATCTTACATAACTATATTACAAGATATGTCAAAATTTTATTTGCATCAGGCTCTGTTTGGGTTTTCAGGATCGGCTTATTTTGTAAAGTTGAAATGTCATGTAATGCAATTTTTCAAATATTATTTTATAACAAAATATTGCCTGTAGTTTACTGAGAAGTGTAAAGTATTTTGCGATTCATCAATATTTTAAGGAAGTTTATACATATATATAAGGAAGATATATTCTGGTTCCTAAGGTTAAGGATAACTGGGGAGATTATTTATGAGAAACCACAGGTACATAGTCATAGCACGGCGTTTCACAGAAAAAAAGGCCTGAAAATATCTTAAAAAGCAAATAAGTATGGAAGCCGAACGCTGGAGATGGATGTACCAGTGATTTTTAATAAGCTCAAAATAACTTTGCTTTTGAGAAAAATGGGAGTTTAAGAATGAAAATTGTAAAAATGCGACTTAAGAATGAAAAATTTATATGGATGCACTGCTGAAAACCGGCTGCATTCCAGGAGAAATCCTGAATTGTAGCTGAGCAGTGATATTTTCATCAATAGAATAAATGATAAAAAACAAAATGTGTAATATTGTAAAAAACAGAATTAACAAAGAGGCAAATGAAAGATATTATAAATAAGTTTTAATTCTAATATTAATGCATGTATATTGAGTTTATTTGATGGAAAATGCTGATATGTTGTAGAATTATTTGATTCATAGCATTAAAATGAGATATTAACAGAGAAAAAAAAGTGGCTTGAAAGGTTTTGAACTTTCCTACTTTAAAAACTCGCCTTACATTATGAAGCTCGAGCTTTTAGCAAACGTATTGTTTTAGGAAAGAAATGCTCAGAGTAAGATAGATTAAGAAAAGGACGTTCATTGTGGCTGCTTCGTGGGGGTACCTATCTATTGTCTGAATTATGTATTTTGTTAAGTGTCTTTTTTTTTTTTTAAATAAGATAAAACAAGACAAGAAGTACATGTATGTATAAAGTCTCCAGCGACCAAATGTTTTCAAAACATTCAATGAAAACAAAAGTGTTTGGTTGGGGCCACGTTATTTTTTTCATCAGCCACGGAAAACAAAAAACTTTCCCTCCATGCCTCAATATTTCATGTTTGCACAAACATTTGGTTCAATGTCGCTGGAGACACGAATTAAGATTATTTTATTTATTTAATATTAACAGTATAAATATACCATAAGCACACATATTACAAAATCTTAGGAAACGTATTAGAAACAGTAAATAAAGATTATGACAGATAATTATGGCGTTTGAAAAAGAAATGACACCAGAGATGCGAAGTCATTAATGTTTTTAAAATTTATCTTTATTTCCTACACTTATCAATTAATGTTTTTCTAAAATAAAAATAATACCATGTTAATTTCTCTTTTTTGCATTATATCAACTGTTGTTTGGTAAAACCCTTCAAGCTCCAACCAAATCTTCAAGCCATAAAATGAAAATTTTACAAGAGATGTTGAAAACGAACATCATAAATGTTTATTTGATAAAATAACATAACATAAAAATGTGATAAATATTAATGAATGAAAAAAAGTGGCTTAATTAAGGTTTTGACCTTTCCTATTTTGAAGACTGGCCTTACTTTATGAAGCTTGAACGGTTTTAGCAAACTGATTGTTTAAGAAAGAAACGCTCAGAAGTAAGATAGATTAAGAAAGGGACGTTCAAAAATAAGATTATGGAAGGGTTGCTTCACAGAATTTGAACGAAGTTAATATTCAAAATTTTGTTATTATCCAAATAAAAAGAAACAACCAGCCGATAATGAAATAATAACAGAACTTGAATAGGACTTTCAAAGACCTTGCACTTTGATGAATTGTTCAAATTCTGTGAAACAAACATTTCTAAGAAAGGGTCACTTAGATGGTTTGCGCATGTAGAGTGAATGAACGAAGAAAGGAGTGTAAGGAAAATAAATGACGCAAATGTATTGACATTGAGTAGACTAAATCGAAGTCGCCTGAGAAAGACATAGAACGATAAAGTGAATCAGATACTTAAGCTGGACCATTTCAGAGTCAGAATAATAAGAGTGTATGGATGAATGTGTGCCAAGACCAAGTTGTTTGGTGATGGTTAGTTTGTTTTTTCAACTCACTTGCATGCATTTACCTTACCAGTTTCAAGTAGTTTGAGTTAGAATTATAGCTATTTATTCTCCACATTGGACCTACTGTGTGCCTTACATTATAATACTTTCATATGTTAACGTAAAAAATTTTTTTAAATTAAACAACATTTAAAAAAAAAATAATTTTATTTTTTTTTAAATGTTTCAATTTTTTGTAAGCACACACCTTTTTTGTATTTATAGATACATAATAAAATTTCAACAAATATAAATATTTATAAATTATTAACTAATGTAGAATGTTATTCATAACGTCCACTTGAGTAGCTGACGTGATTACGTTTGTTTTTGTTATGAGCTGCTAGATTTTAGAGTTTTTTCAGTTAACCTCGGCTTCCAACAATTCTCTGAAGAAGATAGTATCGCTGGAAAATAAGAACATCAATTTCATGCTGTACGACAGTCATATTTATTTATTTAACAGAATTATTCCAAAAATGATTAAACAATTTTACCTCAAGTCATGCAGCTGATAGAAATGAAGGAATTATATTCAAATTGCATATATTATTCTGTTGTGTGTTGACATCAATTGCAACAAGTTCATTAAATTCAATAATAAATGCCTGGTGAATTTTTCTCCAATAGCAATTCAAAATCTGTGAAACAAGACAATAGTTATTAATTTAATTGAACAGTTATCAACAAAAAGACGCTTTCATTTGTAGTATATTAATCTCAATCGATAAAGATTGATAGGATAACTTTCACTAACCTCATCGTTCTCTAGGACAACTGCAGATCACTAATATACAAACAATTATTAACGTCGACGTTCTTAATAGAACAATCAGTCGTTGTGAACTATTACTTATTTGTTAGCGATCTGCAATTGTGCTAGGAAACAATGAATCAATTTCATCCTGTACGGCAGTCGTATTTATGTATTTAATATAAATTTTCCAAAAATAATGAAATAATTTTTCCTTCAGTCCTGCGGCCGATAGAAATGAAGGAATTACATCCAAATTACATATATTATTCTGTTGTGTGTTGACTTCAATTGCAACAAGTTCATTAAATTCAATAATAAGTGCCTGGTGAATTCTTCTCCAATAGTAATTCAATATCTGTAAAACAAAACAACAATTACTATTAAATTAGTTGAACAGTTATCAACAAAAAGACACTTTCGTTCGTAGTATATCGAAATACCAGGGGTCCTACAGGTCATCGATAAGGATTGATAGGATAACTTTCAGTAACTTCTCTTCGTTTTCTAACTGCAGATCGCTAACATACAAACAATAGTTGACGTCGAATATAAAGAACAACTTCAGTCGTTGTGAA
The DNA here is from genome assembly GCA_936435175.1 of Glyphotaelius pellucidus. Lineage (NCBI taxonomy): Eukaryota > Metazoa > Arthropoda > Insecta > Trichoptera > Limnephilidae > Glyphotaelius > Glyphotaelius pellucidus. The sequence continues at coordinate 30,912,988 of OW386547.1, forward strand.
CTATTACTATGGTATTTATTTTTATTTAAGAAATACATTATTTGACAAGTGTAGGAAATAAAGATAAATTTTAAAAACACTAATGACTTCGCATCCCTGGTGTCATTTCTTTTTCAAACGCCATAATTATCTGTCATAATCTTTATTTACTGTTTCTAATACGTTTCCTAAGATTTTGTAATATGTTTGCTTATGGTATATTTATACTGTTGACTTATTCGTTAGCGATCTGCAATCATGCTAGGGAACGGTGAGAAATTACCGAAAGTTATCCTACCAATCCTTATAGATTTAGGATGCCTATGCTAGGAGCTCAGGTTTGCGGTCCTTCCAACATTGACACCAGGAAGTAATTCTTTCCTGAACCATACAATTTGATAATATTTTCCTCGGAACGAACCTCAACTGCAAATTATCCATGCAAGTACAATATAATTATTACTTTCAATAGAAACATGCGACGTTTTACCTATAAAATAATATTGAATTCCGAGAAACGTCAACCTGTCAAATATGCATATTTTGAATTCCAATTCGAAACAGTAGTATATAATTGTCAGTATACCAGATGTATTCCAAGTAATATTTTCGCAAGCAATACACAAAATACGGTGCTAAATTTCTTTCATAAATTCAAAAAAAATATAAATTTTTCTTTCACACTTCTCGGAAAGCACCGAAAGCACCGAAAGCACTTAAGTCTTATAGTCTATGGTTGGTATCATAAATGAACCAATACCGTTGGGAAAAAACGAAGCCATTTCATTATCACTTAAATTATTTATGTGTGTCACCGTTCAAGTCACTGCGACAAAGCAACCGATATGCAACAAATGTTTTGTTCGATTATTTTCCAAATATTGAAATATATTTTCTGTAGCACCGTTTTATAAAAAAATTTCGTTCATTTTGTCACGGACAATTTAATCGACAATGCCGGACAATATAATCAAAACGAAGATATCAACCTTCCTTCATTTCCTTTATTGCAATTCACAAAAAAATAAAAATATGAAATAAAAGTTTAAATATACCAAATATTGTTTATCAAATAAGAGTAGAAAATATAAAAATGGAACTACAAAATTTGTAGGCTGGCAACACCAATTTACCTGTCAAATATTATTAGTGCAATTACACTGAAAATATAGAACACTGTATACACATTAAAAAAAAAACATTTTTTGTTCTAAAAAAAGAAAAAAATCCAAGAAGTGCTGTTGTTAAGGTACCTAATTAATGACATAAATTAGATTGAATTGTGTTTTACAAAGTGATTGGCTTTCATTTAATTAAACATTAATTTGAATTTAACAGTAAGTAGAAAGGAAGAATCATTAATTCATTAGTAACACTACTTTAAGATCTGAATAAGTTAAATATATTCAGATCTAAAATTAGAGACATGATCTAAAGCCCAGGCAATGCTAAGTACTGCTAATATTAAATAAATGTGAGCAATTTCTATAGTGTGCTTTATATTTTATTACAATATTGCTATTCTTCATTATGCTAACACAAAATTGCAAAGGTATAATAATAATAAACATAAATGCAATTCTAATTTTGAAATCAGTGGGTATCTATTATTGCATTGAAAAAATATTTTTTTCACTTTTGTGCCTTTTTAATTTTTAATAAAAATGTAGGTTACGCGGCTTTAGATTACCACCATGATTATATGTTTGGTATAGCCATTTGAACAACAGTGGCGCCCTCTTATGTTTTCTACTCTTATTTGACAAACTGTGTGTAAGGTTATTGCAAATTTTCTTGAAAACTAAAATTATATACTTTTTCATAACCCAGCGATTATTTTGCAAGACTTTTTTTTACCGATTAGTGTTATTTCGTTACGCAACATTTAAAAAAAATTATTTCCATAAATTATTTATTTTATATATTTTCTGTTAGACCATTTTCAAGAAAATAAACAATTTCGTTCATTTTGTCACAGTGACGACGAAGTCACCGTCACAATGTAACAAGTATATTGTCATCCTTATTGATTTTAGAAATCCTTAGTTTATGGTTCTTTTGCTTTCGAAATTTCACCCTGAGACGCCGTTTTATATATTGTCTGGAGATTATACTTGGTTTTTTTGCGTTTTATGATATCTAAAAGTGTTATTTAAAGTGAAATATTGTTTCGGATCCAAGTTGTGCATGAGAGTAAAAGTGATACTAATTTGGAAGACGAAATATGGACGAGGAAAATGCACGTGGTAAGCGAGTGAAGAATTTTTCAAATAAAAAACTTGGTCTTTTAACTAATGAAATGTCGACTGTAAGAGAGATTGGTGATGCGAATATTATGCCAGATGATTATAAAATTGTGCAAAAACGAGAGTTAGATATTGATCGTTTGAGTGAATGTGTTGCCGGTTCAAGTACCGGAGCGACGCATAATGCGCGGGAAAACGAAAATGTGACAGTTGGGAATGAAAAACTGAGAGTAAATGCATCTATGTCTGAAAAAAAGCGTAAGAATGTTAAACAAAACAATAAAGAACGAAATGACGAGCTTAAAAGGTTGAAAAAATTGGAATATAATGCAGAATATTATCGTAAAAGCAGAGCTGAAAGTGCAGTAAAAGAAGTAGAAGTAGCTAAAAAGGAATTGATTGTGGAAGACAAACGAGAGATTGTAAAATTGAAAAAGGCAGAATTTGACCTTAAAAGGGCTGAAAGCGTGGAGATGAGAATGAATGTACAAACTCAGGAACGTAAAAACACTAAGGCATTAAAGAACAAATTAGCATATGAAAAAAGAAAACAAATCCAAGCCGAAAAAATAAAACAAATTCAAGCCAAAATACCAAAAAAAGTCGATTTGAAAGCAAAAGAAAAAAAAAAAGAATACGATCGTAAAAGACGAGTTGAACGCAAACTTATAGAACAGGTGACGCGTGAAAGTCCATCGGCATCCACGAGAGAAGTGGTAGAATCTGTGATTGAATCCGTGATTGAGGAAGAACCGAATGTGGAAGAGGTTTCTGTACCCGTTGGAAGAGTTCCTGATGCAGCGAGAGAGGTGACAGGATCCGTGGCTGAGGAAGGTTTGAATATTGAAACGGTTTCTGTGCCGAGAATAGACATTGTCCCCAATTCCCCTAGATTTTCTCGGGTGACATTCAAATGTGCCATTGCAGGAACGCCGAACGCTACGTCTCCTTCTGTTCATTTTTTAGGTGTTTTAGATCGTGAGTGCACCGTTGACCACTGCCGGGCGGTTCATTTTGCAGCTGAGAGCAGTCGAATGAAGCACAGCTGCTGTCATAGCGGAAAAGTTTTTCTAAATTTACAGCCAGAGTATCCAGCCCAGTTCAAAGATCTTTTGTTAAGTGACAGCGCGAACGCGAAAAATTTCCGGTCTTTTATACGACAATACAACAATGCAAGTGCCTTCGCTTCGTTTGGTGCAAAAGTAGTTGACATACCAGGGAGGGGCCCTTTTTGTTTAAAAATTTCAGGAGAAATATGTCATCTTACCTCGACGATGCCGGAAGCTGGAGACAACGAGGTCCCGTGTTATGCGCAGCTCTACGTTTACGACACGGATGCAGCTGTCAATCTACGTATGAATCATCCGGCCAACGTAAATTGTTTTCAGGAGATTATGTCAACTGTGGATAGGATAATCCGTCAAGTAAGTCCTTATGCAGGTAGTTACCGGAATCTTCGAACTGCTGTTGAAGAAGAAGAGGCGCGTTGCAGAGAAAGCGGTGATCCACAGCGTATAGTAAGTTTGTTGTTTTCGCGTTCTTCATCCGACGATCAGAGGCGTTACAATGCTCCGACGTCTACAAATGATGTCGGAATGGTCTTCATTGCAGACCACGAAGGGAATCTGCCAGCCGACGTCGACATAGCTGTCTATCCGAATAGATCGCATAATACGCAACGCATCAGCATTTTATCTCCACATTTGGATTCGATGGTCTTTCCTCTGCTTTTTCCCGCAGGAGAGTGTGGCTGGTCCGTGGATCTTCAGCATCACCCAGATTTTGCGACTAGAGTTCGAAATAATGTCACTTTGCTCCAATTTTATTCGCATAAAATTGCTGTTAGGCGTGCTGCTTTCAATCCCATTCATTCGTCGGGAAAGCTGTTTCAGCAATATATCGTCAATGCGTATGTTCGTTGCGAGTCCCACAGGCTTACATATTTGAGGCTACACCAAAAGGAATTGCGCGTTGAATGTTACCAGGGACTGTTGGACCATTTAAACAACAGGCATGTGGATCGTGACATTCGTGCAGGAAATATTGTCATCTTACCGTCCACGTTCACCGGTAGTCCTAGGCACATGACTAAGATGTACCAGGATTCAATGGCTGTTGTTAGGAAATACGGTCGTCCAGACCTGTTTATCACATTCACCTGCAACCCTAAATGGCGTGAAATCAAAAATGAACTCCATCCGTGGCAAAGTGCCTCCGATAGGCCAGATTTAGTTGCACGAGTCTTCCAGCTGAAGGTTGATGAATTCATCGCGGATATAGTAAAAAAGGAGGTGTTTGGTAAAGTTTTAGCCTACGTTTACGTAATTGAGGAACAAAAGAGAGGTTTGCCGCATCTTCACGGTCTGTTCACTCTTGGTGATTCAGACAAGTTATATTCCCCTTCGGATATAGACAATGTCATCAACGCAGAATTACCTGACAGAGAGAGGGACCAGGATTTGTATAGTGCGGTTATAAAACACAATATTCATGGCCCGTGTGGTACCGTCAATCCTGAAGCAATTTGCATGGTTGATGGAAAGTGTTCCAAGAAGTTCCCAAAAGCATTTCGAGATGAGACCGAAGCAGATGTTAACGGCTACCCAGTTTATAAACGACGCGACAATAGTTCAGAAGATCACGTATGTAGAGGGTTCAAAATTGATAACAAATTCGTCGTCCCGTTCAATCCGTATTTGACTAAGAAATTCAACGCACATATTAACGCAGAAATTTGTTCCTCCGTCATCGCCATTAAATACATCCACAAGTATCTCGCCAAGGGTCACGACTGTGCTCGCATGGAATTACGACTTCTTCAAGAAGCAGCAGACAGCACCAGTACAATTGTCCGTGATGAAATTAGTCAGTTTCTAGACTGTCGGTTCATCAGCGCTCCAGAAGCTGCTTGGCGTATACTTGAAAATCCCATTCACGGTCAATCGCACACGTTAGTTTTACTCAGCGTACATTTGCCAGGCGGAGAACAAGTGTATTTCAGAGAAGGTAACGAGGAAGAGGCGTTAGCATTATCCCACACCACCACATTAACGGGTTGGTTTAATTTAAATCGATTGGATGATTCTGCCCATTCTCATTTTTATCAGGATATTCCGAACTTCTTTGTTTTTAACCGAAATAAAATCTGGAAAAAACGTAAACAAGGCGGTGATAAAATTATCGGTAGGATAGTTTCAGTGTCTCCACGTAATAGAGAACTTTATCACCTGCGTATTTTGCTACTTAAAGTTAAAGCTGCGACTTCGTACGAACATATCCGAACGGTCGACGGGGTTGTTCTTCCTACTTTCAGTGATGCGGCGCGTGAATTAGGCCTGACGGACAACATCAACGAATGGGTTAACTGTTTAGAAGAAGGGGTTGTTTTCATGATGCCAAAGGCACTTCGAAACCTTTTTGTTGTCATTTTAATTCATTGCCTTCCATCAGATCCGTTACAAATATGGAATTCTTTCAAAACGTCCATGTCGGAGGATTTTCTGAGAAATGTTGAGAGCGCAGACTTGGCGATAAATCTCGCACTTCTCGAAATAAGTGACGCCCTTCTGAACGAAGGTTCTTCTTGCACTGCACAAGGTCTGCCGGAACCTGATCGAACGATAAATACAGATATAGAACGTGCAGATGTTGTCAATGAAGAAAACCTGGGAGTGGAGATGCAGTCATCGTTGAACATCCAACAACGAGAAGTGTTTGATTCAATCGTTCAAGTTCTCTCAGATAGGTCAGACGAAAATTCTCCAAGATGCTTTTTTGTGGATGGACCAGGAGGTACGGGGAAAACGTTTTTGTATAAAACTTTGATTCACACATTGCAATCGCAGGGAAAAAATGTTTTGAGCGTAGCTTGGACTGGGATAGCGGCAATTTTACTTCCTAAGGGCAGAACATGCCACAATGCATTTAATTTACCTTTCGATTTAAATAGCTCTGTCGCGTGTAAAATTTCAAGAGCAAATAGAACTATTATTCGGAATTCTGACTTGATCGTTTGGGACGAGGCCCCGATGGCTCCAATAACAGCTTTCGAAATGATCGAACGTGCCATACGGGATGTAATGAATAATGATTTGCCGTTTGGGGGTAAAATTGTCGTTCTTGGTGGGGATTTTAGACAAGTTTTACCTGTTTGTCGCAGAGCGGCTCGCGGGAAAATTGTTGCATCGTCTATCAAAAGGAGCGGGCTTTGGAGGTTATTTAAAGTGGTCCACCTTAATGCCAACATGCGGGCTGCAAGTGACCAGACTGCGTTTGCCGAATGGTTGTTGGAACTGGGTAACGGAACTCTTCCATGTCCGCAAGGTTGTGTCGCGTCTTCTGTTGTTTTACCGTCGAGTACCATTTGTCAGGATGTTGTTAGCGCAATTTACGGAGAGTCACATTCGGTAGCCGACGCAAATTTATTCTGTGACAGGGCAATATTATGTCCCAAAAATATCGATGCGAGGAAGATAAACGAAAAGGTTTTAGAAAAATTGGAAGGTCCCTTGAAGACATTTTACAGTATTGATTCGGCGAGAGACCAGAGAGGAAATCCAGATCCTGAGGAACAGGTGAGATTCCCTTTAGAATTTTTAAACTCTTTCAATCCGCCGGGATTACCACCCCATGCCCTTAATTTAAAGCTGGGCTCGATAGTGATGCTACTCCGAAATCTGTCAATTAACAGCTCCCTCTGTAACGGAACGAGAATGATCGTAATAGGTTTTACAGATAATGTATTGCAAGTAAAAATAATCACAGGAGATAGAAGAGGAAGCATTCATTTTTTACCTAGAATTACGCTGGATACCTCTGCAGACGTAACGGTTCCCTTCAATCTTTACAGGCGCCAGTTCCCGGTTCAGCTTGCATACGGTATGACCATAAACAAATCACAAGGTCAAACATTTAATCAGATTGGCGTTTTCCTTCCAGAACCTGTATTTACGCATGGTCAATTGTATGTAGCTTGCTCTAGAGTGAAATCTGAAAATAATCTAAAAATTCAAATAGTTCCAGGAACACGTCAGGGAGCAAATGCAAGCGGAGTTACAACCCAAAATATCGTTTATAGAGAGATTTTAGACTAAAGTGCGCAAACTTATAACTCACCCTCTCTTCAGAAAATTGTGTCAATGCACTGTATAATTGCCAAATTAATTACGTAGAAACTAGCCGGTTAATATCTGCCTAGACCAGTAACGATAAAGTAGTCCGACAGTTGATCCCCCGACAGTTGGTCCCCCGAAAATATAATTCTTAAAAAGATAAAATTTTTGTACACATTTTACTGTTTTCAAACCTGAAATCGACTTAAAAAAATATGTCTAACGGTTCCATGACAATTCATTCCCCGGCGTACTTATATACAATGTGCAGTCGCTTTAGGGAAAATACGTTGTAAGTGATTACACAAAATATAACTACGAATAAGTGACTGTAGAAATGTGACGAAAAGAATTCACCGCCAAATAACAAGAGAATAAAACATACAGTAGAATTCGCAAATAACGATTTTGTTTATAACGGCTTACCGTTTTTAGCAACGACAATGGAAACTCAAGTTAGGTACCAGGAAAACATATCCGTTTAGTACGACCCCGTTTTAAGCGACCAGCTGCTTAAAGCGACCTATTTTGACCCACTTTAATGATAATTTGTCCAGTGAGAACGGCGCGCAGTGTTTTGTTCACAAAACCTACGCACCAATACCTTTCCACGCCTCCACACGCTAACACCTATCCTTATTAGCACTCATAAATCACAATCGATGTATATCATGTTGTGACTAAGTTAAAAGTTCGACACGATGAGTTCTGTGGAGCGATAGTTTTTCAATTGAAAAAAGAAGTTCTATATTACACCTTTTAAAAACCCATCAAAAGTAACCCTCGCGAAGGAGTTCGGCATGTCTCCTGTAAAACAAGCTTTAATTATCCGACCGTTTTGTGCGTCATTCGGTTAGTACAACAAAGTATGGCCGGCCCCTTATCTAGATTCTACTGTATTTTCATTCAAATGCATCAAGGAAAAATCTTCATCTCTATTTACTGTATGTACCAGCGCATAAGTACAAAAAAATCGACCCTGTATATAAATTCCTTTGATATTCATATCAACTTATTAGGGCATTTTGGAAATCAAACTAAATATCTTTTACGTTTGAAATTGGTAAACAATGCACAAAAGATTATAATTTTATAGTAAATGTCATTTCGGGGGATCAATTATCGTGGGATTAACTGTCAGGTCAAATTTATCATTCCATTCTATTTTTTCAAATGAGGAGCGGCCCCCTGCGTACTGACATGCGCAAACCAGTTGTTTTAGTAAAGTTCATTAGTAGAGACACATATGTCACGCCATTGGAGCGAAGATTCTTCTCTAAAATTCTTTATTTTGGCTGCTTTTTTTTTTTTTTTAAATATATATTTCAGTGTACAATTTATTCATTTTTATCTCACTTATTTATTCTTCCACCTCTTCAAAAATAAACATTACAATCAACTTAATTAGCATATTTATTTTGTTGCGTAACAGCCACAACAATATGCAACGCACCGCTCACTAATGTACTCTACATGATAGTAATGAAAACGCTTTTCGGCCAGTCAAGTAGCAAGTATACTTATACATAAGTATACAAGTAGCAAGCCACTCGATTAACTACTTGCCCAGTACGAACAAAAAAATTTAAAACTTTTAAGTCAAACGTCAATGAAGTAAGCATACCTTACAAAGCGTGTTGGTTTTTAAACAATAAAAACGGTTGAAAATAATAATCTATCAACTTTGCGCGTTTGTCTGTAGTATGCAAATGTCAACATCGATAAAGTAAGCATAGCTTACAAAACATGTTAGTTTTTAAACAATAAAAGCGGTTGAAAATAATTAACTGTCAACTTCGTAGAATGATCGTATATTTCTCATTGATCATACATACGCAAATGAGAAACACCATGATAAAATAAATTCACTACAAATAATACTTGCTTAATGAGTTGTGAGATGAGATATGAGATATAAAGTGATCCATTGAAAACAAAACATTACTTACTATCTCCTTCAAACCCTAAGTAAGAAATAATTCGCTCAATTTCTTCGGAATGACACAAATGATTCTAACGCTGTTCGTTAATTACTCCACGGGTGTCGCACGGTTGTGACAATTTTTTCTATATTGGAATAATTTGGTTATGTTTGCGCTGGGCTTTGTGCAAAATGACACAATCCAGCCGAATGCTTTTACACTATCATGCGGATTGGAACCCACGTCGGTTGAACCAGTAGAGCCCTTGCAGGAGAGGCCGCACTTATGAATTAGTATATTTTGATTGATAATTAATTTTATCTTTACATTTTTAAATGATTTTGTCAGATTGGTGTTTTTCTCTCAAAACATATATTTACACACGGTCAATTGCATGTATTTTTTAGGTAAGCAAATGGACTGCCAAGCAACTTGATCTCGGTGCATATTCCATACTTACCATACATTTCGTGCTTCATTCACATTCAAATACCGTCATATTTAAAGAAACTATTTAATTAGAAGTGGCTTTTATTGACATCTGCCCGTAGTTTGTTGAAGTTTTGGAAGACGTACCTACAATACCAACTTAACAGTTTTAGCTTAAAAATCCTTTTTTGCGTCAATCAATCAAGAATCAATCTGCTTCAGTTATTCAAGCCAATCTGTCAAAATTTTTGAGCAAACAAATATCTAATATGTACTGAATTACTATATGCATTTTGGTTATGCTATTCTGATCACTATACCTTTGCGCATTGCCGTTTTTGCATCGTTGGATGCTCCTATCAAATGCGTATTCGGCTTCGACAAATCTAGGCAGGCAGAACTAAATGCGCATATGCTAATATCATATTCTTTCTAACATCGTGGCTACGGAATGAACCAGAGAATCCACTGTTGCTGGTGGTTTCTTTTATATGAATACCGCATTAGAGTCCCAACTGCTCCCGTTTGGAGCCAGTGAGACTATGGCATCCCCAATTGGGGTATATTGTGAGGCTTAAGGTAGTGGGGAGGGGAAGAGGAAGGTGGGAAGTACTTGGCTATTCAGATATGGTCGCCAAACAAGACTAAAGCCATTTCAAGCAACGTTTGAATTCTAAACGGTGGACTTACACCAGGGCGAAACTGAAAGTATCTTCCACTATAAAACGTACAGCAAATGTACTATATATTATTTTAAATGAATAAATTGTGAAATAACACAAATTAATTACATAACATTTATTTGGCACGCTGGGATTCAATCCCGCGACCTTCGGAATGCGAGCCAAGAGCCTTATTGTTGGACTGCGCCGTCATAAATGCGTTTACGCGACATTCAACACATGAGTAACGAGAATGCCCGGTACTTATGTTGCGTTTTGTTTTTTTGCCTGAGGTTAGGACGATATCGTTAATTACGGTATCATACCGTAGTTTACCGCTAGAAAAAAATAAACTCTAAGCTTTTTTTTAAAATTCAGAATAAATAACGATTATTTTTACATTTATTATACTCCTAGAAAGGAAGGAACCTTTTTAAAAAAATCCCTACTTGCAATTGCAGCAACTGTCGATTTTTTGATTTTTATCATTCAAAAAGTTGAACAAAATTTAGTCAAGAAAACTTTTTATATTTTATAAAATAGAAACCTTTAAAATGCAACGAACACCGGCTTGCGAACCACAGTTTGCTCATCATTAACGTAAAGAAATTAGTCTGTTTGACAACTTGGGGGGTAGTTTCAGTGGCGGTCGGTAACTTTTTTATAAGGGATGCTAAAGTATATACCTGATATCAAATATAAAAATCTGTAGTCTAACCCACAAACGAGATGTGATTACTTACAAAAATGGTATGTCAAATTAGCTATATAAATCCTTTATGCTTAACTATGATTTTTACAGTTCTTAATTAAATGGATATTCGAAAGATGTTCAAGAATCAATCTGCTTCAGTTATTCAAGCCAATCTGTCAAAATTGTTGTGCAAACAAATATCTAAAACGTACTGAAGTACTATACGCATTTTAGTTATGCTATTCTGTTCACTATACCTTTGCGCATTGCCGTTTTTGCATCGTTGGATGCTCCTATCAAATGCGTATTCGGCTTCGACAAATCTAGGCAGGCAGAACTAAATGCGCATATGCTAATATATTCTTTCTAACATCGTGGCTATAGAATGAAGCAGAGAATCCACTTATGGAATCCACTGTTGCTGGTGTTTTTTTTTTATATGAATACTGCACAAGAGTCCCAACTGCTCCCGTTTGGAGCCTGTGATACTATGGCATCCCCAATTAGGGTATATTGTGAGGCTTAAGGTAGTGGGGAAGGAAAGAGGAAGGTGAGAAGTACCTGGCTATTCAAATTATGGTCACCAAACACGACTAAAGCCATTTAAAGCAACATTTGAATTCTGAACGGTGGACTTACACCAGGACGATACTGAGAGTATCTTCCACTCTAAAACGTACCGCAAATGTACTATTTATTATTTTAAATGAATAAATTGTGAAATAACACAAATTAATCAAATAAAATTTATTTGCCACGCTGGGATTCAATCCCGCGACCTTCGGAATGCGAGTCAAGAGCCTTATCGCTGGACTACACCGTCATAAATGCGTTTACGCGACATTCGACACATGAGTACCGAGAATGGTTTTATACGTATTATGGCCCGGTACGCATGTTGCGTTTTGTTTTTTGCCTGAGGTTGAGGTTTTGTTGTTAATTACGGTATTGTACCGTAGTTTACCACTAGAAAAAAATAAACTCAAAGCTTTTTTTTTTTAATTCAGAATAAATAACAATTATTATTTTATTTGTTATACACAGGAAGGAAAACGCAACACCCACAATATGTGTATATAGGAACTGCCTCTGGTGGGTGTCGGTACTGCCGTCCCACTTATTGGATAACCCACATCCCTGCCGTAGGTCACCCCAAGTTATTCGCTACATTTGGTGATTTGGCAGAGGTGCCTGGATTCATGGGTCGAAATTTGTCTAGGTCTTTGCAGCGAATGTGTCTGTTCACCTACTGCATGGTGGGCCAGATTGGGAGAAACTGGTTGACAGAGATCTTTTGACGTCTCCAGCCAGACTCTAGATTCATTGCCTTGCACCTCAATGGGAGGAATGGATTCATACGTTCATCATTCCTGTACATACTGGCCCCAGATTTCTACCCACCCCTCATACTTTTTTCCTCCCTAGAACTACCTCTCCTTCCTTTCCCTAAAATTCCTCCACACAGCGTCCTCAAAGATTACATAAACCCCAAGGGATTTGTTTTCTTCGGGGCATAGAACATAATGTAAAAGTAGAGTATAAAAAAATCATTTTCACAGTGCCTTGAGGTTATTTTTCACAAAACATATATAATAACATACTTCAATCACAACAATCAATGTTAGGCATAATAATATTTGTCTGCACGGCTTCTTTATCATACTTTACAATAGATTCCAAACTACTTCCTTCATTTATCTTAACTATCAGAAAAAATAGTTAAGATAAATGAAGTTAAGATAAATGTATTATTTTATTCAAAATTATTATTTTTAAACCAATATTATTAAAACTCTAACTGACAGCATTGAAATAACAGAGCCAATTAGCAATATATACCTGTGCAGTCATTTCCAACAAAGTTAACTCTGAATAACAACAAAATTAAATAACTATAGAGTTTTTCAATTTCTAAAATCCAACGATATGCAAAAATAGAATTAAAGTACATTATACTTGATATAACTATATATACTCTGACAACTTTTCTATAGTCACCTTTATTTACTTATTATTATTCTGCTTAAATAAAACCTCTGTTATTATAAATAAGAATAACCCTCTATATATGAAGAATTCATATTCTTTTTTGATTTTAACACAAATGTATTCTATAACTAAATAGTCTTTGCTATTGTACATACTTGGTTTAATGTACATTCTTATTTTATTATTATGATAATTACCCTCCTGTTTTATAATAATTTGAATGTGATGTAATATTATATTTATAATTAGTGGCACTGCAGGACATCAGCTACTCCAGGAGAAATCCTGAAAGTATGACTGAACAGTGACCTTTTTGTCAATAGAATCAATGTTATAAAAATAAACAACAAAAATTGTTAAAATCTTTTGATGAATAAACGATTTTATTATTACTACAAACAATTGATGCATATTTTGTACATATAAAAAAAAAACAACAACATAGCAAGTTATATTTCTTCAGTCTCCTTGAAGTGATACATTTTATGTAATTTTTTTTGCTCTTTATGATTTCATTTAATTTGCACAACACAAGACAGGATCGATTTTCAATCCTTAACCCCCACAGTGCGGCTGACTGCATTTGCAGTCCAACGAAAATGTAAATTTCTTGAGGTGTACTGCAGTGCACAATCTGTGGAGCTAGGTTTTAGAAGTTTTTAGGCATTTCATTACTGTCCATTAACATTCCAAAGAAGAAAAAAAATTGGTAGAAACAAGTACAGTTTCATATCGAGATATTTGCAAAATTTTGCCAGCAGCATAGGGGGTTAAGCATAACTTATTCGTGCAAAGTGTATTCGTCAATTCAGAAGTTTTTGAAAACGAAAATGTGGATCATCTCATGCAAATTAGAAGGTGAACTAGATCATATGAGCGAAAATGTATCCACTGACTGTATTATGTTCCATGTTTTATATATTATTTCTAATGTATGTATATAGGGCGTAATTGTATACACCATTCTTTAACTTTACATATTAATGTTAAATAAATACAAAAATGTCTTAATTAACAGAATATCGTCAGTTTTTTTGCTTGGTTTTTCTGACAATAAAAGATAAATTTTTAACCAAGCATATTTAGAAATAAAAACTTTATGACATTGAAATGTTTTTTTATTCCACCGGACAAGCAAGGATGTCAGTTTTTTTTGTTTTACATTAACTCCACACAGAAGGCCCTGATGAAAATAATTTCCCTCATGACCTATGTCATCTTTGAAGATACTGTGTGGAGGGTCTTTTTGAGAAGAGGAAGGAGTGAACATGGGTTTTGAAGAGACCTATGTTGCAGGAGGGAGGAAACAGAGGCCTTACATGTTGTACAATCAAATATATTTAAAAATAAGAGATGTGCAATTTTTACCGTAGTTTACAGTTCATACTATGCTTCCTGGTGTCACTAATATTGTTAACCAATATTACTGCACACCTTCAAAAAATCAACTAAATGAATGAATTCTTTCTGTATTCAAACTATATTGTTGACCAATACTACTACACACCTTCAAAAAATCAACTAAATTCTGTATTCAGATTAGAACCATTTGACCGTAGTCCGCCGACAGTTGAGCGACCATCATAGCATATCTCTTATATTTCAATTTATTTGTATACAAACCACCCCGCAGAAAGAAATCATATTTTATTCTACACACAAAAGGCTCTGAGGAAAATTCCCTTAGGGTCTATCATCTTTGGGGATAGGGTGTTTTAAGGAGAGTAAGTTTGCATTTATTTCACTATACATATGAAAATGTTTTACTCTTTTGTTATTCAGCAGTACATCCTCTCTGCACATCCCTACGGGGGACCTAAGAATTGTGTATGATACTCGCTTAACATTTTATGCTCAAATTAAAAAGATTAACCACAAAAATGTTGGGTTCTGTCGCACATAATTCAAAGGAATTGACCAATCTTACAGTTCTAAGGCTGCTTTACTTAAAACTTGGTGCTTAACATTCTCAAGAGTAAATCTCAGATATGGGGAGCTAGAGGACATCGTCTATGTACTAAAGATGGAAAAAATACAGAAGAAATTTTTACGATACGTCTATATGAGAGTTAGACTTTTACTCATAAAACCGAATGATCTCTTATAGCTAAATCTGTTGGCCCCATAAAACAAATTTGACCAATTAAATAACTATAATTTAATTGTTTTACTCTAGAATTGTTGTTTTTCCACTGCCAGCTGCTTACTACATACAAGCTTCTAAATGGTTTTATATCGGTATCAGATATTCTGGCTAAAATAGATTTTTATGTCCCGGATAATTTCACGCGAGACTGCCAACGCAGGCTTTTGATTCTTCTCAGTGCAGAACTAACTTACCAATGGTGAAGCGAGAACGATCTCTTATCACAAATTTTAGGGAATAGCCTTTCTGATCGAGTCTGATCGGACAACCAGAAAGCAAAATCGAATGTGTGCGGCCTGCCTTAGTAGTAACAATATTTCATAATAATAAAGAAACAGTTCAATTGTTCTTACATGGCAATTTGCAATCAAAGGATGAAATTGGGTTTATCACTCGACATAATTTCTTAATTATGTTCTCTGCGTGCAAACTGTATCTAAATTTCTCTAAATAAACAATAAACCATGTTAATCTCAAGTGACCCCCCAGGTAAGTTTGGCCCTGTACATTTTCTGCCAGTGAACGCCTTGAACCTGACGCCCTAGAGCAGGTGTACGAAATTGAGCGGTCGACTACCTGTGCCCTTTGTTGGCGTGGTCTTACAACAGGGCGATACTGCGAGATGCTAGATTTACTTTAGGATTCGTAAAATTTGCCAAATAGTGTAGGTACCTTTTGAATACTGTATGGGAACTAATTGTTCGTACATTTTAAATTAAATTTCAATGTGAATACCACACAAGAGTCCCAACTACTGCCGTCTGAAGTCAGTGAGACTACGGCATCTCCAGTTGAGTTTAGTTTTAGTTTCTGAAAAATTCTGAATAATACATTTTTATAGCGCCGATTTCTTTAAATTAGTGCAAGGGCAAAATTTTTTTTTTTTAAATTAAAAAATTTCCAAAATCAAAAATTTCTTTTTTCAAAATTCAAAAATTTCCAAAATCCAAAATATTTTTTTTTTTTCAAAATCCAAAATTTTTTTTTTCCAAAATTCAAAAATTTTTTTTTTCAAAATTCAAAATTTTTTTTTTCCAAAATTCAAAATTTTTTTTTTTCAAAATTCAAAAATTTCCAAAATCCACAATTTTTTTTTCCAAAATTCAATTTTTTTTTTTTTTTTTTAAATTCAAAAATTTCCAAAATCCAAAATTTTTTTTTTTCAAAATTACACCTTATAGTACCCAACATGGATATCAAATTACGCGTCTCGACCTACGCAATCCGAAGGGCTGAGTGAAAAAATTGAACGATAAACTCCGAGGACCCTTTTTCGGGATAAGGCTCTTGGTTTTTCTAATTTAAATTAAATGAAATACTGAACGCCCTGAGTCGGGCGGCTGGATTGGTTTAGTACTGAATTGAGCGGTAAGCTTTTGGGACGTTTTAAAAGTGTCGGCGACCAAAGTGGCACAGTGGTAGGAGTCTTTGCAACAGTAAATTATTCGTTACCGGTAACAAATTACAAACATCGTTTTTTCTTCACCTATTTTATTAAACACACACACTTCGCTTCATCCGCGTTCACACGTCAAATCGCGTAGTGTTTAACCCCTTGGTTGCCTCTGCAACAGGCAAAGCTATTAGTATAGTATTGCACAGTTTTTCGAAAAACTCACATGGGTCATACAGTCAAAAGACGACCTTGCCGCCCCTTAAGTTCGTCCACCCTAAGGATCGCTTTCGCTTGAAATGCGATTCAGTACACCCCCCCCCCTCAAGCAAAAATCGACCACCCTGCCTATCCAGTTTCACCGACAGCAGAGACCATTTTGGCGAGACAAGAAATTAAGATTTTTAAGATATTTTAAGACTTTTTAAGACTTTTTTCTCATACAAAGTGCAATTTGCTAGGGATTTATTCTATAAAATTTTACGGCGTTGCTGGGAAAAAATGGCATTTTATAGGTGCGTCACGGAATTCGAGATTGCGTCAAAAATAACCCTTCCGCCGGAGATGTTTTACGACAGATTCGTAGTAGAGAGTATTATTAAGATTTTAAAACCGCGACATGTAACGCATTTCATCCAAAATGTTCTGCAATATTGCATAATACCTTGCATTATTTTTGACATTTGCTAAGATTTCACTACCGTCGAAAGTGAAAAATTTGGCGGCCAGTAGAATAAGTCGTCGAGTAGGTACTTAAATTCGATTAAATTGACTAATAATTGATAATAAAAAACAATCTTGAGTTTCAAGACACGTCAGTTAGGAGAAAACTATGATTTAGCCGTATAAAATAACGGCTTCAAGCCTGTTTCGGAGTCGACAATTTGAAAACGCCTCTGCGGCTCGAAAACCGATTCTGGCTGTAATGTTTTTGAATATTATCGAGGTCGAGAGATTAAAAAAACATTTTCAACGGTCGTAACATACGCAAACCATTAAAAATATTTCACTATACGCTACGGAAAATATGACGTTTGAGAAAAATAACGTGCTTTGAAAATCCCACAGAAGAGAATATATTGCTGGCCATATAAAAAGAACACGTTTAATTACAGGGTAGGTACTTTTCCGTTGAATTATTACAAATTTGTTCGTAAGATGAACGGATTTTTTAAAGGAAATGCTTAGGTACCTACATCAATATTGTTTGTCTGCGTAAGAACCGGGTAGGTACCGGCTTACGCATCGGTTCTTTCCTTCAGATATCAAATAAAAAATTAATGATTTGAAATAAAAGAAATCACTCGGGATGGTCGCAATTTTTGCCAAAATGCATTATTTCAGGTATGTAGACTTTTGTAGTTATGAAGGAAATTAGTACTAAATAAATCGGAACGTTTTTGAAGTAAGATGGGTCCAAATACAATGCTAAACACTTTTCTTTTATGATTGTTTAGTAAGGATTCGATTTCTTTGGACATTATTAAATAAGTACCTACAACCATTCTTTGAAAGAATATATTTTTCTGTAATTTTTTACTGTAATTAAATTGTTCGAGTTAAAGCGATCCTTTCATTGACAAAAATTATGAATTTAAATAAAAAGAAAGATAAGATTAATTAATACAATATGCTTTCTTAATTTTTCACGTCCGGAGAAAAAAAAACTGTGTTTTCTTACACATTTCAAACTATTTCAACAAATGATACAAAACTCGCAGAAAAATATATCGTTCAATTACAATGGCTGTAAAAGTCCAATGTCAAAATTGCACAAGAGTCCCAATTACTGCCGTCCGGAGTCAGTGCGACTACGGCGTCCCCAGTTGGGTTTAGTTTTAGTTTCTGAAAAATTCTGAATAATACATTTTTATTGCGCCGTTTTTTGAAAAACTACAGTAAGCTGCACTCGAATTTTTTTTTGACAACGTCCTACTCGGATACTATTTATTCTGAACATTTCTAATAAAATGAGTAAATTTAAATAAAGATGGTCCAATTTTTTTTTGCAAATGGTGTAGGTACCTTTTGAATACTGTGCGGGTTCATACATTTTAAATTTAATTCAATGTGAATACCGCACAAGAGTCCCAACTACTGCCGTCTGGAGTCAGTGAGACTACGGCATCCCCAGTTGGGTTTAGTTTAAGTCTCTAAAATTTCTGAATAATACATTTTTATAGCGCCGTTTTTTGAAAAATTACTTTCAATTAAAAGTTCAAAAATTTCCGAGATCCAACAATTTTTTTTTCTAAAATTAAAAAATATCCAGAATCCAATAATATTTTTTCCAAAATTAAAAAATTTCCAGAAACCAAAAAATTTTTTTTTTTAAATTAAAAAGTTTCCAGAAACCGAAAATTTTTTTTTTTCAAAATTCAAAAATTTCCGGAAACCAAAAAAATTTTTTTTCAAAATTAAAAAATTTCCAGAATCCGAAATTTTTTTTTTCCAAAATTAAAAAATTTCCAGAAACCAAAAAAGTTTTTTTTCAAAATAAAAAAATTTCCAAAAATCAAAAAATTTTTTTTTGAAAAATCAAAAATTTACAAAATCCAAAATTTTTTTTTTGAAAATTCAAAAATTTCCAAAGTCTAAAAAATTTTTTTTTTCAAAATCCAAAATTTTTTTTTTAAAATTACACCCTACAGTACCCGAGATGGATATCAAATTACGCGTCTCGACCTATACAATCCGAAGGGCTGACTGAAAAAATTGAACGATAAACTCCGAAGACCCTTTTAGGCTCTATTGGTTTTTCTAATTTAAATTAAATGAAATACTGAACGCCCTGAGTCGGGCGGCTGGATTGTTTCAGTACTGAATTGAGCGGTAAGCTCCTGGGACGTTTTAAAAGTGTCGGCGACCAAAGTGGCACAATGGTAGGTGTCTTTGCAACACTTTATTATACGTTACGGGTAACAAATTACAAACATCGTTTTTTTCTTCACCTATTTTATTAAACACACACTCTTCGCTTCATCCGCGTTCACACGTCAAATCGCGTAGTGTTTAACCCCTTGGTTGCCTCTGCAACAGGCAAAGCTAGTATATATATTAATGCACAGTTTTTGAAAAACTCACTTTTTTCGTAATTTAGGCAAAAGACGACCTTGCCGCCCCTTAAGTTTTACCCGTTTCGAGGTTCAGTTTCGCTTGAAAAACAGGGCTTTTTTTTTCAGTCAGGGCCTCCCACGCCAAAATGACCTCTCCGCTCTTCGAGTTTGACCGACCGCAGAGACCACTATCGCAAGACAGGAAACTCACACGAAATTCTTATTTTAGAAACGCCAAAAGTCAACGGAAAAAACTGATACAAAATCAGCGGCGATAACTGGAACCTCCGGCTGAATCTCTCATCGACGAAGAAATCGGCCAGGTTATATTTCCCGCCGACAGGTTCGCATTTGCAAAAAAGATAAGAAATCTTAATCACTATTTCCTTTACGCGAAACGAATTTGCTAGAAATTTATTCTTTTATTTTAATGGCGATGCTGCTAAAAAATGACATTTTATAGGTACGACACGCGGTACGAGATATCGTCGAAAAAGCGCGTTCTGGTGGAGATGTTTTTTAATAAATAGGAGGAATAGAAATTAAGGAAGCTTTTAAAATCGACAAATATGTCGGTCACCATTCAAAATGTTACACGATAGCGCGCGGAAAAATGATATTTTCTGACGTTTCGCAAAACTCGCATTTTTCACGAGGGTGCATTATATAGCTGGCCAGTAGAACACCTAATTTTCTTACAAATAAATTCAGGTTGGGTAAATTTTCTCACACCTGGTAACACTGGATTCTGAAATTTTACAAATGGCGGAAGGCAACACTCTCCGCCAACTAAAGATTTCAATCCAGAGACATCTAGCGGTGCGGAATATAAGTACGGATCGTTCACGCAATACAAAATCAAATGTCTGTCGAACACGCCTGTAGTTCTATTTCAATCCGTTCAAATCGGCAGGTTCGTCTGTATCGAAAGAAATTTGCTCAATTCACGAAAAAAGATCTCCGTATCGAGTGTTGCTAGACGCTCGGTTTTGGAATGCCTATTTTGAGTAGGTAGGTACCTGCACATAACAACACGGAATCATCAAATAAGAATTGCATATGTTTTTTTTTTTGGAAATTTGTAATGAAATTATTTGAAGTTGAAAGGATAATTTCTTTTGTAATAATTTTTTGGGCTGTTATGCCGTGTTGCGCTACCTTCGTCTTTAGCCTAGATATTTAAGGGATTTATTTTTTTTAAATATTAAAGTTACGTAACGCTTTTTTTGTATTTTGCTTCTTTATGATAATTATTCAACGTTAGAGGCGGGCATTGGCACTGCCGCTCAGGGAGCCATTCGTTGGATGAGCAACACCTCATAAAAATAGGTACACAATAATTTTGATAATTATATTTTTATAGGACCGTTTTTGTAAAAAATGACAAAAAGGGTGACGTACAATATTGAAAATCTACCAGGAGCTCATAATACGCAGGAGTAAAATATTACAGAGGGTACATTTATTTACTGGGCTACTCAGACCTCACTTTGGAAAAGTTTCACTTCTACCGCGTGTAAACTGCACTCGAATTTTTTTTGACAACGTACTCGGACACTATATATTCTGAACATTTCTAATAAAATGAGTAAATTTAAATAAAGATGGTCCATTTTTTTTTTGCGAAATGGTGTAGGTACCTTTTGAATACTGTACGGGAACTAATCGTTCGTACATTTTACGTTAAATTTCAATGTGAAAACCGCACAAGAGTCCCAATTACTGACGTCCGGAGTCAGTGCGACTACGGCGTCCCCAGTTGGGTTTAGTTTTAGTTTCTGAAAAATTCTGAATAATAAATTTTTATAGCGCCGTTTTCTGAAAAACTACGGTAAGCTGCACTCGAATTTTTTTTTGACAACGTCCTACTCGGATACTATTTATTCTGAACATTTTTAATGAAATGAGTAAATTTAAATAAAGATGGTCCAATTTTTTTTTGCCAAATGTTGTAGGTACCTTTTGAATACTGTACGGGTTCATACATTTTAAATTAAATTTCAATGTGAATACCGCACAAGAGTCTCAACTACTGCCGTCTGGAGTCAGTGAGACTACGGCATCCCCAGTTGGGTTTAGTTTAAGTCTCTAAAATTTCTGAATAATACATTTTTATAGCGCCGTTTTTTGAAAAATTACTTTCAGTTATAAGTTCAAAAATTTCCGAGATCCAACAATTTTTTTTTTTTCCAAAATTAAAAAATTTCCAGAATCCAATAATTTTTTTTTCCAAAATTAAAAAATTTGCAGAAACCAAAAAATTTTTTTTTCACAATTAAAAAATTTCAAGAAACCGAAAATCCGAAATTTTTTTTTTCCAAATTTAAAAAAATTCCAGAAACCAAAAATTTTTTTTTCAAAATTCAAAAATTTCCAGAAACCAAAAAAGTTTTTTTTCAAAATTAAAAAATTTCCAGAATCCAAATTTTTTTTTTCCAAAATTAAAAAATTTTCAGAATCCAAAAATTTTTTTTTTCAAAAACAAAAAATTTCCAGAAAACGAAATTTTTTTTTCCAAAATTAAAAAATTTCCAAAACTCAAAAAATTTTTTTTTGAAAATTCAAAGATTTACAAAATCCAAAAATTTTTTTTTTAAAATTCAAAAATTTCGAAAATCCAAAAAAATTTTTTTTTTTAAATTACACCCTACAGTACCCGAGATGGATATCAAATTACGCGTCTCGACCTACACAATCCAAAGGGCTGACTGAAAAAATTGAACGATTACATCCGAGGACCCTTTTAGGCTCTATTGGTTTTTCTAATTTAAATTAAATGAAAAACTGAACGCCCTGGTCGTTGCGGCTGGATTGGTTCAGTACTGAATTGAGCGGTAAGCTCCTGGGACGTTTTAAAGTGTCGGCGACCAAAGAGGCACAGTGGTAGGAGTCTTTGCAACAGTAAATTATACGTTACGGGTAACAAATTACAAACATCGTTTTTTTCTTCATCTATTTTATTAAACACACACTCCTCGCTTCATCCGCGTTCACACGTCAAATCGCGTAGTGTTTAACCCCTTGGTTGCCTCTGCAACAGGCAAAGCTAGTTAAAAAT